>LR991105.1:2930833-5854166 GCA_905163515.2 Lymantria monacha | reverse complement strand
CGAACACTTCACAGTGATCATGGTCACGGGAGGACTGAACCACTGTAAGGTGAATATGAATACTCGCATAAATATTCGAAATAATTAAAGATACATTAATCAAAAATACCAAATTTTACAAGTAGGTACACGTATTTAAAGTGTTTTTTTTCATCAATCAAATGTGCGGCTTAAATTCTTCTCCTTCTTCTTAATGAATGACCTCTGTTAGTGATTAACCACAATTTCGCCAATGTAAAAGTAAAATAAGTTAAAAAATTTAGTAGATTTATATTTTATTCGTCAATCATGTCGGTCTTCCTAGTCGTGTCCTCGTGCGGCTTTATAATAACACTTCTGATAGCACAGTTTTTGATGTTTAATTTGATGATTTATTATTATTTTTTTAATTAAAATATAAACTATAACAAAACGTTTTAAAGAATATCAATTTCCAAAATTTTTAAAAAAATGTCACTTCTCTTTATGACATACGAATTGTGGTAGCGGCTACAAATACTACCAACCCTTACTTTGTGAATGTCGTAAAAGATAACTAAGAGCTTTTTTATAACGACCTGGGCCAACTCCGCCTGATGCCGTTTGGTCAACAATTACATTCCCAAGCAGTGTTGACGTCAGGCAAGGAGCTGATCATAAAACGATTGCTAATAACTTTTGCAATATGTAGGACATATTGCGTCGACGACGTAACTTGTAATTGGGATAAGAGCAGGTGAATGATGATGATGAAGATATATGACAATATTTAAAAATTGTTATGATGCTTTTGAAAATGTGATAGTGGAATAAGAATGTAACTAACCATCCCCTATCTTCCTTGTGGGTGCCGTAAAAGACGAATAAGGGATTGGATATACTAATAACACCTATACCTGCGAAAGTGGAAGGATGTAGGTACCGGGGAAGACCGAGACTCAACTACCTAGACCAGATTGGTCACGTACTGAAGGAAGGTGGAGTCAAGAGCCTCCGAAACCGGCGAGCGTGTATGAAGAGAATTATGAATGTTGAGGAAGCGAGTGAAGTATGCAAGGATAGAGTTCTCTGGCACTCTGTTCTCTCTGCCTACCCTGCAAGGGATATGACGTGATGATATGTATG
Source organism: Lymantria monacha (assembly GCA_905163515.2). Taxonomy (NCBI): domain Eukaryota; kingdom Metazoa; phylum Arthropoda; class Insecta; order Lepidoptera; family Erebidae; genus Lymantria; species Lymantria monacha. The sequence goes on along the minus strand of LR991105.1, from coordinate 5,853,062 downwards.
TATGTAATAACACCTATGTAGGAAAATTCGAAGTTAAATCCTGGATCAAACCGCCACCACACCGCAACCACCAGCGTGATATAGTGGGTATTTTTCCTCCTATTTTGGAGAAGGCTCGACCCTAGCAGTGGTATGTATTTAAGCTGAGATGATATCTTTATTATAACATAGAAAAACAGAAAGTAATAAAACAAAAAAATCTAATAGAAAAAGTTACTGGTATTTCTCTCATTCTTTCCGAAATACCAGTAACTTTTTATATATATGCAACTATTTTCTGCGAGAATGTGTTACTACCAGGGGTAGCAGTATCATACTGGTAATCAGGGGTATTATCCCAATAGCAAATATCCCATCATCACTCGGGATTGAGTGAAAGAATATACATAAATTAATTAAAACAAGAACGAGGATGAAACGAAAAATTGTATTAGAAAAGGAAATTTTGAAATACGACACTGGTATTTAACTGTTAAAATTATAAGCTGGAATGCGGTCGAAATGCGATCTCTGCGGAAAATCTGTGGAGTTAGGCTGACCGACCGCATTCGTAACGACGACGTAAGAGAGCGAGTAGGTATGAAACAGAGTATTGGTGTAAAGATGCGAAAGGGCATGCTCCGATGGTTCGGACATGTGGAAAGAATGCCGAACGAACGTCTGGTTAAGAAGATATACAAGGCGAAAGTGGAAGGATGTAGGTACCGAGGGAGACCGAGACTAACCTACCTAGACCAGATCGGTCATGTACTAAAGGAAGGTGGAGTCAAGAGTCTCCGAAACCGGCGAGCGTGTATGAGAATTATGAATGTTGAGAAAGCGAGTGAAGTATGCAGAGATAGAGTTCTCTGGCACTCTGTTCTCTCTGCCTACCCTGCAAGGGATATGGCGTGATGATATGTATGTATGTATAAGAACGACCGAAATGAAAATACAGGACATTTATCAGATTTATGCCAAAAAATCTATTCAAGTCTATAAAAAAACAACAGTTGAGATTTTTTTTATAAAGTATGCATAAGTCATTCACGTGACGGTAAAGTGCGTCGCTAAACTTCAGCATAACCAGAAGTACAATCAAGTCAATGACCCTCGTTTAGGTGTTATTAAAGCAATTCAAAATTTATGGCAATCCCGTCTCTAAAGGAATTAATCTTAAGTATCTTACCAATGGGTGATCGTACGAGACGACTAAGGGATATAAAACGCATATAACATCTATGCAAGAAATAGAAAACTCGAAACAAAACTCTATACCAACACGTCTGACCAGCGTGGTATAGTAGTTTAATTTCCCTCCCATTACAGAGAAGGCCCGAGCCCAACAGTGGGACATATATGAGCTGTGATGATGATGATGATTTATTCCCCTTTTAACACGGTATTCTTATAACGCATTTTCATATTACGTGATTTCTATCCTTCGTATACGGGGATTAGCAGTCTAATTAGACTGCTAATCCGGCTCGAAATGCGTACCGCAATGCGGGTTAGGGCGTCCCCCGGAGGCGACGCGTACCGACCCGCCCCCGTCGGTACGAACTTCGGCAGTTGCGGCGATGGGGGCCGCCACCCATCACGCCTTGCCCAGTCAGGCGAGTCGAGGAGAGCAGACTGCCGGGTGGGCACGTGGAATGTAAGAGGTTGTGTGGAAGGTAAGTTGCACGAGCTGATATCCGTCATGGCGGACAAACAGCTAGACGTGCTCTGTGTAACAGAGACCAAGCGAAGGGGCAGCGACGCCTGCGATCTTCCTGGTGGCGGGATGGCTCTGTGGTCTGGTGTACCACAGAGCGATCGAGCCAGCATGGGGTTAGGAGTACTGCTGTCCTCTCGCTTGGCCTCAGGTGTGAAGGATTACGGAATGTATGATCCCAGACTTCTTTGGGTCCGTATAAAACTTGGTGTCACCAAGGTATTCATGGTTGTAGCATATGCTCCCGTAGGATTCTCGGTGGCATCAGACCTAGAGAAGTTTTGGGATAATGTTAGGGAAGTTCTGGATATGGCAGAAACCAGTGAACGCGTGATTGTATGCGGAGATTTGAACGGATGGGTGGGGACCAAGCGTCCCGACTATGAGGACGTACTTGGTCCATTTGGTGATAAGAGAGTGAACGACGCAGGTAGGCTCATAGCGGATGTATGCATGGAGAGAAACCTTATTGTGTCAAACACATTTTTCCAACATAAGGACATCCATATGTATACATGGAGAAGGAATGAACAGAAAAGTATAATAGATTTAATTTTGGTACAGTCGCCTCCGAAGCAAAATATTGGACGCAAGAGCCTACAGGGGCCCCACAGTCGATACGGACCACTATCTCGTTATTGCGAGATTTAGTGGTCTGTTCAGAAAGTGGAGGCACTGGCGAGAGCGTGTCCACTTCGGAGGGCTTGAAAGAATAAAGGTTGAAAGGTTGCAAGAATAGTGTGTAAGAGAAAAGTATGCAGAGGGTGTCCGAGAACGGCTGACGATGGCAAGCCAGCCGCAATCGGACATTGAAGAATGCTGGAGAGTATTGAAAGAGAGTATGGTAGACACAGCAAAAGAAGTATGTGGAAGTTCAAAGAAGCATAGAAACACAAATGGTGATGCATGGTGGGATGCGGAAGTGGCAGCTTCCGTAGAGCAAAAGAAGAAAGTGTGGCTGGACTATGTTTCTTCTTTGAATCTGAATGACAGTATGACTGAACAGAAGAAAGAAATATATCGGCAATGTAAGAATGACACCAAGGCTTTAGTGAAAGAGAAACGTGATAGAGCAAGTATGAGTGCAGAAGATAGGCTGACTAAAAACTTCGAGGGTAACACCAAACTCTTTTGGAGGGAGGTGAAGAAGTCTCGGTGGTTGGTCAGCCTTCAGAATGAATAAAATAAGGTCTAAAGGTGGAGACATTCTTACACAAACACAAGACGTGTTAAGCCGATGGAGTGAATATTTTGGCGATATGTATGCGGATGCTGCGGTTGGCGCCGATGTCGCATGTGGTCTAGTAGATCAACATTCGGCGACGGCGTCCTCCGATGGCATCAGTATGGATGAAGTTGAATGGGCGATAAGAAGTTTAAAAAATGGTAAGGCAGCGGGCATTGATATGGTGTCTGCCGAGATGATCAAGCTTGGTGGCTCCTGTGTCCGGGAGGCGTTCCTGTTGCTCCTCAATTTATGTTGGAGCTCGGGAATGGTTCCCGGGGACTGGAATAGCGCAGTCATCGTGCCTTTGTTTAAAAACAAGGGTTCACGTTATGACTGCGCAAATTACAGAGCCATAAGCTTGACCAGTTTGGCAGCAAAAGTGTATGGTAAAATTATTGAAAGGAGAATGAGGATGGTGTCCGATGGTTTACTGTGTGAGACACAAGGAGGTTTCAGGAGTGGAAGGGGATGCATGGATCAAGTGTTCTCTCTGCGCAACATTGTGGAGAAGCATCTGGCCCTAGGTCAGAGGGTTTTCTGCAGTTTTGTGGATCTGGAGAGAGCATTTGACACGGTTGTACGAATAAGAACTTTGGGACATTTTACCGGAGTATGGTATTAACGGTAAACTGCTGCAGGCTGTGCAATCCAGTTACATGGGCTGTAGAGCCTGTGTGCGGCTGGATGATGGAATGTCGCCTTGGTTTGACGTCAATATTGGCGTTAAGCAGGGCTGCGTTCTATCAGCCAGGCTATTTATCATATATCTGGATAAATGTCTCCAAAGGTTGAACGATATGAATGTGGGAGTCCAGATGGGTGACTCAGTGGTCTCTGCTCTGCTTTATGCAGATGATGCAGTCCTGCTGGCACAGTCAGCGACTGACCTGCAGACCCTAGTCGACACAATGACAGAAGATTGTAAGAAAAGGGGTCTACGCGTGAATGTGAGCAAAACCAAAATAATGGTCTTTGAAAGAGATGAAGCCAGAACAGATGTAAGAGTAACAATAGGTAATGATGTACTAGAGCAAGTGGATGAATTTGTATATCTTGGATGTGGATTTAGCCGAGATGGAAGGTACACCACTGATATAGAGCGAACAGTGAATGCGGGAAATAGAGTGAACGGAGCGTTGGGGCAACTTCTCGGCAGCCACCACCTCAGCCAGAAGGCACGTGTAGCAATACATAACGCAGTGCTTGTCCCAACATTACTATATGGAAGCGAGAGTTGGGTATGCAGAAAAGAGTATGAAAGTAAAATTATTGCGGTCGAAATGCTATCTCTTCGGAAAATCTGTGGAGTTAGGCTGACCGACCGCATTCGTAACGACGACGTAAGAGAGCGAGTAGGTATGAAAGAGAGTATTGGTGTAAAGATGCGAAAGGGAATGCTCCGATGGTTCGGACATGTGGAAAGAATGCCGAACGAACGTCTGGTTAAGAAGATATACAATGCGAAAGTGGAAGGATGTAGGTACCGAGGGAGACCGAGACTAACCTACCTAGACCAGATCGGTCAGGTACTGAAGGAAGGTGGAGTCAAGAGTCTCCGAAACCGGCGAGCGTGTATGAAGAGAATTATGAATGTTGAGGAAGCGAGTGAAGTATGCAGAGATAGAGTTCTCTGGCACTCTGTTCTCTCTGCCTACCCTGCAAGGGATATGGCGTGATGATATGTATGTATGTATACGGGTATTCCTCCATATAGCGTGGAGATTTTACACGCCATATGTACATATTTTAGGCATAATATAGTTTTTTTCTTAATATTCGATTAAAATCCCCTTTAATGGGCAAAGTTAAACTTGCATCATTTGTATATAACGTGTTATATGGGGAGTATACAAGCGCGTTATACTAGAATACTCTTACAACGCGTTACCTATAACGCAGAACCAATATACCGTGCTATAGGGGGGATTAGTGTTTTGATTGCTGTTTAACAGGCCTATTAATTTCAATTTGGTTGTTCTTAATTAACTTTAAAAATCTAATTAAAATTAAGCAGAAGCATTGATATACAAAAAGAAAAGACGTACATTCCTCAAAAAAAAAATTAAGCATTGAAATTAAATATTTATAAATAGTATTTATAATTTTTAAAATTTTAAAAGAATTTTTGAATTTTAAAATAGTAACGCATTTTTTTTTTCAAATTACATAACTTCTTACGTATCTATTTTAAATGTTGTTTATATTTTTTTTTATTTAAGTAGCGCACAATTTATAATAGCAATTAAACTAATTTAGGTTAACATCTCCGAAGACGCTCTCTTCGCAGACAAATTACACCCAGACTCAGAAAAAACAGTTTGAAGCTCGTACAGAGTAACGTCTTGCAATTTCGTAGATTTTATCCGGATATAACTTACGTATTGACTATATGAACATTTCGAATACTCTTTAAGACAAAATATTGTTAATAATAAGTGTCCAAAAACTATATTAATTCTATATAGAATAATTTTTATTACATTAGGGCCGTCCATTAATCACGTGAAGTTTGAAGAGGGTGGGAGGGCTTTGACATTAATCACGAAATATAACAAGCCGGAGGAGGAGTGTAGTAAGATATCACGTGTATTTATTTTTTTCGTCAAACGCTGAGATATCTAAACTGAAATGCTGTTGCCAGACAACGAACGAAGTCATTTAAAGTAGGTGATCTGTATAAAGATCTTTTTGCAAAGTATAAAAAAGCAAAAAACCGAGAATATAATGGGCTATGGGCTACTTCTTTGTAGATACTAAACATTCACGCGATGTTGGTGAGGGAGGGGTTAGTCTTAAACCTCACTACGTATCACCAAGGGGGAGGGCGGGTTAAAATGCAAAAAAAAAGATCAGGTGATTAATGGACATCCCCTTATATGTAATTAGGTAGATAGAAGATAAAAAAACCTGTGTAATAACGAACGACTTTTTGGACATCCGTACTTTAATCCCTTCGTAAATTGCTGGAAAGAATTCGTAACCCCAGCTACGTAAAAATAAAATTAAAATATGTTAAAATTAATTCGTAAAAAGAATTTTTGTTTCATATCATCATTATAAATCGCTAAAACTCCTTATATAAGGTCACGGCCTTCCATTGTTTTCGTTCTCTAAATTAGCGTAATGTACTTTTGTAATAAGCCTTTTTGACTAGTACTTGTTTTTTTTTTTTTAATACGGTATTTTTATACGGTATTTCCACTGCAAAATTTGAATCACGATGATATTTTTTTTTTAATTTATTGATATACAATAAATTAAAGTTAATTTTTAATCAAAATTTGTAAACATTTAAAGTTTTATGACAAACTTTTTCGTTATTCGCATGAATAATAATAAAATATTATTCCCATAAATTGTTTAAGAAGCACAAGGTTATATTCAATCCATAGATAATGGCGGCAAAACTATTAAAAATTAAGTCTGGTAATTTAAAAAAACAATTTAGGCGGGCGTAGTTAATCAATTTTGTGTACCCAAAAGGCTTGACGAATTTTTATTAATATTTTAATAATAACTGAAGTTGAAGAAGAGTATTGTTACAATTTAATATTTTTTTTTAAATATTTAACTCAATATAAAAAATATAATTATTTTTTTTTATCCTCCAACATGCTGGTGTCATAATGTATATAATGATAGTCATAAAAATTTTATGATATTTTGTTCACAATTTACAAATTTTGATTTAGAATAACAAGTATAAGTACATATTTTTAATTAGTGCATTAAATAATTTTCCGTGTGGTGACGGAGTAAGAATACTATTCACCACCCCATATCTTACCCGTGGGTGATCGTACGAGACGACTAAGTGATATAAAACGCATATAACATCTATGCGAGAGAGAAAACTCAAAACAAACCCTATACCAAAACGTCTGACCCGCGCGGTATAATAGGTTTATTTTCCTCCCATAACGGAGGAGGCCCGAGCCCAACAGTGGGACATTTATGGGCTGTGATGATGATTAAAGAATTACCAGGCAAACGTAACTTCATCAAAAATATTATTGACAGAAAGAAAAACAATTAGATAGGGTGTGTCATAATAACACTCCTCCGCAGTGAAACTTTTGAACTGTAGAGTAACATTTTAATTATACATCATTATTAAAATAAAATTATGACAGCGAGAAGAACATATCTCGTTATCAAGTTCGCGAAAAAAACGGCTTAAGCGACTTACGCGTATTCGTCATACACTTTTCACTTCAAAATTAAAATTTCAAGCCCTTGCATTTTTTACATTTCAAGCCCTTGCATAAAAAAAAATTCACTTCAAAACTTGCAATATTTTTATGCAGTATTCTGCATTGTACTATGAAGATTTCATCAAAATAGTGTCAATAATACTAAAGCATAAGTATAGGAAAATTATTATAATTATTGGTAACTCATTCAGAATATGACATCTACATTTTAAATAAAAAATTGCTTCGTAAAATATAAAAAAAAAACAATTGATATTTTAAATGCTAATGTCACATTATTTGGAATTGAATATATTTACAGGCAAAATTGCATCAAAATTCAGCATACCTGGACTTGGCGATATGTCTCTTAAGTCCACTTTGCAACTGCTGAACTAAGGTGGTAGCTGCGCGGTGTGCGGCTGCCTTATTGCGTTGGGTCACCGTTGCACTCGCCCGCTCACACTCCGCCTGACCGTAACACCATTAAAAGATGCCATCATCATACTCCTGCCCCTTTTTGTAGCAGGCTATGGTCTGAGCATACCCACCCTACACATCAGAGTCGAGGGAAATGCCTTACGGCCCTATACCTACTGTATCACTTCCCCTTCGGCATTGAACCGACTGCTGATAACGATGCCTTGACCTCGGTAATTTTATTCCCTTTCTCACAATTTAAATAACGTACGCACATTATAAATTCTTCCTCTAAAAGCTCTTGGAAGAACAGCATAACATGTTGATTAGATTTTTTGGATAAGTTTTACGACTATACGCAGCCTTCGTTGGCAATGGTATGGTTCCTGGTATTAGGTTGAATTGAACCAGCCTTTTGCCGTGTAAGCAATTGCCAACCTCCTCGCCAAGCGGGATGAACTATGTCCGAAAGTGGATGTTAATGGATTGAGGAATGGAATATCCTCTATTATTGCATTACCTGTACGACACCCGTGGAAAGGGATAGACAAATAGATTAAATTATGATGAATTCCTGATCTCATTTTGTTCTGTTTGGTCAAAATTGATAAGAAGCTTCATCATCATCATCATCTCAACCCATAAATTCCCACTGTTGGTCTCGAGCCTCCTCTTGGGAAGGAAATTTACTTACTATACCATGCTGGTCAGATGTATTTGGTATAAGGTTTTGTTTCGAGTTTTCCTTCTCTTGCACAGATGTTATATGCATTTTATATCCCTTAGTCGTCTCTTACGATCACCCACGGGTAAGATAGGGTGGTGAATTGTATTCTTACTCTGTCACCACACGAATAAGAAGCTTACTTCATCGTTTATACCTGGTTGACTCTATGTGTGGCGTGATTGAGCATTTCTTGCCAGGCGGGATCGAGTGTGAGACCGGTGCTACCTTCGGCGAGACGGGCCAGGCCTTGCTCCGCAAGGTACACCATCTCTCGAGCTGCTGCGTGGGCACTGTTCGCCTTATCGTATACCACGGTCGCTGTTTGGAGATCTTGGGAAGTCTGTCAATTGATCAGTATAATTAATAATATTGACGGTAAAACGAGTCGCGATAGGCTCGAATAAATTATAGATATTTGTCAAGATGACATGATATGATAGCGCGAGCGGCCGTCAATGTTAATACTTAAAAACACTGAACAAGTTGTGATTCGTGCATTGATTTGAACGACTTCCATTGCCATATAGTGTAAAATGACGGGGGAATAGAGTTATCGTAACACGTACAGCCCGAGTAGCTGTCAGCAACAACTACGTAACTATAGCTCTCGTTGACCTGTCATTAAAATGAGTATATCGTGATACTAGTGAACCATTTTGCCCCTACTTATGCTACATTTACCATTTGAGCGGTTGAAAACAGCACCGATCCGGTACTTGTGTTTTTTTTTTAGAGGAAAGGAGAAACCTTAGTTTGGCTATCGTAATCAAGAAACATAAATGTACATAGAGATGGTTTTTTTTCGAACTTCATTTTCAACCAACAAAAGGCAACACTTAACACAACCTTTTGAGTCGGAAGAGCCAAAAATTACAATATACAAAGGTTAGTTTTTAAAGAGCCAAATTATTTTTGCAACCATACATTGTCCCTAATCCTTGTTAATCGATTCAGAACCATTTTTGAATGTATTCTTTATAAAATATTTTTTTGCGTATAGAACTAAAGAGCCGCAACCTCACATCCAAAGAGCCGCACGTGGCTCGCGAGCCGCAGGTTGCCGACCCCTGGTCTAGTCTGATATACGTCCTAAGTTTCAATTGTCAAGATCACGAGATTCTGTTATCGTTCCTTCTACTAAGGATCACAGATAGTTTTTGGGTCATATATATATATATATATATGAACTAGAAGAGAAAGTATACAGAAGGTACTTACAATATTAGCTCTAAATCTAGCCTCATAGTAAGGGCGTGCCTTGTGCACGCTAGTTCCCAATTTCTTAGTGAGCTGTTGTATCTTGAGATGACCTTCGGCCAGTAGCCTTCTAAATGCAAGCCGCGCTTCATCCAATTCAACCTCGAGGCGATTGATCTCATCTGTTGCTGTATTTAGTCGCTCTAGTTCGATCTGAGAGCAAAGAAAAATTAATTTACTCCTTATATTTAGACTACGTAAAGGATGACGCAGTAAAGTCCATTCTGGTAGATTGACAGCCGAATCTAATGGCAGGTATCTGTTGGATACAGATGGCTCGGGTCTGCCTATGACGAAAATCCACATCGAGCAGTGAAGAGAAAGACTGATAGCTAAATAGACACATTACCTGTAAATAGTACCTACATTTTTATTTGGATTCGAATGGACCGAACTTTTCCACTATATTGTCACTACCTCGTAATTGAGCTTATGGCTTGTAATTTATAATTTTTTGTCTACATAGATGGCGTAGTGGTTGAATTATCTATTTCCCATGTCGAGCGTAGAGTTCAATCCACACACAAAATAGTTCTTTGTGTAATCCGCAAATGATAGATGGGCGTTAAAAGTTTTCCACGCACAAGCATTTACTCGTATTCTATAGTGTAATATTTTTCTTTGAAAAAAATTAACTAAAATGCATTCTTCATAATTCTCTAAGCAACCCTTGCTTGCTAAACATACTAACGTAAATAGCTTACACGATGCGAGAGACGAGTCAACATTTTTATTTTCTAAACATTTGACCATCTGGAGTTCCCATTGAGGGTACTTCAATTTCTAGTTAAACTCTGCATAACCGATAAATTTGAGCGAATTCGGCGATGATGAACAGGTACCCGTTGTATAGCCAATTGGAATTTATTTAACGTGAAATTTCAGACATCTGTCTTGTAACAAATTAAGTTACATGGTATTATTAGCCTATAAAAATATCATCATCATCACAGCCCATATATGGGAGGGAATTTAACCTAGTATACCACGCTCGTCAGACGAGTTGGTATAGGGTTTTGATTCGAGTTTTCTTTCTCTTGCATAGATGTTATATGCGTTTTAAATTTCTTAGTCGTCTCTTACGAACACCCACAGGTAAGGGTGGTGAATTGTATTCTTACTCCGTCACCACACGGACAACACGGACGAAATTAAAATATCAATGCCTTGATATTAAAGTTCGCTACATGAGAATGCAAATGGTTGTTAAGTTGAAAAGAACATGATATGTCTAAGAACATTTTCTTCTAAGTGATGCTTTACAGCTACTATTTTTAAGTGTGTAATTTATTCTATATAGAAAGAAAGAAAAGAAAGGTAAGGGGGTGAAGAAAGATCAAATAAAAACAGGTAGATTTTATAAAGCAGCAGTGGGATCTATAAGAGCTGAGATGATGTTGAAGGAAAAGAAAAAACAGCTGAGCTGTCCCTTAGTGATGTGGAAGTCAGAGGAATTATGATGGTCCTCAACATCATTTTGCTCTTATACCAATTACTTGTGGTTAATGCACATGCCCTTTTCTTCCATATAGCCCTACCATTTTTGTAGTCACTCGTATCTATTACTTCACGCAATTCATCCATCCTTTCTTTGATCTTCTCTTACCCCAACAACATTCACAGGTAACAAGTGTTAATGGGATGAAAGTAACATTGTGAGAAACTTTCCTCACAACGTCTCACCACATGTCAAGCACACCCTCTTACTTTTTCATCAATGGGAAATTAATTTAGGATTAATCATCTAGATACTGCAACTAATTAAGATGCTTAAGGCTTAATTGGCTCAAGGTTCTAAGCTTTTATTACATACATACATACATATCATCACGCCATATCCCTTGCAGGGTAGGCAGAGAGAACAGAGTGCCAGAGAAATCTATCTCTGCATACTTCACTCGCTTCCTCAACATTCATAATTCTCTTCATACACGCTCGCCGGTTTCGGAGACTTTTGACTCCACCTTCCTTCAGTACATGACCGATCTGGTCTAGGTAGGTTAGTCTCGGTCTCCCTCGGTACCTACATCCTGCCACTTTCGCATTGTATATCTTCTTAACCAGACGTTCGTTCGGCATTCTTTCCACATGTCCGAACCATCGGAGCATTCCCTTTCGCATCTTTACACCAATACTCTCTTTCATACCTACTCGCTCTCTTACGTCGTCGTTACGAATAGCTTTTATTAATATTCATAAACCTTGTTTTTTATAACATTTTGCCCAATTGTATGTCAGTACCGATGGCAAGTTCTTAAATGCCAGAGAAGAGTTTTAATATAGAAATATAACTTACATCATTTAAAGTTTAAAAAAATAAGTAGATGGTAAAAGAAAACCAGTTATTTTTTTACATGTAAAGGCGCCTGCAAAATAGCGGCCATAAGAACATCAGGTAATTAAGAATCATAAGTTCCTTAAAGAAATTATGTGGTTCTACCTTTTATTAGAAATAAATTTAACTGGATGATTTAGTATTGTTCCATTTCATTGTCCTATCAACATATACTGTTAAAAAGGCACTTTTTAGGGGATAATATTACAATCACCACCTTCAACAAGTAGCATGAATATTACAGTTGGTGGTATAAATCACCTAGAAGAGTACCCCATTCTCCTGATGATCCTGTAATTTTCTTTTTTTTTTAATGTCAACATCTCAGGCTAAGGAACTAATCTCTACTTTACAAACATAATTAACAGAAACAAATCATATTTAGACGTAAAACAATAATTTGTACTATGTAGGATTTAAACTCTGACACTGGCATGGTAGGTCCATATCTTAACCACTACACTATGTGTGCAGGCATTAATTAATTAGTGTTTATATCTCCCATGGGTCCCATAGGTAACTCACTATATGGAGAGTTACAAGCTTTGTTTCTTGTGGATGTCATAAAAGGCGACTAAGAGCCTTATAATGACCTGGGCCAACTCCATCTGATGGTCAACAATTACATTCCCAAGAAAGGTTGACATCTGGCAGACAGCCTGTCATAAAACTATTGCCAATAACTTTTACAATGGAATTTGAAAACGTCATGCTCTTGTATTATATTCGATATCTTAGTGTTTTAACGTGTTATATTAGATAATCTTGATGGCATTTTATGTAATGTGATGTGCGGCAATACTGGGATGTAGTGAATATCATATAAAAGTGCTTTACATCGTTTTCGTTTTCCATCAAAATTCCCACAAGATACCATTAACAGTGTGGCCATTGCACTGTTAATGGTGACAATTTGACTTAGACAACGACTGACTTGAAAGACTAAAAATATGAAAATATTTATAACTTGACACTGGCACCAATAGCTCGTATATGTAGATGATTGCCAATACATAAGAAGAAGAACTTTTACAATATGTACTATGAAAGAAGAGTACATATTGTATCGACCCCAAGAAATTGGATAAAAGTAGGAGAATAATGATGATATATGGAGAGTTACAGTCTCAAATGTACAGTGAAGCATTTTATTAAAATCAACTTCCTTCTGTTTAGATGACTTAAATTTGAATTATCACTTAGTTGAAATATTTAAAACTGAATATGATTAACTTTGTAGCTTTTTTAAGAGAGATACTTCATCATCATTCATTCATTTCATCATTTCTTTTTTCAAAATGGTCTTTGTAAACATTTTTTTTTAAATGACTTGAAAATGTTTGGTTTTGTACATAGGATTCAACTGATTAGTCTAATATTAACAACAGCAGCAAAATTTCTGTGCTCTAAAAGATTATATCAAACAGTTTACGCTTAATAACTAACGTCCAAACCACTGAAACAATGATGCAACAGCTGCATTCAATAATAAATATAAAAATATGTTACATACGAAAATCTTATGTTTATTTACTTGACTATAAAAATTAATTTCAACATTTATTCATATAGAAATGTATATAATTAATGTTTTTTTTATTTGGCCTTAATACAGATCGCCACATAAGCTTGTACATAGAATAACCAAGTATTTTAATATTACTTGAGTTTTAATTAGTTTTAAATTCTCGTTTCATTGTTGCATAACAAAAACATATGATCGTCAAACGAATATCATTATGAATCTTTCGTTCAATATATTGTTTCACTTTAGTCTCTACTAAATCATGACTGTTCAATAAACAAATAATATTATTTGTTTATAATATTAAAGTAATAAAGTTTTTTATAAGTAAAGCCTTTGAAAGTATTGATTAACTATACCTGAACTCGGGGATCCAATGCTTCCGAGCATTCACCTGCGCTATCGTTCATTGTCTTCTCAAAACCAAAGCATTTTAGCGAAATTTTGATTGAATGGAACCTTTTGTCACCATATTACTGTTGCTCTTTTGTAAAATAAACATTAACATCGCTGAAACAAAAAGAAAGAAATAAAGTTCCCTTCTCACACAATTCAATACCGCCCGCTACCACAGCACAGACTATAAAATCAATTGTCACAGTGATATCAGCTATTTAGCAAGCCTGTGTTTTATTTAATATATAGCGCATAGATCGTTTAGACTTAGAGTTTATTTACAATTTAATATCTCTTTCTATAATAGTATAGTAATCTATATAGTCATAAGTACATCATCAATCAATCATTATATCAGTGTTATTTTCACTTCAGGGAAGATGTTACAGTACTATTGTGTGTTGGTGCTTTAGTAGTGCATCAAAACACACCTCATTTTCCACAACAAACCGTCAGCGTACATATTATTATTTTGTAGAGTAGGAGTAGGAGGAGTATTTTGGGGAGTAGGAGCATAGCCAGGTTGGCAACAAATGTGAAAGATGGAGTCAGTAAGAGAAACCCTGTAAAATGGTATTGCGAAAAAAGTTTTTCGTCCATGTGTATAAATTTATATTTAAAATTAATATCAAAACTTTATATCACATATCTAAAAGAATTTAAAAGAAGCCTAAGCAGGCTTCTTTTAATTTTTTGCAATTTCACCAAAACCTATAGTTTTGCGAACTTTCTATTGACATTAAATAATGAAATTTGTCAATAAATTGCAAGGAATTATCATTAAGTACATATACATTATCCGTGTGGTGACGGAGTAAGAATACAAGTCACCACCCCCTATCTTACCCGTGGGTGATCGTAAGAGATGACTAAGGGATATAAAATGCATATAACATCTATGCAAGAGAAGGAAAACTCGAAACTAAACACTATAACCAGGGCCGGCTTTACCTATAGTGCAGAGGGTGCGGTACACCCGGGCGCCGTGTGTTAGGGGGCGCCGAAAGTCGCTTGAGACACATAGAGCCTCCACTGTAACGCTCCACACGGAGCGGGCACCCCGTACGTAGCCAGTGCCTTACCATCTATAAACGTAGTCGTTATTTGACAGGTTTGGGTAGGTTGCTTTGTCGCCATGTTCACTGTAACTTCAAAATCCGATCGCGTTTACCTGATTTTGTGTCAAAACAACGAGACTAAGCATGCGACAACCATGGAAGTAATAAGTACTCTGTACAACAGGAATGAGCTGTTGTCGCAAAATTGAAGCCGAGCGAGACCTCAGAACTGTACCTTTTATCCCTCTCTGGCGATGGTGACCATATTGAAATATGATTTAAGGACAATAATTATAAAAAATATTTGTGATCTGACGTCAGCAGATCATTGCTTCAGATGGATTTTAATCGAAGATGCTAATTATAAACTTGCCCTTTGTGGCACTATACATTTCCTGTTTTTGCTTGCTTTTCACACTCGCGTCATATAGGTAGGTACTTATCTACTGGTCCTTGTGGGACACGACATGCAGCTGGACTGAGATAAAATTACGATAAGGTGGTGTGTGGTATATTTAATTAAGAAAAAACAGTTAAGTTTACATTTAAGTTTAATTCTAAATCAGACATTGCTAAATAAGACAGTCTTGTGAAGTTTCTGCCGCAAAACCAGCTTATTCCTTATATGTTTCATTGATTCTAATTTTGCATTGAGTTAAACGTAAATTGAGATATGAATTCGCTAACGCTTTGATCAATAGAATATCATGTGGATCTTCAAATATAGATTGAGGAGGATGTGCTGATTCTAACGATGTATGTAGTTTGCTATAAAATTCTCGGACGACATACCTACATGATAATTTTATTTTTGTTTTCGTTTTTTAACGATTGATTTCATAATGTAAAAAACAGTGTTCTATGGTGTTGTGATCCAATAACACCACACAATTTGAACAAGAAATTTTGTGAATCATCCCATTCACGATATATCCAGCAATATAAAAAATAATGTTCAGTTTAAAATCTGAAACACAAGCGTTATCTACGAGATATAACAAATCATCTATTGATGTCGATCATGTCGACTGATCTTTATTACATTCTTCCACAATAGCTTTCTTTTTGTTCCTAAATTTTCTAAAGAACTTAATGTTAGGGACATTAAGATCTTTAGGAAATTTGAAATCTAAGCAAAGTTATTTTCATAAAAAAATACATAGGTATTTAAGTTATTTGTTCTTGAACTAGGATTGAATAGTCATGCATGGTCACCGTAATTCTCCACTAACAAATTATGTTATTATTATTATTTACGATTTCATGTGGGGTTGTCAGGTCAGGTGTCCGTATTTCATACATATAAAAGAAAACCTATACCCCAATCGCAAAATGTTTGCGTTAATAAGGTTTTACACTTAGCAACAAATAATATTGCTTTAACATACATATCATCACGCCATATCCCTTGCAGGGTAGGCAGAGAGAACAGAGTGCCAGAGAACTCTATCTCTGCATACTTTACTCGCTTCCTCAACATTCATAATTCTCTTCATACACGCTCGCCGGTTTCGGAGACTCTTGACTCCACCTTCCTTTAGTACATGACCGATCTGGTCTAGGTAGGTTAGTCTCGGTCTCCCTCGGTACCTACATCCTTCCACTTTCGCATTGTATATCTTCTTAACCAGACGTTCGTTCGGCATTCTTTCCACATGTCCGAACCATCGGAGCATGCCCTTTCGCATCTTTACACCAATACTCTCTTTCATACCTACTCGCTCTCTTACGTCGTCGTTACGAATGCGGTCGGTCAGCCTAACTCCACAGATTTTCCGCAGAGATCGCATTTCGACCGCATTAATTTTACTTTCATACTCTTTTCTGCATACCCAACTCTCGCTTCCATACAGTAATGTTGGGACAAGCACTGCGTTATGTATTGCTACACGTGCCTTCTGGCTGAGGTGGTGGCTGCCGAGAAGTTGCCCCAACGCTCCGTTCACTCTATTTCCCGCATTCACTCTTCGCTCTATATCAGTGGTGTACCTTCCATCTCGGCTAAATCCACATCCAAGATATACAAATTCATCCACTTGCTCTAGTATATCATTACCTATCGTTACTCTTACATCTGTTCTGGCCTCGTCTCTTTCAAAGACCATTATTTTGGTTTTGCTCACATTCACACGTAGACCCCTTTTCTTACAATCTTCTGTCATTGTGTCGACTAGGGTCTGCAGGTCAGTCGTTGACTGTGCCAGCAGGACTGCATCATCTGCATAAAGCAGAGCAGTGACCACTGAGTCGCCCATCTGGACTCCCACATTCATATCGTTCAACCTTTGGAGACATTTATCCAGATATATGATAAACAGCCTGGCTGACAGAACGCACCCCTGCTTAACGCCGATATTGACGTCAAACCAAGGCGACATTCCATCATCCAGCCGCACACAGGCTCTACAGCCCATGTAACTGGACTGCACAGCCTGTAGCAGTTTGCCGTTAATACGGTAATAAATTAATATTTATATTTAAAAACATTTTAGAAGTAAATGTTTTTACTTCATTACATTAAATCAATCGCATATTTTTCTACCAACAAGGAAAGGATTGAAATCAACTTAACTCTGGCAATTCTAAGTCCACTGTTAGAACGGGACACAGGGTACACTGTTTGCCCTCTCACTCGGCTTCATTTTTATTTTGCGCGCAACAAGACTCTTACTACCTTAGCATAAGGTTTTATTTTCTTTATTTTTGCTGCAAGATGCACAGATAGAGCTCATTCCTGTTGTACAGAGTACTTATTACTTCCATGGCGACAACGCTAGCGATGAGACGAATGGTATTTTTTTCAATTCGAATCAATCGAATTAAAATTATTATTGATTCGAATCACAATTCGAATTGATTCGAATCGTCACGTGGGAGTCGTCAAATCGCGCGATCTATTCGCGAAAGCATTACAGTCGAATTCGTACTCGTATGTCGAGTCATCCGCTTGTTAAGCCGAGTTGGCGAGTTTATAACTCGTTTACATTATTATTCATTTTAAATTATTTATACTGTTTGTTGTACTACCAATATTTATAACTACAGGAACATAGTTTACACGAAACTGGTTCCATCTTCATTTTTCTTAAAAAACTCCCAGTTCAAACTTTTATTTTCTCTAGACGACTCTTTGCAAATGTAATAGGTACGTTATCCGAATGGAATTGTATCCAACCAATTCATGATTCTTAGAACATTTCATGTATTTTCGTATTTTCTCACTCGTAGAATTCATTCGTTAGATTATTCGACTCCGTATTAGAATGAGAGAGCGAATCAACGAATGTCCAATTAAGCCGAGTCGACTGATCGCTGCGCCGCAGCGGTCGCCTGCGCTGCGAGTAGGTACGACACGAGTTAACGAATTGATTCGGTTTCGGTCAAAGGCGATTCGAATGAACGAGTCAATAGTCTTATTCGAGTTATTCGAATTAAACTATTCGAATTACCCATCGTTAGACAACGCATTCCAGCGAGGTTCGGAGTTTAGTCGGACGTGTTGTAACTATCAACTTATTCCATTTTGTTCCCCATTTTGATACAAGAGGGCGCCAGGTTATTGATTGCACCCGGGCGCTACATCAGCTAGAGTCGCTCCTGCCTATAACAACACGTCTGACCAGCGCGGTATAGTAGGCGCAGTATATATGGGCTGTGATGATGATGATGACCTATGCATATAGTATTTAAGGAAAAGACCTAAACAAAAGAATATAATTAAATGCGTTTAACACGATACAGTTTAGAATTTTAAAGAAATTATGAATATAATAAAAATGAATATGTGCTCTTTAGCATGGTAATTAGAAATTGAGGAAGTGATAGAGAATTTAAATAAAATATCAAAAACTTGATTTGAAGTGTTACTTATTACAAATTTATCTTTATTATAGAAATCTTTCGTTAACTTGAAAAACGTTTTTATAATCTACTTGCCGTCCAATTATACTTATGAAAATTGGCAACACTGTTCTGTCAGTCGTGTCAAGCAGAATTTGTCATCAGTTGTTGGTTGTTATCCTTCTCATATCTTCAGTGAAAATGGTATATGGTTTAACTGGTATTTTTAGTTATTGTTATAGTTTTAAAAAGGGAATAGGTTTAATGAAGAATATTTATTTCAGGCGACCGAAGTGGAAGAGACTATCAAGAGAATTCAAGCCCATAAAGGTGTAATGGGCGTTATAATTGTGAACCACGAAGGTTTGGTCGATTTTCTTTTATTACCATAGTTACCCCTTTCTTATTTGGATTACCTTACTTCTCAATCCTTGTACGTGACCTGATCGATTACAAAAACTTCATAGAAATCGTTAGTACAAAGTATAATTGTTAGAATGATTTCATATCCACTTTCTAATTTTTAGGCATTCCCATCAAAAGTTCGTTGGATAATGCAACATCTGCGTTATATTCAGGATTGATTGGCCAGCTCACTGAGAAAGCAAAAAATGTCGTACGTGAAATGGTAATTAATTATTAAATATTACTTACTAGAGGTTTAGTAAATCTACATTTAACTTAAGTAACAATTTTACAATGTCACATAGTTGTTGGGCTTTTCTGTTGTTGTCTACCAGTCATAATTCCAAATCTTGTGTTTGCTATTGCCAACTATTGTATGTGCAATTCTGTGTGGTGACGCAGTAATAATACTATTCACCACCACATATCTTACCCGAGGGTGATCGTATGAGACGACTAAGGCATATAAAACGCATATAACATCTATGCAAGAGAAGGAAAACTCGAAACAAAACTCTATACTAACACGTCTGACCAGCGCTGTATAGTAGGTTAATTTCTCTCCCATTATGATGGAGATCCGAGTCCAACAGTGGGACGTTTATGGGTTGTGATAATGATGATGTATGTGCATTAAAAACTTTTAAAATAATATGATTAACAGCTATATTAGACAAGTAGTGTTGTCATTCAATTACCATTCCCGAGTTGCCAAGTTTGAAACTTGGTCACAAGAAATGTTATCCCTGTAAATTTATTGAGATTACTATTTTTAGTAATAAGCTCAAATTATGAAATTATAAAATATTTTTTCAATAATAGGCTCAAATTATGAAATTAATCTTTATTAAAATTAATGGCCCAACCATCCAACCATCTGTGACTAAAAGTGAAATGAGAATGTTTTATTTCTATATATAAAACCAGTATTAGTAGTTTTATTAAATCATTTAAAAGAAAGAAAACTCGAAACAAAACCCTATACCAACACGTCTGACCAGCGTGGTATAGTAGGTCAATTTCCCTCCTAGTGTGTAGGAGGCTCGAGCCCAACAGTGGGACATATATGAGCTGAGATGATGATGATGATGATTAAATCATTTTAAGTGTTACTTTGAGGTATACAATGCTATAATCTTGTTACTAAAACCTAATGTTCAAGTAGTTATATAGATATTGGGCTCCTAAATACATGTCTAGTAGAAACTTGTTTAGTAATAATTTTTTTTATATAAAATTTTAACTGTTTCAGGATTCCACAAATGAGCTGACCTTCCTTAGGTTAAGGAGTAGAAGACATGAAATTCTAATTGCACCAGACCGAGAATTCATTCTTATTGTCATACAAAATACTTCCGATTAGCTGACTTAAGGCACCGGGCAGTGGTTTTATACAGCCAAATGTCATTGTGAATGTGCACATGTGTACAGTAATGAAATCAAAACAATATATTCTCTGTAATAATATTTTATTCAGAAGTATTATGTATGGTCCATGAGAAACTGACCTACTTGTGTGGTGAAAATATGAATAGATTGGCTTTAAAGATATCATTCACATTTTGATATATATTTTGTAACTCCTTTAATTTAAAATCTAACTAAATAATTTTTTTTTACTATCAAAATTCATTTTAGTTAGATAATTTTATATTTATTATTAAAAATTAACCACTGGCCTAGTGATCCTATTACATTCATTACTCAATGCATATGATATATAAATATTTGTTAATTTCTATGTAATTTATATATATTTTTAAGTTATAAATGAATAGCACTATGTAGGTAAAAAGAAAAAATGGTTGAAAAGTGCCATTTTATCTTAACAAATTGACACGTTTTTGTTTCTAATTTAGTCGTAGGCAGTTTATCTAAGTGCACTATTATTTAATATAGACTTTAATTAAAGGCTTAAGCTAATATTAAAAGAACTTTTCAATATACCTAAAATGTACACTAATTATCCCTTCTCAAAGAATATGCTGGATTACTAGCATACATGGTAGAAATTACAATCAACACATTTTTTTTTAAATCTACAGCACTTTATATACAGGTTCATTGCACAGATGCCGGAGTGGTCTTAACTACCTGATATCTTATGTTGTGTATTCAAGACAATTCTTTGTGCGATCTGTAAATATTTTATAGTCAATTCCCTCATGACACAAATATTTATTTTATTCTTTAATATGTAGTGTTGTATTTTTATGTAAAAGAAAACTACCTATAACTAGTTTTGAATTTTCATTTCAGCCAGTTATATTGACAATCTCTAACTGTTCAAGTAGTGGTGGTGTGGTACAGTTTAATATTTATTTACCTTGCCTTATAATGTAAGCTTTATTGACAGAGCAGTGTACAATTTTGCTGCAGTTAAATCTCATTGTTTTCTTCATAACCTCGTAAATACACTTTTTTTTTTAAATGAGATGTAATGCAATGAAACTAAAAGTAGGTAGCTCATATGATTTAAATTTTGAGATAAATAAAGTATATTGATCTAGATTAAAAAAAATGTGAAAGATTAAGAAAATAATAGCCATGTGCAATAATTTGGGTTGACAAATTCTTATAGTTATTAATTTATCACCAATATAACTTATTGAACCAAAATAACTTTGAAACCTTTTAAGTTTTGTATATGAAACATTATTTATATAACCAAGTTACCTGTTGTGAGCTGGGGGCGGTCACCAAGACAACCACGGATTCGTGAAATTTTCAGCTAATCCCATTTCATACAAATTCTGCCGGTAGATGTATATGCAATGTTGGTATAAACACATACATACATATCATCACGCCATATCCCTTGCAGGGTAGGCAGAGAGACAGAGTGCCAGAGAACTCTATCCTTGCATATTTCACTCGCTTCCTCAACATTCATAATTCTCTTCATACACGCTAGCCGGTTTCGGTGACTCTTGACTCCACCTTCCTTCAGTACTTGACCAATCTGGTCTAGGTAGGTTATTCTCGTTTTCCGCCGGTGCCTACATCCTTCCACTTTCGCATTGTATATCTTCTTAACTAGACGTTTGTTCGGTTAAAAAACTGTTGGTATAAAGAATAGAAATAAAAGAGAATTATGAATAGGAATTCAAATAAGTATAAAGAAATAGAGCTCATTAAAAATCTCGAGTGAAAGGTTGACCCCAGCACAATAGGTCTAGATCGTAATGCAAAATGACGGGCGCAGGACTCAAGCACACGTAAATGATAGATCATTATCATGCGAGTGACCGTCAATCTTAGTATTTACTGATAACCGCTTGTATTTTTAATGATATAATAGCATTATAACTTATCATTAAATTTACTCGAACCTTGCGTCGTTATGCACTATGTGCTAACTTTGATAGTGGTTTTAAAATTAATGAGTGAAGCACCAGTTACCATCAGCGGCGATGAACAGATGAAAAAAGAGGAGACTTGTCTTAACGCCTCACCTTTTCAATATCTGTGAGATTTTCTACAGCAAAATAATCAATTAAAAGTATTATCTTCACATCTAAACAGCCATTATTAAATTTGGCGCGAACTTGCAATTTTTTTTTTATTCTAGTGAAGTAAATATTGCTGGGTTAACGGAATTGACGGTAGGTATTTATAAGTCTATTACAGATGATCGAATATCACCCTTAAACAATGACGATGGAAAAAGGAGATTCAAAAAGCTTTTTTATTTATATGCTTGTATTTTAAGAATAAATATTTATAGATTGCTTTTATTGTTATTTAATATTAACCTAGTGTCCTAAACAGGGTTTAAAATCCATGCCCTTCCCGCCGAGTACAACCACCGACGTTTCGTTTTACAGTGAAAGTAAATTTAGGAAATTGGTCACTGTTATTTGCGCGCCATGAATCATTTCGCAAGCGATTTGCGGCATGGCGCACTTTATGTAAAACAAGAATGCAACATGAGGAGTTCGTGATCACTACAGTATATAGAGTTTCTTCGACGTTACTAAGTTGTCAAGATGTGGCCATACCGATGCAGGACGCGACCCGGAGTGAGTCTCCTCAACAACGTAAAGACTGAATCCATGCAGGCATCATTTAGTGTTTGCTTAACTTGTTAACAGTAAGGTCTTGCAAAGTTATCTTCTCTAACAGTGATGTTCATGGTCATTGCAGGACTAAGCTAGGGCCGCAAGAAGTAATAACTGATGACTTATGGAGCGATAATTGTCGGGGAAAATTAAAAATAACTAAAATGCTATAATACCCGTAAAACAGTTTTAATTCAAAGCATTTTCTAGATTAATTTAAAATATTTAATATCGATCTCTATATACCGGGACAAAATCTGATGACTGAGAATGAAAAGTGGGGAAGTTTTCTTTCTAGGTCATGTTAACTTGATTGCACAGATGAGGTAATGGTTACCTTCCGCGCCAGTGCCGTGGGTTCGATTCCCACGCATGACAATACTACGTGCGGTTCCCCGCAATACAAGAATTATTTCCTTAGTGCAGGTTGATGTCTTTATTAAAATAAAATGAAAAGAATTGTTCCGAATAGAATCGAACCCATGCACTGGCATGGCAGATCGGTATCTGAAGCACTACGCTATCTATGCAGATTGGTTCCTTAATGCAGGATGTTCTTTAAAAAAAAGTTGAGGTTGTAATTACAGGTTAAGCTTTGTTCAATTAATTGTTCGACGGTAATACTATTTGGTAATGTTGAGGAACTTGGGGATAATCATAGATAATCGATGATATCAGACACAATCAAAATAAACACTATATCATAACGCGTAGGTACTTATACTAACTTCAATAAACTTAGTTTAAGTTTAAAAGTTGTTAGTAATTTAGATTTTTTGTCCATTGATTGATCACGCTTAGTACTAAGCGTTGATTCATTCATTCTCCTACTCTAATCCCAATTACTTTGGGTCGATACAATATGTACTCTTCTTTCATAGTAGGTACATATTGTAAAAGTTATTGGCAATAGTTTTATGACCGGCCGCTTGCCAGACGTTAATCCGCCTTGGGAATGTAATTGTTGACCAAACGGCATCAGATGGAGTTGGCCTAGGTCGTTATAAGGCTCTTAGTCGTCTTTTACGACATCTGAATATCATACGAATTTGTCGTATTTCATACATTTGTCAAGAATCAACTAAGGGAAACGTTTTTCTAAAATCGCATGTATCCAAACCTAAAAATGTTCTAGCTTCTTCAAAAAAATGTACTAAGCGGCACCTGGCCGTTGTCTCGACGGGTAGCTTTGCCATGCCATGTACACGCTTGCACGTTTTGTAAACCGCACGGCTAATGCGCCGTAGGTACGGTTAATAAAACGTGTGTGGACAAGAGGTTTATCACATCGTGTTCCCTTCAAATCGCCTTTGGATCGAGGACTGGCACCATTTCTTTGACATCCGTGGCTAGATTACAAAGCAATGGCTAAATTAAAACATAAAATTTAATATAATGACGTATATATTACTAAAAATATTCATAAAACTATTAATTAAATAAACTTATTTAAAACTTCCTTTATCTTTTAATTTTCTAGCGATCTGTATGACCACAACAAGAAAATCACGATCAGGTGCTAATATCATTTCGTTCTTCCTAGTATTGATTCTTACCACCATTATGTCTTCAAAAGGATCCTGAAACAATATACACACACCACATATTTTACATGTATTTTACGTAACGTGTTTACGCGAGTATTACGCATTTCATATGTGTACAAAACTATTGTTACGGATTTTATTGCGTTTACATTGGATTTTTGTTTTCACTAAATTTCGAATAATTATCAGCATTCATGGTCACGAGAAAACTAAGGTGTTTCATGTCAAACAAATTATAATTATTGCAGAGGTTTTTATTAATCCGCTTTATTATTAGTTATTATTTTTGATAAAAATCAAAATGAAATAAAATCCGTAAAAATAGTTTTCTCACAAACAATTCATAGATGGTGTTGTGATTAAGATACCAATGCGAGCATTGTTTGTTCGATCTCCACTGAGGAGAATATTTTGTGCGTTCCACAAACTATTTTCTGCATCCGAGTGTGATTTGTGTCTGTTAATTGTATATTTGTAAATTCCCCCGCAATACATTACAGCATTATTGCCTTAGTGCAGGGTGTTGTTTTTAAATAACAATAATAGTTTTTTTATTGTTTGTTTAATAAAAAACGGATGGTTGTCTGTAACGTCGGTTAAGGACGATAAATTTACGTAATAACGTCGAAAGAAAACATTACATACACATACATATCATCACGCCATATCCCTTGCAGAGTAGGCAGAGAGAACAGAGTGCCAGAGAACTCTATCTCTGCATACTTCACTCGCTTCCTCAACATTCATAATTCTCTTCATACACGCTCGCCGGTTTCGGAGACTCTTGACTCCACCTTCCTTCACATACATACATAACCGATCTGGTACATGACCGATCTGGTCTAGGTAGATTAGTCTCGGTCTCCCTCGGTACCTACATCCTTCCACTTTCGCATTGTATATCTTCTTAACCAGACGTTCGTTCGGCATTCTTTCCACATGTCCGAACCATCGGAGCATTCCCTTTCGCATCTTTACACCAATACTCTCTTTCATACCTACTCGCTCTCTTACGTCGTCGTTACGAATGCGGTCGGTCAGCCTAACTCCACAGATTTTCCGCAGAGATCGCATTTCGACCGCATTAATTTTACTTTCATAGTCTTTTCTGCATACCCAACTCTCGCTTCCATACAGTAATGTTGAGACAAGCACTGCGTTATGTATTGCTACACGTGCCTTCTGGCTGAGGTGGTGGCTGCCGAGAAGTTGCCCCAACGCTCCGTTCACTCTATTTCCCACATTCACTCTTCGCACTATATCAGTGGTGTACCTTCCATCTCGGCTAAATCCACATCCAAGATATACAAATTCATCCACTTGCTCTAGTACATCATTACCTATTGTTACTCTTACATCTGTTCTGGTTTTATCTCCTTCAAAGACCATTATTTTGGTTTTGCTCACATTCACGCGTAGACCCCTTTTCTTACATTCTTCTGTCATTGTGTCGACTAGGGTCTGCAGGTCAGTCGCTGACTGTGCCAGCAGGACTGCATCATCTGCATAAAGCAGAGCAGTGACCACTGAGTCGCCCATCTGGACTCCCACATTTATATCGTTCAACCTTTGGAGACATTTATCCAGATATATGATAAACAGCCTGGCTGACAGAACGCACCCCTGCTTAACGCCGATATTGACGTCAAACCAAGGCGACATTCCATCATCCAGCCGCACACAGGCTCTACAACCCATGTAACTGGACTGCACAGCCTGTAGCAGTTTACCGTTAATACCATATTTCGGTAAAATGTCCCAAAGTTCCTTTCGTACAACCGTGTCAAATGCTCTCTCCAGATCCACAAAACTGCAGAAAACCCTCTGACCTAGAGCCAGATGCTTCTCCACAATGTTGCGCAGAGAGAACACTTGATCCATGCATCCCCTTCCACTCCTGAAACCTCCTTGTGTCTCACACAGTAAACCATCGGACACCATCCTCATTCTCCTTTCAATAATTTTACCATACACTTTTGCTGCCAATCTGGTCAAGCTTACGGCTCTGTAATTTGCGCAGTCATAACGTGAACCCTTGTTTTTAAACAAAGGCACGATGACTGCGCTATTCCAGTCCCCGGGAACCATTGCCGAGCTCCAACATAAATTGAGGAGCAACAGGAACACCTCCCAGACACAGGAGCCACCAAGCTTGATCATCTCGGCAGACACCATATCAATGCCCGTTGCCTTACCATTTTTCAAACTTCTTATCGCCCATTCAACTTCATCCATACTGATGCCATCGGAGGACGCCGTTGTCGAATGTTGATTCTACTAAACCACATGCAACACCGGCGCCAACCGTAGCATCCACATACATATCGCCAAAATATTCACTCCATCGGCTTAACACGTCTTGTGTTTTTGTAAGAATGTCTCCACCTTTAGACCTTATTTTATTCATTCTGAAGGCTGACCAACCACCCCGAGACTTCTTCACCTCCCTCCAAAAGAGTTTGGTGTTACACTCGAAGTTTTTAGTCAACCTATCTTCTGCACTCATACTTGCTCTATAACGTTTCTCTTTCACTAAGGCCTTGGTGTCATTCTTACATTGCCGATATATTTATTTCTTTCTTCTGTTCAGTCATACTGTCACTCAGATTCAAAGAAGAGACATAGTCCAGCCACGCTTTCTTCTTTTGCTCTACGGAAGCTGCCACTTCCGCATCCCACCATGCATCACCATTTGTTTTTTTATGCTTCTTTGAACTTCCACATACTTCTTTCGCTGTATCTACCATACTCTCTTTCAATACTCTCCAGCATTCTTTAATGTCCGATTGCGGCTGGCTTGCCATCGTCAGCCGTTCTCGGACACCCTCTGCATACTTTTCTCTTACACAGTCTTCTTGCAACCTTTCAACCTTTATTCTTTCAAGCCCTCCGAAGTGGACACGCTCTCGCCAGTGCCTCCACTTTCTGAACAGACCACTAAATCTCGCAATAACGAGATAGTGGTCCGTATCGACTGTGGGGCCCCTGTAGGCTCTTGCGTCCAATATTTTGCTTCGGAGGCGACTGTCTACCAAAATTAAATCTATTATACTTTTCTGTTCATTTCTTCTCCATGTATACATATGGATGTCCTTATGTTGGAAAAATGTGTTTGACACAATAAGGTTTCTCTCCATGCATACATCCGCTATGAGCCTACCTGCGTCGTTCACTCTCTTATCACCAAATGGACCAAGTACGTCGTCATAGTCGGGACGCTTGGTCACCACCCATCCGTTCAAATCACCGCATACAATCACGCGTTCACTAGTTTCTGCCATATCCAGAACTTCCCTAACATTATCCCAAAACTTCTCTAGGTCTGATGCCACTGAGGATCCTACGGGAGCATATGCTACAACCATGAATACCTTGGTGACATCAAGTTTTATACGGACCCAAAGAAGTCTGGGATCATACATTCCGTAATCCTTCACACCTGAGGCCAAGCGAGAGGACAACAGCACTCCTACCCCCATGCTGGCTCGATCGCTCTGTGGTACACCAGACCACAGAGCCATCCCGCCACCAGGAAGATCGTAGGCGTCGCTGCCCCTTCGCTTGGTCTCTGTTACACAGAGCACGTGTAGCTGTTTGTCCGCCATGACGGATATCAGCTCGTGCAACTTACCTTCCACACAACCTCTTACATTCCACGTGCCCATCCGACACTCTGCTCTCCTCGACTCGCTTGACTGGGCAAGGCGAAGGCGTGATGGGTGGCGGCCCCCATCGCCGCAACTGCCGAAGTTCGTACCGACGGGGGCGGGTCGGTACGCGTCGCCTCCGGGGGACGCCCTAACCCGCATTGCGGTACGCATATCGAGCCGGATTAGCAGTCTAATTAGACTGGCAGGGGACGCGAACGAGCACGCTCCGGACTATGCCTCCCATGAAAGAAAACATTGATATATAAAAATTGCATACTTTTACGAATTGAACAAACATAACCACATTAACTTTTCACTTCATTTTGTAAACAGTTCACGTCAAATTCTTAAAATGTAAGAACGGTTAGGCCGATCGTGTCTCTCTATCACTTGTTTCGTACTCTCGCTTGCGCCCACAGGCGGAACGTGCAACTTTATTTAGATATTATCACGTCAAAAAAAATTTCTTACCAATTCTTTTATAAATATTTCTGTCATATCGACGTAAATCTTCAAAGCTCTCCCAAGTAGACAGGCTTGTGTGAAACTAATATTCGTCAGAATAGGTGCTCCTATAAAGGAAAGTCATAGGTATGACTATAAATCACCATAAACTTTATTACGAGCGTTACGCAAATCCGTTCCTATCGTCCTACCGCTAAGACAAGTGTCAGCTGTTGTATGACATCCAATTTACGTATCGTATTATATTTTGGTCTTTAAAAGAGACGTCATATATATTCTTTACAAACGGACGAATAGGACGATTGGAACAGATTCCCAATAGGTATGGGTTTAAGTCCCACGTGTGATATTAATTTTTCACTTGTAATCAAGTTTTTATTACCATCAACGTCAATTCTCGATGTGTGAATACATACATATCATCACGCCATATCCCTTGCAGGGTAAGCAGAGAGAACAGAGTGCCAGAGAACTCTATCCTTGCATACTTCACTCGCTTCCTCAACATTCATAATTATCTTCATACACGCTCGCCGGTTTCGGAAACTCTTGACTCCACCTTCCTTCAGTACGCGACCAATCTGGTCTAGGTGTGTGAATACAATTATCACTATAATATTATAATATTTCAATTGCCCGTAGGAATCGTATTAATCGGAGAAGGGTCTCATGAAGGTAGCGTTATTCTGCTGACAGTTTTGTCTACGGCTGCGAGCCAATACTCAGGACAACAATTTTTCGATCGCTCAAAATAATGTCTTACGTAGGAAATGAACCCATTTGGTATTGGACGGTAATTATCTGCTACATCGTCTTTTCTGGAACACTCGGCAGGGTAGGTTTTGGGACGCGGTCGCCGCCTTCTGCGAGATAACGGCCTCGTAAGAAGCGGCGTAGTGAATCCGAGAGGATCTTCTCTTCGAGGATTCGCGACGCCGCCGACGATTGGGGCGGCGAAGGCGTGAATACAGGTGAGGCAGTGGGTGACCGGACCGGGGATTAGTCTGATCGCCCTTGGAGCGAAGCCACCGCGCGAGGACGACGCCCCGACGGTGAAAACTGTCAGGGCGTCGACCCGAGAGTATATCCGCGAGAGTAGACTGCCGGATGGGTCACTGAAGAAACGAACGCGTCTCAGTGGCCCACTCGTACGGCGTCGAGAGGCAAGTTGTAGGGCGGATTTACGGAGTCTTGCGCCGCTTTTCTTGTCGCCCCGGACGGATTAGCGGGGTGTGACGTACTGTAACTCGCCGTAAGAGAAAAAAGGGCAGATCGATATTTTAATTATTACGCCATCTTTTTTTATTGCTTATGGTGGTAGATAAGCAAGCAGCACATCTGCTGGTAAATATTACAACTTTGGACCTTTGCTACTGCAAAGGTGATTCTTCAGGGGTACAACTAGGCCGCTATAAAATCCCAAAACCCACGCAGAAAGTTGGGCTGTCGGCTCTCTCTTTTCGGCCAAAGAACAACAGCACATTGCCACTTCTCAGACGTCGGTTTTCTGCAAGAGTGTAGTACGACTATGGACGGACCGGCTCGCGGCTGTAGACAGAAGACTGTCAACAGTGTGGTTCTACGACTATTATTTGTTCAGATAATAGGACATATATGTTGTAAAGAAAATTTACCTTCTCTGTTTGTCATTATAACACCTTCCACGGATTCATCTTCCATAATACGGTCCACCATTGGATTGCATTTGTTTATGGTGGCGGTCTAGGAATGAAATATTTATATAATGTAACCTCGATACAACGAAACTCAAGAGGATTTGAAAATGTTCGTTATATCAAGTCATTTGTTTCTGTCAAGTTCGTTATTTAGAGGTTAGGCTGGTCTGAAATGCGATTTAAATGAAGTGTTGGATGTGGTTTAGTAGATTAACATTCGACAACGGCGTCCTCCGATGGCATCAGTATGGATTAAGTTAAATGGGCGATAAGAAGTTTGAAAAATGGTAAGGCAGCGGGCATTGATATGGTGTCTGCTGAGATGATCAAGCTTGGTGGCTCTTGTGTCTGGGAGGCGTTCCTGTTGCTCCTCAATTTATGTTGGAGCTCGGGAATGGTTCCCAGGGACTGGAATAGCGCAGTCATCGTGCCTTTGTTTAAAAACAAGGGTTCACGTTATGACTGCGCAAATTACAGAGTCATAAGCTTGACCAGTTTGGCAGCAAAAGTGTATGGTAAAATTATTGAAAGGAGAATGAGGATGGTGTCCGATGGTTTACTGTGTGAGACACAAGGAGGTTTCAGGAGTGGAAGGGGATGCATGGATCAAGTGTTCTCTCTGCGCAACATTGTGGAGAAGCATCTGGCTCTAGATCAGAGGGTTTTCTGCAGTTTTGTAGATCTGGAGAGAGCATTTGACACGGTTGTACGAAAGGAACTTTGGGACATTTTACCGGAGTATGGTATTAGCGGTAAACTGCTACAGGCTGTGCAGTCCAGTTACATGGGCTGTACAGCCTGTGTGCGGCTGGATGATGGAATGTCGCCTTGGTTTGACGTCAATATCGGCGTTAAGCAGGGGTGCGTTCTGTCTGCCAGGCTGTTTATCATATATCTGGATAAATGTCTCCAAAGGTTGAACGATATGAATGTGGGAGTCCAGATGGGCGACTCAGTGGTCACTGCTCTGCTTTATGCAGATGATGCAGTCCTGCTGGCACAGTCAGCGACTGACCTGCAGACCCTAGTCGACACAATGACAGAAGATTGTAAGAAAAGGGGTCTACGCGTGAATGTGAGCAAAACCAAAATAATGGTCTTTGAAGGAGATAAAACCAGAACAGATGTAAGAGTAACAATAGGTAATGATGTACTAGAGCAAGTGGATGAATTTGTATATCTTGGATGTGGATTTAGCCGAGATGGAAGGTACACCACTGATATAGAGCGAAGAGTGAATGCGGGAAATAGAGTGAACGGAGCGTTGGGGCAACTTCTCGGCAGCCACCACCTCAGCCAGAAGGCACGTGTAGCAATACATAACGCAGTGCTTGTCCCAACATTACTGTATGGAAGCGAGAGTTGGGTATGTAGAAAAGAGTATGATAGTAAAATTAATGCGGTGGAAATGCGATCTCTGCGGAAAATCTGTGGAGTTAGGCTGACCGACCGCATTCGTAATGACGACGTAAGAGTGCGAGTAGGTATGAAAGAGAGTATTGGTGTAAAGATGCGAAAGGGAATGCTCCGATGGTTCGGACATGTGGAAACAATGCCGAACGAACGCCTGGTTAAAGAGATATACAATGCGAAAGTGGAAGGATGTAGGTACCGAGGGAGACCGAGACTAACCTACCTAGACCAGATCGGTCATGTACTGAAGGAAGGTGGAGTCAAGAGTCTCCGAAACCGGCGAGCGTGTATGAAGAGAATTATGAATGTTGAGGAAGCGAGTGAAGTATGCAGAGATAGAGTTCTCTGGCACTCTGTTCTCTCTGCCTACCCTGCAAGGGATATGGCGTGATGATATGTATGTAAATAATCTTTCTATCAATAAAAAAAAAAGTTTTGTGCTGGGTGTCAGACTAAGATTTTCGGGTTTCTTTTATTACCTCCAAATACGAATATGAAGTCAGAACAGAAAAGCAAAAAAAAAACATAAATATCATGTAATTATTAAAAAAAAATCAAAATAAAATGTCAATTTATTCCGGTTAATCTCTGAAACTTAGCTCAAATTAGCTCAAATTGAGCTAAAATTAGCTCAAATTGAGCTAATTTGACGGAACTTTACTTTGTACGCTACATATATTTCAAGAATAAAATTAAGAGTGGCACGCAAAATATAAAATTCACTAAGTTGTGAAGAATTAATAAAGTAAGAAAAAAAAAGAAGCTAAGCATATTACACGTTTAACGTAAGCTCATCTAACGATTGAATATTTGAAGTGAAACTTCTAATGCGACTTCCAAGTTCCAACAAGGTTGCGTTAAGCGTCTAACGTTATTGCGTAGTGTAGTAGTGCTATTGCACTCGAACACACGCGCACAGTATACCTGTTACAGGCCAGCACGAGCACGGCACGTTTATAGTTTTTAGTTATAGTTTATTGTTTATAGTATAGTTTCTACTTCTGTCGGCAGTCCTCCTGACTGCTTTGTGTTTTTT
The DNA here is from genome assembly GCA_905163515.2 of Lymantria monacha. NCBI lineage: Eukaryota > Metazoa > Arthropoda > Insecta > Lepidoptera > Erebidae > Lymantria > Lymantria monacha. The sequence goes on along the minus strand of LR991105.1, from coordinate 5,820,134 downwards.
TAAAGACAACACTCTGCACTAAATAAGTAATCCTTGCATTGGGCAACAATACAAATATTCAATTAAACGGACCTAAATTACACCCAAACCTAAAACAACAATTTATGGATCGCACAAAGAATTATCCTACACAGGTATCGTAATCCACTGGCACTGTAGCTTGGTATCTTAACTACTACCCTATTTATGCATTGGTGTTACTCCAAGAAAAAAATAAACTAACACACACAATAGTACTGAGTGATATCCTGATATCACAGACAAAGTCAGATTAATCTAAAAAAGAAACAACCATAAACTTACGGTTCTAACAAGTTTTTCATCTTGTGCATCTTTTAATAGATTCATTATTATCTTCATTATACGGTATAAAATAGAAACCTCTTCTTGTTAATCCAAGAACGACCTGAAAATTTATTACAATATCGCCGACTAAATAATTAAAATCATTAGCAAAACAATAAACAAAATAAAATCGATTTACGAGAGAAAATTGATGTAAAATTGCATACATTTATTAATTGAACAAACATAAACAATGGAAACCATATTTACTTTTCACTTCACTTTATAAACAGTTTACTAAACAGTTCATGTCAAATTCTTAAAATGCGAGAACGCTTAGGCCGAGCGTGGCCTTCTATCGCTTGTTCCGCGCTCTCGCTTGCACGCTGAGCTCAGATGGATCGTGATATTTTTTCGTGCGTACAGCCGGCGTTCATAGATTTAAGACATTATTACGTCAAAAATTAAAAACAAAAATCATTTAAATAGGTCCAACCGTTTAGGAGTAGGTAATGACAAACATACGTGCAGAAGAATTATAAATATAGTGTAATCTCCTTATTCATCTAATTTACTTATAGAAGTATCAAATACGTACTTTTCAATTGTTTCTTCTTTATTATCAGATAGGGAGTGCGATATGTAGTTTGCTTTTTTTATTGTTGAGGGTTAAGTATGCTTTTTAGACTTGGTTGTTCGTTTGGAAGATAGTTTGCTGCCTTTGTGGATAACGACGGCAGCAAACTCGTCACCCGTGACCACCGCGATTTCGTATTTTCTTGTCACGATTCTAAATGCAACTAATTGGTCCATCATATCCTGTTGGTCATGCAATGTTTTTTAAATAGCAAGGAATAGTACGGAGAGCCTTTTTTGGAGAACGAAGCGAATTCAAATACACGGAACGGAACTTTTTTTACCGTATAAACCGTTGAACTAGGTCTCCTTGACGATTTTCAATATGAGCATCCCAAAATAATTTAGCAACTATATTTTAAGATTTTTGAAGCTGACTGTGTCCCCTTTGCACAGTAGAACAAAGCACGTTACTGCCTGTCATACAGTACACTTATTCGGTTTGAATAAAAAAGTAAAATTATATCAACTGAAAAAGAGTGGCAACTCGATGGTAAAATATGCATGTATGCAGGGGGGGGGACACAGTCGTTTTTTAATATAGCGCTATCTAGATCACGTTTCTGAGTGTTTTGTTTGCTTTGACACTAATAATAGTAAGGATACAAGGATAGTATTATTACATACATACATACATATCATCACGCCATATCCCTTGCAGGGTAGGCAGAGAGAACAGAGTGCCAGAGAACTCTATCTCTGCATACTTCACTCGCTTCCTCAACATTCATAATTCTCTTCATACACGCTCGCCGGTTTCGGAGACTCTTGACTTCACCTTCCTTCAGTACATGACCGATCTGGTCTAGGTAGGTTAGTCTCGGTCTCCCTCGATACCTACATCCTTCCACTTTCGCATTGTATATCTTCTTAACCAGGCGTTCGTTCGGCATTCTTTCCACATGTCCGAACCATCGGAGCATTCCCTTTCGCATCTTTACACCAATACTCTCTTTCATACCTACTCGCTCTCTTACGTCGTCGTTACGAATGCGGTCGGTCAGCCTAACTCCACAGATTTTCCGCAGAGATCGCATTTCGACCGCATTAATTTTACTATCATACTCTTTTCTGCATACCCAACTCTCGCTTCCATACAGTAATGTTGGGACAAGCACTGCGTTATGTATTGCTACACGTGCCTTCTGGCTGAGGTGGTGGCTGCCGAAAAGTTGCCCCAACGCTCCGTTCACTCTATTTCCCGCATTCACTCTTCGCTCTATATCAGTGGTGTACCTTCCATCTCGGCTAAATCCACATCCAAGATATACAAATTCATCCACTTGCTCTAGTACATCATTACCTATTGTTACTCTTACATCTGTTCTGGTTTTATCTCTTTCAAAGACCATTATTTTGGTTTTGCTCACATTCACGCGTAGACCCCTTTTCTTACAATCTTCTGTCATTGTGTCGACTAGGGTCTGCAGGTCAGTCGCTGACTGTGCCAGCAGGACTGCATCATCTGCATAAAGCAGAGCAGTGACCACTGAGTCGCCCATCTGGACTCCCACATTCATATCGTTCAACCTTTGAAGACATTTATCCAGATATATGATAAACAGCCTGGCTGACAGAACGCACCCCTGCTTAACGCCGATATTGACGTCAAACCAAGGCGACATTCCATCATCCAGCCGCACACAGGCTCTACAGCCCATGTAACTGGACTGCACAGCCTGTAGCAGTTTACCGTTAATACCATACTCCGGTAAAATGTCCCAAAGTTCCTTTCGTACAACCGTGTCAAATGCTCTCTCCAGATCCACAAAACTGCAGAAAACCCTCTGACCTAGAGCCAGATGCTTCTCCACAATGTTGCGCAGAGAGAACACTTGATCCATGCATCCCCTTCCACTCCTGAAACCTCCTTGTGTCTCACACAGTAAACCATCGGACACCATCCTCATTCTCCTTTCAATAACTTTTCCATACACTTTTGCTGCCAAACTGGTCAAGCTTATGGCTCTGTAATTTGCGCAGTCATAACGTGAACCCTTGTTTTTAAACAAAGGCACGATGACTGCGCTATTCCAGTCCCTGGGAACCATTCCCGAGCTCCAACATAAATTGAGGAGCAACAGGAACGCCTCCCAGACACAAGAGCCACCGAGCTTGATCATCTCGGCAGACACCATATCAATGCCCGCTGCCTTACCATTTTTCAAACTTCTTATCGCCCATTCAACTTCATCCATACTGATGCCATCGGAGGACGCCGTTGTCGAATGTTGATCTACTAAACCATATCCAACACCGGCGCCAACCGTAGCATCCGCATACATATCGCCAAAATATTCACTCCATCGGCTTAACACGTCTTGTGTTTGTGTAAGAATGTCTCCACCTTTAGACCTTATTTTATTCATTCTGAAGGCTGACCAACCACCCCGAGACTTCTTCACCTCCCTCCAAAAGAGTTTGGTGTTACCCTCGAAGTTTTTAGTCAGTTCATAGTATTATTCACACATGTAAATGTGTGTGTGTGTGTGTGAGAGCGAGAGATGTATCTGTTTGTGTGAGAAGTATTTGTGTCCGGATTGTGCATGTGTGGGTAGGAAATAATTATTGAGTCGCGTAATAGATGGCGCTTTCATTGACATTAGTGGTGACAAAAAAAATCGAGAGTGGCCTCTCTATTTCCAATGTATTATATTACTCTATGCATGTATGGAAAGTGCTGCTACCTAGAGCTTAGGCGATGAACTAAAGTTGATGTAATATACATATATACCTACGTATCTACATGTGTGTATGTAATTATATAGGATTCTTTTTTACTATGAGTCCTACCCTGAAATATAAAAGAAAAACCATATCAGTCGTTAACGAAACGACAATAGTATAAACTTAACAATGAAAATTGAGATAATTTCCAGAAAGAACATCAATAACCGAAAATAGATTATTGACAATAAAGTGCATACGCTAGGAATACAAAATAACAATTCTCAGTTGTAAAAATTTTGACAATCAGGACAAAATGGCAGCTATGTTTGTACAAGTACAAACAATCTGTAGGCGGCGCGCCGTTCAGTAAAAATAAGTAATGTTTTAACTGTGCCCCCCCAGGTTTGAATCCTGCACAGTGTTTCCAACTCTAAGAAATTAGAGTCACTAGATTCAAGGTCAAAAGTCGCTAGAACAAATTACTTATTTTTATGTGTAAAAAATCCTTACGGGTATTTAGCTTCTATTACTACGTTGACCAGATGAATCTCAAATTTCAATAATGGTAGGGCCGGGCCACATTGTTGACAGTTTTCTGTCTACACCCTTGACCCGCGGGCCGATTCGTTAGAGGTGGTATCACACTCTCGCAGAAAACCGACGTCAATGTGTTATTGCGCATCGTTCAATGACCGAGAGAGCTAGCAAGTCAATTTTTTGGGTGGGTTTGGGGTTTTCATTGGTAGGCAACAGCTTAACTGTACCACTGGTATTGCAAAGGTCTATGGGCGGCAGTAATACTTACTATCAGATGTGCTGCTTGCTCGTTTGCTATCCTCAGTAATAAAAAGAAAAATCATTTCTTCCAATTGATGTTATCTATTTTCGTCATTCATGACATCTTATTTGATACATGCGGTTAAGGAAAGGAGGTGAGACATTATATTTTTACTCCATACATACTTACATACATATCATCACGCCATATCCCTTGCAGGGTAGGCAGAGATTTTTACTCCATGATTACCCAAAATACATTTGTACTAGCTGACCCACGTAACAGAGTCGTAAGCACCGAAAATGTGCAAAATTAACAAGGGAAGCTATGAAAAGAAATAATTTTACCCATTTTTATATATTATTCCAACATTTGTTATTGATACCACGCTCCTATTAGTTATAAGTGTGATTTTGTATAATCGAGACCTTCTTCGATAAATGGGCTACCTAATATTAAAATAATTTTTCAAATCAAACTAATAGTTCCTGAGATTAGCGCGTCAAATCAAACAAACTCTTCAGTTTTATGATATTAGTAAAAAAAGATTAACTTACGATTTCTTTAAGAGCTTGTTCCATGCCTCTGATAAATATAGGCAGTTTCTTGCTTAGAACCATTAGTGCTCGTTGAGATACAGTATACATTTTTACTACATCTGAAATCATTGATCATATGTGGTTACCAAGTCCTTCAATACAGCAGACTTTTTTATTGCTGATGCTGTCAAACAAGCAAGTAGTGCACCTGATGGTATATGTCACTGTCACCCATGGACCTTTGCAATACCAGGAATGCAGCTAAGCCTGTTAATGAAAACTTAAACCCACCCAGAAAGTTGGGCTGCCGGTTCTCTCACCGAACGAAGCGCAACAGCATACTGCCACTGCTTTTCACATCCAACGCCTTGCATTACAATTTTTTGACATGATTTAAGAAGACAAAATGTCAATGTCCTTTCCTTTTTTTAAACAACATCATGCACTATGGAAATAAAGCTCGTATTGTGGGGAACAAATATACAATTAACGGACACAAATTAGACCCAAACTCAGTCAAACTTTTATGGATTCCACAAAGTACAGTCATGCGTAAACAGTGCAACATTTGGCATAGTAGGTCGATATTTTAACTACTACGCCATCACTAGGTAAATGGTCAGCAGTACTCTACTGGAAACTTTATAACATCAATTTTATTTTTGTTCTATCTAGATGCCTATGTCTAACAAAGGATATCGGTAGATTGATCGTTGGATTCGGATTTCTATACACGTCCGTAACGCAGAGCTATTAGTAGTATGCGATTTAGGTTATTTCTGTGGTCATCACTGCTACAGTTATTTTTAATGGTATCAGTCCTCCCTCACTTTGCCACCACTGTAACTCCTGTAAACCAGGATCCATAATGGTCTCCATAATTGACACTGATCTTTGTTCCTCAGGCAATCCTGGGTACCGCTTTTATTTGTTTTGGGGTTAGTGAAAAAATAATTAGAAACGCAGCGGTTGATAAGATTCCATTTCTCCCTATGCAAGCAAGGAGCAAAATTGACTAACCAATATGCGACTACGAGAGGGGCTGCGATATTGCACTATGAATAGGACTACACATGTCAAACAACCGATTTAAGTGTTTTAAATCAAAAGGTCTTGTTCTAAAACCGCAATGTAACTATTTTAAAACGGGTTAAAACACACCTACTACTAAATAAATGAAGTGAGTTAGTATAGTTCATTGTGGGTACTTTTTGGTTACCTCACGTCATGGCACGTGATGGGATAGCAGCTCTCACCATTAGGTTATAACTAGGATAAAAATCCCACACCATAGGTCACAAAGAAAATGCACCACCTGTAGCTATGATGGCGATGCACATATTCCTTAATACTAGATACCTAGACTGCCTTATATGGCAATCTATTTTGAAACTCCTATTTATCTTTTCTTTTTTGATATGGTAGGCTTAGGTGTGGACACATATCGTCCCCCTCGTCCGGGGCGACGGAAGGGCGATCTGTGGTCCCATAACCTACCGTATCCCTCCCTATCGCCATTCGGCCGGCCACTGGTACCGCTTCTTTGACATCCGGGGCCAGCCCGGCGGGTTACCCTTTCGGGTACCATCCCCCGTTGACGCCTCTGCCTGCTGCCAGGGCGTCACCCTCACGCGGTCAGGCTCTCTGCGGGTGACGGACTATTCTTTGACATATTCTAATTATTTATAAAAAACCCTATTACGTTAAGACTAAATTAAGCATATTAAATGCTAAATTTCAGTAATTTGAATAACAATGTTGTGTCATCGTTTAATACAATTCTAACTGCAAAGTTTGAAGTATTAAGACTAGGTACACAAGGTGTAAACATTGTCGGGTAGATGGCATACATCACCTTAAAGACGTAAATATAATACGAAGCGAGATTTGAATGTCCTAGAATAGTTCACGGTGGTGTAAGTGGCAGCACGATTGGGCCGTACTCCCAATAGGCGCGGGTTCGAATCCCGCTTGTGACATCATTTTTCGCTTCGTAATAGAGTTTTTATAAACTTATTAAGCGTTTACTGTTTGGCAGAACATTATTAGGCACTAGTATTCTTAGAATAAAAAAGTTAGCAGCCAGTCACAATCTATATCTACTTTTTATAATCTATCTGCCCATCAGTACAAAAGATTTTTGGAAGTAATTCACTGACCATTTTTAAAATACATGACACCGTTTACACTAGTATTCTGTTCGATTCTCTTTAATATTGCAATGGCATCAGGGGTGAATTCCTGAAATAGATACGTACAAACTTCTTCTTTAATTTAAATTATATATAGCTACTAATAAATCTACATCTTCATAGCTAGAGACTAAACAAATATAAAGTAATTTTATCTAGACATCCTATTTCATAGTATTATCATTATTATTTTGGTGTTCTTTATACTATAAATTAATAAAATAAGCTAAAATGTTGTGAATATGAAATAATAGTGCTTTACGTATCACGTTCTGTCAGAATTCCCAGACGATTTTTTTTGTCTTTCTACTTTTCTATTTGTTTTTGTCTTGGCGATCGCTGTGTTGTAGTGACTACGAATACTACTTTGCTCGTGGATGTCGTAAAAGACGACCAAGAGCTTTATATCGACCCGGGCCAATAACACGTGATGCCGAATGGTCAACAATTACATTCCCAAGGAGGGTTGAAGTCAGGCAGGCGGCTGGTCGTAAAACTATTGCCAATAACTTATACAATATGTAGGAAGATGAGTACATATTGCTTCGACCCCAAGTAATTGGGATAAGAGCAGAAGAATAATGAATCAACGAGTAGTACGAGGCTATCGTTGCCAGCGTCGAGTTACAATGCTATGGCCACACTATTAATGGTATCTTCTTGGAGTTTTGGTCAAATGAAAACATCATTAAAACACTTTTATATCATATTCATTACATCTCAACAGTTAATTCGCATCACATTACACACAATTAAATTAAAATGATTGAATATAATAATTTGAATCATTAAATATTAAATGTAATACAAGACCACCACATGACGGTTTCGTATGCCCGCCAAAATCCATTTTTCTACTAAATGCGACAACACGTACGAGGTACTACTAACTATACAAATCACTGAAGTACATTGAAAATCATTGACAAGAATATTTCGCGACAGAGATTCACCAATTGGTAATTGTAATTAAATAACAGTATGTATTTACCTTTGGTATTTCTATCTGTGTACTTCTTTTAGTCATATACATTGACATGTTAAATAGAAAAATATAATAAGTTGTAATAAATATCAAAAATATATCATGAAAATATAACAATTAATAAAAAGTCAGTAATATAATAAATATTTAAATAATATTATTTAAAATCTAGTAGGCCATCTCTTTTAGTGTACTATGGTTGGGTATGTATTATAGTACTAGCTGATAATGAAAGACATATTATAGCTCTAATACTATTCAGGGTCCAAAATTATAAATTGTAAATCTGGACAAAAACATTTTTTATTGCTATTATAATCTAGCTAGAAGAATTTGTATTAATACACCAACCCCTCTTACTATCAGTCTATACATTTGAAATAGTAATAACGTACAAGTAATAATTAGTACCAATTTAACCAATAATTATTTAACGCATATAAATTTGCGATACTTGTTTTTTGTTGTATTGCGTGAGTTGTGACTGTTGGAAATCATAAAAATATCAATTGGAAAAACTAAAAATCATTCTGTTTTATTAAATTCTATTTCTTCATATTTTATAATCATGCACAGTGCAAGTTAAATATTTTTTAAAAAAAGTTTCAAATTAAAGCGTAATACTTGGCGTAATTTATTTTTAAGTCACTAAGTCATGACACTATCACACTTATTAATTGCTCTCTTGTATCTCTATAAGGTACATCACTAGCGTTGGGTGACACGCTTAAGCCGGCATCCGGAAGTTTTGGCGCGAATATGGAAATGTCATGTCACGCTCTTGTATTATACTCATTTCTTTAGTGTTTTGTAGTGTTATATTGAATAATTTTGCTGGTATTTTATGGAATATGATACAGTGCAGTTAAAGTGCTGAAGTGTAGTGAATCTGGTATAATAGTGGTTTTCGTGTATTTTCGTGTTCACCCAAAATTCCCAACGAAACTATGAATTTGGTTATCAGCATCAAATTGATAGTAACGATTTGACTTACTGACGGACAATGACTATCAAGGACTAATTACAATTTGAAGAAGTGGTAAACAATAATACGGAAGACAAGGCACGAAGTGATTAAACTATGAAGACTTGGCTTAAAGGTCTAAGTAACCAAAGCATAAACTCCAAAAAAAATAAAATAAGCCGGCATCCGGCGTCATTTTTTCTTTCATTCGCGATTTCGCGTCATTGATTTGCGTTCTGTCATTTTGGGAATTTGCAGGCGTTTATGAAATAGTAACATAATTTGTGGTATTTTTTATTTTATGTAATTAGAATAGATATAGCTATAATGGCTGATAAATACGATAACAACGGATATAATAGTAGTGATTTTAAACGTAATACCAATCAAGAACATAAGATTGAAGATCAAGATGGCGAAGACAAAATTAATGAAAGGGCCGGTGAATATATGAGAGAATTGTTAAGTGAAAAAATTAAGCTAAATAATGTCAAGTTTCCCATTACAACAAAACTCATTGATCAAGGTTAGTAAATTTTCATTCTTCAATGGCGATTGAAATTTGAATCTTTAAAAGTTTGCTATAAAGTTGTTACCTACCGAATCTATAGTTAGTCACAGACTTTTATAAATACGAATTTACTAAAATTTCATCTAGCTGGGTAGCCATCCAGTTAGTAGTCTTATAGTCGATAACATAGAATTGTACCATGCTTTGAATTCAATTACCATGTTATTACTTTTTTTCATAGTCATTTTGTTTTCACGTATTTAAATGCTATAGTTATATACTAGTTGCATATGTGTTCTTGTGAAGTTCGTCAACCTATTGAGGTTATGTACTAAATTTTCCGCGGGAAAGAAGTTTGAGCTAATCAAATATCTTCCATTCAATTCATGTTTTATGAAATGTTAATTAATGTTTGATTTGATTCATGATCATAACTCGAACTATCCATACATTGTCAAGATTTTTTTTTTTATTATTATGTGTAACTGTTGTGACTGAATAACAATACAATTCACCACTCTTATCTTACCTGTGTGTAAGACTGATATCTTAAGATGACTAAGAGTTAAGAGTTACAATACGCATATAACATCTGTGCCACTAAAGGAAAAATCAAAATAACATTCTGTGGCAAACATCTGACCAGGGGGATATAGTACTTAAATTAGCTTCTTATTGTGGAGAAAGTTCCAGTCTAGAAGAAAACATATATGAGCCAAGATGGTGATAAACAATTTAAAGTTTAATTCTCAAATAATAATATTTTACTGCCTAATATGATGCAATAGCAACTAATATACACATGATCTGGTGTGGTCTGGTCATTGTGGGGTAGACTGGCATTTAGCAATATGACATGAGTTCAGAAAAAGATAAAGCTATTCCTATGAAAACTTCCAATATTTACTGATTTTAAACTTTTATTTGAGTACAAAATAAATGTATGTGTTATAGTATTACAATCATCATCATAGCCCATATATGTCCCACTGTTGGGTTGGGCCTCCTCTGTAATGGGAGGGAAGTTAACCTACTATACCGCACTGATCAGACATGTTGGTATAGGGTTTTGTTTCGAGTTTTCCTTCTCTTGCATAGATGTTATATGTATTCTCTTACAATCACCCACGGGTATGATAGGGGGTGGTGAATTGTATTCTTACTCCGTCACCACACGGATAGTATTACAATAAGGATCCTAAAATTAATATGGTTTACTTTAATAAATGTAAATTTTATTAAACTTATTGATAACATAAGTGCTTTTGAGCCATTGCTCTGACTATGTAGACTGTGTAGTTATAATACTGACCAGCTAAGTAAATATCATCATTATCCTGCTCTTATACTAATTACTTGGGGTCAAAGCAATATGTATTGCTCTCCCATCATACATATCGCTAAAGTTATTGTCAATAGTTTTATGACCAGCTGCCTGCCTGCCAGTTTATGTCTAGTCTCCTTGGGAATGTAATTGTTGACCCAACGGCATCAGGTGGAGTTGGCCCAGGTCGATACAAAACTCTTAGTGGTCTTTTTTAACATCCACCGTCAAAGTATACGTAACCATATCCACATAGCAAAGGCAAGTTTGAAGGAAAAATATCTGCACAGCATAATTAACAATGTGCAACATAAAATAATTGTTACAGAGGTCACTAAGGTGCAAGCACTTGGTAGAATACCAGATAGAGATTCAAAATATCTGGTTGTCTTTCGTGACAAGCCTACTAAAGTGATGGTCAAAGTTTTAGTACCTATTAAGGAGCATCCTAAGGTAAGAGAACATATAAATGTGAACTATTTTATGAACTGGTTTATTAGCTTTTAGCTTTTTCAAATGAAGAATGTCATTGTCATGTGTTAGTTAATTGTGACAGTTCTAAAAATGGGATGAGAATGGGTAGTAGAACTCTTCTGAGGACAGATCTATGACTACAGGTGGATATTGACATATAATAAGGCATAGTTTGCCTGTGCATACTTTGGCTATGGGTGATCCAAAATCACAAACTTTGGTATTATTTATACAAGGACCATTAAATGATTTTATAAAGCATTATAGCAGGCTATAAGAGAAAGATGTAGATAATATGTTGTACTAGCTGAATCAACAGATGCTGTCTGTCCAATATATTTAACAAAATAAAAAGTTGTTTATATTGAAACCAGTGCTATCTGTTGGGTCCTAATGCATGCAACTGTAATAGACATTTCATATTATTTTAGATTCTTGATCTGTTCCAAATCACTAAATAATTCCAACATCTATCTTAAAAAATGTTCTCCTTCCATAGTTCAACTTTGTTGGAAAGCTGCTTGGCCCCAAGGGTAATACTATGAAGCATTTACAAGAAGAGACCATGTGCAAAATGGCTGTACTTGGCAGAGGCTCTATGAGGGACCGGTAAGTATTTTATTTAAAATGTTATGATGGCTAGTGCACCTGGTTTTTGGTTCACTAATTTTAACAATAATATTTCAAACATTTTTTTTTAAATCTTAAAATATTTGATTTACAGTAACCTCTTAAAAGCAACAGCTTTTATGCTATAGTGATGTTATGAAATGATAGATCTCTGGTAGACATGTGTAAGTAATGCGAGTGATAGAACAAATGTGATATTACCCGACCGCGTACTGCGTCATTATACATTAGGCGACTAAATTAAACATCACACTAAACGCAGTGTTGCCAACTCTGAAACCTAGGGGATCGTAGAATTCTTCTAAAAATACGGTAGATTTTACAAAATTATGTTGCAAATTATATTTGACATACGGTAGAATTACCTTGTTTATTTTGTAGTATGTCTTGTATATGTAGTCAGAGTTGAAAAAAAAACGCATATATTTTAATCAGAATCAGACAGTATACATACTTCTTTCAATATTTCTATACATATCGATATTGTGTTTTTGAATCATAGCGTCAGTGGGGTTAAAATCAATACAGTTTTTTCCGTGTCGCTCTATGGCTTGCTGCGATAAAATATTACCCTTGATGGTTTTATTCAGCAACCATTTTTCTCGAAATTTCTACTTATAACACTTTATTTTAGCTGGTACACGTACTAAGCTATTTTCTGGATCAGTAGCGCTATCGCTATCACCTTCCATAATTAAAAAAACTCACATCTCACACAACACAACAATCTCTTACGTAATGATATGCACGAATGAAATGTTATTCAATTATAAAATAAATAAACTAGGTAAATTAAAATGTTCTAAGTATTCATTGAAATTCAAATACAAAAAGCTGCACTGAATTCATTCGCGTAATATCTTTATACTGGTACCGCACTACTGGGGGATTACCCGACAACAAAGCTGCTTGCTTTGTTGGTAGAATAAGACGAAAATACCCTAATATGATGAAAATAAACATACAAACTTGCTAAAATTATTTATCTTTATAGATTATGATATACATCTACAAGTTTTTGAAAATATATGGTCTTCAATGGATATTACGGTGTATTTTGCTACCGTAATTATAATCCTACGGTAGCTGGTAGATCTTTGCTGATTACCGTGTTTTCACCGTAATTACGGTGCAGTTGGCAACACTGACTAAACGTGACGCGAACGCCCGTGTTAATCAGTTTTCAGAGAACGTGGCGCGGATAAGACGTCTTTACGCTCGCGTACCGTATATTTACTACAATGACGTCATGGTGCCTTACCTATCAAAAGAACAAAAAAATGGTTACTCAAAATTTTTGTTCAAAGGCTCAAATGGGAGCCAGTCTGATGGTACGACATTCACGGAGACGTCATTTTATAAAATATTTATAAATATTATTTATAAATTATTTTTATTATTTTTTTTTTCATTTTTATTTATTATTTATAAATAAAATATAGATGCTATAGTTGTATTGGAAAGTTGGGTTTTACACAATTTATTGAAGAAAAAGGCTTGACAATTTTTACTAAGGAAAAAATTTTTTGCTAAAATATCCCACGCATTTCTTTTTTGTATAATAGTTTTATAAGCTTTACAATTTAACTCCCAAAGGCAGGGCAAGTCTTTGTATAACTCGAGAAGTTGAGTAATAACATCGCGATCGCATACTGTCTGTTCACGCGCAGAACGTCGTCACGTGCGTCTGCGCCCACCGCTGCAGCGTGACTGTCGTTTAGTGTTGCATATCGATAGTCTACTATCGATAGACAATCAATTGTCTATCGATAGTTTACGAAGAAGCAATAGTATCAATAGTATATCGATTGTATTGTAATACGTAAATACTATCGATACTATCGATAGTATCGATAGCTCTCCACGAGCAATACTATTAATAACAACGATACTATCGATACTATCGATAGTGATTCATTCGATAGTATCGACTATTTTGGACTATCGATAGCAAGCAACTATTCGATAGTATTGTTGTCTAAAGTTATGTTATGTAGTAAGCCAAGTACAGACATTATTAATAAAGAAATTTATTTAAATTTGCGTCATCATAGAGTAGAACAAATTTTAGTCAGGTGAATAACTTTAAATTTGTGATACTAACAAAGTGAAACAATTATAATAGCAATACTTGCTGCTGTCAATATTTCTTGAGTTTCGGTGGGAATGTGGAAGTATTATGTCATATTCTTGGATTATTTCATTTATTTATTTTCTTTTTTCTTTTTGTTAAAATGGGTCAATCCTATGAAGAAATTCGACATATTTTAAAACTTTATTACAAAAAAGATACATGCAACGCAAGCTGTGAACAAATTGTGACGATTATGGACCTAATGTGGTGTCAGAAAGAGTAACACAATGGTTTAAATGTTTTCAATTCGGGAATTTTGATGTCAACGTTGCATCTCGCTCATTTCATTTTCAATTGTATATAATATACAATTAAAAAATTATTCTGGATTCAGTTAGATATATATTTCTATATCCCTATAATGAGAAGTTACATATATGAAGGCATATTTTTAATAGAGCCTTCTAGATGGATCACATTGCAAACGAGCATACAGAGAACTTATGTTTTTCGGACCCTGTTAAATTTACTTCACTAGATTAATATCGCTAAAAATACAACAAATCTAATGACTAATTACGGCCATAATTCTGTGTAGAATTGTAACTCAGAATTCTTGATTATGTTTTTCATAATTTTGTTTAACCGAAACTTTCAAAGCTAATAATTACACTAAAATTTTATAGTAATAGACATTCTGAGTTTCATTAGTATACTGGAACAAACCATTTTTTTTCATTTTATTGCTTATGGTGGCGAACGAGCAAGCAGCACACCTGATGGTAAGTGTCACAGTCGCATGGAGCTTGGCAATACTAAGGTTATAGCTTAGGCCACTGCCTACTAATAAAATCCCCAAACCCACCCAGTTGAACTGCCAGCTTTTTCGCTCACCGAACGAAGCGCAATAGCACATTGTCATTACTCAGACGCCGATCTTTTGCGAAAGTGTGGTACTACCCCGGAACCACCGGCCCGCGGCTGTAGACAGAAAACTGTCAACAGGGTGGTACAAGTACAAGGTACCACTTACATTCATTCACATGGGTCGGAATGACCCAATTGTCCAGAAGTCTCGCAGCATTATAATTTTACTCAACTTTCAATGGCTATTGATCTTAACCATTATTAGCTAACTTGGGCTTCAAAGTAAGAACGCAAATGCACGTTACTGCTAGAAAAGTCACCACAAAATTCACTGAAAACAAGCAACAGGGACACAACTACGGTATTTATATTTTTAAGCAATACTATTGAAAATTTTCTGGCAATCGATAGCCCGAAATAGTCGATACTATCGATAGTATCGATAGTTTTACGCTAAAACTAATGGTATTAACGATACTATCGATAGTATTGATACTATCGAATGAATCACTATCGATAGTATCGATAGTATCGCCGTTATTAATAGTATTGCTCGTGGAGAGCTATCGATACTATCGATAGTCTCGATAGTATTGATATGTACGATACTATCGATAGTCCTATCGATAGTATGAATACTTTTTGAGGTTAACTATCGATAGTCATAGTCAAACTATCGATTTTTATGCAACACTGCTGTCGTTCATTTGGTTTGAAGCAAGCGGCTAGATGGTTTCAAACAAGATTTAGACGAACGCTTGGCCAGTGGTTTGTAGCGCAAGCCTCGCTACCAAGGGCGTTTAGAGGTCATGCGAAATTTGGCATCAAACATCTATCTACACTGTTTGAAACCGTGTAGCGCATACTTAATAGTAGTAATTCTTAATAAATAGCTATTTTCAAATCCAGTTTTTGTTTTCAATTATCCTAATCCTAATAAATATGATGAGTAGATTCTATGCTCAAATAATTAAATTTGTTTAGTACTAATTTAGCACTTAATTTATTCATCACCTTTTTGAAAAATAAAAAGTAAACCGATTATTAATTGTAAAGAATCAATATCGATTTCTCAGTAAAATCGGATATTTTCGATAGCGATTATTTGGTTCACATATCTAGACAACTTAGTCAGACAGCTGTCAAAGTGCACTTCTTAGATTAGACAGACTGTAACATACATTTGGCTTTGCATTTGGTTGTAATACTTGTTTGAGAGCCTCTCATTCTGAATATATGTAGTTCTTTGGCAGTTCTCATTAAAGGGGCATTTATTTAAATGACAAAGTTCGCACCTATTGATTTTAAGAAATTCTCACCTATACAATAGTGAGCTAGCAATCATGGGAAAGTATTTGCTAATAAAAAGACCATTTTTTTGCTTACTATGGTTTGTTCTGTCTATAGTACTTTACATTTCAAAACCCTACCGTGTTTCATTGCTGGAGTATCAGGTATGTTGCCACGTAGAATCAAAGACACTAAGGCACCATTATTTATTTTATGTACATTATTCAATTTCATAAGCTTTGGAGCTTTTTAATGTTGTCCCGACCTTAGATAGTTCAGACATTTCCCAGTAGCATTCTACCTGAGTACAAGACGGCTCTTCTCTTCTTCGACGCAGCCACATAAAAAAGTCACTGCATGTTACATCCATCTACAGACGCAGCATAATCGTGGCATTGAGAACTAATAACAACACTATTTTTTTCATCCACAATGATAGAGACTATACAGTTTAGCACGAACTTTATGATCAGAGCACACATGGCATTTCAAGGTACAAATAATTGATTCTCTTGTTAACTTAATGTAGGATACATTAAGTTCTGCATCATCTCTATAAGATTCCTTTGAAGATCTGTAAAAAGACAAAATAAGGGCGTAAATATACTTCTAAAAATCTATTTAACCTAACTTTTTTTTTTCATTTAATAAGATGTATGAAAGGTGTTCTAAATATGATAAAATAGTATGTGAAATGAGTAGTGTCTCTTTCATTTATAATTAAGTATATCAGTTTAAAATCATAAGTACTTACAAAGTTATTTTTATATTTCTAAGCTCCGCTGCACAAAAATCCTTGTTCCTTACAAAAAGCTTTCCATCATCAAAGACTCAATCTTTGGTAAGTTACAACTGCTTCCTTTGACGAATCTAGACTCCATTGTGATAAATATTGTAAAATATATATTGTATCGCGCGAAATCGTACATTATAGTAATACTTTTATCTTGGTATGACAGTTCTGACAGCTTGGTTATCGAGCAATGACGTCATCGCACTCTGATTGGTGTTCGCAGTCACGTGACAGTGGGACATTAATAAGTTAAAATAAATTTAAATTTATTTATTTTTTATTGAATTATTAGGTTCTTGAAGTGTTCATTTAGATTTTTAAAAGTCATCTTTATTGTATAAAACATAAATTTTCACTTTTTGTAACATGTGTCAACATCCCTATTATATTTTTTCATTCTCACAAAGACTCGTGAATGAGTTATTTTAATTGACATTGCCAAAATTACTTAGCCATTGCCGTAATAAAGTAATTTACTCCAGCCATATCACGGAATTATATTGTAAAACGGAAATAATAATCTCATTGTATATACTTTCCACTGCTCTGGGCTCGCGCTTCTTCCACAATGGGAGAGGATTTGAACTACTATACCATGTTGATTATGATCATTGGGTTCTTATAGGGTTTTTAGATTTTCTCTTCTCTGACATATAGGTACTTTATTTTCTTATTATAATCTTCTTGTGGTCTTTAATAATACCAAAAAAATTGCCAAAAAATGTCTTCTTACTCTGTCACCACATGGAAACGAAGACTGAATAAAATAATATTGCTATAAAAGGAGGGGTAACTTCTCCTGAACCATCCAGTTCACTAACTACTAAAAATATAATAATTTCTACTTGTTCCAGAAAAAAAGAAGAGGAACTCCGCAATTCATTAGACCCGAAATACGCACATTTGTCTGATGAGCTCCATGTAGAGATCACAGCACTGGCTCCCGCAGCAGAGGCCCACGCGCGTATTGCGTACGCACTTGCTGAAATTAAGAAGTATTTAATACCTGATACAGCAGATATGATGTGGCAATCACAGATGAGAGACATTGATAGAGGTAAAATCACTATCCTTTAGGTTTTTATGTAGAATAATCTTTCGTTCAGTACAGTTGACAAGAACAGCAGAAAATGCAATGATTTTAGCAAAGTTTTCTTAATAACACATTAGTAGTATATAAACTCATTTGCAAAAAAAACGGGCGGTTTTGATTTTCATTCATATTTAAAAAGATACAATACCAAAAAGGTTTCAATCGTTTGTACACGTTACTGGCCGGTTTTAAAAATGCTGTGGTATTTAAAAAAGTACGTTCTAAATTCAATTTTTCATTTGATGTTCATTTTTACAGAAAACCCCTTTTTATCCTACATTTTTGGCGCGAAGTTCCAGAAGTTAACATCGACTTTCATAACTTTTATTCAATTTTTATCGATTAATTTCATATCCTTGACTGTCAAAGCTTTATTTAATGCTGTTTGGCTGTATCAAAAATGGTAGATAAAGTGGTAAAAGCTACCAAAATTATCGCGCTGCTTGAAGAGGGTTGCAGCCAATGTTTCGTGGCTAGGAGGCTAAATATTAGTCGCTCGACAGTCCAAAGGACCTGGCAGCGATATCAGGAGACTGGTTCCGTCGAGAGAAGGCCTGGTTCTGGAAGAAAACCATGTACCCAACCACGGGATGATCGTTTTCTTGTGAGTCGCGCATTGAGAAATCGCAAATCTTCGTATGTGGATCTTAAGAACAACCTCCAAGAAGTAAGAAATGTGCATATTAGTCTATGGACGGTCAGGAGGAGGCTTCTCGCTGCCAATATACGCAGTCACCGCCCGGCCCGCGGCCCCAAATTACTCCGTGAGCACAGAGTTCACAGGCTTAGGTTCGCTAGAAATTGTGAATCATGGACTCAAGACGATTGGAATAGGGTTTTGTTCTCTGATGAAGCCAGGATATCTCTGTTCGGTGAAGATCGACGTCGGCGAGTGCTAAGAAGACAAGGAGAACGCTTTGCAGAGGCATGTTTCGAAGAAATCACACCTTATGGTGGGGGCTCTGTTATGTTTTGGGCAGGAATAAATTCAATGGATCGTACAGAGTTAGTCTTCATTGAAAACGGCTCACTGACTGGGCATCGATACATAACGGAAGTTCTAATTTCTCATGCACAACCCGCATTGGCCGCTCTAGGTGAAGACTCGATTTTTATGGACGACAATGCTCGCGCCCACCGATCCCGCGATGTTAATGCGTATGTGCAAGAGGTCGGCATTCGTCGTTTGGATTGGCCAGCTCGAAGTCCCGACCTCAATCCCATAGAGCATGTCTGGGACGTTCTGAAACGGCGTGTGAGATCAGTACACCCGGCTCCGCAGACCATCAGAGAGCTGAAGAATGTGATTACTGCGAAGTGGGAACGTATTCCGCAAGCAAGTATCCGGGATATACTCGCTAGCATGCCCAGACGAATTCAAGCTGTGATTTTAGCTAGAGGGGGTCACACTCGATACTAAACATTTATCTGCTTTTACTTTATTAAAGAAAAACAAACAAAAAAACTTTTTTATTTTTACTTCATGAGCATATGCACTACTAGCGAATATACATTACTAGCGAGGTTTAGCATTATTTCCCATAAATTGTATCTAAATTTTATGAAATACTGATGAAAACGATTATTTTCTTATTAATTTACCAAATTGTGTGGATAAAACTACCTATAATTATCAAACAAAGAAATATTAACATTTGAAATGGTTCATTGCTTAGGTGCCCGTTTTTTTTGCAAATGAGTGTATTATATGGTAAATGTATCACTAACAGTAATGTTAATAAATCATTCAAATTCTTTTTTATTGCTGATGGTGGCAAATGAGTAAGCAACATACCTAATGGAAAGTGTTACTGCCACCCATGGACGTTTATAATACCAGGGCTACAGCTAGACCGCTGCCTACCAATGAAAAGACCAAATTCACCTACAAAAGTTGGGCAGCCGGCTCTCTCACTCATCCAATGAAGCGCAACAGTATATTGCCATTGCTCAAACTGATTTTCTGTGAGTTTGGTACTACCACTATAATCAAGTGAAGGTTTCTTGTATAGTGACAGAATATAAATACAATTCACCACTCTCTCTTGCTTATGGGTGTCGTAAGAGATAAGGGATATGAAACAGATAACATATAAACAACAGAAGAATGTCTCGAAATAAAACCCTATGTGCTCTCCATAGATAGTGTATGACAGAGACAAAGCTCTACAAAGCCGAAATTAATTGATTGTCTCTATTCAAATCTATGTGCAATATTTATCAGTACTAAAAGAAACTGAGCAAATGGATCACATAATATGGGCAAATGCCCTAATCCGTGGTAGGACCACGCTGTTGACAGTTCTCTGTCTACAGCCACGGGCTGGTCCGTCTGGGTAGGGTACTACCCACATGGGTACATGGAAGTAATAAGTACTCTGTACAACAGGAATGAGCTGTTGTCGCAAAATTGAAACCGAGCGAGAGCTCAGAACTGTACCTTTTATCCCTCTCTGGCGATGGTGACCATATTGAAATATGATTTAAGGACAATAATTATAAAAAATATTTGTGATCTGACGTCAGCAGATCATTGCTTCAGATGGATTTTAATCGAAGATGCTAATTATAAACTTGCCCTTTGTGGCACTATACATTTCCTGTTTTTGCTTGCTTTTCACACTCGCGTCATATAGGTAGGTACTTATCTACTGGTCCTTGTGTGACACGACATGCAGCTGGACTGAGATAAAATTACGATAAGGTGGTGTGTGGTATATTTAATTAAGAAAAAACAGTTAAGTTTACATTTAAGTTTAATTCTAAATTAGACATTGCTAAATAAGACAGTCTTGTGAAGTTTCTGCCGCAAACCCAGCTTATTCCTTATATGTTTCATTGATTCTATTCTCTATTTTGCATTGAGTTAAACGTAAATCGAGATATGAATTCGCTAACGCCTTCATCAATAAAATATCATGTGGATCTTCAAATATAGATTGAGGAGGATGTGCTGATTCTAACGATGTATGTAGTTTGCTATAAAATTCTCGGACGATATACCTACATGATAATTTTATTTTTGTTTACGTTTTTTAACGATTGATTTAATAATGTAATAAACAGTGTTCTATGGTGTTGTGATCCAATAACACCACACAATTTGAACAAGAAATTTTGTGAATCATCTCATTCAGGATATATCCAGCAATATAAAAAATAATGTTCAGTTTAAAATCTGAAACACAAGCGTTATCTACGAGATCTAACAAATCATCTATTGATGTCGATCATGTCGACTGATCTTTATTACATTCTTCCACAATAGCTTTCTTTTTGTTCCTAAATTTTCTAAAGAACTTAATGTTAGGGACATTAAGATCTTTAGGTTTGAAATCTAAACAAAGTTATTTTCATAAAAAAATAAAAAATACATAGGTATTTAAGTTATTTGTTCTTGAACTAGGATTGAATAGTCATGCATGGTCACCGTAATTCTTCACTAACAAATTATGTTATTATTATTATTTACGATTTCATGTGGGGTTGTCAGGTCAGGTGTCCGTATTTCATACATATAAAAGAAAACCTATACCCCAATCGCAAAATGTTTGCGTTAATAAGGTTTTACACTTAGCAACAAATAATATTGCTTTAATATGTCTGTAATAAATTATTATTTATATTTTAAAACATTTTAGAAGTAAATGTTTTTACTTTATTACATTACGTCAATCGCATATTTTTCTACCAACAAGGAAAGGATTGAAATCAACTTAACTCTGGCAATTCTAAGTCCACTGTTAGAACGGGACACAGGGTACACTGGTTGCCCTCTCACTCGGCTTCATTTTTATTTTGCGCGCAACAAGACTCTTACTACCTTAGTATAAGGTTTTATTTTCTTTATTTTTGCTGCAAGATGCACAGATAGAGCTCATTCCTGTTGTACAGAGTACTTATTACTTCCATGGTAGTACCACACTCTCGCAGAAAATCGACATCTGAGCAATTGTAATGTGCTATTACGCTTTGTTTGGTGAGCGAGAGAGACGGAAGCCCAACTGGGTGGGTTTGGGGATTATAATGGTAGACAGTGGCCTAGCTTATACCATTGGTATAGCAAAGGTCCATGGGTGACACTTATCATTAGGTGTGCTGCTTGCTCGTTTGCCACCATAAACAATTTAAAAAAAAATTCATCATCATTTAAAAAATAAAACATTTTTTATTTGTAATAAAACTATTTTTACGAATTTTATCCAATTTTTGTTTGATTTTTAATCGCCCGACGTATCGATAACTTTGTCGTCAAAAATTGTTTTATTTCATTTGCGTAAAAATGAAAAAGAAAAATAATATTTTATACAACTGTTTCCATCATGTCATTTCTTTTGCATCGCTACTTTATATTATTAGGCCACCCACATGCTCACCCCCATGCCGGAGGTCCTGCGCACGGTGGACCATCGCACGGAGGTCCCCACAGCCACGCTCGCGGCGCGGCTCGGCCACCTCCACCAAGGATGCCTCCCGCACCGCCCATGTCTCGCGCCATGCCCGCAAAATCGAAGGTCATCAGTATCTTAGATAGAGCCCGCACTGCCATGGAGGGCTCCTACGCATATGATGACCCCTACGCTGCGCAACCTGAACCGCCGGTAAGTTATAATCACTCTACTGCCCTTAGTCAGTTTTATCTAAATCACGCCTTCTTGTTCTAACACAAGTGGAAGGAGAGTACAACCTCTTATTTAGAGTCTTGCCTAAGTTATGTAATCATTGTCTCCGTGTGGCGACAGGACAGGAATATTTATATCTACTTGTCGCCACTATTCCACTTGCTCGCGGGCATCGAAAAAAACAGCTGAGGCTTAACTAGGAGAATGGCCAGCAGAGCATGGCGACTAGGGCAATAACTCCTCTAAATAATTACAGCTATTTTTGTCTATCCATTACAGTATTCATTATGAAATTGTAGTAATATTTGTGATACCTAAAAATCTGTAACAATGATGACTCGTTGGACGTGGGACACCTTAGTCTTCTCGTGACCATATGAACGCTGTAAAATTTTTGAACCAGGCAATTAAAAAACAAATACAAACAAGATAAAACCCGTACATTATTTTCTTTAATTATTGTATTTACAGAGCTATCAGCACACGGCGAGTATGAGAGGGGCTGCTCGCGGTGCTGACCCTGATCTATATTACGAGCGCAGCCACGAACGCTACTACGAAGATGACGCGTATTATAAAGACGATAGTCGCGAGTACAAGTCGGCACGTGCAGTTGGAACACGTCGCACAGTACCTGGGGCAACTGCGCGACATTACGCCCGGCCTGAGCCCTACGCGCGCCCGCCCAAGTAGTGCAGCTTGCAGTTCGTACATGTTTTAGTGCACGGCGCATCTCTATATACACACACACAGACACACGTGTCACACATTTTTATCACCTTAGTATCATTTACACGTCCCATCGCTTTGATCGAGCCTCTTCTAAAATAAGAGGGAAACTGCCCAACTATATATACTACACAGGACTAATGTGTTGTTACAGAATTTTTCTTTCCTTTTCTTGCAATGGATATTATCAGTATATTATATCCCAATAGTGGTCTATTACGTCACCCAATAGTAAGAAAGGGTGTAGTGTATTCTTATTTCATTACCACATAGCTCATATTGTGCTATACATTAAATACACTTTATTGGCAATGTATATGTAATTTAATCAAATCATCATCATTTTCCTACTCTTATCCCAATTACTTGGGAGTCGATACAGTATGTACTCTTATTTCATAGTAAATATGGAAAAGTTTTATTACTGGCCGCCTGCCAGATGTCAACCCTCCTTTGGGAATGTAATTGTTGACGAAACGGCATCAGGTGGTGTTCGCCCAGGTCGTTATAAGGCTCTTAGTCGTCTTTTACGACATCCACGAGCAAAGTAAAGGTTGGTAGTATTCTTAGCCACTACCACACAGCAATTTAATATCAGTTTTTTTTTAATATAATCTATTTCAATTCAAGTTTTTCTGCGATGGAAGTGATTTTCTTTCAATTGACACAATATTGACTCAATTGGCCACACTTCAGATAGTTATTTGTCTTATGTAATAAATGGGCGATAATGTCTGGGTATCACGCTTGCACAGAAAATCGGTCTGAATAGTAATCATTTGACATTATGCTTTAGATGGTGGCTGAAAGCAGCGTCCTGCTATGCTACCATGCTATGCTCTGTTAGTATTGCTGAAGTTCATGAGTTGATATTTCACTAGTTAGTGTCCTGCTTGCTTGTCTGTCACTAAAAGCAATAAAAAAACGGATCTTTGTAATAACAGAAGGGCAACAATTGGTATTAGGTGTAATCCCCATTTTACAGTATAGGGTACATTAACTAATATCTATAGAGTAAGCGCCCGTGCACATTTTTTTTAATTTCGCTTTTTATCATTAACCTGGATACATGGGATTTTTGTTTTAAAATTTTAATTATATTTTGTTGCTTTTATTTTAATTTTATTTCTCAATTAAAATAACTTTTTCATTATAATTCAGTTAATATTTTAATTTTACAGGACAATTAAGAAGCAGCGCTCCCAATAAATGGTGAGTAATAATGTTGTATTGGAACTAAAAATGCAGATAAAAAACCGATTGATGAAAAACCTCAAGAGACAAAAAATAATAATCTTAACCAAACATAACTCGGACAGGGAAAAAAATCTTGAAGTACATAAAATAATGTCTAATAAATATTATTTATAAAACTAATTTTAATTATTTTATCGACTAAAACGTGTGACTATAATTATTTCTCTCAATTTATAATGATAATAAACACAAAAAATACCTCTGGTATTTAAATCATGCAAAAATATTGTTCACAATATTATCTACCTATACTTTTTATTTTTTAATATTTTGTTATAAATACAACATTTGTTAATGCTGTTTTCTAAAAATGTAAAATGCGTCTGCGCATAAAATTTTTATCAGAAAAATGTAAGTTTTAAAAAAAAATATCTTAAATAAAAACGTTATTGTTAGCGAGTAATTTTTAATATTAGTGTTTTTAAAAATTTTCAACATGTTTTGGATTGTAGACCTAATGCACGTAGAATTTGTAGGTAAATATGAAAATGTTGCTAGCTCAAAAAAATAAATAAACTTTTGTCTACGGCTATGCACACTCTCTAAATATTAAAACATGTTGAATACCACAAATATCAATGTATGCGATTATTGTGTGACTATGAAATAAATAATAAAACAAAATAATAAATCTTTAATTTATAATTAAGCACAATTGGCATCCCAAATATTTGCAGTTTTAAATAATAGTTAATATGAGAGCAGAACTATAGATTAGATAATTTTTATCTAAAAAATTAGACTACATTTGTAACTAAAGATAAAAAGAAACCCAACATATAAAAATATAGTAAATGTTTTATGAACCACTAAATATAAATACTGTATTTTTGTGGATATTTTTTAGAAACTAAAACAAAAATATAACACGCCACTCTTTAGTCTACAAATAACAATATTGTACCATAATCGTTAAATGATATCAAAATAAATGGGTTACTTCTAGGTATAGTAAGCTAGTGAGCAGCACGTTAAAAGCTTGTAAGTTCTATGCGACAAGCGAGATATGTCGCTTTATATGCACCAAGTGCATTGATTGCATTTAGTTGATGATCCTATCATATTGTGGGTAAATAAAAAATAAGTCTTAATGGGTATTCCTGTGAAATTGCAAAGATTATGTTAAAAATTTTAATTTTGTGTAATAAAAAAATACTCAGCAAATATAATCAGCCTTGCCATGCAATGGTTTGAAAATCAAGCCAACAGATTACTAGGCGATATTAAGAAGTAGATAAATGCGTTAAAAGTACACTTAAATATAGCACTACAGTAGTCATACGCAATATGTGTCACTGAGCTGAAAAGAGTGATACATGTCTTTTCACTGTAAAGATACATATCACTCATTTAGCTCATTGAGCTCACTTAGCTCAGTAGTCAACCACATTATTAAATCACTCCTCTAGCCCACTTTCAAAGATCGCTCACTTTAAATCTATTGCTCAAACGAATCTATCACTCATTTTTCCCATGATGGGCTTCGCTTTTTATTAAAATTACTCATTGTCGATAATAAAACTTAATTTTTAATGTATATTAACGTTCTACAAAAACACTTAAGCATACAGAGAATTCTATTTAGATTTCTATTATTAGAGAAAAAGGTTCTAGGGCGAACAATTTAGTGTATTTACAGTTCCAATAATAATAACTAAAAGCTAATCATTATTACCTAAAATCTATATAAACACTTATCCGTGTGGTGACGGAGTAAGAATACATTTCACCACCCCCCTATCTTACTAGTGGGTGATCGTCAGAGACGACTATGGATATAAAACGCATGTCATATCTATGCAAGAGAAGGAAAACTTGAAACAAAACCCTATACCAATACGTCTGACCAGCGGGGTATAGTAGGTCCATTTTCCTTCTATTATGGAGGAGGCGCGAGCCCAACAGTGGGACTTAAATTGTGCTGAGATGATGATGATATAAACACTTGCGCAAATAAATATACAGTTTTATTACTAAAAACGTCTATAAAAGTAAGTTTTATTCAACACTCGGTCACGTATTTACGAGATACACCAGGAGCAAAGAATTTGAAAATACATTAATCACTTTTGTATCATAATATCAAAAAAAGGATTACTAGTTGGTTATAATAAAACAATATATTTTCTAATAATAAATATTATTATACAAATCTATTTTCTAATAATGAATATTAATTATTAAACTTTATTTCTAAAGAAATAGAGTGTATTCTCTTTTGACAACTTAATTACATCGATATGAAAACAGTGTGAAATATCATTCTCGTCGGCAAGCTACGCAGCGCACCTATCTCGTTCATTTTTCGTTACCTTGTGAGAGTGAAACATTCTGCGATGCGAAGTGAGCGATGAGCTAGTGAGCTACTGATATATTCGGCGGTCAAGTGAGCGAGTGATAGATTGTGTCTAAGTGCGTGCGTGAGTGATATAGCTCTTTTATATCACTCGCTCAGGAGCTACACAACTTTACACTACAGTGCTGGAGAGAAATTATCGAATATTACACAAAGTTAAAATAGCAAAGGCCATTTTCTCTTGTCGAAATTTATTCACCAGATTCTGGTTAAAATAATTGTAAAATCACTGGAAATTCACGGATTGGGTTTTCTTTAAAACAAATGTAAATCTGCCACACAAGGGGTGCAGATTGTATTCGTAATTAGAGATACAGAAATACCGTGGAAAAGTAAAAGGCAATGGGAATTTGACAAATAAGTTTTATTATTCCTACTGTAAGGCTTAGGACATAGCTAGCATAATAAACAGTGGATTCACGCAACAGGTGACATACAGCCATTATAGCACGAAATTATATATTTTTTTACTGGCGGACTACTGGCTAAACAAATATTTAATACTGCATACATTATTAAATGATAAAAGAATCACAACAAACAAAATAAGTAAGTGCTATATGAACCAGTAAATAATAGCAAAGACTACATTATGTAAAAATAATATTAATATATTATTAAACACTAATATTATATCAGAATTTGAAATTTAAAAGATGGCAGCCCGTTCTTTAGATTCTTTATAAATAACAATAATTATAGCATAATTTTTAAATATTTATTGCATATTTTCCTTACAAAATAAATGAGTAACTTTTAGGAGTAGTGAAGCCATGTTAAATTAAATTGTGTTGCCATGTTAATTTATAAATTAATTGGAGAAGTATCATAATGTTGAATATATCTATGTATAAAAATTATAACATTATATAGGTTTTTTTCATGCCTAAAGTTGCTATGAATGTGCAACAATAACCTGTTAATTGGCGAGCTTGGTCTCCAGAAATACTACACAAATTTTAGCACTACTTAAATTCAAAACGTAATGTATTTCCTATTGGAATAAATCTTAATTTTGTATCTGTACTATGATCAATCTCTGAGAACTAAATTTGTGATAATGGGTGCAATTAAGTCCTAATAAACTTGCTAATAATACTATAAAAATATTGACAGCTTGTCTAAGAAGTTAGAAATTTCTAATGGTGCTCAAATTAAGAAGATAATTTATTTTTTTCAATTAAATATATCATTTATATGGCATTGCCAACAGTCATGAAAACTATTTTCGTATTAATATATAATAAATTTGCATGTTAAAAATATTGTAGCTAGCAACAATATCTAATTTTACAAAATTTATATCAAGAAGTATTTTAAAATGGACAAATAAATACTAAATTATAAATGTATATTGAAAATTCACAGCAGTCAGAATATTATCATGATCCAATAAGTATTACACACAACGCTAAATATAGCTTTAAGCAAACACTTCTAAGAATCTAAAAGCGATAGCGAAGTTTGCCAATTCTAACTAATAAATTTTCTAAGAGAACCAAGAATTTGTAATTTTTAAAATGACCAAACCAATATTTTTGTCCAATTAATACTTTTAATAAAACAATAGGCATTAACTGAAAATGACATAGAAACTTACTAAATCAATAAGAGAGAAATGTCTCAAGAATATAAAAATAAAAGCAGAAAGCTATTAATTATATTTGGAGTCTCCGATGAGCGACGGCGACTTATGGAGTTAAAAAAGTAAGTACTTTAGTAGATATATAGACACGTTGTCATTGCAAATATATATATTTTTTACATTTAACAGGTCTAATAATGAGGCATATTGACTTCAGGTAATTTCCAAATCGTTTTTGCAGGTAATTTTGCACGGGTAGTTTAAAAAATCATAGTCAACATTTCCGGCTGATTTCTCCATTTGCTTTTTGGACCCGCTCTCATTGTCTTTGAAGACAATGAGTAAGTTGCATACTTGATCGTATGTGGTAACTAGCGCTTACTACTTTACCGCAAGGTGAAACTCGGTTCTTCAGCTCACGCAGCTAGCTAGCCCAGCAGTAAAAAAATACTATAACACCCATTGCATTTAATTATATAATAATACCGATGATTTCAATTATAATTTAATATTTACGACACTCATTGAGAGACGACTGCATGTAGCGGAGATGCGAATGTTGAGATGGATGTGTGGTGTGACAAGAATGGATAAAATAAGGAATGAACATATAAGAGGAAGTTTGAAAGTTGCGCCAGTGACGGAAAAATTAAGGAGTGAAAGATTGACATGGTATGGACATGTGATGAGACGGGATGAAAGTAATGTTATGAGGAAAGCTTTAAGTATGAATGTTGAAGGCTTAAGGGGAAGACCGAAGAAAAGATGGATGAACCGCGTGAAACATGACATGGATAGACAAGGAGTGACCACAGAGATGACGTCTGATAGAGTTGTATGGAAGAAGAAGACATATTGCGTCGACCCCAAATAAATTGGGATAAGAGCAAGTTGATGATGATGATTTACGACACTCATTCTTTCCTTGCAAAAGTTCAATAATGATGCTCGTACATTTTATTAGGTTCATGTATATTCCTTAGATTATTTCCTTATAAGCATCCAATTTTATGACATGTGCCTGCAAACATGGTTTAATAAAAATATTGTAATGACAATATGTCTTATGGAGAATACGTGTAAATGGATTTCTTATATCGACGTAGAAAATGATTTATTTATTTATAGAAAAATCTCGACTGTTTTTGTGTTTTTTTTTATTGTCGGTAGTGGCAAACGAGCAAGCAGCATATCTGATGGTAAGTAATACTACCGCTCCCATGATCCTTTGCAAGATTAGGGTACACCTAGACCGCTCGTGTGAGGACGATGTCCCGACGGCGAAAGCTGCCGGGGCATCGACTCGAGAGGATACCCGTGACGGTAAACCGCCGGGCGGGCCACCGAATACAAAGACTGGGTTCCGGTGGCCCGCTCGCTCGGCGAAGAGATATCTCTCTCATGTAGCTGGTCTATGGGGTCGCGCGCCGCTTCTTCTGTTGCCCCGGACGGATTTAGCGGGGTGTGACCATTCAATAGCCCGCCGCCAAAAAAATGGGTACACCTGGACCGCTGCCTACTTGTAAACTTAAGAATTGACAGAACTTTTTTTGGAATGTACACTTGCATCTTTAAGATAAAAAATTTACTGTGCCAGAAAAAATAGTATTTTATTTATGTTAAAACTGCTTTGGTGAATAAATGTATACAAGAAAATGTATTTTCTACGTTGACTCGATATCTTCGAAGTAACAATTGAATAACCTACTTGTTATATATTCTTAAATAAAATAATTCGAAATTTAAGCGTTTTTCTTTCACATTATTCCTTACATCTCATCATCATCATCATCTCAGTTCATATTTGTCCCACTGTTACCTTTTGACCTACTATACCCAGCGCCGGATTAGCCACATAGCAAGAGTAGCAAATGCTACGAGCCCCGCGAATTGGGGGGCCCCGCACTCCAACCGCGGGAGTTTAACCGCAAAAAAATTTCAATTTAAATAGGAGTGTAAAAATATTTTTATCTCACTTTGATAAATATAGAGCATGATATGCTTAAAAAAGTCAATATTGAAAGTGTTAGCTCTAAATTTGCCCATATTAAATTTAGAAAAGTTCATTTGTAACAGTTTGTTTTATTTAGTTTACTAACCTTTAATTACCTTACCTAAAGCAAATCAAGGACCACTTGACAGATTTTGCTACAGGCCCCGCGCTGGGTTAATGCGGCACTGACTATACCACGCTCGTAAGGCGTTTGGTAAAGGGTTTTGTTTCAAGTTTTCTTTCTCTTGCATAGATGTTATATGTGTTTTATATGCCTAAGTTGTCTCATACGATCACCCACGGTTAAGATAGGGGGTGGCGAATGTATCCTTACTCCGTCCCTACACCTGGCTTATATAAATTATTTTTGAACAAAAAACTCAAGCGACATGCTATGTTTTACAAACATGTGATTCAATGAACTTGCTGTTTTTTTTATTGCTTATGGTGGCAAACTAGCAAGCGGTACACGTGATGGTAAGTGTCACTGCTGCCATGGAGTTTTGCTATACCAAGGGTATAGCTAGGCCGCTGCCTACCATTACAATCCCTAAATCCACCCAGTTGGGCTGCAGGCTCCGTCGCTTACCGATAAGCGCAATAGCACATTGCCATTACTCAGACGTCGATGTTCTGCGAGTGTAGTACTAAACCGGACGGACCGGTCCGCGGCTGTAGACAAAGAATGTCAACAGCGTGGTCCTACCAAATGTGCTGTGTAGTAGCCGCTATGAGAACTACCTACACTTTGCTCGTGGATATTGTAAAAGATGATTAAGAGCTTTATATTGACCTGAGCCAATTGCACCTGATGCCATTTGGTCAACAATTGCATTCACAAGGAGAGTTGGCAGGCGGCCGGTCATAAAACTATTGCCAATAACTTTTGCAATATGTACTATGTAAGAAGAGTAAGAGAGTCAACTGCAAGTAATTGGGATAACAGCAGGATGACGAATTGTTTCAGTGGACTCAGAAAAATTTCTCCTATTCGATGGCGTTATGGTGGTGTAAATATTTTGCACAGTTTACGCTAGGCGACGCTGGAGCAACGACATGTTAATATTTTTTATAAAGACCACCTTGCACTAAGGAATAATTCTTGTATTACGGGGCTTTAAAAACATACAATTAACGTAGACGAATTCATTAATAGAACAACGTCATTAGTAGTTAATCGTTAAGGTGTCGTAAGAATATAAGAAAGAAATCTAAAGAATACTTTTTTTTATATATCATCACGCCATATCCATTGCAGGTAGGCAGAGAGAACAGAGTGCCAGAGAACTCTATCCTTGCATACTTCACTCGCTTCCTCAACATTTATAATTCTATTCATACACGCTCGCCGGTTTCGGAGACTCTTAACTCCACCTTTCTTCAGTACGTGACCAATCTGGTCTAGGTAGGCTAGTCTCGGTCTCCCCCGGTACCTACATTCTTCCACTTTCGCATGGTATATCTTAACCAGACGTTCGTACCAGACTTTTTTTTTTATATCCATCTATTTTAAGGATTTAATTTGTCCGATGTTTAGAATACTTCGTTCAAGTTATTGTTTATTACAACTTCGTCCTCCGATGACCATGCACATCATCATCATCATCACAGCCCATAAAAATCCCACTGTTGGGCTCGGGCCTCCTTCGTAATGGGAGGGAAATTAACCTATACCGTGCTGGTCAGACATTTTGGCATAAGTATATTCTTTTGTTTCGAGTTTTTCTTCTCTCGCATAGATGTTAAATGCGTTTTATATCCTTTAGTCGTCTCGTACGATCACCCACGGGTAAGATATGGGGTGGTGAATAGTATTCTTACTCCGTCACCACACGAATAGATCATGCACGCTCGATGAGAGAATTAAAAACCAATAACTCTATAAAATTCATAATTATATGTTAAATATGTAATAGTAGCGTAAACATCAGGTTTTTTTTATTGCTGATGGTAGCAAACGAGCAAGCAGTACATGTGATGGTAAGTGTTATTGCCGCTGGACCTTTGCAATGCCAATGGTACAGCTAAATCTCCAAATCCACCCAGAAAGTTGGACTGCCGGCTCTTGCTCACCGAACGAAGCATGCACATTGCCATTGCTCAGACGTAGATTTTCTGTGAGAGTGTGGTACTATCTCGGACGGACCGGCCCGCGGCTGTAGACAGAGAACTGCAAACAGCGTGGTCCTACCACTATTAAAACAAATGTATTATTTTCTTAATTAAATGATATAATCCATTTTTTTTCTATTACATCCCAACATTGAATATTCTGCGTATTTAGACTATACGAGTGTGGCGGTAAGATATGAATACAAATATCGCTACCACTTCTTGCCCGTAAGAGTTGAAAAAATCGGCTTAATGATTAGGCAACAGCTCTTTTCTGGGCTAAACTGGAACGTCGCTCGTAAAGTCATATTATCCGACTCACAATTTAGTTATCATACACTTACCCAGACTGATCTAATTGGTAAGACGTAGTAGGTACGGAATTCTAATAGATGTTGGTTCATATACCATGTACAGTAATCACTTTCCATATCACAATAATAAAGGGTTGGTAACGTATTATGTTCCTCATCATAATAGTATATTATAATAATGTTTATTTTTACGTTTTATTAAATGGTTTCTAAATTACCATCACTTCTGGGACGATTATAATGAGAGTCACAATTTGGTTATCATATTCATACTCATACTGGTCTTATTGGTAACGCGGTTAAAAAGGCTTTTCAATAGGTTTGAGTTCAAGTCTCATCAATTATTTTTTGCTCGATAATAAGTATTTATCTTTTCTGTATTTTAAAAAAATATAATTATTGTTTTTGTTCTTTAAGACGAAAATTAGTATTAATATTTAATTTAGCATTTTATAATCTAATAAGTTATTTTTTAAATATATCAAAAACTAATAATAATGCCATATAAGAAATTATTAACTAAAGCAACGCTTCACACTTTGAATCAACTTGATTCAAAGTCGTATAAATAACCACATAAACTTGACCTATGTGAGATCCACAAATTTGTACGTTATTTATAGAACCAAGTATGACTGGAAGATCAATTGGTTGTGGTTATACTGATTGATCGAACGCAACGCTAGCAGAATAATGATATAAGGATGTTGTTGGTACGAAAGAAAAATATGGTTTATTTTGATTTCTTCGTAGTACGATTGGACATTGTTATTTTATAAATGATACAGACACAATACTCACCCTATTTGCTGAATTCTGCGACAGAAGAGATAGCTGAATTGATAAAAATGAGCTTTATCGTCACCTAAACCTTTTTTATGTGCTTATAAGAACACGGAAGTATCTTTTGATAACTTTACTTGCCTTAACATGTGTAGAATAAAATGTTATAATAATTTACAGATTGAACATGTTCGGACCATTATTATCATCATCTTGGCTCATATCTTTCCCACTGTTAGGCTCGAGCCTCCTCCGTAATGGGAGGGAAACTGACCTACTATACCACGTTGGTCCCACGTGAAGGTATAGGGTTTTGTGTCGAATTTGCCTTCTATTGCATATATGTTATATGCGTTTTATATTCCTTAGTCGTCTCTTACGATCACACGGGTAAGATAGGGAGTGGTGAATTGTATTCTTACTCCGTAACCACACGGAAATGTTCGGACCATTATAAGACATAAAATTATAATAATAATAGACTATTATATTATATGATAATACAATTAATAATCTATTAATATAAATAATTAAATAACATAGGTATATAACGATGACTGCGATGTGTGGTAGCGGCTACGAATACTACCAACTCTTTGCTCGTGGATGTCGTAAAAGACGACTAAGAGCTTTATATCGACCAGGGCGAATTCCAACTGATGCCGTTTGGTCAACAATTACATTCCCAAGGAGGGGTGACGTTTCAAATTGCTCCCCGGCTGGTCGGCGCGGCGTCCGCCCTTTCTCGGCGCATGCCGAACGTGGGCGGACCCAGTTTCGAGGGCCGACGGCTGTATGCGGGGGTGATCCGCTCAATGGCCATGTACGGCGCACCCGTGTGGGCGAGGGCTCTGAAAGCCCAGCTCAGGGCTATACTGTGGAGGCCACAGCGAGCCATGGCGGTCACAGCCATTCGAGGGTACCGCACGGTGTCTACCGAGGCGGCATACCTATTGGCCGGGACACCCCTGTGGGACCTATAGGCGGAGATGCTCTCCGACTTCTACCGGCGGGTTACCACAATGCGCGACGAGGGTGGCTCCCCATCGTTCAACGAGATAGCCACCTGGCGCGAGGACGCCCGCCGAGAAGTCATCGCCCGTTGGGCTACGCGGCTGGAGAGGCCTAGACACGGTGTTTTTACCGTTGAGGCCCTCCGGCCCGTACTGATGGAGTGGATGCAGCGGTGGCACGGAGTACTGTCCTTCCGGTTGGTGCAGGTCTTGTCGGGGCATGGTTGCTTCGGCAAGTACCTGCACACGGTCGTGCGGAGGGAGTGGACTCCGTCCTGCCATCATTGCGACAGCGACGAGGACACGGCGCAACATACGCTGGAGGTGTGTCTGAGCTGGGACGGGCAGCGCCGTGACCTCGTCGCTGTCATCGGTGCCGACCTGACGCTGCCGGCTGTTGCGCGAGCGATGGTCGACAGCGTCAGGAATTGGGACGCGGTCGCCGCCTTCTGCGAGGCTGTCATCTTGCAGAAGGAGGCGGCGGAACGGGCCCGGGAGGATTCCCGTGACCCGGGTCGCTGCCCGCGGCTGGGGCGGCGCAGGCGCGAACCTACCTACGCCTGATGCCGCCCTAACCGAGGCTTCGGGTGATCGGACCGGGGAATTGTCCAGTCACCCGACGTGAGGCCACCGCGTGAGGGCGACGCCTCGACGGCGAAAGCTGTCGGGGCGTCGACGAGAGAGGAACCCTAGAGCATACCGCCGGGCGGACCACCGAAGACAAAGATCGGGTACCGGTGGTCCGCTCGCACGGCGAAGAAGAGATGCTTGCAGGGTGGGTTAATGGGGTTGCGCGCCGCCTCTTCCGTCACCCCGGACCGATTTGGCGGGGTGCAACGTCCATAGCCCGCCGCAAAAAAAAAACCCGCTCGCACGGGGAAGAAAGGAGTCCTTGCACGGTGGGTCTGTGGGGTTGCGTACCGTCTCTTCCGTTGCCCTGGACAGATTTGGCGGAGCGCGACCACATCCATAGCCCATCAGGCAGGTGGCCGGTCATAAAACCATTGCCAATATCTTTTGCAATACGTGCGAGTACATGTTTAGTCGACCCTAAGTAATTGTAATATATAACGATGTGTGACCTTAGTGACCTGCCAAATAATTATATATACTTAGGTACTTAATTTTTTTAAAGACCTCCCTGCACTAAGGGAATAATCCTTGTATTGAGGAGGTTTTTAAAAACATGCACTTAAAGCAGACAAATTACGCCCAGTCTCAGAACAATACTGCGGATTGCACATAGTATTGTCCCTCGTGGGAATTGAACCCACGGCACTGGCGCGGAAGGTAAAAACATAATCAAACATTATACATATATTATACATAATTAATATTTTACCCCATTTGATTCCCATTGAATGGATATATCTTTCATAATGAATAGATTTTTCAAAATAATAAAGCTATGAATTTTTTTTTTTATATTATTGGTAGAATTCAACGTGGGGATTTATTAAAATACTTTGTCCATCACTTTCTGTTCCGTAGATGTCGTTTAATACGATCAATCAAAGCAAAATACGTTTGTTTTTAATTGTAAAACGAATGCAATAAAACTTGATTTTCCTCAAACGAACAAATTATCTTGACATTCCAAGGTAAGCTACTGTGGCAATTAAGTAAAGACTTGCAACTTAAATGATCGGCAGCTAATAGCATTAGAATTAGTACAGCCCTAATGGGAGTGTTGTGTAAGAGAAATTTAAGGGCCAGCCCTATAACTAACTTCAGGTAAAGCCGCAGTACAAGCGATTGCGGAACCGCTATCGCCTATACTATACCTTATATAATACCGCTTGTAGGTATAATGCCGCTATAGAAATCTTTATATGTATAAATATATAAATAAATGTATTAGGCCGAATTTGATGATGTTTTTGTATGCGTTTAGGTGGAATCAAGAATGGTTTACATACATACATTGACACATACACACCATCACGCTATGTCCTTTGCAGGGTAGGCAGAGAGAACAGTGCCAGAGAACTCTATACTTGCATACTTCACTCGCTTCCTCAACATTCATAATTCTCTTCATACACGCTCGCCGGTTTCGGAGACTCTTGACACCACCTTCCTTCAGTACATCTGACTGATCTGGTCTAGGTAGGTTAGTCTCGGTCTCCCCCGGTACCTACATCCTTCTACTTTCGCATTGTATATCTTCGTAACCAGACGTTCGTTCGGCATTCTTTCCACATGTCCGAACCATCGAAGCGTTCCCTTTCGCATCTTTACACCAATACTCTCTTTCATACCTACTCGCTCTCTTACGTCGTCGTTACGAATGCGATCGATCAGAATGGTTTAATAATAGGATACGACAGGTAGCGTTGCGATGGACATCAAGGAATCCTGGTTTTAATTTATTTTTAGATTTGAAAAGAACAGTAGGTAATCTGGTTTTAATAGTTGGTATCTATGTATTTTTTTTCTTTCTAATGGCCACATCTCGTGGTCTTCCAAACAACTTGCCGTACCTACTGTTTAGACTTCTGAGTTTTTATTTTAAGTTCGTACTAGATTGCTATTAATGATGGACATTCCCATTCGCAGCCGTAAGTCCGAAAGCTTCTGTATGAATTTGAATAACCTAATCTTTTTCGCATTTATTAACGTAACACACCCCATGCTGATTCGAATACAGATATATTATTAAAACAACAATAAACTCGCAACAACAAGCTGCCCGACCGAAGTACCCACTAAAACCACAGCGGCCCCTTCAGCGATTTTACGTATCAGAGAGATCCATCCATCCATCCATCAGCCCGTAAACGTCCACTCTTGGACATAGGCCTCCCCACGAGAATACCATCTGCAACGGTCCTGTGCCACCTGCATCCAACGGTTGCCTGCGACCTTGATGAGGTCATCAGTGCTCCGCCACCAACAGGCCCGCTACCAAAATGAGCCCGTGGAACAGCGAAACTGCCGTGACTGGGGGCCGTGACTTTTTTGTATTCATATTTTGTTTTGGGTTTGTATAGTTAAGTATAATATATATATATATATATTATATATATATATATATAAGTATGAGATATGTATACATATTAAGTTTTGTATAATAATGCCATAATCGCCACGCTTGGCGAGCGGATTGGCGATCGCGGTAGATGTTATTAAGTTGCCCGGGAGATAGCCGCTGCCTAATCTTCCGGTGAGACCCTTAGCCGATTTTTACGACTCCCACGGGCAAGTAAGGGGTAACGACCTTTGTATTCTATTCCCTTCGCCACACGGGGCAAAACCACTGTCACCGTCGAGCATCTTCGATGATGATGGTTGACAGCCACAAGTCCCTTCCAATGACTGACAGGACGTGGCGTTGGGCCCTCGGGCGGGTCATACCTCCAGTGTGTGGTGCGCATCGTCCACTGGCTTGCCACACTCATGGCACCCTGGGGGCTCTTCTCCCCCAATTCTGTGCAGGTACTTACCGAAGATCCCGTGTCCAGTAATCACCTAAATTAGATTATATAGATAGTTGATAGTTGACACGGATAGTTGACAAATTTTATAATAATTTACAAAAATTCTATGAGAAGCATTCACTTCCTCCTCATCGCATTTTTAATGTAGATGAGACGAGTTTGAACACCCTTCCGACCAAAAATATCAAAATTTTTGCTACAAAAGGGGGAAAGCAAGTAGCTAGAATAACATCTGCTGAGAGAGGTGAATCGACTACAGCGGTAATTTGCGGATCAGCTGCAAGCAACTTCATACCACCATATTAATTTTTCGCTGCTTGCGCATGAAAATAGAATTGATTGATATTAAGAGAGCATTGTCTGATTTTTTTTTAAACTGTAAGGTCATTGAGAGCATTGTCTGGTTTTTATCTATTAAAACTGTAAGGTCAATGATAGTAGTTAAAAGAATGATGTTTGTTTATGATTCTCTTTGTAACCAATATTAAGGCAATAGTAAGGTTATAAATGATCTAGTATCACTATTAAGAAAGCATTTGCGTTAAATTTTGTCCGTAAATAATTAAGATTGTTAAGCCTCTCTAAAGCTGGCTAGGTACCTATCTAAAGATACTAGATAAAAAGAGAATATTATTCTTAAGATTATGTTCCGTTTTATTGCTATAAAACTGTTATTGCTATAAAAGAGAGTATTATTTCTTGCTTAAATTTTGAATTATGGGGTAAATTGATCCCCGGATCATTTTACCCGCACCTTGGGGATCATTTTGGACACAGGGGTGTACAAAATGATCCTTTGGAAGACCTTAACGAAATAATTAGTATAAAAAAAACCTCACAGCTTATACGATTCAATGCTTCCTTAATTTGTAGTTTGATTGCTTAGCTACCCCTTAAGTAATTTAAGTTTTAGAAAATGCTGCATATACGGATTTTACAGCTATTCTCCCTTAAAGGGATCATTTTGTACCACCTTCCCCTATGTCATCCTCCTTTTGCGGTGATAGATAAAGAACACAATACTTCACTCCCTCTTTCTACAGTATAATATAACGAAAGGATGGAAATAAATTAATAACATAATGAAAAGGAATATATATGTATTCAATAAAAAGTATAATATTTGAGTAGCATTATCAAAGTTTCTTTGCTTTGATACAGAATAATTAATAATACCTTAACGAAAAGTTTTTCAGTACCAATTTGTTAGATATTTAAAATTATAGTACTTGCAAAATTAATCATTACATATACAAAAAAAAAAATATATTTTAATTTTTCATATTTTAAAAAAGCGAAATTGATTTGGTCTTACAGCAAAACAATAGTTTCGTAACTTTCAAAATTTTGGCGCGTTTAAAAATTTGCAATATCTAACTGCCATCGGTGTGCAAATATATATATTCCATTAGACATGTCAAAATAAAGTAAATAAAATTGAATGAAGTGATTATTATGCTAATCATCATCATCATCATACAGCACACAAACGCCCCACTGTTGGGCTCGGGCCTCCTCCGTAAGGGAGGGAAATTAAACCTACTATACCGCGCTGGTCAGATATGTTACAGGAAAACTCGAAACATAACCCTATACCAATGTATAGGGTTATGTTTCGAGTTTTCCTTCTCTCGCATAGATGTTATATGCGTTTTAGATCCCTTAGTGGTCTCGTACGATCACCCACGGGCAATATTATGCTAAACTAATCCGTTAATCGTAAATCCGTCAACGCTTTGATATAATCAGCTTTGCTTTCCTCAACTCCGCTCATATATATCCCATTACTGGGCTCATATCTCCTCCACAATACGAGGGAAAATGACCTAATCATGCCGCTCAGACGGGTTGGTAAAGGATTTCCTTTTCTCTTTTCCGTCTCTTGCATAGATGCTATATGTATATTATACGTATACAGAAATAAGCGATAGCGGAATTAAAACGAAAATATATCTAGATATTATTTCTCAAAATTGTTTTTTATGTTATTTGAAAAAAAATTGCTGTGTGGTTAGTGGCTACGAATACTACCAATAACTTACTTCGCTCTTGGATGTAAAAGGCGACTAAGATCTTTACATCGACCCAAGCCTACTTCATCTAATGATATCTGGTCAACAATTACATTCCCAAGGAGGATTGACTTCGGACAGGCGGCCAGTCAAAAAACTATTGCCAATAACTTTTACAAGTAGATAAGAATATTAAAGATTATGTTTCCATGTAATGGCGACCAATAGATAAATAAATATCTAAAGAATAAATATTTTCATTAATAAAATACAGTTTAAAAGTAATATGAACTAATGACGTCTTAAAAGTCGCAGGAAGCCGTTGGATGCAGGTACCATGGGACCGTTTCGAGTGGCATTTTCGTGGGGCCCTATCTGTCCAACAATGGACGTCTACGGGCTGGTAGACGGATCATGTCTGTATCCACAGAGATCACGAAATATGACTAAGAGATATAATATGCTTATAACACCTGTGCAAGAGCAGGAAATCTTGAAATAAAACCCTGTATCAACTGATTTCACAACATTCATCATTTTATCAAAATGGTTGCATCAGAATTTCAAAATCTCATACGTGTCACTTTAATAATATATTTAATAAATTACTTAAAAATAGCAGCCGCTCGTTAATATGTCCACAGCTTAAATTAAAACCGTGTAACAAACGCGTGTTCTGCTTAAATTGAAGTTGAATAGGAATGAATAAATAAATTTTAAATTTAGTATTGTGAGCTAAATTTAACTAAAGACTGCCTCATTATTATATAGGTATAACCTGTAAGGTTTTCATCGCATATTACATTGAGTATTGTCTAAACGTAACATACCAAATACTCAATGTTTGCGCACTACTTTCTTTAGCGTCCATAATATAACAGAATATAAGAAATAACAAACAAATGTCTCTTCCATATAACTCATAAATATCAATTTATCTTTAACTTTATCTAAAGGCTTCTTATTACGAAACGCACGTGTTCACCGCAACGAGTGTGATTTATTTTCATGCTCTATGATACATTCTATCTTTTTTTAGCATCAAATAGGAGAGCTCTGGCTTTTGGACTTATAATGTTACGTAGTAATTTGTAGGGATATTCTATGGCATACAAAACATATTAGTAATATATTATCACAAGCTTAGAAGACTGACAAACGAAGAAATACACGTTCACACAGAAAAGTTATATTTGCTCAAGAAATATCGTTTATTTTTCTTGTAAATCATAACGAATGGGTCATTAAGGGCTCATATCGTGGTGAATACCTTTCATAAGAACTCACGAACGACCTAACGAAATACACTACTCCCTTTTACGATATAGCTTATGTTTGTTTTATGGACACACGTTACGAGTAATGTACATGTTATTTTTTCTTTCCTCCATTTACTAGCTGTACTAGTATGTTTATAAACGTTATATTTACCATGTTGATCAATGAGTATACAAAATATTGTTTTCAAGAACAACAACCAACATAAATGAATAAATCTTTGTCTCTTTTCTTCGTATTTGTCGAAACTATATAAACAACCATTTAATGGATGTCAAATAAGACCCGGAATCCAAAGACAATTAATTATAGACTACATAAAGAATTGTCGCGACTTTTGGCGGGAATCTGAAAACGTTATGTGGTGATTTTGTATTATATTTGATATTTTTAACCGACTTCTAAAAGGAGGAGGTTCTCAATTCGATTGGTCTTTTTTATGTATGTACATCGACTACACTGAGATTTATTAACCGACTTCTAAAAGGAGGAGGTTTTCAATTCGATTGGTATTTTTTTTGTGTGTTTACATCGATTACACTGAGATTATAAATCTCAGTGTAATCGATGAAGTGAGTGAGAGTGAATCCGATTTACGTGATTCTTATATAGTTTTTTTTGGTCCCATAAAATTTAACGTAGTTTGGTCTAGTAGTTTTCATGTAATGAACCTTTTTTATTTATGGTGTTGGAAGCGCC
Organism: Lymantria monacha; assembly: GCA_905163515.2. Lineage (NCBI taxonomy): Eukaryota > Metazoa > Arthropoda > Insecta > Lepidoptera > Erebidae > Lymantria > Lymantria monacha. The sequence continues at coordinate 5,777,836 of LR991105.1, read as the reverse complement.
TATGTAAAACTACATAGCAAGATGTCGCGACAAGTGGGATTCACCGCCCTATTATTTATGATGCCCTCCCATGTATTTCTTTTTTGTGTAACCTTCATTAAATTTATTAAACTTATTGCAACCTGACCTATGAACCTTGACCTATGAAAGGTATACGCTACCTTTCATAGGTCCTCACATAGCAACTTAAAAAAATTACTAAGTATTTAATATATGACAATAAAAAACAAAGCAATTCTATAACTACTTATAGAATAGTATATCAGGTAATCCTGATGTGATATAGACAAGTTCTACTGTAGTTTATAGAACAACCTATTACAGATACTAAAAAGTAAAAAAAAAAATAATAAAAAAAGATCAATAAATTCTTATTCCATTTTTGAACATAAGTTTCTACTCTATTGACGGAAATGGTATTAATTTTTTTTTTCTAGAAAACACCGTGTACTAAGGAAATAATCAGTGCAGTTAGTATTTGGTTGAGCAGATTATTGCGTCGTAAACGATTTAATAGTATTACTTTTCTTGCAATGAAATTATGCATTTTCACTCATAGTGTAACTGCGGGAATGAAGAGTGGTTAAATCACAACAAATTTTTTATGGCTTATGGTGACAAACGAGCGAGCACACACCTGATACTTTTTTTTTTTTTGTCGGCGGGCTACGGTACGTCAAACCCCGCTATTCCGTCCGGGGCGACAAGAAAAGCGGTGCAAGACCCCGTAGACCCGCCCTACAATATACCTCTCGACGCCGTGCGGGTGGGTCACTGGTACGCGGTCTTTTTCTTTAGTGGCCCACCCGGCGGTCTACCCTCACGGGTATCCTCGTACTAAGTGTTACTGCCGCCTTATGAACGTTCGCAATATCAGGGATATATCTAGGCCGCTGCTCACTGATGAAAACCCCAAAACCCACTCAGAAAGTTAGGTTACTGGATCTCTATCTTACCGAATGAAGCACAACAGCACATTTCCACTGCTCAGACGTCGTTTTTCTGAGAGTGCCCCGAACGGACCGGCCCGCGGCTGTAGACAGAAAACTGTAAACCGCTACTAACATTTGTGTGGTGATGGAGTTAGAATACAATTCACCACCTTATCTTACCTGTGGGTGATCGTACAACACGACTGAGGGATGTATTCCTTGATCGTCTCTTGCGATCACCTATGAGTAAGATATGAGTTTATAATATTAGGATTATTATTTCCTTTTAACCTATATATTCTTCTGTGTCTACATCTATGCGAGAGAAGGAAAACTCGAAACGAAACCCTATACCAACACGCCTGACCAGCCACTCGTATAGTAGGTCAATTTCCCTTCCATTACGAAGAAGGCCCGAGCCCAACAGTGGGACATATATGAGCTGAGATGATGATGATGACGACTACTATCATTACTTCGATGCTGTATCGATTTATTATCTTTATACGTAATTTTGAACGGCATATTATTTTTTGATAATTTTTTTTTCTTTAAAAAGAACTTGCACTAAAGAAATCATTCTTGTATTGCGGGGGACTTTACAAACATACAAATAACGCAGCCATATTACACTCAGACTCAGAACAACACTGTCCTCTGTGTGGCAATCGAACCAATGGCACTGACGTGGAAGGTCGGTATCTTAATTACTACGCCATCTGTGCAATCATATTGTAAAATATTAAGTTGTAATATTTATCTATTTAAATCGGCGATATAGTTATATTTTTCAATTAAAAAATGTAGATTTATCCAACTGAAATTCTTTCTATCTATAGTGATTTTAAATTTCAATTTGAAAAAAAAAATACATATGTTTTTTTTTAAAAGATGTTGTACCACGGGTAACAAAGGTGATGATGAATGAAGAATGAATAAAAATAGTGGGTGAATGAGTAAGAATAGGTACTCCGTTACCACACGGAGCTATTTAGTAGGCGAAATAATTATGAAAATCACATTTGTACTTTTTTGCTGGCACAAATAATATTCCCTTCGCCTTTGTAATTAAAAATATATAAAAAATAATTACGAGCAAAAAATGATTGTCTCACATGGGATTCGAACTCATACCTATTGGAAATTCGTTCCAATCGTGCTGCTACTTACACCAGCGTGAGCTGTTATATGATACCGAACCGAAAATTGAATGTCATACGACAGTTCACGCTGGTGTAAGTGGTAGCACGATTGGAACCGATTTCCAATATGTGTAGGTTCGAATCCCATGTTTAACAATCATTTTTCGCTCTTAATCAAGTTTTTATAAATAATCAAGCATGTTAAATGCTAAATTTTAATTAAAAATATAGATTGTAAATATCAAAATTATTGTAGAGGAAATATGACCAATGTAGAGTAAATCTGTGGAGTTAGGCTGATCCATCGCATTCGTAACGACGACGTAAGAGAGCGAGTAGGTATGAAAGAGAGTATTGGTGTAAAGATGCGAAAGGGAATGCTCCGATGGTTCGGACATGTGGAAAGAATGCCGAACGAACGTCTGATTAAGAAGATATACAATGTGAAAGTGGAAGGATGTAGGTACCGGGGGAGACCGAGACTCACCTACCTAGTTCAGATTGGTTACGTACTGAAGGAAGGTGGAGTCAATAGTTTCCGAAACTGGCGAGCGTGTATGAAGAGAATTATGAATGTTGGGAAAGCGAGTGAAGTATGCAAGGATAGAGTTCTCTGGCACTCCGTTCTCTCTGCCTACCCTGCAAGGGATATGGCGTGATGATATGTATGTTTGTAATATAAATATCCAAATTATTGTAGAGGAATGACCAATGTAGGGCAATGTTTTGAGGGTATTCGAATGTTGATTCTATTCTCACACATGACAATTTTTTATGTGAACTATAATTAATTGTTTTTTAATGTTCCAGGTCTTATTTGAGATTCGTGAAATAGTTGTTTATACAGTTACGAAAAATACAAAGAAAAGAGACAAAAATGTATTTTTTTATGTTGGTTGTCGTTCTTGAAAACCATATTTTGGATACTCATTGATCAACATGGTAAAGATAACGTTTATAAATATACTAGTACAGCTAGTAAATGGAGGAAAGAAAAAATAACATGTACATTACTCGTAACGTGTGTCCATAAAACAAACATAAGCTATATCGTAAAAGGGAGTAGTGTATTTCGTTAGGTCGTTCGTGAGTTCTTATGAAAGGTATTCACCACGATATGAGCCCTTAATGACCCATTCGTTATGATTTACAAGAAAAATAAACGATATTTCTTGAACAAATATGACTTTGCTGTGTGAACGTGTATTTCTTCGTTTGTCAGTCTTCTAGGCTTGTGATAACATATTACTAATATGTTTTGTATGTCATAGAATATCCCCACAAATTACAAAGCAACATTAGAAGTCCAAAAGTCAGAGCTCTCCTAAAATTTGATGCTAAAAAGATACACTGTGTCATAGAGAAAGGAAATAAATCACTGCGGTGAACACGTGCACTTCGTAATAAAAAGCCTTTAGAGAAAGTTAAAGATAAATTGATATAAATGAGTTATATGGAAGAGACATTTATTTGTTATTTCTTATATTCTGTTATATTATGGACGCTAAAGAAAGTAGTGCGCAAACATTAAGTATTTGGTATGTAACGTTTAGACAATACTCAATGTAATATTCGATGAAAACCTTACAGGTACCATACCTATACAATAATGAGGCAGTCTTTAGTTAAATTTAGCTCACAATACTAAATTTAATATTTATTTATTCATTCCTATTCAACTTCAATTTAAGCAGAATACGCGTTTGTTACTCGGTTTTAATTTAAGCTGCGGACATGTTAACGAGCGTCTGCTATTTGCAAGAACTTAAAATATTCTTTTGAAGATGTGAAACGTATAAGACTTTGATATTCTCATGCAATATTGATTTTTGTGTAATGAATGAATGAACAATTTATGAATTCTATTGAATTTTTTTTTTACTACCGCCTATGGACCTTTGCAATACTACGGGTATAGCTTAGGCTGATGCCTACTAATAAAATTCCCAATCCCACCCAGTTGGGCTTCCAGCGCTCTCGCTCACCGAATGGAGCGCAATAGCACATTGCCATTGTTCAGACGTCGATCTTCTGCGAGAATGTGGTACTACCCCGGACGGACTGGCCCGCGGCTATAGACAGAAAACTGTCAACAGCGTGGTCCTACCACTATTCCTACACTATTAATAGGGCTTTATTTCAAGATTTCTTGTTCATGCATAGGTGTTAGGTTGTATGTTGCGATACCCATAAGCATGATATAAGGTGGAGATTTAATCTAACCATACTCTGTCGCCATACGGAAAAGGGTTGCTAAGAAACTGAATACCTATGTATTTTCTTCTAATATACAGTAATAATGTACTCTCGATAGAGTGAAATAAGTATTCATTACAAACTGACAGCAGTAAATAATGTTGCCTGTATAAAAAAATATGCTCGTGTGGTGACGGAATAAAAATAGAATTTATTTTATCCTTTCTTTCCTGTGCGTGTCTTGAACGATGATTTACAGATAATATCTATGAAAGAGATTGAAAACTCGAAATAAAACCCTATATCAACCCGTCCGACTAGCGTGGTATAGTCAATTTCCTTCTTATTATGGAGGATGTTCAAATCCAGCAGTGCAATCTATACGAGCTGAAATGGTATAGCTGATAATAAAAAAAAAAACCTATAGTGTAAATTACGTTAATTAAAATAGGAAAAAAAAATAGTCGGACTCGACGCAAGATGTACATATTGTACCAGTGGCTGGCCCAATGGCGATGGGGAGGGAATACGGTAGGTTATGGGGCCACGCGCTCCCCTTCCGTCGCTCCGGACGGTGCGGGCGACGTGTGACCGGGCCATAGCCTAACAAAAAAAAAAAAGAAAAAAAAAGTTGTACACATTAAAAAAGTTATTGACAATAGTTTTATGACTGCCCACCTGTCTGACGTCAGTTTAAGAATGTAATTGTTGAACAGACAGCATCAGATGAAGCTGGCCCAGCTCAATGTAAAGCTTTTAATTCTCTTTTATGACACCAAGAGCAATGTTAGTAATGGTAGTATTCGTAGTCGCTACTATAAAGCAATTCAAATAATATTACAACCCTTTGACAATAATATCTAGATATATTTTCGTTTTAATTCCGCTATCGCTTATTTCTGTATGTTTAGTCTATACAATTACAATGCTTTGTTCAGTACACCAAGCGGTTATACACTTGTGAATAAGCCATTTTATATGTACGTATTATCCGCTCAAATACTCACTACCTTGTGTTGTGTGGTCTCAGTGCTAGCTGGCGGTATTGATATGTATTTCTTCAGTAAAGCACACGTAACATATGGCTACATGAATTATATCTACGCAAAGATTTCTTTTGCAATGGAATGGAATTCATTGTATATTTTTTTTTAATTACATCCTCCATTGTTTTCATTCCATTATTACTTAATTTACATTTATCCAATGGCCTTTAGTCGTCCACTGTTGTACTTGCTTTATTTTTTATTTTTTTAAAGGCACTTTCTTCACTAAAGAAATAATCCTTGTATTGTGGTGGACTTTAAAAATATACAAGTAATTGACATATATTAGCACCTAGATTCAAGATTATCGTATGTAGATCGATAGATTATGGTCTTGGGTGCGAATGGAACTCTTGCCACTTGGTATAGTGGCTTGGTATTTCACTGCATCATTTGTGCAGTCAAACGATTAATATCATAATCACCACGCTTAGCAGATGGTTTGACGACAGCCGTTGGTATTATATTCCGAAGAATGTTACTATGCTGCCAATGAACATATAATTTGTTATAACTTCCATAAAATACAAAGTAGTAACACATTATATTTTTAAATCTATCATCGTAACAAAAGATTTATATAACTTCATCAACATTTTATCAATCTAAGCTCAGAATGGGAGAGTTTCAAATACACTTTAATAGAATGAGAAAATGTTCAAAACTAAATTATCACACGATCTCTTCTTACACCGTTTAAATAAATAATTAAAAAATTGTGATGTCGTGAATGTAGGTTCTTTGATGTTCGTAGATGCGGATGAATATGCGGAAAATTACATTTTAGCTAAAGCCTATTCTCTAGAGTTCATAGATTAATCTTGCACTAATGGTTTCTGATGTTTACACGAGTATTACGCATTTGAAATAAAACTACTTTTACGGATTCTATCGCGTTTGTATTTGATTTTTAATTTCCCGACGTTACGAACACTTTACAGTGATCATGGTCCTCCCGTGACTATGATAACTGTAAAGTGTTCTAAACGTCGAGAAATTAAAAATCAATTACAAACGCGATAGAATCCGTAAAAGTAGTTTTATTTCTAATCTTGCACTATTAAACAACTGCTCATTGGGTTTACTCGTTTCTTTTGACTATACAAATCTGGGTGTAATTAGTTATTGGCATTAATATTTGAATTTTTTTTTATATAAACGTGCTACTATTAGATGGATTTTCGTTTATATCGACCTTTTTTATTTCTATAATCTTATATCAATAAAATAAAGGCCAAAAGGTGCTGTATAGTAATTAATTGAAATCTACGCTCTTATTGATCAATCGGTATACGTATGTTACCGGCACGCGGCGACTCCAATAAATTTCATTTTTGTCATTTATTGTTCTAGCGATATATCAACATCCGCATCAAAATCCCAATTAATGAAAGCAAAATAGAAGCGGATATTCGAATTCATACGAAAGCTTCGGAGTTTTGGCTGCCAAGATGAATGCAAGGAAATCCGAATCTATACGAATGCGAATCCACGACATTTCTGTTAACAATTCCGTACATTTTTTTATAGCTTATTTTTTTTCATAGCAAACGTGCTAGCAGCACACCTGATGGTAAATGTCACTACCGCCCATAGATCTTTGCATTACCAAGGATATAGCTAGGCCCTTGCTTACCAATACAAACCCCAAAACTCACCGAACGAAGCGCAATAGCACATTGCTATTACTCAAATGTCGATCTTCTGCGAGAGTATGATACTATCCCTGACGGACCGGCCTTTTTTTTTTTTTTTTCCCCTGGGCTATGGACGTCGCACCCCGCCAAATCGGTCCGGGGTGACGGAAGAGGCGGCGCGCAACCCCATCAACCCACCCAGCAAGCACCTTCTTCGCCGTGCGAGCGGGCCACCTGACGGACCGGCCTGCGGCTGTAGACAGAGAACTGTCAACAGTGTGATCCTACCCACTAATAGCCTAATTCAAAAGGGAGTGTCAGTCTACAACAACAATGTGGGAAGTTATTATAAAAACATTGAGGTGCAATTGGAAGGAATAAAACTACATAGTTATCAGCTGCTCCAACCGAAACTGTTCTATACAAATAAAAAAAAATAGGAATTCCCTGAAATCGCAACGCTATTTATCATGTTCAATTATTAAACGATTCTAAAAATTGCCTACACACACGTAAAAAAATATCCAAATCGGTTTAACCGTTTAGGATGAACTTATTTCACATACCCACGTACAGAAGAATTATATATACAAAGACGTATATTAGCGGCTCTGTAATTGCTTGTACTGGAGCTCTACCTAAAGTTAGTTATAGGGCTGGCCCTTAAATTTCTCTTACACAAAACTCCCATTAGGGCTGTACTAATTCTAATGCTATTAGCTGCCGATCATTTAAGTAACAAATCTTTGCTTAATTGCCACAGTAGCTTACCTTGGAATGTCAAGGCAATTTGTACGTTTGAGACAAGTCAAGTTTTATTGCATTCATTTTACAAATAAAAATAAACGTTTCTGTTTTAATTGGTTGCCTTTAACGACATTTGCATAAAAGGAAGGGATGGACAAAGTATTTTGATGCGCCTTCATGTTGAATTCTACTAATATTACAAAATTATTTAAATTACTGAAATTTAGCATTTAATATGCTTAATTATTTATAAAAATCGATTTGAATGTCCTACAATAGGTCACGGTGGTGTAAGTGGCAGCACGATTGGGACGGATTTACAATAGGTGTGGGTTCGGATCCCACTTGTGACATCATTTTTCGCTTCGTAATCGGGTTTTTATAAAATTATTTAATTGATAGCTATTCACCATGATTAATATAATTGCAATCAAAAGGGGTAAAATAATATAAGTAGGTACATTTAAATATTAATTAATTATAATCCGTATAATTGCAATCAAAAGCGGTAAAATAAAATACCTATATAGGCACATTTATGTATTAATTAATTATAATTATTTGACAGCTCATTTAGTCGTCGTTATATATTTTATTTAATTATTAATGTCAATAGATTATTAATTGTATTGCCATATAGTATAATTATCTATTATTATTATAATTTTATATGTCTTATTATGATTCGAACATGTTTAATCTGTAAAGTATTATAACATCCTATTGTTCAGTCATCAAAGTTACTGCCGTGTTCTCGTAAGCATGGAAATGAAAGCTTTAGGAGAAGATAAAACTCATTTTTTATCAATTTAGCTATCTTTTCTGTCGCAGAATTTAGCAAATAATAAGTATTGTGTCTATATTATATATAAAGTAACAATGTCCAATCGTCCTATGAAGAAATCAAAATAAACCATATTTTCCTTTCGTACCAATAACATCCTTATATCATTATTCTGCTAGCGTTGCGTTCGATCAATCAGTATAACCACAACCAATTGATCTTCCAGTCATACTTGCTCTTATAAATAACGTACAAATTTGTGGATCTAACATAGGTCAAGTTTATGTGGTTATTTATACGACTTTGAATCAAGTTGATTCAAAGTGTGAAGTGTTGCTTTAGTTAACAATTTCTCATAAGGCGTTATTCCATCCATCCATCCATCCATCAGCCCGTAAACGTCCACTGTTGGACATAGGCCTCCCCACGTGAATGCCATTCAACACGGTCCCGCGCCACCTGCATCCAGCGGTTTCCTGCGACCTTGATAATGTCGTCAGTCCACCTAGTGGGGGGTCGTCCTACGCGGCGCCATCCGATTTGTGGTCTCCACTCGACAACCTTTCTTCCCTAACGGTTGTCGGTTCGTCGAGCGATGTGGCCTGCCCATTGCCACTTCAACGCGCTAATTCTTCGGGCTATATCAGTTACACCCGTTCTTCTACGGATTTCCGTATTTCGGATTCTATCACGTAGAGAAATACCGAGCATAGCCCTCTCCATAGCACGCTGAGCAACTTTGAGCCTTTTGATGAGGCCAACATTTAGAGACCACGTTTCAGTTCCGTAAGTCATCGCTGGTAACACACACTGGTTATAAACCTTTGTTTTCAGACACTGCGGAATATTAGACGAGAAGATCCTCCTAAGTTTCCCGAACGCTGCCCAGCCGTGTTGGATTCGTCGGCTGACCTCTTTCTCGAAATTGGATCTACCTAATTGGACTGTTTGTCCTAGGTAAACATAGTGATCGACAACTTCGAGAATCGCATTCCCAACCAGGACCGGTACAGAAATGACATGGGCATTAGACATGACTTTCGTCTTGTCCATGTTCATTTGCAGCCCTACTAGTTGGGAGGCCTTGCTGAGGTCATTGAGCATGGTGCTAAGGTCCTCCAGGGATTCTGCCATGACTACGATATCATCTGCGAATCGAAGGTGAGTGATGTATTCGCCATTGATGTTGATGCCGAGTCCGGTCCAGTCTAAGAGCTTGAAGACATCTTCCAGCGCAGTGGTGAACAGTTTCGGAGAGATAACGTCTCCCTGTCTCACGCCTTTCTGCAGCTGGATCGGTTTCGTACTCTTATCCTGGATGCGGACCGACATAGTAGCGTTTTTATACAAACACTTCAACACTTCGATATATCGATAGTCAATTTGGCACCTTTGAAGGGACTGCAGCACTGCCCAAGTTTCGACAGAATCAAAGGCTTTCTCATAGTCCACAAACGCTAGACACAGAGGCCGATTATACTCCTCGGTCTTCTGTATAATCTGGCGTAGCGTGTGTATGTGGTCTATGGTACTATAACCTTTTCGGAAACCGGCTTGTTCGGGCGGCTGGAAGTCGTCTAGCTTGCGCGCGAGTCGGTTCGTAATGACTCTTGAAAACAGTCTGTATACGTGGCTCAGGAGTGAGATGGGTCTGTAATTCTTTAAGAGCGTTTTATCGCCCTTCTTGAAAAACAGCACCACCACACTCCTGGTCCACGACTCTGGAACGTCGCCCCCGATAATGACAGAATTAAACAGCCTCTGTAGGGCTTTTAAAACCGGCTTGCCGCCTGCCCTCAGGAGCTCTGTGGTAATTCCGTCACCTCCCGGTGCCTTTCCGTTCTTTAACTGTTTCAGAGCCATTCTGATCTCGTACAAGCTGACGTCCGGGATTTCTTCAGTGTAGTGCCGAGTTAGCTTGGCTCTGGGGTCTTGGACCAAGCCGACAACAGGATTCAAGGATGATTTGTACAACTGCCCATAGAACCTTTCGACCTCTCCCAAGATCTCAGTCTGGGATGAAATGAAAGTACCGTTATCGGTCTTCAGCTTGGTCATTTGGCTCTGCCCGATAGACAAATCTCGTGCGAACACTTTGGAGCCTCGATTTCGCTCTATCGCCTCTTCAATACGCAGTGTATTAAATCGGCGAATGTCGCGTCGCATAGATTTGGAGATTTGTCTATTAAGCTGCCTAAGTTCGGACCAATCGGCTGGAGACTGTACCGTCATTTCCTTTCTCCTCTCCATGAGCTGCCGCTTTTTTGTTCTAGTTGCGCGACGGGCCTTAAAGAATTGTGACCCGACCGCGTGGACAGTTTCCACGAACCTGTTGTTCATATCGTTCGTTGATTCGCACTCTTCCAGGCATTGGAAGCGATTATGTAATTCGAGTTGAAAGCTATCGGGGTTCTGGAATTGGACAGGTGTGGGTCGGAGTATAGACTTCATCAAGCGAGACCGCTTGACTTTCGTACGAAGATTCAATGTGCCTCGAACCATCCGGTGATCACTCCCAGTTTTAATCCTGCTGATCACAGAGACATCATTGAATATTTGCCGTTTGTCCGTCAAGATGAAGTCTATCTCATTTTTAGTGGATCCATCAGGGCTAATCCAGGTCCACTTCCTTTGTGGCCGCTTCTTGAAGAAGGAATTCATCATAAAGAGGCTTTCCTTCTCCAAAAAGTTGGCCAGTTTTTGGCCCCTTTGGTTTCTCTGTCCAAATCCATATTGCCCCACTCTCAGCTCATCGTCTGTCCTTTTGCCTAGTTTTGCGTTGAAATCTCCCATAACTACCGTAAAGTGGGTTTTGGACGTATGGATGGCTTTCGAGATGTCCTCGTATAAGGCCTCCACTACGTCGTCGGAGTATGTCGAGGTCGGTGCGTAAACCTGTATGACCTTCAACGAATACCGTTTGGTAATTCTGAGTATAAGGTACGCTACCCTTGTCGACACGCTCTCAATCCTCTCCACGTTGTCTACGAGAGACTTACGAACGATAAACCCTACACCGCCTTGGGATGGGTGATCTCCCTCCCGGTAGAAGAGCAGGTTTCCAGACCGGAGGATTATCGTGCCCTCTCCCTCTCTTCGCACTTCTGATAATCCTACAATGTCCCATCGGATTTTGCTCAATTCCTCTTCCAGCTCGATGACCCTCTCGTCGGTCCTAAGTGTCCGAATGTTGTGTGTTACCAGGGCCAAGGGTCGATGTTTTTGGTAGCCAGATCGCGACCGGAGATTCTTCGCACCCCCTGTCCCGCCACCATCGAGCCCGCTACCAAGATGAGCCCGTGGCACAGCGGAACTGCCGTGACTGGGGGCCGTCTCTTTTGGTGTATACATTTATTTTTTGGGGGGGAATAATGCCATAATCGCCACGCCTGGCAGGCGGATTGGCGATCGCGGTAGATGATATTAAGTTTCCCGGGAGATAGCCGCTGCCCACTCTCCCGGTGTGACCCTTAGCCGGTTTTTACGACTCCCACGGGCATGCAAGGGGTGACGACATATGTATTCTCTTCCCGTCGCCACACGGGTTCAAGGCGTTATTATTAGTTTGAAAAATAAGTTATTAGACTATATAATAAAAATAGTAGATTTAAAAAAAGAGTAGTAGTAGATTTTAATAATGGCAGGACCACGCTGTTGACAGTTTTCTGTATACAGCCGCGGGCCGGTCCGTCCGGGTTAGTACCACATGAGTAAATAAACGTACAGAGACCAAGCTTCTAAAGAACGAGCAAAATTGTTACCTGTTGTGATAGGGTTGGCACATGAGGATGAAAATAAATACACAAAACGTTTGTCAGCTTTTTTATGTATGGATATTTTTGAAGTGAAACTTCAAATCGAACTTTAGAATCGTTGTGATTTCAAACTCAATGAAACGAAAAAATAAGTCCATTGAGACACAAACACATAAATGTATACGATTCAGCCGGCGAGAAAATGAGATAGAACACATTAGACGTTCTCGGTCTCCTCTTTGTGCTACTCTTCTTAGCATCCCCACTATCTGACCCCCACTAGAGAGAGTAGAGAGTAGAGAGAGAGAGAGAGAGAGAGAGGGAGAGAGAGAGAGAGAGAGAGAGAGAGAGAGAGAGAGAGAGAGAGAGAGAGAGAGGGAGAGAGAGGGAGTACTACTATATCACTACCAACACTGAGCGGTGAGTGAGCTCTTTGTTTGAGCACTGGCCAAACCAGCCTAAACAGGTTTCGTTCCGTACGTGACGAGCCGCCAGTGCTCACGCACACACACACATCATACTTGTAGTGATATACCTACTGTGGCGCGGTTGTTTGAAGGTTTGTCTCAGTACGTTTATTTACTCATGTGGTAGTACCACACTCTCGCAGAATATGGACGTCTGAGTAATGGCAATGTACTATCACCCTTCGTTCGGTGAGCGAGAGAGTCAGAAGCCCAATTGGGTGGGTTTAGGGTTTGTATTGATAGGTAGCGGCCTAGCTAGCTAGCCGTTGGTATTAGTAAGCTCCATGGGCGGCAGTAACACTTACCATTAGGTGTGCTGCATGTTCGTTTGTCACCATATGCAATAAAAAAAAAATATTTTTGGTTTTAAAGAAGAAAGAAAATAACTACCTATATTTATTTGATAACTTATAGAAAAGATAAAAGCTTATTTGCTAGCGAAAAGTGATTACTGCACGTGAGATTTGAACTTAGATCTATTAGAATTCTCTACTTCTTCTTACCAATTAGACTAGTGTGGGTAAGTATATGATAACCAAATTGTGTCTGTCATTACAGTCGTTCCAGAAATGAGGATAATTAGAAGAACCATAAGATCCATATAACAAACAAACACAAACAAACATATCATCACGCCATATCCCTTGCAGGGTAGGCAGAGTGAACAGAGTGCCAGAGAACTCGTATCTCTGCATACTTCACTCGCTTCCTCAACATTCATAATTCTCTTCATACACGCTCGCCGGTTTCGGAGACTCTTGACTCCACCTTCCTTCAGTACATGACCGATTTGGTCTAGGTAGGTTAGTCTCGGTCTCCCTCGGTACCTACATCCTTCCACTTTCGCATTGTATATCTTCTTAACCAGGCGATCGTTCGGCATTCTTTCCACATGTCCGAACCATCGGAGCATTCCCTTTCGCATCTTTACACCAATACTCTTTTTCATACCTACTCGCTCTCTTACGTCGTCGTTACGAATGCGGTCGGTCAGCCTAACTCCACAGATTTTCCGCAAAGATCGCATTTCGACCGCATTAATTTTACTATCATACTCTTTTCTGCATACCCAACTCTCGCTTCCATACAGTAATGTTGGGACAAGCACTGCGTTATGTATTGCTACACGTGCCTTCTGGCTGAGGTGGTGGCTGCCGAGAAGTTGCCCCAACGCTCCGTTCACTCTATTTCCCGCATTCACTCTTCGCTCTATATCAGTGGTGTAACTTCCATCTCGGCTAAATCCACATCCAAGATATACAAATTCATTCACTTGCTCTAGTACATCATTACCTATTGTTACTCTTACATCTGTTTTGGTTTTATCTCTTTCAAAGACCATTATTTTGGTTTTGCTCACATTCACGCGTAGACCCCTATAAATTGTGAGATCCATATAAACTGTGTCAATAGACTTATTTATTAAATAAGAAAATTAAAAGTACCTAATTAATTAAATAAGAAAATTAAAAGTACCTAATGTATGCGGCATAATGAAAAGATATCTCTACTCGGTCGGACCACAGGTCAGTGAACTATTATTTACAAACGGTGTTCTATTTTGTTTCAATATTTATGATAAAAAGTTGTGTGAAAATAATTTTTTTTTAAATTTGCATGTGAGGACTTTTTAGATAGTTCAAAATACTCCTATAACGGTGTTTTCATTTATTGTCGCATTGTCATCTCCACCTTGTATAATAGACAGAGAAACAGTACATCATTTAATATAATTTATTTGCATGACACAATGACATTTAGAATTAATATAAAACCATTGTAATTCTTCTTATTGACAAATATAAATTACATATTAGTAGGGATGCTAATAAAATGTTTTAATATTATCTAATAAATTTACTTTCTAATCTACTCAGAGACATTTTAATTGACTGAAGTTCAAAAGATAGTTGTTCCATTTTAGCATTTAACGTGCCTATTGTGAGCCTTGATTCATTAACGAACTCTTTCGTTTGAGTTTTTATATTCTCAACAGATCCATCCGCATCATGTAAATGCAATACATCGTCTAGTTTTGTTCTTGCTTTTAAATTACCGTCAATTCCAACCTTCAAAAGATCAGGCATCTCTTTCTGTTTAGCAAAATTCATTATAGTATCGTGCATTTCATTTAATTTTGTCTTAAAAGATTGAAATCCTAATTCATCTTCCTTTTGTTTCTTTTGAAGTTGCGCTTTATTAAATATGGAATCTTTCAATTTGGAAGGAAATATAGATGAATATCTCCATCTAGGTTTACCAGGACATAGTACCATTATTGAATGAACTTTTCGTTTGTTTTTTAAACTACGGTTCATTCTTTTCGGCAATATTGTACTAAATACTCTATTGTATACTAAAGTATCCAAAGTCCCTAAGAATTCAACTTGCTTTACAAGTCTTTTTATATTTCCTAAGACTTCCAAATCATTGATGTCGTTAACAGCTACACCGACCAATAAATTCATAAGTACGATCGCAGCCAATATAAGGAAAATTAAAAAGATGATTCGTACAATAATCAATGATGTTGCTAATTCTTCTGAATGTTTTTCATCAAAGAGTGCTCCGTAATCAAATTCTGATGTCATCATAACAATGGTCTTAACGAGAGCAGCCCAAGGTCCATCAAAGGGTATTTGAGATCGGAACTGTATCATGAAGCTCAAGGAAAAGCCGACCACCAAGAACATGAATGTTAGTAAGATCTGAAAAAAATAATTGTAGAAGTTACTAATTAGGGTCAGACGTAACTTATTAAATTTATGCAACAAATACTTTAAAATATCCTTAGGCCAATATACATACATACATACATACATATCATCACGCCATATCCCTTGCAGGGTAGGCAGAGAGAACAGAGTGCCAGAGAACTCGATCCTTGGATACTTCACTCGCTTCCTCAACATTCATAATTCTCTTCATACCCGCTCGCCGGTTTCGGAGAGTCTTGACTCCACCTTTCTTCAGTACGTGACCAATCTGGTCTAGGTAGGTGAGTCTCGATCTCCCCCGGTACCTACATCCTTCCACTTTCGCATTGTATATCTTCTTAACCAGACGTTCGTTCGGCATTCTTTCCACATGTCCGAACCATCGGAGCATTCCCTTTCGAATCTTTACACCAATAGTCTCTTTCAATAGGCCAATATCATTTCTTTAATTAATATTTCACTAATCCTGGTCAGTATTTTCATAAATGTGATTATTAGTATTTGTATTTTATTAAGCTTATATCTCATAGCCTAGCACAAGAGTGGTGTGTGTTGTTTCACAAAAAAAAAATAAAAATGAATAACCTTGATAACATTTGATGCGACTTTTCCAAACATCAGAACATAATAACCCCAATTTGGAAACCTGGACAGCAGGAACATCATTTCTAACCACGATAGGAGTAATGCTACAGTAGCCACATGTCGAGGCCAATCTGCATCAGTTAATGGTACTACAACGACAGCATATGGTAAGATGACAGCAAATGCTAACGATCCAAATTTCACCCAAGTTTCAAGCTGTAAGAAGTATCTGCTGCTTTTGACGTTCATATAGAGCAGTTCCTGTAAAATAGACATTTTGTTGTAAGTTCTTGATAAACGCATATAACTTGGCATTATATTTTTGGGTAAATTATAACTGTATCTGATAGGTTCAACTAAAATAGAACCAGATTTCTGGTAAATAATAAAGACTACAGCTATATTTAAACAAAAGCGTAATAGGTGTATTGACTTTGACTGCAAAGATGGCGTAATGGTTAAGCTACCGACCTTCCGCGCCAGTGCCATGGGTTCGATTCCAACGTAGGACAATACCTTGTGCGATCCACAAAGTGTTGTTTTGAGTGTGGGTGTAAATTGGTCGCATTAATTGCATGTTTGTAAAGTCCCGCGCAATACAAGGATTATTTCCAGAGTGCAGAGTAGTGTTAAAACAAAAAAAGAAAACTTTAGTGAGTCCACCCAGCGAAGTTAAAAGTTTAAGGTTATTTTATAAATATTACTAACCTGCAAAAGAATCAAACATATTGAAGCGTAGACTATATAGCCCCATATATTGGGGTCTAACCATTCTGGCGAAGGATCGTTTGTATCCTTGAAGAAGAATACTGACGCTATGAAGATCGTTAGTGCTAACAAAAACACTGCATAAAAACTTATTATTGTATAAAAAAATGGCAACAGAGCCTTCCATTTTAGAAATAGGAAACTTTCAACCAAAGGATGAAGAAGCAATCTGCTTTGATCGTTTCTATTCCCAGTTTTAAGAAGAGCTTCTATAACTTTCATTTGTTCCATTTCACATACAGTAGGCATTAATATAGCATAATTTACAGTAACCTCGCAATTATGATCTTGTAAATCCTGCCCATTACTTGATATATAAGAATCAAATATATCCTCTAAGAACTCCGTTGGCTTTGATAGATTATTCATTATTATATCAATAGCAGTACGTCTAAATTTTTTTGGTCCATCTGTATAACCAGATAGATCGGCTCCTTCTTTAAGTAGTAACATTATCACATCTCTGCTACCATGGTGGCTTGCTGTATGTAACGGAAACCATCCCATACTATTTACTTCATGTACAGTTGTTTTATCAAATTTGAGTATAACTTTAGCTAATTCTACATGATTTTTAAGCGCAGCTATATGAAGCGGTGTTGATGATTTATGTGGACTGCATGTTGTTCTTATTCTTACGTCTGCTCCTTTCATCAATAGTAATTCTACGCATTCTACATGGTTGTTCGAAGCTGCAAAATGTATTGGAGCAAAACCCCTTTTACTCGCATCTGATAATTTGTTTATAAACAACTTTGTAACAATATCATTATGTTCTAACAAAGCTCTAAGTACTTCTAAGTGTCCGTAATCAGCGGCTATATGTAAAATATTAATTTCACCTGGAAGAGCTATTTTAACATTAGCTCCTTCAATTAATATTTTTTTTACACAGTCTACGTGTCCATGAATAATAGCTTTAATTAAAGCTGTCTCTCCTTCTTCATTTTGATAATCTATAGCATCTCTTTGCTTAGCAATGCTAAGGATTTCATTTAGTATATCTATATCTCCTAATGCTGCTGCTGAATGTATTGGTGTTTCTCCATCTTTGGCCTGGAATCGGAATGGAATATAAGATTCATCACAATCATACCCAAATATAATAGTTATAACTAAAAATTTTAATTCATCATGATACTCTATATAGTGAAAATAAAAACAATAATAGCTGAAAATACCCGTGTTATATATATGTTTTATTTTTAAGCACATGTTTCTTTCACAATGAGAGGGAACCTTAAGAGCTGGTTAAACGTATTGGCATAAAACTTTATTTTAAATTTCCCTCCTTCTTCATTCCTCTTACGTTTTTTAGTCCTCTGTTTTATTTTATATGATACGCGTGGCAGAATCACGAATAGTGATACATTAAATTATTCCCTACCACTCAAAAATTATACACATAAGCTGGCAATTTTGGATTCAACATTTTTAGAACACTATTAATGTAATCCATATAGTTTGCCACTAAAATATTGTGAGGTCAAATTAGAGGGGTATCAACGAGACGATGATGTACTTTATACCAACTCGTCTGACAAACGATGACTGACTGGTCATCAACTTACCTTTCATTCTGGATGGGGCTCACAACCAGCTGTAGGAGTATATAAGCTGAGATGATGATGAATCAAGTTAATTACCCCTTCAATCTAATGCATTTATATTTAACTTTATTATTTTGTAAGTATATTTTACCTTGGAGGTGACATCGGCTCCGGCTTCCAATGCAATGCATACACCTGTAACCCAGGCTGCCTCCACAGCTGCTTGCAGGACTGTGTGACCATCTTTATCTTTGACATCCACTATCGCCAGTAATGGATTCCAATTCATATAATCGTAATTAGCTAAGAGCTGTAATATAAAAAATAACAGTTTGAGAATATTCACATCATACATTTTTGAGCTTTATAGTTGAGTATATTAATAGATCTATAAAGAGAATAGTTTTTTGAAATCTTAATATGTATAAATACTTTTAGTCAGGCGTGTTTTACTGACCTGAAGATGTTCTTCTAGTTCCCTTTTCACGCAAACATGCAGCGGGGTCAGTCCTGCTTGATTAAGGCATAATACCGAAGCACCCGCATCCAAGATCTCTTTGATAGCCTCTAGACTTTCGATTTCCACTGCGGTGTGCAATGGAGTATCCATGTTGTTTAGTCCACTTGCACCTGATTTCATAGTGTTGAAGTGACCACCACTTTTCAGAAGCATCTTTATAACTTCCACTAAACTGTAATATATATAATAATAGACTAATAAATATGTAGTTTTCAGATACCATACAGAATTCAAATTTTGTAGATGCACCATATAGACAATTTTGTGGCAGAGATTTTGTAGAAGATGTGACACAGAAAATTGTGTTCTTGGCGGTACTTGGGTCAGTTCAGACAAGAATTCCAACGCATGATACGACCTAGCTGAGTAAGCGGGTGAGGGAATCGGATATAGTCTACCATTCAATAATGTTTACCAGGTTTTTGTATAATGAATTTAAGTAGTCCCTAATACATGAAATATGTAATAGTAACTGTAAAATACTTTGGAAATTGAAGTTAAAGAAGTAAAATCGAAGATAAATTCCATCATTCCAATTCTATCTATTATTGTCCAGTGGCCATGGATTTTTTTCTTAAGGGAAGGATTGACGTCAGGCGCTTTAGGTGGTGCAAGCAGGAATATTCACGTCGATGTCATCCTAACCAAGGGCGAACTGGGGATTAAACCGTCATTCATAGAGGCCGAGTGATCTTTTCTAAAATTTCATCTGAGTTGGGTTGCTAGTTTTTTATTCCAGTTCTCTCTTCTCTGCATAGATAATAATATCTATTCATCTATGTATATTATATCCATTAATCAACTTTTACGACACCTACAGGCATGATTATAAATTGTATTATATACACCTGCCACAAACTTTTTCTCCTTATTCCGCCCAGGTTAACGGATGGACAGAGTTCGGTCCCAGAAACTATTCTCTTCCTTTCCCATCGCTATTGGGCTGGCTCCTAGTACCGATTCCTTGACACGCGTGGCCAGACCGGCGGCGGGTTATCTCTTCGGATACCGTCCAAATCCACACCGCGGCAACAAAAAGCAGTGTTGTTGGGGTGTCGCTCAAACGTGGTCGTCCTCTCTACGAATGGCGGATTAATCGTCGATCCATCCACCTGCAACCTCAATTAGGGTAGCATTAGGCGTAGGTATTTATCCGCCGCCGTCGAGTCGACGGCAGAGTGTTTCAGTGTGGTAAATCTCCTTTTAACCGTTGGGGTTAAAAGGAGATTTACCACACTGAAACACTCTGGCCGCTCCACAACTGCCACCATAGATTCGGGGTTTTTGTTATTTATCAATGACATTACATATCAATCTTTAAAACATATCGCTTACTTATTTTCTAGAATTTCATGATCATAATAATAAGCGTATCCAGCCACGTCTAGAGGTGTACGACCTTCTAAATCGGTAATATTTGGATCAGCTCCAGCAGCCAAGAGTAGTCGGGTACAATGTTTCCTCGCGCAGGAACTGGCCACATGAAGAGGTGTCCAACCAGGTTGGAATAATGGCATCTGTGATGTAAAGCGTAAAAAAAATGCAATTATTGCGTCTGCGAAAGTCTTAGTACGTAGTATTTTCATTAAAATTCATTAAATTTCGATAGATGGCGCTGTTATAAAAAAAGCAAATTCTCACGTCTGGATGTTTTTCATGTTTGAGAGGATATTGGGCCTTTACGATATGGCTGGTTGAACAAACATATGTTTGAACCTAAATAACATAATATAACTATCTAAAAATGAAGCATGAGAATTTAATATAAGTTCCCACTTTTAGCTACCTTTCAATTTAGTAATTTTAACTCAACCATGTAAATACACGAACAATAAGCACTACACAAAGACCTAGATGTCGTCATTTAGAAATTAAAGTTTGTTTGTCTCGTCTGGGCTCTTGGTAGAATATTAAACAATTGTACAAGAGATTTTATGGTAAAGTAAACATTTTTATCAATACATAGTGGTTTAGATCAAGCTCAAATATAAAAGATCATCATTCTCCTACTCTTATCCCAATTACTTGGGGTGAATACATACTGTACTCTTCTTTCATAGTACATATTGTAAAATATGTATGTATGTATATTGTAAAGTTATTGGCAATAATTTTATGACCGGCCGCCTGCCAGACGTCAACCCTCTTTGGGAATGTAATTGTTGACCAAACGGCATCAGATGGAGTTGACCCAGGTCGTTATAAGGTTCTTAGTCGTCTTTTACGACATCCACAAGCAAAATAAGGGTTAGTAGTATTTGCATCCGTTAGCACACAGATAAATATGAACGATAAAAATATTAAAAATAACTACGTACACTGCCTCTAATGTCTTTGCAGTCGTGATCGATATTATCTCTCCAGGTTTTAGGCAGGTCTACATTAACTTCACCCAGGTCACAACGAATGTCCGTCAGTTCTTTTATCAGGACACAAAACTGCCTGACATCTTCTTCTGTATCTGAAGACATGCTCTCTGTACCCACTTTGTTCTGCATTTCTGGAAAATAAGGTTTTTTAAAGACAACTTCAAATTTTAAGGAATGGATTCTTACTCGTATGTCTGTATTGGTGTTTGAGAATCTGGAAAACGCCGTTTGGACTTTTTCTTTAGTGTAATTTTAGTTCCAGCACAGATATATTTTGCTCTTCAGGGATAAGCATAGGGATAAGTATATAAATTAAAACTTTTAAACAGATGATGTAGTGGCGAATGTTGACTACACAGATGGTGTATGTCTAGCTACCTATCTGCCAATCAAGTATCATCCCCATGTAGGATAGTGCTGTATGTAATGTATAAATATTTTTTTAAGTTATACTTCTTTAGGCACGTTAAGAAAAAATTATGAGAGTGAACTTTTAAGATGTGCGCGCATCACTGTAATACAAAAGTAACAGGTTGAAGATGGCCACAAATAATATGCGCGCGCATCATTATAACACAAAAGTAAAACAGGTTGAAGTTGGCCGCAAAACCGCTCATTAACACACATACCCGTTTTTGTTTGGATCGGGGTGCAATTTGTGTCCCTGCATTTTGTTTGTGAAGCCCCAGTTTTAAAAGGCATTATTCTTTAGTGCAAGATATAAAAACAGAAAGATAAATATTATAAAATACAAAATGAGTCATTGTAACCTATAACATAGTACCTGGCTGAAAATTACAGATCTATATCAAACTTCTAGAAAAATCAAGCGGATTGTCAGAATGCTAACCCGAATAATGTTTTGAGAAAATTGCTTGAATTAACAGCGGGTCTATAAACTAATTGCTTGATATCATGGAAATTGCTCAAAATTATATGGTGGGTAAGGATTGCATATAGCCAATCCAATGAGCTAATAGAAATATTTTAAATTTAATAATTTTTTCCAGGGTCCTGGGGCTACGGAAACAATGACAAGAATAAATGAAAATGGATGCGTAATTGGAACTATAATAGTTAACTATGAGGGTAATAATTTTTATTGTTTCTTCTTTACAAGTTCTAATATCCACATGCTGGATATATGCTTGCTTAATTATCTTAATCACTGCTAGAAGAATATAGCGGACCGGGTATAAGTTCTATGGTTCGTTTGCACGTTGTTGAGAAATTTAGACTAGGTTACGGGGTTACGCGCCATTTCTTCTGTCACCCCGGATGGATGGATGGATTGAGCGGCGTGTGATTATACCATAGATTGCGGCCAAAAAACAAATGTTCCGAAAGTTTTGGATATGGATATTAAAATAGCTTTATACCAGTTTCAAATTATTATTGCCTGTTTTTCGACAGTTTTGGATAATTTCATTTACGATTATTGATTTTTAAAACGCAATGAGTACTGATTTTAATCCCTTTCATAGTCCGCCTCTATCTAAAATTATATCGGAACTGATAAATCGGATTCGCTTACGCTCTCGGATATGTTGCCATTTCGGAAATCCGATGGTTTTGGTTACCGTTATGAAGTTCCATAACATCAACACTAAGTGTAATTGCAAACCGTATGCCATGCATGGTTATTATGGCTTTACTCATTGGAGCATATCTAATAATAGATTAATAGGTTGATGTCCAGCTATCCGTTGGACATCGTTAATAGGCTGATGGATATCTTTTAAGTTTAGTTATTAATAAGAAATGCAGCGAAAGACCGCTAATCAATAGCGGTTATTATTACTAGTACCTACTTAATTCCGTGTGGTGACGGAGTAATACAATTCACCACCCCATATCTTACACGTGGGTGATCATACGAGACGGCTAAGGGATATAAAACGCATATAATATCTATGCGAGAGAAGGAAAACTCGAAACAAAACCCTATACCAACATGTCTGACCAGCGCGGTATAATGGACTAATTTCACTCCCATTACGGAGGAGGCCCAAGCCCAACAGTGGAGCAGTTATGGGCTGTGATGATGATTACTATAGTCTATTTAATCTAAGAAGTGCATTTGGACAGCTGTCAGAGTAAGGTGTCTAGGTATGTGAACCAAATAATCGCTATCGAAAATATCCGATTTTGATGAGAAATCGATATTAATTCTTTGTAATTAATAATCGGTTTATTTTTTTATTTTTCAAAAAGGAGATGAAATATTAAGTGCTAAATTAACACTAAACAAATTTAATTATTTCATCATAAAATCTATTCATCATATTTAGTAGGATTAGGTTAAGTAAAAACAAATACTGGATTTGAAAATAGCTATTTGTTCAGAATCTATAGTATTACTTGAATTATCACCGTCGCGAACATAAATAATTATATCCTTATCAATAAAATTGTCGAAACGTACATCTCTGTCAAAATCTATATTCGATTAAATATATTAATCTAATATTTTTACCGATTATTTAGATATTCGCGAATTGGAAGTTGTCAAGCACTACTGTTTAGAACGTTATGACGTGAAATTGTAAGATCGTCCATAATAATTATTATTTACAATGTTATTTTAATTTTAAATTAGTTTTACAAGTTTCAACATTACATTATTGTATAACTTAATATTTCTTTAAAATTTCAGATTTATTGTTTGCAATCATGTGTATACGTTTGACCAAAGTTATTGTGTATTAAAAAATGCGATACGTCCAAATGCACTTCTTAGATTAGATGAACTGTAGTGGATTTATCAGGGGAATAACTAACTTAACATAAAGGTATTTTTACGGAAAGTTCATAAAACTATTTTAACGCATTTCATTTTGTTTGTCCTTCTGTGATTTTGGACAATGAAAACTGTTCGAAACGTCTGGAAAGTAAAAATTAACGCGATAAAATTAAAAACTTGTTTTATTTTATATGTGTACTACTCTCGTAATTAGAAATCTAATGATCATAAAGGTGGGTTTAAAAGAGTACTAGGAATACGAAATATCAGTGGTCTCTCTATAAAAAAATGGTAATACATATTAAAACACTATTCATTGAAGGATTTCCCGAAACCACAACATTGGACAGTCTGACTGCAGCTACCTACTCCACACATATGAGAAATCTGTCTCACTATGCTTCTAATGCAATTAAAGAAATCGTAAGTTCCATTTTCAATATTTTTTATATTTACTTTGACTACTTTTTAACATTTTTTTAACAATCCTTTTAGTTGCAAAGAAATAAATTCTTGTATCACACACATTCTTGTATCTTTGCTGTGTGGTAGCGGTTACGAATACCAATCCTTACTTTGCTCGTGGATGTCGTAAAAGACGACTAAGAGCCTTATTTCGATCTGGGCCAACACTACCTGATGCTCTTTGGTCAACAATTACATTCCCAAGGAGGGTTGACGTCAGGCAGGCGGCCGGTCATAAAATTATTGCCAATAATTCTTGCAATATGTAGGAAGAGGAGTACATATTGCGTCGATCCCAAGTAATTGGGATAAGAGCAGGAGAATGATGATAATGATCACAGGGCACTGCAAACATGCATTTAAAGGACCCAAATTGCTGCCCTAGCCGAGGCAGCAGGTAACCGGCCCGGGGATTAGTCTGATCGCCCGGGAGAGCCCGCCGCCTGAAGACGATGACCCGACGGCGAAAGCTGCCGGGGCATCGACTCGAGAGGATACCCGTGAGGGTAAACCACTGGACGGGCCGTCAAAGACACAGACCGGGTTCCGGTAAAAAAAGGGACAAATTCCTTACAAGGGATACAAGTTTGAAGACAATACGATGAATCTGCTCTTTTTTTTTATTGCTTATGGTGGAAACGAGCAGACAGCATACCTGATGGTAAGTGTCACTGCCGCCCAGACGATCGATGTCTGAGTAATGGTAATGTAATTGATTGAATTAGGCGATACATGGCGGAAATCCATTATTATTATAAAATGGAGGAGAGGAAGGAAAACTCACCACTTTCCCACGGTTAATCAATATACCGTACACCTCAAAAAAGGAAGGAATACGGGATGGGATCAAGGTGGAATAGGATATAAGAAAATCTTACTCCTGTGATGAGCACCGCCTCCAGAACTTCTACTTGCAATTTGCCGCAGAACTTCGAATAAAGATTCGACACGTGTTTCGCCTCTAAACGAGGCATCCTCAGGACGGTTTGGCTTCAAATGCGCATGCCTCGTTTCTGGAGGCGGTGCTCATCACAGGAGTAAGATTTCCTTATATCCTATTCCACCTTGATCCCATCCCGTATTCCTTCCTTTTTTGAGGTGTACGGTATATTGATTAACCGTGGGAAAGTGGTGGGTTTTCCTTCCTCTCCTCCATTTTATAATAATAATGGTAATGTGCTATTTATTGTGGTTTGTTCAGTGAGCGAGAGAGCCGGCAGCCCAACTGGCTGGGTTTAGGGTTTGTATTGATAAGTTGAAGCCTAGTTACACCTAGGTATTGCAAAGATCTATGAGCAGCAGTGACACTTACCATCAGGTGTGCTGCATGCTCGTTTGCCACCATAAGTTATAAAAAAAACCAACAGCTTTTTTATACGGAAAAAATACCGCACTAGGGAATTCCTTACTTAATTCATTGTGTCGCGGGCAACTTTAATAACACATATAATAGATAATAATTACAGCCAGATTCAGAATGATCGTTTGTAAATTGCATATAGAATTATCCTGCGTGGTAATGGAATGCACGACACTAGACACGGGTGGTCAGTATTTAGACCACTTTGCCATTTATGCAGTCAAGAGAAACGTCAAGAGATTGATGCTTGGGTGGATATAAGTATATCTCTTTATAATCAGAGCCGTTAGAATATGGGTTGTAGAGAAGATGAGATATTTTTTTAGAAGTTGACATTGTTCTCAGGATGTTATGGATGAGTTGGTGGTATTAAGATTGGTATCCAAGAAGACTGAAGCTGTAGTTGTACCAGATGATGAATTCCACCTAATTGTGGTAATGAGACGTCAAAATAAAATATAAACTGTTTCAAACTTGTGAAATACAGCTTTCATTTTGTGTAAGTAGTCTTTTGTAGTCTTTGTCCCCAAAGGGTAAAAAGAAGTGCCACCGTAGTCAAGGACTATATATATTACATAATTAATCGGAGAGAGGAAATAGGCTGATTAAGTGGTCTCATGGCATCTTTTCATCATGCTGGATAATTTGGGCGAGCTGTAGCCGACCCATTCATAAATCTTTTGTGTAAGGAAAGGAACCACAGGGAATTATATACATTCAGTAATCCCTTTCTTTGTCCTGGAGTATCTTAAAAGAGGAAGGGATATTATATAAAGACGAAGCGATCTTAAGAGACGTAGGGGTATTAAGGTATATTATATGAGAGAACGCATAATATCTATGTAAGACAAGGAAAATTCAAAATTAAACGCTATAACTTGTGATCTGCATGGTATATTTAGTAAATTTCCTTTATATTGTGAAAGAGGTTTGAGAGCAGCTGTGGGAGGTATATGAGCTGAAATGGATATATGTAAAGCTAACAATTAACTTAATAACATATTTTTGCTGGAAGGTTTCGAGCTGGCCTACCAAACGAATGTCATTATCCAGCTTTTATCCTAATTACTTGGGGTCGACACAAATGTTCCATTGTACATATTGCAAAAGTTTTGGCAATGATTTTATGATCGCCCGCCTACCTGACATTAACCTTCCTTAGGAATATAATTGTTGACCAGACGGCTTTAGATAACGTTAGCCCGTGTTGATATAGAGTTCTTAGTTACTAGTAATGTAAGGGTTGGTAGTATTCGTAGCCGCTACCACACAACCAATTGAAACTAATATAGAATGTTGCTTAACAGTGATGGCAATGGTCAAAGAATCGGTAGGGCCCCGCTAATGATATTTTCTGCCTGCAGTCATAAATGGGTCGGCGTCTGTGGTAGTACAATATTTTTTAGACACATGAATAGCAGCTGTGTGGTAGCGGCTACGAATACTACCAACCCTTACTTTGCTCGTGGATGTCGTAAAAGACAACTAAGAGCCTTATAATGACCTGGTTCAACTCCATCTGATACCGTTTGGTCAATAATTAAAGGAGGTTGGACGTCAGGCAGGCGGCCGGTCATAAAATTATTGCCAATAACTTTTACAATTTCTACTATGAAAGAACAATACATATTGTATCGACCTCAAGTAATTGGGATAAGAGTAGGAGAATGATTTGATGATGAATAGCAACAGTTTGTTACTGCTCTTCGTTTATAAGCAAGAGACAGAGGCTTAAATCATATAGTAGGTAGCGACCTGGTTGAGTGCCTTTGGTATTACATAGAGCTCTATGAGCAGTCATTACCACTTAGCACAGATAGGCTGGTTTTTTGCCTAATACTAAAGTTAATAATTGCCAGTGTGACGACGGAGTAAGAATACAATTCACCACTCCTTATCTTTCCCGTGGGTGATCGTAAGAGACGATAAAGGGATATAAAACGCAGATAATATCTATACAAGAGAAGGAAAATTCGAAAGAAAACCCTATATCAACACGTCTGACCAGCGTGGTATAGTAAGTTAACTTCTCTCCCATTATGGAGGAGGCTCGAGCCCAACGGTGGGCCATATATGAGCTGAGATGATGATGAAAGTTAAAAAAGAGAATTATTTTTACCTTCAGGGAAATCCAACAATATAGCGACCTGTCTCACATTCCCAGCATAGGCAGCTAAATGTAGAGGTGTTCTGCCAAGCATGTCTATCCTGAGTTTTTCTGCCCCAAATTTGACGAGAAGGGCCAAAGCATCTCCAGCGAAGAGAGCTGCCGTGTGGCAAGCAGAAACTTTGCTTAGGCGACATGTTGCGTTGGGATTTGCACCAACATTTAAGAGCCTGTAAAATAGATTTACATAAATTAAGAGGATTGATGATTGCTTTGGTAGTTAATTCGTGAACGGGTACCACTTGTGGGATCTGGTTCAGCAATAATTTTTTGGTATTATATTATGAAAAAAATAAAGATATATTTCCTGATAACCCTTCAAGGTTACGAACTAATTCCTTCTATACATACATACATATCATTACGCCATATCCCTTGCAGGGTAAGCAGAGAAAACAGAGTGCCAGAGAACTCTATCCTTGCATACTTCACTCGCTTCCTCAACATTCATAATTCTCTTCTTATACGCTCGCCGGTTTCGGAGACTCTTGACTCCACCTTCCTTCAGTACGTGACCAATCTGGTCTAGGTAGGTGAGTCTCGGTCTCCCCCGATATCTACATCCTTCCACTTTCGCATTGTATATCTTCTTAACCAGACGTTCGTTCGGCATTCTTTCCACATATTATTCCTTCTATACAAGTATTATTAAAAAAAAAGACGTGTGGCACTCGGGGACTGCCGCGGTAAAGCTATTGCATAGCATTTTGTATCAACTTATGCAATTATAATTTTTTTTTTATTTATTTATTTTATTCATGCAGTATTGCTTTTTCTTTGATATTAATTCAAGTTACACTTTTTGAGCGTGGTGACCCATAAGAAAACAAATTTTTCTATTATTAAATAAATAAAAAAGTTAATATTGTTTATTTAAAATATTTTTATTATTTTACAATACATGTGGGTTTTATTATTTTACAGTAGCTGTTGGTTATTCAGGAATATTTATCATTGAAACTATAGGTTTATGATAACTGAAATAAGAAACATAAGTTTGCGACTTAATATCCTCTAAATACCTAGAAAATACCGCGTCAGTGGTGGTCCCATATTTTGTTGTGGACTCTTGTGGATCATTATTCATTTTCAAATTCAATGTTTTTGATAGAAAAGTTGTCAACCGCTCTGATTTTTTATCAGCGAAGTTAATGTTGAAATCGCCAGCCAAGATAATTGGAAATTTATTACGTAGAGTCGTACAATACGTCTAATCGCACACAACGCCGTGTCGAAGACTGCCGAACTGAAACGACGTTAGACGATGCACGGCCTTCAAGCCACACCTCTTTGCCCGTCGGAGTGGGGAGCGTGAGGTTTTTTCGTTACGGAATTTCTGGATTCGGTCCCCGCGCTCAAGGCCCGCGATAGAAGCTATGCAATAGCTTAAAAACAAAGAGTTTCTTGGCGAATCTTTTTAGCTTATAGGCACCCCGATCCAGTAGTAGATTCTTCATCATTCTGTAGACTTCATCATCGTCATTCTCTTACCGCAATTACTTGGAATAGACGCAATATGTACTCCGTTTTCATCGTACACATTGCGAAAGTTATTAGAAATAGCTTTATGACCGTTCACCAGCTTGACGTCAACCCTCCTTGGGAATGTAATTATTAACCAGACGGGATCAGATGCCCTTTGTAGGGCTGGACTGGACTTTACTTTGTAGGACTGCACTAGACTTTAGGACTGGACTATATAGTAAATGATTTGATATTGTATTTTTAACCCATAAACACACTGGGAAAAGTCTGTAGGATATCATTCAAACTCTTTGCTCGTTCTTACTTCACTTCATATTTCTCACCTTTCAACCTCTTCAATATCATGGCTCTCGATAGCTTCAAGTAGTTCTGTGTTAAGTCTCTGCAGACGACGGTCCCCTCGTCTCCAGGGTCTTGGATTATTACTTGCTGACTCTGGAAATGGCGTGTTGCTAACAGTTGAAGACATCGACGATGGAGTCGTTAGATCTGGTATTGTCAGCTTAGAAAGATTGTTTCTGCCAGGTCTGAAAGATTTATAAAATGTTATTATTTTTTGAACTAGTTTGTAGTTTTATTTTAATTTCAAATAAGTGATTGGCGGGGGCGATCGCCACTAGCTTAAGGGATCCCTAAGTTACCAGGTGCTTGTCAGGATTTAAAAACCTTTGAAATCTAGTATATATATAGTATTTCACAATCAAAATATGTATATACAGATGGCGATACATAAAAAGTTTGGAGTTCTAAGGCACTTGTTTTTCGAGACAGGCTAAGATCTGGTCATATTACGACGGAAGGATCAGCGGACAGCCATATAACCAGCCGTACTGAACCTCTATGGCCATTTGTCCGGTATCGAGTTCTTTATTTACTGGGAACTGTAAATTTGTAGTGCTTTCTTAGTGGTAACGGAGTAAGAATACAATTCACCAACCTCGGGTATCGTAATGACGACTAAGGACCATACATTTAACATCTATTCATCATCATCATCATCATCATCATCACAGCCCATAAATGTCTCACTGTTGGGCTCGGGCCTCCTCCGTAATGAGAGGGAAATTAACCTACTATACCACGCTGGTCAGACGTGTTGGTACAGGGTTTTGTTTCGAGTTTTCCTTCTCTTGCATAGATGTTATATGCGTTTTATATCCCTTAATCGTCTCGTACGATCACCCACGGGTGGTGAATTGTATTCTTACTCCGTCACCACACGGACAGTTAACATATATTCAACACAAGGAAATTTTGAAATAAACCCGTCGTTTACGGCTCAAGTCCACGTGGCACATATATGAGCTGAGACGAAATTAGTAGAATAAAACTGACTTTGTTGCTTATATAAAAAAAATACACGTGTCCGAACGTTGACCTATTCTCGCATATTTATTTTAGAATTAAATTGTCGTAAGATAAGGAGATATTTGTTTTATAATTAGCATTATTATATAAATAGTGAGAAAAACTTGTTTTATACACAAAGAATATAATTATTTTGGGTATAGGTACTCGTATATCCATTTATAACCTATGTTATATGACTCTACAGATGGCGTAGTACCGACGTATCGTGCCAGTGTCGTGGGTTCGAATCTCACGCAGGACAATAGTTTTTCTGTGTCTGGGTGTAATTTGTTTGAGTATACGTTTGTAAAGTCCCCCGCAATAGGAAGATTATTTCTTTAGTGCAGGTTGAACCTGGTACGCTAATACACGTCTTCTTCAGTCTTTAGAAATATATAGGTATTTATATATGTGTATTAGTGCACCAGGCAGACTTGGTCGTATATTAAATATTTATTTTATTTGTCATATATTAATCATATTAATATTTTCAACATATCAGTTTATTCAAATTTTTTTTCTGGTTCTCTTGATTCAAGATTACTTCTTTTAAATCAAGTTAAATTTCTTGTCAGTGCATGTATTGTATTAATTTTATTTGATGATTTTTTTTAAATGTTTTCTTTCATTTGTTTATGTGCATGTGGATGATATTTTATTTAAAAAATAAGTGAACGAAGATTTTTTTCGAAAATTAACATTAATTTAATTGAAATTACTTGCGGCCACTTATTGACTGTTATCAATGTATTCTACTAATCATAAATATATGAAAAAAAGATGAGTTTGATTAACTACGCGATGAACGTAGTGATTTTGCAGCCGGATCTCGTACTGTTATGATGTAATTCTCTACGCGTGTGTGTTTAAACTCCTAAATGGCGGGAGCAATTTTGATGTAATTTTTTATCTGTGTTTAGGTGGATTCAAGAATGATTTAGATTAATAATCGGATTGGAGGTGGCGCTACAATCGATTACAAAGCATTTTTTTTTATTTTTAGACTTATACAAAACAGCGTGCGTGGAATTTGAAACTAGGTCATTTGGCACGGTATATCGGTATCTTAACCACTATTCTCAAGAGACTGCTAGAAGCATCACTAGGAGAACGGGTTCTCCTGGTGATGCCAAATTTTTAGGACTCAACGGGAAAACGGTGGTGATGTATTGTATTCTTTATTTATCACCTCTCATGGAAGAAGTGTCAAAGTGAATAAAGTGGTTACATACTGTGGTGTATCCGAAATTGGTAAATTGCCCGGGCGTGGCGGTCTGATATGGCCATTGTGTCTCTCGTTGGGTCCCAGGAGTGGCTGTGTGTTTTCATTTCCTTCTTCATTGCCGCGTTCTACGTCTGTAATAATAAAAAATATTTTTTGTAAAAATGGTTATACAGAAGATGAATACCCACATTGCATTAGGCGCAAACCTCAACTCATAATATTACCCAATTACCCATATGGATTTCGTTTTGCGACAAAAAAATGATTGCCGCACGTGAGATTTGAACTAACACGCATTTTTCGATAAATTTGTTTGTAAGACTATTTTGCGACTGTATTAAACACTTACGCAAACATGGTCAAAACTCGTGTATGACAGTTTGATCACGAATGAGAATGAATCAATATGTGACATTGTACAAAATATGATTTTATTTTGCTGGCTTTTCTAACCACTCTCGAATCCACTCGAACGCACACAAAATTTTTATCCCCATCGTTCCAGCCGTTTAGGAGGAATTCAGTGACATACACACATATATATATATATATATATATATATATATATATATATATATATATATATATATATATATATATATACATATATAGATATATACAGAGTGGAGACGTCAATACGACAATAAATGAAAACACCGTCAATACTAGTATATAGGAGTATTTTGAAACTATTAAAAAAGTCCTCGCATGCATATTTAAAAAACAATTTTTCAAACAAACTTTTTATCATAAATATTGAAATAAAATAGAACACCGTTTGTAAATATTAGTTCACTAACCTGTGGTCGGCACGCGAGTGACCTTGTGGTATCATATGTTACAACTTCGAAACGTAGGTAAATACATACACTTAATGTTTGGACGCTATTCATTCTCACTCGATTATTTTATTAAAATAATCACGATAACTTTAATAATCCACTTGGTCGTTAAACTTTTAAATTTTCGATATGTGCGCCATGGACCCGAACGCACAAATTATATCTTCTTAAAATATTATTTCGAACTCTTGTTAACAGGTCGCCATTGACGGCGATGTATTTTAACTTGTTGAAAGATCGTACAATTCCTTTTTTTAAGTTCTCCACATTATCAACCTCTGTCAAATTTGCGAGAAAAATAATTTAAAATTTGTTCATCTAGGGTGACTCTTACACGCGAAGGAGCACTATCCATATGAGGCAGTAAGGATTGATTATCCCGTAACCTCTGGACAGCTTGCACAATAGTCCGGCCATTGGTAGTACAAACACGTGTGTTTCCATATCTCTTTCGGTACGTACCTATGGTTAAAGCTGCATTTCCGTGATATTCTCCATAAATTAAAATCATATCTGTATACCCGAAGCTGTGTAATTATAACGAGGCATTGTAAATGAGAAAGAAATACTATTCTAACACAAAGTAAGCGTCTAATTACGCACATTCACGTCACAGGATCACGATGGCACACTGACCTACAGACCTATTATAACAGTTTTGAACATGAGACCGAGGTCTTCTTTCATTAAGCCGCATTAGGTAGTTTTAAATTCCTCATCTAAGTCTGATGACACGGTTTATAAAGACTTAGGAATAAGGTATAATATGCATTGATTTGTATTACGTTTGGGGAAGACTTGAACTGGTAAACATGGCGATATGTAGGTACTAGTTTCATATTAGTTTATACCGATGCGCCGCGGGAGCTCATTGATCTCTTAGTGATAGGCGAATAATTTTAATTTTTATACAGCGTGTGGAAATTGTTAATAATACAAAGTAATGTGCTGCGGCTAAACTATACGACATATTGTATTCAAAGTTTGTATACAGGCTGGGCAAGTCATCAGATACACTAGATTAAAATTATTGTCGTATGGTCGTCTCCACCTTGTATATATATATATATATATATATATATATATATTGAGAAGCGACTGCGAGAAGAAAGTGAGATAACCCAAAACCAGTTCGGATTTATGTCGGGCCGAGGGGCAACGGATGCCATATTTGCACTGCGCCAATTATGCGAAAAATATCGGGGTGCATGGTATTCGTTGACCTCGAGAAGGCTTATGACAGAATCCCGAGAGCGGTTTTGTGGTGGGCTCTGAAAGAGAAAAGTGTGCCTGTGAAGTATATTAGGTTTATCTGTGCAATGTACTGGCGATCCAGGTCATATTTAAGATCTGCTGTTGGAGACTCCGACGGGTTCAACGTTGAGGTGGGCCTGCACCAAGGGTCGGTGCTAAGTCTCTACCTCTTCCTGTTGATAATGGATGCTTTAACATCGGAGATACAGGAAGAGGCACCCTGGTGCATGCTATTCGCTGATGACGTTGTTCTCGTCGGAGAAGATGGGCTTGAGGTTCAGAGCATGCTGGAAAAGTGGCGCTGTAAGTTGGAGAATGTTGGCTTGAAAATCAGCAGACCTAAAACAGAATACATGTTCTGCGATTTCGGCGGTCTCTCCAATGTTACACCCATAGCTCTAGATGGAGTACTTATACCAGTATGCTCGAACTTTCGATACCTCGGTTCGCTTATTCAAAGCAGCGGCGACCTGGATCGTGCGGTGAAGCACAGAGTTGATGCGGGATGGATGAAATGGCGGCAGGTCACGGGTACAATATGCGATCCCAGAGTACCCCTTAAATTAAAGGGAAAAATTTTCAAAACTTTAATAAGATCTGCTGTATTGTATGGATCAGCATGTTGGGCGACCAAAGCGACGGATGAGAGACGATTACATGTAGCGGAGATGCCAATGTTGAGATGGATGTACGGCGTGACGAGAATGTATAAGATAAGGAATGAGCGTATAAGAGAATGTTTGAAAGTAGCGCCAGTTACGGATAAGTTAAGGAGTGAACGTTTGAGCTGGTATGGACATGTGATGAGACGGGATGAGAGTAATGTTGCGAGGAAGGTTTTGAGTATGAATGTTGAAGGCTTTAGGGGTAAAGGGAGACCAAAGAAAAGATGGATGGACTGCGTGAAGCATGATATGTATAAACAGGGAGTGACTACAGAGATGACGTCTGATAGGGATGTATGGGAAAAGAGGACATATTGCGTCGACCCCAAGTAGTTGGGATAAGAGCAAGAGAATGATGATGATGATATATATATATATATATATATATATATATATATATATATATATATATATATATATATATATATATATATATATATATATGCGGCGATGGGGGCCGCCACCCATCACGCCTTGCCCAGTCAGGCGAGTCGAGGAGAGCAGAGTGCCGGGTGGGCACGTGGAATGTAAGAGGTTGTGTGGAAGGTAGACTGGCGAGCGTGTATGAAGAGAATTATGAATGTTGAGGAAGCGAGTGAAGTATGCAGAGATAGAGTTCTCTGGCACTCTGTTCTCTCTGCCTACCCTGCAAGGGATATGGCGTGATGATATGTATGTATGTATGTGTATGTATATATATATATATATATATATATATTACGAATATTTGCTTATATTACCATGGATCCATGGATCCATGACCGTGTAAGGCTGATGCGGCAGTAACTGAGCCTCCGGCGGTATAAAACAGTAAACACTCATAAGTTGATGGATGTAAATTTTAATAAAATGAGATGACATTACTTGCCTTCATAAAAAATAGCAGCTAGGGCACTTTTCAAGTCCATGTGCATTTGTCTAAAGTATATCACACATCGGGCAGTGACGACATGGCTATATAATTTATTATCACAATTTAATCTAGTCCAAATATACTATCAAAAAATATTTTATATATATTATCACAAAATTTAAACTAGTTCAAATATATTATCACAAAGTATTTTGTATATATTATCACATAATTTAATCTAGTTCAAATATATTATCACAAAATATTTTGTGTATATTATAACATAAAATTTAAACTAGTCCAAATATATCATTACAAAATATTTTATATATATTATCACAAAATAATTTGTATATATAATATATACATATACAAATTATTTTGTGATAATATATATAAAATATTTTGTATTATCACAAAATATTTTGTGTGTATTACACAAAATTTAAACTAGTCCAAATACATTATTGCAAAATATTTTTTATATATTATCACAAAATTTAAACTAGTCCAAACGTCACTAAAATTTGTTATAATCTAACCTATATACTATCGAAACAGACTTAGATTACTTGTATACACTAAAAAAATCTCCATGTCTACGTCAGATAGAACCAATTCATCATATAAACGACTAGAATTTAGTTGGTTATAGTGACGAAAATTTGTTGTTTGCTTTAGACAAGATAAAAAAGGAATGATTATGAGTTCATCATTGAAAATTACTAAAGGTAGACTTCATTCTTCCCTCAGTAGTGGTAGGGGTGTATGTCTGCCTGTGTCACCCTGTATGTCTCTACGCACACACACACACACAGGGTCCATCTGCAGTGGTAATTACACTTTCGCAAAAAATCGACGTCTGCGCAATAGCAATGTGATATTGTGCTTCGTACCGTGAGCAAAAGAGCCGAAAGACCAAATTTTTGAATGGGTTTTGGTTGGTTGGCAGTGGCTTAGCTGTACCTCTGGTATTGCAATAGTCTTTGAGCGGCAGCAACACAATAAAAAATGACGTAGAATTCCTTTAAAATTTCCCTTACAAAATGTTTTGAAAGTGATGTCAAAAAACTTTACAAGCTTCTATTTGACCAGCGCAGGATAGTAGGTCAATTTTCTCTTCTGTTATGGAGGAGGCTCACGCCCAGCATTAAAACATATATGAGCTGAGGTGATGATGATTAACTCATTTGGTTAGTGAGGTATAATTAGGCTAATTTCTTTCCATTTTGGAGTAGGTTTATTACTAGCTGGAGAACATACAGGGTGTAAGGGGACCGCTCCCGAAAACAAAGAAGGTAACCCTACCAGTCCTACTTGTAATGATAGGCTAGAAAAAAATCGATTCGGATGAAAAAAAATTTTTTTTTCACCACGCGAGTTCGTTGAACTCTTGAACATATGATCGTGAGTTTTGAATAGATTGCGTCTTTTCTCATCCGAGTATAGTTACGTATTTTTTATCGAGTTATCGTTACATGGCACTGTCCTAATACGATAGAATGTGAAAAAAACTTAAAAATATTTGTGAAAAAAAAATTTTTTTCATCCTGATCGATTTTTTTTCTAGCCTATAATTACAAGTAGGACTAGTAGGGTCACCTGTCTTTGTTTTCGGGAGCGGTCCACTTCCACCCTATATAGCAGCTGAGAAAAAGATGAGTTCATTTCCACCTCACAACATTTCTACCTTACAACACCTAAGGCAACCGTGTGGCAATGGGATAAGAATACAATTGTCTCCACCCCTTAATTACCCGCAAGAGTCTTGGAAATCGGCTAATGTGAGTGAGCAGCAGCTCTCTATTGGGCTACCTATAAAATCTACTGCGATCGCAAACTCGCTTGTCAAGCGTGAAAATGTGACGATTAAGGCATTGTTCTTTCAATTGAATATATGTGTTCTGTCAGACTATATCCAGTAGTGGACGGAAAATGTTAAAAAGATGTATTATGAAGAAAATTATAAAATCGGCCAAGTGCGAGTTGTACTCGCGCACGATGGGTTCCATAAAACTAAATGAAAATAAACGGCGAAAACCTCTTTTATAAAATAATTAAGGGGGCTCCCTCCTTAATTATTTATTTTATTTTAATTAATTGTATTTAAAAAGAACATAAAACTAAATATTTTGTGAATAGTTAAAGCGTCTACCTGTCACCGTTATTAGTATCGAGCAAGAAACGGTAAAAAAATCAAGATTGTTGTATGGGAGCCCCCCTTAAATATTTATTTTATTTTTAGTATTTGTTGTTATAGCAGCAAAAGAAATACATCATCTGTGAAAATTTCAACTGTCTAGCTATCACCGTTCTTAAGATACAGTCTGGTGACAGACGTGAGGGACGGACGGACAGCGAAGTCTCAGTAATGGGATCCCGTTTTTACCCTTTGGGTACGGAACCCTAAAACAACTAGTGTTACCTAAAATTTGTCATCATGATTCTCCTACTCTTATACCAATTACTTGAGAAAAAGTTATTGCCAATAGTTTTATGATCAATCGCCTGTTTGACATTAACCTATCTGGGAATGTAATTGTAGACCAAACGGCATCAGTTAGAGTTGGCCCAGGTTGATATAAAGCTCTTAGTCATCTTTTACGACATTTACGAGTGAAGTAAGTGTTGGTAGTATTTGTCGCCACTATGCAGCATTTTAATAGAAATTAACACAAGGCAATTATTTTATCTGTAAGAGAATTGAAATTTATTTTTGCCTAAATAAGACGTATAAATGACTAGACACAATTTATCAGACTAGTTCTAATTGTGCTAATTTGAATTTAGTGGTTTATTTACTTTATATATACAGGCTGATTTAAATTATTAAATTTATTTATTTTCTCATCATAGCTTATCTACATTAATATAAAGCTGAACTGTTTGTTTGATCCAATGCAATAATCTCAGGCACAAATACATAGTTTGAATTATTTTTTGTTGTATTCACTAGCTATTTACCGAGGAAGTTTATATATTGGCTATGTATTATCACTCTAAAATTAATAAGAGCGCAGCATCATTGAAAATATTATAAAAGTGGTGAAAATTTTATCATTTTTAAAGCTGCCGTGGCGTGCGCTAGGCGTTGAAGGTAGACTACAACGCACTCTTTAATTTTTCTTTTGTAACGCATGACGCAGAACCAGTTGCACGGGTTAATAATTGTTAATATAGGTTTAAAATGCAGAAAAGGTGAAATAAACAAGTTTAGTTTTCTGTGTGATTATGTAGTAAAAATTGTTTTGTTTGTGTATGTCGTAAGTAAGTAAAGACGACCAAGGGATATAATATGCAGATAATATTTTATGGTAATTCAATAAAAAACTGCCCCCCCAATGGGTCGTCGCTCATGGAGAGGGTACCCCTCAGGGGGTATTCTGTCGGGCCGGCCACTGACGACAAGTTCACGTTGCTCCGGTGGCCGGTCCAACGACGAAGGCGAGGTTCACGGATGGGTTACGCGTGGTTATACATGCTTACGCCCCTCTGTCGCCCTGGACGGAGTGGTACGAGGAGTGCGCAGACCGTACCCCACCCAAAAAAAAATTGTTAATTGTTATTTATTTTCAAATATGTTACGCAGTATCTGCTTACTTTTATGGTATCGCTAAGATTCTTCTTGGATATGAGTGAAAGCAGGTGCTGGTTTAAAATCTACTAGTATAAGTATAATTCAAGAATCCAATAGACATTAAATATCGTAATGCATTATTATAAGTATTTATAATAATGCATTACGATACAGGCGTGACCAATATAGCCCAAAGAATTAGCACGTTGAAGTGGCGATGGACAGGCCGCATCACTCGTCAAATCGACAAGTGTTGGGAAATAAAGGTTCTCGAGTGGAGAGCACGAAATAAACGAGACAGCGTAGGACGGTCCCGCACTAGGTGTACTGATGACAACTTAAAAGTCACAGGACGTCGTTGGAATCGGACCATTCTTTGTGGAGTAGGACCATTCTGAATGGCATTCTCGTGGTGAGGCCTATGTCCAACAGTGGAAGTCTATGGGCTGATGCATAGATGAATAGATTAATTATAAAGAAATATTTTTTTCTAATAAAAAGCTATGGTCTTCCGATCAGCCTGTATATACGACGACGTGTACTGGTGACCTTCAATTAGTTTCTTATGAGTTTTTTTTATTTAATTCAATGTTTCTTACATTGACAATTTTAGTCAACAATTTTAGTTTTGATAGCTTATCCTTACATTTTTCATTGTTACTATTTTTTTTTTAATACAACACCCGGTACAAAAGACATAATCCTTTTATTGCGAAGGCACTTTACAAACATATAATTCAACGGACACAAATTACACTGAGACTCAGAATAATAATTTGTGGATCATACAAAGTATTGTCCTGCATGGGAATCGAACCCATGGAACTGACAAAGTAGGTTGTCTTAACCATTTCGCCATCTGTGCAGTGGATTATATTTCCAATAAGGAATAGTTCCAGGCCATTACTTTTGCCATGCTATTTTAATAGAAAAAAAAGGAGTATGGTATTGAAAAAAATAACTTGATTGTCTTTGGTGACAGACATGCAAACAGCCCATATCTGATCGTAATTAGTAACTGCCGTTTATATAGCTTTGTAATATGAAGTCCACAGCCAGGTTGATGCCTACTATAAGGGGATTGAACCTTCAGCTTTCTCGCTCACCAAATTAAAGTAGTATCAAAGTACTATTTCTCAGACATCGAGTATAGATTTAGAATTAAATTTTTTGAAAAGACGATCAGTAATAAGGAAATAATCTTTGTATTAAATAATCCTTGTATCTAAAGTACTTTCATCATCATCATCATAATCTCAGCTAATATATGTCCCACGATTGGGCTCCAGCCTCCTCTGTATTAGTAGGGAAATTGAGGTACAATACCACGCTGGTCAGACGTCTTAGTATAGGATTGTTTTGAGTTTCCTTTCTCTTGCATAGATGCTATATGCGTTTTGTATTCCTTGATCGTCTCTTGCGATCACCTATGAGTAAGATAGGAGTTTTTAATATTAGGATTATTATTTCTTTTTAACCTATATATTCTTCCGTGTCTACATCTATGCAAAAGAAGGAAAACTCGAAACAAAACCCTATACCAACACGTCTGACCAGCGCGGTATAGTAGGTTAATTTCCCTCTCATTACGGAGGAGGCCTGAGCCCAACAGTGGGACATATATGGGCTGAGATGATGACGATGATATGTTCTATTGTTAGACACGACATCGTTGGTATTTTTTTTTGCGGCGGCTTATGTTGTGGTCACGCCCCGCTAATCCGTCCGGGGCGACAGAAGAAGCGGCGCACGACCCCATAGACCCGCCCTACATGTACCTTTCTACGCCAAGCGAGCGGGCCATCGGAACCCGGTCTTTGTCTTCGGTAGCCCGCCCCGCGGTTTAAAGACTTACCTCGTTATTTTTTTTCAAGATTTCGAAACCACTATTGTAAAAATAAAACGAATGCTACCTTGAATGATCACATGATGTTCTAAATAGATAGTGTTAATACGATATAGACCTTATCAACAAAACTATTAAATTCCTTTTCATTTAACCGTGAATGTTGTTAATCATTTGTAAACATTGTTATCAGATATCTTTAGGTGAATAAGCGGAAGTTTCTATGAATCATTGTTTGAATGAATATTTTAGTTAGTTATTTCATATTTTTAAAGTGAAACTAAACGGCATGGAAAGAAATAAGATAAGCGTTACGATTTTTGTAACGCAATGATAATGAATGGTTATGCTGAGCTGTTACGTTGCAATAATAAAATTCTATTCATCAGCATCATAATGCAGGATTTAGCAGTAGCTAAATTTAATAATGATTGGCCGTAGGTCTTCACAAAAATGAAGGTATAGGGCAGGAGTCAGCCACCCTTTGAATCGAAAGAGCCAAAAATTAGAATTTATAAAAGTTGCAATTTTTTTTTGGCAACAATAATTCGTGCCTAATGCTCGTTAATAAATTTAGAACCATTTTTAAATGTTTTCTTTATAAAATATTTTTTTTTATTGCGTATAAGAGCTCCAAGTTCACATCCAAAGAACCGCATGTGGCTTGCGAGCAGCAGGTTGCCGACTCCTGGGATAGGGTGTAGTGCCGTAATGCCGCTTGGCAGGCGGGTAGCGATAGAAGTGAGGTGTTATAAGCCACGGATGTTAAGGAAACGGTAATAGTGCTTGGCCCAATGGATGATAGGGAGACAATACGGTGAGTTATGGGGTTGCATGCCACTCTTCCATCGTCCTGGACGGAATGAGCGGGGTGTATATAGACCATAGCCGTCTGAAAAGGAGA
The DNA here is from genome assembly GCA_905163515.2 of Lymantria monacha. Lineage (NCBI taxonomy): Eukaryota > Metazoa > Arthropoda > Insecta > Lepidoptera > Erebidae > Lymantria > Lymantria monacha. Next base: position 5,735,885 of record LR991105.1, on the reverse strand, counting down.
ACACTGATAGCGTAATGATTAAGATAACGACCTACTATGCTAATGCCGTGGCTTCAATTCCCATACAGAACAATACTTTGTAAGATTCAAAAATTATTGTTCTGAGTCTGAGTGTAATTTGTGTCCATTAAATTGTAAAGTCACCCTAATACAGGGATTATTTCCTTTGTTCAGGATGTCTTTAAAAAACTACAAGAGAAGGAAAACTGAAGCTAAATGTCTTAGGCATCGGGTGACTGGACCGTGGATTAGTCCTGTCGCTCGAAGTGAGGCCACCACTTGAGGACAATGGCCCGAAAAAAAATCGATAGGAGTTCTAAAAAGTTCTACTATAATCACCAATTCACTTGCCAAGAGAGGATATTATGGCATTAATACTCTTAAGGGGTGGCCTATATTCTATGGAGTGGTGACATAAGTAAGACTAAGAGTACGATTCATCAACCCCTCGTAGATGTCGTACAAAACGACTTAAGGATAATGCATATAACATCTATGCAAGAGAAGAAAAACTTTCTCTTCTATTGTGGAGGAGGCTGGAGCCCAGCAGTAGGACACATATCAGCTGAGATGATAATAATAGTGGATTTTGATAGACAGATGATGAAGAAAAATGAAAAACGAAGTTTTGTTATATTGATATGAATTTTTTTTTGTGTGATTAGCAGTTAGCCGCAGATGGCTTTGACAGCTTTGCGCGGACTATGGGTGAGCACTGAGGGTTCTCAACCCGATACAAGTAGACTAAGCGACATCGCCTAAGGGCTCCCCCTGTGGGGTACGGAGCTCGGCTTGGGGCGTCGCTGGTGGCAAAGTGGGCGTGCTCACGTTTGGATTTATGTTTTGAAATGATGTTATCGGTCTATGTTAATAAAAGTTGACTTCCGTGTGGTGACCGAGTAAGAATACGTTTCACCACCACCTATTTCACCCGTGGGTGATCGTAATAGATGACTAAGAGATATAAAACGCATATAACATCTATGCAACAGAAGGAAAACTCTATACAAAACCCTATACCAACACGTTTGACCAGTGTGATATTGTAGGTCGAATTCCCTCCTATTATGGAGGTGGCTCGAGCCCAACAACGGGACATGTATGGGCTGAGATGATGATGATAGTATAATGGCTAATGGAAATTCATTCTCTTAATAATCTTGTACTATAACAATGGTACATAATACATTGTATTTTTAGTTTTATACTAAAAAGAAATAGAAGAAATAATATAATAAACCTTTTTTGTTATTTCTAATTGGTGTTTTTTTTTTGTATTGCTTATGGTGGCAAACAAGCAAGCAGCACACCTGATGGTAAGTGTCACTGCCACCCATGGACGCTTGCTATACTAAGGGTATACTTAGGTCGCTGGATACCATTACAATCCCCAAACCCACCCAGTTGGGAAATCGGCTCTCTCGCTCACCGAACGAAGCGTAATAGCACATTGACATTACTCAGACGTCGATCTTCTGCGAGAGTGTGGTCCCCGGACGGACCGGCCCGTGGCTATAGACAGAGAGCTGTCAACAACGTGGTACTACCAATTGTTTTTTCTTTTTGGCGGCGGGCTACTGTACGTTAAACCCCGCTAATCCGTCCGGGGCGACAAGAAAAGCGGCGCAAGACTCCGTAGACCTGCCCTACAATATACCTCTCGAGGCCGTGCGGGTGGGTCACTGGTACGCGGTCTTGTCCTTCAGTGGCCCACCCGGCAGCGTGGTCCTACCACTAACAAATATTATTTTTTCATGGTTTGTTATATGTATTTGTCAATAGCAGGAAGTAGTTATGTTTTCAATATATCTACATACATACATACATACATATCATCACGCCATATCCCTTGCAGGGTAGGCAGAGAGAACAGAGTGCCAGAGAACTCTATCTCTGCATACTTCACTCGCTTCCTCAACATTCATAATTCTCTTCATACACGCTCGCCGGTTTCGGAGACTCTTGACTCCACCTTCCTTCAGTACATGACCGATCTGGTCTAGGTAGGTTAGTCTCGGTCTCCCTCGGTACCTACATCCTTCCACTTTCGCATTGTATATCTTCTTAACCAGGCGTTCGTTCGGCATTCTTTCCACATGTCCGAACCATCGGAGCATTCCCTTTCGCATCTTTACACCAATACTCTCTTTCATACCTACTCGCTCTCTTACGTCGTCGTTACGAATGCGGTCGGTCAGCCTAACTCCACAGATTTTCCGCAGAGATCGCATTTCGACCGCATTAATTTTACTATCATACTCTTTTCTGCATACCCAACTCTCGCTTCCATACAGTAATGTTGGGACAAGCACTGCGTTATGTATTGCTACACGTGCCTTCTGGCTGAGGTGGTGGCTGCCGAGAAGTTGCCCCAACGCTCCGTTCACTCTATTTCCCGCATTCACTCTTCGCTCTATATCAGTGGTGTACCTTCCATCTCGGCTAAATCCACATCCAAGATATACAAATTCATCCACTTGCTCTAGTACATCATTACCTATTGTTACTCTTACATCTGTTCTGGTTTTATCTCTTTCAAAGACCATTATTTTGGTTTTGCTCACATTCACGCGTAGACCCCTTTTCTTACAATCTTCTGTCATTGTGTCGACTAGGGTCTGCAGGTCAATCGCTGACTGTGCCAGCAGGACTGCATCATCTGCATAAAGCAGAGCAGTGACCACTGAGTCGCCCATCTGGACTCCCACATTCATATCGTTCAACCTTTGGAGACATTTATCCAGATATATGATAAACAGCCTGGCTGACAGAACGCACCCCTGCTTAACGCCGATATTGACGTCAAACCAAGGCGACATTCCATCATCCAGCCGCACACAGGCTCTACAGCCCATGTAACTGGACTGCACAGCCTGTAGCAGTTTACCGTTAATACCATACTCCGGTAAAATGTCCCAAAGTTCCTTTCGTACAACCGTGTCAAATGCTCTCTCCAGATCCACAAAACTGCAGAAAACCCTCTGACCTAGAGCCAGATGCTTCTCCACAATGTTGCGTAGAGAGAACACTTGATCCATGCATCCCCTTCCACTCCTGAAACCTCCTTGTGTCTCACACAGTAAACCATCGGACACCATCCTCATTCTCCTTTCAATAATTTTTCCATACACTTTTGCTGCCAAACTGGTCAAGCTTATGGCTCTGTAATTTGCGCAGTCATAACGTGAACCCTTGTTTTTAAACAAAGGCACGATGACTGCGCTATTCCAGTCCCTGGGAACCATTCCCGAGCTCCAACATAAATTGAGGAGCAACAGGAACGCCTCCCAGACACAAGAGCCACCAAGCTTGATCATCTCGGCAGACACCATATCAATGCCCGCTGCCTTACCATTTTTCAAACTTCTTATCGCCCATTCAACTTCATCCATACTGATGCCATCGGAGGACGCCGTTGTCGAATGTTGATCTACTAAACCACATCCAACACCGGCGCCAACCGTAGCATCCGCATACATATCGCCAAAATATTCACTCCATCGGCTTAACACGTCTTGTGTTTGTGTAAGAATGTCTCCACCTTTAGACCTTATTTTATTCATTCTGAAGGATACAATATATCTATTTACCTTAAAATTTAAATTTCAAATTCGTGATCAACCTTTTGACTTTAAATTATCCGAGTTTTCCATCTAACCAGTAATATATTATAACTTGTATATGAATTAACATTAAAATCGACACTGCCCGTTCAAATTAAAAAAAAAACAATCATTCACTATTTTTTTTAACGTCACATTACGTCAAAAACACTATCAAAAACGCATACAGTCAAAAACGCGGCAATACATATTTCGATAAAGTTTTTTTTCGAGAGAGACACAGACGCTATCTCGTATGTGTCAAGACTGATGGAAAAATAAACATTAGCGTGTCAATATTAAGTATACTTAATAATTCAAGGTCAAGTTCATCGACCAATCGGGTGTTATTAATAAGGAATTTCTTATTCAATATTCTTCTAAGAAATATGTGGGGGTTTTTATATATTTTATTAATATTTTGCATGTGACTTAGTTCGCGTGGGTGACGTAGTAAGAATACAATACAACACCCTCTCTCTTCTCCATGGATGATGTAAAATGGATTGAAGGATGGATATGCAGATAAAATTTATATAAGAAAAGAAAAACTTGACTTATAACGCTATGCCTTTTTTGTTTCTCATTAATGTCATTTTATACCAGAAGTTGTTTTCTTTAGTTCTTAACGAGAACAAAATAAATGTTTTTCTATCTTTCTTTCTATGCCAACCCGTCTGAATAGCGTAGTATATTAGGTGAAATCTCCTTTAAAATTATAGAGGATGCTCGAACCCAACAGTGGGACGTATATACATACATACATACATATCATCACGCCATATCCCTTGCAGGGTAGGCAGAGAGAACAGAGTGCCAGAGAACTCTATCTCTGCATACTTCACTCGCTTCCTCAACATTCATAATTCTCTTCATACACGCTCGCCGGTTTCGGAGACTCTTGACTCCACCTTCCTTCAGTACCTGACCGATCTGGTCTAGGTAGGTTAGTCTCGGTCTCCCTCGGTACCTACATCCTTCCACTTTCGCATTGTATATCTTCTTAACCAGACGTTCGTTCGGCATTCTTTCCACATGTCCGAACCATCGGAGCATTCCCTTTCGCATCTTTACACCAATACTCTCTTTCATACCTACTCGCTCTCTTACGTCGTCGTTACGAATGCGGTCGGTCAGCCTAACTCCACAGATTTTCCGAAGAGATCGCATTTCGACCGCATTAATTTTACTTTCATACTCTTTTCTGCATACCCAACTCTATATAAGTTGAGATAAAGGATCTATAAGTTGAGATAAAGGAGTCCGTGTGATGACGGAGTAAGAATACACTTCCCCCCATTCCCGTGGGTGATCGTAAGAAACGACTAAGGTATATAAAACGCATATAATATCTACGTAAGAGAAGGAAAATTGGTAACTTAACACATCTGACCAGCGTGATATAATTTAATAATTTATTTCTGCTTACAAATAAGATTTTAGATTATACATTAAATTATTCTAAGATATTAATTTATTATGATATATAATACTAATTAACATTTTTAATATATAATTAACATTTTAATAAAATATATAGATTTTTAATAGGTATATTTCAAATATCAAATTTATCATATCAAATGAAACTAAGCTTATGGAATGATTTCTAATGTTTACGCAAGTATTACACATTTGAAATAAAACCTATTATATAGATATAGTAGATTAATTTCCCCCCCCATTACGGAGGAGGCTCGAGCCCAACAGTTGGATGTATATAAGTTGAGATAAAGAAGCGGGGACTATTGTTGCTAATCAGGGTATTGTTTCAATTCATCCGTCAATCTATCAGTGTTTGGTGTATGTTTTACTTAAAATGAGTCTGCCGAAGAGGGAATAAAAGCCGTTATTGCTAAGTTTGGAAGAATTACACTTGTTGTTATAGGTTTACCAGGATGAAACAGCGCCGTTAGACGCTACAAGCCTTTGTATACTGTTACAATTTTTGATTGGATTATCGCATCATCAGAGTGGGTATTTAGTCAGTCAGTAGACAACTTTGTATGCAATAATAGACTAAATATATTTAATTGACACTTGTATATTAAAATATTGAATCAGTGGACCTATATTTTCTTAGAAATGTATAATCGGGTTTTATAAGTAATCGGGTTTTATGTATATAGATATATATTTTAAATTATTTATTAATTTTTTGTTGCATTTCTCATAATAAGAGTATCTTATAAATTTTCTTTATATTTTATGAATTATTACAATAGAAACAATCATTCCATAGCTATACACACTATATCATCATTCCTGCAAGAGCAGCTTTGGGAATAAGAATCCTAATTACGGTGGTTGATGCAATATGTACCCCGCTTCCATTGTACATATTGCAAAAGGCTTTAGTTTTATGACTGTCCGTTTGCCTGACGTCAGCTCTCATGTGGTGGTGAATTGTTTTCTTACTCCGCTATCACACGGAAACTGCATTTCCCATCTTATGTTCATATTTTTAAGCGAACAATTCTTATATGTTCCTATATTTATATATTTTCAGAATCTCAACAATTTATAATTTTTTCTATTGTTTTATCAATATATATTTTTTAATATCGAAATATATTTTCCAAAAAAAAAAACACAAAAGAAAATACCAAGTTAAGCTCGCTCATCCAGACATAATTAAGTGGTAGTGATCTTCTATGGTTACATGATAACGACTTAGTTATCAAAATAACGATTATTCAATTTAATTATTATCGTGATTTATTAGAGTTATTTCACTCACGTTGATATCACCATATACTCATATGCCTTATAATAAACAACATTCTTGCATATTTTATATAACATGTACATTTATCTCACTATATCTTTAAACGAGCAATTCTTGTATATATATATATATATATATATATATATATATATATATATATATATATATATATGTAATCTGAATCTCGGAAACGGCTCCAACGATTTTCTTGAAATTTAGCATACAAGGGCTTCCGGGGGCGATTAATCGATCTAGCTAGGTATCATTTATAGAAAATATTATTTTGTCAGTATATTTCGGCAACAAAAATATAAATTTTCGTTGTACTAAAACTATTAGAATATGAAGATTTTCAAATTTTGACGTTGTCATTAAGAATAGACATTTAGCTCAGTTGGAAAATCGAGTTGTCTAATCCATACAAACCGGAGCTCGGTTCGAATCCTTACTTTCTCTTATTTATTTTTTGCCCTTATTTTTTATTATTTTAGTAATTATTATCTTTTGCCCTCATTTTTGTCTGCGTAGAAGTCGATAATGTTTTAATAGGATTTTTGTTTGTTTTTTACGTTATTATTTTTATTGTTATTTATTATAGATAATTATGTGTATAATTGTATATTGCTATTATAGATAATTGTGTGTATTATAGATAATTATGTATAAATGTTTGTAATTTAAATGATAATTATGTATAATGTCTTATATAGTATAACAATCTTATCCGTATGGTGACGGAGTAAGAATACAATTCACCACCCCCTATCTTACCCGTGGGTGATCGTAAGAGACGACAAAGGGATATAAAATGCATATAACTTATATGCAAGAGAAGGAAAACTCAAAACAAAACCCTATATCAACACGTCTGACCAGCACGATATAGTAGGTTAACTTTCCTCCTATTATGGAGGAGTCATGAGCCCAACAGTGGGACGTATATGGGCTGTGATGATGATGATGATGATAATAATCTTTATTATAGTGTAGGAAAGGTTTAATAAACATAAAAATGAAATGAAATTTTGTTATATATTATGGACACCAGGCTTTTTCTTAGCAGGCCATGTTTTTAATACAACGCGCTCATTGCGACCGAAGCTACGGGAGGGTAGTGTACGGCCCCATAACCCACCGTCTTTTCCATCGAAATTAAGCCGACCACTGGTACCGCTTCTTTAACATAACCGGCGAGCGTGTATGAAGAGAATTATGAATGTTGAGGCAGCGAGTGAAGTATGCAAGGATAGAGTTCTCTGGCACTGTTCTCTCTGCCTACCCTGCAAAGGATATGGCGTGATGATATGTATGTATCATAGAATGCATCTAATGTGTCGCCATCAACAGTGCTATGGCCACACTGTTAATAGTAAATTTTAAGAATTTTGATGAAAAACGAAAACATTGTAAAGCACTTTTATATCATATTCATTACATCTTAGCGATTTCGTCGCATCACATTACATAAATACCATCAAAATTATTTAATTATAACACGTTAAAACATTAAGATATCGAATATAATAACGTTATTATATTAACAAAGAGTTATATGGAGTTATGTCAAATAATTAACTCATTGAGACTATTTACAAAGTGTTCTGATATGACCGCGGTCACGTTAATTGATCGTTGTGGCGGCAGTGTAGTGTTGGTAGCTACTAGAGATGTGACTAATATATTCGTAATAGGTACAGATATTATAATATAAACCACGTAAATTATATTAGTAATATACAGGGAGGAAGTGGACCGCTCCCGAAAACAAAGACAGGTGACTCTACTAGTCCTACTTATAATGATAGGCTAGAAAAAAAATTCGATTCGGATGAAAAATAAGGAACTTCGTTCCAAATTTTTTTTTGTTCACAACGAATTTTAAGTTTTTTTCATTCTATCGTATTAGGACAGTGCCATGTAACGATAATGTCATAAAAAAAAGTGTGTGTGTCAGCTCTGACGCACGACTGGAGTTTACTCCTTAAGTACGATTATTAAAACGGGCGCAAAAAAAGCTCATTTGACTAAAAATAATATATATATATATATTTTTATTTACATTTATTAAAGCTGTTCAGTGAAGTATTATCTCACGTCAGAAAGTGAAAGGTGCGCAGAATAGGTTGCGCACCAAAAACGTAACGAGGTCATTCGATCACTAGATTTTACTCCTCAAATTTTTCTCATACCGGGCGCCTTATATGAAAATCGATTCTTAAGGAGTAAATTCCAAAAATACGTAACTTTACTCAGTTGAGAAAAGATGCAATCTATTCAAAACTTACGATCAAGAAAACTTACGTTCAAGAGTTCAACGACCTCGTGTGGTGGAAAAAAACATTTTTTTTTTCATCCGTATCGATTTTTTTTCTAGCCTATCATTACAAGTAGGACTAGTAGGGTTACCTGTCTTTGTTTTCGGGAGCGGTCCCCTTCCACCCTGTAGAGTAATAGGTTACCGTGTAATAGTCAAATAATATTCATTATAGGGACGTGTAATAGCAATTATTTGGCAACCGTGGTCATCTCGCTCACTCGCCAACGTCTCAGCACCTAGCGAATGAGCGAAATGAATATAATAAGGTATGAATAGGCTTTGATTGCTTGCTTGTCGTTGTGCGTGCTTAATGTGTGTATTGTAGACAGTTATACACGTCGCGCTTCATATGAAAGTTGCAGGAGTTGGTTACTAAATAAGCAAGCAATGAAGACAGTTTTTTACATTCAATAATTTGTTTCTATCGCATTGTCTTAGTATTAGCTAATAGTTTATAATATTTGTAACGACGATTTTTTTTTCAGTCTTTAATTAATTTTAGTAGTAATCTCGACAAGTTTAATTAGAAGTTAGAACAAAATTCATGAAATTGACTGTTTTAAACGGTATGAAGTTTGTCGGGTCATCTAGTATTCAATAATAGGATTACCTGAAAGGAATACTATATTATACCATCTCTAGTAATTGTGCTTTGCTCGCTGAGTGAAGTGTGCTGCGCTTGCGCACCTCTCGTCACACAACTGTATATTGCGTTCTATATATTATTTGAATTCCGCATTGGTAATTCGCATTCTATAATCTGCGTCTAGTATATTCCATCTGGTAAGGACGCCGATATGTATTCTAACTTAATGATTTCTGAATATATATGTGACTTTTTTTTTAATTTTTTGTTTCGGTGCCATCTTGAAATTTTGTTCCAAGTACCCAAAAAAGAATTCTTTGAAAGATTGAGCTCTTAATATCAATATTTAGTTCTCGACCTAAGCATGTGAAGATTACCAATTAAAAGAAACACGGAAACTCTGATTTTTTATCTTTAAATTTCTATAGCTCAGTGGTATTTCTTAGCATCGCTTCGACCAGGGATGGATTTTTTTCTAGAATTGAATGCTCTACAAAAGTGTCCATTGAGGCTAACTCGAAAGATATTTTTTTATAATTTGATTCGATATTTGACAAAAATTTGAAATTACAAAAAAAATATCATTAAATATCTCCGGAAATACTGATTTTAACGAATTGATGCTGAAAATCTTTTTTGTAGAAAATTAAATTTTCTACAAGTTTGTAATTCACTTTTTTTTTCTGTAGATCTTGTCATTTGCGAGATAAATGCGAAAAAACGTAAATTTCATGGAAAAAGCAAGTTTAAGATGCCTGTACTACCTCTACAGTTCGAGTTACGTGTGTAGATTGTTACAATTATTGAATACTAGCTTCTGCCCGCGGCCTCGCCCGCGTAAAAGGTTACTTTCCTAAAAACTAGGTTACTTTCCTAAAAACTTTTTCATCCCCTATTTTTATTTTACCCCTTAAGGGTAAACTTTTACAACATGTTGATGTCATATTTATTTATATCTAATCAATAGCCTAAAAATAAGTTTCAAGCTTCTGGCTTTAAAAATGACGATACTTCCTTACAACTCTTTATCTCCGTTTACAACCCTTTTTGCATTAATAAGTAGCCTATGTCCTTAATCAGGCTCTATACTATCTGTGTACCAAATTTCATTTAGATCGGTTCAGTAGTTTTGGCATGAAAGAGCGACAGACAGACAGAGTTACTTTCGCATTTATAATTTAAGTAATTTAAGTTATCGGGTTCAAATAGTGTGTAGGACTAAAAATAAGGCTGGTGACATTGATTTCGTCATAACAAATCTTTCCAAATATTACGTACCAGTTCGTATATTTTATAAAAGATTCGATGAGGATTGTTTTTTTTTGTTATAATCGTATGTCAGAGAACAATGACGAAAGAATCACGTACAGCATACACGATCCTTGTATTTGAACTGCAAACATCGGCCGATAGATTTATCAGTCTAAAAAACTATTTTTAGAGTTCCTTACACAGAGCATAATATTTTTCATTTGGTGACGGAGTAAAAATACAATTGACTAAACTCTTTATTGTTTGCATAAGACGAGTAAGGGATTAAACATGCTTATAACATTGAAAAACCATCGCAGTCAGGGATCGCTCTTACCCTTGGATTACGGATACAATTAAACGAATGAGTCGGTTGCATGATAAGGCATTTACTTAAGCTATAAATTTATTATAAATAATGTGTAAGACCAAAATATGGTATCTTTCTCAGCTATTGCTAAAGCAAGACACACAACATACTCCAAAGGCTGATATTCCGACAGATCCTTCAATGAAGTCACATAAGAACAACACTTGACTTATTTTTGCATTTTTATTAATTAAAATATACTGTACCATTCATTATATATCGTGATAAAGTACAATGATAATCTTGAAAGTAATGATAAGTGTAAATTCAAGTAATTATTATTTGATTTGAATGTTTAGATGATAAAACTTTTATCGCGAGGATTTTTTAAACATATATTTCAATTTAGCCAGTCATTAGCATCTCGAAATCAAGTCTTAAATATCATCATCATCATCTCAGCTCATATATGTCCCACGGCTAGGTTTGAGCCCTTTCCATAAAAGAGGGGGAATTGCCCTCCCCTGCGAGAAATGTATTCTTACTAATTTCTGATCTTTACGCGAGTTTTAAATAATTCAAATAATACAATTTTTACGGCTTTAATCGCGTTTGTTATAGATTGGGTTAGATCTCTTGAATTACGGTCTGTAATAACTTTTTACTCGCCTCTTCTAACATCTTAGAGCTCCCATGTATGTGTTTCTTACAAGTGATTCTCTTTCACGTACGAATGAGATCATCGTCGCGGCATCTCTTCAAGAAATTTAGTAATGTTGTATGAATCCGTAAAAAAAAAGTTTTATTAGTGGTAGGACCACGCTATTAACAGTTCTTTGTGTACAGCCGCGGGCCGGTCCGTCCGGGGTAGTACCACATTCTTGCAGAAGATCGACGTCTGAGTAATGGCAACCTGCTATTGCGCTTCGTTCGGTGACGCTTAGTTGAGTGACAGAGCGGGAAGCTCAATTGGATGGGTTTGGGGATTTGTAATGGTAGGCAGTGCCCTAGCTATACCCTTAGTATAGCAAAGGTCCATGGGTGGCAGTGATACTTATCATCAGGTGTGCTGCTTGCTCGTTGGCCACCATAATCAATAAAAAAAAAACAGTTTTATTTGATCTTAGAAAATGCGACTAAAAGTTATTACAGACATAACAAAGGTGATAGAAACCAAAAAAAAAATTAATAACCACGGTATAAATATCGTTGCCACCGAAGACAAAGATCGGATACCGGTGGCCCGCTTGCGCAGCGAAGAGTGAAGTTTTGCATGGTGGGTCTATGGAGTCGCGCGCCGCCTCTTCCGTCACCCCGGACGATTTGACGGGGCGTGACCACATCCGGACTATCCACCGCAAAAAAAAATTAAATGGAATAAATATAGTTAATTTCATATATTTTTGATATAACTATGCAATCCGAATAAAATATGGTTATTCTTATTATTATCAATTTCCCTTTGTTTTCATGGGATATGTCATAGAGAAAATATCCGGTCCTTTAGTAGCTTACATAAGGACATGGGTCCGACATGCAGCTTTGGAGAATTAATATAAAAACAGGATGGGACCTCTACCGAGGACCCTTAGCGTGTACGCTAACAGTTGTGAATTGCCAACGGTAGCAGTGAATTTTTAATAGAGCCTATTGTTATGAATATAACACCCAAATAAAAGATGGATGACAGATTGGTTGTGCGTTGACCCATAGCTATTTGCATATGTTATTGTTTTACTACGTATAAACCTGTCCTTGAATGTGGAGTATTTTTTTAAAGACAACCTTTGAGGGACTTTAGAAACATGCAATTAACATAAATGACAACCAGACTCAGAACAACAATTTATGAATAGTAAAACGTATTGTTCTGCGTAGGAATCGAACCCATTACACTGTCATGATATGTCGGTATTTTAGTCATTGTGTTATATGTGAAGTCTAGTTTGAAACAAGGTAGAGGATTATCAATTATCTTCTAATTTGTAAGGTTAAGTTGAGTTTTCACACTTAACTTGATTAATACTTAACACATTTACTTAAATGTCAAAAACTAAAATATCCATTCCAGGGTTTTTTTTTAAATAAAAAAGAAATATAGGTATATATATATATATATATATATATATATATATATATATATATATATATAAATATGAGGTATACAGTATTCTTAGATTAAAATGTAAAACAAAAATAGATTATTCAATTAGAATCATAGATTTTGAAAATGTAATTAATGGAAAATAAGGATGAAAAGCAAGGAAGACCTACCACCTTCTTCTCCCATCGATATACAGCACACCTTAAGATTTTTTAAGTTTGAATAAAATTTGAGAAGCATGTTAGGTGATTTTTTAACGGCTGACGATAAATCTGTGTATTATAACTTTATAACAATGAAATTTAAACATCATTATTAATCCTGCTCTCATTACAATTGATTGTAGCCGATGCAATATATACTTCCTTAATAATAAGTTTTGGCAATAGTTTTATGATCGGCCTGACATCAACTCTGCTTGGGAATGTAATTGCTGACCAGATGGCATGAGATAGGATTAAACCAGGTCGATTGACCAGATGACATAGGAAGAGGTTAACCTAGATCGATGTACAGCTCTTATTAATCTTTTAATACAATGTAAGAATTGGTTTTACGTGTGGTGACGGAGCAAGAATACAATTCACCACCATCTTACCCGTGGGTGATCGTAAGATACGACTAAAGGATATAAAACGCATATAACATCTATGCGAGAGAAGGAAAACTAGAAACAAAACCCTATACCAACACTTCTGACCAGGGTGTTATAATAGGTTAATTACCCTCCTATTATGGAGGAGGCACGAGCCCAACAGTGGGACGTATATGAGCTGAGATGATGATGAAGGTTTGGTAGTATTCGTAGCTATCAACAACAATGGTATTTATAGAAAACATTGAAATGCAAAGATTGATTAGATATAACGAATTAATGAGTTTAAAATAGATTGTGTACATTTTTATTAATACATATGTATAGTAGTACTACTTTTGCATTTAATCGGATTATCGTATTAATATATATAAAAATAATAGAACTATTATCAACTATTAATTCAGCTCATATATTTCCCACTGTTGGGCTCGAGCCTCATCCATAATGAGAGGAATATTGACCAAATAGACACACATGCTGGTCTGACGTGTTGGTATAGGGTTTTGTTTCGAATTTTCTTTCTCTTGCATAGATGTTATATGCGTTAATGCGTTTTATATTCCTTAGTCGTCTCCTACGATCACCCACGGGTAAGATTGTGTATTCCCGTGTGATGACAGAGTATGTATACAATTCTACACCTCCTATCTTACCTGTGGGTAATCGTAAGAGACGAATAAGGGATATAAAATGCATATAGCATCTATGCAAGAGAGTGAAAACTCGAAACAAAACCCTTTACCAACACGTCTGACCAGCGTGGTATAGTAGGTCAATTTACCTTCCATTACGGAGGAGGCTCAATCTCAACAAAGAGCTATATATGAACTGAAGTGTGAGGTGATGACTAAGATAAAGGGTGATTAATTGTATTATTACTCCGCCACCACAAGGACTATTAGCTTAAGAACTATTATATATGATATAACTTACCTTTATATTGAAACATTTTAATTTAATTAACATAATTTACACTGTATAATCTGTATATACCACCCTGACGCACTTTAAAACATCTACTAACGATCGAACTTATCTGTTTCTTGAAGTATTGACAAGCAGAGTTAACAACGATTAGATAAGATGGTTATTTTATAAATAATTTTCATCGTAGAACTAACATATTAAGTGGCATTCATTTTTAAATAATTACTTTCTATTATATTTGAGGTTAAACAATTAATGTGACGAAAAGGTCGCGAAAAAAAGACTCTATTGATAGGTACATCACGTACTTACCGTAGGCGTCACATCTTCGAAGTCCTCTCTTTCTGGCTGGTGCAGGTCTTGTCGGGGCACGGTTGCTTCGGCAATTAGCTGTATACGGTCACAAAGAGGGAGTTAACTCCATCCTGCCAACAGTGTGACAGTGATGAGGACATGGCGCAGCATACGTTCGAGGTCTGTACGATCTGGGCTCGGCAGCGCCGTGAGCTCATCGCTGCCTTCGGTGCCGACTTGACGCTGCTGCCATCGTCAAAGCGATGCCTTCGGGTATTAGAGAAGAGTGAGATATATACGTTTTTCACTTTCTTTTACTTCACTTTTATGTAAAAAAAATAACGATAAAGTCTACCTATGCTATTAAAAATTAATTAATTAATAATTAAACGTGGTCTCTAAATGTCGGCCTCATAAAAAGGCTCAAAGTCGCTCAGCGTGCTATGGAGAGGGCTATGCTCGGTATTTCTCTACGTGATAAAATCCGAAATACGGAAATCCGTAGAAGAACGGGTGTAACCGACATAGCCCGAAGAATTAGCACGTTGAAGTGGCAATGGGCAGGCCACATCGCTCGACGAACCGACAACCGTTGGGGAAAAAAGGTTCTCGAGTGGCGACCACGAATCGGACGACGCAGCGTAGGACGACCCCCCACTCGGTGGACTGATGACCTCATCAAGGTCGCAGGAAACCGTTGGATGCAGGTGGCACAGGACCGTTATAGATGGCATTCTCGTGGGGAGGCCTATGTCCAACAGTGGACGTTTACGGGCTGATGGATGGATGGATGGATGGAATAATTAAAATGTTTCCTTGTAGTAAAAAAAAATACATTTATTGTTTGACTTAACGACACGATCTTTCTATTTTCATCTTTTGTAATTAAAGAACAAAATGTATAAAAAGATTATTTGCGAAGGTATAAGAAATGGATACATATTATAATATTCAAAACAAATAAATAGCCATGGATTCTATGAACTTCAATGCGATAAAGGTAATATAATACAAAGTGTCACTATATTTTTTTTACCCACGACTTATCGTAAAATATGACTATGAAATGCAAGAAAATAACAACTTTGCAATAGACAGTAAACTAAAAGTAAAATCCTATTCTCATTCGTTTTAACAGCCGGATATCATCTGCATTATTCTCCTGCTCTTATCCCAATTATTTGGGGTCGACGTCATATGTACTCATAGTATATATTGTAAAAGTTATTGGCAATAGTTTTATGACCGGCCGGCTGTCTGATGTCAACTCTCCTTGGGAATGTAATTGTTGATCAAACGACATTAGATGGAGTTGGTTTAGGTCAATATAGTTTTCATTTTTTTTGGCGGCTGGCTACGGTACGTCACGCTCCCCTAATCCATCCGGGGCGACAGATAAGCGGCGCACGACCCTGTAGGCCCGACCTACAATTACGTCGACGCCGTGCGGATGGGTCACTGGAACGCGGTCTTTTTCTATAGTAGGTCGATATAGTCGGTCATTTTTCTTCTATTTTATAGGAAACTCGAGCCCCTGGGCTAGAGATATATATGATCTATGATGATGATGATGACGAATCTAGCAACTAATTATTTAATTTAGAAATCGAATTTATAATATTCAGTCAATTTATAAAATTAATTGAAATTAGAATTAATCATTAAGTTATTAAAAGTGTGACAAATTACCTCAATTCAAATCATTTATTATGTATAAAGTCCACAAAGTATTTACATTTTGTGAGTTTTTACCTTTAATTTATTAAATAAAAACTATCACTGGGTCAGAACGCGACCGCCGCGGAAAAGATCCAGCATAGAGTAGTGTCACATTGTTGATATTTTTCTGGTATCCACGGGCCGGTCTGTCCGGAATAGTACCACACTCTCGCAGAAAATCACGTCTGAGTAATGGTACTCGTAATATGGTGTTGGGCTTCGTTCGGTGAGCAAGAGAGCTAGAAGTCTAATTTGGGTGAGTTTTGGTTGGTAGGAAGCGGTTCCACTGTACCTTGATATTGCAAAAGTCTATTAGCAGAAGTAATACTCACCATTAAGTTGTTTGTTTACCACCAGAAGCAATAAAAAAAAAATTCATTGGATTATTTTTTTGGGACTAATCGCACCACATATTCCTACTATTTCGGAATTGTCTATTTGTTAATGTAATTGTTGACTAAACGGCATCTGATGGAGTTGATTGCTGTTGGTATAAAACTTATTAGTTTTCTTTTATGATATCCACGAAAAATGTAAGAGTAGAGTTGGTATTATTCGTAGCCATATAATATGAGCTTAATGAAGTGTCCACTTAAATTATTTCGCGTGAATTATTTCTATATATATATATTCAACAGGAAAGTTTAAAGGGTATCTGCGTCTATTTTACTATCATAACATACAATGCTCTTATCGTTATTATATAAAATTCTTGGTATTATATTTTGTTATTGTTTAATAAAATATCTTAATGAAGGACAACTCTGGCTATGAGCAGCTCCTCTTTCAGCAATTACATTGATTTTTTAAACTGTTTACTTACTATTTTTTTTTAATAATTATACATACTTGTAAAGCGTAGCGTGTTTTGACTGACGAATTTTGAATTTTTTGCATTTGTAGTACATGGTGGTCATGCTCACTAAAAGGTCCGCTTGCGGTAACTCTGTGGAGCGGTTCTCTCCCTTCCCTCCAAGGTGGTTGAGGGGAGTGCTGGCTGCTCTAGTAGTTAACTCGTGATCGGGTGCCGCTTGTGGGATCCGGTCCAGCCATGGTCTTTTTTTATTCTATTTAAACTATTGCGTTCGAAGAGCATCACACTGAAGCTAATTAAATAATAAACATGTACTATTTTTTTTTTTTTTAAAAAAGAAAATAATAATAATAACATAGATAAAATATAATTAGACAAACCCGCTGAGTTTCTTGCCGGATCTTCTCAGTAGCGGTCTCATTCCGATCCGGTGGTAGTTTATTAGATTAAATTTAAATGTAACAAAATGACAATATGTAAGTGCCCTCGCAGGGTTTATGCATAATAAATGAATTTAAATTTTGAATATTGAATTCAGTCGTATGACGACAGAGTCCCTAGCCGAGGCATCGGGTGACCGGACCGGGGATTAGTCCTTTCGCCCGGAGTGAGGTCACCGCGTGAGGATGATGCCCTGATAGCGCAAGCTGCCGGGTAATCGACTCGAGAGGATACCCGCGTGGGTAGACCGTCGAAGACGAAGACCAGGTTCTAGTGGCCCACTTGTACGGCGTGGAGAGGTACACTGCAGGGCGGGCTTATGGACGCCAAAAAAAAATGATGACAGAGTAAGAATTCAATTCACCTACCAACCACCACCCACCTATTGTTCGTGGGTGCCGTAGAAGACATTTCAGTTCATATACTCACTGGTGGGCTCGAGCCTCCTCCATACTTGGAAAAGAATTGGCTTACTATACCACTTTAGTTAGACGCATTGGGATATTGGTTTTATATCGAAGACTAGAAATAAAATCCTACTCGTTTGACCAGCGCAATGTAACAGGTCAATTTCTTTTCCTCATTGCATGGTCCTCTTTCTATTGCGGAGGATCTTCTAACTAACTTTTAGGACGTATGCGCGCCGCCCCGATTCCCTGACACTTTCATAACGTCATCAGATAACCTGTGTAATTGCAATGATTACATTTCCAGAGGGTTGACTTTCAATGGGCATCGATCATAAAATTTAACTGGAGCCCCTTCATACTTGTGAAAGTTTTCTATGTGAAGAATTTCTCTTGTGAAAATTGTCTGTGTGAAGATATTTTTTATATCTTTGATGGCAGACCAGCTCGCAACAAGTCGGATGGTAAGTGGTAACTGCTGCTTATGGATCTTAATGACTCAGGAACACATTAAGGACACTGCCTACTATGAGGTGCAAGATTGGAAGGAATAGGATAGGAAAAGAAAGGAAGGAGGAAATGACTTAGGACTTCGGCTGTCTCCTCATAAAACGAAGCTCATTAGAAAATTGCTATTACGCATACATCGGTTTTTTGCTAGACTATCTAATGCTGGATAATGTCCGCCTACTATGCTGGCCCGACACGTTAGCCTAGAATTTTAATTCAAGCGTATTCTATATAAGTGTTGTTTGCTCGCCTGCTATTAAAGGCAGTCCTAACTAATATTATAAATGCAAAAATAAGTTTGTTTGAATGTTTGTTACGCTTTTACCTCTAAACTACTAAATCAATTTTAAACATTCTTTCATCAATGTAAAGCTGATCCCGGTCTTAAAATGTAAAATGAACTCCGCGGGTATTTGGCCGATTTTAAAAATTCTTTCAATTAATGAAAAGCAAAATTATCAATAGTATATTATTATACGAGAAATATATGCCACATTTCATCTCCGAATTTGTTAGAAAAAGGAAAACAAATACAAATTGTTGTAAAAGCGAAAATATTGTGAAACTATTTATCAAGTCTAAAAATTTCTAAATCTATGTAATGCGTTTTATCAGTAGATAAGGACAGATATTATTGTTAAAGAATTATAACGTTATCCCCTATATGAGTCCTGGTGATGACAATCTCAGTGAAATCATACTATATTCAAGAAATATTGCAATATATATATAATATATATATATATATATATATATATATACTTGTATATATACAATGTCAACATCCATAGTCAACCGCAAGATAAAAAAAAGTCTGTGGCAGTCCAGCGAGTTACCGTCAGTTACCGAGACATCACGGGGTCTTATAAACCCTATGTAGTAATAATGATGGGTCCCACTGCTGGTCTCGGGCCTCCTCCGTAATAGGAGGGAAATTAACCCACTATACCACGCTGGTCAGACGTGTTGGTATAGCGTTTTGTTTCGAGTTTTGCTTCTCTCACATAGATGTTATATGCGTTTTATATCCCTTAGACGTCTCGTACCATCATCCACAGGTAAGATAGGGGTGGTGAATAGTATTCTTACTCCATCACCACACGGAAAATTTAATAGATAGAACAGTAAATATACAGAAGTTCAACTATGCTACTGTGAACCTATGTACAAAACTTAGCAATAGACATATAGGCACACAGTCTACAAGAGACCACTGCAAGTCCTAGTTTTATTTATAGTAAAGATAAACAAGGGTCTTTGTAAACGGAACATTACTATTGAAACTCACTTTTGGATTGTGTAAACGAAATAACTTACGCTCGTCTATTCAAATGTAAATAAACCTATGATTTCAAGGTCTAGTAGTTGAAGGCTCGTTTCTGCCAACAAACCTAAAAAAAATAGGTAATACCTAAGGTTTAATAAGTAAAACTCAACACTTTCACATTTAGATGTCACGATCTAGTCACAGCTAATAATAATGATGGAATTTCTGAAAGTAATAGCTAATTTCGACACAAATCTTACGCAAACATATTCGCGATTATTATCTCGTATATTAATATCGGCAATCTATCTTAAATTATTTGTATTTGACTTTGTAAAAACTTGAAGACAAGTTTCATTTAATTTCATTTTAATATCTAATGTGTCAATAATCCTCTTTTTTTATTGCAAATGGCGCAAACTAGCGTCCAGCACCGAGCAGTACCATTTTTTTTTGGGGTGGTCTACGATCGGCGCACTCCTCGCACCACTCCGTCCGGGGCGACAGAAGAGCGTAAGCACGCACACCCGTAACCCACCCGTGAACTTCGCCTTGGTCGTTGGACCGGCCACCGGAGCAGCGTAAACTTGACGTCAGTGGCAACCGAGCAGTACCTGACGGTAAGTGATACTGCTACTCAATGGGCCTTTGCAATATCAGGGCATAATTAGGCTGCTGCCTACTGTGAAAAAAGAGCTCTTCTTGAGCCTCGTTTAAAGAAGGATATGAAATAGCGTTTAGCAAACAGATACACTTGAATCATTAATATGCAGTAAGTAATATATTAAATAATTGCAGGTTTATTCTAACCTACAATTATTATGGTATAACTTTACAACGTATCATAATACATCTCAGCTAGAATACGTCATAGTATTTATATTTTTTATGTCTATTTATAAATAGGTGTGATTTATTATAATATTTTTCCTTATATTCATTCATTCTATTACAATCTATTTTATATTCTCTTGGGCCGTAATTATTATTTGTTTGTTTTTTATACATGTGGTATATCTCTACATCTTTTTTTATACAATTAATCGTTTTTACTATATAAATTTATAATAATAAACATTTTATAGTTGAATTATTTAATAAGGGGTTCATAAGTTCGCCACATGAAGAGTTTATAGCTGTGGATAAATTCAGAATAGATATTACGGTCTGGTTGACTATCGACTCCGGCATATATCGCGCCTGATCAAAGTGCACGACTGGCGAGGTGGTGGTGTGAGCTTTTGCGTTTTTAGAGGAGTGTGCGCGCCCACAATATCGCATCCTCACGCCTCTCGTATTAAATAGATTTGTTTATCGCTGAAACTCAACGTGCAAACGATAATTATTGGAACGATTTACTGACTACCATGACTAGATATTAGCGTTTTCATCGACGCAATTACCGATTAGCTAGCATCCTTTTCTTACATTAATAAAGTCTATTCTTTGTTATTTCAATATTAATATTCTCGATGGAAATGATAACAAAATCAAACAGCTAATAACATTTCTTCAAGGCTCTGATCTGAATTTAATTGTAAATGAGACAACTCACTAGACAGAGCAGAGTGAGACAATATTT
The DNA here is from genome assembly GCA_905163515.2 of Lymantria monacha. Classification (NCBI taxonomy): domain Eukaryota; kingdom Metazoa; phylum Arthropoda; class Insecta; order Lepidoptera; family Erebidae; genus Lymantria; species Lymantria monacha. The sequence goes on along the minus strand of LR991105.1, from coordinate 5,714,428 downwards.
ATTAGTATATACCCGAGCTTGGCCACTATACCATAATTTCAGAGGAGTTCCAATTCAAAATAGCCTATACTACAGTAAGTCAGTTTTAGGCCACTCAATGTTATTTGACACGTTTAATCTTGATCTAAATAGTATCAACTGGGAGACAATTGAGACGTTTAAAGATGTAAATGTGACGGTAGCAATATATATGTCGCATCGCGGTCATGAGTACGGTTCGTCAACAACACACAAACGTCATAGTGACGTGTACAGAGCCTAGATAGAGAGGGGATTGACATTATAAAACGGGGCGAGCGCTCTATGTTCGAGACCATTATCGTACGGATCTCTCTAGTAGTAATACTAGCCTAGGAACTGTACTGTGTACTTCAAAAGTGACTAGTGATAGTGAGTGATTTATAATTAGTGTAAATAAAGTGAATTATAATCTACGAAGACTTTATTTCTCGTCCGGATCCCTATTGATGCCCACAATGAGTGACAGAGAGGACGACGTGTCTCCGACATATATATATATATATATATATATATATAGAAGAGAAAAATATCATACAAAGCGTTAGTTATCGAAAAGTTAAGTATATAATAACTTCTACGTTGAATTGAAATATCTTGTTAGATATACAATTATTATGGGAAAATCAACTTATTTCATGACTTATGCATATAAAAATATAAATCGTCTTAAAATTATGGAATAATGTTAAGAAACTAGTTATCACCTCTGTAAAATAGGTACATTATAATAAGTCTGAAATTTAAAATTCACGTTTTCTGGGGGTTCCCGGTAGTAGTACAGTCACAGTATCAGATTTAACTTTCTTTGAATATAATTGATTTCGAAATAGTAGTTTTCAACTTGATTTTGTGCTTAATCTACTTATTATGAATCATCATTCTCTTGCTCTTATCCCAACTACTTGGGGTCGACGCAATGTCCTCTTTTTCCATACAGCCCTATCAGACGTCATCTCTGTAGTCACTCCCTGTTTATAAATATCATGCTTCACACAGTCTATCCATCTTTTCTTTGGTCTCCCTTTCAAAACCTTCCTCGCAACATTACTTTTATCCCGTCTCATCACATGTCCATACCAGGTCAAACGTTCACTCCTTAACTTATCCGTCACTGGCGCTACTTTCAAACATTCTCTTATACGCTCACTCCTTATCTTCTCGTCACGCCGTACATCCATCTCAACATTCGCATCTACGCTTCATGTGATCGTCTCTCATCCGTCGCTTTCTACTATCTACTTATTATGAATGTCATCCTGAAACATTGATCTAATACATACATACATATCATCACGCCATATCCCTTGCAGGGTAGGCAGAGAGAACAGAGTGCCAGAGAACTCTATCTCTGCATACTTCACTCGCTTCCTCAACATTCATAATTCTCTTCATACACGCTCGCCGGTTTCGGAGACTCTTGACTCCACCTTCCTTTAGCACATGACCGATCTGGTCTAGGTAGGTTAGTCTCGGTCTTCCTCGGTACCTACATCCTTCCACTTTCGCATTGTATATCTTCTTAACCAGACGTTCGTTCGGCATTCTTTCCACATGTCCGAACCATCGGAGCATGCCCTTTCGCATCTTTACACCAATACTCTCTTTCATACCTACTCGCTCTCTTACGTCGTCGTTACGAATGCGGTCGGTCAGCCGAACTCCACAGATTTTCCGCAGAGATCGCATTTCGACCGCATTAATTTTACTTTCGTGCTCTTTTCTGCATACCCAACTCTCGCTTCCATACAGTAATGTTGGGACAAGCACTGCGTTATGTATTGCTACACGTGCCTTCTGGCTGAGGTGGTGGCTGCCGAGAAGTTGCCCCAACGCTCCGTTCACTCTATTTCCCGCATTCACTCTTCGCTCTATATCAGTGGTGTACCTTCCATCTCGGCTAAATCCACATCCAAGATATACAAATTCATCCACTTGCTCTAGTATATCATTACCTATCGTTACTCTTACATCTGTTCTGGCTTCGTCTCTTTCAAAGACCATTATTTTGGTTTTGCTCACATTCACACGTAGACCCCTTTTCTTACAATCGTTCACAATTTATCCAAATTTACTATAACGACGGTACTTATTACCATCTACAAAAGAGCTGAATAGTAGCGTTCCTCAAGGGTCTATCCTTGGGCCACTTTTATACATTTTATACAGCTAGAGATAACTCCTGAGGAAATTGCCTTTCACCCATCGAAATTTATCGAATATAATTTAGTAAATACGAGTTTCAATCGAGAACCTTTGGTATTAAACCACAACGATAGGGGTCTGGGCAAAGTTAAAGCCGCTAGAGATTTTAGCTTGGTTTAATCTAACTTGTCAGCTCAACTCGATGTATATCCACCACATCATATATTTACGACAGTGCTTTAAAATATTACTGTTTAATTTGTGAGTTGAAATATCATGCGGTAAACGAGACTGTGAATAATGTTTGATATAAGTTATTTATTTATCCGTGTGGTGACAGCAAGAATACTACTCACCACCTATCTTACCCGTGGGTGATCGTAAGAGACGAGCTTCATTTTAATAGTGGTAAGGACCACGCTGTTGACAGTTTTCTGTCTACAATCGCGGGCCGGTCCGTTCGGGGTAGTACCCGTACTCTCGCAGAAAATCGACGTCTAAGTAATGGCAATGGCAATGCTATTGCGCTTCGTTCGGTGAGCGAGAGAACCGGAAGCCCAACTGGTTGGGTTTGGGGACTGTAATAGAAGGCAGCGGCCTAGCTATACCCTTAGTATAGCAAAGGTTCATGGGCAGCAGTGACACTTATCATCAGGTGTGCTGTTTGCTCGTTTGCCACCATAAGCAATAAAAAAAAAAATAACAATTAAGATATACAAAAGGCATCTAACATCTATGCAAGATATATAAAACTCAAAACAAAACTCTATACCAACACGTCTAACCAGTGTTGGTATAGAGTTACTACTTGGTAGTATGTAGGTCAATTTTCTTTTCATTATGGAGGGGGCTTTTTATGGAGGAGGTTTTTTTTTGTATATGAGCTGAGATGATGAGTTATTTATTTATTTAGAAATTGTGTTCAAAGAAATGGTGAGTGGTAATGACTACGAAAACTGCCAATCTTTATATTGCTTGTGGCAGTCATAAAAGACGATTAAGAACGTTGACCTTTTTTTTCCTTGCGGTGACTATGGACGTAGTCGCGCGCCGCCAAATCAGCCCGGGGCGATGGAGGAGGCGGCGCGCAACCCCATAGATCCACCCTGCAAGAACACCTCTCTTCCCCGTGCGAGCGGGACATCGGTACCCAATCCTTGTCTTCGGTGGCCCATAATACGTTGACCTAGGCTAAATCAATATAATTTCATTCCTAAGGAGAGGAAACGTGGAGCAGTAGGCCGTTCATAAAACTAATGCCAATACCTTTTGCAATATGTACGAAGGAAGAGGAGTAAAGGTACGGCCAAACCTGCGCGTCCCATACGCGGGACGCGGGACGCGAAACTCGAGTGTCTAAAAACGCGTACCATAAGTCCCGCGCTGTGGTCGCTTAGGTGTGCATGGCGCCATAATATATTACGGGTAGCGTTCGGTAGCATCTGTCGCGGGGCTGACGCTCCCGCTTTGTAGTCGCTTTGGTCGCGCAGGTTTGGCTGTACCTTAAATATAGCGTCGACTAGAAGTAATTGGGATAAGAGCAGGATGCTAATGATATTATTAATACCACGGAACGACGCAGCTGTTCTAACAATATCACAACGCTGAATATGTCAGTGGGAGCTTCAGATTTTCATTTTCTAGTTTGTCCACCTAACTTTAATCACAAGATAAATTAGGAGGCTCACAATATTATCACCAACACCATATAAAATAATAACATGGAATGCAGTGAGGTTAGTTGTGACCCGATACATCCGATCGCTACTAACGCTCACAAATTAATGACTTGTAGGCACGTCTCACACAAGTAAACTATCTAACGGTTGTTTATTTTTTAAACTACCCTCAATCGTGTTTAATCGTGTTACAACTAAATACACTCAAGCAATAATCAAAATTAATAAACTAAACGGATAACTAAAATAATGACAAGTGATTGCTTGACATTACATTATTATAGTCCTTCAAATATCAGGCTCTGCGACAAATAAATATATTTCCTAATTGAAGCACATTTAGTTATTATACAAATTTTAATATTTTAGTTCAACTGTTTGCTAAGATTATTGTTATAGGCGTAAACTATAATTCACCATATCGAAATCCTCATGGATGTTTCGTTAGTAAGAATGTTTGGATATTCCACGAATTAATTATAATTGCTTTTTTATTATTTTCTTTGTAATACAATATTTTTCATCGAAAAATAAACTCTAAAATTGTAGAGAATATGCACCTGTCTCTGTAACGGTATTACAAGAATATTAATAGAAGATACGAATGACTACAATTAAGGTTAAGAGACCTCTGTACTTACCACTAATTCATCCAAGCCTAACATCCTAAGTCCAAAAAAAAAGACGTAGACTATAGGAGTAGCAGTAGTAGTAGTAGACGTATACTATGTTGATATTCTTGTTATGCTCTATCTTTTTTTATTGAAGTCACTATTTAGTGTTTAATATTATAGCTATAGAGATTTAATTGTGACAAATCTATACTAATGAACATAAGATGCAGCGTGTTTCGGTGAAAGTTTTAATGTGTATTATGTTGGTCATGCTGTGTGGTAGCGGCTACGAATACTGCCAACCCTTGCTTTGCTCGTGGATGTCGTAAAAGACGATTAAGAGCTTTATAACGACCTGGGCCAACTCAATCTGATGCCGTTTGGTCAACAATTACATTCCCAAGGAGGGTTGACGTCTGGCAGGTGGCCGGTTATAAAACTATTGCCAATAACTTTTACAATATGTACTATGTAACAAGAGTACATACTGTATCAACCCCAAGTAATTGGGATAAGAGTAGGAGATGATGATGCTGAGATGATGATGATGTTGGTGATTACTAATTTTTTTTTTTCATTTATTTTGGCACATACAGTCATAGAGAAAAATATTACAAACTTATCCAGCACTTATATATTTTTTTTGACTTAGATATAATAAATTTTTATTGTAATTAAATTTATTCTATTCGATTGTTATTTATTTAAAATAAATATTTTAGTATTTCATCCCTTTCCGTGTGGTGACGAAGTAAGAATATAATTCACCAACCCCTATCTTACCCGTGGGTGATCGTACGAGACGACTAAGGGATATAAAAAGCATATAACATCTATGCGAGAGAAGGAAAACTCGAAACAAAACTCTATACCAACACGTCTGACTAGCGCGGTATAGTAGGTTATTTTCCCTCCCATTACGGAGGAGGCCCGAGCCCAACAGTGGGACATATATGGGCTGTGATGATGATGATGATGAAATATTTATCTCTATTGGTTATGTTTATTATATAATTTGTTATGAAGCGGGCAAGGACAGTTAGTTTTATATATTTCAACTAGTTTTCTGTTTCTCTGATACATGGAAAGTCAAAGGGTGATAATATATTCTTTATCCATCACCGTACGAATAGATTGTTATTCGATTCTTGGAAACTAACATTGTCTACATAACCTACACTGATAAAAGATGTATCAGTCAATCCCTGTCGTGTTTGAATATTTTGAATCCAAATTTATGTACGAGGCCTGGGGGTATTTGAATATTTGATCTTTTGGACCGATCTTTGTCTCAGTGCATTTTAAAACAAAGTGTTCCAGTTTTCGCTGTGAGAATTATTTAGATAAGTTTATGATATTCCAAACTTTATATTGTATAGTTCCTCATATATTCTGTTCTGACTATACATTTTTTAAACAGCATGTAATATCAATATTTTGTAGCCCTTCAACCCCCTTTTTTTTATGAAGCTCCAGATCCAGTTCAAGCCATATAAGGCCACTGTAACGAATTCTGTGAATTCGATGGCAACTTGGACTGCACAGACGGTGTAATCAAGCTTCCGTGCCAGTACCGTTTCGATTCCTATGCACGACAATAATTTGTGAGATCCACAAAGTGTTGTTCTGAGTTTGGGTGTAATTTGTCTGCGTCAATTATAAATTTGGAAAGTCCCATGTAATACAAGAATTAATTCCTTAGTGCAGAGTGATGTCTTTGAAAAAAACCGTCACCTCTAAAACTGGTTTTATTCTTGTTTTGTGTGTGTCGCAAAGCTGACTAATAGATTCCTCAACCTGTGCCAATTTCATCAAGTGCTCTTTGTCAACGATTGCATTCCGGAGATTTGACGTCAGACAGGTGGTGAGAGCGCTTAATTGGAAGGTTATTAAGCAGTAGCATTGGGCAGCGGGTGGCGTATAATGACTCCTTGTATTATTTCGTTATCATACGGTTACATATCTCTTACTATTATGAATTTTAAGAAAGTCTTTAAAAATCATATAGAGCCTCAGACAATGCAATTATTTTTGTTCGAATCAAGAAATTCAAAAATTTACAATTAGAAGCCTTCTGCTAATGGACAACTGAAGTCATCTTAGCTTGTATAATATACTCCTACTACTCCTTTAGCTCCAGCGCCAGCCTTCTTCACAATAGAAGGGTAATTGACGACTTATACCACATTGATCAGACGTGTTGGTATAGGTTTTTATTTTGATTTTTCTTTCTCTTGCATATCTATATCTATAAAAGTGAATATTTGTATATATGACATCGCTAAACTCAGAAACTATTTCATCGATCATTATGAAAATTGTTATGTATAATATGTATTTTTTCACGGAGTAGGCTTATTTATATACTATCCCCATTAATATAACTTGCCATCAACCAATGGGCTCGGTTTACTAATATGTTAAATATAACATATATGAATACATATTGCTAAATATATATACATATTGCAAGGATTTGAGGCGGCACGCCTTATAGACCCACCCTGCAAGCACCTCTCTTCGCCGTGCGAGCGGCCCAACGGTACCCGATCTTCGGTCTTCGGTGGCCATGAATATTGCAACTCTTAGTCATGTTTTACGACATCACAGGCAAGATATGATGAATTGTATTCTTTATTCGTCATCACACGATCATCTTTTATTTTATTTTGTTTTGTCTCGGCGTCTTGCGTCTTGCGTGTTGCGTTTTGCGCCTTGCGCTTTGCGTCTTGCGTCTTGCGCTCTGCGCCTTGCGTTTTGCGTCTTGCGTGTTGCGTCTTGCGTCTTGCGCCTTTCGTCTTGCGTTTTGCGCCTTGCGTCTTGCGCCTTGCATCTTGCGCCTTGCGTCTTGCGTCTTGCGTCTTGCGCCTTGCGTCTTGCGCCTTGCGTCTTGCGCTCTGCGTCTTGCATGTTGCGTGTTGCGTCTTGCGTTTTTCGTCTTGCGCCTTGCATCTTGCGTCTTTCGTCTTGCATCTTGCGTGTTGCGTCTTGCTTTTTGCGCCTTGAGTTTTGCGTCTTGCGCCTTGCGTTTTGCGCCCTGCGTCTTGCGTCTTGTGTCTTGCATCTTGCGTCTTGCGTTTGAGTCTTGCGTCTTGCGCCTTTCGTCTTGCGTCTTGCGCTCTGCGTCTTGCATCTTGCGTGTTGCGTCTTGCGTTTTTCGTCTTGCGCCTTGCATCTTGCGCCTTTCGTCTTGCGCCCTGCGTCTTGCGTCTCTCGCCTTGCGTCTTGCATCTTGCGTCTTTCGCCTTGCGTCTTGCGCTCTGCGTCTTGCGTCTTGCGCCTTGCGTCTTGCGTCTTGCGCCTTGCGTCTTGCGCCTTGCGTCTTGCGCCTTGCGTCTTGCGCCTTGCGTCTTGCGCCTTGCGTCTTGCGTCTTACGTGTTGCGTCTTGCATGTTGCGTCTTGCGTTTTGTTGTGTTTCGTTTCGTTTCGGTTCGCTTCGTTTCGTTTCCTTTCGTTTTGTTTTGTTTCATTTTATTCGTTTCATTTCGTTTTATTTTGTTTCATTTCATTTCGTTTCATATCATTTCATTTCATTTCGTTTCATTTCATTTTATTTTATTTTATTACACTCCTAAAATAGTTCACACTGGTGTAAGTGGCAGCACGGTTGGGCCGGATTCCCAGTAGGTGTGGGTTCGAACCCCGCTTGTGACATCATTTTTCGTTTCGTAATCGGGTATTTATAAATAATTAAGCAAATTAAATGCTAAAAACTTCAGTAATTTGAATAACAAGGTTGTGTCATCGTTTAATACAATTCTAACTGTAAAGTTTGAAGTATTAAGTCTATACAATGTGTAAACATTGTCCGATAGATGGCATACGTCACCTTGAAGACGTAAGATATAATATGAAGCGAAATTTGCATGTCCTAAAATAGTTCACGATGGTGTAAGTGGCAGCACGGTTGGGCCGAATTCCCAATAGGTGTGGCTTCGAACCCCGCTTGTGACATCATTTTTTGTTTCGTAATCGGGTATTTATAAAGATATTATTGTCAAAATTTTGTATTCGTACACGGCGAAATAATTTGATCTTATTTTAAACAGTCTCATGATAGGTAGGTGTGATTACAGCCCGTTAAGTGGTATGGCACCTAATTATTGATAGTTGTGCAGTTAGTGTCACTAGATGAATGATATTACATTAATTTAGTTGGATTTTTCATTTCAATGTGGATTTTTCATTTCTATCAAAACAAGTGACTCCGTGTCTTTCTAACAGCGAGAGTTGCAAGATTTGCGTGACTCGCAGAAGTCTTGCATTTGGACAACACTAGTTATCATAGGGGTTCATTTTGAGATTCCATCTTTTCTACTGATGTTGTCTATTGACATTCCCTAGTTCATATTTACGATACTAACTAAAAACGAAGAGCTGGTGACCTAGCTCCATCACCACACGAAGGTTTTTCTCCAAAAAGTAATTATGAATTTTTTTAATTAAATTCTGAAACTCCTAAAAACTTTAAGGGACAACTTACAATTTATAGACAAAATATGGCTCCAAACAAAAATATGTACAACGCGAGCTACTAATCATCTAAGTTTTAATCAAGTTACAAACTTACACGATCCAAGTTTTTAAGTATTACTTGAAAACATAGGTATTCCATCAGCCCTCCCTCTTAATCTATCGAAGTTACCTTGATACAGAAAACATACAGTCCTTTAATTTAAACGGTCACCCTTAAATTATTTTTAGTACATTCTCAGTCAATCTCAATCATTCATTCATTCACAAATTCTCTCAGTCTCATTCTCCTGATGGAATAATACTAGAAATTTACAAGCTTTTACTTTTCGCGATTGTCATAAGACACGATAAGGAGATGAAAGTAAAAAAAATCTTAAGCTAATTTCAATTTCTCTTTCTATTGCGAAGAAGAAGACTGAAGCCCAGCAGTGGTATATATGTGGGTTGTGATATTGTTGACAATGAAATCACGACACTTGGCACGAGATATCGCTACTGAAACTACTCGACTATATGTTCAATCAATTGTGTAAAAGCTTTTATATATAATAAAGATAAATTACTAGATAATATAGACAGTGATGGCCACATTTTTGAGACTCTTCTGTGTAGTACATCCGGACCAGTGCCACACTTTCGCAGAAAATCTACGTTTGAGAACATTGCCATTGTTCTACTGCGCGTCGTTCGGTGAGTGAGAGAACCGTTAGCCCAATTTTCTGGATGGGGTTTGGGGTTTTCATTAGTAGGCAGCGGCCTAGCTGTAACCCTGGTATTGCAACGGTCCATGGGCGGTAGTAACGTTTACTGTCAGGTGTTCTGCTTGCTCTTTTACCACCATGCGTAATAAAAAAAAAACGTTGGCTGGAACTTTTAATATGAATATAAATTTTGTATTTTACATATTTTTTTTTGTGGCAGACTATATTTTGGACACACCTTGTCCGTTCTATCCATCCGTATACCGTCTTTCTTCCCTATTATCATAAAGCCGACCACTGATGCTGATACCTTGTCATCTTTGATCATAGTATTTTAAATCTAAAGTAGAATTGTAATTATCTTCTATATATTTCTTTTATTCTATAAATAAAGAAAAAATATTGGTGGGCCCGCTCGAACTTACAAATCCGTATGTTTTCATTCATAAACTTGAAACTTTGTAAGTTTCTGAGTTAATTTTAGAACGAGGCATCGATATTCACTTAATAAAGGATAAGATAACTATTATATTATAATCTCAATGTCCACAGCAGAACAATGGACAATAAACTCAGCCTGCATATTCTCAACTATGCTTATCTTTTAACAGTTGAGTGATGTGGTCATTGGACCATTTAATGTTGAGCTTTATACGTAAACCAGTTATGATTATCTGTTATGTATAAACATCATCATTTTCCTACTATATAGAATAAAGTATAAAATGGACATTATTTCTTCCTTTCTCGATCCAAAAAGAGGAGTGAAGGATTTGCAGCAGGTAACATCAATGTAAGAGAAGTAATTTGAAATAAAATCTTGTAGTGATCAGACGATTGTCTGACCAGCGACAGCTCTTCAACGGCTGTCTGACCGGTATGGTAGATATTTTACTACAACTATGAAGAAAACTCAAACCCTGCAGTACGTTTTTGAGTTGAGTTCCTGATGATGATGACGCTTATGGAGTCATCTATCATATTCTCACGTAGAAAATTAATCTTCTAGTGGTGAGTTCACTTTGCTGACGATGTCCTGCATCAGCATAATTGAGCCAACTCGTTTGAGAACAAATTAGTGGTCATTAATATTGTACTAGTTATTAATGACATGACGTTCCTAGGTAAATGCTGTTCTCACAACAACTGTTGCAATAAAATAATCGTATTAATATATAAATAACTACATCTGATGCCATTTGGTCAACAGTTACATTCCCAAGGAGGGTTGGCGTCTGGCAGGCGGCCGGTTATAAAACTATTGCCAATAACGTTTACAATATGTACTATGAAAGAACAGTACATATTATATCGACCCCAAGTAATTGGGATGAGAGTAGTAGAATGATGATATCCCTACTCCCTACTAATATATAAATGTGAATGTAAGTTTGTTTGTTACGCTTTCACGCTAAAACTACTTAACCGATCATCATGAAACATTGTACACATATTCTTGGAGGTATTAAAAGTAACATAAGATACCTTTTATTAAAAAAAAATCAAAATTTTTATATGAAAAATAAAAAAATTATGTGTCAAAAAATCTCAAAATCTAGCTTCTTCAACGCCATCTAGCAGTCCATTAATGAAGTTCCAACATTGAGTATTGTAATACCGTTGCACTGTATTACCAACGGTCAAAAATAAAAATAGGGGATCAAAAACTTTAGGAAAGTAACCTTTTAGGCGGGCGAAGCCGCGGGCAGAAGCTAGTATATATATATATATATATATACATCCATCCATCCATCCATCAGCCTGTAAACGTCCACTGTTGGACATAGGCCTCCCCACGAGAATGCCATCTATAACGGTCCTGTGCCACCTGCATCCAGCGGTTTCCTGCGACCTTGATGAGGTCATCAGTCCACCGAGTGGGGGGTCGTCCTACGCTGCGTCGTCCGATTCGTGGTCGCCATTCGAGAACCTTTTTCCCCAACGGTTGTCGGTTCGTCGAGCGATGTGGCCTGCCCATTGCCACTTCAACGTGCTAATCCTTAGGGCTATGTCGGTTACACCCGTTCTTCTACGGATTTCCGTATTTCGGATTTTATCACGTAGAGAAATACCGAGCATAGCCCTCTCCATAGCACGCTGAGCGACTTTGAGCCTTATTATGAGGCCGACATTTAGAGACCACGTTTCAGTGCCGTAAGTCATCGCTGGTAACACACACTGGTTATAAACCTTTGTTTTCAGACACTGCGGAATATTAGGCGAGAAGATCCTCCTAAGTTTCCCGAACGCTGCCCAGCCGAGTTGGATTCGTCGGCTGACCTCTTTCTCGAAATTGGATCTACCTAATTGAACTGTTTGTCCTAGGTAAACATAGTGATCGACAACTTCGAGAATCGCATTCCCAACGAGGACCGGTACAGAAATGACATGGGCATTAGACATGATTTTCGTCTTGTCCATGTTCATTTGCAGCCCTACTAGTTGGGAGACCTTGCTGAGGTCATTGAGCATGGTGCTAAGGTCCTCCAGGGATTCTGCCATGACTACGATATCATCTGCGAATCGAAGGTGAGTGATGTATTCGCCATTGATGTTGATGCCGAGTCCGGTCCAGTCTAAGAGCTTGAAGACATCTTCCAGCGCAGTGGTGAACAGTTTCGGAGAGATAACGTCTCCCTGTCTCACGCCTTTCTGCAGCTGGATCGGTTTCGTACTTTTATCCTGGATGCGGACTGACATAGTAGCGTCTTTATACAAACACTTCAGCACTTCGATATATCGATAGTCAATTTGGCACCTCTGAAGGGACTGCAGCACTGCCCAAGTTTCGACAGAATCAAAGGCTTTCTCATAGTCCACAAACGCTAGACACAGAGGCCGATTATACTCCTCGGTCTTCTGTATAATCTGGCGTAGCGTGTGGATGTGGTCTATGGTACTATAACCTTTTCGGAAACCGGCTTGTTCGGGCGGCTGGAAGTCGTCTAGCTTGCGCGCGAGTCGGTTCGTAATGACTCTTGAAAACAATTTGTACACGTGGCTCAGGAGTGAGATGGGTCTGTAATTCTTTAAGAGCGTTTTATCGCCCTTCTTGAAAAACAGCACCACCACACTCCTGGTCCACGACTCTGGAACGTCGCCCCCGAGAATGACAGAATTAAACAGCTTCTGTAGGGCTTTTAAAACTGGCTTGCCGCCTGCCCTCAGGAGCTCTGTGGTAATTCCGTCATCTCCCGGTGCCTTTCCGTTCTTTAATTGTTTTAGAGCCATTCTGATCTCGTACAGGCTGACGTCCGGGATTTCTTCGGTATAGTGCCGAGTTAGCTTGGATCTGGGGTCTTGGACCAAGCTGACAACAGGATTCAGGGATGATTTGTACAACTGCCCATAGAACCTTTCGACCTCTCCCAAGATCTCACTCTGGGATGAAATGACAGTACCGTCATCGGTCTTCAGCTTAGTCATTTGGCTTTGCCCAATAGACAAATCTCGTGCAAACACTTTGGAGCCTCGATTTCGCTCTATCACCTCTTCAATACGCAGTGTATTGAATCGGCGAATATCGCGTCGCATAGATTTAGAGATTTGTCTATTAAGCTGCCTGAGTTCGGGCCAATCGGCTGAAGACTGTACCGTCATTTCCTTTCTCCTCTCCATGAGTTGAAGTTGGTCAGAAAGCTTTTTTGTTCTAGTAGCGCGATGGGCCTTAAAGAATTTTGACCCGACCGCGTGGACAGTTTCCACGAACCTGTTGTTCATATCATTCGAAGATTCGCACTCTTCCAGGCATTGGAAGCGATTATGTAATTCGAGTTGAAAGCTATCGGGGTTCTGGTATTGGACAGGTGTAGGTCGGAGTATATACATATATATATATATATATGTGTGTATATATATTTATATATTAGTATATACTCGTACATATCTAATCCGTTGCCGGCAACGCGTCCAGAACGCTGGAAGTATTATCACGTTGAATGGGAGTGCGGATACCTTTGTGTTTGTATAGGAACTGAAAACAAAGCTGAAGTGGCGTTCAGTACAGTACCTCAAAAGGGCCAAAAACTATACTCCATGTCCGGCCGTGTAGACATATTTGAACCGTTTGAAGCGGCTACGCTGTCCGTGGCCTTCAAGTGCACATAGTATTTTTCAAGCTTTAAATATTCGCTTCGATTGAAGCTACATGTGATCGGCAGGTTGGATTTTACATTTTATTCATTTAATTAATTTTCTTTTTAACTTTCCTCCGTGTGGTGATGGAATAAGAATACAATTTGCCATCACATATCATGCTCGTTGATGTCGTAAAAGACGACTAAGGAATTAAATATGTATATAATATCTATTCACGAGAAGAACACTTCGAAATTAAACCTTATACTTGTCTGATTAGCGTGGTGTAAGTGTGGTGAGAGTGTCTCTGCTAAGTCCACTGACTTACTGAGCAGAGACACTCTGTTACGATGGAGGAAGCTTGAACCCGGCAATAGAGTGTATAAAGGCTGAGATGATATGTAATTTCAGAAATATACGATCAAGGCAAGTTTAGATATACAAATATACAATTTTTAATTACCTAAGTGTCTTTTGAAGCTTACCTGTTTTTTTTGCATCGCTCTTTAGAATGGTCACACACCGCTTATTCCATCCGAGGCGACGAGACGAAGTGACGAGTGATCCCACAGACCTGCCCTGCAATGTACCTCTATTCACCGAGCGAGCGAGCCACCGACACCCCAGTGGCCCGCTCGCGGCCATGCTAGTTTTTCCGTCTCGTCCAGCGAGATGGCCGTCTGGCGCAGCGACATCCACGGTGACGTCATTGCCCGTTGGGTATTCCGGCTGGAGAGGCTTCGGGTCAGTGTTCGGACCGCCGAGGCCTTCCGGCCGGTTCTGATGGAGTGCTTGGGTCAGCGGCATGGGGACCTTTCCTTCCGTCTTTGGTTCCTAGGTCACCACACGGCAAATAATGATTTATATGATTAATTAGTGAAACTTTATTTATAAAATAATATTTTAGTTCGTTATATAAATTCAATATAACCTTCAAATAGTTTCAAGCAATTTCTATAAAGAGTCACGCACACACATTGCTTAATGAAAACGGTTGCAATTTTAATTTATCTCAGTACGTTATAAAATTGAGGAGATAGGTCAGCGTATGAAACGTGGATGCTTCTAAATAATCGATCACCCGGGAGACGTGAGTTTTTGAAAGAAGGGTTCAGTGGGAGATTGTTGAACTCATATTAATTATATGAAAAATATTATCTATCTATACATTAAAATATCGAAATTTAAATTACTGAAATCTTTAGCATTTAATATGTTTAATTATTTATAAATACCCGATTACGAAACGAAAAATGATGTCACAAGCGGGGTTCGAATCCGCACCTATTGGGAATCCGGCCCAATCGTGCTGCCACTTACACCATCGTGAACTATTTTAGGACATGCAAATTTCGCTTCATATTATATCTTACGTCTTCAAGGTGACGTATGCCATCTACCGGACAATGTTTACACATTGCTTAATACTTCAAACTTTACAGTTAGAATTGTATTAAATGATGACACAACCTTGTTATTCAAATTACTGAAATTTTTAGCATTTAATATGTTTAATTATTTATAAATACCCGATTACGAAACAAAAATTAAGTCACAAGCGGGGTTCGAACCCGCACCTATTGGGAATCCGGTCCAATCGTCGATATCTAAATTTACTTTGAACATAAGCCATATGTTCTATATATTGGCATAGTGCCCACAGATGGACCACAAGGACTGTTGGTTCACTTTAATAGTGATCGAAAGATATGGCTAGCTATGGGGTTGCACACAGTCTCTTCCCTCTCCTTTGATGATTTAGGTGGAATGTAACTTCTCTATAACCTGTACCAAAAAAAAAAGACAGAAGTAAATCCATAATTGATCATATTATCAATAGTGGCAGGACCACGCTGTTGACAGTTTTCTGTCTACAGCCGCGGGCCGGTCCGTCAGGGATAGTACCACACTCTTGCAGAAGATCGACGTCTGAGTAATGGCAATGTGCTATTGCGCTTCGTTCGGTGAGCGAGAGAGCCGGCAGTCTAACTGGGTGGGTTTGGATATTTTATTGGTAGGCAGAGGTTTATAGCTATAGCCTTGGTATTGCAAAGGTCCATGGACGGCAGTGACACTTACCATCAGGTGTGCTGTTTGCTCGTATGCCACCATAAGCAATAAGTAAAATAATAACAATAAAAAAAAAATTAGGCGTTATAAATTACTCCAAAGAGTGCCGTGCCCCTTCGCCTGAGAATTTCTCAGTTGATTTTTACAATGACCATTGTACGCCAGATTCAATCAAATGAAATGACTTGAATATATTTTATTATTATCATCTCATCTCAGCTCATATACATCCTACTACTGGGCTTAAGCCTCCCCCACAATGGGAGGGAGATTGATCTACTTTACCACGCTGATCAGTCGTGTTAGTGTTAGTATAGGGTTTAGTTTCGAGTCATCCTTCTCTCGCATAGATGTTATATGCGTTTTATGTCATTTAGTCATCTCTTACGATCATTCACGGGTAAGATAGGTGGTGGTGAATTGTATTCTTACTGCGTCACCATACGGCAATCTTATACTAATATTTAATCACACTTGCTTAAGACGTAATATAATATTGTATTTGCTGTAAATTCTATGTTCATTCCTTATTTTATCCATTCTAGTGACAAACTACACAGTTTTTTTTTGTTAAAGTATAGTATAAAAAATACGAAAGAAATTGTTGCTGGGCCAGAACCCACAACCAGCACCCGATTACGAGTGAACTACTAGAGCAGGCATGAATCTTCTTTGATGAACACTGCAGAATAAGTAGACATTGCAGTACAAACTACAATCAGAATATTAAGATACAAAAGATCTAAATTCTTTATGCAAAATACGTTAACGTATAAACATTGTCGGGTAGATGGCACACGTCTCCCATAAAGACGAAAATATAATACGAGCTGCAAATTGAATGTCATACGACAACTCACACTTGTCTAAATGGTAGGATGTTTGGAACGGAATTCTAATAGGTGTGTGTTCGAGTCCTAAGTGTGACATTAATTTTTCGCTTATAATCAAGTTTTAAAAGCTGTGTGGTAGCGGCTACGAATACTACCAATCCTTACTTTGCTCGTGGATGTCGTAAAAGACGACTAAGAGCCTTATAACGACCTGGGCCAACTCCATCTGATGCCGTTTAGTCAACAATTACATTCCCAAGGAGGGTTGACGTCTGGCAGGCGGCCGGTCATAAAACTATTGCCAATAACTTTTACAATATATACTATGAAAGAAGAGTACATATTGCATCGACCCCAAGTAATTGGGATAAGAGTAGGAGAATGATGAATCAAGTTTTAAATAATCTAGAATATTAAGCGCTAAATTTCAGTAATTGGACAACATGTTAATTCAAGTTAATACAGTATACGGAACCTTGACTTATATATTTTGCTTTTACACTTATTTTATTTATGGTTTTTTAAAATTCAAGCCACGGTACTACCGTTACTGCCAACTACTGCTGAATGATATAGTTCCTTCCATAAAGTATACAGTTGAAGGAAATTATTTAAAAAAAAACTAGCCTAGAACGTGGCTCCGTTTGTTTAATGACAAAGTTGAGATACAATAGTCATCATCCTCTTTCTTCGTCTCAGCTCATATGTGTCCCACTGTTGGACTGGAACCTCCTTCGTAATGGGAGGGAAATTGACCTACTATACCACGCTGGTCAGACGTGTTGTTATATGGTTTAGTTTCGAGACTTTCTTCTCTCGCATAGATGTTATATGCGTTTTATATGCCTTAGTCGTTTTTTACAATCACCCACGGGTAAGATAGTGGGTGGTGAATTGTATTCTTACTAGGTTACCACACGGAATACCCTCTTTCTTTACCGTGAGTAATCGTAAAAGATAACTTAGCGACTAACGCAAGATTCCGTTTAAAAAGCGTGATATTGTTTGACTAATTTCACTCTCCCTCTAGAGTAGGCTCGATCCCAATAGTGAGACAAATTTGGGACAAGATGATCATGATAATGATAGGTGCTTTTACATACTTTATAGTTGACAAGTTGAGTTGAAACATTGTTGTTGCCTGTTCTTTGTGGTTTTTAAGAAAGGCTACAAATACCCCAGACTAAGAAATAAATCCTTACGGCGCGGGAAAGTTTAGCGTGCTTACGAAGTTAATAAAATTAGCGAGTTTACAAAATTCCTAGTATTAGCGTGTTTAGTATTTTAGCAGTTTTGTAATTTTAATAACTTTATAATAGTTTGAATTCCATATAAATGTTTAAGAAATTATGTGGCATGGCTACTAAGACTTTTTAATCTTTATCAATAAATTATCACTTCTTTTAAAGTTATTTTCCGTCAGTAAGCCAAATTGCCATCTTCAACAGTGCTATGACAAGAATATTACAATATCAATGACACTTGCTAGGAGTTTTAGTTGAAAACGAAAACATATGTAAAACACTGTTATATCATATTCGCTATACTCCAGCTCTTCGTCCGTATTACACCACATAAAATACTACATAACGCAGTTCTTGTCCCAACATTACTATATGGAGGCGAAAGTTGGTTATGCAGAAAAGTGCATGAAAGTAAAATGAATGCGGTCCAAATGCGATCTCTACGGAAAATCTGTGGAGTTAGGCTGACCGATCGTATTCGTAACGACGACGTAAGAGAGCGAGTAAGTATGAAAGAAAGTATTGGTGTAAAGTACGAAAGGGAATGCTCCGACGGTTCGGACATGTGGAAAGAATACCGAACGAACGTCTGGTTAAGAAGATATATAATGCGAATGTGCAAAGATGTAGGTACCGAGGGAGACCGAGACTAACCTACCTAGACTAGATTGGTCAAGTACTGAAGGAAGGTGAAGTCAAGAGGCTCCGAAACTGGCGAGCGTGTATGAAGAGAATTATGAATGTTGAGGAAGCGAGTGAAGTATGCAAGGGTAGAGTTCTCTGGCACTCTGTTCTCTCTGCCTACCCTGCAAGGGATATGGATTGATGATATGTATGTGTGTATTATTATATTTCTGCTTTTATTCCAATTATTTGGAGTAGGTGCAACATGTACTCTTATTCCATTGCAAAAATAATTGGAAATACTTTTATGATTTTAAATAAAAATATCTATAAAATTTCTTTATGTTGTAGTTAGGTACATATTTTGTGTGGTGACGGAGTAAGAATACATATCACCACCTATCTTACCTATGGGTGATCGTAAGAGACGATTAAAGAATATAAAATGCATATAACATTTATGCAAGAGAATAAAATCTAGAAACAAAACTCTATATCAAACATGCCTGCCCGGGCGGGCCAGAAAGTCAAAGATCGGGTACCGGTGGCCCGCTCGCACGGCGAAGAGAGGTATTTGCAGGGTGGGTTCATGGGGTTGCGCGCCGCCTCTTCTGTCGCCTCGGACCTCTTCTGTCGCCCCGGATCGATTTATCGGAGCGCGACCACATCCATGGTCCACCTTGCAAAAAAAAAAATCAAACACGCCTAACCAGCGTGGTATAACAGGTAAATTTCCCTCACATTATGGATGAGGCTTGAGCCTAACAGTGGGACATATATGAGCTGAGATGCTGATAATTACATAAAAAGATTAAACTAGAAATTCGATCTCAATTCGATGAGAATTAATAAAGATGTAGAGAACAAATTAGGTTTCGATAAAATTCTGTGTTGTACCTTAACGGTGTTCTCAGATGTGGTAAGGTCTGGGTTTTTCAACATTAAATATTGGATATCAATGAAATTCCTGTATTTATGGAATATTAAGATGCCCAGGTGTCCGGCGGCATTACTAAGCGGTATCTCGGATATAAAGTACAAAAAAATCAGAAGTATAACTTTAATATTATGTTTAAGAAATTGGTATTTTTTTAAACAGCCTGATAGAATATATCTTTGTAAAAATCGCCGCATATCACCTCACTTGGTATGGAAGGTTGCTAATTATAGTATTACCATCTTTCAGTGTAAGTAGAATTTTAAGTGTTAGCTTTAACTAATTACACAAAATTTTCAATTGATGTGAGTACAGTTTTACGTGCGGTGACAGAGTAAGAATACAATTCACCACTCCCTATCTTAGGGGACGTCCATTAATCACGTGAGATTTTTTTTAGCATTTTTAACTCCCCCTCCCCCTTGGTGATACGTATTGAGGTTTAAGACTATGAAGGTTTAGGACTTCGTGATTTTTTGCCAAACCCGGGAGGGGTTTTCCCTTTCAAACCTCACGTGATTAATGGACGGCCTCTTACCTGTGGGTGATGATAGACGACTCTACATGCTCCTACTCTTATCCCAATTACTTGGGGTCGATACAATATGTACTCTTCTTTCATAGTACATATTGTAAAAGTTATTGGCAATAGTTTTATGACCGGCCGCCTGACAGACGTCAACTCTCCTTGGGAATGGTGAGAGACGACTAAGGGATATAAAACGCATACAACATTAGATGTAAGAGAAGGAAAACTTTATATAGCAGGGGAATTTGCAGACATAAATTTCCAGACGCAAATGAAACTTAGACTCTGAACAACAATTTATAGGTAAAAGTATTGTCTTGCGTAGAAATTGAATCCATGACAGTTGCTCGGTAAGTTATCATCTTAACCACTACGCCTATGCAATCATAATAATGTAGAAATAATGCTTTATTGTCATCAAGTTTCAAATCACAACGGTTCTATAAATTACATGTCTTAATAGTTATTTCAAAGACATACGCAGTTTAAACTACTTACAATTACTTGCATAGTGATTGTATTAAGAAATTCCTAACTGAGAAACGATCCATTTATCGTGGATAGAATCCTTTGATAGGCAATTTCACACAGTTTAAATTGTTTTATGGTCAATAAAATTTTGTAATGAATTATAAGTAGAAATCAATGGTATTTTAATGGATTTACTATAAAATTCTTAGTAGATGCTTAAAATTTACGGTTTAAAGTTATAAGTATGCATTTTATAGATTTTTAACAAAAAGATAATTATTATAAAATGGAGGAGAGGAAGGAAGATCCATCACTTTCTCACAGCTAATCAATATACCGTACACCTCAAGAAAGGAAGGAATACGAGATGGGATCAAGGTGGAATAGGATATAAGGAAATTTTACTCCTGTGATGAGCATCGCCTCCAGAACTTCTACTTGCAATTTTCCGCAGAACTTCGAATAAAGGTTCGACAGGTGTTTTGCCTCTAAACGAGGCATCCGGTTCAGGATAGTTCAGGACTTTGCATTTCCTTCCTTTCTTGAGGTGTACGGTATATTGATTAACCGTGGGAAAGTGGTGGGTCTTCCTTCCTCTCCTCCATTTTATAATAATAATGGATTTTCGCCATGTATCGCCTAATTCAATCAATTATAAAAAGATAATTGCCTTCAACGTTCTAAAATAAAAATAAATGCCCTCAAAAGTAAAAGTAAATATATATCGACAAATAATAGAAAAAATTACCTCATTATCAATTCGAAGTTCATAGTAGAGGTTAACCAAATACGGATTCATCATCATCATCACAGCTCATATATGTCCCACTGTTGGGCTCGGACCTCCTCCGTAAGCATAACATAATTCACAAGTAGCATATGAAAAGATATTTCATACGTCACACTTGCTACTCGCCTTAAAAATCATATAAAAGGATTTTTCATACGTCACATGTGTTACTCGTCATCGTCATCTAACCGTTACAGTATAAAAATAATTGGACGCAAAGTCAGTCAGTCATCATCTTCACTGATGTCCGGATTTAGTATAATACTTAAAATAGTGGCCACTCTATAAAAAAAAATCCATAGACTTTTTGAGACAATCTAGAAGGTATGAATTCATGACTTCGTTTCATTTGTGTTTTTGTAATTATTCTTTAATTAAAATGCCATGGAAATTAATAAATAACACTTAAATTAACATCAATTTATAAAATTATGATAAAGAAAAGCAATCTGTGTGTTCCCGCCAAAGAGCTAATGATCTAATTCATATTGTAGCGCCATTAATCATAAATCATTTTGCATTTGTAATAGCAAACGTGTAGCAAGTGTGACGTTGGAGCATTGCGAAAAAAATCATTGTATATGAAATTTCGCACGTGAAATCACAGTGAAAAAAAAAAGATAATTTCACCAAATGAAACAGAAATAAAAGTAGCAATCATTTCCATTTCTACTCTTCCGTAATGGGTGGGAAATTAACATAGTATATCATGCTGGTCAGACGTGTTGGTATAGGGTTTTGTTTCGAGTTTTCTTTCTCTTGCATAGATGTTATATGCGTTTTATATCCCTTAGTCGTCATTTACGATCACCTCCGGGTAAGACAGGGTGTGGTGAATTGTATTCTCACTCCTTCACCACACGGATAATACGGATTATTGATGCTAATTGAAAAACTGCACGTTAGAACTTGGTCAAATTTAAATGGAAAAACGTGAGACGCATTCAAATAATCGATAATGAGCCCAAATGTTTCTCGTTTTCAATCTTGAGAGAAATTATTTTATACTTTTTAACCGTTAACATGGTACAGTAGAAAAAAAAATCTTATTATTATTTTATACTTTTTAAATAACCATTATGTGAATGAAATTTTAGAATTAATTTTAAATCCTTTTTTTAAATTTTCTTCACAGTTTCAAGTATTTTGCTCAGTTTAAAATAAATTACAAAATTCCACCTGGACAGATATAATATATATTTTATTTATTGCTTATGGTGGCAAACGAGCAAGCAACACACCTTTTTTTTTCCTCTGCAAGGTGGACCATGGATGTGGTCGCGCTTCGACAAATTGGTCCGGGGCGACAGAAGAGGCGGCGCGCAACCCCATGGACCCACCCTGCAAACACCTCTCTTCGCCGTGCGAGCGGGCCACCGGTACCCGATCTTGGGGGGCCCGCCCGGCAACACATTTAATGGTGTGTCAAATTCAAATTCAAATTCAAATTCATTTATTATGCATAGGCCCTGCGAGGGCACTTACATATTGTCAGTTTTAACATATTATATTAATTCAATTAACTACCACCGGATCGGAAGTAGACCACTACTGAGAAGATCCGGCAAGAAACTCAGCGGGTTAGTCTGTTGTTTTTTCTTTTAAATCTTTTTTATACAAAAAATGGTACAACATATGTAATAAGAAATAGCTCCAGTGTGATGCCCTGCGAACCCAATAGTTCAAATAGAATGTAAAAATAACCACGGCTGGACCAGATCCCACAGGCGGCACCCGATCACGAGTTAACTACTAGGGCAGCCATCACTCCCCTCAACCACCTTGGAGGGAAGGGAGAGACCCGCCCCACGCAGCTACCGCAAGAAGACCTTTCAGTGAGCATGACCAATACCATGAGCTACAAACGCTAACCAAAGTCAAAATTCGTTGGGCAAAACACGCTACGCTTTACAAGTATGTAAAAATATTATAAAATAAAAACGAACAGTTTACAAATATATAGTAATTGCTGAATGAGGAGCTACTCATAGCCAGTCTGTAGTATCGCTTAGATAATCCTCGATTTTATAATAACCTCTTTTACAGAGTCTGTTTTTGACTGCCCTTTTAAATTTATTCACAGGCATGTCTCGGATATCTCTTGGTAATTTATTATAAAAGCGTATACATTGCCCCATGAATGACCTATTAATTCTTTCCAGACGAGTAGTGTGTACAACTAATTTGTCCTTATTCCGAGTATTAACACAATGAATGTCACAATATCTTTCAAAATTACTGATATTTCTTTTTACATACAATACATTCTCGTATATATATTGTGATACAACAGTCAGAATATTTACTTCTTTGAATTTCTCTCGAAGTGAAACTCTTGGGCCTAGATTATAAATTGCGCGGACAGCCCTTTTTTGGAGAACAAAGATACTACTCAGATCCGCGGAGCATCCCCACAGTAATATGCCGTATGACATAAGACTATGAAAATAAGCGAAATAAACTATTCTAGCTGTTTCAATATCAGTCAATACTCGAATTTTTTTGACCGCATAAGCCGCTGAGCTAAGTCTGTTTGACAATTTATCAATATGAAGGCCCCATTGGAGTCTAGCATCTATAGTGATACCTAAAAATACAGTTGATTCCACAAGGTCTAGAGCCTCACCATTCATTTGAACATTGGTTCCCACTTGTCTCACATTAGGTGTGGTAAACTTAATACATTTTGTTTTCTTCTCATTAAGAACTAGATTATTTGTACTGAACCAATGAACAACGTTTGACAGTGCGTTGTTCACATCGTCATAATTAAGCTTTTGTCTTTTGATTTTAAATAGCAAAGATGTGTCATCTGCGAACAACACAATGTTTTGACTTTCTCCTATATAGTAGGGTAAGTCATTCATGTAAACAAGAAACAGAAATGGCCCCAGAATGGACCCTTGTGGAACGCCCATTTTGATGACAGAACCAGATGATCGTGCACCATTAACATCGACCCTCTGAATTCTGTTGTTTAGGTAGGAAGTTAAAAGCTCAAGAGCGTTATTCCTGATCCCATAGTGGTATAGTTTTTTGATAAGGGTTTCGTGGTGCACACAATCAAATGCCTTAGACAAATCGCAAAATATACCCAATGCTTCATGCGATTCCTCCCAGGCTGCAAATATATTCTTTAACAATTCTACACCCGCATCAGTAGTAGAGCAATTCTTTGTGAAACCAAATTGATTTTTATGAAAAATACTATATTTATTAAAATGACTTAACATCTGATTGAGTAAAATTTTCTCAAATACTTTACTAAGTGTTGGTAGTATGGAAATAGGGCGAAAATTGTTAACATCTGACATACTACCAGATTTGTGCAAAGGAATTACTCTACTAATTTTCATGAGTTCAGGAAATACACCTCGAGCAACACAACCATTAAACACAAATGCCAGGTGGGGAGCAATAATAGATACTATAAAATTTACAGTCTTTACAGATAAGCCCCACAGATCTGCTGTTTTTTTTATATTAAGGGTTTTAAAAGACTTTAAGATGTCATTCACACTGACATCTGAAAATTTAAAGGAAGTGTTACATTTCACAATACATTGTTTAAGGAGCGATTCAGCTAAAATAGGGGACGACGCTAAATATTTTGTTGTTAGTACAGGCACATTTGTAAAATAGTTTTCAAATACTGTCGCCACTTCTTTATCCGCTTTCACATTTTTATCACCTATCTTTAAGTTGAAATCCCTTTTCCGTACAATGTTCCTACCGGTTTCACTATTTATCACTTTCCATGTCATTTTAATAATATCACTAGATTGTGTAATTTTGCTTCTCAGATAAATAGATTTAGCACAGGAACAGGCACGTTTAAATATTTTAGAATAATTTTTGACATATTCTAAAAATACTGGGTTAAGGTTATAAGATTTTTCATTATAGAGTTCATATAACCTTTTTCTACTCTTGAAGATACCACATGTAGCCCATTCACTAAATCCAGCAGGTACTCCAACTTTTAAAGTTTTGGGTTTAAATATTGTATTAAATTCAGTATCAATTACGCGGAATAGGGATGTATATAATTCATTAGGATTATCATGAATAGGCAACAGCGGTAACTTCATAGTCAAATTGTATCTAAAATGCTCTAAGCGGTTAGCGGTCATAGGAACAAAGGTAATACTTTCAGGTTGAATCCTACTAGTTCCAGGAAGTACAACAAGTTGCCCACAATGATCTGATTCTAAAGCACTTATAATAGATTTATTTATGGGCTTGAGATTTATGAATATATTATCTATACAAGTTGCACTCCCAGCAGCTATCCTAGTAGGTTCTAAAAAGACATTATATAAATTGTATGATTTCATTAATGTTATAAATTTTTGTGTAATGTTATTATTGTCTAATAAATTTATATTAAAATCCCCACATATCGCAACATTTTTATTAGAACTGGAGGTTTTGAATAAGACATCCTCTAGGTATTTTTCAAAAACACCATATGGTGAACATGGAGGTCTGTATATGCACACGACTATGAGCTGCTCACACTCAATACAGGAAATTTCAATTGCATGTTCAATAGAGAGTCTCACAATATCATTTCTTTCTTTAAATTTAATGGTATTATTTAAAATTATTAATGAACCACCTCGTATCATACTGACTCTATTGAATGAACTAGCAACATGGTGATTTGGAAAATTAAACACTTGTTGATTATTTTTGAGCCAGTGTTCAGTAATACAAAGAATATCTATCTGGTAATCATTCAAAAATAATTCAATTTCCAAATCTTTACATAACATACCCTGAATATTTTGATGTACCAGGTTAATACACTTAGAACTATTCTTAAGACTTAAATTCTTTGCAAAGCAAGAGTAGTCCTCTATTGTCTTAATGGCTAATTTAAATTATAATTTGAATTGATGTCATTATTTCCATTAGTGGAAATTAAAATTAAATTATTTATGTCAACATTACATTGCTCAATAGAAGCAATTTTGTTAGCCAAATTCTTGGCTGATGTAAAAAAAAAATAAGATAGCGAATCAGCTAACATATTTTTATAATATTTAGATAGATAAGAACTATCTTTTGTCAAAAAATGTTTTTTTTTTACATAATTGTTAATGTCAATTACATGGATTTTATTTCTAGTAGTATAATTCGATATTGATCTCATATTATGCAATGTCAAGTTTAAATTATAGATGGATTCATTTTCCATCTGTGTCAAATATGTTTTATAAGGAAATGTGAACATTACAATTTTGTCAATATTTAATTTACAAAGTTTAAGATTATATTCTTGCAATTGTTTTTTGCTCACACTTCGCATATTGCCAACAAATATCAATAATATACTACCAGTCTCAAAATTGTATTCAAATATTTTGTCCATTATATTATGGTATGACAAACCCGGCAAGCAGTAATTAACAATTGAATGCCCTTTTTCTGACAGCAGAACACCCATATTTTTGCCAATCTCATCACTAAACATAACAATTTTATTTTTATCATTTACATTAATGTTAGTTGTAGGTCGAGATATACCAACATCAATAGCTGTTAACAGGGAACTGCTAGTACAAGATTGAACGTTGTGCGAGCTTACATCAGAGCATTTTGTCTCGGAGATGCTTAAATGAGAACACTCTGTTGATAATTGACTATATATATTATTAACAGATTGACTATCACAACAGTTAGATTCATTTTGTTTTAATTTATCCATTTCTAATAAACACTCCTGTATTCGCTTTTCTGAATTTAAGTATTTAGTAGTCATGGATTCTAATTTTAATTGAAGACAATCAATTTTTATTTTAAAGTTATTTACATCATTTTCATGTTGTTTACTTTTATTTTCCAACTTATTAACATAAAAATCAAGCTTGTCAATCAGTTGTATTCTCTCTCTTTTTGATTTAACATTTTTAATAAAGAAACTATGCTTTTTAATAAGTTTCTGAGTTTTCTTAATATATTTATTTATGTTCACAAACTTTTTAAATTTTTTAAATGCTTTGGTCCTACTGCACCCGGTTTTCTCCCCTGTACAAGATGGTAATAATTCAGTTGTATTAAGATATGTAGAGGATATATCAGGTGCAACAGGAACCAAGCTTGGGGCACTGCTAACCAGCTCGTCAAACAAACTTTGGTTCAGTGAGGCCGTTACATTATATTTAGCATTTTCTAGCTCAGTTATTTGGTTATGAGCCTCCTGCAGTTGGTGTTCCAGAGTGCTTATCCGATTAAGGGAGTTTACATACTCAAGGCTGCACTCTTGAAGCCCATCCACAATAGTTTGGAAGTTGTCTCGTGCTTGTACAGCCTCACTGAGTTCCGTATGAAGCTGAGTCATTTCTAATTTTAAATTTTTATTTACTTCAAGCAGATCTAACAGTTCCTTTTCGCTGTCATCTCTCTCTCCGCTCAAAACACTACACATTTCCTTTGCTGCCTTCAATTCTTTCAAGGCCAAATGGAGTTTAGTTTCCTCCTGGCGAGCGAAGGCTTTGCGAGTCAGCATAATGTAATAAACTAATATGAAATTCCGTTAAAAGCAAATGAAAAGCGTAGCAAAAGCAGAGAGATAAAGTTAAACTGAACGGTAATATTTTTTTTTGTTTTCTAAATATATGTAGGTATTTGCCAAGAAATTCCGTGCTTAATAAACAAAAGAGCAACGAGTTATATATAATAGATGATTATAACATAAAGATAATGTACCTTATTGTGAGATAACAACGACAAGCAATATTTATGGCTTTTATTATCATCATCATCACAGCTCATATATATCCCACTGCTGGGCTCAAACCTTCTCCATAATAGAAGAGAAATTAACCTACCACGGTGACCGCTAGTTGGTATAGGTTTTTGATTAGAGTTTTCCTTCTTTTGCACAGATGTTATATGCATATTATATCCTTTAATCTCTTTTACAACATCCACGGGCAAGATTGCAGGTGGTGAATTGTATTCTTACTCTGTCACCACATAGTGAATTATTATCATTCAACTGTTTAAAAGTAATAGTACATTATTACAGCGGCCAGCAAAACAGGGATTGATGGACGAACGTGTAAATGTGGGCCGAGGCACACATACGTAAGTCCATCAATTCCTAGTTGTGGCCAAGGCTTGTATAGTGCTTTTCTCAAATAATGCGCGGAAATTAAACCTAAGTAGTATTAAGTAGAACTGTATACATGACGAACAACGAACAACATTTTTCACGTAAAGGGTTCAATTGTTTTTTTTTTTCATTATCAAACAGGTTTCTTTTTCAAGCCAGTTCGAAATTTAAATAAAACTTTGATAAGTTGCCTATTTAGTTACCATATTGAAGTAATAAATCGTTCCATTTTTGAAATACACGATAGATATGAATTTACATATATATTTATTTGACCGCTAAAACACGGCAGATATGGATTTTCATATATTTTTTGCCGGCCGCTGCTCGCTCAGTACAGCAATTTCGATTTATCTCGAAGAAGTTTCTTTAAATAGGACTAATCCTACCACACATTCCCACCATTGTAACTCCTGTAAGCCAGGATCCACAATGGTCACTATAAATGACACCGATGTTTGACCCTCAGGCAATCCCGGGAAATGATTTTAATTGTCTTGGAACCCGCAACAAATTTAATTAGAAAAGTTAAAGAGGAGCAGTTGGAAAAGAGTGATTGCACTTCCCTCCCAGGCAAAGCGGGAGACAGAAAGCAATATTCACTAGTCAGCCAATAAGTAAAGGGTTGTACAGCTACGATAAGCGCAGCTGTATGGCACCACGGGTATGGGATAACTTAACGGGGCCTATATGTGAGCCTTAAGATTGGTTGCAGTAGTAGGTATGGCAGAAAACGCCTAAATGCACGGAAATTTTCTCGAGTTGCTACAAGATCCGTATAGTATATTGCTCCAGATGTGACTTGCGAACTGTCTAACATAAGGTCGCGCTCGTAACGCCAGAGATCGCACTCCCAGAGAATGTGATGTGCTGTTTGTTCATAATCGTGGTTATGTGTAAAACATTGACATAGTGGTGAAGGTGCGAGTTTAAAAGAAAATAATTTACTTTTAAAGTTGCCATGACCAGTTAGAAATTGGGCTACAAAATGGTCAACCTCCAGCCACACTCTCTTTAGGCGCTCGCGGACGCATGGTAAAAGTATATAGAGGTGACGGCCCTTCGATGATGAATCCCATCTTTCTTGTCATTCAATTAAAAGTTCTTCATAGACAACGGATTGCGGTGCAAACAATCGAGCGATTTTATTACGGTCGCGCGGTAGAAGGAAATCTGTGTTCATATTATCCCTTGTCGTGTAATACATTGATGGCCGTCTCTGAATCTCCAAGTCAACCGGAAGGACACCCGCGAGTACTGGCAAGGCCTCGGTACTGACCGTCCTGTAGACTTTACATAAGAATATTAAGGCCAATCGTTGGCTTTGTTATAATTTAAGGCGAGCTGCTCGTATGGTAGCCCTATCAGCCCAAACGGGTGCAGCGTAACAAATACACCCCAAATATGTGGCCATATATATAGTTTTTAGTGTATTAAAACGAAGGCCCCAGGTAGACGTTGATATTCTAGTAAGCGCATAGAAATTTCATTTCGCTTTTTCACCTACAGTTTTAATATGCTCGACAAATGAAAATTTTTTTTCTAAGAGTAGACCAAGATAGCAAACTGATTTTTTCTTTTTGACTGTCATATTATTCAATTTTATACGCGGCAACGATTGTAAATTTGGATATAAAGGTGATACGTTTTTTGTGGGGCAAATGTAAGCCGATTTCGTGTGCCCCATTCGAATATATTATTGAGACAAATTTCTGCTAATTTCTCTAAACCGTCTCTAGTGTTTGATTCTACGAGTAGAAGACTTCGAAGAAGTTTGTCAAAATAATGCTCAAATTTCCAAGCATGTTTGAAAAATAAATATTTTCTTATGGTACATATCATCATCATTCTCCTCCTCTTATCCCAATTGCTTGGGGTCGACACTATGTTCCCCTCTTCCTACATATTGCAAAAGTTATTGGCAATAGTTTTATGACCGGCCGCTTGTCTGACGTCAACCCTTCTTGGAAATGTAATTGAAGTCAATACGGAATCAAGTGGAGTTGGTTCAGGTCGATATAAGGCTTTTAAATCGTCTTTTACGACATCCTAGAGTAAACTAAAGGTTGGTAGTATTTGTAGCCCCACAGCGATTTCTAATGTACTTATATTGACATAATATTTATCATTTTAGTATTCCCCAAACAAAACTATTCTGTAATAAACAATAATTTCGGATTTACCCATTATACTTAGAACTATTGGGTATTTATTATGATTAGTGTTGCCAACTTAGTATTATAAAACCAATAACATTTTTAGGTAATATTTTTTTATAGTAGCACCATTAGAAAAAAAAAGAGTCGACAGTGATTACACGGCGGGTTATTGTATACTGTCACCGAAGAAAAAGATCGGGTATCGGTGGACTGCTCGCACGGCGAAGAGAGGTGCTTGCAGGGTGGGTTTATGGGGTTGTGGGCCGCCTCTTCCATCGCCCCGGACTGATTAGGTTGGGCGTGACCACAGCCATAGTCCGCCACAAGAAATAAAAAGGGTTATTGCATTCTAACTAATGGATATGGGTTGAGATGAAGACATTATTGAATTTAAAAACATAATCAATAATTTATCGCCATATTATATTATATACAGAATTTAGTGTCACATGGCATAAACTATAATTAAGGGAGAATCAGCATGCCCGTAATTACTTCTTATTTTCCCTCATTTTCAGACAAATAAAAAGTAGTTCCGATGTTATAATGAAACATATCCTGGTCAAAATCGCAACCTTTTGGGTTCATCATAGTCTAGTAAAAATTAGCGTTAATGTAATTTAATTTTTATTTATACAAAAGTATTATATTCTTCGATGTAAGGAAAAATATACTATATTATTTTTTTAAGGAAAAATAAGTTATATTTTTTGATTATATTTTTTTAGGACAATTATAATAGTTTTTTTTAGAAAAATATTCTAATTTTTTTTTTAGAAAAATATTTTTTTTCAGGAAATATATACTATATTTTTTTAGGAAAAATATACTATATTTTTTCTGTATACTGTATTGACAACGTGTATGCGTAATTTAAAGACAGCCGGTTGATTAGTTAAGATGTGAACGCGTAACAAACAAAAAATCACATTTATAATATTGAGATACAAGTAGATATGTTTACATCTAATTTGCGTAGAATCAGTACACATGTACGCATAGTCAAGTATGCGTGCACTGAATGAAAGATTAACACGACTACGTAGTCATCGAACGCACAGTAAATTTTAATTGACATGGAAATTACGAGTTGCGCATAAACTAAGGCTGGCAACAATCATGACACAGGTAACCGGTTTTTAATACGATCTAAAGATCCACAGCATATTGAAAGAAGTCATTGGTATACCTAGCCGTATTTATTTTCGTAGTCTGTGTAAATATACACGTTTTATTTTTATGACGTGTGAGTAAAGAATATATAATTTTTACACCTTAGTTTCGTGCCTATGAGTATAGGATATCACCAGCTGTATGGTAGCGGCTACGAATACTACCAACCCTTACTTTGCTCGTGGATGTCGTAAAATATGACTAAGAGCCTGATAACGACCGAGGCCAACTACATCTGATGCCATTTGGTCAACAATTACATTCCCAAAGAGGGTTGACGTCTGGCAGGCGGCCGGTCATAAAACTATTGCTAATAACTTCTATAATATATACTATGAAAAAAGAGTACATATTGTATCGACCTCAAGTAATTAGGATATGAGTAGGAGAATGATATGAGTAGGAGAATGATAGTATAGGATATCATCAAATTTCGATAAGAATTCATATGAGGCCTGAGGGTATGATATCTTCTGTGTGTTCTGTGAATTGCTTTGTTAGGTGGATTCAAGAATGGTTTAGATTAATAATAAGTGGTATATGGTACTGCAAATACGTAAAGGTTTTTTGTTTTATTTTATGTTAAAGATTATCAGAACGGTGCTTGGTGGTTGAACTTGTATGTCATAACAAATTTACTGTTTTCTGAAGAAAAGAAAATGAACCATTTCTTGAATAAAAACCTCTCATCATGAAGAAAATGATTTAGTTTACCATAAACTCTTCTGTTATCGGATACCATCAGAATGAGGTCTGTGACCTCATTCTCGCTATCTAAAATTCATTACCGTAAAACCGAATAAAACTTATTAATTTCTGATTTTTACTCCGATGCTCCGATGGTTCGGATATGTGGAAAGAATGCCGAACGAACGTCTGGTTAAGAAGATATACAATGCGAAAGTGGAAGGATGACGGTACCGGGGGAGACCGAGACTAACTTACCTAGACCAGATTGATCACGTACTGAAGGACGGTGGAGTCAAGAGTCTCCGAAACCGGCGAGCGTGTATAAAGAGAATTATGACTGTTGAGGAAGCGAGTGAAGTATGCAAGGATAGAGTTCTCTGGCACTCTGTTATCTCTGCCTACCCTGCAAGGGGTATGGCTTTATGATGTGTATGTATGTATGTAATTTCTGATTTTTACGCGATTTTACTATTTTTACGGCTTCTTTCGTGTTTGTATTTGATTTTTAACTTCTTGACATTTCGAATACTTATAGCGTTCATGGTCATATGAGGACTTTCATAAATGTTCTAAATTGTTCTAAACATTGGGAAATTCAAGATTGTTCGATATATTGGGAAATAATATTTTATCTGATTGTGAATTTTGATCTTACGAGCGGCTTATTGATATTATCAAACATTATTTTTTAAAAACCAACCTTTTTCACTATATATTGAACCTTTGTATCGCAGGGGATTTTACAATTGGCCACCGAAGACAAAGATCGGGTACCGATGGCCGGCTTGCACGGCGAAGAAAGGTGCTTGCAGGGTCTATGGGTTGCGCGCCGCCTCTTCCGTCGCCCCGGACCGTTTTGCGGGACGCGAACATCTCCATAGTCCGCATAAAAAGAAAAAAAGGGATTTTACAATTGTTCAATTAATAATAATAATAAAGCTAACGCAAAACTCGGAGGAACATTATTTGGCTCCCTAAGTTCTTTTGATATAAAAAAAAAATGTATCACAAGATTTACAGGAAAGCCAATAAACCGCAGGGCAGCTTGTGGCGAGCTGAATGTGAGTGACGACACTGCGGTCCTGAATACTCCAGAGAGTCGATCAGGGACTCGTCTCCAGCTGGCCTTCATTGGCTGGCTAGAGTGGAAACCGAAGAGTGCCCGAAGGACTCTCAGCTCTGGCTTGCCTTAAACAGCTGATCAGAGAGGGGTCGCCAGAGCTATATGCTCGGGGGTGGAAGTGTCATTTTCAAGGGCATAATTACGGGGAAACCATGAGTTTGTTTATCGCAGACTCAATGGTGAAACCGGCGCCGCACCGCTCGACACCCCTAGCCACTTACATCAATGTTGCCCTCTGTTGCCCGTATGACTTGTGTGTCTGTGGCGACTATTTAGGGGGCCCATTCAGTGAGTTGGCGAGTCACCGTCTGCCACCGTTCAGCTCTTAACATGGGTTTGAAGGCAGACGACAGTTATAAATTCATAGATTTAAGATGAACCAGTCCACTAAACACCCACTCCCATATTTCATATATTAGATACCATCATCATACAATAGTTTTACACTTACTGCTGGCATTCCACGTATGTTAAGTGCAGACGTGGAATGTCATCGGTAGGTGTCCCACCCCAACATTTAGATTAAATTTCTCCAAAGGCCTCTGCGTGTTGGATCCATATCCCCATGTAAGCCTCCCAAAGGACCGGGCATCTTCCCTGTGGAGGATCCCGTGAATTAAAAGGAGATACAAATAATAATAATAATATTTATTAAAGTGACCAAGACTCAAATGATTAGTACGACTTACACCTATGTTAGTAATAAAAATAAAATTACAAACGGCACATCACAAGACATAGGCATGTCACCGCCACAACATCCCATGAGAGATGGCGCAGCAGCGGCCCATGAATGTACAGTCCAGTCTGCTCGATATCATATTCAGGATACTGTTAGCGCTGCCACGCACCCTGCGCACCAGGGATGCACACCGCTTACGCATTGTTGAATAGAAACAATCAACACGCGCGTCTGCGAACATCCCCGATGCACTACAGTAGCGAGGCAGCCCCACCAGTACCCTGAACGCATTATTATATTGAACGCGGAGGGCACTATAGGATCTTTGCGTATATGCCGCCCACAGGCTGCATGTGTAAAATGCTGTACAGTAGGCACGAAACAAAGTTATCTTCACATTCAGTGTACAGTGAGCAAACCTGCGAGCGAGCATATTCGCCCGAACCGACAATGCCCTCCGCTCTCGTTCGATATCCTCATCGTCCTTGAGGCTAGGGGTCAGTATGTGACCTAAATATTTGAATTTAAACGTTCTCTGTAACGGCGTGCCATTCAGGTATACAGTTGGTACAAGACTGGGATATTTACCCCCAGCCCCAAAGACCATAAGTTCGCTTTTAACACTATTATATGTCAATCCGTGTAATTCAGCATATTGTTCACAACGTGCTATTAGCTTCCGCAGACCACAGATCGACGCACTCAGCAGCACCATGTCATCTGCGTAACTGATGTTATTAACGTTCACTCCGTCAATGTGACAACCAACTTTCGTGCTGCTGAGTTCACCGATCAGATCATTGATATAGAGATTAAAGAGGGTTGGGGAAGTCAGACCCCCCTGTCTTACCCCACATTCCAACTTATACGAACACGACAGTGCTCCTGCCCATCGTACGTTGTTGACCTGGTTTCCATACCAATATTTTAAGATGTTTACCACTTCCGGTGGTGCCTGAGCATCTTCTAGTTTTTTCCATAGTAGATCATAGGAAACCAGGTCAAATGCTTTGGATAAATCAAGAAAGCAACCATAGACAGGCGTCCTACGTTTCGTATAATATGTAATAGCATGCTTAACGCACAACACAGCTGTTTCCGTAGACAGACCAGGTCGGAAACCAAATTGGTTATCGTGAGGTATTATGAACTTACCTAGTTGTGCATTAAGCACGCCATCAAGCACCTTAGACATTACGGTAGCAAGCGAGATAGGCCTGTAGTTACGTGAGTCCGCGAGATCGCCAGTTTTATTTTTAACAACAGGCACTACCACTGTCCGCACCATCTCACTCGGTAAGTAACAATGAGCAATACACAAACTGTACAACATAGACAGAATCTTAGGTAGGTATACACCAGCATATCGAAGGTGCTCTATGCTGAGCCCATCATGGCCAGGGGACTTACCACGTGACATAGTTGTTATTAATTGGGCCATCTCTTTAGCATTAAAACTCAACTCTAGTGGCATACCGGGTTCAACCTTGGGCATAGCACTCGAAGTACCCAAAGGAGACTTAACATAAAAAAGATCTTTAAAGTGATTAGCTATGTCTGTCGGATCACTCACGCCGCCGACACACACAGGAACACCCGGTTTTTCTCGTAATTTATTCGTATTCTTCCAAAAAGCTCGAAAATCATTATTAGAGTGGTGAGAAGCTAGAATATCCATTTTTATTTGATTTTCATGTTTTTGACACCACCTTAATCGTGCCTTGAAAATTTTCCTAGCCTCACACATCCTTTCATAATAACGACCGTGTCCTGGCTTACCATGCCATACCCACAGCGTAAAATGGTAACGAGCTTCCTTATGTGCATCCGCGACGTGTTTGTTCCAGCCTACCACTTTCCTTGTTGTTATTTTATTACAATTATAGCACAAAACGGCTGCCTCCCTTAGGGCGTGTACAATTTCGTTATATATTTTATCTATACAGTTTAGATGGCTACTAATGTTACATGTTTTATCACAACACTTATAAAGTTCTTGTGGAAAGTCGATCAATTTTAGTCTATGATTACACTCTCTCGTATAAAAATTTATCTGTTTGGCGTTTCTTTCACCCCATACAACTTTGTTATGCCCAATATTTATATCAGGCCTTAATGAAGTTAACACATTTAAATTACACTCTATTACTAATGGAAAGTGATCCGACCATAAAACATCGTATGACACTGAAACATTTTGAACAGACTGAGCGGTAGCTTTAGTCACTATACAGTGATCTAACCACCGCTTAGATCCATGAGATTCACTGATGAATGTGTACCTGTCTGACATTTGCCCTAGAAGTTCTATGTCGATACATGTCCAGTCTTGCTCCCCACAAAAATCTGAAAGTTCCTTAAAGAACCGTTCAGATGGGTGAGCGTTAAAATCTCCTAATATATAAACATAATCTACGCTACAGTTCTCTATAATAGCACTCACCGAGCTAAGGATATCCGTAAAATCTGTCACATTTGAGTTCATGTCTGTGGGCATATAAACACTCATCACTAATAACGACTTATTATTTAACACTATTTTAATTGCACGGAGACGCAGTTATTGCACTGAATAATATTAACTTGGTGAAATAGACGTCGTCTCCATAGCAAGGCTACTCCTCCATAAGGTCTGCCGCTTAATATACCCGCTGAAGTGTCCACTGCCGATACTCCAGTATAGTTAAAATCATCATCAATGGTATTTAAAAACATGATCTCCTCTGGTAATAACCACGTCTCTTGTAGTGCAATTATATCGGATGATTTGCATAATTCGCGAATGCAATGCAAAGACCTCTTTACATTTTTACAATTAAAACTGATTAACTTACAAATATTATTAGTCATTAATTGATTTGATTTGGGCCGTTTTCCGCGTTAGAAAAATCAGTTAATCTTTTAGGCTTAAAATGCACAAAACGACGAAAAATAACTCCCTGGGGCCATAACTTATCGTCTAGGAACATAGGTAATTTATGTTGAGATACAAAAAATTTATATGCATCGTACTCACAGTGTCGTTTAATTAATATTTTCTCTAATGAAACAATTTCATCAGTTTTTTTCTTTATATAATCGACTATATCACATTCCGAGGTGTTCTTGTGTACATTGGTGATAAACATAGGTATATGTCTTTCAGCCTCCCTAAACTTATCCTCAGATGCAACGACAACGCTTCCAAAATTACCTACAATACGGTTTTTAGACGTTCGCTTCTTTCTTTGTACTAATGTAAAACCATCATTCTCTTTTATAACGTCCTCATATGTGTGTTGTCTCGCAGCCTTGGTATTAAACAACTGATAACTCGATCGGTTATCAGCTATCACATTGTGTACAGCAGAACTTCCAACCCCATTGGTTTCAGTTTCTACATTTTTAATTATTAATTCATCACGGTTATTTTGTAATTGCGATCGTTCACCGCTACCCTCTTTACGATTAATATCATTTACAATTTTAAAATTTTTATTCATAAGTACTGGTAACTGTTGTTTAGATACGTTTGAACGTGACAATATCACAGGCTCACTGCTACAACAATCATTTCGATCCATATTAACCTTTCTAGGTGAAGGTGCTAATTTGGATGAATTTTTCGCAATATAACACTCATTTTTAAGGTCTTCGAATTGTTCTTGCGTAACATATGTCGATTTAATGTTAGATATTTCAGCTTGTAAAATGACGAGATCCTTCAAGAGCTTTGAAACATCCAAATGATCAAAGGTAAGAGGCGGTAATTTGCTCAAATCACGAGCCACAAATATAGGCAATTTATCTGGCTCCGTTATCTTAAATATATTAATAATATCATTCAGGACTCGATTCTCCTTACCCTTGCCTTTACGAACAGTTTTACATAAATCACTAGATAATGATTCAAGTAACAACGACTTAGATTTTTCTATCTCATCACTCGTAAACGCTGACGCACATATACGAACCAAGCTGGTTTCATCAGCTATCGATACCTTATTTTGCACATAAGATAAAAGTTCATCAATAACAATATTACACTTATCGCATTTAATAAAGTTCGCCATTCTCACAATATCACTTACGAACATACGTGCAACGCTAATGCATGCACGCGCAAGACTCAAATCACACCCAGATTTAAAATAAACACTCAAGTATCACAGAACTGTCCTGCTTAAGAATCGAACTCACATCATTTGGCACGAAATGTTAGTATTTATACCACTCCTAAATCAATTCAATCAAATTACAATTAAGCTCTTCTAGAAATATAAGACTGGAACTGAATATGGCCGTGTTCTTAAGAGCCTTAATTAAGATTTAATATGCTTAGTCAACTCATGGAAAATCGATTTTTTAACTAACATAATTGCGTCACAAATATGAATCATGGTATTTGAAGTGGAAACTTCTTTAGGAATACTGTTTAGTTTATTTTGTGGGTATTGAATGAAATTGAGACATTATTTGAGATATTTATTTTATGCTGTGTGGCTACGAATAATACCAACCCTTACTATGCTCGTGGATGTCGTAAAAGATGACTAAGAGTCTTATCACAACCTGGGACAATTCCACCTGACATCGTTTGGTCAACAATTACATTCCTAAGGAGGGTTGACGTCTGACAGGCGGCCAATCATAAAACTATTGCAAATAACTTTTACAATATGTTCTATGAAAGAAGAGTACATATTGTATCGACTTCAAGTAATTAAGATAAGAGTAGGAGAATGATGATAATGTCTTGTAATCTAAGTGGTACAAAGTATTTTGTCTCTTTTTAAAGACCTGACTTTTTAAAGACGGCTGCACTAAGAAAATAATTTTGGTATGGTAAGAGACTTTACAAACATATAATTTAGGGACACAAATTACAAAAAGATTAATCATTTAGCATTGTCGTACGTGGTAAATGAACCCGTAGCTCTTGACAAAGTAGATCGGTATTATAGCCACTACGTCATTTGTTTGTGCAGTCATTTTCAATATTGTTGCTGTAATTTCTATTGAAAAAATTCTTAGAATTATCTGTTAACTACTTATTGTGGAACAGACGACATCAGTTAGAGTATTTTTTTTTTAAAGACACCTCCCTGCACTAAGGAAATAGTCCTTGTTATGCGGGGGACTTTACAAACATGCAATTAACGCATACAAATTACAACCAGACTCAGAACAACACTTTGTGGTTCGTACAAAGTATTGTCCTGTATGGAATTCGAACCCACGGTACTGGCAGGGAAGGTCGGTATCTAAACCACTACGCTATCTGTCCAGTCAAGTTGACTCAGATCGATGTAAAATTCTTAGTCATTTTCTACTACACTCAAGAGCAATGTAAGGGTTGTTAGTATTTTGTAGTCGCTACTAAACAACACAAGAGTCGCTATGCCAATAATACGGTAAAAAAGGGGAATGCTCATTGAAGTATAGAGTACGGTTTCACGTTGTACATTAAAGAAACATATCTTGTATTGTTGGGCTCTAAATGTATTTTCTATTACAAAAAGAATTGTATCTCTACTTCGCTGAGTTATTGCATAAAAGGCCTATGAAGCTCATTCATCATCTCAGCTCATATATGTCCCACTGTTGGGCTCGAGCCTCCTCCATAATGGGAGGGAAATTAACCTACTATACCACGCTGGTCAGACGTGTTGGTATAGGGTTTTGTTTCGAGTTTTCGTTTTCTCGCATTGATGTTATATGCGTTTTATATCCCTTAGTCGTCTCTTACGATCACCCACGGGTACGATAGGGGTTGGTGATCTGTATTCTTACTCCGTCACCACACGGAAAATGAAGCTCATTAAATTAGGTTATATTTTCACATTAAATTAGGTTATTATTTACAGTTTGCCGACTTGGTCGTCTTTTTGGTTGATCAGTATCATTTAAGAATCTTGTAGCCATAGAATGGTGTCTTCGATAGCAATGTATATGGCATCCGAAATATTGTTTGGCAAAAAAACTTCACATTGAAAAGACATGTTTAAGACATGGCTATATACTATAATGTACTTTATTTGGAACCTATACTTTCTTCTTCTTCTTCTTCTTTTCTTTGTGTATTGGCAATCAGCTACTTACTTACTACTTATACGAGCTATTGGTGCCAGTGTCAAGTTATAATTATTTTTAGTTTCAGATAGTCTAAAGCCTGAGAAAGGACATAGGCAACTTTTTAATTGCAAAAAGCGTTGTAAAGGGTTGAAAAGGGGGATGAGAGATTGCACGAGGAATAGTTACTTTGGATTAACGCTAACTTACGACTATTCCACGCGGACGAAGTCGCGGGCAGAAACTAGTATTATATAAAAGGTGACATGATAATTGAAAACTTGATTTTTAATAATAATTAGTTATTGCACGTTTTATTTTGATCGTATATAAATTTGCGGCACCAGAAAATTGTGCGGGACGGGCCTCCAGACAAAAGTGTTGTAGTTAGCTGACGTCCCGTTTGGTCGCTGGTTCGGTGGTGAAGTGGACTGTATATCGCCGGGACCAGGAAATTATTGAAGAAATAAAACGCTTGATTGAAGTAACTTATGCACCTCGGACGAATATTACACTATTGCTGCCTAGCCCCCACGTATTATTACTTGAAGTTCACTATTTCACTATATCTCCATACTAATATTTGCGGCCACTCAAGAACCGTCATCTATTAGGATCTAAGCCCTACAACCATCCTGTTAGCCCTTGCTAACACGCGTTTTGCACCTAACGCGCATTTGGCGGCCGACTGGATACGACTGGGTACGCACGAATGCGCATTTAACACAATAGCTTCTTTAGCATATCGGTTTCCTCCATCGGTCATGTACTGAAGGAAGGTGGAGTCAAGAGTCTCCGAAACCGGTGAGCGTGTATGAAGAGAATTATGAATGTTGAGGAAGCGAGTGAAGTATGCAAAGATAGGGTTCTCTGGCACTCTGTTCTCTCTGCCTACCCTGCAAGGGACATGGCGTGATGGTATGTATGTATGTATGTAATAATAATTTGCTTGATGTTCTAAACGAAACCATATATGGGCATACCCCTTTATTTTTTAAACAATTTTTAAAGGAGTTATGCCATTAGAATATACTTATCGCAAATACGTTTAGCATCCAAGCCGACGTAAGCCCGGTATACCGCGGTATACTAGTGGTATCGGTGACCGGTATCGTAGTTCGGAAGAGCGGTATCGGTCGGTTCCGCTCAGTGCCGGATGCTTGATATCTACAATGCTTAGCGCACGTTTGATGATACTTTTAGCGTATTATATTATATATATTTTTAAAGGTAATATGTACTACTTTTTATTTAAAATAGAAGTGTATCATTATCTCAACTCATATTTCACTGGATTCGAGAGTCCTCTAAAACAGAAGGAAAATTGACTTATTATATCACGACAGTCAGATGGGGTGGTATTATTAAGTTTTGCATATATATTCATATATATATATATATATGTATATAGCAGGCTCGGCCACGCGTTGCTGTGGCTAAGGTAGCCTCATTAACACGTGGTGGTTAGGCTAATAAATTGTAGCTTATATGAAACGTTTGTACGTTTAACGTTTTGCGGCTGGATGATGGAATGTCGCCTTGGTTGACGTCAATATCGGCGTTAAGCAGGGGTGCGTTCTGTCAGGCAGGCTGTTTATCATATATCTGGATAAATGTCTCCAAAGGTTGAACGATATGAATGTGGGAGTCCAGATGGGCGACTCAGTGGTCATAGCTCTGCTTTATGCAGATGATGCAGTCCTGCTGGCACAGTCAGCGACTGACCTGCAGACCCTAGTCGACACAATGACAGAAGATTGTAAGAAAAGGGGTCTACGCGTGAATGTGAGCAAAACCAAAATAATGGTCTTTGAAAGAGATGAAGCCAGAACAGATGTAAGAGTAACAATAGGTAATGATGTACTAGAGTAAATGGATGAATTTGTATATCTTAGATGTGGATTTAGCAGAGATGGAAGATACACCACTGATATAAAGTGAAGAGTGAATGCGGGAAATAGAGTGAACGGAGCGTTGGGGCAACTTCTCGGCAGCCACCACCTCAGTCAGAAGGCACGTGTAGCAATACATAACGCAGTGCTTGTCCCAACATTACTGTATGGAAACGAGAGTTGGGTATGCAGAAAAGAGTATGAAAGTAAAATTAATGCGGTCGAAATGCGATCTCTACGGAAAATCTGTGGAGTTAGGCTGACCGACCGCATTCGTAACGACGACGTAAGAGAGCGAGTAGGTATGAAAGAGAGTATTGGTGTAAAGATGCGAAAGGGAATGCTCCGATGGTTCGGACATGCGGAAAGAATGCCGAACGAACGTCTGGTTAAGAAGATATACAATACAAAAGTGGAAGGATGTAGGTACCGGGGAAGACCGAGACTAACCTACCTAGACCAGATCGGTCAGGTACTGAAGGAAGGTGGAGTCAAGAGTCTCCGAAATCGGCGAGCGTGTATGAAGAGAATTATGAATGTTGAGGAAGCGAGTGAAGTATGCAGAGATAGAGTTCTCTGGCACTCTGTTCTCTCTGGCTACCCTGCAAGGGATATGGCGTGATGATATGTATGTATGTATGTATGCTGAAGGAATAGACACTGTTCTTTACAAATTTAAAAGAAATAAAAAAAAACCTTGTCATCGATTAAAATATCCTTTAAAATTAAAATATCCTTGACATCAATCGCAGTTTCACCTAAAGAATTCAATCAATAATTTAAACAATACTTGAATTCTGAATACACATTCAAAAATTAATCAAAATCGGTACAGCCATTTAGGTAGTTAACTTAATGTATATAAATACATACGAATAAAAATCTTATATATTCATTTTATTTTAAAAGACTTTACAAACATGCATCAATGCAGATAAAATTACACCACACTCAGAACAAAATTTTGCGCATTTCACAAAGTATTGTCATGCGTCGGAATCGAACCCACGGCACTGGCACGGAAGGTCGTTATCTTAACCACCACGACATCTGTGCAGCGTCATGTATAAAGATTCATCATCATCATCACAGCCCATAAATGTCCCACTGTTGGGCTCAGGCCTCCTCCGTAATGGGAGAGAAATTAACCTACTATACCGCGTTGGTCAAACTTGTTGGTATAGAGTTATGTTTCGAGTTTTCCTTCTTCAATATGCGTTTTATATCCCTTAGTCGTCTCTTACGATCACCCACGGGTAAGATATGGGGTGGTGAATTGTATTCTCACTCCGTCACCACACGGATGTATAAAGATTAATAAAAGTAAAAGACAAAAACAGTTTTTCATAAATAAATTTATTAAATTTACTTAATTCAATGTCGACAAAATAATCCAGTGTATCTATATTATGATGACAATTATTTAAATATAGTTGTTTTAAACAAATAATAAGCATAGTTAAAATATTAATAAAATAAATCATCAATCTCCTACTCTTATCTCAATTACTTGGGGTCGATACAATATTTACTCTTCTTTCATAGTACATGTTGTACAAGTTATTGGCAATAGTTTTATGACCAGCCGCCTGCCAGACATCAATCCATCTTGGGAATGTAATTGTTAACCAAACGGCATCAAATGGAGTTGGTTTAGGTCGTTATAAGTATATAATAAATCATTTATTTTATTAATAAAATAAATGAAATATAATAATTACAAATACACTAAAATCTGCACATATAATATAAAATATTGTAAAATTTTACAATAGAAAAATGATTCATTACTTTAATAGAGTAAATTTATAATAAAACGGAAATACGGAACTCCTCTATTAACCATCAACACTGAAATACATTCAAAACATCAAGAATTGAAAATTCAAATACAAACGCGTTAAAATCCGTAAAAATAGTTTTATTTCAAATATGTAGATAATATTGGCGTAAACATTTACGAAGTAAATTTACGCTATATAACTAAACTGCACATGGAAATTAATTCAATAAATATAAAGTTACTAGTTTCTGCCCGCGTCTTTCCCCACGTAAAAGGTTACTTTCCTAAAGTTTTTCATTCCCTATTTTTATTTAACCTCTTAAGGGTAATTTTTTTACGAAATTTTAATCTCATATTTATTTATATCTAATCATTAGCCTAAAAATAAGTTTCAAGCTTCTTCTGGCTTTAAAAATGACGATAATTCCTTACAAATTTTCATCCCCCTTTACAACCGTTTTTTTGCATTAAAAAGTAGCCTATGTCCTTCATCAGGCTCTAGACTATATGTGTACCAAATTTCATTTAGATCGGTTCAGTAGTTTTGGCGTGAAAGAGCGACAAACAGACAGACAGACAGAGTTACTTTCGCATTTATAATATTATTAGTAAGGATTAATAAGAAATAAAAAATACCTATAACATTATTGCTATATATTTATTAATATATAATGTACCGAGAGAGACCGAGACTAACCTACCTAGACCAGATCGGTCATGTACTGAAGGAAGGTGGAGTCAAGAGTCTCCGAAACCGGCGAGCGTGTATGAAGAGAATTATGAATGTTGAGGAAGCGAGTGAAGTATGCAGAGATAGAGTTCTCTGGCACTCTGTTCTCTCTGCCTACCCTGCAAGGGATATGGCGTGATGATATGTATGTATGTATGTATGTATAATTTATAAAAAAAGGGTCACTTCTTCTGGAATGAAATCAGATAAATTCACTTCAAAAGAACAAAAAATGCAACATTAAAACCGTAACAGACTAGTCAATCAGGCCTATATATTTATTAAAACAAATATAAACTAGTTTTTAAAACTATTTAAAA
Organism: Lymantria monacha; assembly: GCA_905163515.2. NCBI lineage: Eukaryota > Metazoa > Arthropoda > Insecta > Lepidoptera > Erebidae > Lymantria > Lymantria monacha. Next base: position 5,669,493 of record LR991105.1, on the reverse strand, counting down.
TTGCAGAAACAATTAATTTAATTTCAAGCCAATACTTTATTTGATTCAAATTATAGACTGTTACAACTATATTAAAAAAAACAAATTTGAGTTTTGGACAAAGATTACATACTAAAGCAATAATCTAATAATAGTAATAATCATTTATTTATTACAAAAATAAACATTACAAAACAATCAAAGTTAATTCACAATAAAAATACTATTAATACACGAGAAATATAGTAGAATTGGCTTACTGAAGTTTGTTTGACGAGTTACAATTCTGAGTTATTAAAATCTGTCTCCTAAACTAAGCCAAGAAGGCTTGTATCTTAGGAAATTGTGTTCAGCCTAATCATTACCAATCTGATTTATAAAATAGTCGAGTGTAAGTAATCCCCATATACCATATACTAAGGTCTAATAATCTTTGTATTATTTAGGAGTTAGTATGAAAGAATACGTTTCACTTACGCAGTTCCTCATTCATGATTCATTTAATTTACGCAGTTTCTCATTTATAATCAATAATTATAAACTTGAGCTTAAATTTTGCATAAACATTAAGTTAATGTTTATGCTTATCATTTATAATGAGGGAATTCAAATTAATACATAAATAATCATTTATAATCAATAATTATAAACTTGAGCTTAAATTTTGCATAAATATTAAGTTAATGTTTATGCTTATCATTTATAATGAGGGAATTCAAATCAATACATAAAGAATCATTTATAATCAATAATTATAAACTTGAGCTTAAATTTTGCATAAACATTAAGTTAATGTTTATGCTTATCATTTATAATGAGGGCATTCAAATCAATACATAAAGAAAACTTATTTTATTAAATATATCTGGATTTATGAAATCCGATTACGAAATGAAAAATGATGTCGCAAGCGGGATTCGAACCCGCGCCTATTGGGATTCCGGCCCAATCGTGCTGCCACTACACCACCGCGACTAATTGTAGGACATGCAAATTTCACTTCGTATTATATTTACGTCTTAAGGTGACGGTATGCTATCTACCCGACAATGTTTACACATTGTCGGGTAGGTATCATTTTTCATTTCGTAATCGGATTTTATAAATAATTAAGCATATTAAATGCTAAATTTCAGTAATTTATATATCTGGATTTTCATTGTTATATTTATAAAAAAGAAAAATTTAAGTCGTTTTGTTAAATTTTAATAAAACAGTTAATTGAACGTTCTCAAAATTGCGTTTATAATATATATATATATATTTAAAATAAATGTTCTCTTCCCTGCATCTTCTCTGATCTTCATCTTTTTCGATTCTCATCCAGTCGATAGATTTGGAACTATAAACAGCTCCCTTTTGATTGTGTAGATTCACGTAAATCATTACAGGATTAGAAAAATGTAAAGAACAATAGTATGCGAAATGTAAAGAACAATAGTATGCAAAATGTAAAGGACAAATAGTATGCAAAATGTAAAGAACAAATAGTACGCAAAATGTAAAGGACAATATGCAAAATCGAATTATTTCTTACTTTTAAGACATTTGATATTGAACTGAATACTATTGCTACTAACTAATAACTAACTAATACTAACTATATATATAAGAAATGTATAATTCTCTGAATCAGTTATATATATATATATATATATATATATATATATATATATACATACATATACATATATACGTAGAATTCAAAATACCTTACAAATTCCAATTAGGTTACTTACTTCGGTTTAATACCTTTACAAAAGGAAACCAAAAAATTTTAAGCCTTGTTCTTATAAAACGATATCACAGATTTTAATTTGTAACCTTATAATTTTATATTTATTAGAAAAAAGATATTAAAATATGTGCTCTAGGTAATTTTCTAAATTACGAGAAATTACATAGCAGAGTAATTAAAATAATATTATGTACTTTTAAACATTTTAAAAATATTTTTACCCTGATTGCCTTGATTGCTTTGTAACGCAGTTAAAATCATATCCATTTTCATTTCTAAATCATTTATTTGAGATTTCATTTCGTTTAATGATTCTAATGTATTTTTATTACCATCTATTATCCCAGAATCAAGATCAATATCAAGCCGCCTCGAAATATCATGATGCCCTATGTCTCCACTTTTCATATCAAAACTAAGAAATTTAGTGGTAGTGGGTACCACTACTTCTTTCTTATGTTTCTTCACTGTCGCTTCATGTATTTCATCAAGTTTCTTTTTATAAGTTTGCGTGCCTAATTCGTCTTCCTTTTCTTTCAAGCGTGATTGTGCCTTTTCAAATATAGCATTTCTTATGTCTGATGGCAATTTCTTATAATACTCAGACGTTTTATCGCTTGGACGTAAAATCACAACATTCAAAATAGTCTTCCTGTTAAGTAACATTATTTCTAATGGTCTTGGAAGTATTTTTCTAACATATCGATTATAAAGCAATCTATCAAGTGAGACTAGGAACTCTACTTGTTTGGTAAGTCGCCTCACATTACCTAATAATTCTAGTTGTTGCAAATCATTTACAGCAACGCCTACCATAAGATTCATAAGAACAATTGCTGCTAAAATAAGAAATACTAAGAACACCAATCTGAATACCACTAGTGAAGGTACTAATATTGTGGTATTTGCAGGATCATTATTTACTTTCATGGCGTCCATTGTAATTAAGTTGCCATAGTCAAACTCGGATGTCATCATAACTAGGACTTTTATAAAAGATGCAAAGATATCTTCATATGGTGCTTCATGATGAAATAGTATCATGAAGCTTAATGAAAAACCAATAATCAAGAACGAGAACGTCAGTAGTACCTGAAAGTAAATGAAATTTTGTATTAATATTATCAAATTTTGTTCTTTCGCGTATATTTTTAGTACCGGAAGAAATTCTGTAGTTAAAACTATGCCTTGATCCTATAATCTTCTATATTTTCTATAAAATAATAAAGTACCTTACGACAAAGAGAAAGAAAGTGAAAGACTAATAACATTATTCCTGTTCTGCAACAAACATTGCAGAAAACGAATAACGTCATTGTTCCCTCGCTCTCTCTTTATGAAGTATTTGTAAAGTTGATGTGTCAAATGGATTATTATTAATCAGTTTATAAGTTTCTAGAATATGATCATCTCTTATCTATACGAAATAGAACGCAACAGATATTACCACCATTCTAAAAATAGCACTAACCTTTAAAACAGTGCAGGATACTTTGCCAAACATCAGCACATAGTATCCCCAGTTTGGGAACCTTGATAGAAGGAAAATCATTTCCATCCAAGACATAAGCAAGGATATAGCAGCGATGTGACGATGATATTCATCTTGTTGTCCGTTTGTAGATATTGATTTTGGTAAGCTGAGGGCTAGCATCATAGAACCAAATTTGATCCATGTTTCAATTTGAAGAAAATATTTAAAGTTGATATGTACGTATAATGCTTCCTGGAAAGTATATTACTACTATAATAAAATATTAATAACACTGAAATTTTATTAAAAAAGCCAATTGTTCAGGATATTTCTTGAAACCACTGACTTGTGAGGATCGTTTCGATATTCATCCCCCAATCCATACATGCATTTAAGGAAGGTAATTTACAAAATTTTAATTGTGAATTTCATTTCCATTACAAAGGGACTCCGATTCTCAACATAATATCAGTTACAAATATGTAGATCAATAAAAAATATTTCCTGCAAACAATCACTTACATACATAGAGCTTTTTAATAGCTTCACCTGTCTGTATAGCTTTGACTTTTTAACATCATACATACATACATATCATCACGCCATATCCCTTGCAGGGTAGGCAGAGAGAACAGAGTGCCAGAGAACTCTATCTCTGCATACTTCACTCGCTTCCTCAACATTCATAATTCTCTTCATACACGCTCGCCGGTTTCGGAGACTCTTGACTCCACCTTCCTTCAGTACATGACCGATCTGGTCTAGGTAGGTTAGTCTCGGTCTCCCTCGGTACCTACATCCTTCCACTTTCGCATTGTATATCCTCTTAACCAGGCGTTCGTTCGGCATTCTTTCCACATGTCCGAACCATTGGAGCATTCCCTTTCGCATCTTTACACCAATACTCTCTTTCATACCTACTCGCTCTCTTACGTCGTCGTTACGAATGCGGTCGGTCAGCCTAACTCCACAGATTTTCCGCAGAGATCGCATTTCGACCGCATTAATTTTACTATCATACTCTTTTCTGCATACCCAACTCTCGCTTCCATACAGTAATGTTGGGACAAGCACTGCGTTATGTATTGCTACACGTGCCTTCTGGCTGAGGTGGTGGCTGCCGAGAAGTTGCCCCAACGCTCCGTTCATTCTATTTCCCGCATTCACTCTTCGCTCTATATCAGTGGTGTACCTCCCATCTCGGCTAAATCCACATCCAAGATATACAAATTCATCCACTTGCTCTAGTACATCATTACCTATTGTTACTCTTACATCTGTTCTGGTTTTATCTCTTTCAAAGACCATTATTTTGGTTTTGCTCACATTCACGCTTTTTAACATCGAAATTTTTAAACGCGATTTTAACTTAATTCAAATTAATTTTGGATGTCTAAATATAAAAGTAGATGAATATAGCTAGAACCATTAAGAACACGCGAAAAAATATAGATATATAGAGGGATTGCTCATTTAAATATATAAGGACAAGGACTTACCAAGGCAACTACAAAAAAAGATGTCACATAGAGGACAATTGCGAGCGTAAATGGTTTCACCCATTGCGATATGGCAACATCACCTTTAGCAGGGAAAGCTGTTACAACATATAATGTTAAAAGCGCTACATACACACCATAAACTATAATCATAGTATAGAAAAATGGTAGAAGCGCTTTCCATTTTAAATGCAAAAAGCTCTCTAACAATGGATGTACCAATAAATTTCTTTGTCCATGTCTATCTCCTGTTTTAAGTAACGCTTCGATTACCTTCATCTGCTCTTTTGCTTCAGATTTCGGCACAAGAGCTTGATAATTTACGGTAACAACACAATTTGGATCTTGTAGGCTGCAATCATTTGATGAGATATAATCATCGAAAACATCATGTAAAAATTCTGTAGGTTTTGTCAAATTGCTCATAATTAAATCCATGGAAGTTGTTTTTTCTTTTTTACTAGCACCAGAGGCCACGTGTGCAAGATTTGCACCTTCTTTAAGGAGCAATATAATCATATCTCTACTACCATAATTACTGGCAGTATGAAGTGCTGTCCAGTCACGACCGTTAGTGATATGTAATGTATCTGGATTATTTTTTATTATAACTTTAGCTATTTCAATATTATTATATTGAGCAGCTATGTGTAAAGGTGTTGAGCCATTATGTATTCCTGATAAGGAGGTTTTAAGACTTCTAAAAGCATTCCTTGAAAGTAAAAGTTTCACACATTTTAAATGGTTATTCTGCACAGCGTAATGTATAGGTCCAAATCCATCCTTATCTTCCGTTAGATAATTTATCATACCTCTGGTAATAGCATAATTATCATCGAGTAGAACTCGCAGAACTTCGTCATATCCTTTTTCAGCAGCAATATGAAACACATTTTTTTGATCGGCAAGTGGTATTTTAATTGAAGCTTTTTCTTCTAGCAGTCTTTTCACACACTTTGTATGTCCATTATAGACAGCTTTGACTAGCGGAGTTTCTTTCTCGGTATTTGGTACATTTACAATACATTCAGTTGATTCATAATTGAGGATTTCGTTTAGGATATCTAAATTCCCTGTAGATGCAGCCATATGTAAAGCAGTTTCACCATTGTTATTCTAAAATAATAAAATACAAATGAATTCAGCTATTGATGAGCTTTACAGTGGCAGTATATTCTCATTCTGGTCAAATATTTAAAAGAAAACTAAATCCTAATCCAGACTGAGTTTACTAACGCTTAATTTCAAAGAATTTGCTGTGTGGTAGCGGCTATGAATACTAACAACCCTTACTTTGCTCATGGATGTCGTAAAAGACGACTAAGAGCCTTATATCGACCTGGGCCAACTCCATCTGATGACATTTGGTCAACAACTGCATTCCCAAGAAGGGTTGATGTCAGGCAGGCATCCGGTCATAAAACTATTGTCATTAACCTTTGAAATATGTAGGAAGAGGGGTACATATTGCGTCGACCCCAAGTGATTGGGATAAGAGCAGGAGAATGATGATGAATTTCAAAGAAATTGACTACAGTAAGTTATTATAACGTGTTCAGAAGTCATAAAATGTTTAAGGAAGAATCAATAGCTAGTATTGCATTTGAAATGTAAACATTATTATAAATACCTTTGCAGTAATATTAGCTTCAGCTTCTAAAGCAACACAGACTCCAACTGCCCAGTCTTCTAATACTGCAAAATGAAGAACGGTATGTCCATTTTTATCTCGTACATCTACTGCTGGCATTAGATTGGTATCGCCATCCACAACAATTCTATTATTAACTAACACCTGTAAATTATACATTGAATTTTCATATTAATTGTTTGAAAGTAAAAGAAAATTACAAATTTAATTGCGTTTCAATTTTGTTTTGACTGTTCTTACTGTCTCGAAATTTCAAATATTTATCAGTATTTACAGTGATGCTATTGGTGGAAAATATGTTACTTACGTAATCGTCAGAATATAATCGTTGAAAATGTTATAATTATTTACTTTTAAATGTAATACAGACTCAGTAGAGTAATAGCGCTTACGCTCCTCTGTCACCCCGGACGGAGTGGTGCGAGGAGCGCGACGACCGTGGCCCACCCAAAATAAAAAGTAGAGTAATAGTTTCATGTTTGTCTTAATAGTGATGCCTTAATACTTCTAGTGGTAGGACCCGACCATTGACAGTTTTCAGTCTACAGCCGCGAGCCGGTCCTTTCAGATTAGTACCGTACTGTCTCAGAAAATCGATGTCTGAGCAGTAGCAACGTGCTGCTGTACTTCGTTCGATAAGCGAGAGAGCCGGCAGTTCAACTTTCTGGGTGGGTTTTGGGGTTTTTTGGTAGGCAGTGACCTAGTTGAAATATTGGTATTGTAAAAGTCCATGAGCGGCAATAACACTTACCATTAAGTGTGCTGCTTGCTCGTTTGCCACCAAGAGTAATGAATAAAAATATGTAACAATCTCCACATTACTTCGTAAAGCAAAGAATTGGCGGAAGTTGTGTGGTATTTTTGTTGAATAATGCCCACATGCAAATTTACAAGATTAATCTTGATATTAATATCATCTTGCACCTTTTTAGCTTCTATAACTATCCAACTAGCAAGGTCACTTTTGTACCACCTCTGAAATTTGATTTGAAGGTAAAATAATTGTAAATTAAATAACAATTTCATACCTGTAACATATCTCGCTGTTTATTTTTTACACAAATATGCAAAGGTGTAAGACCAGCTCTATTGAGCCATGAAATCGGAAGATGTAGCCTTAACAATGTCTGCACAGCCTCCATGCTATCCAATTCTACGGCCGTATGTAGTGGTGTGTCTACAGTCTTCCTGTTTTTGATACTGATATTATTTTTATTCCCTGACAGCAACTTGACAACTGCTGCAAAGCTGAAATTACGTCAAAAATATTTTTTAGATAACCATATTATATTTGTGCTTTTTTGAAATCGGTTTTGTTTCAAGAGTGGTCCAAGGAGTGGATAATTTCTAAGAATATAAAGGGTAAATTTTATGGCGATATACATCTTGATATTCCACATAAACCCTTGTTTATGAAATTTCCAAATTTTTTTCCGTAATAAAGCATATACGGATTCTACTTGGTTTTTAATTTCCCGACTTTTAAACACTTTAAAGCAGGGTTTCTTTTAAACTTTTTGTAGTCACGGACCACTTTGACAATTTAAACAATTCACGGACCCCTGTCAAAAAATATTTAGTTTTGAAAAAAAAGCAGTGCTGCGGTTTTAGCCCGCAATGCCCGTGCCCAGATACAATCCAGCTCCACGCCCTACACTCCAAGCCGATTGGCCGATATTAAGACTACTCGCAGTGATTACGCATAGAATTCGTCACCCGACAAAGACAATGCGTCTCATTAAGTTTACTACATAATTTCCTAATAAATATGTTTACAGACTGACCCACTACGAACCCCTGATACAAATGCCAGGGACCCCTTAGGGGTCTCGACTCCGTGGTCCTCGATCACCTGGGACTCCGCCTCAGGGGGCTGTTCGATGCGTGTTTAGCGTCCGGGCGGTTCCCTGGGTGCTGGAAGGAGGGGAGGCTGGTGCTCCTGCCGAAGCCGGGACGGTCTCCCGAGTCGGCCTCGGCCTACAGGCCTATCGTGCTGCTCGACGATGTGGGCAAGCTATTGGAGAGGGTGCTGGCTGCCCGCATCGAGCGGCACCTCGTTGGCACGGGGCCCGATCTGTCGGACGCCCAGTTTGGGTTCAGGAGACGATCGCGGCTCTGCTGCGCCTGAGGGCCGTGGCGACTGAGGCCGTCGCCGGCAGAGGAGTGCTGTTGGTGGTGTCCCTGGACATTGCCAACGCATTCAATAGTCTGCCATTTAGCTGCATCAGGGAGGCGCTTCGATACCACGGAGTGCCAGTTTACCTGAGGCGGCTAGTGGCAGACTATCTGGAGGGGCGCAGTGTCCTCTACACCAACCGAGTAGGGGACGTTGCGCGAACGCCCATGACGTGTGGTGTCCCACAGGGGTCGGTCCTCGGACCCACCCTGTGGAACATCGGCTACGACTGGGCGTTGAGAGGGAGCCTCCCACCCGGGCTGGGCGTAATCTGTTACGCCGACGACACGCTCGTCACAGCCCGCGGTGGAACGCCGGAGGAGGCGGCAAGCCTGGCGACTCTCGGCACCGAGGAGATTGTCAGGCGGATCGGGGCGCTGGGGTTGAGGGTGGCCCGGGACAAGACGGAGGCCCTCTTGTTTCATGGGCCCCGCATGAGTCCTCCCATCGGCGTCTCGATCACCGTCAATTCGGTTGACATCAGCATCCGGGCCCATATGAGGTATTTGGGCTTGGTGCTCGACGGGCATTGGTGGTTTCGGGAGCATTTCCGCAGGCTCGCTCCGTGGCTCGTCGGCGCGGCGTCCGCCCTTTCGTGGCTTATGCCGAACGTGGGCGGACCGAGCGCTACGTGCCGAAAGCTGTACTCGGGGGTCGTCCGGTCGATGGCCCTGTACGGCGCACCGGTGTGGGCGGGATCCCTGACCGTCCGACTCAGGGCTCTTCTGTGGCGACCACAGAGTGCCATGGCGGTCAGGGCCGTACGCGGGTACCGCACGATGGCGACGGAGGCAGCGTGCCTGTTGGCCGGGACTCCCCCGTGGGACCTGGAGGCGGCAATGCTCGCCGATTTGTATCGGCGGGTGTCGGGGGTGCGAACGGGGGGCGGTGTGGTCTCACTGAGGGAGCTCACCGCCTGGCGTGTCGACGCCCGCCGAGACGTCATTGCTCGTTGGGCAGTCCGGCTGGAGAGGCCTCGGTTCGGTGTGCGGACTGTGGAGGCCTTCCGGCCGGTGCTGATGCAGTGGTTGGAACGGTGGCACGGGGTGCTCTCCTTCCGACTGGTGCAGGTTTTGACGGGGCATGGATGCTTCGCTAAATACCTGTACACGGTCGTCAGGAGGGAGAGTACACCGTCCTGCCACCACTGCGATTGCGACGAGGATACGGCGCAGCATACGCTCGAGGCGTGTGCCGCTTGGGCAGAGCAGCGCCGTGAACTCGTCGCAATCATCGGTGCCGACCTGACGCTGCCGACCATCGCCAGGGCGATGCTCGACAGCGTCAGGAACTGGGACGCGGTCGCAGCCTTCTGCGAGGCAGTAGTCTCGCGGAAGGAGGCGGCGGAGCGCGTGCGCGAGGAGCGTCTCCTCGACGACGCGAACCGCCGCCGGCGACTGGGGCGGCGTAGGCGCGATTACCTGCGCCTGATGCCGCCCTAGCCGAGGCCGCGGGTGACTGGACCGGGGAATTAGTCCGTCACCCGCCGAGAGGCTGACCGCGCGAGGAGGGAACGACGTCCGCCCCGGGGGGGGACGTCGCTCAAGGGGAGGGTACCTCTCAGGGGGTATTCCATCGGGCCGGCCACTGACGACAAGTTCACGCTGCTCCAGTGGCCGGTCCAACGACGTAGGCGAGGTTCGTGGGTGGGTTACGGGTATGCGTGCTTACGCCCCTCTGTCGCCCCGGACGGAGTGGTGCGAGAAGAGCGCCGACCATAACCCACCCCAAAAAAAAAAAAAAGGGGTCTCGACTCCACTTTAAGAAACTCTGCTTTAAAGCGTTTATGATTACGGAAGGATCTCAATCAGAAATCTTCCCGTAACCATTAACGCTTATTTTAAATGTACTTGCGTAAACATCAGATATCATTAATAATATCATACATATATACATATCATCACGCCCTTCCGCATCCCTTGCAGGGTAGCCAGAGAGAGCAGAGTGCCAGAGAATTCTATCCTTGCATACTTCACTCGCTTACTCAACATTCATAATTCTCTTCATACACGCTCGTCGATTTCGGAGACTCTTGACTCCATCTTCCTATAGTACGTGACCAATCTGGTCTAGGTAGGTTAGTCTCAATGAACATATGGTTCTTGAAAGCAGCGGTTGCATGTAACGCACCAAAAGCCGACATTAGTGTGGTGTACAGAAAACTGTGTATGAGTGTCCTGCCGGGTGATCGATCATTGCGATTGGCGGCATTCAACCCAAATGAAGTATATAAGATCATCACTAAGCTTATTCCTCCTAAGCCATCCCAGGATGTGTATGGTATATCGATGAAACTGCTTAAATTGGCTGCTGCCCCTCTTGCCCCAGTACTCTCACAGTTCTTCAATATATGTTTAAGAATAGGTACCTATCCCACTCCTATGAAACTCACCAAAGTATCACCGTTATTCAAGGGCAAAGGTAAACAAGATAGCATGGACAGTTATAGGCCTGTGTCAATAATTCCTTCTATAGCAAAGGTATTCGAGAACGGTTTGAGTGCACGACTAATGTCGTATATGACAGCAGCTAATTTTCTATCAGACCAACAATACGCATACCGCGAGGGTAGGTCTACTATAAGTTTGTTAAGGGAATTAGTTCGTAAAGTGCTGGTTGCACGTGAAAATAAGCAACAAGCTGCACTAATATGCTGTGACCTTTCGAAGGCCTTTGACGTAGCTGACCGCGGAGTATTGGCTGCTAAGTTAAGGCACTACGGTATTAATGGTACCGCACACAAGATATTGGTAGAATTAATGGAAGAGAGATCACAGATCGTGGTGAGCTGTGGTGGAGCAGTGAGGTCAGATGCCTTACGATCGGAAATGGGAGTTGCTCAGGGTTCGTCGGTCTCTAATATTCTGTTCTCACTGCTTTTGAATGATCTGCCGGGGGCTGTAGCCGATGCTGATATCTTAATGTACGCGGATGATGTAGCGGCATTGGTTGTAGCCTCATCGGTGGAACAGCTAGAGCAAAAATTAAATGACACCGCCGAAGAGCTATACGAGTGGTTTCGTGCGAACGGTCTAGTTCTTAATTTAACCAAAACGTACCTGATTCATTTTGAATTATCTGGACGGTCAACTAAGGCATTGACAGTAGGCATGAACAATGAGCAACTAACTCAGGTCGAATCAATATCCTTCCTTGGAATTGAACTGGACCGATGTTTGAAATGGGAAAACCACATTAATAGAGTGTGTGGTCGACTAGGCAGCGCTTGTTTCGCTCTCGGTCGCATCGCTCGGATAGTATCTGAGAGAGAGGTGCGAGCCTGTTATTTTGCAACAGTACACTCATTGCTACAGTATGGTGCAGAGCTGTGGGGACAAGCGGCAGACCGCGAGCGCATCTTCCGAATGCAGAAGCGCGCCATACGGGCAATGGTCGGGATACCAAGCGACGCGACAGTAAGACCATACTTCATTAAGTTAAGAGTCCTTACCTTTCCCAGTATGGTAATATATCAGGTCGCTTTGTATGTGCGAGTTAATTTAGTTAGTTTTCCAAAACCAAGCACTACACATTCTTATTATACACGACATCGAGAAAACCTCTCGGCCATATCGCGTACACTTACCAAGTCGGAGAGAACGACTCATGTTATGGGCCCAACGGTGTATAATAAATTACCTAGACAAGTAACTTCTGCCCCAAGTCTCAATAGCTTCAAAGTTCGCCTAAAGCAATGGCTCGTCAGGCAGGCATTTTATACTTATGACGAATTTATAAAAATGTAGACAATGCTTATTTGCAGCTATTGCTTACGTTTTATTATTATTGGTACTATTTGACATTATTGTTACTATTTGACATTGGCTTTTATTTAATTTTAATATAAATGACATTTTTAATTCGATACATACATACATACATACATACATATCATCACGCCATATCCCTTGCAGGGTAGGCAGAGAGAACAGAGTGCCAGAGAACTCTATCTCTGCATACTTCACTCGCTTCCTCAACATTCATAATTCTCTTCATACACGCTCGCCGGTTTCGGAGACTCTTGACTCCACCTTCCTTCAGTACATGACCGATCTGGTCTAGGTAGGTTAGTCTCGGTCTCCCTCGGTACCTACATCCTTCCACTTTCGCATTGTATATCTTCTTAACCAGGCGTTCGTTCGGCATTCTTTCCACATGTCCGAACCATCGGAGCATTCCCTTTCGCATCTTTACACCAATACTCTCTTTCATACCTACTCGCTCTCTTACGTCGTCGTTACGAATGCGGTCGGTCAGCCTAACTCCACAGATTTTTCGCAGAGATCGCATTTCGACCGCATTAATTTTACTATCATACTCTTTTCTGCATACCCAACTCTCGCTTCCATACAGTAATGATGGGACAAGCACTGCGTTATGTATTGCTACACGTGCCTTCTGGCTGAGGTGGTGGCTGCCGAAAAGTTGCCCCAACGCTCCGTTCACTCTATTTCCCGCATTCACTCTTCGCTCTATATCAGTGGTGTACCTTCCATCTCGGCTAAATCCACATCCAAGATATACAAATTCATCCACTTGCTCTAGTACATCATTACCTATTGTTACTCTTACATCTGTTCTGGTTTTATCTCTTTCAAAGACCATTATTTTGGTTTTGCTCACATTCACGCGTAGACCCCTTTTCTTACAATCTTCTGTCATTGTGTCGACTAGGGTCTGCAGGTCAGTCGCTGACTGTGCCAGCAGGACTGCATCATCTGCATAAAGCAGAGCATTGACCACTGAGTCGCCCATCTGGACTCCCACATTCATATCGTTCAACCTTTGGAGACATTTATCCAGATATATGATAAACAGTCTGGCTGACAGAACGCACCCCTGCTTAACGCCGATATTGACGTCAAACCAAGGCGACATTCCATCATCCAGCCGCACACAGGCTCTACAGCCCATGTAACTGGACTGCACAGCCTGTAGCAGTTTACCGTTAATACCATACTCCGGTAAAATGTCCCAAAGTTCCTTTCGTACAACCGTGTCAAATGCTCTCTCCAGATCCACAAAACTGCAGAAAACCCTCTGACCTAGAGCCAGATGCTTCTCCACAATGTTGCGCAGAGAGAACACTTGATCCATGCATCCCCTTCCACTCCTGAAACCTCCTTGTGTCTCACACAGTAAACCATCGGACACCATCCTCATTCTCCTTTCAATAATTTTTCCATACACTTTTGCTGCCAAACTGGTCAAGCTTATGGCTCTGTAATTTGCGCAGTCATAACGTGAACCCTTGTTTTTAAACAAAGGCACGATGACTGCGCTATTCCAGTCCCTGGGAACCATTCCCGAGCTCCAACATAAATTGAGGAGCAACAGGAACGCCTCCCAGACACAAGAGCCACCGAGCTTGATCATCTCGGCAGACACCATATCAATGCCCGCTGCCTTACCATTTTTCAAACTTCTTATCGCCCATTCAACTTCATCCATACTGATGCCATCGGAGGACGCCGTTGTCGAATGTTGATCTACTAAACCACATCCAACACCGGCGCCAACCGTAGCATCCGCATACATATCGCCAAAATATTCACTCCATCGGCTTAACACGTCTTGTGTTTGTGTAAGAATGTCTCCACCTTTAGACCTTATTTTATTCATTCTGAAGGCTGACCAACCACCCCGAGACTTCTTCACCTCCCTCCAAAAGAGTTTGGTGTTACCCTCGAAGTTTTTAGTCAGCCTATCTTCTGCACTCATACTTGCTCTATCACGTTTCTCTTTCACTAAGGCCTTGGTGTCATTCTTACATTGCCGATATATTTCTTTCTTCTGTTCAGTCATACTGTCATTCAGATTCAAAGAAGAGACATAGTCCAGCCACGCTTTCTTCTTTTGCTCTACGGAAGCTGCCACTTCCGCATCCCACCATGCATCACCATTTGTTTTTCTATGCTTCTTTGAACTTCCACATACTTCTTTCGCTGTATCTACCATACTCTCTTTCAATACTCTCCAGCATTCTTCAATGTCCGATTGCGGCTGGCTTGCCATCGTCAGCCGTTCTCGGACACCCTCTGCATACTTTTCTCTTACACACTCTTCTTGCAACCTTTCAACCTTTATTCTTTCAAGCCCTCCGAAGTGGACACGCGCTCGCCAGTGCCTCCACTTTCTGAACAGACCACTAAATCTCGCAATAACGAGATAGTGGTCCGTATCGACTGTGGGGCCCCTGTAGGCTCTTGCGTCCAATATTTTGCTTCGGAGGCGACTGTCTACCAAAATTTAATTCGATGTACCTAAATAATATTTAATTATGTATTATGAAATGTAACAATGACATGTAAGAAACCCTTATGAATAAATGAGTTATGAGTTATGAGTTATAGTCTCTGTCTCCCCCGGTACCTACATCCTTCCACTTTCGCATTGTATATCTTCTTAACCAGATGTTCGTTGGGCATTAATAATATCATCATCAAAAATATCTATATTAAATGACTTACTTCTGGGGGTCAATGTAATCATCTGAATAAAATGTTGAGCCCGCTATATCAAGGGGAGTTCTCCCCACTAAATCTCGTATGCTTGGATCAGCTCCTGCCGCCAGCAACAAACGCGTGCAGTTCGATTTAGCACGTGCACTAGCAGCGTGAAGCGGTGTCCACTCCGATTGGAATACTGGTAACTGGTGGATATAAAACAAATGAGAATTTATATATCTTATTTACAAACAGAAACTGTGCTGTAACATGTTGGCTACGTATACTACCAAGCCTTAAAGTAAGGCTCGTGGTTGTCGTAAAAGATGACTAAGATTTTAACATGGAACTATATCAATTCCATGTGATGCCGTTTGGTCAACAATTACATTTCCAAGGTGTGTTGACGCCGCCGGGCGGACCACCGAAGACAAAGATCGGGTACCGGTGGCCCGCTCGCATGACGAAGAGAGATATTTTCAGGGTGGGTCCCAGAAATCTATTACCAAAACATTTTTAATATGTATGTTGTAAGAAAAATATATATTGCATCGACCGCGAGTAATGACTGCATAGATGGCGTGGTGGTTAAGTTACCGGCCTACTGTGTTAGTCTCGTGAATTCGATTTCCGAATTCGAAACTAGGGTGTTGTGAATTATATTTATACTCTATCACCATACGGAAAAGTAATATAAGAATTTATTATTATTCCATAGAAGTTAGTTACAGGCCAACAGATCGCCACAGAAGTAACAGTATTTGAGATGGCCCACTCAATAGATGGATAAGAGTAATAGGTGGATTTATAAAGCCCCTTTCCGCCCTTCTAATTCCCAGAATGGATGGGATGACCCACCCAGCCACACAGTTCTCTCGAAAGAATAGTTCCCAAAAGAAAATAGACCTTTTTTTTGTGGTGGGTTATGGATGCGTCTCGCTCCGCCAAATCGGTCCGGGGTGATGGAAGAGGCGGCGCGTGACCTCATAGACCTACCATGCAAACTCCTCTTCGATCTTTGTCTTCGGTGGCAAAAGAAAATAGACCTAAGGATAGCCTTTCGCCTTCTCATACAATTGATATGGAATATTCCTTTCCACTTACGGTCTTCTCAAACTCCTTGCAGTCATGGTCTGTCATGTTATCCTTCCACTCACTACGTAACTGAGGCTCGGTCTTGTTAAAATTACATTTCACATTCACAACATCTCTTATAAGTCCACTTAGATTTCTTATTTCATTTGCCACTGCTTCTGACATTGTATGAGTTACTTTGTTTATTAAATCTGAAAAAAAAATGGTACGTGTTAAATTGAATGATATATATATATGTATATATATATATATATATATATATATATATATATATATATATGTGTGTATATATTAGCAGACCCAGCCACGCGTTGCTGTGGCTAAGGTAGCAGTAATACGTGGTGATTATGCTAATATATTGTAACTTATATGAAACGTTTAACATAGCGCTATCTATTAAATAATTACTCAATCTAGTCAAAAGTTACCGCCATCTGTTAGAATCGTTTGGAGATAACAAATAATTGTGACTGTCAAATAATAGACAAATAATTTGCAATAAAATAATATTGTGACTATAAATTGAAATGAAAGCTATCCTGTCTTTTAAATTGGATCAAACTACACATGCTGTGCAAATTTGATTAAAATCGGTTAAGTACTTTAGGAGTCCATTGCGGACAAACAACGTGACGCGTAATTTATATACGAGTATATTAAGATACATACATACATACATACATACATATCATCACGCCATATCCCTTGCAGGGTAGGCAGAGAGAACAGAGTGCCAGAGAACTCTATCTCTGCATACTTCACTCGCTTCCTCAACATTCATAATTCTCTTCATACACGCTCGCCGGTTTCGGAGACTCTTGACTCCACCTTCCTTCAGTACATGACCGATCTGGTCTAGGTAGGTTAGTCTCGGTCTCCCTCGGTACCTACATCCTTCCACTTTCGCATTGTATATCTTCTTAACCAGGCGTTCGTTCGGCATTCTTTCCACATGTCCGAACCATCGGAGCATTCCCTTTCGCATCTTTACACCAATACTCTCTTTCATACCTACTCGCTCTCTTACGTCGTCGTTACGAATGCGGTCGGTCAGCCTAACTCCACAGATTTTCCGCAGAGATCGCATTTCGACCGCATTAATTTTACTATCATACTCTTTTCTGCATACCCGACTCTCGCTTCCATACAGTAATCTTGGGACAAGCACTGCGTTATGTATTGCTACATGTGCCTTCTGGCTGAGGTGGTGGCTGCCGAGAAGTTGCCCCAACGCTCCGTTCACTCTATTTCCCGCATTCACTCTTCGCTCTATATCAGTGGTGTACCTTCCATGATTGTAACATTTTGGGCAAATATTATTAAAAGTGTTAGACATTTTTAAATGCTCAAGCAATAAATTAACTTCAAAGGAATTTATATTATATAGAACTTCATTCACTTTTTTCAATTTTTAATAAAACAGTAACATTCATTTATTACGATCATTAAAATAGATCCTTACTAATATTATAAATGCGAAAGTAACTCTGTCTGTCGCTCTTTCACGCCAAAAGTACTGAACCAACCTTAATAAAATTTGGTACACAGATAGTCTAGAGCCTGATAAAGGACATAGACTACTTTTTAATGCAAAAAAAGGATGTAAAGGAGGATGAAAAGTTGTAAGGAATTATCGTCATTTTTAAAGCCAGAAGCTTGAAACTTATTTTTAGGTTATTTTTTAGATATAAATAAATATGAGAATAAAATTTCGTATAAAATTAACACTTAAGGGGTAAAATAAAAATAGGGGATGAAAATCTTCAGGAAAGTAACCTTTTAAGCGGGCGAAGCCGCGGGTAGAAGCTAGTAATTAATAAAAATATAATGTTTCGCGATACACCTTTCGTGACTATGAACGCTGGAAAGTATTCGATACATTACATAAAATCCATAAAATAATTTTATTCCATAAATAAATTGGATAATTTAACGTACCATTTGAAAATCCCAGTAACATAGCCATCTGTCTGACATTCCCTGCCCATGCTGCTAAATGTAGCGGTGTTCTACCCAATCTATCTACTCTATCCGTCTCAGCGAAATTGCTCATTAGAACAGCCAAAGCACCATCCGGTCTCATGGCAGCCAAATGACACGCTGATATATAATGGATACAGCATGTTGCGTTAGGATTAGCACCTTCATTTATTAATCTGCAAAAGAATTGAGAAGAATTTAAAAAGGGGAACTGAGTGGCAACAGAATCTTTTAGTACCTAAACGTATTACAGCGGAAATCACGCTGAGTAAAAAAATAACTAGAAATCGAATACATAGCCAGCGATAACTTTTTTTTTTTTTTTTTTTTTTTTTGGGCGGTGGGTTACGGTCGGCACACTCCTCGCACCACTCCGTCCGGGGTGACAGAGGGGCGTAAGCGCGCACACCCGTAACCCACCCGTGACGTCGCCTTCGTCGTTGGGCCAACCACCGGAGCAGAGTGACTTGACGTCAGTGGTTGGCCCGACGGAATACCCCTGAGGAGTACCCTCTCCTCGACCGACGTCCCCCCCTCGGGTAGGATGTCGGTCTTTCCTCACGCGGTCGGCCTCTCGGCGGGTGACGGACTAATTCCCCGATCCAGTCACCCGCGGCCTCGGCTAGGGCGGCATCAGGCGCAAGTAATCGCGCCTGCGCCGCCCCAGTCGCCGGCGGCGGCTCGCGTCGTCGAGGAGACGCTCCTCGCGCACGCGCTCCGCCACCTCCTTCCGCGAGACTACTGCCTCGCAGAAGGATGCGACCGCGTCCCAGTTCCTGACGCTGTCGAGCATCGCCCTGGCGATGGTCGGCAGCGTCAGGTCAGCACCGATGATTGCGAAGAGTTCACGACGCTGCTCTGCCCAAGCGGCACAAACCTCGAGCGTATGCTGCGCCGTGTCCTCGTCGCAATCGCAGTGGTGGCAGGACGGTGTACTCTCCCTCCTTACGACCGTGTGCAGGTATTTGGCGAAGCATCCATGCCCCGTCAAAACCTGCACCAGTCGGAAGGAGAGCACCCCGTGCCGCCGTTTTAGCCACTGCATCAGCACCGGCCGGAAGGCCTCCACGGTCCGCACACCGAACCGAGGCCTCTCCAGCCGGACTGCCCAACGGGCAATGACGTCGCGGCGGGCGTCGACGCGCCAGGTGGTGTGCTCCCTCAACGAGACCACACCGCCCTCCGCTCGCACCCCCAACATCCGCCGATACAAACCGGCGAGCATTTCCGCTTCAGCCAGCGATAACTGCGTCATATTTATGAATAATTTGTGTTGTAATGCAGTAAGAATACAGTTCACCATCAAAGAAGTAGTACTTTATTTTTACTTTTATTTTTTAATTATTTAAAAAACAATCTTATACAATTCCTTTAACATTTAGCTTATAAATACGACAAAAACCTATGTTGGCTTATACGCGTATTTGATTCGTCTGCAATTTAAATTAAAATATACTAATTACTTGAAAAAAAAAAGCTAATAAATAATATTGTTTTAAAATTAAGATAAAAATGCCCGCATAAAAACAGCAAACACAAAAAAGACAGAGGGTAGTTGAAAAAATAATCTTTGTATTAATTGATAATGAATGTTATATATACAAGTTGATTCAATTATTTTGTTTTCTTAAAACTTAATTCAGTTATTTAAAGTGTAAATAAAATGTTGTTTTAGATTATTTTAATGGTTTTTATTTCAGTTTTTAATGTAAATGGTTTAATAAATGGTGAATTGTATTCTTACTCGTGAGTATCGTGACTATGGAATATGAGATGCATACAACATCAAATGAACAACAAGAGAAGGCAAATTTAATATAAAATTTTATACCAACATATCAGGTTTGTCTGATATTACAGATTAATTTCTGTTCTATTGCGGAGAAAGCTTGAGCCCAAGAGTAGAACATATATGAGCTAAGATGATAGTGAACAACAAAGAGAATACAAAACAAGGTTTATTTACCCACTTTTCTATATGATCAACTTCTCGGGACCTCAGTGCTTCAAGTAGCAATGTATTCTGTCTCCTTTGCCTCTTATGAGCTCCAGTTGTATTAGCCAATGTAACCGTGCTAATTGAACTCGCTGAGGCAATCGATTCTGCTTCGGGCGCCTCAACTATAGGTGTGGTCAGGAAATTGGTCTGCTGCCGTACGGGACTGGAAACATATAATACTGATTATTGCTATGTCGATCTTTTGTTCATACTAGATATATATATATATATATATATATATATATATATATATATATATATACATGGCGGAAGTGGACCGCTCCCGAAAACAAAGACAGGTGACCCTACTAGTCCTACATGTAATGATAGGCTAGATAAAAATTCGATTCGGATGAAAAAAAAATATTATTTCACAACGAATTTTAAGTTTTTTTTACATTCCATCGTATTAGGACAGTGCTATGTAACGATAATTCCATAAAAAATACGTAACTATACTCAAATGACAAAAGACGCAATCTATTCAATACTCACGATCATATGATCGTGAGTTTTGTGTGTGTTTGTTTTGTGAGTTTTGTGTGTTGTGTTTTAGTGTGTTCAAGAGTGCAACGACCTCGCGTGGTGAAAAAAAATTTTTTTTTCATCCGAATCGATTTTTTTTCTAGTCTATCATTACAAGCAGGACTAGTAGCGTTACCTATCTTTTTTTTTCGGGAGCGGTCCCCTTACACTCTGTATATGGTATATAGGTCGGAATGTCGAAGTAGTGCTCATGGATCTTTGTGATATCAGGGGTCTACGCCGCTGCCTGCCAGCCAAGACCCACCAATAAAATAAGGCTTCCAGCTCTCTCACTCACAGAAAATACATAGTCACTACTCTGACGTCGATTTTCTGCAAGAGTGTGGTACTATCCAGGACGGACTGGCCCGCAGTTATAATATTACAATAATAAGTATATAACAAAGATGAAAGTAGAATTAAAATCCTATACCAACTATACTAAGTATGACCAGCGCGGTATATTACCTAAACCTTTTGTGCTACTACTGTGGGGGAAGCTCGATTCGGTTGCTTATCGAGTGATTCCAGATTTAAATCATGATTAATATCTGTAAACAAGATTTATTGCTTTTGTAGCATTTTCAGAAGAAAAAGTATAAAATATCCTATATCGAAACTGAACCTATAATAGTCGCCAAGAGTGGCCAGCCTCCCGATAATTACAACAAAACGCCACCTATGTTGCTTATTTTTAGCTCACTCAACTTAATACTTTAGAACTTTTCTCATCATAGACTTCCATCATTATATCTTCTGTAATCCAGGATTCAAAATGGTATTTATAAATTACTCCGAAGTTTGACTCAGAAAATCAACGGACTTTTAATTGTCTTGGAACCCACAATAAATTTAATTAAAAAAAATCAAGAAGAGTTAGAAAATCAACAACACATTAAGTAACATTGTTTAATAAAACAATAAATATGAGGACGTGCAGCTTAGAGAAGCGCAGCACTACAGCACCACGAATATGGCGGAACTTACGGTGCCTATATGCAAGCCTTTTTCTTTTTTGACGGTCAGCTATAATATGGCCACATCCCTTTTGATTCATTCGGAGCGACAGAGGAAACGGCACGATACCCCATAGACCCGTTCTTCAAGTACCTCTCAAAAGCCGAGTGAGTACTTGATTTTAGTCTTCGATGGCACCTATATTAAGATTAATTGCAATAGTAAATAAACTTAATATGCTTATTACTTCATCATCATCATCATCATTTCAGCCTATTGCCGTCCACTGCTGAACATAGGCCTCCCTCACGTTACGCTACAGAGTGCGGTCCTATGCCGCCTGTATCCAACAACGCCCAGCAACCTTCACTAGGTCGTCTGTCCACCTAGTCGGGCGTCCCACACTGCGTCGTCCGGTACGTGGTCGCCACTCTAGAACCTTTCCTACCCAGCGGTTGTCGGTTCTTCGAGCGATTTGGCCTGCCCATTGCCACTTCAGCATGCTAATTCTTCGTGCTATGTCCGTTACACCCGTTCGTCTGCGGATTTCCGTATTTCAGATTCTATCTCGCAGAGAAATCCCGAGCATAGCCCCCTCCATAGCACGCTGAGCGACTTTGAGTCTGCTTATTACATAATATTATTTAATTTTGATATTATTTCATCCTTGCTATATGGAAAACCCAAAACGTTTGTACATATGTATATAAATACTTATGTAAAAACAAATATATGACACATGCTATTGTGTGATACTTATCATAAAATTATTATTGTATAAAACTAACATTGGTTTATTTAGAAACCTATTATTATACGACAGCGAAACTGCTGGAATAGAAACATGAAATTTTGACAATAGTTTCTTTTTGTAACGTCGAAACTTACTAAGAAAGAATTTTAAGAAAATTGAGTGTGGATGTTATTTGTATCCATCAATTGCATATTTGTAACGACGACGTAAGAGAGCGAGTAGGTATGAAAGAGAGTATTGGTGTAAAGATGCGAAAGGGAATGCTCCGATGTTTCGGACATCTGGAAAGAATGTCGAACGAACGTCTGGTTAAGAAGATATACAATGCGAAAATGAAAGGATGTAGATACCGGGGGAGACCGAGACTAACCTACCTAGACCAGATCGGTCATGTACTGAAGGAAGGTGGAGTCAAGAGTCTCCGAAACCGGCGAGCGTGTATAAAGAGAATTATGAATGTTGAGGAAGCGAGTGAAGTATGCAAGGATAGAGTTCTCTGACACTCTGTTCTCTCTGCCTACCCTGCAAGGGACATGGCATGGTGGATGTATGGTAGCGGCTACGAATACAATTAACTTTGCTCGTGGATGTCGTAAAAGACGACTAAGAGCCT
Organism: Lymantria monacha; assembly: GCA_905163515.2. NCBI lineage: Eukaryota > Metazoa > Arthropoda > Insecta > Lepidoptera > Erebidae > Lymantria > Lymantria monacha. Next base: position 5,646,607 of record LR991105.1, on the reverse strand, counting down.
TATAGCCACCTAGGCAAAACACCATCTGATGCTGTTTGGTTAATAATTACATTCGCAAGGAGGGTTGACATCTGGCAGGCGGCTGGTAATAAAACTATTGCCAATAACTTTTACAATATGTACTATGAAACAAGAGTATATATTGTATCGACCCCAAGTAATTGGGATAAGAGTAGAAGAATGGATGACTTGCATATTTGTAGTGATGCAGATGAAAAACATGGGGTTAGTCCGCTACCCGTAGAGAGGTCAACGGCGTGAAGGCGATGTACCAGCACTGTTGTGGACAAGGCACGTTACCTGATAAATCAATAAGTGGACCCGATATTAAGGAAAGAGATTGACTGCAGACGTGGCTCAGTGGTTAAGATACCGACCTTCCGTGCCAATGCCGCGGTTTCGATTCCCACGCAGGATAATACTTTGTGCTATCCATAATGTGGTTTTCTTAGTCTGTGTGTAATTTGTTTGTGGTAATTGCATGATTGTAAAGTCCACCGCTATGCAAGGATTTATTTCCTTAGTACAGGGTTGGTGTCTTTAGAAAAAGGGTTGTATACGAAGGAAGTATGCGTTCATATACAATCTCTGTCTGAATCGTTATATGGCCGCCACTATATAGTCACCAACGGTTCGGGTGGACTGTCTAGAGCACAGCTAATCAAAAAAATAACTCTTCTTTTCCAGTGAGGGCTTTTCCAAAACAGTTGAGATATCTATAAAACGTAATTACGAGTGAAAAATGAATGTCACACTAATGTTCGCTCGTAATCTAGTTTTTATAAATAATCAAGCATGTTAAATGCTAAATTTCAATAATCAATTGAGATATCATTAAAAGAAAAGACAGCATATTGAGAGAAATCTTATAATATCAACTGCAAACGCTAAACCGCCTGCTAAGTCAACTGGGTGGGTTTGGGGATTTTATTGGCAGGCAGCGGCCTAAGCTATACCCTTGGTATTGCAAAGGTCCAATATTCGGCAGTTACCATCAGGTGTGCTGCTTGCTCGTTTGCCACAGAAATAAAAAAAAAATAGGCGACGCAATTATGGAATTATCGCCCCAAAGCTTATAAATCACCACAGAAAATCTAAAGGCTGATGAATGAATGATATTTACCACGTAATAATGTCGAAATTATATTTGCAATATATTATTTTGATAATTATTGTGGTTTTATGATTCAACTACGTTCTAATATAAAAATCAAGGTTACGGCGAATCAAATAAACAAAAAAAAAACACAAAACCAGCTAATAACCAGTTGTAAAAATTGTGATTATTACTAGTGATTTTAAAAATACTTAAATATCGTTTTCATTTGTTCATTATTTGTTTCAGCTTATTATGTCCCACTGTTGGGATTAAATTTTCTTCATAACACACACATACATATCATCACGCCATATTCCTTGCAGGGTAGGCAGAGAGAACAGAGTGCCTATATTATACAGTACTATTATTTCATATACCATTATTTTTATATATATAAAAAAGAATGCCGAACGAACGTCTGGTTAAGAAGATATACAATGCGAAAGTGGAAGTATGTAGGTACCGAGGGAGACCGAGACTAACCTACCTAAACCAGATCGGTCATGTACTGAAGGAAGGTGGAGTCAAGAGTCTCCGAAACCGGCGAGCTTGTATGAAGAGAATTATGAATGTTGAGGAAGCGAGTGAAGTATGCAGAGATAGAGTTCTCTGGCACTCTGTTCTCTCTGCCTACCCTGCAAGGGATATGGCGTGATGATATGTATGTATGTAAAAAAAAATGAAAAGAAATAATAATAATTATAGACAAACCCGCTGAGTTTCTTGCCGGATCTTCTCAGTAGTGGTCTAGTTCCGATCCGGTGCTAGTTTATTAGATTAAATTAAATTGTTAATACTGACAATATGTAAGTGCCCTCGCAGAGCTTATACATAACAAATGAATTTGAATTTACTCTTCAAATTGATTACATTCGTTTATACATTCACTTCACTCATACAGACTACTAGTCCGCCATCATATACAACACATTACACAAGAACACCGAAACATTCATAATAATAATTGTCGGGCCGATGATTTCTAGAATTTTATAGAATATACTAAACATTATATGATTCATCTATTTTTATACCATTTGTTCCCACTGTGAATACTAGAATAAAATAATACTAGAATATTAATAATATATTTATATTGGAATATATTTTTCCATGTGGTGACGGAGTAAGAATACTATTCACCACCCCATATCTAACCCATGGGTGATCGTACGAGACGACGATCTACGCATATAACATCTATGCGAGAGAAGAAAAACTCGAAACAAAACCCTATACCAACACGTCTGACCAGCGCGGTATAGTAGGTTAATTTCCCTCCCACTACGGAGGAGACCCGAGCCCATTTCCACGTTTACATTCCTAGGGAGGGTTGACGTCAGGTAGACGGCCGGTCATAAAACTATTGTAAATAACCTTTGTAATATGTAAGAAGAGTACATGTTATGTCGACCCCAAGTAATTGGGATAAAAGTTGGAGAATGATGAATATGAATCAGAAAAACAATTTGTACATACATATCATCACGCCATATCCCTTGCAGGGTAGGCAGAGAGAACAGAGTGCCAGAGAACTCTATCTCTTCATACTTCACTCGCTTCCTCATCATTCATAATTCTCTCCATACACGCTCGCCGGTTTCGGAGACTCTTGACTCCACCTTCCTTCAGTACGTGACCAATCTGGTCTAGGTAGGTGAATCTCGGTCTCCCCCGGCACCTACATCCTTCCACTTTCGCATTGTATATCTTCTTAACCAGGCGTTCGTTCGGCATTCTTTCTACATGTCCGAACCATCGAAGCATTCAACAATTTGTAGATTGCACAAAGGGTATCAAACCTACTGGCATGATAGGTCAGTGTTTTAACCACTCAACCATCTAAACAGTCTTGCAAAAGATAAAAAAACTATAAAAACATTTTTTATTAAATTTCACATCAATTCCTACACAAAACTCATCGCATTTTTTGGTCATTGATAAATATATTGAAAAAAAAAACTGTTATTATTTAATTTGATATTTTTTACTTATTTGATACGTTAAATTATTAGTTAAGAGTAGCGGTATAACTTAGATCGTTGACCTTAATATACTCCGAAGGTCAATAATGTAGATTAAGTCGGCTAAAGTTCAAATTCTAAGTACTTTATCATTTTCTTTAGTTTTTTTTTGATAATGTCTACAAATTACATTGTTCAAAAGCTATTGCGGGTGCTTCTAACTAGAATAAAATATTTAATACTAGCTTCTGCCCACGGCTTCGCCCGCGTGAAAAGAAGTAACCTTTTTCATCCTCTATTTTTATTTTACCCTTTAAGGGTAAACTTTTTAAAAAAATTTAATGTCATATTTATTTATATCTACTCAATAGCCTAAAATAACTTTCAAGTTTCTGACTTTAAAAATGACGATACTTCCTTACAACTTTTCATCCCCATTTACAACCCTTTTTTGCATTAAAAAGTAGCCTATGTCCTTTGTCAAGTTCTAGACTATCAGTGTACCAAATTTCATTTAAATCAGTTCGGTAGTTTTGACGTGATAGAGCGACAGACAGACTAGTTACTTTCGCATTTATAATATTAGTTAGGATAATATTGTGGCTCGCAATTTATATATTTGTAAAATCCCCGGAATATAAAGATTATTTTCTTAGTGTAGGCTGTTGACTATTTAAACTAAAATAAATGGCAGAATTATTAATATTTATTCGTGTGGTGATGGAGTAAAAATACAATTCACCACCACCTATTTTATGCGTGGGTGATGGTAAGAGACGACTAAGGGATATAAAACTCAAAACAAAACCCTATACCAACACGTCTGACCAGCCCGGTATAGTAGGTTAATTTTCCTCCCCATTACGGAGGAGACCCGAGCCCAACAGTGGTACGGTACGTGGTGACGTATATGGGCTATGATGTTGGTGATGATGAAATGGCAGAATGGTTTAGGTACCAACCTCTTATGACGAGTGACGCGGATTCAAAAGTATCGTAGATATTCGTTGTGCGATTTACAAATGTTTAGGTACTCTGAGTCTGGGTGTGATTTGCATTCGTTGTTCTGTTTATAAAGTGGGACACTTTGGCAATACAATAATGTATTAACGCAGAGTTATGTTAAGAATACATACATACATATCATCACGCTATATCCCTTAGAGGATAGGCAGAGAGAACAGAGTGCCAGAGAACTCTATCCTTGCATATTTCACTCGCTTCATCAACATTCATAATTCTCTTCATACACGCTCGCCGGTTTCGGAGATTCTTGAAAAATGTAAATGTTAAAAATAAATATTTTAAAGTCTGTAATTTATTTTAACTTACATGCCCATCATTTGTAGACTGTGACTCCTCTCCCGTAATGCATTGGCGTGTACCGGGTAGCCGGCACCCACCCGGTGCACCACTGGTGAAGGTTCTCTCTCATTTTGGACTTCAAAAGAGGCTGTGAAAAAAAGAAATGTATTGAATGCGAGATCAATGATTCATCATAAGGCATAAGTGATGATGTAGTGGTTCAGATATCATAAGCCCGATTATTACGTAGAACAAATATGCGATAAACGAACATATATTCTTGTCCTGAGACTGGATCTAATTTATTTTAAATTTCTCTTTGCGGAAGATTACAAGTTGAAGTTCTGAAGGGTACTTATAATATAAGAGTAGGACGACTTCCTTATATCCTATTCCACCTTGATTCTATCTCATATGCCTATCTTTCTTGAAATGTATGGTATGTTAGTTAACCGTGAGAAATTGTTGGATCTTCCTTCCTTTCTTCCATTTTAAAGTAGTAAAGGTATGACGCCATGTACCATTTAATTCAATAAATTATAATAGTATTAGCAGACCCGACCACACGTTGCTGTGGCTAATGTAGCCTCAGTAACACGTGGTGGTTATGCTAATAAATTGTAGCTAGTATAAAACATTTATATGTTTAATATAGCGCCATCTGTTAAATACTTACTCAATCTAGTCAACAGATACCGTCATCTGCTACAATCATTTGGAGATAACAGATAATTGCGACTGTCAAATAATAGACAAATAATTTGGAATAAAATAATATTGCGACTATAAATTGAGATGGCAGCTATCCTATCTTTTAAGTTGGATCAAACTTCACACGCTGTGCAAATTTGATTAAAATCGGTTAAGTACTTTAGGAGTCCATCACGGACAAACAACGTGACACGTAATTTATATATATTAAGATGTAATTTTTATTGACGCAATAATATGTAATATTAGACTTATAATTATCAATGTTTTTTTCAAAAATCCATTTAATATGAAATAACTACAAATTATATGTTATTTTTTATTTATTTATTTAAAAACAATCTTATATAATTCCTTAACATTTCATTTATAAATACGACAAAAGTCTATGTTGGCTTATACGCGTATTTGATTCGTTTTAGCAATTTAAATTACAATATACGACAATGTTTTAAAATTAAGATAAAAATGCCCGTATAAAAATAGCAAAAAGAAAAAAGAGAGAGGGTAGTTAAAAATCTTTGTAATTAATAATAAATTTTAATACAGGTTGTTTCAATTCATGTTTTTTTTTTTGCAAACTTATTTTTTTTATAGTGGTAGGACCACGCTGTTGACAGTTTTCTGTATACAGCCGCGGGCCGGTCCGTCCGAGGTAGTACCACACTCTCGCAGAAGATCGACGTCTGAGTAATGGCAATGTGCTATTGCGCTGCGTTCGGTAAGCGAGAGAGCCGGAAGCCCAACTGGGTGGGTTTGGGGATTTTATTGGCAGGCAGCGACCTAAGCTATACCCTTAGTATTGCAAAGGTCCATGGGCGGCAGCGACACTTACGATCAGGTGTGCTGCTTGCTCGTTTCCCACCATAAGCAATAAGTAAAAAAATCAGTTATTTAAAGTATTAATAAAATGTTGTTTTAGTTTATTTGACAATGCCAAGTATCAGACTGTTATTAATAAAGGCACAAAAATCCATATTGTCGACAAACCTGTTCTCTACAAAGGTCGCAACAGTTAAGGAAAATTCAATGACGTCAATTGTATAACACAATATATATTACCTACTAATATGTTATGTAATTATTGTATTAATTATATATGTATATAAATATAATATATTGTGCTTGGGTTTTTATGAGCTAAAAATATAATGTCATTACGCCTAAAGTTCTCGTAGCTGTTGTGATATAGCTATGCCACTGCCTAACAATACAAAACCTAAACCAATACAGTCGGGTCTCCGGTTCTCTCGCTCATCGAACGAAGCGTTGCACATTGCCATTACTAAACGTCGATCTTCTAAGAGAGTGTGATACTACCCCGGACGGACCAGCCCGCGGCTGTAGACACTTTAATGTAAAGGAATAATGTGACATTGGACGTCAGCATTCTCTTTTTTTAATTTTTTTTATGGTCTGGACTTTCTTCACTTAATGTACCATACGAGGGGCATAATACCACACTGGTTAAACGGATAAAATTAGGGTTTTATTTCGAGTTTTTCTTAAATTGAATAGATATTATACAGGGTGGAAGTGGACCGCTCCCGAAAACAAAGACAGGTGACTCTACTAGACCTACTTGTAATGATAGGTTAGAAAAAAAATCGATTCTGATGAAAAATTTTTTTTTTCACAACGAATTTTAAGTTTTTTTCACATTCCTTCGTATTAGGACAGTGCCATATAACGATAATTCCATAAAAATACGTAACTATACTCAGATGAGAAAAGACGCAATCTATTCAAAACTCACGATCATATGTTCAAGAGTTCAACGACCTCGGGAGGTGAAAAAAAAATTTTTTTTTTCATCCGATTCGTTTTTTTTTCTAGCCTATCATTACAAGTAGGACTAGTAGGGTTACCTGTCTTTGTTTTCGGGAGCGGTCCCCTTCAACCCTGTATAAGCAAGGTAAAAAGAAGGTAAGAAAGAGGGCTGAATTATGTTATTTCATCACCAGCATAAGGTTTTATCCATTTCTCTTTTATGTAATTTCTATTGTACAGTGATCGAATAACTCAACTCTCGTGACAAATTCTATGGGTACTATCTCCATCCGGAACAGTTCTTTATGCAATATATAAATAACTAGCGACCCGCCCTCGCTTCTCTTCGGTTACGTCAGTTCAGTTGTGTAGGTTACTTTCGTTACATAAAATGCCTGTCGGAGAAGGAATTTCTTAAAATCCTACTTCATCTGACCTTCACAGGGTAGAAAGAAAATCCACACCAAATTCCAAGTTTGTAGGGGCAGTATTGGAAAATGTGGATTTTTTTAGGTTAATACTTGAGCAATCCCTTTTAGTGGTGGCATTTTTAAAAAGCCGTTCTTAGTTTACCTCTGTATTGTAACACAAATATGCCTACCGAAATCAAAGTCTTTAGGAGTTATATTTGAAAAATGAGATTTTTACACCCCAGCAACCCCTTGCGGGTGGAATATGGTAGATATATATATATATATATATATATATATATATATATATATATATATATATATATATATATATAAGCGAGTGAAGTATGCAAGGATAGAGTTCTCTGGCACTCTGTTTATCTCTTACTCTGTTATGTATGTATATATATAATATATATACATACAAGGTGGAGACGACCATACGACAATAATTTTAATCTAGTGTATCTGATGACTTGCCCAGCCTATATACAAACTTTGAATACCATATGTCGTATAGTTTAGCCGCAGCACATTACTTTGTATTATTAACAATTTCCACACTCTGTATAAAAATTAAAATTATTCGCCTATCAATGAGCTCCCGCGCCGCATCGGTATAAACTAATATGAAACTAGTACCTACATATCGTCATGTTTACTAGTTCAAGTCTTCCCCAAACGTAATACAAATCAATGCATATTATACCTTATTCCTAAATCTTAAGATCCATACATATAAACCGTGTCATCAGACTTAGATGAGAAATTTAAAACTACCTAATGCGGCTTAATGAAAGAAGACCTCGGTCTCATGTTCAAAACTATTATAATAGGTCTGTAGGTCAGTGTGCCATCGTAATCCTGTGACGTGAATGTGCGTAATTAGACGCTTACTTTATGTTAGAATAGTATTTCTTTCTCATTTACAATGCCTCGTTATAATTACACAGCTTCGGGTATACAGATATGATTTTAATTTATTGAGAATATCACGGAAATGCAGCTTTAACCATACGTACGTACCGAAAGAGATATGGAAACACACGTGTTTGTACTACCAATGGCCGGACTATTGTGCAAGCTGTCCAGAGGTTACGGGATAATCAATCCTTACTGCCTCATATGGATAGTGCTCCTTCGCGTAAGAGTCACCCTAGATGAACAAATTTTAAGTTATTTTTCTCGCAAATTTGACAGAGGTTGATAATATGGAGAACTTAAAAAAAGGAATTGTACGATCTTTCGACAAGTTAAAATACATCGCCGTCAATGGCGACCTGTTAACAAGAGTTCGAAATAATATTTTAAGACGATATAATTTGTGCGTTCGGGTCCATGGCGCACATATCGAAAATTTAAAAGTTTAACCACCAAGTGAATTATTAAAGTTATCGTGATTATTTTAATAAAATAATCAAGTGAGAATGAATAGCGCCCAAACATTAAGTGTATGTATGTATTTACCTACGTTTCGAAGTTGTAACATATGATACCACAAGGTCACTCGCCGCTTGCCGACCACAGGTTAGTGAACTAATATTTACAAACGGTGTTCTATTTTGTTTCAATATTTATGATAAAAAGTTTGTTTGAAAAAATTGTTTTTAAATATGCATGCGAGGACTTTTTTAATAGTTTCAAAATACTCCTATACACTAGTATTGACGGTGTTTTCATTTATTGTCGTATTGACGTCTCCACTCTGTATATATATATATATATATATAGATTATTATAATTCTATGTGTAACTGTACTTTAATTATAGATTTCTAAATTCGTCGCGATGAAAAACAAATATTTCTTAATGTGAAATATATGCTATAAAAAAAAAAATCAAACTTTCAAACAGCCTCTTTATATTATGACGCAGATACCAACACAGTTTACATTGCCAAAGATATTTTTAAACTTATGACCTAAGCATACGTTTTCGAAATACGTCAATGACTTACAGGTTTTTTAGCGTTCCATATCAAATAGAAGCATATTATTATATGCCAGATATCTGTACAATAATTTTTATTTTTAAAAATTTGCACTCTCACTGTCGTATGTGATCACAGACTCTTACTGGCCACTGTTCTCTCCCATAGAAGGTTTCATGGCGTGATGATTGATAGGTGAGGTTGTGCAGGCAAATAAAAAGTAGGCGAGGAATCCTTCACAATTTATACATATTTATCTGGCTACTTCTTTTTTCCTTATTTTTTATTGTTTATGGTGGCAAACGAGTAAGCAGCACGCCTGATGGTAAATGTCACTGCTGCCCATATGGACCTTTGGCTAAGCCACTGCCTACCATTAAAATCTCCAAACTTACCCCAGTTGGGCTTCCGGCTCTCTCGCTCACCGAACTAAGCCCAATAGCACACTACTGATTTCATCCTTACTAACATTATAAATGCGAAAGTAACTCTGTCTATCTGTCGCTCTTTCATGCCAAAACTACCGAACCAATCTAAATAAAATTTGGTACACAGATAGTCTAGAGACTGATAAAGGACATAGGCTACTTTTTAATGCAAAAAAATGGTTGTAAAGGTGGATGAAATGTTTTAAGGAATTATCGTCATTTTTAAAGCCAGAAGCTTGAAACTTATTTTTAGGCTGTTGATTAGATATAAATAAATATGAGATTGAAATTTCGTATAAAATTTACACTTAAGGGGTAAAATAAAAATAGGGGATGAAAATCTTTAGGAAAGTAACCTTTTACGCGGGCGAAGCCGCGGGCAGAAGCTAGTATGTTTATAATTCTACAAATAAATGTTTATTTCCTAAACTACTGGGTTCGAACCTGGGTTTCACCTTGTCCAACTCCATCTAATGCCGTCTGGTCAACAATTTCAATCCCTAGGAGGTCAGACAGATAGTTGGTTATAAAATTATTGTCAAAATTCAAATATGTGAAATTAATGAAGAGTGCTTATTGGGTCGACCCCATGTAATTGAGACAAGCAGAATGATAATGATGAATAAGCTTGTGGACGGATGAACAATAATCTTAGACCGTCACAACATGGACAATTGATCATAGAGTAAAACTACATATAATATCTAATTATCCTGTATGAGTACAGCAATGGTTATCCTAATATGACGCAATAGCTTGATTGTTGAATAAAACGTCTAGTTAATAATTTTCCTGTACAACAAAAGTAATGTTCAAATAATTTCGTTGTTGAATATTTTGTTGCTGGTGTAAGTGGTAGCATGATTAGAACAGATTTCCAATAGGTGTGAGTTCGAATTCCATGTGTGACAATATTTTTTTGCTAGTAATCAAGTTTTTATTAGAAGCTGTTGAAACTATAATGATTTTAGTTTCTAAATAAACTACACTTACTCTACAACCTTTTGTTCTGAATTCTTGCGTTTTAACAATTCTTTTATTTTTTTTAACTGAACGCAACTACCCTCTTTCATATTTGTACAACGACTGACAAATGTCACACAAGGAGTGCGCGATAGAGACAACGCTCTACGAAGCCGAAATTAATCGAATATTTCCTTCCAAAAACCGATGTACAATATTTATTGTGATCATCCGAAGATAAAATTAAATGCAATTGGAGATCTACATAGTTATCATCATCATTCTCCTACTCTTATTCCAATTCCTTGGAGTCGATACAATATGTACTCTTCTTTCATAGTACATATTGTAATAATAATAATAATAAGATGAACCAGTCCACTAAACACCCACTTCCATATTTCATATATTAGATACCATCATCATACAATAGTTTTACACTTACTGCTGGCATTCCACGTATGTTAAGTGCAGACGTGGAATGTCATCGGTAGGTGTCCCATCCCAATATTGAGATTAAATTTCTCCAAAGGCCTCTGCGTGTTGGATCCATATCCCCATGTAAGCCTCCCAAAGGACCGGGCATCTTCCCTATGGAAGATCCCGTGAATTAAAAGGAGATACAATAATAATAATAATAATAATTCTTTATTGCACAACCAACAACAATTCGTAATACAGTTATAATAAGATTCTAGTTACAAATGAGGTTTAGTAAATAATGAAATATGATCCCTGAATCCTAAACTAGGTTTAATCCCTGTGTTTTAGGAATCAGTATTCTGCTGTAACAAAAACATGAAAATACCTTTGTTTCGATTGTGTTGTTATTTATAATATTATGGCAAAAGGAATACAAAAATAAAATAATTGAATAAAAGAGAAAAAATAGGAACATAGCGTGAGTGATATAAAGTGGAAGGTGTGTACATGTATTGTATGAAAATGGTGAAAATATTGTAAAAGTTGTTGGCAATAGTTTTGTGGCCGGCCGCCTGCCAGACGTCAATCCTCCTTGGGAATGTAATTGTTGACCAAACGGCATCACATAGAGTTGGCCCAGATCGTTACAAGGCTCTTAGTTGTCTTTTACGAACAAAGTCTTTAAAGAGCACGGTTGGTAGTATTCGTAGCCGCTACCAAACAGTTCAATTAGAAATAACTAATTGGAGATATAGTTACTCATTGCAAAATCTTGTAGAAAATTTTTGTATGAAATTTATTAATAATTATTTTTCATTTAGGTATTATGAATAAGTAATAATAATAATAATAAGTGAGTGGCGACACTGCGGTCCTGAATACTCCAGAGAGTCGATCAGTGACTCATCTCCAGCTGGCCTTCATTGGCTGGCTAGAATGGAAACCGAAGAGTGCCCGAAGGACTCTCAGCTCTGGCCTTAAACAGCTGGTCAGAGAGGGGTCGCCAGAGCTATATGCTCGGGGGTGGAAGTGTCATTTTCAAGGGCATAATTACGGGGAAACCAAGGGTCTGTTTATCGCAGACTCAATGGTGAAACCGGCGCCGCACCGCTCGACACCCCTAGCCACTTACACCAATGTTGCCCTCTGTTGCCCGTATGACTAGTGTGTCTGTGGCGACTATTTAGGGGGCCCATTCAGTGAGTTGGCGAGTCACCGTCTGCCACCGTTCATCTCTTAATATGGGTTTGAAGGCAGACGACAGTTTATAATTTCATAGATATAAGATGAACCAGTCCACTAAGCACCCACTCCCATATTCATATATTAGATACCATCATCACACAATAGTTTTACACTTAGTGCTGGCATTCCACGTATGTTATGTGCAGACGTGGAATGTCATCGGTAGGTGTCCCATCCCAATATTTAGATTAAATTTCTCTAAAGGCCTCTGCGTGTTGGATCCATATCCCCATGTAAGCCTACCATCCATGAATACATCCCGTGAATAAATGGAGATACAATAATAATAATAATGTTTTATTGTTTCAAAAAATAAAATACAAACATTTCATATACTACTACTATAGAAATACTATACTAATTTAGGTACTATACTATTATTATACTTTAAAATAATATATTAGGTTACTACTGTCACTTAAGGAATAGTAGGTAAGTTATATAAACAGAAGATTATTATGAAATTAATGAGGTGCTCATTAATTTCATAATACATGATTTAAATTCCTATTACCAACATCAATTTATATTATATTAAATGTAAGGTCTAAATGTATATAAGCGAGCTATTATTTTATTAAATTTATATAACGAGTAAGTACATGGATGAGCCCTAACTCCTAACTAGGTCACCCTGTGTTTAGGATATCAGGTCCCCCTTAACCTCACTGAAAAATGCACTTATTGGGCAATGGTATCGCTAAATGAAATTAAACCTTTAGCATTTCTGTACAAAGTTCTTCAAGCAAAGTTAATAGCAGGTAAGGCAAAAAAAATATATATAGAACTAAAATTAAATGAGACTTAAACAGATTGTCAATAAAAAGTATAAAATTAAAATAGTATTAACTATATTAGGTGGGTACTAAATAAAAAAATAAAAACTCTAAACTTCTCTAAGTAATGGTTTCTCTAAGTAATGGTTTTTCAATATAACTTATTTAACTTGTTTTTCAAATTAACTTTTTAAATGCGAAAGTGGAAGGATGTAGGTACCGGGGGAGACCGAGACTAACCTACCTATACCAGATCGGTCATGTACTGAAGGAAGGTGGAGTCAAGAGTCTCCGAAACCGGCGAGCGTGTATGAAAAGAATTATGAATGTTAAGGAAGCAAGTAAAGGATAGAGTTCTCTAGCACTCTGTTCTCTCTGCCTACCCTGCAAAGGACATGGCGTGATGGTGTGTATGTATCATAAAAATTAAGATTTAAAATAAAGAAAAAGTTTTCATGTGATTTATGTGTAAAGAACAATAAAATCATTCGCAGGAAAAGTATTTTTTATATTTTATTAATGAAATTAATCACGGCCTAGTCATTTGTTTGCTAAACAGTACGATAATTTACGTCATAGTTTTGTCACCACAAACCCATACAAACATCGAATGTTTAAGGACATTATTTCAACGCAATGATTTAGCCAATGTAATATTAATCATATTAACATTCGAGAAATCATTAATCACTACAAAAAGATCGAGTTTAAATTAATTTAAGCGGTAACTTTTTAATATAAATTTTTATTTAAAATAAAAATATTAAACGTAAATTTTTTAAAATTTTTAATTATTTATATTTAAGAATACAATTTGCTCATGGTGACGAAGTAAGAATACAATTCACCACCTTATTTCTTACCCGTAAAAGGGTTACGGAATATAATATGCATCTGACATCTATCGACGATGCCCCACTAGGTGGACTGACGTCATCAAGAAGGTCGCAGGAAACCGTTGGATGCAGGTGGCACAGGACCGTTATAAATGGCATTCTCGTAGGGAGGTCTATGCCCAACAGTGGACGTTTACGGGCTGATGGACAACATCTATGCAAATATAGAAACACTCGAAATAAAACCCTATACCAACCCGTCTAATCAGCGGAGTCTAGAAATCCTCCTGTTTTAGAGTAGGCTTGAGCCTAGTAGGACATATATGAGCTAAGATGATAATGATGAATAACATAAAAAAGACTTAAGTATTTCAGACGTTAAATTTCAAAAGTGGTAGGACCACGCTGTTGACAGTTCTCTGTCTACAGTCGCGGGCTGGTCCATTCGGAGTGGTACCACACTCTTGCAGAAAATTGACGTCTGAATAATGGCAATGTGCTATAGTGCTTCGTTCGTTGAGTGAGAGCAGACCAACTGGGTGGATTTGAATCTGTTTTGGTAGACAGCGGCCTAGCTATATACCCTTGGTATTGCAAAGGTCCATGGGCGGCAGTAACAGTTACCATCAGGAATACTGCATGTTCGTTTGCCACCATAAACATTAAAAAATGAATTACATACTTTGCCCGTCCTCCTGTGACCATGAATGTTAAAAAGTATTCGAAAAGTCGGGCAAGTAAAAATCAAACACAAACACGATAAAATCCGTAAAAAATATATTATTTCATATATTTTTTTTATGAACGTATCGTATGATGAAGCTGTGTGGTTGAGTAGCGGCTACGAATACTAACAACCCTTACTTTGCTCGTGAATGTCGTAAAAGACGACTAAGAGCCTATAACGACCTGGGTCAACTCTATCTGATGCCGTTTGGTCAACAATTACATTCTCAAGGAGGATTGACTTCAGGCAGGCGGCCGGTCATAAAACTATTGCCGATAACTTTTACGATATGTATTATGAAAGAGTATATATTGTGTCGACTCCAAGTAATTGGGATAAGAGTAGAAGAATGATGATGTATCGTATGATGTGAAAATATTAAGGTTCAAAAAGCTCTTCGAAAAAGTAATTTAATTGCAAATTCCACGGAACAACATCGAACATATGAAAAATTCCGTTTTATGAAATTTCACAGAATTATCCGAATAGTAATTTTTGAAGTTATATATATATATATATATATATTTTCTATGAGAGTGAAATTTTAAGATTGTAACACAAAAGCCACAGGTTGAAGTTGGCCACAAAACCGCTCATTAAGCATCGAAGAAAGGCTACCAACAAATTGAAATAACGACGTTTGCCGAACTATCCCAAATCAACTGTTCAATAACTTCATGCGTTTCTTTCCAGCTGGCACTTGGCTCTTCATAACTTATTACTTTTTCATATTGAGTAGATTATGAAAATACACGTAAACCACAGTTATATCATATTTAATACATTAACCTTTTCCCTGCATTACATTATATAGAATACCAGCCAATTTATTCATATATTGTATAATTTTGCTATAAAACACTAAAATATTATTTAAAATTTAAGAACACAATATGACATTTTCATATTCCCGCCTAAACTTTTCCGAACAGCATATTATTTTACTTTATCTGTCAGATTATTAAAAAAAATCAACATCGAATTGCTGTAAACGAATGTTCCAAGAATTTTAATAAATTAAGCAGTTTTGGATATTAGCTCTTAATGACGGATTCGCTGTAAATCATCGAGCTATCGCAGTGCTAGTCACAAATTATAATTTTATCCTTTTTAACTCTTTTTTTTGGATTTTTGACTATAATTCATTTAATCAAATCGTAACTTTTAAAAAAGTATAATATTTTGTTCTATATATAAAAATTGAATGACGTTGAACGCTAAAAAATAACGTACAATCGAAGGTTTTAGCGAGAAAGAAAAAGTATAATGTGGTGCTTTTGTATTATTAAGTAATTTTGGTGGCATTTTATATAATCTGATGCGCTAGAGGGGTAGTAAATATGATATAACAGTGCATATGTTTTCGTTTTCCAATAAAATTCCCAAGATATCTTAGCTTTAACAGTGTGGCCATGATACTGTTGAAGGCGACGATTTGACGTACTGGCGGACGTTGAATTTAAATGCAGTAAATTTATAAAAAAAGTAAGTAGTACCCTAAAGTTTTCTTAATATAAACAATTTCAATATTAAATAACTCAATTTAGATTAGTTATCAATTCTGTCGTCCTGAAACGAACTCATTTTTTTGTACATACATACATACATATCATCACGCCATATCCTTTGCAGGGTAGGCAGACAGAATAGAGTGCCAGAGAACTCTATCCTTGGATACTTCACTCGCTTCCTCAACATTCATAATTTCCTTCATACACGCTCGCCGGTTTCGGAGACTCTTGACTCCACCTTCCTTCAGTACATGACCGATCTGGTCTAGGTAGGTTAGTCTCAGTCTCCCCCGGTACCTACCTACATCCTTCCACTTTCGCATTGTATATCTTCTTAACCAGACGTTCGTTTGGCTAATAAGCCAATTCTTTTATAAAAAAAGATTTGGCTTAAAGGTCTTAATAACCAAGCCATAAAGATCAATAAAAAAAAAACGTACAATCGAGTTATTCTAGAATTTGAAAAAAATTAGAAAGCAATTATGGCTATTAGTTCTAAATGACGTAATTGTTTATAACTATCGCAGCATCGGGCACAAATTATAACTTAAATCTTTTTAATACACTTTCTAGGATTGTTAGGTAACAACAAAAAAAAAATGTGTATGAAGAGAATTATGACTGTTGAGGAAGCGAGTGAAGTATTCAAGGATAGAGTTCTCTGGCACTCTATTCTCTCTGCCTACCCTGCAAAGGACATGGCGTGATGGTATGTATGTATGTATGTACAAAAAAATGTGTTCGTTTCAGGACGACAGAATTGATAACTAATCTAAATTGAGTTATTTAATATTGAAATTGTTTAAATTAAGAAAAGTTTAGGGTATTACTTAAATTTTAAGGATATTAATATGATAATAGAAGGAAAAACTATTTATTAATAAAATCTTATAACATCACATCTTAATATGCCTAGCACTGTGGGTAAGAATGTGAGAGGAGGAGCATATCTACCGCTGCCGTATGCGTTAGAGAAAGGTAGAAAGTTTAAAAAATAATTCAATTCTGGTGAAAATTAACTCGTCTCAGAAATGATTGCCAAAACTAAAAATAATTAGAGAGTTTTGACAGAAGCCGTAGTGCTTTTAGACTCTATGGAGGAGCAGGGAAGGGCGTAGAATGTAAACAGGAACGAAGACTTTGATACAACAATTTAACAAAGAACATGGGCAAATTATCACTATTGATACGAAACGGTACATTTATGGCTATAGATAAAAAACTGTTAGTGGTTTAATCTACCACCATCCTTTCTTTTTTTTGCGGTGGTCTATGGAGTCCCCAACACACGGAAGAGGCGGCGTGCGACCCCATAGACCCACCCTGCAAGCATCTCTCTTCGCCGTGCGAGCGGGCCACTGATACCCGATCTTTATCCTCGGTGGCCCGGCAATCTATCACCATCCTAGGCTTAGCAAACCTTTACTCTACGCATAAATGTATAACTTACAAAAAATACCCATAAAGCTAAAAAAAATATTATTTATTGATATTAGACTGCACTAGAATGTATATAAAAATTAAATCAAATCAAACCAACCAAATTGTTCATGTAATTCTATAAAATCGTTAAATTTTTTTCCGTAATATTAAGCACAGATTTTCATTGTAATCTCGAAATAAAAAATATAATAATAGCTTTAGTTAAAAAAGCGTTCCGTTTGACGCAAAGCATGACGTGACTACTATCGCAAACCTTGTTAAGCATTTAATTGACATCCAAATTGACGCATGTAGTAAATTGGCATATGACTAAATTCTGACATAGATAGTCTAATTTAATTAAAAGAAAATTATAACATTTCGTATTATTCATCCTCGTCCGCTGTGGGAGGAAGGGAGAAGAAATTGACTTACTATACCGCGCTAAGTTGCTAAGTTGTATACATTTTGATTTCATATATATATATATATATATATATATATATCTGCGCTCCTACTGTCGTTAAAACGACTAGGAGTTTTATATCAACCTAGGCCAAATTTCCAATGATTTTTCAATAAGTACGAGCATATATTACGTCGACCCCAAATAATTCAAATAAATAATTGAGATTAATTTAAATAAACAATTGAGCTCGGTGGTCGACGCTGTGATTTCAAGCAAATTTTTTTTTTTTTTTAAGAGATTTGTAAAGAGCAGCCCTTTTTTTGGTGGCGGACTATAGAATGGTCACGCCCCGTGAAATCCGTCGGGGGCGACAGAAGAAGTAGCGCGCGGTTCCATAGACCCGACCTATATGTACCTCCCTTTGAAACCCGGCCTTTGTGTTTGGTGGCTATACAGAATACCCGTCAAAACACATAAGACAGTATAGCTGTTCTAGGTACTAACTATTGTATTTTAATTACATTGGCTAATATCTTAAGTGTGAACAATTATAGTCATGAGAAAAACTATATTCAACGTAATTAATACTGTGAGAGAATTATTTTTGTTTTTATATTTAATTTTATTATGTATTGTGGGTAGGTACTATGTACCATTTTTGGAGGATGACGTAAAAGGCCAATTAAATCCTGTCCAATAGATGACCGTGAACAATGGTTAAGGAATGTAGGCGGTTTACATTATTCAAGAGGAAAAAAAAAGTATGTGTGTCAGCTCCGACGCACGACTGGAGTTTACTCCTTAAGTACGATTATCAAAACAGGCGCAAAAAAAGCTCATTTGACTAAAAATAATATATATATTTTTATTTATTATAACTGTTCAGTGAAGTATTATCTCAAGTCAGAAAGTGAAAGGTGCGCAGAATAGGTTGCGCACCAAAAACGTAACGAGGTCATTCGATCAATAGATTTTACTCCTCAAATATTTCTCATACCGGGCGCCTTATATGAAAATCGATTCTTAAGGAGTAAACTCCAAAAAAACCTTTGATCCGTTTGACTGGTATGGAAAAATCTATTTTATCTCAACTGATATACATCCCACTGCTGGGTTCAAGCCTTCTTCACAATAAGAGAGATTATCTTGGTACAGGGTTTTATTTCGAATTTTTCTTCTCATACACAGATGCTATTTTATAGCACATTAGATTAATTTGCTGTGTGGTAGCGGCTACAAATACTACCAAACCTTACTATGCTCGTGGATGTCGTAAAAGACGATTAAAAGCCTGGACCAACTCCATCTGATGCCGTTTGGTCAACAATTACATTCTCAAGGAGGGTTGTCGTCTGGCAGGTGGCTGGTCATAAAACTATTGCCAATAACTTTTACAGCATGTACTATGAAAGAAGAGTACATATTGTATCAACACCAAGTAATTGGGATAAGAGTAGGAGAATGATGATGATGTGAGGAAAGCTCGAACTTAGCAGTTGAACATAAATGATCTGAGAATAGAAATATTAATTCATGGTGTTTTGTATTACAAAAAAAAAACCATAGTTATCTTAAACGTTTCCTTGATGCATTCTTAATAGATATCAAAGGTCAATGCCTGTATGAAAAGGACAGAACTACATATTTCTTTCCTGTTCTTAGCCTCAGAATATTTTCAAAACTCGTCTTATTTTATGACGCAAGCTATATTAAACACTATAATTTTAGTTATTAAAGTTTAAGAAAGATCTTTTTAAAGATTTTATTGCGTTTCACTATATTGTGATGGTTTAAAAAATCTATATATCACCACTCCCTAATTCCCCTATTGAGTCAAGCTGACTAAGGGATTCATCTGAATAGGCAACAGTTTTATCTATGGCTATTATTTGTTTTTATTGTCTCTGGAAAATCTTAGTTTTAAAAAAATAGGCAATGTTGTTTAAAATAAAACTTATTTTCTCGATTCTATGGTTTATCGATTTTAGAACGGGAGAACTAATATTTGATTCGGTCCTTCCGTGGCCATAAACGCTGTAAAGAGTTCGAAGCAAATTACATTAGTGGTGAGACCACGCTGTGGACAGTTCTCTGTCTATACTATGCCGCTGGTCAGTCCGTCCGCGGTAGCACCACACTGTCGCAGAAGATCGACGTCTGAGTAATGGCAATGTGCTATTGCGCTTCGTTCGGTGAGCGAGAGAGCCGGCAACTCAACTAGGATGGGTTTGAGGTTTGTATTGGTAGGCAGAGGCGTAGCTATTCCTTTGGTATTGCGAAGTTCTATGGGCGGCGGTGACACTTGCCATCAGCTGTTTGCTCATTTGCCACCATAAGCAATAAAAAAAAGCGTTGGTAAATTAATAATCAAATACAAACGCGATAGAATCCGTAAAAATAGTTTTGTTTCAGATGTACAATACTCGCGTTAATATCAAAAACCATATATGCAAAGATGGTTTGAGATCGTTCCAGCAACGAGTTGCGATGAATCTAAGGCTAACTCGGAATGCTGCAGTCTGGAATTTTGAATTAACCAGTATTGATTGTATTCTTTTGACCACGAAATTTTTTTCATATAAATAAGCCGAAAGCGAGCTTTTTATACAATTAGTTTCTGCCCGCGGCTTCGCCAGCGTAAAAGGTTGCTTTCCTAAAGTTTTTATCCCCTATTTTAATTTACCCCTTAGGGGCAAATTTTTACAATATGTTAATGTCATATTTATTTATATCTAATCAATGGCCTAAAATAAGTTTCAAGCTTTTGGCTTTAAAAATGGCAACTTTTCATCTCCCTTTACAACCCTTTTTTGTGTTAAAAAGTAGTCTATGTTCTTTATCAGGCTCTAGGTTATCTGTGTACTAAATTTCATTTAGATCGGTTCAGTTGTTTTGGCGTGAAAACAGACAGATAGAGTTACTTTCGCATTTATAATATTAGTAAGGATTATTATTTTCTTGATGTTTCGAAAACTTTTCTGAACATGCCCGTAATCACGATAAGATTATTTTCTCAAAAAAAAAACAATGTTTTCTTATGTTGGCAAATGAGCTAGCGGGACACCTGGTGGTGAGTATTACTGTCGCCCATGGACGTTTACAATACTAGGAGTATAGCTAAGCCACTGTCTACAAATTAAAACTCCAAACACACCCAGAAAGTTAAGATACCGGGGTGCTCTCGCTCACTGAAGGAAGCGCAGCAGTACATTGCCAATGCTCAAGCGTCGATTTTTTGCTAGAGTGTAGTTTTTTTTGGAACGAAGTTCCTTATCGCGCGTTGTGAAAGGGGGCTAGACGGAAAAAATTCTTACGAAAAGTTGTCACGACACTTTTTGCTATAGTAAGCTATTGTAAGCTGTGCGGCGTCGCATGTTTCTCTGTCTGTCTCTCTCTCTCTCTTATAGAAAGCAAGCCAGATATTTTCATTTCTATTTCGCATTGAACAGTGTGGTGTCGCGACGATTTTTTTTATAGATAGAGTGATTCAAGAAGAAGGTTTATATGTATAATATATGCATAATGTACTAGAGAAACACTGATAATTTTAGAGGTTTCTAATGTGATGTCGTAAATAAACACATTATTTTGCGCTTACATTGCAAACGCTGGCTGAACCCTACGAAATAGATCAAAATAAAGTACTACAGTATTATACAGCTTAAAAAGGCCTACAAAAAAGTCCGCGATGGTATATATCTATCTCTTAAGGATAACATACTATATCCATTTTAATACTTTAAAAAATGTTCTATTATAAAACGGTAATTGAAAAGCTATTTACACAAATACTGTATTAATCCTTATCATTTTAAATACATTAGTTGGCTTGAGCATTTCATGAAGATATTTTTTTTCCTTCAAACCATGCAAATTAAATCAATACCTTAAGAGATATAGCAAAATCAAAATAAGGCGCAACGAAATTATTTTCGCCCGTGACCGGGCCGCGTGGCCGGCTCGCGTTCGAGCTCGGGGCCGAAAAGTTTTGGTAGTCTAGTGGAATTGTATATCCTATTATTAATATTATAAACGTGAAAGTTTGTAATAATGTATGGATGTGAACATGTTTGTTGCTCTTTCACGTAAAAACTACTGAATGGATTTTGATGTAATTTATAGTAATATAGCTTGCACATCAGAATAACATATAGGCTATAATTTATAAAGATATTTTGCAAATTGGCTAAAATATAACGATAAAAATCGCTTAAGGCAGAAAAAAATTATATAATTAAAATAGAACTTCGTTCCATCCGGGTGTCCCTTGACACCTCCGGTTTTTTTTTATTTATGATTATGCAGTGGTCCGAAATGCTATTACGCACCCTCCCCGGAACGGGGAGTGTGGGACTCTCTTAGCCTCGGGGCTAGATTACCCACTAAAACGTATCCATTGCGCTCGATGTTAGCCGAGAGGGCTTCATAGCCCTCTCGGCTAACATCAGCTTAACCGGACTATGGGTGAGCGCTGGGTGCTCTCAACCCGGTTGCCGGTGGTTTTTTTTTTTTTGGTAACGCAGTGCCTAAAAATGCCTTTTTCGCATACCCGCCCGTACGGGGTATTAGGCCGGTGCTTTTTTTTTTTTTTTTTGGTATAGCAGTGGTTGAAGAATCTGTTTTCGCACTTACCCCCGCCTGTCGGAAAAACAGACGAGGAGTGTGGCACTCGCTAGCCACGGGGCTAGAATACCCACTATACTCTTTCCACTGCTAGAGTGTTAGCCGAGAGGGCTTTGACAGCTTAACCGGACTATGGGTGAGCGCTGAGGGCTTTCAACCCGGGAGGCCGGTGCATTAACAACGAGTACCGTATAATATTTACTGCATCGAAACCATACCGTGATTCAGAATTTCTAACAGTGACGTCTAGTTAGAAATAGTTAGAAAAGTCTAGTCAGAAAAGGTATTATTTTAATTTATAATATTCATTATTTTCATAGGTTTAAGTTTTCACTTCTGTCGGCAGTCCTCATGATGACTGCTTTGTGTTTTTTTTGTTCGTTATTGTAATATTAGTTAACATTTGAAATAAAAGTTAGTTAATAACATGTGCCATATTTTTATCATTACATAGGTTTTACCCACTAGAATTTCAAGTTTATAAAATATAACCTACTTTGATATAACCAGTGATATTATAGTAATTAAGAAAAGGAAAAACACATATTATTTCAAAATACATATGTTGTAATTATTTAATATTAATCTACATTGTTCGGTACTGAGATCGTTAACACGCCCGCCAAGTTTTGTTATTAGTCCGGAATTAGATACTTTTGCTTATTATCACTAGGGGCGCCTACATTTGTCACCGAAGACAAAGATCGGGTACCGGTGGCCCACTCGCACGGCGAAGAGAGGTGTTTGCAGGGTGGGTCTATGGGGTTGCGCGCCGCTTCTTCCGTCACCCCGGACCGATTTGGCAGGGCGCGACCACATCCATGGTCCAACGCAAAAAAAAAAGAAAAAAGTGTGTGTCAGCTCCGACGCACGACTGGAGTTTACTCCTTAAGTACGATTATCAAAACAGGCGCAAAAAAAGCTCATTTGACTAAAAATAATATATATTTTTTTATTTACATTTATTAAAACTGTTCAGTGAAGTATTATCTCACGTCAGAAAGTGAAAGGTGCGCAGAATAGGTTGCGCACCAAAAACGCAAAGAGGTCATTCGATCACTAGATTTTACTCCTCAAATTTTTCTCATACCGGGCGTCTTATATGAAAATCGATTCTTAAGAAGTAAACTCCAAAAAGGCGCCTACATTTTAAGTAATACTTGAATCTATTTTTCTACTACTTCTACCTGATTGAATCCATGTTTTCTTTAATTCTATTTAAAACAATGACCATTTTTGTACCTGCACTGATCATTATAAAATTTTGTGTACAGTTTATATAAAAATCCATAAAAAATGTATTTAATACGTTAAATCGTAACAAAGATAATAATAAACAAACTTATTCGCATTGATAATATTAGGTTTTCATACGACGAAATTAACAAGAATAATTTTATTCCGTGTGGTGACGGACTAAGAATACAATTCACCACCCCCTGTCTTACCCGTGAGTGATCGTAAGAGACGATTAAGGGATATAAAACGCATATAACAGCTATACAAGAGAAGGAAAACCCGAAACTAAACCTTATACCAACACGTCTGACCAGCGTGGCATATTAGGTTAATTTCCCTCCCATTACGGAGGAGGCCCGAGCTTAACAGAGGGACATATATGGGCTGTGATGATGATGAATTTATTCAAGCACCTATCAACATTCTCCTACTCTTCTTCCAATTAGTTGGGGTCGATACAATATTTACTCTTATTTCATAGTATATATTGTAAAAGTTATTGGCTATAGTTTTATGATCGGCCACCTGCCAGACGTCAACCCTTCTTGGGAATGTAATTGTTGACCAAAGGGCATTAGATGGAGTTGGCCCAGATATAAGGCTCTTAGTCGTCTTTTACGACATCAACAAGCAAACTAAGGGTTGGTAGTCAAATTACTGAAATTTAGCATTTAATATGCTTAATTATTTATAAAATCCGATGACAGTAATTTGAGTAGCAAGGTTGTGTCATCGTTTAATACAATTCTAACTGTAAAGTTTGAAGTATTAAGCCTATAACAATGTGTAAACATTGTCGGGTAGATAGCATACCGTCACCTTAAGACGTAAATATAATACGAAGTGAAATTTGCATGTCCTACAATTAGTCGCGGTGGTGTAGTGGCAGCACGATTGGGCCGGAATCCCAATAGGCGCGGGTTCGAATCCCACTTGCGACATCATTTTTCATTTCGTAATCGGATTTTATAAATTATTAAGCATATTAAATGCTAAATTTCAGTAATTTGAGTAGCAAGGTTGTGTCATCGTTTAATACAATTCTAACTGTAAAGTTTGAAGTATTAAGCCTATAACAATGTGTAAACATTGTCGGGTAGATAGCATACCGTCACCTTAAGACGTAAATATAATACGAAGTGAAATTTGCATGTCCTACAATTAGTCGCGGTGGTGTAGTGGCAGCACGATTGGGCCGGAATCCCAATAGGCGCGGGTTCGTATCCCACTTGCGACATCATTTTTCATTTCGTAATCGGATTTTATAAAGGGTTGGTAGTATTCATAGCCCCTACCACACAGCAAATTATTCAAGCGCTATAAAAAATATAATTACCATACAAATAATATGATTCATTTCATAATTTGTTAACGTCAGTAATTTTGTAAAGCAAAAACTATATATACACGTATAAGCCATATTGAATTAACGAAACATTTTTTTAAATAATACATCATTTTCTTTTTTTTTTATGTATTGGTAATCGTCTACTAACATGAGGTTATTTATGCCAATTTCGAGTTACAATTTACTTCACGAATCATATGTTTTTCCATGTCTTTAGTTTAAGTTTTTTCTTTTAGTCTTTCTTTTACCGAAGACAAAGATTCCAGTGGCCCGCTCGCATGGCGTGGAGAGGTATATGTAGGGCGGGTCTATAGGGACGTGCGCGTGCGTTAGCCCGCCGCTAAAAAAAAAAACCCTGCGAAGGCAATTTAAATATTGTCAGTTTGAAAATATTAAATTAATACAATGAACTACCACCGAATCGGAACGTAACCGCTACTGAGAAGATCCGGCAAGAAACTCAGCGTGTTAGTCTATTATTGTTATTTGTCGCCATCAACAGTACTATGGGCACGCTGTTAATAGTATCTCCTGGGAATTTTGGTAGATAACAAAAACGTTGTTGAGCACTTTTATATCATATTCACTACATTTCAGTAGTTTCTCCGCATCACATTACATTATATATCATTAAAATTATTTAATATAACACGTTAAAACACTAAGATTGAATATAATACAATACAACTACACGAGACTACCACATTCCCGCCAAAAGCCTTTACGTCAAGTTTTTATTTTCTTGTATATTTTTTTGTTTGTGACTTAGTTTTTAACCGCAGATGGCTTTGACAACTATATTCAGACTATTGGGGAAGCGCTGAAGGCTTCCAAACTCTTACATCTATGTTATCTGCACATCTTTTAGTCATGTTTTACGGTATCCACCAAAAAGAGAATAAAGAGGTTAATGAATGATATTTTTTTTTTTGAAGTAAACTTCTGTGCGCGCATGAGCATAAAAATTTTACAGATGAAATGCAACATGAAAATGTGGAACCTATTATTTCTTTTTTCAAATAATACATGAAAAAATAATGTTGCAAATTAGTAGCAGCTACGAGTGCTACCAACAGTTACTTTACTTGTGGCTATTGTAAAAGACGATTAAGAGTTTAACATGGATATGAGACTCCATGCGATGCCGTCTGGTCAATAATTACATTCCCAATTTCTTAATTTCAATCACAAAACTATTGCCAAAACTTTTTTAATTACATACTGCGTAGATCTCAAGTCATTGGGATTCTCGGACTTCGTTTAAAAACATATCAGAGCATTCGGTAAATGCAGTAGCGGGCTCATTCCAGATCTTGCAAGTATATGGGAGAAATAATCGCTAAAAATGTACAGTTGAAAATTATAAAGTTAGCAAATTATACGCCATCCCTTTCATTACATCGGATAGTTTGGACGGGATGTGACGAATCATAAAAATTTTACAGATGAAATGCAACATGAAAATGTGGAACGCTTTTATCCAAGAAGAGGGAGAGAGTGATTGAGACCGATTGAGAGAGAGTGAGAAAGGGCGTTTTTTTTTGTTTATGGTAACGCAGTGGCTATAAATGCAATTTTCGCATACCCACCCGTACGGGGTATGTGGGACTCGCAGGCCCTGAAGGGGTCACTGAATAACCACTAAAAAACCAACTGCGAGCTGTTAGCCGTTGGGGCTTTTACAGCTGAACCGGACTGGAGAAAGGGCGAACGTAGCATGAAGCACATAACCATGGAGCGAGAGGAGGGGGAGAGCGAGTGAGAAAGGGAGATCGAGAATAATACTCGCTATTGGTTGATGTATGTTAACGAGATTTTAAAATCAGTTTTTTTTAAAAAGTTTCACTTCTGATATGTGTACTTTGTATGCACGCACTTTTTTTTTTAAAAGTCCTCTCTGCCCTAAGGAAATAATCCTTGTATTGCGGGAGACTTTAAAAACATGCCAATTAACGAAGATAAATTACACCCAGACTCAGAACAACGCTTCGTGGATCGCACAAAGTATTATCCTGTGTGAGCATCGAACCGATACTCCAGTATCGTTCCATTCCAACGGAAGGTCGGTCTTTTAACCACTACGCCATCTGTGCAGTCAAAAGACATTTTTTTTCCTTTTGCAGAGCGGAGACCATGGATATGGTCACGCCCCGACAAATCGATCCGGGGCGACAAAAGAGGCGGCGCGCAACCCCATGGACCCTCCCTGCAAGCACCTCTTTTCGCCGTATGAGCGGGCCACCGGTACCCGATCTTTGTCTTCGGTGGCTCATACAGTCAAAAGACTGGCATTATTTGATGATGTTTCATTATGAATTATTTAATTTTATCACCCTACTCTTATCACAATTACTTGCGGTGAACGTAATATGTACTTTAATTATCTATATACTCGTATATATAAGAGATTTCCACCTATGTATTGAGTCATCACGATATCTCTGAAACCATAAGGTCTACAGACTTTAAATTTGGTAGAAATGTTGCTTTCCCCGAGTAGAGATCAGCTAAGAACGAATTTTACGAAATTCCACCCGCAAAGGGGTTTGCTGGGGTGTAAAAATCACATATTTTAAATATAGCTCCTACAGACATTTAGTATGAACTTTATTTCTGCTCTGTAAAGGTCAGATGAAGTAGGATTTTAAGAAATTCCTTTTCCGAAAGGAATTCTATGTAGTGAAAGTAAACTACACAACTGAACTGACTTAACCGAAGTGAAGAATCCTCCTTGGCAATTGGCAATTGTTGATTAAACGGTATCAAATGAAATTGATATAGGTCTATAAAAATGTCTTAGTGGTGTGTACAGCCACGAACATTATATGGTACCACACAATTGCCTATGATGAGCTATCAGCTCACCTTTTGGTAAATGTTATCTAACCATATCTGTCTACTCTTTTTTTTGGTGATGAGCAACGGTACGTCACTCCCCGCTGAAACCAGGTCTACTCTAAGGTGGAGTTTAGGACCAATATTTATTTTAATTAATAAAGCTTTTTTTTTCAAATAACACCTGCACTAACAAAATAATACAATCCTTATGTTATTTAATACTTTATTTTATGTAAACAAGGGAAATTACTACAGTTGTATGGCCACACAATTTCGATAGGGATATTTTTCTTTAGTACTGGCAACACAGATGGAGATTTTTTTTTAATGTTTAACGGATACGAATATTCTATTCTATTTTCTGCTGCTGCTTACAGACGAGAAAAGTGATCTCGAGTAACAATCTTAACTAGTATATAGCATGCAAATAGACTCGTTATAGACTTATTGTAATATATGAGGGGACTTCACAAACATATAATTAACTGGTACAAATAACCCTCCAGGCTCTGTACAATAATTGGAATCGCACAAAAAAGTATTTTTTCTAATTGTCCTTTGTGAGAATGAAACTCGATACCACTGGTAATGTATCTATGTATTATTTATTCAGTATTTTAACCATTGCGTCACTATTGCAGTCGTAATTCGCAGTCTTCATTACCATAATCAGGAAATAGTTTGGTTAAAATAAGGAAAAGTACCTATGACTAGGTAGTTTCAAACGACAAAATACGGTGAGGTAATCTAAAAAACAAAATATTCATCGTAAAGAATGAATCATAATTATTGTTATTATTTCTTTTTTCAAATAATACATGAAAAAATAATGTTGCAAATTAGTAGCAGCTAAGAGTGCTACCAACAGTTACTTTACTTGTGGCTATTGTAAAAGACGATTAAGAGTTTAACATGGATATGAGACTCCATGAGATGCCGTCTGGTCAACAATTACATTCCCAATTTATAAATTTCAATTACAAAACTAAATGCTATAATTGGTTTTCAATATTTGGCTTGTAATATGTACCTCTATTATTTATGTTTCTTTTTTTGCTATTTTCGCAGTAAAGTTAAACGAAACTGTATTCTTTTTGTTGTATAATATTAGCATATCATATTATTGTTATTACCATGTCATATTATGTAAAGTTTAGACTTAAGCTGGATTGTGTTACTATATTGTGGATGCTACATTATATTAAGTCATATTGAGGGCATGTGCGTGACGTCTCCTCCCGGTAACAACGGAAGACCAGCGCTGGTCATCTAAGGCCAGCATTATGCTGAGTTGAGACCGGATTGTGGCAAACACTAACCATTTTGTTATTATTGTTATCTATTTATTTTGCTTGTGCTTGTGTCTGTCATAAATAAATCATTTCATTTCATTTCATTTCCAAAACTTTTATAATTACATACTGCGTAGATCTCAAGTTATTGGGATTCTCGGACTTCGTTTAAAAACATATCAGAGCATTCGGTAAATGCAGTAGCGGGCTCATTCCAGATCTTGCAAGTATATGGGAGATATAATCGCTCGTTCGGACATGTGGAAAGAATGCCGAACGAACGTCTGGTTAAGAAGATATACAATGCGAAAGTGGAAGGATGTAGGTACCGAGGGAGACCGAGACTAACCTACCTAGACCAGATCGGTCATGTACTGAAGGAAGGTGGAGTCAAGAGTCTCCGAAACCGGCGAGCGTGTATGAAGAGAATTATGAATGTTGAGGAAGCGAGTGAAGTATGCAGAGATTTAGTTCTCTGGCACTCTGTTCTCTCTGCCTACCCTGCAAGGGATATAGCGTGATGATATGTATGTATGTATGTATGTAATCGCTAAAGATGTACAGTTGAAAATTATAAAGTTTGCAAATTATACGCCATCCCTTCCATTACACCGGATAGTTTGGACGGGATGTGACGAATCATAACCTGTTTCATAAAAATGGGTTTTCCAGGAAACTCAACAATCTTTTTATTGGAAGTCATAAGAAGTAATGGTAGGACCATGCTGTTGACAGTTTTCTGTCTACAGCCGCGGGCCGGTCCATCCGAGGTAGTACCACACTCTCGCAGAAGATCGACGTCTGAGCAATGGCAATATGCTGTTGTGCTTCGTTCGGTGAGCGAGAGAGCCGGCAGCCCAACTGGGGTGGGTTTGGAATATGTATTGGTAGGTAGCGGCCTAGCTATATCCCTGGTTATGCAAAAGTCCATGGGCAGTAGTAACATTTAGCATCAGGCGTGCTGCTTGCTCGTTTGCCACCAAAAGCAATAAAAAAAGACCTCACTGCGATGGTCAACTCGGGTGAGTTGGAGTAACACGTAACAGAAAAACGTTACAATAATTTAAAATTTCTCCCATACGTCGATAAAAAAGTTCACTTCAAAAAGTAATCACATTCTATTTTTATATATAATATATTAAAATTCCATAAGTTTTACCTGATATTTCTTATCAATATTTGCTCCCATAAGTTATAGCGTTACGTTTGATAAACTATATAACCCTACCCCAATGAATTTTGGCTATGAGCATCAAGTAGAATTTATCAAACCCGATCTGATTCTTAAAATTAGAGCTCATGTAAAATAACAAAAATCTTAAATTTTATGATAATAATATTTTTTTTTTTTTTGGGACTAATCCCACCACATATTCCCACCATTGTAACTCCTGTAAGCTAGGATCCACAATGGTCACTATAAATGACACCGAGGTTTGACCCTCAGGCAGTCCCGGGAAATGATTTTAATTGTCTTGGAACCCGCAACAAATTTAATTAGAAAAGTTAAAGAGGAGGAGTTGGAAAAGAGTGATTCCACTTCCCTCCCAGGCAAAGCGGGAGACAGAAAGCAATATTGACTAGTCAGCCAATAAGTAAAGGATTGTACAGCTACGATAAGCGCAGCAGTACGGCACCACGGATACGGGATAACTTAACGGGGCCTATATGTGAGCCTTAAGATTGGTTGCAGTAGTAGGTATGGCAGAAACGCCTAAACGCACGGAAATTTTCTCGAGTTGCTACAAGATCCGTATAGTATACTACTCCAGATGTTACTTATATGTATGATAATAATATGTTTGATTTAATCCTAGTTATAAAAAGGAAAATTATATGAGAAATCTTTTCCGTGTGGTGACCGAATAAGAATACTATTCACCACCCCATATTTTACCCGTGGGTAATCGTACGAAATGACTAAGGGAAATAAAACGCATATAACATCTATGCGAGAGAAGGAACACTCGAAACAAAACCCTATACCAACACGTCTGACCAGCGCGGTATGGTGAGTTAATTTCCCTCCCATTACGGAGGAAGCCCGAGCCCAAAAGTGGGACATTATGGACTGTGATGATGATGATGATGGAAAATCTGAATGTCTACAATAACTGCCAGAATTATTAATTTTTTTCTGTAACTATGAACTCAGAAGCAATATTCAGTAATACGTGCCGTGAAATCTAAAATTGTTAATACAGGATAGCATGACTTGAAGACTGAGTGATAATATGCAATGGCAGTACTACTATATATATTAACACTTAGTCAAATCTTAAATATTATATCGAGATCCTATCATTATCTATTTGATGTGGAAGATCTGATAATTACAAATCGAACTTGAAAACTTTTGATCATAAATCTAATGCAAAATGCCAATAAAACTAAAAGACATATCAAAATGTCAAACATTACGCAATTCTCATATTTGTTATTACTAACAGAATACGAACAACGAGTTAGTTCTTTAATTAAATCAACAATATAATCCGATAAAATTAAAATGGTTATTATACAGAAAAAATAAAATGACTTCATATTTATAAAAGAAATAAATCTTACACATAAGCGTCGCCTCGAAGTCCCTTTCGAAATCACCGTCTTCTTGCATTTTGAATAACACTTCACTCCATCACTATAATAATTTTTTTTATATATTTATTTTCACTTAATTGTTATAAATAACAAAATAAACAGCACCACAAGACAAGAACTCGCCACATTATGTATGTCGCGACCGTTTTCCTCATACGACTTGGTTGATGAACCGGTCGGCTTGTAATACTTTAACATACAATGAACGTTCAAGATTTAAAAAAAAAAATAAGTGGGGATTTTATTGGGTTTTTAATGACGTTACATATTATCTATTAACTATGTACTATCAATAGACACGTCTATTTTTTTAATTATATTTACCTATAAAGAAATTATATTTACCTGTAAAGATGCGAAAGGTAATGCTCCGATGGTTCGGACATATGGAAAGAATGCCAAACGAACGTCTGGTTAAGAAGATATGTGAAAGTGGAAGGATGTAGGTACCGGGGGAGACCGAGACTCAGCTTACCTAGACCAGATTGGTCACGTACTGAAGGAAGGTGGAGTCAAGAGTCTCTGAAACCGGCGAGCGTGTATGAAGAGAATTATGAATGTTGAGGAAGCGAGTGAAGTATGCAAGGATAGAGTTCTCTGGCACTCTGTTCTTTCTGCCTACCCTGCAAGGGATATGGCGTGATGATATGTATGTATGTATATTTACCTATTAGTGTGGCGATGTGAATACATTACCGCCAACCTATGTTTACGCAGAAAAGTCGTGAAAGTCTGCTCATAGTATTACCAGATCAGTAGCCAGAAGCCATCTTCTAGGAAATATAAATTCAATCTGCATTTCGCTGTTAAGCATAGTAAAAACGGCACCATTTTCTCATATTAATATGTGATCGCATATTATTGCGTTTTGTGACCTACGTTCAGCAGCAATGAAAGACTGAATAGTGATAATGAAAATATTTGTTTTAATTTTGCACTAATGTAGGACGAGGGAGCGGTAATATTTATTTTAAAGACATCACCCGCACTTGTTACACTTTTTTTTTCTCATTTGGAAGACCAACAACATAATAATAATAAATACTAAAGTGTGGGGGACGAGGCTTTCTAAATGCTAAGTCCCTCCATAATCGCGAGGTGTGCAACCTTAGAAATTATTTTTTACGGATGACAAAGGTGGTGCATCGTGATGTGGTCGCAGTAGATAGTGGACTCACCCCGCTGCGGTTGGCTAAGGAGAATTGGTGCAGTCCTATAGTACTAAGTACCAACGACCGCAAGGATGTATGGCAGAGCAAGGAGCTGCATGGCAGATTCTACAGGGCCCTAAATGGTCCCGAAGTAGACAGTTTAGCCTCGGTAGCCTGGCTACGTTTCGGCAATCTTTTCGGAGAGACTGAGGGTTTTGTCTGTGCAATTGCGGACGAAGTTATAATGACCAAGAACTACCGGAAATATATCTTGAGGGATGGCACGGCCGACATCTGTCGTGCATGCCACCGACCAGGTGAGTCCCTCAGGCATATCGTTTC
Source organism: Lymantria monacha (assembly GCA_905163515.2). Taxonomy (NCBI): domain Eukaryota; kingdom Metazoa; phylum Arthropoda; class Insecta; order Lepidoptera; family Erebidae; genus Lymantria; species Lymantria monacha. Next base: position 5,613,244 of record LR991105.1, on the reverse strand, counting down.
CGGCTGTTCTAGTCTTTCTAACGGCGAGTACTTGCACAGTGTGTGTGTTGTGTGCCTGTGGCGACTGTTTAGGGGGCCCATTCAGTGAGTTGGCGAGTCACCGTCTGCCACCGTTCATCTCTGTATATGGGTTTAAAGGCAGACGACAGTTAAAAATTCATAGATTTAAGATGAACCAGTCCACTAAGCACCCACTCCCATAATCAGATATTAGCTACCATAATCACACAATAGTTTTACACTTACCGCTGGCAGTCCACGTATGTTATGTGCAGACGTGGAATGTCATCGGTAGATGTCCCATCTTAATATTTAGATTAAATTTCTCCAAAGGCCTCTGTGTGTTGGATCCATATCCCCATGTAAGCCTCCCAAAGGACCGGGCATCTTCCCTATGGAAGATCCCGTGAAAAAAGGAGATACATAATAATAAATTAGATTAAATTTCTCCAAAGGCCTCTGTGTGTTGGATCCATATCCCCATGTAAACCTCCCAAAGGACCGGGCATCTTCCCTACGGAAGCTCCCGTGATTAAAAAGGAGATACAAATTATAATAAATATTTACTACCAAAATAAATTAATTACATAAAAAATAACAGTTTGCGGGGTGATCCACAAACTAGGCGACAAGGCCTGTATCTTGGGATTCAGAGCACAAGTTGATTAAACAATACATACATACATACATACATATCATCACGCCATATCCCTTGCAGGGTAGGCAGAGAGAACAGAGTGCCAGAGAACTCTATCTCTGCATACTTCACTCGCTTCCTCAACATTCATAATTCTCTTCATACACGCTCGCCGGTTTCGGAGACTCTTGACTCCACCTTCCTTCAGTACATGACCGATCTGGTCTAGGTAGGTTAGTCTCGGTCTCCCTCGGTACCTACATCCTTCCACTTTCGCATTGTATATCTTCTTTACCAGGCGTTCGTTCGGCATTCTTTCCACATGTCCGAACCATCGGAGCATTCCCTTTCGCATCTTTACACCAATACTCTCTTTCATATCTACTCGCTCTCTTACGTCGTCGTTACGAATGCGGTCGGTCAGCCTAACTCCACAGATGATGATTAAACAATAAATAAATAAATATGGAACAAAATCATCAATGAATACTGTGTAAAGATCATTACAGTGGTTACACAACATTACACAATAGGTAAATATTATTACAGTAGCATATAATCATCAAAAGAGTATGACTATAAACTAAGTACATCTAAGAATTCAAGTCTAAAAGTCTAAAGACATAGCTTAGTAATGCGAAATTGGATTGGTTAGACTAGCAGCGTGTGTGCTGTGTGTTTCTGTAATTGCGTGTGTGTTTAAGTGTGTGTATGTGCATTACTGTGTGTGTGCGTGTGTGTGTGAATATGTGCGTGAGGTTTTGTAAATGTTAATAGAATTTATTACTATATTCAAGATCACAGGAAAGGCGATTTATAATCCAGAAGTTTTCCTGTAGCCTCGTAAGATAATGTGAGTAAGCAATTTTTGACAAAATTTTTACAAGTTGGTATGTTACAGTTGAGTATCTCATAATTTTTGCATACATTATTGTATGTCTTAGGATGAGAAAAAAAAAAACAGACTTTTGAGAGCGAGTGAGAAAGACCATTTTGGTGTTGGCATTCTGAATACTCGGCCTGCTGTAAGAGCGTTGAAATTATCACGACTCAAGAGTATCTTGAGTGTCTTGACCATAGCGCTTAAAATATGAATTTGTCGCACACGAAGTACCTTAAATTCATCGTGTACGCTGTCTGTGGAATATCTGAATTGTCATCACAGGATGACTTTTATTATATTTTGTTAGTTAGTTGGACTATTTTTGCTCTTATTAGTTGAGTTTTGCATGCGCTTCTCTATACCAATATATAAATATAATACTGTAGAATAGACTGACATAGTGCAAAATAGACCTATCTAATGATTTCAATTGGTGTACAGTCTCTGAGTTTCTTTATTAGAAATATTAATTTTCTTACTCGACTAGAAAGAGATGCAATATATTCTTTATAGTTGATGTGTTCGTCCATTATTATACCTAGGTACCTAATTCAAAGATTTGGTGCACTCTTTTTGAATGCACGTACATGAGATATCAGGCGGAGACTTGAAGATTCCACAAGAGTGCAATTTCAAAATGAAGTTATTGTCGGGGCTGCCGACACTAGTTTTAGAAAAGGCGATGTATACTTAGTTTTCTTAACGTTTAGTGTCAGAAAGTTTTCATCGAGCAATAGGGCAAAGTCAGATGCACCTATCTGGGTAAGGCCGTATACCTGGTCCCAAGTGTTACCGTGGAACACAATAACGGTGTCGTCAGCATAGCTAATCACGTCAGCGTTAACTAGAGAGCAGTTGACAATGTCATTCATATAGAGGGTGAAAAGAGAAAGACCAAGGATACTGCCTTGTGGAACACCGTATTTAATTTTTAAATATATATAAATAAACTAGCTTTTGCCCGCGACTTCGTCCACGCAGAAGTCATCTCTGACAGAGTTAAATAGAAAAAGCAATGCAAGGTGTTGAAGGTTTGTCACTAGGACGATGATTAACAGCATCAGAAACTGGTATGCGGTCGCTACTTTCTGCGAGTTAGTTGTCTAACGGAATTAGGCAATATGGGTGGGTCCGAGAGAAAATTCTCTACGTTGATACGCTCTACCGTCGGTGCTTTGGTCGGCGCAAGCGTGAGTACCTGTATTGAGGTTCACTACATGAGGGCTTCGACTCGAGATGATGCCCGATTGCGGTGGCCCGCCCGCACGGCGTAGATGTACGTGTACGGCGCGCTATGGGATCATGCGTCACCTCGAACGGATTGGGTGCGGTGTGTCTATATACCATAGCCGGTCACTAAAGGAAAAGTTTGTTCAAAGTTCTATTCATTCTACAAATTATATTGCCTTTAATATACTATTTACGGTATGGCCATGCGATAAAAATATAATTATCGCCACCCTTTATTTGACTGTGTGAGTAGGTATGAAAGAGAGTATTGGTGTAAAGATGTGAAAGGGAATGCTCCGATAGTTCGGACATGTGGAAAGAATGCCGAACGAACGTCTGGTTAAGAAGGTATACAATGCGAAAGTGGAAGGATGTAGGTACCGGGGGAGACCGAGACTAATCTATCTAGACCAGATCAGTCATATACTGAAGGAAGGTGGAGTCAAGAGTCTCCGAAACCTGCGAGCGTGTATGAAGAGAATTATGAATGTTGAGGAAGCGAGTGAAGTATGCAAGGATAGAGTTCTCTGGCACTCTGTTCTCTCTGCCTACCCTGCAAGGGATCTGGCGTGATGATATGTATGTATGTATGTTTATTTAACTGTTTTGTTTCACCAGCGGAGTTGCGACCTCGTTAGATATGATTTATTATTTGAGTTATAGAGTGAACATTTTTGAAGCTAAACTTAACCTGTATCTTAAATCCTTAGGCAAGAACCTATTTATTTATTTATTATTTTTTTTTATTTTTGTCCCGACACTTGAGGCCTGGACCGCGATTCTCCTAACATAATTAGGAATTTGCAATGTAGTCCTTTGATTGCTGTGTTTTAATTTTTATAGAATATTTTAGAAGTTACTAATATTTGTTCATCTATTTTGTGTATTGTTGGATTTACACAAATGCCGGATATTACCCTAGAATATTTGTTTCGACTCATAATTGGAAAAGAATCAATAATTTTTTTTTCTCCCTATACAAATTTTGCCACTCTGCTCCACCTCCTTAGGGGTATAATTTCGTAAAATCCTTTCTTAGTAAATCTCTACGTCATATAAAGAAACCACTGTCAACATTTCAAGTTGCCAGCTTCAAAAATATCGGCTTGGCGCTAACGATTTAATGAGTCGTCCAACCCGCTTTGCAGGCCTAATTTACACCCCCAGAGGGTGAAAATCAACAAATGCTGAAACACGTGTTTATTTATTTTTACTGAAGATAATTTGTACGTAATTTGAAAAGAATCAATAAAGGTATTTTTCTCCGAACATTTTTTAAATTGACGTAACTTTTTTATTTATAAACTAATTGACATAAAATAAATGTTAAGTGAAGCTTACCACAATATATTAGTGAAAACCGCGTCTAAATCGGATAAGCCGTTTCTGAGATTAGCGTGCACAAACGCACAGACAAACAGATAAACAGACAAACAGATAAACAGACAAAATTTTTTAAAATCATTGTTTTGGTTTCTATTTGTGTTGATAAAGGTCCTAGTAATATTTTTTCTCATATATCTTCCATGTACAGACAGCGATCCGTTACATTTTTATTATATGTATAGATAAATAAAAAGCCTTTTGTTTCTTGGTAGGTAAAGGTTGGTAAAGGTTTCCTCCAAAGATGTCCATTTTTTCGATCCAAGGCTATTTGAGTCCAGTTTAGGCCAGCGTTTTTCTTAATTTCGTTTTCTCATCGTGTCAGTGGTCTGCCTCTGCTTCTGTAGTCCCTAGGCCCTCTCCATAGGGTTGTTTTGACAGTCCATATCTGATCCATAAACCTCGCTACATGACCAGACTATTTCGACTTTAGTTTTAGTGCGTAGCTCAATGCGTTCGTCGTAAACAAAAGTTTCTGTTCTTATTATTGAACGGAGTATCTTATCTAGCTTCTTCACATTCAGCATGCTTCGCTCCATTCCTCGCTGACAGGTGGTAATTTTATGTTTAACATTGGCTGTAAATTTCCGGATCACCCTGTCTAACGCCCCTTTTAATGGAAATGCTTGGGCCGAGTGTTACCAATTTTATTCTATCCATGGTGTTGTTGTATTTGCTCCTGATGACATCTATATATATATTTTGTTGACTCCTTACTCTTTTAAGCTTTCCCATATATTACCATGTGTTACCGTATTGAAGGCCTTTTGGTAGTCAATGAATGCGAGATAAAGAGGTCGTTGTTGTACCCTATATTTTTCTATAATACGCTCTAGGGTATGTATATGGTCCACTGTAGGAAATCCCTTCCTGACTCCTGCTTGTTCAGCTGATTGTTTAACTTCAATTTCAGAACTGATTCTTGAGTTTATGATAGTGGAGAATAGCTTGTATAGGCTCGGTAGTAGACTTATTATTCTGTAATTACCTATATCTTTTGAGTCGCCCTTCTTGTACATTACATTAAAATTATAATAGTTTTGGACCATTGTATCGGTGTTTCAGACTTTTTTAATATCAGGTTAAATAGTACTGCTAGTGGTGAGGCAAGCATTTCCTGCACTATGTTTAATGTTTCGTTCATGATATTGTCTGATCCGGGTGACTTTTCTGACTTTAAGTTTTTTATTGTTTCTAGGTTTTCAACTTTGTTTATTATTTTAATACAGTCCTCGCTTTCCCGTCTAGTGGTACAGACTAGATTTTTTTCAAGTGAGCTGGTACTATTGCTTTGGGTCTTATTGTTGTATAGATTTTTATAAAAATCGGTTGAAGTACTGATAATATCCGTACGTTTGTTTAATTCCTTGCCTGACTTCTTTAATCCCTCTATCCAAGTTTTGTTAACTCGAAGGTCCTTGTATGCCTTTTTTGTACTTCCTGTGAGATTGAGGTGTCTTTCTATAATTTCTTGTCTGTATTTTTCATAATCTTTTTTATTGGTTGGTTATTTAGTTTATTAGTTAGCTTGTAGAGTGCGGCAAGTTAATTTTTCATAGATTCTGATTTAAATTTAGTTTTCTGAAGGTTTCCTCTTTTTCATAATAAGGCTGTTATTTCTTATTATTTCTTCTGTTATTTCTTTTTATTTTTCGCTGTTATTTCTTATTATTCTTTCTTGTTATTTCTTCTTCACTACTTGGCGAGTTTGTTTGTCTATTTGTAAATTTCACTCTACTTTTCTTTTGATTTTGTAGTTTCACTGTTGCTCTGATTAGTATAGACTAATCAGAGCAACAGTGAAACAGTGACAACAACAAACAACAGTGGGTCTGACGGGTAGTTCTGGAATACTTTCTCTTGATTTGATAATATATTTCGTTTTTAACTTCTCCGTTTGGAGATATCTAAGACAGCCGGGTTGGCAGATCCATGTATCTTGTTTTTATTTGCTTGTTTATGAGTTTTATATGTGAAGAGGAGGCGCCTGGTTGCTATGCTAGTTTGTTTTGAGTATTATTTGTGTTTGTTGAATTTTTGACTATGTAATTAACAATTCCCGGTTTCACAAGTCCCTCAGAGATGCTATTTGACCTCTTGACCAATGAATCAGTTTTTTTCTTATTATTTTGGGTAGGTATTTTTATAATAGGCGTAGTGTGGTTTTCAGGTGAAATTGGAAGTTTCCATTTTGTATTGTTTTTAGATATTATCAATTTGTCATATTTAATCACAGCTGTGTTTCCCTTCTCTCTCTCTAGTTGAGCTGTTCTTGCAGTTGTCTTCTCTTCTCCAATATGTGTTTTGAGTAATCTTCCTTCAAAGAATGCTGTGTAGCTTTTATTGTTCTTTTTTGCTTTAAAATGTTTATTTTCAAGCCTAGAGTTGAGAAAGTTACTATTATTGGACGTATTCTTCCTTTTTTCTTTCCTACTTTCCTGTATATCACTGTAACTTAATTTAATAGAGAGAAATTTTTCTAGCCAGTTAATAACGTTTCATTCTAGACTCTCATATGATGTTTCTGTCTCTGATGCCGAAGAAAACCAGATTTATTTGCCGTGCCTGTTTTTCCATAAAGTATATCCTTTTCTCTTGGTTTTCCACTATTCCTTTCAGATTTGCATGCTTTTTTTTTGCATTGCTAAAAGTTTTTCTTTGAACATCCTACTAATATTGTTGGTGACATACTCCATTACATTATATCTAGTTGCCCGGATTCCATGTCTTTGATCATCCAGTTCTTTTTGCATTATTTTTAATTCATTTAAAACTTCATCCATGATTTGAGCTTTATTTAATTAGTTTTGATACAGGTAATGCCATCTACTAGAGCGTCTATGAATTATTTGCAACTTCACTTGGTATGTTGTAGATCGCTTGTTAGTATCAAACTACCGATATTCATATTGATGTAGTCAGATAGATGGTACTGCGTACCAATAAGATGTGGTTTTATTATGTAGACCTAAATAAAATCATTTCACAAGTTGCCAAAATTAGATTATATTTATTGGAATTTGTTTTTATTTTGTGCAATATTACGATGGAGCATGCTAATTCTTCATGCTGTATCGGTTATACTCATTTTTCTGCGGATTTTTGTATTTTGCATTCTATCTCGTAGAGAAATACCGAGCATAGGGCCCACTTTATAGCATGCTGAGTGACTTTGAGCTTGGTTATGAGGCCTACATTTAGGAACCACGATTCCGTGCCGTATGTCATCACTAGTAACACACACTGAGGTATGTTGTTTTGGACACTGAGGTATGTTGGACGAGAAGATCCTCTTAAGTTTCCCGAACGCTGCAAAACCGAGTTGGATTCGTCGGCTGCCCTCTTTCTCGCAATTGGATCTACCTAACTTACTTATAAATAAATAGTTCTGTCGCGCGGAATCTTATAAATATAGAATTTTTCACCTCCTTCTCATGTCTTATTGTCATTCAGCATTCTCTACATTATCATTCTGCTCTTATCCCAATTACTTGAGATCGACGCAACATGTTTTCATCTTCCATCGCACATATTGCAAAAAAATGGTAATAGTTTTATGACTGGCCGCCTGCCTGAAATTAAGCCTCCTTGGGAATGTAATTACTGACCTGACAGCTTCAGATGGAATTAGCTCATGCCGGTGATTCTTCTGATAATGATGAAACTCTTACTCTCTTTTACGACACTTATAGGTTGGTAATGTTCATAGCTGCCATCACACATTCTCTGCACTAAAAGGAAAATTGTCCAAGTTAGTGAGACGTAATGATATAGGGCAGCGTTTCCCATTAGTCGGGTCACGACCCGGTATCGGGCCATTAAATCAAAATACCGGGTCGCAATATTTCCGCCTTGTTTTGAACTTGAATTCTTTGGTAAAGAATAAGCAGCAGCTCCATACTTCGCACTAAAATTTGGTGATGAAATAGGCGATACCAAAATATTATATGTAGTATTAATAAAACCTTTATTCTATTAATAAATGTATATTATTTTAGCCCCCATTCGGTGGGCTGATGACATTATCAAGGTCACAAGAAACCGTTGGATGCAGGTGGCACAGGACCGTTGCAAATGGCATTCTCGTGGGGAGGCCTATGTCCAACAGTGGACGTATACGGGCTGATGGATGGATGGATGGATTATTTTACCTAATGGAACCTGATTGGGTTTAATAGTATCGAGTGGGTCACGAATGGGCAGTGTGGAAATTATCGGTCCATGGCAGAGCAACGTTTGGGCAACACTGGTATAGGGTCTTACTTCGAACTTTTATCTTTTGCATTGACGTTATTTTTTTTATACATACATGCATACCATTACGCCATGTCCTTTGCAGGGTAGGCAGAGAGAACAGAGTGCCAGAGAACTCTATCCTTGCATACTTCACTCGCTTCCTCAACATTCATAATTCTCTTCATACACGCTCGCCGGTTTCGGAGACTCTTGACTCCACCTTCCTTCAGTACCTGACCGATCTGGTCTAGGTAGGTTAGTCTCGGTCTCCCTCGGTACCTACATTCTTCCACTTTCGCATTGTATATCTTCTTAACCAGACGTTCGTTCGGCATTCTTTCCACATGTCCGAACCATCGGAGCATTCCCTTTCGGATCTTTACACCAATACTCTCTTTCATACCTACTCGCTCTCTTACTACTACTACTGCTACTACTCCGGAGTAGTACTACACTATATCAGAAAATCAACGTCTGAGTGGTGGCAATGTGCTGTTACGCTTTATTCAGTGAACAAGAGAGTCGTAAGCCCACCTTTTGTGTGGATTTTGTTTTGGCAGAACCGACTAACTCCTGGTTTGGTAAAAATCCATGAGCGGCAGTAACTTTTAACATCAGATGACTTACTCCTTTGGCACCATAAGCAACAAAAAAAAAGAGAGACTACTGGTATCTTCGGAAATATTGATCTGAGAGGCTTGGTGCTGGAGGCCTTTTTCGTAGGAAATTAAATTTTCACAAAAGTTGTCCAGATTTGTATCATTAACATTTTTTCTATAGTTCTTGTCATTCACGAGACAAATACGAAAAAAAAACTGAATTTGATAGAAAAATCAGATTTAGAAGGTTGTACTACCTCTCCGCTTCTCCAGCGCTTTCTCCGCTTCAACAGCGGTTGAAAATTGTCGCCTACAGTCATTAACATAATATTTTCTTTACGATGGATATAGAAACAAATAGGGCTCGTCCGAATGTTGACAATGAAAGTTCGATGTAAAGCTTGCGCATTGTAAATGTGAATAGTGTACACAGTAGTGGTATGACCACGCTGTTAACAGTTCTCTGTGTACAGCCGCGGGCCGGTCCATTCGGGGTACCACACTCTCGCAGAAGATCGACGTCTGAGTAATGGCCATGTGCTATTGCGCTTCGTTCGGTGAGCGAGAGAGCCTGGGTTTGGGGTTTGTAATAATAGGCAGCGGCCTAGCTATACCTCTGGTATTGCAAAGGTCCATGGGCGGCAGTGGCACTTACCATCAGGTGTGCTGCATGCTGGCAACTCATCAAATTATTGACATTTAGCATTTTATATGCATACATACATACATATCATCACGCCGTATCCCTTGCAGGGTAGGCAGAGAGAACAGAGTGCCAGAGAACTCTATCTCTGCATACTTCACTCGCTTCCTCAACATTCATAATTCTCTTCATACACGCTCTTTGGTTTCGGAGACTCTTGACTTCACCTTTCTTTAGTACATGACCGATCTGGTCTAGGTAGGTTAGTCTCGGTCTCCCTCGGTACCTACATCCTTCCACTTTCGCATTGTATATCTTCTTAACCAGACGTTCGTTCGGCATTCTTTCCATATGTCCGAACCATCGGAGTATGCCCTTTCGCATCTTTACACCAATACTCTCTTTCATACCTACTCGCTCTCTTACGTCGTCGTTACGAATGCGGTCGGTCAGCCTAACTCCACAGATTTTCCGCAGAAATCGCATTTCGACCGCATTAATTTTACTTTCATACTCTTTTCTACATACCCAACTCTCGCTTCCATACAGTAATGTTGGGACAAGCACTGCGTTATGTATTGCTACACGTGCCTTCTGGCTGAGGTGGTGGCTGCCGAGAAATTGCCCCAACGCTCCGTTCACTCTATTTCCCGCATTCACTCTTCGCTCTATATCAGTGGTGTACCTTCCATCTCGGCTAAATCCACATCCAAGATATACAAATTCATTCACTTGCTCTACTATATCATTACCTATTGTTACTCTTACATCTGTTCTGGCTTCGTCTCTTTCAAAGACCATTATTTTGGTTTTGCTCACATTCACGCGTAGACCACTTTTCTTACAATCTTCTGTCATTGTGTCGACTAGGGTCTGCAGGTCAGTCGCTGACTGTGCCAGCAGGACTGCATCATCTGCATAAAGCAGAGCAGTGACCACTGAGTCGCCCATCTTGACTCCCACATTCATATCGTTCAACCTTTGGAGACATTTATCCAGATATATGATAAACAGCCTGGCTGACAGAACGCACCCCTGCTTAACGCCGATATTGACGTCAAACCAAGACAACATTCCATCATCCAGCCGCAAACAGGCTCTACAGCCCATGTAACTGGACTGCACAGCCTGTAGCAGTTTACCGCTAATACCATACTCCGGTAAAATGTCTCAAAGTTCCTTTCGTACAACCGTGTCAAATGCTCTCTCCAGATCCACAAAACTGCAGAAAACCCTCTGACCTAGAGCCAGATGCTTCTCCACAATGTTGCGCAGAGAGAACACTTGATCCATGCATCCCCTTCCACTCCTGAAACCTCCTTGTGTCTTACACAGTAAACCATCGGACACCATCCTCATTCTCCTTTCAATAATTTTACCATACACTTTTGCTGCCAAACTGGTCAAGCTTATGGCTCTGTAATTTGCGCAGTCATAACGTGAACCCTTGTTTTTAAACAAAGGCACGATGACTGCGCTATTCCAGTCCCTGGGAACCATTCCCGAGCTCCAAAGATTTTTTTCTCCTCATACAAACGTTACTACTCTGTTTCATCCCCTTAGGGGTGGAATTTCGTAAAATCCGTTCTTAGCATCATCTTTATATCATAAAAAGAAACTATGGTCATAATTTCATGTCTCTCAAATGAGTAGTTTTGGCTCGGCGTTGGTAGGTCAGTCAACGTACGTAAAGTAGTTTAATAGATTTATTAAGATGGCACAACTTTTTTATTTACGAACCGGTTGACGTGAAATAAAGACTAAATATTAAGTGAAGCTTACCAAAATATATATGTTATAAACTAAATCTAAATCGGATAAGCCGTTTCTGAGATTAGCGTGCACAAACGCACAGATAAACAGACAAAAAAATTAGCAATCCTTGTTTTGGGTTCTATTTCTATTTTTAAAGGTCTCCATAACATTTTTCTCATATATCTTCCATCTACAGACAGCGATCCGTTACATTTTTATTATATGTATAGATAGATATATATCAACAGTGGGACGTGTATGAATTGAGATAATGATGATGATAATGCATCCTCTTGCATAAATGTTATATGCAAATTACATCCCTCAGTCGACTTTTTTTTTTTTTTTTTTAAAAAGACACCTCCCTGCACTAAGGAAAATAATCCTTGTATCGCGGGGGACTTTACAGACACACAATTAACGCAGACAAATTACACCCAGACTCAGAACAACACTTTGTGGATCGCACAAAGTATTGTCCTGCGTGGGAATCGAACCCGCGGCACTCGCACGGAAGGTCGGTATCTTAACCACTACGCCATTTGTGCAGTCTTTTACGACACCCATGGATAAGAATTGTTGTGGTGAATCATATTCTTACTCCGTCACCGCATAAAGAAAGCGTGGTGTACTGGGTTAACTGCCTGGCTATTATGGACGAGAGTCGAACCCAGTAGTGAAACTTATATGAGTTGAAATGAAAATACGAGGAATAAAATATTTTATTTTGTGTGGTGAAAGTTTAAGAATAATATATTTCAATAACCTCTGCCTTTTAATGGCGTTAATAAAAATCAATGAAGAGATTACCAAGAATATTCATTAGAAATAAAGGGGTTGTGAATTTTTTTTTGCACCTGCAGGCTGATTCACACCTTCCTGAATCATTCGGGACATTCGAAGGGACCGAATTCAGCTCTATAACATGCCGTAAAGGTATTTCTCTGCTGCCATTCGATCTGATTATTAAAGGGTGGTAGTATACTACCACTATTCGTGTTATTTACCCAATGCCACATGAGTCCATTATTAATCAGTTAGTTTAATATTATTAAATTTTCCGTGTGGTGACGGAGTAAGTATACTATTCACGCCATATCTTACCCGTGGGTGATCGTATGAGACGACTAAGGGATATAAAACGCATATAACATCTATGCGAGAGAAGGAAAACTCGAAACAAAACCCTATACTAACACGTCTGACCAGCGCGGTATAGTAGGTTAATTTCCCTCCCATTACGGAGGAGGCCCGAGCCGAATAGTGGGACATTTATGGGCTGTGATGATGATGATAATGATAAGTTAAATATACTATAGGATGGATATTTAGGATGAAAAAAAAAGAAACAATTTTTAACTAATATTTACTTTAATTATAACTACATTCTTCAGTGCACACATACAAATAAATAATTCAATCAAATATAAGAGAAGCATTTGATTATTATTATACATCAGATCCATGAATGCTATAATTAGCATATGCTTCTTTCATACAAATATAATATCAATTTGTGTGTGAATATAATCTACGACACAACAAACCCATTATTAATTAAAGCAATACAAGAATGTTGATTACTATCAATTAATTATTTGAATTTTAATAATTATGAATTTCATAAAAATTACACGGAGAGAAAGGTTAATCAGTAGGTATATAATATGTCTTTATTTATTAGAACAGTCATTTTTGATAAGTTATGTTATTTAAAATTTGTTTTTTTTTTTATTATTATTCAAAGTGACTTGTTGGTAAAATAAATAAGAATTGATATTGAAAATATGAACTTTAAAATATTGATGATTTAAAAATAGACATTTTTGCAATTCCGTTATTTTCAAATATTTATACATTTAAAAAAAAAATAAAAAAAAATGAAATATCTTGATAATATATACGTGTTGTAATGTATTATTTATTTAAGTATAGTTCGGTATTCTGATTAAGTGAAATAATTGATGATGATATCATTAATTAATTTTCTAATGATATATTTATAATATAAAATACAGAGATCTGTAAAAGATTAAATATGATCATTATTAATATTAATAATAATTTATTAGCTTAAATACAGTTAATACATAGCTTTAACATTATTTGACACTCATTTAAATTACTATTTAAACAATTAGATAATTAATTAATTATTTGGAAATTAAATTACAATTATTTAAGACTAAAATAAAATTAGACGTTAAAAATTTTTACTCAATGTTTATTATAAAACTGCTTTTGAAAGCATTAATTTTGTATAAATAAATATTATTATTTGTATATAATCCATTTAAATAATGGTCTTTGAAAGAGATGAAGCCAGAACAGATGTAAGAGTAACAATAGGTAATGATGTACTAGAGCAAGTGGATGAATTTGTGTATCTTGGATGTGGATTTAGCCGAGATTGAAGGTACACCACTGATATAAAGCGAAGAGTGAATGCGGGAAATAGAGTGAACGGAGCGTTGGGGCAACTTCTCGGCAGCCACCACCTCATCCAGAAGGCACGTGTAGCAATTCATAACGCAGTGCTTGTCCCAACATTACTGTATGGAAGCGAGCTCTACGGTAAATCTGTGGAGTTAGGCTGACCGACCGCATTCGTAACGACGACGTAAGAGAGCGAGTAGGTATGAAAGAGAGTATTGGTGTAAAGATGCGAAAGGGAATGCTCCGATGGTTCTGACATGTGGAAAGAATGCCGAACGAACGTCTGGTTAAGAAGATATACAATGCGAAAGTGGAAGGATGTAGGTACCGAGGGAGACCGAGACTAACCTACCTAGACCAGATCGGTCATGTACTGAAGGAAGGTGGAGTCAAGAGTCTCCGAAACCGGCGAGCGTGTATGAAGAGAATTATGAATGTTGAGGAAGCGAGTGAAGTATGCAGAGATAGAGTTCTCTGGCACTCGGTTCTCTCTGCCTATCCTGCAAGGGATATAGCGTGATTATATGTATGTATGTAATTTTGTATAATTAATTATGCAATTAAAATGTTAAATATAACTTAGTAATATATAATAATAACATTATACTGTTTAGTAATTTACTGTAAATATTCATTGATAATAATACTCGTAGTGTCAATAATATTATTAAATATATATTATATTATTAGAAATATAACTAAATTATTTTATAAAAGTTCTCAGTGTATAATTAATTAATTGCAATAATTTCCAAATAATTAATTGCACTTAATTCGCAACTTATTTAAATCGTTACAATATGAATTGCATATGGACGTAGCCTTTATCGTTCGTTAATTTTTAATTTATCGTTATCGTTATCAATATTAATTAATATTTTCGAATTATTTCTAAGAATTACAATTATAGCTTATTACCTTAAATTATAAATAGGATTTGCTGTCAAATATTATCAGACATGTTTCTATTATTATAAGTGTTATGAATAATAATATGTTATGAATAATATTTAATAAATTATTATTTTTTTATAACTTTGTATTCAAATATATCAATTCTATTGATAGATTAAGTGCTTCAAATAATTAATTAAATGTGCTATTATAATTATTTTAATACTGTATTTAGATAATATACTTTTAAACAATGTGCGCGGTGCTATGAAATCACTTGTCTATTACATACTTATTATATGTATATTATTTATTATATAAAATAAATTATTCCGGTTGTATTTCAAATTAGTCTATAAGATAATAATTTAAAAAAATGTATAAATTAATTAACACAAATTTTATTAAATAGTTAATTTTATATTCTACTAATAGACAAAAGCCGAAACTAAATTAAATAATAAGCACAAAATTGTATTAAAATTGTATAATTTTGAACATATGAAGAAAGTAGATCAATATTTTTATTTAAAAATTAAGTTAATTTGTTACAATGATTAATGATTCTATTATTTAATGTCGAACCTCCGTAATTAATATTTAAATTTAATTATTGTAGTTCAAATTCGCAAATTAATAATAAATATTATATCTGCACGTAGATATTACAGAATAATTTTATAAGAAGCTAATGTATATAATAATTAAATCTTTTGGTTTGATGCCACAAGTAAATCGTTCACGCTGCCTCAATATTTAATTACTAGGTTAAATACACATATGTATAAAGTTTATTGTCACAAAATTCTAAAAAGCGAGCACAATCTAAGATTAAATAGAACATGAAATTATATGGAAAAATTAGATTTGTTACTTTCTGCATACTTAAACTGGATAAAGGTCTGAAAGTATAAAAAAAATAATAATAAATTATTTATATGGTATGAGTATGAATGAATTATAAATTTGAATTACAACCAGCACTTGTAAATAATAAAATAATTTATAATTATATTTTTGAAATCGATAATATAGTAATATACATATTGTCTATTTATATTTGGCTTAACACTATTTATGTGATATAATAATAATTCTCTATATACATGCTTATAAAGTACCCCTAAAAGGCATAGGATATTAAATACACAGTGGTCCGTTAATTAATATCTAGAAGCCCTAGTTTTACGGGGTTTTTAAATAAAATACAGATATAGACCGCCATATTTCAAAATATAACTTTATATATTATTTAATAATTTATAATTATAAATTCGAAATAATATGTTCGACAATATTTTAAATTATTTAAGATTGCCAGTAAGAAAATAAAGCAGTTTTAAAATATATGCCCTGAAAGACTCGTCTTAAAAGCAGAAAGAGAGAGAAGGTAGGTATATTGTAATCTTGAGCTATCAATACGCAATGCGCTGCCTAGCAGTGTCTTCTGTTACGAGATGTTATTACGAGACCATATTGATTTCACTATTGGCACAGGGTACCTCTCTAATAGCGAGTCTCCGTTTAAGATTTTATTATATTTGTCTTGTAGAGATATTAATAGGTTAACAAAAAAATATCGCATAATTCGACTAAGAAAAGTGAGTGGGTGATCTTTTAGAGAAGATAAAGCTTCAAATAAAACCCTAAATCTAACCCTTTACGCTAGCGTGACGCATCTGAATTTCTCTCTCATTGTGAATCAAGTTGAAAGGGCAATGAATTTAAATATATGTGCTGTAAAGTAAGAAAAAGAAAGTAATGTTTTATGTTATAAAACATTACTTTTCATCATAAAAAAATAGTCGAAAATATACTAGCACCCTGTAAATAACAATTAATATAGCAAATTCAATTTTTGATAATAAAACTTTTAAAGCGCATAGAAATTTGCAAATCTTTGAAAATATATTTTTATATTTTTTTTTAATATAAATAGTAAATAAATACCATAGACCATTTGAAATGGATCGCGTGGTAGAAAATTAATATATAAAGTTATAATAATGTGTATTCTTAACACCACGTTTACTTAAATTAATTTAATTGTAAGTTATATTATATAAAATGAATAAAATAAATAATTATTATATTATTATTATAACTTAAATGATGTTATTATTAATTTGCATTATTGCAAATTAATTGAGGAATACTTTTCGAGAATATAATATATTTATCATTAAAAAATTTTATTATAAATTTTTTCATAAAGCAGGTACGAAATAATTTATATCCTATAATACTTAAATTAATTCGATTTTTATTGATTTGACTAGATATACTGACTAGGTTTAGTTTTTATTTTTTCTAAATATATGTATATAATTATGCAAGGTTGATATTGACACCGACGCCTGTAACAAATTCATCCCTTATAAGTGGAAGAAGGGCGGTGTGCCTGAAACAAAGGAAACATATATTATTATTTTCACCATGATTGTCTCTTATTTTTTTTTTATTTATACCACATTTCTAACAATTTTCTGCCTGTGTCGTAAAATTTAATCGCCAATTTACGATTGCAGACAGAAAACTAATATTAGTACCATACTCTCAAAATTAACCTATGACTAGTAGCAATTTGCATCGCAGTTCGTTGGGTGATGAGAGAGTCGGAGACTGAAAGCCTGTCACTGAGATCTAGAAATTGGTATCACTGATCAGCCCAAATGATAATAAGCGAAGTAATACGATTTATGGAACCGCATTACAACCTTTTGTCGTCTTAGAATGTTTGGACGGCGTATGTACATACTTCTCAAGCCTGTTTATACTCCAGGTATTGTAGAGCCCCATGATCTGTCATTATTACTCCCCATCAGATGAGCTACTTGTTTATCTGTCAATAAAGATAAAATCTGCCAAGTGTGAGTTGTACACGCGCGCGAAGGGTTCCGAAACATTATATATAAACGAGCAAGAAACGGTAAAAAATCAAGTTTGTTGTATAGGAGCCTCCCTTAAATATTTATTTTATTTTATTTTTAGTATATGTTGTTATAGCGGCAATAAAAATACATTATCTGTGAAAATTTCAATTGTCTGGCTATTACCGTTCTTGAGATACAGCCTGGTGACAGACGGACGGACGGACGGACAGCGAAGTCTCAGTAATAGGGTCCCGTTTTTACCTTTTGAGTACGGAACCCTAATAAAAAAGTCATACGTTTACAGTTTTAATATTAGTGTCCCATTTAGATCTAACTTATTTCATAGCAGTACTCCAATTCTATTATTCATCATAATCATCATCTCTTATCCCAATTACTTGGTGTCAACGCTATTATGTATTCTTCTTCACCACATCCCTATCAGATGTCATTTCTATATTCATTCCCTGTGCATCCATGTCATGTTTCACGTATCAATCTTTTATATGATCTTCCCTTACCTCTAAAGTTTTAAATTTCTGTTTAAACATCTTTATATCTCAAAAGAATATTATATTCGCTTAAAGGGAAACTTAAGTAAGAAATAAATACAGATAGTAAATGTTTTACAAATGCTTTCAATCATCATCATTCTCCTACTTTTATCCCAATTACTTGTGGTCGAATCAATATGTGTTCTTCTTACATAGTACATATTGTAAAAGTTATTGGCAATAATTTTATGACCGGCCGTCTGGCAGATGTCAAGCCTTCATGGTAATGTAATAGCTGACCAAACGGCATCAGATGGAGGTGGTTATAAGGTTCTTAGTCGTCTTTTACGACATCCACGAGCAAAGTAAGGGTTGGTAGTATTCGTAACTGCTACCACACAGCTTTCAACCATGTTAATATAAACAAGATAAGTAGTTAGTAACAAAAGAAGATGTCATATTCATAATATATGTTCTTTGAATTTTATTTTTGAAGGTATTAATGGATGGTGAATCTTTTAAAAAGAAAAAATAAATAAATCTAATAATAAGTAAATCTTTTAGCAAGAATGCCGAACGAACGTCTGGTGAAAAAGATATACAATGCGAAAGTGGAAGGATGTAGGTACCGGGGGAGACCGAGACTCACCTACCTAGACCAGATTGGTCACGTACGGAAGGAAGATGGAGTCAAGAGTCTCCGAAACCGGCGAGCGTGTATGAAGAGAATTATGAATGTTGAGGAAGCGAGTGAAGTATGCAAGGATAGAGTTCTCTGGCACTCTGTTCTTTCTGCTTACCCTGCAAGGGATATGGCGTGATGATATGTATGTATGTATGTGCATCTTTTAAAATTTTAGGCAATTCATTTTAATTTCTAATTAATAATTTCTAATTAATAGTTCTAAATAATAGTACTTCTAAGTAATTTTTACTTTAAGTATTTGTGTGATTTGTATTTGATCATGCTACTTACTGCTCAGACGTCGATTTTCTATGAAAGTGTGATAACAGTTTTCTGTCTACAACCGCGGGCATTAGCCCGCGGTTGTAGACAGAAAACTGTCAAGTGTGACTTTACAAATACTAAATGATATTAAATGATTTCGTCATTTAATCACTTTTACGATCACATACGTGAAAGGAAGGGCTGGTGACTATTGTATTCATATCTACTTCATCAGCACATGGAAAATATTTTATTCCTTCCTATGTTTAAAAGGCAATACCTATACTTTACAAATCACACCGAAACTGAGATCGATCATTTAAAATGTAAATCGCACAGATCGCATATAGAATACTATATAGTCACAAATTGGATTCCTATGCAAGCCAATAATCCTGCATCGGATTCCAATCTGTGACACTTGAAATAGCTGGTAAAGTATCTTAATCACTACGCTATTTATAAAAACCCGATTAAAAGACGAAAAAAACCTTTAAAAGATAAAAATATAATACGAAGCGAGAATTGAATGTAAACGTTCACGGTGGTGTAAGTGGCAGCACGATTGTAACGGATTTCCAATAGGTGTGGGTTCGAATCCCACTTGTGACAATCATTTTTCACTCGTAATCGGGTTTTTATAAATAATCAAGCATATTAAATGCTAAATTTCATATAAGAAGATACAATATTATTTTTAAAGGAGAGATTTTGTTTTATTAAATATTATCAACTTTTTTTATATGTATGGTTATCCATTGTTTGTTATGGACCGGTGTGAGCTTGGAACTTGTGGGATGTCACGTGCGGAACCTGAGCTCCATTTAATATTGTTCAGCACGTAGCTTTTGTTTATGGACAACCCTATTTAACGTTAGGGTTGACGGAGAACGGATTTAATGTATTTTCATAATAATATAACTGGTGTCAACATTATAAAATTTGATAGTTTTCTGAGGGTTTTGGCAGGCGTATGAAAAAGTTATGTTACGCTCTTAAATTTTAATCAATAATTAAGTATTATATAAGGATTATTTTCACAGTAATTTAGTCTTTTGTGTAATTCAATACAGAAAAAGTGTTAAAGTGTAATAAAATAAAAAATTTGATGTAACAGCGGTTTACGTGTAATTTTATATTTTGCCAGAAATTTCAGTTAATTTAGTTGTTAGCGCCCAATTAATGGTAATCATTTGACTTATTATATCAGCTATGAAGAAAATCCCCCGCAATACAAGGATTATTGCCTTAGTGCAGGGTGGTGTATAAAAAATCTGGTGGTGTATAAAAAAATTAGGTCTTGGTTATATTTGGAATGATAAGACTTTTCAAACTTTATAATAGGAATTTCAAGTTGAACCGTCCTTTTTTTTTTTTTGGTGGGCTATGGATGCGTCTCGCCCCGCCAAATCGATCCAGGGTGATGGAAAGGCGGCGCGCGATGCCATAGACCCACCGTAAAACTCCTCTCTATTTGAGCGGGCCACCGGTACCCGATCTTTGACTTCGGTGGCCAAGTTGAACCGTCCTGAAGATACCTCGTTTAGAGGCGAAAAATGTGACGAATCCATATTCGACATTTGCAAATTCTGAAGGTTGCTAATACCAGGAGTATGAAAATTTCATTATATCCTACTCCACTTTAATCCTATCCCGTATTCCTTCATATACGAAAGTGAGTCTTTCTTCGTTACCTTCATCATTCTCCTACTCTTATTCCAATTACTTGGGGTCGATACAATATGAACTTCTCTTTCATAGTACATGTTGTACAAGTTATTGGCAATAACTTTATGACCGGCCGCCTGCCAGACGTCAACTCTCCTTGGGAATGTAATTGTTGACCAAACGGCATCAGATGAAGTTGGCCCAGGTTGTTATAAGGCTCTTAGTCGTCTTTTATGGCATCCACGAGCAAAGTAAGGGTTGGTAGTATTCGTAGCCGCTACCATCTTCCTTCCTTTCCCATCATATAAAAATAATAATGATTGACTGCCATATATCACCTAAATTTATCTATTGTATAGTTAATAAATTGATCCATGTGGTGACGGAGTAAGAATTCCAATCCCATATCTTACACGTGGGTGATCGTATGAGACCAAAGATGCGATTTATTTGAAATACTTCTATTTAAAATGCAAATACAAAATGCAAAATATCTATTTTGTATTTTGCACTTAAATGCCTTTTAGTAAAAAACATTTTGTATTTTTTTTAAAATACCTTTCGAGATGTATTTAGCATTTTTAATATTCATTTCAAAATGCAAAATACTTTGTGATTAAGTTTAGCCAACATTACCAGTCAAACAAAATGAAATGAACGAATGACCCTTGTATTGCCGAATTTGACCGATAGAGGCACCTTTTTTTTCCTTTGCAAGGTGGACCATGGATGTGGTCGCGCCCCGGCAAATCGGCCCGGGGCGACAGAAGAGGCGACGCGCAACCCCATGGACCCACCCTGCAAACACCTCTCTTCGCCGTGCGAGCCACCCTGCAAACACCTCTCTTCGCCGCGCGAGCGGGCCACCAGTACCCGATCTTTGTCTTCGGTGGCCGGCCCGGCCGTATAGCCCTGCGGGTTCCTCTCGTGTCGATGCCCCGACAGCTTTCGCCGTCGGGGCGTCGCCCTCACGCGGTGGCCTCACGTTGGGTGACCGGACAATTCCCCGGTCCGATCACCCAAAGCCTTGGTTAGGGCGGCATCAGGCGCAGATATTCGCACCTGCGCTGCCCCGACCGCTGGCGGCGGCCCGGGCCACGGGAATCCTCCCGGACTCGTTCCGCCGCCTCCTTCTGCGAGATGACAGCCTCGCAGAAGGCGGCGACCGCGTCCTAGTTCCTGACCCGGTCGACCATCACTTTTGCGACAGCCGGCAGCATCAGGTAGGGCGTCAGGGACCGATGATAGCGACGAGGTCGAGGCCCGTCCCAGCTCGAACATTCCTCGAGCACCGATAGAGGCACCTGCTAGCCATGCGCGCACTTTTTTTTTTTATTTGATTTGATTACCTACTTTTATGATATTGAAGTGTTGTTGTTATCCCTACAATACTGAAACGGCTGCTACAACAAGATAAGAGAAAAGAAAAGTGGACCGAAATAAATGGCCACACAATTCACAAAATGGAACTCTCTTTTCGTTAGTCTAGTTTTTTTTTACATTATTTTAAGTGAGTATTATTATTATTAATAACATAACAGAATTTATTGATATACGTACTGATAAATATGACCAAAATGTCTTGCATAAGGTGCCATGTTATTAGACGTTTTTGTTTGGCTCGGCATTGTGTCTCTATTTCTAATGCTAGTACCGCACCTGCGTGTATCGTCCCGAAGTAATTTGTGGCAAAGCTTCGTACGTTTGGTACACTAGAAAATTATCACGACAAAACTGTGATCACATTAGCGACTTCGGTATTTTACACGAAGTATCGTGCTATAATTGAAGATGGCCCAAATCATTTTCATGCGTTTAACTATCCCCGCCGTACTGGCCACGGAAGGCAAGGCAGCGGTACCAGTGGCCGGTCCAATGGCGATGGGGAGGGAATACGGTGGGTTATGGGGCCACGCGCTGCCCTTCCGTCGCTCTGGACGGTACGGGCGACATGTGCCCGGGCCATAGCCTACCAAAAAAAAAATGCGTTTAACTACGGATGATGAATTGCTTTACTATTACAGCTATATTATGCTAATAATTACATATTGATATTTTTGGATCCCTTCATGGGTTCCGCTTCACAATAGTGTATAAAGTCTAACACCATTTCATCACCCCACTCCATATTTATTGATTAACTGGAGATCCTCGAACGCGTCTAAACACAACGAAAATTTCCCCCGAAATGAAAAACGCTAGTCTGACCACAGAGCGCGATATATTAGCGCGCTAAAACCCTTTGACTTATCGCCACCCAAGCGATATTGCACACGAAGCCCGAATGTTCGCGACGATAGCCAATAATGACCGGTCACATCTACGTGTATCGTCTCATTGCACGAAGCTTCGTGACGATACACGCAGGTGCGGCCATATGATAAATACCTAAAATAAATAAAAAATTCTGAGATTGGGTCAAAAGGTATTTTATTTTGAAAAAGTATTTTGAAAATACCTATTTTGCATTTAGCATTTGAAATACAAAACGCAAAACTATTTGGTATTTTGCATTTGAAATAGTAAATCTGAAAAGTATTTTGCATTTTGTATTTAAATGCTTTTTTAAAACCATTTTGTACATCTCTGTATGAGACGACTAAAGGATATAAAACGCACATAACATCTGTGCGAGAGAAGTAAAACTCGGAACAAAACCCTATACCAACACGTCTGACCAGCGCGGTATAGTAGGTTAATTTCCCTCCCATTACGAAGGAGGCCCGAGCCCAACAGTGGGACATTTATGGGCTGTGATGATGATGATAGTTAATAACAGAATTTATTTCGACGAAATAATATTACCCAGACCAAATTGGTCACGTACTGAAGGAAGGTGGAGTCAAGAGTCTCCGAAACCGGCGAGCGTGTATGAAAAGAATTATGAATGTTGATGAAGCGAGTGAAGTATGCAAGGATAGAGTTCTCTAGCACTCTGTTCTCTCTGCCTAACCTGCAAGGGATATGGCGTGATGATATGTATGTATGTGTGTAAATAATATTAGCTATACTGTTATGTGGGACATCCCTAAACATATTCATCTGTTTGTTAGGCAATGTTGTTAGTGAATAATCGAATAATTTCCATTGTGTTCGATTCTGCTATTCGTTATGAGGGAAAATGACAATTTATATTCATTAGGTAAGCATTGATAGGAAAATGCACGCTATCATGGGTAGTCACGTGTTGAAATATTTTGCTGAAATATTAAAATAGGGAATTGTAACTCATAATAGGTTCATACTCATTTAAGTTTGACGTTAATTTAGAACTAACCTTACCTAAGTAAGGTTAGTTCTAAATTAACGTCACTTTTTCTAATGTTTGTGTATATAATTTTAAATGAATTGTTGTCAAAAAAGTGTTGTTAGTTGTCCCATTTTTCTTTTATTAAAAGCTACATAATCGATTGAATTAGGCGATACATGGCGGAAATCCATTATTATTATAAAATGGAGGAGAGGAAGGAAGACCCACCACTTTCCCACGGTTAATCAATATACCGTACACCTCAAAAAAGGAAGGAATACGGGATGGGATCAAGGTGGAATAGGATATAAGGAAATTTTACTCCTGTGATGAGCACCGCCTCCAGAACTTCTACTTGCAATTTTCCGCAGAACTTTGAATAAAGATTCGACACCTGTTTCGCCTCTAAACGAGGCATCCTCAGGACGGTTTGGCTTCAAACGCTACATAATCGCAACGCGCTGTTTACTTTCGAAAAAGGTTTGGTAATTCTTTGTCGTTTAATTGCAATCAATTAATAAAAAACTAACCTGCTTAGTCACTAGTGTATGTATACATACATACATACATAGCTTCACGCCTGTTTCCCAGAGGGGTAGGCAGAGACTACGGATTGCCACAAACCACGATCCTGGCATACTTCCATCGCTTCATTCACACTCATAACAGTCTTCATGCATACTCTACGATTACGCATACTCTTAATATGACCTCTCGTCAATACATCGCTAATTTGATCCAGAAAATTATGACGAGGTCTTCCCCTTGTATTCGTCCCACTCACGCTTGCTTTATATATTTTCTTCGTCAACCTCTCTTCACTCATTCTTTCTAAGTGTCCAAACCACCTCAGCATACTCTTTTTGATCTTTGTCACTACTTCTTCATTCACACCACAGCGCTCTCTTATAACACTATTCCTAATTTTATCTTTCAGGCTCACATCACACATACTACGAAGAGCTCTCATCTCTACAGCATTTATTCTACTTTCATGTCTTCTCTGCCAAATCCAACTTTCACTACCATACATGAGGGTAGGTACTAATACTCCCTTATGCACAGCTAGACGTGCCTTTTTGGACACATTTCTGCTTCTCATAAAGGTGTACAGTGCCCCATTCACCCTATTACCAGCATTTACTCTTCTTTCAACATCATTATCATTTTTACCATCTCGAGTGAATAATACACCCAAATACAAAAATTCTTTCACCTGTTCCAATTCCTCACCATTTATACTAATTTTACATTCCGTCATACATTTATCCTTTTCAAAAACCATTATTTTCGTCTTACGTACATTTACTTTCATGCCTTTTCTTTCAAAAGCTTCATGCACAGTAGTTACCATCGCCTGTAAATCCTCAGCCGACGATGCAAGTAACACCTGATCATCGGCATAAAGAAGACATTTGATAAGTAACTCATTCATTCTTAAACCACAATCATTATCTTTCAGATCTTTCAGACAACTATCCATGAATAGGTTAAACAGCCACGGTGATGCTACACATCCCTGTCTAACACCTTTATCAATATTAAACCATTCCGTGTAGGATCCGTTTATTCTTACGCACGCCCTGGAGTCCTTATAAATGGATTTCAGAGCGTGAATAAGATGGCTGTCCACCCCATACATAGACAGTACCGACCACAGTTCACTCCTCCTCACTTTGTCATAAGCCTTCTCCAAATCAATAAATGCGCAAAAGATTTTCTGACCTTTAGCCAAAAATTTCTGCGTCATGCATGTTAAGGAGAAAACTTGATCCGTACAACCCATACCTTTTCGAAAACCCGCTTGTGCATCCCATATTTTCTTGTCAGTTACTTTCACTACTCTTTCAATCAATACTTTCGCATACAGTTTGCCGACAATGCTAAGGAGGCTTATGCCCCTGTAGTTTGCACAATCTTGCTGGGAACCTTTCCCTTTGTACAGAGGTACAATAACTGCCTTACACCAGTCGTCAGGTACTTGGCCATTAGTCCAACAGAGATTGAAGAGCTGGTATAGCATGTTAGCTATGATATCTTGTCCAGCCGTCAGCATTTCAACTGTAATCCTATCGTATCCTGCAGATTTACCAACTTTCATACCTTTCAGTGCGTTCATAATTTCCACCATAGTTATACCTTCTCTATCCTCAAGATCTCTTTCACTCTCAGATGACAGGTCTTGTGACTCTTCTCTTTCAAATAAGCTTTCAAAGTATTCCTTCCATCTCTTTAGTACACATTCTTCTCTATTCACTATCCTTCCATACTTATCCATGATCGAGGCAAGCTCTGTACTTTGAGCTTTACCTCGAGCTGATCTTATCGACTTCCAGAAAATCTTTAAGTTGGATTGATAATCCTGCGATAATCTTCTATCATACTCGTCTTTTTGATCCTCTTTCTTTCTTCTGACAATTTCTTTCACTACTCTTTTTCTTCTCTTGTACTCTTCTTTAGCTATATCTATATCATCATTCGTTGCCTTTTCCATTCTCTCATTGGCTCTGCTAGCAAGCCAATCTATCCAGGCTTTCTTCTTCTCATAAACTGCACTCTGCACATCTTTATCCCACCATACATTCTTCATCTCATTTACTTTCCTTCTTCTGGTCACGCCACATATTTCTATAGCAGTATTTATCACATTCTCTTTAAAAGTCTTCCATAATTCTTCCATATCACTAATATTAACCGAATCATACAACTTTTCTGTCAGTTTACTTTTGTACTTCTCTCTAACAATCTCATCTTGCAAATTTTCTACTTTTATTCTTTCTAGTACACTTGTCGGGTTATGTATCCGGTTTCGCCACATTTTTACGAGACCACTTATTCTAGTCATTACTAGAAAGTGGTCTGTATGGATACCAACACCGCGATACACCCTAGTGTCTAGAACTTTGCTTCTAAGTCTTTCATCTACTATTATAAAGTCAATCATACTCTTTCTTACATTCTTTGCTTCACGTGTATACATATGGATCTTTTTGTGTTCAAACATAGTATTTGTAATACAAAGATTCCATTCCAAGCACACCTCTAGTAAACTTTGACCATTTTCATTCACACTTTCATCACCAAACCTTCCTAAAACCTTTTCAAATCCTTTTCGACCTATTCCTACCCATCCATTAAAATCACCTAGCAAAATCAACCTTTCATTCAACTGACATAATCTCAAAACATCTCTTAGTTCTTCCCAAAATTTCTCTCTCGCATCCTGTTCAGATTTATTTTTAGTCAAACCCGTGTTTACTGGAGCATATACTCCTACAACAAAAATACGGGTCAGACCCACTTTCATTCTTAACCATACTAATCTAGCATTCACACAATCATACTCTTTAACACATTGAGCCATTCGAGCAGAGAGAAGGAGACCAACTCCTTGGCAGGCTCTAGTAGTCATTGATACTCCAGACCAGTATGCCGTGTAAGGTCCATGACTAGTTACCTCACATCCCTTTCGCTTTGTCTCATTCATACAAAGAATGTCAATCTTTTTATCATCCATCATTTGACATACCTCATTCAATTTGTCTTTCATTCCTCCTCCTACATTTAGCGTGGCAAAGCGGCACTCCGTAGACCGCTTTTCGCCCTCATTGGGATCGAGACGTGAAGGGTGGCGAGCCGCATCGCCGTCATTTGGAATTTTATTTCTTTTCATATAATCCATAGCGTTCCCACGAGTAGTAGGGTATTAAACGATCCACCCCCACAGAGCCCTTGTGTGGAGGCAAGGTGGAATCACCGCTGTGCCCTGTGACCACCAACACATGCACCCTCCGTTTTTGACCAGCTTACCCTCTGGCCGCGAATCCCTCAGCACGGGTCGGTTTACACCTTAGATCGGGGGTTATATTTCGGAGTTTTCCTTCTCCTAGATGAGTTGCAGCGCAATGCTTACGAGGCCCATCTCCCCAGGTTATATTTCGGAGTTTTCCTTCTCCTAGATAGGTAGCAGCCCAATGCTAACGAGGCCTATTTCCTCGGGTTATATTTCGGAGTTTTCCTTCTCCTAGATAGATTGCAGACCAATGCTAACGAGGCCTATCTCCCCGAATGTATGTATACATTATGAAAATTGGGTTCGTTTACATTTTTTTGTTTGTCCATTTGGACAGGTAAAGGAAATAAATCCCATACAGCCTATACAGCTATGTTTTAGCACTACGCCGAGAACCGCACGAAATTTCAAAAGTATTTTTTTTATTTTTCATTTATGGTATTGACTGAGTAAATGATAAATAATATAAAAATTATGAGCCGCGATTATTATGCTCTTTTGGATTTTCCTAATTATTTCTTATTCTTTTAACAAATTCCATGATTTAACTGTCATATTAAAGTTGTACGTGTCGGTTCACAGTCTAAAAATGTACTCATCATCATCATCACAGCACATATATGTCCCACTATTGGGAGAGCAATTAACCTACTATACCGCGTTGGTTAGACGTGTTGGTATAGGGTTTTGTTTCGAATACTCCTTCTCTTGCATAGAACATGTATGCGTTTTACATTCCTTAGTCGTCTCTTACGATCACCCACGGGTAAGATAGGGGGTGGTGAATTGTATTCTTACTCCGTCATCCATCCATCCATTCATTCATCAGACCGTAGACGTCCACTGTTGGACATAGGCTTTCCCACGAGAATGCCATTCACAACGGTCCTGTGCCACCTACATCTAGCGGTTGCCTGCGACCTTCATAATGTCGTCAGTCCAACGCGTCCTACGCTGCGTCGTCCGATTCATGGTCGCCGCTCTAGAACCTTTCTTCCCCAATGTTTGTCGGTTCGTCTTACTCCGTTGCCACACGGATAAAAAAAAACAATGTACTATTTCTCTTTTTGAGAATTAAAATCAGCTAAGTTGAGGTCTAACTGAGGTTTCAATAGATATTGAATCTTTCTATTTGATTTTGGCGGCAATATGATAGTGTCAAATGGTGGTCTTCTATTATACTCGATATTTTAAAGTGTTGTATTAATTTTTTTTTTAAATGTGATACCAAGGAACTATTGGGATGTAATAAATATGATATGAAAATTACGACGTTTTCATTTTGCATTAAAATTTCCAAAAGATACCATATGATAACAGTGTGGCCATATTACTCTGTTGATGGCGACTATTTGACTTACCTACTAACCAACAATGACAAACATAAAGAGACTAAAAAAACTGAAGAAAACTGTATATTCACAACTTTTACAATATGTACTATGAAAGAAGAGTACATATTGCATAGACCCTAAGTAATTGGGATAAGAGTAAGAGAATGATGATAAGTCTATAACAATAGAGAAATGTGCTGAATTTATGGTGTGATCTTGTCTCGGTGGCCGTCGCGTTCCAATTAGATGGTAGTTCATTTGATTAATTTAAGATTGAAATGTTATAATTATCAGTATGTAAGCTTCCATGGGGGTTTATTAATAATCGATTGATTTTGACTGTGTGGTATTGTCTTTCAAAACAAATAACCTATCATTACAGGGCATAGTCATCATCATCATCATCATTATAGCCCACAAACGTCCCACTGTTGGGCTCGGGCCTCCTCCGTAACGGGAGGGAAATTAACCTACTATACCGCGCTGGTCAGACGTGTTGGTATAGGGTTTTTTTTCGAGCTTTCCTTCTCTCACATATATGTTATATGCGTTTTATATCCCTTAGTCATCTTGTACGATCACCCACGGGTAAAATATGGGGTGGTGAATAGTATTTTTACTCCGTCACCACACGGAAACAGGGCATGGTGCAGGGTGAATTTTGAATGATAAAGATACTCACTCATGCGGCGCGGGCCACGCTGGGGCATGCTTGTGGGTGGCGGCCCTGGCGCGAGCTAGCAGGGTCATCACAGCCCGCTTAGTCGGTGACATGGCGGCCCGCGCACCTCCCAATAGAGGCCGCTTGCGCGCCGTGCTCGCAGGGGGCCCACCCGCACCTGCGGCATAACGCGTCTACATGCGTTTTGTTGTACGATTCTAATATTTAACATATTATACGAGTTAATTTTAAATTCCATGTGTATCTGGCTAAGAATACAATTGTCGCCACCCCTTACTTGCCCGTGGGAGTTGTAAAAATAAGGGTCTCAACAGGAAATTGTACAGCAGCTCTTTCCTAGGAAACAGAAAACATCTCAACATGATCGCCAAACCGTGGCGCGG
This sequence comes from Lymantria monacha, assembly GCA_905163515.2. Classification (NCBI taxonomy): domain Eukaryota; kingdom Metazoa; phylum Arthropoda; class Insecta; order Lepidoptera; family Erebidae; genus Lymantria; species Lymantria monacha. The sequence continues at coordinate 5,583,122 of LR991105.1, read as the reverse complement.
TGATTATGGCACTATCTCTTCATTTATAGATGACACGTATCTCTAGCAGTGATCGGCCATAAAATTGAATGATGACGATTATGATGATGGTTTTTAGATTCTCACGTGTTTATCCGGGAAATTGTATTAGATGAAATGCTAATGATTGCCAATTATCCATCCACTGTTGAAAATAGACCTCTCAAATAGGGTTAAAGAATTCACAAAAGATCCCTTCATATTACCTGGTAAAAATTATTTAGATGTATGTTATGGTTAGGAATATTTTCTCATTCTCACGTTTTAGGCTAAATTCGGTAAAGATTCATGATGTGATGATGGAGTAAGAATACAATTCATCAACTATCATCTTACGCGTAAGTGTCGTAGAAGACGACGAAGGGATATAAAATGCATATAACAGCAGAGAAGGAAAGCTCGAATTAAAATCCTATACCAACACGTTTGATCAGCGTGGTATAGTAGGTCAATTTCCCTCCCATTGTGGAGGAGATTTATTTATTCTTTACGAGTTACATTGGAATACGCCTTACTTAAATGCGATCTCTACGGAAAATCTGTGGAGTAAGGCTGACCGACCGCATTCGTAACGACGACGTAAGAGAGCGAGTAGGTATGTAAGAGAGTATTGGTGTAAAGATGCGAAAGGGAATGCTCCGATGGTTCGGACATGTGGAAAGAATGCCGAACGAACGTCTGGTTAAGAAGATATACAATGCGAAAGTGGAAGGATGTAGGTACCGGGGGAGACCGAGACTAACCTACCTAGACCAGATCGGTCATATACTGAAGGAAAGTGGAGTCAAGAGTCTCCGAAACCGGCGAGCGTGTATGAAGAGAATTATGAATGTTGAGGAAGCGAGTGAAGTATGCAAAGATAGAGTTCTCTGGCACTCTGTTCTCTCTGCCTACCCTGCAAGGGATATGGCGTGATGATATGTATGTATGTATGTACGCCTTACTGGACGTACCTGTATGAGCTGATATAAAATTCTATAACGATAGCTTTGTGTATGATAAAAAAAAATAAAATCACAATCGCCACAATGGGCAGTGTTATAAATTTCTCAGTCAAGCGCATTTACCCATTCTTCTAGTGGTTTTTTTAGGTAATATTGCCAACTCTCACGGGCAAGTAAGGGTTTGTGTCACGTATTCTTTACTCGTTCCTTATCATCCTATTTTTATCGCAATTAGGTATATGAATTTGATGTAATATGTACTCCCATTGTACATATTGCAATAACTTTGACAAATAATTAGCCGCCTGTCTTACGTCACCTCTTCTTAGAAATGTAATTGTTGACCAGACACTTTCAGATGCGGCTAACTGAGATTTATATAAAACATTTAGTTATCCTCAACGACACCTAGTTGGCAGTATTCGTAGTCGCTACTACACAGCATTTCTTTACCCTTTATCACAAAGAAAAAAATCAAGTAAATTTCAAAAAATCAAGAAAAAGAAAAAAGGATCTTCTCATTATTCTCAACACATATACATCTGAAAGTTTAGAACGAGCCTCTACTACAACAGGGGAGAAATTACACAAGGAGAAGAAACCTTAGCATAGTACACTGGATGGGTTATTATAAAATATATATGTTCGTATATTCTTATCAGGAATGTTGTCTGCTTAGCCATCTTTTACTATTGAAATTATCGTGAACCTGGTACATATTAGACAAGTGTATATAAACGGAATACACGCGTTAGAATAGCCCTCCAGGCTCACAGACACGCCTGCGCACTCGCCTTGATGATAAGCATTGGATTAGCTCGAAACCTGGGTCGACATAATGGATTGTAACGCGGAAGTATTGCCGTTTGCACACACTTAGTCATCTTGTATGGTATCCGTAAGAAATAAAGGCGTATTTTTTTCAAGGATATTTTTCCATCGTCATTCTCCTACTCTTATTTCAATTACTTGGGGTCGATACAACATGTACTCTTCTTTCGTAGTACATATTGTAAAAGTTATTGGCAATAGTTTTATGACCGGCCGCCTGCCAGATGTCAACCCTCCTCGGGAATGTAATTATTGACCAAGGGCATCAGGTAGAGTTGGCTCAGGTCGTTATAAGGCCCTTAGTCGTCTTTTACAACATCCACGAGCAAAGTAAGGGTTGGTAGTATTCTTAGCCGCTACCACATAGCAAAGGATAGCTTTCCGCAGTACGTTATAAATCGTAGTTATATTTGGACTTTAGCATATGATTTATGGACATAAATGTGTTGAATTTATTCTCCGTTAGTACATGGAAAATGTCAGCTAAAAGAGAATAACTAACCTAAGAAGTTTACACAAATTAATTTGAACTAAAAATATTTTTTTATGTGGGACTAATCTAACTATACATTCCCACCATTGCAACTCCTATAAGCCTACACAACAGTTTTTATAAATATCATCGAGATTTTAATTGCCATGGTGCTAATGGACACATAGCAAATTTAATTAGAAAAGAAATACAAGAGAAGTTGAAAAATTCCACTTTTCTCCCATACAGAGTGGGATATGTGCGGCAAAATTGATTAATAAGGCAATAAATAAGATGATGTACAGCTCCAAGAAGAGTAGCAGTACAGTATTGTGGATAAGAGATGGCTTAAGGAGCCTAATAAATGCTTAAAAGGCTAAGAAACTAAAAACTATGTACTATAAATTTGTTATACGATATATCTTAATATATATAAATTACGTGTCACGTTGTTTGTCCGCGATGGACTCATAAAGTACTGAACCGATTTTAACCAAATTTGCACAGCGTGTGTAGTTTGATCCAACTTAAAAGATAGGAAAAGGGGTCTACGCGTGAATGTGAGCAAAACCAAAATAATGGTCTTTGAAAGAGACGAAGCCAGAACAGATGTAAGAGTAACAATAGGTAATGATATACTAGAGCAAGTGGATGAATTTGTATATCTTGGATGTGGATTTAGCCGAGATGGAAGGTACACCACTGATATAGAGCGAAGAGTGAATGCGGGAAATAGAGTGAACGGAGCGTTGGGGCAACTTCTCGGCAGCCACCACCTCAGCCAGAAGGTACGTGTAGCAATACATAACGCAGTGCTTGTCCCAACATTACTGTATGGAAGCGAGAGTTGGGTATGCAGAAAAGAGTATGAAAGTAAAATTAATGCGGTCGCAATGCGATCTCTGCGGAAAATCTGTAGAGTTAGGCTGACCGACCGCATTTGTAACGACGACGTAAGAGAGCGAGTAGATATGAAAGAGAGTATTGGTGTAAAGATGCGAAAGGGCATGCTCCGATGGTTTGGACATGTGGAAAGAATGCCGAACGAACGTCTGGTTAAGAAGATATACTACAATGCGAAAGTGGAAGGATGTAGGTACCGGGGGAGACCGAGACTAACCTACCTAGACCAGATCGGTCATGTACTGAAGGAAGGTGGAGTCAAGTGTCTCCGAAACCGGCGAGCGTGTATGAAGAGAATTATGAATGTTGAGGAAGCGAGTGAAGTATGCAGAGATAGAGTTCTCTGGCACTCTGTTCTTTCTGCCTACCCTGCAAGGGATATGGCGTGATGATATGTATGTATGTATGTAAAAGATAGGATAGCTTAAATCTCAATTTATAGTAATATTATTTTATTGCAAATTATTTGTCTAATATTTGACAGTCAAAATCATATTTTATATCAAAAGGATTTTAAAAGATGGCGGAATCTGTTGACTGGATTCAGTAAGTCTTTAATAGATGGCGCTATGTGCCGCTATGGCCCGGTCTGCTAGTATATATATATATATATATATATATATATATATATATATATATATATATATATATATATATATATATATATATATATATATATATATATATATATATATATATATATATATATATATATATATATATATATATATATATATATATATATATATATATATATATATATATGAATGAGCTTCGCTTATAATATTCTGTTCACAGACTCTCTGTACCCTATGATCTGACATATTATCTCACTGTCAATTAAGCGGGCCCACCGTTACTGATTTCCTAAATTTGACACATTACTATTCAATAGCATCGAAACTATTGATATACAGTTAATTATAGTCATATGTTTTCCGTGTGGTGACGGAGTAACAATACACTTCACCACCCCCTATCTTACTCGTGGGTGATCGTATGAGATGACCAAGGGATAAAAAACGCATATAACATCTATGCAAAAGAAGGAAAACTCGAAACATAACCCTATACCAACACGTCTGACCAGCGCGGTATAGTAGCTTAACTTCCCTCCCATTATTGAGTAGGCCCGAGCCTTACAGTGAGACCTATACGGGCTGTGATGATGATGATGATCCTCTTATTTATTGCGAAGTTAACTAATCGTTGCCAAAAATATGTCATCTCGTTCGGGATATTTATATTTCGTGGAAAATATCTTAATATATATTAGTCATTTACACTCTGTTCATTGAACGAAGTCATAATACCTCTCAACTTTTTTTTTGTCTTCATAGCATAATTCTAAAGTGTCTATCACCAAACATAAAAAAAAGTTAAATAAACTTTTCTTTTATTTATATTCAATGGCTTTATATATTTATCTTCTTATTTGTGAAAGACTAAAATTTTTAAATGAAATAATTCAATTAAGGAAAACAAAGACATCTTGGACATGAACTGTTTACTGTTAGTTTTTTTAATTAACAGCTTAGTTACTAGGTCGTCTCCGTTATCCAACATTTTGATTACCAAAAGACGGAACGCAATCGAGCATAGACCACGAGCTAGGGGAACAGATCAGTCAGGTAATGCTGTAACGTAACAAGCTCGCCTCGAATGTACGTTACGGCTAAATACTCATGTCAGTCGCCAGCTTAAGGCAAAATCTCATCAGAACATTGATATTCATCATTTAATAAAAGATATAAACGAACTCGTTGAGTTACTTGCTGTATATTTTCTGAGTTACTTGCCTCTCAATATCAAAAACCCACTGAGTTACTTGCTTTTTAGTAGTATAACCCAATGAGTTACTTGCTTGAGTTTCATTGATTGTATTTATATTAGGTAACTTGTTGAAATTGACAAATCCGTGAGTGCTCTCATAGGATTATTGATAATAAAATAACAGGATGTCAATTGGCTGACAATTGTATGTATTAAAAAATGATTTATAAGTAAAAAGAAAGAAATAAAAAATAAAGAAAGAACATCACGAAATACAACAAGCAACTTGATCAAGTGTTAAAAGTATTTTAAGCCCAAATAACGATGTCTAGACGAACTGTATTGAGTTAACGATATTTTTATGAGCACTTCAAGTTGTAAACGGCCAGTGATTTTTGCGTTCATAATTTATTTTAGTCTTGTGTGACTTCAAGAGAGTTTACGGCCATAAAATCTAGCGAGTATTTTCGTAAAACTGATAAATATTTACTTAGTGATGAGTGATGACGGATCTTGTGCGTTGGTGTCGTAAAAGACGACTAGGGAGTATCTTCTGACTATAATATCTGTAAGAGTAGTGACTACGTCATTGAACCCCTTTCAGCATCATCATCATTCTCCTACTCTTATCCTAATTACTTGGGATCGATACAATATGTACTCCTATTTCATAGTACATATTGTAAAAGTTATTGTCAGTAGTTTTATGATCAGCCGCCTGCCAGACGTCAACCCTCCTTGGGAATGTAATTGTTGACCAAACGGTATCAGATGGAGTTGGCCCAGGTCGTTATAAGGCTCTTAGTCGTCTTTTACGACATCCACGAGCAAAGTAAGGGTTGGTAGTATTCGTAGCCGCTACCACACAGTTATTGTATCCCTTTATAAGGCGTTATTTGACAGTCATATGTTTTCCGTGTGGTGACGGAGTAACAATACAATTCACCACCCCCTATCTTACTCGTCGATCGTATGAGACGACCAAGGGATAAAAAACGCATATAACATCTATGCAAAAGAAGGAAAACTCGAAACATAACCCTATACCAACACGTCTGACCAGCGCGGTATAGTGGCTTAACTTCCCTCCCATTATTGAGTAGGCCCGAGCCTTACAGTGGGACCTATACGCGCTGTGATAATGATGATGATCCTCTTATTTATTGCGAAGTTAACTAATCGTAGCCAAAAATATGTCATCTCGTTCGGGATATTTATATTTCGTGGAAAATATCTTAATATATATTAGTCATTTACACTCTGTTCATTGAACGAAGTCATAAAACCTCTCAACTTTTTTTTTGTCTTCATAGCATAATTCTAAAGTGTCTATCACCAAACATAAAAAAAAAGTTAAATAAACTTTTCTTTTATTTATATTCAATGGCTTTATATATTTATCTTCTTATTTGTGAAAGACTAAAATTCTTAAATGAAATAATTCAATTAAGGAAAACAAAGACATCTTGGACATGAACTGTTTACTGTTAGTTTTTTTAATTAACAGCTTAGTTACTAGGTCGTCTCCGTTATCCAACATTTTGATTACCAAAAGACGGAACGCAATCGAGCATAGACCACGAGCTAGGGGAACAGATCAGTCAGGTAATGCTGTAACGTAACAAGCTCGCCTCGAATGTACGTTACAGCTAAATACTCATGTCAGTCGCCAGCTTAAGGCAAAATCTCATCAGAACATTGATATTCATCATTTAATAAAAGATATAAACGAACTCGTTGAGTTACTTGCTGTATATTTTCTGAGTTACTTGCCTCTCAATATCAAAAACCCACTGAGTTACTTGCTTTTTAGTAGTATAACCCAATGACTTACTTGCTTGAGTTTCATTGATTGTATTTATATTAGGTAACTTGTTGAAATTGACAAATCCGTGAGTGCTCTCATATGATTATTGATAATAAAATAACAGGATGTCAATTGGCTGACAATTGTATGTATTAAAAAATGATTTATAAGTAAAAAGAAAGAAATAAAAAATAAAGAAAGAACATCACGAAATACAACAAGCAACTTGATCAAGTGTTAAAAGTATTTTAAGCCCAAATAACGATGTCTAGACGAACTGTATTGAGTTAACGATATTTTTATGAGCACTTCAAGTTGTAAACGGCCAGCGACTTTTGCGTTCATAATTTATTTTAGTCTTGTGTGACTTCAAGAGAGTTTACGGCCATAAAATCTAGCGACTATTTTCGTAAAACTGATAAATATTTACTTAGTGATGAGTGATGACGGATCTTGTGCGTTGGTGTCGTAAAAGACGACTAGGGAGTATCTTTTGACTATAATATCTGTAAGAGTAGTGACTACGTCATTGAACCCCTTTCAGCATCATCATCATTCTCCTACTCTTATCCTAATTACCTGGGATCGATACAATATGTAGTCCTATTTCATAGTACATATTGTAAAAGTTATTGTCAGTAGTTTTATGATCAGGCGCCTGCCAGACGTCAACCCTCCTTGGGAATGTAATTGTTGACCAAACGGTATCAGATGGAGTTGGCCCAGGTCGTTATAAGGCTCTTAGTCGTCTTTTACGACATCCACGAGCAAAGTAAGGGTTGGTAGTATTCGTAGCCGCTACCACACAGTTATTGTATCCCTTTATAAGGCGTTATTTGACAGTGCACTTTATTGCAAGTTGGTTTCGGTTGTTTTTTTTAATATTATAAGGAAATAGCCCAGTTTATGGTAAGTGGTGACTAACGCTCAAGTAATTAAATATTATCAGGGGCTCAGGTATAATTATAAAACAAACACGTTCGTAAAATATCATATCACTTGAAATACTCTGCAGCGAATATTAAATAATGATCATCATCGTCATCGCAGCCCATAAATGTCCCACTATTGGGCTCAGACCTCCTCCGTAATGGGAGGGAAATTAACCTACTATACTGCGCTGGTCAGACGTGTTGGTATAGGGTTTTTTTTTCGAGTTTTCTTTCTCTCGTATAGATGTTATATGCGTTTTATATCCCTTATGCGTCACGTACGATCACTCACGGATAATGTAAGGGGTGGTGAATGTATTTTTACTCCGTCACCACACGGAAAGGCTCTTAAGAGGTTAGGGGTAGTCAGGATTTTCAAAAAATCTATTTTTTTTTCCATTTTCGTTAAGTGTAATATCTTAAAAATATTCTCTGAAAATTTGAAGTTAATCGGATAATTACTTTTCGAGTTATTCGACAAATAACAAAGATCGCTCGGGCACTCCAAAACGCTCGGGAGTAGGTAGCGGCAGCTGCAAGCAACCAGTTTCTTTGGTTTTATTGTCATCCATGAACTAAACCTTTGATGTATGTAGTAGTACCTAAATTTATAAATGCCACTTCCACAATGGCTGAAGAACTATTATATGGCCCAGGAATAGATGACTCGGTGTAAGTGATTAAATAATTCGTATTTATGTACGTAAATCTAGTGTGAAACTTTAAATGCGTTTTTCTCAAAACTATGTTTTTTGAACTGGTGACAACTGTAACTCGATACCCGCTCAGTAGATTTTAATGAAATTTACACAGCCTTTAGAATACATAATAAACTCGGGCCTGATCGAAAGATTTTTTCTTTTTCAAAAATTTCGATTTTTTAAGACCAATTAACTGTTGATTTTTTCCCGAAAATCTAGAAAAAAATTTCCTGAGGCCGCTATTTTGTTAATTTGTAAAAAAAAAAAGCTTCGATCAGGCCCAGGATTATCTATTAATAAAACTATTTTTTTTATCCGATTGATTTTAGATGAATCTCCAAGGACTTATGATAGTCACGGCAAGGACCTTTTTTTGAAACTGGGTCAACACAGACAGCTTTAACTTTGGAAAGTATATTTTTTTTTTCAAATGTTCGTGACTTCAAGTCAAAACATTGTATAATAATGCCATATTATTACTTTTGTAAAATAACATGATTTAATACCAAAAAAAAATTACTGAAAATTCTCATTTTTTCGTGTCTCTGACTACCCCTAACCACTTAAGATATTTCATATAAAATAAAATTATTATTATGATCCTTTCGTGTATTATCATGAGCAAGAACGAAAGGTATTGGCTTTGTCGGGCAAGAAAGAAAAATCTATTATAAATGGCCAAAAACGCATATAAATGATTTTATTTCATATCCCTAATACTTGTATAAAAATCAGAAATCATTATGATATTCAATTTTTTTTAAAATAATATATTAACGTTCTTCTAAACTCCTTTTGAGATCATCATCATCATCATCATCTCATCTCAGCTTATATATGTCTCACTACTGGGCTCGAACCTCCTATGACGGCAATTTACCAACCACACCACGCTGTTTAAACGTATTTATTTCGAGTTATCCTTCCCTTAAGTAGATGTTTTATTCATATTATATCCTTTTTACCATACCCACGGCCATATTAGGTGGTGAATTATATTCTTATTCAGTCATCACAAGGAAAATTATTTAATAATTGAAATAATTAAAGCATATTTTCATCCTCTAACACAAAGTAAATAAGAATAAAATGTGCTGCATATATCTTTGTTCATCCGTCCATTTATTAGCGTACCAGTCTTCTTACGAAAAGACGAGTTGAAGCCTTTAATCTGGTGTTATGAATTACTGAAAAGACTTCATTGCTCCATAATATACAAAAGCAGTTATGGTCATCCAGCTGCCTACTAAACGTCGTAATTATGTCATTACCACTACGGGAAGCCTATGTCTAATGGTGAACATTGATATATCGATAGACTGGTGAATTAAATAAAGTTTTTTTTTACTATAAATACAACTTATGGCGCTAAAGAGGACACAAGACGGGCGCAAATCACACTCGGACTTAAATCAAAAGTTTATGGAGCACACAAAATATTGTTTCGGGAATCGAACCTGATACGTTAGGTCGGTATCTTAACCACTACACTAGTCATAAAGTTGTCACAGATACATTCTTATCTTATATGAAAGTATGTCATGCAGCTACGAATACGACCAACCTTACATTGTTCGTGGATTTAGTAGAAGAAGACGACTACAAAAGAAGCAACTAGAAGCTTTATATATACCTAAACTAACTTCTGATGACGTCTGGTCTACAATTACATTTCCAAGGAGAATGACGTCAGACTGGCAATTAATATAAAACTATTATAAAAATATTTGCAATATGTACATCATTAAGAAGAGTATGTAGGTTTATGGTGTAAACCATAAGTAATTGGGATAAGAAGAGGATGATTACAGGCTCTGGCGGAGGCTTACCGGATCCGCGTTGCGGCGCGGGCCGACGGCGAGCAATTCTCCGTAAGGGGACTTTGCAGACCATTCGAAGTGGCCCGAAGGGGAGTCATCCGGCGGTGGAGAGAAGAACTGGAGTCCCCCGTAGCATGGCGGGGGACTGTAGAGGCGGTTGCGCCGCATCTCCACCGCTGGATCAACAGAAGGTATGGTAGCCTAAGCTTCAGGGTGGTGCAGGTGCTTACCGGACACGGGGTCTTCGGTAAGTACCTGCACAGAATTGGGAGAGAAGAAGCTCCAAGGTGCCACGAGTGTGACGCGCCAGTGGATGATGCGCGCCACACATTGGAGGTATGCCCCGCCTGGAAGCTCCAATGTTTCAAACTATCGGCGGTAATTTGACACCTGTCACTGTCGACCATGATCTCGAAAATGCTTGACAGCAATAGGTGCTGGTCGTACTTTTGCGAGGATGTCACCTCACACCTACAAAAGAGGTCACAGAGCGGGGATACGAGGCAATTACGTCCTCAGATTCGATGGCCAAGCGTTGGGGTATCGGGGACCGATTGTCAGACGACAATCTCTGGCACCCCGTAAAAGCGTGGGAGAGGCCGCTGTGGTTTTACTGGGCTTATCGGTCGGGCAGCTGGCCGGCATGTCCCACACTCCTCCTCGTCTGTCACCGGTGGGAGAGCGTATAAATGCGTTTCCACAGCGTGAAAAAAGAGGATGATGATTACGATGTGACAGTAAAACTCTTAATATTTGAATAATGGTAGGACCACACTATTGCCAGTCTATCGCTACGCGCCAGTCGTCCGGGGTAGTACCACACTCTTGCAGAAAACACCTTGTATGTGCTTCATTCGGTGAGTGAGGGAGTCAGCAGCCCAACTTTTTAGGTGGGTTTGGGACTTTCATTCGTAGGCAATAGCCTAGCTATACCTCTAGTATCGCAAAGGTCCATGAACGTCAGTAAAATTTACCATTAGGTATGTTTAACGTGACCATACGTCCCGGTTTGGGCGGGACAGTCCCGGTTTCAGGCAGTCTGTCCCGGTGTCCCAAGCGAAGCTAACATAGTCCCGGTTTTGCAAGCAGACTCAACGATAGTGACTGAATAACAGATGACAGAGAGACGCGTGTGAGCAGGACAGATAAATCTCTTCAGACAGAACTAGAAGTGTTAAACTTAATAAAGGTGCCTACGTGGAAAGAGGTGCAGAAATTGATGGATTTTCTGATCACGCAAGGGTTTATTAGCAGCAGCCAAGATACGAAAGTTTTTGATGAGTCTACATTTATTTCCAACTATGCGACAGATGAAAAAATCTCTGACTGGAATGCCGAGAATGTATCTACTGAAAACCGTTGGGTCGGATTAGCCCTGCCGTACTAACAACCTTCATTTAACAAACGTTTCCATAATTATTGAGTACGTTATGTGTCTGCCTGATAGTAACGCACCAGTTGAAAGAGTTTTTTGCCAAATGAACAAAATATGGACTAGTGATAAAATACAGTTAAGTGTCGCAGTATTAAAAGCTATTCTGATTACAAAAATAAATATAAATAAATCATGTACTGAGTTACATATGTATCCAAAACAAGACCAGATATTTAAAAAAAAATTGTATAGCCGACAAATACAAAAATACGACTTAGAATTCACGCCACTACTGGGGGCTTAGTTAGTAACTCATGCCAACTTAATTATTTTGTGTTTAGAGGTTTGATTATTTTGTGTTATTCTACCTTCTATAATAAAATACTTGTAAAACACTAAAAACTTTTTTTATTATATATTTCCGCAGATGTGTCCCGGTCTGACAAAATAAATAAATGGTCACGTTAGGTATGTTTGCTCGTTTTCTAACAAAACAAATAAAAAAAACTTAAGAAATCACTTGTAACTTGGGCTAAGCTTCTACAAGTTCAACTTTACAATATCAAACTGTGTTCTATAAAATGGTTTTTAATTAAGGACCTCGCTTCCAAACGTTTCAATTAAAACTGTCTTTGTTTTAAGAACCAATCAATTATCTTGAGAGGAATCTTTATAAAAGTGCTTATATGACCTTAAATGGAATAGCAATTTAAGTAACAAACTCTAGAGCTGAATGTTGTGACTTTGATTCTTATGCAGCAAAAAATGGTATGTATTTTCGGCAATTGTTATTATATTTTCCCAAAAGAACCCACTTCTCTGGTGCTCTTTTAGACGATTTTTATAACTCTCGAAAAATAATCATCATTCTCCTACTCTTATTCCAATTACTTGGAGTCTATACAATATGTAACTCTTCTTTCATGGTACATATTGTAAAAGTTATTGGCAATAGTTTTATGAAGGACCACCTGCCAAACGTCAACCCTCCTTGGGAATGTAATTGTTGACCAAAGGGTATCAGATGGAGTTGACCTAGGTCGTTATAAGACTCTTAGTTGTCATTTACGACATCCAAGAGCAAAGTAAGAGTTGATAGTATTCGAAGCCGCTACTACAAAGCTATACAACTCTCCGAAAAATAATAGAAACTTTAAATACAGTTACTGAACATAAATGTAGTCTCTAAAATATGTCAGCTTATAAATGGGGCTACGTCTTTCAGCATGGCAAGGCGAGGACTACATCTCGTATCTCTCTACGTGATAAAATTAGTAGAAGAACAGGTATCCAATATAGTCGTTAAAGTGGTAATGGATAGGCCATACCGTTTGTCGAACCGAAAACAGTCGAAGAATAAAGATTTTCGAATGGTAGGTAGACATATTTAAAAATATTCTATTTTATCCTTCTACCAAATATATTCAAGATATTAATCATAAATTAATATATTCATAGATTTATTATCATCATGACCTTAGTTCACATATGTCCCACTGCCCACTTGTCGAGCCTCCTTCATAACGGGAGGGAAATTTAAATAACCTACTATACCACGCTGGTCAGACGTGTTGGTATGAGGTTATGTTTCGAGTTTTCCTTCTCTTGCGTAGATGTTATATACATATTTTATCCCTTAACCGTCATTTACAATCACCTAAAGGGAATTTTCTATTTACTCCATCATCACAAAACAAAATGATAATAAAATAAATCATTATCATTCTCCTACACTTATCCCAATTACTTGGGGTCGATACAATATGTACTCTTCTTTCATAGTACATATTGTAAAAGTTATTGGCAATAGTTTTATGACCGGCCGCCTGCCAGACGTCAATCCTCCTTGGGAATGTAATTGTTGCCCAAACGGCATCAGATGAAGTCGGCCCTCGTTGTTATAAGGCCCTTAGTCATCATTTACGACATCCACGAGCAAAGTAAGGGTTGGTAGTATTCGTCGCCGCTACCACACAGATAATAAATAATAAAATAATAATAAAATAAATATTGTTTGATATATTGGGCTGGATTTAATCCATATAGATTAGTGAATATGTCAGATATAGTTCCTATTTATCGCGTGGTGACGGAGTAAGAGTACATGACACTATCCCCTTTCTTATTCGTGGCTATCGTAAAAGACCACTAGATGATGTAATTTACAGATAAACTTAGTTGTTCTATATAAGGAAGAAAAATTGTAATAAAATAGTATACCAAATGAGAACTACTAGACCCATGTAAATCAATTTCCCTCCTATTATAGACGATACTCGTCCTAGCTATGTTGACTAGCTGTGTGGTAGCGGCTACGAATACTACCAACACTCACTTTGCTCGTGGATGTCGTAAAAGACGACTATGCCTTATAACGAACTGTGCCAACTCCATCTGATGCCGTTTGGTCAACAATTACATTCCCAAGGAGTGTTGACGTCAGGCATGCGGCCTGTCATAAAACTATCGCCAATGATTTTTACAATACGTACTATGAAAGAAGAGTACATATTGTATCGACCCCAAGTAATTGGGATAAGAGTAGGAGAATGATGAAATGATATAGACGAGACTCGTCCCCAACAGTGGGACGTACATGAGCTGATATGATTTCTCGGTTAAAGTATGAGAAAACGATAAATTCATTATTGAATTCCATCCCATAAAGTACTATCTACATCTACAATGAATATGGTAATAATTTAATAATTACAAATGTTTTTATTTACTACACATGAGAAAAAAATTAAATAAAAAAACAAATTAAATACTTATTCAAATAAACCGCTGCTAGTAGGTAACGTGCCCAGAATACTGGCAGCATTGCCACGTTGGATGGCAATGCTCAACCTCTGTGCCAAGTAAAGCCCAGCATTCCGGTCACGTGTCGCTTCATTAAGGCGCTTATTTATTTCTTAAAATATATTATGGGCCCCAGGCCCCCACGGTCCTAAAGTTTCCACCCCAAAAGGCTCAAATATGTATACACTGTCTAGAGTACAGTATTTGCGCCTTTTGAGGTTCTCCGCTGATTCAGCCGCCGCTCCAGTCTTATTTGCAGTTCCTGGAAGATGTGACGGCGCTAAGGTATCAACACAAGTTGCGTCCCATACCAAAGGTCGACCCATCTTCCACGGAATTAATTCATTATTTGATATAATTAATAGCAGTTGAAAATATTAAATTATAATACGTAGTATAATTTCAAATTATTTATTAAATCATTAATATTAAACTATTAACATTTAACTGAATTATTGTTTAGCTATGTAGAAATGTTATTTGATGTAATCGAATTAATTAATTTGAGAATTATCGGTACGTAAGTGATTAATTAATTGTAATGTTCCACTGAATTAATTGTTCAAGATTTTTTTGAATAAAATGTAAATTTAAAATATCACCATCAATATCTTACTCTTATCTTAAATATTGAGTTTCGGTTCTCAATATATACGCTACTTACATCGTACTACATATTGCAAAAGTTTTGACAATATTTTTATGACCGGCCGCTTGTCTCACGCTAACCCTCCTTAAGAATGTAATTGCTGACGAAATGGTTTCAAAATGGTGTTAGCCTAATCAATATAAAGCTCTTATTACGACATCCACGAGTAATATAAAGTTTGGTAGTATTCGTAGCGGTTACACATACATTAAAGAAAATTAGAGAGATAGAGTAATAGTGGAGAGATAGATAGGATAGAGTTCTCTGGCACTCTGTTCTCTCTGCCTACCCTGCAAGGAACATGGCGTGATGATATGTACATACACATACATACATACATATCATCACGCCATATCCCTTGCAGGGTAGGCAGAGAGAACAGAGTGCCAGAGAACTCTATCTTTGCATACTTCACTCGCTTCCTCAACGTTCATAATTCTCTTCATACACGCTCGCCGGTTTCGGAGACTCTTGACTCCACCTTCCTGCAGTACATGACCGATCTGGTCTAGGTAGCTTAGTCTCGGTCTCCCTCGGTACCTACATCCTTCCACTTTCGCATTGTATATCTTCTTAACCAGACGTTCGTTCGGCATACTTTCCACATGTCCGAACCATCGGAGCATTCCCTTTCGCATCTTTACACCAATACTCTCTTTCATATCTATTCGCTCTCTTACGTCGTCGTTACGAATGCGATGATATGTATGTATGTATTAAAGAAAATTTTTAAACTAATGTTTAACTAGAAATATTTACAATTAAATTTTCAGAATATTCATATCTAAAGTCTTCATTTAAAGTAATTACTTATAGAGATAACGTTGGGTTGAAAGCGAAAGTCTATTTAAACTAAATAATGGAGACATTGGGTAACTTTAAATGTATTATTTGAAACTACAAAGGCAAAGTTAAGATAATATTAGTTATACGTTTTGATTTTAGACAATATAGGTTTTTTTTTGTAATCTAAAAATTTAATTAAATTTGTTTTACTGTTTGATTATTGTTAATATATTTTTATTAATGTATAATTGATAAATACCCGATTACGAAACGAAAAATTATGTCACAAGCGGGGTTCGAACCCGCACCTATTGGGAATCCGGCCCAAACGTGCTGCCACTTACTACACCATCGTGAACTATTTTAGGACATGCAGATTTCGCTTCATATTATATCTTACGTCTTCAAGGTGACAGCAGCACGATTGGGCTGGATTCCCAATAGGTGCGGGTTCGAACCCCGCTTGTGACATAATTTTTCGTTTCGTAATCGGGTATTTATAAATAATTAAGCATATTAAATGCTAAAATTTCAGTAATTTGTATAATTGATAGTTTAAATCGCCATTTAGCTAGTCCACTATTATCGATTTTTTGTCTTTGGTGTAGTATAAGAAATACTAGATTCATTGTCAAACTATTTTGATGTATATATATATATATATGTATATATGTTTTCTTTTTTTTCACCCCGCTATATTTGTCCGGAGCGACTGAAGAAGCGGTGCGCGACCCCATAGACCTGTGCCTTGCAATTTACCCCACTTCGCCGAGCGAGCGGACCTCCAGAACCCGATCTTTGTCTTCGGTGGATATTACCACACTGGCAGAAAATTAACGTCTGAGCAAGGTTAATGTGCTGTTGTTTATCATTCGATTAGCAAGAGATCCGGCAGCACAATTATCTGGGTGGGTTTGGGATTTTCATTGATGGACAGCAGCCTAGTTGTATGTCTGGTATTGCAAAGGTACATGGGCGGCAGTAACATTTACCATCAGATGTGGTGTTATCTCGTTTGCCACCATAAGCAATAAAAAGAAAAAAAAAAGCTTTATTGTTTTGTAAATCCGAGTGATAAGTCATGGGGTTTTTTTCTATATTATATTTTAGGTTTACAGGCATCAGTCCTTTTTCAGCGTCTATTTCTCCCACTTACATGCCATGTAATGAATGGAAAAGAATGAAAAAAAAAATAATGGAATGAACTACCTGCTGATTTATTTCTCCGAGCGCTATGACATGTCCATATTTAAACGAGATTTAAAATATGTAATTTCTTGACGGTGGGCCTAGCTGTGCCTGTTGTATTGCAAAGACCATCAGCGGCTGTATCATCAAGCGTGCTGCTTGTTCATTTGCCATTAAAATTAATAAAAAAAAAGCCACTTGTTTTCCTTTTAAAGGCTTAAAAATCGGCTATAGTATTACGTAACGAATGGAGCAGTAGTACTTTCTTGGGTAACTTAATATCACAAACTTATTTAGTGGTGATTATGGCATTATGGATAAGTGAATGAATGGACTGCATTTTAGACTTGGCTTGCGGCGGTGATTCTAGATAAAGGATGACGTACCGACCTTGCGTTGCGAGAGCGTGGACTGCAGCAGGCTTTACACCCCGTAGTGCAGGGTGAGCGTGCAGCACACCTCCCAGCACTGGGCTGCTTAGACCAAGTATGTCACCTCCACCTGGTTAGTGTTAGTGAGCTTAGTATATATAATAAATGAGCTTAATGTCGATATTAAATGAGTTTAGTTTAGGTGATAAATTAGTTTGTAGATTTGGTAGTTATATCACTAAGCATGCGAATATTTGTAAAAGCCTCAGAAAATACCAGATAGTGGTATGAATGGTACTATACTCAATATTCAGCCTTTTACTGGCTGCACGCGTTCATCATAGACTGCAACAAAAGGCAGTTCTGTGCCTCTCCCCTCCAACTACTCACCAAGCAATCGGTCCACCTGATGCTCAACATTTTATTTAATAGATGCTAATGACCTCATTATTCTTGTTTCATAATTATGATAAACTATAAAATAAATATTCATTAGCAAAATGTTTAACTTTAAAAAAGTTTATATTTATTACTTAACTTTTTTAATCTTTTAAGTCATAAAGATTATTAAAAGTACTTACGTTATAATCGTTACTTTAAGTGAGCAATGGTGAATTGTTTTAAGCGCAACCAAATTTTATTTTAAACTTATTAAAAAACGTATAAATCATTCTATGACTTGAGCCCGCTGCTTTGCTTGCGTACATTGCTTAAATATTTATTATTTTAGGATTATTTGATTTTTTTTTGTTCTAGATGATACTATGTTTTGTCGACAATAGATAAAATAAGGAATGAACGTATAAGAGAATGTTTGAAAGTTGTGCCAGTGACGGATAAACTAAAGAGTAAACGCTTGACGTGGTATGGACATGTGATGGGATGCAAATAATTTTGCGAGAGAAGTTTTAAATATGATTGGAAGACCAAAAAAAAGATGGATGGACTGCATAAAGAATGACATGGATAGACAGGCAGTGATCATACATACTGATGAAGTATAATAGGAGTATGTTGAAGGAGAGGACATATTTAGTCGTTCCTAAGCAGGATAATGATAATGATGATAATTATGTTTTAAGTGAGACCTAACAATACATCAGTGAGTTTTTCTTCAATATTCATAATGTACTAGTCGACCCGGTTACAATTTTATTTAATGAATAAACCAAATATTTCAATTACCAAATATTTTTTAACTGTTTTGTCGTACGTCATATCAACGCCATTGTATTCAATTATAACTACGCAATTTTTATTTTTATTATTTTTTTTTTAAACACACTGCTCTAAGGAAATACTCTTTGTATTGCGGGGGACTTTACAAACATATAATGAACGCAGAAAAATTACACCCAGACTCGAAACAATACTGTGGTTCGCACAAAGTATTATCCTGCTTGGGAATCGAACCCAGTGGTACTGGCACGGCAGATCGGTATTTTAATCATTACGCCATTTGTGCTGACTAACAGATCATTATCATAAAGATTAGGCTAATAGGTAAAAAAGTGGTATCTATTATTAATATATATATATATATATTTTTTGGTGTGGGTTACGGTCGGCGCACTTCTCGCACCACTCCGTCCGGGGCGACAGAGGGGCGTAAGCACGCTTACCGGTGGTCCGCTCGCACGGCGAAGAGAGAAGGTTTTACGGTGGGTCTGTGGGGTCACGCGCCGCCTTTCCGTCACCCCGGACCGATTCAGCGGGGCGAGACGCACCCATAGCCCACCAATAAAAAAAAAAAAAAAAAAAAGGGGCGACAGAGGGGCGTAAGCACGCACACCCGCGACGTCGCCTTCGTCGTTGGGCCGAATTATAATATATGCCAAGGAATCATTTATAAAATTATTTATTTATATAATTAGTAGTGATAAGACCACGCTGCTGATAGTATAAAGACGCGGTTCGGTCCGTCCGGGATAGTACCACACTTGTAGAAAATCGACGTATTTGAGCAGTAGCAATGTGCGGTTGCGCTTCTTTCTATAGGGATACCCAACTTTCTGGATAGATTATGGTTGGAGTCTATGAGCGGTAGTGACACTTGCCATCAGATGTGCTGCTTGCCCGTTTGCTTTCATGAGGCAGAACAAACAACAAATAAACAGCACGAGAAAAAAGAAAACGTTTTGTTTATATGGGATCCACCGTTGACAAAATTTTCTGTATAAGGCCAAGACTGTTTACAGAATAAAGAGCTGGACGAAACGTTAGCTCACAACGTTCCTCGAGCCTTAATTTCTAATCTTATGATTTTAATAGTAATACATAACATAGTATTTAATTATCATCATTATCATTTAATTGAAAGTAGAATAAATGCTGTAGAGATGAGAGCTCTTTGTAGTATGTGTGATGTGAGCCTGAAAGATAAAATTAGGAATAGTGTTATAAGAGAGCGCTGTGGTGTGAATGAAGAAGTAGTGACAAAGATCAAAAAGAGTATGCTGAGGTGGTTTGGACACTTAGAAAGAATGAGTGAAGAGAGGTTGACGAAGAAAATATATAAAGCAAGCGTGAGTGGGACGAATACAAGGGGAAGACCTCGTCATAATTTTCTGGATCAAATTAGTATTGACGAGAGGTCATATTAAGAGTATGCGTAATCGTAGAGTATGCATGAAGACTGTTATGAGTGTGAATGAAGCGATGGAAGTATGCCAGGATCGTGGTTTGTGGCAATCAGTAGTCTCTGCCTACCCCTCTGGGAAACAGGCGTGAAGCTATGTATGTATATATGTATCATCATCATTTCAACTCATATATATTCTACATATGAGCTCGAGTGTCCTCCTTAATGGGAGGGAAATTGACCCACTATAGCACGCTGGTCAGAAATGTTGGTATAGGGTTTTATTTCTAGATTTCCTTCTCTAGCATAGATGTTATATGCGCTTTATATGCCTTAGTCGTCTTTTACGTTCACCCATGGGTAAGTTAGTGGATGGTGAAGTGTATTCTTACGCCATCACCACATGGAAATAATAGTTTATAAATAAGAGTAATTCTTAATTAAAGGGTGTATTGAAAATTGTCATGATGAATATCTATTTATAAAACCCGATTACGAAGCGAAAAATGATGTCACAAGCGGTATTCGAA
Source organism: Lymantria monacha (assembly GCA_905163515.2). Classification (NCBI taxonomy): domain Eukaryota; kingdom Metazoa; phylum Arthropoda; class Insecta; order Lepidoptera; family Erebidae; genus Lymantria; species Lymantria monacha. The sequence continues at coordinate 5,562,639 of LR991105.1, read as the reverse complement.
CCCGCGCCTATTGGGATCCCATTTCCACATTGTCGGGTAGATGGCATACCGTCACCTTAAGACGTAAATATGATACGAAGCGAAATTTGCATGTCCTACAATAAGTCACGGTGGTGTAGTGGCAGCACGATTGGGCCGGAATCCCAATAGGCGCGGGTTCGAATCCCGCTTGTGACATCATTTTTCGCTTCGTAATCGGGTTTTATAAATAATTAAGCATATTAAATGCTAAATTTCAGTAATTTGAATATCTATTTATCATCATTCTCCTACTCTTATCCCAATTACTTGGGGTCGATACAATATGTAACTCTTCTTTCATGGTACATATTGTAAAAGTTATTGCTAATAGTTTTATGACCGTCCGCCTGCCTGAAGTCAACCCTCCTTGAGAATGCAATTGTTGACCAAACGGCATCAGATGGAGTTGACCCAGGTCTTTATAAGACTCTTAGTCGTCTTTTACGACATCCACGATCAAAGTAAGGGTTGGTAGTATTCTTAGCACCTTAGTGAGAGCACCACACAGCAGGATGAATATCTATATATATATCCTTATAATTTTATTTTATTCACTTTATAATGAAAACATAAGAACACTGTTTACAATAAAGTTATGAACGAACATAAAAATACAAAAGCTTAGTTTTTAAACATCTTTGAGCTTAGTTTAAAATGTATTTAAGTTTTAAAGCAAGTAAGTATTGCAACTAATGATCTGAAAGTTTATTTTCTGCAGTATTTCTTAAAAGTATTTTGTTCGTAACAAAAACTAAGTACACGGAGCAAAGTATTAGACAAGTCTGTAGTTTTACAAATATAAAAGAAAACTACAATAAACTATATTCGGAAAAGTTTGTAGAGCATCGAGTAAAGGTAAGAACGTGAATGTGGTTGCAATCCTAATTAAAATCCGATGTTCAAGACTTTTCCATGTGATGATAGAGTAAGAATACAATTCACCACCCCATATCTTACCCGTGGGTGATCGTACGAGACGACTAAACGATATAAAACGCATATAACATCTATGCAAGAGAACAAAAACTCGAAACAAAACCCTATACCAACATGTCTGACCAGCGTGGTGTCATAGTTCAATTTCCCCCCCATTATGGAGGAGGCTCGAGCCCAACAGTGGGACATATATAGATGATGCTGATGATATTATTTTATATAGTAATCGTCTTATTTTTTTGCCTTTCAGTTTCTCGGTGTTTTTTTTTAAAGTGTTTTATTTTAGATAAAATGATTTAATTTTTGTTTGTTAGTGGCACCACCTACCACTATTCCGCGTTATATAAAGTAGGTACGAAGGTTAGAGTAGGTGGTACACTATGAACTTTCCCAAGGTGAGAGCCGCCGTGCATGTGAAAACGGTCCCATGACTTCGCAGTAACTGGGAGGAAGGACTAACGTGTAGTTTTTAGCAGATAGTGGTGCTAATATTTAGTTAGCGCCAAGCCCGGTATAACCCACCTTTCTTCTGAGAGTAAAAGCATTTTCTCACACAAAAAAGTGGTAAATTATGAGGACTATACGCAAATTGACTGATTGATTTGATGATACAACCATCATCACAGCCCATAAATGTCCCACTGTTGGGCTCGGGCCTCCTCCATAATGGGAGGGAAATAAATCTACTATACCGCGCTGGTCAGACGTGTTGGTATAGGGTTTTGTTTCGAGATTTAGCTCTCGCATAGATGTTATATGCGTTTAATATCCTTTAGTCATCTCGTACGATCACCCACGGGTAAGATATGGGGTCGTGAATAGTCTACTTACTCTGTCATTACACGGAAAAAATGTGCATATAAAATTTTCAAGAAATTTTCCATATTTTTAGGCTCTCATTATTAGATTCTGACCTGATGACCATGGGATCACTCAGAGAGTATACGTTATCAGATAAACTTTTTTCAATTTGGTCCAAGCAACTTTAAATAATAAGTGAACATGTATAAAAAATAAAAGATACCGATACAAATTGAGATCTTTTTGTTTCGAAGTCGGTTAATAAACAGATTGATCTCAAATATGATGTAATTCATATACCTACATTGATGTTTATACCAACCAAGTATGGAGTTTTGAGTGAGCAGATGATGAGTTGGGGCTTGTTGCAGTACTCCTCCACCAACCAGCACTCCATGTCCTGTATGTCCTGCCGCCAGCTGCAAAAAATACATGAGAGTAATAATTAGCTAACAAGAAAATCTGTGTGAATACTTCGAATTCTTTGTAGAAGAAGTTAGTAGTAGTGAAGTAGAAGAAGAAGAAGTCCGTTTATAACTTTAACTGAAAAAAAGCAAGAACAGTATGCCACTTTGATAAATGTAGGCATTGGGAGGACAACGCTGTTTACAGTTTTCTGTTTACAGCCGCGAGCTGATCCATCTGCAGTAGTACCACACTCTCGCAGAATATCGACGTCTGCGTAGTAGTAAAGTGCTATTGCGCTTAGTTCGGTGAGCGAGAGAGCCGGCAGCCCAACTGGTTGGGTTTGTAGTTTGTGTTGGTAGGCAGTGGCTTAATAATACCCTTGGTATTGCAAAGGTCCATGGGCGGCAGTGACACTTACGATCAGGTGTGCTGCTTGCTCGTTTGGCACTATAAGCAATAAAAACAAAAAAAAAATGCTCTTAATGGTTGCTACATCCGACAGTATTAATTGAAACCCGACCCGTGTAAACATTGTCGGGTAGATAGCATACCGTCACCTTAAGACGTAAATATGATACGAATTGAAATTTGCATGTTCTAGAATAAGTCACGGTGGTGTAGTGGCAGCACGATTGGGCCGGCATCCCAATAGGCGCGGGTTCGAATCCCGCTTGTGACATCATTTTTCACTTCGTAATCGGGTTTTATAAATAATTAAGCATATTAAATGCTAAATTTCAGTAATTTAAATATTAATTGATTTTTATATAAAATTAAAAAATTAATATGTTTTATTATTTTTCGTCAATAGATGAGAGTTTGCCTTCTCTTTTTTTATTTATATTTAGCTAATATTGTTTAAACACTTATGAGCATATGTTGTTTCTACATTCGATATTACTTTTCTCTTAGAACACCGTTTCCTTTTATTTTCTTTAACTCGATGCTCGTTACGCCACAGGTCAATTTTGTACAATTAATTTCACCACGGAGTTCGCCGCAAATTGCATTAGCAAACCGACCGCTGATGGCTGTAGCCATGCAGTGAGAACAGAGAAATTAAAATCAAGATATATTAATTTTTCAGCCGGTAAAAATACCATTATTAGGAATGAAAATCCTTTTTATTGTGAAAAATTCAATGAATTTTTACTGCATTGTTTAGAAAATAGCGGCTACGAATACTACCAACCCTTACTTTGCTCGTAGATGTCGTAAAAGACGACTAAGAGCTTTATAACGACCTGGGCCAACTACATCTGATGCCGTTTGGTCAACAATTACATTCTCAAGGAGAGTTGACGTCTGGCGGGCGACCGGTCATAAAACTATTGACAATAATTTTTGCAATATGTACTATGAAATAAGAGTACATATTGTATTGACCCCAAGTAATTGGAATAAGAGTAGGACAATTATGATGTTTAGAAATTTGACCTCCTACTAAAGTTATCAGCTAACATATTTTGAAAGATTCATGATACTCATTTGGATTGCATTCTCACAACTTTATTGTACGAAAAACCTCTAATATCATCCTTATTTTACTCTTATCCCAATTACTTGAGGTCAACGCAATATGTACCCCTCTTTCATCCTGTAAGATAGATGTTGCAGGATTAGTCTGGTTATCTCGAAGTAAGACCACTGCGTGAGGACGACGCCCCGACGGTAAAAAATTTCAGGGGCATCGGTTTGAGAGGATACCTACGAGGGTAGCCCACCGATGAAAATGTTCCAGTGACCCACCCGCACGGCGTCGAAAGGTACATTTTTGGACGGGTCTACGGGGTCGTGCACCACTTATCCTGTCGCCCCAGATGGATTAACAGGGCATGGCAGCACCGTAGCGCACCAACAAAAAAAAGGATGGATGTTGCCATAATATTATGACGTCAACCATCTTTGGGGATTTAATAGTTGACCAAACGGCATCAGATAAAGATATTCCAGGTCGCTACAAAGCTCGTAGTCGTTTTTACGACACTCAGGAGTAATGTAAGGGTTGGTAGTAGTCGTAGCCGCCACCACGCAGCACAAAACACAACGCAACTGGTAATATGAACTTTATTAAATTTTTGGTTTTTTTTTTTGGACACCACCCTTCACTAAGGAAATAAACCTTGTATTGCAGGGGACTCTACAAATATATAATTAACGCAGACAAATTACACCCAGACTCAGAACAACACTTTGTGGATCGCACAAAGTAATATCCTGCGTGGGAATCGAACCCACGGCACTGGCACGGAAGGTAGATATTTTAACCACTACGCCATCTCTGCAGTCTATCTAATTATATATGTTTTAACGTATAACTGCAAATCACGCGTGGAAATTGACGTCATTAACAAAAACTTTGACGTCAGCCAGTTCATATTTAAGTTAATAAAGTGAAATTAAAAGTTAAGTAAAATTCCAAGCCATCATAAAGTTTACTACGTTACAAACTTTGAAATTGAACGATATTATTTTTTACGGCTAATATTTTTGACGCAACGAGTTAAAGAGAAACGTTTGGAAAGTTTTACGTTGAAGTTTTTCGAAGGGATGAAATTTGTAAGGACTTTGTAAATAAATGCTAATAAAGCTTTGTTTTAGTAGACAGTTGATATTTTTGTATCCAGTTCTTTCATAGTGACAACACATCTTTGATGAATTACTGATCAATATTAATATAAATAGCAACAATAAATGCCTATTATTGTGGTTTCGATTTTCTTTTGCATAGATATATACATATTTGTTCTAATCTAACTTAACGCAGTGCTTGTCCCAACATTACTGTATGGAAGCGAAAGTTGGGTATACAGAAAAGAGTATGAAAGTAAAATTAATGCGGTCGAAATGCGATCTCTTCGGAAAATCTGTGCAGTTAGGCTGACCGACCGCATTCGTAACGACGACGTAAGAGAGCGAGTAGGTATAAAAGAGAGTATTGGTGTAAAGATGCGAAAGGGAATGTTCCGATGGTTCAGACATGTGGAAAGAATGCCGAACGAACGCCTGGTTAAGAAGATATACAATGCGAAAGTGGAAGGATGTAGGTACCGAGGGAGACCGAGACTAACCTACCTAGACCAGATCGGTCATGTAATGAAGGAAGGTGGAGTCAAGAGTCTCCGAAACCGGCGAGCGTGTATGAAGAGAATTATGAATGTTGAGGAAGCGAGTGAAGTATGCAGAGATAGAGTTCTCTGGCACTCTGTTCTCTCTGCCTACCCTACAAGGGATATGGCGTGATGATATGTATGTATGTATGTATGTTCTAATCTAGTTGTACTTAATAAAATTATTGAAAATTTTTAAAAGTTTATAAAAAGATCTTGAAGAACTCCAATCTAATTGTAATTAATAAAATTGTTGAACTGTAATTTGAAGCTGTAAAGGCAAATTTCATGGTTTTTAATGTTTACGCGAGCATTACACAATTGGAATAAAACTACTTTTACGGATCCTATCGCGTTTGTATTTGATTTTTAATTTCCAGACGTTTTAACGTCGACGTTTGGACGTAAGACACCTCATTCCCATCCTGAACAAGATCACTGTAAAGTGTTCAAAACGTCGGGAAACTAAAAATCAAATACAAAGGCGATATAATCCGTAAAAGTAGTTTTATTTCAAAAGATTATTGTTACTCGCCACGATATTAAAATTTAGTGTTGTCTTTAAAAAAATATTCGTGCAGGTTAGCAATTTTTTTTTTATAATACCTGATGATGAGCAGCTGACAGATGGTCTGGCGCAGGTGTGGGGGCCGGTGGCGAGAAGTCCCTGGCATTCGCTCCGTGATTGATAGCAATCCCACCGGGAAGTGAAGCTGGTGCCGGAGAGGGCTGTATTCCAGTCATCTAAATAAAAAGAAAGCGCTCTTTAGGAGTTGTCGCAGATTATTTTTATAAAGGTTAAATAAAAACAATAATACATATTCCAAAAGTTGGTAATAAGATTTTTTTCTCAATGGTAACCAAGTTTCTTGAGAAGAAGACTGTGTGGTAGCGGCTACGAATACTACCAACTCTTACTTTGCTCGTAGATGTCGTAAAAGACTACTAACAGCCTTATAACTTTTTTTTTTTTTTTTTTTTTTTTTGACGCTGTGGAAACGCTTTTACGCGCTAACCCCTTCCCGCCGATGTCGAGATGGGAGGGAGTGTGGGACTCGCCAGCCGGCCAGTCCGGCCGGAATACCCGCTAAAACCACAGCGGCCCCCTTCCGCGTTTTTATGGGGCGCCGGAGAGATCGTCTACTGACATTCGATCCCCGACGCCCCAACGCTTGGCCTTCTGGCCACGTCCTGTCGGTCCTCAAGGCGGTGGGAGAAGGTGCGCATAACGGCGCCTCCTCCTCCCCGGTCGCCGGCGGCGAAGCGAATCAGCGGACGCAAGCGCCTCGCGTTCCCGCTCCGCAGCCTCCTTTCTCTCCATGACGGCCTCACAAAACGAGGCCATCGACGTCCAGCACCTGTCGCTGTCGAGCATCTTGGAGATGATGGTCGACAGCGACAGGTCTCTTCCAACGACCTCCGACAGGGCGTTGCGCTGGGGCCCCCAGGCGGGGCAAACCTCCAAAGTGTGACGCGCATCATCTACTGGCGCGCCACACTCGTGACATCCTGGGGCCCCTTCTCTTCCAACTTTATGCAGGTACTTACCGAAGACCCCGTGTCCGGTAAGCACCTGCACCATCCTGAAGCTAAGGCTGCCGTGCCTTCTTCTGAGCCAGCGGTGGAGATGTGGCGCAACCGCCTTCACAGTCCCCCGCCCTGCTACGGGGGACTCCAGGTCCTCTCTCCACCGCTGGATTACTCCCCTTCGGGTCACTTCCAAATCTCTGCCCAGTCTACTTGCGGAGACTTGCTCGCCGCGGGCCCGCGCCGCAACGCGCAGCCGATAGGCCTCTGCCAAGGCCTTAGCCACAAGTGGCCAAGGCGGGTCGCCCGCCAGCAGTGTCGCTGCAGTCCAGGACACCGTACGGTAGCCCCTAATAGCCCTCACCGCCAGCCTTATAACGACCTGGCCCAACTCCATTAGATGCCGTTTGGTCAACAATTATATTCCCAAGGAGGGTTGACGTCTGGTAGGCGGCCGGTCATAAAACTATTGGCAATAACTTTTACAATATGTACTATGAAAGACGAGTATATATTGTATCGACACCAAGTAATTGGGATAAGAGTAGGAGAATGATGATAGTAACGAAGTTTCTTGCGCTATCTTGTTGTTTCTTGTTTCCTGCTATCCTAAAAGAATACTAAGGGATTCAATATACAGATAACATCTATGCAAGAAAAAAGAAACTCTCAATAAAAGTATACCAATATATCTTACGAGAGTGGTAGTAGGTCAATATCCCTCTCATTATGGAGGAGTTTCAAGCCGAAAATTTTCATCATTATTGTCAGCTCATTTACGCACCAATGGATGATGAAATAATGATGTAATTTTAGCATCCCTTTTTTAACTATGGATGTTATAAAAGACTATTAAAGACTGTTGGCACATAACATTAGTGAATAGACAAATAAAACTCCATATAAACTTTACATTATCGTGATCCATAATGGGTCAATATTATGGAGTATTTGAAATGGTAACAAATATAGTCAATATTAGCGATAGAAAAGCAGAATTTAAAGAGTACTAAGTTAAATAATAGTTGCACAATCATATTTTGAGGAGTGTATATTACTAAATTAATTGAAAATTAATTATACGAAAAATTAAATTAATTGAAATATTAAATTAATTGAAAATGAAAAATTTTGTTGTGTATAGTGTGTACATGAGTAAGAAGGGGCTGCGCATACCACTGAAGTCTCGTTATACGAGGTGGCACTCTCGCGCGCAGAGACAATTTTAAACTTGACATTTCTTCTTTACAATCAGTTTTATCTAATAGACAGTGTCATTGTAAATATTTTACATGTTTTTGTGTATATTTTAATTATTAATCTGTAAGTACCTTTTTTCCTATGAGTGAACACCAAAACGTGGCTTGTAATGGGGAATTTAGTGCCAGTCAACCTGCTGTATCACAAACCAATCTAGTTCGGTATCCTTTCTGTTCCCAGGTCCGTCTCTTTAAAGGTGAACGGGGTTTGAAAGTACATTTTGGCAAAGTTCATAAATCGCAAAATGTACTTCAGAACCCCTCTGCATTTACAAACACTGCGCCACAATTAGACCACAGTGATAAACCATTTTGGAAAACTCTCGCTCATTTGAAAGAGTCTGTCCCTGTTTTGAAAAGAATTCCCCGAGGCGCGAGACCATCGGTAGCAAATGCTCTAGTTAACCATATACGTCATGTTGTCCAAAAAAACACTAAAACAGCCTGGGAACAGTTACTCGCTTTCCCTTATAAGATTTTACATATATCAGGCAACAAGAATTCATCAAAAACTTTAACTGCGCAAATTAAAGACAACTGCAATCTTTCGGCTATTAACTTAACTTCTAATAATAACAAAATTTTCAAAAATTCAATATATCATTATGTAGAGTCTAAATTAAGACAAGGCGATATAAGGGGAGCGTCCAAGCTTTTATTTGGCAGTGATACAGTTGCGCCTTGCTCTTCAGACACGCTTGAAGGTCTGAAGAGCAAGCATCCAACGCCTTCTGATGATCTCACCTTTCCAGATCCACCTGATATTGCTTCCGTACAGTTATGCACTACTGTTAAGGATGTTTTTACGGTGATTAACTCCTTCCGTACGGGCTCTGCTGGCGGTCTTGACGGTTTGTCACCACAACATTTAAAAGATCTCATATGCCCGACTGCGGCGGCAGCTGGCGAAGCCCTTCTAAAGGAGTTGACCAATTTAATAAACCTTATGCTCTCCGGCAATGTGAACGAATCTATCATTGATATTTTATATGGGGCCAACCTTTGTGCTCTTCTGAAAAAAGATGGTGGCATTCGTCCCATTGCCGTAGGGTGTACATGCCGACGTATGGCAGCTAAAATATGTTGCCAATATTACAAATCTCAGCTCGCCTCTACATTCCAGCCACACCAACTAGGCTTCGGGTCGAGAGGAGGTTGCGAAGCTGCAATACACTCCGTGGCTACATATCTTGGTTCTGGTGAGGGTGAGGTTATTTTAAAGGTTGACTTAAAAAATGCTTTTAACTCAGTGAATAGGGACACCCTGCTGTCACAAGCAAAATTAGAGACACCAAAAATTTTTAACTTTCTTTGGCAATGTTACCGATATCCTTCTAAATTACTATATAAAGACAATCTTTTAGAATCGGCGGTTGGTTGTCAACAGGGTGACCCTCTTGGACCAGTCATTTTTAGTTTGGCTATACAACCAATTATTCGGCAACTAAATTCAGAATTGAACGTCTGGTATTTAGATGACGGAACCCTTGGAGGCAACGCAGATACAGTTCTTCAAGATTTGGCTTTTTTACAGAATACATTTCAATCAATAGGTTTAGTTTTAAATACATCAAAATGTGAAATATTTTTCAACAAAAATACAGTCAAAGAATCAGTTTTTCAAAAATTTAACGTTTTGGCTCCAAACATTCAAATAATAGAAAGAAGTTCCTTGCGCCTCCTTGGGTCTCCTATCTTTGAAGATGCCTACAACTCTTTCATAGAAGAGAAGATACAAAATTTTAATACAGTTTCGGATCGCCTTTTCAAAATCAATATACATTCTGCTTTTACCATTATTCGACATTGTCTTTTTGTCCCAAAATTTACGTATGCAATAAGATCATCTCAGTTTTTTAAACATTCAAACCTTTTAGAAAAAATTGATAATATCATTAGAATCACTCTGTGTAAAATTTTAAATGTAAATCTAAATGATCGAGCATGGCTACAAGCATCACTTCCGGTTCATTTAGGTGGACTTGGCATACGCAAAATTTCCAGTGTGAGCTTACCGGCGTTCCTATCATCAGTCCATAGCACAGAAGAATTAACCAGGAAAATTTTAATGCGCACACTGGTTAATTCAGAAGTATTATGCAAGACTGATGCTTTGAATGCTTGGAAAATGGCTTGTCCAAACACTGACTTGCCCACCAACCCTCTCTCTCAGAGACAGTGGGACTTGCCGCTTTGCAGAGCAATTAGAGAAAATCTCTTAAATACATCTGTTGGATCTGCAGAGCGCGCTCGTTTGCTGGCTGTATCAGAATGGGAATCTGGTATTTGGATACAGGCACTACCGTCACCCAGTATAGGTACTATGCTGGATGATACTACCTTCCGTATTGCAGTTTGCCTTCGTTTGGGTGTTCCAGTTCTTTCTCCGCATCAATGTCACTGTGGACAGCAAGTTGATAGTCTCGGACACCACGGCCTATCGTGCGGTAGTAGCGCAGGTAGAATATCAAGGCATGCCAATATCAATGAAATTATCCGTCTAGCTCTTGTCACCGCCGGTATACCAGCTGTTAAAGAACCCAACGGTTTGGTACGCGACGATGGTAAGAGACCAAACGGCATGTCCTTGCTGCCCTGGAGGATGGGTAGGCCTTTGGTGTGGGACGCGACCTGCGTTGACACCCTTGCGCCATCACATCTTCCAAACACGTCAGGTTGTGCTGGCGCTGCTGCCGCATCTGCAGAGAAGCTCAAGCGGCGAAAGTATAATAACCTTATTGGAAATTATATTTTCGAGCCGTTTGGGGTCGAAACTCTTGGGCCTTGGGGTCCCAATGCGCGCATTTTATTTAAAGCGATCGCAAAAAAAATTATCGCTGCTTCACGTGATCAGAGGGCTGGCCTATATTTTGCACAAAAGGTTAGCATTGCCATTCAACGTGGCAATGCTGCTAGCCTTCTGGCCACATTACCAGTGGACAGTGATGCGGAGGAATTTTTTGATGCCTGATTGCGCCTTTTGTTTCTCCTTTTATTTATTTATTTTTTTATTCCTTATTCTATTTTCTTCTATTTTTCTGTAAATATTTTAATTTAAAACTTAGCTTTAATTGTACATATTAATTAAAATATTGTTAAAGTTAAAAAAAAAATATATATTGAAAATTAAATTAAATGAAAAATTAAATTAATTGAAAAAATAATTGATATTATATTAATTATTTCCTTTATTATTAGATTTTTAACTATTGCAATTAATTTTTATAGGGGAATTGAATGTTTTAAAATGTTATTTATTATATTATAATCTATATTATTATGGCAAATATTAAAAGCAAGCTTCCATGCGGTAATAAGGGATCCAAAAAGTGAACTCCCTCATAACGCGTGCCTTGTAGAATATTATTATTATTATCGAAAAGAGAAATAGTGAAATGTATTTAATATTTTTAATTTTTAAGTTTATTGTTTACTTCGTACTATATATCCTTTAAATAATATTTATGTGATGATTGAATAATTGACACATTTAAATATATTTTTTTAAATGTCTGATCTTTTACACCTTATGTTAAGGCAGTAATCCTTATATTGCAGGGTAATTTTAGAAGCGTGTAATTTAGAGACACAAATTTCACTCAGACTCCGAAAAACAATTTGTGATTCTCACAAAATATTGTCCGTCTGAGTATCGAACTTTCGATACTGGTACAGTAGGTCGGTATTTTAACCACTAAGCCACCTGTGCAGTCAACATATTTTATCATAACTTTTGTGGGAATAGAAAAAAATGGCTAACTGCTAACCAATTTTTATGACTTCTAAAGAGACTTAAAAGAATGGAATTTTAATATAAATCTGGCATATAAAAAGAAACTTTTAAAAGTCTATTCACGTCAAAAATAACATAAATAAAAATAAAAATATTTTTCACTGTGAAAAATCTCAACAGAAACACAAAATAGTATCATATAATTTTTATTTGTCGCCAGCGAATAGCCTAATAATGTTCCTTTCGTACCCTTATCCGTCAATCCGGGGTCCAATCTGGGTGCTATTGTACCCAAAGGACTGTCGGTGTATACCTACATATAATTTCGTTTCAGATACGACCTCGTACGTTTTGGGAGCTGCCGTAAAATTCTAGTAACAGACGTATCTATGTTGCGTGTTGTAAATTTCTGGGGCCAAGTATCCCTTTTTAATCTGTGTCGAATTTCCATTGTGTTTTTAGAGTATTATAAAGTGTTAATGTAAGTGGGAAGGGCAGCTTCATTGGTATACATATGCTACTGGGATTGTGGAAATCTAAATTAAATGGCGGTTATATAGGAATTGCCGCGTTTTTTATTATTTTTTAAGATTTTTTCAGATAATCTCTACAATATACTTAAAGGTACTCTGCTTGGTTAACGACAATAAAACCGATGCTATTACGTGGGATAACTTTATGGTGAAATAGGTTTAATTTAAATTACTGAAATTTTTAGCATTTAATATGCATAATTATTTATAAAAATCCGATTACGAAGCGAAAAATGATGTCACAAGTGGGATTAGAACCCACGCCTATTGGGAATCAGGCCCAATCGTGCTGCCACTACACCACCGTGAACTATTGTAGGACATTCAAATCTCGCTTCGTGTTATATTTACGTCTTTAAGGAGACGTGCGCCATCTATCCGACAATGTAATTGGCTGATTCTCAAAAAAAGTCGAAAATGGCTTTATCGAGTTGATCAGTTTTTTTTTAACTCGTGATCGAATTTTTTTTGCTCAAGTTGTAGTATGTGTCTTGTTTGAGGAAAATATTATAGTGGTCCCCAACTGTTTTGAGTTTGAATTGAATATAAAAAATATATATAAAATATAAAAATATGCTATGATTATTAAATAAAAAAATGCTTACCTTTTAATAACATTACATGAGATAATGACATTAAAAATGTAATATTCAACAAACTTTTTGTCAAAGTATTCTATATTTATTAGAAAATAATTCATTCCCTCATTAAAATTTTTTATGAGGGAATGACAAAACGAAACAAAATTGCTACAAACTTAGGAACATAACCTTACTTTCTTACGAATTGTAAACATTACTTTATTACTACCGAAAACATATATAAATATGTTATGATTATTAAAAAAAATGCTTATCTTTTGATAACATTACATGAGGAAATGACATTAAAAATTTAATAATCAAAAAACTTTTTGTCAAATTGATTTTAAGAAAACATCCTTTCTTCAATTGTCCACTCTAGTGTATGTTCTCAAGGGCAGTGTTGCCAACTACAAAAAAAAATAAGGTGGGACTTGGTAGGCTTTGGAGTATTGCTCCAATCACACTGTTACAAAACGGTGAGGGAATGATACTTTTTTATGGACAAATTTTGAATTATATTTAAAAATATTTCCATTCGAATTTATGAAACTATTAACTCATATAGGTATAGTCAATACTATCATATATAAATAAAAAATATGATAATAAACAATTTGTTAGGAATTTTATGTTTTAAGTTAATGATTATCTTCAAATTTAGCGCTTGGGACATAGTGAGGGAATGATTTTCAGGGTACTTTCTTGGACATGTCTTTGTTGTTTATCATATAAAAAATAAATTTGTTTCATACATTCGTAGATATAGTACGTCGTTTTATTAAAAAAAAACAACTTTTCATAATTCACGATTCTGGTTTATAAAAATGATCAAGGACATCAATTTCGATTTTTTTTGAGAATCAGCCCTTACACATTATGTACACTTATTACTTCAAACTTTGAAGTTAGAATTGTATTAAACGATGACACAACCTTGTTATTCAAATTACTGAAATTTTTAGCATTTAATATGCTTAATTATTTATAAAACAAAAAGAATTAAGCATATTAAATGCAGGTTTAATTTTTCAATAAATGAATGAAATGATGAAATGAAACTTAGCTAAATCGTTTGATTGTGCCCGAAATCTCCTGTGTACTAAATTTCATGGAAATCTTTAGAGCCGTTTTCAAGATTTTGAATTTATAGAAATCTATACATATAATAAAAATATAACGGATCGCTGTCTGTACATGGAAGATATATGAGAAAAATATTACTGGGACCTTTATCAACACAAACAGAATCTAAAACAATGCTTTTTAAAATTTTTGTCTGTTTATCTGTTTGTCTGTGCGTTTGTGCACGCTAATCTCAGAAATGGCTTATCCAATTTAGTCGCGGTTTTCACTAATATATTGTGGTAAGCTTCACTTAACATTTAGGCTTTATTTTATGCCAATTAGTTTATAAATAAAAAAGTTATGTCAATTTAAAAAATGTTCGGAGAAAAAAAATCTTTATCGATTTTTTTCAAATTACGTACAAATTATCTTCAGTAAAAATAAATAAACACGTGTTTCAGCATTTGTTGATTTTCACTCTCTAGGGTGTAAATTAAGCCTGCAAAGCGGGTTGGACGACTCATTAAGTCAATAGCGCCAAGCCGATATTATTGAAGCTGGCAACTTGATGACAGCAAAATGTTGACAGTGGTTTCTTTCTATGACGTAAAGATTTACTAAGAAAGGATTTTACGAAATTGTACCCCTAAGGGGGTGGAACAGAGTGGCAAAGTTTGTAAGGGGAGAAAAAAATCTTTATTGATTCTTTTCAAATTATGTATCGAATCAAATGTTCTAGGGTAATATCCGGTATTTGTCAATTTTCACCCTCTGGTTGTGTAAATTAGGCTTGTGAAGCGGGTTGAACGACTCATTACCGCCAAGCCGAAACTATTAAAGCTAGAATCATTAAATTTTGAAGCACGTTTCTTTTTATGACATAGAGATTCAATATGAAAGGATTTTATGAATTCCGCCCCTAAGGGGGAGAAAATTACTTTATCGATTCTTTTCAAATTACGTACAAATATTCTTAGTTAAAAATAAATAAACACGTGTTTTTCTCTCCCTCTCCATCAACCCCGCACTAGTGCCGGCATGAGAGCTCACACGATACACATAGTAGACAGCAATAGGTTCTTGCCTAATGGTTTAAGATAGAGGTTAAGTTGAGCTTCAAAAATGTTCACTTTATAACTCAAATAATAAATCATATCTAACGTGCAACTCTGCTGGTGAAACAAAACAGTCAAATAAAGGGTGGCGATAATTATATTTTTATCCCATGGTCATACCGTAAATAGTATATTAATGGCAATATAATTTGTAGAATGAATAGAACTTTGAACCACCTTTTTCTTTAGTGACCGGCTATGGTATATAGACACACGCGCGCCGTACACGTACATCTACGTTGTGCGGGCTGGCCACCGCAACTGGGTATCATCTCGAGTCGAAGCCGGACGGTAGAGCGTGTCAACCTAGAGTATTTTCTCTCAGACCTACCCTATTGCCTAATTACGTTAGACAATGGACCGGCCCGCGGCTGTAGATAGAGAACTGTCAACAGCGTGGTCCTACAACTATTGTATGTAACGGTAGTTATATGAGCTGAGTTGTCATAACTGGAACATAATTAGTCCAAAAACAGTACAGAAAATAAAATAATCACGGTGAAAATTTACGATAAAGGTTCTAGTTACCTATTTATACAAAACCTTTTCATAAAATATGTTTTATTAGACAAAAGACATATTGAGTCGTGTAATCCCAAAATAGTTTTAGTTATGACACTTAGGGGCGCCAAAAATAACTTGGTACCAAGGTAGATATCATAAACTCGACGATATAAAGGAAGTTTTTGGAATAAAATATGTTTATATGAAATTGTTGTACATTTAGTTATAGGAAATTTATTGATAATATTAGTTTCTTTTTTTTCCGTGTAGTTATGAAGTAAGAGTACAATTCACCAACCTTTCTTGCTTTATGGTTGTCGTAATAGACAATAGGATATGCAACTGCATTCTCTCACACTTGTACAATAACTGACTGTCACATAGGCAGGAGTGCGACAAAGTCAACACTCTACGATGCCGAAATTAACCGATCATCTCTTTTCAAAAATCGATGTGCAATATTTATCGGCAGTTACTTAAAAGAGAGGTGACATTGTAATCGTAAGTTGTAGTACTATGTAATAATTGGCCAATTTTTTTTTGCCATCAATTGACAATTTCAGAATTTATCTAATAGAGAATTTCTTTTTAAGAAAAATCCAATAATATTTTATGGTCTGATTTGGTACGGTATGGGTAAACATGGTATTTTTATGGAAGATACTCGTACTAAGGCAGCGACAATTTTGTAAACGCTTTACCTTTTTAATTCAACTGGGACCTGTCCAGTAACGTTTTTAACGTTAATAAATCCATCAGACGCATCAAGGGCAAAACATTTGTCCAAATTGGAGATGTTTTATTGTTTGATAAATAATACATCATCATCATCAGCATCATCATCTTGGCTTACATACGTCCCACTGGTGGGCTCGAGCCTCGTCCAGAATGGAAAATTGTCTAACTATAGATATATCACAGTCAGTCGTGTTGGTATTGGGTTCCTTCTCTTGCATAAATGTTGTGTGCGTTTTATATCCCTTTTATATCCCTTATTCGTCTCTTACGATCACCCATGGGTAAGATAGGTCGTGAATTCTGTTCTTACTGCTTCACCATATGGTGAATGTTGAATTTATTAGGAAATAAATAATATTAAAAAATTGTCCGTGTGGTGACGGAGTAAGAATACTATTCACCACCCCATATCTTGCCCGTGGGTGATCGTACGAGACGACTAAGAGATATAAAACGCATATAACATCTATGCGAGAGAAGGAAAACTCGAAACAAAACGCTATACCAACACGTCTGACCAGCGTGGTATGGTGGGTTAGTTTCCCTTCCGTTACAGAGGAGGCCCGATCCCAACAGTGGAACATTTATGGGCTGTGATGATGATGAAATAATAGTAATAGGTTATAAGAATAATGCCGCCATCTTATAATTTAAGTTTATCTTAATAACTAAGTAATTTATCATCAGGTGAATGGATAGTACGGACAATAGTATTTTCTCTTTTTTAACTATTTTCTCTTTTTTGACTGCACAGATGGCGTAGTGGTTAAGATACCGACCTTCCGTGCCAGTGCCGTGGGTTCGATTCCCACGCAGAACAATACTTTGTGCGATTCACAAAGTATTGTTCTGAGTCTGGGTGTAATTTGTCTGCGTTGATTGCATGTTTGTAAAGTCCCCCGTGATATAAGGATTATTTTCCTTAGTGCAGGGAGGTGTCTTTAAAAAAAAAAAAAAAAACCGACTTCAAAAAGGAGGAGGTTCTATGTTTCATATTGCTTATAATGACTAACGAGCAGCAGCACAGCTAATGGTAAGTAATATAACCGCTCAAAGACTTTGAAAATCCGGAATTAGGATTACATCTAGGCCGTTGGATACCGTGAATAAATCAATCGCCAAATCAATAGACGGTGAAGAGTGATACAAGTTATGAGGTCCTATAACCATTGTTTAAGAAGATCATAGATTGCCAAAATGCAGAACCACAAGGCCGCCGTCAATAGGTGATTATCAAAAAAAAAAACTTGGTGTGAGATTAAGGTACAAACACGACATAAGTGGAAACTTCATTAAAGTAAGGTTCATCTTCATCATTATCATCTAAGCTCATGTTTGTCCTGCTATTGGACTCGAGCCTCCTTCGTAATAGGATGTCAATTCATCGATTATACGGCGCTAGTTAGATGTTTTAATATCGGGTTTTATTTCGAGTTTGCCTTCTCTTGCATAGATGTTGAATGCATATTATATCCCTTAGATGTCTTTTACGACACTCACAGGCAGGACAGTTGAGGGGTACTATCCCAGAAACCTCCACGCGGTGTACCCTGGGTGCGGGCGGCGGTCCCCAGTTCTTCTGTTGTACTGTCGTCCGTAGCGAATATCTGCGCGATTTCGCTCCTTACTCTACTACAGTCGTAGTAGAGGGTATAGGACGCGAAACATTGGGACGGGCTCAGTCACTCATTCATTTGAGGGCTGGGCAGGCACATGCCACCGCCCACACATCGTAAACCTGATTCTTTGCTTGTCTTAGTTTCAGGAGCGAGGGTCTTGGCTTAACCGCCCGTACCGCGAGGAAGACAACCTCTATAAAGAGTTCGAAGTAACATTCGGACTCGGAAATCACCCAGAATCTTAAGTTCTGGCGTGCGGCGAGAAGATGCATGGCAGATGGGTTGTTCTGTCGTTAGCACGCTCCAGCCAGGGTACCGGCTGACCCCCTGGTTGGTAAATGTAGGCTTGCCCGGGTAAAGGGATCTCTGCCCGGGTCGACGTATTGTATCTCCCATAATCGTGGGATCAATAATGGATGCTGAAAAATTAATTAAAAAAAACGACGGGGATTGTAGCGATCCTTACCCCAAGGCCCGGTCAAGCCGATCAAAAACTGACCAAGACGACGCCTCGTCCTCAGGACTTGAGGCGTCTGCCGAGGGCCCGGCACAAACGGTGGAGGCCCAGAAGAAGAAGAGGAGGTCGCCTCGAAAGTCTCGGGGCAACGGCCTGAGCCACAAAAGGCGGCTGGAGGAGCGGCGGGCGCGCAGGGAGGCTGCCGCCGCTGAAGAGAAGAAGGACGGTAGACTCGCAGCAGAGCCGTCGACGGACGAGGGCGACAGCGATGTCGCAGAGCCGTCCGAAGACGAGGGCGGCGGATCTACCGTCAGAATGGACGAGGGCGGTGATATTCCCGCAGGGCCGTCCAAAGAGGAAAGCGGGTCGGCTGGTGAAGGCCCCACTAGGTCGTCGGCGCGTCTAGCAGCAAAGACGCCGCCGGCGACCGCGACTAAGAAGGAGGAGGCCCTCCCCTCGCAGGTGCGAAAGCGCCCCCTGAGTAAGGGAGGCAGCTCGAGCGCCGAAACCGAGGGGAGCGTGGCCAACATGCCTCCACCTAAGATCATGGCCTCCCGAAGAGGGCGAGGGACCTCGGCTGTAGAAAGGGCGGCGGCGGTCGCTGTCCGCGCCGGTGACGCCACGGATCTGCAGGCCGAAAATGTCCGCCTTAGAGGCGAGATGTCACGCCTGCGGACCCGAAACAGGAACCTGGGCGACATGCTGGCGGAGATGCGTCGGGCAAACCGCCAGTTGCTGATCGACGTGGCCGACCTCAAGGCGCAGGTGGCGCTGTTCGTGTCGCCTGCGCCAGCCGCGCCACCAGCCAAGACCGGCTACTCAGCGGCCGCTGCGGCGCCAAAGCCGCCTCGCGCTGCGGCGCCGACGACGTTGGGTGATGGCGTCACCGTCACACCCGTCCCCGCGGCGAGGAAGACGCCTGCCGCCGCGAAGCGCGCGCCGCCGGCTGACGCTGGCGCAGTCGCCGCGGCGAGACTCCCTGTCCCGGTGATGAGGTTGACGCCTCTCCCCGCGGACCGCTTGCCGCCGGCTAGCGCCCCTGCGGCGCCAAAGCCGCCAGGCGCCGTAGAACGGGCCCCTGAGGAGGCTCAGCCGACCCCGTTTGAGGTGGGAGGCATATCGGACGAGGCCCTCGCCAAAATCATCGGCGCAGTGGGCAAGCTCGTCGATGCGCGCTTCGCCGTTCTGGAGGCGAGGTTGCCTCCAGAACCACGTGTCCGACCACCTCTCGCCGCGGACAAGCGGCCGCATGTGGCACCAGCCCCCGCCCCGCTGCCTTGTCAGGGTGGCCGCGTGGGGAGCTACGCCGCGGCCGCGGCCGGGCCTAAGCCCAAAGGCCCCGGCCCAGCTCCGAAGGGACCCGCCCTGAGGAGGAAGACGGCTCCGGCTCCTGCCGGACCGCTGAAGTCGCCCGCAATAACACCGCCGGCGACGACCAGCGAGGCTGCGACGAGACCTTCCGCGTCTGGCACGACTGCCGTACCCGAACAGGGTTGGCAGGTGGCCGAGCGCGACAGAAGGAGTCGCGGCCAAAGAAGGAGAGCGGAGGCCAAGCGCGCCGCTGAGGTCCCCGCTCCACAGGCAGGAGCCGGACGGAAGAAGAGACCGCGCAAGGGGCTCAAGTCGCTGAAGACGGCCGCAGTGGTGATCACTGTGCTGCCCGAGGCGGCCGAGAAGGGCCTCAGCTACGAGGCCGTCTTGAGGAAGGCCCGGCGGGAGCTAGACGTCTCCGATATTGGAGGCGTCGAAGCCAGGACCCGCAAGGCCCGGACGGGGGCTCGAATTCTCGAGTTCCCAGGGGCCGAGGGCGCCAAGACGGCCGACAGCGTGGCCGAGAAGCTGCGAGGTTTATTCGCCGTGGAGGGTGGCATCAAGATCGCCAGGCCCGTCAAGTGCGCCGAAATGCGCATTTCGGGTTTGGACGATTCGGTGACGGTGGAAGACATCCGGGAGGCTATTGCCTCGAAAACCGGGTGTCCCATAGACACCGTCCGGGTCGGTGCCATTCGTCCCGGTCCGGGTGGCGTAGGTGCTGCCTGGGCGCAGTGCCCGGTGGAGTCGGTCGGGCAACTGGCCGGCTCAGGCAGGCTCCTCGTGGGCTGGAGCTCGGCGCGGGTAACCGTGCTTGAGCACCGGCCCACGAGGTGCTACAAGTGCATGGCGGTCGGACACACTCGACCGACGTGCACTAATTGCTTCGACTGCGGCGGATTGTGTTTCCGCTGCGGTCAGACCGGGCACGTGGCGGCATCTTGCGCCGCCCCGCCCCACTGCCCCGCGTGTGCGGCGGGCAATAAGCCCGCCAAGCTCCGCATGGGCTCTGGGGCGTGCAAACCTCCAGCTTCGGCCCCAAAGGCGCGGGGCGGCCCTACGACCACGGCCGCTCCCGCTCCTAGCGCGGTCCGATCGCCCGCTGGCGAGGAGGTCATGGACACAACCCGATAATGGGTACACCAGCCATGCACCTCCTCCTGCAGGCCAACACCAACCACTCCGCCGGAGCGCAGGATCTCCTCCTGCAATCCATGGCGGAGTGGTCGATTGGTGCAGCCGTAGTCGCGGAACCGTACGCCGTGCCTGATCGCCCCAATTGGGTGGTCAGTCGAAACGGTACTGCGGCAATCGTCGTCTCAAGGCAGCGGCACTTCCCGTCCTTGTCCCTTTTGGATAGGGGCGAGGAATTTGTCGCGGCGGAGTGGGGAGGGGTCACGCTCTACAGCGTATACCTCTCCCCCACTAGGAGGATGGACGATTTCGGGGCCTCACTCACCACCTTGGAGGCCTCGATACGGCGACTGGCACCGGGCCTCGTCCTGGTTCTGGGGGACTTCAACGCCAAATCCACGGCGTGGGGTCCCCTACGACGGACGACCGCGGGCGGGAGGTCAACGAGTGGGCGGCTTCACTGGGCCTCTGTGTTCTGAACAGAGGCTCGGTGAACACGTGTGTGCGGCGGCAGGGCGGGTCGATAGTGGACTTGTCGTTTGCTAGCCCCGCTGTCGCGCCACGGGTGAGGAACTGGAGTGTCCTGGAGGAGGCGGAGACCCTGTCGGACCACCGGTACATCCGGATGGAGGTCTCCCCCCGGGAACCCGGTAGGGGTCACAGGGCGGACGGAGCTCCCGCGTTTCCGCGGTGGGCTGTGGGTCGTCTTGACAGGGATCTACTGGCGGAGGCGGCCATTGTCAGTACGTGGCTGTCCTCACCACCCCCAGCAGACGGAGTGGACGCTGAGGCTGTCCGCATTCGCAGTGCGTTAACGCAGATCTGCGATGCGGCCATGCCCAGAGTGCGGCGGCGTCCGCCTCCGAGGCAGGGGGTCTACTGGTGGTCCCCAAGACTGGCGGACCTTCGTGCGGCGTGTATCAGTGCCCGAAGGTCCTACACCCGCAGCCGGCGGCGTCACCGCGACGTCGAGCGGGAGGGCCAGCTGTACGAGGCGTACCGCAGTGCGCGGACTGCCTTTCGGCTGGCCATCCGAGCCGCCAAGGGCGCGAGTTGGCAGGAGATGCTGGACGGTCTCGACCGTGACCCCTGGGGTCGCCCATATCGCGCGGCGCTGAACAAGCTTCGCGCGCGGGCCTCCCCCCTCACCGAGACCCTCCAGCCCGACTTCCTTCGTAGGGTGGTCGAGGAGCTGTTTCCACGGCAGTCGGAACACACGCCCCCGGTCATGGCTCCGCCAGATCAGGACCGGGAGGCCGACGACGACGAGAGTGTTCCGCCCGTGACGAAGTCGGAAGTGGGGGCGGCCGTGACGAAGATTCGTTCCGCCACCACGGCCCCCGGCCCGGACGGAATTCCAGTCCGGGTGCTGACGTCGCTCCTCGAGCACTTCGAGCCTCGCCTCAGGCAGCTGTTCAACGCCTGTCTGACGTCTGGACGGTTCCCTGAGTGCTGGAAGGAAGGGAGGTTGGTTCTCCTGCCAAAGCCGGGACGGTCCCCGGATTTGCCGTCGGCCTACAGGCCCATCGTGCTCCTCGACGATGTGGGTAAGCTGCTGGAGCGTGTGCTCGCTGCCCGCATCGTCCGACACCTGGAGGAGGTGGGGCCCGATCTGTCGGACGCTCAGTATGGGTTTCGGAGGGGGCGTTCGACCATCGGGGCCCTATTACGCCTGAGGCAGGCGGCCGCGGAGGCCGTCGCCGGGAAGGGAGTGCTGTTGGCGGTGTCGTTGGACATCGCCAACGCATTCAATAGTCTGCCATTCGGCTGCATCAGGGAGGCGCTCCGGTTCCATGGAGTGCCCCTGTACCTCAGGCGGCTGGTGGCAGACTATTTGGAGGGCCGCAGTATCCTCTGCGCGGGTCCCGCAGGGGACATTGTGCGGACGCCCATGTCGTGCGGCGTTCCACAGGGGTCGGTTCTGGGGCCGACCCTGTGGGACATCGGGTACGACTGGGCGTTGAGAGGGAGTCTCCCCCCCGGGCTGAGCTTGGTGTGCTACGCTGACGACACGCTCGTCACAGCCCGGGGCAGGACACTCGAAGAGGCGGCGAGCCTGGCCACTCTCGGCACCGAGGAGATGGTCAGGCGGATCGAGGCGCTGGGGCTCAGGGTGGCCCTAAACAAGACGGAGGCCCTACTTTTCCATGGGCCCCGTGTGAGGCTACCCATCGGCGCCTCGATAGTGGTAAACTCCATCCACATCAGCATCCAGGCCCATATGAGGTACTTGGGTTTGGTGCTCGACGGGCGATGGTGGTTCCGGGAGCATTTCCGACAGATTGCTCCCCGGCTTGTCGGCGCGGCGTCCGCCCTTTCTCGACTCATGCCGAACGTGGGCGGACCCAGTTTCGAGGGCCGACGGCTGTATGCGGGGGTCATCCGTTCGATGGCCATGTACGGCGCACCCGTGTGGGCGAGGGCTCTGAACGCCCAGCTCAGGGCGGTTCTGTGGAGGCCACAGAGAGCCATAGCGGTCAGAGCCATTCGCGGGTACCGCACGGTGTCGACAGAGGCGGCGTGCCTGTTGGCCGGGACACCCCCGTGGGACCTAGAGGCGGAGATGCTCTCCGACCTCTACCGGCGGGTTATCACAGCGCGAGGAAGGTGGCTCCCCATCGTTGAACGAGATAGCCACCTGGCGCGTGGATGCCCGCCGAGACGTCATCGCCCGTTGGGCTACGCGGCTGGAGAGGCCTAGGCACGGTGTGGAGACCGTTGAGGCCCTCCGGGCCGTATTGATAGAGTGGATGGAGCGGCGGCACGGAGTCCTCACCTTTCGGCTGGTGCAGGTATTGACGGGGCACGGGTGTTTCGGGTTGTACCTGCACAGGGTCGTGTATAGGGAGTGGACTCCGGCCTGCCACCACTGCAGGAGTGACGAGGACACGGCGCAACACACGCTGGAGGTGTGTCCGGGATGGGAGCGGCAGCGCCGTGACCTCGTCGCTGTAATCGGTGCCGACCTGACGCTGCCGGCCGTCGCGAGGGCGATGGTCGACAGCATCAGGAACTGGGACGCGGTCGCCGCCTTCTGCGAGGCTGTCATCTCGCAGAAGGAAGCGGCGGAACGGGCAAGGGAGGATTCCCGCGCCCCGGGCCGCCGCCAGCGGCCGGGGCGGCGCAGGCGCGAATACCTGCGCCTGATGCCGCCCTAACCGAGGCTTCGGGTGATCGGACCGGGGAATTGTCCGGTCACCCGACGTGAGGCCACCGCGTGAGGGCGACGCCCCGACGGCGAAACCTGTCGGGGCGTCGACGAGAGGAACCCGCGAGGGTGAACCGCCGGGCGGGCCACCGAAGTTAAAAATCGGGTCCCGGTGACCCGCTCGCACGGCGAAGAGAGAGGAGTTTTACGGTGGGCCTATGGGGTCACGCGCCGCCTTCTCCGTCACCCCGGGCCGATTTGGCGGGGCGAGGCTAATCCATAGCCCACCAAAAAAAAAAAAAAAAAAAAAAAAGGCAGGACAGTTGATGGTGCATTGCATTTCAAATAATTTTAATGTCGTTCAAGGTCGCGAGAAAACAGTTCCAGTTCTCTCGTGACCATGAACACTGAAAGGACTCGAAACGTTGGGAAATTAATAATCAATTATAAACTCATATAACAATCGTGTAAATACCAAGAAAAAGAGACACCAAGAAGTTTTTATTTTCAACATAAAACTTGTACTGTAATTTATTCTCAGATATTCTAAATATATTTTCTCATACTCTACTGTCAGTTAATTTAGGTAATCAGTTCTAACTTTAGTACAGAGAAAGGATTGAAGCTTTATTAATTGTCTTAATAAATTTAATTACTTAAAAGATTAAATTTAACGTCGATTAACTTAGTATAATTATTATTCGTCTTTCGTGTTTAGTGACTTGAAATATAACTTGTAGATACCGGTGGAATAGTAATAAAATGTAAGATATTACTGAAAATCTTTGCTTGATGAAAACTTTATTCTAAGTCTCAACATAATAAAGTTCAAATTACTGAAATTTAGCATTTAATATGTTTGATTATTTATAAAATCCCGATTACGAAGCGAAAAATGATTTCACAAGCGGGATTCGAACCCACACCTATTGGGAGTCCGGCCTAATCGTGCTGCCACTTACACCACCGTGAACTATTGTAGGACATTCAAATCTTGCTTCATATCATATTTACGTCTTTAAGAAGACGTGTGCCATCTACCTGACAATGTTTACACATTGTACAGTCTTAATACTTCAAACTTTGCAGTTAGAATTGTATTAAACGATGACATAACCTTGTTATTCAAATTACTGAAATTTAGCATTTAATATGCTTGATTATTTATAAAAACCCGATTACAATTAATTAATAATAAAGTATAATTATAATAAAGTTAATAATTAATAATAAAGTTGCTTGATCGGATTGATATCTGTAATTTATAGAAATTGTAAATATAAGCTCACATACGTCCTACATTAGTGCCATCTTCAGAGTGGGAAGGAATTTAATATACTTTGAGTTTAATTTTGAAGTTTTTCAAACCTTGCATTGGTATTATTACATTGTTTCCCTTGGTCATGTTTTATGATAATTTGTGGCAAAATAAAGAGTTATTGACCATTCAATTTTTTTCTCCATCACTGAACGGAAAAATGAGTATAAAGACA
Source organism: Lymantria monacha (assembly GCA_905163515.2). Classification (NCBI taxonomy): domain Eukaryota; kingdom Metazoa; phylum Arthropoda; class Insecta; order Lepidoptera; family Erebidae; genus Lymantria; species Lymantria monacha. The sequence continues at coordinate 5,537,143 of LR991105.1, read as the reverse complement.
ATATTGCAACTTCCTTATTAACTAACTTTTTATAGCTCACAAGACTGTCTCACTTTTCCAGTAGAACAAATATGTTTTAGGTTTTTTGGCGGGAATCTAAAACGTCATGTTGTGCTCTTGTATTATATTCGTTATCTTAGTGTTTTAACGTGTTATATTAGATAATTTTGATGGCATTTTATGTAATGTGATGTGACGGAACTGCTGAGATGTAGTGAATATCATATAAAAGTGCTTTACAACGTTTTCGTTTTTCATCAAAATTCTCACAAGATACCATTAACAGTGTGGCCATAGCACTGTTGATGGCGACAATTTGACTTACTGACGGACAATGACTAATCTGAAGACACTAAAAACTTGAAGATAATTATAACTCGACACTGGCAACAATGGCTCATTTAAGTAGCTGATTGCCAATACATAAAAATAAGAAGAGGAAGAAATATGTTTTATGTGAAGAGATAAGAAGACCATGGTCTTCCTTTACTTTCCTAGGGTTATCATAAAATTAAATTCTGTGATTGTAAGAAGATACATATATTTCTATGATTGTCAGGATTCATATATTGATTGCGATAAAATAATGCTATTGAAATTTGCCGCAAATCTCAATAGTCAGTCTGGATTTGCGACGAGATAGCGGCAATAGCCTTAACCACTATTTTGTACGATTAAGAATAGTGTGTCAAAATGTACTAATGATGTTTTCCCCTTTGGGAATACTAATGTTTAATAGTAGATCTCGGTTGATTGATATTGTTGAAGAATGTTGAAAATCGGATTACTAGTTTCAGAGAATACCCTCTAAATCCAAAATATGTTTACCTATTTATAATATTAATATTTTGTTCAGATTTCTGTACTAAAAAGATTTTTTTAGTTCATATTTTTATATGGGGGGCATAGTCCGGAAGGGGGCATAGTCCGGAGCGTGCTCGTTCGCGTCCCCTGCCAGTCTAATTAGACTGCTAATCTGGCTCGAAATGCGTACCGCAATGCGGGTTAGGGCGTCCCCCGGAGGCGACGCGTACCGACCCGCCCCCGTCGGTACGAACTTCGGCAGTTGCGGCGATGGGGGCCGCCACCCATCACGCCTTGCCCAGTCAGGCAAGTCGAGGAGAGCAGAGTGCCGGGTGAGTACGTGGAATATAAGAGGTTGTGTGGAAGGTAAGTTGCACGAGCTGATATCCGTCATGGCGGACAAACAGCTAGACGTGCTCTGTGTAACAGAGACCAAGCGAAGGGGCAGCGACGCCTGCGATCTTCCTGGTGGCGGGATGGCTCTGTGGTCTGGTGTACCACAGAGCGATCGAGCCAGCATGGGGGTAGGAGTACTGCTGTCCTCTCGCTTGGCCTCAGGTGTGAAGGATTACGGAAGGTATGATCCCAGACTTCTTTGGGTCCGTATAAAACTTGGTGTCACCAAGGTATTCATGGTTGTAGCATATGCTCCCGTAGGATCCTCGGTGGTATCAGACCTAGAGAAGTTTTGGGATAATGTTAGGGAAGTTCTGGATATGGCAGAAACCAGTGAACGCGTGATTGTATGCGGAGATTTGAACGGATGGGTGGGGACCAAGCGTCCTGACTATGAGGACGTACTTGGTCCATTTGGTGATAAGAGAGTAAACGACGCAGGTAGGCTCATAGCTGATGTATGCATGGAGAGAAACCTTATTGTGTCAAACACATTTTTCCAACATAAGGACATCCATATGTATACATGGAGAAGGAATGAACAGAAAAGTATAACAGATTTAATTTTGATAGACAGTCGCCTCCGAAGCAAAATATAGGACGCAAGAGCCTACAGGGGCCCCACAGTCGATACGGACCACTATCTCGTTATTGCGAGATTTAGTGGTCTGTTCAGAAAGTGGAGGCACTGGCGAGAGCGTGTCCACTTCGGAGGGCTTGAAAGAATAAAGGTTGAAAGGTTGCAAGAAGAGTGTGTAAGAGAAAAGTATGCAGAGAGTGTCCGAGAACGGCTGAAGATGGCAAGCCAGCCGCAATCGGACATTGAAGAATGCTGGAGAGTATTGAAAGAGAGTATGGTAGACACAGCGAAAGAAGTATGTGGAAGTTCAAAGAAGCATAGAAACACAAATGGTGATGCATGGTGGGATGCGGAAGTGGCAGCTTCCGTAGAGCAAAAGAAGAAAACGTGGCTGGACTATGTCTCTTCTTTGAATCTGAATGACAGTATGACTGAACAGAAGAAAGAAATATATCGGCAATGTAAGAATGACACCAAGGCCTTAGTGAAAGAGAAACGTGATAGAGCAAGTAAAAACTTCGAGGGTAACACCAAACTCTTTTGGAGGGAGGTGAAGAAGTCTCGGGGTGGTTGGTCAGCCTTCAGAATGAATAAAATAAGGTCTAAAGGTGGAGACATTCTTACACAAACACAAGACGTGTTAAGCCGATGGAGTGAATATTTTGGCGATATGTATGCGGATGCTACGGTTGGCGCCGGTGTCGCATGTGGTCTAGTAGATCAGCATTCAGCGACGGCGTCCTCCGACGACATCAGTATGGATGAAGTTGAATGGGCGATAAGAAGCTTGAAAAATGGTAAGGCAGCGGGCATTGATATGGTGTCTGCCGAGATGATCAAGCTTGGTGGCTCCTGTGTCCGGGAGGCGTTCCTGTTGCTCCTCAATTTATGTTGGAGCTCGGGAATGGTTCCCGGGGACTGGAATAACGCAGACATCGTACCTTTGTTTAAAAACAAGGGTTCACGTTATGACTGCGCAAATTACAGAGCCATAAGCTTGACCAGTTTGGCAGCAAAAGTGTATGGTAAAATTATTGAAAGGAGAATGAGGATGGTGTCCGATGGTTTACTGTGTGAGACATAAGGAGGTTTCAGGAGTGGAAGGGGATGCATGGATCAAGTGTTCTCTCTGCCCAACATTGTGGAGAAGCATCTGGCCCTAGGTCAGAGGGTTTTCTGCAGTTTTGTGGATCTGGAGAGAGCATTTGACACGGTTGTACGAAAGGAACTTTGGGACATTTTACCGGAGTATGGTATTAACGGTAAACTGCTGCAGGCTGTGCAATCCAGTTACATGGGCTGTAGAGCCTGTGTGCGGCTGGATGGTGGAATGTCGCCTTGATTTGACGTCAATATCGGCGTTAAGCAGGGCTGCGTTCTATCAGCCAGGCTGTTTATCATATATCTGGATAAATGTCTCCAAAGGTTGAACGATATGAATGTGGGAGTCCAGATGGGTGACTCAGTGGTCTCTGCTCTGCTTTATGCAGATGATGCAGTCCTGCTGGTACAGTCAGCGACTGACCTGCAGACCCTAGTCGACACAATGACAGATGATTGTTAGAAAAGGGGTCTACGCGTGAATGTGAGCAAAACCAAAATAATGGTCTTTGAAAGAGATGAAGCCAGAACAGATGTAAGAGTAACAATAAGTAATGATGTACTAGAGCAAGTGGATGAATTTGTATATCTTGGATGTGGATTTAGCCGAGATGGACGTTACACCACTGATATAGAGCAAAGAGCGAATGCGGGAAATAGAGTGAACGGAGCGTTGGGGCAACTACTCGGCAGCCACCACCTCAGCCAGAAGGCACGTGTAGCAATACATAACGCAGTGCTTGTCCCAACATTACTGTATGGAAGCGATAGTTGGGTATGCAGAAAAGAGTATGAAAGTAAAATTAATGCGGTCGAAATGCGATCTCTTTGGAAAATCTGTGGAGTTAGGCTGACCGACCGCATTCGTAACGACGACGTAAGAGAGCGAGTAGGTATAAAAGAGAGTATTGGTGTAAAGATGCGAAAGGGAATGCTCCGATGGTTCGGACATGTGAAAAGAATGCCAAACGAACGTCTGGTTAAGAAGATATACAATGCGAAAGTGGAAAGATGTAGGTACGGAGGTAGACCGAGACTAACCTACCTAGACCAGATCGGTCAGGTACTGAAGGAAGGTGGAGTCAAGAGTCTCCGAAACCGGCGAGCGTGTATGAAGAGAATTATGAATGTTGAGGAAGCGAGTGAAGTATGCAGAGATAGAGTTCTCTAGCACTCTGTTCTCTCTGCCTACCCTGCAAGGGATATGGCGTGATGATATGTATGTATGTGTATATTTTTATAAGAATAAATTTCAATCACCCTCTGCTTATGCGATCCATCTCTCAATGGAAGTGTTTCTTCACTGCCGCTTCGGGAAGAGTCTGGTGGTGTGGGCCGTCGCTGTTCACTCTGAGATGAGAGTATTTGCATCTCCAGCATTTGTTCTTGCCTGATATCATCGTTGTAGTCCTGTAAACAAAAATATATTTAGATTTCTTTCTTTAAAATATATAATAAGAAAATCCTTCTGAATACGAATGGTCATCGTAAATTAAGGAATTTGTTCCTGTACCTCCAATTGGAGCAGAGGTGTAATATGGCAGATTGTGGTATTATTTCAGAAGTACACGTCACTGTACTACCACCTCAGACTGTTTGGATAGAGGATAGATCGAAGCTTGACAAAAAACAAATCAGATGTGTTCTGTTCAAATCCTGATTTCTGATGATTTTTTTATCAAAATCCTTTTGCGAAAAGATGAAAAAGATGTGTGACTCTGTGTTTATATTTTCAGAGATTATATAAGGCGTGTGACTATATATAATTAAATAGTGAATAAAATAATTGTAATATGCTATTTAAAGTAAAGTAACATTATATGCACCTTCTTTGTCTTACATCGTAAAAAAAAAATACTTGCGGTTCCGGGTTGGATAGCTGGCTATATTGGTTGCATTTGAACAGGCTGTTGATAAGCCACAACACTTTCAAACCATTTAAAATGGTAGAAAGGATGGCGAGCAGCTCCAAGACCTGCTCTTTAGTATATTTCTATAGCCATTTAGATGGGCTGTGGTTATAGAGTCGTAGTCTTCGGATGCAGACCATGATAGATTCGTGTCAACGGCGTTTAGATATACGTATTTTGACATTGAGTATTTTTTTTTAAATAGTGCAGAGTGTGAGCACTAAGCAAATAGTTCTTGTTTTGCCTGGAAGTTTACAAATATATAATGTAGATATATTGCACCCAGTCTCAGAACAAAAGTTTGTGATTCATGCAAAGTATTGTCCTGCGTAGGAATCGAAACTGCGACACAGGTACGGGATGTCGGTATCTTAACCATTACGCTATCTGTGCAGCCTTTTGCTAATTGATCTATCATCTGTTTTTACAAAGTGAATATTATCTGTCATGTAGAGAGAAGAGTTATCTGTGTGGTGACGGAGTAAGAATACAATTCTCCACCCCCCCTATCTTTACCCGTGGGTGATCTTAAGAGACGATTAAGGGATATAAAACGCATATAACATCTGTGTAAGAGAAGGAAAATTTGAAACAAAACCCTATACCAACACGTCTGACTAGCGTGGTATAGTAGGTTAATTTCCCTCCTATTGCGGAGGAGGCCCGAGCCCAACAGTGGGACATATATAAGCTGTGATGATGATGATGATAATGTAAAGAGAAGTATTTTTCGCGAATAGACATAAATAAAATAAAAAATAAAACTTTCATCTTATTTATATATAACAATAAAATATAAATAAATTGATAGTAGAAATTCTTGTTTACCTACAACTTTGATAGCCCTTCGTAAACAAGGGTATTATATTTACAAGGTCGGTATAACAAATATTATAATTTCTCACTTAATCGCTTTTGTATATTACAAATATTTTCTAATAATATTTATCAATAAATATTTTCTAGTAAAGTTAAGCCCCAAATAGGCGGCTGATCGTAAAACTATTGCTAAAACTTTTGCTGTTATATATTATGAAAGAAGAGTACATATTGCGTGGATTCCAAGTGATTAAGAGCAAGATGGTATGTGGTGATGGAGTAAAAATGTATTTCACCACCAACATCTTACACGTAGGTAGATTAGATTGTAAGAGGCGACTAAGGGATATAAAACGCATATAACACCTATGAAAGAGAAGGGAAACTCGAAACAAAAACCTATAATAACACATCTGACCAGCGTGGTATAGTTGTGGTTAATTTTCCTCACATTATGGAGGAGGCTCGAGTGCAACAGTGGCACATATATGAGCTGAGATGATGATGATGAGATGAAGATTAAGATGATGATGATAACGATTCTCTATCGATAAATATTATTCTCTATATAAATATACTTAAAAAAAAAGAGCCTGAATGAGGTGATGGGATGAGAATAAAATGCTTCAATAAGTCTAATTTGAATTCAAATTATTGAAATTTAGCATTTAATATGCTTAATTATTTATAAAAACCTGTTTACGAAGCGAAAAATTATATCACAAGTGGGATTCGAACCCACACAAATCCGTTCCAATCGTGCTGCTACTTATACCACCGTGAACTATTATAAGACATTCAAATCTCGCTTCATAAACGCTTTCGTAATCGGGTTTTTATAAATAATTAAGCATATTAAATGCTAAATTTCAATAATTTGAATAACAAGGTTGTGTCATCGTTTAATGCAATTCTAACTTTAAAGTTTGAAGTATTAAGCCCATACAATGTGTAAACATTATTGGGTAGATGGCACACGTCTTCTTAAAGACGTAAATATAATACCAAGCGAGATTTGAATGTCCTACAATAGTTCACGGTGCAAGTGGCAGTACGATTGGGACGGATTTCCAATAAGTATGGGTTCGAATGCCAATTGTGACATCATTTTTCGCTTCGTAAACGGGTTATTATATAAAAATAAGTGTAATTTGATTGCGGCAGTCGTAAAAATTGACTAAAGGAATCACCAATAGAATGAATAATTCTTATAGGAAATTTATGTCATTAATTGCCGTCGTAAACCCACCTGGTAAGCGTGGCGTGGCAAAGCAATGGCATCTTCCACAATTGGTGAAAGGAAGCGAAGAAATATTCAACAATGGATGTTACATGAAGGATATGTGAATAGACGTAAACAGAAAAACGGGTATAATGACAAAATCGGCAACCTTGATCTCTTACATATGCGATTATTAATTGGGAATGAGATAAAGTTCTCCAAGTTTAAACGGTATGTGTAATTGAAATAGTATATTCGTAAAAAGTTTGCAAGTGAATGAATTTTATTAATTAAGATCTTGTTTGAGAATCAGATTGAGATATCTTTAGAACGAAATTTTTTTTTCAAATTTAAATTCATTTATTATGTATAAACCCTTTTTTTTTTTGGGGTGGGTTATGGTCGGCGCTCTTCTCGCACCACTCTGTCCGGGGCTACAGAGGGGCGTACGCACGCATACCCCTAACCTACCCATGAACCTCGCCTACGTCGTTGGACCGGCCACTGGAGCAGCGTGAACTTGTCGTCAGTGGCCGGCCCGACGGAATACCCCCTGAGGGGTACCCTCTCCTTGAGCGACATCCGTCGTCGGACGTCGCTCCCTCCTCGCGCGGTCAGCCTCTCGGTGGCAGCTAGGTAGGTAGGTAATCGCGCCTACGCCGCCCCAGTCGCCGGCGGCGGTTCGCGTCGTGGAGGAGACGCTCCTCGCGCACGCGCTCCGCCGCCTTCTTCCGGGCCTTCTGCGAGGCAGTAGTCTACTGCCTCGCAGAAGGCTGCGACCGCGTCCCAGTTCCTGACGCTGACGAGCATCGCCCTGGCGATGGTCGGCAGCGTCAGGTCGGCACCGATGATTGCGACGAGTTCACGGTGCTGCTCTGCCCAAGCGGCACAAGCCTCGAGCGTATGCTGCGCCGTATCTTCGTCGCAATCGCAGTGGTGGTAGGACGGTGTACAAGTATTTGGCGAAGCATCCATGCCCCGTCAAAACCTGCACCAGTCGGAAGGAGAGCACCTCGTGCCGCCGTTCCAACCACTGCATCAGCACCGGCCGGCAGGCCTCCACGGTCCGCACACCGAACCGAGGCGTCTCCAGTCGGACTGCCCAACGAGCAACGTCGTCTCGGCGGGTGACGACGCGCCAGGCGGTGAGCTCCCTCAGTGAGACCACACCGCCCTCCGCTCGCACTCCCGACACCCACCGATACTAATCGGCGAGCATTTCCGCCTCCAGGTCCCACGGGGGAGTCCCGGTCAATAGGCATGCTGCCTCCGTCGCAACCGTGCGGTACCCGCGTACGGACCTGACCGCCATGGCCCTCTGTGGTCGCCACAGAAGAGCCCTGAGTCGGACGGTCAGGGAACCCGCCCACACCGGTGCGCCATACAGGGTCATCGACCGGACCGGACGAGTCGCGGAGCGAGCCTGCGGAAATTCTCCCGAAACCACCAATACCCGTCGAGCACCAGGCCCAAATACCTCATATGGACCCGGATGCTGATGTCAACCGAATTGACGGTGATCGAAACGCTGATGGGAGGGACCATGCGGGGCCGATGGAACAAGAGAGCCTCCGTTTTGTCCAGGGCCACCCTCAACCCCAGCGCCTTGATCTATCTGACGATCTCTTCGGTGCCGAGAGTCGCCAGGCTTGCCGCCTCCTCCAGCGTCCCACCGCGGGCTGTGACGAGCGTGTCGTCGGCGTAACAGATTACGCCCAGCCCGGGTGGTAGGATTATGTATAAACCCTGCGAGGGCACTTACATATTGTCAGTATTAACATTTTAATTTAATCTAATTAAGTACTACCGGATTGGAACAAGACCGCTACTGAAAAGACCCGGCAAGAAACTCAGCGGGTTTGTCTATTGTTATTTTATAACTGTTTTTTTTTTAAATAGTATAATATGTTTATTAAGAATTTCTACTTTTGTGTTTGATTTCTTTTTTAACGCGAAAGTTATCTGGCGTAGATAAAGATAATGGCGATGCTATTTTGAAAATTATATTTCCTCTAATAAAAAATAAAAAAATATAAATGCCTTAATATTAATATTTTCATTAAATTATATTTCAAAACTTAAATCATTATCAACATGCATTTATCTCAATTACTTGGAGTTGTTGCTATATGTATAATTTATATTGTAAAAGTTATTAGCAATAGTTTTATGACCAGCCGCCTGCATGACGTCAACCCTCCTAGAGAATGTAATTGTTGACCAAATGCTATTAGATAGAGTTGAAGCAGGTCTCTTTAAAACTCTTAGTCGTTATTTACGGCATCCACAAGCAAAGTAAGGGTAGATAATATTAGTATTCGCTACTACAAAGCAATTTAAGCTGACCTATTAAAATTATATCTGATGCAAATTCATTCTTTCGCATGTTAACTTTTAACTCATAATTCTCCTACTCTTATCCCAATTGCTGGGGGTCGATACGATGTGTACTCTTCTTTCACAGTACATTCTAGGTTATCATTTCTAGGTTACAGTTATATACGTCATAAATCTACTATTAACGGTGCAAAGTATTCGCATGGTTATTTTTAGATATTTCTATTTGCGATACACTTTATGAGGAATGAGATATCGTACTTGCCGCGGACGAGAATAAAATGATTTTTCTCGTTTATATATCGCTTGCTTCAATGTTCCTGTCCAATTATAACATGTCTTATGACAAGGATGGATATATTCTTTGTATTAAATGGAATCTATCCAATAATTTTTCTAGTTCAGTACTCTGCGAAAATTCTATAGAAATGGAATCAAGTGAATCAGGTAGACTTTTAAAAATGAAATATTTTTTTAAAGACGACGACGAAGGACTTAGGCAATACTTAAAACAATAAGCTTAGAATAATAAATTGCCGATCACACAAAGTATTGATCTGCTCGAGCATCGAACCGGCAATACATAATACGATAAGTCACTATGTTAGGCACTACGTCATCTACGAGTATGTGGTCTAATTCTTCCGAGTTCCATACTCTACGAAAATTTTATACAAATAAGTACAAGGGATTTCGACAATCTTTTATACATACATACATACATATCATCACGCCATATCCCTTGCAGGGTAGGCAGAGAGAACAGAGTGTCAGAGAACTCTATCCTTGCATACTTCACTCGCTTCTTCAACATTCATAGAAGTGTTCAACATTCATGTTTGTTTGACAATCTTTTATAATTGTAATAACATCGCAATACTTCTTCACAAAACGTCCCCGTCTATGAAGATGTATGTAAAAGTGAATGATGTATACAGAAGTTCACCTTCACAAGATTTCAGAATATTTTGACGTATTCAGACGGGCGAAAATTATTTTATTTTAAGATCCGAAAAGAAATGCATGACCTTAATTTTTAAACGATAGATTTCATACATACATATCATCACGCCATATCCCTTGCAGGGTAGGCAGAGAGAACAGAGTGCCAGAGAACTCTATCTTTGCATACTTCACTCGCTTCCTCAACATTCATAATTCTCTTCATACATGCACGCAGGTTTCGGAAACTCTTGACTCCACAATAGATAGATTTCAGTTTAATTAAAATAGATATTTTGTGTGATGACGGAGTAAAAATACAAGCCACTGTCCTCTATCGTGCCCGTGGGAATCGTAAAAGACGACAAAGGGATATAAAATGCGTATAATATATATGCTAGAGAAAGAAAATTCAAAATAAAACCCTATACCAAAATGTCTGACCAGCGTGGTATAGTAGGTTAATATTCTTTCTATTGAGGAAGAGGCATGAGCTTAGCAGTGGCATGTATACGAGCTGAACTTATAATAAATAAGGAAATTACATACATACATATCATCACGCCATATCCCTTGCAGGGTAGGCAGAGAGAACAGAGTGCCAGAGAACTCTATCTCTGCATATTTCACTCGCTTCCTCAACATTCATAAGGAAAAGGAAAAGGAAGGAAATTATTTAATATATATATTTAATATATCTAATAAGGAAATTATTTACCCTAAAATCTTTTGAAGACGTTAACTTTCGTAATTGTGGCATAATAGTGGTAGGACCACGCTTTTGACAGCTTTCTGTCTGCAGCTGCGGGCCGATCCGTCTGGGTTAGTACCACACTCTCGCAGAAGATCGACGTATGAGTAATAGCAATGTGATATTGCGGTTCGTTTGGTGAGCGAGGGAGCCGGAAGCCCAATTGGGTGGGTTTGGTGTTTGTATTGGTAGGCAGCGGTCTAGTTATACCCTTGGTATTGCAAAGGTCCATGGGCGGCGGTGACACTTACCATCAGGTGTGCTGCTTGCTCGTATCCCACCATTAGCAATAAAAAAAATATATAAAAATATATTTCGTTCTTTACCACCATAATAAAATACATCTTACTAATTTTACATATAGTTTTGAGGATTATTTTGGGAGTTTTTTGTCCGAGGTATCTCAAAAGAAATATTACAACAGTTTTTTTATAATACTTTATGCGATCCACTAATCGTTATTTTGAATCTGGTTGCAATTTATTTCCATTAATTATATGTTTGTAAACACGAATGTGTGATTTGAAAATGTGACTCGAATGTGTGCGTCTTAAAAATGAGACGTGAATGGATGTGACTAGAAATTATAGATACTATAGTTTTTACTGCTTCAGATTGGGTAAACCGACCTAAAATATCTTACTATACTCATTTCCCGTGATTTTTTAGGCTTTTGTTAATATAGGTAAAATAATAAGGCGAATTTTAATTATTATTTTTTCAGAGATACAACTATTTTTTCTTAAACCAGAGTCCAAAATATCACGATCACTCATGTAGGCTTCAATAACTAAGCTGATAAGACTTGAAATGATATTACGAGCAGGTATATAGGTCATAGATATGAGGGTCATATACAAGTAATCTTTTAAAAGTCATAAAATTTTACATTAGCTCAGTTTAATGCAGTATTTACGAGATTTTACGGCGTAAGTAGTCGTAAATGTTATTTTAAAATAGTAGATCATATCTGTGGAATAGAACATGCTAGTACTTGGAAGCTGTTACGTGTTTTATTATTATGAACGAAAGATTTATGATATTACGTTCAGTGAATTGTAGGTATAATGGTGCATAAACGTAGTTTATCTGTTTTAACACAGGAACTAAGATTATATTTGAATAAAATAATGTTTTTCGATTTTGCAATGCTCATCTAGATTACCTTACATGTGGTGATGGAGTAAAAAAAAAAAAAAAAAAAAAAAAACTTGGGGTTATAATTGTTGAGGTAAGGTAAAAAAAAAAACAGAACTTCAAAACACAAAAGTAATTTCAATTCAAAAATATAACCTTTATATTCCCATTCTAAATGAATTCAAAAATATATATACTGTAGAGTTTATAGATTCGTTTTCCTACGTGCATATAAAATAAAATAAAAAAAAAACTCACGCACCAAGTGCCGTGCTATTAAAATTCAAGAGTTAATATCTCAAAAACGTTTCCGTTGCTTCTTTGTATACGCCAAAATATGTTCGTGATATAATCATTTATGTAGAACATGAGATGTAGAAAATATTTTCGAGTGAAGTAGGAATGTGTTTGAATATATTAGATAGAATGCACAGATGGAATGATCTGAGTAGCGAACTCCCATCTCAATTATAGAAAATTTGATTTTTAATCCACAATTATGAGCAATCAAATGTGTGGTAGGTACCGGGGGAGACCGAGACTAACCTACTTAGACCAAATTGGTCACGTACTGAAGAAAGGTGGAGTCTCCGAAACTGGCGAGCGTGTATGAAGAGCTTTTGAAAGAAAAGGCATGAAAGTAAATGTAAGTAAGACGAAAGTAATGTTTTTTTAAAAGGATAAATGTATGACGGAATGTAAAATTAGTATAAATGGTGAGGAATTGGAACAGGTGAAAAAATTTTTGTATTTGGGTGTATTGTTTACTCGAGATGGTAAAAATGATAATGATGTTGAAAGAATAGTAAATGCTGGTAATAGAGTGAATGGGGCACTGTACACCTTTATGAGAAGCAGAAATGTGCCCAAAAAGGCACGTCTAGCTGTGTATAAGGGAGTATTGGTGTCTACCCTCACGTATGGTAGTGAAAGTTGGATTTGGCAGAGAAGACATGAAAGTAGAATAAATGCTGTAGAGATGAGAGCTTTTCGTAGTATGTGTGATGTGAGCCTGTAAGATAAAATTAGGCACAGTGTTATAAGAGAGCGCTGTGGTGTGAATAAAGAAGTAGTGACAAAGATCAAAAAGGGTATGCTGAGGTGGTTTGGACATTTAGAAAGAATGAGTGAGGAGAGGTTGACTAATATAGAGAAAATAGCGTGAATGGGACGAATACAAGGGGAAGACCTCGTCATAATTTTCTGGATCAAATTGGCGATGTATTGACGAGAGGTCATATTAAGAGTATATGCGTAATCGTAGAGCGTGCATGAAGACTATTATGAGTGTGAATGAAGCGATGGAAGTATGCCAGGATCGCGGTTTGTGGCAATCCGTAGTCTCTGCCTACCCCTCTGGGAAACAGGCGTGAAGCTATGTATGTGTATGTAATTATGTGTGTATGTATTTTTTTATTTATTATTCTTGAGCTAGGTTCATATTGTGGGTGCAAATAGGTCCTATACATGATCTGTATTAGTTTAATTATTATATTTAAAGATATGATTTGTTAATTTATTATTTTTTATTATTATAAACATATTTTATTCTATTCTATAAGATACTTACTGGTACTAAAAATCTCCTTAACTCAGCCAATGCGTATGCGATTCTGGCGTGCGCTTCGGCAGGTGTTGCGAACGCGCTGATTTCAACGTGGAGCTCGTCTGACAGATGCGCGAACTTCGGATCTCCGGACACACGCAATTCCTCTTCCTATACAAAATATAATTAAATTTTAATATAGTTTAATACAAAATTTCAGTATGATTTAATAAAAAAAGTCTATTAAGTTTCTTAAAAATGAACATTCTAGAAAGACGTTAAGTTTCTTGTATGATATTCATATGGGTTTCCTTATGGTGACGGAGTAAAAATACTATTCACCACCCCATATCTTACCCGTGGGTGATCGTACGAGACGACTAAGGGATATAAAATGCTTATAACATCTATGCGAGCGAAGAAAAACTCGAAACAAAACCCTATATCAAGACGTCTGACCAGCGCGGTATATTAGGTAAATTTCCCTCCCATTACGAAGGAGGCCCGAGTCCAACAGCGGGAAATTATGGGCTGTGATGATGATGATGATTCATAGGGATGGTCGCAATCTGGTCTGGTGGTAGTTTATTTGAATAATTTAAGAGTAAAAATATTGAAATCGATAACATGAAAATGCCCTCGCAGCGTTATAAACAAAAAAAAATATTTTGAAATCACATTTGCATAAAGTGGTAAGAATACAATTCACTACCAATTTACTCACCTGGGTGCTATAAAGACGACTATAGTCTATCTAATCTAAGAAGTGCACTTTGACAGCTGTCGAAGTAAGTTATCTAGGTATGTGAACCAAATAATCGCGATCGAAAATATCCGATTTTAGTGAGAAATCGATATTGATTCTTTGTAATTAATAATCGGTTTATTTTTTTATTTTTCAAAAAGGAGATGAAAAATTAAGTGCTAAATTAATAATAAACAAATTTAATTATCTCGTCATAAAATCTATTCATCATAATTAGTAGGATTAGGTTAAGTAAAAACAAAAATTCTATTTGAAAATAGCTATTTATTCAGAATCACTACTATTACTTGAATTATCATCGTCGCGAACATTCATAATTATTTCCTTATCAATAACATTGTCGAAACGTACATCGCTGTCAAAATCACTATTCGATTAAATATATTAATCTAATAATTTTACCGATTATTTGGATATTCGTGAATTGGAATTTGTCAAGCACTACTATGTAGAACGTGATGACATGACATTGTAAGATCGTTAATAATAATTACTATTTACCATGTTATTTTAATATTAAATTAATTTTACGAGTTTCAACATTACATTATTGTACAAGAAAGTCACCCGTAACGTTAATTATGTAAATAACTTAATAGTTCTTTTAAATTTAAGATTTATTGTTTGCAATCATGTGTATACGTTTGACCAAGGTTGTTGTGTATTAAAAGATGCGAAACGTCAAAATGCACTTCTTAGATTAGATGAACTATAGGGGATGTAAGATGGAAGTAAGAACCTTGTAAAAACTTATTTAAACAGCTTGGATAGTGGGCAACTTTAGAAACCTCCGCATAGATTAGGGTAATTTCATAAATCATAACACTTGGTAGAAATGATGTTATAAATGTTGGTTAAGAAATTGCTGGTCATTCTTTCAGAAGAAAAAAGTGACTTTTTTATGACTCCATGGAAAAGTAAGTACGAGTAACAAGTTACAATAATGGAAAGTCTGTGAATACCTTTTGTCTGTCTTTCATGGATCCGCGTCCAAGAACAGCCATCTTGCACATAGTGTCTTCTTGTAAACGCTTCAATGAGTTGCCCTTTGGTCCTAGTAGTTTTCCCACGAAGTTGAACTGTTGGACAAAAATATAAATAAATTAACATATAATATTAGTAATTGTTCAGTATGGTGACGAGTTAAGAAAATAATCTGTTACTACCCCTTTCATTTAAATGGAATTCGTCAAAATCATTTAAAAAAGAAAGAAAGTAGAAAAATGAAAGAAAGAAACACGTTTATTTTGCTCTCCTTAAAAACTAATGAAAATAAACAGAACTAAAGAAAATAACTTCTGGCATAAAATAATTAACGAGAAACAAAAAAAAGGCTATTGACTCAGCTTTGGCTATTTTATTTTATGAAATAGCGCTGATATTCTGCCAAAACCTGGTACATATTATATAATAACATAGAGAATGAGCTGTAGATATTTTTTTAAATCTTATAGCAAAAAGTATGATCATCAACTCGTATTTCAACATACATACATATCATCACGCCATATCCCTTGCAGGGTAGGCAGAGAGAACAGAGTGCCAGAGAACTCTATCTCTGCATACTTCACTCGCTTCCTCAACATTCATAATTCTCTTCATACACGCTCGCCGGTTTCGGACTCTTGAATCCACCTTCCTTCAGTACCTGACCGATCTGGTCTAGGTAGGTTAGTCTCGGTCTCCCTCGGTACCTACATCCTTCCACTTTCGCATTGTATATCTTCTTAACCAGACGTTCGTTCGGCATTCTTTCCACATGTCCGAACCATCGGAGCATTCATTTCATGCATTTTCAAATACGTTGAATATCACATTACCACTTTTAAAAAAGACTTATGGATGGGTAAATGGTGAAATAATTCAATTCCAGACTCCATTATGTATTTTATTATAATTATTATGAACTGGTATCTGACCTTGTTTAGCAGACGCGTGCTTATGCTAATAATAATAATATCTTTATTGAACACTAAATACATATGATACTATAGTTGTGCCTAGAGTTGCCAACTTTTTTTGACAAAAATAAAGTATAAAATGGTTTGGATAGGAAAAAATAAAGTATTTGCAACAAAAAAAAACTATTTTTGAACCAAATGTAAAATTCACGCCGCCGGTAATAGATCTTGCATTATTTTTATTTTTGAGATCACTTGTTATCCTGTTGTAATATTTTTCCAAAAACCAACAAAAATCAACGGATATTTTTTGTACAATTTGGTCGACAATAGTGGCAAACGTCAGAATGTTACCTGTCCTGTCACATTCACACAATATGAAATATCTGACATCTAACATTTCGTTTAATAATTATAAATGGCTTCTATCATCCGTTTTAACTTATGTATACCGTTAAATAGTTAAGTACGCATTATGAGCGTTTTGCTTTACAGTAAAAGTTGGAAATAAAGTATTTTCATATACTTTATTGGTATGCAAAAGTATAAAGTATAATTACCAAAAATAAAATAGGATATTCAAATTACTGAAATTTTTAGCATTTAATATGCTTAATTATTTATAAATACCCGATACGAAACGAAAAATGATGTCACAAGCGAGGTTCGAACCCGCACCTATTGGGAATCCGGCCCAACCGTGCTACCACTTACACCATTGTGAACTATTTTAGGACATGCAAATTTCGAATCATATTATATCTTACGTCTTCAAGGTGACGTATGCCATCTATCGGACAATGTTTACACATTGTATAGACTTAATACTTCAAACTTTACAGTTAGAATTGTATTAAACGATGACACAACCTTGTTATTCAAATTACTGAAATTTTTAGCATTTAATATGCTTAATTATTTATAAATACCCGATACGAAACGGTGCGGGTTCGAACCCCGCTTGTGACATCATTTTTCGTTTCGTATCGGGTATTTATAAAGTAGGATACTTTATTATAAAGCATGGTTGGCAACCCTAGTTGTGCCTTAGTAATAATACTGTAGGTTAGTATATTATTAGTTTTTCTGTGTGATGAGAGGGTAAACTATACTATATCATGGCTCTTTTCGTTTCCGTGGGTGATCTTAAAAGACGATTAAGAGACAAAAAGATATAATAAATAAAAGAGAAGAAAACTCTAAATAAAAGTCCATTTCAAACCTTTTTACCAGCGTGGTATAATAGGTTAATTTACCTCCCATTTTTGAGGAGGCTAAAGTCCAGGGCTGATGATGACCATATTCGTTAATATCCATCCAACTGTAAACATTGTCGGGTAGATGGCACACGTCTCCGTAAATATAATACAATACGAGAATTGAATGTCCTACAATAGTTCACGGTGGTGTAAGTGGCAGCACAATTGGGACGGATTTCCAATAGGAGTGGGTTCATATCCCACTTGTGACATTTTTCGCACGTATTCGATTTTTATAAATAATCAAGCATATTAAATGCTAAATTTCAGTAATTTGAACAACTGTATACATTTGAAAATCACTACATTTCCAGACACTAATGTTATTTTAAAACTTTAACTTTTTCAAACATAAAATATTTCCACGCGAGATGTTGTTTTTCTTAAGAACTGGATGGCAGAAGTTCAAATACATATTGGGTTTTCAGATATTCGGCGTATTATTTTAAAAATAAACTTCACTTTACTTGGAGTTCGTAGAAGATGAAATTTAAATAAAATTTCTCACTGAATATATTTGGTTTTATTAATATGCTTAGAAGTGTTTGGTTTGAGATAATATTATTCAGCTTTTGATAATAACACACTAGATATTATAATGAGCCTTGTATTATTACAGACTAAAATTACAAATTCTATATTATGCTGAAGCAGAATATATAATAGTGGTAGCAATACGCTGTTTGCAGTTGTCTGTCTATACCCGCGGGCCGGTCTGTTAGGGGTAGTAGGTACCACACTCTCGCAGAAGATCGACGTCTGAGTAATGGCAATGTGCTATTGCGCTTCGTTCGGTGAGCGAGAGAGCCGGAAGCCCAACTGGGTGGGTTTGTGGATTTTATTGGTGGGCAGCGGCTTAAGTTTGCCAACATACGCAATAAAAAAAAAATATGTAACTACCACTCAATAGTGGTAGGGCCACACTTTTAACTACATACATACATACATATCATCACGCCATATCAGAGAGGCAGAGAGAACAGAGTGCCAGAGAACTCTATCCTTGCATACTTCACTCGCTTCCTCAACATTCATAATTCTAATTACTGAAATTTTTAGCATTTAATATGCTTAATTATTTATAAATACCCGATTACTAAACGAAAAATGATGTCACAAGCGGGGTTCGAACCCGCACCTATTGGGAATCCGGCCCAATCGTGCTGCCATTTACACCATCGTGAACTATTTTAGGACATGCAAATTTCGCTTCATATTATATCTTACGTCTTCAAGCAGCAATAATTAAGCATATTAAATGCTAAAAATTTCAGTAATTTGAATAACAAGGTTGTGTCATCGTTCAATACAATTCTAACTGTAAAGTTTGAAGTATTAAGCCTATACAATGTGTAAACATTGTCCGGTAGATGGCATACGTCACCTTGAAGACGTAAGATATAATATGAAGCGAGATTTGCATGTCCTAAAATAGTTCACGATGGTGTAAGTGGCAGCACGATTGAGCCGGATTCCCAATAGGTGCCAGTTCGAACCCCGCTTGTGACATCATTTTTCGTTTCGTAACCGATTACCCGAAATACCCGAGTATTTATTCATAATTCTCTTCATGCACGCTCGCCAGTTTCGGAGACTCTTGACTCCACCTTCCTTCAGTACATGACCGATGTGGTCTAGGTAGGTTAGTCTCGGTCTCCCCCGGTACCTACATCCTTCCATTTTCGCATTGTATATCTTCTTAACCAGACGTCCGTTCGGCATTCTTTCCACATGTCCGAACCATCGGAGCATTACCTTTCGCATCTTTACACCGATACTCTCTTTCATACCTACTCGCTCTCTTACGTCGTCGTTACGAATGCGATTAACTTTTATTAACTTTTAATGCGATTAACTATTCATTGTTAACAGTTTTCTGTTTACAACTGTGGGCTGGTCCGTCTTGGGTAGTATCACACTTTGGAGAAAATTGACGTCTAAGCAGTTATTATGTATTTGTTACAATTTATTTGGCAAGTAAGAGAACACGTAGCTCAATCTGGTTCGGTTTTGCTTGGTAGGCAGCGGTCTAGTTATACCCCTGATATTACAAAGACCCATGGGTAGTAGTAACATTTATCAGGTGTACTGTTTGCTCGTTCGCCATCATCCTTACCAATATTATAAATGCGAAAGTAACCCTGTCTGTCTGTCTCGCTTTCACGGCAAAACTACAAGACCGATTTAGATAAAATTTGGTACACAGATAGTCTTAAATCTGAAAAAGGACATAGGCATACTTTTTAATTGGAAAAAAGCATTGTAAAGGGTTGAAAAGTGGGATGAAATATTGTAGCAGGAACTTTGGATTAACGCTAACTTAGGACTATTCCACGCGGACGCAGTCGCGGGCAGAAGCTACATACAATAAAATAAAACTGCAATTTTTAACGTAGTATCGTTGGCTAGGTGTAGTTGGCATAACATTTTACTACCTTCGATGGACTTCTGTCAGCTATCATATTTCCATTGACTGCTTAAGTTATTGCTTAAACTATCCAAATTTTTAAGTTAATATCAACATTTATACAAGAGAAGCAAGCTTGAAATAAAGCCATATTCCAAAACAACTGATCAAGCTGGTATATTAGAAGTACTTGCCTCCTTTTATGAAAGAGGATCGAGAGAAAGTAATACTAGAATACTTTAAATTCTATCTCAGATTTATAATAATTGAAAGAAGTATTTTGTTTAATACGAAATGCGGTCGTATCTCAATGTAGGGGCATTTTTCGATGTCACAACAGATAACATTCTCGGCATTTTTTGGAACAATGAAATGAGTGGAGTAGTTACTTCAAAATTATAACTATGATTATTGTCATTTTCATATTATTATTATATATATAGAGAAAATATATAATATAATAATAGTATTTCCGTAAGTGGATCGATGTTTAAGTTCATTTGGTGATACAAATTCGTTATATATGTAATATAATGCAAAAATACATATTTATATACTGTTAAGTTATCACTATTATGGTGGTAAATTACAGTACCCGGTAATAAATCTATGTCGCACAATACCCGTGTGACTTTTTGTAGCTGCTTCCAGTCAAAATTATATGTATAAAGTTATTTACACTGCAAAAAAGTGTATAATTTAGTAGTAATAGTTTTAATAGCGTCTAATATTTATCAGATTGTCAGTCAATCGTACAATGTCACACATGTAGACACTATGAAGCTACACACGATATCCCTTACTTGTCTTTTACGATACTCACAAGCAAGAAATATTGTAAATTGTATTCTTTGTCACTATACGAAAAAAATGATTATAGAAATTAGTACATACATACATATCATCACGCCATATCCCTTGCAGGGTAGGCAGAGAGAACAGAGTGCCAGAGAACTCTATCTCTGCATACTTCACTCGCTTCCTCAACATTCATAATTCTCTTCATACACGCTCGCCGGTTTCGGCGACTCTTGACTCCACCTTCCTTCAGTACATGACCGATCTGGTCTAGGTAGGTTAGTCTCGGTCTCCCTCGGTACCTACATCCTTTCACTTTCGCATTGTATATCTTCTTAACCAGACGTTCGTTCGGCATTCTTTCCACATGTCCGAACCATCGGAGTATTCCCTTTCGCATCTTTACACCAATACTCTCTTTCATACCTACTCGCTCTCTTACGTCGTCGTTACGAATACGGTTGGTCAGCCTAACTCCACAGATTTTCCGCAGAGATCGCATTTCGACCGCATTCATTTTACTTTCATAGTCTTTTCTGCATACCCAACTCTCGCTTCCATACAGTAATGTTGGGACAAGCACTGCGTTATGTATTGCTACACGTGCCTTCTGGCTGAGGTGGTGGCTGCCGAGAAGTTGCCCCAACGCTCCGTTCACTCTATTTCCCGCATTCACTCTTCGCTCTATATCAGTGGTGTACCTTCCATCTCGGCTAAATCCACGTCCAAGATATACAAATTCATCCACTTGCTCTAGTACATCATTACCTATTGTTACTCTTACATCTGTTCTGGCTTCATCTCTTTCAAAGACCATTATTTTGGTTTTGCTCACATTCACGCGTAGACCCCTTCTCTTACAATCTTCTGTCATTGTGTCGACTAGGGTCTGCAGGTCAGTCGCTGACTGTACCAGCAGGACTGCATCATCTGCATAAAGCAGAGCAGTGACCACTGAGTCGCCCATCTGGACTCCCACATTCATATCGTTCAACCTTTGGAGACATTTATCCAGATATATGATAAACAGCCTGGCTGACAGAACCCACCCCTGCTTAACGCCGATATTGACGTCAAACCAAGGCGACATTCCATCATCCAGCCGCACACAGGCTGTACAGCCCATGTAACTGGACAGCACAGCCTGTAGCAGTTTACCGTTAATACCATACTCCGGTAAAATGTCCCAAAGTTTCTTTCGTACAACCGTGTCAAATGCTCTCTCCAGATCCACAAAACTGCAGAAAACCCTCTGACCTAGAGCAAGATGCTTCTCCACAATGTTGCGCAGAGAGAACACTTGATCCATGCATTTTTTCACTTCATTCCACTCCTGAAACCTCCTTGTGTCTCACACAGTAAACCATCGGACACCATCCTCATTCAATCAATCATTCAAATTCATTCATTCAATGAGGATGAGAATGACGATAGAAATTATTAATTTGTAAAAATGGTGAGAGTAAATTATATTAGATATTTAATTTTTGCCATTAAATCTTTATTATAGACTTTATTATTCTAAATTATATTAAGCTTATTTTATTTAACAGAAAACAGAAGATACCATTTTTATTTATAAGTAGCAACGACTCATATTCAAAGCCAAGTCCAAAGAGACAATATTATATTAATACCAGATATTATAATAAATATTATATTGCCCGTGATTTAAACATATAATATGTCCACTACTCATTACTTTTTTTACATGAGTCGTAAAAATGGATTAAGGGTGAACCAGAATGCACAGTGACGTACTTCTGGGACACTCATAGCAATCAGTTAATCGCATAATAATCTCTTCTTGGAAAGGCCCATGTCCAACAGTGGACTATATGCTGATGGGTGGAAAGATGAAGAGGGCCCATAACAGCAAAAGACGATGTGTCACTTACTCTTTGAGACAAAGCTTTTATGCATCCATATACAAACAAAATACATGTAAATTAAATGTAAATACAGGTGCCCTCCATGATATTTATAAGGTTTTTAATTTTAAAGATAAATTAACAGAAAAATCTTTAGTTAATAATAATAATAATGCATTAAACATTGTCACAAAAACTAATTATTACACATGGCTACTCAATCCCTTTCTTTATTCTAACCACCGTTCAGTTCGTTAATCGTTGTTGGGCAAACTACATAGATACTTTACTCGTACATACGTATTTCAATTTAGATGACACAGTTTAATTTTATAGCTGTCAAATAATTGGTTTACTGCTTTCAATATTAATGAACTAGTCAGAATTTTACAAGCCTAACGTATTAGCCTAGGCTTTTTAATCTATCAAAGTTTGTCATTCTCAAAAAACTGCTGATCGTTTAAAACGAAAGAGTTAGCGATATTCTAGAAACTAGATTAGTTTTTTATGTAATCTAGATTTTATAATTAGTCTCAACGTGTGGTGACGGAGTAATGATACCATTCACTACTCTCTATCTTACCGTGTGTGTCGTAAATGACGTTTAAGGGATATATTATGCGGATAATAGATATGCAAGAGAAGAAAATCTTGATTAAAAACCCTATCCTTACTAATATTATAAATGCGAAAGTAACTCTGTCTGTCTGTCTGTTGCTCTTTCACGCCAAAACTACTGAACCGATCTAAATGAAATTTGATACAAAGATACTATAGAGAGACAGACAAAGGACATAGACTACTTTTTAATGCAAAAAAAGGGTTGTAAAGGGTGATGAAACGTTGTAAGGAATTATCGTCATTTTTAAAGCCAGAAGCTTGAAACTTATTTTTAGGCTATTGATTAGATATAAATAAATATGACATTAAAATTTCGTAAAAATATTACCCTTGAGGGGTAAAATAAAAATAGGGGATGAGAAACATTAGGATAGTAACCTTCTACGTAGGCGAAGCCGCGGGCGGCAACTAGCTTGAAATAAAACTACCTTTTTTATGGATTCTATCGGGTTTGCATATGATTTTTAATTTGCCGAAGTTTCGATCACTTTAATATGTTCATGGTCACGGGAGAACTAATAAACGCTACATAATATTTAAAACGTCAGGCAATTAAAATAAAATTTAAAAAAAGTCTGTAAAAATATGTAGTTTTATTTAAAAATGTTGAATATTACATATTCGCGTAAACAAGCACTATAAAAGTCTAAAAATATCACTTGCTTAGTGACACACACATTCTCGAGAAAAGAATCGGCTAAGAGTTATCAAGAGTGGGTAGAAGATCCAGCATAGGACGGCCTCTCTACTATGTGGACTGACGATATCTCAAAACTCGCAAGGAGTTTTTGGCGGGAATCTAAAACGTTATGTGGTGCTCTTGTATTATATTCGATATCTTAGTGTTTTAACGTGTTACATTAGATAATTTTGATGGCATTTTATGTAATGTGATGTGACGGAACTGCTGAGATGTAGTGAATATCATATAAAAGTGCTTTACAACGTTTTCGTTTTCCATCAAAATTCCCACAAGATACCATTAACAGTGTGGCCATAGCACTGTTGATGGCGACAATTTGACTTACTGACGGACAATGACTAATCTGAAGACACTAAAAACTTGAAGATAATTATAACTCGACACTGGCAACAATGGCTCATTTAAGTAGCTGATTGCCAATACATAAAAATAAGAAGAAGAAGAAAACTCGCAAGAATCTGTCAGGTGCAATTGGCGAAGAATCACAGTTAATGTTTTAAATTTTTACGACTCCTGCGGAAAATACTTCCTTGTATGTTGACACATAATATTCTTAACTCATACAGAAATAAGTAATTAGTTCACTGAACACAAATTAAGGTCATGTTCGACATTGCTCAAATTATTTCCAGTTTCCTTCCGATGTCATTCTTCCAATTAATTTGTACAACGAATTCGTAGAATGAGATATTGCTTGATAAAATCCTGGTCGACTGATTACGGTTGAACGCCCACACCATAAAAACATCTTATTGCTCACGAGTTGTTAATAATTTTGAAAATAATATCTTTTCTGAAAAAAAATTATTTGATTCTTAATCTGTACATAATTCATATTTTTACTTTAATTGCGACAGTGACGGAAAAATTAACTAGTGAAAGTAATATTTTGAAGAAAGTTTCATATATGAAAATCATAGATTTTAGAGGTAACGCGAGGCTAATGAAAATATAGATGAATCGCATGAATCGTGATATTGATAAACAATGAGTAAATACAGAGACAATTTTTTTTTTTATTATTATTATTTTTTCTTTTAATTTTTTTTTTAATTTTTTTTTTTTCGGTTGGCTTTAGTACAACAGAATAGCGGCGTGCGGTGCGATTCGATCTACGGGTTGAGAGCCCTCAGCGCTCACCCACAAGCCGGGTAAAGTTGTCATAGCCATCTGAGGCTAACAACTATGACAAACAAAAAAAAAAAAAAAAATTCTTTCGATCCACCACTGATACCGCTTCATGCCAAAGAATTACACCACTGGTACCGTTTCCTTAAAATCCGTGGCCTGTCCGGTGGTTAGAGATGACATCTGATAGGGTTGTATGGAGAAAGATATTATGTTGATAAGAGCTGGTTGTTGATGATGATGTAATATTTTACCTAAAAGACACCTAGACTTACCCTTGAATGTCGTAAAGCTTTACCAACCATCTCCACTTGATTTCGTTTGATTAACAATTGCTTACCAAGGAGGGTACACGTCAAGCACGTGGTTTGCATAAAACTATTGCCAATAACTTTTACAATATGTACGAATACATATTGCGTTGGCCCTAAGTCATTGGGCAAACAGTAGGAGAATGATTGATGGCACCTAGAATTTAAGGTTAAAATGTTTACTTTAGTTGCTTTAAACTGTACCAGAGAGAAAGAAAACGATAATGCGCTATGGTTTTCTACAGTATATGGTTTTCTGCTTTTTTTATTGCTTCTGGTGACAAACAAAGAAGCAGTATACCTGATGGTAAGTGTTACTGCCTCCCAAGGAGCTTTAAAATACTAGGGGTAGAGCAAGGCCGCTGCCTATCAATGCAAACTTGAAATCCTACTAATCCAGACAGTTTGATTGCCAGCTCTCTGACTCACCGACTGCTGAGACGTTTTCTGCGATAGTATGGTCCTACTCGGGCTGGCCTGAGGCTGTAGACGCCAAACGGTCACCAATGTGATACTTGTTCTAAAGTAGACCAGAAGACCTCTCTCTTATTTCAATTTCTACTTATCTATTAGCTTATTTATATCTACTACTGGATACAATCCTATAAGATGAGATTCTATGAATCTAAGCGATCATGCGATAATATTTTTTTTTATTGCTTTTGGTGGCAAACGACAAGCAGCAATAATAAGTGTATAGCTAGGCCGCTGCCTACCAATATAAACCACAAACCCCCCCAGTTGGGCTTCCGGCTCTCTCGATCATTGAACGAATCACAACAGTATATTGCCATTGCTCAGACGCCGATCTTCTGCGAGAATGTAGCTACTACCCCGGACGGAACGGCTCGCGGTTGAAGACAGAAAAATTTCAGCAGCATGTTCCTAGCACTAATAAAATAATTAAATATTTCATCATCATCATATATGTCCCACTACTGGGATCGAGCCTCCTCCATAATGGGAGGGGTATTGACCTACTATACCGCGCTGCTCAGGCGTGTTGGTATAGGGTTTAGTTTCGAGTTTACCTTCTGTAGCATAGATATTATATGCGTTTTACATCCCCCAGTCGTCTCATACGATCGCCCACGGGTAAGAGTGGTGAATTGTATTCTTACTGCGTCACCACACGGAAGAAGAATTAAATATTTAGTTTTTATAAATAAGGGTTTATTTATCAACATTTTCCTCAACGTTATAAGCTGGATTTAGATTTGCACAAGCCATCATCTCTACGTTTAGTAGTGGGGTTGGTAATTTTAGTTGGTGTTATATGTTTGCCAGAAGCATGCTGGTCTCCACATTCTGGGCGATTCCTGATCCAGATATTACAATTTCCACGGTATGTAATTAGGAAACTTTTTGGAGATTTATTCTCACTATGTACACCAATCACAATAAAGGGTTTATCCTACTTATATTATAAATGTAAAGGTTTATGATGGATTTGGATGAAAATTGGCACATAGCCTAATGCTGTGATTAACGCGTAATATACTTTTTATCCAGGTCCAATGGAATAATAGTTCGTCTTTGGGAAAATTACTTTCTACGCGGATAAAGCAGCAAATAGGTGTTATTATGTAATAAATTCGACCTGAGAGGATACCCTCGAGGGTAGACGACTGGATAGGTGACTGAAGAAAAGAACGCGTCCCAGTGACCCACCCGGTGTCGAGAGGTATATTGTAGGGCGGGTCTACGGGGTCATGTGCCGCTTCTCCCGTCACCCCGGACGGATTAGCGGGGTATAACCAATACGCAGCCCGCCGCCAAAAAAAAAATGTAATATATAATTTCATATTACACAATCGGATTATTGTAATGTTATTAATTAATATAGTTCTGAATATATTAAAAAATAGGGTTTTTAATGTTTTTATTATTCCTACAAATATTAAATATTAAAAAGCATGGAATTGAAGTTTTTTTTTAAGTTTTGTTTCATAATATGGAACGTAATATAAGGCAAACAATGAGGCGTATCGATTGCTGTGCCGATCATCGAGAGATGAACAAACATAGCCTCGAGCTTGAGTGACTTGTGAATGGCGTAGGATAAAAGATTGTAGCATTTTTTTTTACCAGCGACATCTATTATTAATTAGGGACCAGCAAATATTTTATTATAAAGCTATCTTTTGAGTTACGTACGCCTTTTTTTTTTTTTTTTTTTTTTTTTGCGGTGGGCTATGAACGTCGCACCCCGCCAAATCGGTCCGGGGTGACGGAAGAGGCGGCGCGCTACCCCATTGACCCACCCTGCAAGCACCTCTTCTTCGCCGTACGAGCGGGCCACCGGTACCCGATCTTTGTCTTCACGCCTGAGAAGTTAAATATATTTAACCTGTATTTTTTTTCTGACTATGAGAGCAGGAGAGGATAATATGGTTATTAAGGAATTGGCAACGATCTGTTCGAAAAGGAGAGGCAGTGCGGTGATTTTATGAGTTTAGGCGGGCCATACTGTTTTTCTGTCATTTTACTTGTCTTGTTTGCTCTATAATCAGACTATAGCCAGCTACAAAAATCTATTGTGTGTTTTATAAAAAAAATTAAAGGTATTGACTAAATGAAGTAGTCATTTTTTGTTATAAACCATATATATCCTCTAAGGAGTTAGATGTGATAACAAATTCGCGAAACATGATGACTACGACGTTATCGCTCTCTTGGGAAACCTATAACTATACATGAGATTTTGATAGGCTGTTGAACAGATATATAAATAGTGCTTTAGTTATGAAAGTGAAAATTGATTTGCGAGTTGTATAAAGAATGGTTCGACGTGGAGAGCGAACTCACTAGACTCGCTATTAGAGGTCGTTTATTTATATAATAATAATAACAGAAGTAAATTATTAGTGTACTATATTTTACTGTATATTTTTTGAATATTATTGTATTATTCCGTACGGTGATACAGTAAAAATGCATATCACTATTCCCTCTTTTAATGTTTAAGGGATATAATATATAGATAGCGTCTATGCAAGATTAAATTTCGGAATAAAGCCTTGTCTGATCAGCGCAGTACAATAAGTCCATTTATTTCTTATCGTAGAGGAGATTCAAGCATACCAGTGGAATGTAGACTAGGATGATGATGATGTAATAATTAGGTCACCAATCCCGCTATCCTTTTTCAACTTGGACCATACTCGCTTGTAATAATAATGAAATAAAGTACCTACTAATTGTCAGTTATAGCTTTTTATATATAGCACTTACACTAACAATAAACTCTAATGTGATTGGTCGGTGCTATTTGGGAAGACTAGTGTTGCACACTCCGGGTATTATCGTGGGACTGAATAATCCCGGGATAAGTGTCAGTAAAATAGTTGATTGTTTGGTTTCACGATAAGGTTGAATTTACAACTGTTTTAATGAAAGGTTGATACGTGATGTAATAATGTCAATTGCAGTGTAGAAATAAAATAGGGCAAATCAAATTAACTGACTGCGCAGATAGTGTAGTGGTTAAAGTACCGACTTAACGTGCCAGTATTATTAGATTCCTAAATAGGGCAAACATTTAGTGATATCCATAAATTGTTCTAAGCCTAGGTGTAATTTTTGTCCGTTTTACTGAGGGATGTCTTTGATAATAAAACAATATTAAGTCATTTATTATGTGTATGCTTTAAGCTGTGTGGTAGCGGCTACGAATACTACCAACCCTTACTTTGCTCGTGGATCTGTGGCTCATCAAATTATTAAAAAAAAAATTGTTAAAAAAATATATAATAGAAAACTAACTGGGGCCTACTAAAGCCTAAACTAAAGGCTACTAAAGCCTAACTGGGGTGGGTTCAGGGTTGTATTGGTAGGCAGCGGCCTAGCTATACCATTGGCAAAGGTCCATGGGCGGCAGTGACACTTACCATCAGGTGTGCTGTCTGCTCGTTTGCCGCCATAAGCAATAAAAAAAAAAAAAAAACAAAAAAAATATAATAATATATTCACATGT
The DNA here is from genome assembly GCA_905163515.2 of Lymantria monacha. Lineage (NCBI taxonomy): Eukaryota > Metazoa > Arthropoda > Insecta > Lepidoptera > Erebidae > Lymantria > Lymantria monacha. The sequence continues at coordinate 5,507,857 of LR991105.1, read as the reverse complement.
CTACATATGTGAATATACTCCTATTTGAATATCCATATGTGACTTATGAGAACAATTTCAAATTATAGTCAGGTTTAGTGAGCACATAAATTCCATTCAAACTAGAGCATTTTTTATTACCACATCGACCAGTCTAGACAGAGGCATATTGATAAGTATTGATACATCAGATTATTCAAAGAAATAGTAATAATTTAGTATTACTATATCTAGCTTTATATCTATTTTCCGTGTGGTGACGGAGTAAGAATACTATTCACCAACCCATATCTTATCCGTGGGTGATCGTACGAGACGACTAAGGGATATAAAACACATATAACATCTATGTGAGTTATGGCAAACTCGAAACAAAATCCTATACCAACGCATTTGATCAGCGCGGTATAGTAGGTTAATTTCCTTCTCATTACGGAGGAGGCCCGAGCCCAACAGTGGGACATTTATGGCCTGTGATGATGATGATGACTATATCTAGCTAAATGGCTATTTTATCGAACTCTTTCTTCAAACGTAAATAATCATATCAATCGTCCAGTGAGTATTTTGGTGAATTTGTTAATACATGAAAGATCTGTCTTCTTTAAATTACTGAAATTTAGCATTTAATATGCTTAATTATTTATAAAACCCGATTACGAAGCGAAAAATGATGTCACAAGCGGGATTCGAACCCGTCGTTAAATAACAAAGTTATGTCATCGTCTAATACAAGTCTAACTGCAAAGTTAGAAGTATTAACCCTATAACAATATGTAAACATTGTCGGGTAGATGTCATGCCATCACCTTAAGACGTAAATATGATACGAAGCGAAATTTGCATGTCCTACAATAAGTCACGGTGGTGTAGTGGCAGCACGATTGGGCCGGAATCCCAATAGGCGCGGGTTCGAATCCCGCTTGTGACATCATTTTTCGCTTCGTAATCGGGTTTTATAAAGATCTATCTTCTTTATTTAAATCAAATAAAATCATTTATTACATAAAAGCCTGCGAGGGCACTTACATATTTTCGGACCTTACATTTTGTAAAATTAATCCAATAATTTACCACCCTATCGGCACCGGACAGTAGGTATGATTCGGCATAAATCCATCTATAAATCCTCACGGGCTCATAACTTTTCAAATCACTTCTTTTAAATAAAATTGTATACAACCTGTTTTAATAAGTATTAACCTTTTTTTTTCAAAAATTTAACGCAAAATATATGAAATAGATCCAACAAGCGGCAACTAATCATGTTAACTATTAGACTATCTATAATTCCCTTGAACTACCTTGGAGGGAAAGGGGAAACTCGCACCATGGAGCAACTATTAGCAATTGATATTTCAATTAACTGCTTTTGATTACAGAATTTACTTTTAGCGTATAAATATGTTTATATCGAACAGATCATTCAAGAATTAGTACACCTTACAAATAAATTATTTAGCCTTTTATAAGAGTTATATAGCTATGTATACTCTGAATTATGAGAAGGATAAGATTAACGTGTCAATTAACCTTTTAATGACATTTTCTTAACATGATTAAGTATATTTTGGCGTTGGGAATACTGTTTTATATATATATATATATATATATAAATTACGTGTCACGTTGTTTGTCCGCGATGGACTCCTAAAGTACTCAACCGATTTTAAACAAATTTGCACAACATGTGTAGTTTGTTCCAACTTAAAAGATAGGATAGCTTCCATCTCAATTTATACTCGCAATATTATTTTATTGGAAATTATTTGTCTATTATTTGACAGTTTGCATCTGTTATCTCTAAACGATTCTAACAGATGGTGGTATCTGTTGACTAAATTGAGTAAGTATTTAATAGATGGCGTTATGTTAAACGTAAAAACGTTTCATATAAGCTACAATTTATTAGCATAACCACCACGTGTTACTGCGGCTACCTTAGCCACAGCAACACGTGGTCGGGTCCGCTAGTATATATATATATATATATATATATATATATATATATATATATATATATATATATATATATATATATATATATATATATATATATATATATATATATATATATATATATATTAAGGATTACCATTGTTGCCAGCGATTTCCAATAGGCGCGGATTCGAACCCCGCTTGTGACATCATTTTTCGTTTCATAATCGGGTATTTATAAATAATTAAGCATATTAAATACTAAAATTTTCAGTAATTTAAATAACAAGGTTGTGTCATCGTTTAATACAATTCTAACTGTAAAGTTTGAAGTATTAAGCCTATACAATGTGTAAACATTGTCCGATAGATGGCATACGTCACCTTGAAGACGTAAGATATAATATGAAGTGAAATTTGCATGTCCTAAAATAGTTCACGATGGTGTAAGTGGCAGCACGGTTGGGCCGGATTCCCAATAGGTGCGGGTTCGAACCCCGCTTGTGACATCATTTTTCGTTTCGTAATCGGGTATTTATAAATAATTAAGCATATTAATTGCTAAAAATTTCAGTAATTTTAAAAGGTGTTATTTTCATTAAAAAAATCTCATTATTTCATTTTATAATATTTACATATTTAAAAGATTTCTTGTTTTATTTATTTTCGTCTTTTTATATCAGTGTCTTTAGTTCCTGGATATTATTCTCTTTCTGGTAAAAAATAACAATAAAGTGCTGCCATATTGCAAAAGTACTCAGGTATGAAAATACTCATATTACTTATCATCTTAATATAACATAGAATATAATATTTGGCAGTGATATTGTCGGTATAAGAAAGCACTCAAGATGTCAAATCTGATGTGATTTAGCAATATGTATGGCAATATTGTTTTTCTCTTATATCATATTATTGTAATAAATTCGAATATTTTATTTGGAAAGTTGAAAATTGAGTATTTCATATAATAATAAAATGGTATATTATATAAATTATGTAGATTAATCTTAAGTCATAACTATACGTATGCTAACCAATAAATACTAGATTTAAGTCTTCAGTATCTACATCAAAAGCTAAAAAAGATGAAAAAAAATATAAAAATCGTATATCTTTTTAGTTTTGTTTGTCAAAGGGAACAAAGTTCATACAGCCAATTCTTTTTAATATTTGTATTGTTTATGGCGGCAAACGAACAAGCAGCACACCTGATGGTAAGTGTTACTACCGCCCATGGATCTTTGCAATACCATTTTTTTTTTTTTATTATTTTTTTTTTTTTTTTTGCGGTGGGATCTTTGCAATATCAAGGGTATAGCTAAGCCACTGCCTACAAACATAAAACCCCTAATCCACTTTGTCGGGTTTCCGGCTCTCTCGCTCATCGAACGAAGCGCAACAACACATTGGCATTGCTCAGATGTCGAACTTCTGAGAGAGTGTTACCACACCTCTATAGCCACGCGCCGATCTGACCGGCGCGACTTTAGACAGAAAACTGTTAACAGCGTGGTCCTACCAAATCTTATACAAATTTTTTTAAAAATTATTAACACTTACTCATATTGAATGATTAATAATAGATACTGGCCGTTAGTAAGTAAAGACGATACCATTAATTGGGCGTTAAAAACCAAATTAAAAAAAATGAAAATTTTAGCTAAAAATGATAAAAACGTAGAACCACTATTATAATATATTCACTACATTCCAGCATTTTATCTGTATTATATTCAAGAGCGCCGCGGTGACATTGCCACATTCCCGCCAAAAAAACTCTTGTAGGCATATATCTTACATTTTGTCAAACCTTTTATAGCTAAATCGTATCACAAATGATTTCTTTTTAAATAATTATAAAAACAAAATCAACAGTTTTATTTAATTTTAGTTCCATTTGAACAGATGATATAGTGACCGCAGTAGCGATATTAAGTGTCATGGGTTTGACGCTCATGCGTGACCTATTTTTGTTCAATTCACAAATAAATTTTCTTATGAGTTTGGAAGTAATTTTTGTCGATTGATTGTATGTTTGTCAGGAAGACAATACGAGGATTTATTTCTTAATGTGAAGTCATAATCAGCTCAATCTAATAATACATACATACATACATACCATCACGCCATATCCCTTGCAGGGTAGGCAGAGAGAACAGAGTGCCAGAGAACTCTATCTCTGCATACTTCACTCGCTTCCTCAACATTCATAATTCTCTTCATACACGCTCGCCGGTTTCGGAGACTCTTGACTCCACCTTCCATCAGTACATGACCGATCTGGTCTAGGTAGGTTAGTCTCGGTCTCCCTCGGTACCTACATCCTTCCACTTTCGCATTGTATATCTTCTTAACCAGGCGTTCGTTCGACATTCTTTCCACATGTCCGAACCATCGGAGCATTCCCTTTCGCATCTTTACACCAATACTCTCTTTCATACCTACTCGCTCTCTTACGTCGTCGTTACGAATGCGGTCGGTCAGCCTAACTCCACAGATTTTCCGCAGAGATCGCATTTCGACCGCATTAATTTTACTATCATACTCTTTTCTGCATACCCAACTCTCGCTTCCATACAGTAATGTTGGGACAAGCGCTGCGTTATGTATTGCTACACGTGCCTTCTGGCTGAGGTGGTGGTTGCCGAGAAGTTTCCCCAACGCTCCGTTCACTCTATTTCCCGCATTCACTCTTCGCTCTATATCAGTGGTGTACCTTCCATCTCGGCTAAATCCACATCCAAGATATACAAATTCATTCACTTGCTCTAGTACATCATTACCTATTGTTACTCTTACATCTGTTCTGGTTTTATCTCTTTGAAAGACCATTATTTTGGTTTTGCTCACATTCACGCGTAGACCCCTTTTCTTACAATCTTCTGTCATTGTGTCGACTAGGGTCTGCAGGTCAGTCGCTGACTGTGCCAGCAGGACTGCATCATCTGCATAAAGCAGAGCAGTGACCACTGAGTCACCCATCTGGACTCTCACATTCATATCGTTCAACCTTTGGAGACATTTATCCAGATATATGATAAACAGCCTGGCTGACAGAACGCACCCCTGCTTAACGCCGATATTGACGTCAAACCAAGGCGACATTCCATCATCCAGCCGCACACAGGCTCTACAGCCCATGTAACTGGACTGCACAGCCTGTAGCAGTTTACCGCTAATACCATACTCCGGTAAAATGTCCCAAAGTTCCTTTCGTACAACCGTGTCAAATGCTCTCTCCAGATCCACAAAACTGCAGAAAATCCTCTGGCCTAGAGCCAGATGCTTCTCCACAATGTTGCGCAGAGAGAACACTTGATCCATGCATCCCCTTCCACTCCTGAAACCTCCTTGTGTCTCACACAGTAAACCATCGGACACCATCCTCATTCTCCTTTCAATAATTTTACCATACACTTTTGCTGCCAAACTGGTCAAGCTTATGGCCCTGTAATTTGCGCAGTCATAACGTGAACCCTTGTTTTTAAACAATAATCTAATAATCATCTAATAATCATAATAATAATAATCAGCTCAATCTAATCTCTAATCGTTCCCGAGCTCTCAGCTCGTATACCATTGCTGGGTACGATCTTTCTACATAGTTCGAAAGAAAACGACTTAATACGCTGGTCAGTCAAGTAGTTATAGGAATTTAAATTGAGTTTTCTTTCTTTTGCAATGATATTATCTGCTCCTGTGTCCTTTAATTGTATTTATGGAGCAACTATGGGTAAGAAAAGGAGCGATGAGTTGTATTCTTACTCCGTCATTACACAGAAATATGCAAATATGTATTAATGTATTGTACATAAAAATACAAAACAGAAATACTTTTTTTTGCATGTGATTTAGTTGTTAGAAATGGCTATGATAACTTTAGCCGAACTGTAAGTGAGCGCTGCGTCTTAACCCGAACAGATCATCATCATTTTCCTATTCTTATCGCAATTGCTTGAGGTCGATACAATACTCTTCTTTCATGGTACATATTGTAAAAGTTATTGGCAATAGCTTTATGACCAGCCGCCTGCCTGACGTCAACACTCCTTGGGAATGTAATTGTTGACCAAATAACATCAGATGAAGTTGGCTCAGATTGTTATAAAGCTCTTAGTCGACATCTTTTACGACATTCACGAGCAAAGTAAGGGTTGATAGTATTCGTAGCCCACACAGCTACACGAACAGATATACTTTAATATTTATTTAATTATCTTCATTTTCTCCTTCCCAGTCCATAAACATCCCAGTGATACCTATAAGGATTCTCCACAGTGGGAAGGACATTAAACTATTTATATCAGCTGCCGGTTAGACTGGTTGTCATACTGTTAAAATTTTCTTGCTGTGATGTAACCTGTCGACATCTCTTAGACAACTTTTAGCACGCCAACGGGAATGAAAGGTTAGCGAAATGGATTTTTACTTTGCCATGAAACTTTTGTTAACTACTTAATCTTACTATTTTTGCCGTGTGGTGACGGAGTAAGAATACAATTACCCCCTATCTTACCCGTAGATAATCGTAATAGATGACTAAGGGATATAAAACGTCTATGCTAGAGAAAAAAAAACTCGAAACAAAACCCTATATCAACACGTCTGACCAGCGTGGTATAGTAGGTCAATTTCCCTTCGATATGGAGGAGGCTCCAGCTCAACAGTGGGACATATATGAGCTGACATGATGATGAGAAGATAAATCTTAATATTTCCTAAATAATATATTACTACTTAATCTTAGTATTGAATTTTCTATTTAAGTACAACAATGTAGAAATATCGTTTACTAACAAGGAAAAAGTCTTATTAGCACTTGCTACGTTCTTATAGCGATATATACGAACGCGTAGCAAGAGCTACGATAAAACGTAGCACTTCTTAGTACCTATAAAGTATAGAAAAGTAGAAGCATTGCGAGAAGCAGAAGCGAGCGCGACAGCGGACAAAATTATGTTATTAGTGAGAATTACTCAATTACTCATTACTCAAATACTCTTTGTATTAGAGAAACAAATTAATGATAGTAATAAGATTCTTTGAGAATTAGTAACTAATATACGTAAAGTTTCCGTGTGGTGACGGAGTAAGAATACTATTCACCACCCCATATCTTACCCGTGGGTATCGTAGGAGACGACTAAGGGATATAAAATGCATGTAATATCTATGCGAGAGAAGGAAAACTCGGAACAAAACCCTATACCAACACGTCTGACCAGCGCGGTATAGTAGATTAATTTCCCTCTCATTACGGAGGAGGCCCGAGCCCAACAGTGGGACATTTACGGGCTGTGATGATGATACGTAAAGTTTATATATACTATAATTTATAGTCATTAAGTGAATTATTTACATTTCTCTTTTCTCGTATTTTACTATGCTAAGTGTTTTATTACTTCATAATCTGATCACAGCATGCCTCGTTATTTTGATTAACAGCAGAGTCTACAACCTGGAACATCCTCTGTCTCTTTTTTGACAGACTTGCCGATACGCCGAAATATTCTAGGCGATGGAAAAGTACATATGATATCAAATTCCATGGTCATTTAATATTATCGGCTCGAGAGGATATCTGTGAGGGTAAACCGTCGGGCGGTCCACCGAAGACAAAGACCGGGTTCCGGTGGCCCGCCCGCTCGGCGAAGAGAGATACTTGCTGGGCGGGTCTATGGGGTCGTGCGCTGCTTCTTCTTTTGTTCCGGACGGATTTAGCGGGGTATAATCATTCCGTAGCCCGCCAACAAAGGGTCATCTAATATGAACAGTCTTTAGAATGTTACACATTAAATTAGTGCAAAAAGCATGTGCTATTTCAGTAAAGAGCTTTACTGGCTATTGCATGTAAATTTACAAAATATTCTATCCAACCATAACAGTAGGGCCAGATCGCCAAATCACCGGCCGTTTAATTCTCTGCCACCAATTGAGCGGTTTACTAGTATCATTGCCTTAACTACATTACTACGTATTAACATACTTGAGCGTTTATCTTATACCGGAATCCGCTCACCCGCTCCGCTTAATACTATACTTATACCCAAAAGTAGTTGTGTGTTTACGACATTCGCTGGCGAATTCCGCCTCCCACGCCACTCCCCTTGTGTTTATAAACTAAGACTTTATTTGCTTCGAAAGGACAGCTGTATAAATGGCATTTTTATTATATTTTATTACGACCACTTGTAGTTTTTAATTGTTTTTTTAGTGACTGGTGGCAAAGTCTCTTAGTATATAGTTACAAGATACTACAATGTATGGGTTAAAATATAAAATATAAAGAAACAGCGTAAGCACTGTACACTAAAAAGACTTTCTACGGTCAATGTTGGGCTCTTGGGCTCGAGTGTCCTCCATAATGGAAGAAAAATTGACCTATTATACCACGCTGGTCAGACGTGTTGGTGTAGGGTTTTGTTTAGAGTTTTCCTTTTCTTGCATAGATGTTATATGCGTTTTATATCCCTTAGTCGTCTCGTACGATCACCCACGGATAAGAAAGGGAGTGGTGAATTATATTCTTACTCTGTCACTATATGGAAATGGGCATAATTATTCCAATGAAAAAATGGATAGTGACTTAGCAGGCGGCCGTAGTTAGTTAAGGTTTCCAAAAGATCTAAAGTAAAAAGAAAAAGAAAGATGAAGCTGTTGATTTTCTTGATTGAACCCTTTAGTCATTGTTAATTCTCTGTGTTAACGCCATTATTAGATATTTGAAATAAAACAGTTTTTTTTTGGACGAATTTTATCGCGTTTATATTTGATTATTAATTTTACCTCCGTTTTGTACATATTTCAGCGTTCATGGTCACTGGACCACCACAAACGCTATCATGAGTTCTAGTGATGATAAAATTCCTTTGGACAATATTTACAATTTTCAAAGGAAATAAAAGACTATGACACATTCTTAGCCTGTTATCAAATGGAGAATTTTATCTTAGTATAATCATACTGTGGCGTTGGGGGAGACAGTAAAGTGATTTGAACTACCATAACCCACCGTGCAATTTCTGTCCTCAGAATAAATAAAGAAGGGTATATCCTTTATGTATTTTCTCATTCGTAACGACGACGTAAGAGAGCGAGTAGGTATGAAATAGAGTATTGGTGTAAAGATGCGAAAGGGAATGCTCCGATGGTTTGGACATGTGGAAAGAATGCCGAACGAACGTCTGGTTAAGAAGATATACAATGCGAAAGTGGAAGGATGTAGGTACCGAGGGAGACCGAGACTAACCTACCTAGACCAGATCGGTCATGTACTGAAGGAAGGTGGTGTCAAGAGTCTCCGAAACCGGCGAGCGTGTATGAAGAGAATTATGAATTGAGGAAGCGAGTGAAGTATGCAGAGATAGAGTTCTCTGGCACTCTGTTCTCTCTGCCTACCCTGCAAGGGATATGGCGTGATGATATGTATGTATGTATTTTCTCATGATATTCGACATCGAGGTCGCTACTTACACTACTATAAAATCATCATCAGCAACATAATCTTTTCAGCCAATATATATCCCACTATTGAGCTTAAACATCATCCAACAGGTGGAAAATTAATCTACAATACCATGCTAATCAGACGGGTTAGTGCGGGATTTTATTTTGAGTTTTCCTTCTCTGCTACTATTACACAATCTGCGCTGTTAATGCTTATTGCCATTGTGAATGGCCTTAAGTGGGCCCACCAGATACTTCATTACTTTTGTTCCATCACCACTACGGCTCACTTTTTTGACAATAAATGCCTTCCTTTATTCTATTTTACTTATCAAACAACATAATTATATAAAAGTGATTATTACAGAAAACGTTTTATATCTCATGATCATTTAATTTATATGATGGTAGTAAATGAAAAATCTATCTATCTTTTACGTAAATATTTAACAGTTTATGGTAAGAATTTAACAGGATATCAAAAGGCAAGGATCGAAAATCTATATAATATTTACGATCTATATTCTTAAAAAACTAAATAAAATATTTAATAACTTTAAACGAGTATATCGTGTATATAAATACGGAGAATATGATGTGAACCTCAAAACCGATCTATTTTGATTAAAATTTTATATTTAGTTAACGTTAACTCTTCTAATAAATGTTGTCGTTTATAAAATGACTTATGTGTAACTATGCTTTAAAAACATTGTATCAATCTTCTAGTTAAAGAAATACCGACAAAATAATATTTAATTCTAATAATATTTTTAGATGCATATACTCTTATCTCAATTACTTGAGATCGACGCAAATTTCCATCGTACATATTACAAAAGTTAATGGCAATAGTTTTATGATTGGCTACTTGCCTTTTGTCAACCTTCGTCACGTAACGGCTTAGTTCGATATAAAACAAAATAATATTTTTATAATAAAACATTAATTAAAATTTTTTAACGATTACTTGGTTTTCGTTATCAGAATAGTTTTTCAAAATGCGAGTTAATATTAATACAAAATTATTAAAGATATTTTAATTTAATACAATAATATCCATGAGAAATAATGAATAACTTCAATATGGTTTGTTATCAAGCAAGAAGCACTTGATGGAATGGAGAAAGCTGGGATTGATTTACGAGGCAATATAAGGTTTATTGAGGGTCAATCTTGAATGACTGGTATTTTTTTTGTATTAACCGCCTTGAAATTACGAGATGCTACGACGAAGACATAGATCTATATATCGAGCTATTAAATTATATTCCTAAGAAAACCCTTTCTTTTTAACACTTTAGGCAGGCCGGTCATAGAAGTACTGCCAAAACTTTTACAAGAAAAGAAGTGCACTAACTGTAAGTTTTTATTAGCAAAGAAGGAAGAAAGGAGTTTAATAATGGTAGGATTACAATACGATGGCCACCAAAGACAAAGATTGGGTTCCGGTGGCCCGCTCGCACGGCGAAGAGAGGCGCTTTGCAGGTTGGGTCTTTGGGGTCGCCGCCGTCTCTTCCGTCGTTTTTAGTTTTCATTTGTAAGCAGCGGTCTAGCTATATAATTGATATTGGAAAGGTCCATGGCCGCCATATGCTATAAAAAAAAACTCTAGCGCTTTGTCTGGTGCGAGCCACAAGCCCAAATTTCTGGGTGGGTATTGGATGATTGGCAGTGGGGTAAGTATTGCAAAGGTTCCATGAGCGACAGTAACAGTTACTGTCAGATATGCTACATGCTTGTTTGCCACCATAAACTATAAAAAAAAATATATGTAAATAAATATTCAAGTCATATTCAACGATTGTCAAAGATTAATGTTCTGTACGACACCTTCGTGGAAAGAGGGCAAGTATTGAAATATATTCTTTATTTATAATTAAATAGACGGATAAATGTATTCGTACAATTTTTCAACAAGTGATAGTCGAAATAGCTCTAGCTCGTTTCACGTAGTACAAATATGTTCTCGTAGATTTATTGAGCATAGAATAAAAACGAATAGAGCAGTCTTTTTTTCTATATTTTATAGTGGTCATTTTTTATTATTTTGTAGTACCTATGTCTATACCAAATGAACGCGAGATCTTATCTTTAATAGATAACGAAAAAAAAATTTCTTGTGTTCTGAAAAATATTTGTATTATTTTGTTGAATTTGACTTTTTATAAATAACAATATTGCTGCATCATATCTCATTTTCCTTAATCTAATGGTGTAGTATAAATTGATTTAGTTCTTACACAAACGTCCCATAGATGGGTTCAAGCCTTCTTCACAATGGGGACAAAGATTGACTTACTCTCCTATACCAAACAGATATAATTTTTTTTTATCGAGTTTTCCTTCTCTTGCTTATGTATAACATATTATACCATAATTGTTCTCTAAAACAGCTATTGAGAAGAGACAGTTTGGTGAATTGTATTATTCCTCTGTCATTAAACTTTTTAGTGTTACTTCTCTATAATATTTCTAAATCTGTGACAGTCTGAGTGATGGTTTATTTACTACACGTAGTGATGAAATGACTAGCGCATTCCCTCATTCAAGAAGATTGAGCTGTGTAGCAATTTTGTTAGAAGGGTCCCGTATGATTAAAGGAGTTTTTTTTATTAGTCTCATGTCTATACAACTTCAATGATTTATTATTATTATACATTAAGAATGTACGTTTGTAAATCCTGAGCTTTCAGTTTTGAATTCTGTTGCATCCATATAGTAGTGGCACAATAATAGTGGTAGAACCACGCTGTTGATAGTTTTCTGTCTACAACCGCGGGCTGGTCCGTCCGGGTTAGTACCACACTCTCGCAGAAGATCGACGTCTGAGTAATGGCAATGTGCTATTGCGTTTCGTTCGGTGAGCGAGAGAGCCGGAAGCCCAATTGGGAGGGTTTGGGGATTTCATTAGTAGGCAGCGACTTAAGCTATTATACGACAATTGGTATTGCAAAGGTCCATGGGCGGCAGTGACACTTACCATCAAGTGTGCTGCTTGCTCGTTTGCCACTATAAGCAATAAAAAAAAAAATATATAGTTTTTTTTAAGGTAAGGGTTCAAATCTATTATTCTTACTAAGGAATCGGTTCTTTTGTTATGAACTCACAAATATGTAATTAACGAATCAACAAAATACAACTATAATTAGAATATTTTTTGTGAATCGTCCAAAATTATTTTTTTTGCGTGAGAATGAAACATTTTTCTTTTTTCCGCAGGCTGGACCGTGAATGTGGTCGCGCCCCGACAAATCCATCCGGGGCAGTGAGAATGAAACCTGCGATACTTAGAATTCTAGGATGGTATCTTTATCATTACGCTATCGGAGAAATTTATCATTACGTAAGGAAAATATGAATAACAATAGCTTCTTATCAATTACATTAATATCTTAACTTATGTAATGACGGAGAAAGAATACAATTCAACGCCCCCTATCTTACCCATGGGTAACCCATACGGTGATGAAGAGAGAAATGGAATTATAAAGTAATTTAAAGAGAAAAGACTAAATTATTTGTTTTCCATTTAATAACTTTCATGTCTTGTGATCTCAGCTCATTTACGTCATACTATTGGGGTCGGTATTTCCATGTGGCGATTGAGTAAGAATTCAATTCATCAACCCCAATCTTGTCCATGGGTGATCGTAAGAGACGACTGAGGAATATAAATGCATATAACATCTATGCAAGAGAAGGAGAATTCTGTATGATAACGTCTGACATGTGTGATATTGTAATTTTATAGGCCAATCTTCCTCCTACAGTGTAGAGATTCGCGCCTAGCAGTAGAACGCATATGAGCTTTTAAGCTCTAATGATTAAACTACAAAATTATTATAATCTAATAATTACTATAAACTTAATTTTCTAATAAGTAGTAAGTCACCAAAAACAATATAAATATTTCTTTTTATATACCATTATTGTAGTGAAACTTCTAATGCGACTTCCAACAAGGTTGCGTAAAGCGCTTAACGTAATGGCACTCGAACGCATGCGCGTAGTATACCTGTTACAGGCTAGCGCGAGCGTTAGTAACGAGTAGCGTCTAATATTGCAACGCAAGAGGGAGAGAGAAAAAAGATACGCAAAGGTAGAAAGTGGGAGAGAGAAAGAGAGTGAGTCGGTAGATCCCAAGCACATGCGTATGGTATTCTTGCTATGCAGCGGAGTAAACACTGTGAGCCTCGTGAAATTAGTTGAAATACGTACTTGTTGTTCTAGTTTAATTTATAATATTCATTTTTCACTTTTGTCGGCAGTTCTCATATGACTATTTTGTGTTTTTGTTTTCTTTTTGTACTGGCAATGAATTTGTATAAAAAAAATGTGCGTCATAATTCTTCGTTAGCTCCCAAGGAACTCCAACTTCACGTATTCACTTCATAGGATAAATTTACGCTCGTGTACCTATGAAAACAATATTTTTACGTGGTATATCGATACGTCATCAAAATCTATGCCAGCCAATACCCCCCATATTTTACGTATAAAAAAACCATTTGTTAAATTCAATCAAGCATTAACTGTATAAGAAAATTTAGTTGTATATTTTTCTCTTTTAATATATAAAGCAAAGGGTTTTGTTTTTTGCGTAGATAAGGATGCATGTTGTCACGATCCCATATTTTCTGTAGGAGTTGTAGAATTTAGTTGTTTACAAGTACCAAGTAGTAATTGTGTACTTGTGGTAGGAACCACGTTGTTAAAAGTTCTCTGTCCACAGTCGCGGGCCGGTACGTCCGGGTTAGTACCACACTCTCGCAGAAGATCAACGTCTGTGTAATGGTAAAACTGCACTTCATTCAGTGAGCGAGAGTCGGAAGACCAACTAGGTGGGTTTGGGATCTGTATTGGTAGGCAGCGGCCTAACTATACCTTTGGTATTGCAAGGGTCCCTGGGCGACAGTAACACTTATCATCAAGTATTATGCTTGCTCGTTTGCCACCATAAGCAAATAAAAAAACTACCCGAAAGACCACCAGAACATTAGGTAGCTGTGCTTTTTTGGAAGTGTACCCTATGATCTGATAACTAGCACATATAGGCAGTTTTAAAATTCCTTTAAGGTTTCACTATATTTAATAAAATTCATTCGTTTATGAGCTTATATCCCATTGTTGGATTTGAGCTTTCTGCATATGAGGAAAATATTTATCACGCTGGTCAGATGTGTTCGCATAAAGTTTTATTTCGTGCTTTCCTGTTTTTGTATAGATATTGTATGTATATTGTATTCAAGATAGTAACCTGCCAGATAGTTTACCGAAGACCAGAACTCGGTACCCCCCATAAAATAGTTATAGAGAGGTGCATGTAGGATAGGATATAGGGTGGCACGCAGTACTTTCTACTTTTCAGCATAAACATATTAGCAAAAAAATAAAAAAATCGATCGTGGCCCTATAATAAATATTTTACTTTTTTTTAGCGTTCGCGTTCGTTTTAGCAAGAATAGGGAAATATCATGTCGCGCTTTTGATTTATATTTATTTCTTTAGGGTTTTATAGTGTTAGATTTAATAGTTTTGCTGGTGTTTTATGTACCTAATATAGATAAAGTGCTTTTAGCACTTTATCTATATTAGGTGTAATGAATATGATATAAAAATGGTTTAAGTAGATTTTTATGTTCTGCCAAAATTCGCTAAGAAATTATTTATTTGCTTATCATCGCCCAATTATTAGTAACGGATTGACTTACTGATGGAGAGTGACTATCAATAAGCTACGCAATATAAAGAAGTGTTAAATAATCATCACCATCTTGCTCTTATACCAATTACTTGGGGTCGACGCAACATGTCATATTCATTCATACAATCTTATCAGACGTCATTTCTGTAGTCACTATCCATGTCATGCCTTACGCAGTCCATCCATCTTTCTTTTGTCGTCCTTTACCCCTAAAGATATGTATATACTTAAAACTCTCCTCATAACATCACTTTCATCCCCCCTCATCACATGTCTACATACTATGTCAGTTCACTTCTTAACTTTTCCAACACTGGCGCAACTTTCAAACTTCGTCTGATATGTTCATTTCTTATTTTAAGCATTCTTGTCACACCATACATCCATCTCAACATTTGCACGATATTTTAGAAAATTCATTGCTAAGCTCCTTTCTCCCCATATGAAGTGTTAAATAATATGTGAAGAAATTTATACAATACTTGGCTGTATGGGCTTTTTACCTTTGTCTGTCGGATGGACGAACAAAACAAAAAAAAACCTTTATAAAAATAAAAAACAACAAGTAAGGACTTTTGGTGGGAATATGAATGTCTCATGTGATGGTCTTGAATTATATTCAATATCTTAGTATTTTAAGGTATTAATTAAATAATTTTGATAGTATTTTATGTAATGATACCAAGCAACTGCTGGGATATAATACATACATACATATCATCACGCCATATCCCTTGCAGGGTAGGCAGAAAGAACAGAGTGCCAGAGAACTCTATCCTTGCATACTTCACTCGCTTCCACAACTTCCATAATTCTTTTCATACACGCCCACCGGTTTCGGAGACTCTTGACTTCTCCTTCCTTCAGTAATATAATGAATATGATATAATGAATATGACATTATTAACAAAATTTTAGTTTCCACCTAAATTCCCAGAAGATACCATTAACAGTATGCCCATAGGAATTGTTGATGACCATTTGACTTACTGAACGAAAATGACTAACATGAAGATACTCAAGTCGTAAAAAATTGCAACATGGTACTGGCAACAATAGCTCGTATAAGTAGCTGATTTATCACAACCCATAATTTCCCACTGTTGAGTCATTATCAACACCTAACCCTCATTTCATTACTCATTCGATTGTGTTTGTTGAGAGAGATCGCATTGACACGTGTGTTTCGGGTTTTCCTTCTCTCGCATAGATGTTATACGTATTTTATAGCCCTTAGTCGTCTCGTACGATCACCCATGGGTATGATATGGGGTGGTGAATAGTATTCTTACTCCGTCACCAAACGGAAAGTAGCTGATTGCCAATATGAAAAAAAAAAGTAAGTGTCAGTTCTCAAGCAAATATACGTAGATGTCCTTACTTTGTTGGTAACTTTTTTGAAAAACTAAAATGTTAACTATAGCTAACTTCAGGGTGTCGGTTTTTCGAGACGATGTGCTCTCAAATTGTAAAAACTTACATACATACATATCATCACGCCATATCCCTTGCAGGGTAGGCAGAGAGAACAGAGTGCCAGAGAACTCTATCCTTGCATACTTCACTCGCTTCCTCAACATTCATAATTCTCTTCATACACGCTCACGCTACTACTACACGCTCTTGACTCCACCTTTCTTCAGTACGTGACCAATCTGGTCTAGGTAGGTTAGTCTCGGTCTCCCCCGGTACCTACATCTTTCATCTATTAATATAATGCACGCAATCAAATTACATTACCGTAAATTGGCATAAATGGTCTTGCAAAACTTTCGTTGATATCAATCTGTATTACATTACATAAATTATATGGTACGGACTTGTATTTCAAGGGAATTATCTGTAATTTCAATGCCTTGACTTTACAGAATATAGCAAGGTTGGTTTGTTACATAATATCGTGGTGTATTTGTAATTTAAACTCAACTTATGCATGTCTAACGCTAAAAACACTGTTAGACATAAGTCAAAAGGAGGGTAATAGTAATCATTCGGGCCGACCACTGACGTCAAGTCACTCTGCTCCGGTGGTCGGCCCAACGACGAAGGCGACGTCACGGGTGGGTTACGGGCTTACGCCCCTCTGTCACCCCGGATGGAGTGGTGCGAGGAGTGCGCCGACCGTAGCCCACCCCAAAAAAAAAAGTCGTTATAACCTAATAAATAAATTAATTAATATCAAGATGCGAAGGTTCTGTTGAATGTCTAGTGGTATAAGGCCAGATGGAAGGAAAAACCGTAGAGCGTGATCAGGTACATTAGTACCCGATGAAAAGATCTTGTAAAATCGATGAATCAGACATCTTTAGTGATATGCCTACACCTAACCTCATGGCACTTAGCAGGTGTAAAAAAAACTACTTTTAGGGTTAGATTTGAATGTCCTACCATAGTACACGGTGGTAAAAAAAAAAAAAAAAAATAGTAATCATTGCATTTGTAAAAAAAAGAAGGAAAATATTTTGAGAAGTTTGCAATATAATAAATATTAAAATTAAAAATATATTATTATTTTAAGCTAAAAATGCAGTGAACGTTATAAGAATTACCAATAAAAAAAACTACGTTTAAAAAAACTGACTTCAAAAACTGAAAAGTACAAAATAACTTAAAATACTATCATTTGTATGTGCTATCTAGTGCTAGGTTTGAAATCAGTGCCAAGCCCTAAACAAAATTATAAACTTTTACTTACTTTAATGAAATTCTTTCACTAAAGACACCGGCACCGACTTCAAAACCTATCAATAATGCTATACATACAAATGATAGTATTTTAAGTTATTTTGTACTTTTTAGTTTTTGAAGTCAGTTTTTTCAAACGTAGTTTTATTATTTTTTATTTTTTAGTGTTACAGACCCACATAGGTTGTTCTATTAGGAGTAGGGCTTGAGTTACTCGTTTATTTGTCGCAAACATACTTAATGCTAATTTTAGACTTATATGGTTTTCTCATGGGTACCATTGTCAGAACTGGACCAAATTGAAATGGGACCACACGCGAAGCACCAGCTTTCAAATAAAAAAAAAACAATAATTAAAATCGCTTTGCCCAGTCGAAAGTTATGAGGTAACAAACACAAAAAAAAAACAGACGAATTGAGAACCTCCTTCTTTTTTGAAGTCGGTTAAAAAGAGATGTTGCTAAATAAAAGGTGCATTGGTATAAGAATTATAACACTAGTTTTCAAGAATCCCTGGTTCCTGCTCTAAGAAAATGAATCATGCAATACTTAATTTCATTATTTGTAACATAGCGTAAGCTGTTAGATATCTATGACGCCTAAGGAAAAGGAAGTGAAGATATTTATTGTATTGTGAGGGTTAAGTTTGAATTTTGGAGCCGAGTGAATATCTCCTTGAGTTTCTATGCGGCTATTCTAAAGAGCATCTGGATAGAAACGATAATGTGTTTTTAATTACGATCATTAGGTTTGCTTTTAAAAACAACATCCTACATTAAAGCATATCCTTTGTATCGTTGAGAATTTTATCGATATATAAATAAAAATATAAAAACCAGTGCAATATAATTTATTATACGTAAATCTCTGTAATTTCAGATGTAATTACAGAGATTTACGTATGGAGATCCATAATTACATTTCCATAATTATATTTATTTCCATAATAACACGTCCATAATTGTATCTCCATAATTATACATGGAATTTACCAACATTACCTTAATGTACAATTATGTAATATATTAATGATATTTTTTTTTTAGGAGTTTATGGCTTGGTTACTTAGACCTTTAAGCCAAGTCTTCATAGTTTAGACACTTCGTGCGTTGTCTTCCGTAATAATTTTCTTCATATATTGTTTACCACTTCTTCAAATTGTAATTAGTCCTTGATAGTCACTATCGGTCAGTAAGTCAAGTCGTTACTATCAATTTGGCGCTGATAACCAAATTCATAGTTTCGTTGGGAATTTCGGGTGAATACGAAAATACACGAAAACCACTATTATACCATATTCACTACACTTCAGCACTTTAACTGTATCATATTCCATAAAATACCAGCAAAATTATTCAATATAACACTACAAAACACTAAAGAAATGAATATAATACAAGAGCGTGACATGACATTTCCATATTCGCCTCAAAACTCATATTAATGATATATTACCATTTGCCACAGATAAAATATCACCACCCAATGTCATTCATCTATACTATTTTTTTTTTTCAGTGAGTCAACTTTTTTTTTATTGCTTGTGGTGGCAAACGAGTAGACATCACACTTGATGATAAGTGTCACTTCTGCCCATGAACCTTTGCCAATGGTATAGCTAGGCGGCTGCCTATCGATACAAACCCCGAACCCGACCCAGTTAGGCTTCCGGCTCTCTCGCTCATCGAACAAAGTGCAATAGCACATTGCCATTACTCAGACGTCGATCTTCTGCGAGAGTGTGGTACTACCCCGGACGGACCGGCCTGCGGCTGTAAACAGAGAACTGTCTACAGTGTGGTTCTACCACTATTTTTTTTTTTTTGGACTTTGGATCTTAGCTTCGGATGGCTAACATACTTACGCGGACTAATGGTGAGTGCTGAGGGTTCTCAATGCAAAAAAATTACGCTACGTCTTGTCAAGGAACCAGTGTCCAACAGGGGCTCTGTTGGATCTCGGCTGGCCACGGATGTCAAGGAAGCAGTACCAATGGCCGGCTAATGATGATGGGGAGGGGATACAGGGGGTTATGACGCCCCAGACGGAATGGACGTCGTGTGTTCAGACTACAGCCTACCAAAAATAAAAAGAAGATCTGTTGAGTATGATCCACGGCTTGGGGGTGTTGATGAGAGTAATATGGCAGTTCCTATATTATTTGTATTTATTAATACGCTACAGGGTTTGTTAATCTGTACGGCAAAGACGAAACTATGATTTTTTTTTATTTGTTGTATACTCACGGGACATATATGGTATTATTTGTGCTGTGAATGCCATTTACACGTTCGAGTCTGCTAGCTATAACATTGTGAAGTTTTTTTTTTTTTTTTCTTTTTTTATTATTGATTTTGGTGGCAAACGAGCAAGCAGCACATCTAATGGTAAGTGTCACTGCCGGCCATGGACCTTTGCTATAGCTAGGCTACTACCTACCATTACAATCCCCAAACCCACACAGTTGGACTTCCGGCTCTCTCGCTCACCGAACGAAGCGCAATAGCACATTACCATTACTCAAACGTCGATCTTATGCGAGAGTGTGGTACTACCTCAGATGGACCGGCCTGCGGCTTTAGACAGAGAACTGTCAACAGCGTGGTTCTACCACTATTAAAAGTCGACTAGGTCACTAATCTACTGAAGCATCACGCCCAGCAGCCACACCTTTCGATGGTGAATAACATATAGTTAAACAAAACAAACTATTCAAACGATATATTCATTTGGATAAAGATTTGTCCTACCTAAACAAGGAGTCCATGAAATTTAGTAAGGAAGGTTGATACATAGATCACTAAGCCATCTGCAGAACAAATTTTATTATTCAACTGTCTCCTCCATCCAGTTGTTTTTTTATATTTACTTTTAGCTATTAGACGCAGTTAGATTGTATAGTCCATCCCGGATTATGCGTGAGCCTTATTATTTCGCTATTATTGAAATCATCATCACTATAATTTAAACTTTTCCGTGTGGTGACGGAGTAAGAATACAATTCACCACACCCTCCCCTGCCAGTGGGTATTGTACAAGACGATTAAGGGATATAATATGTAGCTTTATCTTTATCTCCGAAACCGGCGAGCGTGTATGAAGAGAATTATGAATGTTGAGGAAGCGAGCGAAGTATGCAAGGATAGAGTTCTCTGGCACTCTGTTCTCTCTGCCTACCCTGCAAGGGATATGGCGTGATTATATGTATGTATGTATGTATTATGTAGCTTTAGTGCAAGAAAAGGAAAACTTGATATAAAACCATATACTGACACGTTTGACCAACGCGGTATAGTAGGTCAATTTCCCTCCCATTGTGGGGAGGCCCGAACCCAATAGTGGGGCATATATGGACTGAGATGATGATGATGATAATTAACACTATTGCCGTCTAGTGCTGGATATATGTCTCTCCTGTAGATCGCTAAAAGGTATGGTTTTGTGCCTCTCGCATCCAACGACTCCCAGAAAACTTCACCAGGTCAAATTTCCGCCAGATGGAAAGCAATCCTACACTGT
This sequence comes from Lymantria monacha, assembly GCA_905163515.2. NCBI lineage: Eukaryota > Metazoa > Arthropoda > Insecta > Lepidoptera > Erebidae > Lymantria > Lymantria monacha. The sequence continues at coordinate 5,486,580 of LR991105.1, read as the reverse complement.
ATCTTGTGTGCTTACTCGCTGGGCTAGGACATTCTTCATATTAGGAGGGAAATTGATCTACTATACTACCCTAGTTAGTCGGCCTGATATAGGATTTCATTATGGTTTTTTCTTTTCATAGTCAACTTACTCAGATAATCAATTGAAAGATTCTAATATACTTACTTTGGGATGATCTCTGACTGGCACGACCACACGTACGCACACTTTAACAGGTTTGTCTCGAGTTATATCCAACATCCTTCTCTCACCGCGCCACTCCCCTGAGAACAAAAAAGATAATATGATATTCAAATTCAAATAAATTAAAGAGAAAATAATTGTCAAATGTAAGACGTGAATCCAAATTTGCTGGAAATTCGTTTTAATGGTCTTACCAATACGAGCATGGACGTTACTTATGGCAACCAAATTTACACTCGTATTGTCGTCTTTACGTGAGATGTTTCACATGCCATCTATCGGTAAAATATATACTTTTTTTTTAAACATTGAGGTAATAATACTACTAAGACAAACATAATAACATTTAGACTCAGAGCAGTAATAAATGGATCACACAAAGTATTATCTTGCGTGAGAATCGAACCTATGATAATGATACTATAGTTTGGTGTCTTAACCATTACACCATATGTGCAGTCAAGATAGGCGAACAACTTCATAACTTGCTGTACACAACCTCTATAGCCATATAGAATGGCCACTGGTATCGAGGTTTTTTCTTCGGTAGTAGCTATAGAAATGCAAATAAAAATATTTATTATACATAAGGGTACTACAATGTATACGTATAATAAAAATGTAAGTAATAAAAAGAAATAACATTTTTTGAGAGTTAAGAGTTTGCATTTAAACGTTTATGGCTCTATGGTCTCTATATTTTTTAATAAAATATTTTATTTTAAGGCTTACAACTTAGTTGACATTATAATTTTGTATGAAAATTATTTAGTAATTTTCTTGTGATGAAGGAGCAAGAATATAATTCACCACCCCCTATTTTACCTATGGTTGATCGTAAGATACGACTAAGGTATATAAAACGCATATAAAATCTTTGCGAGAGAAGGAAAGTTTGAAAAACATTTATACCAACACATCTGACCAGCGTGGTATAGTATGTCAATTTCCTATCCCAGCTTATATATGTCCCAGTGCTGGGCTCAAACCTTCTCCACAATAGAAGGCAAATTGATCTACTATACCATGCTGAGCAAGCCTGTTGATATTTATTTATTTTGAGTTTTCCTTATCTTGCATAGATGCTACCAACATGTTATGTCTCTAAATCGTATCTTAATATGTTGTTATCTTAATGTTTATGCGACCAAGTATACCATCGGATGTAAAAATAATTATCAATCAGTTAGCAAATAGTAATAGTGTAGGATATGACGGCATAACAACTAAAATAATTAAACTCGTAAAAGAAAACATAGCAAAACCGCTTAGCCATATTATTAATCTTTGTATAACTAATGGAGTATATCCTGATAAATTAAAAAAAATCAATAATAAAACCAATATTTAAAAAGGACAATCGCGAGTATATGGTATGTTACAGACCTATTGCTCTCTTACCAGTATTTTCTAAAATTATTGAAAAGTATATATATAAGCAAATATACTCATATTTGGAAATCTTTAATCTATTCGCAGAAGAGCAAAAAGGTTTTAGACAGGGAAAATCCATAAATAGAGCTATTTATGATTTTTTGAATATAATACTTAGTAATGTGGACAAAAAGATTCCGGTTTGTGGGATATTCTGTGATATGACCCAGGCATTTGACCATGTAGATCACAATATATTGGCTGAAAAATTGGAAGCTTATGGTTTACGAGGTAATATACTCAAACTAATAAAATCGTATTTACTTGACCGGATCCAATATACCTGTATTAAGCGAATTAATTTTATAAATAAATTTGAAGTAGACTATTTATCTGATAAGCGCATTATTAATCATGGTGTACCCCAAGGAAGTGTGTTAGGTCCACTATTATTCTTAATTTACATAAACGATCTTACTAATGCAGTATCGCAACCAATGTCATTATTTGCTGATGACAGTACTGCTATAATAACCTGTAATGACATTAATCAATATGAAACTGACATAAATAATACTTTGACACAAATAATACAATGGCTGACTGAGAATAATCTAAAAATAAATCTTAAGAAGACTAATTTTATCCAATTTCACCAAAGAATGACTACTCCAATATTAAATATTAATTATCAAGCTAATAAAATAACTGAAGTAAATAGTAACAAATTTTTAGGACTTATTATTGATAGTGAAATTAATTAGAAGGCTCATATAAATATGCTTTGTAAAAAAATTAGTAAATCTGCCTACGTACTTTTTAAACTTGCACATGTTCTAAATTATGATGCTTTAATAACGGCCTATCATGGAATAGTTGAAACCAATCTAAGATATGCAATTATATTCTGGGGTAACTCTACAAACAAAGACATAGCTTTTAAAATGCAAAAAAGATGTATCCGAGCAATATTTAATTTAAGAACACGAGTCAGCTGTGTGCCATATTTTAAAAAATATAAAATTTTGACATTACCTTCAATATATATTTACGAAACAGCTGTTTTCGTCAAAACTAACTCTCATCTGTTTGAGACACTCGGATCATTGCCACGGAATAGACGCGATAACTTTAGGTTAAGGATAAAAAAGGCCACTACAGCATTAATGCATAAAAATATCTTATGTATGGCAGTTACGGTTTACAATAAAATACCTAACTACATCAAACTCACAAACGTAACTCAATTCAAAAAACGTCTATAGGACTTTTTAGTAGAGCGCTGCTTTTATAATGTTAATGATTTCTTAAATGACAATTATGTAATGTAAATTTAGTTGACTATGGCATTATTTTGTTAATTTGACATTTAATTTGATTGTTCACATATTAGACAGAGACAACTCTAATAAAAATTTGTAAACCTTATAATTTGCATGCCCGAAAGGTAGAACATAGCGACTCGCTTACCATAACTAATTATAAAACCTTGTATTACCTATGTTCCGCACTCAAAGGCTTCTTGCCTTTGAGTGTATTAAGCAGTGGGATTATATTTTTACTCCAATCACTAAACGATATGAAAACTACATAAAAAATAAATAAATGTCATGTTTCTTTATATTGAAACCAACTAAAATAATTCAACGCTTATCTAATTGAAGTAATTGCATTTGGCTCGAATCAACCTATTTCGACCGCAAGCTTTATCTAATTTGCAAGCAGACAGCTGCCATTTTTCCCGCCAATTTCATATTCAAAATTTAATTTCTATGCAGATTATTGTTATTTGATGATATTTCATCGAATAACAATATTAAATATATGGTGTTAATATATTTTAAAAATTCTGTCGAATTGTACGTTTTAACTTGAATAACTATTTGGTTTTCGTCATCATTTCAGCTCATATGCTTCCCACAACGGATTCGGGCATACGCCACAATAGGATGGCATCATTTGCAATCCAATGGTTTTAATGGGGTCTTTACGACACCCACGGGAATAATAGGTATATAATAGGTAAATTGTATTCTTACTCAGTCACCATAAAGAAATTTTAGTTTTATGTTGGTTTTAATTATCGTCTAGTAATCCATCAGCTGGTTTGTAACGTCCGCGGAAAGTAACAATTGGTTACATATCTTATAAATATTTACATATATGAATGAATTACGAAAATCTTAGGTTTATTTTATTATTTAGGAAAAAAATAAAATAGCTGTATATTAGCGGCTACGAATACTGCCAACCCTTATGTCTTATGTATGTCCGTTAATAACAACTAAAATTTTACATCGAAACTCCCTCTGATGTAATCTGATCAATAATTACAATCCAGGAGGGTAAAATTAATATATATACATCAGTAAAATTAATGCGGTCGAAATGCGATCTCTGCGGAAAATCTGTGGAGTTAGGTTGACCGACCGCATTCGTAACGACGACGTAAGAGAGCGAGTAGGTAGGAAAGAGAGTATTGGTGTAAAGATGCGAAAGGGAATGCTCCGATGATTCGGACATGTGAAAAGAATGCCGAACGAACGTCTGATTAAGAAGATATACAATGCGAAAGTGGAAGGATGTAGGTACTGGGGGAGACCGAGACTAACCTACCTAGACCAGATCGGTCATGTACTGAAGGAAAGTGGAGTCAAGGGTCTCCGAAACCGGCGATCGTGTATGAAGAGAATTATGAATGTTGAGGAAGCGAGTGAAGTATGCATAGATAGAGTTCTCTGGCACTCTGTTCTCTCTGCCTACCCTGCAAGAGATATGGCGTGATGATATGTATGTATGTATGTACCAGGAGGGTTGATGTCAGAAAGGCGGTGATAAAATTCTTGCCAAATATTTTTACAATATGTACCATGAAGAAGAGTACATAATACGTGGATACCAAGTAATTGGGATTCAATATTCTAGCAGCAAGATGATGATAATTTTACAAGACAAATACCTTACATTTTAAAGTGAATTAAGTATGCTATATTACAATCTTATAAATTTAAGAACAGAGCTTAATTTCAGACTCATAGAAACCGTTGTTCATAAAAACTATTATGTGGTACTAACGTTATGGTTTGGTAATGAAATCAATGGTTACAATGTACTTTGATAAGTATATTTTCGGTACATATACTGATTGCGTGCTGTCGAAATATTACACTATTCATAGAATTTGATGGGAAAATGTTAAGCGACTGACATACGCCGTTTATTATATTACAATTGCAATGACGATATATCTTTGGAACTTCTAGGCTTTTAAATGATAGCATTTAGAAAGTTGGTCCTTATAAGCCATTCATTCATTCATCATTTCAGCCTGTCGCCGTCCACTGCTGGACGTAGGCCTCCATCATGTTATGCCACAGAGTGCGGTCCTGTGCCGTCTGCATCCAACGACGCCCAGCGACTTTCACCAGATCGTCTATTGTATACGTCATTACAAGCGAACAATCTAAATTACTTGTATATAAATCAGAAATCAAAATATTTTTGTTAGATTTGAAATTAATTTTAGCTTCATCATCTTTGCTTATACACGTCCCACTGCTAGGCTCGAGCCTCTTCCATTAAGGGAGGGAAAGTTGACCTACTATACATTTTCACAATAACCCACGAATAAGAATACCATTCACTAAAAAAAACACAACACAAAAAAAAAAAAAAGAAAAATTCACTTTCAAATTACTGAAATTTAGCATTTAATATGCTTAATTATTTATAAAAACCCGATTACGAAGCTAAAAATTTACTTTAGGAAAATGAATTTTATTAATTCGTGTTATAAAATAAAAAAGGTCACATCTCTTTATAAAATAATATATTGACATTTACGGCATCGCTTATCCACATCAAAAATTATCCGATTAAAATCTACATAATTTGATTTAGTCCCAATTGCAACTCAAACCCCGATCAAATGCTCTGTCCGCCATATTTGATTCGAATTTGACACCTGTCATTTTGCGCGCAATTCAACCTTCGACCGTTTATTTTTCACCTGGCAACATTAATCCCATGTCAGAGAGAAATATGGGTGTGAACGCACATGAATTATTAAACGCGGATAAAGTTATTTTGGTAACAATAAATATTGATAGAAACAGGGTGCAGAAAGATGGTTTTGTGTTATTTACCGATTTACGCGAATAAGATTAATTGTTGTTTTATCCCCTTATAAAAATATTAAAAGAAAAAGAAAGTGATAATAAATTAATGAAATGAAAAGAAAGTAATAATGATGCATTTATAAGGCTGTCGAAATAAATTTCCATTATCATATCAGTCTTCGTGTGGTGACGGAGTAAGAAAACAATTCGTCATCCCCTTTCTTGTCATTATACACTAAAAGACGACTAAGGGATATAATATACAGATTACAGCAAGAGACGGAAAACTTGACATGAAAACCTACACCAACACCTTTAATTATCATGGTATAGTAGTAATTCCGTGTGGTGACCGAGTAAGAATACAATTCACCCTTAACTTAACCGTGAGTGATCGTAAGAGACGGCTAAGGGATATAAAATACATATAACATTTATGTAAGAGAAGGAAAACTCGAAACAAAATCCTATACCAATACGTCTGACCAACGTCGTATAGTAGGTCAATTTACCTCTCATTACGACGGAGGCTCGAGCCCAACGCTGAGACATATGTGAGCCGAGGTGATATAGTGATGATTATTAATTCCTTCTCTTAGCGGAGGAGGCCCGAGTCTATAGAATGGGAAATATATGGATTCAGATGGTGATGAGATGACTCCTAACATAAAAATATAATTTTATGTCGGTCAATGGCCCTGTACGGCGCACTGGTGTGGGCGGGGTCCCTGACCGTTCGACTCAGGGCTCTTCTGTGGCAACCACAGAGGGCCATGGTGGTCAGGGCCGTACGCGGGTACCGCACGGTGGCGACGGAGGCAGCGTGCCTGCTGGCCGGGGCTCCCCCGTGGGACCTGGAGGCGGACATGCTCGCCAATTTGTATCGGCGGGTGTCGGGGGTGCGAGCGGAGGGCGGTGTGGTCTCACTGAGGGAGCTCACCGCCTAGCGCGTCGATGCCCGCCGAGACGTCATTGCTCGTTGGGCAGTCCGGCTGGAGAGGCCTCAGTTCGATGTGCGGACCGTGGAGGCCGGTGCTGATGCAGTGGTTGGAACGGCGGCACGGGGTGCTCTTCTTCCGACTGGTGCAGGTTTTGACGGGGCATGGAACAAATACCTGTACACGGTCGTCAGGAAGAAGAGTACACCGTCCTGCCACCACTGCGATTGCGACGAGGATACGGCGCAGCATATGCTTGAGGCTTGTACCGCTTGGGCAGAGCAGCGCCGTCAACTCGTCGCAATCATCGGTGCCGACCTGACGCTGCTGACCATCGCCAGGGCGATGCTCGACAGCGTCAGGAACTGGGACGCGGTCACAGCCTTCTGCGAGGCATTAGTCTCGCGGAAGGAGGCGGCGGAACGCGTGCGTGAGGAGCGTCTCCTCGACGACGCAAACCGCCGCCGGCGACTGGGGTGGCGTAGGCGCGATTACCTAATGTCGCCCTAGCCGAGGTCGCGGGTGACTGGACCGGAGAATTAGTCCGTCACCCGCCGAGAAGTTGACCGAGCGAGGAGGGACTGACGTCCGCCCCGGGGGAGGGGGACGTCGCTCAAGGAGAGGGTAACCCTCAGGGGGTATTCCGTCAGACCGGCCACTGACGACAAGTTCACGCTGCTCCAGTGGCCGGTCCAACGACATAGGCGAGGTTCACGGGTGGGTTACGGGTGTGCGTGCGTGTGCCCCTCTGTCGCCTCGGTCGGAGTGGAGCGAGAAGAGCGCCGACCATAACCCACCCCTAAAAAGAAAAAAAAAGGGGTATTTAAAAATAAATAGCTCTTTTAAAATGCAACGTTATTAAAGAATTTCATGGTAGAAAATGAAATTAGCAACGTCATGACCACCGTGGATAAATCTAAAATCACAAAAAAAAAAACCAATTTTGTAACAAGTTTTAACAGTAATAATTTTATAAGTGCACGATTAAAAAGTAACAATTTTATAAGTGCAAGATTAAAAAGTAATTATTTTAAAAGTACAAGATTTTAAAAGTAATAATTTTAAAACTATAAGATTTATTTTTAAGCATTATAAATGTATTAAAGCCACTTCAAGAAACTTTGAATTATATAACATCAATATAATAATTAAAATACAAAACATAAAAAAGGCACGGACAAAACTGTGGACCAAAACTTTAATATATAAAAAAAAACTATGAGATTTAAAAGTAATAATTTTAAAACTACAAGATTTAAAAGTAAAAATTTTAAAACTACAAGATTTAAAAGTAAAAATTTTTCACATTTATTTTAAATACAATCTAATACAAGTATTGTTGAATGAATCATTTTCATGTGAGTTCACATTCGTCCCACTGCTGGGCTTGAGACAACAGTACAATAGAAAATTATCCAAATACCATGCTAATTACAGTTGGCATAACCTTTTTTATCAAGTTATCCTTCTCTTGCATGGATGTTTTATGCATATTATATCTCTTACTTCTCTTTTACGACAGCCACTCTCAAAATAAGGAATAAATTGTATTTTTATGCCGCCCGACACATGGAAAATTAATAATACAATAAAATATCGTGCAAACTCATATAGAAAATAATTCCGCGGATATACTAGGTATATATTTAAAATCAGAGAGCGAGTAGGTATGAAAGAGAGTATTGGTGTAAAGATGCGAAAGGGAATGCTCCGATGGTTCGGACATGTGGAAAGAATGCCGAACGAACGTCTGGTTAAGAAGATATACAATGCGAAAGTGGAAGGATGTAGGTACCGGGGGAGACCGAGACTAACCTTCCTAGACCAGATCGGTCAGGTACTCAAGGAAGGTGGAGTCAAGAGTCGCCGAAACCGGCGAGCGTGTATGAAGAGAATTATGAATGTTGAGGAAGCGAGTGAAGTATGCAGAGATAGAGTTCTCTGGCACTCTGTTCTCTCTGCCTACCCTGCAAGGGATATGGCGTGATGATATGTATGTATGTATGAAATTTAAAAATTCAGCTTGGTATAAAATATTTTGTTCAGAATTATATAAATTTAATATTTCAGCTGGCTTTTTGAGCAATTAAAATGACGGCGAGACCAAAAATCTCACCGTTGGCATTTAAATATATTCTTTTATTTTTTTAGGGGTTCGCAACTTCTCGTATGTTTACTTCTAAGATTATTTATATTCAAATCCAAGGTTATTCAGTTTTATGGCAACACTGGGGCAGTTATAAATTAAGTAGTTTACTTTTATTACATTTCATGTGAACTATTACGGGTTCGTAATAAAAAAAAAAACTTGTATTATGCAGTAAAAATGCAAGCCATTTAAGATTTTACCTTTAAATTGATGTAGATGGCCAAGTGTAGTGAATACTAACTTTCCATGCCAAGTGTCATGGGTTCGTTTCCTATATAGGGCAAATTATTTATATAATTTTATAATATTTATGTCCTACCTAGACCAGATCGGTCATGTACTGAAGCAAGGTGGAGTCAAGAGTCTCCGAAACCGGCGAGCGTGTATGAAGAGAATTATGAAAGTTGAGGAAGCGAGTGAAGTATGCAAAGATAGAGTTCTCTGTCACTCTGTTCTCTCTGCCTACCCTGCAAGGGATATGGCGTGATGATATGTATGTATGTATGTATAATATTTATTGATCTATAGGTGTAATATATATGTGTTATTTTTTTTATTGCTTGTGGTTATAATCCTGCAAACAGCACACCTGCTGGTAAATGATATCGCCGCTCATAGACCTTAGTACCGTTAAAATAGTTCTTTTCTTAAACCCTTTTTAAAGAAGGACATATCATAGCGTTCAGGTTCACTGCAGCAGATAGTTTAACCCACATCCTGGACATTCTTGGGAGAAATAATCGCTGAAATCGTTCAGATTAGATCTATAATAGAGATAGCTGACTATATATTATTTTTAAGAGTCATACAGAAACATATAGACAGTCTAGAGCTCCTATATAAAATTAACTTTAATGTACCATACAAATCAAGTCGTTTCCATCCATCAGTAAAGATACCACAAACAGTTGCAGCAACAAATTACAGACAAAACAGTCTTATGATACGCGCAAACAAAGGCTTTCATAATTTTAGTATGCAACACGATGTTAACCCATTTGTGACAAATGTAAATGTAGCACGTAGGCTTTTAAGTTTAGATTTTTTAAATTAGTCTAACATATTTAAATTACTGAAATTTAGCATTTAATATGCATAATTATTTATAAAACCCGATTACAAAGCGAAAAATGATGTCACAAGCGGGATTCGTTATATGCGTTATATCTCGGATAATTTAAATAACAAGGTTGTGTCATCGTTTAATACAATTCTAACTGTAAAGTTTAAAGTATTAAGCCTATATCAATGTTTAAATATTGTCGGGTAGATAGCATACCGTCACCTTAAGACGTAAATATGATACGAAGCGAAATTTGCATATAGTCCTACAATAGGTCACGGTGGTGTAGTGGCAGCACGATTAGGCCGAAATCCCAATAGGCGCGGGTTCGAATACCGCTTGTGACATCATTTTTCGCTTCATAATCGGGTTTTATAAATAGTCTAACATAATTTAATATACAATGGTGTCGAGTGATACGATGATAGATGGGAAGGAGAATGCTGCAAAGTCAAACGATAATTTAAATGTAAGTTTATTAAAAAATACAAGTATTTAGTTTAGAAGTTTAGAGGTATTTAGTGTGAGATATCAAGACCGCTGAAGACAAGAAGCTGTGGTCAGTCCGGATAGCGAGAGAGATGTAATACTGCAGGTTATCGGGCTACACCTTGTCCCAAGCGGCTTAGGCGATGTCTGATAACAATAAAATACTTTTTGTTATCATTTTCTTTTAATAAAGATTGAGTCAAGATTATTATGTCTATTTTATTATCTTAGCCGCTGGTCAGACGGGTTGCTACAGGTTTTCATTTCGGGATTTTTTTATTGCTTGTGGTGGCAAACGAGCAAGCACACCTGATGGTAAGTGTCAATGTCGCCCATGGACCTTTGCAATATCAAGGGTATAGCTAGGCTGTCTATCAAAACACACCACAAATAAGTTAGGCTAACGACTCTCTCGCTTACAGAACAAAGCGCAATAGCACATTGCCATTACTCAGACGTCGATCTTCAGCCAGAGTGTGGTACTACCCCGGACGGACCGGCCCGCGGCTGTAGACAGAGAACTATCAACAGCGTGGTCCTACCACTACAGTTTTCTTGTACAGATTTTATATACACACTAGCTATCCCAGCAGACGTCGTCCTGCCCGGAAAAGTTTTAAGCAATATACTGACAGCACCGCCACCTAACGGCTCCAATTATGTTTTGAAATCATCCAGGGACCCATTGGAATATACATAAAAAAATTCATCCGAATTGGACACATTCGGATGAATTTTGACCATGAGTTCACTGTCAACACACGTACAGAAGAATTATATATATATATAACGAAGGAGTAACCAATCATGACCCAGGAGGCACCACCTTTGTATTTTTAAAAGGTGTGACGTCACCATTGACCATACGGTTTTGATCTTCGAAATAAAACTCCACAAGTAACTGTTTAAATGTTGTATTCTCAACGAGTAGCGTAACGTCGCCCCAGAGAGCTCCGCACGGTACAAAGACTCGAACACGAATGAATGTATTGCTTTTTTTTTTTTTGGTAACGCAGTGGTCCAGGAATGCGTGAAGCACTAACTCCCCGGATGGGAAGTGTGGGATTCCTAGCCTAGGGCTAGGTTACCCACTAAACCGCATCCACTGCGATTGCTGTTAGCCTAGGGGCTGTTACGCGGGAGGATTCCCGTGACCTGGGCTGCCGCTCGCGGCCGGGGCGGCGCAGGCGCGAATACCTGCGCCTGATGCCGCCCTAACCAAGGCTTCGGGTGATCGGACCGGGGAATTGTCCAGTCACCCGACGCAAGATCACCGCATGAGGACGACGCCTCGACGGCGAAATCTGTCGGGGCGTCGACAGGAGAGGAGCCCGAGAGGGTATACCGCCGAGCGGGCCACCGAAGACAAAGATCGGGTACCGCTGGGCCGCTCGCACGGCGAAGATGAGGTGCTTGCAGGGTGGGGTCAATGGGGTTGCGCGCCGCCTCTTCCGTCACCCCGGACCGATTTGGCGGGATGCGACGTCCATGGCCGACCATAAAAAAAAAAAAAAAAAAAGGGGCTGTTACAGCGTAACCGGGCTGTGGGTGAGCGCGACAGTGTGTCCGTATTTATAGGGCTCGGCGCACGTGCACGCGCACGTGTTTACAATTTAAGTATAGAAATTTCAATGAGAGAACTAATCACATGTTTGTTAATGTTAATTTAACATCAAAATAATCTTTAAGTAATCGATTGATGATTTATGAAGTAATTAAACTATTCAATTAATTAGTCTAATTATTTATAGTAGGTGTATTGTTGTATTTGCGCCGATATATATATATATATATATATATATATATATATATATATATATATATATATATATATATATATATATATATATATATATATATATATATATATATATATATATATATATATATATATATATATATATATATATATATATATATAAAGAAGATTATATCCTTTAGTCGCATTTTAGGACATTCATAAGTAGGATATAAGTGAACCCTTCTTACTTTGTAACCAAACGGAAAAATGCCAGACTTATTATGAAACTTTAATGTTAAGGAAATTACATTTTCACAATGTACTCTATAAATAAAAATAATACATTGTATATCAAAAGTAACCGTTGGCTATTGTCGCTAAAATATCCAAGCTAAGGTAACTGTAAATTTGAATAAATTATAAGGGTAACATACACCTAGAGGCAACTTTGACCGATTGCCAACCCTCACAGGTACTTGAAGTCAATGTGATTTCTAAGAAACAACTTAAACTTTGTAAGGTGATTATTTATTTATATTAGAGCTTTTATTTTTATTGGGAAGTTTTAAATCTCTTTCCACAGAATATATATATATATATATATAATATATATATATATATATATATATATATATATATATATATATATATATATATATATATATATACAGTGGTGCCTCACGCAACGAACTTAATTCGTTCCAGGAGCAAGTTACTTATGTGAAACGCGTTTTCCTATAACAATACATGTTATAAAAATAATTCGTTCTGTAGCATAAAATATGCTAAGATGACGTAAAAAAAGATAAATTTTTGGTTATTATTTTTATTTCGATACATACACCTAAAAACATAATTAAAAAAAAACACGCTATTTTTAAATTTTAATACAGACTAAGTAGAGTCTACCGAATCTTGCACATCTTCATCCATTTTCTGCTTTTTGGCCGATGGTTTCATGAAAAACCTGTCCAAAGTCGTTTGTTTTTCTCTTTTCTTCAACATCTGCCGGAAATAACGGACAAGAGTATCGGAGTAAAGATCGTTGATCCTGTTTGCTTCAGCTGAATCCGGATAGTGGGCATTGGTAAACTCCTGAACTGCTTTCCATTTGACCAGGATGTTCTTGATGTCAGCAGTTGGGATTGGTTGATTGTTTGATTGTTGCTCCTCATTATCAGATCAGGAGCTTCCCTTTGAGCATTGTCCTGTTACTGGACCAGAAGTGCGTGGAGCTCTTCAGTTGTCAGCTCTACTTCGTGTTCCTCAATAAGCTCCTCTACATCCTCTTCCTCTACCTCTAATTCCAACCTTTGGGCCACTGTGATGATGTCCTTCACCACTTCTGTGTCATCAACTACTGCTTCTTCCTGGTTCCACGAAGGCACAAGCATCTTCCAAGCAGAAATGAGGGTCCTTTGTGACACTTCCTCCTTCCCAGCCCTTCTGTATATGTCGTATTGCCATAAGGACGTGGAAAGGAAAGGATCGTGGAAGCTCGGGCGACTTCGTTGTGTGAAGCGAAGTTCGTTGTATGAATCGTTAAATGAACGAATAGGAAGTTCGCTGTGTGCAGCGTTTGCTGTACGAGGCGTTCTTTATGCGAGGCACCACTGTATATACATATATAACTTTTACACGCTAGGCTACGAATACTACCAACATTCACTTTGCTCGTGGATGTCGTAAAAGACGACTAAGAGCCTTATAACGAACTGGGCCAACTCCATCTGATGCCGTTTGATCAACAATTACATTCCCAAGGAGTGTTGACGTCAGGCAGGCGGCCTGTCATAAAACTATTGAGAATAACTTTTACAATATGTACTATGAAACAAGAGTACATATTGTATCGACCCCAAGTAATTGGGATAAGAGTAGGAGAATGATGATGATCCCTTAGTTGTCTTTTACGCCACTAACAAACAATACAAGGAGTGATGAACTAGATTCTTTCTTCTTCACCATAAGGAAAATTAAAATCAGATAACCCATCCTATAAAAAACATATTACACGAAGTATTTATTTCTATTCTCTGTCCACGACAAGAAAGTATTTCATTTCATGACGATCCTTTTTGAAGTGCACTTCTTCATATATATATGTTTATTGTATCAAAGGCATTCTTTTATATGCAAAAACATTCAAGGGCTATAAGATATTTTTCTCTAATAAATTAATCGCTTAGAAATTATGCGGCATGCTAATATATACAATAAAGCTTTGTTGTATGGGTTATTGTTTAAAGACATCATATTTTAAGAAATAAATCCTATTCTAAGAAATACAGTCAAACTAAGAACAATGAAATGTGAAATAAAGAATTGTCTTGGGTGGTAATTGAACCACCAGACCCACTTCATTATTTAATAATGATAATATTCTTACAGACATATAATTAAATGTTTTTTTTTTTTAAATATATAATAGAGGGATATAAATTAAACTTAGATTTACAGTATTAGTATTAGTGATGGGACCACGCTGTTGATAGTTTTCTCTCTGCAACCGCGAGCCGGTCCGTCCGTTGAGTGAGACAGCTGGAACCGATTGACTTACAAGTAAGGTTTAAATGATTTCCACATTTTTTTTTATATATTCTCATACTTTTGCATTAAAAGTCAACAGAGTGACTATAAAAATATACTTCTTAATGTATTTATAAAACCCGATTACGAAGCGAAAAATGATGTCACAAGCGGGATTCGATCCCGCGCCTATTGGGATTCCGGCCCAATCGTGCTGTCACTACACCACCGTGACTAATTGTAGGATATGCAAATTTCACTTCGTATCATATTTACGTCTTAAGGTGACGGTATGCTATCTACCCGACAATGTTTACACATTGTTAAAGGCCTCTTAATGTATTTTTCCATTTATATATCAGCCTATCTAGAATGTTAAACATGGGTCTTCCGAAGGAGGATAACGATGGGTGACTGATCGATTTTTAAATGGCCACCGGCAGAGAAGTCAACCTCGTAAAGGGAACCTATATTGATACCATAAATTGTAGACAATAAGTTAACTCGTCAGTCAGCCGTAATCAAGGTATATATATTATTGGTAACCCTTTTTTTTCAGGGCTACGGGAGGGTTTCGTGTGGCCCCATAACCCACCATAATCACTCCCCATCGCTTGCTATGTGGTAGCGGCTACGAATACTACCAACCCTTACTTTGCTCTTGGATGTCGTAAAAGACAACTAAGAGCCTTATAACGACCTAAGCCAACTCCATCTGATGCCGTTTGGTCAAAAATTACATTCCAAAGGACGGTTGACGTCTAGCAGGCCGCCGGTCATAAAACTATTGCCAATAACTTTTACAATATGTACTATGAAAGAAGAGTACATATTGTATCGACCCCAAGTAATTGGGATAAGTTTTTTTTTTTTTTTTTTTTTTTTTTTTTTTTTTTTATTGCTTATGGCGGCAAACGAGCAGACAGCACACCTGATGGTAAGTGTCGCTGCCGCCCATGGACCTTTGCCAATGGTATAGCTAGGCCGCTGCCTACCAATACAACCCTGAACCCACCCCAGTTAGGCTTCCGGCTCTCTCGCTCACCGAACGAAGCGCAATAGCACATTGCTATTACTCAGACGTCGATCTTCTGCGAGAGTGTGGTACTACCCCGGACGGACCGGCCCGCGGCTGTAGACAGAGAACTGTCCACAGCGTGGTCCTACCACAATAAAGGTGTAGGAGAAAGACGATGATGATTCACTCCCCATCGCCTTCAAGCCGGCCACTGGTATCGCTTCCTTTAATTCCGTGGTCGCTTATTGGTAACCCTAATTGATAATGGCGAGGTTTGATCATTAGGGTGATTCGGGAGAATTGTGTCCAGCAATTCACAGTGGTTACTTTTATTTCTAATAGCCATTTAAGTTGTTTAAATTCACTTCATTTTATCGATATCATAAAATACAACTCAACTTCGGATTTAGGTTGGACCGTAGTCAAACTTTGGACAGATTAATCTCACGGGAGCTGTCGAAACTCTGGCCAGATTTGTCGAAAATCACGACGATTTTGTCGTCTCAAATATTTTAAAAGTTTAACATTGTTAATTTAATTCTTCTGTTTATTGTTACTTCACGAATGTATTTCTGTGTAATGACGGAGAAATACAATACATTACCGTCTGTCTCGGTTGTGGGTCTTGTAAAAGACGATTAAGGGATAGTAATAGACATATAGCGGGAGAAAAACTTAATATAAACCCATATAACTCCCCTAACTAGGGTGCTATAGTAGATTAATCTCCCTTTTATTGTGGAAGTGGCTAGAGTCCAGCAGTGGGACATATATGAGCTGCGATAAATGAAATCACTTTTAACATTAGGATAATAGAAAGAAGAAAGAAAGAAAAACATCTATTTTATTCGCGTTTAAAACTAATGAAAATAAACATAATAATAATAGTAGTTAACGGTAATGTAAACATAATAATAATTAACGTTATTAGCTGTGTGGTAGCGGCTACGAATACTACCAACCCTTACTTTGTTCGTGGATGTCGTAAAAGACGACTAAGAACCTTATAACGACCTGGGTGAACTCCATCTGACGCCGTTTGTTTAACAATTATATTCCCAAGGAGTATATACTCTTATCCCAATAACTTTTACAATATGTACTATGAAAGAAGAGTACATATTGTATCGATCCCAAGCAATTGGAATAAGAGTAGGAAAATGATGATGATAATGACGATTAGAGTAATAGTCAAATTGATAATGTATGCCAATTTTTGCGAATAATAATGGGCAATTGAAATTAAATTGACAGTAACTAGTAAAATTAGACAACTATTGTGCGGTTATGATTTAATTTTAGACAGCTGAAGGTACATACAAAGAGAGCCTTAAATTATCTAGATAAATAAGCATTAAATGTATCAAGCATCTCTTAATATTACTTACGTTATTGATAAATGAGATCCTGAAAATTTAAGTTTAAGACGCAATGAAAACCAATCTTTTGAATCTGGTGGCGCCACGATCGTATTAATTATGGTAGTAAGTATTTGACTACACACATATATGCAACAGAAGAAAAAATGGAAGTAAAACCCTATATCAACCCGTTTTTAAAGCATGTTATAATATGTTTTTCGTTTTTCGTTTATATATATTTTTTCGTTTTTCGTTTATTATAATGTTTTTCGTTTTTCGTTTTTAAAGCATGTTATAGTATGGCAGTGAAAGTTGGATTTGGCAGAGAAGACATGAAAGTAGAATAAATGCTGTAGAGATGAGAGCTCTTCGTAGTATGTGTGGTGTAAGTCTGAAAGATAAAATTAGGAATAGTGTTATAAGACAGCGCTGTGGTGTGAATGAAGAAGTAGCGGCAAAGTTAAAAAAGGGAATGCTGAGGTGATTTGGCCACGTGGAAAGAATGAGAGAAGAAAGGTTGACTAAACAAGTATACAAAGCGAGTGTAAGTAGGACGATTACAAGGGGAAGACCACGTCGTACCTTTCTGGATCAAATTGAAGATGTATTACCGAAAGGTCAGGTTAAGAGTACGCGTAACAGTAGAGCATGCATGAAGAGTGTGATGAGTGTGAATGAAGCGATGGAGGTATGTCAGGATCGTGGTTTGTGGCAATCCGTAGTCTCTGCCTACCCCTCTGGGAAACAGGCGTGAGGCTATGTATGTATGTATGTGTGTTATAATATAATATAGTAATAATAGTGTAATATAATGAGGTTTGAACCTAATCATGATCATCATTTCAGCTCATATATATTTTTGGATTTTTTTTTATTGCTAGTGGTGGTAAACGAGCAAACAGCACACCTGATGGTAAGTGTCACTGTCACTCATTGACCTCTGCAATACCAAGGGTATAACTAGGCCGCTGCCTACCAATATAAACCCCAAACCCACCGAATTGGGCATCCCGGCTCTCTCGCTCACCGAACGAAGCGCAATATCACATTGCCATTACTCATACGTCGATCTTCTGCGAGAGTATGGTACTACCCGGACAGACCAGCCCGCGGCTACAGACAGAGAACTGGCAATAGGGTGGTCCTACCACTATTAAACTGGGTTCGAGCCTCCTCCATAATGAGAAGGAAATTGACCTACTATACTACGCTAGTCAGGCATGTTGTTATAGAGTTTTGTTTCAAGCTTTTCTCCTCTTGTGTAGATGTTATATTTTATATCCCTTAGTCGTCTCTTATGATCACCCACGGGTAAGATAGGGGTGGTGAATTGTATTCTTACTCCGTCACCGCACGGAAATACCTACCCCAATAGTAGGACGTAAAAGAGCTGAGATCACAAGATGTTAAAATTTATTGAATTGAAACAAATAGTGTTTTAAATTTAGCCTTTGCACTATATATTATTTCATAATGTATGACCTTCATCATGGTATCGATGTAAATTTTATATTTGATATAAGCCTCTTGAAGAGGAAATAGTACCATTAATCACGCTATCAAACATTTGTTACCAATTCCTAGAAAAAAATATGAGTAGTCGTACCTTTTTTTTTTTTAATCAGTCACCACACGGGGAAGCTAATGATAAAATCATATCATCATAATTATGTTCCCATCTTATTATTTCAATTACTAGCGGTTGTAGAAATATGTTTCAATTGCATCATACATACTGCAAAAGTTATTAGTTTTATGACCGACCACCAGCCCGACGTTAGCTATCCTTAGGAATGTAATTATCGCGGGTACCGCACGGTGGCGACGGAGGCAGCTTGCCTGTTGGCCGGACTCCCCTGTGGGACCTGGAGGCGGAAATGCTCGCCGATTTGTATCGGCGGGTGTCGGGGGTGCGATACTTGCACAAGGTCGTTAGGAGGGAGAGTACACTGTCCTGCCACCACTGCAACTGCGACGAGGATACGGCGCAGCATACGCTCGAGGCTTGTGCCGCTTGGGCAGAGCAGCGCCGTGAACTCGTCGCAATCATCGGTGCTGACCTGATGCTGCCGACCATCGCCAGGGCGATGCTCGACACCGTCAGGAAATAGGACGCGGTCGCAGCCTTCTGCGAGGCAGTAGTCTCGTAGAAGGAGGCGGCGGAGCGCGTGTGCGAGGAGCGTCTCCTTGACGACGCGAGCCGTCGCCGGCGACTGGGGCGGCGTAGACGCGATTACCTGCGCCTTATGCCGCCCTAGCCGAGGCCGCGGGTGACTGGACCGGGGAATTAGTCCGTCACCCGCCGAGAGGCTGACTGCGAGGAAAAGGCCGACGTCCTCCCCGAGAGAGGGGATGTCACTCAAGAAGAGGGTACCCCTCGGGGGTATTCCGTCGGGCCGGCACTGACGACAAGTTCACGCTGCTCCGGTGGCTGGTCCAACGACGAAGGCGAGGTTCACGGGTGGTTTATGGGTGAGCTGTGCCTACGCCCCTCTGTCGCCCCGGACAGAGTGGTGCGAGGAGCGCGACGACCGTAGCCCACCCATAAAAAAAAAATGGACTTGGTCTAGGACGATGTAATGATGAAATCAAGTATTACGCTCAATTACGTTTGAGAATTACGTCTGGTTAAGAAGATATACAATGCGAAAGTGGAAGGATGTAGGTAGGACCGAGACTACCGAGGACGACCGGGGGAGACCGAGACTAACCTACCTAGACCAGATCGGTCATGTATTGAAGGAAGATGGAGTCAAGAGTCGCCGAAACCGGCAAGCGTGTATGATGAGAATTATGAATGTTGAGGAAGCGAGTGAAGTATGCAAGGGTAGAGTTCTCTGGCACTCTGTTCTCTCTGCCTACCCTGCAAGGGATATGGCGTGATGGTATATATGTATGTACGTTTGAGATGGTAACACTAAACATTAAGCCGAAGCTTTCTCATTAAGAAAAAATCTCAAAAATCATTAATTGCCCAACAAATCACTTAGTATTTCCATCACTCACACACGAAACTATCCTACAAACTTTCTCGAACCAGATATTCTATTTTACCGTTCTAATCCGACGTCGGAAGCCTGTCAAACTTCTAAAACCACAACAGTCAGTGAAACACTAACCTTGTGTACTGAACATCAGAACCTAATTTTGTTTATCAAATAGATTTAAAGTTTTGAAGGGGTTCAGGTGGCGTGTGGTAACAGTCGTCGCTACTAAATATTGTAGATGAATTGTTATTTGGTTTGTGTCTTTGATCATCAAACAAGATTATGCTGTATACTACCATACAAATTGCATTAAAATCATTTGAATGTTTAGGTTAAAAATAAACTACGTTTAAAAAAACCGACTTCAAAAACTGAAAAGTATAAAATAAATTAAAATACTATCATTTGTATGTGCTATCTATTGATAGGTTTTGAAATTGGTGCCAAGCCCTAAACAAAATTATAAACAGCTTAGGTACTGTAATGCAATTTTATACTAAAGATACCGATAACGGCACCAACTTCAAACCTATCAATAGATAGCACATATCAGTGATAGTATTTTAAGTTATTTTGTACTTTTCAGTTTTTTAAGTCAGTCTTTTTAAACGTATTTTTTTTTAACTTGTTAGTGTTACAGACACACATAGGTTGCACACACTATTAGTAGTGCGTCTTGAGCTACTCGTTCATTTGCCGCACTCATACTTAATGCTAATTTTAGAATTATATGATTTTCTCATAGATGCTATTGTCAGAACTGGACCAATTGAAATGGGACCACGCGGAAAACACCAGCTTTCAAATAAAAAAAGAATAATTAAAATCTCTTCGCCCAGTCGAAGGTTATGAGGTAACAAACATAAAAAAGACGAATTGTGAACCTCCTCCTTTTTTGAAGTCGGTTAAAAATACTTTCACGCGTACTTAAAGCGATAATATTCAAGTCAAATGCCGAATAAAGATCAACTGCCAATATTTATAAGACAAGTTTTAAAACATCATCATGTTATTACTGCTCTTATCACAATTACTAGGGGTTGACGCAATTACATATTGCTTCGACACCAAGTACATAGTAATTACAAACATTATTGGACCCCAATGAAAACCCCAAACCCACCCAGTTGGGCTTCCAGCTCTCTCACTCACCGAACGAAGCGCAACAGCACATTGCCATTACTCAGACATCGATCTTCTGCGAGAGTGTGGTACTACCCCGGACGGACCGGCCCGCGGCTGTAAACAGAGAACTATCTACAGCGTGGTCCTACCTCCTTAGGAATGTAATTGTTTTCCAAACGGTATCAGTTGGAATTGGGTGAGGTCGATATAAAACTCTTGGTCGTCTTTTACGACATCTACGAATAAAGTAAGGGTTGGTAGTATTCGTAGTCGCTACGACATAAAAAAACGAATAAAATAATGACTTTGAGTATTTTCACAAGTGTTAAATTTATATTATTTAATTACATACCTAATATTATAATAATTTTATGGGTATTTTCATAGTTTTAAGTATTATTATTAATACGCTACACTTCTTGGGAACGTCACTTCTCATTAATAGGAGAAAATGATCTATTATACTACAGTTATTAGATGGTTTAATATAATATAAGCTTTTTATGAATATGTCTTTCTATTGTAATAATGCCTTGTAATAATAAAGGAGTATCATATGAAATTAAACTACTTTTATGGATTCTATCGCGTTTGTATTTGATTTTTAATTTCCTAAAGTTTTGAACACTTTACAGCGTTCATGAATGAGGACTAAGGTGATGATTCACGGGTTGACTAAGGTGTTTCACGCCCAACAATTTATTTAAAACCAAATACAAACGCAATAGAATCTGTAAAATTAGTAGTTCAGGAACTCTAAGATTTCTTCGTATATGTACGTTTAATGTTGAATTTTAATAATAGAATTACATTTTTTTTTTTTGGGGATGATGGACTACGGTCGGCGCTCTCCTCGCACCACTCCATCCGGGGTGAGAGAGGGGCGTAAGCACGCACACCTGTAACCCACCCGTGACGTCACCTTCGTCGTTGGGCCGACCACCGGAGCAGAGTGACTTAACGTCAATGGTCAGCCCGACGGAATACCTCTGAGGAGTACCCTCTCCTCGACCGACGTCCCTCCTTTGGGTAGGATGTCGGTCTTTCCTCACGCGGTCGGCCTCTCGGCGGGTGACGGACTAATTCCCCGATCCAGCCACCCGCGGCCTCGGCTAGGGCGGCATTAGGCGCAGGTAATCGCGCCTGCGCCGCCCCAGTCGCCGGCGGCGGCTCGCGTCGTCGAGGAGACGCTCCTCACGCACGCGCTCCGCCGCCTCCTTCCACGAGACTACTGCCTCGCAGAAGGTTGCGACCGCGTCCCAGTTCCTGACGCTGTCGAGCATCGTCCTGGCGATGGTCGGCAGCGTCAGGTCGGCACCGATGATAGCGACGAGTTCACGACGCTGCTCTGCCCAAGCGGCACAAACCTCGAGCGTATGCTGCGCCGTGTCTTCGTTGCAATCGCAGTGGTGGCAGGACGGTGTACTCTCCCTCCTGACGACCGGGTGCAGGTATTTGGCGAAGCATCCATGCCCCGTCAAAACCTGCACCAGTCGGAAGGAGAGCACCCCGTGCCATCGTTCCAACCACTGCATCAGCACCGGCCGGAAGGCCTCCACGGTCCGCACACCGAACCGAGGCCTCTCCAGCCGGACTGCCCAACAGGCAATGACGTCTAGGCGGGCGTCGATGCTCCAGGCGGTGAGTTCCCTCAATGAGACCACACCGCCCTCCGCGCGCATCCCCGACACCCGCTGATACAAATCGGCGAGCATTTCCGCCTCCAGGTCCCACGGTGGACTTCCGGCCAACAGGCACGCTGCCTCCGTCGCCACCGTGTGGTACCCGCGTACAGCCCTGACCGCCATGGCCGTCTGTGGTCGCCACAGAAGAGCCCTGAGTCGGACGGTCAGGGACCCCGCCCACACCGGAGCGCCGTACAGGGCCATCGACCGAACGACACCCGTGTACAGCTGTCGGCACGTAGCGCTCGGTCCGCCCACATTCGGCATAAGCCATGAAAGGGCGGACGCCGCGCCGACGAGCCGCGGAGCGAGCCCGCGGAAATGCTCTCGAAACCACCAATGCCCATCGAGCACCAGGCCCAAATACCTTATATGGGCCCGGATGCTGATGTCAACCGAATTGACGGTGATCGAAACGCTGATGGGAGGGCCCATGCGGGGCCCATATAACATGAGGGCCTCCGTCTTGTCCAGGGCTACCCTCAACCCCAGCGCCTCGATCCGTCTGACGATCTCTTCGGTGCCGAGAGTCGCCAGGCCTGCCGCCTCCTCCAGCGTCCCACCGCGGGCTGTGACGAGCGTGTCGTTGGCGTAACAAATCACGCCCAGCCCGGGTGGGAGGCTATTTCTCAACGCCCAGTCGTAGCCGATGTTCCATGGGGATGATCCATAGGGTGGGTCCGAGGACCGAACCCTGTGGGACACCGCACGTCATGGGCGTTCGCACAACGTCCCCTACTCGGTTGGTGTAGAGGACGCTGCGCCCCTCCAGATAGTCTGCCACTAGTCACCTCAGGTAAACTGACACTCTGTGGTATCGGAGCACCTCCCTGATGCAGCTAAATGGCAGACTATTGAATGCGCTGGCGATGTCCAGGGACACCACCAACAGCACTCCTCCACCAGCGACGGCCTCAGTCACCACAGCCCTCAGACGCAGTAGTGCAGCGATCTTCGAACGACCCCTCCTGAACCCAAACTGGGCGTCCGACAGATCGGGCCCCGTGCCGACGAGGTGCCGCTCGATGCGGGCAGCCAGTACCCTCTCCAATAGATTGCACGCATCGTCGAGCAGCACGATAGGCCTGTAGGCCGAGGCCAACTCTGGAGACCGTCCCGGCTTCGGCAGGATCACCAGCCTCCCCTCCTTCCAGCATCCAGGGAACCGCCCGGACGCTAAACACGCGTCGAACAGTCTCCTGAGGTGGGGACACAGGTGGTCGAGGACCAGGGCCAGGACGCGGTTGGGAACACCGTCGGGCCTGGGGACGGTAGATTTTCCGCGCATGCGCACCACCGCCACCCCCATCTCGGTTTCCGTGATGGGCGAAACACTGTCATCGTCAGCCTCCCGGTCAGTGTCTGGCGAAGCCATGACCGGGGGCGTGTGCTCCGCCCGTCGCGGGAACAGGTCCCCGACGACCCTGATGAGGAGGCCGGGCTGGAAGGTCTCGGTGAGGGGGTAGCCCCGCGCGCGGAGCTTACTCAGCGCCGCACGATAGGGGCGACCCCAGGGATCTCGATCAAGACCGTCCAGCATCTCCTGCCGACTGACGTCCTTGGCGGTATGGACGGCCAGCCTGAAAGCCGACCGCGCATTGTGGTAGTCCTCATAAAGCCGGCCCTCCCGCTCCTCATCGCGATGGTGCCGCCGGCTGCGGGTGTAGGCCCTCCGGGCGCGTATACATGCGGCCTGAAGATCCACCAGCTCCCGGGACCACCAGTGGACAGCCCTTTTCGGGGGCAGACACCGTACGTGGGGCATGGCCGCATCGCAGATCTGCGTCAACGCATTGCGGATGCGGCCAGCCTCGGCGTCCACCCCGTCCAACTGGTGGGCAGACGATAGCCACGAGTGAACGATGGCTGCCTCCGCCAGCAGGTCCGGGTCTAAACGACCCACAGCCCATCGCGGGAACGCGGGACGTCCGTCCGCCTCATGACCCCTGCCGGGCGTCGGGAGGGTCTGGGAGACCTCCATCCGGATATACCGGTAGTCCAATAGGGTCTCAACCTCCTCCGCGACGCACCAGGTCCTCACGCGTGCGGCGACAATGGGGCTAGCGAACGACAAGTCCACTATCCACCCGCCCCGCTGCCGCACGCACGTATGCATCGAGCCCCTGTTCAGCAAACAGAGGCCCAGTGCCGCCGCCCACTCCTCGACCGCCCGTCCTCGGTCGTCCATCTTGGGGGACCCCCACGTCATGGACTTGGCGTTGAAGTCCCCCAGAACGAAGACTTGGCGCGGTGCACGTCGCCGTAACGAGGCCCCCAAGATGGTGAGGGAGGCCCCAAAATCAGTCACGCTCCTGTTAGGGGAGAGATAGACTCCGAAAAGTGTAATCTCTCCCCAGTCCGCCGTGACGTATCTGACTATCCCTAAGGGTCAGGGACGACGAAAGCCACGACGTGGAGGCGATGATTGCCACAGTGCCGTCGGTGCTACCCAACTAGTTAGGTCGGTCGGGCACCACGTACGGCTCTGCGGCTACGGCTACTCCTATCAACTACTCCACCATGGCTTGCAGGAAAACGTCCTGCGCTCCGGCGGAGTGGTTGAGATTGGCTTGGAGTAGACGGATGGATTCGTGGTCCATTAACGGGCCGTATCCATCGTCTCCTCCTTCGCGCTAACGGGCGATCGGGTCGTGATCGGAGCGGGAGCGGGCCCGGTCGATGGGCCCCTTTGGGGGTGATGCCGGGGGTCTGCAGTCCCCAGAGCCCATGCGGTGCTTGGCAGGCCTATTGCCCGCTGCACACGCGGGGCATAATTGAATTACATGAGATGTCGTTTGAAAAAATTGTCAACAGTGCAAGAATATAATAAAAAAATAAGATTGACTCGTGTCAATACGAATGAACAAATCGTTTTGTTCATTCGTTTTTGTTTGCTTATCATTCCAACCTCATTCGGCAAGTTCGGACCATTCTTATGTCACTAGATGGTGCTAAAAGTACATGGCATCGACAATAATTTTAATTCAAATGTGTAATACTCGCATAAACATTAGAAATCAATGGAATATCAATTTATAATCTCAGAAATGTGTTTAATATTACACTATTTTGACTGGCTGTAATCAGCAATAAGGATAGTCTTCTGAGGAGAAACCTTTATATTATAAAACCCGTCATTCAATTGGACCTACTTTGCAATGAAAGAGAAGATTATTTACTACGTTTTGCATAGGCTTGGAAGAGTCTTAATTTTGATACAATATACCATAAGATAAAATTTCATAATCATTTATCTCAGTTCGATTTTAGGCAAAATAAAAAAGGTGAAAAATATTTAATTGAGAAGTAAAATCAAAAGACATAATTAACCAAATGTGTTTAGAGTACTAAAACAAAGGATACTTTCCAACCGCGCTAGCCAAACCATTAACCGGAACAAACAAACTCGAAAGCTTTATTAGCCAGACCGCCGTTGTTTGAGTTGACAACTTCAACGATTGGGTCAGGTTATAGAAGCTTTAGCCATTACCTGCATATTATAATATTTTTCGTTTACTTTTTTTATTTTGAAAAAGCTTGTTTGCGAGTTTAATGAGTTCTGAATTTCACGTGAGTATTACGTGTTTGAAATAAAACTGTTTTCACGGTTTCCAACGCGTTTGTATTTGATGTCGGGCAATTATATTTTTTTCTTAATAAATGCACCTCTCTGCACTAAGGAAATAATTCTTGTATTGCGGGGGACTTTATAAACATACAATTAACGCAGACAAATTACACCCAGACTCAGAACAACATTTTGTGGATCGAACAAAGTGTTATCCTGCGTGGGAATCGAACCCACGGCACTGGCACGGCAGGTCGGTATCTTAACCACTACGCCATCTGTGTAGTCAAAATTATCTTCTATGTCCCACTACTGGACTCGAGTCTCCTCCACAATAAGAGGGAATTTGACCAACTGTATCATGATAGTGAGGTGAGTTAGTTTTCAAGTTTTAGTATCTGATATTTAGAGCGTTTAAATAAATAAACTCTTTAGTTTTATAACAATATAAAAATATATAGATTTGTAAGTACCACAATATTTTTTCTCGATAACAATGTATTTAATAAACAACATTCAACAAGCAGATTGATTCAGTTTCATCCGGATTTTGTTGACGTAAATCGGATCACACTAGTTTTAACTAAGCTGCGTAAGTCTGTATATATCAAAAGTTTGAGCTGATCGGATTTACTTTGTGCAAATATTTTCCTTATATATTCTTTTTTTGATTTCGACCTTTCTTTAATTAAAGATATACAGATCACAGCTTGCTATTACTTCTGTTTGAGTAAAATTAGTAATTGATGTAATCTACGTGAGCTAAAATATCGTTTTAGCTTATTTGACTAACTATACATAGATAAATTATGATTTACACTTTATTTGAACACATTTATGATATATGGACAGAGTAAGAAAACAATTCAACATTGCTTATTTTACCCGTGGGTGATCGTAAGAGACGACTAAAGGATATAAAACGCACATAACATCTATGCGAGAGAAGGAAATCTCGAAACAAAATCCTATACCAACACGTCTGACCAGCGTGGTGATAGTAGGTCAATTTCCCTCTCATGATGGAGGCCGCTTGAGTTCAATCAAATATATATGGCCAGAGATGAATCATCATCCATGAATACAGAAATTCCAAGAAGAACGTAATAACCGACATAGCTCGACGAAATAGTACGTTGAAGTATGTGCAGGCCTATCATTCATTGAACCGACATGGGGAAGAAAGATTCTCAAGTGGCGACCACAAATCGGATGATGCAGTATAGAGAAATCTTATAAATCAGATCTTCATCAAAAGTCGCAAATAATACAGGACCGCTCTGAGTAATATTCCCGTTTAGCAGGTGTAATAGCGTTCGATGTTCGAAAGATTTAAAATGAATTCCTAAATAAGCTATTCTTGTTTGCAGCCGCGAGCCAGTCAGTCTAGGGTTAGTACACACCACACCCTCGGGGAAAATCAACGTTTAAGCAGTGGCAATATGCTGTTGGACTTCAGTCGGTGAACGAGAAAGCAACCCAACTTTCTGAGTGGGTTTGGAGTTTTTATTGGAGCGGCTCAGGTATACTCCTAGTACTAGAAAGATCTTTGGGCGGTATAAACACTTACCATCAGGAGTGCTTCTCGCTCGTCTGCTACCATCATCATTCATCATTCTCCTACTCTTATCCCAATTACTTGCGGTCGATACAATATGTACTCTTCTTTCATAGCACATATTGTAAAAGTTATTGGCAATAATTTTATGACCAGCCGCCTGCCAGACGTCAACCCTCCTTGGGAAAGTAATTGTTGACCAAATGACATCAGATGGAGTTGACCCAGGTCGTTATATGGCTCTTAGTCGGCTTTTACGACATCCACGAGCAAAGCAAGGATTGGTAGTATTCGTAGCCGCTACCACGCAGCTCATCTGCTATCATAAACATTAAAAAATATATATATTACGTTTCGCCGATAAAGATAAATTTACCTTCAAACCCTTAGAATCTTACTGTAGCAAAAATATAGATTATCGGCAATTCAATTTGAACTGTCAATATGTCAATTACCCTTCACGTAGAAGAAATTTATCCCTACGATTGCTCTACGATATTTTGTGTGGCTCAAGTGGCCGATAAGGGTGCTTACTTCAGAAATTTTTCTCTTTATTTCTTTCTTATTTATTTCATTTTGTGCACAGATGGCGTAGCAGTGTAATTGGTCACCTATTGAGTATCGGCTTCATTACTGTTCAGGACAAATATTAGTGTTATACTAGAATTATTATTTTGAGTCTAAACTTGAAATATTCAAGTATTTTATTATGAATTAATAACGAATAATATCTAGCAGTATTTTCTGTATAGTAAATTAATTCTCCTAAAATAGTGCAAGAGATTCGATTTCAGTAGTGGGACTTTTACGAATTGAACATAATACTGAATGATGGTGATGAATTAAACCAAAATCTTTATTTATTGGTTGATCTGATGAATTATTTGACTGTACAGATGAAGTTAAATATCAAATTCTCATGCTCAATGTCCGTTGGTGCAAGCTTTGTCTGTGCCTTGGTGTTATTTGTGTCTATGATATGTGTTTTGGGCAGTTTCGCGCAAAACAAAAATTCCTTCCTAATGCGGAATGCTATGTTTAGAGGCAAAAAATCATTAATCATCCGATGATGAAAAATATTCCATAGGCAGTCAGTCAGGGGTGAATAGATTAAAACTACTGTTTCCAAATGATAAAATATCGAGACGATCATACAGTGTAACAACCCAGTCTACTAGTATGTATAAACTGAACCTAATACGTAATACCAAAGTACAGAAATTAAAAAAAAGAAAAAGTTAGTAATTCATATTTTTCTCACAGGTATATAGTATACATATAAATATATACGTGTATTTGTTGTCACTGCAAATGGATCCGGAAGTTCCTCAGTTCATATTGTCTGCGCGTGGCCGGAACTAACTAGTTTCAACTGGTCCAATTGAGTTAGCGTCAGTTGAAACCAGACACAACCGGATTTGGACGAATAAGGTCGAAAGAATAAGGTTGTCAAGAAAGTAATAATCTATTTTCGTGTAACTATTTATACCTACATAATATAGTGTCACTTTTTCTTTTCAAGTGGTGATGGAGTAAGAATATAACTCATAACCTACTTTCTTACCCAGTGGGTGTCATTGAATACAATAAAGGGATACAAAATGATACCCAGCCGTCTGATCAAGGTCCCTTTTGTCTTGGGATAGATCCGAGTCATGGAATGTATATGAGCTGAGATGACGACGATGGCGAGATGAGATAATTTGTAAAGGAAATAAATAAAATTGAAAGTAAAAATTGTTTGCAGAAGTGGCAATGGATGCCATAGCTTGATGTACCATTGAGATAGAGAATTTCTTAACTGTTGATCTCGCATAGGATGAGGTAGTGTTGGACGGCCTCTTACAGAAGCCATTTAATGCAGGAGGTATGGTACTACGTTTTATAATGTTTGCTTAGCAGCTATAGTGTGTTTTCTGATGGAGTCCTTCAACCAGCAATGGACGACAAATGACCGCTGCATGGATGGATTTGTAAAATGGGAGCAATAATTGCCTGTATTATTAAAGCTCAATATGAGAATCATAATTAATCAAACAATATGTTAGGGTTTTCTGAAGATTGAATATTGAATAAATTTTTAAAGATTAATGGCAATAAACTTATCTACTATTATATTGAATTAAATATTGTGAAGTTTAATGTTAAAGTTAAAGAATATGTTGCATAGTTACTCAATACTGTAGGCGGAAAAAGCACCTTAGTATAAATAAAAATAACAGCCACAGCCTATTATGTAGTTCTTCATGATTCACTAATAAACACATATCTAGATTTAGGCAATTTATTATATTTTCTATATCATATAGTACATTACTGCAGCGGCCAGCAAAAGAGTCATTGATGGACGAACGTGTAAATGTGGGCCGAGGCGGAGCCGAGGCACACATACGTAAGACCATCAATTCCTAGTTGTGGCCAAGGCTTTTATAGTACTTTTCTCAAATAATGCGTGGAAATTAAAACTAAGTAAAACTGTATACATGACGAACAACATTTTTCACGCGCCAAAGGGTTGATTTGTTTTTTTTTTCATTATCAAACAGGTTTCTTATTCAAGCTATTTCGAAATTTAAATAAAACTCTGATAAGTTGCCTTCTTGGTTGCGATGTTTTGGAGTAACACATCGTTGCATTTTTGAAATACACGATAGATATGAATCTACATATATATTTATTTGGCCGCTAAAACATGACAGATATGGATTTTCATACATTTCTTGCCGGTCGCTGCTCGCATGTATTTGATCAGTACAGCAATTTCGATTTATCTCGAAGAAGTTTGTCAAAATAATGCTCAAATTTCCAAGCATGGTTGAGAAGAATCATATAACATGACGGTTAAAAATCTCATCTCAGCTCATATTTGTCCCACTGTTGGATTCGAGCCTGAGGAGGCTGGAACCCACGAGGGTAAACCGCCGGGCGGGCCACCGAAGACAAAGATTGGGTACCGGTGGCCCACTTGCACGGCGAGGAGAGGAGTTGCAGGGTGGGTCTATGGGGTCACGCGCCGCTTCTTCCGTCACCCCGGACCGATTTGACGGGGCGAGACACATCCATAGACCATTGCAAAAAGAAAAAAAAAGGCTTTCCCTCCCATTGTGAAGGTAAAATGGAAAGGAAACTGATCTAATACACTGGTCAGACGTGTTGGTATAGAGTTTTGTTTCGAGTTTTCATTCTCTTGAATAGATGTTATATGCGTTTTATATCCATTAATTGTTTCTTACGATCCGATCGATTACCGAAGGGAAAGACAGGGGTGGTGAATCATATTTTTACTCCGTCACTAATGGAAATGTCTTTTTTGTTTTTAACATACAACACGGGAAACGTTTGTTTTTAACATAGCTTTGTTTTATTGGCAACCCTTTTTTTTTTTTTTTTTTTGGTAGGCTATGGCCTGGTCACACGTCGCCCGCACCGTCTGGGGCGACGGAAGGGGAGCGCGTGGCCCCATAACCCACTTTATTCCCTCCCCATCGCCATTGGCCCGGCCACTGGTACCGCTTTTATTGGCAACCCTAAGGTATTTGCAACTAAATAAAGTTCTACACGGAACCATTACAAGATTCAGTATGAATTTTTAATGGAATTATTTAGCGCTATCGCCTTTATTCAGAGTTCGAAGTTTCAATGATTTTTCTTGTTACGAGTACTTAATTATAGAAGGTTGTTTTCGCATTCAGAATACCTTTAAGTTTAAGATTTAATCTTTTCAATGGATGCAATTACTTAAAGCTAATGAAATGTACGAATTGATAAATTAGTGCCTTCAAAAGATTCAATACGATGTTTTCATTCTATTTTTCTTTCTTTTGAATTCTTTTTGCTATTTGAATACTTTACAAATTTAATTTGGATATTATTTGTCTTTTGATGCAAACGTCTTAATGTGTTAGAATCATATATCTATCCCTTTCATACATATTCAGCGTTGAAAGATAAGTCTCTTAATAAGACGCTTTGTGCTTTAATTAATTACAGACCTTATTTTCCGATGTAGATTATAAGAATACAATGCGTCCCATTACTTCCACCCACTGTTATTACCATCTATCAAGCATGGCGGTTATGGTAATATTCTTATTGAACAGGCTTCAACAGTAGATTTCTATAGGTAGGTGAATGTATGGAGAAATAAACAAGAAAAATTGGCAAAAACTTAGGTAAAACTTAGGTCTAACTTGCGTGAAATATTAGGCTCGCACTCTTCACTAACAACTCCTGCACTTTTTTTCGCTAATTTAAATAAAACTTTATTTCACCTTGCTATGCTAAAAAAAAAAAAGTCAAGATTCGTTAAAATATGTTTAGTTCCGCTACGAAAACAATGTCGCTGTTGATAATCATTCGCGTTCATTCACCATTTACTCGTTCGCCTTCATTTGACTAACGAGCGTCGCATTTATAAACGGTTGTATAAACTTCATTCATTCGTTCTAGTTTTAAATTGCTTTTGAGTTTGACACTTGGTGAATCTGCGTGATCATGTATTACGTCAAACAGCTGTCAAAGTACGCACACCGTTTTTTTTTTGGCAAGCTATGGAAAGTTAGACATATGTGGGATTTTGTTAAAAATTGTTATGGGAACAAATGAGGTGCAACATTTGTATTGAAAGATATTTATATTTTTTCGTAAGTATCAGCGCATATATGTCCTACTGCTAGACTAATCTCCTTCACAATAGGAGAGAAATAGATGTACTATACCACGCTGATCGAACGGTATGCAAAAAGTATGAGTAGATTTTTGTTTTGAATTTTCCTTTTGTGACATAAATTTTACATTCATATTATATTGCTAAGTCTGCCTTTATGAGCCTATAGCCAAGATAAGGGTGGTGAATTATATTCTTACTACGTCACCACACGAAATAAATATAAAGCTTTATGTACTTATTTATTCCGATTAATGTTGACAGAAAGTAAGTAAACATAATGAAATATTTTATTCCTAAATCTTCGTTACAGGGTGTCTCTTTAGTACCTACATATACTTATAGTGTTTGTTTTTAATAGGGGCTCTATAACCATAGATCAAAGATATATAGATAGTTTACGTATATAAACAGTTTAAGTATATATCTCATGACATAACCACAGATTCAAATGATACTTTCCAATTAGAATTTAAAATTGCTCATATGCAAGACTATATTGACAAATAGAATCATAAAGTTGACGATAAATTGGAAAAAAACCTTACACAAAACATGTATTACAGGTATAAGGTTCGCTTGCTCATCTGTTGCGAGTGAATTTTATTTTAACTACCCTCTTTAAAAGAAAATGAAAATATGTGTACTATTATTAAGATACACGTTTCTTACTTTTTCTCGATTGTCAAATAAGTTATATGTATTTGTATATTGTAATGTAAGTACCTATCATGAGTCGTTTATTGGCCTCGCTGTTTGAATGTGAGTACCTATACAAACTTAAAAAAGTTTAAAGGTACAATAATAATTAATACCTATGTATTTTCTTTATGGATTAAATAAATTAAAAAAAAAAAAGGTCCGTCTATATTTCGTCGATATTTTTAGTGCTAGTATCACACTGTTGACAGTTTTCTTTCTGCATCCGCGGGCTAGTCCATCCTTGATAGTACCATGCTCTCGCAGAAGATCGACGTCTGAGCAATGGTAATACGTTGTTACGCTTTCTTCGGTGTGTGGGAGAGCCGCTAGCTTAACTGAGTTGGTTTAGGGTTTCTATTGGTAGGTCAGCGGCCTAGCTATACAAGGGTATAGCTAGGCCTAATACCAAGAGGGGTATTCCAAGTTCCAGCGGCGGCAATAACACTTACCATCAGGTGTGCTATTTGCACGTTTGTCACCATAAGCCATAAAAAAAAACTAAAGGCTTGACTATAAAGATTCACTTTTTATCATGATTGTACTCTATTTTAGAATACAAAACACCTACCTCAACATTTTTCAACGTCATCCGTTTAATAAAATATAAAAAATACAGTAACAATATCTATATCGCCGTTCTAAAAGAGAGTGATCAAAATATCAAAATTTTTATATATATTAAATTCTAAATTACTTTCTAAAGTCGTTAACTTAAAAAGTTAATGTCACAATTAAATTTACTGAAGAATCATAATTGAAAATATAATAAAAATATGTATTATTACAATGACAATAAATAATTTGTTTTAAATTGAAACGCTTGACTGCGAGACAAATAAAAAGTATTTTTTAAATAATTACATAGCTTATTGTGTAAAATGTTTACATACATACATATATATCATCACGCCATATCCCTTGCAGGGTAGGCAGAGAGAACAGAGTGTATTGTATAAAATGTTTACTAGTAATAAAAAAAAAACAGCAAACTAAAAACACAAATAAGAAAACATTCGAAGTAGGAGAACGGCTTCTAGTCGTTCACACTTAGGCACTGCTCGCCTAAGCGATTATATTATAAATATATGATATATTTTTAATTTATTTATAAGATGGAGAATTTATTGACTAAATATGCATTAAGTTTTCCTGTACAAAATAAGTTTCTATATCTCGAAAGTTCCAGTGACCCGCATGGTGTAGAGATGGTACGTGCAGGGCAGCTTATGAGGTCGCTCGCTGTCTCCTCCGTCGCTTTGGACGGATCGAGCGTGGTGTGACTACACCATAGCCTCCCACAAAAAAGATCATTATATTTTATACGACGAAATACCACCAGCTCTAGTAGTCGCTACTATATACGAATAATAAATTTTGTTAAAAATTTTGATCACTCTTTTTCAGAACAAAGTACCC
The DNA here is from genome assembly GCA_905163515.2 of Lymantria monacha. Taxonomy (NCBI): domain Eukaryota; kingdom Metazoa; phylum Arthropoda; class Insecta; order Lepidoptera; family Erebidae; genus Lymantria; species Lymantria monacha. Next base: position 5,451,910 of record LR991105.1, on the reverse strand, counting down.
AATTGTATTGCATTTATATATTAGAATATGCACTTGGACACTATCCAAATTGCCTGGTTATTTCGGTGTTTCTACGATTATAATAGTTTTGCAAGTATTTACCATTTGAAATATTAATTCTGTTTATTGCCGAACCATCCGTTTTGTCGGCTATAAATTCAATCTTGAGGATTAATTTAATTAAAGGTTGCAATACGAAAGCGTTCACCGCAAAACCATGGAATACGTTTACAGTTTATTTCATTTTATTAAATTCCTTTTTTTTATCGTGTGTGCGTGACTTTACGCATACTTTTTGGGGAAGTTTTCCCAACATATAAATATATTATCAACGGACTCATATTACCCCCAAACTCAAGACAACTATTTTGGAATTGCTTAAAATATTCAACGTCAAAGTCGCCAACATCTGCCGATACAGTGCGAGTATTGAACCTACGATATTTGACACAAAAAGACAGTATCTTAACCGCTAACATGATCTATGCAGTTAAAGCATATTCTTAGAAGACTATCCAATTTCTTTATATATATACTCGTATGTACATTGCACCGCTTCTATTAAAAATAGTATTATATGTATATCTACACCACTTTTATTAATGGTTCGGACATGTGGAAAGAATGCCGAACGAACGTCTGGTTAAGAAGATATACAATACGAAAGTGGAAGGATGTTGGTACCGAGGGAGACCGAGACTAATCTATCTAGACCAGATCGGTCATGTACTGAGGGAGGGTGTTGTCAAGAGTCTCCGAAACCGGCGAGCGTGTATGAAGAGAATTATGAATGTTGAGGAAGCGAGTGAAGTATGTAAGGATAGAATTCTCTGGCACTGTGTTCTCTCTGCCTACCCTGCAAAGGACATGGCGTGAGTATCTAAGTATGTACTTTTATTAAAGTAGCGTTAGGTATATGCCTCGATAAACAGGTTATCATACCACTATTATTTTCTAAAGAATCCAACTTGTAGTCACTGAGATTAGCGCGTTCAAATAAACAAACTCTTGAGCTTTATTTTTTTTATTGCCTATGGTGGTAAACATGCATGCAGCACAATTGATGGTAACTATTATTGCCACCGATGGAATTTTATAATACCAAAAGTACAGCTAGACTATAAATGAAAACCCCAAACACAACTAGAAAGTTGCACATTGCCATCGCTCAAACGTCGATTTTCTACGAGAGTGTGGTACTACCCCGGACGGACCGGCCCGCGACTGTATACAGAAATTTGTCAACAGTGTTATTGCCATAATCGTGGTATTCGCGTAAACATAAAAAATCATTATAACTACCATAAAATTAATGTTTAATAACTGACCAAAAAAAGTACTGACTAATTTTCTTTATGCTACTGTGTTACGCAAATGTAGTCGGGAATGTCGCTAGTTCATCATGTTGCCTCAATATCAGAAATATCAATTGCAACACTCAACACAGGTGGATACATAGAACGCTGACTCAAGAACACCTGCCAAAGACAACACAAAATGACGAATTCTTATGTGAAATGAATTGACAAATTCTTATGTGAACGCTCGTCACTATATAGTCGATCACCGACATAAGTCACACCATAGTAATAAGTTATAATAAGTAATATCTAAATTTTGTTCTGCTGCCACTGCTCTTATTTACTCTGCCAATTAATTTGTATCAAATTGCAAATCAATATTTTATTTTAGTGGGTACCTATATAAATCTTTGTAAAATCATTGAATTCTTGGATATAATCATATTAAGTCTCACGTTGCTATACATATTAAAAAGTGTTCGAAACTTTAGGAAAATAAAAATCAAATACAAACACAATAAAATCGGTAGAAATTCATTCATACATACATACATACATATCATCACGCCATATCTATTGCAGGGTAAGTAGAGAGAACAGAGTGCCAGAGAACTCTATCCTTGCATACTTCACTCGCTTCCTCAACATTCATAATTCTCTTCATACACGCTCGCCGGTTTCGGAGACTCTTGACTAGAAGTAGTTGAATAGAAATAGTTCTCGGTAGAAATAGTTTTATTTATTATGTGTAATATTCGCGTAAACATCAGAAATCATTATGTTCACAAGAAGGGAGATAATTTATTACGTCAACGTTTCCACAGTAAAGGTTTTCCTTATTTTCGCTTAAATATATAGGATTGTCTTGGGAAATCTTTACCTAAGATAAAAATTAAAACCATAAACTACACATGTATATTTCGCCAGAAAATATTTGTCATATTAGCTATGATATTTTATCATCATCATCATCATCATCACAGTCAATAAATGTCCCATTGTTGAGCTCGGGCCTCATCCATAATGGGAGGGAAATTAACCTACTATACCGCGCTGGTCAGACGTGTTGGTATAGGGTTTTGTTTCGAGTTTTCCTTCTCTCGCATAGATGTTATATGCGTTTTATATCCCTTAGTCGTCTCGTACGATCACCCACGGGTAAGATATGGGGTGGTGAATAGTATTCTTACTCCGTCGCCACACGGCAAGCTATGATATTTATCGGCAAATATTTATATTCTTGCCTTCTTTTTTAAAGGAATAGCTTGGTTATCTCTCACCCGCAAACGTTAGGGGGGACGATGGAAGGGTAGCTTGTGGGTTCATAATCTGCTATATTATCTCTCATTGCTAATTGGGTGGCCGGCACCGATTCCTAATAAAAGGTTTCCTGTCTTAATTACAATGGTATTTTTTGTGATTATTTTGTGAATAAATAGCCTCCATTTTCCTTTTTATCTGCACGCCCAAAAACATAGAAACATTTTCGATTGTTTCTGTCAGTTACTTGTTTTATCCGTGACTTAACTCCTCCGTCAAAACGTAAAATGATGGATTATTATCAAAATCATTATTTCAACTCGTATACCTCCCACTGCTGGGCTCAAATCTTCGTACAATGAGAATAAAATTGACCTACTATACCATTCTAGATGGTTTAGTACAATTATTTCAATTTTTTTCTTGCCTTTTGGATGGATAATCTACCCAAAAAAGAAAGAAAAATAGACGAATACTATTTTATCTGATGTTTACTCGAGTATTACACATTTTAAATAAAATTATTTTTACTGATTCTATCGCGTTTATATTTTTTGATATTTAATTTATCGAAGTTAGGAATACTTTATAGCATTCGTAGCCACGAAAGGACTGAACGCTGTAAAGTAGTCCACCCGAGACTACAAATGCTTGAAATTGTTCGAAACGTCGGGCAATTAAAAACAAATCAAATCAAATACAAACACGATAGGACTTTATTTTATTATATAAGTAGACTGACTGTTCATAATTTTAAAATCATATCAAAAGTATCATGAGGGAATCGTTAAATTTAATCTAGTCGTTTTAGAGATTAGTCGCAATAAACATAGTGAGGGACAAACTTTTATCAGTTTTTTTTTACTATAATTATTATATACAATATTACATGTATTTATATATAAAAAAAAGTATTATTTTGACCTTACAATTACAAACTTTAATTTAATTTATCCGTATGCAATTGCAATTTCTATGTTTTTGTCTTCACGAAGACGCATCTCTTAGAATATCACAACTGTCCAATCCTTTAGTACATAGCCTGTTTTTATGATTCGAATATTTTTTTTTATCTGTGTGGTGAGAGGAAGTATAAGTAGAAGAAATATGCAGTTAACATCTGCAAAAAAAAAAGGAAAGCTCTAAATTAAATCTTATACCAACACGTCTGATCAACGTTGTATAATAGGTCAATTTCTCTCCTATTGCGAAGATGGCCCGAGCCCAACAGTGGGACATGTGCGAGCTAAGATGAATAAATAAATATTCTTATAATAAAACCACCACAACATTTTTCACTTCATATTTTTAAAAGTTCCCCACATTTATACGCTGTTATGTACTCCGTAATTACTTAAGAATACCCAAAACGAAGCACCTTAAAGGATTATAATCGAGATTTTAATACGTAAAATGCATGCTGTCGTGTCTCTAATGAGGGTGCATACCAAACGAAAGGGCTGCTTTTATCCAGATATAAATTAAGTCAATATTTCAAAGTAGAATACTGTACAAGAGATATAAATTTTAAGTGAGAAAGGGTTACGGTTTAAGGAAAAATGTTTGCTAATTCGTGTCATGAATTAGGATGTTACTAAAAAGAGTGAATTTTCACACCTTAGTGGTTCGCAATAAGAATATAATTAAGGACCCCCTATCTTACCTGTGGGTGATCGTAAGAGACGACTAAGGGATATAAAACGCATATAACATATATACGTCAGAAGGAAAATTCGAAACAAAATCCTATACCAACACGTCTGACCAGCGTGGTATAGTACGTCAATTTCTCTCCCATTATGGAGGAGGCTCGAGCCTAGCATTGGGATATATATGAGCTGAGATGATGATTTCTTTTGCCGTAGATAGTATTCTTCTTCAAGATCGTCATCATCCACCAGCTCTTATAGCAATTGTTTGGGGTCGACGCAATATGTACGAGTACATATTACAAATGTTATTGGCAATAGTTTTATGATCGGCCGCCTGCCTGACGTCAACCATCCTTGGGAATTCTTCTTCTTAAAAAAAAAAACGTATATAAAGAAAATGTGTATTTGTATTTCTACGTGTAATCTAAAACGGCTGGACGTATTATTAAATTTTCAGATAATCTTGAGATTTAGTCTAGAGAGTAATTTTGCCAGGATATGGCGCAGCAGAGGTTCATGCATTCGGCTGGATATTGCATTCAGGATACTGTTTGCGCTGCTACTCACTCTTTTCAACAAGAAAAAATAATCAATATGCGCTTTCACGAATATTCCCGATGCATTACAATAGCGAGGCAGCCCCATCAGCACTAAATTGACTGAGAAACTATGGTTGACGTAATAAATCTCTCAGGATACTCTCCTGGTCTTCCGCTTCCTCATGGTGAATTGAGTCAGTTTTAACAACGACCATACAAGTATGAATGGTGATACATCCCAATGTAATATGATCATAAGTTTTATTTTAATCATCATCATCATCCTCTCAGGCTATATATGACCTACTGTTGGGCTCGGGCCTCCTCCATAATGGAAGGGTAATTGACCTACTATACCACGCTTGTCAGACGTGTTGATATAAGGTTTGTTACGAGATTTCCTTCTCTCTCATTAGTTTTAATAAAAGCTTTACTATAGTCTATCTAATCTAAGAAGTGCACTTTGACAGCTGTCGGAGTAAGTTGTATAGGTATGTGAACTAAATAATCGCTATCGAAAATATTCAATTTTAGTGAGAAATCGATATTGATTCTTTTTAATTAATAATCGGTTTATTATTTATTTTTCAAAAAGGAGATGAATAAATTAAGTGCTAAATTAATACTAAACAAATTTAATTATTTCAGCATAAAATCTATTCATCATATTTAGTAGGATTAGGTTAAGTAGCCGAGCGGACCACCGAAGACAAAGATCGGGTACCGGTGGTCCGCTCGCACGGCGAAGAGAGAGGATTTTACGGTGGGTCTATGGGATCACGCGCCGCCTTCTCCGTCACCCCGGACCGATTTGACGGGGCGAGACGCACCCATAGCCCACCAATAAAAAAAAAAAAAAAAAAAAAAGGATTAGGTTAAGTAAAAACAAATACTGGATTTGAAAATAGCTATTTATTCAGAATCACAACTATTACTTGAATTATCATCGTCGCGAACATTAATAATTATTTCCTTATCAATAAAATTGTCGAAATGTACATCTCTGTCAAAATTTCTTTTCGATTAATTATATTATTCTAATATTTTTACCGATTATTTGGATATTCGTGAATCGGCAGTTGTCAAGCACTATTGCATAGAACGTAATGACGTGACATTGTTAGATCGTCAATAACAATTACTATTTACCATGATATAGTTTTACGAGTTTCAACATTATATTATTGTACAAAAAACTCACCCACAACGTTAATTATGTAAATAATTTAATAATTCTTTAAAATTTCAGATTTATTGTTTGCAATCATGTGTATACGTTTGACCAAGGTTATTGTGTATTATAAAATGCAAAACGTCAAAATACACTTCTTACATTAGATGAACTATAATATTCTAGATGCGAAAGTAACTCTGTCTGTATGTCTGTCTGTCGCTCTTTCACGCCAAAACTACTGAACCTATCTAAATGAAATTTGGTACACAGATAGCCTAGAATCTGTAAAGGGGGATGAAAAGTTGTAAGGAATTATCGTCATTTTTAAAGCCAGAAACTAGAAACTTATTTTTAGGCTATTGATTAGACATTAAAATTTCGTAAAAATGTACCCTTAAGTGGTAAAATAAAAATAGGGTATGAAAAACTTTAGGAAAGTAACCTTTTACGCGGGCAAAGCCTTGGGTAGAAGTTGAAGTTGTAAAATAAAGCTCAGTGTAATACGAATCTATTTTAAATAAGTTCTTTCATAAGGTCTTTCATTTCTAGTCTATGAATAAGAGCTAAAGCTTAGCTTCAGAACTTTGTTTAAACCTTTTTAATTGGACTTTTAGTATCAACTTCAAAAGTTATATTTCAATGAACATTGATATTTTATACAATAAATAACAAACTAAAACTTTAAACAAACAAAATTCTTGAAAATATTATCAAGTTGTTTCACTGGACTAATGATAATATTTTACTAGTTCAGAAAATTCAAGTAATTGAATGTTAGAGTACGAATTAATGCTGGGCTGGCTATGGATGTTAAGGATTCAAGTACCAATGGTTGGCTTATTGGTGTTGGGTAGAGAATCCGGTGGATTATGGGGTTATGCGCAGCCATTCCACCACCCCGGATAGAACAAACGTATGTCCAGACCATAAAGTGCCAATATAATGCGTAGAAATTCGCAGTTAATTCTTATATTTTCTTTTTTTGGTAAAATTTATTCTTTCAATCAGATAATGGGCAAGCCTATAGAATTAAGTCTTTCTTATATTATCATCATCATCTCAGCTCATAACTACCCACTGTTGGGCTCGAGCCTTCTCCGTAATGGAAGGGATATTAAGCTACTATACCGCACTGGTCAATCATGTTGGTATAGGGTTTTGTTTCGAGTTTTCTTTCTCTTGCATAGATGTTTTTTCCCTTGGTATCCCTTAGTCGTTTCTTACGATATCCACGGGTAAGATAGGGAGTAGTGATTTGTATTCTTACTTCGTCACCACACGGAAAATCTTATATTTTATTAGTTTTATATTTTGATGACATAATTATTTATATTCATTTTTATTTCAGCCCTACATATGTCCCACTGTTGGGTTAGGGTTATCTCCACAATGAGAGGGAAATTGACCTACTATACCGCGCTGGTCAAACATGTTGATATAAGGTTTTATTTCGAGTTTATCTTCTTTTGCATAGATGCCATTTGTATATTATATCCCTTAATTGTTTTTTACCATAGGCACGGGGTATGAGAGGGTGGTGGTGAATTGTACTCTTACTCCGTCACCATACGGAAAAACTAACATAATTATTCTTATTATAATTATTTTATACTTTTTATATACAAAAGTCTAAAGTATATGGTATTATTTTTATATTTATAGACAACATATTATTTGGTTATTTATCTTCGTTTTTATTAATTTATTTCTTCTCTTATAACCATTATTTTTTTGGCAGGCTATAGTTTAGATACAACGTCATTCCCTCTGGAGCGAAAGAAAGGTGACGTGCGATTCAATAACCAATCGTGTTCTCTTCCCAACGCCATTGCCATTTATCTTCATATTTCTAATTATAAGATAATTACGATCTACAACAATTTAGAAATATATTTCAAAAGCCTATTTAAACCATAATTATTTCAATGGAAGTTAAACGTAACGCAATTACAAACGCAAACATTTCATTGTTTTAAATTCTTAGTAATTTGCTAAGAAAACCCCGCAATGAATACTGAAATTAATGCTGCACATAAATTTTCGACATCTTGCCTAGGGTGTAAATACATGGGTACTTATTTTACAGGTTCGCGTTTGGTCTAAGTTATAAGATCTATCAGTTTATCAGCATATCAACATCTATTGTTTGTACATAGGCCTTTCGGTGGGCAAATAATACCGCAATCTATACGCATGATAAACGAATAGCAGATCAGATCAATGAGCGTTCATTCTCGCAATGCTCATTTAGGTGATTTTACCTGAAACTAAAGGGAGTGGTGACTCATTATATTCTTTACCTATTACTACACTGAGATCAGATAGCCAAATATTACACCTTTATAAAAAGGGTCGTTCATACGTTACGTTTATACGTTCTATCTATCCACCTATAGATGTCCAGGGTTGAAAACACACCTTTCCATAAGGAGTTAAAGAATATTCTTATATACCTGATGGTAGAGTTAGCAAGTATTTTTTTATGGGACTAATTACATCAGGTATTTTCACTACTGTAACTTTTGAAGGTTCCACAATAGTCTTCAGATACAATGCAGACGTTTGAATTTCTCTCTCTATCTCTCTCTCTCTCTACTCTATCACCTTAGCCGAGTTTTACAACTCATACGGGTCACCACTATTGTCATCACTATTATCATCATGGCCTCTCTATATTTTGCCTCTTCTATATTCCTCTTCTCTTGGCCTCTTCTGGAGGCCTCTTCTATATTTGCGAGCGATATGCTGTAATAGCCACATTTAGAAGGTGAGATGGCGATAATAGTGACGTTTAAGAGATGTCAAAAGAGAAAGCTGATACCCACTGGTGAGACTATTAGCCGATTTTACGGCACGACCCACGAAGAAATAAGGAGTGGCGACAATTATATTCTTATCTCGTTGCCATACGGGAAAGTATGTGGTAGTAATGAACTATTCTCTCAATCTATCAACGGGCAGAAAGCACAAGTTTTTTTTTCTATAATATTAATACAAACAGAAGCTAACGAAGGTTTATCATAAAGATACGATAGAAATGATGCTTTAAAATTATAAAGCAACATTTAAATTATTCATTAAACACTTTTAAATAGCATATATTGTGTTTATCATTCATTTATTTAAATAAAATATGTAAATAAGAAGAGCGTATGTCTCACTTTTTTCAAGTTCGCGAGAAAAAAGTGACAGCTATATATAATACTTCGCATGCTTTTCACTTCAAAGTCTATAAAAATATGCGTAAGTATGTCTAAAATATCAGTCGTTTCAGCTATTTTTCTTGCAAACTCTCGTCATTCAAAAATATTTTTAAGGAGAATCTCCAAAACCTCATACAAAAAATTCAATTTTAAATCGCTTACGCTTATATTTTGGGTTGTGTCTTCAACTATACAGATGCAACCGTCCGACGCTCTCGATATTTGCATCCGCGGGATGGCGTTGCAAAGTGTCATGAATAATTCACAAAACTGGAAATATTTATAAGGACATTCGCTCACCTGCTATGAAATATGGAACAGATAGAAGTCCAACTAAGGATGATTGCAGGTATGACGTATATAAGTTATTTACCATTCGTAAACAACCATTTAATGTTTCTATAACCTGTTTGAGTTTATGTTATGTTCTTTAGTCAAATTAATTTGATTTATTTTATATCTTTTTTTTCAAAACAAAAAAGACAGGGTGGTGCCCTGTCTTTTTTTTTTCTTGCGTTAGGCTATGGAGTTGCCACGCTCCGCTAAATCGATCCGGGATGACGGAAAAGGCGGCACGCGACTTCATAGACCCACTCTGCAAGCACCTCTCTTCACTGTACAAGTGGGCCACCGGTACCTGATCTTTGTCTTCGGTGGCCAAATCCCACCACCTTGCACTAAGGAAATAATCCCTGTATTAACGCAGACAAATTACATCCAGACTCAGAACAACACTTTGTGGATCGTACAAAGTATTATCCTACGTGGGAATCGAAACCATAATACTGGCACGGAATCATCATCATCACGGTATCTTAACCACTACGCCATCTGTGCAATTAATTATATATAATATTTTATTAAAGCTACTTTTTCCTTTTTAATGTCATTTAATTTTGTAATTTCTAATTCTAAGCATCCATATGTATGGTACTAACTACTAATAATAATTAATCATTATACTCGGTTTTAATAAACGTTGGTTAACCTAATCATCACCATTCTCCTACTCTTATCCCAATTGCTTAGGATCGATACAATATGTACTCTTCTTTCATAGCACATATTGTAAAAGTTATTGGCAATAGTTTTATGACCGGCCGCCTGCCAGACGTCCCTCTCCTTGGGAATGTAATTGTTGACCAAACGGCATCAGATGGAGTTCGTCCAGGTCGTTATAACCTAATAAATAAATAAATTAATATCAAGATGCGAAGGTTTTGTTGAATGTCTAGTTATACAAGGCCAGATGGAAGGAAAAATCCTAGAGGGTGATCAGGTACATTAGTACCCAATGAAAAGATCTTGTAAAATCGATGAATCAGACATCTTTAGTGATATGCCTACACCTAACCTCATACCTACTATTAGATCACGGCACTTAGCAGGTGTAAAAAAAAACTACTTTTAGGGTTAGATTTGAATGTCCTACCATAGTTCACGGTGTTGTAAGTGGCAGCACGTTTGGGCCGGACTCCCAATAGATGTGGGTTCGAATCCCGCTTGTGACATCATTTTTCACTTCGTAATCGGGTTTTTATAAATAATTAAGCATATTAAATGCTAAATTTCAGTAGTTCGTACTTCTAGGGTGTTTTAATATGAGTGGATGGACTGAGGTTTAGTCCAACACCCACAAAGAGGCACACCGCGTGAGGAGTGCGTTCGGTCAAAATTATTGTTTGTGGAATTGCACGCCAACTCTTCTGTTGTCCCAGGCGATATGTGACTAATACATTCACAAAAAAAAAAAAAGGTTTTAAAAATTATCACTAGTTTGCCACCTCAGCGAAGAGTGGAAACGACCCAGAGACCATTACTCTCTGTGTCTGGCATTCATGTAGCTTAGACTCGTCCAGAACGATGAAAAGTTCGAGTTGTACTCTTCCAGAAAACCTAAATAACATTTGTAGTCTTACGGGTAATTTGAATCTGATGCATTATACAATAAATGTCAGGTAAAATAAAAACTATTATCATTCTCTAAAACATATACTACTAATTGTACAACTAGTCATAATGTCATAGTTACGTAATTCATTGGTATCCAGCAAAAACAACATTTGGAAAAGCTCACCCGTCGTCGTGAAACAGAACAAAAAAAAAGTAGATAATAAACAGCTGCCACTTGGATTAACGAAGCAAGCGAGTTTGTAAGAAATATACGTGTTAGCGATAGCGGATCAAATAGTACAAATTTAACAAATAAATATTTTTAATATCTTATTTTTATTTCAATTGAATACTTTACTAGTATTCATCATCCTTATTCTCCTTTTTTGTTCCGTGTAGTGACGGAGTAAGAATACAATTCACCATCCTCTATCCGTGGGGTACTGTAAGAGACGACTAAGGAATATAAAATGCTTATAACATTTATGCATCTATCTACGGAAATCTCAAAAGGCAACCCTATACCATCACGTCTGACCAGCACGGTATAGCAGGTCAATTTCTCTCCCATTATGAAAGAGGATCAAGCCCAACGTACGACGTAGATGAGCTGACATGATGATGATTCTCCTTTTTTTTATTCTTTTTTTTTTTTTTTTATTGTTGGACTATGGATGCGTCTCGCCCCGCCAAATCAGTTCGGGGCGACGGAAAGGCGGCGCGCGACCCCATAGACCCACCGTAAAACTCCTCTCTCTTCGCCGTGCGAGCGGACCACCGGTACCCGATCTTTGTCTTCGGTGGTCCGCCCGGCGGTTTACCCTCGCGGGTTCCTCTCGTCGACGCCCCGTCAGATTTCGCTGTCGGAGCGTCGCCCTCACGCGGTGGCCTCACGTCGGGTGACCGGACAATTCCCCGGTCCGATCACCCGAAGCGTGGGTTAGGGCGGCATCAGGCGCAGGTATTCGCGCCTGCGCCGCCCCAGCCATGATGATGATTCTCCTGCCCTTATTTCAATTACTTGGTGTGGATATAATATGTACTCCTCTTCCATCGTAAATATCGCAAAAAATATTGGCAATGGTTTTATGATCGGCCGCCTATCCAACATCAACCCTCTTTGGGAATGTGATGGTTGACAAAACGCATCAGGGGTGTTGGTCCAGATCAATACAAAGCTCTCAAATGTCTTTTATGAAATACATGAGCAAAGTAAGTTTTGAAAATATTCGCAGCTGTTACCACACAGCATAAAATTCCGGTCATAAAACTGTTGCCTTTTTTTTTGTAATATATATACATATCATCACGCCATATCTCTTGCAGGGTAAGCAAAGACAACAGAGTGCTAGAGACCTATATCCTTGCATACTTCACTCGCTTCCTCAACATTCATAATTCTCTTCATACACGCTCGCCGGTTTCGGAGACTCTTTTTTGTAATATCTACGATGACCGATGGTTAAATAATATTTTTACCCCTATAATATAGATAAGAGCAATGCTGATAATGATGATATAATTACCGCTTAATTCATAGCCCAACACGAGTGACCACATACACGGCTAATACAATGCTATCATTTGCGAAAACAACGTATACATCACAACGGATAGATTTTTCTAAGTCACAGTACACACACACACGTACAATTGTATGTTAGTTATACATAATGGCGTGTTTTCCTTGTAAATTCCCTTCTGAATAATGTATGAGCATTAAGTGTGTGACTGGACAGATGTCTTAGTGTTTTTAGTTGTTTTAGTTTTATAATAGATTCTGTAAGAAATAAAGTTTATTTATAAATCTAATTTATTTTTAATTGTATTCTTACTTTGAAGTGGCAATGAGTAGGCCACGTCGCTCGAAGAACCGCCAACGTTGAGGAATAAAGGTTCTAGAGTGGCGACCACGTACGGGATGCAGTGTAGGACGCTGTTGACAGTTCTCTGTCTATAGCCGCGGTCCGGTCCGTCCGGGGTAGTACCACACTCTCGCAGAAGATCGACGAGTAATGGCAATGTGCTTCGTTTGGTGTGCGAGAGAGCCGGAAGCTCAATTGAGTGAGTTTAGGGATTGTAATAGTAGGCAGCGGCCTAGCTATACTCTTGGTATTTTTACTAAAAATTATTATAAATAATTACTAATTAAAATAGTTAGAGAACAGCATGTAGTGAGTGGTAGGCTACCTACTAGACATAAACCACGTTCTGTGTAGGTACTATCTAGACGTAGATACGCTTTGGAATGGCAGTCCACGTGGACTTCGTAGCTGTGATTGGCTAACGTAATTACGTTAGTTTATTTTATTTATAATGTAACCAGGTTGTTACAAAATATTAACTCTAAATTATTTTATTTTGTTATTTTTTTTATCACTACCACTATCGAACAATTAAATATGTTAGATATGTTTCTTTTGTCGGATACTTTTATGGCACTTCTTTTGTATGTCGATATAAATGTCACGGTGTATATGGCGTAGCACACTTGCTTTATATAGTGGTACGCTCAGCGGCTCCAATATTTTGAATAAACACCCATGTATAAACAGCTCGGCTCAAAGTTGAGTGTTCAGTAAACATGATCGTTTTTGTTTCATTGTTATTATTAATATTTCCTATTGTGACGATATTTTCAATACCTTTTGTCATATTGGATATATATATTATACTAGCTTCTGCCCGCGGCTTCGCCCGCGTAAAAGGTTACCTAAAGTTTTTCATCCCCTATTTTTATTTTAAGGGGTAAGGGTAAATTTTTTACAAAATTTTAATGTCATATTTATCAAATCAAATCAAATCAAATCAAATCATTTATTTTGCATAAGCCCCATAGGGGCACTTACATATTGTCAATTTTACATTGTTTTTTTATAATTAAATTTAATTAATCTACCACCGGATCGGAAAGCAGCCACATACTGAGAAGATCCGGCAAGAAACTCAGTGGGCTCGTCATTTTTTTTTATTATATTTTTTCACAAAAGAGTTTGGTTACATGTTTAATTTATGTTAGCTCCAGTGATATGCCCTTCGAGTAAAGATTCATTTTTAAAATTTTGTATATAATACAAAATTAAACTAAGAATTTTATTAAGACAGACAGAGTTATTTTCGCATTTATAATATTAGTAAGGATATTATATTCCATATACCTATTATCAAGGGATATGACGTGATATATGTATTGTCTAATTAATTCATATATTTTTCATGTAACTATAACTTAATATATTTATGTTAAGGTTTAATTTTGTTATAATTAATTAATTAAGAGTTTATATTATTCTTATGATTTTAAATTTTTCTTAAAATATTTTCTTATAATTATATGCTCTTATATGGTGATGGAGTAAGAATACAATTCGCCACCCTTTTTAATGCCCATGGATGTTGTAAAAACAGACTAAGAGATATCATATGCAGATAACATCTAAGCCAGAGATGGAAAACTCGAAATAAAACCCTTTATCAACGCGCCTGACCAGCGTGGTAGAGTCAATTTTCTTTCTGTATCTAAAGAGGTTCGAGCGCAGCAGTACGGGCCACCAAAAGCAAAGATCAGGTTCTAGTAGCCAGCTCACTCGGCGAAGAGAGACGCATTGTCGGGCGGGTCTAAAGGGTCGCGCGCCGACTCTTCTGTTGCCGCAGACGGATTTGGCAGGGTCTGACCAGATAGCCCGCAGCAAAAATAAAAGCACAGCAGTACAGCAGACACGTTATAAGAATCGCGGTCGTAAAATCGTTAGTTTTGAATAAGTACTTTAAAAAAAGGAGAAACTGTAGAAATGTCGGTGTTCGTGTATAGCATATGGTATTTTTGTTACTAAAAATAGTGATCCGAAAAAAAAAACATCCTATTTTACTAACTTAAAATAGTAAAGAGGAAAATGCACTAGTTGATAGTGGCTCAATAATAAATGGTCCAAACGTTCTTAGCTGACCGATGTCGTTTTAATTAATGACAGCCTGTCAAACCTTGCCTACGAATAGTTGAAGTTGATTTATTAGTTATCGAATGTGGTCCGGTCATTAATTTGATAAATTAGTAGTCTTGAGAGTAAACCACTTTTGACCACGAGATGTAGGTTTTTTTTTTAATCTAAAGAATTAAGCCTGGATAAGTTTTTATTTGATCATCATTATTATTATCTCAGGTCATATATGTACCACTGTTGGGTTCCGGCCTCCTCCATAATGGGAGGAAAATTTACCTAATATACCTCGCTGATCAGATGTGTTGGTATAGGGTTCTCATCGTTTTTTTTGCTATGATAACTTTACCCGGACTGTGGGTGAGTGCTGAGGGCTCTCAACCCGTAGGTTCTCATCGTCATTGGGTCGGTTATTAGTACCGAATCCTTAACATTCGTGGTCAACCCGGATCAGAATATAACCTATATATAATTCGAAATTTCCCTATGATAAAAATTAAATTTAATATGAACATTCTTCGTTGAAATATAATTGATAGGTTCGATATAACCCCAAACTCAATAAAAGTCTGTGCTTACGTTTACGATATTAAGCCTTCAAATTGGTTCTCGCTATACTGAACAACATAAACGAGAGATAAAAAGTCATATACTCGTATAAAGGACGCAGTAAAATGCTTAAAAAGTTTAATATTAGGTCCTTACATATGAAATTGGCATTTTGTACGGGAGAAATATAAAGTCAGTTATTTTTTGTAAAATATATTTAATTAATCAAAGTATGCACCATTGTTATCTATGCACTTTTGCCATCTTATAGGTACTTCATTGATCCCTTTACAAAAAAAAACAAGGGAGCGAGAATCAATAAGCTCTTTGAAGGCGGTTTGGACTGCCGCATTGGAGTTGAATTTTTTTCCTTATAAGAAGTTGTCCAAATTCCGGAAAAAATGGTATTCTGTTGGAGCAAGGTCCGGAGAGTACGGTGGATGTCGCACACATTCCAATTGTGCTGTGTGGTTGTCTGTTGTGCAGTGTGTGGTCTTGCGTTGTCATGAAGCAGCAGTGGCCTAGAGCGATTAACCAATCTCGGTTGTTTAGCAGCTAGTTCTTCTTTCATAGTTCGCAGTTGTTGAATAGATATCTGCCGTAATCGTTTGGCCAGATTTTAGAAAGCTGTAGGGAACAACACCAGTGCTAGTCCACCAAACACTCACAAGTAATTTTTTGTGACTAAATTTCCGTTTAGGGCAGGTTTTGGCTGGGTCTCCAGGGTTCAGCCATTGCGATGAGCGCTTCCGATTATCGTACAGTATCCACTTTTTATCTCAAGTAATGATTCGATTTAAAATCCCTTCATTATTGTGTCGGTTGAGCAAAGTAACACAGCAGTCGACGCGTGTTTGTAAGTTCGATTCACTCAATTCATGAAGTGACTCAAAACCCATCGTTCAAGTTTTTTACTTTCCCGATTTGCTTCAAGTGGATTAATACAGTTTTGTCACTTACCTCGAAGCCTGCAGCTATCTCTGAAGTGCTTTGTGATGGATCCGCTTCCACAACAGCATTTAATTCTTCATTTTCCACTTTGGTCTCCGGCCGTCCACGGGGCTGGTTCTGAAGGTCGAAATTTCCAGAACGAAAACGTTGAAACCAAAATCGTTCCGTGCTTTATTTTGCGACACCAGCGCCGTACACATCATTAATCCTTCGAGCTGTTTTTTCAGCACTGGTGCCACGGTAGAACTCGTACTCGTAAATATACCGTATTTCATGTTTTCCATTATGCGGTAATAAGCGACGCCAAAGAAAAAAATAATGAGGGAAAAACAAACACAATGAATGACTGTACCAGATAAATGAATTTATAATTTTGAATTTTTAACCAAAGAGATGATATTTCAGAACAAAGTGGTCAGTACGACAAAACGCTAATTTCATATGCAAGGACCTAATACTTACATTGAATAATATGAATAAGTTGGTATGGACATGTGATGAGACGGGATGAAAGTAATGTTGGGAGAAAAGTTTTAAGTATGAATGTTGTAGGCTTTAGGGGTAAGGGAAGACCGAAGAAAAGATGGATGGATTGCGTGTAGCATGATATGAATAGAAAGGGAGTAAACGCAGAGATGACATCGGATAGGATTGAGTGGAAGAAAAGGACACCAAGTCGACCCCAAGTAATTGGGAGAAGAGCAGGATAATGATGATTGAATAATATGAATAGCAATTTATTTATAGTATAACGAATTTTTCCATGACAATAAGATCCCATTGATGGTTTATAAGATAGCGATCTACCGTGCCAAGTATCATGTGTTCGATTCTCATGTAATTCAAATTCATTTATTGTGCATAAACCCTACGAGGGCACTTACATATTGTAATTTTTTTACATTTAAATTTAATCTAATAAACTACCACCGGATCGGAATGAGACCGCTAGTGAGAAGATCGAGCAAGAAACTCAGAGGGTTTGTCTTATTATATTTTATCTGTTATTTTTTTTTCATTCTATATAAAAAAAATATTACATGTTTATTATTTAATTAGCTCCAGTGCGATGCCCTTCGAACGCAATAGTTTCAATACAATATAAATGACCATGGCTGGACCGGAGCCCACAAGCGGCACCCGATCACGAGTTAACTACTAGAGCAGCCATCACTCCCCTCTGCCATCTTGGAATTAAGGGAGAGACGGGTTGTTCCACGCAGATACCACAAGCGGACCTTTCGGTGAGCATGCCCAATACCATGTACTACAAATGCAAAAAAGTCAAAGTTCGTCAGGCAAAACACGCTACGCTTTACAAGTATGTATAATTATTAAAAAATTAGTAACGAACCAGTTTAAAAAACAATGTAATTGCTGAAAGAGGAGCTGCTCATAGCCAGTCTGAACTATCGCTTAGATAATCCGAAATTTTATAATAACCTTTTTTACAGAGTCTGTTCTTGACAGCTCTTCTAAACTTGTCCATAGACATATTTCGGATATCAATAGAATATGTGTTCCATATTTTTTTAAGTGTAGAACAATAGTATATGTTTGCCATATTTTTTTTTAAGCGTTTGGGTGTAATTTGTGTCTGTTAATTATATGTTCTATCATCATTCATCATTCTGCTACTCTTATTCCAATTGCTTGGGATCGATACAATACCGGATCAGAATATAACCTATAAATAATTCGAAATTTCCCTATGATATTTTTTAGAAGTCAGAGACTTTCAACCGATAAGAAGACCGTCATTATCGTCAGCGTATTTAGAAATTATTATTACAATGGCTTCGAGTCCCGTATCATTATTCTTTTTCACTACGTATCACTGTTATGAGAGTATATTAAAAAAAACAATAGTATATATAAATAAGATATATATATATATATAATAAATTAAGATAATAAATAAATAATAATAGTTTCAAAAACCTATAAAATACGCTTGAAAAACATAGTTTCTTACGAGTATCATATGCTTTGTTTAATAAAAATAAAATAAGAATATAATAAAGGTTTTTGTCATTAATTTTCTAATCCTAAATTTGTTAACATTTTTTATTACCTTGGCATACACGTCCAGGGGGACATATATACCGCCGGGCGGACCACCGAAGACAAAGATCGGGTACCGGTGGTTCGCTCGCACGGCGAAGAAGAGATGCTTGCAGGGTTGGTTAATGGGGTTGCGCGCCGCCTCTTCCGTCGCCCCGGACCGATTTGGCGGGGTGCGACGTCCATAGCCCACCGCAAAAAAAAAAAAGGGGGGACATATATGAGTCGTGATAAACGCTTGAGCCTACTCCAAAATAGAAGAAAACTAGCCTAATATATCACACACACTGGTCAGATGTGATGTTTTTATTTTGAGTTTGCCTTCTTTTTCTTAAATTTTATATGCATAGTAATCCCTTACTCGTTTTTTACCACACCCACGTGTAAAGTAGATGTTGGATGTATATTCTTACTTCGTAAACACACGACAAAAATATTTAAAATAAAAACAAAGAATAAATGAAAACTATTTTGGATCAATTTGAAGGGTTAACACATGGAAGCTGTGAGCATCTGTATAAGTCCTTTTCTCCCAATTTACTCGGGTAGATTTGACCACAGACAGTCCGAGATACGCAGCCGTGTTCCTAACGAATCTGTGGTCTCTCACCGGAGGGCTTGTGATACATTTTACATTGGTTTTTGTTACATATTCTATACTTACAATTTAATTATAATTTAACTCTGTATGCACATATGATTTAGTGATTGATTGAAAGTGTCGTGAGTTCGGTTCCCACGTGACAATACTTTGTGCGATTTATAAACCTTACATAAACTGACATAAGGAAATTGACAAAGACTGTTGTTCTGGGTTTTGGGTGTAATTTGTGTCCTTTTGTTAATTTGACATTTGTAAAATCAGTTAATTGTATGTTTGTAAAAGAATTATCTTTCATCATCATCATCATCATCATCACAGCCCATATATGTCCCACTGTTGGGCTCGGGCCTCCTTCGTAATGGAAATTGACCTACTATACCAAGCTGGTCAGACGTATTGGTATAGGGTTTTATTTCGAGTTTTCTTTCTCTTGCACAGGTGTTATATGCATATATGTGTACTAAGGGATATCCCTTAGTCGTCTCGTACGATCAACCACGAGTAAGATAGGGGGTGGTGAATTGTATTCTTATTCACCACACGGATATTAAGCCTTTATTCAACAAAAAATAAAACAAATGACGAAGTGGTCTGATGGAGAAATATATGCCTGTAATCTCAAAAATTTCAGCAATTATTTCTTTAGGTTTTTTTTTTTTTATAAAAATTGATGTAGTAAGCAATTGGAAATGGATATTGTTATTTTTTAGGGTACATATATTTCCATTATTGTACATGAATTGCTATTAACAGAATTTACCACTCACCATAGTCTGGACTGCATAATTGTCTGTCATTAAGGTAAATAAAAGAAAAAAAGCGCTATTGCACATCCTACTGGTCTTGTAGGTGATTTTTAACACTATATCCTTTTTTTAAAGAGCATTCCCTTAAGGGATGATTGAAACTATAAATAAAGAAGGAACCAATTAACCATATAATAAACTCAGCCAAATAACTAATCAATTCGCCACGAACACGCATCATCACAATAACCTAAAAAATAACAAGTCATAATATCCCGCCATTTTTGAGAGTAGCGCCGCCATTTTGAAAGCGAGCTTATTTTTTAAAATATAACGTTGAGAAGTTGTTGAATGGATGAGCACCTTGGGATTTCAACGTTCATTTCAATTAGGATTACTGTAATGTGAAAGCAGATGGCTTTTTATACTTCTTTTTTTACTATCTTTTTTTTTAAAGTAAATAGTTCGTGACAAAATTTCAAAATTTTTCTTTTCTTTTTTATTGACGCAAAGGAATTTTTGCTTGTTATGGCGGGATACTTTCAATATATACAAATGTTAATTATTTTGTTTGAATTTTTATTATAATCAAAAATTAAAATTTATAGTATAGGATTTCAAGTTATCATGGTCACTAATATTCATAGAATTATGGTTACTGAGATTTATAGCATGTAAGTACTTACGAATTGCTGATATTATTATATTCGGCATTATTGCAAGCGCCATGAAAACGTTAGAATTGAAATAGCTGCGAGAAGGAAATTCATTCGGGTAGAGAGATGTGTTTGACAGCATATGAACTTATTTAGTCGAAGCTACTTCAGTGATCATGACGCTAGTAATAGTGGCGAAATATTAGAAACTTGTAAGTAATAAAGGTATAATATCCCGTGACCTATAATTTGGTGAGCATAATTTATAGTGTCCACGAGTGGTCCTGCGTGAAATTGAATTTGGAAATACTGATTAGATTATTTAGTTTGATAGTCCAGTTGTTATTTGTTCAACAAATAATTAGTACATAAGTAGAAAATAGTGCTAAATATTTAAATTTACTTCTATGTGATGAGCAGCCTTCTGAAGTTTAACTTATAAATATGGATTTGACACGTATTTTGTCTCTGAATGAAGCATCCTCATCCGCATGTTTGATTCTATTGGTTTATGGTTAGAAGTGTTTTCTGTTATATACGACAGCCATTAATAATTTTTAATGGACATTTTTTACAAGTGATGCCATAAGTGTATTTGATATAGTCCAGTTATAATTTATAACAACATATTA
Source organism: Lymantria monacha (assembly GCA_905163515.2). Lineage (NCBI taxonomy): Eukaryota > Metazoa > Arthropoda > Insecta > Lepidoptera > Erebidae > Lymantria > Lymantria monacha. The sequence continues at coordinate 5,430,748 of LR991105.1, read as the reverse complement.
AAAAAATATATATTACCTGCTCTAAAGGGTATCATAATATGGCTTATATTAAATAAACGTGTATACAATTTTATATAACAAAAAAGTAATTTAAAAATATGACTAGCCCAATTGAGTTTCATGGCGTATCTTCTCTAACGGCCTTGTTCCGTTTTGATGGTAGATTATTAGATTAATTTTGAAATAAAATATAAAATTAACAATACAAATCTCTTGTAGGGTTTGTATGTAAATGATTTCTATTTAATTTTTTACTGAAAAAGCAAGAGAAAAGAATAAAAAATTATATACACAGTGAACAAGAAATAGGAATGTAAATAATAGTTCTTCTAACAATATAGACAAGAATACCGTGACAGACGAGTTATGTGATTTATATAAATATGTATATATTCTAGCTCTATTTTATAAAATCACAAAAATATATTTATTTAAAAAAAATATCAAGCCCTTTTGTAATGGACAGTCGTGTTCGCGGCTATTTTTAGTCTATGGCGGGCATAAATAATAACTGTCATAATGAAGTAGATATATTATCTATGGCATATACTTTGGCAGTTACCCAAAGATTATATGTTAAAAAAAAAATTCTGTCTTAGAACATTTTAAAAAGATTGTATGATTTATTAAACCAAAAATTTTTATGCCTTTGTAAAATTCGAGAAATTCTTGTAATGTCATATGGATGTTTTAGATGGAATTATTTATTATATGTTGGTAGTCTTGCTTAATACTAAAGTGATTTTGGTAGACACAATAAAGTATCATCATGTTCAAGATTACTGTTGACTCATTCAAATATTGTTATATAATAACTTTTTTATAGATTGATCTACGGTGCGGGGTAGACCCCGTACTAAGAAATAAAAACTTGTGTCACGGGGGACTTTACTAATATATAATTTACAAACACAAATATGACCTCAAAACAATCTTTTGCGAATCGCACAAATAATTTCCCAGCGTGAAAATAGAGCCCTACTTTCTAGGCAATCATTAAATACATTTATTTATTTTAGCATATTGTCCGTATGGTAACGGAGTAAGAATACAATTCACCACCCACCCCCTACCTTACTCGTGGGTGATCGTAAGAGATGACTAAGGAAACGAAAGAAGACGAATCAAAACCCTATACCAACACGTCTGACCAGCTTGATATAGTAGATCAACTTCCCTCCCATTATGAAGGAGGCTCGAGCCCAACAGTGGGACATATATGAGCTGAGATGATGATTAATTTAGCATATATACGTCCCACTGTTGGGCCTGTGTTTCTCCGCAGTGGGAGAGAAATTGACCTAAAATACCACGCTCGTCAGACGTGCTGGTTTAGAGATTTCATTTCTAATTCTCTGTCGTTTATTTATAATAATTAAATCATATTCAGTGTGGTGACGGAATGAAAATACAATTCACCACCCTCTCTCTTACCCGTGGGTGATCATAAGAGACGACTAAGGGATATAAAATGCATATAACATCTATGCAAGAGAAGGAAAACTCGAAACAAAACCCTATACTAACACGTTTGACCAGCGTGGTATAGTAGGTTAATTTCCCTCCCATTACGGAGGAGGCCCGAGCCCAACACTGGGACATATATGGGCTGTGATGATGATAATGATGATGAATCAAATCATTAATAGTATACCAAAACGTTTAAAGATTTTTATGTAAAAATATCACCTATGTCGTGGCTCTACAAAACGCGGTAACACTATTTCTATTATGTGATATTTTCAATTTAAAAATTCCTCAATAATTAAAAAAAGTATTTCCGTGATGGCTAGGAAATGAAAATTTAGAAAATATAAGAGCACGAAATTGAAAACAGTTTTAAAACTTTTAAAAATAATGCTTATGTGTCATAAACTTTTATCATTGAAGGGATAAGTTGCGATGTAATTCAGTTTAATAAAATTTTCTTTGTTTTATTTCTTACGGTAACAGACGAACAAACTGTACTGTGTTCTTTTTTTGGCCTAAAAACTGTACAGCAGATGATAAATGTTGCTGCCGCTTTTAAGATTAGACTTAACTATCCATCTTTCAGAGCTGACTTGCAGCTGTTCATCTTCTTTGCTACGGTTCTCTGCGGGCAATAAGCGTAAGGAGAGTACCGTTTTCCTGTTCATTTTCAGTGCAGAGCCTAGGAAATACCAGTAGCTAGAAAGACTAACGAACCCACTCCCGACGTATACCTTCCTTTTTTTTTATGTTGTGTGTGTGGTGGACTATAGAGGCGGTCGCACCCCGCCAAATCAGTCCGGGGCGACAGAAGAGGCGACGCGCAACCTCATAGACCCACCATGCAAACACCTCTCTTGGCCGTGCGATCGGGTCACCGGTACCCGATCTTTGTCTTCGGTAGCCCGCCCGCTGTGCTGATTACTCGTTTGCCATCATAAACAATAAAAAGGAAATATTTTAACGAAAAAATAATTTTAGTGAATGCAAATTTTGTTATTTCGCCGCTATAGTTGGTTGTATTCAGCGGCTACTCAAAATTTCATTGTCAGACGTACACTGGCCGCACCGCACAACTAGAATACGTAATTCTGCCAATTCAGGTCACAATATAACCGCGTGAATGCTAAAGGTTCGTACTGACTGAGAGTTATATATAATTCTTCTTAATGAAGATGTGTGGTAGCGGCTTCGAATACTACCAACTCTTACTTTGCTCATGGATGTTGTAAGAGACGACTAAGAGCCTTATAACGGCCTAGATCAACTCTATCTGATGCTGTTTGGTCAACAATTACATTCCCAAGGAGGGTTGACGTCTGGCAGGCGGCTGGTCATAAAACTATTGCTAATAACTTCTACAATATGTACTATGAAAGAAGAGTACATATTATATCGACCTCAAGTAATTGGGATAAGATTAGAAGAATGATGAATTAATCAAAATATTCAATTTAAATCACTACTGAATATAATTCATTAGCAGATTTATAATTCTATGAAGGTCGCAGGCAACTGTTGGATGCACAGGACCGTTATGAATGGCAATCTCGTAGGGAGGCCTAAGTAGAAGGTCCAACAGTGGGCGTTTACGGACTGATGGATGGATGGATGGATATATAATTTGCACTTACATAAAACTAAATCACGTGTTGTGAATGTAGAAACAAGAAAGAGCGCGCTATTTGGGGCATCTTAAAGTTATTCTCTCATCATTTTTTCATAACGCGCCTAAAGAAGTATATCATCAAAAAGGTATAAACTATTATAATCACCTCAAAAGCTAGTGTATAGGCTTCGTAAATTGGATATAGTCCAAACTCACATGAATTGGTCCACCACCTTGCATATAAATGAAGTTTGTTGGTTTCATTTTGAACAAGTAATTCGCAACCCGCTCGTAATAGTCGAAAGACTTTTGATTGGAATAACAGTTCTGAACGTGATTTGATTCCAGATTCAGTAAATCACAAAACAAAAAAATAATTTTTGTGCCTAGACTTTTGGAAATCCAATTAATAATACGCATGTGAGTTGGTTTATTAAGCTTTCTAGCCTTAACTAATAAATTCGTGATGATTCATCTGGTGTTTACGCGAATTTTATATCATCATCATCATCATCATCACAGCCTATATATGTCCCACTGTTGGACTAGGGCCTCCTCCGTAATAGGAGGGAAATTAACCTACTATACCGCGCTGGTCAGACGTGTTGGTATAGGGTTTTGTTTCGAGTTTTCCTTTTCTTGCATAGAAGTTATATGCGTTTTATATACCTTAATCGTCTCTTACGATCATCCATGGGTAAGATAGGAGGTGATGAATTGTATTCTTACTCCATCACCACACGGATAATTTTATATTATTATATTTTTTTTTTTTTTGATAAGAAAAAGTAAGCCGCCTCTTAATAGTCATTTAATTAGTATTATCACCCTCTCAGTTTTCTGGTCTGATCTTTCTAAGTGTGGCTGCGTTCTAATCCAGTGGTAGCTTATGAAGTTTTTAGATTAAAATTTATAAATTGTTATAATATTATAATTACTATAAATTTAATATATAATAACGAACTAAAAACAATATAATTTTAAATAGAACCATGATTTTTTTTTGTACTGACTAATTTTAATTATAAATGTCGGTTAACATTTAATAATTAATATTGTAGAGGGTAGATATAAATCTTTTTAATAATGATGACTCTTGAGATAGCGCAGTGGCTAAGATACCAAACCATCGTACCAGTGTCGTGGTTCGATTCCTATGCAAGGAAATAATATACAATATTTTTATGATTCATAATTTATTATTCAGAGTCTGAGTGTAATTTGTATCCATCAACTCATATATTTACAAAAACCGTGGCAGTATAAAGATTATTGCCTTGGAGTCAGGTGTTGTCTTTTTTAAGATAAAAAAAAACAATGCCTGTTGTCGTTGAAGTTTTAATTTGACGTTAGACAACTCTCGGTACCATGAACGGCGAAAACTGTTCAAAACGTGGAGCAATTAAAAATCAAATACAAACGCGATATAATATTTAAAAAAAAAATATTTCAAATAGTAAACTCATCATTTGGAAATGTGACATATGTCAAAAATATAAGATTTATTTTCATCCCAACTCATATATTCCCACTGTTGGGCTTGAAGCCTCCTCCATAATGACAGAGAAATTGGCCTACTATACCACGCCAATCAGACGTGTTGTTCTTTTAATGTTATATGCGTTTTATATCCCTTAGCCGTCTCTTATTATCACCTACGGGTAAGATAAAGGGTGGTGAATTATATTTTTATTCCGTCACCATACGAATAAGATTGGTTTAAAAATATAGGAACATTGAGTAACACATTTTATTTTGAAACAGCCGGCTTGTCTATTATATATAATCACATCAATTAGTTTATCATCGAATTACTAATAAATGAAGTATGATTTCTTATGTTTACGCAAGCATACACATTTGAAATAAAACTATTTTTATGAATTGTATCGTGTTTGTATTTCATTTTTAATTTCTTGATGGTTCGAAAATAATTATAAAACTTAATAACTGATTACCCGCGTAAGATATAAATCTCTGTAATAACAATGACTTGTTGGACGTTAGACACCTTAGTTTTGTCGTAACTATGAACGCTGTAAAGTATTCGAAACGTCGCGAAATTAAAAATCAAATAAAAACACGATAGAATCCGCAGAAATAGTTTTATTACATAAATTAATTTTGTTACGATATTATAAAAAAAAGCCAAGTAATAGTCAGAAATCGTTCGCAAATAATGGATATAAATTATATCCATGAATGCTATATTTATAAGTTAAAATTGATTTTATAAATTTACCCAAGAATTCTATTAAATTTATAACCAGTCCCTGAATAAAATATTTCGAATTTAATATATCCTCAAAAAATAATCGGTCTGATTCTTCTTCTTATTAACCCGATTCACTTTGACAGTCTTTTTCATTAGTGAGGCTAATTATTACTTTATTCTATTTATGCTAATCAGCTTTCCAAATCATGTAGCGCTATTTGCTTCTCTCTCTTTTGGGTCTTCTATCATTAAACCCACTCTCTATCATGTTCTTACGGACTATCATCAACCAGTAGTAATAAACTTTAAACTAATAAACTTTTTGTTGTTATTGTTTTACCTCACTCTCATCTTTATAGGATGTTTTTGCATCGAAACTGCTCATTATTACGACACAACGAGTCGGTATTATATTTCCAGTTTTCCTTATCTTGCAGTTATATTGTTTTCTAACATTAATTGTCTTGGGGGGGAAATTGACCTACTATACCACGCTGGTCAGACGTGTTGGTGTAGGGTTTTGTTTCGAGTTTTTCTTCTCTTGTATAGATGTTATATGCATTTTATATCCCTTAGTCGTCTCGTACAGTCACCCACGGGTAAGAAAGGGGGTGGTGAATTGTATTTTTACTCTGTCACCACACGGATTTAAAATATTATGTTGGTTAAATGGTTTGGTCTATAGTTTTATTTCAAAGTTCTTTTGAAATATTCTAAGTTCTATTGCAAAATTGTTTTTCTACTTGTGTACCTTAGTCGTTTATTACGATCATCTACGGGTAAGGTGTTGGTAATTACATATTATTTGTTATTACCCCATTGGCACATGGACAAAATATAATTAAGAATAGATTCCATATTACCATAATGATTTTTACGCGACTATTATAAAACTATTTTTACGGATTCTATTGTGTTTGTATTTGATTAATTACCCGACATTTTCAATGACAGTATAAAATTTTATATATATAATCATTTTTACTGGCAATGAATTTGTATTAAAATGTGGGTTAAAATTTAATAACTAATACTGTAGCAGTTAGATAAATAATCTCTGGATTAACGATGACTTATTGGACGTGAGTCACCTTAGTCCTCCTATGACCATGAACGCTGTAAAGTGTTCGAAACGTCGGGAATTTTAAAAATAATTACAAACGCAATAGAACCCGTAAAATAGATCAATATTACCATAAAAATTACCCATTATGAATAAAATCAATATTACCATCAAATAATTGAAAATTAAGTTCCTAATAGTATTAAAAAGAGAAATCTACAAATTACATGAGTATATATATGTCTTCCCCAAAGGACTTATGCCACATAAATTCTAAAGATACATTAAAACGAATTCTGCAATTGTAAAAGTGATATTCTTAGAAATTTTCATTTAAATTTACACCGTATAGCACCGCTGATAAAGCAGAAAATTATACGTCAGCAAATGAAATAAGAGTATATTCGAATTCACTGATTCTCTTGGCCTTTTTTTTTCTTCAAAGGCTCGTTTTCGTTGCTTGAAGTGAAAATTGAATTTAAAATGCTTGACTTGTATAGAAATTGTTCCTCTTTTCATTTCCTCACAATTGTGTTTTGTCAAGAGATTTGGGGTTTTGTTGGATCGCACTTCTAAGGTTGTGCTGGAAAAAAAAATTGATTCGTAATTACATTATATGTTAATTAAAGAAAGAATACGTTAACATTTTACTTTGATTTTTTTTAACTATTGTTCATAATTAATTAGGTTTCAATCATTGTCTTTGATTATTATTTATTTTCGTTTGGTCTTTAATAAAAATAAAGGTAGGCAGGTAGGTATAGGCACCTGGAAACGTTATGGTCGTTCAACTGTACGTTTTCAGCGATAATTTTTCTTATGTACATGCAGGATCTGACATGAACTACCTGCTGCAGTGTTTTCCAAACGCTATGACATATCTTTCTTCAAACGAGGTTCACTTTTGTTACGGTTGGCAGTATACTGGCTATCCTCTTGTCTAACATATTCAAACGAGCAATTCTTGGAAACGGTACCAAAAATATTCATGAAATTTAGCATGCAGGGGGTTTTGGAGCGTTCGACCGTCGGGGCCCTGCTACGCCTGAGGCAGACGGCCGCGGAGGCTGTCACCGGCAGAGGAGTGCTGTTGGCAGTGTCGTTGGACATCGCCAACGCATTCAATAGTCTGCCATTCAGCTGCATCAGGGAGGCGCTCCGATTTCATGGAGTGCCCTTGTACCTGAGGCGGCTGGTGGCAGACTATTTGGAGGGGCGCAGTGTCCTCTACGCGAGCCCCGCAGGGGGCATTGTGCGGACGCCCATGTCGTGCGGCGTTCCGCAGGGGTCGGTATTGGGGCTGACTCTGTGGGACATCTGTTACGACTGGGCGTTGAGAGTGAGTCTCCCCCCGGGCTGAGCGTGATATGCTATGCTGACGACACGCTCGTCATAGCCCGGGGCAGGACACTCGAAGAGGCGGCGAGCCTGGCCACTCTTGGCACCGAGGAGATGGTCAGGCGAATCGAAGCGCTGGGGCTCAGGGTGGCCCTAAATAAGACGAAGGCCCTTCTATTCCATGGGCCCCGCGTAAGGCTGCCTATCGGCGCCTCGTTAGTCGTCAACTCCATCCACATCAGTATCCAGGCCCATATGAAGTATTTGGGTCTGGTGCTCGACGGGTGTTGGTGGTTCCGGGAGCATTTCCGCAGGATTGCTCCCCGGCTGGTCGGCGCGACGTCCGCCCTATCGCGGCTCATGCCGAATGTGAGCGGACCCAGTTTCGAGGGCCAACGGCTGTATGCGGGGGTGATCCGCTCAATGGCCATGTATGGCGCACCCGTGCAGGCGAGGGCTCTGAACGCCTAGCTCAGGGCGGTTCTGTGGAGGCCACAGAGAGTCATGGCGGTCAGAGCCATTCGCGGGTACCGCACGGTGTCGACAGAGGCAGCATGCCTATTGGCCGGGACATCCCCGTGGGACCTAGAGGCGGAGATGCTCTCCAACCTCTACTGGCGGGTTACCTCAGTGCGCGACGAGGGTGGCTCCCCATCGTCGTCATCATCGAGATAGCCACCTGGCGCGAGGATGCCCGCCGAGATGTCATCGCCCGTTGGGCTACGCGGCTGGAGAGGCCTAGACACGGTGTTGTTACCATCGAGGCCCTCCAGCACGTACTGATGGAGTGGATGGAGCGGCGGCACGGAGTGCTCTCCTTCTGGTTGGTGCAGGTCTTGTTGGGGCACGGTTGCTTCGGCAAGTACCTGCACACGGTCGTGAGGAGGGAGTGGACTCCGTCCTGCCACCATAGCAGTAGCGACGAAGACACGGCGCAACATACGCTCGAGGTAAGTTCGGGCTGGGACGAGCAGCGCCGTAACCTCGTCGCTGTCATCGGTGCCGACCTGACGCTGCCGGTTGTCGTGAAAGCCATGGTCGCCGCCTTCTGCGAGGCTGTCATCTTGCAGAAGGAGGCGGCGGAACGAGTCCGGGAGGATTCCCGTGACCCGGGCCGCCGCCAGCGGCCGGGGCGGCGCAGGCGCGAATATCTGCGCCTGATGTCGCCTTAAACGAGGCTCCCGGTGATTGGACCGGAGAATCGTCCGGTCACCCGACGTGAGGCCGCCGCGTGAGGGTGACGACCCGACGGCGAAAGCTGTCGGGGCGTCGACACGGGAGGAATCCGTAAGGGTAAACCGCCGGGCGGGCCACCGAAGACAAAGACCGCGTCCCAATTCCTGACGCTGTCGACCATCGCTCGCGCAACAGCCGGCAGCGTCAGGTCGGCACCGATGACAGCGACGAGGTCACGGCGCTGCCCGTCCCGACGACATCCATGGTCCACCCTACAGGAAAAAAAAAAAGGGGGGTTTTGGAGGCGATTACTAGGTTTCCTTTATAAAAAAATATTGTTTTGTTAGTAGTTTTAGGCAACAAAAAATATAATTTTTCATTGTCTGTAACTATTAAAATATGAAGGCAAATTATGACGCTGTCATTAATAATAGTGAAAGCTCAATTAGAAAATCGAGCAGTCTAACCGAAACCGGTTCGGATCCTTAGTTTCTCTTTTTGTTATTTTTGTCTTTTTAATTTTTCCATTATTTTATTTATTATATTTTAATATATCTTCTAAAACACACTGAAAAGAAAATACCAAACCAGGTAAACCAGATATATACTACTAAACTACATAATCCTTAGAATAACTTCTTTTTGCGGCGGATTATGGTCTGGTTACACCACGCTAAATCTGTCCGGGGCGATAGAAGAAGCGGCGCGCGACCCCATAGACCCGATCTGCATGGTACCTCTCTTCACCCAGCGAGCGGACTACTGAAATCTGGTCTTTGTCTATAATGGCCTGCCTGGCAAGCGGTAGAATCACTTAACATCAAGTTTACTGCTTGGTCGTTTGACATCATAGGCAATGAAATAAACAGGCCTCCTTTATTTTTTTGGGCGTGAGTTACGATCGGCGCACTCCTTGCACCATTCCGTCCGGGGTGACAGAGGGGTGTGAGCACGCATACCCGTATTCGACCCGTGGCACGTCGCCTTCGTCGTTTAGCCGACCAAGCAGAGCAAAGTGACTTGACATCAGTGGTCGTCCCGACGGAATACCCCCTAAGGTAGTACCCTCTCCTCGACCAACGTCCCCCCTCAGGGAGGACGTCGGTCTTTTCTCACGCGGGCAGCCTCTCAGCGGGTGACGGACTTATTCAAACAGGCCTCCCTAAGAGAATGTCACTTAGTATAGTTCTGTGCCATATTATTATATTGAGTTAGTTAAAAGCATTTAAATTTTATTAATTAGACAGAGAGAGCAATACAAAATTTGATGTTTTTGGTGATTTTATGCCGTATGTATTTGATTTTTAATTTACCAAAGTTTTGAACACTTTAGAGGATTCATAGTTATGAAATAACTAACTGCTGACTGATATTTTATTTCAAATCTATCTATTTATTTAATATCTTTAAACGAGGTTTTTTTTTTGTATATTTCTTTATATATTTGTGATCATTATCATCTCAGTCCATATATGTTAGGATGGAGGCTGCTCCGTACTGAGAGGGAGTTTGACCTATACCATGCTGGTCAGGCGTGTTTAAGAGTTATTTCATTCGTTTTCCATATTTTGCATAAATATTATATGCATTTTATATCCCTTAGTAGTCTGTTATGATCACCTACGGATAAGATCACTATCTTACCATGGTCACCACGCGAAAGATCTATATTTGTATATTTCTATAATTTCATAATCTCGACAACAGTAACAGGTTTTTTATTAAAAACTTATAATGTGGTTATGGGGGTGATAAATTGATACAAATAGGATTAATTTATAGAAAATCTTGTTTTTAACTAATGAAAAAGAAACTTAGAATATGAAGTTAAATTTGGTCACTCTTAACAAGAACAGAAATAGCTAAGTTGGATAATTTAGGGGTATATTTCACACAAACGAGTAAGCGGCACACCCAATAGTAAGTGTTACTTCTGCCCACAATTAGCATACGTAATAATGATCATCATCATCTCAGTTCATATAAGTACCACTGTTGGGCTCGAGCCTCCTCCATAACGGGAGGGCAATTAACCCAGTATACCGCTATACGATGGTCAGACGCGTTGGTATAATAATAGTATTAATTTAACATTTTTAATGTGTAGGATCACATTGTTGGCAGTTCTATGCAGAGCCGAATTAAGCGCGCGGGGCCTGTAGCAAAATCTGTCAAGGGGCCCCAGATTTGCTTTAGGTAAGGTAATTAAATAAAACAAACTGATACAAATAATCTTTTCTAAATTTAATACGGGCAAATTTAGAGCTAACACTTTCAATATTGACTTTTTTAAGCAAATCATGCTCTATATTCATCAAAGTGAGATAAAAATATTTTACACTCCTATTTAATTTGAAATTTTTTTACGGTTACACTCCCGCGGTTGGAGTGCGGGGCCCTCCAATTCGCGGGGCCCGTAGCATTTGCTACTCTTGCTACGTGGCTAATCCGGCGCTGGTTCTATGTCTACAGCCACGGACGGTTCCATCGGTAACATCATACTCTCGCTGAATATCGAAGCCTAAGCAGTGAAAATGCGCTTCGTTCGGTGAGCAAGAGAGCCATCTGTCCACCTTTCTGAGTGAGTTTGGGGTTTTTATTAGTAGGCAGCGGCCTAGCTGTATCCCTGATATTGAAAAGGTTCATAGACGGCAGTAACACTTACTAACAGTTCTGAAAAAAAGCTTGTAATTGAATACTTATAAAACATAATTGCTGTTTCAAAAACATTACACTATCTATTCAAACTCATTTTTTTTTTAATCCTTAACCAACAATATCATATAATAAGCCGTGACAGACGGATGGACAAATGAAATTATACAAGTACCGAGGTAATTCGCTGACGTAATTACTTTTTAGGGATCACAAGCGTTGTTTGAGCTCTAAGGGATATTTTTAATGCTCAATTTGTGCGAGATTAATATCGGCTTACCGTACCGCTGTATCTGGTTGCGTGGGGTCAAGCTTAAATGTTTTGTTTTCGTTTTTGTTTCATTATTAACTAACTTCAGCCACGACTTTTTATGTGTGAATATGTATTGTATTTCATCATCATCATCATCACAGCCCATATATGTCCCACTGTTGGGCTCGGGCCTCCTCCGTAATGGGAGGGAAATTAACCTACTATACCACGTTAGTCACACGTGTTGGTAAAGGGATTTTTTCAAGTTTTCATTCTCTTGCATAGATTTTATATGCGTTTTATATCCCTTAGTCGTCTCGTACGATCACCCACAGTTAAGATAGGGGGTGGTGAATTGTATTTTTACTCCGTCACTATACGAAAATAAAAACAATGAAATATTCTACAAACGCATTTTTATTTGCCTGCCCCGCTTTTAAGCTGTCGGTAGTGCAGCCCCACCTCCAGATTTTCTTCAACGTGGAGATTCCTACAATTACAAAGCACGAAAACAGCATTCTAAATTCATGTATTGTTCATTGTATACTTACTCCGTTATCACATAGATAACGTATTTTATTTACTATATATGTATATAAAGAAGTTGGTAGACTGACTCATCAACGAGGTACGAAAAATACTGGTATTAGATATATTGAATTTTTAGTAACTTTTTTTGCAACACACAGATTCGGTAAGAGCTTTACGAAATTCAACATTTTGAATGAATGCAGTGGCAAAGTTTTATAGAAAGAAGAAAGGTTATTCATTATCTTCAAATAAAGTAACGACCATCATCATTCTCCTACTCTTATTCCAATTACTTGGGTTGGATACAATATATACTCTTCTTACATAGTACATATTGTAAAAATTATTGACAACAGTTTTATGACCGGCCGCCTGTCAGACGTCAAACCTCCTTGGAAATATAATTGTTGAACAAACGGCATTAGATGGAGTTGGCCCGGTTCATTATAAGGCTCTTAGTCGTCTTTTACGACATCCACGAGCAAAGTAAGGGTTGGTAGTATTCGTAGCCGTGCTTTCTTAATTGAGCTGTGTGGTAAGACAGCTAAATTAAAAAAAGACCATTGTTATTAAAACAAAAATAGAACTTCTTGAAGTCTATTGCAGCGCCACCTATACAGGGTCTGGGCGTTATCTTGAATTATTCTTAAAACCACCTGGATATATCGACAAAATTTTAACAGTCAAGGAAGCAATAATGTATCGAAGCTACCATTCCTAATTAAATTTTCTAAAGTGAAAAAATATAGATTCCTTTATTTTCATTATTTAATAATAATATACGTGTCATCATCATTATTACAGCTCATATATATCCCACTGTTGGGCTCGAGTCTCCTCTACCATGGGAGGGAAACTAATCGACTATACCACGCTGGCCAGACGTGTTGGTATAGGGTTTAGTTTCGAGTTTTCCTTCTCTTGCATATATGTTGTATGCGTCTTATATCCCTTAGTCGTCTCTTACGATCACCCACAGGCAAGATAGAGAGTGGTGAACTGAACTGAAACTGATTCTCACTCCGTCACCACATGGAAAGTGGTTATTATTATATATATGTATTATTGCAATATACGTGTATTAAATTGTAATTTACTCAATTTTAGTAAAAGAAAGTAAGACGCCCTTTCAAAAATAATTAGAATTATGACCTTTGAATGAAAACTCAGAACTTTTCTTGCTAGATCTTTCTCAGTGTGCTCGCATTCCGATCGAGTGGTAGCTTAATAGTTTCACTAGTTTTTTTAAACTAGTAAACTGCCACAATATAATAATTATCATAAAATAAATGTTTGATACTGATCAATAATTATCCGTGTGGTGACGGAGTAAGAATACAGTTCACCACCCCCTATCTTACCCGTGGGTGATCGTAAAAGACGACTAAGGAATATTAAACGCATATAACATCTTCGCAAGAAAAGGTGAAGAAGGGAAAATTGAAACAAAACCTGTACCAATATGTCTGACCAGCATGGTATAGTAGGTTTATTTCCCTTGCATTTTGGAGGAGGCTCGAGCCCAGGACATATATGAGACCGGGACATATACGAGCTAATATGCGAATACTGATCATAAACAATATAAAATTTTATATATAAAATAATTTTTTTTTGAACTGGCAATGGATTTGATACTGTATGCAGACACTTCTGTAATAACGATTACTTGTTGGACGTGAGGCGCCTTAGCCCTCCCATGATCGTGAATGCTATAAAGTGTTCGAAACGTCAGGCTATTAATAATCCAATACAAACACGATAGAATCCGTAAAAATAGTTTTCTTTTCAAGTATAAGTATGTTAATAAAATGAAAGCGTGTCACTTCAAGGATATGTGTTTATTTTCATGTGGAAAAGGAAATTATAAAATGGCTATTAATTAATTTAAATATCGTACACATAGAATACCCAAAATCAAAATAGCTATTTGGCAAACACACAAATGTTCAATTCAAAAATAAATCAAGTCACAATCAAATAACCATGGGTTCGGACATCCGGTCCTTTGATCCGTAATGCATTGACAACTCTGTAACAAAATTGGCTTAAAGGACCAAGCAACAAACAATTTAATTACATTCAAGACTATATAAGGGTCTTATTCTGTTAATCTTATTTGTAGTCCACAAGATAACTGAATCATCATTCTCCTACTCTTATCCTAATTGCTTGGGTTCGATACAATATGTACTCTTTTTTGATTGTACATATCGTAAAAGTTATTGGCAATAGTTTTATGACCGGCCGCCTGTCAGACGTTAATCCTTGGGAATGTAACTGTTGATCTAACGACATCAGATTGAGTTGACCCAGGTCGTTATAAGGCTCTTAGTCGTCGGTTACCACATACACGAGCAAAGTAAGGGCTGGTAGTATTCTTAGCAATAAAATGGCTCACACAGCCAACAAGATAACTGAATGTATATGGAAAATAGAACCGGAATAGTTTTCACATAATATGTCTGCTTTTTTTCGTATGGAGAATGAATATAATTAACCACTTCAATTCCTGACCGTGGATGTCGACATTTCAAATCGTTACAAGATAAGCTATGAACAATTAAATATAACAATTTTAATAGTGGTAGGACCACGCTGTTGACAGTTCTCTCTCTACAGCCGCGGGCTGATCCGTCCGAGGTAGTACCACACTCTCGCAGAAGATCGACGTCTGAGTAATGGCAATGTGCTATTGCGCTTCGTTCGGTGAGCGAGAGAGCCTGTAGCTCAACTGGGTAGGTTTGGAGATTATAATGGTAGGCAGCGGCCTAGCTATAGCCATGGTTATAGCAAAGTTCCATGGGCGGCAGTGACACTTATCATCAGGTGTGCTACGTGCTCGTTTGCCACCATAAGCAATAAAAATATAAAATTAAAAAAAAATATATATTACATATGTCTTATTTTTAATAGTATCGGCTCTGCATAAATGAGTAGTCAAATGGTTTCAAGATATTAAATAAATAAATAGATATGTAATTATCCTATGATGCGAAAGGGAATGCTCTGATGGTTCGGACATGTAGAAAGGATGCCGAACGAACGTCTGGTTAAGAAGATACACAATGCGAAAGTGGAAGGATGACCGGGAGAGACCGAGACTCACTTACCTAGATCGGATTGGTCACGTACTGAAGGAAGGTGGAGTCAAGAGTCTCCGAAACCGGCGAGCGTGTATGAAGAGAATTATGAATGTTGAGGAAGCGAGTTAAGTATGCAAGGATAGAGTTCTCTGGCACTCTGTTCTCTCTGCCTACCCTGTAAGGGATATGGCGTGATGATATATATGTATATAATTATCCTATCTAGGATATGCATTAATAATAATAACCGCAGTAGCTTAAGATAGAGCAAACCGCCAGGATATTAAATTTGCAGCATGCTTTTAAGATCCCTATGGAATACATATATGTACATTCTTCTTCTTCTCTACTTATATACGTCCCACTATTATGTACAAGCCTCGTTGATAATGGAAGGTAAATTGATCTTATGTCCTAAGTTAGTCAGATATTTTAATATAGAATTTTATTTATTAAGACGGAATATACATATTTTTATTTTTATTGATTTTGCCGTGTGGTGACGGAGTAAGAATACTATTCACCACCCCATATCTTACCCATCGGTGATCGTACGAGACGACTAAGGGATATAAAACGCATATAACATCTATGCGAGAGAAGGAAAACTCGAAACAAAACCCTATACCAACACGTCTGACCAGCGCGATATAGTAGGTTAATTTCCCTCCCATTACGGAGGAGGCCCGAGACCAACAGTGGGACATTTATGGACTGTGATGATAATGATGATAATTAAGATGGATTAAGAATAAATTTCACCACACTCTATCTTGCCTCTTGTGGGTATAGCAGATGAAAGGGGTAGAAAAACTTGAAATAAAACTGTATTCAAACCGGTCTAACCAGCGCGGGATAGCAGGTTAATATTCCTTCTATTGTGGAGGAGACTTCAGCCCAGTAGTGGGACTTATATAAAAGATGATGATAGTAATGATGATATAGGTTATCTAAAAGAATACTGTTGTCCACTCCCACGGTGATACATCAATAATTTTGTGCAACTACCATGTAAAAGTGATAGGTATGATACCTTGTATTCCTGTCTCGTCACCACGTGATGCATATCCCATGTTTAATCTATTAACGTTTAACTAAGCAATTCATGCATATTTCTATATTTACATAATCTTGGAACTGGCATCAGTATTATTTATGGAATTTAGTATACAAATTTTGTGAGTGATACGGTTTTGTATATAGAAAATACCGTTCCGACATTGCTTAAAGGCAAGAGCTACTGCTAGACCTATTCTCCAGGTTAGGACCCTTAGTTAATTTTTACGACTCCCACGAGCAAGAAAAAAATGGAGACAATTGTATTCTTATCTCATCACCTTGTTAATACAATATTATTATATAAATAAGTAATCTATACAAGCAAAATTGCTGGTACAGTTAGTAGAAAAAAAAAACGAAAAGTAATTATTATCACAAAGAGAAAACATTTCTCGAGTGTTCTCACGGCTTCTTAGAACAGTAAGCACTATTCGATCGAACGAATCCAGTAGGTACAAACAAAATGATCACCCAACAAGATTATCCCTAGAACTTAACTAAATAAAAGCAACCTTCTGATACGAATAACAATAGCTTCATACACGCAAACGAAATTGAAATCACTTTCATGATATCTAGAGTACAATTTCCAATAGTGAAATAATTTTTTGGTGGTAAGATACATGATTTGTTATGCGGTGTAATGAAAAATGAAATAAAAAGCAAATTGTGATAATATTGGTTGTAATAAAACGAACTGGTGCTTCAATTTTATTAGTTGGAATGATTTACTTGATGGATTTTATGTTGTTAAGTGTGAATTTTGACTAACGAGTGATATTGAATAAATCTGAATTATCTTTTTGTATTTATAGTTTTTCCGTATGGTGACGGAGTAAGACTACAATTCTCCACTCCCTATCTTACCCGTGGGTGATCATAAGACGATTAAGGGATATAAAACGCATATAACATCTATACGAGAGAAGAAAACTTTTTTTTAATTTTTTTTTTATTGCTTATGGTGACAAACGAGCAGACAGCACACCTGATGGCAAGTGTCACTGCTACCCATGGACCTTTGCCGATGGTATAGCTAGGCCACTGTCTACCAATACAAAAACCGAACCCACCCCAGTTGGGCTTCCGGCTCTCTCGCTCAACCGAACGAAGCGCAATAGCACATTGCCGTTACTCAGACGTCGATCTTCTGCGAGAGTGTGGTACTACCCCAGACGAACCGGCCCGCGGCATTTGTCGTGAAAAATGGGTAAAATATCACCAGAGAATGAGTACTTCCACTCGACTGCGGAACTAAATACCAACTACGTTCTTCAATTCGCTTACCAAGCGTGATACTTATGTTATTATAATCCCCTTTGCGAATTGTGTATGAATTGAATGGAAGACACAGACTGGGGGATAATTTATATATTTTTGATTTCATCATCAAACCCCTAATTTGAAGATTATTTTAAAGTTATTATGCCTTATTATGGAAAAAAATCCTTAATATCAAATATTATCATCATTATCCTCAGCTACTTTTATCCCAAATTGCTGACGCAATATGTATTCTTCTTTAATCTTAAATATTGTTCATGTTTTGATAATAGTTTTATGACCGGCCACCTGCCTAACGAGTACACATTTGGGGAATGTTATTGTCTTCCAGACGGCATCAGATTCAGGTCGTTGTAAAGCTCCTAGTCTTGTACGACACCTAAGAAAAATGTAAGGGTCAGTAGTATTCGTAGCCACACTATCACTGTATTTTTTGGCATGACACCATCATTTTAAAATCCATCGTTTAGCAGATAAGTTGATGATAAGTTTTCTAGGGGAATGCAGCCTAATATTCGTTTTTTTTATTCAAATTACTGAAATTTTTAGCATTTAATATACTTAATTATTTATAAATACCCGATTACGAAACGAAAAATGATGTCACAAGCGGGGTTTGAACCCGCATCTATAGGGAATCCGGCCCAACTGTGCTGCCACTTACACCATCGTAAACTCAAATCAAATCCTCAAATTTTAGGACATGCAAAAACCGGCAGCACGGTTGGGCCGGATTTCCAATGGGTGCGGGTTCGAACCCCGCTTGTGACATCATTTTTCGTTTCGTAATCGGGTATTTATTAATTCTTTTTTTTATTTTTTTTATTTGTTATGGTGGCAAACGAGCAAGCAGCACACCTGATGCTAAATATTACTGTCGCCCATGGACCTTTGCTATACCAAGAGTATAGCTTATATATATAGGGTATAGCAATAAAATCCCCAAACCCACCCAATTGGGCTTCCGGCTCTCTCGCTCACCGAACGAAGCGCAACAGCACATTGCCATTACTCAGACGTCGATCTTCTTCGGTCCCTAGAACCTACATTTATGATTTTAGTTCTTATATAAGTATTAAAATAATAATTTCTACTGCAGACACTTTTATCACTGACGATCGTTAGAAAATCCTAGAGGCTTTCATTTTAATTAGGAACAAAGCTCTTTGTTTATGAAGCTCATTCTGCAAAATGGAATTTATTATCACATGCTATACAGGGTGGAAGTGGACCGTCCCCAAAAACAAAGACAGGTGACCCTACTTGTCCTACTTGTAATGATAGGTTAGAAAAAAATGATTCGTATAACAAAAAAAAAATTACAACTCTCTTTTTAGTTTTTCTATTTTCCATCATATTATGACAGTGCCGTGTAACGATAATGCCATAAAAATACGTAGCTTAACTCACATTACATACCGTTTGGTCAACAATTAGATTCCCAAGGAGGGTTGCCGTTTGGCAGGGTCCGGTCATAAAACTATATTGCCAAAAACTTTTACAATATGTACTATGAAAGAAGAATACATAATGTATCGACCCCAAGTAATTGGGATAAGAGTAGAAGAATAATGTCACACATGTTAACAACACACTGTGAATCATCATTCTCTTACTTTTATCCCAGTTATTTAGGGTCGATAAAATATGTACTCTTCTTTCATAGCACGTATTGTAAAAGTTATTGCCAATAGTTTTATGACCGGCCACTTGCCAGACGTCAACCCTCCTTGGGAATGTAATTGTTGACCAAACGGCATCAGATGGAGTTGGCCCAGGTCGTTATAAGGCTCTTAGTCGTCTTTTACGACATCCACGAGCAAAGTAAGGGTTGGTAGTATTCGTAGCCGCTACCACACAGCTTTGCAACAATACACTGTGAATAAAAAATTAAAAAAAAGTAAATTTGTTTTTCAGACCTATACTTTAAATGCTTAATCAATATTTATGAAATTTTATGTACGCATTGTCGAAACTCTAAACAAGAACTGAAAATATGTTCTATTTTGAATACAAAGCACTATTACCAAGGAATAGAAAAATACTAATAGACGATCATTTATCGTAACTACTCGTTCTAACTGACAAGAATAAATTGTATCCATATCGCTTTGTACTGGATAACGAAAAAAATGACAAGGGATCTGTGATCCCGTAAGAAAATTTTATATCATGAAAGAAATTCGAGCAAAGCTTTGCAAAAACTAGTAATAAGTTGTTATAGAGCGTGGGTTTTTAAAACCAACATACAATTAACATAATATTATGTATTTCAACTCACTTAGCGTAGGATGAGGGTGATAGATTTTCTAGTATTACGATAATAAAGGATAGCTTTTAATGACCAAATTAATTAAATTTAATAATTTACTTTAACTTTGTAAGGTTATTAGCCATGAAATAGAATATTTTATTATTAGGAATATAGAAAATAATTAGCAACATAATAAAGTTTCTTTGCTTTATTTTGTAACAACAATAGGTATATAATATTTACAGGTCCATTACAAACTATTATAGAATAGGTGAATATTCTATTTAGTAAAATAGAATATCACTAGAATATCCACACATATACATATATATACATAAATATACGTAAGTGAAAATGGCTTACGTAACATAGTTGTCACTAGATCCTTCTCGCACCACAGCTTGGAGTATAATGAAAAATAATCTTTTTTTTTTTTTTTGTGTCTGTCTTTTAGCTGTTAGCCGCAGATGGCTGTCACAGCTTAACCCGGACTACGGGTGAGCGCTGAGGGCTCTCAACCCGGTAAAATTTTAAGCGACAACGCCCGAGGGCTCACCCTGTGGTGAACGGACCTCGGCTCGGGGCGTCGCTGATAGTAAAGTGGGCGTGCCCACGTTTGAGTTTATGACTTTTACGCGTCGCAACTTACGACCTCGGCGGCGAGGTCGGAAGCGCGGATATTTATGTGTTGTGGCCGCGCGGGCCGTGTAGCAGTAGTAGTTCTTGAGCGATTGTAATCGAATCGTCAGAGTCGGTCAGTACATGTCGAGGACGTCTGATCACGGATATTTTAGATGGGACATAGTTAGCCGCCGCTACCACTAATTGGTTGGGGTGTGTCATGGCAGAGTCAATGAACCTCTGGGAGCACCGCTTCATGTATTGCCTGATGGTCAGCAATTCGAGGACGATGTAAAGGTCGACGTTTCGAATGAACCACGGTGCCCCCGTGGCTCGACGCATGAACCGGTTTTGTAGTGTTTGTAACCTGCGGATCCTTGGTGGATTGACGTGTGCGAACACTACGCTGGCATAGGTCATAATAGGCCGTATGCAGGCAGTGTATAATCTGATCTTGTTTTTCAAGGACAGTTTGGATTTGGCGTTTAACAAGCAATGAAGGCGGCCCATCACAAAGGCGGCACGCGCGCGAACGAAAAATAATCTACGCGGACCGTGTATTTATACCTATGTCAACCGTTATTCAAACGATCCGTTGGATTCAAAATGAATCCTTTTAAAATGTAGTGTTAGGTTTTTTACTTTGAATATTACAAAAATACATATAAAAATAATAATGTAATTTACAATGAGTTTTAAGAATAAAGTTATGGTTATAATGAAATATTAATTACCAAAGTATAATAACCTATCAAGGGCAGATATGAAGTAGTAGAGAATATTGTATAGGCTGTTAGCTGGTATGTTTTTTCAGCTATCCATCCATCAGCTTGGTAACATCCAATACTAGAACTAATTATTGAAGCTTTTCCTTATGGTGACGAAATGAGAATACAATTCACTACCCCTTCTTCTACTTGTGGGTGTTGTAAAATACAACTAAGAATTATGATATAAAGACAACAAGAGAAGAAAAACTCAAAACAAAATCCTATATCGATCCGTCTGATCAAAGTGGTATAAATATTTAAATTACTGAAATTTTAGCATTTAATATGCTTAATTATTTATAAAACCGATTACGAAGTGAAAAATGATGTCACAAGCGGGATTCGAACCCGCGCCTATTGAGATTCCGGCCCAATCGTGCTGCCACTACACCACCGTGACTAATTATAGGACATGCAAATTTCACTTTCGTATCTTATTTACGTCTTAAGGTGACGGTATGCTATCTACCCGACAATGTTTACACATTGTTATAGGCTTAATACTTAAAACTTTACAGTTAGAATTGTATTAAACGATGACACAACCTTGTTATTTAAATTACTGAAATTTTAGCATTTAATATGCTTAATTATTTATAAAACCCGATTACGAAATGAAAAATGATGTCACAAGCGGGATTCGAACCCGCGCCTATTGGGATTCCGGCCCAATCGTGCTGCCACTACACCACCGTGAATCCCTATAATTAGTCACGGTGGTGTAGTGGCAGCACGATTGGGCCGGAATCCCAATAGGCGCGGGCTCGAATCCCGCTTGTAACATCATTTTTCACTTCGTAATCGGTTTTATAAATGGTATAAATATGTCAAATTACTTTCTATGTTCCTTGCTTCGAGCTAAATAGCGGGCGGAATTTGAGCTGAAATAATTCGATGACTGGACTTAAATTTCTTTACATGCAAGGATAATAACATAATTGCCACGATTAATTTGGTAATCGCAATCGTTATTATGAATTTTCTAGCATAGTTTGCCAGTGCGGGCTGGTCACAAGCCACAGTGGGCGGCCCTATGGCGTTGGGGAGGGAATATGGTGGGTTACGTGGAGCCACGCGCTGCCCTTCCGTCGGCCCGGACGGAACAGGCAGCGTGTGTGCGGACCATAGCCTACCCAAAAAAAAAGGATAGATTGCCAATTATTCTGGTGATTTATCTAGTTTTAACGCCTTGGAATGTAATGACTAGTGTTATATCCTTAAATCGTTCTCACAATATTGATGTCTGTTCTTTAGGAAGTAAATATATTAATAACACTTTTATGAACTCAGAATATCTCCATCAATAGTATTCTTGTACTACAGAACCAACGAGGCAGATAAAAATTAAGTAATGCATTCGTAGCAAAGATATTTCGCTACGTTGAGCTACGGCGTAGCATTTCTGTAGGATTTCGGTGCAAAAGCACTTGTGCACTGAAATTGTAGAACATTTTCGTAGCAAACTACATTAAGTTAGCTTATATGTCTATGCATAATATAAAGTATAGTTATATTAATTTGTTCAAACTTAACTGTAACAGAAGAAATCTGTGAAGGAACTTATATTATTAATGCGAGTGTTTGTTCATTTATTAACCGACTTCAAAAAAGGAAGAGATTCTCAATTCATCTGTATTGCTTTTTTTATGTTTGTTACCTCATAACTTTCGACTGGGCAAAGCGATTATAATGATTCTTTTTCTATTTGAAAGCTGGTGCTTCCCGTATGGTCCCATTTCAATTTGGTCTAGTTCTGACAATGGTATCAATGAGAAAACCATATAAGTTTAATATTGGCATTAAGTATGAGTGCGACAAATAAACGAGTAGCTCAAGCCCCGCTACTAATAGAACAACCTATGTGTATCTGTAACACTAAAAAGTAAAAAAACAAAAAAAAAATAACGTTTAAAAAAACCGACTTCAAAACTGAAAAGTTCAAAATAACTTAAAATAGTATCATTTGTATGTGCTATCTATTGATCGGTTTGAAGTCGGTGCCAGTATCGGTATCTTTAGTGTAGGAATTTCATTACAGTAAGTACCTAAGCTGTTTATAATTTTGTTTAGGGCTTGGCACCGATTTCAAACCTATCAATAGATAGCACATACAAATGATAGTATTTTAAGTTATTTTGTACTTTTTAGGTTTTAATTAGAGTATTTTATTAGTTATATTTTATAAATAGCTGTGTGGTAGCGGCTACGAATACTACGAACCCTTACTTTGCTCGTGCATGCCGTACAAGACGCCTTATAACGACCTGGGCCAACTCCATCTGCTGCCGTTTGGTCCAAAATTATATGCCCAAGTAGGGTAGACGTCTGGCGGGCATCCGGTCGTAAAACTATTTTCAATAACTCTTTTAATATTTACTATGAAACAAGAGTACATATTATATTGACCCCAAGTAATTGGGATAAGAGTAGGATTCTCTTATGACTGATGATGACTTTATAAAAAGTAATGATACTTTCGATCCCTTTTCACATGTAGTAAAATGAAAAGCTACATGTATTGGAAAAATATAAATTATAAACTGGAACTAATAAACAAACAAACGTCATAATTTTTAAAATTGTTTACGTATAATGTGTAATCTATATTCTCCGTGTGGTGATGGAGTATGAATACTATTCACCACCCCATATCATACCCGTGGGTGATCGTACGAGACGACTAAGGGATATAAAACACATATAACATGTATTCGAGAGAAGGAAAACTCAAAACAAAACCCTATACCAACACGTCTGTCCAGCGCGATATAAAAGGTTAATGTCCCTCCCATTACGGAGGAGGCCCGACCACAACAGTGGGACATTTATGAGCTGCGATGATGATGATGATGAATGTGTACTCAGTGCAGGTGAATAACGGTGAAGGGAGTATTTAAAAAGGACCTTAAATTCGATTGGTGTGCATTTGAAGCCGGACCGTCTTGAGGATACCTCTTTCAGAGGCGAATGTTCTATGGAAAACTGCAAGTTAAAGTTTTAAGGGTTGCAACACATAGAAATCAGACTACCTTATATCCTATTATACCTTAACCCTATCCCATATTCCTTCCCTTTCTTGAGATATGCGTTATACTGATTAACTGTGAGAAAATGATGGATCTCCATTTTTTTCCTCCATATTTAAATTAAAAAAATATTTCTACGGATTTTATCACGTTTATACTTCGAATATTTCATAGACCGTCATTCATTCAACTTTGAAAAGTGTTCAAAACATCGGTTAAACAAAAACAAAATATCTTCATCGTCATCTGAGCTCTTATATCTTAGTCCCACTGCTGGCTACGAGCCTCCTATATAATAAGAGGGAAATTGACCTACTATACTATGCTAGTCAGATGGGTTAGTATAGAGAAAACCAAATATAACCGCGATAAAATCCGCAAAATAGTTTTATTAGAACTAAAACACTTACAGAACATAAATTCCTACACGATTTATGTATCTGTGTGGTATTTCAGAATATCTATCTTTGTTGCTAGCCCTAAAACTATTAGAGTCATCCATTCATATTAAGGCGATAAGCCCTGTCAAGGGTCTGGGCGGTTATATCGGACTTGAGTCATGGACCTAAGCTTTGTCTTCGAATGCGTTCCATATTTATTACAATGGGGATGAATTCAATTTATTGTTTTATTTATTTCTTTTGTATTAATTTCAATATTAGCTATAATCATCATCATCAACATTATTATCATCTTAACTCATATTAGTCATTGTTGGACTTGGGCTTCCTTCAGAATACGAGGTAAATTAGTCTATTATTCTGCGTTGGTCAGACGTGTTGGAATAGGGTTTTTATATCGAGATTTGCTTTTATTGTCTCAATATTACCTGCATATATTTAGCCGTATTTTCAAACACCCACGAGTAGAATGTATTTTTACTCCGGAAGCACATAGGATTTTTCTTATATTATCTGACAATTCTATAGTATATCGCTTCTATCTTTAAAGAGGTAAGCATAGGTTTAAATACAAATAAATTTCACTACCCATTATTTAGTTCCATGTGAATAAAGGCGCATTTAGTCTCACGTAATAACCCGTAGGCTGACTCGTCACTATCTCTTATTTTTTTGAGGCCGTTATGAAAATTATCTTAAGGATACTGCTGTCTTAATGATTGCTAACATATCAATGTTAAGGGATCATTCACCCTTTTTTTTTCTTTTTTTTTGCGGTGGACTATGGACGTGGTCGCGCCCCGCCAAATCGGTCCGGGGCGATGGAAGAGGCGGCGCGCAACCCCATAGACCCACCCTGCAAACACCTCTCTTCGCCGTGCGAGCGGGCCACCGGTACTCGATCTTTGTCTTTGGTGGATCTTTCACCCTAGCCAATGTCTAACAGCGGACATTGATAGACTGAAAGAAGAATGAAAGAGAATGAAGAATTTCCTCATCATTTGAATGCGGCATCCTAAATATTAACATTAAGTTTTGTAGTATATATTTGTAGATTAATAGTGGTAGGACTACGCTGGCCACCGAAGTCAAAAATCGGGTTCCGGTGGTCCGCTCGCACGGCGAAGAGAGAGGAGTTTTACGGTGGGCCTATGGGGTCACGCGCCGCCTTTCCGTCACCCCGGACCGATTCGGCGGGGAGAGACGCATCCATAGCCCACCAACAAAAAAAAAAAAAAAGGACCACGCTGTGGACAGTTCAGTACAGCCGCGGGCCGGTCCATCCGGGGTAGTACCACACTCTTGTAGAACATCGACGTCTGAGTAATGGCAATGTGCTATTGCGCTTCGTTCGGTGAGTGAGTGAGCCGAAAGCCCAACTGAGATGGGTTTAGGGTTTATATTGGTAGCCAGCAGCGTAGTTGTACCTCTGGTATTACAAAGGTCCATGGGCGGCAGTGATACTTACCATCAGGTGTGCTGTTTGATCGTTTGCCACCATATGCTATAAAAAAAATAGAATAATATTTCTGTAAATCATCATCATTCTCCTACTTTTATCCCAATTACTTGGGGTCGATACAATATGTACTCTTCTTTCATAGTACATATTGTAAAATATATTGGCAATAGTTTCATAACCGGCCGCCTGCCAGACGTCAATTCTCCTTGAGAATGCAATTGTTGACCAAACGGCATCAGATGAAGTTGACCCAGGTCGTTATAAGGCTCTGAGTCGTCTTTTACGACATCCACGAGCAAAGTAAAGGTTAGTAGTATTCGTAATCCCTACCACACAGCAAATAATAATGTTTCTGTAATTAATTAAATATATATTATGTCCTCTTGTTTTCTCAAGTACTCTATTTTTTTAGGTTTTCTTAAGATATCTAAGACTCATTAAGCAAATTAAGTAACGGTATTTGCAATGCTAATAATGATTAAATAAGTAAATTTCACACTAAATATAAGGTTTATTTAACTAGCCAACATAGATAATTCAATTCCCCCTTCACTATGAATTAGGTTTATTCTTAAATATATATAAGAGATTTCCACGTATGTATTGACTCATCACGATATCTCTGGAACCATAAGGCCTACAGATTTTAAATTTGGTAGGAATACTCCTTTCGCCGTGTAGAGGCCAGATAAGAACGCATTTTATGGAATTCCACCTGGGGGTTGCTGGGGTATAAAAATCCCATTTTTTAAATATAGCTCCTACAGACTTGAATTTTGGTAGCCATATTTGAGTTACGATACAGAGGTAAACTAAGAACGAATTTTTAAAAATTCTACCCCTAAAGGGGATTGCCTAGGTGTTAACCCAAAAAATCTACATTTACCAATACTGCCCCTACAGGCTTGGAATTTGGTGTGGACTTTCTTTCTGCCCTGTAAAGGTCAGATAAAGTAGGATTTTAAGAATTTCCTTCTTCGAAAGGAATTTTATGCAGTTAAAGTAAACTACACAACTGAACTGACGTAACCGAAGCGAAGCGAGGGCGGGTCGCTAGTACTTAATATAATAGTAGAGAGAAAGAAAAATAGAACGCAGAAGTTAAAAGCAAGAAAGAAGTCAGAGAACAGTTGATACTCTACTATACTGGCTTTTTTTCATAAAAGAATGTTAATGACGATGTGACATTTCCTTTCAAATGTCACAGAGACACTTGTTGAATCATAAACGTGTCAACATTCAAGCGAGAGTAAGCCCTCGGGTGGAATTTTTAAGGTAAGTTTATATATTATACAAACTGTATTCGCGCCTCAGTCTGCGAGGAATTTTGTATGCAAAATGCTTTATTTTGATATCTTAAATGTAAACGCAGAATGCTTCCATTATTATAAAAAATATTAGAAAATTCTATATTTCACTAATGTGAAGATAGATAATGTTTACAAATAAAAATTATCTTATAAGTGTTAAAATCTGATTGACACTAATAAAATCGGGCATAATACCTCAGCGAGTTTGTCTTTCTACAATTTTGTAGCCAATAGTGATTTTCTTGGCATATGTATTTTATCGTGGTGAAAAATATTTTTCTAATCTCACTAAATAGCTACTGCAAGAAGAAAAGATCGCAGAATCAGTGCATATTCGGAATAAAATTGATAACATATGGCATGTGTTAGCAATTAATCAAAGCCCCAGATTTATTTATTAGTCTTTAAAAAAACTCACCTATTATATTTATATTCTCATACGTTAATAACATACCTGAAAAGATAAATAAAATTGTTAATAATACAGGTAGAATCATGAAAAATTATAACTTAATTTGAGAAAAAAAAAAATTGTTACTTCATCAACTTGAAGGACACTAAATATACTCTATAAAATATAAACGAACATCGGATTTATATACTTGAAAAATATTCTTATCCCAATTATGCTTTTTTTTATTGCTTATGGTGGCAAACGAGCTAGCAGCACTTCTGATGGTAAGTGATACTGCCGCTTATGGACCTTTGCAATACAGATATAGCTAGGCCGCTGCCTACCATCAACCCCGAACCCATCCATTTGGGCTTCCGGCTCTCTCGCTCACCGAATGAAACGCAACAGCAAATCGCCATTACTCAGAGGTCAATCTTCTGCGAAAGTGTGATACTACCCCGAACGGACCGGCCCGAGGCTGTAAACAGAAAATACAGACAGACACTATAATATAAAAAAATATATTGATTCCAATTATCCTTTCATTCAACCCTTTCACATATTATCTCGGTGATCACTTCATGCCGATGTAGTCAGTATTGTATGAGTTTCAACATATATTTCTTAAATTTTTTTGTAAGAAAAATAAGAGGTTGAAATATATACATTTTTTTTTTCATTTAGCATGAGATAACTAAAATGGCTGAAAGTTCATACTTTATCATTTCATCCGTTGTAATAATAGCAATAGAATACTTTGTAGCAGGCAAACCTAACATTAGCTTTTGTTTGACATATTTTGAATTTATAGTACGTCATATTATTGGTCATGCTCACTGAAAGGTCCGCTTGCGGTAGCTGTGTGGAGCGGGTCTCTCCCTTCCCTCCAAGGTGGTTGAGGGGAGTGATGGCTGCTCTAGTAGTTAACTCGTGATCGGGTGCCGCTTGTGGGATCCGGTCCAGCCATGGTCTTTCTTTATTGTATTTTAACTATTGCGTTCGAAAGGCATCGCACTGAAGCTAATTAAATAATAAACATGTACTATTTTTTTTTATATATAAAAAATGAAAAAAAAATTATAATAACATAGACAAAATATAAATAGACAAACCCACTGAGTTTCTTGCCGGATCTTCTCAGTAGCGGTCTCATTCCGAGCCGGTGGTAGTTTATTAGATTAACTTTAAATGTAAAAAAATGACAATATGTAAGTGCCCTCGCAGGGTTTATGCATAATAAATGTTTTGAATTTGAATTGAATTTGAATATACCTACCTATATATACATATTTTGACATACCTTGTACTTATTCTGGTTGGTCTGGTCTGGTTAAGAAGATATACAATGCGAAAGTGGAAGGATGTGGATACCGGGGGAGACCGAGACTAACCTACCTAGACCAGATCGGTCATGTACTGAAGGAAGGTGGAGTCAAGAGTCTCCGAAACCGGCGAGCGTGTATGAAGAGAATTATGAATGTTGAGGAAGCGAGTGAAGTATGCAAATATAAGAGTTCTCTGGCACTCTGTTCTCTCTGCCTACCCTGCAAGGGATATGGCGTGATGATATGTATGTATGTTGTACTTATTCCAATTACTTGGATTCTATGCAATATGTACTTGTCCTTCATAGGACATATTGAAAAAGTTATTGGCAATATTTTTATGATCGGCCACCTGCGTTATGTCAATCCTACTTGAGAATGTAATTACTGACCAAACAGCATCAGATAGAGTTGGCTCAGTTCAATATAATTATTCTTAGCCACTTATAGATTTTGTTTTTCATAACTCAGTTCTAAACTGAGTGTAGAAAATTTCACAGTTTTATTATTATACTCAAGTTAAATTCCTTTCAATGAATGAACAAAGATAGTACTCATTCGCCAATTATTTTTTTTTAAAGAAAACTTGTTTTAAATTTAAAAAAAAATATATATGAAACGGATGACCATAATGGGTTAAGATTTCTAGCTGGAACAGCTTTAATAGAATTACATGGATAAGGATTTCTAGCTTGAACAGCTTTAACAAAATTACATGGATAAGGATTTCTAGCTTTAACAGAATTACATGGATAAGGATTTCTAGCTTGAACAGTTTTAACAGAATGACATGGGTGAGGATTTCTAGCTTAAACAGCTTTAACATCATTCATTTCGTAATCGGGTTTTATAAATAATTAAGCATATTAAATGCTAAATTTCAGTAATTTAAATAACAAGGTTGTGTCATCGTTTAATACAATTCTAACTGTAAAGTTTTAAGTATTAAGCCTATAACAATGTGTAAATATTGTCGGGTAGATAGCATACCGTCACCTCAAGACGTAAATATGATACGAAGTGAAATTTGCATGTCCTACAATTAGTCACGGTGGTGTAGTGGCAGCACGATTGAGCCGGAATCCCAATAGGCGCGGGTTCGAATCCCGCTTGTGACATCATTTTTCATTTCGTAATCGGGTTTTATAAATAATTAAGCATATTAAATGCTAAATTTCAGTAATTTAAATTTAACATATGATATTTAGATAGTAAGCGAGAAGAGGAAAGCTCGACACAAAACCTGTACTAACCCGTCAAATCAGCGTGACATAGAAGGGAAATTGTCTCTTCTATTGTGAAGTTTTGAATCCAGCAGTGTAACATATATGGGTTAATATAATCACGAATTTATTTTCTCCCGAATCGACAAAGGTATGATTACCATATTACAAAGAATGTCTAGTATTAAATTAGATTTTGGACATTTAAGGGTGCTAAACTCTTTAACCGTTAACCTATATAATAGGTAAGAGCATAAAATTGTAGCTATAATAATTATCGTATTATGTATTTGCAGGGACATGAAAATAATAAATTACTTTCGACTTTGACATATGTTAAATTAGAAATTATTCCGATAAATTAATAAATATATTATTTTATAACAAGATTAACTTAATTAAGCACAAAACTTTGCCATATGATGACAAATTACTGAAGTTACCAAAAGTGTTATAACTCATTTGACTTTCGCGAGACGCTTTGTTAGGAGACACTTTAAGTAGTTGTCGTAATTAGTTGAAAGTACTCGTAGAGATTTAAGCCGTCTATACGAGTACATATTAGCTCGTTTAATCTAAAATATCGTTAACAAATATTATGTTCAAAAACTTCTGAATTCTAAATATACATACATACATCATCATCACGCCATATCCCTTGCAGGGTAGGCAGAGAGAACAGAGTGCCAGAGAACTCTATCTTTGCATACTTCACTCGCTTCCTCAACATTCATAATTCTCTTCATACATGCTAGCCGGTTTCGGAGACTCTTGACTCCACCTTCCTTCAGTACATGACAGATCTGGTCTAGGTAGGTTACTCTCGATCTTCCACGGTACCTACATCCTTCCACTTTCGCATTGTATATCTTCTTAACCAGACGTTCGTTCGGCATTCTTTCCACATGTCTGAACCATCGAATTCTAAATATAATTGGTATAAAACTATTTCTATGGATTCTATCGCGTTTGTATTTTTTTTTAAGGTCCCGTTTCAAACTCTTTAGAGTGTTCATGAATCACAGAAGGATTAAGGAGTATCACGACTAATAAATCTTCGTTATTACAGAGATTATTATAGAAAGTTATTGCAGAGACAGGTGACATTAAAAACCAGATACAAACGCGTTAGAATCTGTAAAAATAGATTTCATCACAGCCCATATATGTCCCACTGTTGGGCTCAGGCCTCCTCTCCCTAATGGGAGGGAAATTGACCTACTATACCGCACTGGTCAGACGTATTGGTATAGGGTTTTGTTTCGAGTTTTCCTTTTCTCGCATAGATTTTATATGCGTTTTATATCCCTTAGTCATCTCTTACGATCACCCACAGGTAAGATGGTGAATTGTATTCTTACTCCGTCACCACACGGAAAAAAATAGATTTATTTCAAAATATTTGCGTAAACCTAAGAAATGATTATATATATAGTACTTCGATAAACAGACATCAGACTGTTGATATTTTCTATAAGATATTAAAAAACAATAATTGATTGATAGCTTCATCACGGCGAGGTTAATAAAATGAAATACAAAATTACTTTTTGTTTTTAAAATAATAACATTTATAATATCATCATTCTCCTACTCTTATCCCAATTACTTGGGGTCGATACAGTATGTACTTTTCTTTCATAGTACATATTGTAAAAGTTATTGGCAATAGTTTTATGACCGGCCTACTGCCAGACGTTAACCCTCCTCGGGAATGTAATTGTTGACCAAACGGCATCTGATGGAGTTGGCCTAGGTCATTATAAGGCTTTTAGTCGTCCTTTACGACATCCACGAGCAAAGTATGGGTTGGTAGTATTCGTAGCCGCTACCATACAGCTTAATAACATTTATAATAATAATTATAGTAATAAATTACTCTAAACATTTTTATTGTAGTCTAAAAATGCTTCGTAATCACCAAGAATCGACTATACTAGAAAGCACCTTCATAATCGATAGTGACGGCTCAATTACTTTCAATTACTACAAGATAAAGTGCACAGCGCACTCAATTACAATTACTTTTATATAGGAAATATAACTTGATACAATGTAAAAAATTCAAACTTTACATAGTAAGAACAAATAATTCAGAAATAGTTTACACATATGAACATTTTACAGGAGTACAATAAACTGTTCATGTTGCAAATGAAAGTAGTACATTGTTACGAATAATACACGAATACAATGAATTTAAACAGAAATGAGAATATTGTAAATAATTATTCTATTTACTGTTCTAAGAAAAGTAAAAGATATTTCTAATGTTGGAACGAATAACAATTATCATCTTAGTTCACATATTTGCCACTATTGGGCTCTTCTCTATATTAGGAGGGCAATTGATTCACTATAGCACACTAGTCAGACGTGTTGGTATAGGGTTTAGGTTTCCTAGCCGAGGCCGCGGGTGACTGGATCAGGGAATTAGTCCGTCACCCACCGAGAGGCCGACTGCGTGAGGAAAGACCGACATTCTACCCGAGGTTGATGTTGGGCCGATCACTGACGTCAAGTCACTCTGCTAAGGACCCCGGATGGAGTGGTGCGAGCAGTGCGCCGACCGTAGTCCACCATCAAAAAAAAAATATGGTTTAGTTTTAAGTTTCAGTAATATGCATTTTAAATCCCTTAGACGTATTTTATGATCACCTATATGTAAGATAGGGCATGGTGAATTGTATTCTTACTCCATCACTACACGGAAAACTTTATGAGTCACTGATATTAATAAGTCAGTTAAAATAGAATGGTCAGAAAACTTCAAATTGATATCTGCTCATAGTTTAAAATATTGTTTCTTTAATCAAGGGGGCTTTGACTAATTATGATAGTTCATTAAGTTATTATTTGCTACACCGAAGTTAAAATCGAGTATCGGTGGTCCGCTCGCACGGCGAAGAGAGAAGGTTTTACGGTGGGTCTATGGGGTCACGCGCCGCCTTTCCGTCACCCCGGACCGATTCGGCGGGGCGAGACGCACCCATAGCCCACCAATAAAAAAAAAAAAAAAAAAAAAGTTATTATTTGCTATGTGGTAGTGGCTACGAATACTGCCAACCCTCATTTTGCTCGAGGATGTTGTAAGAGATGACTATATCGACTATCAACTCGAGCGCTATATCGACCTGGGTCAACTCTACTTAATGCTGATTATTTAACATTTACATTTCCAAGGAGGGTTGACGTCATGACGATCAGTCATAGAACTATTGGCAAAAACTTTGCAGTAAGTACATATTGTGTCGATTCCAAGTGATTCAGTTATAATTGAGCTAAGAGGAGGAAAATGATGATGATAATGATAATATAATATATCGTTATGATCAAGTAAATTATGACATAAGTACATCAATTGAAGTGAAAAAAGTAATTCTATAGAAAATGTATCCATTTTTGCATCAAATGACAGACATCGACTGGATTCAAAAAGATTCATCTCCAATGGCTACTACAGAAGTCAGCCTTCAAGTCTCCCACATTAAAATAAGAGCTAGTGAAATATTGTCTTACTTAACAAATTACACAGAAAAATATAAAATGGATAGTTTGAAGAATTTCTTAGATACCATAGGCAATCATCATCATTCGCCTGATTTTGTCACAATTACTCGGAGTTAATGAAATATGTACTCCTTTTCCTACGTATTGCAAAAGTTATTGGTAATACATTTATGACCGGCCGCCTTTTTTTTTTTTTTTTTTTTGCGGTGGGCTATGGACGTCGCACCCCGCCAAAGCTTGTGAGGTGATTATAATAGTTCATACCTTTTTGATGTTATACTTGTTTGGGCGCGTTATGAAAAAATGATGAGAGAATAACTTTAAGATGCCCCAAATAGCGCGCTCTTTCTAGTTTCTACATTCACAACACGTGATTTAGTTTTATGCAAGTGCAAATTATATATCCATCCATCCATCAGTCCGTAAACGCCCACTGTTGGACCTCCTACTTAGGCCTCCCTACGAGATTGCCATTCATAACGGTCCTGTGTATCCAACGGTTGCCTGCGACTTCCATAGAATTATATATCTGCTAATGAATTATATTCAGTAGTGATTTAAATTGAATATTTTGATTAATTCATCATTCTTCTAATCTTATCCCAATTACTTGGGGTCGATACAATATGTACTCTTCTTTCATAGTACATATTGTAGAAGTTATTGGCAATAGTTTTATGACCGGCCGCCTGCCTGACGTCAACCCTGCTTGGGAATGTAATTGTTGACCAAACAGTATCCGGTGGTGTTGACCCAAGTCGATATAAGGCTCTTAGTCGTCCGTTACGACATCCACGAGCAATATAAGGGTTGGTAGTATTCGTAACTGCTACCACACAGTCAAAATCCGATAGATAATATAAATACAAGTAATAAACTAGAATTGAAACAATGAATATACGATAACAATTTTGTTTACAAAAATAGTACGATCAAGCGTCTCAATCCAAAAAAAAAGAGTACGACTTCTCATTTCACATTTCCGTATATAATATAAAATATCAAAAAATATTCAAAGGTCAAATAAGCAAGCTTTAATAATACGTGTTAGTTCAGATGATCCACTACAATTCTGTACAGTCAATAAATATACTTGTTTACGTTACAAAGCCACTTAAATGTACAGACAACAAAAATATTTTTTCTAACTTACATATAAATAAAATAAATAATGAAGTGAAACGTGTATATTGAGGATATTAAGAAAATAATCATTTATAACCTTGTCGTGTAGACGTTGTGATAATATGACAATGTTATAAATATAATGTATAAATATAATGTTATAAATATAATGGTGTAAAGATGCGAAAGGGAATGCTCCGATGGTTCGGACATGTGGAAAGAATGCCGAACGAACGTCTGTTTAAGAAGATATACAATGCGAAAGTGGAAGGATGTAGGTACCGAGGGAGACCGAGACTAACGTACCTAGACCAGATCGGTCAGGTACTGAAGGAAGGTGGAGTCAAGAGTCTCCGAAACCGGCGAGCGTGTATGAAGAGAATTATGAATGTTGAGGACGCGAGTGAAGTATGCAGAGATAGAATTCTCTGGCACTCTGTTCTCTCTGCCTACCCTGCAAGAGATATGGCGTGATGATATGTATGTATGTATGTATAAATATAATTATTACAAAAATAATGATAGCTCTCAAAGGATTTATTATTTTTTTAATACTTAAAACTTAGTTATGGCTGGCTGTATGGTAGTGGCTACGAATACTACCTAGCTTTACTTTGCTCGTGGATGTCGTAAAAAACGACTAAGAGCCTTATATCGCCCTGAGCCAACATCACCTAATGCCAATTGGTCAACAGTTACAAGGAGAATTGATGTCAGGCAGGCGGCCGGTTATAAAACTATTGCCAATAACTTTTGCAATATGTAGGAGGAGGGGTACATAAATTGTATCGACCATAAGTAATTGGAGTGAGAGCAGGCGAATGATGACTTAATTCTTAGTTATATTCTTTTTGGTGAGACGGTTTATAAGTTGAAGAAAATATAAGAGAGAAAACTCTTAACAAAATTTTACAGCATCAAGCCTTTTATTGTGAAGAAGTGATCTGAACACAACAGAGGCACATATATGTGTAGAAAAAGAAAAAGGCATAGGGAAATCTTAAAAAATTAAGATCAAATACATTATACTTAGATTATTTTTTATATAACACCTGATATTAAAGAAATAATGACAGATATGCACAGATAGCGTGATGCATAAGGTACTATACCTACAGTGCCAGTGCCGTGGGTTCAATTCCTTTGGGTGACAATAATTTTGTATGATCCATAAAGTGTTGTTCTGAGTTATATATGTATTTGTAAAGTCCCCCCTGTAATACAAGGATTATTTTCTTAGTGCAGAGTGTCTTTAAAAAAATCGTTATATTACATACATATCATCATGCCATATCCCTTGCAGGGTAGGCAGAGAGAACACAGTGCCAGTCAACTCTATCTTTGCATACTTCACTCGCTTCCTCAACATTCATAATTCTCTTCATACACGCTCGCCGGTTACGGAGCCTCTTGACACCACCTTCTTACATGGATCAATAACACAATTTAACGGACACAAATTACACCCAGACTGAGATCAATGAATTTGTGAATCATCCAAGGTATTGTCCTACGTAGGTATCAAACTTACGACTCTGGCACACAAGGTCGACATCTTAACCAGTACGCCATCTGTGGAGTCAATTTTATGAAATCAGTCACTTTAATGAAATAAATAAAATAACTATACATACATATCATCACGCCATATCCCTTGCAGTGTAGGCAGAGAGAACCGAGTGCCAGAAAACTCTATCTTTCCATACTTCACTCGCTTCCTCAACATGCATAATTCTCTTCATACACGCTCGCCGGTTTCGGAGACTCTTGACTCCACCTTCCTTCAGTACATGACCGATCTGGTCTAGGTAGGTTAGTCTCGGTCTCCCCCGGTACCTCTTCCACTTTCGCATTGTATATCTTCTTAACCAGACGTTCGTTCGGCATTCTTTCCACATGTCCCAACCATCGGAGCATTCCCTTTCGCATCTTTACACCAATACTCTCTTTCATACCTACTCGCTGTCTTACGTCGTCGTTACGAATGCGGTCGGTCAGCCTTACTCCACAGATTTTCCGCAGAGATCGCATTTCGACCGCATTAATTTTACTTTCATACTCTTTTCTGCATACCCAACTCTCAAAAATTAAAATAACTATCGTATGCAAATTACTGAAATTTTTTAGCATTTAATATGCTTAATTATTTATAAATACCCGATTACGAAACGAAAAATGATGTCTCAAGCGGGGTTTAAACCCGTACCTATTGGGGATCCGGCCCAACCGTGCTGCCACTTACACCATCGTGAACTATTTTAGGACATGCAAATTTCGCTTCATATTATATCTTACGTCTTCAAGGTGACGTATGCCATCTATCGGACAATGTTTACACATTGTATAGACTGAAGCGAAATTTGCATGTCCTAAAATAGTTCACGATGGTGTAAGTGGCAGCACGGTTGGGCCGGATTCCCAATAGGTGCGGGTTCGAACCCCGCTTGTGACATCATTTTTCGTTTCGTAATCGGGTATTTATAAATAACTATCGTATGTTTAAAGCCATCTCTCCATCCATAAAGGCCCTGAAAGCCCACTTTGGGTAAAAGGCCTCTTCATCATCATCATCATCATCATCATCATAACCCATATACGTCCCACTGTTGGGCTCGGGCCTCCTCCATTATGGGAGGGAAGTTAACCTACTATACCGCACTGGTCAGACGTGTTGGTGTTGAGTTTTGTTTCGAGTTGCCCTCCTCTTGCATAGATGTTATATGAATTTTATATCCCTTTGTCGTCTCTTGCGATCACCCACGGGTAAGATAGGGGGTGGTGAATTGTATTCTTACACCGTCACCACATGGATAGGCCTCATCATACTGTTATGGTTACACATAATAGCCACAATTGACAGTATCATACTGTATACCATACTACATACCACCATATGGTTCTCTACGATCGCAGTTGTGGGTTATAAATGGTTCAGGAGAGTGCTGCTTCTCCTTGTGGTAGTATTTAAATAGGTTTTTACTACTCCTATAGGAAATTAAGGTGAGTAAAATCATTGTATTTCTGATCTGTAACTATATGAAAGTTACACACATAAATATATAATATATACCTGTATATAAAAAAAAAAACAATGAAGCGCAACTTTTAAATTTTTCAACCTTTTCATCTTCTATATAACAATTCATATAAATATATAAAGATATATATAAACATAAAAAAGGCACGGACAGAAGTCTGTGGATATAAAATATTTAAAATATATATATATATATATATATATAACAGGACAGTATTCATCACATTAACTAGATATTAGAATAGAATTAGAAGAGAAGATATACAAGGTTAAGAAGATATACAATGCGAAAGTGGAAGGATGTAGGTACCGAGGGAGACCGAGACTAACCTACCTAGACCAGATCGGTCATGTACTGAAGGAAGGTGGAGTCAAGAGTCTCCGAAACCGGCGAGCGTGTATGAAGAGAATTATGAATGTTGAGGAAGCGAGTGAAGTATGCAGAGATAGAGTTCTCTGGCACTCTGTTCTCTCTGCCTACCCTGCAAGTGATATGGCGTGATGATATTTATGTATGTAGAAGAGAAATCGACCTACGTATAGTAGGTCCCCTTCCACACGCTATTCACGCTTGTCAGACTGGTTGGTGTAGGGATTTTCGAGATTTCCTTCTCTCTTTTTTTTATTTCTCATAGTGGCAAACGAGTAGGCAGCATACCTGGTGGTAAATGTTACAGCCGCTCATGAAATTTTGCAATACTAGGGGTACCCCTAGTATTGCAAAATTTTATGAGCGGCTGTGATAATAATGTATACTTACTTCATCATCACACAAATAAGTTAGCGATCACAATAAAACGAAATAGGTATAAACTTTTCTGCTGGCAATTAATAATTGTGAAATGTCAATTATTATACATACACGTGCACGCACACGCATATTGAAGTGAATTGTATTCCTATTCTATTACGAAACATCACAAAGAACTCCGTTTCTGCTCAGTAAAGCAATACAGGTTAGAGTCGTTTTCATAACATAAGCTAAGCGTAGTCTCCACGCCACGCATCACTGCCCTTTTTTTTTTATTTCAATGCTGTGAGCTATGGTGTGGTCACGCCCCGTGAAATCGGTCCGGGGCGATGGATGAGGCGGCGCGCGAGCCCATAGATCCATCATGCAATGCGCCTCTCTTCGTCGTGCAAGCGGGCTAGCGGAACGCATCACTGCCTTGCCAGTAATTTAATTCCCACTACAAAATAATATAGTTATATAAAATAGAATTATTTCTATGGAAATTGCCTCGTTTGCCAATTCTTTGTGTTGAGTTAACAAGTTAACAACATAACAAGCCGAAATAAAAGCAAATAAGCAAACAAGTTTTTTACCAAAGAAAATAAACATTACCCACCCTTCTCGTTTTATTATTTTGCTAACCTTACTGATGGTTTTATTTTTCATTCTGCCTCCTATATTATGTTTTGACTTACCACTGTTTGTTTAGGACCTTGCCAGTGACAGACAAACATACAACATCGTAAAGTTAGATTTATGTTCACTCAACCATAATATTAAAGAATCTGATTTGGAGATGAGAGGCTATATATTATTTGGATATTTTTACTTGGAGTTAGTTGTGATTCAATAAGATTCAGTAAGGAACATTTATTTTAGGAATATTATGTGAGTTTGTATATTGGTGCGTGGTAGCGGTGACGAATACTACTGTTAGATCATCTAATATAAATGTATACATAGTTTTAGTTGAAATTCCTTTATTACACTTGGGTACGCAATGCTCGCAATGGTGATCACCAACTCGCCCTGAGGCTCAATGTTGAATGCCAATCGATGTCTCTTACCCCATAAGCTAAATATTTGCCGGAAATCGGAAATAACTAACGACATCTTTTACTAAAATATTACCGGAAGTCAAGATTGAGCCACTTGCATTTATAGTGATTAAATAATTGTATTAAAAACGTAAACTCGTATTCTAAAATTATGAGCCTAAATTAATATGTTTAATTATAGTTTAAACACAAATAAAATTTCAATTAAAATAAACTTCCGCTATGCTCGATTATTCTTATTGCAATCTGATCAATATTTAGTAAGTGTGGGATATCCATACTAATATTACAAATGCGAAAGTAACTCTGTCTGTCTGTCGCTCTTTCCCGTCAAAATTACTGAACCGATCTAAATGAAATTTGGTACAGAGATAGTCTAGTCTAGAGAGAGTAGAGTCTAGTCTACTTTTTAATACGAAAAAGGGTTTTAAAGGGGGGTGAAAGGTTGTAAGGAAGTATCGTCATTTTTAAAGCCAGAACTTGAAACTTATTTTTAGGCTATTGATTAGATGTAAATAAATATGACATTAAAATTTTGTAAAAAAAATAACTCTTAAGGGGTAAAATAAAAATAGGGGATGAAAAACTTTAGGAAAGTAACCTTTTACGCGGACGAAGCTGCGGACAGAAGCTAGTCAAATCAAATCAAATCATTTATTATGCATAAGCCCTAAAAGGGCACTTACATATTGTCAATATTACATATTTTTTTAAATTAATCTACCACCGGATCGGAAAGCCGCCACAAACTGAGAAGATCCGGCAAGAAACTCAGCGGGCTCGTCATCATTACCAACTCTTATTTCAGTCGTGGATGTCGTAAAAGACGACTAAGAACTTTTTATCAACCTGAGTCAACTTCACCTGGCGCCATTAATCGAACAATTGCATTCCTAAGAAGAGTTGATATCAGGTAGGCGGCCGGTGATAAAACTATTGTCAGTAACTTTTACAATATGAACGATGAAAGTACATTGCGTCGACCCCAAGTAATTGGGATAAGAGCATGATGATGATGGTGATAATGATGATGATGATGATGATGATGATATAAGTCTGTATACATAACCTAATCTAACGTATACCCAAACTCAAAACCTACTCGAAAATCGTAACCGAATCTTATATGAAAGTTTCGATTAATTTTCGACAGGTTCTGTGTCTATATGAGATATGTGACGTGTTTATTTTTCAACGGACCGAAATGACAAACTACATACGTTTCTCCAAAGGGTAATACGGTATTACTACGATTACTATGCAATTTCCTAAAAATCTAACCCAATTTTTGTCAACTGTAACTCGTGGCGTGTTACTTTTTCCGTCACCATCTCCAATTACCCTTATCTGGTAATTCCTAGGCTTATATTTGAGACTTTTATAAAAAAAAAATAAGTCGGTAGTAACACATTGTCATTCCAAACCCTTCATACGGTTTAATGTTATATTAAGAACCGAGAAACCCAACTCATCACTCATTCACATTTAGTTCAAGGCCTCAAAATTACGACAATACCTTCCCTCTTACAGAGCCATCTCACCATACCTTAATTTCACAGACATCCTTGCTTCTCTAACTTGTATGAACATCACGTACATATGCCGAATGAACGTAAGGCTTTGTTTTATTCCTTTCCAGACGTGTAATGCGACGACACCTGGGAACTGATGGTCGTTTGATATGGAATCGTCTTTAGGAAGGCTTATTGGTTTTATGAATGATAACTTATGTTGAATTTATAAGATTGATGGATATATTACAACGAAATAAAACTTGATATATGTTCAAAGGAAATGGTAATGGGAAATAAAAGTATAGAAAAGAAGTATAGAGTTGCTAAATAATAATTTATTTTGTTAAAATGGGATCACTGTTTTGAATGTGATATTTTTGTGTGGTGATGTAATAAGAATACAATTCATCACGACCTCACTTCTCAGTGGGTGACATCTTCTTAATATATATAAATTACGCGTCACGTTGTTTGTCCGCGGTGGACTCCTAAAGTGCTTAACCGATTTTAATCAAATTTGCACAGCATGTGTAGTTTGATCCAACTTAAAAGATAGGATAGCTTCCATCTCAATTTATAGTCGCAATATTATTTTATTGCAAATTATATGTCAATTATTTGACAGTCACAATTATCTGTTATCTCCAAACGATTCTAACAGATTGCGGTATCTGTTGACTGGATTGAGTAAGTATTTAATCTATAAGTATATGGGAGTGGCCAAAATTTTCGTTTTGGTCTAACCGTGCCCCGACAAGACCTGCATCAGCCGGAAAGAAAGGACTCCGTGCCACCGCTCCATTCCATCAGTACGGGCCGGAGGGCCTCAACGGTAACAACACCGTGCCTAGGTCTCTCCAGCCGCGTAACCCAACGGAAGATGACGTCCCGGCGGACGTCCTCACGCCAGGTGGCTATCTGGCTAAGCGATAGGTAGCTACCCACGTCGCGCACTAAAGTAATCCGCCGGTAGAGATCGGAGAGCAAGGAGTTACTCAAATATCCTACATATAAATTTGCATTTATAAATTACCAGTACATGGTTATCATTTCGAAGTAAAAAATTACTTCAAAACTTGTAATAACTTTGATTGTTTAAAAATTTTATTTAATGAAAAGATAAATAATAATTCGCAACGACGACGTAAGAGAGCGAGTAGGTATGAAAGAGAGTATTGGTGTAAAGATGCGAAAGGGAATGCTCCGATGGTTCGGACATGTGGAAAGAATGCCGAACGAACGTCTGGTTAAGAAGATATACAATGCGAAAGTGGAAGGATGTAGGTACCGGGGGAGACCGAGACTAACCTACCTAGACCAGATCGGTCATGTACTGAAGGAAGATGGAGCCAAGAGTCTCCTAAACCGGCGAGCGTGTATGAAGAGAATTATGAATGTTGAGGAAGCGAGTGAAGTATGCAAGGATAGAGTTCTCTGGCACTCTGTTCTCTCTGTCTACCCTGCAAGGGATATGGCATGATGATATGTCTGTAAATAAAAATATTCCAAATATTTACAAAATACATTATTAGCAAAATCTAATTTCAGAACTAATCATATTTTGTTTAACCTAAAAGTTATTCTATAATTATTCATATGAAAGTTCGTTTATTTTCCCTAAGTCCTGTGCAGCTCTCGTCAAGACGTTGATGTACATTAAAATCATGTTAGATATTTTCATAATTATGATAAAATTTGATACAACGTAAGCTTCCAAGTTGAAACTAAACTTTTGAATTTGACGTAACATATAGCGGTTTCTATATTGTTTTCGTAACATTAAGAAAGTTCAAAGTCGGCAAGTTCATTTAAATTTCATCTCACTTAAATTATTAATCAACCTCGTTATTCTCTTATATTTATCCTAATTTAACTGTTTACGTAATTGTTTCTGATGTTGTGACGCGTGTATTAGACGTATAATTAAAATTATTTTATGAATTTTATTTAATTAAATATATACGTCAATTTTGGTAACCTTGAATTATGGTGTAACTTTGAACAAAATTGAGAAAAAGATTAATTAATTAAGTTGATGAATACTTTTTCAATATGGTAACTACGTAAAATGCATGGCTGATATGTTTGGTAGCCAACTAAAAGAGAAACAGACTGTTAATGTCATAATTTTGAGAATTATCCTCCTTTTTCGTAGTGAAGTTTTTAGAAGTGTTTGTTACTCTTATTTGTAATTATAATTAAATATACAAAAAATATAGTGAAGAGGTATGTTTTGGTATATAACTTTAAAAGTTAGCTTATATTTTATTACTAGCTTTTGCCCGCGACTTCATTCACGCAGAAGTCATCTCTGACAGAGTTAAATAGAAAAAGCAATGCAAGGTGTTGAAGGTTTGTCGCTAGGATGATAATCAACAGCGTCAGAAACTGGGATGCGTTGAAGTGTTGATTCTGCGAGTTAGTTGTCTAACGGAATTAGGCAATAGGGTGGGTCCGAGAGAAAATATTCTACGTTGACACGCTCTACCGTCGGTGCTTTGGGCGGCGCAAGCGTGAGTACCTGTATTTAGGTTCTCTGCATGAGGGCTTCGAATCGAGATGATAACCGGTTGCGGTGGCCTGCCCGCACAACGTAGATGTACGTGTACGGCGCGCGTGTGTCTATATACCATAGCCGGTCACTA
The DNA here is from genome assembly GCA_905163515.2 of Lymantria monacha. Taxonomy (NCBI): domain Eukaryota; kingdom Metazoa; phylum Arthropoda; class Insecta; order Lepidoptera; family Erebidae; genus Lymantria; species Lymantria monacha. The sequence goes on along the minus strand of LR991105.1, from coordinate 5,386,601 downwards.
AAGAAAAAGGTGGTTCAAGGTTCTATTCATTCTACAAATTATATTGCCATTAATATACTATTTACGGTATGACCATGGGATAAAAATATAATTATCGCCACTCTTTATTTGACTGTTATGTTGTACCAGCAGAGTTGCGATCTCGTTAGATATGATTTATTATTTATTTTTTTTGTGAATATTTTTGAAGCTAAACTTAACCTGTATCTTAAACTATTAGGCAAGAACCTATTGCCGTCTACTATGTGTATCGTGTGAGCTTTCACGCCGGAATTGGTCACCACAACGGCACTGGTGCGGGGTTGATGGAGAGGAAGAGAGAAACACGTGTTTATTTATTTTTGCCGAAGAACGTTTGTACGTAATTTGAAAAGAATCGATAAAGAATTTTTCTCCCCATACACACTTTGCCGCTTTGTTACACCCCCTTAGAGGCGGAACTCATAAAATCCTTTCATATTGAATCTCTATGTCATAAATAAAAACGTGCTACAAAATTTTATGTTTCTAGCTTTAATAGTTTCGGCTTGGCGGTAATGAGTCGTTCAACCCGCTTCACAGGCCTAATTTACACAACCAGAGGGTGAAAATTGACATATGCCGGATATTACCCTAGAATATATGATTCGACTCGTAATTTAAAAGAATCAATAAAGATTTTTTCTCTTCACACAAACTTTGCCACTCTGCTCCACCACCTTAGGGGTATAATTTCGTAAAATCCTTTCTTAGTGAATCTCTACGTCATATAAAGAAACCACGGGTTTTGCGTTTTATATCCCTTAGTCGTCTCGTACGATCACCTACGGGTAAGATATGGGGTAGTGAATTGTATTCTTACTCCGTCACCACACGGATATATAAAAATTGTTCGTGGGTGTTAAATAAGGAATGATATGTGTCATCTTTAAGTTATCAAATACTGAATTCCTAATGTGAGCTCATGACAGACAGAAATAAGCAGGTCAAACAAATTAGTTGTTCAATATATATTTATATATAGCCAACCTTTTAAAACATTACTTTTTTCTTGTTTTTATTCAACTCTGAATTATTTTTATTATTGGCTAAAATTCTCGAGTTTTACAACAAAGTGTCTATATATAGCAAACGTGGTTTCATCAAAGCTCAAAGTTTATATGCGGGTTTGTTTTTGGTTCCATCCCTGCGGTTGTGGTTAAAGGAACATATTTACTATGAGATGTAGCTTTTTGATGGATAACTTTCATTTTAATTAATGAATATGTATTCAAAATATTTTACCATAAGCAGTATTTTTGTTACAGCGATGTAGCAGACATGAATATATATGGAATTTATTTCTACCTGATATTATCACCATCTAGTTTATAAATGCGTCCCACCGCTGGGCTCGAGCGATCTTTATAATAGAAAGACAATTGGACTCTAAAATTACTTTTATGGATTCTATCGTGTTTGTATTTGATTTTTAATTTCCCGACGTATATAACACTTTACAGTGATCATGGTCACGGGAGGACTAAGGTGTGTTACGTCTTATATGTCATTGTTATTACAGAAATTCATATATATCCTATAAGATATTAAATTTTGACCCACACACACTTTTAATGCAAATTAATATAAATTCATTGCCAGTGCAAAAAGCAAATGTTTCTATATATAAAATTGTTATTGTTTATGATCTGTTATTATTAAAAGGTTTAATTTATGTTGATTATTATTGTGGCAATTTATAATTTTAAAATAACTAATAAATCTATTCAGCTACCACCGGATTGGAACACGACCACACTCAGAAAGATCCGGCAAGAATACTCAGGAGGTATAATACTAATTTTATTATTGAATTTTTGAGTAAAGTGTTCGAAACGTCGGGAAATTAAAAATCAAATATAAACACTATAGAATCCGTAAAAGTAGATTTATTTCAAATGTGTAACACTCGCGTAAACATTAGAAATCACAATTGGACTATACAACGCTGGTCAGACGAATTGGTATAAGGTTTTATTTTTAGATTGCCATCTATTGCATCCAGATTATCTGCAATTTGTAAATAATAAGCAAAAGGGTAATGAACACACGGGTTACTCAAATATGCTATAACGAATTTATTGCTCAGTAAGCAAATATTACCCACCGTTTTGATCAAAAGCGTTTAACCCTGCTTTTGATCTGCCAAAGGATTTTATTGCTATTCGATTTGGATATTTCTATGACGTCCATGATGACATGCAAACTAAGCATGAGGTGGAAAATAAATTAAAAAGGAATTGAAAGGATTAGAATAAATTAATAATAAACAAATATTTACCCCGTTTTGTCAAAAATGTGTATGATTTATCTATTATGTCTATGACAAGATATAAGCGTGAGATAAAAATATTTTTTTATTGACTACACTCTGCACTAAGGACATAATCCTCGTATGCAGGGGATTTTCCTTAATCTAATAATGAATACTTCAGAGTGAATGTGTGCATGTCTAAAACGTAGCTTACCCAAGAAAAAAGAAAGTGAACATGTGTAAAATAATCAATCAATGGTGACGTGTAAGAAATATCGTGATAACACGTTACGTTTACTGAAATTTACTTTCAATGCTTAATTCGTACATATATATTTTCTTATATACTTAGTAATTCAATAAGTTCAGTGGATTGGAGAAGAATTGGGTTTAAATACAGATCGCAAAGCACATTCAGATATTGTAGTAGGTACCTCAAGACTACGCTTTCTTAGCTATTGTCTTAATATATATAAATAACGCGTCACGTTGTTTGTCCGCGATGGACTCCTAAAGTACTTAACCGATTTTAATCAAATTTGCACAGCATGTGCAGTTTGATCCAACTTAAAAGATAGTATAGCTTCCATCTCAATTTATAGTCGCAATATTATTTTATTGCAAATTATTTGTCTATTATTTCACAGTCATAATTATCTGTTATCTCCAAACAATTCTAACAGATGGTGATATTTGTTGACTGGATTAAGTATTTAATAAATGGCGCTAAGTTAAACGTACAAACGTTTCATATAAGTTTCAATTTATTAGCATAACCACCACGTGTTACTGAGGCTACCTTAGCCACAGCAACGCATGGCCGAGTCTGCTAGTATATATATATATATATATATAATTTTCCTCCTATTGCGGGAGAAGCTTGAGCCCAGGAGTCGGACATAGATGAGGTGAAATGATGATGTTGAGGTTTATTGATCGGTTATCGATTACATCTACCCGGATTTCGAACATATCTACCGCTGATCATCAGGACGGATGCGTAGTAGCGCCTGTGAGCCCTCATCGTGCATCAATATTTTGGACTACTGATATCGTATGGGTAGGCGTGTATTTTACTGTAATATGTTAAAATCACTACAATTTCAATTCTAAAATTACTGTCTTGTTTATCTAAAAGAATTCATATAGATGTTCCAAATTCAGAAGTTAAATAACTAATTCGGAGATACTACGGATCTCTATATTAGTGTCTAACTTAAAAATAAAATAAGTACCGAAATTAGTGACTTATGTCGTTTCACTATCGCCACCGATCGATAGGCTGGCCATAGTTAGATAATGCCAAAAATTCCAGTGATTAAAAAGATTGATAGCTAATAGCATTATTTAAATAAGCAAAGAAAGTAATAAATATTCTTAATACAGTTTAGAAATATCCTTAAGCATTTTGGCACCGAACCTTAGCGATTAATCACTATTAATCCGAAGCATTTATGACCCAATGGAGAATTAACATCTGCTGGTTTAAATTTAAAGCGCTCGTTAAACGCTTCTGTTCAATTAAAAGTAGCTATAATAATAGGCCTATAGGGTAACCAGCTTCGTTTTATTGAGGAAATTGGTTGAATAAGGCCAAGGTTTTATTTAAATCGACTGCTGAATTATAATTATTTAATATGATATTATTTAATAGTTTATGAATAAACATAAGTACACATGGGTCGCTATTAAAATCATTAGGATGGAAGAATGCAATGTAGATTAATAAAAACAGCTTGGAGTACTATAATTACGACTACGTTGGGTTTATGAAATAAAAGCTATTTTTACGAATTTCAACGCTTTTGGTATTTGATATATACTTTTCCGACTTAAGCTGTGTGGTAGGGGATACGAATACTGCTAACCCTTATTTTGTTCGTAGTTGTCGCAAAAGACGACGAAGAGCTTTATATCGACCTGGGCCAACTCTATCTGATGCCGTTTGGTCAACAATTACATCCGCAAGGAAGGTTGACGTCTGGCAGGCGGCTGGTCATAAAACGTTTGCCAATAACTTTTACAATATGTATTATGAAACAAGAGTACATATTGTATCGACCCCAAGTAATTGGGATAAGAGTAGGAGAATGATGATGATATTTCCCGATAGTGCTATTTAGTAGCAGCTACCAACCCTTACTTGGCTCGCAGTTATCGCAATAGACGACGAAGATGATTAAGAGCTTTATATTGACCCAATTCTATCTGATGCCGTTTGGTCAACAATTACATTCCCAAGAAGAGTTGATGTCTGGAACGCGGTCGATCATAAAAAAATCGCTATATGTACGAGTACAAGTACATATTGCCTTGACGAAGTATTTGGGATAAAAGTACGAGAATGTATTTACTTTCCCAATATTTAGAATTATTTTCAGCTTTCATTGTTACGGGAAGATGGACAGACATGGTCCTTAAATACAAACGCGACAAAATTTGTAAAAAGGGTACTATTTTACACATCAATTATTACGTTAGGTTTAATTAAAGCTATTTGCCACTATGGTAGTAAAATATTTTTGTAGTACATATATCTTCGCTACACACACACATACACAAATGCACCAACACATACACATGCATGCACAAACACATACACGCAAGCACATACACAGACACATACACACGTACATACACATAAACATCCATTTTTAATTCTTTTTTGTTATTATTATTTTTTTCACTCATTATGATATATTTTTTTTACCACTACTGTCTAGTTGATAATAATAAATCTGTCATTAAATAGGGGAGGACACTGATTCCTGAAACACAGTATGCAACTAGCGTAGGAACCAGATAACTCGAAATATTATGTGTAAAATTTTACGTCGAATAAAAAAAAAATATTATTAATTATTATTATCTTTCTTTTAGTCTTTATGCCTAAAATTGTGATCTACTGTTAGTTGCGTGTAGTTAGTTGGACATAGTACGAAACTTTAATATTCTTATTGAGAATTTATATAAGATATACTAGCAGACTCGGCCACGCGATGCTGTGGCTAAGGTGGCCTCAATAATACGTGGTGGTTATGCTGATAAATTGTAGTTTACTCGTATATGAAACGTTTGCACGTTTAACATAGCGCCAGCTATTAAATACTTACTAAATCCAGTCAACAGATACCACCATCTGTTAGAATCGTTTGGAGATAACAGATACAGAATATCAAATAATAGACAAATAATTTGGAATAAAATAATATCGCGACTATAAATTGAGATGGAAGCTATCCTATATTTTAAGTTGGATCAAACTGCATATGCTTTGAAAATTTGATTAAAATCGGTTAAGTACTTTAGGAGTCCATCGCGGACAAACAACGTGACGCGTAATTTATATATATTAAGATGAGACAAATGGAGCATACTACATAAAATTTCAACGAAACTTTTTTCTATTTCCATTCAGAATATGACCCAGGCTCTCAAAATTGGCATTCACAGACGGCGGCGCTGTGTTGGCGTTCTAGAAATTTATTTTTATATTATTAGGTTTGTACAGAAAAACATCTGTTAGGTCAGCTAGTTATTAATAAATCTGAAATAAAATATCTAAATAAAATATGGCGTAAGTACATATTCATGTACTTGGCAATGAAACGTGGTTTCAATGTCAACCCGATAACAAGGCTCAAAGTCACTTACTTTGCTAAATGGGCTATATTACCTATGTTACGTATTTTACGCTTGTGGGATCCGGTCCAGCCATGGTCTTTTACGTTGCATTTAAACTATTAAGGTCGAGGGGCATCACACTGGAGCTATTTCTTCTAAGCATTTTGTACTATTTTATATTTCATATTATTTTTTCTTCTTTAAATAAAAATAGTAAAAAAAACTACAATAATAGACAAACCCGCTGAGTTTCTTGCCGGATCTTCTCAGTAGCTGTCTCGTTCCGATTCGGTGCTAGTTTATTAGATTAAATTAAAATGTTAATACTGATAATATCTTAGTGCCCTTGCAGGGTTTATGCATAATAAATGAATTTGAATTTATTACATAAAGAAATTATATTTTCCTACGAGATCAATTTCGTGAAAAATAAACCGGCATAGCTCTAAGCCCATTTTGAAGTGGCAGTGGGTAGGCCACATCGTTCGTTCGACAGACAACCGTTGGGGTAGAAAAGTTCTTCAGTGGTGACGGCAAAGAGCACGAAACAGCATGGGATGACCTTCTACTAGGTGTATTGATGACATCCTAAAAAGGTTTTAATCATAAAATCGCATGTAACCATTGCATGCATATGGCATAGGCTGATTATGGACTTATTCATCTACATATCCTATTAGTCTATCAATGGACCATACCCGGATTTAGATCTTAAGAATACCATATCAAATGATCCCGAACCCGCTTCAAGCAATTTTTTTTTAAATTTTTTATTGCTTTTGATGACAAACGAGCAAGCAGCACACCTGATAATAAGTGCCACTGCTGCCCATAGATATTTGCAATACCAAGGGTATAGCTAGGCCACTGCCTATCAATATAAACCCCAAACCCACCCAGTTAGGCTTCCGGCTCTCGTACTCACCGAACGAAGCACAGCAGCACATTGCCATTACTCAGACGTCGATCTTCTGCGAGAGTGAAGACACACTGGCCTGCGGCTATAACTTTAAATATACAACTACATTTTTCCTCTACAATTTTCCTCTAACTTTAAATATACAACTACTTAAATTACTGAAATTTTAGCATTTAATATGCTTAATTATTTATAAAACCCGATTACGAAATGTAAAGTTTTAAGTATTAAGCCTATAACAATGTGTAAAAATGCTAAAATTTCAGTAATTTAAATAACAAGGTTGTGTCATCGTTTAATACAATTCTAACTGTAAAGTTTTAAGTATTAAGCCTATAACAATGTGTAAACATTGTCGGGTAGATAGCATACCGTCACCTTAAGACGTAAATATGACACGAAGTGAAATTTGCATGTCCTACAATTAGTCACGGTGGTGTAGTGGCAGCACGATTGGGCCGGAATCCCAATAGGCGCGGGTTCGAATCCCGCTTGTGACATCATTTTTCATTTCGTAATCGGGTTTTATAAATATACAACTACTGATAAGTTTGTATGTTTGTACCTTAGACACAATACACAAACACGCGCGCACACAAGCACACGCTCACGCACATGCACACAGGCTCACACACACACGAAATACCATACGAGTAAATACACAGGAATGGCTGAAAATCAGCGTTATACTTAGTGACAGCAAAAGCTGAGCCAATCCCTTTTGCCTTCTAGTTTAAGTTTTCTTTTATTATCATCGTCATCACAGCCTATAAATATCCCACTGTTGGGCTCGGGTCTCCTCCGTAATGGGAGGGCAATTAACCTACTATACCGCACAGGTCATACGTGTTGGTATAGGGTATTGTTTCGAGTTTCTCTTCTCTCGCATAGATGTTATATGCGTTTTATATCCCTTAGTCGTCTCTTATGATCACCCACGGGTAAGATATGATGTGGTGAATAGTATTCTTACTCCGTCACCATACGGAAAATTTATTTTATTATAATTGCTTGTTTTTAGTTTTAGTTTTAGAAAAGGCAATAAATTATTATTATTATTACATATCTTTGCCAGCTAAATGTTTTCAGATTACCTTATAATATATTTCAGACACATTTCTTCGTTGTCTCCATTTCATTCACACTCATCACTACCTTCGTGTATTCTCGTCAATCAAGAGTACTCTGTAACTGGCTTTTTGCCAGAATGTCGCTAAATTGGTTCGAAAACATCCGGTGTGGTCTTCTCTTTGCAACCGATCCATTCACTTTTGCTTTATTTATTTGCTACATTAATCTTTCTCAGTTAATTCTTTATATACATTTAAAGTATCCGTATAATTATTTGATTAATACATTCAACATTGTCAATCTCATCTCATCATCATCTTAGCTCATATATGTCCCACAGTTGGACTCGGGCCTCCTCCGTAATGAGAAGGCAATTAACTTTCTATACCATGCTGGCCAGATATGTTGGTATAGGATTTTGTTTTGAGTTTTCCTTCTCTTTAATAAATGTTATATATTTTTTATATCCCTTAGTCGTCTCTTATGATCACCCACGGGTAAGATAGGGGGTAGTGAATTGCATTCTTATTACGTAACCACGCGGTTAACTATTAGTAATTAACCTCAACTTATTGCAATGATCATTAAGTTTGATAGATGGATCAGCTGCCGTAGTTGTTGGTGTTATGAATATACAGGAGAATGCTGCTACCCACCTTCCTGATGATGCTACTATCAATTTTTAGGATTCCATAGAAAAGGTCAATACATTTTTAAACCATTACTCACTTTGCAAATTATTATTATCTCCTTTTATACCTTTTTTATTATTATTTTGTTCCTCCTTCAAAGAAGAAAGTTAATTCTATATTGTCTTTAATAGAACAGAGATTGTCATCCAAGTTGGCGAAGCAACTGCCATTTCGTCTTCACAGCTCATCGGTATTACAAAAATTGTCTAAATCTGAATAAAGCTCTGAACTTATTTAACATAATGTTAGTAGCCTTTTTAGATACATTTTCTTGATAAACATTTTTTGGTCATTAAAAAGCCTTTTAATCATCAAGGGCAAAAAAGCGATAGTTGCGTACCGTATTTTTTTTTTTGAGTTTATGGCTTATTAACTAAGATATTTAAGCCAAATCTTGGTTTATAAATTAACTTCATACACAGTTATCGTCCGTCAGTAAGTCAAGTCGTCGCCTTCAACAGTGCCATGGCCGCATTGTTAAAGGTATCTTTTGGAAATTTTGGTGGAAAACGAAAACGTATGTAACGCACTGTTATATTATATTCACTACACCTCAATACTTACTAAGCAATAAATTAAATAAAATGCCATCAAAATAACTTAATATAACACGTTAAAACACTAAGATATTGAATATTATACAAGAGCACCACAAGACGCTTTTCCTTTCCCGCTAAAACTCTACGTACCGTGTTTTTATTCCGTTACCACAGAGAGTAAATACAAATCATCGTATTATAAATTATATTTTCATAAATATAAAATTACATAACTAATTAATAAAGCACATTTCCATGTACTTGTATAGTAAAAATTTCCTCTTAAATAAATTGCAAATGTCTATAGAGTTTGGCGTGAAAATGACTTTGCCTGTGAACGACTTTGCAGTTATATTGCACCGCTATTAGAGTATCGTACAATATTACTTTGCAGCTTAGTATCGCTAGCGTGAAACTGTTTCTCTTCAATGAGTAAAGTCTTAAAGTTTCAAGGATTTATTGCTGAATGTTTTAAAAGTTACGATATTATAAAAAAATCCATCTTATAATTGGTAACTTTTCTTTAATATGATAACCCTTTTCATTTATTTTTATGGTATTTTCAGCTGAGTTATAAAACTTTCCATTTTATTTTGTAAAAATCTTAATATTATTAAATGTTACCTATATAATTTCTTCTATAATACAGAGTATTAAAAAATGTTGTTAAGCTCATCAGGCTTAAAAAACTTAGTCTCCAATAGCAATAATCATAATTACTTAAACATAGTTAATCGCTGTGTGGTAGGGGTTACGAATACTACCAATCCTTACTGTGCTCGTGGATGTCGTAAAAGACGACTAAGAGCCTTATAATGACCATTTTTTTTGTTTACGCTGTGGAAATAATGCTTTTACGCACTATCCCCCGCCAGTGACAGACCCCTACTCGCCGGCCATAGATGTTGGCGGCCGGAATACCCATTAAAACTAGCAGCGGTCCCTTCCGCGCTTTTACGGGATGCCGGAGAGATCGTCCAATGACATTCTATACACTCCTACGCTTGGCCATCTGGCCAGGACCAGGCAGCCGTCAGGGCGGTGGGAGGAGGTGCGCGTAGCGGCGTCTCCCTCTCCCTGGTCGCCGCCGTCGGAACGTGTTCACAGACGCGAGTGCTTCGCGTTCCCGCTCCGCGGCCTCCTTTACAGAGATGACTTCCTCGCAAAAGGAGGCCCTCGACGTCCAGTGCCTGTCGCTGTCAAGCATCTTGTTGATGACGGTCGACAATGACAGGTCCGCTCCAATGACCGCCGACAGGTCGTGGCGCTGAGGCCCCCAGGCGGGACATACCTACAGGGTGTGACGCGCGTCATCGATTTACGCGCCACACTCATGGCATCCAGGTTCCTCTTTACGTCCAATTCGGTGCAGGTACTTACCGAAGATCCCGTGTCCGGTAAGTAACTGCGTCAGCCAGAAGGACAGGTTGCCGTGCCTTCGTGTCATCCAGCGGTGAAGGTGGGGCTACCACCTCAACGGTCCCCCGTCCTGCTACGGGGGACTCTAGTTCCTCCGTCTACCGCCGGACTACTGCCCTTCGAGCCACTTCTTTTGCCCTGCTCAGTCCCCTCGTGGTGACGCGTTCACCATTTGTCCGCGCCGCAGCGCAGAGCTGGTAGGCTTCCACCTGAGCCCTAGCCTGAAGTGACCAGGGCGGATCGCCAACCAACAATGTAGCTGCATTCCAAGACACCGTACGGTACCCCCGTATTGTCCTCACCGCCATGGCTCCTCTCTGCCTTTGCACCTTGCGTAGTAAGGCTTTATTGGAGGCGGTGAGTGACTGCGACCAGATCGGGGCACCATACAGCGCCATAGACCGCAAGATACCGGCATAAAGCCGGCCTTATAATGACCTGGGCCAACTCCATCTGATGCCGTTCGGTCAACAATTATATGCCCAAGGTGGGTTGACGTCTGGCAGGCGGCCGGTCATAAAACTATTGCCAATAACTTTTACAATATTTACTATAAAAGAAGAGTATATATTGTATCGACCCCTAGTAATTGGGATAGGAGTAGGAGAAGGATAACTTATTCATGGTTAATAATTTTACATACATACATACCATCACGCCATGTCCCTTGCAGGGTAGGCAAAGAGAACAGAGTGCCAGAGAACTCTATCCTTGCATACTTCACTCGCTTCCTCAACATTCATAATTCTCTTCATACACGCTCGCCGGTTTTGGAGACTCTTGACTCCACCTTCCTTCAGTACATGACCGATCTGGTCTAGGTAGGTTACTTTCGGTCTCCCCCGGTACCTACATCCTTCCACTTTCGCATTGTATATCTTCTTAACCAGACGTTCGTTCGGCATTCTTTCCATATGTCCGAACCATCAGAGCATTCCCTTTCGCATCTTTACACCAATACTCTCTTTCATACCTACTCGCTCAATAATAATTTTAATGTATAAAAAAGAACTTTATTCATTACATATTGAAGCCTGAATTAAAACTAAAATATATTCATTAAGTAGAAAACCAATCCTATATTCGCATCGCTTTTGAGGGTTCCGGATAAAGCCAAGTTGAATACATTTCTCTCTGAAATGGCGTGCAGCAAATTATTATCGTTATATTTTTTTTGCGGGTAACACAGAGAGGATTTAATTGAATCTCTTTGAAGATATTTTGGTACAAGCACACATACATATATATCTTTTTTAAAAATTCAACCTTGTTTTAAAAGCACTGGTTTTGGATTGCAGACTTTGATATTGAACATATTATTTTTTTAAATAGATGATACGAGGCCAAATGGACTAAAGCCAAAGAACAGTGACTAAAACTTGAATTTGATACAAAAGATAAAATATTAAATATTTTCTAAAAAATCCTATTATCGCTTTCGTAACGATGACGTAAGAGAGCGAGTAGGTATGAAAGAGAGTATTGGTGTAAAGATGCGAAAGGGCATGCTCCGATGGTTCAGACATGTGGAAAGAATGCCGAACGAACGTCTGGTTAAGAAGATATACAATGCGAAAGTGGAAGGATGTAGGTACCGAGGGAGACCGAGACTAACCTACCTAGACCAGATCGGTCATGTACTGGTGGAGTCAAGAGTCTCCGAAACCGGCGAGCGTGTATGAAGAGAATTATGAATGTTGAGGAAGCGAGTGACGTATGCAGAGATAGAGTTCTCTGGCACTCTGTTCTCTCTGCCTACCCTGCAAGGGATATGGCGTGATGATATGTATGTATGTGTATGTATGTAAATCCTATTAAAGCTATGTGTTAACGGCTGTGAATACTACCAACCCTTACTTTGCTCGTGGATTTTTTTTATTGCTTATGGTGGCAAACGAGCGTCATTGCCGCCCATGGGCCTTTGCAATACCAAGAGTATATCTTAGGCTACTGCCTACCAATAAAATCCCCAAACCCACCCAGTTGGGCTGCCGGCTCTCTCGCGCACCGAACGAAGCGCAATAGTATATTGTCATTGTTCAGACGTCGATCTTCTACGAGAGTGTGGTACTACCCCGGACGAACCGGCCCGCGGCTGTAGACAGAAAGCTATCAACAGCGTGGTCCTACCACTATCAAAATCAATGAATGTCGTAAAAGACGACTTAGAGCTTTATATCGACCTGGCTCAACTCCACCTGATGCCGTTTGGTCAACAATTATATTCCCAAGGAGGGTTGACGTCAAGCAGGCGGCTGTTCATAAAACTATTTACTAATAACTTTTAATATACGTAAAAGTTCATATTGCGTCGACCACAAGTAAATCGGACAAGAGCAGGCAAATTATGATAAAATCCCATCAAATTAAATAATTTTAAAAAAGAAAGAAAATCTCGTATCGTAAATTTTGCAAGATAATTAATAACTAAAATAATTAATTCACTTTTAAAAGAAGTGAGATCTAATTAGATACTTTCTTTCAAAGTTCGAGCAATTATTACTACCTATTAATAATATAGAGAAATAAAAATTGTGTGTCTGTTTGTAATGTCAATATAACAGTTTTTTAAATATGTATCTTATAATATATATAATAGTTATTTACACAGGGTGGAAGGGGACCGCTCTCAAAAACAAAGACAGGTAACCCTACTAGTCCTACTTGTATAGGCTAGAAGAAAAATCAATTCAGATTAAAAAAAAAAATTTTTTTTCACCACGCGTGGTCGTTGAACTCTTGAACATATGATCGTGAGTTTTGAATAGATTGCGTATTTTCTCATCTGAATAAAGTTACGTATTTTTTATGAAATTATCGTTACATGACACTGTCCTAATACGATAGAATGTGAAAAAACTTAAAATTCGTTGTGAAAAAATTTTTTTTTCATCCGAATCGATTTTTTTTCTAGCCTATCATTATAAGTAGGACTAGTAGAGTCACCTGTCTTTGTTTTCGGGAGCGGTCCACTTCCACCCTGTATATAGATAATTAGATATAGGTATATAATAATAGTTCCGTGTGGTGACGGAGTAAGAATACTATTCACCACCCCCTATCTTATCCGTGGGTATCGTAAAAGACAATTAAGGGATATAATATGCATATACAACTTGGTGGAGTGATGACATTGTCAAGGTCACAGGAAACCGTTGGATGCAGGTGGCACGGGACCATTGCGAATGGCATTCTCGTGAATGTCCAACAGTGGATGTTTACGGGCTGATGGATGGATGGATGGATATACCATCTGTGCAAGAGAAGGAGAACTCGAAAAAATAAATAGATATCTGAAACTTAACAAATATCTTTCAGAACAGTGACAACTGTTTTTTAATCTTTGATTAAATTCAGCAATGGCCACCGAAGATAAAGACCGAGTTCCGATGGCCCACTCGCACGGCGAAAATAGTACATATAGGGCGGGTCCATGGGGTTGCGCGTCGTTTTTTCTGTCGCCCCAAACGTACTTAACGGGGTGTGAACATTATAGCCCGCCGTCAAAACAAAAAAAAATTCATCAAAAAATCTTCATATTATGTTAATGATTATAAAGCTTGACTCCACCTTGCTTCAGTACGTGACCAATCTGCTCTAGGTAGGTTAGTCTCGGTCTCCCCCGGTACCTACATCCTTCCACTTTCGCATTGTATATCTTTTTAACCAGACGTTCGTCCAGCATTCTTTCTACATGTCCGTACCATCGGAGCATTCCCTTTCGCATCTTTACACTAATACTCTCTTTCATACCTACTCGCTCTCTTACGTCGTCGTTGCGAATCAAGTCTCCGAAACCTGTGAGCGTGTATGAAGAGAATTATGAATGTTGAGGCAGCGAGTGAAGTATGCAAGGATACAGTTCTCTGGCACTCTGTTCTCTCTGCCTACCCTGCAAGGGATATGGCGTGATGATATGTATGTATTATAAAGCTTAATTCAAGTCTATTCAAACTATAATATGTTAATTCTAAAAATATACTAGAGATATTGTTAATGATCGGACTATTACGCTTGGCATTTAGCCGATAACATATGCCAGAACACCTGTACTATTAATTGTCATTTTTGATACGGAATTTTGAACAGACGAATATATTCTTGATGTAATTTTAATATTTAGCAATATAGATAGACAAATAGTTATTATAAATTGATAATGATTACTTCTAGACTTCAGCAAAGTCCAAAAGGAGCCTAACATGTTTGACCAAGTACGTACATTTGTCCCTTTCAATGTCGGCTCGTAATTGTTGAATATCTCAAACATCATTGTCCTACTCTTATCCCAATTACTTGGTGTCGATACAATATGTACTCTTCTTTCATAGTACATATTGTAAAAGTTATTGGCAATAGGTTTATGACCAGCCGTCTACCAGTCGTCGACCATCCTTGGGAATGTAATTGTTGACTAAACGGCATCAGATGGAGTTGGCCCAGGTTTTTATAAGGCTCTTAGTCGTATTTTACGAGATCCAGGAGCAAAGTAAGGGTTGGTAGTATTCGTAGCCGCTATCATACAGCATCGTGCTGTTGTCGTGTTGAGTAACTGAAACGATTTTCCTAAATGATACATCAATTTGTCTTAATTTGGATTTAGCGCGAGTGTAAGTAACGAGTGATTGTAACTGGGTACATCATCATCTTGCTCCTATCTATCTATCTATCTAATCTATCTAATATCTTTAAACGAGCAATTCTTGTATATATATACACTACCGTCCAAAAGTTTGGAAGCAGCAAGGTAAAATCGAATAAAACCAAACTAAGTCATTTAAATTTAAATGTATTGATAAAAAAATAAAGAACAAACAGAAACTAACTTAAACAAAATAAAAAAATAATATACAATGGTAAATTAGATTAAATTTTAGCTTCATCAAAGTGTCCACCTTTCTCCTTTATAATCTTCTCACATATTCTGGGCATTCTATTAATCAATTTTTTAAAATAATCTTTATCTAATTTGTTCCATTCGTTCTCTAATAGCTGCCACAAATGTTCTGAGCTCGTAGGACAACGACTTTTCACCCTCCTGTCAAGTTCATCCCAAACAAGTTCAATGGGAGAAAGATCAGGGGATTGAGATGGCCATTGCATGATGTTTAAAATGTTTTCAGCTTTTTTCTTGTTTAAAAAGTTCTGGCACAATTTAGACGAATGCTTAGGATCATTATCCTGTTGAAAAATGAATCCAGAACCAATGAGACTTAGTCCACTGGGTATGGCAGAATCTTGGAGAATTTTTAAATAGCCTTCCTTGTTTAATTTTCCGGTTATCCTCACAAGATTGCCGGGTTTACTGTTGCCAAAACACCCCCAAACCATGACATTACCACCACCATGTTTGATGGTAGGCACTGTACATGCCTCTGAAGCCCTCTCTTCTTTTGACCGGCGTACAAAGACACGTCTATTGGATCCGAAAATCTGAAATTTTGATTCGTCACTCCAAAGGACATTTTCCCATTGTTCTATAGTCCAGTTTTTATGCGCTTTTGCCCATTCTAGTCTATTTTTCTTATGTCGATTTGTTAGTTTGGGTTTTTTAGCAGCAACACATCCTCTTAATCCCGCAGACAGTAAGCGTCTTTTAACAGTAGTTGTTGAAATGGGTGTTTCTCGCGTATCATTCAGAGCTGCAGTGATCTGTGGTGCAGTTAAGCGTCGATTCCGTTTAGAAAGAACTCTAATGAAGTTGTCCTCTTGATTTGTTGTGGATTTGGGCCTACCAGATCTCTTTCTATCTTCATTTTTCCCCGTTTCTTGTTTTCTAGCAAGGGTATAGTGGACACCTTTACAAGAAATTCCGAGCCTTTCTGCGATTTGACGTTCACTGTATCCTTCCTCGCGTAGAGTGCAAATAGCGCTTCGCTGTTCAAGCGTGATTTGCTTGCGTTTTGCCATTTTCAGAAGAAAAAATACGGTCAAAGTAGTAGCCGATATCTTTCGAATACAGACAATGTTAATATCACAACTTTCACGTGCCAATGCTCAAGTGCGACTGAATAAGGTCTAAAAAAGTTAAAACCAGCAAACATTATCAATAAAACTACACCATTGCATAGGATAAAGTAGCCGACGGATTAAGTCATAAAACACGTGTTTCGTCAATATTAAGGAATTCCATAAAACTTGATGAATGTAGGATAATAATCCTTTTGTGTTTGTGTAGACAGTCGTAAAAGGTTGTAAAACTTAAGATTATTGCTAATTTTTACCGCTATTAGTCGGCATTTATTTGTTTTGTTTGAAAACAGGTGTGCTTCCAAACTTTTGGACGGTAGTGTATATATTTTCTGAATCTCGGCAACGGCAGCAACGATTTTCTTGAAATTTAGCATGCCGGGGGTTCCGGGGATGACTAATCGATCTAGCTAAGTTTCATTTGTAGAAAATATTGTTTTGTTAATATTTTCAGGCAATGAAAAAATATAATTTTGCGTTGGCTGACAACTATTAAAATATGAAGGTAAATTTTGATGCTGTCATTAAGACACCTTAATTAGATAATTGAGCAGTCTAATCGAGGTCGGTTCGGATCCTGTTTATCTTTTTTATTACTTTTGACGTTTTATTTTTTTTATTATTTATTAATTAATTATTAATTAAAAGGAGTGACCACAGAGATGACGTCTGATAGAGTTGTATGGAAGGAGAAGACATATTGCATCGACCCCAAATAGATTGGGATAAGAGCAAGTTGATGATGATGATTAATTAATTATTTTTATTATATTTAAATATATCTTCAAAACACACTAAAAAGAAAATATCCAGATATTTTCAATTACTTGAGGTTGACGCAATATGAACTATTCTTCCATAGTAGGCTATTCCAAAATTTTGGTAAAAGTTTAATGACCGGCCTGCCTGACCTTTGGTAATATAAACATGAAAATGTCATTGGGTACATACAATTCTTAAAGATTAAAATGCTAGATTTTGTAAGCTTTATCCATCATTCATTCCATCGAAGAAGTCAGCACAATATGCCATCTTCTTCCATCGGACATATTTTAAATCTTACCAATAACTTTATGTCTGTCTCACATCACCCTGCTTGTCAGTGTGATTTTTGACAAGACGGCACTAAAAAGCGTTGGCCCAGGTTTTTGTTAAGCACTTAGTCGTCTTTTACAATACCCGCGAGCAATGTCATTGGTAATACTTGTAGTTCCAACCACACATCATGTGCGTTTTAAAGAATGGACTAAAAAAAATCTTTTCAAGAGGCTCGGAGTGTGAAATCAAAATAAAAGGCTTTTTTTTGACAAGCTATGGTGTAGACACACGTCGTCCTCCTCTTCCGAGGCGAAGGCCGATCTGGGGCCCCATAACCTACCGTATTCCCTCCCTATCGCCATTTGGCCGGCCGCTAGTACCGCTTCCTTGACATCCGTGGCCAGGCCAAAAGAAAAGGGTCTAAGGAGAGAATAAAAACACATGTAATCTATTTGGTCACTGCTATCAAGTTTCTTATTATAGACTAACCGATATTCACGATTTCATCCGTGTAATATTTTTGAATTGACACTTTTAGTGACATTAAAGTGGAGCGATGATTTTTAAAATTTAAATGACAATAACTTTTTTTTCTGACATTAAATTTTAATAAAACAAAGGCTAAGTGTTGCTCTGATTCGAACTTAATCTATTTGTGAAATCTTTGGCATAATCTGTTCAGCTATTTTAGAGATTAGTGTGTACATACATACAGATATACAGACTTACTGACAGACAAAAATCTGTTGGACTTTTCTTACTGCCTATAGAATTTTTTTTTTAAAAATTATCAAAAGGGGTAAAAAGGGGTAAAAAATACGCGGGTTCTATTCGTTTATAATATGTATATAAGATCAGGAGTTCTTCTTAAAGCACAACACAATGTGATTCATCTAAAACAGAGTTTTATTTATTAAATACAAATCAGTTTTACATAAAATATGACAAATGAGAAAGTACTGAAAAAGTAACTAACCTAAAACAGAGAATCGACAATTAAATGTTCATGCCTTTCTCCTTTTAATACAAAACTTTAATCGTCTTTTGCACAATAAATCTAAGCAAATTCACAATTATAACTTGAACATAACAAACATAAATATTAAAGAAAAACCACAACGTTTATTTTGGTAAGTAATTTTAACTCGGTATAATGTTCCTTCTCTGTTACTAGTAGCTCCATCTTACTTATGGCTGTACTAATGCAAACTCAATTTAATGTCAATGTCACTGTCAACGTCACAAAGCTTACATGTATTTATAATGACTTTTTTTTTTCGGACTTTTGGCGGGAATCTAAAACGTCATGTGGTGCTCTTGTATTATATTCGATATCTTAGTGTTTTAACGTGTTATATTAGATAATTTTGATGGTATTTTATGTAATATGACAGAACAGCTGGGATGTAGTGAATATCATATAAAAGTGCTTTACAACGTTTTCGTTTTCCATCAAAATTCCTACAACATACCATTAACAGTGTCACCATAGCACTGTTGATGGCGACAATTCGACTGACTGACAGACAATGACTAACCTGAAGAGATTAAGAACGTGAAGATAATTATAACTCGACACTGGCAAAAATGGCTCGTATAAGTAGCTGATTGCCAATACATAAAAAGAAGAAGACTTTTTTTATAATAATTTAAAATATTTTGTGGAAAAATTCTAACGTGTAGGAAATTTTAAAGTTAAACAGACGGTACTATGTGTATTGTAAGTCGTGCAATAGGAAATATCTCAACGAAAATTTTGTCTCTTTATTTAAAATAACTTTGTATCATTCGCCCTGCAAGGCAGTGCTGAGGCCAAAATAAAATTATTTATCTCCGGCGGAAAGATATTAAATGTCACAGAATTTCTTTAAGCATTGTTGCTCTGGAAAACAATTCGAGATCATATTACGTTGTCCCGTCTCGTCATTCAAAAGAAATAGCATTAATATCGTACCATTTAAGCGTTCCATCATAAATACTGTTTTTATTCCTTTAAA
Source organism: Lymantria monacha (assembly GCA_905163515.2). NCBI lineage: Eukaryota > Metazoa > Arthropoda > Insecta > Lepidoptera > Erebidae > Lymantria > Lymantria monacha. The sequence goes on along the minus strand of LR991105.1, from coordinate 5,367,060 downwards.
GACAATCTAGAAGAAAATGGGATAAGGCAATCTCGAAATTAAACTCTTTGTCATCTTCAATTGCTTTTTGAGTTAAAGACAACCTTAGTCAAGCTTTCCTTTTTGTATAATATCTATCTATCTAATCTAATATCTTTCAACGAACAATTCCTGTATATATATATATATATACAGGGTGTCCCAAAATTCAACGATAAGCCGGCACCAGCAGGTGGACCTACATATGACTACTCGAGAACAAAAAAGAAAAAAATTCTACCTTGATTTTTTTTTTCATTACGACAAAAAAACCGATTTCTTTAAAAATCGTCATCTTTTATTATATTATTAAGTGCCATTGCTACAATTTTACAAGTAATTCTGTGATTTTTTTGTATTGGCAAGGTAAGTAGCACTACTATCGATCACAACCATTAAAAATTCCAAAATATCTATAGTTTTTACACAAAAATCAACCAAAACTATGTTTTTTTCATAAATTATGTAAGATTTTGACTTTCAGCTCACTTTCACTCATCACAGTGAAAAAAAAAAGTATGGACACTACTGTGGCAAATAGTATTAAAAATTGGCGCAACTAACTACAATTCTAAAATGGTATAACATTCTAGGCAAACTAGCCACAAAAATATACTTAGGTGTACTATTTCAAAATAATAACCATATTTCGAAAATTGTTAGTGTTGATAGTAATCACTTCTACTATGTAGCCAAAATGTTTTTGTTGCAAGTTCTCAGAATTTGAATGAGACATGTGCGTAGTCCATAAGATAACATAAGTTAGACAGAGATAGAGAGATTATACGTTAGAGGGAGATAGATAGATGCTAATTGTTTAGTAACATTAATGCAGGTAGAGAAGTAATTAATGTCCTCAGCAGCACAGCAAGTCAGTACGCTCTACTTCTTTGTTTACTGCACACCGTTCTGTTTTAATTAAAGTGGCTCTGGTACTAACGACTTTGGATTGAATTAAGTGACCTGGAAATTGACCTGACTTGGCATTATTTTAGACTGTGATTTTGTGTTTTTTTAAAGAAGTTTTGCCTTATTTTCAAGTGTTTAGCATTCATTATGCCGCTACCATATACAGCGTTAGAATACGCTAATATGCACCTAATTTATGGAGAATGCCGATGCAATGCCAACGCTGCTAGCAGATTATATCGAGCAAGGTACCCCTACTCTTCAAAGGTATCCGGATTATCGCGTATTTATTAACGTGCATCAAGCATTTTCGGAGGGTCGTATACCATCTGACAGGAGAAACGCTGGAAGACCTAGATCGGAACACGATGAAGAAGTTCTCAATGAAATAGAAAGCGATACAACTACCTCTGTACGTGCCATACAAGCAGCAACGGGAATTCCAAAAGGTACTGCACATAGAATTTTAAAACGTCACCAGCTTCATCCATATCATTACAGGCGCGTGCAGGCGTTATTACCGCGGGACTATCCACTGCGGGTCGCATTTTGCCGTGTAATGCTGCAAAAACACAGGGAAGATCCCCAATTCTTAGACAAAGTTTTATGGTCGGATGAAACAACCTGCAAGAAAGATGGCTATTTAAATCTTCACAATCTTCATAGCTGGAACAATGAAAATCCGCACCTGGTGAGAGAAGACAAATCCCAATATCAATTTAAGGTTAACCTATGGACGGGCATAATAAATGGAAAAGTGATAGGGCCCTTTGAGTTACAAGGAAACATAGATGGCAATAGCTATTTGAACTTCTTACAAAATGAGTTACCAGGATTATTAGAAGACGTGCCCTTAAGTGATTTGCAAAACATGTGGTTTCAAAACGATGGTTGCCCAGCTCACTATGCCCGCCCTGTGCGAGAGTACTTAGACCAAGAGTATCCAGGGCGTTGGATCGGGCGACTTGGTCCTATCTTATGGCCACCCCGTTCACCCGATCTAAATCCCCTGGACTTTTTCTATTGGGGTTGTCTAAAGGACAGAGTCTACTCAAAACCCATTGCAACCTTGGACGAGCTTCGCCAAAAAATAATTCAGGCTGTGGACACATGACATGTGTCACATGAACAGAATCAGATATGCAAGAAAAATAAAACGTTCATTTTTAAGGCGATGTCGTGCCTGCATTACTGCCAATGGCAAACAATTCGAACATTTATTGTAATTTTAATAATATAGTAAATTCTAATCTCTCTATATCTATCTCTGTCTAACTTATGTTATCTTATGGACTACGCACATGTCTCATTCAAATTCTGAGAACTTGCAACAAAAACATTTTGGTTACATAGTAGAAGTGATTACTATCAACACTAACAATTTTCGAAATATGGTTATTATTTTGAAATAGTACACCTAAGTATATTTTTGTGGCTAGTTTGCCTAGAATGTTATACCATTTTAGAATTGTAGTTAGTTGCGCCAATTTTTAATACTATTTGCCACAGTAGTGTCCATACTTTTTTTTTTCACTGTGATGAGTGAAAGTGAGCTGAAAGTCAAAATCTTACATAATTTATGAAAAAAACATAGTTTTGGTTGATTTTTGTGTAAAAACTATAGATATTCTGGAATTTTTAATGGTTGTGATCGATAGTAGTGCTACTTACCTTGCCAATACAAAAAAATCACAGAATTACTTGTAAAATTGTAGCAATGGCACTTAATAATATAATAAAAGATGACGATTTTTAAAGAAATCGGTTTTTTTGTCGTAATGAAAAAAAAAACCAAGGTAGAATTTTTTTCTTTTTTGTTCTCGAGTAGTCATATGTAGGTCCACCTGCTGGTGCCGGCTTATCGTTGAATTTTGGGACACCCTGTATATATATATAACAGAGCTTGTCCTGATTGACTGATTCATCATCGCACAGCCTAAACCGCTGGGGTTAATTAAAATTTTGATAGTTGCTACCTTTTAGATTGTAGGCGCTCACTAAGAAGGGATTTTTGGAAATTTCTCCTCTAAGGGTGGAAAAAAAAGGGGTTGCTAGTTTGTATGTAACTTCGTCAGTTTTGAAGATAGATTCGTGAAACTTTGTATTCGTCCATTTAATATTAAATAAATAAAAACGTAATTCAACATTTTTGAACATTTCTCCTAAAAGGGTGAAAAGTAAGGGGTTGAAAGTTTGTATGAAACTTCGTCAGTTTTGAAGTTAGATTCCTGTTTTTTTTTATTAGGTATATAATGTTAAATAAAAATTTACCTGTTTTAGCATTTTTGGAAATTCTCCCCTAAAGGAGTAGAATAGGGCTTGCAAGTTTTCTTATGAAACTTTGGCAGTTTTGAAGTTAGAACCGTTAAACTTTGTATTTGCGTATTTAATATTAAATAAGCACACACGTATTTCAGCATTTTTGGAAATATTTCCCTTAAGGGTGAGAAATAGGAGTTGCAAGTTTGTATGAAACTTGGTCAGTTTTGAAGTTAGATTCCTGAAAATTTGTATTCGCCTATTTAATATTAAATAAATAAATACGTATTTCAGCATTTTTGGAATTTTTCCCCCAAAGAGTAGAAAATAAGGGGTTGCAAATTAGTATGAAACTTCGTCAGTTTTGAAGTTAAATACCTGAAATTTTGTTAATAACTATATAATGATAAATAAAAATTTACCTGTTTTTCAGCATTTGTTGAAATTCTCCTCTAAGGGAGTAGGATAGGGCTTACAAGTTTTTTTTATGAAACTTTGTCAATTTTGAAGTAAGATCCCTGAAAGTTTATTTTTACCGATTTAATGTTAGACAAAAAATACGTGTTTTAGCATTTTTTTGAAATTTCTTCCCTATGGGTCTAAAATAGGGGTTGCAATTTTTTATGAAATATTATCAGTTTTGAAGTTAAATTCGTATAAATGTTTATTTGGCACTTTAGTACTAAAACAAATAAGTGCTTCAGCATTTTTAGAAATTTCTCCGCTAAGGATGAAGAAATGGGGATTGCAATTTTGTATTATACTTCGTTTACTTTGAAGTTAGATCAGTGAAAATTTGTATTTAGTATTAAATAAAAATAATACGAGTTTTAGCATTTTTGGCAATTTCTCCCCTATGGCAGTAAAAGAGGGGTTACAAGTTTTTTGTGAAACTTTGTCAGTATTAAAGTTCATCTCAGCTCATATATGTCCCACTGTTAGGCTCGAGCCTCCTCCATAATGGTAGGGAAATTGACCTACTATACCACGCTGGTCAGACGAGTTGGTATAGGGCTTTGTTTCGAGTTTTCCCTCTCTTGCATAGATATTATATGCATTTTATATTCCTTAGTCGTCTTTTACGATCACCCACGGGCAAGATAGGGGGTGGTGTATTATATTCTTACTCCGTCACCACACGGAAGGTATTAAAGTTATATTAGTGAAAATTTATATTTGGCTATTTAGTTAAAAATTAAACGTACGTGTTTCATCATATTTAGAAATTTCTTCTCAAAAATAGCTCTTATCCCAATTACTTGTGATCGTCGCAATACGTACCTAACTCCTCTTCCTACATATTGCAAAAGTTACTGGCAATAGTTTTATGAATTGCCGCCTGCCTGACGTCATCCCTTCTTAGGATTGTTTTTAATAACTAAACGGCATGAGGTGGTATTGGTTCAGGCCGATACAAAGCTCTTAGTCGTTTTCTATGACATCCACGAGCAAAGTAAGGGTTGGCAGAATTCATAACCACTAACCATACAGCGACTGTAACTTAACCAAATACAAATATTTAATTAAAGATGAAAAACACGTACTAAAGTTTTATTTTTAATCATCCCTAAAGAAAGTAAAATGTGATATTAAATTTTGTATGAAAATGCGTCAATTTGAAAGAGAGAGAGTTTTGAAAGAGATTTCCTTAACAAATCTAAAAAAAATGTGGTTATATTAAAAATAAGTAAAAGCCTATTTCAATGTTTTTAGAAAATATACCCCCCTTTGTTTTTTTTTTTATTGGTGGGCTATGGGTGCGTCTCGCCCCGCCAAATCGGTCCGGGGTGACGGAGAAGGCGGCGCGTGACCCCATAGACCCACCGTAAAATCCTCTCTCTTCGCCGTGCGAGCGGACCACCGGTACCCGATCTTTGTCTTCGGTGGTCCGTTCGGCGGTTTACCCTCGCGGGTTCCTCTCGTCGACGCCCCGACAGATTTCGCCGTCGGGGCGTCGCCCTCACGCGGTGGCCTCGCGTCGGGTGACCGGACAATTCCCCGGTCAGATCACCCGAGGCCTGGGTTAGGGCGGCATCAGGCACAGGTATTCGCGCCTGCGCCGCCCCGGCCGCTGGCGGCGGCCCGGGTCGCGGGAGTCCTCCCTGACTCGTTCCGCCGCCTCCTTCCGCGAGATGACAGCCTCGCAGAAGGCGGCGACCGCGTCCCAATTCCTGACGCTGTCGACCATCGCCCTCACGACAGCCAGCAGCGCCAGGTCGGCACCGATAATAGCGACGAGGTCGCGGCGCTGCCCGTCCCAGCCCGAGCATTCCTCGAGCGTATGTTGCGCCGTGTCCTCGTCACTACTGCAATGATCGCAGCCCGGAGTCCACTCCCTGTACACGACCGTGTGCAGGTATTTCCCGAAGCACCCGTGCCCCGTCAACAACTGCACCAGTCGGAAGGTGAGGACCCCGTGCCGCCGCTCCATCCATTTCATCAATACGGGCCGGAAGGCTTCGACGGTCACAATACCGTGTCTAGGCCTCTCCAGCCGCGTAACCCAACGGGCGATGACATCTCGGCGGGCGTCCTCGCGCCAGGTGGCTATCTCGCTCAACGATGGGGAGCCACCCTCCTCACGCACTGAAGTAACCCGCCGGTAGATGTCGGAGAGCATCTCCGCCTCTAGGTCCCACGGGGGTGTCCCGGCCAATAGGCACGCCGCCTCTGTCGACACCGTGCGGTACCCGCGAATGGCTCTGACCGCCATGGCTCCCTGTGGCCTCCACAGAACCGCCCTGAGCTGGGCGTTCAGAGCCCTCGCCCACACGGGTGCGCCGTACATGGCCATCGAGCGGATGACCCCCGCATACAGCCGGCGGCCCTCGAAACTGGGTCCGCCCACATTCGGCATGAGCCGAAAAAGGGCGGACGCCGCGCCGACCAGCCGGGGAGCAATCTGTCGGAAATGCTCCCGGAACCACCATCGCCCGTCGAGCACCAGACCCAAGTACTTCATATGGGCCTGGATGTTGATCTGGATGGAGGTGACGACTAACGAGGCGCCGGTTGGCAGCCTGACGCGTGGCCCATGGAATAATAGGGCCTCCGTCTTATAGAAAATATACCCCTACAGGAACTAAACTAGAGGTTATGGTTGTATGAAAATTGTCACTTTTGGAATTAAATCTATAGAACTAAGTACATAGATGCTTAAGTATAAATAAATTCATAAGGATGGTTGACGTTAGGCAGGCGGCTGGTCATAAAGCTATTACTAATAATTTTTGCAATATATAGAAAGTACATATTGCGTCCACCCCGAATAATTGGTAATAGTAGTAATATAAATAAATAAAATAAACTTATATTTAGTTAAAAAAACATAAAATTAAGAACAATCTATTATCAAAATAACAGTGTTATATTATTTATTTTACTTATTAGTTCTTCATTAGGTTAAGATATTATATTAATTAGTTTTTGACGATTTAAACAACTAGCCATATTTTAATATATCCACACGTGCAAAGCCGTGGGAATCAGCTAGTATATATATATAAATGTATATGAGGGCGACAGCGATGGCTGAGCGATTGAATTCTCGTTATCGCCGGTCATTGGTACACAGTTCATATTTTTTTAAAAATAAAATAATATTTCCGCGTCCGAAATAAATTAACGTTTTATTCAATTTAAATTAACGGTCAATACGTGGCTAACCAACGGTTTCATATTGGAGAAGTGTCTCGGTTGACTCACCGATTAATTATGATTTTCACACAATCCCCACTTCCCAATATGACTCCGTCCACGTGACGCCATTACAAAACTACCTAGTGGCGCCACTGTGTTTGCCAGTACTAAATTACATTATTAAACTTAGTGGCGCCACTGTGTTTCCGCCAGATGTTGCCGATACTAAATTACGTTACCAAACCTAGTGGCGCCACTGTGTTGTTAGTATATATATATATATATATATATATATATATATATATATATATATATATATATATGTGTATATATATATATATTAGTAATCTTTTAGTTTATTAATTTTGATCATCGCTTAAATGTGTTTAGTTGTGACACCATTTAATACGATAGAAGATAGTTAATAAATAAACAACCGTTTAATAGTTTACTTTTGAAATGAGACGTGACTTCATATCAGTAAACTGTGAGTGTTAGTAGCGATCGGTTGTATCGAGTCATAACTAACCTCACTGCATTCCATGTTATTATTTTATATTGTATTGGTGATAATATTGTGAGCCTCCTGATTTATCTTGTGTTTAAAGTTAGGTGGACGAACTAGAAAATGATCTGACGACGCCCTCCCACACTGAGATATATATAATTATAATCTAACTTTCGGAAACGGCTCCAACTATGTTCATGAAATTTATCATGAGGGGGCTCCGGGGCGATTAATCGATCTAGTTAGGTTTCATTTATAGAAAATATTGTTTGGTTGGTATTTTCAGGCAACAAAATTATTAAAATGTGAAGACAAATTTTGACGCTGTCATTAAGAATAAGCATAGCTCAATGGACAAATCAAGCAGTCTAATTTAGACAGCGTAGGTTCGAATCCTGAGTTTATATCTTTAATAATTTTGGTTATATCTTTAATAACATTAACATTAAAAAAAACTGTATGATTACACATTTGAAATAAAACTACTATTACGGATTCTATCGCGTTTGTATTTAATTTTTAATTTCACGATGTTTCGAACACTTTACAGTGATCATGGTCACGAGAGGACTCCTTTGATCATGATCACTGTAAAGTGTTCGTCAAACATCGTGAAATTAAAAAATCAAATACAAACGCGATAGAATCCGTAAAAGTAGTTTTATTAAAGAAAAAAGATATATTTTTAGACATCTAATTTTTCATAACAATTTGGCTTTAAGACTTTTTATATGTAAGCAAATTTTAAACATTTCGATGCGTCACAGGTTTTATTATTCATATTAACCCGAGAACATAAAGTTGGATGCAAAAGGCGACAGTAAAAGATTTACGATACAACCAATAGGCCCGGAGGTTGAATTAGAGACAAATTGTAGTATCGTAGCCGCCTTCTATATGCACAGACGAAGAATCCCTGATTTTATGAAGGTATCTGAAACCAACGTAAGAATTTATTTACGTTTATTTTCTTTAAGCTGATTGTTTTATTTCGACAAATTCAATTTTGCAAGACTATGTGCTATACTATTTGTTGGCTGATAGCTGACTGTGTGGTAATTATGAATACTACCAACCCTAACTTTGATCGTGGATATCGTAAAAGACGACTAAGAGCCTTAGAACGACCTCGGCCAACTGTATCTGATGCCGTTTGGTCAACAATTACATTCTCAAGGAGGGTCAACGTCTGGCAGGCGGCCGGTCATAAAACTATTGCCAATAACGTTTACAATATGTACTATGAAAGAAGAGTACATATTGTATCAGTCCCAAGTAATTGGGATAAGAGTAGGAGAATGATGATGTGCTATTCTAATTATATCTTATTATTCGCATATTCATTGCGGATCAAGAATAGAATGTGATTACACTTCATGTTTCTTAATCAAATAAATATCTGGATTAACAAGCCTTGCTTGATATTTTATTTTAAGTGTGTTTTGGAAGATATATTCAAATGTAATAGATATAATTAATAAAATAATGAGAAAAAAAAATTGAAAAGGCACAAAATTCAAAGATCAAAGGAGTTCTCCCGTGACCATGATCACTGTAAAGTGTTCGAAACGTCGGGAAATTAAAAATCAAATACAAACGCGATAGAATCCGTAATAATACTTTTATTTCAAATGTGTAATCATACAATTTTATTTTAATGAATTCTTATGTTTACGTGATTGAACATATAAGATAAAATATTTTTTACGGACTTAATCGCATTCGTATATATATATATATATATATATATATATATATATATATATATATATATATATATATATATATATATATATATATATATATATATATATATATATATATATATATATATATATATATATATATATGTAGGAGAACTACATACATACATATCATCACGCCATATCCCTTGCAGGGTAGGCCGAGAGGACACAGCGCCAGAGAACTCTATCTCTGAAAGAATGCCGAACGAACGTCTGGTTAATAAGATATACAATGCGAAAGTGGAAGGATGTAGGTACCGAGGGAGACCGAGACTAACCTACCTAGACCAGATCGGTCAGGTACTGAAGGAAGGTGGAGTCAAGAGTCTCCGAAACCGGCGAGCGTGTATGAAGAGAATTATGAATGTTGAGGAAGCGAGTGAAGTATAGGAGAACTAAGATGTCAAAATTCCTCAGTCAGCGGAAAAGGCTTCGAAATGTTCAAACATTAGAAATTGCATACAAACGTGATAAAATTCATTAAAATAAATTGATGTTTGTAATGGGGCAACACTGTTGACAGTTTTCTATCTACAGCCGCGTGCCTATCCATCCGGATTAGTACCACACTAGCCCAAAAGGTCCAAGTCTGGCAATGTGCTTCTTTTTTGTGACTGAGAGGGCTTAACTGTACTCCTGGTATTGCAAAAGTCCCTAGGCCGCAGTAACACATACCATCAGGTGTGCTGCTTGCTTGTTTGCCACCATAAGTAATAAAAAAAATACTCATTTTATCCCGTGCCACTAATAATAATATCCACATTAATAAAATGCACAATACATCAATCACTATTATTGTTATCCCAGCTGTTGCTATGCAACGGTCAATGGGTCATCAAATTGTGCATTTGATGTATGATGTCCCGCTATTACCTAATATTGCCCGATTTTCTGACACTTATAGACACTGCTTGGCTCCTATTTTTTGTATCGTTATCTATATATATATATATATATATATATATATATATATATATATATATATATATATATATATATATATATATATATATATATATATAAGAGATTTCCACCTATGTATTGATTCATCACGATATCTCTGGAATCATAAGGCCTACAGACTTAAAATTTGGTAGGAATATTCCTTTCACCGAGTAAAGGTCAGCTAAGAACGGAATTTACGGAATTCCACCTGCAAGAGAACCCCTCTTGCTAGCTGGGGTGTAAAAATCACATTTTTTTAAATATAGCTCCTACAGACTTGAATTTCAGTAGGAGTATTTGTGTTACGATACAGAGATAAACTAAGAACTGCTTTTGAAAAATTCCACCCCTGAAGGGAATTGCGTAGGTGTTAACCCAAAAAAATCCACATTTTCTAATACTGCCCCTACAGACTTGGAACTTGGTGTGGGTTTTTTTTCCGTTCTGTAAAGGTCAGATGAAGTAGGGTTTTAAGAAATTCCTTCTCAGAAAGGAATTCTATGTCGGGAAAGTAAATTACACAACTGAAACGCCGTAACCGAAGCGAAGCGAGGGCGGGTCGCTAGTATAATATATTGTAGCTTAAAACCTTTAACAATAAATAGATTATCTTCCGCAATAAGAACTTTTAGAAACAATAATGGTAGGACCACGCTGTTGACAGTTTTCTGTCTACAGCGGCGGGCCGGTCCGTCCGGGATAGCACCACACTCTCGCAGAATATTGACGTCTGAGTAATGGCAATATGCTATTGCGCTTCGTTTGGTGAGCGAGAGAGCCGGAAGCCCAACTGGGTGGGTTTGGGGATTTTAAAGCTATAACCTTGGTATTGCAAAGGTCCATAGGCAGCAGTGACACTTATCATCAGGTGTGCTGCTTGCTTTTTTACCACCATAAGCCATAAAAGAAAAAACAAAGTTCTAATATCTGAGTTTTGTACGTTTTAATTAACAAACTCTTCATCTTTATAACAGTATATCATAATCATCACCATCTAAACTCATATACGTCCCACAATTGAACTCGAACCTTATCTAAAACAAGAGAGAAATTGACTTACTATATCGCTTTGGTCAGACCTATAGGGTTTTATTTCGATTTTTCCTTCTCTTGCATAGACGTTATATGTATATTATACCCCTTAGCAACCTTTTACGATTGTCATGGGTAAGATGGGTGGTGAATTATATTTTTGCTCCATCATTGCATAAAAAAGTAACAGTAGGTACATAGAGATAGATAAAAAGAAATTCTGAAAGTCGTGTTATGTTTTCCTTATACGGAATCAACATTAGCACAATCTTAATCATTTCTACATCATAATCAAAGATATAACTATATATATATTAATATTCATGATGTCCAGGATTAGAGCAAAATCAAAGATATTATACAGTTCCATAATAATTACTCATTTACAAAGGAGAAAGCGAAAGTACCTAATGATTTACAATTTTTACGCAAGTTACAAAACTACGTAAATACATTACATAGACACTTACAACCTCACGCTTGTTTCCCAGAGAGGTAGGCAGAGACTACGAATTGACACAAACCACGATCCTTTTTTTTTTTTTTTTCTTTTTTCCGCAGGGTGGACCATGGGTGTGGTCGCGCCCCGACAAATCCATCCGGGGCAACAAAAGAGGCGGCGCGCAACCCCATGGACCCACCCTGCAAACACCTCTTTTCGCCGTGCGAGCGGGCCACCGGTACCCGATCTCTGTCTTCGGTGGCACAAACCACGATCCTAGAATACCTCCAACGCTTCATTCACATACATCACTGTCTTAATGCATGCTCTACCATTAGGCATACTCTTAATATGACCTCTCGTCAACACATCCACAATTTGGTCCAGAAAAGTATGACATAGTCTTCTCCTTACATTCGTCTAATTAACGTTTGCTTTATATATTCGCTTATTTCTTTCCCAACGTTTCAATCACTACAGTGTTCATGAAACGGAAGGACTAAGGTGTTTCATATAATTACAGGGATTTATATCTTCCAGCTGCAGTATTAGTTATTAAATTTTAACCCACATTTTTGATACTTTATTATCAATACAACAAGAAAATTATTGTGTGTGAATTGTTACTCACCAAAGCAAACCTTTTTTTTTAAATTGTGTCCTCTAAGTGCTCTAACATTCGGTTCCATTTAATAGAAAGTGAACTTATTTCATCGTAACAATTCCAGATGACACTTGAGAATAATTGATAGAAAAATTACAACATTTTTTGTATGATCCAAGATTTAAATTGGAATTCTCATTTAAGCAATAGATGTAATTCTGGAGCCAAGAATCAATTAAAAATTCATTGAGAAAACCATTGAGAGAAAGATAAAAATATATATATATATATATATATATATATATATGTCAGATTATTCCATTTCCCTTTCATCGCCCTGATTGAGAGAAATATTAAAAAAAAATGTATGGGAAATTATAAAGCTATACATTTCCCTTCCATCGCCCTTTTTTGCGGTGAACTATAGAGATGGTCACGTTCCTTCAAATCAGTCCGAAGTGACGGAAGAGGACGCGTGACCCCATAGATGCACCCTGCCAAGCGCCTCTCTTCGCCGTGCGAGCAGGTACCGGAACCTGATCTTTGTCTTCAGTAGCCTTCACCCTTCCATCGCCCTGAAAATTGTCTAACCAATTTCGCAGATCATTACTAAGCTATGGCAGGCCTAAAACAAAGAGCTAATAAAATAATTTTGAGAAATAATAAAAATTAAATTCTTGCCTCAATTTAGGATTCGAGGAATTTTTAATATCTTTTCCAATCGCTTTGTAAACGGATCAATATTGATATTCGTGATAATAAATTTAAATTCTCAGTAAGTTTATAAAGAATTACCTTTCAAATTGCTGACACAAAGGGCCAATATTTTAATCAATCAAGCTTACACATTTCAAGGGCTCTCGATTTAAGAAGGTTTCCTGTTAAAATTAATCAAAGTTTGGTTTGGTAACATAGGAAAATGACGAGCATTAGTTCCATCTGGCGACCCACAAGTTTCGAAGCGGTTCAAAATTCTACATATATATTTATATTAGCTGTAAACACCATTTTATATAACTTAACTGCAATGATTTTTCCGTGTCGTGACGGAGTAAGAATACAATTCATCATCTTACCCGCAGGTGATCGCAAGAGATGACTAAGGGATATAAAACGCATATAACATCCATGCAAGAAAAGAAAAACTCGAAACAAAACCCTATACCAACACGTCTGACCAGCGCGGTGCAGTACGTCAATTTCCCTCCCATTATGGAGGAGGCTCGAGCCCAACAATGAGACATATATGAGCTGAGATGATGATATGAATAACGACTCATTTAATCATTTAAGTGCTATGCTTTTTTTAAAACCTATCTGGAATGCTATGTAAATATAAAATGCAAATTTGAATTAAAATAATACTGATACGAAAAAGAACACCCGTAGTTACCAAAACCGCGTGAACTCAGAATACGTGCACATCGACTGACCGACACACTTGCACTAAACATGGCGGCGCAATTGCGCTGCATCGCATTTTTCACTACTAACGCCATATTCGAACTGTTAATTTCTTGAGTTCACTTAACATGCTTGTATCCGTTTAGTAAATTATATTTTAAGTGCATAAAGTAATATTTTCAGAGTCAGTAAGAGCAAACAGAGTGCTCCCACATAAAAAAAGAACAATGGATAACAATTACACCGAGAATCAGAACTACCATATCATCATCTTCATCTTAGCTCATATATGTCCACTTGCGTTTGATGCCACCCTAGCCGAGGCCGCGGGTGACTGGACCGGGGAATTAGTGCGTCACCCGCTGAGAGGCTGACCGCGAGGAAAAGACTGACGTCCTGCGCGAGGTGGAGACGTCGCTCAAGGAGAGGGTACCCCAGGGGGGTATTCTGTCGGACCGGCCACTGACGACAAGTTCACGCTGCTCCGGTAGCTGGTCCAAAAATTTTAATTACATACGAGTAGTTAAGATAATTGAACTACAGTGCCAAGTATCGGGAATTACATTATAATATAGAAAAAATATTTTGAGATCAATATATGGCTGTTCTTCTGTGTGGTGACGGGGTAAGAATACAATTCACCACCACACACATCTTACCCGTGGATGATCGTAAGAGACGACTAAGGGATATAAAACGCATATAACATTTATGCAGGCGAAGGAAAACACGAAACAAAACCCTATACCAACACATCTGGCCAGCGTGGTATAGTGGGCAATGTCCCTCCCATTATAGAGGAGGCTCGAGCCCAATACTGGGACATATATGAGCTATTTTTTTTGGGGCGGTGGGCTACGGTCGGCGCGCTCCTCGCACCACTCTGTCTGGGGCGACAGAGGGGCGTAAACACGCACATCCGTAACCCACCCATGCCACCTTGCCTTCGTCGTTGGACCGACCACCGGAACAGCGTGAACTTGACGTCAGTGGCCAGCCCGAAGGAATACTCCCTGAGAGGTACACTCTCCTTGTCCGACGTCCTCTCCTCGGGCAGGACGTCGGTCTATCCTCACGTGGTGTTTAATAATACCATAAAGCGACCATCACAATCAATAGAAACCTTACGTTCAATTAAATTAAATTATAAATTAATAACGCGATTAATTGGAACCTATTGTACCGTAATAATTCATTATTAAAACCATCACACTTAGGGTTGTCAACGTTTTCAAATTAATGCCATATTTTCATATTCAAAAGTTAATACTTTATATATAGATTTTTCCCGTGTGGTGATGCAGTAAGAATACAATCCTCCACCCCATATCTTACCCGTGTGTGATCGTACGAGACGACTAAGGGATATAAAACGCATAACCTCTATGCAAGAGAAGGAAAACTCGAAACAAAACTAGGGTTTTGTTTGGTATAGGTACCAATACGTCTGACCAGCGTGGTGTAGTAGGTCAATTTATCTCCCGTTATGAAGGAGACTCGAAATCAACAGTGGGACATTTATGAGCTGAGATGATGATGAGATGATATTGATTTATACTGCCAAATTCACCTGCAGTTTCACCCGCGTAGTTCTCATTCTTGTGATAATACGGGGATAAAATATAGCTTATTTTATTCGATGATATTGTAGCTTTCAATCAGTAAAAGACTTTTAAAATCATCTTAGTAGTTTAGACGTGAAAGTTTATTAAAGTGAAACCTTTATTAAATTGCCTCAAACCTTTTCATTCATCTATTGCATGAGGCGTGACAGTCGGCCGCCGCTCGACAGAGCAGCCGAGGCCAATATGGCGGCGCCTATGGTTCGCATCAGCTGACCGTGTAGTGCATAGACCATTACTCATTTGTGACAGTGCACCCACGGTATTTGCTTGTTTTTAATATATGTATATCATCTAAATAATTATATATATTATATTTGTCGTACTCTAAAACACAGAGTTAAATTAAAATATTAGTTGGAGACCTAGTAATTGTGGTAGGACCACGCTGTGGACAGTTCTCTGTCTACAGCCGCGGGCCGGTCCGTCCGGGGTAGTACCACACTCTCGCAGAAGATCGACGTCTGAGTAATAGCAATGTGCTATTGCGCTTCGTTCGGTGAGCGAGAGAGCCGGAAGCCTAACTGGGGTGGGTTCAGGGTTATATTGGTAGGCAGCGGCCTTGCTATACCATTGGCAAAGGTCCATGGGCGGCAGTGACACTTGCCATCAGGTGTGCTGTCTGCTCGTTTGCCGCCGTAGGCAATAAAAAAAAAAAAAAAAAAAAAAAAAAAAAAAATAGTAATCATTTCCCATAATCATTCCCAATTTCCAAGTATAATTTAAGATTGATGATGCGATTTTAATACCCTAAATCGAATATGTTTCCAAAAATTTTTAGTTAAATGGTTAGAATGCGAAAAAACGTTTCACTTTTACCATGGTTTCATAAAACCACACAATTATTTTTTTAGACTAACAAGCTTAATTAGTAGTAATTGGGGCACACTGTTGACAGTTTTCTGTCTAGGGTCGAACCGGCCGGATTAGTATCACACTCTCGCAGAAAATCGACGTCTGAGTAGTGGCAATGTGCTATTTCGCTTTGCTCGGTGAGCGAGTGAGCCTGAAGCCCAACTTTCTTAGTAGATTTGAGTTGGTAGGCAATAGCCTAACTGTACCCCTGGTATTGCAAAGATCCATAGGGGTAGTAATACTTACTATATGTGTGCTGTTTGCTCGTTTGTTACCATAAGCAATAAAAAAAGGGAAGTGAATCTAAAAATAAAATTATACCAACATATTTGACCAGTATATTAAATTAGGAAAATAATGCTATTTATATGAATAATCGTTACGAATATGAATAAACGGTTAAAATTTTATTCATTTTGCACGCCTTATAAAAAAAAAAATGACTTACAGGAGGCAACCCTAATTTGGCAGATAAATGACATAATTATTGACCTAATTATATATTATTCAACCAATTTTATTGCCAACTTAGTTTGACCAATTAGCGCTTATGATATTTTGTCACTTTATATTTATTAATTTTATTCGATGTTTAATGTTAATGTACATATGTTTTTGTGCATGATGCGAGTAATAAATGCAATTATTGCAAGAGAAGGAAAACTCAGAATCAAACCTCATACCTAACCATCTGACTAGAGTGAAATATTAAGTCAACTCTCTTTCTGGTATTAAGGAAGCTCTTGTATAATAATAGGCAATTTATGACTTAGAAAATTTTACATATTTAATATTAATTTAGTTTTAATATTATTAAAATTAAACCTACCAATATTAAATATGTATTTTTTTTGCTAATATTAATAATATGTAAAATTACTGAAATTGTATGAAAAACTACACAACAGATTGTGATAAACCTGTGTGTTATATGCAGATTGCAATAACATTGAGTGTAGCACAGAACCTTGTTAACTCGAACATCTTAATAAGTGGTACAACAAATGCTATTTCCTTCCGTTGATGCCATAAATACACAATATCTCGTTTTATTTAGACTTTGTAACTCTAACAAAATGTTATTTCTTTACGAGGTATAGGATCGTATATATTCATACTCTATACCTTGTATTTCAAAGTTTTATATAAGATAAGATAATAATAATTTATTTGTTTGAACATAGAATATATATAAATGCATGAAATAAAATAGTGTAGAATGGTTTTGTCATGTTCAGCCTCATGCTAAGGCGTACAGATTTGAGAGGAAGCGCTAACAGTGATTACATTAGTCCTAAATTACATTAAAATTTCAATACAAAAAAAATCATTAAATCATACTCCATTAGATTTAAATTAAATTTATACTTGTAACGATGTCACATATAGAAATTAAATTAAAATTAATCATTGGAATTATGTCAAATATATAATTAAGTCTTATTTGGAATTCCATGAAATAATAGCACTAATATTATATGGTTTGTGCTTGATATACTTTAAAAAATCTCACCTTTCAAGTCTAAATTTTAAAATTTATTTCTTCATACCTCGAGTTACTTGGTAAGTCGAAAACTTAATCATTTGTTTTTTTTTGCATTTCCCTTGACATTCGAGTTATCAAATTTTCACTGTATATGTATGATTATTTGAACATATTTTACATAATCATACGTGTAGTAACGGAGTAAGAATACAATTCACCTCCCCCTATCTTACCCGTAGGTGATCATAAGAGATGACTGGAGGATATGAAACGCATATAACGTCTATGCAAGAAAAGGAAAACTCGAAAGAAAACCCTACACCAGCATGGTGAAGTGGGTCAATTTCTCTCCCATTACGGAGAAGGCTTGAGCCCAACAGTAGGAAATATATAAGTTGATATGATTTTATATAAACACAGGCTTCAACTATAGCAATAATTTAATACCGTAGAGTCTCCTTTGCAGTTTTGGCGGGAATGTAAAAGCGTCATGTGGTCTTGTATTATTTTCAACATCTCATTGTTTTAATGTATGATATTAAATGATTTTGATGGCATTTTATGTAAATTGATGCGGAGGAATTGCTTGAGAGTAGCGAATATTTTGCAGATTTGCCAAAATATAAAAAATATTTGCAAAGTCCATCGAAAAAATTCTTATAATAATGTATTGAATATATATGATTTAACCAATTAATATTTAAAAAAAAAGATAATTTAGTTTACATTACACAAAACAGATCCGGCATTATCATTTTTGAAATTTGCTTTTACCTAAATAATAATGTCCACCCGGTCCTCATTACTCAACTTTATATTAATTTAAAAAAAAAAACGAACCTCGTCCCAGCGAGAATATTCGTCATGTCACATTTATATCACCCTCTTGGAAGGCACATTTTCTAAATTACCCCAAAACGTTTCAATTTTTCTGACACTTTAATTTTACTCAAATTAATAAACTTTCTGTTATATTTTTATTATGTACCATTTATTCCTTGCGTAAAAAAAAATATATGAGAAAGAATTACTTTATGCTAACAACGGCCGTAGAAGGCGTACTCAAAATCCATTTAATGTTGGTCTCTCATATTTTGTATTTCATTAAATAACTCTTCATTTTCGGGTTAAGGTGATGTGTTTAAATAAAGTGGTCGTTTAGAATTCTATAGGGGAACGCAACACGATGCAGATTACAAGAAAATTTTGTCGTATTTGAATATAATAAAGTACAAGATCGACGCTTTGTAAATATTCATACAATCAGAGTGGTTTATGTTAATTCTATTATGTCACGACAACATTTTCAATATGGCTGCCAGTTTTTGGCGCCAAAGTGTAGAATTATACGGTTTGTTTGATATTAATTTGGCTGTTTTTCTGAACAATTCTATTATAAATGTAACTTTGTAAGTTTTTGCTTTCTAACTCAAGCTAAAAGCATTAGTTATCATTTAGATTTATTTATCATCCAAGTTAATTTATTTTATGTTTTAGAATTATCACTACTTTTTTTTTTTCCCCCGCAAGGTGGACCATGGATGTGGTCGCGCCCCGAAAAAACGTCCGGGGCGACAGAAGAGGCGGCACTCAACCCCATGGACTCACCCTGCAAACTCCTCTCTTCGCCGTGCGAGCGGGCCACCGGTACCCGATCTTTGACTTCGGTGGCCCGCCCGGCGGTATACCCTTGTGGGTTCCTCTCTTGTCGATGCCCCGACAGCTTTCACCGTCGGGGCGTCGTCCTCACGTGGTGGCCTCACGTCGGGTGACCGGACAATTCCCCGGTCCGATCACCCGAAGCCTCGGTTAGGGCGGCATCAGGCGCAGATACTCGCGCCTGCGCCGCCCCGGCCGCTGGCGGCAGCCCGGGTCCCGGCAATCCACCCGGACCCGTTCCGCGGCCTCCTTCTGCGAGATGACAGCCTCGAAGAAGGCGGCGACCGCGTCCCAATTCCTGACGCTGTCGACCATCGCTTTCGCGACAGCCGGCAGCGTCAGGTCTGCACCGATGACAGCGACGAGGTCACAGCGTTGCCGGGCCCAGGTCATGCAGACCTCCAGCGTGTGTTGCGCTGTGTCCTCGTCATTGCCGCACTGGTGGCAGGACGGAGTCGACTCCCTCCTTACGATCTTGTGCAGGTATTTGCCGAAGCACCCGTGCCCCGACAACACCTGCACCAACCGGAAAGAGAGGACTCCATGCCGCCGCTCCATCCACTCCGTCAGTACGGGCTGGAGAGCCTCTACGGTAAGAACACCGTGCCTAGGCCTCTCCAGCCGCGTAGCCCAGCGAACGATGACGTCTCGGCGGGCGTCCTCGCACCAGGTGGCTATCTCGCTAAGCGATGGGGAGCCACCTGCGTTGCGCACTAAGGTCACCCGCCGGTATAGGTCGGAGAGCATCTCCGCCTCTATGTCCCACGGGGGTGTCCCGGCCAACACGCCTGCCGCCTCGGTCGACACCGTGTGGTATCCGTGGATGGCTCTGACCGTCATAATTCTCTGAGGGTGCCACAGAAAAGCCCTCAGCCGGAGGGTCAGAGACCTCGCCCACACGGGTGCGCCGTACATGGCCATCGAGCGGATCACCCCCGCATACAGCCGTCGGCCCTCAAAGCTGGGTCCGCCCACGTTTGGCATGAGCCGTGATAGGGCGGACGCCGCGCCGACCAGCCGTGGAGCAATTCGGCGGAAATGCTCCCAGAACGTCCACCGCCCGTCCAGCACCAGGCCCAAGTACTTCATATGGGCCTGGATACCGATGTGGATGGAGTTGACGACTATCGAGGCGCCGTTAGGCGGCCTTATACGGTGCCCATGGAATAGGAGGGCCTCCGTCTTGTTTAGGGCCACGCTGAGCCCCAGCGCCTCGATTTGCCTGACCATCTCCTCGGTGCCGAGAGTGGCCAGGCTCGCCGCCTCTTCGAGTGTCCTGCCCCGGGCTGTGACGAGCGTATCGTCAGCATAGCATATCAAGCTCAGCCCGGAGGGGAGACTCCCTCTCAACGCCCAGTCGTACCCGATGTCCCACAGAGTCGGCCCCAGAACCGACCCCTGTGGAACGCCACACGACATGGGCGTCCGCACAATGTCCCCTGCGGGACCCGCGCAGAGCACACTGCGCCCCTCCAAATAGTCTGCCACCAGCCGCCTCAAGTACAAGGGCATCCCATGAAATCGCAGCGCCTCCCTGATGCAGCTGAATGGCAGACTATTGAACGCGTTGGCGATGTCCAACGACACCGCCAACAGCACTCCTCCGCCGGCGACAGCCTCCGTGGCCGTCTGCTTCAATCGTAGTAGGGCCCCGATGGTCGAACGCCCCCTTCTGAAGCCGAATTGAACGTCCGACAAATCGGGCCCCACCTCTCCTAGATGCTGGACGATGCGGGCAGCGAGGATGCGCTCCAGCAGCTTGCCCACATCGTCAAGGAGCACGATGGGCCTGTAGGCCGACGGCGAATGCGGGGGTCGTCCCGGCTTTGGCAGGAGAACCAACCTCCCCTAGAATTATCACTACTACGATTTCTTGTAGCTCGTAATTAACTTTAGTCTTTGTGTGACTAGTATCTATTATTTGCTTCTCCATTTAAAATTACGAAAGAGATTCTGAGTCATATTTTGCTTCTCAATGGTTATATATTATATAATCATTTATTTACCAAGTATTTTATTGAATGTATTTACTTAAAATATTGTATTTATACTATAGAATATTGTTTTACGTTATAAAATATATATTATAGAATATTATTTTACAATATATTTTTAGGTGAATTTAATATAAAATGTGGTGTGGTTGAAAATATGATCTCAAATCCAGGCTGCGTATAATATTTTTCGGCTTATAATTAGTTATATCAAAAGTTTAGTATTTTAAACGTTAAATCAAGAAAAATTAATCACAAATTTCGAAGTTTCCGAATATAATTTATTATACCAACCCAGACTAACCAACCTAGACCAGATTGGTCACGTACTGAAGGAAGGTGGAGTCAAGAGTCTCCGAAACCGGCAAGCGTGTATGAAGAGAATTATGAATGTTGAGGAAGCGAGTGAAGTATGCAAGGATAGAGTTCTCTGGCATTCTGTTCTCTCTGCCTACCCTGCATAGGAAATGGCGTGATGTTATGTATGTATGTAATTTATTAAAACACACCGTTTGAGATAAATAATCAAGATATGCCATTTGTGCATTTATATTCAACATTTCCGTGTGGTGACGGAGTAAGAATAGAATTCATCACCCCTCATCATCATCTTACACATGGGTGATCTTAAGAGACCACTAAGGGATATAAAACGCATTCAACATAACAACACGTCTAAAAACATAACAACCCTATAACAACACGTCTAACCAGCGTGGTATAGCTCAACTTCCTTCTCATTATGGAGGAGGCTCGAGCCCGAGCTCGAGCTGAGATGATGATGTAACTTTTAAGCTCGTAATAATCAAATTACTGAAATTTAGCATTTAATATGCTTAATTATTTATAAAACCCGATTACGAAGCGAAAAATGATGTCACAAGCGGGATTCGAACCCGCGCCTATTGGGATTCCGGCCCAATCGTGCTGCCACTACACCACCGCGAACTATTGTAGGACATGCAAATCTCGCTTCGTATCATATTTACGTCTTTAAGGTGACGTGCGCCATCTATCCCACAATGTCGTTATAATCAGTTAATATACATATCTTCTAAGCTGCATAGTAATGTGATAATACTTAGTATACGTTGCCTACTATTTGTTCTTATACGACTCGTTTCATAAGGTGTCGTAAAATCTAATAGAGGAATAATTTACGCCCTTAATTTCAAATCTTGCTTTAATGTCCCTCAGATTAAAACTAACAGTCTAGATATTATAATATGAATTATAATCCTTACTAATATTATAAATGCGAAAGTAAGAGTTACTTTACGTCTGTCTGTCGCTCTTTCACGCCAAAACTATGGAACCGATCTAAATGAAATTTGGTACACAAATAGTCTAGAGCCTGGTAAAGGACATAGTCTACTTTTTAATTCAAAAAAGGGGTTGTAAAGGGCGATGAAAAGATGTAAGGAAGTATCGTCATTTTTAAAGCCAGAAGCTTGAAACTTATTTTAGGCTATTGATTAGATATAAACAAATATGACATTAAAATTCTGTAAAACAATTACCTTTAAGGGGTAAAATAAAAATACGGGATGAAAAACTTTAGAAAAGTAACCTTTTACGCGGGCGAAGCCGCAGGCAGGATCTAGTATAAAATATAATAATTATTAATATTATAATATAAATCTGAATTACACTTGATAATTTAAAAACCTACTAAGTTGTGCTCAGAACAACACTTTGTGGATCGCACAAAGTATTGTCCTGCGTGGGAATCGAACCCACGGCACTGACACGGAAGGTCGGTACCTTAACCACTACACCATCTGTGCAGTCAACGGTAATCATCATCATCACAGCCCATAAAAGTGCCCACTGTTGGGTTCGGGCCTCCTCCGTAATGGGAGGGAAATTAACCTACTATACCGCGCTGGTCAGACGTGTTGATATAGGGTTATGTTTCAAGTTTTCCTTCTATCGCATAGATGTTATATCCCTTAGTCTATTGAATGAATATTAAAGTAAACGATAAACACACTACGGGTATTGAGGAAACCACGGAAGTTTTATTAAATACGTTAATCCCAGACGATAACATCTCAGTCGATAGCGAACCTCATAAACAAATACGTGCATGGGCCGCCGAGGCACCTCTCTCGCCTAAGTCTGATCTTCCATCTCTTACCGAATTCATGAATACCATTATAGCTCTTCCCCTCAACAAGGCTGCTGGTGAAGATAAAATATCAAATAAAATGATCAAACAAGCTAGTCGAGCCTCGGGCAACTCAATGTTAATAGTTTTTTATCGTTGCATAACTGAAGGCATATTTCCTCGTATATGGCGTCGCGGTTATATACGTATAATTCCTAAAGGCGGTGATAAGCCACCAGACGACCCGAAGTCATATCGACCAATCACCTTACTGCCTTCATTAGGCAAGCTCTTAAAACGTCTCATTGTTCCTCGTTTATTGCCGGGTGGACCAACATTCAATCATAAACAATTCGGCTTCACTCACGGTAAATCCACTATCGACGCGGCCATTGCGGTAAGAAAAGTCATTAGCGCATCCGTTTTTAAATACGTACTAGGAGTCTTCCTGGACATCTCAGGTGCTTTCGATAACGCATGGTGGCCAATGCTACTTCTTAAATTAAAGGCTCGTGGGTGCTATAGAAATATCTACCAAATCATACAGTCGTACTTTTTAAATGGCTCGTCTAAATTGAAACTTGGGCACCATGCTGTGTCGAAGCCACTGACGATGGGCTGCCCTCAGGGTTCGGTGCTAAGTCCTTATCTATGGAATTTAGGTTTTGACGATTTTCTCGAGTTACCTCTACCGAAGAATTGTCTACTGATCGGCTATGCAGACGACGGTCTTTTACTTATACAATCAAACACTAGGGATGGCTTAGAGAAATTAGCGGAAACATGTCTCAATGATATATTCGATTGGGGTACAAAAAATCGGCTTGCTTTCGCACCACAAAAAACATATCATCTTTTATTAAAAGGAAATTTACAATCGGCGCCGCGTATAAAATTCAATAATATGACTGTCAAAAAGAAAGAATCAGTTTGCTATCTCGGCCTAGTCTTAGAAAAAATTTTTTCAATTATTCAGCATATTAAAACTGTAGGTGAAAAAGCGAAACGCAATTTCTACGCGCTTACTAGAATATCCACATCTACTTGGGGCCTTCGCTTTAATACACTTAAAACCATATATATGGCCACATATTTGGGGTGTATTTGTTACGCTGCACCTGTATGGGCCGACAGGGCCACCATAGGGGCGGCTCGCCTTAAATTACTACAGAGCCAACGATTGGCCCTAATATTCTTATGTAAAGCCTATAGAACGGTTAGTACCGAGGCCTTGCCAGTGCTAGCGGGTGTGCTTCCGGTTGATTTGGAGACTCAGAG
This sequence comes from Lymantria monacha, assembly GCA_905163515.2. Classification (NCBI taxonomy): domain Eukaryota; kingdom Metazoa; phylum Arthropoda; class Insecta; order Lepidoptera; family Erebidae; genus Lymantria; species Lymantria monacha. The sequence continues at coordinate 5,342,551 of LR991105.1, read as the reverse complement.
ACGAGCGTCAATGTATTACACCACAAGGGAAACTATAAATACCGATTTCCTTCTACCGCGCGACCGAATTAAAATTGCTAGATTAAATAATAAGCGCCACAATCCAATGTCTATGAAGAGCTTTTAACTGAATGGCAAGAAAGATGGGATTCATCATCGAAAGGCCGTCATCTTTATCAATTTTTTCCATGCATCCGAAAGCGCCTGGAGAAAGTGTGGCTAGAGGTTGACCATTTTGTGGCCCAATTTTTAACTGGACATGGCAACTTTAAAAGTAAATTATTTTCTTTTAAACTCGTACCTTCACCACTATGTCAATGTTCCACAGCTGACCATGAGTATGAACAATCAGCACATCACATTCTCTGGGAGTGCGATCTATGGCGAAACGAGCGTAACCTTATGTTAAACAGTTTGCAAGTCACCTGTGGAGTAGTATACTATACGGACCTTGTGGCAACTTGAGAAAATTTCCGTGCGTTCATGCGTTTCTGCCATACCTACTGTAGCAATCAATCTTAACGCTCACATATAGGCCCCGTTAAGTTCTTCCGTATCCGTGGTGCCGTACGGCTGCGCTTATCGTAGCCGTACATCTCTTTAATTATTGGCTGACTAGTCATTTTGTTTTTCTGTCTCCCGCTTTGCCTAGGAGGGAAGTGGAATCACTCTTTCCAACTCCTCCTCTTTAACCTTTTCTAATTAAATTTGTTGCGGGTCCCAAGGCAATTAAAAACATATCCCGAGACTGCCTGAGGGTCAAACCTTGGTGTCATTTATAGTGACCATTGTGGATCCTGGCTTACAGGAGTTACAATGGTGGGAACGTGTGGTGGGATTAGTCCCAAAAAAAAAAAAAATATCCCATAGTCGTCTCGATCATCCACGGCCAATATATGGGGGCGGTGAATAGTATTCTTACTCCCCATACAGATAAGTATACCAAATGCGAAACAAACATTAAAACACCGCTCCGCTTGTGGGATCTGGTCCAGCCATTTTTCTTTCTTTTTTGTTTATAAATATTCTTAGTTTAATTTTGTATTATATACAAAATTTTAAAAAATGAATCATTACTCGAAGGGCATATCACTGGAGCTAACATAAATTAACCATGTAACCAAACTCTTTTGTGAAAAAATATAATAAAAAAAAAAAATGACGAGCCCACTGAGTTTCTTGCCGGATCTTCTCAGTATGTGGCTGCTTTCCGATCCGGTGGTAGATTAATTAAATTTAATTTAAAACACAATGTAAAATTGACAATATGTAAGTGCCCCTATGGGGCTTATGCAAAATAAATGATTTGAATTGATTTGATTTGATTTGAAAATCCAATACTAAGAATAGCTATTATTGCCGATGTAAATGTAATTGCAATATTTATTGAACCACTAGTAAGATTAATCGTACAAGAGAAATAGTTTATAATGTACAAACACGCAAACAGAATTAAAAGCTACTAGTAAAAATACAAGAAATTGCTAGAAATAAATGTTCTATTGAAAATTAATACTACGGCTCTTTTTTATGATAAAACCTGCTCTGAAGCAGGGTTCTATAAGGCGACTCTTTTCTCATCTCATTACTTTTAAAGATTCAATATCTGGATGAGCGAGCTTTCGCTCGGTATTTTCTTTTTAGTGTATTTTGAGGATATATTTCAATATAATAAAAATAATTAATTATTGTAATAAAAAAAATAAAAAGTCAAAATGTAATAAAAAAGAGAAACAGGATTCGAACCGGCCTCGATTAGACAGCTCGATTATCTAATTGAGGTATCTTAATGACAGCATTAAAATTGCCTTCATATTTTAATAGTTGTCAACCAACGCAAAATTATAGTTTTCAATGCTTGAAAATATCGACAAAACAATATTTTCTACAAATGAAACTTAGCTAGATCGATTAATCGTCCCTGGAACCTCTTGCATCCCAAATTTCAAGAAAATTGTTGGTGCCGTTTCTGAAATTCTGAATATATATATATATATATATATATATATATATACAGGCCGCTCACGAAAACAAAGACAGGTGACCCTACTAGTCCTACTTGTAATGATAGGCTAGGAAAAAAACTCGATACGGATGAAAAAAATTTTTTTTTCACTACGCGACGTCTTTGAAGTCTTGAACATATGATCGTAAGTTTTGAATAGATTGCGTCTTTTCTCATCTGAGTAAATTTACGTATTTTTTTATGAAATTATCGTTACATGGCACTGTTCTAATATGATGGAATGTGGAAAAAACTTAAAATTCGTTGTAAAAAAAAAATATTTTCATCCGAATCGATTTTTTTTCTAGTCTATCATTACAAGTAGGATTAGTAGGGTCACCTGTCTTTGTTTTCGGGAGCGGTCCACTTCCATCCTGTATATATGCAAGAATTGCTCTTTTAAAATTATTAGATTAGATAGATTAGATAATGCATTTGTTTTTTCTTCTTCAGGTTATACTGATTTCTTCTAGATTATTGACTTCACCAACGCAGTCCATATCAATAATACGATGGTTAAATCTATAGAAGTATCTAGAAGTTCATAAAAAAAATCATTATTCTTATGAAAGTAATGTATTAACATAAATAATAAGTGCCGTAAAAGCTTTTTAGATTGAGGATAACGCTAAGTGTAGACCTACTTATTTTTAGTTATCAAGCAAGGGAAATGGCGGTAAATATTGTAGATAATAATAGTGTTGAAAATTTAATGTTTATTATATGTATGTAGACTATTGTAGACGAATGGGTCAGTCATGAGGAATATAATTGCGGATATAAAGTTGCAAATGACTGTACTCCAAGTAATCACGATTACCTTCACACCTATACACAAGTCACAACTCACATCTTAAATGAACTCACAGGATAGACCCAGGCAATTGTCTTTGTACAAACAACTATATGGTATGAATGGATGACACAGGATAGTCTTTCCCGTGCGACCACGGGACAAGACCATAATCGGTGCTAACCTTTTACCTGGCCGGTAGATCCCTCAGCCAAATCACCCAAGGGTTCATCAAGAGAACGAGCAACAACTCTTCTCCGGAAAACGTACAGCATCCACCGCTACCGCCAGTCCACCTGCCAAGCGCGCCAACCATGACACCACTCTCTCACACGAGTGACAATATTAGCGAGGCCCACATGGCTGACGTTAGAATGTTAGTATGCGATATACGACAACTATGTGCACCGTGGCACTCGCGGGCCTAGACTGACCAACGGATTTTTTTTTTTTGTGTGTCTTAGTTGGTAGCCTCAGATGGCTATGACAACTTTACCCGGACTGTGGGTGAGCGTAGAGGGCTCTTAACCCGTACTAACGGAGCTCAACCGCTTTCCTTTATATGTAAATACGTTGTTAACGTGTTTCCGCTTAGCACGTACGATAAACGGAAGTACCGTCATATAGGATTTCTTCTTTCGAATAATATACAAATAAATAGATAGATCTAGAATGTTGTTGTTTTTTTTTTATTGCTTTTGGTGGTAAACGCACACCCTATTGTAAGTATTACTGCCACCCATGGACCATTGCTATACCAGTAGTACCTACAGCTAGGCCGCTGCCTACCAATATAAACCCCAAACCTACCCAGTTGGACTTCCGGCTCTCTCGTTTACCGAACGAAATGCAACAGCACATTGCCATTGCTCAGACGTCGATCTTCTGCGAGAGTGTGATACTATGCCGGACGGACCGACCCGCAGCTTTAGACAGAAAACTGTCAACACTGTCCTACCACTATTAAGTTTTATGTCTAAAAGTGTGTATGTATTAAAGTTTTATGTCTCCAGTTACTCCAAACCACATCAAGTCAATGTTTTTATTTCTTTGAAGCACTGCGAAGGCACTTAAATATTGTTCATTTTATCTGAAATTAGTCTAATAACCTCCCACTGGATCGGACAATACGTATAAGGTGCCATCCGTGCAAGAACCTCATTGGGTTTATTATTTTTTTAGTTACTTATATTACAGAAACTTGTATACAATATATGGTAAATCTTAGCTCCAATGTGATGCCTCTCGAACTGGAATATATTTCTTTTATAAACGGTTTTATTTAGTAGTATCTAACCTGCTTGTTATTTCAACATTCATTTCCCTTGGCGGTAATTGCTGAACGTAGTTCTTCCTTATACTTTGCTACAAAGTGCAGTCCTATTCCACCCGCATCCAACGATTGTCAACAACCTTCACAAAGCTGTCGGTCCACCTCATGGGGGTGTCCTACACTACATTGTCTGATATATACACTTGATAACCTATCTTTCTCGACGATTATCGATTCCTCAAGTGATGTGTACTTCTCATTGTCATTTCAGTGTGCTAATTCTTCGTGCTATGTCGCTTATAACCGTTCGGAAAGTTAAGTAAAAATAATTGGGTAATTCTTGGGTAGCAGTCAACACAGCGCTATCCTTTTCAATTTAAAAGCATTGATGAGACAAAAAAGAAAATCTTGGAGGTTTAGCGCAACCTGACTATATAGCCTTTATACGCCTTGATACGATTTCACGCGCATGGGGCGCGCGATTTTATTTTTTTATCTGATTTAAATTTTTGAGGAGAGGTGTGTAATTGATGGTGCGATAACTGGTACCTAGGAACTACCGAATTGTTTCTTTTTTAGCTTTTAGTACGTTATGTACATGGCCATTATTTTCATTAAAAAAAAATACTTATTTTATTTCTAAACACAATGCAAAAACATATGGCTAGACCAGTTCCAACAAGCGGCTACCGATCACGAGTTAACTTTTCGAGCATTTAGCCTTCACACTCATTTCTTTCCATTCCGTTTCACGGTATATTCTGTATGAATTTAAACAAAGACCTATCTATGCTTGAAGTTGAAACCAAAGATAACATGTTAACAATATTTAATTGAACACGGTAGGGTGGTTTTAGTGATTCGCATAACTTATATAAGTAACGAGCAAAGGAAGTGACATATGCTTTTGTGATGAGAGTAATGAGTGAACAAAGTTACATGTTATTTAATATATTAGTTAGGATACAAACGTAACTAAAACGCTCCTTCTATTTGTCACTGCGTTGTCTATTATATATAAGTCAATAATCTTTCTCGATAAACAGATTATCTGATACAATAAGAATTTTCAAAAACTATTATTTTTATTATATAACATCATTGATTATGAAAATAAAAAGGTTATATATTATTCCATTCTTGATTTCAAAATTTAGTAAAACTTCTTTTATTTAATTAGCAACTTTTATTATTATGTTATTTTTATAACCTATTATTCTGTCGGTCCGTGCGATCTCTCTTATTCTTTTATCAAATGTTATGATTTACCTCTTATTTTTAACCTTATCGTGGCGGTTAATGATGAAAAATAAATGCCCCAGACTAAAAATATACCTTTTTTTCTTAAATTTTGTGATTTAGAAACAACTAATCTTATCCAAGGTCCTTGAAAAAGACGTCGATTTTTCGATGGGTATCTTTTTATTGTTTTTCAAAATTTTATATGTCGAAAATTTTTAAGGAATGGAATGTCATGTATGTTTTGGTGCATCTCACAGAATTCTGTACGATTCACTTATATTTATTTTTATTTATTACAAGATTTAAAGTTTTCAGATGTCACCTTGGTCCATTTTCTTTGCCCTTGATCACAAGAACACGGCTATAATTATAGAGGTTAAAGATCAGGTCACATGCCACATAATTTTTCGTATTGTAAGAAGCCTAATGTAATATAACAACTTATAGTATAAATAAATATAAAAATTTTGTAATTAATTATAGTAAATATGTTCAAAATTTATTTATTATACAATCTCTATTAGCATAACATACTACTGCTATTATGAGAGTCTGGTTTCGAATTTTATTCAGGAAAAATAAATAGTTTTGTATTATTTTCTAGCATTTTTTTTAAGTATTCAGCAAAATATGGGATATTTGTAATTGTAATTACGTTCTATTAGGGGCCGTCCATTAATCACGTGAGGTTTGAAAGTAGGTGTTTCACAAAAATCACGAAGTATCACAGGAGGGAGAGGGGGTATAGTAAAATATCACGTGTATTTATTTTTTCGTCAAACGCTGAGATTTCTAAACTGAAAAGTGGCGTGTAGTGTGACTTTGGACTTGCTGTTGCCATAGGTGATCTGTATAAAGACCTTTTTACAAAGTATAAAAAAGCAAAAACCGAGTATATAATGAGGTGTGGGCTACTTTTTTGTAGGTACTAAAAATTCACGTGATGTTCGTGAGGGTGGAGGGTCATAGTCTTAAACCTCACCACGTATCACCAAGGGGGAGGGAGGGTTAAAAATGCTAAAAAATTATCACGTGATTAATGGACGTCCCCTTAGTGATAATTACACGGAAGTAAAGATTATATGGCAAAATGTAAAAGTATTTAATTCATATATTCCTAAGTTTCTTACAATATGTGGTTATTTTTGTAAAATTTAATAAATATAATAATTATGTCACAGAACACCTCAGCTCATATATGTTACACTGTTGGGCTCGAGCCTCTTCCACAATAGGAGGGAAATTGACCTACTATATATACCACGCTCGTCAGACGTGTTGGTATAAAGTTTTCTTTCGACGTTTCCATCTCTTGGTTATAGGTACATCTATATGTTATATGCATATTATATCCCTTAGTCATCTCTTACGATCACCCATGGGCAATATATAATGGTGGTGAATTGTATTCTTACTCCTTCATCATACGGAAAAATATTTATAAGTATATAAATTATTATTTAAGTATTTAAAATTAAAATTTCAACATTACAAAAGCGATGTCAAATAATAATATTAAAAAACGTACACAGTATCTTTTTTTTGCGGTGTGCTATGGAATGGCCACATCCCGCCAAATTGGTCCGGAGCGATGGAAGAGGCAGCGCGCAATCCCATAGACACACCTTGCAAAGCGCCTCTCTCGCCGTGCGAGCGAGCCACCGGTACCCATTTTTGTTTTCGGTGGCCCGCCCAGCGGTTTACCCTTATAGGTTACTCTTGAGTTGACGCCCCTGTGGCCTCATTTCGGGTGGCCGGACTAGTCCCCGGTCCGATCACCCGATGCCTCGGCTAGGACGGCATCAGGTGCAGATATTCGCGCCTGCGCCGCCCATGTGTAGAATGCCTGCTTGGTGAACCATCATTTTAGGCGCACATTGAAGCTATCGAGACTTGAAATGGAAGTTATCTAACTGGACCATTTTATTATACACCATTATCATCATGAGTCGTTCTCTCTCATTTTGCAAGTACTCTAGATGCGGCCAAGCGGTTCTCCTGATACCTTGTGAAATATGAATATGTAGCGTTTAGCTTGGTGAAATTTAATAAATTGATTCGAACATAAATAGCGGGCCTGTTATATTACCAAACTGGGAAGGCAAAAGACGTCTAGCTTAATGAAATATGGTCTTACTATCACGTCATTTGGTATAGTGACTTTCGATTGTACAGCGTGGTTCTGCATGCGGTTATTGCACTCGCGGTTTGCCGCACGAGACCTCACAGCTCTTCCCTCTAATGTAATAGCGAGTGTATTATAGCAATATAAGAGACTCACCACTCTCTCTCAGATACTAACTGAGTGATTTGACCGAGAACGAAACATGCGTATATTCTACTACGTATTTTATTAATATGATTTACCCATTTAAAAACTATAACTGCATACCCCTTCGATAACAAAAAAGTCATCGTCATCACAGACCATAAACATCCCACTGTTGGGCTCGAGCCTCCTCCGTAATGGCAGGGAAATTAACCTACTATACCGCGCTGGTCAGACGTGTTGGTATAGGGTTTTGTTTCGAGTTTTCCTTCTCTCGCATAGATATTATATGTCTTTTATATTCCTTGGTCGTGTCGTACGATCACCCACGGGTAAGATATGGGGTATTCTTACTCCGTCACCACACGGAAAAACAAAACAACAATTTTTTATAATTGCTTTTGGTGGCAGACGAGCAAGTAAGCTCTCCATGGTAGCTGATACACAACTACTAATTTAAAAAATATAAAGATGAAAAATACTAATAATTTGTGAAGAAAATTATAAAATGACGCTGGCAACAATAGGCTTCTATAAGCAGTTGATTGCCAATAAAAAAAAAGATGGCGAAAATTTCACAAGGAAGAATCTTAAAACTTAAATAAATTTTATGTTTAATGTCTATTACAATATAAAATTATCTTTCTATCGCTGGTTGTACCTAATTACCTATTATATATTATTTAAACAATCATAATAAAAAAAAGTTACAACTCATTATATTTTCTAAAGAACCAACCGTAAGATAACTCTTAACTTTCATATAAAACAATTGAAAGACAAAAAGGCGGTCGCCATAAAAATGGCGCGAAATATTTCAGTATTATTGATGTCCTTTGTATTTTTTTAATGTTATATAATACTCTGTAGTTGGCTACACAGATACGCAGAGTGGTTAAGATACTGAACTACTATGCTAAGTGTCTTGGTTTTGATTCCCACGTAAAACAATATATTTGTGCGATCCACAAATTCTTATTCTTCTTTTTTTTGGGAGGTGGGCTACGGTCGTCGCACTCCTCGCACCACTCCGTCCGGGGCGACAGAGGGGCGTAAGCACGCACACCCGTAACCCACCCGTGAACCTCACCTTCGTCGTTGGACCAAATTCTTATTCTAAGGATGTAATTTGTATCTGTTGATTACATAATTTTAAAGTTCCCTAAACAAGGATTATTTACTTAATGCAATGTTTTTTTTAGTATAAATCAATTAGCAGTTCATGTTTTTTTGATGCAAATCTTCCTCGTTCCATCTCTGAATAAGAATACAGTATTTCACCATTCCCTATAGTACGTGTCGTAAAAATATAGCTGATGGACCACCAGATAAAAACACCAGATCTTCTAGAAAAAATATTTTATCGACTTTGGTCGCCAACCAAACTACCTATAAAAACTATTATAGGTCTTAGCTTAAATTATTAATATTGAAAATATAAAAACATATGTTAATAAACGCATAAACATGCGTAAATAAATAAATGCGAACTTTTGTTAATGAAAATTTAAATATGACCTGAAAATTAACATATACGAACGGACGAAGAGTTTTTCTATATATTTCAAAAAAAAAAACTGTATTTTATATTTAAAATTATTATTATTGTTTTAAGTGCATTTACAAGTAGTTGTGTCTTATTGAATAGGCTATATTTTTTCAATTAATTTATATAATGAAAAATTGATAATTTTGATATCTACACTGTCTGATTAAGATATAATGCCTTTAGCATTAAAATCGACTTAGTACAAATTCTATTGCATACATTCTAATAAATAAATCATATTGACATCACTTGACGGCACAGATGGCGTAGTGGTTAAGATACCGACCTCCCGTGCCAGTGCCGAGGGTTCGATTCCTACGCGGGACAATACTTTATGCGATCCACAAAGTGTCGTTCTGAGTCTGGGTATAATTTTTCTGCGTTAATTGCATGTTTGTAAAGTCTCCCCCAATACAAGGATTATATCCTTAGTGCAGGGTGGTGTCACTATTCGACGGCGAAAGCTGTCGGGGCGTCGACAGGAGAGGAGCCCGAGAGGGCATACCGCCGAGTGGGCCACCGAAGACAAAGATCGGGTAACGGTGGCCCGCTCGCAGGACGAAGAAGAGGTGCTTGCAGGGTGGGTTAATGGGGTTGCGCGCCGCCTCTTCCGTCACCCCGGACCGATTTGGCGGGGTGCAACGTCCATAGCCCACCATGAAAAAAAAAAAAAAAAAAAAAAAAGGGTGGTGTCACTATGAAAAAAAAAAAGTGTGTGTGTCAGCTCCGACGCACGACTGGAGTTTACTCCTTAAGTACGATTATCAAAACAGGCGCTAAAAAAGCTCATTTGACTAAAAATAATATATATATATATTTTTATTTACATTTATTAAAACTGTTCAGTGAAGTATTATCTCACGTCAGAAAGTGAAAGGTGCGCAGAATAGGTTGCGCACCAAAAACGTAACGAAGTCAATAGATCACTAGATTTTACTCCTCAATTTTTTCTTATACCGGGCGCCTTATATGAAAATCGATTCTTAAGGAGTAAACTCCAAAAATAAACGGTAATTCAATTATATACACACCGTCATTGTTCCCCTGAAAATTAGGTTCGTGTGTACGTTAAAAATAGTCCTTTTAAGGATTAGCTATCGGCTCGTTGTTTCTAATTGTGTTTTGATGTTTTTAGTGCGTGTTCATGTTATTTAAGATAAGCATTTGTGTTTATTTATTCTCTAATCCTGTTAAAATCGGTCATTAAAAATATTATATTTGGTTAAGAAGATATACAATGCGAAAGTGGAAGAATGTAGGTACCAGGGGAGACCGAGGCTAACCTACCTAGACCAGATTGGTCGCGTACTGAAGAAAGCTGGAGTCAAGAGTCTCCGAAACCGGCGAGCGTGTATGAAGAGAATTATGAATGTTGAGGAAGCGAGTGAAGTATGCAGAGATAGAGTTCTCTGGCACTCTGTTCTCTCTGCCTACCCTGTAAGGGATATGGCGTGATGATAGGTATGTATGTATTAAAATTATTTTTATTTATAAATTGCAGAAAAGTCGAAAATGGATAGGTGTAGAAATTGACCATGAAGTGCTTACCGTATGTATGATATGTACTCTCCTTCCATCCAGTTTTGTGACCGACCACCTATTATATGTTAATCTTTATTTTGACCAGACTATCATCATATCAGATCTGCTCTAGAGAAGGATTAGCTCAGGTCGATATAATGCTCTTAGTCGTCTTTTACGATACCCACGAGCAAAGTAATGGTTGGTAGTCTTTATACCCGCACCGTACAACAACAGTTATAAATGTGAAAAGATTAATATTATAAATGTAAACATTTGTGAAGATATTTGAATATTTGTATGTTTAGATATATGTTACTTAATTACGCGTAAATCCTTATTAATATTATAAATGCGAAAGTAACTCAGTCTGTCTGTCGCTCTTTCACGCCAAAACTGTTGAACCGATTTAAATGAAATTTGGTACGCAGTTAGTCTAGAGCCTGATAAAGGACATAAGCTACTTTGTAATGCAAAAAAAAGGGTTGTAAAGGGGGATTAAAAGTTGTAGGGTAGTGCCATCATTTTTAAAGCCAGAAATTGAAACTTATTTTTAGGCTATTGATTAGATATAAATAAATATGACATTAACATGTTGTAAAAATTTACTCTTAAGGGGTAAAATATAAATAGGGGATGATAAACTTTGATCAAGTAACCTTTTATGCGGGCGAAGCCGCGGGCATAAGCTAGTTATCTATATATATTTAAGAGATTTCCACCTATGTATTGACTCATCTCTCTCTGGTCTCTAAATGTCGGCCTCATAACAAGGCTCAAAGTCGCTCAGCGTGCTATGGAGAGGGCTATGCTCGGTATTTCTCTACGTGATAAAATCCGAAATACGGAAATCCGTAGGAGAACGGGTGTAACCGACATAGCCCTAAGGATTAGCACGTTAAAGTGGCAATGGGCAGGCCACATCGCTCGACGAACCGACAACGACTGATGACCTCATGAAGGTCGCAGGAAACCGCTGGATGCAGGTGGCACAGGACCGTTATAGATGGCATTCTCGTGGGGAGGCCTATGTCCAACAGTGGACGTTTACAGGCTGATGGATGGATGGATGGATGGATTGACTCATCACTATATCTCTAGAACCATAAGGTCTACAGACTTTAAATTTGGTAGGAATATTCTTTTCGCCGAGTAGAGGTCAGCTAAGAACAGATTTTATGAAATTCCACCCGCAACAGGCGTTGCTGAGGTATAAAAATCACATTTTTTAAATATAGCTCCTACAGACTTAAAATTTGGTAAGCATGTTTGTGTTACGATGCAGAGGTAAACTATGAACAGCTTTTTAAATATTTCACCTCTAAAGTCGTAGGTGTTAACTCAAAAAAGTAGTAGGATTTTAAGAAATTCCTTCTCCGAAAGGAATTCTATGTCGCGAAAATAAACTACACAACTGAACTGACGTAACCGAAGCGAAGCGAGGGCGGGTCGCTAGTTGAATATATTTGGATGAAAATTGGTAAACATATACATATTTTCTTGGATAATATTTTATATTGTGGGCCACTTTTTAACCGACTTCAAAAAAGAAGGAGATTCTGAAGTCGCCTGTATTTTTTTTAGTTTTTTTTTATGTTATCTCATAACTCTTAACTAGGCGAAGCGATTTTAATGATTCTTTTTTTATTTGAAAGTTGGTGCTTCCCGTGTGGTCCCATTTTAATTTGATCTAGTTTTGACAATGGCACTTTCATACCTATCAATAGACAGCACATACAAATGATAATTTTTTATGTTATTTTGTACTTTTCAGTTTTTGAAGTCGGTTTTTTTAGACGTAGTTTTTTTTTTATAATTCGGTTGAAGCTGCGGACAGAAGCTACGGTAACAAAAACTAATATAATATTTCTTAATCTCACGATCTTATACAATGTAAATTGTTGTTACAATGTATTCTTAAACTAAATACAAAGTGGTATGTCAATGATCGCAAGAATATGGGGCACAAAATGTAATTGGCAATTATAGTTATATTCATAGTATAAAATCTACCATGCTGCAAAATAATATACATTGTTGCAACGTAGTGTTATATAATTTTATGTTTATTATATTTCTAAGGTAGGTACCAGGGGAGACCGAGACTAACTTACCTAGACCAGATTGGTCACGTACTGAAGGAAGGTGGAGTCAAGAGTCTCCGAAACCGGCGAGCGTGTATGAAGAGAATTATGAATGTTGAGGAAGCGAGTGAAGTATGAATGGATAGAGTTCTCTGGCACTCTGTTCTCTCTGCCTACCCTACAAGGGATATAGTGTGTTAATATGTATGTTTGTTACATTTTTAAAAGATCTCACATCTTTATGTAAGAAAAGAAAAGATCAGGTGAAGGAAACATCGGCTATATAGCCAAGAGTTTTCTATATGATCGGTTTTATTCATTATTATGAAAGTTATTTTCTATCAATCAGTCAAGCCATCATATTTTAGTAGAATGATGAGCTAAAACTTAAAACTCTTCTCTAAAAATATAGGCATTATGTATTTAATTTATATTGGTACATACTCTTTAACATTATTTTTTTCTGACTATCAACTTCAATAGTGAACTAAAATAATTTGGAAAATCCAAAAGTGCACGACTCATATTTTTTTATATTATTTATCATTTATTATTAGTCAATGCCATAATTGAAAATGAAAGAAAAAAAATACTTTTAAATTTAGTGCCATTCACGACGTAGTGCTAAACATAGTTGTTCGTTTACAGTAGGCTGTATGGGATTTGTTTCCTTTGCCTGTCCGAATGAACGAACAAAAAATGTAAACGAACCCAATTCTCATAAGGTATACATACTCTAATGACTAAGTAGTTTAGTTTTTTATTAATTGCAATTAAACGACAAAGAATTACCAAGCCATTTTCGAAAGGAAACAGCGTGTTGCGATTATGAAGCTTCTAAAAAATAAATATTTTGATACATTAATTTTTACGATCGTGATCGTGCCAGATCCAGAATATTTTATCCGACGTCTTCGAATATTTTTTTTAATCAACTATTTTCTTACTTTAAACAAAATAATTGCCTTTTAAAAATATCAAATATGTTTAAACGAATGTTTTTTCTTGACATATGTATGATAATATTATCCTATAAGTGCAATGTGAGAAAATACAATCATTTTTAGGTTTGAAAAGTGCTTGATTTTCATATATCGAGAGTAGAGCAATACATCAACGCTTCGCTTATGAGGCATGCAAAAATAAGTATGCTATCATATGAATTTCTTTTTAAACGAATATAATTCAAATTCTTCTTTTTGATATCCATGTATTTTTTTTCAAAAATGAAATCGTTACAAATGTCATCGTTACTATATGAAATATGTGTATATATTATGATTAATGAAGAAATAAATTAAATAATAAAGTTCAATATTGAACTAAGATATATATCTTATATTAGTCTAAATAGCAATTTAGTAGTCAAATCATCCTTTTCAATTTATCTTTTTAAATATGATAATCGCAACAAGGACTTTTCAGCAAGACTTACTGAGCTTAAAACCTTCTCCTAATTATCTATGATAACTATTGTGCAACATAACTAAAAATGAATTAAATTGTTGGGAATATAAGAATAAGTATATCATCATCAACTTGCTCTTATCCCAATTTGTTTGGGGTCGACGCAATATGTCTTCTCGTTCCATACAACTCTATCAGACGTCATCTCTGTGCTCACTCCTTGTCTATCCATGTCATGTTTCACGCAGTCTATCCATCTTTTTTTCGATTTTCCCTTACCCCTTAAGCCTTCAACATTCATACTTAAAACTTTCCTCACAACATTACTTTCATCCCGTCTCACCACATGTCCATACCATGTCAATCTTTCACTCCTTAACTTTTCCGTCACTGGCGTAACTTTCAAACTTCCTCTTATATGTTCTTATTTTATCCATTCGAAGAATATGTATATGTGTGTAAATAAATAAATATGATTTGACGTTAACGAAAACTTAGAAAAGCGGACAGGTAACTATTTAGTCAGTATGCGTGGGTAATAAGAATATATGAGGTGCGAAGTTACTTATTTGTTCCAGCTGAGCATATATTGTGAATCACGAGTCCATTATACAAAATATAAATAATTACAATGTAGAATATTTCATTTGAAATATTATAGACGGACGGACGCGTATGTCAACAGCGGAATCTGAGTAATAACATTGGCATACCGCAACAGCAGAATCTGAATTTTTGATTTCTTTTTATTATACTTTTAGAGGCAAACAAACAAGCAGCACATCTGCCGGAGTATCACTACCGCCCATAGACATTTGTAATACCAAGGGTATAGCTACGCCGCTGTCTACCAATACAAACCCAAACCAGTTGTGCTTCCTTCTCTCTCGTTCATCGAACAAAGCGCTATAGTACATTGCCATTACTCAGACGTCGATCTTCTGCGAGAGTGTGGTACGAACCCGAATGGAACGGCCCGCGGCTGTAGGCAGAAAGCTGTCAATTGTGTAGTCCTATCACTAATATACCAAATGTTTAATATTCTAAATCATTAAAAAAGTCAACATGTTTGATTGTAGTATTATTCATAACGATATCTGATTTTTACGCGAGTCATCGTCTTCATCATCACATCATCACAGCCCATAAACGTCCCACTGTTGGCCTCGGGCCTCCTCCGTAATGGGAGGGAAATTAACCTACTATGCCGGGCTGGTCAGACGTGTTAGTATAGGGTTCTGTTTTGAGTTTTTCTTCTCTCGCATAGATGTTATATGCGTTTTATATCCCTTAGTCGTCTCGTACGATCACCCACGAGTAAGATATAGGGTGGTGAATAGTATTCTTACTCCGTCACCACACGAAAAAAATACGCGAGTATTAGATATTTATTAAGGTATAATGTGGATTCTATCAAGTTTGTATTTGATTTTTTTAAACATTTCGAATATTTCACGTTCATAGTCAGAGAAGGACTGTGTGGTAGTGGCTACGAATACTACCAACCATTACTTTGTTTGTGGATGTCGTAAAAGACGACTAACAGCCTTATAACGACCTGGTCCAGTTCTATCTGATGCCGTTTGGTCAACAATTACATTCCTAAGGAGGTTTGACATCAGACAGGGGCGGGCCACCGAAGTCAAAAATCGAGTACCGGTGGTCCGCTCGCACGGCAAAGAGAGAGGAGTTTTACGGTGGGTCTATGGAGTCACGCGCCGCCTTTCCGTCACCCCGGACCGATTCGGTGGGGCGAGACGCATCCATAGTCCACAAAAAAAAATGGTTGACATCAGGCAGGAAAGCAAAAATTATGAGAGTGATATTTTAAAATGCATATCAAGTGTAACAGAAAATTTACAGGTTGGAGTTAGCCGCAAAACCGCTCTTTAAGTCTTAAAAAAAATCTACCAACAAACTAGAAATAAAACCTTTTTCTAATATCTACATTCACAACACGTGTTTTAGTTTTTTATGTAAGTGCGAATTATATATTGTACTAATAAATTATAAAAATAAAATTAAAATTTAAAAAAATAAAAAATAAAAATATTCAATAGTGATTTAAATTGAATATTTTGATTAATATTATTTACTATTCGTAAATATTAGTGAAAAATACTATCCATCCTTTTTCAATAATTTAATCTTTTTCCGTTATTAATTTATTTGTATGTAATTATTTTTTAATAATGCCAAAGAAATATAACTTTTTACGCGCGTACATAATTACACATACTTATTTTATCATTATTTGACAATCTGCCGTTATTTTTTTAAGAAAATCTCCACCAACATTATCGTTAACAATCATTTAGGCTATCAATAATCCCGATTGATCAACTTGGACAGCTGAAATTTATCCCTGAGATTCTAAGAAAAGTACTTTCATTCACACTATAATATTTATTCGAAGAAAACTTATTCAGAACTTTTCTAGTTTCAATTGTAAAGCTGTAATCATCCAAAATGCTTTTGGAGTACATTATCGAATGTACATACATACATATCATCACGCCATATCCCTTGCAGGGTAGGCAGAGAGAAGAGAGTGCCAGAGAACTCTATCCTTGCATACTTCACTCGCTTCCTAAACATTCATAATTCTCTTCATACACGCTCGCCGGTTTCGGCAACTCTTGACTCCACCTTCCTTTAGTACGTGACCAATCTGGTCTAGGTAGCTTAGTCTCAGTCTCCCCGGGTACCAACATCCTTCCACTTTCGCATTGTATATCTTCTTAACCAGACCTTCGTTCGGCATTCTTTCCACATATCCGAACCATCGGAGCATTCCCTTTCACATCTTTACACCAATACTCTCTTTTGGACTCGCTCTCTTACGTCGTCGTTACGAATGCGGTCGGTCAGCCTAAGTTATATTATATTATTTATATTGCTTTACAAACAATAATAGTCGTCTTATATTTGAATAAATTTCATTCGCTATTATATTTTTTATATTTTCCAAAGTGGTGTGCGTTAGCATAATATTTTTCCACCTCATACGAGCTCTGAGCTTATGTTAGAGAGGACGTGCATAAGCTTCATATGAGTATCTCAAGAATAATCTTCATATTAAAACTAGCTATTTGTTATGTAAAATTCTGCCTATGACTATGGGAAACATATACAACGTAGATGATTGTAGATTATTTAAGTTTTTTTTTTACATAGCTTATAGTGGCAAACGAGCAAGCAGCACAGCTGATGGTAAGTGTTACTGCCGCCCATGGACCTTTTCAATACCAAGGGTATAGCTAGACCGCTGCTTACCAATACAAACCTCAAACCTACCCAGTTGGACTGCTATCAAAGTAACTAGACGGCATCTTAAGTGTTGTCTTAATAAATCCATCATTAGATATTACCACATACCATCTAATGCTTACTCTTCAGCTGTTGTTTTTGATAGCAACATAAAATTTTAGTTTTTATTTCTCATTTTATTTCATATAGAATACAAACATATAAATTATCATATTTTATTATAATATACCTTAAGTGTGATAAAACTGTTAAAGTCATAACAAACAGACACGCTCACTCCGCAAATATCGGGACAAACAAACAAATTACCAACTACAATCCCATTAATAAAAACATACCATTTAGAATAGAACTCTACATATAAAGGAATAAGATTGTAAATATAATATAAAACAATCCGATAATATCAATCTTTGTTGATATTTCAACAAGGTATCTAAGATAATAAACATTTATCACATATGTAGTAAATCTTAGAAGATATTTTTCGATTTTTATCGCCCATAAAATATGGCTTGATGTATACGATAGAACATTGGTAGCCATTTTGAAATGTTTTTTATAGAAATACTCATTAAAAATTCACATAAATTAGATGTATTAATTTGATTTAAATTATTCTAATAATTTCTTTTATTTGTTAATTAATGTCAGTGTATTTTTTTTTATACTTAACTTCTTTTAGTGTTATAATTTTCGTTATTGCAATTAATGTCCGCAATAAGATGTCAATTGCAATATTGTATTTTATAGCGTTAAAATATTTCACTTTAAATAGACTGTCAAATGCAAAAATTATTGTCAATTCGAGCAAGACATTTTTTAAATGAAGTATCTTTTATCTTAATCTAACTTTGAACAAGTAATTTTTGTATAAGTACACTATACAAAATCCGTGTAGTGACGGAGTAAGAATACAATTCACCACCCCATATCTTCCCCATTTTTTTTTTTTTTTTTTTTTTTTTTTTGGGTAGGCTATGGCCCGGTCACACGTCGCCCGTACCGTCCGGGGCGACGGAAGGGCAGCGCGTGACCCCATAACCCACCGTATTCCCTCCCCATCGCCATTGGGCCGGCCACTGGTACCGCTTCCTTGCCTTCCGTGGCCAGCCCGGCGGGTTACCCTTTCGGGTACCATCCCCCGTCAACGCCCCAGCTAACTGCCGGGGCGTCGCCCTCACGCGGTCAGCCTCTCTGCGGGTGAAGGACTATTCCCCGGTCCAGTCACCCGCGGCCTCGGCTAGGGTGGCATTAGGCGCAGATACTCGCGCCTCCGCCGCCCCAGGCGCCGGCGACGGAGCGTCTCACCGAAGAGGATTTCCTCTCGGAGTCGCCCCGCCGCCTCCTTCCGCGAGACAACTGTCTCGCAGAAGGCGGCGACCGCGTCCCAGTTCCTGACGCTGTCGAGCATCGCCTTAGCGATGGTCGGCAGCGCCAGGTCGGCACCGATGATCGCGACGAGTTCACGGCGCTGCTCTGCCCAGGCCACACAGACCTCGAGCGTGTGCTGCGCCGTGTCCTCGTCGCAATCGCAGTGGTGGCAGGACGGTGTACTCTCCCTCCTCACGACCGTGTGCAGGTACTTGCCGAAGCAACCATGCCCCGTCAAGACCTGCACCAGTCGGAAGGAAAGGACCCCGTGCTGTCGACCCAACCACTCCATCAGCACTGGCCGGAAGGCCTCGATGGTCCGAACACCGAACCGAGGCCTTTCCAGCCGGATTGCCCAACGAGCAATAACGTCACGGCGGGCGTCGCCCCGCCAAGCGGCCATCTCACTAAGCGAGACGGTGCCGCCCCCTGCCCGCGTCGCTGACACCCGCCGGTACAGTCCGGCGAGCATCTCCGCCTCCATATCTTACCCATGGGTGATCGTAAGAGGGATATAAAATGCATATAACATCTATGCAAGAGAATGAAAACTCGAAACAAAACCCTATGCCAACACGTCTGACCAGCGCGATATAGTAGGTTAATTTCCCTCCCATTATGGAGGAGGCCCGAGCCCAACAGTGGGACATTAATTAACCCAAATATTTGGCTAACGTTTTATTGTCGTAAATATTTGTGGTACTGGCATTATTTTTATTATATCTTAGCACGATGATTGCTCAAAACTTCACAAGATGGCGTTGTAAAATAACGTTACCTGTCTATCATAAAAATGTATTTAAATAACAGTGAGTAAAGTTTCAGATATTTTAATACTAATTTATATTAATAGAAGGATTGTAAAGTAAAACAGAACTGTAGCCTTCTCATTATAAAGAAGATTCATTACAAACAATGGGCTATATATTTACTATAAAGAATCTATTAAATTCTATTACAATAGCGGTAAAATTTTAATATAATACGAACAAATCTGAAAGCTATTACGGGCAGGTGTCGGTAACTGCGCCACAGAACATTAATCTCATTGTAGCCAAAGTACAACAGCAATTATGTGGCCTCTTCATCCTAGATGGCGTGTATTTTTGCTTCATTTAATTTCAATAAAAGACTAATAATAAAACCGTTGAGATTAAATTTTGAGATTAATATACGCTATTAATTTGGGTTCTTTATAAAATCGTAAAATATAGATAAAAATATGCTGGAGGAACGGAGATATTCTGTATTTTAAATCTTGTTCATTTTTTATTCATCACCGTCCACTATTAGATACAGAACTCGGTAAGAGGTATGATGCCATAAAGATCACATCTGGGTGGTAGATTGGTCGTCGATTGTAGTTAGTGGTTGGTGGTGCTTCATTAGATTGGTGCATGTTTTCCTTGAGCCCTACTACTTATCCTAATACCTTTTTTTTTTCCATGAGAAAGTAAGCGATTTCAATTAATTGCATTCATAAGGGGCGTCCATGAATTACGTGAGGCATTTTTGAGGATTTCTTGACACTCTCTCCCCCTTTGGTGATATGTCGTAAGATTTTCTCGATCAACTCCTACCTTTTCCAATCTTACGTGCAATTTTTCAAAACTTATACTTGGGTATACAGGTTTTTTAATTTTATTTAACTTAACGTTCATGCAGTTTTAAACTAGTGTCTATTAAAATTACTGAAATTTAGCATTTAATATGCTTAATTATTTATAAAATCCGATTACGAAATGAAATAAAAGATTAATTTAAATAATTTAAATAACAAGGTTGTGTCATCGTTTAATACAATTCTAACTGTAAAAGTTTGAAGTATTAAGCCTATAACAATGTGTAAACATTGTCGGGTAGATACCATACCGTCACCTTAAGACGTAAATACAATACGAAATGAAATTTGCATGTCCTACAATTAGTCGCGGTAGTGTAGTGGCAGCACGATTGGGCCGGAATCCCAATAGGCGCGGGTTCGAATCCCGCTTGCGACATCATTTTTCATTTCGTAATCGGATTTTATAAATAGTTTCTATTAAAAAAATACATGATATTTGCCAAGACACCCTTTCTCCCCCTAGTGATATTTAGTAAGATTAAGCTCAATCCCCTCCCCCTAAATATCTCACTTAATTAATGGACGCCCGCAAATCCGTTACCACATAGGTGGATAGCATGGAGAAAAGTACTATGGAGTTAGAAGCGTTTATACTATTTTTTTTTTATTGGCTTTGGTGGCAAACGAGCTGGCATCACACCTGATAGTAAGTAGTAATCGTCGTTCATAAACATGAACTGGCCGTACTGTAATAATACTAATAATACAGCCAGTTCTCTATTAAGCTTTAGGTCTTCAGCTCTTAGTCTCTCTAGAGTCTTCTCTTCTCTAGAGTCCGGGAGGATTCTCTTCACGCGGATTCGGGCTGTCGTCGGTGCCTTGGGCGGCGCAGGCGCGAATACCTGCGCCTGATGCCGTCCTAGTTGAGGCATCGGGTGATCGGGCTGAGGACTAGTCTGGTCACCCAAAGTGAGGCCACTGCGTGAGGACTTGAGAGGAACCCGTGAGGGTAAACCGCCTGGCGGGCGGCCGAAGACAAAGATCGGGTACCGGTGGCCCGCTAGCACAGCGAAGGGAGGCAAGGTGGGTCTATGGGGTCGCGCGCCGCCACTTCTGTTGCAAAAAGGTCTCCAGCTCAGCTCTTTCACTTACCGGACAAAGCGAAGCAGCAAATTAGTATTATGTAAACATCAATTTTCTAGAAGAGTGTGGTACCTTCAACAAACCAATTTCTAGCTCCAAACAGAAAATTTCTGATGTTTAAGCGAGTATTACATATTTGAAATAAAACTATTTTTACGGATTCTATCGTATTCGTATTTGATTTTTTATTTGGCGACGTTTTGCACACTTTACAAAGTTCATGGTCGCAGGATCAATTTAAGAATAAAATACAAACGACACAACAACAAGAAAAAAAAATCAAATACAAACGCAATAGAATCTGTAAAATAGTTTTATTTCAAACAGAAAAGAAAAATATCAGCAACGTTGCTCTGTCAACAAAATAATTATTCCTATTGCCACCCAAATCCATTGATATCACAATCTCTTTTATAGGCTATGGTTTGAACACACCTCGCCCGTAACGTTTGGGACGATAGTATGGGGACGTGCGGCCCTATGACCCACCATATTACCTCCCCATCGATAATTAGGCTAATCACCAATTCTGTAATATCGTTGAAAATAATGCTGCGTAACAGCTTAAAGATCTAACGAGTAATATAATCACAAAGTTTCTCATATATTATTAGTATGATCACAAATAATAGTGAACACCTTGACCCTTCAAATTAAAGTCAAAGTAATTGCCTGAATAAATCTAGTTGCGATTTATGTAATTGCTATAATTTAACTGTAACCCTTGGTCATCATAAGCTCATTACTCTATAACGATGTAGACTAAAACTAATGCGAACTAAAGTTTCTTGGAATATGATATGACCTTTAAAGTTCTAGTGGACAAAACAAAATTACATGGAAAATTTGGTTATTAGTTTATTTTTGTGACATAAGGGCCTACTATTAGAGGAATAAGGTATTCTACGAATATCAACCTCAAATGAGCTGAAAAGTGATAATAAAGTTTGTATTGGCAGATAAAATAAAAACTATCTCTTATCTTGAAATTAAGTACACCACTTTTCAGTAAAAATCAGGCACGACTTTGTTATTTTGTTATAAAGTAAATTAAAAAAAAAAGTAAATAATTAAATAATTTGTTATACAGTAAAGTAAAAAAAGTAAATTATTAAATATCTACTTTGTTATAAAGTAAAGTAAAAAAACTAAATTATTAAATACCTATTTTGTTATAAAAAAGTAAAGTAGAAAAGTAAATAATTTATTAATGGTAGGACTGCACTATTGACAGTTCTCTACAGCCGCGGGCCAGTCCATCCGGGGTGCACCACACTATTGCAGAAGATCGACGTCTGAGTAATGGCAATGTACTGTGTAGCTTTTCGTTCGGTCAGCGAAAAAACCAGAAGCTCAGCTGGGCGGGTTTGGGGTTTATATTGGTAGACAGGAGCCTCGCTATACCCTTGGTATTGCAAAGGTGGCAGTAACACTTACGAGTACGTATGCTGCTTGCTCGTTTGCCACCATAAGCAATATAAAAAAAATTAAATACGTATTGTACTTTATAATAAATTCTAGAACTACTGATTTCATTTAAACATTCCTTTTTGTTAATAAATATCTAAGTTGAATTCCATGAGTCTTATTACTATAGCTTTTTATTTTGGGAATTTATATTATTCTTTAGGAATGTGAAATGCCTATCCAAAGTATAGACAAAAGCTGGGTTTTTTTTTGTTCCTTATTTGTTGTTTTTATATGGGATTCGAACTCACATCTATTGGAAATCCGTTCCAATCGTGCTACAATGTGTAAACAATATCGGGTAGATGGTACACGTCTCCTTCAAAAACAAAAATATAATACGAGGCCAAGATTGAATGTCATACAACAGTTTACGTTTGTGTCAGTGGTAGCACGATTGAAACGGATTTCCAATAGGTATGAGTTCGAATCCCATATGTGACAATCATTTTTTGCTCGTAAGTTTCTATGATACTAAGTCAATTTCTTGCCCATTGTGGAGGAGGTTCAATCCCAGCAAGGGACTGTGATAATAATGAACTGTGATGAGGAGATGATGAATTGTTAGTTATATTATAGGATTTTATTTCGAGTTTTCTTCTTGTAGTGAAAGTAGCAGTTACTTTACACTACAAAACGAATATTTTAATCGACGATTATAGACATTTGACGTGCCCCACGATTTTATTCTACTCTAATCAATGAAGAGCGAGTAGGTATGAAAGAGAGTATTGGTGTAAAGATGCGAAAGGGAATGCTCCGATGGTTCGGACATGTGGAAAGAATGCCGAACGAACGCCTGGTTAAGAAGATATACAATGCGAAAGTGGAAGGATGTAGATACCGAGGGAGACCGAGACTAACCTACCTAGACCAGATCGGTCATGTACTGAAGGAAGGTGGGAGTCAAGAGTCTCCGAAACCGGCGAGCGTGTATGAAGAGAATTATGAATGTTGAGGAAGCGAGTGAAGTATGCAGAGATAGAGTTCTCTGGCACTCTGTTCTCTCTGCCTACCCGGCAAGGGATATGGCATGATGATATGTATGTATGTATGTAATCAATGAATATGTTTAAAATTTGTATATTTCAAAAATATCATCTATAATGTAAGTATGTCATACTTAAATTAATCTAAAATGCAATCTATAATATTGCATTTTTAGGGATTTATGTGAACGTAGTTATTGCCACCAATTGAGTAAGTTATGTGTTAGTTTATTTCAAAAATGTAACAATGTAATAAATATTGGTACCTATAACTGTATCTATTTAATTATTTTTTAGCTTTTAGTATATCTATCTGCAAAATTACTATGACTATTTACAATAAAACAGTTTAACTTAAAAAAAAAAAATTACCTTTTTCTTTTAAATTTTATTTTATGAAATCAACTAAATAGATTGTATATTAGTCCAATTAGGAACCTCGTTATACGCCTGTGATTCATAATCATTCTTAGTAAAACAAATAATGTTCAGATTATAAAGGCAACTCAAGAATTTACTCCATACCATCATCATTCGCCTGCTCTTATCCCAATTACTTGGGGTCGATACAATATGTATTCTTTCATAGCACATATTATAAAAGTTATTGGCAATAGTTTTATGACCGGCGGCCTACCAGACATCAACTCTCCTTGTGAATGTAATTGTTGACGAAACAGCATCAGATGGAATTGGCCTAGGTCGTTATAAGGCTCTTAGTCGTCTTTTACGACATCCACGAGCAAAGTAAGTGTTGGTAGTATTCGTAGCCGCTACCACACAGCTAATTTACTCCTTACCATAAAAGAATTTACTCTTTATCATTTGAATATAACAATTTAATAAAAAGAAACATATTGCCTAGCATTTTACTAGGTAATATCGTCTAGTTATGACGGCCTAGAAATGCTAATCGTAAAATCTATGGCTAGTATAATTCATCAATTAGATTCGGTCACAGCGCTCATAAAATATAATTTGATAACTTATAACTTTGTGTTGACTTTTATATAATTTACTTGCGACATGAACTTGGAATGCTGTATTCGTGCTTTTTAATTGTAGGAATCGCCACGTTAAAGAAAATCTGGGGGTGGGGCTGCACTATCGACAACTTTAAACGGCGCAGGCACATAAAAATGCGCGCGTAGAATATTTCTTCGTTTTCCCCCCTTTTTTTTTATTGACAATCGGCTACATATAAGAGTCATTGTCACCAGTATCGATTTATAATTCTCTTCATCTTAGTCACTGTCCTTCAATAAATAGAATCGTTGCCACCAACAGTGCTTTGAACACACTGTTAATGATATTTTCTGGGTATATTGGTGGCTAACAAAAACATTTGTAAAGCACTTTTATATCATATTGACTGCAACCTAGCAGTCCTTCGCATCATATAAAATGCCATCAAAATTATTTAATATAAGACGTTAAAACACTAAGATATTGAACATAATACAATACCAACACATGATGTCTTAAGATGCCCGCCCGTGGTATATTTTACTGTTTATATATTACCGTAGAGCAAAAGAAGAAAGCGTGGCTGGACTATGTCTCTTCTTTGAATCTGAATGACAGTATGACTGAACAGAAGAAAGAAATATATCGGCAATGTAAGAATGACACCAAGGCCTTAGTGAAAGAGAAACGGGATAGAGCAAGTATGAGTGCAGAAGATAGGCTGACTAAAAACTTCGAGGGTAACACCAAACTCTTTTGGAGGGAGGTGAAGAAGTCTCGGGGTGGTTGGTCAGCCTTCAGAATGAATAAAATAAGGTCTAAAGGTGGAGACATTCTTACACAAACACAAGACGTGTTAAGCCGATGGAGTGAATATTTTGGCGATATGTATGCGGATGCTACGGTTGGCGCCGGTGTTGGATGTGGTTTGGTAGATCAACATTCGACAACGGCGTCCTCCGATGGCATCAGTATGGATGAAGTTGAATGGGCGATAAGAAGTTTGAAAAATGGTAAGGCAGCGGGCATTGATATGGTGTCTGCCGAGATGATCAAGCTTGGTGGCTCTTGTGTCTGGGAGGCGTTCCTGTTGCTCCTCAATCTATGTTGGAGCTCGGGAATGGTTCCCAGGGACTGGAATAGCGCAGTCATCGTGCCTTTGTTTAAAAACAAGGGTTCACGTTATGACTGCGCAAATTACAGAGCCATAAGCTTGACCAGTTTGGCAGCAAAAGTGTATGGAAAAATTATTGAAAGGAGAATGAGGATGGTGTCCGATGGTTTACTGTGTGAGACACAAGGAGGTTTTAGGAGTGGAAGGGGATGCATGGATCAAGTGTTCTCTCTGCGCAACATTGTGGAGAAGCATCTGGCTCTAGGTCAGAGGGTTTTCTGCAGTTTTGTGGATCTGGAGAGAGCTTTTGACACGGTTGTACGAAAGGAACTTTGGGACATTTTACCGGAGTATGGTATTAGCGGTAAACTGCTATAGGCTGTGCAGTCCAGTTATATGGGCTGTAGAGCCTGTGTGCGGCTGGATGATGGAATGTCGCCTTGGTTTGACGTCAATATCGGCGTTAAGCAGGGGTGCGTTCTGTCAGCCAGGCTGTTTATCATATATCTGGATAAATGTCTCCAAAGGTTGAACGATATGAATGTGGGAGTCCAGATGGGCGACTCAGTGGTCACTGCTCTGCTTTATGCAGATGATGCAGTCCTGCTGGCACAGTCAGCGACTGACCTGCAGACCCTAGTCGACACAATGACAGAAGATTGTAAGAAAAGGGGTCTACGCGTGAATGTGAGCAAAACCAAAATAATGGTCTTTGAAAGAGATAAAACCAGAACAGATGTAAGAGTAACAATAGGTAATGATGTACTAGAGCAAGTGGATGAATTTGTATATCTTGGATGTGGATTTAGCCGAGATGGAAGGTACACCACTGATATAGAACGAAGAGTGAATGCGGGAAATAGAGTGAACGGAGCGTTGGGGCAACTTCTCGGCAGCCACCACCTCAGCCAGAAGGCACGTGTAGCAATACATAACGCAGTGCTTGTCCCAAAATTACTGTATGGAAGCGAGAGTTGGGTATGCAGAAAAGAGTATGATAGTAAAATTAATGCGGTCGAAATGCGATCTCTGCGGAAAATCTGTGGAGTTAGGCTGACCGACCGCATTCGTAACGACGACGTAAGAGAGCGAGTAGGTATGAAAGAGAGTATTGGTGTAAAGATGCGAAAGGGAATGCTCCGATGGTTCGGACATGTGGAAAGAATGCCGAACGAACGCCTGGTTAAGAAGATATACAATGCGAAAGTGGAAGGATCTAGGTACCGAGGGAGACCGAGACTAACCTACCTAGACCAGATCGGTCATGTACTGAAGGAAGGTGGAGTCAAGAGTCTCCGAAACCGGCGAGCGTGTATGAAGAGAATTATGAATGTTGAGGAAGCGAGTGAAGTATGCAGAGATAGAGTTCTCTGGCACTCTGTTCTCTCTGCCTACCCTGCAAGGGATATGGCGTGATGATATGTATGTGTATGTATGTATATATATTACTATTTTTTATGTTTTATATGGCTATATTTATAATTGTACAAATAAATGTTTAATTACTATCTTACGTTTGAAATAAAACTACTTTTATAGATTCTATCGCGTTTGTATTTGATTTTTAATTTCCCGACGTTTCGAACACTTTACAGTGATCATGGTCACGAGAGGACTGAGGTGTCTTACGTCCAATATGCCATTGTTATTACAGAAATTTATATTTGTGTATTATGATTTGTTATCATAAACAACATAAAATTGACATATTGGACGTAAGACACCTTAGTCCTCCCGTGACCATGATCACTGTAAAGTGTTCGAAACGCCGGGAAATTAAAAATCAAATTACAAACGCGATAGAATCCGTAAAAGTAGTTTTATTTCAAATGTGTAATACTCGCGTAAACATTAGAAGTCATTACACTGTCTTACGTTTAAAAGTTTTTTATTAAATAAAATAATATAAAAAAACAACAAATTGAAAGGATCAGCGAATAGTGGTTAGGAACAACAATCGTGTTCTAACAAAGTGAATGGAAATCGTTAATTTAAAAATTCATTGTTATACGAACTGTCACGAAGATTGGCGAACGCAGCCAAAGTTACGATCCGTTCCTAGTAATCTAAACGTTCGATTTTATGAAACGCTAGAAAATTCTAAATAGAAATTATTACATTTTTTTCTTACTTAGTTGTATAAAATTTTATAAATGGTAAATGAAAAATTATTCTTTGTTATTGTTAAAATTTTTCTATTAGGCATTTTTTTCTGTAGGCTTATGGTCCGCACACACGCCGCCCGTTCCGTCCGGGGCGACGAAAGGGCAGCGCGTGGCCTTATAACCCTCCCCATTGCCATTGGGCCGGCCACTGCTACCGCTTCCTTGCCATCCGTGGCCAGCCCGGCGGGTACCCTTTCGGGTACCATTCCCCGTCGACGCCCCAGCTAACTACCGGGGTGTCGCCCTCACGCGCCCGTCACGTCAGCCCCTCTGCGGGTGACTGATCCTCATCTATTGGATAGAGAGAAAATATCACTCTTAATATATCTATGGTTTTTCTATAAAGTTTATGGTAAAGTCCTTGTCTGTGGCGTGGTGTTGGCTGTTTGTTTTTCAAAAGACAAAAGAAACTTACCATTCTTATGTCCATAATATCCAGTTCCAGATGAAGACCCGCTGCCAGTTGAAGATCCTTGCTGTGGGCCACCCTCCTCATCAACCTCCAACAATGGAGCTGCCTCCATGATAACTTCACTTATATTTATATATGTTTAAATACACATTATTTGTCACTACACTGCACTTTACCTGAAACAAAGTAAATTATTTTTTTCCTTTAATCAATACCAGGCTTGAAGGTAATTTTAAAAATAAATAAATAAAAAAGGGTAACACCTGAATTCTTGTATTGTACATATAATTTTATTGACACAATTTTTTTTTTTATTGCTTTTGGTGGCAAACGAGCAAGCAGTACCTGTTTGTAAGTGTTACTATCGCCCATGGATCTTTGTATTACCAGGGGTATAGCTAGGTCGCTGCCAACCAATACATATCCCAAACCCACCCAGTTCGACATACGGCTCTCGCGCTCACCGCTTAGCATATTAGCATATTGCCATTGCTCAGACGTCGATCTTCTGCGAGAGTGTGGTACTACCCCGGACGGACTGGTCCGCGGCTATAGACAGAAAACTGTCAACAGCGTGGTCCTACCATTATTTAACATCCAGACTAAAAACAAAGAAAACAAGAGTTTGTGGAAACGAGTCCACAATACTGTATTTTAAACAATACGCCATATGTACAGTCGAAAAAACAAATTTCATTTAAAAATTTTTATATTAACTATCAGACATATTCTGTTATATAATGTTGATATATTACCATGTGGTGGCTGGTTAAGAATAGAATTTTCTACTGCTATAACTTGCCTACAATTGCCGTTGAAATAAGAGACCAACAGGAGAATTAACTGCTGTCTGTAAGTTTCTAAGGAAACACGAAGGTTATTATGTGAACAGAGATATCTATCCATCCAATATTATCCACAATAATAAAACAATAATTATATTAATTTACATTTATCATTACAGTCCATATATCCCACTGTTGGATTCGAACCTCCACCATTTTTTTTTGCGGCGGGCTACAATACCTCACGCCCCGCTAACCTCTACCATATTCGAGGGCAATCGACTTGCAATACCACGCTAATTAAACTGGTTAGTATAGAGTTTTATTTCGAGTTTAACTTCTCTTGTTTTGGTGCTATCCGCATATCATATCCCTTAGTCTTCTTTTACGACATCCGGTATAAGATAGGGGGTGGAAAATTGTTTTCTTATTACGTCACCACACGGAAAAACATATATGTAGTATTAAATACTAGTTAATACAATTTACACATACATACATATCATCGCGCCATATCCCTTGCAGGGTAGGCAGAGAGAACAGAGTGCCAGAGAACTCTATCTCTGCATACTTCACTCGCTTCCTCAACATTCATAATTCTCTTCATACACGCTCGCCGGTTTCGGAGACTCTTGACTCCACCTTCCTTCAGTACATGACCGATCTGGTCTAGGTAGGTTAGTCTCGGTCTCCCTCGGTACCTACATCCTTCCACTTTCGCATTGTATATCTTCTTAACCAGACGTTCGTTCGGCATTCTTTCCACATGTCCGAACCATCGGAGCATGCCCTTTCGCATCTTTACACCAATACTCGCTCTCTTACGTCGTCGTTACGAATGCGGTCGGTCAGCCTAACTCCACAGATTTTCCGCAGAGATCGCATTTCGAACGCATTAATTTTACTTTCATACTCTTTTCTGCATACCCAACTCTCGCAGTCATACAGTAATGTTGGGACAAGCACTCTCCATACAGTAATGTTGGGACAAGCACTGCGTTATGTATTGCTACACGTGCCTTCTGGCTGAGGTGGTGGCTACCGAGAAGTTGCCCCAACGCTCCGTTCACTCTATTTCCCGCATTCACTCTTCGCTCTATATCAGTGGTGTACCTTCCATCTCGGCTAAATCCACATCCAAGATATACAAATTCGTCCACTTGCTCTAGTATATCATTACCTATTGTTACTCTTACATCTGATCTGGCTTCGTGTCATTCAAAGATCATTATTTTGGTTTTGCTCACATTCACGCGTAGACCCCTTTTCTTACAATCTTCTGTCATTGTGTCGACTAGGGTCTGCAGGTCAGTCGCTGACTGTGCCAGCAGGACTGCATCATCTGCATAAAGCAGAGCAGTGACCACTGAGTCGCCCATCTGGACTCCCACATTCATATCGTTCAACCTTTGGAGACATTTATCCAGATATATGATAAACAGCCGGGCTGACAGAACGCACCCCTGTTTAACGCCGATATTGACATCAAACCAAGGCGACATTCCATCATCCAGCCGCACACAGGCTCTACAGCCCATGTAACTGGACTGCACAGCCTGTAGCTGTTTACCGTTAATACCATACTCCGGTAAAATGTCCCAAAGTTCCTTTCGTACAACCGTGTCAAATGCTCTCTCCAGATCCACAAAACTGCAGAAAACCCTCTGACCTAGAGCCAGATGCTTCTCCACAATGTTGCGCAGAGAGAACACTTGATCCATGCATCCCCTTCCACTCCTGAAACCTCGTTGTGTCTCACACAGTAAACCATCGGACACCATCCTCATTCGCCTTTCAATAATTTTACCATACACTTTTGTTGCCAAACTGGTCAAGCTTATGGCTCTGTAATTTGTTAATACAATTTACGGGGGAAATAGAGTGAACGAAGCTTTGGGGCAACTTCTCGGTAGCCACCACCTCAGCCAGAAGGCACGTGCAGCAATACATAACGCAGTGCTTGTCCCAACATTACTGTATGGAAGCGAGAGTTGGGTATGCAGAAAAGAGTATGAAAGTAAAATTAATGCGGTCGAAATGCGATCTCTGCGGAAAATCTGTGGAGTTAGGCTGACCGACCACATTCGTAACGACGACGTAAGAGAGCGAGTAGGGATGAAAGAGAGTATTGGTGTAAAGATGCGAAAGGGAATGCTCCGATGATTCGGACATGTGGAAAGAATGCCGAACGAACGTCTGGTTAAGAAGATATACAATGCGAAAGTGGAAGGATGTAGGTACCGGGGGAGACCGAGGCTCACCTACCTAGACCAGATTGGTCACGTACTGAAGGAAGGTGGAGTCAAGAGTCTCCGAAACCGGCGAGCGTGTATGAAGAGAATTATGAATGTTGAGGAAGCGAGTGAAGTATGCAAAGATAGAGTTCTCTGGCACTCTGTTCTCTCTGTCTACCCTGCAAGGGATATGGCGTGATGATATGTATGTATGTAATACAATTTAAATGCGATATTACAAATGTAGTTGCCATCTATCGTCCGCTATAAAAGTCTTGACGTGACATACTTAATGAAAGTGCCAAACGTTTTGACGGGCGTGCTTATACTACTACTATAATTTTAGATAATACCAACTTTATATATAAAACTATTAGTGATTGACAAAATAATCTGTCTAGATACATAAAAAAAGTTAGTTAACTGACTCATCATGGCAAGACACTACTGAAACTAAAAACATTAAATGTTGACATTTTTTTTTATTGCTTGTGGTAACAATCGAGCAAGCAGCACACCTAATGGTAAGTGTAACTACCGCCCATGGATCTTTGCAATACCAAAGGTATAGATGGGCCGCTGCCTACCAACATAAACCCCATACCCACCCAGTTGGGCTTTCGGCTCTCTCGCTCACCGAACGAAGCGCAATACCACATTGCCATTACACAGACGTGGATCTTCTACATTCAATAAGAAATTACTCTTTCAAAATACTTTTATATATATGAAATATAGGAATTTAATCTTTTCAATAGAAAATCCATGTTTGTTTAACCTGTTCGATAGTAACATAGAAATGGTAAAAGTTCTCCTGTTAATGAACGAGAAATGGGTTACAACATGTGGGAATACAGTGGATTTAATTTGTAAAGCATTTAGAATTAATTACCAATAGTTAGGAATTTACGTAAGTAATATTTGTGAGAATTGAGTTTTTAGTTTAACATGTTTCAATATAGAAATTTGTAACAATACACAAGCTATGTGGTAGCGGCTACGAATACTCCCAACCCTTACTATGTTCGTGGATGTTGTAAAAGACGACTAAGAGTCTTATAATGACCTGGGCCAACTCCATCTGATGCCGTTTGGTCAACAATTACATTCCCCAATGAGGGTTGACGTCTGGCAGGCGGCCGGTCATAAAACTATTGCCAATAACTTTTACAATATATACTATGATAGAAGAGTACATATTGTATCGAGCCCAAGTAATTGGTATAAGAGTAGAAGAATGATGATGTTACAATATAGAAATTTGAGAGCGTGAAAAATTTCCAAGTATGTCAAAATATACTGAATCCTTCTGAATCTTTTTAACTTATAATGGCAAGACCACATTTTTAACTGTTCTCTGTCTACAGCGGCAGGCCGGTCCATCCGAGGTAGAACCAAACTCTGGCAGAAAATAAACGCCTCATCATCATCACATCCCATATATGTCCCACTGTTGGGCTTGGACCTACTCCGTAATAGGAGAGAAGTTAACTTAATATACCGCGCTGGTCAAGCGTGTTGGTACAGGGTTTTGTTTCGCGTTTTCCATCTCTTGCATAGATGTTATATACATTTTATATCCCTTAGTCGCCTCTTAATATCACCCACGGGTAAGATAGGGGATGGTGAATTGTATTCTTACGCCGTCACCACACGATTATTGATAGGCAGTGGCCTAGCTGTATCCCTGGTATTGCGAGATAAACTGCTTGCTCACTTGCCACTAAGAGCAACAAAAAAATGTTATTTTCTTTCTATATTCTTTAATTAAATTTGTTGCAAATTTAAAACCAAACCATTTGCCACACACTGTGGACTTAACAGAAGCTGTGGGGGAGATATTGTAGGATTAAGTTCTAAGAAAAAGAATCCACAAACTCTATTAACACCGTCTTATTCAGTTCATTATTCGAGCATTTATCTTCGTATTTCATTTGGCCCAAGCCTAATGAGTCATGAGAAATAAGGAAATATTTTCATCTTAAGCTTAGAATTATACCCTAATTTACAGCGGATCCTCTTGGTGATACTAACTAGAATACCCTACTTGAATCTTTATAGGACCAGTAAAGATAGATTAGGTTTTGTTTTTATTTAGATAATAATTAATATCTTCTTATAAAAGTATTTGTGATAAAGAGCTGTGTAGTAGCAGCTTCGAATACTACCAACCCTTACTTAACTCGTGGATGTCGTAAAAGACGACTAAGAGCCTTATAACGATCTGGGCGAACTCCATCTGATGCCGTTTGGTCAACAATTACATTGCCAAGATGGGTTGACGTCTGGCAGACGGCTGGTCATTTAACTATTGCCAATAACTTTTACAATATGTATTACGAAAGAGGAGTACATATTGTATCGACCCCAATTAATTGAGATAAGAGTAGGAGAATGATGATGATGAAAAGTATTTGTGATGTAGTGACGAATTATGATTGGGGTTTCATTTCTTCGCTATAAAACCCGTAAAAACTGGCTGAGGAAAACGGTCAACCAAACATTCCTTATCATACCTATTCAGAAATTGGACTATTTCGATCTACTCTCTATTTTTGGCGGCGGGCTATGGAGTTACACCTCGCTAAATCCATCTGGAAGAAGAAGCGAATTCGGTCTATTCTAAGAAATGTTGAAATTAGAACGTATAGTCGACCGTTAACCGCGCAAAATTAATGAATGTAATAATAATTTAAGATTATAAGCTGTCACCGTCGTTGATTCGTTAGTTCTATTGTCGTTAAAGTCAAATTATCTTTGCAAGATTCCACTAGTTGCCGCTAGAGGTAAGTAGCATTGACAATACCAAATACGTGAAACCATCCTGTCAAGCCGTTGGCTAAGCTGATACTATTCCTTCAGACTCTATATCCAAAAGTCTGAGGAAATCGACAAGCTTTTAATATTAGATGGTATTTTTTTTAGACTTTAGAATTGGCCTGCCCATTGCCACTTCAGCGTGCTAATTCTTCGTGTTATGTCGGTTATACACGTTCTTCGGCGGATTTCCGTATTACGGATTCTATCACGTAGAGAAATCCCGAGCATAGCTCACTCCATAGCACGCTGAGCGACTTTGAGCTTGGTTATGAGGCCTACAATTAGGGACCACGTTTCGGTGCCGTAAGTCATCACTGGTAACATACACTGGTCGTAGACCTGTGTTTTCAGACACTGAGGTATGTTGGACGAGAAGATCCTCCTTAGTTTGCCGAACGCTGCCCAGCCGAGTTGGATTCGTCGGCTGACCTCTTTCTCGAAATTGGATCTACTTAACTGAACTGTTTGTCCAAGGTAAACATAATGATTAACAATTTCGAGTATCACATTGCCAACTAGGACCGGTACAGGAATGACATGGGCATTTGACATGACTTTCGTCTTGTCCATGTTCATTCGTAACCCCACCAGTTGGAATACCCTGCTGGGATCGTTGAGAATAGTGCCAAGATCCTCCATGGATTCTGCCATAAAGAAGATTTAGAAAATTCTAAAGAAGTGTTGATTGATATAGATAATGTCAACCCTGTCATAAAGCACATTATATATCTGCATATCTCTATTTGAGAATAACGATAACGCGAGTTCAGATTTTTCTCTACGAAGTTACGAAACAATATCCACATTTTCCAAGAATATGTTTGCTCCAATTTTATTACGAAAGCTCTTAATAGTTTTCTACTTCTTGGTAGTGAAAATAAAATAGAATATTATTTTTGTAGTGTAGGAGCTAGACATTTAGATTGAATGTACTATATAAATGAGTTTTCTTGATTTTAAGTAATTAAATATCTATTTTATAAATTTAAAACAATTGATTTTATCATCTTAACCAAAAAAAAATAACTTATTAATACAAATATGACTGATTGTTCCTTTTAATTACAATTATTCTTGTTAGAATTTTGATAAGTCGCCGTGGAAACAGAGGTACTGTTTCACTTCACAAACTAGTTTTTTAAAAGTCTAAGCTTATGGAGTGAAAATTAATGAATAATAAAACATTTTCAATACCAGCTTATACAGTATGACTGGTAAAAGACTGTACATATCAAAGGAGACGATAGATAATGGTCACATGTAACCAATAAAAATATAATAAGAAGGTAATATTAATTAACTAGATAGTAAACCTAAATATTAGTGTGTCAGGATTCTCAAAAAAATGGTCACCTTCTCAACATTTCTCGACACAAATCAATCGCACCTTGTACACTGCCATTTGCTCGAGCATATGCACGAACCATTTCCCAACACTCTTCGTGCGAATAACACATTCTATCACACTTCACACACAAATAGTCACGGTTAAAATCAAAACGCGGGCAATCGAAAGACGCGTAGGTTAACAAACACGGAAATGCGAAACACCCGATACGCGCTCTGACTGATCAGCTGACCACAGACGGACACTCACCCCGGGGAAAGCCCTCGGGGGGTCAGAGTGTGCGCGGGAGCCACTACTTAGCACTGTTGTCAAGGTCACGCGCTCGGCTAGTTACTATTTTAATGCAATTTCAATATCTATGCGGAGGTGTACGTAAATAATGATTTTTATGGGACAATTAGTTCAAAATTTAAGTATCAATTTTTTTATGTATACGGTATCTGAATCGAGTACTGAATACTCTCCCTCAATATGTACAATCTTTTACCAGTCACGCTGTATATATAAAAACTATTTTGTATTTTAATTTATATGGTGATAATCTCGAAACTGTGGTGACGATGTAAAAATATAGTGAATCAATTTTATATATATTTTACCCGTGAGTGATCGTAAGAGATGATTAAGGGATATCAAACGCATATTACATCTATGCAAGAGAAGAAAAAACTAGAAACAAAACGCTATACCAACACGTCTAACTAGCGTACTATAATATGTATGTTAATTTCCGTCCCATTATGGAGGAGGCTAGAGCCCAACAGTGTGACATATATGAGGTGATATGACGATGATAAAATTCGAAATTTACTAACTCGTTTTCCCTTTTCATTTTCTGGCATCGCCATCAGAGCTGTATAGCATACAAATATTTAGTAGTCTAAAGAAATTGTTCTAATTCAGTTTGCAAGTTCTTGCCCTAATAAGCCAACTAAACGACTGCGAATGAAAACTTGTAATAAGAAATTAATTCTTAAAACTTCTGACAGTTAACTCCTTGACTACAAGCTAATTAGAGTAACATTTCTGAGTAAATTGTTTGCGTCAAAAATTAATGTCGTCATACAACTAACTACCTATAAAAATATTTATTAAATCTATTGACATGTTTATTGTTTAAGTTTAATTGAAAATCTTTTAATATACGAGTAACTGGATTTTATTAATAACAGAATTTCTATTTTTTTTTTTATTAAAACTAATAACTAAATATATAGCTAAATATATAGTAATGATGGAGCGAATACAAAATAAATTTTTACGATTTTTATATTTGAAACAGTTCGGGATATATCCAGGATACCCATTACTATATCCAACCGCATTTATATTGGGTATGGTAGGATTTTATAAATTAGAAGTTAGACGAGAAATAGCTCTCCTCTTGTACATATTTAAAGTATTGCGGGGCCTAATCCACAACCCAGCTATACTGCAGGAGATTCAGCTGTATGTACCAGACGAATACGTGGGACGGCGGCGGCAGCCACCGCTCCTGAGGGTGCCGCGCGCTCGCACCAACTTGTTACAGCACGCGCCATTCACGCGCGCTCTACGTGTGCTCAACGAGGTCTCAACACGAAGAGATTTATTCTCGTGTTCACTGAACGAATTAACACTGACCGCTATTTTAATTTTAAGTACATAGAAATAAGAAATTTGTAATGTTTAGAATTATCGTAATATATACTTATGTACTAATACTGTCTTCCGCTATCGAATTGGGTTGTATTACCTGTAATGGTAGTTGTGTGTCGAAATAAATAAATAAATAAATAAACTAAGAGTTTTATATATTCTCGGTGTTTTTAGTAGTAATCTCTATATTCAATAATTGTATGGTAGCGGCGACGGATACTACTATACTACCAACCTTTATTTCGCTTGTGGATATCGTAATAGACAACTAAGAGAAAGAAAAGATATAAAGATATCGACCTGAGTCAATTCCAGCTGAGACCATCAGGTTAACAATTACATTCCCAAGGAGTGTCGACGTCAGGCAGGCGGCCAGTCATAAAACTACTGTCAATAACTTTTGCAATATTTATAATGGAAGTGAATTACATACTGCGTCGACCCCAAGTAATTGAGATAAGAGTAGGATGAAAATGATGATTCAACAGCTTATCGATGCCCACTGAACATAGGACTCTCCATGAAGTTAAGGAGACCACGGCACGTGAATAAATCCCGCATTTATTCACTTTACAGGCGGGTGGGGAGGAAGCGACGTGACGTTGGTCGATATCCTCATTTTCTAAGGCTGTTATGATGACCAGGAAGGATAGGGCACCCATATACGCAATTCTCCGTGCCGCTCTGAATGACAAGAGAATGTAGCCAGCTAAATGGCTATATATAAAAACCCGATTACGAGCGAAAAATGATTGTCACAAGTGGGATCATTATTCGCTCGTAATCGGGTTCTTATAAATAATCAAGCATATTAAATGCTAAATTTCAGTTATTTGCATATATATGTACATTGGAGTATTGGAGATTGAATATTATCAGATGATTTCTTTGGCACTCCGTAAAAGCGTGGTAGAGGTCACTGTGGTTTTAGTGGTTATTTCATTTGAGGCAAGATGTTCGTACCAGTCCCAGAGTTTTCGACGTGGGATAGTGAATCAATGCATGTCCACAGCTTAAACAAGAATAAAAAATCAGTCAAGTACAAGTTTTACTCGCGAACGAAGAGTTCCGTACCATTTATCTTTTGATTGCGTTGACTTAGAAGTTTGATTTTTTACAACTTTAAGGGACTCTAGACCTAAGTATTTGATATAAATTTTATCTTGATACGCGTTCATGAGAAAAAGGATCTTGAAAGACACACAGACGACGGACGGACAACAGAGTGATCCTATAAGGGTTCCGTTTTTTCCTTTCCAGATATGGAACCCTAAAAAAGGAAGCGGTGATAACTACATAAGCTTTCTCCCTCAGCTATGAATATCTAACCTTTAGACTTAATCAACAAATCAATCTTCGAGGTGTCAGTACCTTTAGCACCTCAAAGTGGATTCCGACATGACATGACATTGCTATTAGTTTTTAGTGGTCAACTTGATAAACATGTTCATCTGAATTGGCGAGTACTACATGCATCCT
Source organism: Lymantria monacha (assembly GCA_905163515.2). NCBI lineage: Eukaryota > Metazoa > Arthropoda > Insecta > Lepidoptera > Erebidae > Lymantria > Lymantria monacha. Next base: position 5,303,640 of record LR991105.1, on the reverse strand, counting down.
TGCATCTTTTTTTATTATTGTTTTTGGTGGCAAACGAGCAAGCAGCACACCTGATGGTAAGTGTCACTGCCGCCCATGAACCTTTATTATAACCAAGACTATAGCTAGGCCGCTGCCTACCATTACAATCCCCAAACCCACCAGGTTGGACTTCCGGCTCTCTCGCTCACCTAACGAAGCGCAATAGCACATTGCCATTACTCAGACGTCGAACTTCTGCGAGAGTGTGGTACTATCCCGGACGGACCGGCGCGCGGCTGTAGACAGAGAACTGTCAACAGCGTGGTCCTACCACTATTATCTGCATCTGGCAACTGCCAGTAAAAGGTGTAAACGCTTTTGAAGATTATAATCTTCAAATAATGACCCCTTCCAGGGTTGATTGCGTTTAAATCACCACGTTTAACCAATAAGATGGCGGTAATCATTGTGGCAACACATTATATTCGACGCTTGTCATCAAATAAGCTTAGTTGTAGTTATTAAGGTGAATAATTACAAGTAATAAGTATTTATGTGACTTATTGCACGCCTCATAAGCGAAGCGTTGAGGTCTTGCTCTACTCTCGACATATGAAAATCAAGCACTTTTCAAACCTAAAAATGATTGTATTTTTCTCACATTGCACTTATAGGATAATATTATAATACATATGTCAAGAAAAAATATTAGTTTAAACGTATTTGATATTTTTAAAAAGCAATTATTTTGTTTCAAGTAAGAAAATAGTTGATTAAAATAAATATTCGAGGACGTCGGATAAAATATTTTGTATCTGGCAGGATCACGGCCGTAAAAATTAATGTATCAATATATTAATTATTTTAAAATCTCCATAATCGCAACGCGCAGTTACCTTTTTTTGTTCTTTGTACTTCAAAGATGTCTCGTTATAGAGCACGTGTAGTTAATCAGAAAGAAGTTGGTAAACTATATTTTGCTGTTCAAATTACTGAAATTTTAGCATTTAATATGCTTAATTATTTATAAATACACGTTTTTACGAAACGAAAAATGATGTCACAAGCGGGGTTCGAACCCGCACCTATTGGGAATCCGGCCCAACCGTGCTCCTCGGCTCGGGCCTCCTCCATAATGGTAGTGCAATTATCCTAATATACCGCGCTGGTTAAACGTGTTGGTATAGGGTTTGGTTTCGAGTTTTACGAATCTCGCATAGATGTTATATGCGTTTTATATCCTTTAGTCATCTCTTACGATCATCCACGGGTAAGATAGAGGGTGGTGAATTGTATTCTTACTCCGTTACCACACGGATATTCTCGCTTGTATACTAATAACTTTAATGTTTATTATGTTGCGAACTTTTCAAAATAAATTCCTTCTTTCTGGTCAGACATATTGGTATAGAATTTTCTTTCGAGGTTATTTTCCCTTGTATAAATTTTATTTGCATTATAAATCCCTTAATCGTATTCATAACAACAATGGGCAAGAAATGGGCTAACAAATTGTATTCTAACTCCGTCACTAGGTAGAAAATATAAATTACATTGAAATACAAAAAAAAACTTTAGCAAAATAATATACGATATTTAATTACACAGAACAAGATCAACGATTGCATAAAAAGTTTCCAAAATATACACTAAACATTGATGTTTAATGTATTTTGTACCAGACCGCCTATTACACACAAAATATGGCCGCCCGATCCGTCGACACATCTTAATTGTTACAACGTAATGTGAATTACGTATGCTATATTAAAATTAGAGGTAATAAATCAATCCTTAATTTATATATAGCTATTTCGTATTCACAAAATCAGACAAATGTATTACCATACGCAAAATTTCTGTGCATAAACTAAACAAATTGTAAGCAATTTATTAACTTATTTTAATGCGTCTTCGTAGCAAAATTTAATGACATAAACTGTCACTTGAAGTTTTGGCGGGAACAGGAAAATATGTGGCCATATTAAATTACGCTCAACGTTTATTTAATATTTAAGCAACATGCTAACATAGCATCTTAAATAATTTGATGATGATGACATATTTTAAAATGTAATGTAGAGAAAGTACTGAAGTTTAGTGTACATGCGATGACGGTGCTTCACTTGTGTTGTGGTAAATAAAACTTATCCGTGTGGTGACGGAGTAAGAATATAATTGAGCACTCCTTTTCTTACCCATGGGTGATCGTAAGAGACGACTAAGGAATATAAAACGCATATAACATCCATGCAAGAGAAGAAAAACTCGAAACAAAAACCTATACCAACACGTCTGACCAGCGTGGTATAGTAGGTCAATCTTCCCTCCCATTATGGAGGAGGCTCGAGCCCAACAGTGGGACATATATGAGCTGAGATGAAATAAAACTAGGTTATGGTAACTAACTATAATAATTAATTTTATTTCACATTTTCGTCTGTGTGTAATACAAGTTTTACAAAGCCATTTGTACATCTTCACACATTATTCAGATTTTGTCAGCATTAAGTTAATTGTCCAAGAAAAATACTTAATACATAATGGCCATCATCATCATCACAGCCCATAAAGATCTCAGGCCTCCTTCTCTGTAATGGGAGAGAAATTAACCTACTATACCGCGCTGTACAGACATAGGGTTTTGTTACTAGTTTTCCTTCTCTCGCATAGATGTTATATGCGTTTTTATATCCCTTAGTCATCTCGTACGATCACTCACGGGTAAGATATGGCGTAGTGAATAGTATTCTTACTCCGTCACCACACGGAAAGAAAATAAAAATAATTACCATACGAACTAATATTCCAAATTATTGATTACACTTGTTTATTTAAACCTTTAACTAACTAGTTGTGTAATAGTTGTGTTGTGTAGTTGTGTAACTAGTTGTGTATAAGAACTCACGTCTGTTTATTGGAAATCCATTGAAACTGCCATACCGTTTAAACTACTATGACAATTACACGTAAATAATCAATTTACCGTTTATATTCTCGTTTTTCCAAGCAACGTTTCTTACGCCACCTATCGAAAATGTTTATATTTCACAAACAGATTTTATAAAAACTCTTCTATGTCAAAAACTCATCATTCTCCTACTCTTATCCCAATTACTCGAGGTCGATACAATAATTATGTACTCTTCTTTCATATTGTAAAAGTTATTGGCAATAGTTTTATGACCGGCCGCCTGCTAGACGTCAACCCTCCTTGGGAATGTAATTGTTGACCAAACGGCATCAGATAGAGTTGGCCCAGGTCATTTAAGACTCTTAGTCATCTTTTAAGACATCCACGAGCAAAGTAAGGGTTGGTAGTATTCATAGCCGCTACCAGACAGTAAATGTTCTATGTCAAAAACTATGAAAGATTAATAAATAATTAACATATAGTTTTGTGTTCTTCTAAAATTATTTCAGAAATTCTTTATTGCCACCATAGCTACTTTAAAAGCCGCTAATAAAAAACCATTTGAAATTATTAATAGATGAGAATTACTAATATAAATATTATACATATATTTGACAAAATAACAATGACTCTTACTAAAATCTAATTGGAGTTTTGGCGACAATTACACATCGTCATATTCGGTCTTTTTTTTATTTTATTTTTTTGGCGGCGAGCTGCGGTACTTTCAACCCCGCTAATCCGTGAGTTTTGACGGAAATTACAAAGCGTCATATTCGGTCTTTTTTTTTGGCGGCAGGCTACGGTACGTGGAACACCGCTAATCTATCCGGGGCGACAGGAAAAGTGGCCCAAGACCCCGTAGACCCGCCTTACAATATACCTCTCGACGCCGTGCGGGTGGGTCTCTGGTACGCGGTGTTTTTCTTCAGTGGCCCACCCGGTGGTCTACCCTCACGGGTATCCTTTCATGAAAATATGTTATTCCGGTCATATTCGGTCTAGTATTACATTGAATATCCTTAGTGTTTAAAAGTGTTATATTAAATCATTTTGATGGCATTTTATGTAATGTGATGCAAAAAAACTGCTGGAATGTAGTAAATATGATATAAAAGTGTTTTACAAATGTTTTCTTTTTCAATCAAAAATCCCAGAATACAAAATAAAAAGTGTTACCAAGACACTGTTGAGGGCGACGATATGGCTTACTGATAGACAACGACTTGAAGAAACTAAAGATGTAAAAATCTAATAACATTTGAAGAAAATTGTAACTACGATACTGGCAACAATAGGCTCGTATTAGTAGCAGATTGCCAACATCAAAATAAAAGAAGAAGAAAATCTAATTGACAAAACTGAAAAATAAGAATCTATTATTGACGAGAACGTTATGATAAGTATATATTATCATTAAGCCAAAAGGTCGTAGCCATAAATTTATTTTTGGAATAACTAATTTTACGTTATACTACGTTTTATATACCTTAGTCGTCTCGTACGATCACCCACGGGTAAGATATGGGGTGATGGATAGTATTCTTACTCCGTCACCACACAGAAAGTTATTAGTGGTGGGTACTTCTTTTTGAAAAACATTTTTCTTTTGTAATTAGACCATATTAGAATGCAATCTTATTTGTAGTTAATATTGTATCTAAATATACGTGAAAATTAACACCTAACTTCCAATTATGGTAAAACCTTTATAACAACGATGACAGTTTGCTACGACTATAGACAATTAAAAACGGAACTTAGGAATAATAAAAATAAATAATAATAATAAAATTATAAGAAAGACAGTTTCAATTCATGCTTTTATTAGTAATTTTTATCCTAGTTTAAACCTAAAGACCTAAAGGAATTGGCAATTATTAAACGAAAGGTTAGTCATTATCATCTTCATCTTTTTTTGTATTGGCAACCATCTACCTCTACGAACCATTGCTGTAAGTATCACGTTACGAGTTTCCTCACGTCTCTAGTCTCTTCATGTTAGTTATTATCCGTCAGTAAGTCAAATCGTCGCCATCAACAGTGCTATGGCCACACTGTTAACGGTATCTTCTGGGAATCTAAAAAAAAAAAAAAAAAAAAAAAAAAAAAATTTGGTGGAAAATGAAAACGTTGTAAAGCAATTTTATATTATATTCACTGCATCGCAGCAGTTCCTTGGAATCATATTACACAAAATGCCATCAGACTTATTTAATAAAACACGTTAAATCACTAAGATATCGATTATAGCATATGACACTTCCTTTCGCGCTAAAACTTCTAAAAGGTTAGTCTTCACCTTGAGTTGTAGCTTCTTATTTTATTATCAAAAATAAAGGTGAAGTACGGTGATTTCTTTAATTTTAATAATAATTACCTTATATTTTAATTGATGACAGGTGGCACATACAGACACAAAATATTTTTTTTAATTACACTATTTCGACGTAAACAAAAACTTACTTTGCATTCACTATTCTTTAAAAAAAAAGTATCACAGATAAAAAAAAAAATATTCTAGAATTTATTCGAAATTAAAAATGTCAATTTTTTTTTAATAAAAGTCTTTCGATATTCAAATTCACACAATACGAGAGGCGTTATCGTCTGTGGTTTGCAATAAACTAAAGCAACGTTTGCTTTGACTTCAAACTATTTTTACGAATGTTTAGTAGTCCGAGAGCCGGGCTATTTGTGTTCTGTTTTCTTTTAAGTTTTTATGAATCGTAAAATAATAATGAATGATAGTTAGAGTATGTAAATAAACGTATGATGAGTGCTATGCAGACACCTGTAAAAATTCTTTTAAAATATATAGCTGCAATATTTGAAAAAGATATAAAGTTTAGTAGCAACTTAATAAAAAATCATATTAAAGTATGTACTGCTTGATTATTTACTATTTTAAATGGTTATTGTTAGCTATATAATTTTTTTTTTAATAATGTTGTCAATGGAAATTTTCGTAGTTTTTCATGTCATTCACACGTGCTTTTTTTTGTTTCGTTTATTGATATTTCTTTTTTAACTATGTATTCCATCTATTTGCTTTGTTTTTATTACATTACATTTATAAATACTTGTGTGTAGTGATGTAGGCAGTTCACCACTCTTCCTATGCCCGTGGGTGGTGTAAAAGACAACTAATTGATATGATATGCAGATAAGGAAATTTGAATATCCACCACCTGTATTCTATATGATTTTTCTTATGTAATCATCATCTCTCTTACGCTTATCCCAATTACTTGGAGTCGATACAATATGTACTATTTTTTCATATTACATATTGTAAAAGTTATTGGCAATAGTTTTATGATAGGCCGCCTCCCGCCTGCCAGACGTCAACCCTCCTTGGGAATGTAATTGTTGACCAAACGGCATCAGATGGAGTTGGCCCAGGTCATTATAAAGTCTTAGTCGTCTTTTACGACATCCACGAGCAAAGCAAGAGTTGGTGGTATTCATAGCCGCTACCACACAGCAATTTTTTTTTTTAATTTTCTCAAATGCAAATTTTTAGTCTTAATTAATAGGAAATAAGCCGATTAATATTCAATAGCCTCAGCTTTTATAATATTCTGCAGAAACATTACACAAACTTATACCGACAAAGAAATTGGTGGACATGGATTTTTCAACGTCAACTGTAGGTTTTTAGCGATGATTTCTCCCACATACTTCTTTAAAGGAGGTTTAAGAAGACCACTTTATTCACGGCTTGTCTGTGTTCCTAGTATTGCAAAGAACCATAAGAAAGTATTACTTACTAACTGTATTTTATAATAAGGAATAATTAGTTTACGAGTTCAGATTTAAAGGCTACGATTGCTTTAGAATTATTTCATTAATTGTTATATAAGCATATCTAACTGGAAAATATAACTTTATATTTCGTTATTATATCTTTGTTATGTTTATTATAATGTTAACAGAGTTTAGAATGCAATGGCTATAAAAATATTTATAAGATTACGAAGACATTAGATTGTAATTTTCTAAGATTATATTAACACTAATATATTTTATTAGGTTGTAATAAATTATAAGATAATGATAAAAAATATAATAAAGGTAGGTTTCAGTTGTTAGCGATCGCGAACCGCAAACGCAACCGGATCGCGCGACTCACTGCTTATTATGAATTTATATTGAGTACTAATCAAATTTCACGATCACGTCGCGCGACCGGTGACCGTAGCCGGACAGCCGCCGTTTTTGCTAAGAAGCACTCATAAAACGACATGAAATCTCTTTTTCATGCGATGTGAAAATTGAGTCGAACTTCTTATTTTTAAAATGAAACTTCTTTGCGCGCGCGAGGGTAAATTTTTTACAGATGAAACGCAACATTGGTGACAAATGTGGGACGTCGTTGTCCAAGAGGGTGAGAGCGATTGAGACTGATTGAGACAGAGTGAGAAAGGGCGAACGTAGCATGAAAGAAGGTAGCAAGCGAGTGAGAAAAATCGAGAGAGAGAATGAGATAGAGCGAACGTCACACATCACGTACATAGGCCATGAAGCGAGAGGAGAAAGAGAGAGAGAGAGAGAGAGAGAGAGAGAGAGAGAGCGAGAGAGTGAGAGAGAGAAAGGGAAGATTATATTCTTAATTCTAAGAGACCTGCACTTCATAATAAAACAGAGGCATATTTCGTTCTGAAACAAATCATTCATATTTTATATTCTTATAAAACTTGATTATAAATACAATGTTAGGTGCATAAACAATTCACGAACATTTTAAATCAAACATCTTGAAATGATATCGTCTTAACACCATCTGTTCATTTTACAGCTACAATTGTTTGCACGTCATAAAATTTAAGGAGATCAGTCTATTCCGGCGAGCTTACGCGAGTCTTATGGAGTTGCGTCACGAGTAAATAAATTACACTTGGATCTAGGACGTAGTGTTTCTATGCTAATGTTCTAGACGAGAGTGTAAATCAAATCTAATAGAGAAATAAATTCATTCAGCTGATTTAAAGTCGTTTGAAGTAAATGACTACTTTTAGATACATATTGATTAGTTTTAAATGCAGCTATGTATTTCTTGAAAGAATTCATGAAGAAAAAGACAAAATAATATGAGTTTTTTTAGTCAACTAAAATCAATAGTAAGGCTTTATCACTTAAGTTAATATAATATAAATAATTGAAAGAAGATTTGAGTTATTGCAATTAAAGACTTCTAATGTTTACGCGAGTATTACACATATGATATAAAACTATTTTTACGAGAGGTCTCTTCCCGTGACCATGAACACTGTAAAGTGTTCAAAACGTCAAGAAATCAAAAACAAACGCGATAGAATTCGTAAAAATAGTTTTATTTCAATCATTTTGATTAAAAATAATATCAATGTTTTAACCAAAATAAATAATTATTAGTTCTTAGACTATTTCATTGAGCTTACGAAACAAAAAGCGATTTAGATACGAAGTTATTAAATTATATTATATTTTTATGTCCCAACTCCCGCGCAAGCTGACTTGGCAATCTTCCCGCGACAATTTTGACGGCGAGAAAAAGAAACGCAATTTTTTCCTAATGCTTTTATTAACTGGCATACATCATATTTTGAGTCAAATATAGAACAGACACGCTAGATATGACTACATTATTTTTTTTTTTACTTCTAAGAATTTATGATTTCGAAATCAGAATGATATTTTTTTTTCACTGATATACTTTCAATAGTTACATGTTGTTATTTAATTTCGTATCTCGTTTATTTTACAATATATAAATGATTCTGATGATGGAGTAATTTATATTTATATTAAAAATATTTTAAATTTTATCATCGTATGTACTAACGTAATAATTTAAATATGTAGCGTGCGCAAACAGATTATAATAAATGCTTTCCACATTTTTGCAAGTAATTTTAATTTGTAAGAAGTACATTCGCAGTCCAATAAATTCTCTAAAATGTTCTCTCAAGGTTATTTGTATGAGTGTTGTTGGACATTAATCTAATCGCAATCGCCAATTTGTAATCAGATGTATGTACGGGAATATAGAATGCATTATCGCAACTAAACAGACTAATATTTGATTTAAAAAATAATAGTTACTTTAATTGCAACACAACAAAACATATAAGAGGAAGTTTGAAAGTTGCGCCAGTGACGGAAAAATTAAGGAGTGAAAGATTGACATGGTATGGACATGTGATGAGAAGGGATGAAAGTAATGTTGTGAGGAAAGCTTTAAGCATGAATGTTGAAGGCTTAAGGGGTAAGGGAAGACCGAAGAAAAGATGGATGAACTGCGTGAAACATGACATGGATAGACAAGGAGTGACCACAGAGATGACGTCTGATAGAGTTGTATGGAAGGAGAAGACATATTGCGTCGACCCCAAATAAATTGGGATAAGAGCAGGTTGATGATGATGATGAGTTACTTTAATTGCAGTAGCAAGCTGAACGTCATCCTCATCGTTCTCCTGCTCTTATCCCAAATACTTGGGGTCAACGCAATGTTGTACTCGTACATATTGCAAAAGTTATTGGCAATAGTTTTATGACCGTCCACCTACCTAACGTCAACCCTTCTTAGGAATATAATTATTGATTTCGATATCGTTTAGGGTTGTTCCAGACTGATGTAAAGCTCTTAGTCTTCTTTTATAACATCCATGAGCAAAGTAAGGGTTGCTGCTACAGAACACTGATAATGTATGTACTCTAAATATATTGAGATGTCAATAGCAAAGACCTTTTCTACTGAGCTAAAGCCGAAGACAACGTCTTGCTCTTATCCCAACTACTTGGGGTTGATGTAATATCTACTCTTTTTCCATACAGCCCCATCAGACGTCATCTTTGTCACTCCCTGTTTAAAGATATCATACTTCACGCTGTCCATCCATCTTTTCTTTGGTCTCCCTTTACCCCTAGAGACTTCAACATTCATACTCAAAACCTTCCTCGCAACATTACTTTCATCCCGTCTCATCACATGTCCATACCAGGTCAAACGTCCACTCCTTAACTTACCCGTCACTGGCGCTACTTTCAAACATTCTCTTATACGCTCACTCCTTATCTTCTCATCACGCCGTATATCCATATCAACATTCGCATCTCCGTTACATGGAAATGATCCTAAAATATAGCGCTGAATATATTAAATATAGCTTAGACTGAGCTGGTAACTTTTCTGGAAAGACTCATAGAAATATTAATTATCATAATTATCATCTCGGCTCTTAAAGTCCCACTACTGGAGTTTATCTTTACTGGTTGTTTTAACCACGTTGGTCAGATGGGTTGGTATATGGTATATGGGTTAGTCATCATCATCTCAGCTCATATACGTCCCACTATTGGGCTTGAGCCTCCTCCAAACGGGAGGGAAATTAAGCTACTATAGCACACTGGCCAGACGTGTTGGTATAAGGCGTAAGGGCGGCGCCCCGACAGCTTTCGCCGTCAGAGCGTCGCCCTTACGCGGTGGCCTCACGTCGGGTGACCGGACAATTCCCCGGCCCGATCAACCGAAGCTTCGGTTAGGGCGGCATCAGGCGCAGATATTCAGTTGTCACTCCCCTGGGTGATCACCCCCGGGTAAGATAGGAGAATTGTATTCTTAATCTGTCACAGTACGGAAAATTAATTATACAAGAGCAATTCCATATTTATATTGTCTTGATAATAAACATTATAAAGTAATAGGATTCCACAGTAATAGGATTTTCGGATAAAACAAATATTCAGTTGGCCATCCGGGCTGTCACAAACATACTTTATATAATCAGTATCTTCAAATATCTTGACGTTTGACCTAATCTTTGAATTTCGTTATCCCTTTGGTTTGTAGAGGTTCAGATGGCAATCGCTTTGTGGAAGAAATGTTAGACTGCCGAATCTCATTAGACTAGAAGAGCGTACTAAATACAATTGGTATTCATTGATGCAAGAAACCTTTTATCTGAAAGGATTTTATTTACACAATGATAAATTTTATATTTGTAGGGTCATAATGTTGACAGTTTTCTGTCTATAGCCGCGGGCCGATCATCCCGGGTTAGTATTATTTGGACGAAAAATTAAACTATTTTTATGGATTTTAAGGCATTTGTATTTGATTTTTACTTTCATTACGTTACGTTTCGAACACCTTATCGTTTATAAAATGTATATCTAAGATGTGATGATTTCACGTCCAACAAGTCATTGTCGTATATATATATATATATATATATATATATATATATATATATATATACATATATATAAATTTTAGTCAATTATTAAACATTAAATATATAATAATACGATGAGAGTTAATTAATTTAAATCTGACAAAACAAAAGAACTAGATCGGCACGAGGCTACACTAGAAAAACTCCAGCAAGAATCACTTACGAACCCCATGTTCAGCATTAGAATAAGGAAAACCAAATTGAATATAAATCAAATATTTTGAGATATATGTATAATAACCATTTGAAATAAAACTATTTTTCCAACTATCGCATTTGTATTTGATTTTTAAATCCCGACGTTTCGAAAATTTCAGTGATCATGGTCACGAGAGGACTAGGGTGTCTCACGTCCAATAAGTCATCGTTATTACAGAGATTCTTTTTCTCCATGTGGTGACGGAGTAAGAATACTGTTCACCACCCCATATCTTGCCCGTAGGTGATCGTACGAGACGACTAAGGGATATAAAACGCATATAATATCTATGCGAGAGAGGGAAAACTTTAAACAAAAACCTATACTAACACGTCTGACCAGCGTGGTATAGTAGGTTAATTTCCTTCCCATTGCGGAGGAGTCCCGAGCCCAACAGTGGTACTTTTATGGGCTGTGGTGATGATGATGATGATGATAACAGAGATTTATTATTATTTAAGAATTTATACATAGATACGTGACATTACAAATCAAATACAAACTCGATATAATCCGTAAAAATAGTTTTATTTCAAATGTGTAATACTCGCGTAATCATTAGAAATCATTATATACATACATACATATCATCACGCCATATCCCTTGCAGGGTAGGCGGAGAGGACAGAGTGCCAGAGAACTCTATCTCTGCATACTTCACTCGCTTCCTCAACATTCATAATTATCTTCATACACGCTCGCCGGTTTCGGAGACTCTTGACTCCACCTTCCTTCAGTACATGACCGATCTAGTCTAGGTAGGTTAGTCTCGATCTCCCTCGGTACCTACATCCTTCCACTTTCGCATTGTATATCTTCTTAACCAGACGTTCGTTCGGCATTCTTTCCACATGTCCGAACCATCGGAGCATGCCCTTTCGCATCTTTACACCAATACTCTCTTTCATACCTACTCGCTCTCTTACGTCGTCGTTACGACGAAATCATTATATATGTTACATAATCACCAATACATAAATAGTCAATTACTACTTATATTTAGTATGCATATAGTAACAAAACGATAATTTATACAATTGTCTAAAGTAATCAACAAAAAGCTAAATACAAACATTTCGTTACATAATCTATTTAACTTGATTGACACAACTAGTTGGTCTGATCAGAAGTAACTAGATATCTCTAGTATATTTAATCATTAATCTTACATTTTAGGACTTAGATAATTATATTATTGTATTATTAATTTCACTGAAAGCATAGTTATTTGATTGGATATATCTTTTATAAAGATAAAGGTAAAGTAAACTTAAAGCAAATAGAATTCTTGATCTTTGAAAGTAGTTTTCTTAATATTATAAAGAGATAATGTTAGTACATTTATATTCTTGTTTGAATGGCTTTTTTTTCATCAGTACTAAAATACTACGTGTATACGAATTTCCGTATAATAATGGGGTGAAAATACTAATCATCATCATCGTCATCTCAGCTAGTATATACAGGTCTTAGGCCTTCTTCACGATAGAAGAACAAGGTAGTGGTAGGACCACGCTTCTCTATCTAGAGTCGCGGGCCGCTCCATCCAGTGTGGTACCACACTCTCGCAGAAGATCGACGTCTGAGTAATGGCAATGTGCTATTACGCTTTGTTTGATGAGCGTAGCAGCAGTGTCCTCCGGTGACCATGATCACTGTAAAGTCTTCGAAACGTCGGGAAATTAAAGATCAAATACAAAGTCGATAGAATCCGTAAAAGTAGTTTTTCTTGTATTTTTTTTTTTGGTGACGGACTATGGAGTAGCCACACCCACGACGTAGGTGTCATCGTCATCATCATCACAGCCCATAAATGTTCCACTGTTGGGCTCGGGCCTCCTCCGTAATGGGAGGGAAATTAACCTACTATACCTCGCTGGTCAGACGTATTGGTATAAGGTTTTGTTTCGAGTTTTCCTTCTCTCGTATAGATGTTATATGCGTATTATATCCCTCAGTCGTCTCTTACGATCACCTACGGGTAAGATATGGGGTGGTGAATTCTTACTCCGTCACCACACGGAAAACGTAGGTGTAAGAAAATAATAATAATTAATTACGATTCTGCTGTCACAATTAGTCATTATTACATTTATTTTTTCACAAAATAATGTTCTGCGTAGGTATTGAACCCTCAAGCCCTGGGCGGAAGATTCTTTATCTTAACAACTACGCTATATGTGTAGTTTAATCAGTTTTATCCATGCAAAGAAACTAACGCAAACCTATCCGTGAAATAAATTCGCTTCTAACTTCAAACTGTCAAATATCATCAAATATTAAGAACCGCTTCATAAAATCACTTGGCAGGCTCCCAATATTTAGGATACATATTGAAAATAAATTATGCCGTAGTTAATAATCCATACGTTTTATGTTTGTCTAAACCGATATCTAATGAGGCGTAAATAATGTTATAGATTAAAATTTGACTTACAGAGACGTAAAGATAGTTTATGTAACTATGGTTTTATATACGCAACAATTGTTTTTATATTTTACAAGGAAAGCAGATGATGTAATGATTCAAGATATCGATTTAATCTGGCTATTGTCGTTGGTTTTATTCCCATACAAATCGAGCAATCCACGAGTATTTTTTTATTTATTTTTTTGTGATTTAATGATGTGTTTCTAAAGTCCCTCCCAATACATGGTTTATTCTTTAGTGCAAAATTATCAAAAAATAAAATCATATATTATATTTCTATGAGGTGACGGTGTAAGAATACAATTCACCACCCGTGTGTTACCCGTGGGTGATCGTAAAAGACGACTAAGGGATATAAAACGCGTATAAGATCTATGCAAGAGAGGGAGAACCCGAAAACCCTTTACCAAAACGTCCGATCAGTGCACTATAGTATATTAATTTCCCTCCCATTGCGAAGGAAACTCGAGCCCAATAGTGGGACGTATATTAACTCAAATTAATGATATACTATTCATTATCTCACACGCTCTGATGGAGAAAAGTAGAAGTTGAATATATTAAGATTTTGCTATGAAACTTCGATTCCCATAATGGGGATTTTATTCTTACTCCTTCACCATACGGATTAATTATTCATCATCATCATCATCATCTCAGCTCATATATGACCCACTGTTGGGCTCGAGCCTCCTCCATAATAGAAGGGAAATTGACCTACTATACCGCGCCGGTCAGACATGTTGATATCTTTTTTTTTTTCCGCTACGTGGACCATGGATGTAGTCGCGCCCCGACAAATCATTCGGGGCGACAGACGGTGAAGAGGCGGCACGCAACCCCATGGACCCACCGTGCAAACACCTCTCTTCGCCGTGCGAGCGGGCAAGTGGTACCCGATCTTTGACTTCGGTGGCCCGCCCGGCGGTATACCCTTGCGGGTTCCTCTCCTGTCGATGCCGCGTCGCCCTCACGCGGTGGCCTCACGTTGAGTGAATGGACAATTCCCCGGTCCGATTACCCGAAGCCTTGGTTAGGGTGGCATCAGGCGCAGATACTCGTGCCTGCGCCGCCCCGGCCACTGGCGGCGGCCCGGGTCTCGGGAATCCACCCGGACCCGTTCCGTGGCCTCCTTCTGCGAGATGACAGCCTCGCAGAAAGCGGCGACCGCGTCCCAGTTCCTGATGCTGTCGACCATCGCTTTCACGACAACCGGTAGCGTCAGGTCGGCACCGATGACAGCGACGAGCCTCCAGCGTGTGTTGCGCCGTGTCCTCGTCACTACCGCACTGGTGGCAGGACGGAGTCAACTCCCTCCTTGCGATCTTGTGCAGGTATTTGCCGAAGCACCCGTGCCCCGACAACACCTGCACCAACCGGAAAGAGAGGACTCGGTGCCACCGCTCCATCCACTCCGTCAATACGGGTTGGAGAGCCTCTACGGTAAGAACACCGTGCCTAGTCCTCTCCAGCCGCGTAGCCCAGCGAGCGATGACGTATTGGCGGGCGTCCTCGCGCCAGGTGGCTATCTCGCTAAGCGATGGGAAGCCACCTGCGTCGCGCACTGAGGTCACCCGCCGGTAGAGGTCGGAGAGCATCTCCGCCTCTATGTCTCAGGGGGGTGTCCCGGCCAACACGCCTGCCGCCGTCGACACCGTGCGGTATCCGCGGATGGCTCTGACCATCATGATTCTCTGAGGGCGCCACAGGAAAGCCCTCAGCCGGAGGGTCAGTGACCTCGCCCACACGGGTACGCCGTACATGGCCATCGAGCGGATCAGCCCCACATACAGCCGTCGGCCCTCAAAGCTGGGTCCGCCCACGTTTGGCATGAGCCGTGATAGAGCGGACGCCGCGCCGACCAGCCGGGGAGCAATTCGGCGGAAATGCTCCCAGAACGCCCATCACCCGTCCAGCACCAGGCCCAAGTACTTCTACTTTATGGGTCTGAATACTGATGTGGATGGAGCTGACGACTATCGAGGCGCCGATAGGCGGCCTTACACGGGGCACATGGTATAAGAGGGCCTCCGTCTTGTTTAGGGCTACCCTGAGCCCCAGCGCCTCGATTCGCCTGACCTTCTCCTCGGTGTCGAGAGTGGCCAGGCTCGCCGCCTCTTCGAGTGTCCTGGGGGAGACTCCCTCGCAATGCCCAGTTGTACCGGATGTCCCACAGAGTCGGCCCCAGAACCGACACCTGCGGAACACCACACGACATGGTCGTAGACATGTTGATATAGGGTTTTTAGTTTCGAGTTTTCCTTCACTTACATAGATGTTATATGCATTTTTATATCCCTATGTGAATGATATATACTATTCATTATCTTACACGGAAAATTTAAGTGAAATAAACATTTCACTATGAAATTTTGAACCCCATAGTGGAACGATTTTATTCTTACCTACTCCTTCGCCATACGGATTAATTATTAAAAGTTTAAAATAAAAAAATATAAACATTCACCTTTAGATCTATAAACTTACCCTCACATACACCAGACTTGACCATAAAAATCACAATATGTTCTGAGGTGAAATAAAAATTTTATTACCGGCTCGAATATACAAGCCGGTCCGGTCTCAATTGCGTAAATTTAAATTGGCCAAAAGCCAAATAGGCACGGTTGTACAGAGAGCGGTGTAGCGTTGATATAGGGTAATTGACATTTCAATTTTTTTAACATACCTCTATTTTATATAAAACAAAACTAGACATAAATAAGAAATACATAATTATATTTCATGCATACATACATATCATCACGCCATATCTCTTGCAGGTTAGGCAGAGAGAACCGAGTACCAGAGAACTCTATCCTTGCATACTTCACTCACTTCCTCAACATTCATAAATAATTAATAAGCCATTACTACATATATTTAGCATCTGTATCCGGTCAGCAATATTTCCCGAACGCTGGAAGCTCACTCGTGCTGTACCTGTACCGAAGAGTAGCGAAGGTTTTACACCGAGTGATTTCAGACCTGTAGCAATCTTAAGCACTCCAGCTAAAGTTTTTGAAATAACAATTTACAACTGTATGTATCATCAAGTAAAAGCTCATTTGTCCGACTCAAAGCACGGTTTCCGTCCTGGGTGTGGGACAACGGGTAATTTGCTTGATTTGATGACACATTTGGCACCTGCTGTGGATAGTGGCTCACAAGTGGATGTTGCCTATTTTGATTTTAGGAAGGCTTTCGACATGGTAGATAACGATACACTTCTGTTGAAGATGTCTAATATAGGCTTCACTCCACATACACTATCGTTTTTTGCAAGCTACTTACGGGATAGATGCCAATATGTAGACTATAGGGGATATCTTGCCGAACCTTATTTTACTAAGTCTGGTGTGAGTCAAGGAAGCAAACTTGGCCCCTTCCTCTTTAATATCATGGTTAACGATTTACCGAATGTAGTCTGTGAATCAAAGATTCTAATGTTTGCTGATGACTTGAAACTCATTTGTGAAATCAAACATAAGAAAGATTGTGAGATATTGCAGCAAGATATTAACAGAGTTGTAAAATGGAGTCATGAAAATCGGTTGTATTTTAATGTTGCCAAGTGCTCAATACTAACTTTTAGTCGTGCTCTAACTCCTTATTATCATGAATATACTATAAACGAAGAGCCACTTCACCGCGTCACTGAAGTCAAGGATTTAGGTGTACATTTTACTGCTAGCTTAAACTTTCGAAAACACGTAATGATTGTATGTAAAAAAGCCTATTGTAACCTAGGATTTGTATTACGACAAGCAAATAACTTTAATAATATCGAAGCCTTAAAAGCATTGTTTGAAGCTCTCGTGAGAAGTCACTTTAAGCAATTCGATTATTTGGTATCCGCATGAAACCAAGTACAAAAATATGTTAGAGCGTATACAAAATAAATTTATTAGATTTTTATATTTGAAACAATATGGTGTGTATCTCGGATATCCTCTTCTATATCCTACACTATTTATTCTGGGTATGGTGGGTTACAGTAGGTTAGAGGTAAGAAGAGAATTCGCTTCGGCCTTATATATATTTAAAGTGTTGCGAGGTGCTTCGAATAGTCAAGCAATCCTGGAAACTATTCAATTTCATGTTCCGGGCGAATGTGTTGCCAGACGACGACGGCCACAGTTATTTAAATTACCGCAAGCGCGTACCAACCTACTGCAGCTGTGGTAATACGAGAGGCGTTATCGTCTGTGGTTTGCAATAAACTAAAGCAACGTTTGCTTTGACTTCAAACTATTTTTACAAATGTTTAGTAGTCCGGGAGCCGGGCTATTTGTGTTCTGTTTTCTTTTAAGTTTTTATGAATCGTAAAATAATAATGAATGATAGTTAGAGTATGTAAATAAACGTATGATGAGTGCTATGCAGACACCTGTAAAAATTCTTTTAAAATATATAGCTGCAATATTTGAAAAAGATATAAAGTTTAGTAGCAACTTAATAAAAAATCATATTAAAGTATGTACTGCTTGATTATTTACTATTTTAAATGGTTATTGTTAGCTATATAATTTTTTTTTTAATAATGTTGTCAATGGAAATTTTCGTAGTTTTTCATGTCATTCACACGTGCTTTTTTTTTTGTTTCGTTTATTGATATTTCTTTTTTAACTATGTATTCCATCTATTTGCTTTGTTTTTATTACATTACATTTATAAATACTTGTGTGTAGTGATGTAGGCAGTTCACCACTCTTCCTATGCCCGTGGGTGGTGTAAAAGACAACTAATTGATATGATATGCAGATAAGGAAATTTGAATATCCACCACCTGTATTCTATATGATTTTTCTTATGTAATCATCATCTCTCTTACGCTTATCCCAATTACTTGGAGTCGATACAATATGTACTATTTTTTCATATTACATATTGTAAAAGTTATTGGCAATAGTTTTATGATAGGCCGCCTCCCGCCTGCCAGACGTCAACCCTCCTTGGGAATGTAATTGTTGACCAAACGGCATCAGATGGAGTTGGCCCAGGTCATTATAAAGTCTTAGTCGTCTTTTACGACATCCACGAGCAAAGCAAGAGTTGGTGGTATTCATAGCCGCTACCACACAGCAATTTTTTTTTTTAATTTTCTCAATTGCAAATTTTTAGTCTTAATTAATAGGAAATAAGCCGACTAATATTCAATAGCCTCAGCTTTTATAATATTCTGCAGAAAAATTACACAAACTTATACCGACAAAGAAATTGGTGGACATGGATTTTGCAACGTCAACTGTAGGTTTTTAGCGATGATTTCTCCCACATACTTCTTTAAAGGAGGTTTAAGAAGACCACTTTATTCACGGCTTGTCTGTGTTCCTTGTATTGCAAAGATCCATAAGCTGCAGTATTACTTACTAACTGTATTTTATAATAAGGAATAATTAGTTTACGAGTTCAGATTTAAAGGCTACGATTGCTTTAGAATTATTTCATTAATTGTTATATAAGAATATCTAACTGGAAAATATAACTTTATATTTCGTTATTATATCTTTGTTATGTTTATTATAATGTTAACAAAGTTTAGAATGCAATGGCTATAAAAATATTTATAAGATTACGAAGACATTAGATTGTAATTTTTTAAGATTATATTAACACTAATATATTTTATTAGGTTGTAATAAATTATAAGATAATGATAAAAAATATAATAAAGGTAGGTTTCGGTTGTTAGCGATCGCGAACCGCAACCGCGACCGGGTCGCGCGACTCACTGCTTATTATGAATTTATATTGAGCACTAAACAAATTTCACGATCACGTCGCGCGACCGGTGAGCGTAGACGGACAGCCGCCGTTTTTGCTAAGAAGCACTCATAAAACGACATGAAATCTCTTTTTCATGCGATGTGAAAATTGAGTCGAACTTCTTATTTTTAAAATGAAACTTCTTTGCGCGCGCGAGGGTAAATTTTTTACAGATGAAACGCAATATTAGTGACAAATGTGGGACGTCTTTGTCCAAGAGGGTGAGAGCGATTGAGACTGATTGAGACAGAGTGAGAAAGGGCGAACGTAGCATGAAAGAAGGTAGCAAGCGAGTGAGAAAAATCGAGAGAGAGAATGAGATAGAGCGAACGTCACACATCACGTACATAGCCATGAAGCGAGAGGAGAGAGAGAGAGAGTGAGAGAGAGCGAGAGAGTGAGAGAGAGAAAGGGAAGATTATATTCTTAATTCTAAGAGACCTGCACTACATAATAAAACAGAGGCATATTTCGTTCTGAAACAAATCATTCATATTTTATATTCTTATAAAACTTGATTATAAATACAATGTTAGGTGCATAAACAATTCACGAACATTTTAAATCAAACATCTTGAAATGATATCGTCTTAACACCATCTGTTCATTTTACAGCTACAATTGTTTGCACGTCATAAAATTTAAGGAGATCAGTCTATTCCGGCGAGCTTACGCGAGTCTTATGGAGTTGCGTCACGAGTAAATAAATTACACTTGGATCTAGGACGTAGTGTTTCTATGCTAATGTTCTAGACGAGAGTGTAGATCAAATCTAATAGAGAAATAAATTCATTCAGCTGATTTAAAGACGTTTGAAGTAAATGACTACTTTTAGATACATATTGATTAGTTTTAAATGCAGCTATGTATTTCTTGAAATAATTCATCAAGAAAAAGACAAAATAATATGAGTTTTTTTAGTCAACTAAAATCAATAGAAGGCTTTATCACTTAAGTTAATATAATATAAATAATTGAAAGAAGATTTGAGTTATTGTAATTAAAGACTTCTAATGTTTACGCGAGTATTACACATATGATATAAAACTATTTTTACGAGAGCTCTCTTCCCGTGACCGTGAACGCTGTAAAGTGTTCAAAACGTCAAGAAATCAAAAACAAACGCGATAGAATCCATAAAAATAGTTTTATTTCAATCATTTTGATAAAAAATAATCTTTTAACCAAAAGAAATTATTATTAGTTCTTAGACTATTTCATTGAGCTTACGAAACAAAAAGTAATTTAGATACGAAGTTATTAAATTATATTATATTTTTGTGTCCCAACTCCCGCGCAAGCTGACTTGGCAATCTTCCCGCGACAATTTTGACGGCGAGAAAAAGAAACACAATTTTTTCCTAATGCTTTTATTAACTGGCATACATCATATTTTGAGTCAAATATAGAACAGACACGCTAGATATGACTACATTATTTTTTTTTTACTTCTAAGAATTTATGATTTCGAAATCAGAATGATATTTTTTTTCACTGATATACTTTCAATAGTTACATGTTGTTATTTAATTTCGTATCTCGTTTATTTTACAATATATAAATGATTCTGATGATGGAGTAATTTATATTTATATTAAAAATATTTTAAATTTTATCATCGTATGTACTAACGTAATAATTTAAATATGTAGCGTGCGCAAACAGATTATAATAAATGCTTTTCACATTTTTGCAAGTAATTATAATTTGTAAGAAGTACATTCGCAGTCCAATAAATTCTCTAAAATGTTCTCTCAAGGTTATTTGTATGAGTGTTGTTGGACATTAATCTAATCGCAATCGCCAATTTGTAATCAGATGTATGTACGGGAATATAGAATGCATTATTGCAACTAAGTAGACTAATATTTGAATTAAAAAATAATAGTTACTTTAATTACAGTAGCAAGCTGAACGTCATCCTCATCGTTCACCTGCTCCTATCCCAAATACTTGGGGGTTAACGCAATGTGTACTCGTACATATTGCAAAAGTTATTGGCAATAGTTTTATGACCGTCCGCCTGCCTAACGTCAACCCTCCTTAGGAATATAATTATTGAAATTACTGAAATTTTTAGCATTTAATATGCTTAATTATTTATAAATACTCGATTACGAAACGAAAAATGATGTCACAAGCGGGGTTCGAACCCCGCTTGTGACATCATTTTTATAATTTGAATAACAAGGTTGTGTCATTGTTTAATACAATTCTAACTGTAAAGTTTGAAGTATTGAGCCTATATAATGTGTAAACATTGTCCGGTAGATGGCATACGTTACCTTGAAGACATACATACATACATATCATCACGCCATATCCCTTGCAGGGTAGGCAGAGAGAACAGAATGCCAGAGAACTCTATCTTTGCATACTTCACTCGCTTCCTTAACATTCATAATTCTCTTCATACACGCTCGCCGGTTTCGGAGACTCTTGACTCCACCTTCCTTCAGTACATGACCGATCTGGTCTAGGTAGGTTAGTCTCGGTCTCAGGTACCTACATCCTTCCACTTTCGCATTGTATATCTTCTTAACCAGACGTTCGTTCGGCACTCTTTCCACATGTCCGAACCATCGCAGCATTCCCTTTCGCATCTTTACACCAATACTCTCTTTCATACCTACTCGCTCTCTTACGTCGTCATTACGAATGCGGTCGGTCAGCCTAACTCCACAGATTTTCCGCAGAGATCGCATTTCGACCGCATTAATTTTACTTTCATGCTCTTTTCTGCATACCCAACTCTCGCTTCCATACAGTAATGTTGGGACAAGCACTGCGTTATGTATTGCTACACGTGCCTTCTGGCTGAGGTGGTGGAAGAAAAAATAAAAAATGAAAAAAAAAACCTTGAAGACGTAAGATATAATATGAAGCGAAATTTGCATGTCCTAAAATAGTTCACGATGATGTAAGTGGCAGCACAATTGGGCCGGATTGCCAATAGGTGCGCGTTCGAACCCCGCTTGTGACATCATTTTTCGTTTCGTAATCGGGTATTTATACATAATTATTGATTTCGGCATCGTTTAGAGTTGTCCCAGGCTGATGTAAAGCTCTTAGTCTTCTTTTATAACATCCATGAGCAAAGTAAGGGTTGCTACTACAGAACACTGATAATGTATGTACTCTAAATATATTGAGATGTCAATAGCAAAGACCTTTTCTACTGAGCTAAAGCCGAAGACAACGTCTTGCTCTTATCCCAACTACTTGGGGTTGATGTAATATCTACTCTTTTTCCATACAGCCCCATCAGACGTCATCTTTGTCACTTCCTGTTTATAGATATCATGCTTCACGCAGTCCATCCATCTTTTCTTTAGTCTCCCTTTACCCCTAGAGACTTCAACATTCATACTCAAAACCTTCCTCGCAACATTACTTTCATCCCGTCTCATCACATATCCATATCAGGTCAAACGTCCACTCCTTAACTTACCCGTCACTGGCGCTACTTTCAAACATTCTCTTATACGCTCACTCCTTATCTTCTCGTCACGCCGTACATCGATATCAACATTCGCATCTCTGCTACATGTAAATGATCCTTCTGGCAAGACTCATAGAAATATTAATTATCATAATTATCATCTCGGCTCTTAAAGTCCCACTACCGGAGTTTAACTTTACTGGTTGTTTTAACCACGTTGGTCAGATGGGTTGGTATATGGTATACGGGTTAGTCATCATCATCTCAGCTCATATACGTCCCACTATTGGGCACGAGCCTCCTCCAAACGGGAGGGAAATTAAGCTACTATACCACACTAGCCAGACGTGTTGGTATAAGGCGTAAGGGGGCGTAAGGCTTACGCGGTGGCCTCACGTCGGGTGACCGGACAATTCCCCGGTCCGATCACCCGAAGCTTCGGTTAGTGCGGCATCAGGCGCAGATATTCAGTTGTCACTCCCCTGGGTGATCACCCACGGGTAAGATAGGAGAATTGTATTCTTAATCTGTCACAGTACGGAAAATTAATTATACAAGAGCAATTCCATATTTATATTGTCTTGATAATAAACATTATAAAGTAATAGGATTCCACAGTAATAGGATTTTCGGATAAAACAAATATTCAGTTGGCCATCCGGGCTGTCACAAACATACTTTATGTAATCAGTATCTTCAAATATCTTGACGTTTGACCTAATCTTTGAATTTCGTTATCCCTTTGGTTTGTAGAGGGTCAGATGGCAATCGCTTTGTGGAAGAAATGTTAGACTGCCGAATCTCATTAGACTAGAAGAGCGTACTAAATACAATTGGTATTCATCGATGCAAGAAACCTTTTATCTGAAAGGATTTTATTTACACAATGATAAATTTTATATTTGTAGGATCATAATGTTGACACTGATATAGAGCGAAGAGTGAATGCGGGAAATAGAGTGAACGGAGCGTTGGGGCAACTTCTCGGCAGCCACCACCTCAGCCAGAAGGCACGTGTAGCAATACATAACGCAGTGCTTGTCCCAACATTACTGTATGGAAGCGAGAGTTGGGTATGCAGAAAAGAGTATGAAAGTAAAAGTAATGCGGTCGAAATGCGATCTCTTCGGCAAATCTGTGGAGTTAGGCTGACCGACCGCATTCGTAACGACGACGTAAGAGAGCGAGTAGGTATGAAAGAGAGTATTGGTGTAAAGATGCGAAAGGGAATGCTCCGATGGTTCGGACATGTGGAAAGAATGCCGAACGAACGTCTGGCTAAGAAGATATACAATGCGAAAGTGGAAGGATGTAGGTACCGAGGGAGACCGAGACTAACCTACCTAGACCAGATCGGTCATGTACTGAAGGAAGGTGGAGTCAAGAGTCTCCGAAACCGGCGAGCGTGTATGAAGCGAATTATGAATGTTGAGGAAGCGAGTGAAGTATGCAGAGATAGAGTTCTCTGGCACTCTGTTCTCTCTGCCTACCCTGCAAGGGATATGGCGTGATTGTATGTATGTATGTATAATGTTGACAGTTTTCTGTCATGATCATCCGGGGTTAGTATTATTTGGACGAAAAATTAAACTATTTTTATGTATTTTAAGGCATTTGATTTTTACTTTCATTACGTTTCGAGCACCTCATCGTTTATAAAAACGGTATATCTAAAATGTTTCACGTCCAACAAGTCATTGTCGTTATAAAAGTTATTATATTCGCGCTATAATATTAATACTTTAAAAATAAAGATGTATTTATTTATAAACTTATTGCCAGTGCAAAAAAAAGGAAATGATTTTGATTGATGATATTAATATATATATATATATATATATATATATATATATATATATATATATATATATATATATATATATATATATATATATATATATATATATATATATATATATATTATATATATATATATATATATATATATATATATATATATAAATTTTATTCAATTATTAAACATTAAATATATAATAATACGATGAGAGTTAATTAATTTAAATCTGACAAAACAAATGAACTAGATCGGCACGAGGCTACACTAGAAGAACTCCAGCAAGAATCACTTACGAACCCTATGTTCAGCATTAGAATAACGAAAACCAAATTGAATATAAATCAAATATTTTGAGATATATGTATAATAACCATTTGAAATAAAACTATTTTTCCAACTATCGCATTTGTATTTGATTTTTAAATCCCGACGTTTCAAATATTTCAGTGATCATGGTCACGAGAGGACTAGGGTGTCTCACGTCCAATAAGTCATCGTTATTACAGAGATTCTTTTTCTCCATGTGGCGACGGAGTAAGAATACTGTTCACCGCCCCATATCTTGCCCGTAGGTGATCGTACGAGACGACTAAGGGATATAAAACGCATATAATATCTATGCGAGAGAAGGAAAACTTTAAACAAAAACCTATACTAACACGTCTGACCGGCGTGGTATAGTAGGTTAATTTCTTCCCATTGCGGAGGAGTCCCGAGCCCAACAGTGGTACTTTTATGGGCTGTGTTGATGATGATGATGATAACAGAGATTTATTATTATTTAAGAATTTATACATAGATACGTGACATTACAAATCAAATACAAACTCGATATAATCCGTAAAAATAGTTTTATTTCAAATGTGTAATACTCGCGTAATCATTAGAAATCATTATATACATACATACATACATACATATCATCACGCCATATCCCTTGCAGGGTAGGCAGAGAGAACAGAGTGCCAGAGAACTCTATCTCTGCATACTGCACTCGCTTCCTCAACATTCATAATTCTCTTCATACACGCTCGCCGGTTTCGGAGACTCTTGACTCCACCTTCCTTCAGTACATGACCGATCTGGTCTAGGTATGTTAGTCTCGATCTCCCTCGGTACCTACATCCTTCCACTTTCGCATTGTATATCTTCTTAACCAGAAGTTCGTTCGGCATTCTTTCCACATGTCCGAACCATCGGAGCATTCCCTTTCGCATCTTTACACCAATACTCTCTTTCATACCTACTCGCTCTCTTATGTCGTCGTTACGACGAAATCATTATATATGTTACATAATCACCAATACATAAATAGTCAATTACTACTTATATTTAGTATGCATATAGTAACAAAATGATAATTTATACAATTGTCTAAAGTAATCAACAAAAAGCTAACTGCAAACATTTCGTTACATAATCTATTTAACTTGATTGACAAAACTAGTTTGTCTGATCAGAAGTAACTAGATATCTCTAGTATATTTAATCATTAATCTTGCATTTTAGGACTTAGATAATTATATTATTGTATTATTAATTTCACTGAAAGCATAGTTATTTGATTGGATATATCTTTTATAAGGATAAAGGTAAAGTAAACTTTAAAGAAAATAGAATTCTTAATCTTTGAAAGTAGTTTTCTTAATATTATAAAGAGATAATGTTAGTACATTTATATTCTTGTTTGAATGGCTTTTTTTTTCATCAATACTAAAATACTACGTGTATACGAATTTCCGTATAATAATGGTGTGAAAATACTAATCATCATCATCGTCATCTCAGCTACTATATACAGGTCTTAGGCCTTCTTCACGATAGAAGAACAAGGTAGTGGTAGGACCACGCTTCTCTATCTAGAGTCGCGGGCCGCTCCATCCAGTGTGGTACCACACTCTCGCAGAAGATCGACGTCTGAGTAATGGCAATGTGCTATTACGCTTTGTTTGATGAGCGTAGCAGCAGTGTCCTCCGGTGACCATGATCACTGTAAAGTGTTCGAAACGTCGGGAAATTAAAGATCAAATACAAACTCGATAGAATCCGTAGAAGTAGTTTTTATTGTATTTTTTTTTTGGTGATGGACTATGGAGTAGCCACACCCACGACGTAGGTGTCATCATCATCATCATCACAGCCCATAAATGTCCCACTGTTGGGCTCGGGCCTTCTCCGCAATGGGAGGGAAATTAACCTACTTTACCCCGCTGGTCAGACGTATTGGTATAGGGTTTTGTTTCGAGTTTTCCTTCTCTCGTATAGATGTTATATGCGTATTATATCCCTCAGTCGTCTCTTACGATCACCTACGGGTAAGATATGGGGTGGTGAATAGTATTCTTACTCCGTCACCACACGGAAAACGTAGGTGTAAGAAAATAATAATAATTAATTACGATTCTGCTGTCACAATTAGTCATTATTACATTTATTATTTCACAAAATAATGTTCTGCGTAGGTATTGAACCCTCAAGCCCTGGGCGGAAGATTCT
Source organism: Lymantria monacha (assembly GCA_905163515.2). NCBI lineage: Eukaryota > Metazoa > Arthropoda > Insecta > Lepidoptera > Erebidae > Lymantria > Lymantria monacha. The sequence goes on along the minus strand of LR991105.1, from coordinate 5,276,408 downwards.
TTATCTTAACCACTACGCTATATGTGTAGTCTAATCAGTTTTATCCATGCAAAGAAACTAACGCAAACCTATCCGTGAAATAAATTCGCTTCTAACTTCAAACTGTCAAATATCATCAAATATTAAGAACCGCTTCATAAAATCACTTGGCAGGCGCCCAATATTTAGGATACATATTGAAAATAAATTATGCCGTAGTTAATAATCCATACGTTTTATGTTTGTCTAAACCGATATCTAATGAGGCGTAAATAATGTTATAGATTAAAATTTGACTTACAGAGACGTAAAGATAGTTTATGTAACTATGGTTTTATATACGCGACAATTGTTTTTATATTTTACAAGGAAAGCAGATGATGTAATTATTCAAGATATCGATTTAATCTGGCTATTGTCGTTGGTTTTATTCCCAAACAAATCGAGCAATCCACGAGTTTTTTTTTTTTTTTTTGTGATTTAATGGTGTGTTTCTAAAGTCCCTCCCAATACATGGTTTAATTCTTTAGTGCAAAATTATCAAAAAATAAAATCATATATTATATTTCTATGAGGTGACGGTGTAAGAATACAATTCACCACCCGTGTGTTACCCGTGGGTGATCGTAAAAGACGACTAAGGGATATAAAACGCGTATAAGATCTATGCAAGAGAGGGAGAACTCGAAACAAAACCCTTTACCAAAACGTCCGGTCAGTGCACTATAGTATATTAATTTCCCTCCCATTGCGAAGGAAACTCGAGCCCAATAGTGGGACGTATATTAACTCAAATTAATGATATACTATTCATTATCTTACACGCTCTGATGGAGAAAAGTAGAAGTTGAATATATTAAGATTTTGCTATGAAACTTCGATTCCATTAATGGGGATTTTATTCTTACTCCTTCACCATACGGATTAATTATTCATCATCATCACCATCTCAGCTCATATATGACCCACTGTTGGGCTCGAGCCTCCTCCATAATAGAAGGGAAATTGACCTACTATATCGCGCCGGTCAGACATGTTGATATCTTTTTTTTTTCCGCTACGTGCACCATGGATGTAGTCGCGCCCCGACAAATCATCCGGGGCGACAGACGGTGAAGAGGCGGCACGCAACCCCATGGACCCACCGTGCAAACACCTCTCTTCGCCGTGCGAGCGGGCAAGTGGTACCCGATCTTTGACTTCGGTGGCCCGCCCGGCGGTATACCCTTGCGGGTCCCTCTCCTGTCGATGCCCCGACAGCTTTCGCCGTCGAGGCGTCGCCCTCACGCGGTGGCCTCACGTTGAGTGACTGGACAATTCCCCGGTCCGATTACCCGAAGCCTCGGTCAGGGCGGCATCAGGCGCAGATACTCGTGCCTGCGCCGCCCCGGCCGCTGGCGGCGGCCCGGGTCTCGGGAATCCACCCGGACCCGTTCCGCGGCCTCCTTCTGCGAGATGACAGCCTCGCAGAAAGCGGCGACCGCGTCCCAGTTCCTGATGCTGTCGACCATCGCTTTCACGACAACCGGTAGCGTCAGGTCAGCACCGATGACAGCGACGAGCCTCCAGCGTGTGTTGCGCCGTGTCCTCGTCACTACCGCACTGGTGGCAGGACGGAGTCAACTCCCTCCTTGCGATCTTGTGCAGGTATTTGCCGAAGCACCCGTGCCCCGACAACACCTGCACCAACCGGAAAGAGATGACTCCGTGCCGCCGCTCCATCCACTCCGTTAATACGGGTTGGAGAGCCTCTACGGTAAGAACACCGTGCCTAGTCCTCTCCAGCCGCGTAGCCCAGCGAGCGATGACGTATCGGCGGGCGTCCTCGCGCCAGGTGGCTATCTCGCTAAGCGATGGGAAGCCACCAGCGTCGCGCACTGAGGTCACCTGCCGGTAGAGGTCGGAGAGCATCTCCGCCTCTATGTCCCAGGGGGGTGTCCCGGCCAACACGCCTGCCGCCGTCGACACCGTGCGGTATCCGCGGATGGCTCTGACCATCATGATTCTCTGAGGGTGCCACAGGAAAGCCCTCAGCCGGAGAGTCAGTGACCTCGCCCACACGAGTACACCGTACATGGCCATCGAGCGGATCAGCCCCACATACAGCCGTCGGCCCTCAAAGCTGGGTCCGCCCACGTTTGGCATGAGCCGTGATAGAGCGGACGCCGCGCCGACCAGCCGGGGAGCAATTCGGCGGAAATGCTCCCAGAACGCTCATCACCCGTCCAGCACCAGGCCCAAGTACTTCATATGGGTCTGAATACTGATGTGGATGGAGTTGACGACTATCGAGGCGCCGATAGGCGGCCTTACACGGGGCACATGGAATAAGAGGGCCTCCGTCTTGTTTAGGGCTACCCTGAGCCCCAGCGCCTCGATTCGCCTGACCATCTCCTCGGTGTCGAGAGTGGCCAGGCTCGCCGCCTCTTCGAGTGTCCTGCCCCGGGCTGTGACGAGCATATCGTCAGCATAGCATATCAAGCTCAGCCCGGGGGGTAGACTCCCTCGCAATGCCCAGTTGTACCGGATGTCCCACAGAGTCGGCCCCAGAACCGACACCTGCGGAACACCACACGACATGGGCGTAGACATGTTGATATAGGGTTTTTAGTTTCGAGTTTTCCTTCACTTACATAGATGTTATATGCATTTTTATATCCCTATGTGAATGATATATACTATTCATTATCTTACACGGAAAATTTAAGTGAAATAAACATTTCACTATGAAATTTTGAACCCCATAGTGGAACGATTTTATTCTTACCTACTCCTTCGCCATACGGATTAATTATTAAAAGTTTAAAATAAAAAAATATAAACATTCACCTTTAGATCTATAAACTTACCCTCACATACACCAGACTTGACCATAAAAATCACAATATGTTCTGAGGTGAAATAAAAATTTTATTACCGGCTCGAATATACAAGCCGGTCCGGTCTCAATTGCGTAAATTTAAATTGGCCAAAAGCCAAATAGGCACGGTTGTACAGAGAGCGGTGTAGCGTTGATATAGGGTAATTGACATTTCAATTTTTTTAACATACCTCTATTTTATATAAAACAAAACTAGACATAAATAAGAAATACATAATTATATTTCATGCATACATACATATCATCACGCCATATCTCTTGCAGGTTAGGCAGAGAGAACCGAGTACCAGAGAACTCTATCCTTGCATACTTCACTCACTTCCTCAACATTCATAAATAATTAATAAGCCATTACTACATATATTTAGCATCTGTATCCGGTCAGCAATATTTCCCGAACGCTGGAAGCTCACTCGTGTTGTACATGTACCGAAGAGTAGCGAAGGTTTTACACCGAGTGATTTCAGACCTGTAGTAATCTTAAGCACTCCAGCTAAAGTTTTTGAAATAACAATTTACAACTGTATGTATCATCAAGTAAAAGCTCATTTGTCCGACTCACAGCACGGATTCCGTCCTGGGTATGGGACAACGGGTAATTTGCTTGATTTGATGACACATTTGGCACCTGCTGTGGATAGTGGCTCACAAGTGGATGTTGCCTATTTTGATTTTAGGAAGGCTTTCGACATGGTAGATAACGATACACTTCTGTTGAAGATGTCTAATATAGGCTTCACTCCACATACACTATCGTTTATTGCAAGCTACTTACGGGATAGATGCCAATACGTAGACTATAGGGGATATCTTGCCGAACCTTATTTTACTAAGTCTGGTGTGAGTCAAGGAAGCAAACTTGGCCCCTTCCTCTTTAATATCATGGTTAACGATTTACCGAATGTAGTCTGTGAATCAAAGATTCTCTAATGTTTGCTGATGACTTGAAACTGGTTCGTGAAATCAAACATAAGAAAGATTGTGAGATATTGCAGTAACATATTAACAGAGTTGTAAAATGGAATCATGAAAATCGGTTGTATTTTAATGTTGCCAAGTGCTCAATACTAACTTTTAGTTGTGCTCTAACTCCTTATTATCATGAATATACTATAAACGAAGAGCCACTTCACCGCGTCACTGAAGTCAAGGATTTAGGTGTACATTTTACTGCTAGCTTAAACTTTCGAAAACACGTAATGATTGTATGTAAAAAAGCCTATCGTAACCTAGGATTTGTATTACGACAAGCAAATAACTTTAATAATATCCAAAGCCTTAAAAGCATTGTTTGAAGCTCTCGTGAGAAGTCACTTGGAAAGCAATTCGATTATTTGGTCTCCGCATGAAACCAAGTACAAAAATATGTTAGAGCGTATACAAAATAAATTTATTAGATTTTTATATTTGAAACAATATGGTGTGTATCTCGGATATCCTCTTCTATATCCTACACTATTTATTCTGGGTATGGTGGGTTACAGTAGGTTAGAGGTAAGAAGAGAATTCGCTTCGGCCTTATATATATTTAAAGTGTTGCGAGGTGCTTCGAATAGTCAAGCAATCCTGGAAACTATTCAATTTCATGTTCCGGGCGAATGTGTTGCCAGACGACGACGGCCACAGCTATTTAAATTACCGCAAGCGCGTACCAACCTACTGCAGCTGGCACCGTTGAGGCGGGCCCTAAGGTTACTTAACTCGATTGCTGACCGACTTGATATATTTTCATGTTCATTGAGTGAATTCACAAAAGCTATTTTTGCACTTTTAAGTTCTGTAGATGTATAATTATAGTTTGATATATTAGTTATATTTAGAATTTAAATTAAATAATGAGATTATTTTGATTTTAATAATTTAGATTTTAATGAGATTATTTTGATTTTAATAATTATGTTTTTTATAATTTGTATACTTCCATTGAATTAGGTACCTACTACCTGTAATGATGGTTGTATGTGGTAAATAAATAAATAAATTAAAAAAAATAATAATTATATTTCCTTATTTAGAAATACAATAATTTTTATTCGTGATTACTCGTTTAATTTTTTTTTATTCTAAAAGGTGTAAACGGCTATTGAGGCCGCACAAGGCATAATGATAAATATCTGAATGACCTCTAAAAGGTGTAAACGACGACAATTGACGTCGTAAAAGGCGTAATGATAAATATGTGAATGATCATGCATTCGATCTTTGCTCAGTATTTTCTTTTTAATGAGTTTTAAAAGATATATTTAAATATAATAAAAAAATACAAAGAAAAAGGAAAAAAATAATAAGAAAGGGAGACTAAGGATCCGAACCGAGCTCCGGTTTAACTGGATTAGATTGTTTCATCCCTGTGTTGACGGAGTAAGAATACAATTCACCACCGCCTATATTACCCGTGGGTGATCGTAAAAGACGACTAAAGGATATAAAATGCATATAACATATATGCAATAGATGGAAAATTCAAAACAAAACCTATACCAACACGTCTAACCAGCATGGTATAGTAGGTTAATTTCCTTCCCATTAAAGAGGATCGTGCCCAACAGTGGAACATATATGAGCCGAGATGATGATGATTGTAAATTTAAACCACCATCATATTATTTTAATAATAAAATCAAATCCCATATATTTGTTGACTCGATTCTAAATTTTACTAAAGTAATATCTATAATCATCCATAAACTTTGTTTTAATAGCACCATTATAATAATATATTATTTAAAATTGTATAACGACATGACATTTCTATTCATTTAACGCATGTAAAATAATTATTACATATACGAAGCAGCAAATTATCGATATGTTGGCATAAAAAATGTTTATTATCTTCTATATATTAAGATTTATATTCATAAATTATTATACTGTTTTTTTTTATCTGTCTATGTATCTTTTATTTTATTTTTTTAAACTACACCTGACTCGTAGAATAATAGAGATTTTTTTTTGGTTCTGTTCGTCCATTCGGATAGGCAAAGGGATCAAAGCCCATACAGGCAAGTCTTATTTTTTTTTCATATATTGTTTATCATTTCTTCATTTTGTGCCTTAATAGTCATTGTCTCAATTGTCTGTCGGTAAGTCAAGTCGTTACCATTAATCAGGCGCTGATAACCTAATCAATGTTTTTTTTTGAGTATTGCGAAATATAAAAAGGCACGTAAACCACTATTATACCATATTCACTATACTTCAGCACTTTAACTGTACCATATTCCATAAAATACCAGCAAAATTATTCAATATAACACTACAAAACACTAAAGAAATGAATATTATACAAGAGCGTGACATGACATTTCCACATTCGCGCCAAAACTCAGAATCATAGAGTATAAAGCCTTGTATCGAGAAAGTGAAAATGTCATTTAGATCGTTATTATATTTAATATTTTAGTATAAACACTATATGCTACTGTATTAAATATTTATTCGTGCTGTATTAAATAGTTATTGGTATTTTAAACAATGTAATGCATAAAAAGTGCTAAAGTGTAGTTAATATAATCAAACAATACTTAATGTTTTCATGTTTATGACACTCCTCTCTTCCATCTCATCCCGCACTATATTCCCGCCACTGTATTATCTATAAACCTATCCACTAAGTTTCTATAGATAACACGAAGGATAGATACTAGAATTGGCCTAGAGCTATTACGTGAAATGCTTTAAAATATCTTAGGACCCACAGTAAATTTAAAGCTGATCTAAATTCTAAATTTACGCTCACACAATTATAGTATACTTAATGAATATAACTATTATTAGAAATAAATCCAGGTGGAATAAAATATTTGTGAATTATGCAAATAATATACGATGAATATGAACCCTATTACATTGAGAACAACGCCATCTATTTAGTAAAATATAATATATTTTAAATATAGCTTAACCCCGATTTATTTTTTTATATCTGTAGAAAATAGCTGTGTCTATCATTCAGTTTGTCGTGACACAAACTAATGAATTACATCTAAATAGAAAAATGTTTTTTTCTACGTGGACAGTTAGAAACAATGTGAAACTATAAATTACTTTTGCAAAGGGAATATAGTTCGAGAAATTCTTTGTATTTTTCTCATCAGAAACATAAGAAAAACTGTGATTACTATCAGTCTACTTTTACTATTTTTGCAAGTTTTATTTAACTTTTCTTTTATGGACATCGTGCACTAAAGAATCCTTTTATAGAGGTAGAATTTACAAACATGCAATTGACAGACACAAATTCTACTCAAACTGGGAACAAAAATTTGTAGATTACACAATCTAAAGTTTTACATGGGAATCGAACATATCCAATGTAATGATAGGTCAGTATCTTAAACACTATACCATCTTTGCAGTCATTCAATCTTTCATATTATTTATGTTAGAAGTTATTCATTTCAAAATTTACAAATCATTTTCCATATATTTCTTTGTGATAGTTTTTAAGGGAAATGCTTAGGTATTTTTTATGAGCAGCGTCCTGGATTTGAATTTACGATTTTCCGCAGAGCGTCGAATATTAAACACGTGTTTCACTTCTGAAATACACTTCACTAATTTTGCAAGCTTGTTCAATTCTGATGACAATGTACGAAAAACAAAACAGAGAATTTCAAAATGGCTGCCGTGTGAATTGAAGAAAAATATTGTATGTATAGTGCTAGTTTACATATGTATATTAATAAATACACGATTATGAATATATATATATATATATATATATATATATATATATATATATATATATATATATATATATATAGTATATATACATACTTCACTCGCTTCTTCAACATTAATAATTCTCTTCATACACGCTCGCCGGTTTCGGAGACTCTTGACTCCACCTTCTTTCAGCACGTGACCCATCTGGTCTAGGTAGGTGAGTCTCGGTCTCCCCCGGTACCTCACCTTCCACTTTCGCATTGTATATCTTCTTAACCAGACGTTCGTTCGGCATTCTTTCCACATGTCCGAACCATCGGAGCATTCCCTTTTGCATCTTTACACCAATACTCTCTTTCATACCTACTCGCTCTCTTACGTCGTCGTTGCGAATGCGGTCGGTCAGCCTAACTCCACAGATTTTCCGTCGAGATCGCATTTTGACCGCATTAATTTTGCTTTCATGCTCTTTTCTGCATACCTCAACTCTCGCTTCCATATAGTAATGTTGGGACAAGCACAGCGTTATGTATTGCTACACGTGCCTTATGGCTGAGGTGGTGGCTACCGAGAAGTTGTCCCAACGTTCCGTTCACTCTATTTCCCGCATTCACTCTTTTCTCTATATCAGTGGTGTACCTTCCATCTCGGCTAAAACCACATATACAAGATATACAAATTCATCTACTTGCTCTAGTCTCTTGCTATATATATATATATATATATATCAGTGATTATCTTTTTTTTAATAAGAAGCTAATATAAGTGGTCATTTTGAAATGCATCATTATATATCATCTTTACAGCCCTTGTATGTTCCACTGTAAGGCTCGGGCATCCTCCGTAATAGGAGGGAAATTAACCTACTATACCCTGCTGGTCAGACGTGTTGGTATAGGGTTTCGTTTCGACTTTTTCTTCTCTCGCATAGATGTTATATGCATTTTATATCCCTTAGTCGTTTCTTACAATCACCCACGAGTAAGATAAGGAGTGGTGAATTGTATTCTTACTACGTCACCACTCGAAAAAACGCAACATAAGCTTCAAGAAAAGAAGATTATGATTATGAAAGAGAAATTATGGCATAATTACGACGCTGGGCTGACGATTTAAGAACCGCATTATACATTATAAATATGCCAGGCGATTTCTGAACTGTCTTCGCTATCCTAGTTTTTTAAGAAAGTAAAGAGCGATAGCAAATTTTATTCTCATTCCATTTTCATACAAATATAATATTTGTGTGGTTTAGCTATGAATTTTTTTTTTCACTATTATAACTATAAAGTGAAAGATTTGTTAAAATAAAACATTTCTCAAGTTTGACTCCGCCAAAAATATCTGCACAGAATCCCAGGTAGGCAGATATGTCACTCTTTGATCTCAAATCATCTAGCCAGATCTCTCGTCTGGCCTCGACAAACGTTTTAGTAACATTTGATATGGAACGGAAACTAACAACTGAAATAAACTTTGAAAAAGTCTCTTAGATTTGTGTCACATTGCAAGCGATGAGATATTAAAACTATAGATTAATTTATATTTACAAATATTAAACTTTATAATCACATGCTCAGTTATATACTTAGCTTCATCATCTCATTATCATCTTAGCTCATAAATATCCCACTGTTGGGCTCTAGCCTCCCCCCCCTAATGGGAGGGTAATTTACCTACTATACCACGCCGGTCGGGCGTGTTGGTATAGAGTTTTGTTTCGAGTGTTCCTTTTCTCGCATAGATGTTATATGCATTTTATATCCCTTAGTCGTCTCGTACTATCACCCATAGGTAAGATAGGGAGTGGTGAATTGTATTCTTACTCTGTTACCACACAGAAGATATACTTAGCTTATTAATGTAGTTTCTAAATATTATGTGATAAAAAAGGCTCAAAATCGCTTAGCTATAGAGAGATTTCTCTACATACATACATACATATCATCACGCCATATCCCTTGCAGGGTAGGCAGAGAGAACAGAGTGCCAGAGGACTCTATCTCTGCATACTTCACTCGCTTCCTCAACATTCATGATTCTCTTCATACACGCTCGCCGGTTTCGGAGACTCTTGACTCCACCTTCCTTCAGTACATGACCGATCTGGTCTAGGTAGGTTAGTCTCGGTCTCCCTCGGTACCTACATCCTTCCACTTTCGCATTGTATATCTTCTTAACCAGGCGTTCGTTCGGCATTCTTTCCACATGTCCGAACCATCGGAGCATTCCCTTTCACATAATAAAACCAAATATACTAAGGAGGTACATAATACATAAAATAGGGGACTTAATAAACTAACTTGACTGCACAGATAGCGTAGTACCAACCACCATCCATGCCAGTGCCGTGAGTTCAATTCCCACGCCAAATAACACTTTGTATCATCCACAAAGTGTTGTTCTGAGTCTGGGTGTGATTTGTCTGCGTTAATTGCATGTTTGTAAAGTCCCCCGCAATACAATGAGTATTTCCTTAGTGCAGAGTGGTGTCTTTTTAAAAAACATAAGTCACATTGCTCGAATAAAACGTTGAAATAGCAATAGACGGCCATATTGCTCTTCTCACCGACAACTGTTGGAGAAGAAAGGTTCTCGAGTGGCGACCATGAATCGTTTGATGTAACGTAGGACCGACCTCTGCCATTAGGTGGGCAGACATCGCAAAATTCTCAAGACACTGTTGTATACAAGTCGTCATCATCATTCTTCTACTCTTATACCAATTACTTGGGGTCGATACAATATGTACTATTTTTTCGTAGTACATATTGTAGAAGTTATTGGCAATATTTTTATGACTGGCCACCTGCCTGATGTCAACCCTCCTTCGGAATGTAATTGTTGACCAAACGGCATCAGATGGAGTTGGCCTAGGTCATTAAGGCTCTTTGCATGGATGTACTCCGGGAACTGCTCAATGAATGTTTGAGGTCCGGGCAGTTCCCGGAACAATGGAAGAGCGGAAGGCTTTGTTTGCTGCGGAAGGAGGGTCGCCCAATCGAATCTCCTTCTGCATACAGACCAGTGGTGCTGCTGGACGAGACGGCAAAATTATTTGAAAAGGTGCTTGCGGATCGTTTTGTCCGGCACCTCGAGGCTATCGGGCCGGGACTGTCGGAAAATCAGTTCGGGTTCAGGTGCGGCCGGTCAACGATCGACGCTTTGGCTGCCCTGAAGACCCTGGCCACCGAAGCGGTGGCAAAAAAGGATGTAGTGCTGGCAGTCTCACTCGATATTAAAAACGCCTTCAATAGTCTCCCACACGAGACTTTAAAGGAGGCGCTCCAATATCATGGGGTGCCTCTGTATCTCCGGAGGCTGTTGGAGGCGTACCTCGAGGGAAGGCACGTGCTCTGTGAGGGGAACGATGGGCGCATGCATCGACATAGGGTAGAATGCGGAATTCCACAGGGTTCGGTCCTTGGTCCGACTTTGTGGAACGTCGGATTAGATTGGATGTTGCGGGGCCAGCTTCTTCTTGGGGATTATTTGTTACGCAGATGGCACCCTCATCACGGTGAGGGGGGCTGACTTCCGCAACGCCGCCCGGCTAGCAAGAGTCGGAGTAGCGCTCGTTGTTGACCGGATTGGCAAGTTGGGCCTGAGGGTCTCATTGGAGAAGACAGAGGCCCCACTATTTTATAGCCCCAGCCAAGGTCTTCCCCGAGGGGCACAACTCAGTGTGTCTGGGGTTGCCGTGCTGGTGCAGACCCGGCTGAAGAACCTGGGTCTGTACCTGGACAGTAGGGTGTCCGTTATTTCCCAAATTGGGTTTTGTTCTGCAAACGCCCGTCAAATTTTTAGGTAATGACCTAAATAAAAATATCAGACCCAAATCAGCCCTTAATATTTACATTAACCCGTGCCTAAATCATAATACATTTCCCATTTAAATAACATGGGATTTTCGCACTTTTTGCAGTTATTTTTTTCCACTGAAACAAATGTAGCTAAAAATACTCAAACAGCTATTTCTTGTAGAAAATTTAACGCTATACAAAAAAGATCTGAATGCTTATTTCGATAAAATTTACCGTTTAAAAGTTATTCAACAATAAACTTGTATTCATATTTTAATTCATCGTTTTTTTTAATTTTCACCATAATTTTTATTTATATCAAACTAAATGCATACAGATAGATAATAAAATAAATAAATACAAGATTTCAATCTAAAATAAAGTATATTATTACATACATACATACATACATAGCCTCACGCCTGTTTCCCAGAGGGGTAGGCAGAGACTACGGATTGCCACAAACCACGATCCTGACATACCTCCATCGCTTCATTCACACTCATCACAGTCTTCATGCATGCTCTACGATTACGCGTACTCTTAATCTGACCTTTCACTAACACATCTTCAATTTGATCCAGGAAAGTACGACGTATATTATTGCTTTTTAATAATAGTATCAAAATATTTATAGTCTTTTTTTTAATTTTTACAATTTTTGTGTCAAACATTTTTTAGTTGCAGTAGGATATTTGGCTCTGTATTCACTTACAACTTGAATCAAATATTGTTTTTGATCTTCCTGAGTAGTTAATCTATTTATAAAATCTTGTGTTAGATGGACAGCTCTTTCGGCTACATCGTTTACTACTTGCAGATTATTAACAATTGCCAGACCTTTCAAATAATTATCATTTCTAATCCACGTATCTGCATTAGTTTCCAAAAAATCTTTACTAATATCAAATCTGTCGAAAAATTTTAACGATTTCGAATTAATAAAAAAATCAATATTCTTCTTTTCTAAATTTTTAACCTCACCGTATTAATAATATACCGTTTGAATGAATCAAATTCTGAATCTTCACAAATTTTCAATGCTATAACCATTTTATTTTTAATGCTAGCTGATACGTTTAGATCAAAAAATGCAAGAGCAGCTATTTCAGAATTTAAATACCATTTAAAAATCACTTATTTTTAAATTTATGTAAAACAAAGGATAATAATAAAAAAAAAGGATGTAGGTACCGGGGGAGACCGAGACTAACCTACCTAGACCAGATTGGTCACGTACTGAAGGAAGGTAGAGTCAAGAGTCTTCGAAACCGGCGAGCGTGTATGAAAAGAATTATGAATGTTGAGGAAGCGAGTAACGTATGCAAGTTCGAGTTCTCTGGCACTCTGTTCTCTCTGCCTACCCTGCAAGGGATGTGGCGTGTGTGTGTGACGGTATGTATGTAGAATAAATCAATAAGAAAAGTAAATTACTTTACATGGATACCGTGCCCAATTAATCTATGTCCCCGATATAATGTGCTTCTTTTATATGTAGCAATATGATTGAATTTCTTAGTAACTTGGATCGATTATATACTAAGAATAGTTTAGTTTGACAATGGACCCCAGTAGGCGGAGCTGCAATCAACTTCAAGAAATATTGATTTTGATTTCTGATATGTACACGAGTATCTATTAAATATTTAAATTAAAATTATTTTTACGGATTGCATTGCGTTTGTATTTGATATTCAATTTAAATTGACTACACAGATGGCGTAGTGGTTAAGATACCGACCTTCCGTGCCAATGACGTGAGTTCGATTCCTACGCAGGACAATACTTTGTCTCACCGAGACTCTCCAGCCCGGCCTCCTCACCAGGGTCGTCAAGGATCTGTTCCCGCGACTAGCGGAACACACGCCCCCGATCATGGCTCCGCCAGACACCGACCGGGAGGCCGACGATGACAGTGTTCCGGCCATCACGGAACCCGAGATGGGGTAGCGGTGACGCGCATGCGCGGCAAATCCACCACCCCCGGGCCCGACGGTGTTCCCAACTGCGTGCTGGCCCTAGTCCTCGACCACCTGGGTCTCCGCCTCAGGGGGCTGTTCGACGCGTGCTTAGCGTCCGGGTAGTTCCCTGGGTGTTGGAAGGAGGGGAGGCTGGTGCTCCTGCCGAAGCCGGGACGGTCTCCAGAATCGGCCTCGGCCTACAGGCCCATCGTGCTGCTCGACGATACGGGCAAGCTATTGGAGAGGGTGCTGGCTGCCCGCATCGAGTGGCACCTCGTCGGCACGAGGCCCAATCTGTCGAATGCCCAGTTTGGGTTTAGGAGGGGTCGATCGACGATCGCGGCTCTGTTGCGCCTGAGGGCCGTGGCGACTGAGGCCGTCACCGGCGGGGGAGTGCTGTTGGTGGTGTCCCTGGACATCGCCAACGCGATCAATAGTCTGCCATTTAGCTGCATCAGGGAGGCGCTCCGATACCACGGGGTGCCAGTTTACCTGAGGCGGCTAGTAGTAGACTATTTGGAGGGGCACAGCGTCCTCTACACCAACCGAGTAGAGGACGTTGTGCGAACGCCCATGACGTGCGGTGTTCCGCAGGGGTCGGTCCTCGGACCCACCCTGTGGAACATCGGCTACGACTGGGCGTTGAGGGGAGCCTCCCGCCCGGGCTGGGCGTGATATGTTACGCCGACGACACGCTCGTCACAGCCCGTGGTGGGACGCTGGAGGAGGCGGAGAGGAGATCGTCAGGCGGATCGAGGCGTTGGGGTTGAGGGTGGCCCTGGACAAGACGGAGGCTCTTTTGTTCCATGGGCCCCGCATGGGCCCTCCCATCGGCGTCTCGATCACCGTCAATTCGGTTGATATCAGCATCCGGGCCAATATGAGGTATTTGGGCCTGGTGCTCGACGGGCGTTGGTAGTTCCGGGAGCATTTCCGCAGACTCGCTCCACGGCTCGTCGGCGCGGCGTCCGCCCTATCATGGCTTATGCCGAATGTGGGCGGACCGAGCGCTACGTGCCGACAGCTGTACGCAGGGGTCATCCGGTCGATGGCCCTGTACGGCGCACCGGTGTGGGCGGGGTCCCTGACCATCCGACTCGGGGCTTTTCTGTGGCGACCACAGAGGGCCATGGCGGTCAGGGCCATACGCGGGTACCGCACGGTATCGACGGAGGCAGCGTATCTGTTGGCCGGGACCCCTCCATGGGACCTGGAAGCGGAAATTCTCGCCGGTTTGTATCGGCGGATGTTGGGGGTGCGAGCGAAGGGTGGTGTGGTCTCGTTGAGGGAGCACACCGCCTGGCGGGTCGACGCCCGCCGAGACGTCGTTGCCCGTTGGGCAGTCCGGCTGGAGAGGCCTCGGTTCGGTGTGCGGACCGTGGAGGCCTTCCGGCTGGTGCTGATGCAGTAGCTAAAACGGCGGTACGGGGTGCTCTCCTTCCGACTGGTGCAGGTTTTGACGGGGCATGAATGTTTCGCCAAATACCTGCACACGGTCGTCAAGAGGGAGAGTACACCGTCCTGCCACCACTGCGATTGCGACGAGGACACGGCGCAGCATACGCTAGAGGTTTGTGCCGCTTGGGCAGAGCAGCGTCGTGAACTCGTCACAATCATCGGTGCTGACCTGACGCTGCCGACCATCGCCAGGGCGATGCTCGACAGCGTCAGGAACTGGGACGCGGTCGTATCCTTCTGCGAGGCAGTAGTCTCGCGGAAGGAGGCGGCGGAGCGCGTGTGCGAGAAGCGTCTCCTCGATGACGCGAGCCGCCGCCGGCGACTGGGGCGGCGCAGGCGCGATTACCTGCGCTTAATGCCGCCCTAGCCGAGGCCGCGGGTGACTGGATCGGGGAATTAGTCCGTCACCCGCCGAGAGGCCGACCGCGTGAGGAAAGACCGACATCCTACCCGAGGGGGGGACGTCGGTCGAGGAGAGGGTACTCCTCAGGGGTATTCCGTCGGGCCGACCACTGACGTCAAGCCACTCTGCTCCGGTGGTCGGCCCAACGACGAAGGTGACGTCACGGATGGGTTACGGGTGTGCGTGCTTACGCCCCTCTGTCGCCCCGGACGGAGTGGTGCGAGGAGTGCGCCGACCGTAACCCACCCCTAAAAAAAGGACAATACTTTGTGCGATCCACAAAGTATTGTTCTCAGTCTGAGTGTAATTTTTCTGCGTTAATTGCATGTTTGTAAAGTCCCCCGCAATATAAGGATTATTTCCTTAGGCAGCAGGTGGTCTTCTTTAAGAAAAAAAAAATCCCAAGCGTACGTTTCAGAGGTTAAAAACTTTTTAATTCTTGAGTACTACATATAACAACAACGATACCTAAATTTTAAGTAACACCTAAATCAATATAAATGATACATAATATTGATGTTAATAAAAAAATTAAGGTTAACGAGAAATTGATGATAAGTGTAAAATTTAGGTACCATTGGTGAAAATATTAATTACATACCCGAGTGTTTTCCGTTCCAATTCAAATTAGAACTTTCAAGCGATTGGTTAAGTAGCGTTTGTAAACAGAACCATACTTCAGTGTCATCTAGTATCTAATTAACAAAAATCGTTAAGTGTCCCCGTTAAATGTCAACTAGTTAGTTCAAATTACTATTATATTCTGTATTTTTAGTTAAAAAAAAATAGGATACGTAATAATTTCTAACGTTTACGCGAGTCTTACACATGTGCAATAACACTATTTTTACGCATTCTATCGCGTTTGTATTTAATTTTTATTTGCCCAACCCTTCGTGGGTGATCGTACGGGGCGACGGGAGAAGCGGCGCACGACCCTGTTGACCCGCCCTACAATATACCTCTCGACGCCTTGCGGGTGGGCCACTGGTATGCGTTCTTTTCTTCAGTGGCCCATCCGGCGGTCTACCTTCACGGGTATCCTCTCGGGTCGACGCCCTGTCATCTCGACTAATATGTCTCAATGTCAGGGCGACGTCTTCACGCGGTGGCCTCTCTCAAAGGGCGACCAGACTAATCCCCGGTCCGGTCACCCCCTGCCTCGGCTAGGGCGGCATAAGGCGGAGGTATTCTCGCCTTCGCCGCCCCAGACGCCGGCGGCGGCGCGAATCCTCGAAGAGGGGTTCCTCCCGGATTCGCCCCGCCGCTTCCTTCTGCAAGATGACGGTCTCACCGAAGGCGGTGACCGCGTCCCAATTCCTCTCACTGTCGACCATCGCTTTCACGACGGCCGGCAGCGAGAGGTCAGCACCGATGGCGGCGACGAGGGCAGAGCACTGCAGAGCCCAGGTCATGTA
The DNA here is from genome assembly GCA_905163515.2 of Lymantria monacha. Classification (NCBI taxonomy): domain Eukaryota; kingdom Metazoa; phylum Arthropoda; class Insecta; order Lepidoptera; family Erebidae; genus Lymantria; species Lymantria monacha. The sequence continues at coordinate 5,259,834 of LR991105.1, read as the reverse complement.
GAACTCGAGCGTATGCTGCGCTGTGTCCTCACCGTCGCCGCACTGTTGGCAGTCTCCCTCCTTGCGACTGTGTACAGGTACTTGCCGAAGCAACCATGCCCCGACAAGACCTGCACCAGCCGGAAGCAGAGGACTCCATGCCGCCACTCCAATAGTAGGGGCCGGACGGCCTCGATGACACGAAGTCTGAATCGAGGCCTCTCCAGCCGCGTCGCCCAACAGGCAAGGACTTCCCGGCGGGCGTCTTCGCGGCAGGTGGTCAATTCGCTAGACGAAACCTCGCCACCTTCCTCGCGAGTGGAAGACACCCACCGATATATTTCAGCGAGCATTTCCACCTACAAGTCCCACGGAGGCGTTCCGGCCAATACGCCTGCTGACTCGGTCGCCAGCGTACGGTATCCGCGGATAGCTCTGACCGCTATGGCTCTCTGCGGTCGCTGCGTTCGCCCACGCGGGTGCGCCGTACAATGCCATTGACCGGACCACCGGAGACTCTTTCTCAACGCCCAGTCGTAACCGATGTCCTACAGAGTCGGCCCCAAGACCGACTCCTGTGGGACACCGCACGACATGGACGTGCGCACAATGTCCCCTGTGCGATTCGCGCAGATTACACTGTGCCCGTGCAAATAGTCTGCCACTAGCCACCTCAGGTATAAGGGCACTCCGTGATACCGGAGCGCCTCCCTGATGCAGCTGAATAGCAGACTATTAAATGCGTTGGCGATATCCAAAGACACCGCCAACAGCACCCCTCCACGGGTGACGGCCTCCGCCACCGCCTGCCTTAAGCACAGTAGAGCCGTAACGGTCGAACGCCGAAGGGGGCTTCGAAAACCAAATTGAGCGTCCATCAGGTCGGGCCCCACCTCGTCTAGGTGCCGGACGATGCGGGCAGCGAGGATACGCTCCAACAGCTTGCCCACATCGTCCAGCAACACGATGGGCTTATAGGCCGACGGCAAACCCGGAGACCGTCCTGGCTTTGGCAGGAGAACTAGCCTCCCCTCTTTCCAGCACTCAGGGAACTGTCCCGCCGCTAGGCAGGCATTATACAGTTGCCTGAGGCGTGGCTCTGTGTTCGAGGATACATCATCAACACCCGGACGGGTACTCCGTCCGGGCCGGGGGCGGTATTGGCGGAACGAATCTTCGCCACCACCACTCCCACCTCTGATTCCGTCACAGGCGGAACACTATGTTCATCGGCCTCCTGGTCATCATCTGGCGAAGCCATGACTGGGGGCGTGTGCGCCGGCTGTTGCGGAAACAGTCCCTCGACCACCCTGAAGAGTCTTCTATTAGACCTAAGACCTACGAAAGCAGGATGACGCCTATTATAATTATTACGACTATTATACGATCTAATAATGGGTGGATATTTTATTCTTAAATAACCCACAAGGGAAAAGAATATTTAAGTTCAATATATTTAACTATCTTTAAACTATTTATATTTTATATTTTCAGAATCTGGGCGACACCAACGCTTCCCAGGAGATTTAGTGTGCAGGAAGTTTCGGAAGCAATAAATCTGTCTAACTAGTTTTCATCTCAAGAAAATATAATTTTCTCAATGTTTTCAGCCAATGAAATATATAACATAACCAGAATATTAAGGTAAATTTGACCACTGTCAACAAGTATAGAAATGTACTGGGAACAATAATAGTCTCATTTAGATAAGAGAATTTTAAAGCGGTTATATTACGGATTTTAAAGCGATTATATTACGGATTTTAAAGTGGTTATATTACAGATTTTAAGGCGGTAATATTACGGATTTTAAAGCGGTTATATTACGGATTTTAAAGCGGTTATATTACGAATTTTAAAATGGTTATATTACGGATTTTAAAGCGGTTATATTACGGATTTTAAAGCGGTTATATTACGGATTTTATCGCGTTTGTATTTAATTTTTACTTGCCCAAAATTTCGAACTTTTCCTATGATGTCGTAGTAACACAAGTCATCACCTTGTCTATTGTCTATGGGTGATATGTATATAAAATATTTGCAAGAAAAGGTGAGCCAATACGTTTGAACCGCGTGGTATAGTAGGTTAATTTTTCTCCCATTATGGAGGAGGTCTGAGCCCAACAATGGCACTTCATCATCATCATCATCATCATCATCTCAGCTCATATATGTTCTACTATTGGCTCGAGCCTCTTCCATAATGGGAGGGAAATTGACGTACTATACCACGCTGGTCAGACGTGTTGGTATAGGGTTTGGTTTCGAGTTTTCCTTCTCTAGCATAGATTTTATATGCTTTTTAAATCCCTTAGTCATCTCGTAAGATCACCCATGAGTATAAAAGACGGTAGTGAATTGTACTCCGTCACCACACAAAAACAATGGGACTTATGTGGATATGACGATGGTGATGAAGTTTCAAACACTTCAGCATTCATGGTAACAGGAGGACAGTCCCTCCATTATTTGATAAGTACACATAATAATCTCGTAAGCATTAATAATCATTATAAATGTCTATATTTAAATTTAATGCGATCCAAATCCCTTGTTATAATGTTTTGTGTTGTATTTGTTAAGCTATAAGATTTAAGATAAGCCGAACTCGGAAAATATTAGCGTCTCACGGGAAATCAAGATCATCACACCGCTTAACGACTTTTCTAAGGATAAAATCAATACATATTTAACACATTAATGTGCTATAAAACTTCATAAACTGATTTTAAACTTTCCATCGCAAAATATAAAGTACAATATTTTAATGGCGTCCGCTCGCGTTGGGGCGACTTCAAAGTAATGAATACTTAATTTCCATTGTATCAATATTAAATGAAAGTTTTAGAAAAAGTTAATCGTTTTCAGTTGTAGTATTTCTTTTGTTAATACTTCGATATTTTATAGACTACATTTTGGAATGTTTGTTTACTTTTAAATTTATTTTTTTATATTATTTATCATTTATTAGTAGTCAATGCCATAAATTGAAAAGGAAAGAAAAAAAATAATTTTAAAATTTCGTGCCATTCTCGACATAGTGCTAAACATAGGTCTTCGTTTACAATAGGCTGTATGGTATTTGTTTCCTTTGCCTGTCCGAATGGACGAACAAAAATATGTAAACGAACCCAATTTTCATAAAGTATACATACACTAATGACTAAGCAGTTTAGTTTTTTATTAATTGCAAATAAACGACAAAGAATTACCAAGCCATTTTCGAAAAGAAACATAGCGTTGCGAATATGAAGCTTTTAAAAAAAGGAATATTTTGATACATTAATTTTTGTGATCGTGCCAGATCTAGAATATTTAATCCGGACGTCTTCGAATATTTTGAATGAACTATTTTCTTACTTTAAACAAAATAATTGCTTTAAATCAAATACATTTAAACGAATATTTTTCTTGACACGTGTATAACATTATCCTATAAGTGCAATATGAGAAAAATACAATCATTTTTAGGTTTGAAAAGTCCTTGATTTTCATATATTGAGAGTAGAGCAAGACCTCAACTCTTCGCTTATGAGGCGTGCAATAAAGAAATTTATAATGATTATAGATGTCTACGCGATTATTATACTTATGAAATAATGAAAGGACTGCCCTGCTGAGTGACCTGTTACCTCGAACGTTGAAAAATGTTCGAATCTTCTTCATCATTATCGTCATCATATCCACACTAAAAGTCTCACTATTGGGCTCAGGCCTCCTCCGTTATAAGATAGAAATAACCTAATATACGACGGGGTTCAAACGTATTGGCTAGCGTACGGTTTTATGTCCAATTTACCTTCTCTTGCATAGATTTTATATGCAAACTGTAATCCTTTAGACGTATTTTATAATGCCCGTTGTTAATAGATGAAGTGGTGAAATGTTTTACTCCGTCATCACACGGTAAGTGACAATTTTAGGAAAGTAAAAATCAAATAAAAACCCGATAAAATCCGTAATATAATCGCTTTCAAATCAGCAATAAATAGTTTTTTCAAAAAGAATTATACGCTTATCGCTTTAATTCAATCGCTTTATTATTCCAGTAGTCTAAAGAAACTAGCTATGTTTCTCTTGTATTTTCAGTATAGAACTCATTTTTGGGATATTCAGATGAGAAATTCGCCTGCAACACTACGCTAGATGATTAAACAATAGTTTATTTTTGCTATTTTCCTTCTCCTGAGATAACTAAAGAAGTAAACAGGTACACAAGAGATAGTAATCATCTTACAGCTTAGTCGTATTAAAAAAAATATTTGAGAAAAAAATACAGATTGAAACTATTGTTTTCTTTTTCTGTCATGACGTAGAAAAAAATCCATTTTACGCCCAAAATGACTTATGTAAGTCATTTTGGGAATAAAATGGATTTTTTTAAATAATGTTATTTTGGAAAAATCCAAGCAATTTCTTTTACGTAAAATTCGCGTTCGCGTAAATGTAATTTCTTCGAAATCGGTGCATCCGTTCGAGAGCTGCGACGGCACAGACACCGCTCTTTTTATATCGGGAGGTAAATGTATATATTGATTAAAGTAAAAGTGTAGTAATACTATTACTTTTAGTAATCTATTAAGACCACAACCATAGAATTTTCTAATCATCAATAGTATATAGCTAAACTCAACATATATCGAGTGAAACCACGCGTATAGCTTGAATTATACATTAAGATATATTAATGTTTGAATTGACCACGCATTAGAGAGCAAAGGCTAATTTAATTGAAAGCAACGTTTGCCTTTTCAAAATTATCTTATTAAAGCTGGAAGGGTAAATTTAAATAAGGATTTCAATTTATTACCGCACAGGGCACTTTATATATATCCCCAGTGTCTAATGTTTATCAGAGAGGTTGAATTGAATCTAATAAGTCCGTATATTACACTTGGCTGTTAGTTTGTCAATATTCGTAACTTTTGGCAATTATGACACGTACTCATATCTCAGTCTTAAAAATACTAGTAAAATGTAGATTTTTGAAGTTATACTTCCTTAGGCGCGTAATTAAAAAATGATGAGAGTGAAATTTTAAGATGCGCGCGCATCACTGTAACACAAAAGTAACAGGTTGAAACTACATAGCTCATTAAGTCACAATATGTATTTTAGTTTCATACTAGTGCGAATTATATATGTGCTAATAAATTATATTCAGTAGTGATTTAAATTGAATATTTTATTTAATATGTTTTACTATTCGTAAATTTTAATAAAAAAAATTGTGCTTATATACCCTTTTCAAGTGCTCCAATATAATTTTCAAACCAATCAATATTAATTGGTTAATATATATACATATATATATATATGTATATATATATATATATATATATATATATATATATATATATATATATATATATATATATATATATATATATATATATATATATTAAGTTATTTTATACTTTTTAGCTTTTGAAGTCGGTTTTTTAAACGAAGTTTTTTTTCATGTAATACCGTAATTATAATAATAACTTGGAACAGTTTTTATTTTTATTACTTATGGTGGCAAACGAGAGAGCATTATACCTGATGTTGACATGAATCTTTGCAATACCAGGAGTACAGCCAGGCTGCTGCCTATAAATGAAAATACAAAACTCACCAAGAAAGTTGGACTTCCAGCTCTCACGCTCACCGAACAAAGGGTATAAGCATATTGCCAATGCTCAGACGTCGATTTTCTATGAGATTGATTGAGAGAAAACTGTCGACGGTATGGTTCTACCATAAAAAGATTTGAGAAATATACACAAATTAGAAAGTTATAAGTTTCTGAAATTATGAATGCAAGGATATTCTATCTCTTTCTCGCAAAACAATGATTGTTGCCGAGTGACAGAGAGTAGTATGTATATTGACGTCATATAATTACTATATCTCACTCTGTCTAATTGATAAAATTGAAATCATTGTAACTAGTTCAATATGAAAATAATTACGTCGTTTTCCCTAATCGAAAATCCATAGATTTTAATCTATTTTATTAATATATATTATCTTTCATATAAAATTGGTCAACGTCCCAATTATAAAAATATATTATTCAAGACAATATAATGAAGTTATATGTTATTTTTTCATAATCGTGTCAGCTATTATATAGCTTATTGATATGTGACCCAAATTCCTGCAGCCAAGTAAGCTTGGCACAAGGATAAGCATTGCCAATAAACTTGACAATACCGAAAGCATTATGGGCTCGTTGATGACTGACAACGGAATATTTGAATAACTTTGCATGGGCTTTTCGTTTTTCATTGATATTGTTATTTTAAAATAATTAATAAGTAATGAATTAATATTAAATTTATATAGATTAAAAAGATATTAAATCAATATTTTTAATATATATATATATATATATATATATATATATACGTATATATATATATATATATATATATATATATATATATATATATATATATATATATATATATATATATATATATATATATATATATATATATATAAATATATACGAGTACAAATCCAATAGTGGTAGATAGTGCAGTGTGGTAACGGCTACGAATACTTCCAATCCTTACTTTGCTCGTCGATGTCGTAAAAAACGACTAAGACCCGGCCAACTCCGTATGATGTCGATTAGTCAACAATTACATTCCCAAAGAGGGTTGACGTCTGGCTGGCGGCCAGTCATAAAATTATTGCCAATAACTTTTACAATATCTACTATAGAGAAAGAAAAGTACATATTGTATCGACCTCAAGTAATTGGGATAAGAGTAGGAGATTGATGATATACATATTCAATAGTGGTAGACTCACGCTTTTGATATTTTTCTGTCTTGTCAGACGCGGGCCAGTTCGTCGAGGGTAGTACCACACTCTCGCAGAAAATCGACGTCTGAGCTGTGGCAATGTGCTATTTACTTCTTTCGCTGAGTGAGAGCGCTGGAAACTCAACTCTCTGGGAGAATTTGGGTTGGTAACGGTACAGCCACCGTTGATATTGCAAAAGACTATGGAAGACAGTAATACTTACCATCAAGTGTACTGCTTGCTCGTTTACCACCATTAGCAATAAAAAAAAACAAAAAATATATTATCATCATCTTCATCATCTTAGCTCATATATGTCTCATTGTTGGGCTCGAGCCTCCTTCATAATGGAGCTCCTTCTCATGCATATATGTTACATGCATTTTGTATCCCTTAGTCGTCTCTTACAATTTTTTTTTTGCCGCAAGGTGGACCATGGATGTGGTCGCGCCCCGACAAATCGTCCGGGGTGACATAAGAGGCGGCACGCAATCCCATGGACCCACCCTGCAAACACTTCTCTTCGCCGTGCGAGTGGGCCACCGGTGCCCGATCTTTGACTTCGGTGGCCCGCCCAGTGGTATACTCTTGCGGGTTCCTCTCTTATCGATGCCCCGACAGCTTTCGCCGTCGTCCTCACGCGGTGGCCTCACGTCGGGTGACCGGACAATTCCCCGGTCCGATCACCCGAAGCCTCGGTACGATACTCGACGACGATAGTCGCGCCTGCGCCGTCCCGGCCACTGGCGGCGCCCTTGGTCCCGGGAATCCACCCGGACCCGTTCCGCGGCCTTCTTCTGCGAGATGACAGCCTAGCAGAAGACGGCGACCGCGTCCCAGTTCCTGATGCTGTCAACCATCACTTTCGCGACAGCTGGCAGCGTCAGGTCGGCACCGATGACAGCGACGAGGTAACAGCATTGCCGGGCCCAGGTCACGCAGGCCTCCAGCGTGTGTTGCGCCGTGTCCTCGTCACTGCCGCACTGGTGGTAGGATGGAGTCGACTCCCTCCTTGCGATCTTGTGCAGGTATTTGCCGAAGCACCCGTGCCCCGACAACACCCGCACCAACCGGAAAGAGAGGGCTCCATTCCGCCGCTCCATCCACTCCGTCAATACGGGCCGGAGAACCTCTACGGTGAGAACACCGTGTGCGTGGCGCGCAGCCCAGCGAGCGATGACATCTCGGTGGGCGTCGTCGCGCAAGGTGGTCAGCGGCGCGCTTGGCCTCCGCTCTCTCTCTTGGGTCGCGACTCCTTCTGTCGCGCTTGGCTACCTGCCAACCCTGTTCGGAAGGCCTAGTCGGAGCCTCGTTAGTCGTCGTCGGCGGTGTCGTTGCGGGCGACGTCTGCGGTCCGGCAGGAGCCGGCGCCGTCTCCCTCCTCAGGGCAAGTCCCTTCGGAGTGAGGCCGGGGCCTTTGGGCTTAGGCCCAGCCGCGGCCAAGGCGTAGCGCCCCATGTGGCCACCCTGACAAGGCAGCGGGGCGGGGGCTGGTGCCGTATGTGGCCGCTTGTTTGCAGCAAGAGGCGGCCGGACACGAGGTTCTGGGGGCAGCCTTGCCTCCAGAACGCCACTTGGGCCCGCAGGTCGGCCATATCTTTGGCCAACAAGCGGTTTACCCGCCTCACCGCCGCCAGTTCGGCCCCCAACTAACGGTTCAGGTCCCGCAGGCCTGAGACCTCGCCACTATACACATATATATACACCACCCTCGTCCATCTTAGCGGCAGATCCGCTGCCCTCGCCTCCGGACGGCTCTGCGACGTTACTGTCGCCCTCGTACGTAGACGGATCTGCAGCAATTCTGCCACCGTCCTACTTTTCAGCAGCGGCAGCCTCTCTGCGCGCATGCCGCTCTTCCATTCACCTCTTATAGCCTGAAGCCTTCCCCCTGCTCTTCCTGGACGACTTCCGCTTCACTTTTTGGGCCTCCACGATTTGTGCCGGGTCCCTGGCGAACGCCTCAAGTCCTGAGGACGAGGCGTCGTTGTCAGTTTTTCTTTGGCTTGACAAGGGCGTGGTGTGAGAATCACAGGGATTCCCGTCGGTTCTTTTTTTTAAAAAGGGCTTTTAAATTTGAGGTATCCATATGATTGCCACGAGTATGGAAGACTCTTCATCGACCCGAGCAGAGATTCCTGTACTTGGGCAAGCCTATATTTACCAACTTAGGGGGCAGCCGGTACCCTGGCTGGAGCGTGCTAACGACAGAACAACCCATCTACCATGCATCTTCTCGCCGCACGCCAGAACTTAAGATTCTGGGTAATTTCCGAATTCGAATGTACATTCGAAATTCTTTATAGAGGTTGTCTTCCTCGCGGTCCAAGACCCTCGCTCCTGAAACTAAGACAAGCAAAGAATCAGGTTTACGATATGTCGACGGTGGCATATGCCTGCCCAGCCCTCAAATGAATGAGTGACTGAGCCCGTCGATGATTCGCGTCCGGTCACCCTATGAGTAGAGGGCTAGGAGCGAAACAGGGCTTTCCAAACAAGGGGACCACCCTTAGCGCCAGATATTCGCTACGGGAGATAATCCATCAGAAGGATCTGGGGGACTGCCGCCCGCACCCAGGATACACCACGCGGAGGTTTCTGACATCGTACCCCAAGTCGTCTCTTACAATCACACACAGGTAGAATAGGGAGTGGGGAATTGTATTCTTACTCCGTCACCACACGGATAACAGAGATTATATTTTATTTAAGTTACAAATTCTCAGCTAAGTAAGAACAAGTCTTTTTTATTCGGGTAACATGGCCTAATGTTCACTTGAAGTTAGATTTGAACCCGCTTGATCCATAAACGACGTGTATTTTGAGCGTTCAAATGACATTTTGATAAATCGTGCTTGTATTATATCTGTTTTTTTTTTGCATAATGTTTTTAAAGGCTAAAGTGGCTTCAAATATTGAAAAGATTTTTACAAATGTTAATGGAGAGAAAGTTAATGAAAGCTTTTGAAAGGATGTTATTTTTCTTTCTCGTTGACAAAACTTGATGTTTTGTCATTTAGTAATTGGAAATATAAGTAGTATACTTGTATATATAATTGATGCAGTAAAACTTTTGGTAGGAACGTGAAAGCGTCATTTCGTGGTCTTGTGTTACATTCTATAATGTTTCAATGTACTATATAAAATAATTTTGTTGCATTCTATATGATATAAAGCCGAGGTACTAGCTTTGTGGTAGTTGGCTACGAATACTACCAAGACTTACTTTTCTCGTGGATGTCGTAAAAGATGACTAAGAGCCCCATTACGACCTGGGCAACTCTAACTGATGCCGTTTAGTCAACAATTACATTCCAAAGGAGGGTTAGCGTCTGGCAGGCGGCCAGTCATAAAACTATTGCCAATAACTTTTACAATATATACTATGAAAGAAGAGTACATATTGTATCGACCCCAAGTAATTAGGATAAGTTTATTGTACTTTTCACAAAATAGTACTGCTACCGCTTCCCCTTTATCAATTTTACAACATTTACAAGATCTTCTTCTATCTGACTGCATAGATACTGTCGTGATGTAAGTCTTTTTTTTTTTTTTTTTTTTTTTGGTGGACTATGGATTAGTCTCGCCCCGCCACATCGGTCCGGGGTGACGGAGAAGGCGGCGCGTGACCCCATAGTCCCACCGTAAAAAACTCCCCTCTCTTCGCCATGCGAGCGGGTCACCGGGACCCGATTTTTAACTTCGGTGGCCCGCCCGGCGGTTCACCCTCGCGGGTTCCTCTCGTCGACGCCCCGACAGATTTCGCCGTCGGGGCGTCGCCCTCACGCGGTGGCCTCACGTCGGGTGACCGGACAATTCCCCGGTCCGATCACCCGAAGCCTCGGCTAGGGCGGCATCAGGCGCAGGTATTCGCGCCTGCGCCGCCCCGGCCGCTGGCGGCGGCCCGGGGCGCGGGAATCCTCCCTTGCCCGTTCCGCCGCTTCCTTCTGCGAGATGACAGCCTCGCAGAAGGCGGCGACCGCGTCCCAGTTCCTGATGCTGTCGACCATCGCTCTCGCGACGGCCGGCAGCGTCAGGTCGGCACCGATGACAGCGACGAGGTCACGGCGCTGCCGCTCCCATCCCGGACACACCTCCAGCGTGTGTTGCGTCGTGTCCTCATCACTCCTGCAGTGGTGGCAGGCCGGAGTCTACTCCCTATACACGACCCTGTGCAGGTACAACCCGAAACACCCGTGCCGGGCTCTGACCGCCATGGCTCTCTGTGGCCTCCACAGAACCGCCCTGAGCTGGGCGTTCAGAGCCCTCGCCCACACGGGTGCGCCGTACATGGCCATCGAGCGGATGACCCCCGCATACAGCCGTCGGCCCTCGAAACTGGGTCCGCCCACGTTCGGCATGAGTCGAGAAAGGGCGGACGCCGCGCCGACAAGCCGGGGAGCAATCTGTCGGAAATGCTCCCGGAACCACCATCGCCAGTCGAGCACCAGACCCAAGTACCTCATATGGGCCTGGATGCTGATGTGGATGGAGTTTACCACTATCGAGGCGCCGATGGGCAGCCTCACACGGGGCCCATGGAAAAGTAGGGCCTCCGTCTTGTTTAGGGCCACCCTGAGCCCCAGCGCCTCGATCCGCCTGACCATCTCCTCGGTGCCGAGAGTGGCCAGGCTCGCCGCCTCTTCGAGTGTCCTGCCCCGGGCTGTGACGAGCGTGTCGTCAGCGTAGCACACCAAGCTCAGCCCGGAGTGGAGACTCCCTCTCAACGCCCAGTCGTACCTGATGTCCCACAGGGTCGGCCCCAGAACCGACCCCTGTGGAACGCCGCACGACATGTCGTGATGTAAGTCTCACAATCATGTCATATATTATGAGTTTGATTCCCACGCATGACAGTTATTTACGCGGTCCATTTAAATATGATTAGAGTGGTCACAATAAGATATCTATTTAGGAATAATGACAAGATTAGATTTTTACCAAAAAATAAAATCCGAAAATTGACTTCATCAGATAATCTTATGAATAGGAGTAATATGTGTAAAAGATAAAAAGAAAAGAAAATATGTAAAAAAATATCTAAAAATTAGAATTTAAAAAATTATAAAATTATTTTAAAACAAAATATTTTTTTTTTGACAATCTTATATGAAAATTATAAAAAAGAAAATCCGAATTGAGAAAATTGATTAAAATCATGTCACTAAAACTGGTAAAACTATACGGTGGAAAACATTTTAATCAACATGCAATTGAAAACGTTTACCAATTTTTTCCATCCTATTTATTTCACGTATTTATTCGTTTCTGAAAATATTATTTATAATCTATTTGAGCTCTCAAGTGCGCAGTCGGATGTCCGTTGCATTCAATATAGACTACTAAACGTAGTGCTTTTTTTTTACTCTGTGTAGACTACTATTCACAAATAGTTACACGCTAAAATTATTACATTCATTTGAAATAAAACTATTTTTACGGATTCTATTACGCGAATAATTTACAGCGTTCATGGTCGAAAAGATTAAGGTGTCTCCTGTCGAACAATTCCTCATCGCTCACCCACAGTCCGGGTAAAGTTGTCATATCCATCTGAGGCTAACAACTAAGTGACCCAAAAAAAAAAAAAAAAGGTGAACAGGACAATGTTATTGCAGAGATTTATATCTACCCGCTAAAGTATTAGTTATTCAATTTTATCCCACATTTTTGATATATATTCACCGCCATTACAGAAAAAAAAAGATTCTATATATTTTTTATATATATATATATATATATATATATATATACAGAGTGGAGACGTCAATACGACAATAAATGAAAACACCGTCAATACTAGTGTATAGGAGTATTTTGAAACTATTAAAAAAGTCCTCGCATGCATATTTAAAAAACAATTTTTTCAAACAAACTTTTTATCATAAATATTGAAACAAAATAGAACACCGTTTGTAAATATTAGTTCACTAACCTGTGGTTGGCACGCGAGTGACCTTGTGGTATCATATGTTACAACTTCGAAACGTAGGTAAATACATACACTTAATGTTTGGGCGCTATTCATTCTCACTCGATTATTTTATTAAAATAATCACGATAACTTTAATAATTCACTTGGTCGTTAAACTTTTAAATTTTCGATATGTGCGCCATGGACCCGAACGCACAAATTATATCGTCTTAAACTATTATTTCGAACTCTTGTTAACAGGTCGCCATTGACGGCGATATATTTTAACTTGTCGAAAGATCGTACAATTCCTTTTTTTAAGTTCATATGTAGGTACTAGTTTCATATTAGTTTATACCGATGCGGCGCGGGAGCTCATTGATAGGCGAATAATTTTAATTTTTATACAGAGTGTGGAAATTGTTAATAATACAAAGTAATGTGCTGCGGCTAAACTATACGACATATTGTATTCAAAGTTTGTATACAGGCTGGGCAAGTCATCAGATACACTAGATTAAAATTATTGTCGTATGGTCGTCTCCACCTTGTATATCTAGAATCATTTTCTTTCTGCACTGGCAGTGGATTTCTATTAAAAATCATTCTTCTACTCTTATCCCAATTACTTAGGGTCGATATAATATGTACCCTTTTTTCATAGTACATATTGTAAAAGTTATTGGCAATAGTTTTATGATCGGCCGCCTGCTAGACGTCAACCCTCCTTGGGAATGTAATCGTTGACCAAATGGCATCAGATGGAGTTGGCCCCAGGTCGTTATAAGGCTCTTAGTTGTCTTTTACGACATCCACGAGCAAAGTAAGGATTGGTAGTATTCGTAGCCGCTACCACACAGCTCAAAGTAATGATTTCTGATGTTTACGCGAATATACATTTGAAAAAAAATATTGTTTAATAAATAATAATTACAGTCAGTCAAACAATAAAAAAAAAATATATAGAATCATTTTTTTTCTGTAATGGCGGTGAATATACCGGGTTATTTTTCTAAGGGTACCCAAAATTTCACAGGAGGTTCAGATTCGATAGTATAATTGATTATTGAAATAAAAACATATGTTTTTTTTAACAAAAAAATATTTTTTCTTATTCGGTGAATTCCTATATGCCACTAAATTTGTTGCTAATATGTAAGTCATTCATTTTATAAACACGCACACACAAACAAAAATCTAAGCGCTCACGATAAAACAAAATTAGATACCTAACTTTGATTCCTTTGTCGGTACGGATCGGCTTATGTCGTCGAAATCGTAATCGTCTTCCCGCCTCCCCTTGCAACACTTTCCCCTCGTAGACCGACCTGCGTGTCCGCAGCGCTAATTCGCCAGTGATATTTTGGCCGTGACCTAATTAGCAGCACGTGTTAATTGTTTTATTGTTTATCTCCCATAATGGCATATCAAACAAGATATTCTAATCGCGAGTATTATGAGATGGTACGGTGCTACATATTAAGTGGTGAAACTTTACGTGGTGCGCAAAGGGTTCGTACTTTATTGAAGACCGATTGACTGGCCGTAATTATCTGGATATGTTGCGAAGTGTGATTTCCGATTTACTAGAGGACGTACCTCTAATACTGTTAAATAATCTATACTTCCAACATGACGGTGCTCCACCCCATTATTCGAGTGCTGTGCGTGAGTATTTAAACACTGAATATGGGAATAGGTGGATAGGTGGCGGGGGCCCGATACCGTGGCCTCCAAGGTCACCGGACCTTACACCATTAGGCTTTTATTTGTGGGGTGAAATTAAGAGACGTGTTTACGTTGAAGAAGCGCAAAGTTATGAGGACCTTCGTAGTAAAATCATTACTGCATTTGATGAAGTGAAAAGTGCTCGGACACAGATAATGTTAAAAAACAATTTCAGAAGGCGTGCTCAGCTTTATGTTGAAAGAAATGGACTTCATTTCGAACAATTGTTAAAATATCAGTGATAGTGTTTTTCCTGGGACTAAATGAATAGGTAAGTTTAATTGTTGTAAATAGTTAATTCCACTTTTTAAATACGCCTTAATAAATACGAACATTAGTATGTGGTTTTAAAATAATAAACTGGTATTTTAATTATCTGTTTATAATGACGCGTGACGGTGCTAAGCCCGTTAAAAGTATGAAAGAAAATTGGAATCTTAAACTTATTTACTATTTTACATGTGTGTGTGTGTGTGTAGAAGTGTAACAGTAGTGTGGTGTCGATCTAACATGTACTTGTGTGCGTTAGGGTGATAGTTTCTTGATCAATGGCCGCGCGTAACAAGATTAGGTTGTCTATAAATCAGGAATATTTTTAGATATTTTCAAATGAAAATAATTAGGTAATTACTAGTGATTTTAAATATTTGACATTTTTAATATAACATTATTTATATGTAGAACATCATAAAAAAATTTGGATACTCTTAGAAAAAAAACCCTGTATACCAAAAATGTAGGATAAAATTGAATAACTAATACTTTAGCGGGTAGATATAAATCTCTGCAATAACATTGTCCTGTTCACCTTTTTTTTTTTTTTTTGGGTCACTTAGTTGTTAGCCTCAGATGGATATGACAACTTTACCCGGACTGTGGGTGAGCGATGAGGAATTGTTCGACAGGAGACACCTTAATCTTATCGACCATGAACGCTGTAAATTATTCGCGTAATAGAATCCGTAAAAATAGTTTTATTTCAAATGAATGTAATAATTTTAGCGTGTAACTATTTGTGAATAGTAGTCTACACAGAGTAAAAAAAAAGCACTACGTTTAGTAGTCTATATTGAATGCAACGGACATCCGACTGCGCACTTGAGAGCTCAAATAGATTATAAATAATATTTTCAGAAACGAATAAATACGTGAAATCAATAGGATGGAAAAAATTGGTAAACGTTTTCAATTGCATGTTGATTAAAATGATTTCCACCGTATAGTTTTACCAGTTTTAGTGACATGATTTTAATCAATTTTCTCAATTCGGATTTTCTTTTTTATAATTTTCATATAAGATTGTCAAAAAAAAAATATTTTGTTTTAAAATAATTTTATAATTTTTTAAATTCTAATTTTTAGATATTTTTTTACATATTTTCTTTTCTTTTTATCTTTTACACATATTGTTCCTATTCATAAGATTATCTGGTGAAGTCAATTTTCGGATTTTATTTTTTGGTAAAAATCTAATCTTGTCATTATTCCTAAATAGATATCTTATTGTGACCACTCTAATCATATTTAAATGGACCGCGTAAATAACTGTCATGCGTGGGAATCAAACTCATAATATATGACATGATTGTGAGACTTACATCACGACATGTCGTGCGGCGTTCCACAGGGGTCGGTTCTGGGGCCGACCCTGTGGGACATCGGGTACGACTGGGCGTTGAGAGGGAGTCTCCCCTCCGGGCTGAGCTTGGTGTGCTACGCTGACGACACGCTCGTCACAGCCCGGGGCAGGACACTCGAAGAGGCGGCGAGCCTGGCCACTCTCGGCACCGAGGAGATGGTCAGGCGGATCGAGGCGCTGGGGCTCAGGGTGGCCCTAAACAAGACGGAGGCCCTACTTTTCCATGGGCCCCGTGTGAGGCTGCCCATCGGCGCCTCGATAGTGGTAAACTCCATCCACATCAGCATCCAGGCCCATATGAGGTACTTGGGTCTGGTGCTTGAATACAATATGTCGTATAGTTTAGCCGCAGCACATTACTTTGTATTATTAACAATTTCCACACTCTGTATAAAAATTAAAATTATTCGCCTATCAATGAGCTCCCGCGCCGCATCGGTATAAACTAATATGAAACTAGTACCTACATATGAACTTAAAAAAAGGAATTGTACGATCTTTCGACAAGTTAAAATATATCGCCGTCAATGGCGACCTGTTAACAAGAGTTCGAAATAATAGTTTAAGACGATATAATTTGTGCGTTCGGGTCCATGGCGCACATATCGAAAATTTAAAAGTTTAACGACCAAGTGAATTATTAAAGTTATCGTGATTATTTTAATAAAATAATCGAGTGAGAATGAATAGCGCCCAAACATTAAGTGTATGTATTTACCTACGTTTCGAAGTTGTAACATATGATACCACAAGGTCACTCGCGTGCCGACCACAGGTTAGTGAACTAATATTTACAAACGGTGTTCTATTTTGTTTCAATATTTATGATAAAAAGTTTGTTTGAAAAAATTGTTTTTTAAATATGCATGCGAGGACTTTTTTAATAGTTTCAAAATACTCCTATACACTAGTATTGACGGTGTTTTCATTTATTGTCGTATTGACGTCTCCACTCTGTATATATATATATATATATATATATATATATATATATATATATATATATATATATATTATTTATAGTTACTAAACAAAAATAGTTTTATTTCAAATGTGTTATTAGATACTAATATAAATATCAGATATCACTATTTTATTTATCTTTATTTATGAAATAAAACACCTTTACAAATTTTATAGCATTTTTAATTAAACGCTGGAATTTATTCGATTCGTCGAGCGAATAAAAATCAAATACAAACACTTTTGAAATAAAACTACTTTTACGGATTCTATCGCGCGCGGTCACGGGAGGACTAGGACACAGGACCATGATCACTGTAAAGTGTTCGAAAAGTCGGGAAATTAAAATCAAATACAAACGCGATAGAATCCGTAAAAGTAGTTTTATTTCAAATGTGTAATACTCGCGTAAACATCAGAAATCAAATACAAACGCGATAAAATTCGTAAAAATAGTCACATACATACATACATATCATCACGCCATATCCCTTGCAGGGTAGGAAGAGAGAACAGAGTGCCAGAGACCTCTATCTTTGCATACTTCACTCGCTTCCTCAACATTCATAATTCTCTTCATACACGCTCGCCGGTTTCGGAGACTCTTGATTCCACCTTCCTTCAGTACGTGACCAATCTGGTCTAGGTAGGTGAGTCTCGGTCTCCTCTGGTAGCTACATCCTTCCACTTTCACATTGTATATCTTCTTCGTAAAAATAGTTCATTATATTATTTTGTGTCGACCACAAATAATTGGGATAAGAGCAGTGATGATAATTGACTTAACGAAGAAAATAAGAATAAGTCTTAAAATAATAAATATATGAGTAATGCAAGCAAATTAGCGGATTAGAGCTATTCATTATCATCATCTCAGTTCAGATATGTCCCGCGATTGGACTCGAGTCTCCTACATTAATGGAAGGGAAATTGACTTACTATACCACGCTGGTCAGACATGTTATTATAGGAATTTGTTTCGACTTTTCTTTTTTTTCATAGATATTATATAACGCATATAACATCTATGAATATATATATATATATATATATATATATATATATATATATATTTATATATATATATATATATATATATATATATATATATATATATATATATATATATATATATCTCTTAGTCATACCTTACGATCACCTACTGGTAAGATAGGGGGGTATTGAATTGTATTCTTACTCCGTCACCACGCGGGATTAGATCTATTAGAATTAGAAAAATATTTGACTTCAAATTACTGAAATTTAGCATTTGATATGCTTGATTATTTATAAAAACCCGATTATGAGCAAAAAATGATTGTCACAAGTGCTAAATTTTAATAATTTGAATAACAGGGTTGTGTCATCGTTTAATACAATTCTAATTGCAAAGTTTGAAATTTTAAGCCTGTACAATGTGTAAACAATGTCGGGTAGATGGCACACGTCTCCTTAAAGACGAAAATATAATACGATGCGAGAATTAATTACAATAGTTCACGGTAAGTGGCAGCACAATTAGAACGGATTTGCAAACGTGTGGGCTCGAATCACACTTGTGACAATCATTTTTCGCTCGTAATCAGGTTTTTATAAATATTAGACTTTGAAGAAAATAGATGTACTTGGCTTGACAAATTAAATTATCTACGGTCTCTTCACAATAAGCGTTATACTGATATTAATGCTAACTGACCATAATTAATGTTTTGACTTCAGACTAATGGCCGTTAAAGATACTGAGAATTGTGTGTTTTGTTTTATAATTCTTTATCTCAAATATTTTTATCTGTGGCATTTTTTTTTTGCCGCGCAAATGTAATTAAAGATTTGAATTATTGATAATTTTATTTTTAACCGACGAAAAAAGCCGGAGGAGGTTCTCAAGTCGACGCGTATGTTTTTTTTTTATGTATGACTACGCACAATTTTTATAGAGTAGTCCATATTTGATAAATCTTTGTTTTTATTGGAAAGGTTAAAGGTACCTCGAAGTTAGTCCCATATAAATTTGTAAATAATCCAACCAGACAGGCAAACAAGAGATGATGTATAATTCATTCACAAAATTTATTATAGCCAGCAAAAAATATAAAATAAAACTTTTTAACAAAAATATTGAACCGCCGAAAAATCTGAAAAGCAAAAAAATATAATAAAAATTTTGATTTTATTGAACTTAATAACTAAGTTCTTATACTAATTTAAGTATACCTAAGTAATTACACCTAATTTATACCTAAGTAATTAATTATTCTGTTAAAAGTTTTTCTATAAATATAATCCTTACTAATATTATAAATGCGAAAGTAACTCTGTCTGTCTGTCTGTCGCTCTTACACGCTAAAACTACTGAACCAATCTAAATGAAATTTGGTACACAGATAGTCTAGAGCCTGATAAAGGACATAGGCTACTTTTTAATACAAAAAAAAGGGTTGTAAGGGGGTGGGGGGTGAAAAGTTGTGAGGAATTATCGCCATTTTTAAAGCCAGAAGCATGAAACTGATTTTTATATTGATTAGATATGAATAAATATGACATTAAAATTTCGTAAAACTTTACCCTTAAGGGGTAATAAAGATAGGGGTTGAAAACTTTAGGAAAGTAACCTTTTACGCGGGCGAAGCCGCAGCCAGAAGCTAGTGGTTTATAATGCAATCAGTTTTATTTTTTATAAATAGTAATATAATAAAAAAAATGTCAGCGAATTGCCTCCAGTAATTCACAACTCTGAATTTCTGGGCTAAGCAGTCACTTTATAAGCGTAGCTATTAATAGCTCATACATACATCCCAAATAGGCAACTTTTCAAAATCTGGTAACTATTGGCAGATATTTTTTTTACATTATTTTATATACAAAATATTTCACTTCTTTTTACGTTAAAAATAAGTTTATCAGGACATTTTACTTCTCGACAATCTACTTCTGGTTGACCCAATGAAACCGAATGTCGTTAAGAATCACCTGCGTTCACATCTCAAGGAATATGAGTCTTGGTCTCCAAAACCGGTAGAGCCATCAAGGCTGATGATAAGTTGTCTTTAAGGACACTCATGAGCAATAGAAAGGGTTATTAGTATTCGTAGTCGCCACCATACAGCGCCAAATTTACATTATTACCTATAAAAAGGCTTATTCAACAATAAACACTAATAGGCTGATGAATACAAGTATAAATAGATTCCGTTGACTTCAAATACTATAGTTAGGAACCGATTTAATAGTAGCAGGATCATCCTGTTGATAACTCTCTGTCTACAGCTGCAGGGCCAGTCCGTCCTGGGCCACCGAAGACAAAGATCAGGTTCAGGTAGCTCGCGCGCACGGCGAAGAGAGGTGCATTGCAAGGTGGGTATATGGGGTCGCGCGCCGTCTCTTCCACCGCCCCGGACCGATTTGGTGGGACGTGATCATACTATAGCCTACCGCAAAAAAAAAGCCGCTCCGTCTTGGGTACCACACTCTCGCAGAAGATCGATGTCTGAGCAATATCAATGTGCTATGGCGCTTCGTTAGGTGAGCGAGAGAGCCAACTAGGTGGGTTTAGGGTTTATATCGGTAGACAGCGGCTTAGCAAAGCTCCATGGTCGGCAGTGACACTTACCATCAAGTGTGCAGCATGCTCGTTTGCCACTATATGCAATAAAAAAACCAAATAATAATGATTTTAACGGGTACCTAAAATACAAAATATTATTTTTCATGTAGCAAAAAAAAAGGACAATCTTCCACAAATGGTCAACAAAACTCTTCAAAGTCATCCCTTTCCAACCAATTGCACAAAACTACAGAAAAGGAAAATTTATAACATAGTAACGGAAAAAAAGAAAGTTATTTTCACTTCCATTGTGTAGAACATCACAAGAGATGGAAGTTTACTCAAGTGAGTTTCTTTGACCGCACTTGGTATAAAAATTATAGGCCACAAATATGAAGGCGACTGCGAGGCTATCCCGAAATGGCTATAACTATCCCTATAGAAAATGTAGTTTTTTCATGTGGTGACTTAGTAAAGATAATTATGGCTATTTTCACCAACGTTTCTTAAATTTTAAGTTACACCTAAATCAATTTAAGTGATACATAAAGTAACTGTTACATCCCAAATTTTCTGTGTGATGACGGAGTAAGAATACTATTCACCATCCCATACCTTACCCATGGATGATCGAGACGAGACGACTAAGAGATATAAAACGCATATAACATCTATGCGAGAGAAGGAAAACTCGAAACAAAACACTATACCAACACGTCTGACCAGCGCAGTATAGTAGATTAATTGCCCTCCCATTACGGAGGAGGTCCGAGCCCAACAGTGGGACTTTTATGGGCTGTGATGATGATGATGATGCTGATGACATCCCAAATATGTCACCTTAAGTATTACCTAATACTTAAATTTTATTATATATGATAATAAAATTATCATATATAATAAAATTTAAGTATTAGGTAATACTTAAGGTAGGAGGTAATACTAAGGGTAAGAATATGTACTCATCTCTCTACTAATAATACCAGTTGAGGTTTGCGCGTGTTATCAACTTTGATAAAGTTATTTAACGTCTTGTACCGTACACAGTATTGCTCGTACAGTATAATATAATAATTATACATACATATCATCACGCCATATCCCTTGCAGGGTAGGCAGAGAGAACAGAGTGCCAGAGAACTCTATCTCTGCATACTTCACTCGCTTCCTCAACATTCATAATTCTCTTCATACACGCTCGCCGGTTTCGGAGACTCTTGACTCCACCTTCCTTCAGTACATGACCGATCTGGTCTAGGTAGGTTAGTCTCGGTCTCCCTCGGTACCTACATCCTTCCACTTTCGCATTGTATATCTTCTTAACCAGACGTTCGTTCGGCATTCTTTCCACATGTCCGAACCATCGGAGCATTCCCTTTCGCATCTTTACACCAATACTCTCTTTCATACCTACTCGCTCTCTTACGTCGTCGTTACGAATGCGGTCGGTCAGCCTAACTCCACAGATTTTCCGCAGAGATCGCATTTCGACCGCATTAATTTTACTATCATACTCTTTTCTGCATACCCAACTCTCGCTTCCATACAGTAATGTTGAGACAAGCACTGCGTTATGTATTGCTACACGTGCCTTCTGGCTGAGGTGGTGGCTGCCGAAAAGTTGCCCCAACGCTCCGTTCACTCTATTTCCCGCATTCACTCTTCGCTCTATATCAGTGGTGTACCTTCCATCTCGGCTAAATCCACATCCAAGATATACAAATTCATCCACTTGCTCTAGTACATCATTACCTATTGTTACTCTTACATCTGTTCTGGTTTTATCTCTTTCATATAATAATTATCATAAATTAAATGTTTAATATAACTGATCATAAACAATATGAATTTTTTTACATATAGACTCATTTTCTTTTTGTACTGTCAATAAATTTGTATTAAAATGTGGTTCAAACTTTTAATAACTGATACTGTAGCGGGTAGATATAAATTTCTCTAAAAACGATGACTTTTGATGTGATGTAAGACACCTCAGTCCTCCCGTGACCACAATCACTGTAAAGTGTCGGACAATTAAAAATCAAATACAAACGCGATAGAATCCGTAAAAGTAGTTTTTAATTTCAATTCTTGAGATAACAAACAATAAACTAAAAAGGATTTTTGACTCCTGACGCCAGATCGTCTATCGCTAACAACTTTTATCATGTTCATCTCGATACTTCAAGAAATAATTATATCAGTTTATAAATACCCGATTACGAAACGAAAAATGATGTTTCAATGATGTTCAAGCGGGGTTCGAACCCGTACCTATTGGGAATCCGGCACAATCGTGCTGCCACTTACACCATCGTGAACTATTTTATAACTAATTAAGCATATTAAAGGCTAAAAATTTCAGTAATTTGAATAACAAGGTTGTGTCATCGTTTCATACAATTCTAACTGTAAAGTTTGAAGTATTAAGCCTATACAATGTGTAAACATTGTCCGGTAGATGGCATACGTCACCTTGAAGACTAAAGATATAATATGAAGCGAGATTTGCATGTCCTAAAATAGTTCACGATGGTGTAAGTGGCAGCATGATTGGGCCGGATTCCCAATAGGTGTGGGTTCGAACCCCGCTTGTGACATCATTTTTCGTTTCGTAATCGGGTATTTATAAATAATTAAGCATATTAAATGGTAAAAATTTCAGTACATAATTTGATTATATCAGTTTTTAAAACTACATGAATTATTTCATCAGATTTAATTTTACTAGACTAGGGTAGTAAAAAAGGAAGTGGCATACATCCAACTTTTGGGCATCAGTTTTCGCTACAATGATAGGAGTAATCAATATCGCTTGAGTCAGACTGGTTAGTTTGGTTTTCATTTCGTTACCTTTTCTTTCATTGATCCACTTTAATCTATTAGCTTTATTTTACAATATGAATAGGAAAAGAATGAGTGGTGAATTGTATTCTAACTCTGTCACCACACAGATTGTCTGTGTGTCAACCTAAATGTAGTCCAAGAAATAAAATGTCAAAGCCTACATATATATGTAGGCTTTGACATTTTATTTAGTACAAGATTTTAATACAAGATTTTTGTTTGTTCTACGAAGGTGCTTAAATAGTATTACATCTTATACAATGGTAGGGAAACCTTTTTAAGTGAGTTCGACTTCGAGTTTTGTGATTTTTTTTTAATTTCCCGTCATAAATAAAATTGTGATATTCGATCGAAAAAGTCACTAACGCAAAAGTTTGTTCGATTTACATATATTTCAATTTCCTTTTCAAAGGTCACCGAAATATGATCGATCGTTCTGTTTTGCCCTATTGACATTTACACTGCAAAAATGATATTAATATTTAGATAACGATCTACCATGTCAAGCGTGACGAGTTCAATTGCCATGCAAAATAGAAATGTGAAACACATACATACGAGTTCAAATATAAACCGGAATTTTGCTATAACAAAATGTATAATCAAATTACAGAACTGAAATTTTTTACAGTTCTTCTAGATTCCTCCCACTCTACACACTTTTATCACCTTTCCGGAAGCTTTCAGATGCCTTTTTCATAAAAATCTCTCGGCTTGTCACGTAACTATTTGCGCACGAAGACGTAACACTTGTTCTGGGGCTACGCGCATGTGGCAAGTTTGTCACCCCTTTTTGGCCTTTTCGAAAAGCAAAACATTATTCATACACTTGAGTCTTAGAGAGGCACTCATCCCCGAAAGGCTCGAGTAATTTTCGATAAATTTCAGTGGATTTTATATTATCTTTGACCAAAAAACGAATAATAATGCGTTGTGCAACAGACACTGGTACATCCTTCTCGCTCATGACTACAACACACTAATAAGCTAGGTTACGTGGTTCCGGCCGTTCTCTGCGTTTCGTAACAGACTAGTCTAACATCCAGTACAGCCACTTTTACTACACTAAATTTTTCGCGCTTTAATTATAAAATTCCGGTTTATATTTGAACGACCCTGGTATATATATTTTTTTCTATTTAAGTAGGCAGGAACTTGGCTGTGCCTTTTGTATTTTGATATATGTAATGAAAAAGATAGAAAATATAAAGTATTATGGTGGAAATAATTTTTAAGACAACTCATAAATAAGCATTTTAAAGTTTCAATTTAAGTAACGTTATGTATAGTATATATTTAGATCTTAAAACGGTATACTTCACTGTTATACATTTATTGAATTTAATTCCCTCCATATTGTAAAACATAGCTCATGTAGTTAGGCTGCTCTGGTTATAGCAGCCTCATATGTAAAATAATTTGCAATTAAACCATTATATATTAAACCAAGATACTGTGTGGTAGCGATTATAAATACTACGAACCCTTACTTTAGACGTGGATGTCGTAAACATACACAACAGCTTCATATAGATCTGGGCCAACTTCACCTAATGGTGTCTGGTCAACAATTACATTCCCAAGAACTATTTACGTCAATGAGACCGAATGATGACCGACCAGGTCATAAAACTAGTGCCAATAACTTTTGCAATATGTGCGATAAAAGAGAAGTACATATTGCATCGACTTCAATTAATTTGAATAAGAACAGAGGAATGATGAGTCTAATACCTACTCAGAATAAGAAAAAATATCTTTTAGTATTATTTTCCTTTTAATATTATACTTAATTTTTTTCTTGTGTTTTAAATTAGATCAGTAATTTAAAAAAAAAATGAGAAAATTATAAATATTTTTGTTTGGTAACGAACATATCTAATTCATAGTCATGTGGAAAGAATGCCAAACGAACGTCTGGTTAAGAAGATATACAATGCGAAAGTGGAAGGATATAGGTACCGGAGGAGACCGAGACTAACTTACCTAGACCAGATCGGTCATGTACTGAAGGAAGGTGAAGTCAAGAGTCGCCGAAACCGGCGAGCGTGTATGAAGAGAATTATGAATGTTGAGGAAGCGAGTGAAGTATGCAAGGATAGAGTTCTCTGGCACTCTGTTCTCTCTGCCTACCCTGCAAGGGATATGGCGTGATGATATATGTATATGTATGTAATAATTAAAATAGATGATTAATCTTTAAACCACTACATCAATTATGCATTCAATATTGCAAATTTCTCATTACCATTATCCATCAGCCTATCCTCATTTACTGCTAATATTTCTAATAAAGGCCTTCTAAATAGGGTGATTAATTCACAATCACCGTGTTTGATAGACTATTGGGTAGTCATAGTCGATGTTTTTTTTTATTGCTTTAGGTGGCAAACGAACAAGCAGCACACCTGATGGTAAGTGTTACTGCTACCCATGAACCTTCCAATACCAAGGGTATAACTAGGCTGCTGCCTACCATTACAATCCCCAAACCCAACCAATTGGGCTTCTGGTTCTATCGCTCACCGAACGAAGCGCAATAGCACATTGCCATTATTTAGACGTCGATCTTCTGCGAGAGTGTGGTAATACCCCGGACGGATCGGCCCGCGGTTGCGCACAGGGAACTGACAACAGCGTGGTCCTACTACAATGATGTTCATGACTTATGCTTCATGACTGCTATGAAAAAGCAAGTTATGGCAACACATTGTATTCTTAACTTGTAGCTACTAAATGTAATAAAAAAATTATATGCAAAACTCCCAGGTTGTGACGAGGTAAGAATACAAATCCCCACACACTATTTGCCCCGGCGTATCTTTAAAGATGAAGTAGGGATACGATATGGCCATAACATCTGTTCAAAAGAAATCAAACTCGAAATGAAACTTTATATCAACCCTTCTGACCAGCGAAAGTCCTGTTTTCTTACGAAAAGCCAATTTTGCTCCTAATTTGAAGGAGTCCCCAGTTATGAGACGTGAAATTAGCTCAAGGATAGAAAGCTAATCTATGGCCTAAATCTCTCATTACTGTTATAAAAATACTATATATTACTCGGTATGACAGCCAAAAAAAAATAACTATTCTAACTGCAAAGTTTGAAATATTAAGCCTGTACAATGTGTAAACATTGTCGGGTAGATGGCACACGTCTCCTTAAAAACATAAATATAATACGTTGCGAGAATTGAATGTCCTACAATAGTTCACAGTGGTGTAAGTAGCAGCACGATTGGGACGGATTTGCAATAGGTGTGGGTTCGAATCCCACTAGTGACAATCATTTTTCGCTTCGTAATCGGGTTTTTTATAAATAATCAAGCATATTAAATGCTAAATTTCAGTAATTTGAAAAAGATTGTAGTATATTATATCCTTAAACCGTCATTATACCCTTATATACTCAAATACAAGAAAATATCTAAACTATTCAAATAAACAGTTTGCAAAGCCCCTTTTTTTCCGACCCAATGAATATTCCTTGCGGAGATAAAGGATAAAGAAACATTTCGACCTCCATTATCAAATGAATGACATTTATATAAATCTCATCTGAAAAATAATATAAAACTTTTTATATCTGTGAACCGAGAATCTGATATTATTCTGTAGTTTTTTTTGTTGATGTAAGCAGCGATAGACGAATTTAAAAGAATCACAACAGATATTCAAGTTGTAGTATCTTTCTATGTAGTGACTGAAAAAGCAATTCAACATTCCCGTGGATATTTTTCAAAATATCCACGAGAATGTTGAATTGTTAAGAAATATAATATATATGTATATAATATCTACCTTTCTATGTGGTGACGGCAAGGCGGCTCTAGCACATGTAGCGCGATGGTGGTGCAGTCAATTACCTGGCGCCCTCTTGTGTCAAAATACGTGAACAAAGTGGAATAGGTGTTATAACACGTTCGACTAAATTTCGAATCTCGCTGGAATGCGTTGTTCCATGCTTAGTCTCGTTGTTTTGACACAAAATCAGGTAAACGCGATCGGATTATGAAGTTACAGTGAGCATGGCGACAAAGCAACCTACCCAAACCAGTCAAATAACGCACCCACTACGTTCATAAATGGTTAGGCACATGCTGCGTACGGTGCGCCCACTCCATGCGGAGCATTACAGTGGAAGCTCTATGTGTCCCAAGCGGCTCTCGGCGCCCCCTAACACCCGGCGCCCGGGTGCCCCGCACCCTCTGCACTATAGGTAAAGGTGGGTGAGTGAGTAAGAATATAATTCGCCACCATCTTCCCTGTGGGTGATCGTAAAACTAAAGGATATAAAACGCTATCCATGTGGTGACGGAGTAAGAATACAATTCACCACCCTCTATCTGATCTGTGGGTGATCACAAGAGACGACTAAGGGATATAAAATGCATATAACATATATACAAGAGAAGGAAAACTCGAAACAAAACTCTATACCAACACGTCTGACCAGCACGGTTAGTAGGTTAGTTTTCCTCTAATTGCGGAGGAGGCCCGAGCCCAATAGTGGGACATGTACGGGCTGTGATGATAATGATGATAAAGCGCCTATAGCATTTATGTAAGAGAAGGGCAACTTGAAACCAAACCATATAGCAAGACGTCTCACCAGCATGGTATAGTAGTGGTATATTAATTTCCCTCCGGATTGGATGAAGCTTGAGCCCAACTGTGGGACGTGTATAAGCTAAGATGATAACATCTATTAAAATGTAAAAAAAGAAACCGTAAGAACAATTTTATTTGAAAATAGCTTCGGCTCGCATCTTCCTTCGCGTAAAAAGTAACATTCCCAAAGTTGAACTATTATCTCAATACATTACCGGGTTAAAAATATACTATACTAGCTTCTGCCCGCGGCTGCGCCCGCGTAAAAGGTTACTTTCCTAAAGTTTTTGATCCCCTATTTTTATTTTTGACCGTCGGTAATACAGTGCAACGGTATTACAATACTCAGGGTTGGAACTTCATTACTGGACTGCTAGATGGCGTTGAAGAAGCTAGATTTTGAGATTTTTTGACAAACAATTTTTTTATTTTTCATATAAAAATTTTGATTTTTTTTTAATAAAAAGTATCCTATGTTACTTTTAATACCTCCAAGAATATGTGTACAATGTTTCATGATGATCCGTTGAGTAGTTTTAGCGTGAAAGCGTAACAAATAAACTTACATTCACATTTATATATTAGTAGAGATTAATCTAGGAAATGGTCTATCTGCATCCCAATTTTGATTTAAATATGTTCAACGGTTTTCGCGTAATAAAGTAACAAACATACAAATATTTACAAAAAATTAACAAATTTATAATGTTAGTAGGATTGCTTCAAATTAGTGTGGTGTGATCATGATGACTTCACATGAATGGTTCGAACTTTTGCAAAAGTTGGGTATCATGGGCTTGTTTTTTTTTTATTCTTTTTCTCAATTGCGTTATTTTGTTTGAAATAAAACTACTTTAACGGATTCTATCGCATTTGTATTTGATTTATAATTTCTCGACGTTTCGAACACTTTACAGTGATCATAGTCACGGGAGGAAGGTGTCTTACGTCCAAAAGTTATTCTTACTACAGAAATTTGTAGCAACCAACGCTACAAGATCAGTTATTAAAAGTTTGACCCACATTTTAATACAAATTCATTGCCAGTACAAAAAAAATGCTTCTATATGTAAAAAAATATTATATTGTTTATGATGATATTAAACATTTAATTTATGATAATTATTATATTGTGGCAATTTACTAGTTTAAAAATCTAACAAAAAAAAAGGTGAAAAATCTATTATAACCACAAAGTTAAGACTTAAGTTCTACTTATTAATTATCTATTCATTTCAAAGTTATATTATGTAAAATGTTCAAAAGACTGTTTTATTTCGCAACAGATTCATTTGGCTTCAATTAAGACTTAATTATAACGTTTCATCAAATCGAGTTGAAATGAATTCGTTTCTACGTTTGAAATGACTCACGTATAAATCTAAAGCAATTGTATTGGTAATAACAACTGTAATAATAAATCTCTCTTTCAAATATTATTTATTGAAAAATGCTTTTATTGAAGCCGAGTTTTTTTTTATTTACTAAGAATTTATCATACATACATAGCATCACGCCATATCCCTTGCAGGGTAGGCAGAGAGAACAGAGTGCCAGAGAACCTTTATCCTTGCATACTTCACTCGCTTCTTCAACATTCATAATTCTCTTCGCACACGCTCGCCGGTTTCGGAGACTCTTGACTCCACTTTCCTTCAGTACGTGACCATACTGGTCTAGGTAGGTTAGTCTTGGTCTCCTCCGGTACCTACATCCTTCCACTTTCGCATTGTATATCTTCTTAACCAGACGTTCGTTCGGCATTCTTTCCACATGTCTGAACCATCGGAGCATTCCCTTTCGCATCTTTACACCAATACTCTCTTTCATACCTACTCGTTCTCTTACGTCGTCGTTACGAATGCGATCGGTCAGCCTAACTCCATAAAAATTACATCCGAATTTATCATAAAATACGTAATAATACAGAATTGAAACAAAAATCAATTGGTTTGGTATTTGTTTTTTATTTTAACGGCTACGAATATTACCAACCCTGACTTTGCTCGTGGTTATCGTAAAATGCGACTAAGAGCCTTATAACGTTCTGCGCCTACTCCATCTGATGCTGTTTGGTCAACGATTACATTCCCAAGGAGGTTCGACGTCTGGCAGGCGGCTGGTCATAAAACTATTGCCAATAACTTCTACAATATGTACTATGAAAGAAAAGTACACATTGTATCAGCTCCAAGTAATTGGGATAAGAATAGGAGAATAAATGATGATTTGTTTTTT
Organism: Lymantria monacha; assembly: GCA_905163515.2. Taxonomy (NCBI): domain Eukaryota; kingdom Metazoa; phylum Arthropoda; class Insecta; order Lepidoptera; family Erebidae; genus Lymantria; species Lymantria monacha. The sequence goes on along the minus strand of LR991105.1, from coordinate 5,229,567 downwards.
TATTTTAAACATTATTTTCGATGTTTTTAATTCTTTTGTTAATTAAGCTATAGATGTTATTATTAGAATTGTTATTTTTAGAATTTATTTTGAAAAACAACCTGTACTAATGAAATGATCTTTGTATTGCGTGGGACTTTACAGATTTAACTCCGAACAATAATGTTTGGATCGTATAAAGTATTGTCTTGCATGGGATTGGACTTCTCTCTCCCTCTTGCCTTGGAATATTCCAACGCAAGAGGGAGAGAGAAAAAAGATACACAAAAGTTTCTACTTTTGTACTTTCTAGTAGGAGAGCGAAAGAGAGTAAGTCGGTAGATACCAAGCACATGCGCGTGGTATTCTTGCTATGCAGCGAAGTAAACAGTGTGAGCGTAGTGATATTATCTGAAATACGTAGGTATTTGTTGTTCCATTCTAATTATATATGTATATATATATATATATATATATATATATATATATATATATATATATATATATATATATATATATATATATTATTCTATATAAATATTCATTCTTTCTTTCCACATGTCCGAACGATTGGAGCATTCCCTTTCGCCTCTTTACACCAATACTCTCTTTCATACCTACTCACTCTCTCTCGAAAGAATGGCGAACGAACATCTGGTTCCGAAACCGGCGAGCGTGTATGAAGAGAATTATGAATGTTGAAGGAGCGAGTGAAGTATGCAAGGATAGAGTTCTCTGGCACTCTGTTCTCTCTGCCTATCCTGCAAGGGATATGGCGTGATGATATGTATGTATCTATGTATATATTTATTATTTCATTTACTTTTTTTTTATTGTATTTTTTTCTATAGGTTTAAGTTTTCACTTCTGTCGGCAGTTCTCATGACTGCTTTGTATTTTTTTTTTTATAAAAGACGAGACAAGAAAATAATCCTTGTATTGCGGGGGACTTTACAAACATGCAGACAAATTACACCCAGACTCGGAAGAACACTTTGTGGATCGCACAAAGTATTGTCTTGCGTAGGAATTCAACTGACGGCAAAGTCACGGAAGATCAGTATCTTAACCACTGCGCCATCTGTGCTGTCGAAATTTGACCTGTGACCCTTTTTTTGCTTATTTAGCAAATGAGTGAGAAACAGACTTTTTTTTTCACAGTTTATGATCTGGACACACGCCATCCGCATCCGTCATCCCATCTGGGATGACGAAAAGGAAAAATCCCTGACGTCAGTGGCAAGAAACATTACTTGATGGTAAGTGATACTGCCGTTCAGGGAACTTTGCAATACCAGGGATACAGCTAGGCCTCTACTTACCTTGAAAAAAATGCTGTTCTAAAACCTCATTTAAAGGAAGATGTAATAACAGTCGGTAGTTTATTTCGGAGCCTGCAAGCACGTGGGAGAAGAGGCCACTGAAAATTACTTCTTACGCTACAGTTTAATCAACTTTGATAAATAATACCTCATTGGATTTTTGTGTTGAGGAAACAAATATCACCCAAAATATAAAATCAAAAAGAAAAACACTAAAAATCGCATATTTTTGCTCAAAAAATGACATTTAATTTGCGCAAATTTTTTATTCAATACTTCGGGTATCAAAATAAAGGGCTTTAAAAGCAAAATAAAACAATGTTTATCATCTATATGGCTTTTGCAATACAGCTAAGTATTTTATTATTAAAATGTTGATTATTATGTCTCTATTATTGAAATTATACTACAGATTTGCGCAATATTTACTTATTATCCAATACCCGAAGAGTATCAAAATGAAGGGCTTTAAAAGCAAAAAGGGCTTTAAAAGCAAAATACAACAATATACACCATCTAAATGGCTTTTGCAATATAGTTAAGTATTTTTTTTATTAAAATGTTGGTTATTATGTCTCAATTATTGAAACGATACTACAGTATGTAGAGCAGAGGTATGTAGAGTAGGATGGAAATTAATATTTCAATCCTGCTCTACACAATAGAATATCGTTACAATATTGTAAGGATTTCCGATGATTGTTATTCTCAATTGAATAGTATATAAGAATGGTATTGCTTGAGGCATTGAATGGTTATGTGTAACATAATATACCTAACTACATAATACGATTTGTATTTATTAAGGTAACATTACAGAGATTTGAAATCTGTGCGTAGATACTATTGTTGAGAAATTCCACATATAATTTTACAAATATCTCGATGAAATTGTTAAGCTGTTTTCTTTTTAGTGTGTTTTAGAAAATGTATTTAAATATAATAACAATAATAAAGAAAATAACCACTTTCCATGTGGTGACGGAGTAAGAATACTATTCACCACTCCATATCTTACCCGTGGATGATCGTACGAGACGTTTAAGGGATATAAAATGCATATAACATCTATGCGAGAGAGAGGGGGACTCGAAACAAAACACTATACCAACACGTCTGACCAGCCCGGTATAGTGGGTTAATTTCCCTCCTATTACGGAGGAGGCCTGAGCCCAATAGTGGGACATTTATGGGCTGTGATGATGATGATGAAAGAAAATAAAAAAGGCAAAAAAGAATAAAAAACTACTAAGGATACCTACGTACCGAGCTCCGGCTTGTGTAGATTTGTTGCCTAAAATACTAACAAAACAATATTTTCAATACAAGAGATGCTCGTTTAAATTTAAAATATTTTCAATACAAGAATTGCTCGTTTAAAGGTATTAGATAGGAATACAATTTACCATCCCTATCTTGCGTGTAATTATCGTATAAGGTGTCTAAAGGATATGAGATAAAACATTTATGTCATCATTTTCCTGCCCTCATCCCACGCTAAGTGGGGTCGGCACAACACGTTCTTGCCTTCCACAATCTTCTATCAGCCATCATATCTGCACTCACAACTTTCATACACATACATTTATGTAAGAAACGGAAAACTTGAAACAAAATACTTTCGAGTTTTCAGCGTGGTATAATAGGTAACTTTTTCTGAAATTCTAGAGAAAGCTCGAGGCCATTAGTGGGACGAATACGAACTGTGATGATGATGAAGTATTAACTGACACTGATAGACTTCAGTAATATCGGGGTTGCCTAACGTAGATGGAGATACAAAGGTAATAAATTTGGATATAGTAATGGAAAGAGAAAGGGAGAGTTTTGGATCTCTGACTCTTTCATTTTCCGAACGAATCGTGGAAGCACATTGCTACTAATCAAAAGTCGATTTTTTTTTCCGGTTGACTATGGATGCGTCTCGCCCCGCCTAACCTAATGGTCCGGGGTGATGGAGGAGGCGGCGCGTGACCCCATAGACCCACCATGCAAACTTCTCTCGCCGTGCAAGCGAGCCACCGGTACCCGTTCTCTGTCTTTGGTGGCCCGCCCGGCTTGTACTACTACCCTAGATAAGTCAACCTATTTATTGTTGCAGGCAGAAAACTGTCAAGAGTACAGCCTAATATTGGCCCCTTTTATGGTGGGTCTAGGCACACCCTATCCAAGCCATGCGGGCAAACGCGCTTGTTATTTCAATTCAATAGATTAGCTTTTCGAATACCGTACCCAGTCAACAACAATAAATTTGAAGAGATTGCTCACACGTGATCGGCCACGCTGCAGGTCGCGGACTAAACCCCGCACCAATCACTTGCTTCAGAATAGCACTGACCTGAAGATAATTTTGTAATTATAACATATAAGCTACAGAATTAATTTATTTTACTTGAAGTCTATAATTACATGTAATTATAATAGAAAATATGTTTAATATCAAACGAAACAATTATGATATATGAAAATAGAACATTTCTAATAACTTATTTATATAAATAGCCATATCAAAGAATTAACATTGTAATGAGAATTTATAACGAAGCGTTTTTGTTAACGACTGTACAGATGACGTAGGTTTTAAGATATCTCAATATCTACCATGCCTAAAGTGGATTTGATTCCCACGCAAAACAATACTTTATACGGTCAATAAGTTATTCAAATTACAAATTGCAGTTGAGATGCACTTTATGTCCGTTAATGGCGGCATGTGGACCGATAACCTATCGTACTCCCTCCCTGTAGCCATTAGGCCGGCTACTGGTGCTGAATCGTTGACGTTCGTAGCCAAACTGCTTACAAAAATAGCTCTGCAATACAAAGGTTTTCTCTAGTGCAGGATGTTTCTTACTTCTTCTGTGTATGACGCTGAGTTATTTCCCGCTGATTATACCGTAATACGTAAAGATCGAGCTGGTGATGTAGGATGCGGAGGTGTACTCTTAGCTGTTTAAAACTGTTTTCCTCATAGACAAATAACCGATATCATAGGTATGACTGATGATAAAGAAATATTGTTTACGTTAATTACTTGGAAAAGCATTAAGTTAATTGTGAGTGTTGTCTATCTGCCGCCAAGTTACAATGATAAACAATACATAGACGTTTTAAATTGTTTAGAAAATGCTGTCATTAAATATTCAGAGTACCAGATTATAATAGTTGGTGATTTCAATCTTAATTCCTGTAGTTAATCAGTCAAAACTCAATTTGAAATGTTTTTAGATTACTGTAAGCTGCGACAGCATAATAAAATTACTAATAAATATGGATGCACATTGGATTTGGTTCTAACGACCCTTGAATCCAGTAACATTAATGTGATATGCGACACTGAACCTCTTGTACCATTGGATGTATACCACCCCGCCCTGGAGATAATGCTCAATTTACCTAAAAATTCTGTTATCAAGTGTCCACCATCCTCTCAGGCAAACTATGTTCCTAGCTTGGAATGGAATTTTCGCAAAGCAGACTGCCCTAGTCTATATTCTGCTATCAAAAACCTAGACTGGACTGACCTCTTTCATATAAAAGATACTAATGAGGCCGTTAACACATTCTACGACAAATTAAATAGTGTTATTAGCGATCATGTGCCTATGAAAAGACTGCCCCCTAATGATAAGTACGTATATCCATCCTGGTATACCAGTGAAATAATATACTATATAAAGTTAAAATATTTCCATCTAAAAATGCTCAGAATGTATGATCTACAGTACAATAAAGAACTATTCAAATATTATAGGACTAAGGTAAAAGAACTCATAAACACTGCTTTTAAAAATTATATAAACATGGTTGGCTCTAATATAGTTGAAGACCCCACAAATTTTTGGAGATATGTCAAAGAAAAGCGTAAAGACAGACAAGGAAAGAAAAATTTCATTCATGAAGGTAGGACACTTGAAGGTCAGGAAGCTGTTGATGCATTTGTTCATTACTTTGGCTCCATTTTTCATGCTAGAACTCCTACATTAGACCCGACTTTAGCTGAACAGGTAACTATTAAACATGATTGTGCATCCACAATTGTTATAGGTTGCATTAATCTTACGGACATAAGAAATGCAGCACGACGTCTAAAACCATCATCTTCTCATGGTCCTGACAGCTTACCACCTTATTTAGTTAAGGACTGTCTGTCCGCCTTTGAAGCGCCTCTCCTTTATATATTCAAACTCTCTCTACAACAATGTGTATATCCTAATAAATGGAAGGTCTCGAGGGTCACGCCGGTATCTAAAAGTGGATCTTCGAATAACATTACAAACTTTAGACCCATAGCAGTTTTATCTGTTTTTGGGAAATTATTCGAATCTATTCTTAATAACTATATTTTTAAACAAATCAATAGGCGTCTAGATGATTCACAGCACGGGTTTCGTCCCTTGCGATCTACACTAACGAACCATATCAAATTCACAGATTACATTAGTACCAAGGTGACGACAGGCTGCCAAATCGATGCAGCGTACTTTGATTTTACGAAAGCCTTTGACCTAGTAGATAATGATATTTTATTAACTAAATTTGTATCCCTAGGATTTAGCACGCATCTAGTCAGATTCATGGCAGATTACCTAAGAGATCGCAAGCAATATGTTAGAGTGGGTAACTATCAGTCGCATGAATACTACACACGATCTGGGGTAAGTCAAGGTAGTACCCTCGGTCCAACACAGTTTCTCATTATGATCAATGATCTGCCGAGTGTCCTTACCAAAGCACAATGTCTTATGTTCGCTGATGATCTCAAGTTATTTATCTCTGTCACCAATATTAGTGATTGTTTAGCTCTTCAGAACGATATAAACGAGGTGATTAAATGGAGTACAACCAACAATTTGTCGTTCAACACTACAAAATGTAAAACGATTACATTTACGCGGGGTCTCGTACTCCAATCACTACTACATATTATCTAGAAGGTGTTCCACTTGAGCGCGTCACCACTATCCATGATCTAGGAGTTACATCATCATCATCAACCTGCTCTTATCCCAATTTATTTGGGGTCGACGCAATATGTCTTCTCCTTCCATACAACTCTATCAGACGTCATCTCTGTGGTCACTCCTTGTCTATCCATGTCATGTTTCACGCAGTTCATCCATCTTTTCTTCGGTCTTCCCTTACCCTTTAAGCCTTCAATATTCATGCTTAAAGCTTTCCTCACAACATTACTTTCATCCCTTCTCATCACATGTCCATACCATGTCAATCTTTCACTCCTTAATTTTTCCGTCACTGGCGCAACTTTCAAACTTCCTCTTATATGTTCATTCCTTATTTTATCCATTCTTGTCACACCACACATCCATCTCAACATTCGCATCTCCGCTACATGCAGTCGTCTCTCATCCGTCGCTTTTATCGCCCAACATGCTGATCCATACAGTACAGCAGGTCTTATTAGGCTTTTATATATTTGGCCCTTTAATTTAAGGGGTACTTTGGGGTCGCATGTTGTACCCGTGACCTGCCGCCACTTCATCCATCCCACATCAATTCTGTGCTTCACCGCACGATCCAGGTCGCCATCGCTTTGGATAAGAGAACCGAGGTATCGAAAGTTCGAGCATACTGGGATAGGTACTCCATCTAAAGTTATGGGTGTAAAATTGGAGAGACCGCCGAAATCGCAGAACATGTATTCTGTTTTTGGTCTGCTGATTTTCAAGCCTACATTCTCCAACTTACAGCGCCACTTTTCCAGCATGCTCTGTACTTCAAGGCCCTCTTTCCCGACGAGAACAATGTCATCAGCGAATAGCATGCACCAGGGTGCCTCTTCCTGTATCTCCGATGTTAATGCATCCATTATCAACAGGATCTAGGAGTTACATATGATAGCAAAATAAACTTTCATAACCACATTGAAAATATATGTAAAGATGCTAATAAATCATTGGGCTTTATAATTAGAACATGTAGCCACTTTAATAATCCCACCATTTTAAAACTTCTCTACATGGCTTATGTACGCTCCAAGTTGGAATATAATTCAATACTTTGGGATCCACAAAGGAAAATTTATAGTGAGATGGTCGAAAAAATACAGCGTAAATTTTGTCGATACTTATATAAGCGGATATATGGATACTATCCTTTTTTGTATCCCTCTATGTTTGTATGTGGGATGGTCGGTTTTGATACACTGGAGCTGAGGCGTAAGTTTGCGCATATTATGCATTATTATCTGCTACTGGGTGGGAAGGTAGACAATCTATCGGTGCGTGAGTGCATATACCTGTATGTGCCTGATAACTACATGCGTGGTATTGGTCGAAGACAACATCGACTATTTGCCTGCCCGCCAACATGGCGGATTTGCCAAGCTAGTAATAGCCCTACTGGGAGGGCTATTATTCTAATGAACAACATGTTGAAAATGATTCCAGATGTAGATATATTTACTGATAGAACATGTGCAATAAACAACCAAATAAATAAATATTTAAATTGGGCGCTACGTTAAGTTTGGCTCTGTCTATGTATTGTTAATGTTATTTTATTTGTTAATTAAATATTAGATATAATAAGTAGATATTTAGATTGTGTAGTATAGCATATAAGCGTTTTGGTTTTAACTGTAAGCTTTTATGTTTTTGAATAAATAAATAAATAAATGTGTGCTTAAAAAATATATTATATTATTCAATTAAATAATATGAATATCATAGGAGGATCCTTTCATCCAATATTCTGCAGTGTAACCAGTGTGTTACAAGCGATGACATATGGTACTGAAACGTAGTCGCTAAATGTAGGCTTCAAAAAAAAGGCTCAAAATCATTAAGCGTCTTTTACATATCACGCTAAGCTATACTCGATATTTTTCTACGTTATAAAATCTAGTATATGGAAAGCCATGTTTAACTGACACAGCCTGAAGCACTAGAACGTAAAACTGACATGGTCAGGCTACATTACTCCTCAAACGGACAATCATTAGAGAAGAAAAGTTCGCGAGTAGCGACCACAAACTGGATGACGCTTTGGATGACCTTCCACTAAGTGCGGTGACGACATTTTAAAAGTCTCAGAAAGACGTTGTATGCAAATCCCATAGGACTGTTCTGAATGACATTCTCATGGGGAGACCTGTGATCAACAATGGAAACATACAGGCTAATAGATGGATGGATATCAAACGAAAATACACAAATCTTCTTTTCAGCCAACAGACTTGATACTATTTATAATGGACCTCCTTAATGGCCTAGTCAATTTGCGGTGAGGATTAATATTGAAGGTTTAGGGACCGCATGCTGCTCTTCTATATTCCCGAATGATATCAACAGGGTATGACTAGATTATAAACTGTCGGAAATGAAACATATCGACCTCGTCGATAATAAAAAGGATATAAACCTATTATTCCGCTTGATTTAATAGTGGCAAGACCACGCTGTTGACAGTTCCCTGTCTACAGCTGCGGACCGGTCCGTCTGGGGTAGTACCACACTCTCGCAAAAGATCGACGTCTGAGTAATTGCAATGTGCTATTTTGCTTCGTTCAGTGAGCGACAGAGTCAGAAGCCCAACTGGGTCAACAGGTCCATGGGCGGCAGTGACACTTACCATCAGGTGTGCTGCTTGCTCATTTGCCACCATAAGCAATAAAAAAAAGATTTATATCCGCCTATGAGCCATTTTGCCCACATTGATACCAAATTACTAAAATTAATTAATTACACAGGCCAAAATATTCTGCGAGAATGTGGTAATTGGACGAGTCGATTTATTCGTGACTAAAGTTAGAAAACTACCACCTACTATTAAAATAAGTGAATATTTAGAAATGTTCGTTCATGATTTGAATAGTCACATCACGTGTTCATTAATAGTCATGCAAAGGCGTCTTTCATTGGCTAAAGCATAATGCCAAATGTAGAACTTACCATCGCACGCACGAAGTTTGTAAATGGCAACATTAACTTTTGGTGTAATAGAAAAGGTTCGGTCCCTTTTGTTGTACAAGTAATTTCATTTTGGTTGGTCACCTCATCACCTTGATGTTTATACCGTTCTTCTAATCTATATACGTGTATAGAAATTACTAATATACATTCTTTATAAGACTCATGATCAACTGACAATCCTTTGTAGTCCGCAAATAAAAAGAATAATGAAAATATATGTATAACTAAAAGGTGTATGAACTATTTGTTATTGTTTCTCATAATTCTCTAATAGTGCCGTGGTAAATGACAAGAACCTTTTACACATACTTTCGTCTAATCGCTGACTTAGATCTAAATCTGGGCAAATATTTTTTTTTATTGCTTATGGTGGCAAACGAGCAAGAAGCACACCTGATGGTAAGTTTCACTGCCACCCAAGGATCTTTGCAATACCAAGGGTATAGTTTAGGCCGATACCAATAAAATCCCCAAACCCACTCACTTGGGCTTCCGGCTGTCTCGCTCACCGAACGAAGCGTAAGCAGTAAAGCACATTGCCATTACTCAGACGTCGATCTTCTGCGAGAGTATGGTACTACCCCGGACGGCCAGCCAGCGGCTGTAGACAGAGAACTGTCAACAGCGTGGTCCTACCACTATTAAAATTATCTGACCAACGCGGTATTACATGAACTAGTAGTAGCACTAGGTCATAACCACTTCTATTATGGAGACGGCTTAAACCCAGCAATGGAACCTATATGAATTGAGATAATGATTATAAAGTCCGCCAGTAAAACAGAATAAGTTAATAGTTTTGAAATATTATAAAACTATTTTTACGGATTCTATCGAACCGAACCGAACGAACGTCTGGTTAAGAAGATATACAATGCGAAAGTGGATGGATGTAGGTACCGGGGGAGACCGAGACTCACCTACCTAGACCAGATCGATCATGTACTGAAGGAAGGTGGAGTCAAGAGTCTCCGAAACCGGCGAGCGTGTATGATGAGAATTATGAATGTTGAGGAAGCGAGTGAAGTATGCAAGGATAGAGTTCTCTGGCACGCTGTTCTCTCTGCCTACCCTGCAAGGGACATGCCATGATGGTATGTATGTATGTATGTACTATCGCGTTTGTATTTGATTCTTATTTTCACGAAGTTTCAAACACTTTACAGCATTCATGATTACAAGAGAACTGAGGTATCTCACGTCCAATAAGTCATTGTTATTACAGAGATTTATATCTACCAGCTACAGTATCAATTCTGAAATTTTGACCACAGTTTTAATACAAATTCTTTGCCCGTACAAAGAGAACATTTTTATACATGATTAATATACATATTTTTGGAGTTTCTCCTTAAGAATCGATTTTCATATAAGGCGCCCGGTATGAGAAAAATTTGAGGAGTAAAATCTAGTGATCGAATGACCTCGTTACGTTTTTGGTGCGCAACCTATTCTGCGCACCTTTCACTTTCTGACGTGAGATAATACTTCACTAAACAGTTTTAATAAATGTAAATAAAAATGTATATATTATTTTTAGTCAAATGAGCTTTTTTTGCGCCTGTTTTGATAATCGTACTTAAGGAACAAACTCCAGTCGTGCGTCAGAGCTGACACACACGCTTTTTTTTATATTCTTTATGATCAGTTACTATTAAACATTTAATTTATGATAATTATTATATTGTGGCAATGTACTAGTTTAAAAAACTAATAAATCTATTAAGCTACCAGCGGATCAGAACGCGGCCACACTGAGAAAGATCTGACAAGAAAACCCAGTAAGCCTAATGCTAATTACTGACTTTTGGGAGGCGGCCAACTTTATCTTACTAAAATTAAATAATTTAATATTTAGTAATAAAGTTAATCCTTACTAATACACTCATTTGCAAAAAAAACGGGCGGTTTTGATTTTCATTCATATTTAAAAAGATACAATACCAAAAAGGTTTCAATCGTTTGTACACGTTACTGGCCGGTTTTAAAAATGCTGTGGTATTTAAAAAAGTACGTTCTAAATTCAATTTTTCATTTGATGTTCATTTTTACAGAAAACCCCTTTTTATCCTACATTTTTGGCGCGAAGTTCCAGAAGTTAACATCGACTTTCATAACTTTTATTCAATTTTTATCGATTAATTTCATATCCTTGACTGTCAAAGCTTTATTTAATGCTGTTTGGCTGTATCAAAAATGGTAGATAAAGTGGTAAAAGCTACCAAAATTATCGCGCTGCTTGAAGAGGGTTGCAGCCAATGTTTCGTGGCTAGGAGGCTAAATGTTAGTCGCTCGACAGTCCAAAGGACCTGGCAGCGATATCAGGAGACTGGTTCCGTCGAGAGAAGGCCTGGTTCTGGAAGAAAACCATGTACCCAACTACGGGATGATCGTTTTCTTGTGAGTCGCGCATTGAGAAATCGCAAATCTTCGTATGTGGATCTTAAGAACAACCTCCAAGAAGTAAGAAATGTGCATATTAGTCTATGGACGGTCAGGAGGAGGCTTCTCGCTGCCAATATACGCAGTCACCGCCCGGCCCGCGGCCCCAAATTACTCCGTGAGCACAGAGTTCACAGGCTTAGGTTCGCTAGAAATTGTGAATCATGGACTCAAGACGATTGGAATAGGGTTTTGTTCTCTGATGAAGCCAGGATATCTCTGTTCGGTGAAGATCGACGTCGGCGAGTGCTAAGAAGACAAGGAGAACGCTTTGCAGAGGCATGTTTTGAAGAAATCACACCTTATGGTGGGGGCTCTGTTATGTTTTGGGCAGGAATAAATTCAATGGATCGTACAGAGTTAGTCTTCATTGAAAACGGCTCACTGACTGGGCATCGATACATAACGGAAGTTCTAATTTCTCATGCACAACCCGCATTGGCCGCTCTAGGTGAAGACTCAATTTTTATGGACGACAATGCTCGCGCCCACCGATCCCGCGATGTTAACCTTCCTATACCCGCGTCAAATACAATAACACATATACCCGCGGCGGTCTCCGGGACCGATAGTTCTAACGTTTACTAAATAAATAGCTATCATTATAATCACACTAAAATGTAATTTATGATTAAAAAGGACTTTTTCACAATCAATATAAACGAAATTTATGGCAATATTAATGTTTATTACTGACTAACAGTCTTTTTATTACAGCCTTTGAAAAACAGTACTTATTCTTATAAACTACATAAATTGCAACACAAAATATCTCTTCTTAAAACAAACAAAAAAAAAACACTTAAATCTTGAAAATAACTAAATAAACAATAAAAGGCTACAGATTAATTTTCCTCTGATGGTCCACCATAGCAGTCAGAGCACACCATAATTGCATGTTCCTTACAAAAATATTTCTTGCAAGTAGTGCAGTTATATCTCGTCTTGCGATTTTTTTTGGAGCTGCAATAATAGCAACGACCCGTTTTATTATTATTTGTAGTTGCTGTGGACTCTGGACCATCTAATTTACAAATTTCAGCAAGTCTTTGTCTTATGAGTCTTGGTAAATGTGTGTTTGTACTACGTCGCCTCAGATGTGGATTTATGAGATCATATGTTAGAGCTTCCAAAAATGATCTGCGAATGATTTTTTTGTTGGGGTTATTGTGGACATATATGACGTATGAATTTATTCCTGACACATTCATTAGACTATAAAATATCACCATGGGTCATCTGTTCGTGCCCCTTGCAACATTGAGTTAAGTTAAGTTTCGCACATTTTGTCCACGGTATCAACGCCTCCTTTGGTTGCATTGTAGTCCATGATTATTTCAGGTTTTTGAGTATTCTCATCAATGATTCCGTTGTCATGCATACTAGACACAAGCAATACATTTTTATTTTTTTTGGGCACGTACGAAACCAGAGTACAATTGCCTCGATAGCCAAATAAGCTGGATTTCTCCATTCGGCCTCGGATTTCAATGAATTCTTTGGGCAACTCTTTTTTATTTTTTCGAATAGTGCCGATTATTGTCAACCTATACTCTTGCTCCAGTTTATCAATCAAGGGCAGACTTGTAAAAAAATTATCACATGTAATGTTACGGCCAGTATTATGAATAATATCACTAAGGCGTAAAACCAAAGCCAACGATGAGTTATCCTGCGAATATGGGCCTTCATGCTGTTTTCCGACGTAAACTTCCAAGTTGAATGTATAAAACATTTTAGCATCTGTCATTGCATAAATTTTTATACCGTATTTGTTGGGTTTAGACGAAATATATTGTCTGAAGCCGCAACGACCTCTGAATGCCTCCAGTTTCTCATCGATCGTGACAAACTGCGATGCACTGTAATATTTTTTGAATGATGCTACAATCTCATCAAACAAGTCTCTAATGGGAGCTAATTTGTCTACAGAGATTCGCGCATCCCGTGTATCTTTGTCGTCGAAACTTAGACACCGCAAATTTTCGAAATTCGCTGTCAGAATCGCCCTCTTGTTCAGTATCGCTTTTTTCAGCCTCTATTTCCACATGATCCTCGAAATCACTGTCGTTTTCGTCACCATAGTTAGAATCTGAATCATTCTCCTCTAAAATCAGTCTTATTCGCTCTTCGTCCATTTTGAGATAATAATTTAACCTGAAAGTAGTTTGAAAGTATATTATAAAATAGTAATTGAATAATAATATAAGAAATCATTGAAATTATAGGACTAATGAAACACAGCACTTACCTTAAACTGTAACGGCTATACCCGCGTCGGTCTCCCGGAACAACCGGTGTCATGTACTGTCACACGTCTTACCTGCGCAAGCGCTCGCGCTACACTAAACACACGCCGGCGACGATTCACGCAGCTAGCAGTGAGCCCAATGTGCTAACATTTTCCGTTAATAAGAAAAAGACGCAAACTAAAACTGTCGGTCTGACAGACCAATACGCGGGTATAGGAAGGTTAATGCGTATGTGCAAGAGGTCGGCATTCGTCGTTTGGATTGGCCAGCTCGAAGTCCCGACCTCAATCCCATAGAGCATGTCTGGGACGTTCTGAAACGGCGTGTGAGATCAGTACACCCGGCTCCGCAGACCATCAGAGAGCTGAAGAATGTGATTACTGCGGAGTGGGAACGTATTCCGCAAGCAAGTATCCGGGATATACTCGCTAGCATGCCCAGACGAATTCAAGCTGTGATTTTAGCTAGAGGGGGTCACACTCGATACTAAACATTTATCTGCTTTTACTTTATTAAAGAAAAACAAACAAAAAAACTTTTTTATTTTTACTTCATGAGCATATGCACTACTAGCGAATATACACTACTAGCGAGGTTTAGCATTATTTCCCATAAATTGTATCTAAATTTTATGAAATACTGATGAAAACGATTATTTTCTTATTAATTTATCAAATTGTGTGGATAAAACTACCTATAATTATCAAACAAAGAAATATTAACATTTGAAATGGTTCATTGCTTAGGTGCCCGTTTTTTTTGCAAATGAGTTTATTATAAATGCGAAAGTAACTCTGTCGCTCTTTCACGCCAAAACTACTAAACCGTTCTAAATGAAATTTGGTGCACAGATAGTCTAGATCTTGATAAAGGACGTAGACTACTTTTTAATGCAAAAAAGTTGTTGTAAAGGGGGATGAAAAGTTGTAAGGAAGTATAGTTATATTGAAACTTATTTTTAGGCGGTCGATTAAATATAAATAAATATGACATTAAAATTTTGTAAAAAATTTACCCTTAAAGTAGTAGTAGAAAGTAACCTTTTACGCGGGCGAAGCCGCGGGCAAAAGCTAGTATATAATAAATGAATGTAATCATAAAACAATATAAAGAAGGAAGAATAATAATATAAACAATATTTTAAAAGGCAATCTGCTAAGACTTCTACCGAAATGGCGTCTTTTCTTTCGCTGACAATACAGACAAGGATCGAATCTTCAGACGTTTCAATGGAATTATTTTATTTGCTTATCTTAATATCGTTTTCGCATCCATTAGCGATGCTATAAGTCAAAATATTTCCGTAAGATATCTTTAGGGATTTGAAAAACAATGCATTTTCTTTCAAGTTACAAATATCAATTTCATATTTAAGAATATGCCTAACAAGTAATTGATAATCTTTTATTGTAATGTCGAAGCAGTGTTGTGATTTCAATCCTCACATAGGAAAGTTTTTAATCCAATCCAATAATGATTATTCTGATTTTGGATGTTCTTTAAGTTCCATCTTACTGCTCATATCCGTTGCACTATTAGTTTCTAACCTTCACAGTAATGATGGTCATGGGAGGAATAAGGTGTTTCATGTCCAAAAGTTATCTATGTACTAATTTTCATTCAAATTTGTTTAACGGTTTACGCGTGATTATTGTATCAAACATCTTCACAAATTCAAAATAATATTATTAGATGAAAAATTATGTCACAAGCGGGATTCGAACCCGCGCCTATTGGGATTTCGGCCCAATCGTGCTGCCACTACACCACCGTGACTAATTGTAGGACATGCAAATTTCAAAGGTGGTGTAGTTTGGGCCGGAATCCCAATAGGCGCGGGTTCGAATCCCGCTTATGACATCATTTTTTCATTTCGTAAACGGGTTTTATAAATAATTAAGCATATTAAATGCTAAATTTCAGTAATTTAAATATTATTAGATTTACAGGTTGTTTTTTATTTTACAAAAACAGAAATATTAGATTACGACAGCATTAGGAAGTATTTACTGATGGGTGATCAATCAAGTATAGATGACGCCACGCCTTTCCATTCCAACTTTTTTATGTCATAGCCTCGCATATCTTCTTATTTAACCAATATATATAAATCAAATAATAACTGCCATGAAGTTTTGACTAATGGCTGTCGTTATTGTGTGTTTAGTTATCAATATTTTAGTAGATTTATTGGCATATATACATATACTAACTGTTAGAGTTACTGCCATCCATGGACCTTTGTAACACCAAGGGTCGGTAGGCCGCTGCCTACCAATAAAACCCCAAACCCACCCCAGTTGGGCTTCCGGCTCTCTCGCTCACCGAACGAAGCGCGCAATAGCACATTGCCATTACTCAGTCGTCGATCTTCTGCGAGAATATGGTACGTGACGTATGGCCCTATAACCCACCGTATTCCCCCCGTCGTCATTGGGCCGGCCACTGGTACGGCGGGAAAGTCACAGACAATCAAGTCATAATTTCCACCTGGCCGGTATTAGAATTTAGTTCAGCAAACCAACTTTTTACCGCTGTAAATCGCTGTAAGCACTAAGTCTGATTATGGTCTAACCTCATATTTAGTTTTGTTATTAATATAATTATAAAGTGTAACATGTTTTACTTAACTTAAATTTTTGTGGTTTACGTTTGTAGCTTTGTTTGTAAATGAACAGAAGAATCGTGGCAGAAGCAAAAAAAGCTGGATGGGGTGTGTGAAAGTTGTAAGTGCAGATGTGACGGCTGATAGAAGCGTATGGAAGGGTAGAACATGTTCCCGCGAGGGTGAACCGCCGGGCGGGCCACCGAAGTTAAAAATCGGGTCCCGGTGGCCCGCTCGCACGGCGAAGAGAGAGAAGTTTTACGGTGGGTCTATGGGGTCACGCGCTGCCTTCTCCGTCACCCCGGACCGATTTGGCGGGGCGAGACGCATCCATAGTCCACCAAAAAAAAAAAAAAAAGCGTAGAACATGTTGTGCCGACCCCATTTAGCGTGAGAAGAGGGCAAGCAAATGATGATGACGTTTGTAGCTTTGTACGTGATGTTGGTCGTGTTTGCTTGTAAATCTCTGATTCAGATAACTGCGAGAATTTCCAGCCATAGCTTTTTATATAGCATTTTAAAAATATGGTCCCTAATCCCAAGGGAATGCACTGTAGTATTAACATGTCCTTTAAAAAGTTGATAGAGTGTTTAATTTCAAGTTTTCCTTCTCTTGCACAGATGTCATATACATATTATTCCTTAATCGTTTTTTACCATACCCACTGGTAAGAGAAGGGGTAGTGAATTTTATTCTTACTCCGTCACTACACGGAAAGATTCCGTAGTAGATTATTGGATTAATTTGAAGCAAAATATTAAATTTCATTATTATAATGTATTTTCCGTGTGGTGACGGAATAAGAATACAATCCACCACCCCTTATCTTACCCGTGGATGATCGTAAGAGACGACTAAGGGATATAAAATGCATATAACATATATGCGAGAGAAGAAAATCTTGAAAGAAAATCCTATACCAACACGTCTGACCAGCGTGGTATAGTAGGTTAATTTCTCTCCTATTACGGAGGAGGCTGGGGGTTAACAGTGGGACATATATGGGCTGTGATGATGCTGATGACAATGTGAAAGTTTGTGAAGATTTTGTTTAAAAAAGTTTGAATATTTGCATACAGCAACGGAAGGCAGGCTCCTGTTCTCTCATTGTAACCCACAGTGCTAGCCGTATTAAGATGTGATGTTATAAGGTTTTATTAATAAATAACCTTTCCTTGCATTATCATAGTAATATACATCCATCCATCCATCAGCCTATAAACGTCCACTGTTGGACATAGGCCACTCCACGAGAATGGCATTTGCAACGGTCTGTAATATACATAAAATTTAAGTATTAACCTTTTTTTTTTGCCGTGGACTATGGACGTGGTCGCGTCCCGCAAAATCGGTCCGGGACGTTGGAAAAGGGGGCGCGCAACCCCATGGACCCACCCTGCAAACACCTCCATTCGCCGTGCGAGCGGGCCACTGGTACCCGATATTTGTCTTCGGTGGCCAATTTAAGTATTAACTTAAGTTTTTCTCAAATAAAACAAATTCAATATTAAATAGTTCAACTTAGATTAGTTTAAGTTGTTACTTTTTTCGGACGTCACGAAATACACACGTTTTGTTTTTTTTTTTTTTCATCTGTAAGCATCCTTAACGAATAATAGTACTAATAATAAGCAGATAAAAAAGGGAATATTTATGGGATACCACTTTCATCATTCTCTTACTCTTATCGCAATTACTTGGAGGCGATACAATATGACTCTTTTTTCATAGTACATATTGTAAAAGTTATTGGCAATAGTTTTACGACCGGCCGCCTGCCACACCTCAACCCTCCTTGTGAATGTAATCGTTGACAAAACGCCATTAGCTGGAACTGGTTCAGATCGTTATATGGCTCTTAGTCGTCTTTTACGACAGCCACGAGCAAAGTAAGGGTTGGTGGTATTCGTAGCCGCTACCACACAGCTATCAGTTATAAGATACCACTTGATAAATATTAATTTGAAATTTTAATATTTAATGTACAGATTTTTGTATTACGGATATAAGTGCCTTAATACAATCAATTGGATTGAAAATATTAATATTAGCTATGAATGCGATGTCCAAAAATATGAATTTATGAATAATATTGAATGAAATATGTTTTCTAAATTAAATGGTTCGACGAATAAACGAAATTTTATTTGAGTTTATTTGAAATATTTGTAAGTACAGGTCTCTGTAGAGACATAGAAATTTTTCTTTAATGACAGAACGTTGCTCTAAGTAATAAACCTTTATCTCAATAAAGACGTCACAAATATACAAATTAATAGCTACAAATAACATTTAGACTCAGAACAAATTTGTTAAGAACACACAAATAATTGTCTGGCTTTGATATCGAACTCACGACATACAGCACGAGAGGTCATCGTTAGATCAATCTGCCATCATTGAAGATTCCCATGTATCAGAATACTATGAGTGACCACACCAGCCAATTATTGAAATCATAAAAACCAGCTGAGGAATAAAAAGAGGAAGGAAAAAATAGAATATCAATAGACGATCTCTTCGGCACTCCGTAAAAGCGCGGAAGGGACCGCTGTGGTTTTAGTGGGTATTTCGGTCGAATTAGCTGGCCGGCGAGTCCCACACCCCCTCGTCTGTCACCGGCGAGGGCTAGTGCGTAAATGCATTTCCATAGCGAGAAAAAAAAAAGGTCGTTATAAGGCTCTTAATCGTCTTTTACGACATCCACGAGCAAAGTAAGTGTTGGTAGTATTCGTAGCCGCTACCACACTGCTTGATGATTAGGGAACGTAATATGCATATAATGTCCTTTCCTTCTGTGAAATAAAATCCTATAAAAATCTGTCAGATTATCG
Source organism: Lymantria monacha (assembly GCA_905163515.2). Lineage (NCBI taxonomy): Eukaryota > Metazoa > Arthropoda > Insecta > Lepidoptera > Erebidae > Lymantria > Lymantria monacha. The sequence continues at coordinate 5,210,198 of LR991105.1, read as the reverse complement.
TGGTATAATAGATTAATTTGCCTCCCATTTAGGAGAAGGTTCGAGCCCAGCAGAGACATATATGAACTTGAGATGATAATAATAATACATTAATTTTTACGGTCGTGATCCTGCCAGATACAAAATATTTTATCCGACGTCCTCGAATATTTTTTTTAAGCAACTATTTTCTTACTTTAAACAAAATAATTGCTTTTAAAAATATCAAATACGTTTAAACGAATGTTTTTTCTTGACATATATATTATAATATTATCCTATAAGTGCAATGTGAGAAAAATACAATCATTTTTATGTTTGAAAAGTGCTTGATTTTCATATGTTGAGACAAGATAGAGCAAGACCTCAACGCTTCGCTTATGAGGCGTGCAATAATAGTAATAATAGTGACATAATCTCTTGTTTTATCATTGACCTACCTCCAATAGTGGACATAGAAAATCTGATATCCTAAATAGTGATATATACTATGTAGTTAGATATTTAAAACATTCATAGTTTTTCAAAGCACAGAGTTTTCTAAAACTTTACAGACAGCCAACTCACGACTTCGATGGCACGAGATTTTTATTTTTTTATTTTATTACTTTTGGTGACAAACGAGCAAGTAGCACACCTGATGGTAAGTGTTACTACCGCCCATGGACCTTTGCTATACTTGGAGTATAGCTAGGCCGCTGCCTACCAATACAAACCCCAAACCCACCCAATTGGTCTTCCGGCTCTCTCGCTCACCGAATGAAGCGCAACAGCACATTGCCATTGCTCAGACGTCGATCTTCTGCGAGAGTGTGGTACTACCCCGGACGGACCGGCCCGCGGCTGTAGACAGAAAACTGTGTCCTACCACATTTGAATTGAATTAAAATTAATAAAGAAAATATAAAATATAAACTACGTCGTTTGATTTTGAGACAAAATATTCATAAATTATATTTTCATTGACTTTCACTTTATGACCTTTAAAATACTTCGAAGATTAATTTGCCTATTGTAATATTATCAAGTTTATTAATATTTATTTATTCATAAAAGTCAGCATATAATTTCATGCGTTCATTAAATCTGATCACAATCTATGTTGTGTATTTTAATTTAGTATTATGATATGCTTTGTATATTTGTTATATTGTATTCCAAAAAGTTAGATCGCTCTTTAAGTCACAAAAGATAGCGAAACTATAAGTAAATTTTTCTTCTTGCTCTTTTCTTTAGTCCTCTTTAGGGTTCCGTACCTTAAAAGGAAAAAACGGCACCCTTATAGGATCACTTTGTTGTCCGTCCGTCCGTCTGTCTGTCTGTCAAGACCCTTTTTTTCTATTCTTTGATATCAAAAAGTTATCATGCAGGTATACTTAACATTTTGTTAAAAGTTTCTTGTTTATTTTAGTATTCATTTCTAATTATTTACCTTAGTCGTTTCTTATAAAAACCTGCCCAAGAGCCAAAAAATAACATTTTATATTGTTTTTTTTTAAAGTGACTTTATTCTTTCTTCTTCCAGGCCATTGGCAATATTTTATTCTTTAACCAACCTGATGATACCTTCTTTTAATTACTTATTATATGCTGATGGTATTACTGCGTATATTAAGATATTACATCTACATGGTAAACTTTATTATATCTTCATCCATTCTTCTCTATTCCATTCATGACCACCGATATCTACTGGGCGGTATATGCTTATCAGCACGATTATCGAGCTAGTTGGCAATTACAGTTGCTGTGTTACTCAGAATAATGCCATTTGTATGAATTCATTCTCCTGAAGATTCCTTATCAAATTATTACGACTATGGGGTAAATAAGTAGTAAATATATATTTCCGTGTGATGATAGAGTAATCGCTCTCTTCGATCTTACCTGTGAATGATCGTAAATGTGGACAAAGAGATAAAATATGCATATAACATTTTTGTAAGAGAAGGAAAATTTGAAATAAAGTACTATATCAACATATCTGACCAGCGTGGTATAGTAAGTCAATTTCCCTCCTGGTATGGAAGAAGCTCGACCTCAGAAGTAGGACATACTCGTATATGAGCTGGTATGACGAATAAGTAAATATATCGCCGCTACAACATTTAACTTGGACCTACACTTTAGGTTTGCGAGGGTTGGATAAAAAATAGCAGGACCGAAGCTTAGTCCTGAATACAAATCGTCAGTTAGAAACGTTGTTTGAACATTGTAATAATATCCATTCTAAACTATACCAAAATTTTCTGTTATATAGTATAAATACATACAAATATATCTAATATAGGCCTGAATCCATTACTATAAAGAAAGGGTCCATATGTTCAAACAAGCTGTGCCAGCATCTTCGTTTGCGAAGATTAATATTTTTTTAAAGATAATACTCGACACTAAGGAAATAATCCTGGTATTGCAGGGGACTTTACAAATATAATTTCATCTCAACTCATATATGCCCCACTGTTGGGCTCGAGCCTCATCCATAATGGGAGGGAAATTGACCTAATATAACACGCTGATCAGACGTGTCGGTATAGAGTTTTGTTTCGATTTTTCCATATCTTGCATAGATGTTATATGCGTTTTATATAGGTACCTTAGTCATCTCATACGATCACCTACGGGTAAGAAATGGGGTGGTGAATTGTATTCTTACTTCATCACCACACGAAAAATATATAATTTGAATTACATAAATTACACAGAACAACAATTCATAAATTATAAAAAGTATTGTTCTGCGTGAGAATCGAACTCACGACACTGGAACGTTATGATCTTAACCAATATACCATCTATGTACTTAATATTTAACGTTATTATTTTATTTTAATATTCACGTAAATGATATTTGTATTAATATACTAATATCATCATTGTTAATATTCCTAATACATCAAATATATTTTTTGTTTTCACAGCAGTTGTCATGATACGATGACTACGTAGAACGCTTGATACCCGACGTCCGATTGTTATAAAACCTAGCCGAATTTGCTAACGTCTACAGCTCTATTCCCAGTCGCAGCGTTATTCATTATAACACTCTTTTGATTAACAAGCTATCTTAAAAAAAAAGTTTTCTGTAATTTAATTGGTAGTTCCTGAGATTAGAGCGTTCAAATCAACAAACAAATTCTACTTTTTTTTGTAATTGTCATGAATACAATATTATATAGCACGCTTGATGGCTAGCCCATAACATTTTTCAATAAACAGACGAACTACCACATATTTTTTCTTTTGGAATACAATTGAAAAAATTGTTCATATATATTAATGCGAGTAAAACCATGGCTATAGCCAGTTCTGCAAATCAAATAGACAACATTTGAAACGGTAAGTGGGTATCTTAAGCATTATGCCATCTGCCTAATCAAAAATGAATTTTATATTGGTAGGACCACGCTGTTGACAGTTCTCTGTCAACAGCCGCAGCCCGCTCCGTCCGGGGTAGTACCACTCTCTCGCAGAAGATCGACGTCTAAGTAATGGCAGTGTATTATTGCGCTCATCATCACATTACTTGCTCGTTTGCCCCCACGAGCAATTAAAATATAACATAGAAATAAAAATATACAATAATTAGAGAATCTGCATAGAAATAATATTGAATTCGAGTTGATTTTAACCATAAATACATCGTTGTTTCACCAACCACAGTTATAACGATGAAATTTATCCTTTGGGTTCGGTTGTAAATCAATTGTAGGCGTTTTCGGTCGAGTGTAGATGGTAATTTGTATTCTGTTACCGAACTGGATAATGTTCAGCGTTGAATGTGTTAATTCTATGGGTCAGAAATAAGATAGGTTACGTTTGGAAAATTTATTGTGTTTGAAAATTAAGAGTATTATTCTTTAGAGCAAGTTTTTTTTTTATATTCTTTTTACTTTTTTAAGTTATTTTATGATCATTTTCGCTCATATACGTCTCAATGCTGGTCTCCAGCCTCTTTTGTAATAGAAGAAAAATTGACCAACTATATCAATTTTTTTTTTTTTTTTTATTGCGGTGGACTATGGACGTAGTCGCGCCCCGCCAAATCGGTCCGGGGCGACAGAAGAGGCGGCGCGCAAACCCATAGATCCACCCTGCAAACACATCTCTTCGTCGTGCGAGCGGGCCACCGGTACCCGATCTTTGTCATCGGTGGCTCGCCCGGCGGTTTACCCTTGCGGGTTCCTCTCATTTCGACGCCCCGACAGCTTTCGCCTTCGGGACGTCGTCCTCACGCGGTGGCCCCACGTTACTATATCATACTGGTCATATATCAATTTCCTTCAAGGTCAATTTACTTCAAGTTTTCTTTCTCTCTATGTTATCTTACATATTATATCTCTTAGCCGTCTTTTATTACATTCATGGGAAATATAGATGATGGTGAATCATAAATATTATTCATACGAATGATTCTTGATGCGATGAATGCCGGCAGCACGCACGAAAAAATCTCACTTTACGCCTGAACCGAGCGTGCAAGCGACAGCGCGAAACAAGAAATATAAAGAGGCACGATCGGTTTAAGTGCTTTCATAATGACAGGTCAAATAGTTTCTAAATTTAGCGATGTCATATATATAATAGTGGTACGACCACGCTGTTGACAGTTTTCTGTCTACAGCCGGGAGCCGGTCCGTCCGAGGTAGTACCATACTCTCGTATAAGATTGACGTCTGAGTAATGGCAATATGCTATTGCGCTTCGTTCGGTGAGCGAGAGAGCCGTAAACCCAACTGCGTGGGTTTGGGGATTTTATTGGTAGGCAGCGGCTTAAGCTAAGCCCTTGATATTCCATCAGGTGGGCTGCTTGTTCGTTTGCCACCAAAGGCCATAAAAAAAATAAAAAGAAAAACAATGTATAGATGTAGATAACATTCTTTAAATATTATATTCTACAAGCATAAAATATTACGAGGGGTGTTTTGGTGAGAATGTGAAATTGTCACGTAATTCAACTAATATTATAAATGTGAAAGTGCTGAAATTTGTGAAAATATTTGAATGTTTGTTACTCTATCACGCGTTAACTGTTAAACAAATTTAAATAAAAATTATGACACAAAGAGACCATTTCCTGGATTAACACGGGATACTTTTTATCCCAGTAATGTATTACCTTGGGATAGTTTAATGATACATTTTTATAACGTCACTTATACGCGGGCGAAGCAGCGAGTTAAAGCTCGTATAAGTAAAACTCTTTTAAGGGTTGCTTTTACCGCTGACCCACTCGCACGGCGAAGAGAGGAATTTTGCATTGTGGGTCTATGGGGTCACGCGCCGCTTCTTCCGTCACCTCGGCCGTCAAAAAAAAAAAAAAAAAAAGGGTTGCTTTCTTACGATAAAATGTTTATGTGATTGGACTTTTAAAGACTGGTACGATTTTGATGACTTTTCTTGTCCCGCCATTTAATATAACCGATAGGTACAAAACGATGAAGGCATTGTTCATTTTAACATTTTCGCAAACTGACTCATTGAAGCCGAAACGTAACTAGAAGCATGAAATTTTGATAGTAATTTCTTTTTGTAACGTAGAGACTCCATAACAAAGAAGTTTAGAAAGTTAAATACCAAATACCAATGAAATACAGTTAAAAGTTTCATCATCATCATTACAGCCCATAAATGTCCCACTGCTGAGCTCGGACCTTCTCCGTAATGGGAGGTAAATTAACCTACTATACCGCGCTGGTCAGACGTGTTGGTATAGGGCTTTGTTTCGAGTTTTCCTTCTCTCACATAGATGTTATATGCGTTTTATATCCCTTAGTCGTCTCGTACGATCACCCACGAGTAAAATATGGGGTGGTGAATTGTATTCTTACTCCGTCACCACACGGAACTTTTATAGTACATATTGTAAAAGTTATTGGCAATATTTCTATTACCGGCCGCCTACGTCAATCCTCTGTCGCGGTGCGGGCCGACGACGAGCAAGTCTCCGTAAGGAGACTAGGCAGAGTATTGGAAGTGGCCCGAAGGGGAGTCACTCAGCGGTAGAGAGAAGATCTGGAGTCCCCCGTAGCAGGGCGGGCGACTGTGGAGGCGGTTGCGCCACATCTCCACCGCTGGATTAATAGAAGGCACGGCAGCCTAAGCTTTAGGATGGTGCAGGTGCTTACCGGGCATGAGGTCTTTGGTAAGTACTTGCACAGAATTGGAAGAGAAAGGGCCCCAGGATGTCACGAGTGCGGTGCACCAGTAGATGATGAGCGTCACACTCTGGAGGTATGCCCTGCCTGGGGGCCCCAGCGCCACGTCTTATCGGCGGTCCTTGGGAGAGACTTGTCGTTATCGACCATCATCTCAAAGATGCTTGACAGAGACAGGTGCTGATCGTCGATGGCCTCCTTTTGTGAGGCCATCATGAAAAGGAAGGAGGCCGCGGAGCGGGAACGCGAGGCGCTTGCGTCAGCTGACTCGCTTCGCCGCCGGGGATCGAATGTCACTAGACGATCTCTCCGGCTCCCCGTAAAAGCGCGGAAGGGGCCGCTGTGGTTTTAGTGGGTATTCCGGTCGGGTGCCAGCTGGCCGGTGAGTCCCACACTCCCCCTCGTCTGTCACCGGCGGGGGATAGCGCGCAAATGCGTTTCCACAGTGATAAAAAAAAATAAAGAAAAAAGACCTCAATCCGCCATCCACCTTGGGAATGTAATTGTTGACCAAAGGCATCAGATGGTGTTGGCCCAGATCGTTATAGGACTCTTAATTGTCTTTTACGACATCCACGAGCTAAGTAAAGGTTAGTAGTATTCGTAGCCGCTACCACATAACACCTATTTTCTTTATTATATATCTTACAATCTTACAATAATAATACAGTTATAAATGTTTCATCATTTAAATAAACGATTCCCATTGTTGGTAGAATAATTTGAGTACAAATGCCCATCACTATTCTGAATATCACTCATTCATCAAACAAATGGGGGTTTGTGAATACATGAATTAATGTTGACCCCTTAAACAGGTCAACCGATTGAACTAAAGTGACAGGTCGAGGAGGTCATAGGATCGATGTCCAACGTAAAGTAATGCAAATATTAAGATTTATGATAACTTTGATTTTAGACGATTAGTTTAGCTGTGATATTATTAATGACCACTGATTTATATTTTGTTTATCTGTGAATATATATGAGAAGTAAATAAACCATATACAAACACATTTAATCAGTTGTATAGTAAATTACTGAATTTTTGCATTTAACATACTTCAAATTAATTTGAATAACAAGGTCGTGTCATCGTTTAATACAATTCTGACTGCAAAGTTTGAGTATTGAGCCTGTACAATGTGTAAACAATGTTGGATAGATGGCACGCGTCTCCTTAAAGGACAAAAATATAATACGATGCGAGAATTGAATGTGCTACAGTAGTTCACGGTGGTATAAGCGACAGCACGATTGGGACGAATTTGGTGAGTGGGTTCGAATCCCACTTGTGACAATCATTTTTCGCTCGTAATCGAGTTTTTATAAATGTCTACTGTCTTCTTTAGCCTAATGTGAAGCATATTAGCGAAGACCTGTGGCTAGCTGTATGACGTATATTAAATATTTTAATATTGTTATTGTGCTATTAGTATCCCAAATAAAAAATAAATAAACTGCAAAATTAGAGTATTAAATTGGTGCAATGTATAATCATTGTCCGATAGATGACACTTTTCCTATAAAGATGACAAAATAATATAAAAAATTGAATGTCATACGACAGCGCACATCTAGTGATAAGGCGATAGGAACGGCTTCCCAATCGAGTTCCACGTGTGACAATTATTTTCTTTCGTTATAAACATCTTTATAAAATTAAATAAAATATAATATTTTAATAAATAAAATTAATGCGGTCGAAATGCGATCTCTACGGAAAATCTGTGGAGTTAGACTGACCGACCGCATTCGTAACGACGACGTAAGAGAGCGATTAGGTATGAAAAAGAGTATTGGTGTAAAGATGCGAAAGGGAATGCTCCGATGGTTCGGACATGTGGAAAGAATGCCGAACGAACGTCTGGTTAAGAAGATATACAATGCGAAAGTGGAAGGATGTAGGTACCGAGGGAGATCGAGACTAACCTACCTAGACCAGATCGGTCAGGTACTGAAGGAAGGTGAAGTCAAGTCTCCGAAACCGGCGAGCGTGTATAAAGAGAATTATGAATGTTGACGAAGCGAGTGAAGTATGCAAGGATAGAGTTCTCTGGCACTTTGTTCTCTCTGTCTACCCTGCAAGAGATATGGCGTGATGATATGTTATGTTATGTTATTTTAATAAATACAAGTTATACCAACTAAATATAAAAATTAAACCATAAAACTTAAAACTTTAAAAAATATCTGCTGGTCACAATAAAACTCAACTCGGTATATTACAGACAGAAGCCTGCACTAATCTTCCGCCAAGTCGTAATGATGACGTCACGAAACATAAGCAAACTACACAAATTTAAAGTCAAAAAGACAAAAATATGAATAAAAATATTTAAACTGTCACTAAGTTATGTATACATAAATAATTAATCTCTCACTTGACTACACTACACATATGCACTTAAAACAAATACTTACTTAAAAAATAGTAATTTCTTTCTCCATTAAATCTTGTCCTCTGTACAATGAGTTACTTAGCAACGATACAGAAATACTTTTGCAAAATAAATAACAAATCAAATCCGTAAGCTATACCAAGAAAATCAAATTTTAAAATAAAGAAATACAAATTAAAATCAAATAATAATTGAAAGCCAGCCAAACAGTTGTAATATCACACTGTTTAACATAAACGAACGAATTTATGCGCCACCTACCGGAATAATAGGACAAAATTTGCTTTACAAATATTCTGCGACTGAAGAGGAAAAAATAAAATTATTTATTCCTTATTTCTTCAATTTCATTCATTTGCAGTTATTTATATTTTTAAACTACAGTAACTGACTCTAAAAGAGAGATAATGGACTAATTTTAGCTTCATATAGCATAGTTCTCGAGATACTGGCAGTCTGGGATCTACTACGAAATGTTAAAACAATTTTGATTTTATATTATTAAATAAAATACAATAAGCTAATACGGATAAGCTAAGGAGTGAGCGCTTGATATGATATGGACATATGATGAGACGGAATGAAAGTGGTGTTGTAAGGAAAGCTTTAACTATGATCGTTGAAGGCTTCTGGGGTAAAAGAAGACCAAAGAAAAGATGGTTGGACTACCGGAAACATTACATTGATAGACAAGGAGTGACCACAGTGTTACATCTAATAAGGTTGTATAGAAGGAGAGGACATATTGCGTAAATCAAATAAATTGGGATAAGAACAAGATGATAATGATTATAAAACAAAATACAATTATTTTACAAACAAGTTTTCTTTTGTAAATTATTACGGTTTTAAAAATTCTGTATAAATATTTTTGACTGGATACAACTGCACTCTCTCGCATTTGTACAACAACTGACAAATGTCATACAGGTTGTGTGCGATAGAGATAGCGCACTACAAAGCCGAAACTAACCGATTAACTCTATTCAAAAATCGATGTGCAATATTTTTTAGCCAGCAATATATAACTTTGAAATTTAATTTAATTTATTGTAGGGTAGGTTATATGGATAATTTTGCGAAATTTATTATTAAATATTGTTACAAGAACAGAGCGGCTAAGAATGAGAAGTGTTAACCCCAAATAATCGGATGAAGCAAGTTAGAAGAGAAGACAACCAGAAAGTTTACTAATGGAAAGGTTTCTAACAAAAATTGCGTTGGATATAACAAAATATTCCCAAATTTCTGCACACAATAGCGTCCCGTCGTTCACGCTACAAAAATATCATACACTGACATTTAAAAGGCAATTTTGCTATCATTACACAAGCATTCAGCAACAATAGTGGCAGGACAGTGGGTTCACAATGGACCCTGTATCCGTAGCGTTCGTTTGAAGTGTCGGAATATTATACACGCCAGCATAGATATAAAAGAAAACGGACGTAGCTTATCTTTGCGTTTTCTGATAACAAAAAAGGTTGCACCGTTTACGAGTCAGTTACTCTTATGATATGTGGAGTTTTATCATTTTTATTATAAACAACGATCTCAGGTTGGTGGTACGTGAAATATCTGTGCATTTGATGAGAAAAAGAAACTGCTTCTTATGAAAACTTTGTTTGATTAATCAATGAAGAAATATGAACCAAGATACTTGAGTTGCCACCACAATATATTTCATGACACAATGACTTTTGATTTAAATCAAAATTTATTATATTCTGCTGCAAAACTACTTTAGCAGTAGTTTAAAGTGTATTTTAGTAGATTGCACTGGTACACAATGAAACAATCTTAGTAAAAATAAGACTCATGGCTGTATGTTTTGGTGTCCCAGGAGATTTTTGACCGTTACGATTCTGTCTGTCACAACAAATTTTTGGAACGAAATTCCTTATCGCGCGTTGTGAAAGGGGGCTAGACGGAAAAAATTCTTACGAAAAGTTGTCACGACACTTTTTGCTATAGTAAGCTATTGTAAGCTGTGCGGCGTCGCTCGTCGGTTCTCTTATAGAAAGCAAGCCAGATATTTTCATTTCTATTTCGCGTTGAACAGTGTGGTGTCGCGACGTTTTTTTTATAGATAGAGTGATTCAAAAGGAAGGTTTATATGTATAATATATGCATAATGTACTAGAGAAACACTGATAATTTTAGAGGTTTCTAATGTGATGTCGTAAATAAACACATTATTTTGCGCTTACATTGCAAACGCTGGCTGGACCCTACGAAATAGATCAAAATAAAGTACTACAGTATTATACAGCTTAAAAAGGCCTACAAAAAAGTCCGCGATGGTATATATCTATCTCTTAAGGATAACATACTATATCCATTTTAATACTTTAAAAAATGTTCTATTATAAAACGATAATTGAAAAGCTATTTACACAAATACTGTATTAATCCTTATCATTTTAAATACATTAGTTGGCTTGAGCATTTCATGAAGATATTTTTTTTCCTTCAGACCATGCAAATTAAATCAATACCTTAAGAGATATAGCAAAATCAAAATAATGCGCAACGAAATTATTTTCGCCCGTGACCGGGCCGCGTGGCCGGCTCGCGTTCGAGCTCGGGGCCGAAAAGTTTTGGTAGTCTAGTGGAATTGTATATCCTATTATTAATATTATAAACGTGAAAGTTTGTAATAATGTATGGATGTGAACATGTTTGTTGCTCTTTCACGTAAAAACTACTGAATGGATTTTGATGAAATTTATAGTAATATAGCTTGCACATCAGAATAACACATAGGCTATAATTTATAAAGATATTTTGCAAATTAGCTAAAATATAACGATAAAAATCGCTTAAGGCAGAAAAAAATTATATAATTAAAATAGAACTTCGTTCCATCCGGGTGTCCCTTGACACCTCCGGTTTTTTTTGTTCAAAATAGATACTTAGGTAGTATCTAAAAGCCAACCATTAGAATTTAAGATAGATTTATCCTATTTTTACCTACGTTAAAACCTGCCTCTAAATCAGCCGTCTAACCAACTCTGTAGATACACTACTCGAAACTCCACAGTGTGCCTCTCACAAAAATAAAACATGTTACAACGGGTACTCTTAGTCTGATGTTTTATGAGAGTGAATAGCCAAGATTTGGCTATCAAGCAGACATAAATGCACATATACGGTGCCTAAGTGAGTAACTAAGCCAAGAGCGGCTCTAGCACATGTAGCGCCCGGGTGCAATCAATAACCTGGCGCCCTCTTGTATCAAAATGGGGAACAAAATGGAATAAGTTGATAGTTACAATACGTTGAACTAAATTCCGAACCTCGCTGGAATGCGATGTCGCATGCTTAGTCTCGTTGTTTTGACACAAAATCAGGTAAACGCGATCGGATTATGCAGTTACAGTGAGCATGGTGACAAAGCATAGGTTTGGGTAGGTACCCAAACCTATCAAATAACGCACCCATTACGTTTATAGATGGTGAGGCACTAGCTGCGTACGATGTGCCCGCTCCGTGTGGAGCGTTACAGTGGAGGTTCTATGTGTCTCGATGTGGCTTTCGCCGCCCCCTAACATACGGCACCCGGGTGCACCGCACCCTCTGCACTATAGGTAAAGCCGGCCCTGAACTAAACAATAACTGAGATAATTTTGATGAAATAGCTTCCTTCTTCTTCAGCTCCTCAAGTCTGGCCATCAGGCCTCAGCCTTTTCTACAAATGGAGGTTAAAGTGTTCTACTATCCTGATCGTAAGTTGGGTGAACTAGTACAGTACCAACCTTTTCATCCCTGACCTACTTCACCGCCTCCGTCTGCGAGATAACTGCCTCGTACAATGCGGAGACTACGGCTCAGGTATTATAAATCCACTATGAGCTTTTATGACATTTGGGAAAATGAAAGGAGTGGTGAATTATTATGAAATATTCCTAATCTATCACCATATAGATAGCTTAGTCGAAAGTAGGTATATTTGTTAGTTAATTAGGAACTAATATGTATTTGTAATTAATAAATTATTTATCTTATTTATATTAATTTCAGTTATACTGACTTTCTAAAGCAAACTTATGTATGATTTATTATAAGGTATCACATTTTTATTTTTCACGCAGCCTATTATCGAAGCCGTTTACGAAAAAAACTTACTCATCGCTAATCCTGACACATTGCTGAAACAACCTAATGCGCGATTTCTTGTAACAGGTTACATTTTTATTTTAGACGCGGCCTCTTACTGAAATCTGTTACGAAGAGGACCGCTCAAGGAATAAAATAGATAATATTCTCATCATCAAACTCTTTTGTATTTTAATTTTAACTTTTAATGACCATTGACACCACTTGGTGATTAGTTAGAGAATATACTTATCTATATCGAAGAATCGTCAATTAAGAAATTTGTAAGACCAACTACGATCGCCATTGTTATCAGGCGCAGCCATTATTAGTTTAACGCCATTAGGTAATCTTATATCCTTCAGTAGAAATCAATAGCCTAATGAATGGAGGGATGGATTAATTCAACACGTTAAAATATGATCAAAAAGATTAAATGGTTACCATCAATTAGAAGAATATTAAAAATAGAATAGTAATGACTTCTAATGTTTACGCGAGTATTACACATTTGAAATAAAACTACTTTTACGGATTCTATCGCGTTTGTATTTGATTTATAATTTCCCGACGTTTCGAACACTTTACAGTGATCATGGTCACGGGAGGACTCCCGTCGACGTCGACGGTCCTCCCGTGACCATGATCACTGTAAAGTGTTCGAAACGTCGGGAAATTATAAATCAAATACAAACGCGATAGAATCCGTAAAAGTAGTTTTATTTCAAATAGAATAGTAATTGGCATTACTAGTAGATTCGTACAAATAATTCTAATGTTTGTAGAACTTGTTCTATTTCGTTAGATGTAGCTATTTATATCTCATTTTATAATTACTAAACTGTATAATAGCGGCTACGAATACTACCAACCCTTACTTTGCTCGTGGATGTCGTAAAAGATGACTAAGAGCCTTATAACGACCTGGGCCAACTCCATCTGATGCCGTTTGGTCAACAATTACATACCCAAGAAAGGTTGACGTCTGGCAGGCGACCGGTGATAAAACTATTGCCAATAACTTTTACAATATGTACTATGAAAGAAGAGTACATATTGTATCCCTATCATTATATCGACCCTAAGTAAGTGGAGGAACAAAATATGTGTATTAAATATTAATATTGATACAAAATTATGGAACAAATTTCATAAATATAAAGAAGCACCTTTCATAAATAATATATATACCATTAAATAAATAATGTATCAACTACATAGGCTGGCCATATAATTATGTCTTAACTATGTTTACAGAAGCGTTCTGATACGACTGAGTAAACTTATGTATATTTGAATTACTCGCATACATGGTAAGTTTACAAATGTAATCCCGGATATCCGACAAGTTTTAGTGAGGGTTTATCCGCGGTTTGGGGTACTGTTTATGTGGTCTACAGATTGTTGATATCGTACTTACATCCCTTACCAATGTATTTCTCCTTTTTCTTTTTTTCACCATGTGATAATGGAATAAAATGAAAAATGTGAAAATCTATGGAGTTAGGCTGACCGTCGACCGATCGCATTCATAACGACGACGTAAGAGGGCGAGTAAGTATGAAAGAGAGTATTGGTGTAAAGATGCGAAAGGGAATGCTCCGATTGTTCGGACATGTGGAAAGAATGCCGAACGAACGGAGACTAACCTACTTAGACCAGATTGGTCACGTACTGAAGGAAGGTGGAGTCAAGAGTCTCCGAAACCGCCGAGCGTTTATGAAGAGAATTATGAATGTTGAGGACGCGAGTGAAGTATGCAAGGATAGAGTTCTCTGGCACTCTGTTCTCTCTGCCTACCCTGCAAGGAATATGACGTGTTGATATGTATGTATATATGTATGTATAATACAATAAGAATACAATTCACCACCCCTATCTTATCTGAGGGATATAAAACGCATAGAACATAATACGCAAGAGACGAAAAACACGAAACTAAACCCTATACCAAAACGTCTTACTAGCGTGGTACAGTAGGTCAATTTCCCTTTCATTGTGGAGGACGCTAAAGCCCAGCATTGGGACATATATGAGCTGATAAAATAGTGGTAGGACCACGCTGTTGACAGTTTTCTGTCTACAGCCGCGGGCCGGTCCGTCCGGGAAGAACCACACTCTTGCAGAAAATCGACGTCTGACTAATGGCAACGTGCTAATGCGTTTCATTCGGTGAGCGAGAGAGCCGGGAGCCCTACTGGGTGGGTTTGGGGTTTGTATTGGTAGGCAGCGGCCTAGCTATATCCTTTATATTGCAAAAGGTCTATAGGCGGCAGTAACACTTACCATCATGTGTGTTGTTTGCTCGTTTGCCACCACTAGCAGTAGAAAAAAAAAACGTATTAAAATAAACAATTTTAAAAGTTATACAATAGTATGGAATACTTTGTAAGTGAGTTAGGTTAGGTTAGGTTAACACTATTGATTCAAAACACGGTCGTTTGATATATAAATACCGCATGGAACGACAGAGTAAAAGAGCAGGCAATTTTCTTCTAAAAATAATTTACACTCCCTTCTAACCTCAATATAAAAAGTAAAGAGAAATCAATTTCCCCACATCACACACTAAAACCAATTTATTATTCTTTCCTTTAAAAATTACCTAAACTCACATGATCAATTTTTGAGGTACTAGCATCAATATTGGTTGAGAAATATTATTTTTTTATCCCCCTCAATTCGTTTAGTGGTAGTAATAATTTTTTTTTTCGTGTAGGAAGCTGGAACGGTCCAATTTATTTTGGTAATCCCAAGAAAAAGTAATTTTGTGTTTAAATCATCGTTAGGGGCGTACGAATTCAGATTAGAAGCACCGTTTTAACGGTATTGGGAATATTAATCGGTTTTTGTTCAGTTTCAATATGTAATATCCGTATTGCTAATATCGATATTACATATTTTATTATTAAAGTAGTCTCTATATACTCAGTTTCAAGCGGAAATTGTGTTGAACTAAGGAAATAAACATCAGGAGAAGGCACTTCGATTCTTTCCTGGGAATTTTAAAATAAGGTTTCCGATTTTAACATTATTTCTCCTTTATGGGGAGTACTATGTACAAAAATGAAGGTCTATAGTCCTAATCTAAAAGATCAACTCTTCTGGCCATCATATTACAACAATGTCTGTACCTCTCCACGAGAATGCGTTTCAAAACAGTTCTGTTTCAAGTGTCTATTCAAAGGTTTTTTTGCGACATTGAAGTTAGCGTTGCCATTTAGGCAACGCTTGCAGCAATAGTCTCGCAAATGTTACAACTCTCACTATTATAATAAGACAGAGTTAAGTATTTTGAGAACATACCATACAAATGAAAAATTGTATTAAGTTTGTATTCATCTAGCGGCGCTAACTGTTCAACTATTCATAATTAGGTACATATCGATTACTGAGCGGGACTATAATCACGCTTATCTATTACGAGACTGTTTAAAATGAAAAAAAACTGTTTAAAATGAAAAAAAAACTGTTTAAAACGAAAAAAAAAACTGTTTAAAAAGATAAAGAAAACGGTTTAAAATGAAAAAAAAAACATAAATTTATTCCCCCGTGTACTGGTATTAAGAATACAAAATGTTGACCTGACGAATCCTTTCATTGCCAAAGGAATCATAAACTTGTATCTAAGGGAGTGTACTACGAGACTCTTGCTGCAAGTTTTGGTCGTCCATTTGAGCAACACCAGTTTTTAAAATATTCCTTCTCTTGCATAGATATTATATGCGTATCATAATAATATACTTTATCGTTTTATGACACTCACGGGTAAGATAGGGGGTGCACCCCCTATCTTACCGCACATTAGTATTCTTACTCCGTCACCACACGGAATATTTTTCCCTTTAGTAAATCATCTAAAAAGTATATTTTTTCTTTTGGGACTAATCCCAACACACATTCCCACCATTGTAACTCCTGTAAGCCAGGATCTACAATGGTATCCATAAATGACACCGAGGTTTGACCCTTAGGCAGTCCCTGGATATGATTTTAATTGTCTTGGGACCCGCAACAAATTTAATTAGAAAAGGTTAAAGAGGAGGAGTTGGAAAGAATGATTCCAGTTCCCTCCTAGGCAAAGCGGGAGATAGGAAAACAAAATGACTAGTCAGCCAATAATTAAAGAGGTGTACTGCTACGATAAGCGCAGCAGTACGGCACTACGGATACGGAAGAACTTAACGGGGCCTATATGTGAGCGTTAAGATTGATTGCTACAGCAGTAGTAAAAAATAAATACTAAAATGCATTCATCATCACATCATCATCATCACCACAGTCTATAAACGTCCCACTGTTGGGCTCAGGCCTCCTCCGTAATAGGAGGGAAATTAACCTACTATACCGCGCTAGTCAGACGTGTTGGTATAGGGTTTTGTTTCGTATCCCTTAGTCGTCTCGTACGGTCACCCACGGATAAGACATGGGGTGGTGAATAGTATTCTTACTCCGTCACCATACAGAAAAAAATGCATTCACATTATACAAATTATCTCACAAATGCATAGTCATGAAATTAATTAAATTAATGAAAACCACATATCAAATCCGATGTTCATCACCAAAAACTAACTTAACAACCCTTATCAAAGTTGAGCTAAGTTTAATTCAAGTATCATTAAGTTACATAAGTCAGTAAATTTTAACTACATATGAAGTCAGTGGCGTTGGCCCTTAAACTGTTTTCAAACGTAACTAATGTTCGCTCAAGATGGCGTATAATAATATCAAAGTTGCAAATTTATTTAACATTTTATTATTAAAAGACATGATTCATATTTATTTAGTTTTATAATAATATTTCTTAATTTTTGTGAAGGCGGCTGAGACGGACGGAAGACAAATACTGAGTTCCAGTGACCCGTCCATATGGCGTAGATATAATGATACGTATACGGCAGATTATGGGGTCGCAAGATATTTCCTTCCATCACTTCGGATGGATCTGGCAGTGTGAATATACCAGTCCAGAAAAAAAAATTGTCATCAAAAGATTATTATCATCGTAACTGATATAGGAATTTTCCGCTGCTGGGCTCGGGTTTTCTTTGTAGAAAGAGTGAAATTGTCTTACTAAACCGGTGGTGGTCAGGTGGCTTAGTGTGGGATTTATTTAAAGTTATCCTTCTCTTGTATATATATTATATTCAAATTAAAATCAATTTATACTGTATATAAAACATTTTTATTTTATGGTGGACTATGGAGGTGGTCGCGCCCAATCGGTTTGGAGTGACGGAAGAGGCGGCGTGCAACCCCATAGACCCACCCTGCAAACACCTCTCTTCGCCGTGCGAGCGGGCCACCGGTACTCGATCTTTGAATGTATATAAACCCTGCGAGGTCACTTACGTATTGCGAGTTTTAACATTTTAAATTAATCGAACTAACTACCACTAGAACTGCATGTAACCGCTACTAAGAAGATCCGGCAAGAAACTCAGCGGGTATGTCTATTATTATTATTTCTTTACTGACTATTTTATGAAGAAAAACACACAACATGATCAATAATAATTAGCTCCAGGTACCTTTCAAACCCTATCGGGGTTATTGTAAAACTTAAATACATACATACATACATACCATCACGCCATGTCCCTTGCAGGGTAGGCAGAGAGAACAGAGTGCCAGAGAACTCTATCCTTGCATACTTCACTCGCTTCCTCAACATTCATAATTCTCTTCATACACGCTCGCCGGTTTCGGAGACTCTTGACTCCACCTTCCTTCAGTACATGACCGATCTGGTCTAGGTAGGTTAGTCTCTGTCTCCCCCGGTATCTACATACTTCCACTTTCGCATTGTATATCTTCTTATCCAGACGTTCGTTCGGCATTCATTCCACGTGTCCGAACCATCGGAGCATTCCCTTTCGCATCTTTACACCAATACTCTCTTTCATACCTACTCGCTCTCTTACGTCGTCGTTGCGAATGCGGTCGGAAAAATAATATGCATATAACATCTATGCAAGAGAATGAAAATTCGAAACAAACCCTGACCAGCGCGGTATAGTAGGTTAATTTCCCTCCCATTACAGAGAAGGCCCGAGCCCAACAGTGCAACATTTATGGGCTGTGATGATAATGATGATGATAAATAAAAAAACATAATACCTAAATACGATAAAATATTGCAACACATTATTTGAAACTGTATCCATATATCCACTGCTAGTTCCAATCTCATTGTACATTTCAACTAACAACTGTTAAACCTCAAATTACTAAAGCAATTATAGTTTAATTGGTAGATACAACATGATATAATTGTAGCAATTTCATTGTTAAATGTGCTCTTTTACACGTAAATTAATATTGTTTGCTGACAGTAATAAAAACTCACCTTTTATTGAACAATATTAAGGTAATTAATTACACTAAGGTAGTAATCTCTTTTTTTGTATTGGCAATCAGCTAATTATATGAGCTATTGTTGTCAGTATCGAGTTATAAATATCTTCGCGTCTTGTTAGTCATTGTCCGTCAGTAAATCAAATCATCCTCATCAACAGTGCTATGGCAACACTGTTAATGGTATTTTCTGAGAATTTCGGTGGACGATGAAAATATTGTAAAGCACTTTTATATAATAATCACGACATCCTAGCAGTTACTTTGCATCATAGAATAGTTTCGTAGTATATAGTAAAATAGTAATCGTAGAATAGTTAGTACATTGAAATGGACTAATTATAAATAAATAAATTTAATTTATAAATAAAATTAATTGTCGTAGGACCAAATTGTTGATAGTTTTTTTGTCTACAGCCGCGGGCCGGTCCGTCCGGGGTAGTGCTACACTCTGGCAGAAAATCGACGTCCGAACAATGGCAATATGTTCGTTCAGTGAGCGAGAGAGCCGGCAGTCCAACTTACTGGGTGGGTTTCGAGTTTTTATTGGTAGGGCTAGGTATACCCCTTAGTATTGCAAAGGTCCATAGGCGGCAGTAACACTTACCATCAGGTGTACTGCTTGCTGGTTTGCCACCATAAAAAAAGAGATAGTAGTATATTGGAAATCTGTATAATGTGTAAACATTATCGGGTAGATAGTGCACGTCTACTTTAAGGATGAAAATAAAATACGAGCCAATCGATTGCCCTCATCACGGGTTGAGAGCCCTCAGCGCTCACCCACAGTCCGAGTAAAGTTGTCATACCATCTGAGGGTAACAACTAAGTCACACAAAAAAAAACGAAAAAAAAAAAATTGCCCTCAGCGCTCACAGTCTGGGTAAAGTTGTCATAGACATCTGCGGCTAATAACTACACATACATACATACATATCATCACGCCATATCCCTTGCAGGGTAGGCAGAGAGAACAGAGTGCCAGAGAACTCTATCTCTGCATACTTCACTCGCTTCCTCAACATTCATAATTCTCTTCATACACGCTCGCCGGTTTCGGAGACTCTTGACTCCACCTTCCTTCAGTACATGACCGATCTGGTCTAGGTAGGTTAGTCTCGGTCTCCCTCGGTACCTACATCCTTCCACTTTCGCATTGTATATCTTCTTAACCAGGCGTTCGTTCGGCATTCTTTCCACATGTCCGAACCATCGGAGCATTCCCTTTCGCATCTTTACACCAATACTCTCTTTCATACCTACTCGCTCTCTTACGTCGTCGTTACGAATGCGGTCGGTCAGCCTAACTCCACAGATTTTTCGCAGAGATCGCATTTCGACCGCATTAATTTTACTATCATACTCTTTTCTGCATACCCAACTCTCGCTTCCATACAGTAATGTTGGGACAAGCACTGCGTTATGTATTGCTACACGTGCCTTCTGGCTGAGGTGGTGGCTGCCGAAAAGTTGCCCCAACGCTCCGTTCACTCTATTTCCCGCATTCACTCTTCGCTCTATATCAGTGGTGTACCTTCCATCTCGGCTAAATCCACATCCAAGATATACAAATTCATCCACTTGCTCTAGTACATCATTACCTATTGTTACTCTTACATCTGTTCTGGTTTTATCTCTTTCAAAGACCATTATTTTGGTTTTGCTCACATTCACGCGTAGACCCCTTTTCTTACAATCTTCTGTCATTGTGTCGACTAGGGTCTGCAGGTCAGTCGCTGACTGTGCCAGCAGGACTGCATCATCTGCATAAAGCAGAGCATTGACCACTGAGTCGCCCATCTGGACTCCCACATTCATATCGTTCAACCTTTGGAGACATTTATCCAGATATATGATAAACAGCCTGGCTGACAGAACGCACCCCTGCTTAACGCCGATATTGACGTCAAACCAAGGCGACATTCCATCATCCAGCCGCACACAGGTTCTACAGCCCATGTAACTGGACTGCACAGCCTGTAGCAGTTTACCGTTAATACCATACTCCGGTAAAATGTCCCAAAGTTCCTTTCGTACAACCGTGTCAATTGCTCTCTCCAGATCCACAAAACTGCAGAAAACCCTCTGACCTAGAGCCAGATGCTTCTCCACAATGTTGCGCAGAGAGAACACTTGATCCATGCATCCCCTTCCACTCCTGAAACCTCCTTGTGTCTCACACAGTAAACCATCGGACACCATCCTCATTCTCCTTTCAATAATTTTTCCATACACTTTTGCTGCCAAACTGGTCAAGCTTATGGCTCTGTAATTTGCGCAGTCATAACGTGAACCCTTGTTTTTAAACAAAGGCACGATGACTGCGCTATTCCAGTCCCTGGGAACCATTCCCGAGCTCCAACATAAATTGAGGAGCAACAGGAACGCCTCCCAGACACAAGAGCCACCGAGCTTGATCATCTCGGCAGACACCATATCAATGCCCGCTGCCTTACCATTTTTCAAACTTCTTATCGCCCATTCAACTTCATCCATACTGATGCCATCGGAGGACGCCGTTGTCGAATGTTGATCTACTAAACCACATCCAACACCGGCGCCAACCGTAGCATCCGCATACATATCGCCAAAATATTCACTCCATCGGCTTAACACGTCTTGTGTTTGTGTAAGAATGTCGCCACCTTTAGACCTTATTTTATTCATTCTGAAGGCTGACCAACCACCCCGAGACTTCTTCACCTCCCTCCAAAAGAGTTTGGTGTTACCCTCGAAGTTTTTAGTCAGCCTATCTTCTGCACTCATACTTGCTCTATCACGTTTCTCTTTCACTAAGGCCTTGGTGTCATTCTTACATTGCCGATATATTTCTTTCTTCTGTTCAGTCATACTGTCATTCAGATTCAAAGAAGAGACATAGTCCAGCCACGCTTTCTTCTTTTGCTCTACGGAAGCTGCCACTTCCGCATCCCACCATGCATCACCATTTGTTTTTCTATGCTTCTTTGAACTTCCACATACTTCTTTCGCTGTATCTACCATACTCTCTTTCAATACTCTCCAGCATTCTTCAATGTCCGATTGCGGCTGGCTTGCCATCGTCAGCCGTTCTCGGACACCCTCTGCATACTTTTCTCTTACACACTCTTCTTGCAACCTTTCAACCTTTATTCTTTCAAGCCCTCCGAAGTGGACACGCTCTCGCCAGTGCCTCCACTTTCTGAACAGACCACTAAATCTCGCAATAACGAGATAGTGGTCCGTATCGACTGTGGGGCCCCTGTAGGCTCTTGCGTCCAATATTTTGCTTCGGAGGCGACTGTCTACCAAAATTAAATCTATTATGCTTTTCTGTTCATTCCTTCTCCATGTATACATATGGATGTCCTTATGTTGGAAAAATGTGTTTGACACAATAAGGTTTCTCTCCATGCATACATCCGCTATGAGCCTACCTGCGTCGTTCACTCTCTTATCACCAAATGGACCAAGTACGTCCTCATAGTCGGGACGCTTGGTCCCCACCCATCCGTTCAAATCTCCGCATACAATCACGCGTTCACTGGTTTCTGCCATATCCAGAACTTCCCTAACATTATCCCAAAACTTCTCTAGGTCTGATGCCACCGAGGATCCTACGGGAGCATATGCTACAACCATGAATACCTTGGTGACACCTAGTTTTATACGGACCCAGAGAAGTCTGGGATCATACATTCCGTAATCCTTCACACCTGAGGCCAAGCGAGAGGACAACAGCACTCCTACCCCCATGCTGGCTCGATCGCTTTGTGGTACACCAGACCACAGAGCCATCCCGCCACCAGGAAGATCGCAGGCGTCGCTGCCCCTTCGCTTGGTCTCTGTTACACAGAGCACGTCTAGCTGTTTGTCCGCCATGACGGATATCAGCTCGTGCAACTTACCTTCCACACAACCTCTTACATTCCACGTGCCCACCCGGCACTCCGTTCTCCTCGACTCGCCTGACTGGGCAAGGCGTGATGGGTGGCGGCCCCCATCGCCGCAACTGCCGATGTTCGTACCGACGGGGGCGGGTCGGTACGCGTCGCCTCCGGGGGACGCCCTAACCCGCATTGCGGTACGCATTTCGAGCCGGATTAGCAGTCTAATTAGACTGGCAGGGGACGCGAACGAGCACGCTCCGGACTATGCCCCCCAAATGCTAATAACTAAGTTACACAAAAAATATGAATGTCATCCAACAGCTCACGCTGGTGTAGGTGGTGGCACTATTGGAACAGATTTCCAATGAGTATGGGTTCGAGTCCCGAGTGTGACAATAATTTTTCGCTCGTAATGAAAGTTTTTATAAATATTGAAAGGGTATAGAAAGCCTATTAATAAGCTGTACGTAATTATTTAGATGCAATTATAAAGCCTTACATGTAATAAATTACATCCATTTCACTTATTTGGAGACACCTCTTATAAAAGTCAGTAGGACTTAGAACTTGTTCCTTCTTAAAAATAAAAAGCGACAACAAAAGGTCAGATTTACAATATAGAATGGACCCGAGTGATTTAATATACATGCAACTAAGAGCTGTGTCCTGTCGCATAGCCGGCCTCTGGACGTGTGAATAAATAATGGATAACATTCCATATGCATGGCAACGTGGTATAGATATATATAGATATATATATATATATATATATATATATATATATATATATATATATATATATATATATATATATATATATATGTATATATATATATATATATATATATATATATATAATATGATGATGATGATGAGTAATGAGATGGGATGAAAGTAATGTTGTGAGGAAAGATGTAAATAATGTCGAATTTAAGAGTAAGGCAAGACTGAAGAAAATATGGATGGGTTACGTGAAGCATAGGTGTGGAAGGTTGTCAATATGTTATAAATAAACTAATGTTATCGGTCGTCGAAGGAAGGCGATTCCGAGTGTGTGTTCTGCCAACATTAGCGTTGCGGTTGAGTGGTTTCGTTGCGAACAACGGGTATAAATGATTTCAAATGTATAGACAGGATTCTGTTGCGATATCTAATCTTTACTAGAAAGTCTGTTAATATAATAATATATAATAATTATATATAGTTATGGAGGTTTAGGTTATCTATGTCAGTTGTTTGGTGTACCTATATATATTAAATAAAAAATAGTATATAGTAATTTTCCGTATGGTGACGGAGTAAAAATACAATTCACCATCCCATATCTTACCAGTGGATGATCGTAAGAGACGACTAAGGAATATAAAACGCATATAATATCTACGTAAGAGTGATGATGATGATGATGAATACGTAAGCTTGAGTTCAATAGTTTCATCTTAATTGGTCCTTGAAATAAAATTACTTTTATTGATTCTACGGCATTTGTATTTTTAATTTCTTTATTATTTTTTCTATTAATATCTAATTAATATCTGGATGACCGAGCTTTGGCTCGGTATTTTCTTTTTAGTGTGTTTTGAAGATATATTTAAATATAATAAAAATAATTAATTAAACAATAATAAAAACATTAAAAAGTCAAAAGTAATAAAAAAGAGAAAAATGTACCATCCGGCCTCGATTAGACTGCTCGATTATCCAATTGAGGTGTCTTAATGATAGCGTCCAAATTTGCCTTCATATTTTAATAGTTATCAGCATGTGCAAAATTATATTTTATCATTGTCTAAAAATATTGGCAAAACAATATTTTCTACAAATGCAACTTAGCTAGATCAATTAGTCGTCCCCGGCACCCCCTGTATGAACCCCCTAAATTTCAAGAAAATTGTTGGTGCCGATTCCGAGAAAAAAAAAATATATATGATTATATAGATTAGATAGATTAGATTTTAACTAGCGCTAATTTATCTAAAATAATGAATCAGAAATCATTATCTTAACTAGTACTATTCATTAGAGGTTTTTCTTTTTATTTTGGAGGTTGTTTATTTTTTTAAATTTTGTTAGAATAACTCTTTTAACTATTGCATACTTAGAACAATTATTTAATCGTAAAAAGAATTATCTTGCGTAAGAATTTAATTCAAGATACTAGGCACAGAAGGGCTGTATGCAAATGAATTATATTGGACATTCTATATAAATAGTTATTCATATGAGAAAGATTTTATTAAGCGATATAAATCACGTTTTTATGAATGATATTAATCTTTATTATTTCTATACATATAGTATAAAAGGCTGTTGCATAGATCATTTAAACTATGCAATGGATTTTAATATCATTTTCATTAATAGATAGATAGATCAGCTGTGTGGTAGCTGCTACAAATACTACCACCCCTTTCTTTGCTCGTGGATGTCGTAAAATACGACTGAGAGCCTAATAACGACCTTAGCCAGCACCATCTGATGCCGTTTGGTCAACAATTACATTCCCAAGGAGGGTTGACGTCTGACAGGAGGCCGGTTATAAAACTATTGCCAATAAGTTTTACAATATGTACTATGAAAGAAGAGTACATATTGTATCGACCCCAAGTAATTGAAATAAGAGTATGAGAATTATGAATAATGATTTAATTAATAGATAAAGTAATTCAAGAGCGAGATTTTTATGTTTTAAAAAATAATATTATAGTATCAATAGTGGTAGGACTAGGCTGTGGACAGTTCTCTGTCTATAGTCGCGAGCCGGTCCGTTTGGGGTAATACCACACTCTCGCAGAAGATCGACATCTGAGTAATTACGATGAGTTATTGGGCTTTGTTCGGTGAGCGAGAGAGCCAGAAGCCCAACTGGTGGGTTTGGGATTTGTGTTGTTAGACAGCAGCTATGCCCTTGGTATTGTAAAGGTCCATAGGCGGAATAGAATTCACCATCTTATCTTTGTGAGTGGTCGTAATAGATGACTAAAGGATATAAAATGCATTTAACAACTATGCAAGAAAAGGAAAACTCGAAACAAAACCCTATACCAATACAGATCAGATGACCAGCGTGGTATAGTAGGTTAATTTCCCTTCCATTATGGAGGAGGTTCGAGCCCAACAGTGGGACATATATGAGCTGAGATGATGATGATGATGCGAAAAAAAAATTGAGAATTTAAAAAGATTGTTATATAATGTCATATTTTTTTTATGCGCTTACATTGCAAATGTTGGCTAAACTCTACAAGATATATAAAAACAATAAACTACTAAATTGTATATCTTAAATATTGACAAATAAATCCACAATGATATAATGTCTTACTCCTAAAGATAACCATATTTATCTATACACTACTAAAAACAATGGCTTTTTTTAGGAATCTATTTTTTTTTTATTGCTGTTGGTGGCAAACGAGCAAGCAGCATACCTGATGGTAAATGTTTTTGTAACCTTTGCTATACTAGGAGTATAGCTAGACCGCTACATACCTATATAAACACCTAACCCACCCAGTTGGGCTTCCGCCTCTCCCGCTCACCGAACGAAGCGCAATAGTAATGGTACTACCCAGGACGGACCGGCCCGGGGTGTTGACAGAGAACTATCAACAGCGTGCTCCTACCACTATTAAATTTAATTTTTAACAATACAGTATTACTCGTAATCTAATTAAATACACATTTAAATGTGTATTAAAATTTATATATGATAGATATTTTATTTTTAATTACAGCTATTTTATAATTACCACGTAAGTCTTTGTGAGAAATCATTCCTAAACATATTTATTATTTATGATGTATACAATTGTAATTTAAGAATTTATATTTTAAATTTAAAATGGTTTCTTGTATGTGTGCACATTCGTTCTTTTAGAATTATATAGGATTAAAAAAGGTTTATATAGGCTAAAGAATCAAAAGATTTTTTAACAAAAAATATTAATTTTAAAATATACTTTATTTCTCGTCATTAGAAAAAAAAAATATCTTGAAAGGAAAGGAACTACTAAAGAATACCTTTGAGTAATATTCTATATTTATATTGATTGGCATTTATCTACAAAACTACGGACAGAAACTAATTTTACCTTATATCTAAAGTGCTACGTTTATCGTAAGAAAATGTAACAATCCTAGCTATCCAAGCTGAGAACATCAAATCATCAAAATAATACGTTCAGAGGAGCTCCAGGAGAGCTTCGGCGAGAGCCATTTTTGCTCGACATCAGGAAATTATGGTTCATAAAAAGATACCAGAACACGTACAAAAGGTATTGTAGGTATCGGCAGATCGAAGAGGCAAAGTAGTCTTTGAAAATGTCATTTTGGCTTTTCTATCTTGAATACGCCTTAAAGAAATCGTATTATAAAATCTGCTATCATCAGAGAATTCTTTTGATGAAATATTTTCATAATATCATTTCTTTTATGCAGTATCTATCTAATTGGAGTTAAATTGAAATTCAAAATAATTTAATAATGTTAGATAGAACTTTGTTTAACAAAGTATAGAAGTGCGTTTATGTTATTATTTAATTACAATTTTCATGTTATTAGTTAAATTATTTCTTAGTTTGTTTATCTTAGTCAGCGACTGACCTGCAGACCCTAGTCGACACAATGACAGAAGATTGTAAGAAAAGGAGCCTACGCGTGAATGTGAACAAAACCAAAATAATGGTCTTTGAAAGAGATAAAACCAGAACAGATGTAAGAGTAACAATAGGTAATGATGTACTAGAGCAAGTGGATGAATTTGTATATCTTGGATGTGGATTTAGCCGAGATGGAAGGTACACCACTGATATAGAGCGAAGAGTGAATGCGGGAAATAAAGTGAACGGAGCGTTGGGGCAACTTCTCGGCAGCCACCACCTCAGCCAGAAGGCACGTGTAGCAATACATAACGCAGTGCTTGTGCCAACATTACTGTATGGAAGCGAGAGTTGGGTATGCAGAAAAGAGTATGATAGTAAAATTAATGCGGTCGAAATGCGATCTCTGCGGAAAATCTGTGGAGTTAGGCTGACCGACCGCATTCGTAACGACGACGTAAGAGAGCGAGTAGGTATGAAAGAGAGTATTGGTGTAAAGATGCGAAAGGGAATGCTCCGATGGTTCGGACATGTGGAAAGAATGCCGAACGAACGCCTGGTTAAGAAGATATACAATGCGAAAGTGGAAGGATGTAGGTACCGAGGGAGACCGAGACTAACCTACCTAGACCAGATCGGTCATGTACTGAAGGAAGGTGGAGTCAAGAGTCTCCAAAACCGGCGAGCGTGTATGAAGAGAATTATGAATGTTGAGGAAGCGAGTGAAGTATGCAGAGATAGAGTTCTCTGGCACTCTGTTCTCTCTGCCTACCCTGCAAGGGATATGGCGTGATGATATGTATGTATGTATGTTATTTATCTTAATGTAATTCTTCAGTGGGTTAATGATTAAACTCCAATCAGCTGGATAAGATTATATGAAAAAAAATATGTATGAGTGAATCTCTGGATTGTGATAATTCACTCGAACTTGTATCGGATGCAGCAGTTAAGTTCCTGGTATTTTTTTTAATTTCTACATAATGGCACGAGGCCGAGGCCCGAGGCCCAAGCCCAACAGTGGGACGTTTATGGGCTGTGATGGTGATTATTTACCTGAACTGAGTGCACGCAATCAACTTAATACATCAATGTAAAAAATCTATTACAATATTTAACAGTAATATAAATAGAGTATAAAAGCGTTCTCTTTTAAAAACTACATCAAATTTCTGAAAAGTATTCGACTTCCATTACAGTGGATAGCATTTTAAAACATGCATGTAACATTTCGTAAGTGTAAACACTAAAAATTCTGAACGCATTCTCCATTTCATATATTTGAAATGGACAAATGGTGAAGTTCATTTATACATTTTTTTATATTACTTTTATAAATACTTGGTACATACATACATACATATCATCACACCATATCCCTTGAAGGGTAGGCAGAGAGAACAGAGTGCCAGAGAACTCTATCTCTGCATACTTCACTCGCTTCCTCAACATTCATAATTCTCTTCATACAGGCTCGCCGGTTTCGGAGACTCATGACTCCACCTTCCTTCAGTACATGACTGATCTGATCTAGGTAGGTAAGTCTCGGTCTCCCTCGGTACCTACATCCTTCCACTTTCGCATTGTATATCTTCTTAACCAGAGGTTCGTTCGGCATTCTTTCCACATGTCCGAACCATCGGAGCTTTCCCTTTCGCATCTTTACACCAATACTCTCTTTCATACCTACTCGCTCTCTTACGTCGTCGTTACGAATGCGGTCGGTCAGCCTAACTCCACAGATTTTCCGCAGAGATCGCATTTCGACCGCATTAATTTTACTTTCATACTCTTTCTGCATACCTAACTCTCGCTTCCATACAGTAATGTTGGGACAAGCACTGCGTTATGTATTGCTACACGTGCCTTCTGGCTGAGGTGGAGGCTGCCGAGAAGTTGCCCCAACGCTCCGTTCACTCTATTTCCCGCATTCACTCTTCGCTCTATATTAGTGGTGTACCTTCCATCTCGGCTAAATCCACATCCAAGATATACGAATTCATCCACTTGCTCTAGTATATCATTACCTATTGTTACTCTTACATCTGTTCTGGCTTCGTCTCTTTCAAAGACCATTATTTTGGTTTTGCTCACATACACGCGTAGACCCCTTTTCTTACAATCTTCTGTCATTGTGTCGACTAGGGTCTGCAGGTCAGTCGCTGACTGTGCCAGCAGGACTGCATCATCTGCATATAGCAGAGCAGTGACCACTGAGTCGCCCATCTGGACTTCCACATTCATATCGAAATACTTGGTCTTATATAATAATTTTATATTCTCTTATTTTTATTTATATAGTCATATTTTTGAAATTATAATAATTTTCTCGGCTTACTCCCACTTTTAGGTTCGAGCCTCCTCTATAAAGAGAAGGAAATTAATCTACCACGCTGGTCAGATGTGTTGATATAAAGTTTGGTTTCGAGTTTACCTTCTCTTGCATAGATGTCCATGATCCCATCTTATTGGTGTGTTATTGTGGAACCTTTTCCTTCGTATTTTGAAGAAAACTCTAACCCAACAGCTAAGATGATGACGATGATGATGAGATTATTATACCTTGATCTTTTATCACAGATGACAGATTTGCAATATAGCTAATTCGTTACACACAAAGGCAGTTCAGTCGAAGGACAGAATCTTCACTGTGACTTATAAAATCCTACTGTAACACCCCGAGCACGGTTGGATAAAGTACAATCTGATCCACTGCAAATGCAAGGGATTATTACCCACACATTCTTAATCCACCACGAAATGAAAAACAGCCATTAATATCCTACATAATATTTTAACCCAATTATAAAAAAACTTAATTTGGTTAAGTTTAACTATCCGTAGTTTGGTTTCAGTGTTTTAATAAAAGCCGCGCGGTGGATATTAAAGCTACTATTAAAAATTTGAAATGATTTTTATCGAGAGCCGGATAATCTGAGTTAATATTTTAAGATGGACTTTATATTTTAAGCATAAAACACACTAGTATTTTTGAAGATAATTAATTAGGTATTTTCTATAATATCCTTATTTTGTGGTGATGAGTTAAGAATACCAGGTAGGGCAGTGCCTGAAGAATTTATAACAATAACTGCACTGCCAATTAGCCGGCTAATCGTATTTATATTAGGTTCCTTTAAAGAAATCTGTGTACTATAATTGACTCTGATAGGCTGTTAAATAGATAGAAATAAATAAAGAAAAATATTGGTTACGTTTTTAATTTTACAATTTGTATGTATAAAAATGATAATTAAAAACAAACACAGCTAAATAAAGTAACTTCCGACATAGAATAATTTTATAAAGAGACAATAACTGTTGTTATTGAGAGATAAAAAAGGTTGTCGCTTTGTGGTAGCGATTACGAATACTTCCAACCCTTACTTTGCTTGTGGATGTCCTAAAAGACGACTAAGAGTCCTATAACGACCTGGGTCAACTCCATCTGATACCGTTTGGTCAAAAAATACATTCCCAAGGAGCTTCCCAAGGCTGGCCATAAAACTAATGCCAATAACTTTTACAATCATCATCATCACAGCCCATAAATGCCCCACTGTTGGGCTCGGGCCTCCTCCGTAATGGGAGAGAAATTAACCAACTATACCACGCTGGTCAGACGTGTTGGTATAGGGTTTTGTTTCGAGTTTTCCTTCTCTCGCATATTTGTTATATGCGTTTTATATCCCTTAGTCGTCTCGTACGATCACCCACGGGTAAGATATGAGGTGGTGAATAGTATTCTGACTCCGTCACCACACGGATACTTCTTGTTTTTTCGTATTATCAAATATTTTTTTAAAACCTTTAAAAAGAAAATACCGTGGTTAGCTCGGTCACCTAGATATTTTATAATATAGAGGAAAATAATAGCTAGTGAGTCTGCAGCTTAAGACGCAGTTTAAAACACAGCTTATATTTTATTATGCTGACTTTATGGTTTTGTGGTAAGAAGATAATTTCTACCAAATGGTGTTTGATGTTACTATAAATATGTTGATGGTTGAAATGCTATTTGAGGCGAAGTGAGATTTATTTATTAGCTTTTTTCATGATATAATAAATATTAATAATGTTAATTATGAGATTTTAAGGGTTTTCCCTGCCGTGTTCGATTTAATGGTGTTTGCAACTGCTCAATTTAATGTCTTAAGTTTAAATTAGCACTATTTCTTATTTATTATCATCATATACCATTTCTGCCGTTTGGTCAACAATTACATTCCTAAGAAGGGTTGACATCTGGCAGGCGGCCGGTCATAAAACTATTGCCAATAACTTTTACAATATGTACAATGAAAGAAGAATACATATTGTATCGACCCCAAATAATTGGGATAAGAATAGGAGATTGATGATGATATATATAAAAATTAAAGACAACAATTTAAAATAAACGATAAATAAAGTTAAATCAAATGTAATCTATACATTTTTAACTCGCTATGATCAGTCTATGGCCCGCTAGACTTATTCGAATGCTGAGCGATTCCATAAATTCCGAACTACCTACTAAAAATGGGGCCGACTACCGGTAAAATAATATACGCTAGTGAATCTGTGACTGTAGTATTTAAAATAAAACGACTAAATTCTCTTTTACTTTACATTTTATACTAAAGATAACAAACGAACGATAGCACGCTAAAATTTTATGTAAAATTGTAAAATTCAAATGAAATATTTGTAGAATATTTAATAATAAGTGCATAAAGGTTACAACCATTACGAGCTCGTATATATGATTGAAATTGGTATCGCTGATTTAGATTAAACGAATATGTTCTCTTAAAGACGGAGACAAAGTAATGAAAATGAAACAACCATAGAGGAAAGTAATACACTGAAAAAAAAGCTTAGAGAGGCCTTACTTTGCGTTTCGTGGATGTCGTAAAAGACGACTAAGAGCCTTATAACGACCTGGGCCAACTCCATCTGATGCCGTTTGGTCAACTAATACATTCCCAAGGAGGGTTGATTTATATTTCGATTATATTTAAAAACTTGAAACACAGGCTCCTCTAAAATTTTATTTTCAAGATAACACATTGTTGAAGCAAAGGGGCGATATATATCTATATATATATATCGCCTAGGCCCTAATTTTTTTAGGTAACTATATATATATATATTTGTATATATATATATATATATATATCGCCTAGGCCCTAATTTTTTTAGGTAACTATATATATATATATATGTATATATATATATATATATATATATATATATATATATATATATATATATATATATATATATATATATATATATATATATATGGCTAAGGTAGTCTCAGTAACACGTGGTGGTTGTGCTAATAAATTGTAGCTTATATGAAACGTTTCTACGTTTAACATAGCGCCATCTATTAAATACTTACTCAATCCAGTCAACCGATATCACCATCTGTTAGAATCGTTTGGAGATAACAGATAATTGTGACTGTCAAATAATAGACAAACAATTTGTAATAAAATAATATTGTGACTATAAATTGAGATGGAAGCTATCCTATCTTTTAAGTTGGATCAAACTACACATATTATGCAAATTTGATTAAAATCGGTTAAGTACTTTAAGAGTGCATGGATGATATATGGGCTGTGATGATGATGCGGCGGAACTACTGGGATGTAGTGAATATCATATAAAAGTGCTTTACAATGTTTTCGTTTTCCATCAAAATTCCCACAAGATACCATTAACAGTGTAGCCATAGCACTGTTGATGATGGTGACAATTTGACTTAGACAATGACTAACCTGAAAGACTAAAAACGTAAAAATAATTATAACTTGACACTGGCACCAATAGCTCGTATAAGTAGCTGGTTGCCAATACACAAAGAGAAAAGAAGAGCGTTTATGTGACATCAACCTTTTTAGAGTTCCATCCCCAAAAGATAAAACAGCCCTATTAAAATAATCATTAATTAAAAATTAAAATAATATAAAACAACCCTATTACTTAGACTTTACTGTCCATCCGTTGCTTCGCCTGTCTGTCACCAGGTTGCTCTCATGAACCGCGATAGTTGGACAGTTGAAATTTTCACAGATGATGAATTTCTTTTGCCGCTACAACGACAAATACTAAAAAACAATAATATAAATATTTAAGGGGACTCCCACACAACAAAAAGGTAATCTTTTTGCTCGTTTTTTCTCGATATTGATAACAAAAATAGGTAGACGTTTGAAATATTCACAGAATATTTAGTAATATATTCCCTTTAGAAATAAATAATTAAATTAAAACAAACAGAGAATTTAAGCACCCGTACAACAAACATGATCATTTTGCCATTTATAGATAATGGTACGGAACCCTTCGTGCGCGACTCCGAGTCGCTCTTAGCCGGTTTTTTGAATATGATCGAATTGAGTTTTCAAACATGTGTCAAAATAAAATGTCTTTTAAATCAAAATCACTAAGAAGTATTGATATCAACTTTAAAGCAAATCACCCCTAAAATAACTTTCCACCCCTTTTTAACTGTGTTAGGAGATAAATCTCAATAAAATATGAATCACATCTTTCATCAATTCTGTTAAAGAATGTTTATGCAAAATTTGAAATAGATTGAACCAAGAAATCACGTTGTCCCATACAAACTTTGCTCTGCTTTTTTACCCCCTTAGGGAAATAATATATTTGAGAAATCATATATTTCGTAAAATCCGTTCTTAGCTGACCTCTACTCGGCGAAAGAAATATTCCTACCAAATTTGAGGTTAATAGGCCTTATGGTTCCAGAGATATCGTGATGAGTCAATACATAGGTGGAAATCTGTTATATATATATATATATATATATATATATATATATATATATATATATATATATATATATATATATATATATATATATATATAGACATATCATCATCATCATCACAGCCCATATATGTCCCACTGTTGGGCTCGGGCCTCTTCCATAATGGGAAGGAAATTAACCTACTATGCAGCGCTATATATATATATATACATATATATATATATATATATATATATATATATATATATATATATATATTATATATCCACCTAGTAGTTAACTAAAAAAATTAGGGCCTCAAGTCATTTAGTAAGAACTCCAAAATAAATAATATCTCTTTACTCGACAGTTTGCTGCCCCTCATTTGTAACCAACGGATATATTGTTGCCATGATAAAAATACTTAAGAGTTTTCGAGAGTTCGTCAGTGAAAAATAACGTTTACGTGTTAAATATGGCAATACTGGGGAGTTTAGAAAACAAAATTATTTTGTAGATAAAATAATCTTCGGTTAACTTTCAGGTGACTTTAAATATATTTTTAATGCAATCTATACATATTGACGGCATAAACGGCGTGGTAGTCCAAGTAGAGAATTCCCTACCGAGGTCCGTGTATTCGATTCTTACACAGGACAGTCTTACGATTTAGGTAGCGTGCCTGTTGACTTTGTGTTTTTAAGAAGGTTTTTTAGTAAATTTTTTTATTGCTTATGGTGGCAAGCGAGCAAATAGTACACCTGATGGCAAGTTTCACTGCCACCCATGGACCTTTGCAGTATCAAGGGCAGTAGCTTAGGCCGCTGCCTACCAATAATATCCCCAAACCTACCCAGTTGGATTTCCAGCTCTCTCGCCCACTTTTGTCACTGCTCAGACGTCGATCTTCTGGGAGAGTGTGGTACTACCCCTGACGGACCGGCCCGCGGCTATAGACAGAAAACTGTCAGCAGCGTGATCCTACCACTAGTAAAATTTATTTTAGTTAAAATAATTTATGTGATTGGGTATACTTTGTGTCGGTTTTTGTGTTTCCCACGGTTAAACAATTTTTAAACTATTTTCTACAAGTTGTTATCCTTATAATAACTACTTTTAATGTGGAATGCGCTTCATATATGCACTATAAAAAAAACGATAAATTTAATATTAGGACTTTTAGAGTTTTACTTATAGAGCTTTTTAGTTGCGTTCACTATGAACGCAACTAAAAAGCTGTATGGTAGCGGCTACGAATACTACCAACCCTTACTTTGCTCGTGAATGTCGTAAAAGACGACTTAGTAGAGCCTTATAACGACCTGGGCCAACACTATCTGATGCCATTTGGTCAACAATTACATTCCCAAGGAGGATTGACGTCCGGCAGGCGGCCGGTCATAAAACTATTGCCAATAACTTTTACAATATGTACCAACTATGAAAGAAGAGTACATATTGTATCGACCCCAAGTAATTGGGATAAGAGTAGGAGAATGACGATTTGTATCAATAAATTAGAATCGATAGTTTTCACATCATACTGGAATTCTGACTCATTTGAGGTATCCTTAAAACAGTTGGAAGTAGCACTTTGATTCGTACGTGTCATCATCTAAAAAAAGGTTCCAGTAAATCGAAGTGAGCCCTTCAATTTTGTTTATTCTCAATGAGTTAGGTGTGATTGGTTCATAGAACATAAAGTGATGTGGGATTATTCTCGTAATGTATGTCCGATGTCATACAATTTTTGAACTGAAAACTTGTTTTGGCGCACTGAACACAGTTTTTTTTTCGTAAGCTGTATATTAGGCTGATCCGTCACGCTTTAATGTGAAAGGCTCAATCGGGTGAAATCGGGACCGCCGAGTGTACCCGAGCGAGAAAAATACTCGCTCTTCACTAATGTATCGCTGGGAATATAGTAAATATTCAATTTATAAGTAATAATTGTTATTATTAATTATTATCAATTATTCAATAGTTTTTAATAGTTATTATTGATACGTAGGTAACAATAATTTAATCATATTGTGGTTTACATTTTTGATTCACATTGTGAGGTTAGTAGTTATCGTGCTATTATTAATTGAAAAAAAAACCTTAAACATTATAAAAAAAAAGTGTGTGTCAGCTCCGACGCACGACTGGAGTTTACTCCTTAAGTACGATTATCAAAACAGGCGCAAAAAAAGCTCATTTGACTAAAAATAATATATATATATATATATATTTATTTACATTTATTAAAACTATTCAGTGAAGTATTATCTCACGTCAGAAAATGAAAGGTGAGCAGAATAGGTTGCGCACCAAAAACGTAACGAGGTCATTCGATCTCTAGATTTTACTCCTCAATTTTTTCTCATACCGGGCGCCTTATATGAAAATCGATTCTTAAGGAATAAACTCCAAAAAAAAAACTATTACTTTGTTCATCATTTTGAGATTTTTCTTCTGTCGGTAGTCCTGCTTTGTTTTTTTTTTTTATTTACTGTTTAGTTTCAAATTTAGCGGAGTTGGCATTAATGTCATATGTTTACATTCCCTACGCCTTACATTTGAAATATTTTTGTACTGCAAATAAAATGTTAGGTTCTCTCTATCCCATGGTGACGAATATAACGGTTTGAAAATACAATGCTTTAAATTATGATAGAGAAAAATAGTAACTAATAATAATTCAATAAATAAAGTAGTGGTTAATTATAATCGATAGTAGTTCGATTTTCATGCAAGATATGAGTGGTATGAAAGAGAGTTTTGGTGTAAAGATGCGAAAGGGAATGCTCCGATGGTTCGGACATGTGAAAAGAATGCCGAACGAACGTCTGGTTAAGAAGATATACAATGCAAAAGTGGAAGGATGGAGGTACTGTGGGAGACTGAGACTAACTTACCTAGACCAGATTGGTCACGTACTGAAGGAAGGTGGAGTCAAGAGTCTCCGAAACCAGCGAGCGTGTATGAAGAGAATTATGAATGTTGAGGAAGCGAGTGAAGTATGCAAGGATAGAGTTCTCTGGCACTCTGTTCTCTGCCTACCCTGCAAGGGATATGGCGTGATGATATGTATGTATGTATATGAGTGTTAATTGTTTGCAAATTTTTCATAGATTTTTATTCATTAGTACGGAGAGTTATTAGGTATGCAGTATTTATTTTGAATTCTTTAGTGTTAACTATTTTGTTGGTAAAGAAATAAAAATAGATAAAACTGAAGTGATTTGTTTGACCGCACACCGTATTAGTTTCCTGATTTTTTAAATGAATGAGCGAATTAATGAATAATCTTTATACGGTGATATAACATCGAGCGTTGAGGAAGCAGCCATTACGTTTCGAAACGCCAAGGAGTGTGCGCATATTCTCGTGATATATCGTAATATCAAGTATTTTAGTAGGATATATTAAAATTTAAAGTAGAGTTAATTGTATATTAACGAAACATGTGTCAATTGTAATGGCGAGGAGATCAGAGTTTAATAATTAGGAAAATTTGTAACAAATTTTCCTAATTATTAAACTCTGATCTCCTCCCTAATTATCCGCATAGTATAGCTGATAACGCAAAAGATTATTCGTCGTCTAATGCTGTGTCTTTATGTTTCAAACTTAGGTCAACATTAAAAAATATTAAACACTAGCAGACTCGGCCACGCGTTGCTGTGGCTAAGGTAGCCTCAGTAACACGTGGTGATTATGCTAATAAATTGTAGCTTATGTGAAACGTTTATATGTTTAACATAGCGCCATCTATTAAATGCTTACTCAATGCAGTCAACAGATACCGCCATCTGTTAGAATCGTTTGTAGATAACAGATAATTGTGACTGTCAAATAATAGACAAATAATTTGCAATAAAAAAATATTGCGACTATAAATTGAGATGGAAGCTATCCTATCTTTTAGGTTAGATCAAACTACACATGCTGTGCAAATTTGATTAAAATCGGTTAAGTACTTTAGGAGTCCATCGCGGACAAAAAACGTGACGCGTAATTTATATATATTAAGATTATCATAAATTAAACGTATGATAACCTTTTTGTATAGAGCTAAGTAAAACAAAATCAAATTAACTTCATAACACACTCAAGTCTAACGTACTTTACTAGTCTATAAAACTTGACTAAATTTTCCAAAGTAAACAATGTCAGGAAACAAGGTAAAGCAATAAAATTATAAAATTTAATGCGCCATCTTTACGACATCCCCGTAATAAACTCTATGGTCCCGTAAAAATGTCAATCAAAAGCAGTCTGTGACATTTTATTTTGTCTGTGGGCGAGAACCGTATATAAATTTTTTTTTTCTTTTGGTGGCACGAGACAGCTATCCGCCGTGATACTTGTTGGTGAATAATAATCGTCTTTGGTAGTTTTTTTTTTACTTAAAATCGCACTTGAGGTCTAACAAAGTATATATACATTTATATAGTACATTTATTTATATACTGAAGTTTTTTAATATAGATTCATGATAATTGTGATATATTTTTGAACTGAAAACTTCTTTAAGCGCGTTGAGCGTTTTTGGAGGGGAAAAACTTATAGGTTCGCGTCACCGACATGCTAATGCTAATAGTATATCTATAGCTATGTGAAAACTTCTTTAGGCGCGTTGAGCGTTTTGGAGAGGAAATTAATTAGAGTATTGAACATTTTAATGTTTTTATATAGATAAATGAATAATGAAAATAAAGAATTTATTTTCAAATATTTTCAATATTCATATCAATATTTGCATTATTTATTTTTAATTGTATTTTTGATATTTAACCTTTATGTCATAAAATGAGTATCATTGTGGTTTAAAGGTTATCTTACTAGCGTGGTAAAACCGATTCCTAGATGTTCGATAATATTTTTATTTTTATATAAAAAATAGAAAATTCTTATTATTTCAATTAATCTTAAGTTAATAGTTTTCACTTGTATCGGCAGTCCCCATGACTGCCTGTTGTTTTTTTTCTTAATAAAGGCAATGACACTACACTTTTTTATTCGAGAAGTAATCTAAAGTATAGACATCGCCAGATTTCAACACACAACGCAAACACCGAGGTTCTTATTTTTTGTATTGCCTTCAATAAACACAAGTAAGGCTATTTATATATAAAACGCATATAACATCTATGCAAGAGAAGGAAAACTCGAAACAAAGCCCTATACCAAGACGTCTGACCAGCGTGGTGTAGTAGGTCAATTAGCCTCCCATTATGGGTGAGGTTCGATCCCAATAGTGGTACATATATGAGCTGAGATGATGATGAAGCCTATTTGGTGGTAAATGTTAACCATGGCTTATGAACTTCAATAATATCTGAAATACAGCCTAGTTGATGCTGAATTTCTTCTAATTCCTGGGCCTCTGGATCTCTTGCTCACCAAACGAAGTGCAATAGCCACTTACTTCTACTAGGAAGTCAATTTTCTGTGACTGTGTACTATTCTGGATAAGATGGAATATTTGCGGCTGTATATAAAAGACCAAGGTAAATCAACATGGCCATACCAGTACTAATAATTTTTCGGGATATAATTTACCAATTGAGGCAATCTTCTAAATACTCAACAATACTTTTTAATCCTATACGGCATTACAAGATTGTAGTAAAAAAAATGTCGTTGGATTTAGAAGACTGTTTCTTTCATGAGTCATGATTTAAATAAGACGATTAGAGACGATTTTAATAGTGTTAGAACCAAACTATTGACAGTTTACTATCTACAGCTTCACACCGGTCTGTCCGGGTAAGTACGACACTCTCGCAGAAAATCGACGACTGAACCGTGGCGATGTGCTGCTGTGCTTCGTTCGGTGAGTGAGAGAGCCAGAAGCCCAACTTTCTATTTAGGTTTAGAGGTGTTCATTGGTGCCGGATGGGTCACTGAAGAAAAGAACGCGTACGTGTGACCCACACGTACGGCGTCGAGAGGTATATTGTAGGGCGGGTCTACGGGGTCTTGCGCTGCCTTTCTTGTCGCACCGGACGGATTAGCGGGGTTCGACGTACCGTAGCCTGCCGCCAAAAAAAGCGGGTTTTCACTGGTAAGCAACGACCTAGTTGTACCCCTGATATAGCTATGGTAAATGGAACGCTTACCATTAGGTGTACAGCTTGCTCGTTTGTCACCATAAGCAAGAAAAATAACTTCTTAAAAAAATCAAAACTTTCTCCTAAGGATAGGAAGCAATCCTTGTGTTATGAATGAATTTATAAACATATATTTAGTGAACACAAATAATAGTGAGACTCAGCAATTTCTGGATCGTAATTTTATTCTGCGTTGTAATCGGTTTCATTATACTTGGCAAACGTCACTGTTTTAAACTACAGCTGTGCATTCAAAGTTCAACCTTCCCAAAGTTTGACCTTCCATGCCATTACCGGGGATTCGATTCCTACACGGAACAATACTTTATGTGCGATCCATATATTGTTATTCTAAATCTGGATGTAATTGTAAGGACGCATCCTTTAATTAATTAAATGTTTATAAAGTACCCCATCATACAAGGAATATATGCTTAGTGCATACTGCTGTCTTTGACTACCGACGATAAAGACCAGATTCCGGTGGCCCACTTGCATGGCGTGGAGAGGTTCATTGTAAGGTGGGTTTATGGGTTCACGCGCCGCTTTATCTGTCACTCTAGATGGATTTAGTGGGATGTGACAAGACCATATCCCGCTGCAAATAAAAAATATAATCATCATCATCTCAACTCATATATGTCCCACTGTTGGGCTCGAGCCTCCTCCATTATGGGAGGGTAATTGACCAACTATACCACGCTGATCAGACGTGTTGGTATAGGAATTTGTTACGAGTCGTCTTTCTCTTGTATAGATGTTATATGCGTTTTATATCCCTTAGTCGTCTCGTACGATCACCCACAGGTAAGAAAAAATATATATATTCTCTCAAAAATATTAATCTTCTATATAAAACTTGAGATGGATTAGTTACTTACATCATTAGATCAATAATATGTACAAAAGGGACGATAAATATCTAATACAAATACTTTTTATTTTATCTGTAGTCAAAGTTAAAAACTTATTGTCTATTGATTTTAGGTTGGGGGTGGATTGTGGTTAGATTGAAACTGGGTCAATATATCATTAATCCTAGTTTTTTATATAAATGTCGCCATGTCAATTATGACGTTATTCAGGTAACGTGAACGTCAAAAAAGTTTAGTGACAAAGCGGCATCTTGATATTAATCTATCTTTGTCTTATCTGATATCTTTAAACGAGCAATTCTTGTATATATTCTGAATTTCTGAAACGGCACCAACAATTTTCTTGAAATGTATCATGCATGGGGTTTCGGAGACAATTAATCAATCTAGCTAAGTTTCATTTGTACAAAATATTGTTTTGTCAATATTTTCAGGCAATGAAAAAATATAAGTTTGCGTTGGCTGACAAGTATTAAAATATGAAGGCAAATTTTGTCGTTGTCATTAAGACACCTAAATTGGATAATCGAGCAGTCTAATCGAGGTCGGTTCGGATTCTGTTTCTCTTATTTATTGAATTTTTTTTACTTTTTAAGTTTTTATTATTATTTATTTAATTATTTTTATTATATTTAAATATATCTTCAAAACACACTAAAAAGAAAATACCGAGCGAGAGCTCGGTCATCCAGATATTATATTTTAAACGAGTAATTGTTCTGTATATCTATAAAAACACATTGTTCGAAAATGACTTCTATGATTTCAGTTCCGAAATTTACTAGATATGTAGGAATCTTCAGAGGTAGGAGGTAGATTTAGTTATGTTTCAACGTTTTCTTGTAATGAAATTTCCGTGTGGTGGTATAGTAAGAATATAATCATCCCACCCATGTCTTACCTGTGGGTAATCGTAAGAGACCACTAAAAGGCATATAACATCTAGGCAAGAGAAGAAAAACTCAAAATAAAACTCTATACCAACACGTATGACCAGCGCGGTATAGTAGGTCAATTTCCCTCCGATTAGGAAGGAGGCTCGAGCTCAACAGTAAAATATATATGAGTGGAGATGATGTAATGATAAAAAAAAACAATTGAAATATAAAAGTAAATTTAGCCACTGTCGTTAAGAATAAAAATAAACGCAAATTCGATTCTCGGTTTTCCTCTTTTATGATTTTCCTTTTTTTTTTAATTCCTCATATTATTTCACGCCTTTTTTTTTAAATTTATAAGCCAATTCTTTTGCTTATTGTGTTGATAGGATACTCTTATTAATTAGT
The DNA here is from genome assembly GCA_905163515.2 of Lymantria monacha. Taxonomy (NCBI): domain Eukaryota; kingdom Metazoa; phylum Arthropoda; class Insecta; order Lepidoptera; family Erebidae; genus Lymantria; species Lymantria monacha. The sequence continues at coordinate 5,167,700 of LR991105.1, read as the reverse complement.
GTGTAAATTTTTATCTAAATATACTTTGAAACTTACAGAGTTATACACAAACCTTTAATATTTAAATATATTATCTACACAGATGATGTAGTGGTTAAGATATCGACCTTTCGTGCCACTGCCGCGGGTTCAATTCCTACGCAGGACAATACTTTGTGAGATCCAGAAAGTGTTGTTCTGAGTTTGGGTGTAATTTTCTGCGTTAATTGTGAGTTTGTAACTTATAAAAACCTTGGCCAACTCCATTTCATGCCGTTTGGTCAACAATTACATTCCCAAGGAGGGTTGACGTCTGGCAGGCGGCCAGTCATAAAACTATTACCAATAACTTTTACAATATGTACTATGAAAGAAGAGTAATATTATATCGACCGCAAGTAATTGGGATAAGAGTAGTGATGAATGATGATGATGAATTGAGAGTTTGTATAGTCCCCAGCAATACTAGGATTATTTCCTTTAAAAAAATATTTTGATATCTTTAAAAAAAATATCCGAAAAAACACAATTTATCAAAAATATCAATCTGATTTTGTTCATCCAGATATTTACTTAGTCCATTCTACCTATTTACTATAAGACGAAGAGTATATCAGTTAATTATTATAAACTCATTTGCAAAAAAAACGGGCGGTTTTGATTTTCATTCATATTTAAAAAGATACAATACCAAAAAGGTTCCAATCGTTTGTACACGTTACTGGCCGGTTTTAAAAATGCTGTGGTATTTAAAAAAGTACGTTCTAAATTCAATTTTTCATTTGATGTTCATTTTTATAGAAAACCCCTTTTTATCCTACATTTTTGGCGCGAAGTTCCAGAAGTTAACATCGACTTTCATAACTTTTATTCAATTTTTATCGATTAATTTCATATCCTTGACTGTCAAAGCTTTATTTAATGCTGTTTGGCTGTATCAAAAATGGTAGATAAAGTGGTAAAAGCTACCAAAATTATCGCCCTGCTTGAAGAGGGTTGCAGCCAATGTTTCGTGGCTAAGAGGCTAAATGTTAGTCGCTCGACAGTCCAAAGGACCTGGCAGCGATATCAGGAGACTGGTTCCGTCGAGAGAAGGCCTGGTTCTGGAAGAAAACCATGTACCCAACCACGGGATGATCGTTTTCTTGTGAGTCGCGCATTGAGAAATCGCAAATCTTCGTATGTGGATCTTAAGAACAACCTCCAAGAAGTAAGAAATGTGCATATTAGTCTATGGACGGTCAGGAGGAGGCTTCTCGCTGCCAATATACGCAGTCACCGCCCGGCCCGCGGCCCCAAATTACTCCGTGAGCACAGAGTTCACAGGCTTAGGTTCGCTAGAAATTGTGAATCATGGACTCAAGACGATTGGAATAGGGTTTTGTTCTCTGATGAAGCCAGGATATCTCTGTTCGGTGAAGATCGACGTCGGCGAGTGCTAAGAAGACAAGGAGAACGCTTTGCAGAGGCATGTTTCGAAGAAATCACACCTTATGGTGGGGGCTCTGTTATGTTTTGGGCAGGAATAAATTCAATGGATCGTACAGAGTTAGTCTTCATTGAAAACGGCTCACTGACTGGGCATCGATACATAACGGAAGTTCTAATTTCTCATGCACAACCCGCATTGGCCGCTCTAGGTGAAGACTCGATTTTTATGGACGACAATGCTCGCGCCCACCGATCCCGCGATGTTAATGCGTATGTGCAAGAGGTCGGCATTCGTCGTTTGGATTGGCCAGCTCGAAGTCCCGACCTCAATCCCATAGAGCATGTCTGGGACGTTCTGAAACGGCGTGTGAGATCAGTACACCCGGCTCCGCAGACCATCAGAGAGCTGAAGAATGTGATTACTGCGGAGTGGGAACGTATTCCGCAAGCAAGTATCCGGGATATACTCGCTAGCATGCCCAGACGAATTCAAGCTGTGATTTTAGCTAGAGGGGGTCACACTCGATACTAAACATTTATCTGCTTTTACTTTATTAAAGAAAAACAAACAAAAAAACGTTTTTATTTTTACTTCATGAGCATATGCACTACTAGCGAATATACACTACTAGCGAGGTTTAGCATTATTTCCCATAAATTGTATCTAAATTTTATGAAATACTGATGAAAACGATTATTTTCTTATTAATTTACCAAATTGTGTGGATAAAACTACCTATAATTATCAAACAAAGAAATATTAACATTTGAAATGGTTCATTGCTTAGGTGCCCGTTTTTTTTGCAAATGAGTGTAGTTTGACTGCCTCTAGCATTAAAAAATATAGATTTTAATAAATCTTATTTTAATACATACTTCCTTTTATATTATACATATATAATATTTATTCCGTGTGGTGACGGAGTAAGAATACTTTTCACCAACCCATATCTAACCCGTGGGTGATCGTACGAGACGACTAAGGGATATAAAACGCATATAACATCTATGCGAGAGAAGGAAAACTCGAAACAAAACCCTATACCAATACGTCTGACCAGCGCGGTATAGTAGATTAATTTCCCTTCTATTACGGAAGAGGCCCGAGCCCAACAGTGGGACATATGTGGGCTGTGATGATGTTGATGATAATACATACTTTGTATACGAGAAGATAGTTAGAGGGTAATATAGCTACGACAAATATTAGTGTAGCAGTTTCGAATGCTCGCCGTCACCGCTGTTATGGCAACTGCTGTGAAAACAAAAACTGTAATTGATGTATTATGGTTATTATTAGATATAATTACTAATGTCATATGTGGACAAAATGATAGCGTTAAATATAGCTATTTACTATCAACGTAAGCAAACAGGTTGTTTATTATATAACAACAAAACGGCTCGTTTTTGGAATTATTAAATTTATGTGGACTTAATATTCCGCATATCATCAGCAAGTGACTTGGCGACATCTTTAGGTTGTGATCTATGGATATTAGTTTCTAGATTGGTCTCCAGTTCTTTTTAAAATACATATGTCGAGAATTATATTCAAATTTAAAAAATACAGTAACTTTAAAAGTGGTAGGACCACGCTATTGACAGTTCTCAGTCTACAGCCGCGGGCCGGTTCATCCGGGGTGGTACCACACTCTCGCAGAAGATTGACGTATGAGTAATGGCAATGTGCTATTGTGCTTCGTTCGGTGAGCGAGAGAGCCGAAAACCTAACTGGGTGGTTTGGGGTTTGTATTGGTAGGCAGTGGTCTAGCTATACCCTTGATATTGCAAAGGTCCATGGGCAGCAGTGACACTTACCATCAGGTGTGCTGCTTGCTCGTTTGCCACCATTAGCAATAAAAAAAAATAAAGAGATAAGCCCATGGATTAGCGGAACTGCCATGACCGGCAACCGTTACTTTATTTGCAACCATATTTTGGAGAGAAGGATTATGCTATAATCGCCACGCTTCGTAAAGCGATTGGCGATAGCAATATTATATTTCCCATTTATTACAACTCTCCAAGTGAACGCCTCAGCAGATTTTCATAATTCCCATAGCCAAGTAAATGATGACGACCGTTGTATTTTTTTCTGTTTTATGCCTAACGAAGTAATAAATTAAGAATAAAAAAATAAAACGCTAAGAAAATTAGTATACCCGGCACTTAAAAAGGAGATTAATATTCTAGTGGTTAGACCTTTTTAGTGGTCTGGACACACCCCGCACGATTTGTCCGGAACAATGGAAGGGCGGTGGCAATTACCTACCTTATTCCCCATTTCTGTTTTGCTAACTGCTATTGATATTTTATTTCGATAGCTAGTCCGACGGATTACCCGACAACCGTCCAGTATTTCATCATCATCATCATCACAGCCCATAAATGTCCCACTGTTGAGCTCGGGCCTCCTCCATAATGGAAGGGAAATTAACCTACTATATACCGCGCTGGTCAGACGTGTTGATATAGGGTTTTGTTTCTAATTTTCCTTCTCTCGCATAGATGTTGTATGCGTTTTATATCCCTTAGTCGTCTCGTACGATCACCCACGAGTAAGATAGGGGGTAGTGAATAATATTCTTACTCCATCACCACACGGAAAAAGTGTTTATTCCTAACAATTTCAATAGTATTTTTTGAATTTTTTATTTAATATACATACTCAATATGGTTTAAATTTTAACTAAATATGTGACATATCGCCTCTTTTGAAAAAAAATATAATACTAGCAGCTAGTTTAGATTATTGCAATAGGCCGAATAAGTAAAAAATGTGACTTCTATGCAGAGGCATTTACTTTTAAATCTATCCATTAGTCCCTTCACATTCATTATTACCTGTCTTTTCACGAAGATGAGATAACGTCATAATCATCACACTTGGTAACCAGGTTAACAATCTAAATTTCGTTTTTTTAGTTACCCAGAAAAGTGCTGACCATTACGTGGTTCAGGTTTTTATAACTTCCACTGGAATATATGAATGGCGACTTATTTCAGTATGGTATTTTCTTGAATAGTTAATATTAGCTATGCTTTTTTCATATAGTGACGGAGAAAGAATACAATTCACCACACCTATGTTACCCGTGAGTATCGTAAAAATGGCTAAGGGTTATATGCATAATATCTGCAAAAGAAATAAAATGTGTGCTGGAGTACATCTTCTGCTCTTATCCCAATAACTTAGCGTCAACATAATATACTCATAACATAACTCGGAGCGTCGATTCGAGAGGAACCCGCGAGGGTAAACCGCCGCGGGGGCCACCGAAGACAAAGATCGGGTACCGGTGGCCCGCTCGCACGGCGAAGAGAGATGTTTGCAGGGTGGGTCTATGGAGTTGCGCGCCGTCTATTCCGTCGCTCCGGACCAATTTCCATCGCAAAAAAAAAAGAAAAAGGATCAACATAATACGTATGCATCTTCCATGTTACATATTGCAAAAGTTATTGAGCTTATGTCATCTGGTCTGACGTTAATCCTCCTTGGGAATGTTATTGTTAATCAGACGGCATCAAGTGGAGTTGACCCAGGTCGATATAAGGTCAACTTGCGTTTGGGGTGTCGAGGATAGAATGTCAATAGACGATCTCTCCATGGCAGTCACCGCTGTGGTTTTAGTGGGCATTTCGGTCGAGAAGTCGGCCGGCGAGTCCCACGCACCCCATCGTCTATCATTGGCGGAGGATAGTGCGTAAATGCATCTCCACAGCATGAAAAAAAAAAGTGGTCAAATTGCGTATATTAATATTATTTATTAAGTTCATTAGGAATAGGATGGAGACATTTTTAGTTTGAGCCATTTCTTGATTCCGGTAAGGCAAGTGTAGAGCACCTAAGAGGCGAAAAGAGAGATGTGTGAAACTTGATTGAAAACTTAAAAACCCAGCGTAGGTTCGGTAGTTTTATTTCCTTCCCAATCTTGAGAATCCACCTTCAGGAGACCCCATTGTAAGCCCAGCAGTTGATTATGTATGAGCTGAAGTAATAATAAACCAAGTTATTTTAGTACCGTATCAAAAGAAATAAACGACTTAAATTTTCTTCTCTGCTCCCATTATTTAATACACGAACAATTAAAACTCGGTGTGACTTTTCAAGTAACATTTTGTGAGGAAGCAAGGCAGTTAGCCAAGTTAAATTGGCCGCGACGTGGCCAAACTGCTCGCCGAGTGCTTTTAAGTTTTTAACTAGTGTTCGTTAAATCTTAGCGGTTAAATTATTGGCCATTTACGACATTATTATGTGTTTATACGATTTAACACATTTTTTTATTACTTATGGTGGTAAACGAGCAGACAGCACACCTGATGGTAAGTGTCACTACCGCCCATGGACCTCTACAATACCAAGGGTATAGCTATGCCGCTGCCTACCATTATAATCCCCAAACCCACCCAGTTGGGCTTCCGGCTGTCTCGCTTACCGAACGAAGCGCAATAGCACATTGCCATTACTCAGACGTCGATCTTCTGCGAGAGTGTGGATCGGCCCGCGGATGTAGACAGAGAACTGTCAATAGCGTGGTCCTACCACTATTAAATGGGTATGGTGACAAAGTAAAAAATTCGAATCACAAACTTACCGAATTTTTAAAGCATCTCAGAATTTCACAAACATAGTCGTTAGCCACGCCACTATTAGATTTCTATTTGCAACCTTAAAAGAGATAACTCATCTGAGGTAATACCACACTCGCAGAAAAATTGACGTCTAGTTACTACAGTTTCTTTAGTTTTCTTTAAATATGGACTGTGCTGTTGACAGTTTTCTGTTTACAGCCGCGGGTCGGTCCTTCCGGAGTAGTATTATACTCTCGTATAAGATCGACGTCTGAGTAATGGCAATATGCTATTGCACTTTGATCGGTGAGCGAGAGAGCCGGCAGTTCAACTGGGTAGGTTCAGGATTTGTATTGGTAGGCAGTGGTCTAGCAAAGTATTGCAAAGGTCCATGGCCAGCAGTGACACTTACCATGAGATGCGTTGTATCATCCCTAAGTTTTTACATAAGCAATAAAAAGATGTCGATTCTCTAGCAGTTATTAAACTGCATTTATTTCTATGAGCGAGGAAGTCGCATAAAAAGCAAAAATACACATTTAACCTTATATAGCATGTATATTTTTAATATAAAAATAAATATATATTATTTATTTTTAGGATGCTATAGGTACATATTAAAACAAATTAAAAGTTAATGTTTAGCTGAATATGAAATAAGGCAATTCCCTTGTAAGAAAATAATCCGATATCATCTTAACTACTGTACTTATTATACAGTACTAGTAAATGGGTAGCTACACGCTACGGTTTATGTGTAACATAAGTTTTATTTACCCACTCATGATTACCTGAAATTATTACCGATGTTAAAAAAATACGTATATTATTTTCTTATATAAAAAAATAACCTAGTATAAGGAATAAATACTTTATTAGGACGGACCTTACAAATATTAACGGATACAATGTTTTATTGTCTGAAAGATAAATAATAATAATAATAACGATGGGAATCTCGTGAAGGCTGAAAAAGATAAACAAATAAAATATCAAGACTTAGCTCACGAGATTGTCGACATGTGGAATGTAGACACGGCAATCTTTGTACCGATAGTCATTTCGATCAATGGTCTAATCGCCAAGAGCCACGCTCAACACCTTAAGAGGCTCGCGTTAGGTAGTTGGATAGGGGTCTAATGCAGAAAGCTGTGTTGCTCAACACGGCGCGCATCGTGAGAAAGTTTCTCCCTTTGGAGCCCTAATCACCGGCGGCTTGGTCCCTGTATTCGCTGCCGGTGGGTTGACACACTTCTTATATTTTTAAATATATATATTTTTTTTATATTATATATTTAGAAATGTATTAAGTAGTTATAAGTTTTAATAAAGAGAATAATAATAATAAATAATAACGACGGGAATTTCATACCTCCGGGCCAGTCGTTACCTCACCTTGAGGCTAACGCAAAACTCGGAGGAACATTATACGGTTTCCTAAGTTCTTATGATATAAAAAAAATGTATCACAAGATTTACAGGAAAGCCAATAAACCGCAGGGCAGCTTGTGGCGAGCTGAATGTGAAAGGCGACACTGCGGTCCTGAATACTCCAGAGAGTTGCTCAGGGCCTCGTCTCCAGCTGGCCTTCATTGGCTGGCTAGAGTGGAAACCAGAGAGTGCCCGAAGGACTCTCAGCTCTGGCTTGCCTTAAACAGCTGGTCAGAGAGGGGTCGCCAGAGCTATATGCTCGGGGAGTGGAAGTGTTATTTTCAAGGGCATAACTACGGGGAAACCATGGCTCTGTTTATCACAGACTCAATGGTGAAACCGGCGCCGCACCGCTCGACACCCCTAGCCACTTGCACCAATGTTGCCCCCTGTTGCCCATATGGCTTGTGTGCCTGTGGCGACTTTAGGGGGCCCATTCAGTGAGTTGGCGAGTCACCGTCTGCCACCGTTCATCTCTCAATATGGGTTTGAAGGCAGACGACAGTTAAAATTTCATAGATTTAAGATGAACCAGTCCACTAAGCACCCACTCCCATAATCAGATATTAGCTACCATAATCCCACAATAGTTTTACACTTACCGCTGGCAGTCCACGTATGTTATGTGCAGACGTGGAATGTCATCGGTAGATATCCCATCCCAATATTTAGATTAAATTTCTCCAAAGGCCTCTGCGTGTTGGATCCATATCCCCATGTAAGCCTCTCAAAGGACCAGGCATCTTCCCTATGGAAGATCCCGTGAAAAAAGGAGATACATAATAATGATAATAATAATATAAGGATGTAGGTACCGGGGGAAACCGAGACTCACCTACCTAGACCAGATTGGTCACGTACTGAAGAAAGGTGGAGTCAAGAGTCTCCGAAACCGGCGAGCGTGTATGAAGAGAATTATGAATGTTGAGGAAGCGAGTGAAGTATGCAAGGATAGAGTTCTCTGGCACTCTGTTCTCTCTGCCTACCCTGCAAGGGATATGGCGTGATGATATGTATGTATGTATGTAATAATAATAAAACAGCATGATATTTGTAAAAAAAGACAACGTTATATTTTATCCAGTTAAGCATCAAATAATCGTACAGTTTTGAAGTTAATGAGCATAATTTTATCCATCAAATAAAGTGCTACTTAGTGCTCTAGACTTGGCGACACGGTTCTTGGTTATTTTCATAATTATCTAGTGATTTATTCAGACTGAAATTACCTTTTACTTGTCTTTAATAGGTTAAAGGTTCACTGTTTTTTTTTATAGAATCTAGGCGCTGGCCTTTTAAACTACTTAAGTAGTAATATAAAGAACTTACATTAATATCTGATGAAAAGAGTTTAAGTTGCCGATAAAACGTTAAAAGGAATTGGAATGTGTTTTTTACAATGATTTTTTAATTGAATTATTTAATGGTTCTCTCTATTTGAAATTTAATGCTGTTAATAATTTAAATATGTACAGTCATTATCATTATCATAAAACCCCTAAATGTCCCACTGTTGGGCTCGGGCCTCCTCCGTAATGGGAGGGAAATTAACCTACTATTCCGCGCTGGTCAGACGTGTTGGTGTAGAGTTTTGTTTCGAGTTTTCCTTCTCTCGCATAGATGTTATATGCGTTTTATATCCCTTAGTCGGTTCGTACGATCACCCACGGGTAAGATAGGGGGTGGTGAATAATATTCTTACTTCATCACCATACGGAAATACGTACTTTTATATACACTATAGTCTATAAAATATAGCATGATCTCTGTGACAGTTCTCACTAGTGCCGCACGCTTACGATGCAGTCCGTATTTTTGTCGATATAATTCCTTATTTTTTAAAGTTATTTGCTACTACAATTGAAAAACAATATATATATAAATCTTATTGAATTTCAATCAAATGGATGGGTGAATCGATCAAAAATGTAAAACAATCTATGATAATCTTATTGAATTGAAATCAATGGATTTTATTTAATTTAAACTAAAGCTGTTAATTATTTATTTTTATTATTCGAAAGGAGTGCATAAAAGTTCATCGTTACTATTATCGTTATCGCTAGGGTATTCCTGTAGGTTGATCACGAGTTCTTGGTCACTGATTATTTAATGAATAATCATGTTTATTTTATAAAAGCATTTATATTTTTAATATAAAAAAAATGGTCTTATTAATATTATAACTGATGTCTGAATACTAAATTAACACAATTTTCTTATTTTATAGAGTAACCAAGTGGTTTATATATGTAATGATTTGGGTTTACTTGTTTTATATATAATTAATAAGAATGTTATCGATTTACATTTATCGATTGTCCCATCTCTATCTTTTTGTCAGTCCAGCATGACCTTGTATTTACGTAAGCATCATATTTTTATAAAATGGTAACTAAATATTTTAAAATATATAAGGTACAAGTTTTGGTGTAAATATTCATATTTTTATATTCATAATTCAGTTGAGATATAACTGGCACGTAAAGAGTGAAAATATAAGCGATCATACTGGTAGGACCACGCATTTGAGAGTTTTCTGTCTACAGCCGCGGGCCGGACCGTCTGGGGTATTACCACAACTCGCAGAAGATCGATGGCTGAGTAATGGCAATGTGCTATTGCGCTTCGTTCGGTGAGCGAGAGAGCCGGTAGCCCAACTGTGTGGGTTTGGGGATTTTATTGGTAGGCAGCGGCCTAAGCTACGCTTGGTATTGTAAAAGTCCATGGGCGGCAGTGACACTTACCAACAGGTGTGCTGCTTGCTCGTTTGCCATCATAAGCAATAAAAAAAATACAAAATAAAATTGTAAAAATGACGCGTATTCAAAATTACTTCATCGGTTTTGTATCTATCTGTCACAGAGATCAAGCTATATTTTAAAGACTATAGTTAAATTAAAGGTTAATACGTGGCTAACTGACAGTTTTGTCTTGGAGAAATGTCTTTTAAACAATCCCCACTTCCCAATACGACTCTGTCCATGTGGCGCCATTACAGAACGTAATGGCGTCACTGTGTTGGCCAGGTGTTGCCAGTACTAATTTACATAATTATTATTATCTTTTATTTTATATATTTCATATTTGTACATTTTTAAAGAGATTAAAGGGGTAAGCAAACACGCACACATACATATACAATATGAAAATTTTAATAAATAAATATGTATGATTATTATTATTATTATTAATTTTTTGCTTATGATGGCAAACGAGCAAACAGCACACCTGATAGTAAGTGTCACTGCTGCCTGTTGGCAGATGTTGCCAATACTAAATAGCATTACTAAATCTAGTGGCGCCACTGTATTCGCCCGGTGTTGTCAGTACTAAATTAGTCAATTGAGCAACTTATTTCTAAGCGGTATCGTATTCTACGACATATATGAAAAATTTGTTCTTTTTTAATAATGTCACTTTTCTATTTATTTGACAATATATGTAATCGGTAATAAAATCTCATTAAATTTAAACCACATATCTACGTGGTTTATATTTAGAACACCACTGAGATTATCGATTTATGCAGTAAGGGGTCAATCATAGCACTGAATAATAAATTTATAATTGAATAAACCATCTAAGATATGAAATAATATCGACATTCAACCATTTACTTATCGGAAGAATATTGTAATTAACTAATATATGCTTCTGAACATATCTCATTAGGGTTGCCAAAAATATTTTATAAAGTAAATAAAATATAAAAATGAACTTTTCCCTGTGGCGACGAAGTAAAAATACAATTTATTATTCCCTCTTACCTGTGGGTACCGTGTAAGTTCATGAAAATATATAATATGCATGCAAAAGAAGGAAAACTCGAAATATACTAACCGGTACACTACTACTATACCAACCGGTGTGCCTGTGGCGACTTTAGGGGGCCCATTCAGTGAGTTGGCGAGTCACCGTCTGCCACCGTTCATCTCTCAATATGGGTTTGAAGGCAGACGACAGTTAAAATTTCATAGATTTAAGATGAACCAGTCCACTAAGCACCCACTCCCATAATCAGATATTAGCTACCATAATCCCACAATAGTTTTACACTTACCGCTGGCAGTCCACGTATGTTATGTGCAGACGTGGAATGTCATCGGTAGATATCCCATCCCAATATTTAGATTAAATTTCTCCAAAGGCCTCTGCGTGTTGGATCCATATCCCCATGTAAGCCTCTCAAAGGACCAGGCATCTTCCCTATGGAAGATCCCGTGAAAAAAGGAGATACATAATAATGATAATAATAATATAAGGATGTAGGTACCGGGGGAAACCGAGACTCACCTACCTAGACCAGATTGGTCACGTACTGAAGAAAGGTGGAGTCAAGAGTCTCCGAAACCGGCGAGCGTGTATGAAGAGAATTATGAATGTTGAGGAAGCGAGTGAAGTATGCAAGGATAGAGTTCTCTGGCACTCTGTTCTCTCTGCCTACCCTGCAAGGGATATGGCGTGATGATATGTATGTATGTATGTAATAATAATAAAACAGCATGATATTTGTAAAAAAAGACAACGTTATATTTTATCCAGTTAAGCATCAAATAATCGTACAGTTTTGAAGTTAATGAGCATAATTTTATCCATCAAATAAAGTGCTACTTAGTGCTCTAGACTTGGCGACACGGTTCTTGGTTATTTTCATAATTATCTAGTGATTTATTCAGACTGAAATTACCTTTTACTTGTCTTTAATAGGTTAAAGGTTCACTGTTTTTTTTTATAGAATCTAGGCGCTGGCCTTTTAAACTACTTAAGTAGTAATATAAAGAACTTACATTAATATCTGATGAAAAGAGTTTAAGTTGCCGATAAAACGTTAAAAGGAATTGGAATGTGTTTTTTACAATGATTTTTTAATTGAATTATTTAATGGTTCTCTCTATTTGAAATTTAATGCTGTTAATAATTTAAATATGTACAGTCATTATCATTATCATAAAACCCCTAAATGTCCCACTGTTGGGCTCGGGCCTCCTCCGTAATGGGAGGGAAATTAACCTACTATTCCGCGCTGGTCAGACGTGTTGGTGTAGAGTTTTGTTTCGAGTTTTCCTTCTCTCGCATAGATGTTATATGCGTTTTATATCCCTTAGTCGGTTCGTACGATCACCCACGGGTAAGATAGGGGGTGGTGAATAATATTCTTACTTCATCACCATACGGAAATACGTACTTTTATATACACTATAGTCTATAAAATATAGCATGATCTCTGTGACAGTTCTCACTAGTGCCGCACGCTTACGATGCAGTCCGTATTTTTGTCGATATAATTCCTTATTTTTTAAAGTTATTTGCTACTACAATTGAAAAACAATATATATATAAATCTTATTGAATTTCAATCAAATGGATGGGTGAATCGATCAAAAATGTAAAACAATCTATGATAATCTTATTGAATTGAAATCAATGGATTTTATTTAATTTAAACTAAAGCTGTTAATTATTTATTTTTATTATTCGAAAGGAGTGCATAAAAGTTCATCGTTACTATTATCGTTATCGCTAGGGTATTCCTGTAGGTTGATCACGAGTTCTTGGTCACTGATTATTTAATGAATAATCATGTTTATTTTATAAAAGCATTTATATTTTTAATATAAAAAAAATGGTCTTATTAATATTATAACTGATGTCTGAATACTAAATTAACACAATTTTCTTATTTTATAGAGTAACCAAGTGGTTTATATATGTAATGATTTGGGTTTACTTGTTTTATATATAATTAATAAGAATGTTATCGATTTACATTTATCGATTGTCCCATCTCTATCTTTTTGTCAGTCCAGCATGACCTTGTATTTACGTAAGCATCATATTTTTATAAAATGGTAACTAAATATTTTAAAATATATAAGGTACAAGTTTTGGTGTAAATATTCATATTTTTATATTCATAATTCAGTTGAGATATAACTGGCACGTAAAGAGTGAAAATATAAGCGATCATACTGGTAGGACCACGCATTTGAGAGTTTTCTGTCTACAGCCGCGGGCCGGACCGTCTGGGGTATTACCACAACTCGCAGAAGATCGATGGCTGAGTAATGGCAATGTGCTATTGCGCTTCGTTCGGTGAGCGAGAGAGCCGGTAGCCCAACTGTGTGGGTTTGGGGATTTTATTGGTAGGCAGCGGCCTAAGCTACGCTTGGTATTGTAAAAGTCCATGGGCGGCAGTGACACTTACCAACAGGTGTGCTGCTTGCTCGTTTGCCATCATAAGCAATAAAAAAAATACAAAATAAAATTGTAAAAATGACGCGTATTCAAAATTACTTCATCGGTTTTGTATCTATCTGTCACAGAGATCAAGCTATATTTTAAAGACTATAGTTAAATTAAAGGTTAATACGTGGCTAACTGACAGTTTTGTCTTGGAGAAATGTCTTTTAAACAATCCCCACTTCCCAATACGACTCTGTCCATGTGGCGCCATTACAGAACGTAATGGCGTCACTGTGTTGGCCAGGTGTTGCCAGTACTAATTTACATAATTATTATTATCTTTTATTTTATATATTTCATATTTGTACATTTTTAAAGAGATTAAAGGGGTAAGCAAACACGCACACATACATATACAATATGAAAATTTTAATAAATAAATATGTATGATTATTATTATTATTATTAATTTTTTGCTTATGATGGCAAACGAGCAAACAGCACACCTGATAGTAAGTGTCACTGCTGCCTGTTGGCAGATGTTGCCAATACTAAATAGCATTACTAAATCTAGTGGCGCCACTGTATTCGCCCGGTGTTGTCAGTACTAAATTAGTCAATTGAGCAACTTATTTCTAAGCGGTATCGTATTCTACGACATATATGAAAAATTTGTTCTTTTTTAATAATGTCACTTTTCTATTTATTTGACAATATATGTAATCGGTAATAAAATCTCATTAAATTTAAACCACATATCTACGTGGTTTATATTTAGAACACCACTGAGATTATCGATTTATGCAGTAAGGGGTCAATCATAGCACTGAATAATAAATTTATAATTGAATAAACCATCTAAGATATGAAATAATATCGACATTCAACCATTTACTTATCGGAAGAATATTGTAATTAACTAATATATGCTTCTGAACATATCTCATTAGGGTTGCCAAAAATATTTTATAAAGTAAATAAAATATAAAAATGAACTTTTCCCTGTGGCGACGAAGTAAAAATACAATTTATTATTCCCTCTTACCTGTGGGTACCGTGTAAGTTCATGAAAATATATAATATGCATGCAAAAGAAGGAAAACTCGAAATATACTAACCGGTACACTACTACTATACCAACCGGTGTGCCTGTGGCGACTTTAGGGGGCCCATTCAGTGAGTTGGCGAGTCACCGTCTGCCACCGTTCATCTCTCAATATGGGTTTGAAGGCAGACGACAGTTAAAATTTCATAGATTTAAGATGAACCAGTCCACTAAGCACCCACTCCCATAATCAGATATTAGCTACCATAATCCCACAATAGTTTTACACTTACCGCTGGCAGTCCACGTATGTTATGTGCAGACGTGGAATGTCATCGGTAGATATCCCATCCCAATATTTAGATTAAATTTCTCCAAAGGCCTCTGCGTGTTGGATCCATATCCCCATGTAAGCCTCTCAAAGGACCAGGCATCTTCCCTATGGAAGATCCCGTGAAAAAAGGAGATACATAATAATGATAATAATAATATAAGGATGTAGGTACCGGGGGAAACCGAGACTCACCTACCTAGACCAGATTGGTCACGTACTGAAGAAAGGTGGAGTCAAGAGTCTCCGAAACCGGCGAGCGTGTATGAAGAGAATTATGAATGTTGAGGAAGCGAGTGAAGTATGCAAGGATAGAGTTCTCTGGCACTCTGTTCTCTCTGCCTACCCTGCAAGGGATATGGCGTGATGATATGTATGTATGTATGTAATAATAATAAAACAGCATGATATTTGTAAAAAAAGACAACGTTATATTTTATCCAGTTAAGCATCAAATAATCGTACAGTTTTGAAGTTAATGAGCATAATTTTATCCATCAAATAAAGTGCTACTTAGTGCTCTAGACTTGGCGACACGGTTCTTGGTTATTTTCATAATTATCTAGTGATTTATTCAGACTGAAATTACCTTTTACTTGTCTTTAATAGGTTAAAGGTTCACTGTTTTTTTTTATAGAATCTAGGCGCTGGCCTTTTAAACTACTTAAGTAGTAATATAAAGAACTTACATTAATATCTGATGAAAAGAGTTTAAGTTGCCGATAAAACGTTAAAAGGAATTGGAATGTGTTTTTTACAATGATTTTTTAATTGAATTATTTAATGGTTCTCTCTATTTGAAATTTAATGCTGTTAATAATTTAAATATGTACAGTCATTATCATTATCATAAAACCCCTAAATGTCCCACTGTTGGGCTCGGGCCTCCTCCGTAATGGGAGGGAAATTAACCTACTATTCCGCGCTGGTCAGACGTGTTGGTGTAGAGTTTTGTTTCGAGTTTTCCTTCTCTCGCATAGATGTTATATGCGTTTTATATCCCTTAGTCGGTTCGTACGATCACCCACGGGTAAGATAGGGGGTGGTGAATAATATTCTTACTTCATCACCATACGGAAATACGTACTTTTATATACACTATAGTCTATAAAATATAGCATGATCTCTGTGACAGTTCTCACTAGTGCCGCACGCTTACGATGCAGTCCGTATTTTTGTCGATATAATTCCTTATTTTTTAAAGTTATTTGCTACTACAATTGAAAAACAATATATATATAAATCTTATTGAATTTCAATCAAATGGATGGGTGAATCGATCAAAAATGTAAAACAATCTATGATAATCTTATTGAATTGAAATCAATGGATTTTATTTAATTTAAACTAAAGCTGTTAATTATTTATTTTTATTATTCGAAAGGAGTGCATAAAAGTTCATCGTTACTATTATCGTTATCGCTAGGGTATTCCTGTAGGTTGATCACGAGTTCTTGGTCACTGATTATTTAATGAATAATCATGTTTATTTTATAAAAGCATTTATATTTTTAATATAAAAAAAATGGTCTTATTAATATTATAACTGATGTCTGAATACTAAATTAACACAATTTTCTTATTTTATAGAGTAACCAAGTGGTTTATATATGTAATGATTTGGGTTTACTTGTTTTATATATAATTAATAAGAATGTTATCGATTTACATTTATCGATTGTCCCATCTCTATCTTTTTGTCAGTCCAGCATGACCTTGTATTTACGTAAGCATCATATTTTTATAAAATGGTAACTAAATATTTTAAAATATATAAGGTACAAGTTTTGGTGTAAATATTCATATTTTTATATTCATAATTCAGTTGAGATATAACTGGCACGTAAAGAGTGAAAATATAAGCGATCATACTGGTAGGACCACGCATTTGAGAGTTTTCTGTCTACAGCCGCGGGCCGGACCGTCTGGGGTATTACCACAACTCGCAGAAGATCGATGGCTGAGTAATGGCAATGTGCTATTGCGCTTCGTTCGGTGAGCGAGAGAGCCGGTAGCCCAACTGTGTGGGTTTGGGGATTTTATTGGTAGGCAGCGGCCTAAGCTACGCTTGGTATTGTAAAAGTCCATGGGCGGCAGTGACACTTACCAACAGGTGTGCTGCTTGCTCGTTTGCCATCATAAGCAATAAAAAAAATACAAAATAAAATTGTAAAAATGACGCGTATTCAAAATTACTTCATCGGTTTTGTATCTATCTGTCACAGAGATCAAGCTATATTTTAAAGACTATAGTTAAATTAAAGGTTAATACGTGGCTAACTGACAGTTTTGTCTTGGAGAAATGTCTTTTAAACAATCCCCACTTCCCAATACGACTCTGTCCATGTGGCGCCATTACAGAACGTAATGGCGTCACTGTGTTGGCCAGGTGTTGCCAGTACTAATTTACATAATTATTATTATCTTTTATTTTATATATTTCATATTTGTACATTTTTAAAGAGATTAAAGGGGTAAGCAAACACGCACACATACATATACAATATGAAAATTTTAATAAATAAATATGTATGATTATTATTATTATTATTAATTTTTTGCTTATGATGGCAAACGAGCAAACAGCACACCTGATAGTAAGTGTCACTGCTGCCTGTTGGCAGATGTTGCCAATACTAAATAGCATTACTAAATCTAGTGGCGCCACTGTATTCGCCCGGTGTTGTCAGTACTAAATTAGTCAATTGAGCAACTTATTTCTAAGCGGTATCGTATTCTACGACATATATGAAAAATTTGTTCTTTTTTAATAATGTCACTTTTCTATTTATTTGACAATATATGTAATCGGTAATAAAATCTCATTAAATTTAAACCACATATCTACGTGGTTTATATTTAGAACACCACTGAGATTATCGATTTATGCAGTAAGGGGTCAATCATAGCACTGAATAATAAATTTATAATTGAATAAACCATCTAAGATATGAAATAATATCGACATTCAACCATTTACTTATCGGAAGAATATTGTAATTAACTAATATATGCTTCTGAACATATCTCATTAGGGTTGCCAAAAATATTTTATAAAGTAAATAAAATATAAAAATGAACTTTTCCCTGTGGCGACGAAGTAAAAATACAATTTATTATTCCCTCTTACCTGTGGGTACCGTGTAAGTTCATGAAAATATATAATATGCATGCAAAAGAAGGAAAACTCGAAATATACTAACCGGTACACTACTACTATACCAACCGGTATGACCAGCGCGATGATAAGGCCAATTACCTCTTATAGAAAAAACTCAAGCCCAGCAGTGAAACATGAGCTGAGATGATAATTTTAATTACTAAAAAATATTTACTTATGTTATAAGAAATATTTTTTATGGCAACCCTTTTTTTTGGCAGCGGGCTACGCTTCGGTCAAGCCCATGACAACCCTACAGGAATATTTTCAGAAACATATTTTAGTTTAACTTATAAACATTTATTTCGTAATATAGATTAAAATGTCAATTCTATTCTTTATTCTACTAAATATAATTTTAATACAATAAACAGATTGGTGAATTTCATTTTTAATGGCTATACATAAGTAATACAAGGGTTTGTAGTATAAAGAGTGTAGTGGTAGGTCCACACTGTTGGGTATTCAGTGACCCCTTCAGGGCCTGCGAGTCCCACATACCCCGTACGGGCAAGAAATGCATTTTAGCCACTGCGCTGCCATAAAAAAAAAAAAAACTACAATTTTGACAGTTCTCTGTCTACAGCCGTGGGCCGGTCCGTCCGGGGTAGTAACACACTCTCGCAGAAGATCGACGTCTATGTTGTGGTAATGTGCTTTTACGTTTCGTTCGGTGAGCCAGAGAGAAGTATGCCCAAGTTGGGTTGGTTTTGGTTAACAGACAGCGGCCTTGCTGCACAGGGTATTGCAAAGGTTGGGTGATACCACTTACCATCAGGTGTGCGATTAACTCATGTCGTGTTTATAAATTTACAACTATTTATTATAAAATACAGATCACTGTTTGACATATAGCTTGAGAAAAAGTTAAAAAAAAATCTATTAAAATTCAATTATTTTTTTAAGGTCCCTTCAAAAATGTTCTATTTTATTTTTATTCTAGAATAATTAGCAATAATAAAAACTATGTAGGTATCTCAAAGTAAATCTTTTTCAAAAGTAATATTTAAACTATAATCATCAAAATTGTTAAAACTTATTAATTGGTGTCAATTTTAAATTGATAATTTCAAATTATGTAACAATTTAAGCGAGAATGTTTAAGAAATAGGTATAATTTTCTTTCCGTTTGGTCTGAGTTTGTCTGAAAATCTAAGTTTTTGTGGTTAAAGTAATACAATTCACCACCCCTAGTGATTGTTCCTAAGAGTTAGTCTTGAGTATAGATAAAGATGACTAAGACAAATAATATATTTGATATAAATAGTGGTAGGACCACGTTTTATCTACAGCCGCGGGCGGTCCATTCGGGGTAAGTACCACACTCTCGTAGAAAATCGACGTCTGAGTAGTAGCAATTTGCTGCTATGCTTCGTTCGGTGAGCCAGTGAGCCAGAAGCCCAACTTTCTAGGTGGGTTTGGGGTTTCATTTGGTAAGCAGCTGTCTAGCTATACCCTGATATGACAAAGGTTCATGGGTGGAAGTAACACTTACCATCAGTTGTGCTGCTTGCTAATTTGCCACCAAGAGCCATAAAAAAAATTGTATTCGTTTTATTACCCGACTGCAAAGGAGTGGTATTGTGTTTAACAGTCTATGTATGTATGTTTGTATGTTCCTTTGAAGTACTATATAGACCAAACTACTGGACCGATTTTTATGATTCACACGTCAATCGATTCCTTTTAGTCCGCGGAATGTCACTAAAGGCATGACGTTGGTGAAAATTAAATATGGCGACTACTGGACGCCATATTGTGATAATGAAGAAAATGAAACTCTCCAAACTATGTCGAACGGGGTATGGTTGAATAGGTATTTAAAAATCAGTATTAGTTTTCTCATAACATTTTACTATTCGACAGACCATTTAGGATCTATATCGATTTAAAGTTGCGTAACAACCAATCTCACATACCTATAGGTCTTTATACAGTAAAAATTTACAATGAAAAGACGAAAACTTCGTACGACTGTACATGTGTATGTGGATGGACATACATACATATCATCACGCCATATCCCTTGCAGGGTAGGCAGAGAGAACAGAGTGCCAGAGAACTCTATCTCTGCATACTTCACTCGCTTCCTCAACATTCATAATTCTCTTCATACACGCTCGCCGGTTTCGGAGACTCTTGACTCCACCTTCCTTCAGTACATGACCGATCTGGTCTAGGCAGGTTAGTCTCGGTCTCCCTCGGTACCTACATCCTTCCACTTTCGCATTGTATATCTTCTTAACCAGACGTTCGTTCGGCATTCTTTCCACATGTCCGAACCATCGGAGCATGCCCTTTCGCATCTTTACACCAATACTCTCATTCATACCTACTCGCTCTCTTACGTCGTCGTTACGAATGCGGTCGGTCAGCCTAACTCCACAGATTTTCCGCAGAGATCGCATTTCTTTTAGTGGATGGACATATACTAAATTATCTACTAGATACCTACTATTTTGGATTGGACTACCTAAAGTATCTAATGTCTATCACGTCGCCCATCTCGAACTTCAAACGATTTAGTACTCAACTTAAGTCGGAAAACTATATATAGGTAGGTAACTACTCTTTAATAAATAAAATAACTGTAGCCTAGCTAGATACATATGACTAAAAAGTATAAAATAAATAAAATAATTAAAAAAATCAAAAAACCCGACTGTGTAAAAATTGAACCAAATTATGTATACAATAAATAAAAACAAACTGAAAAGAAATAAAACAAGCATTTAGATGTCCGGTGGTCTATAATTCTATAATATATTATTGAATGAATACTATTGAAGAAAATAAAATATATTCTAGTAATGGAACATAACAACTGAACAGTCCGCATCGCATCATATTTACAGCGTGAGGAGGAACCGACGTCCTCCCCTGGGACCGTCACTCAAGGACACCCTTCAGTGGGTATTCCGTCGGGCCGGCCACTGACGACAAGTTAACGCTGCTCCGGTGGCCAGTCCAACAACGAAGGCGAGGTTCACGGGTGGGTTACAGAGTATGCGTGCGTACGCCCCGCTGTCGCCCCGGACGGAGTGGTGCGAGGAGTGCGTCGACCATGACCCATAAAAACAAAAAACAAAAATTGTTGCCATTTCGTGTATTATTGTACTCTTTTTATAATATTCTTTTTAAATTCTCAAACAAATATTTAAATAGTCATAAGTCTACTAAAGCGATATTTTGACTTTCAACTAAGGGAGGCGTTTAAATCTAAGGACAAATTCAACTGGAAAAAGAAATTTACTAAGCATTACCAAAAATGGCTGATATTAATAGCTGATTACAAAAATCAAATATAAAGATTAAGGTCATAAATAATAATGATATAATCATATAAATAATTGTCTGTGATTTTGTTATTATTTATAATTAACGAGCACTGCGGTCTAAATATTATTCAGTTTCGCCATTACGGCGTAAGGAAGCAAGATGTCGCTTTGAATTTATTTTGTTTATGGTTTACATCCTCTACGGGAGAATAAATTGAGATATGAAAAAGGCATCTTTATTTATAATTCGCTTCTTATATTATATTAAATATTTAACATATTTGTAGCGTAACTTTGATATTTGAAGCATAACGCTTGCATTTGACCAAATAAATGTTCATAATATATACTTGCAGTTGAAAGATAACGCTATATTACCTGCCATTATTATAGTATTGAGGTGATAACTGGGGAAATGTTTGTGGCCAAATTGGTTTTCTGATTACTAGTGAGTTGTTTTGTGAAAATAAAATTATCTCTGCAACTATGCAGACTATAAAAACTAAGGATTTATTAAAATAATGATAACTGATTTTCCGTATGGTGACGGAGTAAGAATACAATTCACCACCACCTATCTTACCCGTGGGTGATCATACGAGATGACTAAGGGATATAAAACGCATATAATATCTATTTGAGAGAAGGAAAACTCGAAACAAAACTCTATAGCAACACTTCTGACCAGCGTGGTATAGTAGATCGATTGCCCCCCCCCCATTATGGAGGTGGCTCGAGCCCAACAGTGGGACGTGTATGAGCGGAGTTGAATGATAAATAACCTTCCCTGTAGATGTTATTGCTAGATTTGTGACTCCTTTTTTTCACTTGAAAGAAGACTATTAATAATGCAGAGAACTTAATTCAATTGTATGCCATGCAAGATACTCCTTAAGCCGCGTATCGACTTCGCGCTCCTGGCACGCGTGCCATGAATTGACCGCGCCGAGAGTGCGTTCCACGGTACGCGTTCCAAATATATGAACTATACAAACTAAGCGTGCTTGGCGCGCGAGGCAACTGTTCCAGTGTTTCATCGTTCATCATGCAGGCATCGTATGCGAGCAGCCGCAGCGATAATAGTTATTTACAGTATTATGTATAAGAGAAAACAGAAACGAAGAGTGCGTTGTTGGATGAAAAAATTGTACCGAAAAAGGATGCAGTATGGAATGACACTTATGATACTGACAGATATGCATTTATTTATTATGATGCAAAGAACTTTTGCTATCCCACAGCAGTTCTTTTGTGCCACATTGACGTCAACTTTGGTTATCCATCGCTTCGAACGCAACAAACACACAAAATACTTTCGTGTTCGTCTCAACTGGTGCGCGCGCCACGTTTGATACGCGGCAAAAAACCGACAACAGATGGAACGACCCGCTCTATGTTCGAGCGTTCCAACAAACACATTGGCGCGCGTTCCAAAGTGGTATCCATTTTGCGTGGCCGGAATGCGCACCAATGTTCGTCCTTTTGGAGCGCGAAGTCGATACGCGGCTTTATGCTAATTACTTAGGGTCGTCGCAATATGTACTCTGCATCCATCGTACACAATGCAAAAGTTATTGGCAATAGTTTTATGACTGGCCACCTGCCTGATGTCAACCCCTCTTGGGAAACAATATAACTGAACTAAGTTAAAAATTATTAATTACATATAGTCAAGAATATACTCTCATATTATGACAATAAGATAGATTAAACGTTTATATTCTAACTCTTAAAACGTGGAAGATTATTTACAAGATAAGTGGATGATATTACCAAAACAGTTTCGGACTGGATTTCATCCAATAACCAAAGACAAGCTCTCGATATCGGTAGCCCGTTCAAATAGAGATAAAGAGGTACGTGTACAGCTGTCTCGGTACTGGGTAGCCCGTTCAAATGAGAGGTACGTGTAGAGCTGGTTATGGGATTACTCCCCATCCTCATTGCATTTTATGATATATATGTTATACACCATTTTCTGGATTAAAATATATAGGATACTTTTTATTCCGATAATGTGCTTCCTTAGTTTTCCGTGTGGTGACGGAATAAGAATACTATTCACCACCCCCTATCTTACCTGTAGGTGATCCTAAGAGACGACTAAGGAATATAAAATTCATATAACATCTATGCGAGAGAAGGAAAACTCGAAACAAAACCCTATACCAACACGTCTGACCAGCGTGGTATAATAGGTCAATCCCCCGAGCCCAATAGTGGGACATTATGGGTTGTGATGATGACGATAATGTTGTGCTTCCTTAGGAAAATAGTTCAACTTCAGGAAAGTTAGTTTTGACGTGGATGAAGCCGCGGGCTGAAGCTTAGTACTAATAATCTGTACATATAAATAAAATTTTCTATTTATAACTCCAAATTAACAGCTTTTCACTATATGTATATGAAAGTATATATGGTACTCAAAAAAATGTCTCTGTCTATTTGTTCTGGCGAATCTCTAAAATGGCTGGACCAAATTTTAATGGGACTTTCACTGGCAGGTAGCCGATGTTATAAGGAGTAACATAGGCTACTTTTATTTTAGAAAAAAAAATGAAAACAAAATTAAAATAATTGAGAGTTGTTGAATGACATCGAGTGCGCGACTGAAACCTGGTGAAGGACATAGGCTACCTATTTATCAACAAACTACGCAGGCGATGCTGCGGGCGTAAGCTAGTACTTAATAAAATAAATACAACAAATTTGTTGTATAATCAAAAACATATTGAAAACTCGAGCAATGGATGTAGAGTAATTACAAAAGTTTAATTATAATCAAACTCTTTCCTATTTACTATCCAATTTAAATTTAAAACGGTTGTTTAAAATTGTAATATACTAGCAACTGTTTACTGCATGATACGGAATATAAACGCTTACATTTGCCTGATTATACAAATAAAATAATATTGTATTCGATATTCATAACATATGAATACTATTTTCTATGAAGGCTATTTCACGAGAACTCAAGGCTGGGCTTTGTTATCTGTGCTATTTTTTTTATTTTAAACTATATTAAGGAAGTTTTAGCGGGCAATGAAAATTGTTATGTGGTGCTTTTGTATGTTTTCAATATTTTAGTGTTTTAACGTGTTATATTAAGTAATTTTGATAAATGTAATTTGATGCGCAGAAAGAAATGAGGTGTAGGAAATATATTATAACAGTGTTTTACATATAATATAACAATGTTTTTGATTTCCACTAAAATTCCAAAAAAATACCTTTAACAGTGCGGCCATGGCATTGTTGAAGACGACAATTTGACTTACTGGTGGATAATGATTTTAAATGAAGTTAAGTTAACTTTTAGTCAAATTTTGTTTATAAAAACAAAATTTGACTAAAAGGCCTTAGTAACCAAGCCATAAACTCAAAAAAAAAGAAAATAAACCATATTAACTAAGTAAGGAAGTCTGAATACAATTAAGGAACACAAGTTACACTCATATTTAGTTTATAAAAGACATAAAGCTATTGTTTTTTATTTTGTGTGAGGGCTATTTATGCCACGGCGATACCGTTGTTTACTGCCGCGGCATCGACGGAGTCGATACCCCAACGGGAAACCTGCCGGGCTAGCCACGGATGTCAAGGAAGCGGTATCAGTGCCAGGCTCGCTGGCGATGGGTTGTGGGACTACTCGCGGCCCTTCCCCAATCCGGAATGAGCGGGGTATTTCCAAGCCATAAACTACCCAAAAAAAAATTGGAGCTATGTGATGGGAAGTTAAGAGTAGGGTTGCAGTTGAAGCATGTACAATTGTACATATATCATGAGGGACTTTTAAATCATACAATTAAATGACACAAATTAGACTTAAAAGGATTTATAGAGAGCACAAAGAATTCTTTTGAGAATCTAATCCATGGCACTCGTAGTCACCAGAGAACGAAGTCGCTTGTTATTTTGAAAATTACTTAACTATTGCGATCATAATATAAGCTTGCTTTAATCACCTTATCATCATCATCATCATCTCGCTCTTAACCCAATTAGGGTTGACGCAATACGTACGCCACTTCATCATATTGCAAAAGTTATGAGGAACATTTTTCAGAAAGAAATGAGGTGTAGGAAATATAATATAACAGTGTTTTACATATAATATAACAGTGTTTTTGATTGCCACTAAAATTCCAAAAAAAAATACCTTTAACAGTGCGGCCATGGCATTTTTGAAGACGACAATTTGACTTACTGGTGGATAATGATTTTAAATGAAGTTAAGTTACCTTTTAGTCTTATTTAGGTTTATAAAAACAAAATTTGACTAAAAGGTCTTAGTAACCAAGCCATAAACTCAAAAAAAAAAGAAAATAAACCATATTAAGTAAGTAATGAAGTCTGAATACAATTAAGGAACACAAGTTACACTCATATTTAGTTTATAAAAGACATAAAGCTATTGTTTTTTATTTTGTGTGAGGGCTATTTATGCCACGGCGATACCGTTGTTTACTGCCGCGGCATCGACGGAGTCGATACCCCAACGGGTAACCTGCCGGGCTAGCCACGGATGTCAAGGAAGCGGTAGCGTAAGTAGGTAGTAGGGAAGCGGTGCCAGGCTCGCTGGCGATGGGTTGTGGGCCTACTCGCGGCCCTTCCCCAATCCGGAATGAGCGGGGTATTTCCAAGCCATAAACTACCCAAAAAAAAATTGGAGCTATGTGATGGGAAGTTAAGAGTAGGGTTGCAGTTGAAGCATGTACAATTGTACATATATCATGAGGGACTTTTAAATCATACAATTAAATGACACAAATTAGACTTAAAAGGATTTATAGAGAGCACAAAGAATTCTTTTGAGAATCTAATCCATGGCACTCGTAGTCACCAGAGAACGAAGTCGCTTGTTATTTTGAAAATTACTTAACTATTGCGATCATAATATAAGCTTGCTTTAATCACCTTATCATCATCATCATCATCTCGCTCTTAACCCAATTAGGGTTGACGCAATACGTACGCCACTTCATCATATTGCAAAAGTTATGAGGAACATTTTTCAGGCCGACCGCCTGACGACAACTCTCACTTTAGAATGTAATTGTGAACTAAACAGCATCAAGTGACATTGACTCAGTTCGATATAAAGCTCTTATCCGTCCTTTACGAAATCTATGAGCAAAATAACACTTTTTTGTATATCCGAATAGGATAAGTTTTGAAACAAATGTTATTTCATAAGTCGTGATTTTCCTTAAAATTCAAATTCTTTTATTATATATACGAGCTGTATAGTAGCGGCTACGAATACTACCAACCCAAACTTTGCTCGTGGATGTCGTAAAAGACGACTAAGAGCTTTATAACGACCTGGGCCAACTCTATCTGATGCCGTTTGGTCAACAATTACATTCCCAAGAAGAGTTGACGTCTAGCAGGCGGTCGTTCATAAAATTATTGTCAATAACTTTTACAATATGTACTATGAAAAAGAGTACATATTGTATCGACCCCAAGTAATTGGGATAAGAGTAGAAGGATGATGATACATAGACCCTGCGAGGGCACTTAAATATTGTCAGTTTTAACATTTTGACTTAATCCAATAAACTACTACCGGATCGGAACATAGCTGCTGAGAAGTTCTGGCAAGAAACTCAGCGGGTTTGTTTATTATTGTTATTTGTTATTTCGATAAGCAGACGGGTGAGGTTAAATCTTACTTCGTATCATAGCCCATATTAAATAACAAATTCATTATGCAGTGCTATGATTGATCTTGTACTACATAAATCGATCATCTCAGCTCATATACGTGCCAGGGCTCGAGCGTCCATCGCAATGGGAGGGAAAATGACCTAATATACCAAGATGGTCAGACGTATTGGCATAACGTTTTATTTCGAACTTACCTTCTTTTGCTTAGATATCTGCATATTTTATTCCTTACTAGCGTCTACCCGCGGCTCCGCCCGCGTAAAAGGTTACTTTCCTAAAGTTTTTCATCTCCTATTTTTATTTTACCCCTAGAGGGTAAATTTTTTACGAAAATTTAATGTCATATTTATTTATATCTAATCAATAGCCTAAAAATAATTTTCAAGCTTCTGGCTTTAAAAATGACGATAATTCCTTACGACTTGTCATCCCCTTTTACGACCCTTTTTGCATTAAAAAGTAACCTATGTACTTTATCAGGTTCTAGACTATCTGTGTACCAAATCTCATTTAGATCGGTTCAGTAGTTTTGGCGTGAAAGAGCGACAGACAGACAGAGTTACATTCGCATTTATAATATTAGTAAGGATTGCACTTATAAGATATCCACGGTGAATATTTTATTTTAAAACAGCACTCTAAGGATTTTTTTTTAATACGCCAATATCGGTTAGGTTTGAAAAAGATTTATTATATCGAAGATAGTTATAGGCTACAAACTAAACACTATAAATAAAAACCGAGCAACGAGCGTAAATGTTATTGATTATTGAATGGTGTAACTGCGAGATGGTAATGCATTACATCGAAATTGGCGGTATTATAGCAACTATTGATATAACATTTTTTAATATAAAATAAAAAAATATAATATAAAATCAGGGCCGGTATTCTAAGTAACAAAAATAATTACACCACTTCATAGATGGTATATACTGATTAAAATTAAAAAAAAAATATTAAAAAAAAACGTCCTGCACCAAGGAAATAATCCTTGTATTTCGGGGGACTTTACAAATATGCAATTAACGCAAACAAATGTACAGTCATTATATTATTACAGATTTATATTTCTACCGGAGAGAAGAATTAAAAAAAGGAAAAAAAGAAATGTTGAGGAAGCGAGTGAAGTATGCAAAGATAGAGTTCTCTGGCACTCTGTTCTCTCTGCCTACCCTGCAAGGGATATGGCGTGATGATATGTATGTATGTATATTTTTACTTACCGTCATCATCACAAACCATAAATGTCCCACTGTTGGGCTCGGACCTCCTCCGTAATGGGAGCGAAATTAACCTACTATACCGCGCTGGTCAGACGTGTTGTTATAGGGTTTTATTTCGAGGTTACCTTCTCTCGCATAGATGTTATATGCGTTTTATATCCCTTAGTCGTCTCGTACAATCACCCACGGGTAAGATATGGGGTGGTGAATAGTATTCTTACACCGTCACCACACGAAAAATCTACTCAACATACACCAAGAAATATATTTAGGTAGTAATTATAAACAGCATTCAATTACAACAATGTTGTATTGCTTCTAAAATTATACCTGGAAACAAACTGGAGTGTGAAATTTCTCGTCATGCTCCAAATTTATATGACGAGTGAGGTTGGCATGTGTCCGATATAAATCATAGACTCGTGTGTAATTTAGTTGACTTTATGTGACTTCTGTTATTTATTGATGGTTATAACTGTCAACTAGACCAAATTAAGTTTTGATATGCTATTAATATTCATATTACAATGCAATTATATATTATTTTATTTAAAAATTATCCCACTAAGGAAATAATCCTTGGATTGCTAGTAGGGATGAAACGATACTATTCTCTCTTCGATACTAGTACTCGATAGTAGAATCGGATCAAAGTATCGATACTTTTTAATACTCATAAATTTGCAATACACAAAGTAAACGAGAAAGTATTGCCATACTTTAGACAATGGAGGCGAATTTACAATGGGGAAATACTACGGTCGTGCCGTGTACCTCGTCTTTTATTTTTTTTTGGAGGTCTACGGTTGTCAACATACGCCTTTCAACGCCGTGCGGGTGAGTCACTACCTATACGATACCATAATAGTAATATGGATACCATATGAGTACTCGATAGTATCAATTCATCCCTGTAAAGTCCCCAGCAATTTGCTGGGGTCTTTACAAATCCTCGTATGCAAATTAACGTAACGAGATGAATAGACACCACCATGTACTAAGGAAATAATCCTTGTATTGCGGAGGACTTCACAATTATGCAAATTAATGCAGACAAATTACACCCAGACACAGAATAACAATTTATGTATAGCACAATTTATTGTCCTGTGTGAGAATCGAACGATCGAAAGCTGGTGACACAGACTGCATTAGATATTAATTAATTTATTTATTATTTATTTATTTATTAAAAATAAATTATAATATCTTTGTAGGACATAACCTAATGCGATATTATAAGTAACGATATGAATTATAAAATTAATAATAACATGTTAAAACTAATAGTATTAATAAATTAAAATAAATAATAAAACATAATTTCAAAAAAAATATAATAATAATAAAATGTATTTTATTATATTAAACAACTAAATATATTTTTAATTAATTTATATGCAACGCACTTAATATCTATATAATACCGTTTCGTTAACAATTACATTCCCAAGGAGGGTTGACGTCTGGCAGGCGGCCGATCATAAAACTATTGCCAATAACTTTTACAATATGTACTATGAAAGAAGAATACATATTATTATTGTATCGACCCCAATTAATTGGGATAAGAGTAGGAGAATAATGATTATGATGATATTCTATTACTCCTTGTGGTAGGTGAATATAATTCTCCACTCCCTTTTTTACCCGTGGGTGTTTTAAAAATCATCTAAAGGTAGGTAATGTGCATATAATATTTATGCAAAAAAAATCGAAATTAAACTCTACCAACACGACTCACTTGTTTGCTGTGTGGTAACGTCTGCGAATACTACCAAACTTTACTCGTGGATGTCGTAAAATAACGATTAAGACAAGCCAACTGCACCGGTTACTGTTTAGTCAACAATTACATTCTTAAGGAGGTTTTATCTCGGATAGACGGCTGGTATTTAAACATTGCGTTTGCAACATATACCATGAAAGAGGAGTACATATCGAATCGACTTTAAGGAATTGGGATAAGAGATTCAATTTTCTTGTTTAGAGACTTATTAGAATACAATTTATCCCTCCTCTCCTATTTGTTATAGAAAACGGCTAAAGAATATGATACATAGATAACTTTAATACGTATTATGTAAATTCCTTAGTCAACACTTTTGACTATCACACTAGTCAGACGTGTGCCATTGGCTGGTTAGACGTATCTACTGTATAGTAAGTCATTTTCCCTCCCACAGAACAAGTAACTGGAGCCCAATAATAAGACATATACGGGCTGATGGTTTAATGAATGCGTACGTAATTGGAAAAGTCAAAAAAGCGTTTTTTGGATAGAAGCCAAAGACTAGAGGTCTTTTCATGATAGTCTGTTAAATTCAGCATGAACCTATGAATACGAATGATATATTATACATCCATAGCACATAATGAGAATGGAAATTAAAATTGAACAGGAATTGGATGAAGCGTACGTGCTCACTTCCACGTGAGTCGGATACTGATCGCCGCGGGGGTTAAGATCTTTCGTAATTATTGTGACTTGAAGCAACATGGAATATCAAATTGAAATACATACATTAGCTATCTTATACATACATTAGCATAAAATAGTTAGCTAAAATAATTAGCTAGCTAACCGATAGGCTTAGCTAATTTAACCGGTTGACTTAATTAGCTCAGCTAATTAGCCAACGGCTAACAGGCTAATTTTTTTTTTCAGCTATTCACTAATTCCTTACCTATAGATAGGTTCAAAAAATTAATATTAAGGCTTTTCTTTTGTTTAAAGAAACGTATGTCGCGAAATTTACTTATTTAATATTTTATCAATAATTTAAATCATTATGTTTATTATAAATAATTATGTAATTATAAATAATAGCTTTTGGAAAATAATATAATTACAAATGATAGTCTTTAATAAATACTAAAGCAAATTATTAGCATAAAATTTATTGATTTTTCTGTATCAAAATAGAAGTATTACGGAAAACTAATTCAATAATTAACTTAAAAGCCATTTTCATAAATAAAATATTGGTAAAAGTTAATTAATTAAATAAATTACTTCGGTTATTTCGTTATTTACGTTATTTTTGTCATAAAAAATCTATTTTAGTATTTTTTGAACCTGTCTGTAGGTAAGGAATCAGTGAATAGCTGAAGAAAAAAATAGCCGGTTAGCCGTTGGCTAATTAGCTGAGCTAAAAAACTTAACCGGTTAAATTACCTAAGCCTATCGGTTAGCTAGCTAATTATTTTAGCTAACTTTTTTAGCCGGCTTGGCTGGTTAAATTATACAGCCCTAATTTATTTATTACTTTAATCCTTATCTTTGAAGGATTGAACAGAGGGTTGAGAAATCAAAACAGTTCGCAAAAAGGCTAATACCGTAATTGCTACACCTGATGGATGAGATGACGACCATGAAACTACAGCTGCACTAATTACAAACTGTATACTCGTCTAGTTTTTATAACTTCTATATCGGTCTGGTGACTAGTATTTTTATCCCGTTATTACACAGAAAGTTTATAATTTTAAATTATTATGCAGTGATTTTGCTTTTACTGATGAAAGCGTATATAATATTATATTTAAAGAGTTAGTTCTTATACAAATACTACTTGGCTCTACAGCCTAAAAAAATCTGTACAAATCTAAAAAAAAAAAATTAATTATTTTAAATAAGCACAGCGTCAGCTACTGAGTCCAATTATGTATCCAAACCATTATTGAACACAACTAAAGAAACACAATAAACTCCATCAAAATCTATCCATCAGTTTAAGAAGAGTCCAGTGATATACACACATGTTCAAAATACTTTTTCTATTCAGCTTTACTCTCTAAGAATCCCTTCCGCTAATATATGATAAATATTGGATTATACTATAATTAATTCTGATGTCTACGGTGAGTATTACACATTTGAAATAAAACTATTTTTTACAGATACTATCGCGTTTGTATTTGATTTTTAATTTAGCAATGTTCCGAACACTTTACACATATTCATAGTCACAATTTTGATGATGGTAATTTTTTTTTCCAGCATTGTTTTTAAAAAAGAATCCCTAGTTCATAATCCAATTCTTCTCGAGACATACAAAATTCGATCTATAATGCTGTTGCTTACCTGGCACTTTAAATATAATCAAATACAAATAGTGTCAAATCAAATCAAATCATTTATTATGCATAAGCCCCATAGGGGCACTTACATATTGTCAATTTTACATTATTTTTTAAAATTAATATTAATTAATCTACCACCGGATCGGAAAGCAGCCACAAACTGAGAAGATCCGGCAAGAAACTCAGTGGGCTCGTCATATTTAGGGTTCCGTACCTCGAAAGGAAAAAACGGAACTCTTATAGGATCACTTTGGTGTCCGTCTGGCCGTCTGTCTGTGTGTCAAGACTCTTTTTCTCAGGAACGCGTGGAGGTATGAAGCTGAAATTTATATCAATATAATATACTCAGGTCTACTGTCCTTTGGAGCTGTGAAAAAATCAAACTTTTAAGCTAACGCAATCAAAAGATACAGCTATTTATGTCGCAAATTTCTGCAAATTTTCGACACTCGCAAGGGAATCAAAACCTACAGGATACCCGGTCCCGTGAACTCAGAATCTTGAAATTTGGAACGAAGCAACGTATTATAACACAGATTAAGGAAAAATTGTGAAAACTGTAAATTTTTGATTACATCATATAAAAAAAATATTTTTAATCATTTTAAACTCACTACCCCTTTTCACCTGAACGTGTATGGTTGACAAGGAGCAGTTAATTTTGCACTGACTATAAGCAGGCAGCGTGACCGAGTGGTCTAAGGCGCTAGTTTTAGACACCGTAGGCATGGGTTCGAATCTCACCGCCGCCGAACTCTTTTTGCTATTAATTTTTGCAAAATTTATTTATAATAATTTAATAACAAAAGACATCAGATGGAGTTGGCCCAGGTCGTTAAAAGCTCTTAGTCGTCTTTTACGACATCCACGAGCAAAGTAAGGGTTGGTAGTATTCGTAGCCGCTACCACACAGCACAAAAAAAACTTGAATTAATATAAAAAAAAACTACTGCATAAATATTTTTTTAGTTTTACGGAACCCTTCGTGCGCGAGTACAACTCGCACTTGACCGATTTTTTTTTTAATTATATATTTCTACGAAAGTGATTGGTTAGCTCCAGCGAGATGCCCTTCGAGTAAGGATTCATTATTTAAAATTTTGTATATAATATAAAATTAAACTATAGTCTTTAAAATATAGCTTGATGTCTGTGACAAATAGCGACGAAACCGATGAAGTAATTATGAATACGCGTTAAGTTCACAATTTTATTTTGTATCGCCTATATTTTCATTCTTTACATGCCACTTAATTCAGTTGAGATACAACTGAATTATGAATATTTACACAAAAATTTGTACCTCATATGTTTTAAAAAACTTAGTAACCATTTCATAAAAATATGATGGTTACGCAAGTACAAGGTCTTACTAGACTGAGAATAAGATAGAGATGGGACAGTCGATAAACGTAAATCGATAACATTCTTATTAATTATTTATAAAACATGTGAAACCATTACATTACCTATATAAACCACATGATTACTCTATAAAATAAGTAAATTGTGTTCATTTAATATCACTGTGACCAAGAACTCATCATCAACCTACAGGAATCCGCCAGCGATGATGATAATATTGACGATGAACTTGGATGTACTCAGTTTGAATAATAAAAGGAATTAATTAACAGCTTTAGTTTAAATAAATAAAATCCATTAATTTAAATTCAATAAGATTTTCATAGATTATTTTAAATTTATAATCGATTCATCCATCCATTTGATTGAAATTCAATAAGATTTTCATACATTGTTTTTCAATT
Source organism: Lymantria monacha (assembly GCA_905163515.2). NCBI lineage: Eukaryota > Metazoa > Arthropoda > Insecta > Lepidoptera > Erebidae > Lymantria > Lymantria monacha. The sequence continues at coordinate 5,133,527 of LR991105.1, read as the reverse complement.
GCAGTAGCAAATAACTTTAAAGAATAAGGAATTATATCGACAAAAATTCGAACTGCATCGTAAGCGTGCAGCACTAGTGAGAACTGTCACAGAGATCATGCTATATTTTATAGACTATAAGAATATATATTAAACAAAAAAGAAACAAAAATGGCTTGACCAGATCCTACAAGCGGCACCAATAACTCTTGGCGTCAACTTGTAATATTAGCTGCAATCGCTAACACATCTCTCATACGTGGCCATTATCACACTAGATAATAGAAATTATGACAGATAGATTGACCGTCGACAGTCTTATACATGGTGGCATACATGATTTACAATAAAACAGTCACAGACATAATAACGTTATATTTCAATCTACACTTCATTGTGTAATAAATTAGCAAGACAATTGCTCTGTGAGGGTTTTTCAGTCCCTCTTGTTGTTCTCTGCAATTTATGTGGAGTACGATAAGTATTTTTATAACCTTACATCGTTAGCCCTAAAGGAGTAAACATGTATGTTTTCCCTACATATGCTATGTAGCTAGAATTAATACTTACTTAATATTTTATACATTATATAATTTATATATGTTATTAAAAAAAATACTATAGTATCTTTCTTTATGGAAGGCTAAGGTCCACACCATCCATGTGGTGACGGAATAAAAATGCAATTCATCATCCTTTATCTTGCCGGTGGGTGATCGTAAGAGACTAAAGGATATAAAACGCATATAACATCTATGCAAGAGAAGTAAAACTCGTAACAAAACCCTATACTAACACGTCTGACCAGCGCGGTATAGTAGGTTAATTTCCCTCCCATTACAGAGGAGGCCCGAGCCCAGTAGTGGGACATATATGGGCTGTGCTGATGATGATGCTCTGGACACACGCCATACATTCCATCCAGGGCGACGAAGGGATGACGCCCCATAACCCAGCGTATTACCTTTCCATCGCTATTTGGCCGACTACTAGTACCGAATCCTTGACATCCGAGACCAACCAGCTGTGTATCTTGCGCGAACTTCTCAATAATAGTTGCATTCTGATCTAGTGATAGTTTGTTATTCCGTGTGGTGACGGAGTAAGAATACAATTCAGCATCCTTAATCTTACCGATAGGTGATTGTAAGAAACGACTAAAGAATTTAAACGCATATAACATCAAGAGAAGAAACACTCACATGCAAGAGAAGAAATACTCAAAACTAAACCCTATACCAACACGCCTGACCACCGTGGTATAGTAGATTAACTTCTCTCCATTATGGAGGAGGCCTGAGCGCAACAGTGGGACATATATGAGCTGAGATGAAGATGAAAATTATTTATTTCTTGGACACATATTTTAGCATAGCTGTGTGGTAGCGGCTACGAATATTACCAATGCTTATTTTGCTCGTGGATGTCGTAAAAGACGACTAAGAGCCTTATAACCTGGGTCAACTCCATCTGATGCCATTTAATCAACAATTATATTCTCAAAGAGGGTTGACGTCAGGCAGGCGGTCGGTCAAAAAACTATTGCACATTACTTTTACAATATGTGCTATGAAAGAAGAGTACATATTGTATTGACCCCAAGTAATTGGGATAAGAGTAGGAGAACGATGATGAGTACATATATTAGATATTTTTAAGCACAATCGCTATTGAAAACCCAGTCGCATTATCGCCAATCTTAAGCATAGCACTAGATCAACGAGACAGTGTAATAAAAAAGTTATACAGAACAATCTCACAAATGTTTCTATAAATCAATGATATCGACACTTATAGAAAAGCAACACAGGTTCTGTGGCCATTCATTACCAAGCAAACGGCTGTATATCAATAAACTTTAGTGGTGTATAGTGCTATTATTTTCATCGTACGATGAGAGACTAATAATAGTGTATTTCGTTCCCTATGTATAACATTTTCATCATTGTCATCATCATTTCAGCCCAAATATACGTTTCACTGTTAGGGTCGAGCTTACTGGTCACTGAAAACAAAGACTGGGTTCCAGTGACTCGTCCGCATGGCGTAGAAAGATACGTCGCAGAGCAGGTTATGGAGTAACTTACCGCCCCTTCGTTGCTCCCGGAGGAATCGGGCGGGGTATAAGTATACCATCATCATCATTTTAGCTTTCATATGTCCCACTGTTGGTATCGAGCCTCCTCCGTAATGGGAAGGAAATTGGCCAACTATATCACGTTGGTCAGATGTGTCGGTATAGGGTTTTGCTTCGAGTGTTCCATCTCTTGAATAACATCTATTATGCTTTATATATCCCTTAGTCTCGTCTCTTACGATCACCCACGGATAAGCTAGGGGGTGGTGGATTGTATTCTTACTTCGTCACCACACAGAAAATAGTATACCATAGCCTACCACAATAAAAAAGGGTCAAGTTTCATGCATAATAGTAAGAAAATTGACCTTTATGTGCAATATTAAATTGTGAAAAGTCTCTTGATAATAAGAAAGATTAAAAGAATTTGTTCGTAAAATCATAAGATACTCATTTCACTGATGATTTTTTAAAATATGATTTGATACAATTCTGCATAATATTTTTCTTAAGTAAGAAAATCTTTTGTGCAATTATAATGAATTTCTATGTAAACATTGAATATCTATTAAAACCTAGAGTAAACCTAATATTAAAGATGGGGTAGAAGTGTGTACTTCTCGTGTTCTATCCTCATCCTGTCAGGTCTCACTCACCATATTTAGCCTTCTCAAATGTAGTACAAAGCAAAAAATTACCTGAAACAATACAAAGTTTTCTTTTAAAATTAAATCTGCTGAAATAAACTACACTAAAAATAAGTATACTTTACTAGAATATTAAAAATACTGCAAAATATTACATACATAAATATCATCACGCCGTATCCCTTGCAGGGTAGGCAGAGCGAACAGAGTGCCAGAGAACTCTATCCTTGCATACTTCACTCGCTTCCTCAACATTCATAATTCTCTTCATACACGTTTGCTGGTTTCGGAGACTCTTGACTCCACCTTCCTTCAGTACGTGACTAATCTGGTCTAGGTAAGTGAGTCTCGGTCTCCCCGGTACCTATATCCTTCCACTTTCGCATTGTATATCTTCTTAACCAGACGTTCGTTCGGCATTCTTTCCACATGTCCGAACCATCGGAGCATTCCCTTTCGCATCTTTACATCAATACTCTCTTTCATACCTACTCGCTTTCTTACGTCGTATTTACGAATGCGATCGGTCAGCCTAACTCCACAGATTTTCCGTAGAGGTCGGATTTCGACAGCATTAATTTTACTTTCAATATATTATAGTTCTAAAAGGACATAAGCACGTGTAGACCCACACATCTTAATTTCACATTCTTATTTTGTTTTTAATATTCTACTCGCATTTATGGTAATGCACTTAAATAGAGGATGGCAATGTTTTTTCATTGTAATTGCTTATAGATATCATAGAATGCTCTTTAAGGTCTACCATATACCTTACTGTCTAACTTTCCCGTATATAATTAGAAATATCAAATTTCTCTGTATTGACTGTAATGGTAAACAAACAAACAGCACACCCGGTGGTGATACAACTGCACATGGACCTTAGTAAGGGTACAGCCAGAACATTGCCTACCTTGAAGAAAGTGCTCTTCTGAACCTCATTTGAAGAAGGACAAGTCATGTATGACATGAGAAATACAGCAGCAGGTAGTTCATTCTATTTGCACGTACGTGGGAGAAATGGGCAATTGAATATAATCGTGGTCATCAGTCCGCTGCTCAAGAGACAGAGAACGGTTCCTCTGAAGAATATTAAGCCGTGGCACTCTACTGTTACAGACCCGCCCACACATTGCTGTGACTAAGGTAGCCTCAGTAACACGTGGTGGTTATGCTAATAAATTGTAGCTTATATGAAACGTTTGTACGTTTAACAAAGCGCCATCTATTAAATACTTACTCAATCCAGTCAATAGATACCGCTATCTGTTAGAATCTTTTGGAGATAATAGACAATTATGACTGTCAAATAATAGACAAGTAATTTGCAATAAAATAATATTGCGACTATAAATTAAGGTGGAAGCTATCCTATCTTTTAAATTGGATCAAACTACACATGCTGTGCAAATTTAATTAAAATCGATTAAGTACTTTAAGAGTCCATCGCGGACAAACAACGCGACGCGTAATTTATATATGAGGGGTTAAAATATAAAATATACATTTTATAAAACCTAAACCTATTTTTACAAAAAAAAAAAAAAGCTCCAGACCGTATAATATCCTACTATCAAATGAAATACCTGTTTTATTTAAAAATAATTCAATAGCGAAAGGTAAGATAAAAAAGTGACAAAGATAAAATTAGAAGTCAACACGTGTACTCAATAAACGAAGGACAAAGGGTGCGTACGTGTAAACATGGACTTTGTCATTCATTATACTAATACGAAGCTATGAACCAGTATATGTAGCCATAGAACAAAAGTTTTGCTTCACTTCAAAGTAGAGGTTTGACCAAACAAATTCATTCTGCAAATGAGACCCTTATCCAATTTGTTGAGGATATATTATGCAGATTATAATGGTGCTAGAAATATACTAGATGTGACATTTGGCAGCGAACAGATAACGCCACTCTGATTTGGTAGACCAACGAAGTTATAAAAGCTGCAGGGAACACTTTTTTTTAATATACAACACTGTTTTAAGGAATTAATCCTGCTTACTTTACAAACATAAATATTTCTTTTTTGAGCGGGCTATGAAATGGTCACGCCCTACTAATTACATTTGGAGCGACAGAAAAAGCGGCGCGCGACCCCATAGACCCGCCCTGCAATGCACCTCCCTTCGCCGAGCGGGCCACCGGAACCCGGTCCTTGTCTTCGGTGGCCCGCCCGGTGGATTACCCTCGTGGGTTCCTCTCGAGTCGATGCCCCGGTAGCTTTCGCCGTCGGGGCATCAACCTCACACGATGGTCTCACTCCGGGCGACCATATAAACATAAATATAGGACACAAATTACATCCAGACTCAGGATAGTAATTTATGAATCGCACAAATGATCGTACTGTATGGTAATTGAACCCGCAACACTTGGCACGGTGACTGCACAGACAGGACTGTTCTGGCAAATTTCATCAGTAAATTTTTGGATTCTGTGTTCATCATTATCCTGCTTTTATCCCAATTACTTGAAATCAGCGCAATATATAGTCTTCTTCTATCGTACATATTGGAAAAGTTATTGGCAATAGTTTTAAGACCTGCCGTCAGCCTGAAGTTAACCCTTATTGAGAATCTAATTATTGACCAGAATACATCAGGTGGATATGAGGCTCTTACTCAGCTTTTACGACATTCATGAACAAGGTCAGGTTTGATAGTAGTCGTAGCCGCTACCACAGAGCAATCCTTGAATATTGTGGTAAGTAGTACAAAAAAGTTACTTACTCGTATTAAAATTTGGGTAAATGCAAAAATGAGTACCTCGAACATAGAGGTAAAGCAGATAGTCTGTTGGTATCCAAATTTAAAGAATGTACGCTGTAGCTATCCTTACATACATACATATCATCGCGCCCTATCCCTTGCAGGGTAGGCAGAGAGAACAGAGTGCCAGAGAACTCTATCCTTGCATACTTCACTCGCTTTCTCAACATTCATAAATTCTCTTCATACACGCTCGCCGGTTTCGGAGACTCTTGACTCCAACCACTTGCTCTAGTACATCATTACCTATTGTTACTCTTACATCTGTTCTGGCATCTCTTTCAAAGACCATTATTTTGGTTTTGCTCACATTCACACGTAGACCCCTTTTCTTACAATCTTCTGTCAAATCTTTAAAAGAAAATTTAAAAAATTTAAAAATAAAAATTTAAATCTTCTAAAGCTATCTTTAATTTATCAAATCACTATTTTTAACTGAATTCCAAAAAAAAGGAGGCGATTCTCAATTCGATAGATTTTTCTATGTGCTCTGGGTTCTGTTTGTTTTTCTGTGTGAAACTATTTTAATGTTTTCTGGGTGAACTAATTTTACAATCTTTTTTTTATTTGATAGCTAGTTGTTCTCATTTAAATATTATCAAGATTGTTACGCAGACGTAGTCAGGAATGTCGCTAGTTAACCACGTTGCCTCAATATCAGAAATATCAATTGTAACACTCAACACAGGTGGATACAGAGAACGCTGACTCAGAAACACCTGTCAAAGACAACACAAAATGACGAATTCTTATGTGAACCGAATTGATGAATTCTTATGTGAACGCTCGTCACTATATAGTCGATCGCCGACATAGTCACACCTTAGTAATAAGTTAAAGTAATAAATATCTTAATTTTGTAATTTTACATACATACATACATATCATCACGCCATATCCCTTGCATGGTAGGCAGAGAAAACAGAGTGCCAAAGAACTCTATCTCTGCATACTTCACTCGCTTCCTCAACATTCATAATTCTCTTCATACACGCTCGCCGGTTTCGGAGACTTTTGACTCCACCTTCCTTCAGGACCTGACCGATCTGGTCTAGGTAGGTTAGTCTCGGTCTCCCTCGGTACCTACATCCTTCCACTTTCGCATTGTATATCTTCTTAACCAGACGTTCGTTCGGCATTCTTTCCACATGTCCGAACCATCGGAGCATTCCCTTTCGCATCTTTACACCAATACTCTCTTTCATACCTACTCACTCTCTTACGTCGTCGTTACGAATGCGGTCCGTCAGCCTAACTCCACAGATTTTCCGAAGAGATCGCATTTCGACCGCATTAATTTTACTTTCATACTCTTTTCTGCATACCCAACTCTCGCTTCCATACAGTAATGTTGGGACAAGCACTGCGTTATGTATTGCTACACGTGCCTTCTGGCTGAAGTGGTGGCTGCCGAGAAGTTGCCCCAACGCTCCGTTCACTCTATTTCCCGCATTCACTCTTCGCTCTATATCAGTTGTAATTTTAAATTAATATTAAATCATATTATCATACATAGGTTTTTTGCATCCTATGCTGCCACTGCTCTTAGCTAGATATGATCTTTATGAGTTATCCTTAAAAATACGTGTTTAGTTAATTGGCTACATCATTTCCAGTCAGTTGCTTTTGTTAAAATTTTATTAATATTGTTATTCATTCATTGAACTGAAAGATTCTATTCTTCATCATCATCATCATCTTGTTTTTAAAACAAAAGTTAGTAATTAGGCTTTTTTTTATATCATGGGCTTTTATCACTTTGCATCAGATAGCACTGGGTAAAACCATCTATTTGATGCAAAGTGCTATCTGATGCAAAGTGATAAAAGCACATGATATGAAGAAACCTAATTATTAACTATTGTTTTACACTGTTTTTACTGTTTTGACTTTAGACTAGCTTCTGCCCGCGGCTTCGCCCGCGTAAAAGGTTACTTTCTTAAAGTTTTTCATCCCCTATTTTTATTTTAACCCGTAAGAGTAATTGTTTTTTACAAAATTTTAATGTTATATTTATTTATATCTAATCAATAGCCTAAAAATAAGTTTCTGGCTTTAAGAATGACAATATTTCCTTACAATTTTTCATTCCCCTTTACAACCCTGTTGTTGCATTAAAAAGTAGCTTATGCCTTTTGTCAGGCTCTAGACTATCTGTGTACCAAATTTCATTTAGATCGGTTCAGTAGTTTTGGCGTGAAAGAGCGACAGACAGACAGAGTTACTTTGGCATTTATAATATTAGTAACGATTAAACTGGCATAACTAAGTTGTATTCTTACATAAATAGTAGACAACTTAGTTATGCCAGTTTTATGTTTCAAAAATCCCTCACCTGCTACGTAAGTAACGCGTGTATCTTATAAAAATTATCTTATAAAATCTATGCATCAATAATAAAATTCTGTATAAAAATTGACAAACTTGTTTCATAAACTACTAATATAAACTATCATAAAAACAGAATAGAAGTTTTAGTACAGTTTTTATATTACTTTTAAGAGAAACGCCAGTACAAAGTTATCGACCTTCGACCTATCCAATTAATAGAGAAATTGATGCTAAGAGCACGTAACTACTTCCTTTGAAAAGTTATGAAAATATTCTTCTAATATAGGTATATCGTAGTGGTTTAAGAATACGTATTATATTTATTATCCGTATTATATATTTATTACTCCTTTACTCTGAAAATTATAAAAAACAACTGATAAATATCCAATAGAATGGGTGGCACAAATATTTTAGGTAATTTAAAACACCAAATGCGATCATATCCGTGTGGTGACAGAGTAAGAATACAATTCACCACCCCCAATCTTACTCGTGGGTGATCGTAAGAGATGACTAAGGGATATAAAACGCATATAACATCCATGCAAGAGGAGTAAAACTTGAAAGAAAACGCTACCAGCACGTTTGACCAGCGCGGTAGAGTAGGTTAATTTCTCTCCCATTACGGAGGAAGCCGGAGTCCAATAGTGGGACATATATGGCCTGTGATGATGATGAAATGCAACCATCAAAATTTCTGTGAATCGTAGCTTTTTCTCTTTAGGGAACGCATATTTGACATTGAATGATAATACTTTGATAGTTAAATGATTATCTCTATTTATCTGTCATCATTCTCCTGCTCTTATCTCAATTACTTGGTGTCGTCGCAATATGTACTCCTCTTTCAATGTACATATTGTAATAATTATAAGCGATAGTTTTATGATCGAACCTGTTTATATTGCATCGACCCCAAGTAATTGAGAAAAGAAGAAGAGAATTATGATGATAACCACATTTTTACTACATACATACATATCATCACGCCATATCCCTTGCAGGGTAGGCAGAGAGAACAGAGTGCCAGAGAACTCTATCTCTGCATACTTCACTCGCTTCCTCAACATTCACAATTCTCTTCATACACGCTCGCCGGTTTCGGAGACTCTTGACTCCACCTTCCTTCAGTATATGACCGATCTGGTCTCTCTAGGTAGGTGAGTCTCGGTCTGCCCCGGTACCTACATCCTTCCACATTCGCATTGTATATCTTCTTAACCAGACGTTCGTTCGGCATTCTTTCCACATGTCCGAACCATCGGAGCATTCCCTTTCGCATCTTTACACCAATACTCTCTTTCATACCTACTCGCTCTCTTACGTCGTCGTTACGATTATTTTTACTAAATATGTTAAAATTACATGATTTTTATTTTGTTGTGGTAGGACCACGCTGTTGACAGTTTTCTGTCTACAACCACGGGCCGGTCCGTCCGGAGTAGTACCAAACTCTCGCAGAAGACCGACGTCTGAGTAATGGCAATGTGCTATTGCACTTCGTTCGGTGAGTGAGAGAGCCGGTAGCCCAACTAGCTGGATTTGGGGATTGTACTAGTAGGCAGTGGCATAGCTATACCCTTGGTATAGCAAAGGTCCATGGGCAGCAGGGACACTTACCATCAAGTGTGCTCCTTGCTCGTCTGCCACCATAAACAATAAATATATTTTTTTTTCAATTATACATCTTATTTTGATTCGGAATTATACTATAAATGATTTTGTATGTTTTTCTACTCACTAATATAATCATCATCTCATCATCTCAGCTCATATATGTCCTACTGTTGGGCTGGAGCCTCCTCCATAATGAGAGGGAAATTGACCTTCTATACCACGCTGGTCAGACGTGTTGGCATAGGTGTCTCGAGTTTTCCTCCTCTTGCATAGAGGAAATATGCGTTTTGTATCTCTTAGTCGTCTCTTACGATCACCCGCGGGTAAGATAGGGGGTGGTGAATTGTATTTTTACTCCGTCACCACACGGAAAGTAACTCACGCTCAATAATATAATAATATAAAAATAAAAATTATATATAAAACAAATTATTTATAAATGTTTTTCTCTAACAACGCTCGCTGCAGTTTTAGCACGGAATATAAAGTGTCAAAGTTTTCCCGTCGGCGTGCTCAGATCCCCCACGACCCTCCACAATATGCGCTCCAAACTTGTCTCACTTCAAGTGCTCCACTTTCTGAACAATTATATTTGAAACTTAAAACTTAAAATTGTTTAAAAGATTTTTTTCCAGTTTCCTTCTTCGCAGCTTATATATAAATATCTGTATGACCTAATTTAGCTTTTTATTTTTCTTTTTGTAAATGGTGTTTTTTTTTTAAATACAAACTGTATATATATATATATATATATATATATATATATATATATATATATATATATATATATATATATATATATCACCATTCTCCTACTCTTATCCCAATTACTTAGGGTGGATACAATATGTACTCTTCTTTCTTTCATATTACATATTGTAATAGTTATTGGCAATAATTTTATGACCGGCCGCCTGCCAGACGTCAATCCTCCTTGGGAATGTGACTGTTGACCAAACAGCCTCACATGGAGTTGGCCCAGGTCGTTATAAGGCTCTTAGTCGTCTTTTACTACATCCACGAGCAAAGTAAAGGTTGGTAGTATTCGTCGCCGCTACCACACAGCTATATATGTATATAAATACCTTGTTGTGTGACTTTGTCTCTGTCTTTACCTTTACCATGTAATACATCCATTGAATTTAAGTCCACAATATCAAGCTGAAAGTTATCAAACGCGGGACTTATCTAAAGATTGACAGCTTATTGCGTACTCGACTGTGCGATAAATATCTTTCATTTCGTTTACTCGTGACTTTCAGGTATTATTTTGCAAAAAATATAATTGTTTTATGATTTTTTTATATATCCAGCTATGGTTCTTTCTATTTCCGTGTGGTGACGGAGTAAGAATACAATTCACCAGCCACTATCTTACCCGTGGGTGATCGTACGAAACGACTTAGGGATATAATACGCATATAACATCTATTCGAGAGAAGGAAACCTTGCCGAACGAACGTCTGGTTAAGATGATATACAATGCGAAAGTGGAAGGATGTAGGTACCGAGGGAGACCGAGACTAACCTACCTAGACCAGATCGGTCAGGTACTGAAGGAAGGTGGAGTCAAGAGTCTCCGAAACCGGCGAGCGTGTATGAAGAGAATTATGAATGTTGAGGAAGCGAGTGAAGTATGCAGAGATAGAGTTCTCTGGCACTCTGTTCTCTCTGCCTACCCTGCAAGGGATATGGCGTGATGATATGTATGTATGTATGTATGAAACCTTGAAAAAAACCCTATACCAACACGTCTGTCCAGCGTGGTATAGTAGGTCAATTTCCCTCCCATTACGGAGGACGCTCGAGCCTAACAGTGGGACATATATGAGCTGAAATGATGATGATGATGATTATTACACGTAGTAAGGAATTAAGTGTACATTTCTACTTCTAATTGGATCATGATAGTGATAAAGACCAACTGAGAGATCACCAAGACTTACTGAGAGAATTGTAACAATACTTGCAAATGCCTTTGGATGCAAGTGGCAGAGGGTCTTTGTCTAGAAGTAAAGATCCACGGACTACTGGATGAATGAATTTTGCCTTATAATATACTAACTTCTGCAGCTTCGCCCGCGTAAAAGGTTTTATCCTAAAATTTTCATTTCCTATTTTTAATTTAATGACATATATATTTATATCTAATCAATAGCCTATAAATAAATTTCAACCTTCTGGCTTTAAAAATGACGATACTTTCTTACAACTTTTCATCCCACTTTACAACCCTTTTTTGCATTAAAAAGTAGCCTATGTTCTTTATCAGGCTCTAGACTATCTGTGTACCAAATTTCATTAAGATCGCTTCAGTAGTTTAGGCGTGGAAGAGCGACAGACAGACAGAGTTACTTTCGCATTTATAATATTAGTAAGGATATGCTGGATTTTATTAATGACGAGCACATTCCGCTCAAGTGGTAGATTTTCTATTAATTTAAGGTAAACTGTACAATTGCTAATTTTTAAGTACCGCTGCAGGGTTTAACACAACTAATGTTATACATGCGAATATGAATTTGTTTATTTGTTTGTCACGCTTTTACGCCTAAACCATTTTGTCAAAACTCTTTTAATATGTATGATGGAAGAAGAGTACATATTGCATCGATCTCAAGCAATTATGATTTTATTTTTATTTATTTTTATTTATTTATTTATTTGATTAGAGCATGATTATGATGAGCATATGAGCTTAATGTCTACGTGTATATTACTAGAATTTTAATATTGTACGTTACTATCAAATATTAATCTGTGGAAGTTATAAAAATCTGATAAAAGACCCCTAGAGCAGGGTTCTCCTAAGAATTTCCTAAAATTTATTTCGATTAATGATTGCAGTTAGTTACTCATCACACTCAGCGATTCAAGCATAATACCAAAGACCTTTTGGCCACCAATGGACCTCCAAAGTCTGATGAATGGAGGAATAAAACTTATTGTACCTAACTTGACATATTTTTAAACTTTTATTCTTGAGAAAATTATCAAAATTTTAAGATTGTTTTTTTATATCTTATGGTGATAAATAAGCTAGCAAGACACCTGATTGTAAGTTACTGTCGTCCATGAACCTTTGCAATACCAAGGGTACAGCTACGTTTGGCCACCGAAGTCAAAAATCGGGTACCGGTGGTCCGCTCGCACGGCGAAGAGAGAGGAGTTTTACGGTGGGTCTATGGGGTCACGCGCTGCCTTTCCGTCACCCCGGACCGGTTCGGCGGGGCGAGACGCATCCATAGACGACCAAAAAAAAAAAAAAAAAATATAAATAAAAAAAGGTACAGCTACGTTTCTACCGATTTATGATAACCCCAATCCCACCCAGAAAGTTGGGCTGCCGGTTCTCTCGGTCACCGAAGGAAGTGCAGCAAACACATTTTACACAGCTCAGGCGTCGATTTACTGCGAGAGTATGGTACTACCTCGGACAGGCCTGCCGCTGTAAACAGAAAACTGTCAACAGCATGGCCCTACCACTAACCATTTAAGATTGTTGAATCTATTTTAGAGTAGAGAAGGCAAATTTATTGCTTACTTTAAACATGAGTTTTAACTCTCGACCTCATTCAACTGCACATTTTGAAATTACGAAAATCCTTGCACAGCAATTTTTCATTCCGTTCAAAATTGAAATGAATAAAATTTCACAGCACATTTAGAGTTTCGCAAAAGTTTTTAAATAACTGACGTTTTTAAACACTTTCTACGGAATTTCTATAACTTTTTTTTTTTATAAACTTGGTTTGAATTTTAAACTAAAAATATGGTGTTCAGCGACTATAGCTTTTCAGTGTGCGATTTATTTGCAAATTGTTATTGGTCTGAAAAGTTATATAAGGTTTCGGTTGACCTTAACAAAAGATATTTTAATAATAAAAAATACACATAGATTTAAATCACTGAGATTCAGAATTAGAAATTTTAGGCTATTTTCATCAATTTAGTTATACCATTAGGCCAGTGTGGGTATGCACATACCCACACTGGCCTAACGGTCAAGACTGTTGTTACGAATTTCCAATAGATGAAGTTCAAGTTCCAAGTCTAATATATTCACTTTTCACTCGCAAATGATATTTTATATAATTAATTTGCAAAGCTTTTATGCTTAGATATGCTTACCTTTATACGTGCCTAGCAATATCTGCCTTAGCCAAGTTCCGTACCCAAAGGGTAAAAACGGGACCCTATTACTGAGACTTCGCTGTCCGTCCGTCCGTCTGTCACCAGGCTATATCTCAAGAACGGTGATAGCTAGACAGTTGAAATTTTCACAGATGATGTATTTCTATTGCCACTATAACAACAAATAAAATAAAATAAATATTTATGGGGGGGCTCCCATACAACAAACTTGATTTTTTTACCGTTTCTTGCTCGATACTAATAACGGTGACAGGTAGACGCTTTAACTATTCATAGAATATTTAGTTTTATGTTCTCTTTAAATATAATTAATTACAATAAAATAAAATAAATAACTAAGGGGCCCCCATACAATAAAAGAGGTTTTTTTATATATAATGGTACAGAACCCTTCGCGCGCGAGTACAACTCGCACTTGGCGTATTTTTTTAAATATAATTTTAATATTATATAGACCTTTCCGTATGACGACCGAGTGAGAATTTCACTACCCCTTATCTTACCCGTGGATATCGTAAAAGACGATATAACTCTTTCCCAAGTTATAATAATTACAATATATCCTATAAACCCTCTATAAAGCTATCAATTTTGCTGCATCATTTAAGGACAAAAACGGTTCATTTTGTCCGTCATCGTAGCGTTTATAAGTAATGATGGATCGTGTTATGTTCAAACACATCAAAATGGTTGATATGATACGCGTATTACTTCTAAGACGTGCTCATTTTAACCAATGATGAGAATAGAACATACAATTTTCTGAGTTCTTATGACGTTCATTGTTTTTTGTTATTGAAATAAAAAAGAGTAACGTTTTCAAAGAAGTAACATTTTCAAATTAATGTTATGTATATTTATCATTATCTGTTCTTCTTCTTCTTCTTCTTAGTGAATGGCCTCTGTGAGTGATTAACCACAATTTCGCCAATGTCAAGTAAAATAAGTTTAAAAAATTATAATAAATTTATATTTTAGTCGCCAGTCATGTCGGTTCATTGTCTAAGTCTTAGTCTTGTAAACCCCCGTCAAAAGTCTATGCATTATCCTGTTCTTATCCCTATTATTTAAGGGCGATGATATATGTGCTGTTTTTTCATCGAACATATGAAAAAATTTTAGCAAGAGTTTTATAACCAGGCGTCTGTCTGAAGCAAAGAGCACAATTATATTAACTGAAAAAGAGTGGCAACTCGATGGTAAAATATGCATGTATGGAAAGTGCTGCTACCTGGAGCTTAGGCGATGAACTAAAATTAAAGGAATATACATATATACCTATTACCTACGTATCTACATGAGTGTATGTAACTATATAAGATTTTTTACATGAGACCTACCTTGAAATATAAAAAAAAAACATATCAGCCGTTAATGAAACGGCAATAGTATAAACTTAACAATGAAAATTGAGATAATTTCCAGAAAGAACATCAATAACCGAAAACATGTTATTGACAATAAGTACATACGCTAGAAACAAAAATTAACAATTCCCAGTTGTCAAACTTTTGACAATCAGGACAAAATGGCAGCTATGTTTGCACAAACAATCTGTAGGCAGCGCGACGATCAGTAAAAATAAGTAATGTTTTAACAGTACCCCCTCAGGCCTGAAGTCAATATTCCTTGCAAATGTAATTGTTGACCAAACGGCATCACATGGAGTTGATCTACGTTGATTCTAAGCTTCTAATCGTATTTTAAAAATATCTACAAGCAACATAAGGCCTGGTAATACTTGTAATTATCAACTTTTAATAATTAATAAAATATATAAATCGCATTATTATTTGAAATAAAACTAGTGATCATGGTTATAGGAGAACTGACTGTAGTGTTCGAAACGTCGGGATATTAAAAATCATCATTGTGGTAGGACCACGTTGTCGACAATTCTCTGTGTACACCCGCGGGCCGGTCTGTCCGGGGTAGTACCACACTCTCGCAGAAGATCGATGTCTGAGTAATGGCAATGTGCTATTCCGCCTCGTTCGGTGAGCGAGAGAGCCGGAAGCCCGACTGGGGTGGGTTTGGGGTTTGTATTAGTAGGCAACGCCCTAGCTATACCCTTGGTTATTACAAAGGTTCATGTGGCACTTACCATCAGGTGAGCTGTCTGCTCGTTTGCCATCAGAAATTAAAAAAAAAACGTGATAGAATCCGTAAAAGTAGTTTTATTTCAAATGTGTAATACTCGCGTAAACATTAGAAATCATTATATTAACCAATACGGACTGGAAATTACAAATAAAATTGGCATTATTATTTTTCCTCTTTTCTTCCCAATATTTTTCTCTTCTAAGCTACTAAATCACATATAAAACAGAACAAATCTCATTAGAATTATATTTTTAATTATATTCTTTAATAACATAACTCGCTTTGCCACTGAGCTAGTAAAAATGTGGTCAAATTAGCATTTTTTTTTTAAACATAATACCACGTTAAGTACGCAGAGTGGTTACAAAACATCCACGTTAATTAAAAACTTTATATCTAGTTATGAAATGACTCCGTTGTTGTATCTCTTTGAAATAACACTGACTTTTGTAATGTAAGATTCTGTTTTTAATTTTACTAAATTATATTATACTGTTTTTATTTTAAATATCATTTACATTATCTCAGCTTATTTAAGTCCTGCTGGGCTCGAGAATTCTTTAATAATAATATAATAATACCATCCCATATACCCGTGGCTAAGAGAGGACTAAGGAATATAAAACGCATCTAACATCTATGCGAGAGAAGGAAATCTCGAAATAAAACCCTATACAAACACGTCTGACCAGCGCGGTTTAGTAGGTTAATTTCCCTTCCATTACGGAGGAGGCCCGAGCCCAACAGTGAGACATATATGGGCTGTGATGATGATGATAATGATGGTAATCATTGTACAAATAGTCAATTTACAAATAGTAAATATTTAGTAGCTAATAGCTTCAACTAATTTCTTAAGAGGCTCGCAATTGATGGTTGGCTTGAAGCTCTAATAAAGAAGGCGATGTTACTGAATACGCCGCGCGAGAAGTTTCTCACTTCGTCACCACACGGATAATGATTACCATAATAGCATCCAAAATATCAACAATTATTATTACATTACCCAGCATGGGATTCAAACACTGAATGTCACGATCGTCCTTAGTTTTTTAAACCACTGACCCAAAGCGATAATTGACTATTATAAGTTAAAATTAACTCTCAAAACGACCCATATGTATTTATTTATTTAAACACATTAACCGTTTCCCGTCCAAAATAAACGTCTCTATGAAAATATAACTTAAACTTTACCCAATAATAATCCAGGTCTTTACCCTGGAGATACACCTTACCGTGGGATTAGCCCTTTTCCCTATCATTATTAAAATTTCATTATAGTCTTATGTAAGCACCTTTTATAACCTATTTAATGTAAAACCTTCCCATCTCATTTTATAGAAACCTTGTAAACATGAAAAAGTATTATCGTTATTATTTTATTCCATTGTATAACCTTATCTTGGTCAGCACTCAGAGCGCATATTATGACCAGTCTCCACCTCTTTAGTCGATTGAAATCTATCTTATTGATACTCACTACTTGAACATCTAATTTTTAGACCAGTCTCGCACATTCCATCCAATCATCCGATGTGATGGAATACAGGCCCCGTAACATCGCTTTTCTGAGAATATTTGGCCTAATATGCCACGATTTTACCAAGAATATAATTCATCACCCCCGTTTTACCCGTGAGCGTCGTAAAATATGATTATAGTATAGTTATGTACATGTCACATCTTTTTCGTGTCGTGACAGAGCAATACAAAAAAAACAAACAAACAAACAAACAGATAGGCTGAAAGTAAAACCCTAAATCAACCCTTCTGACCAGCGACATTAGGTCTATTTTCCTCCTATTATGGAGGAGGCTGGAGTCCAACTATGATAAATATATGAGACAATGATGAAGACATCAAGATCGCTGTGTGGTAGCGGTTACGAATACTACAAACCCTTACTTTGCTCGTGGGTGTCGTAGAAGACGACTAAGAGCCTTATAACGACCTGGGCCAACACCATCTGATGCCGTTTGATCAACAATTACATTACCAAGGAGGGTTGACGTCTGGCAGGCGGCCGGTCATAAAACTATTGCCAATAACTTTTACAATATGTAGGTACTATGAAAGAAGAGTACATATTGTATCGACCCTAAGTAATTGGGATAAGAGTAGAAGAATGATAATGAAGACATCAAGATAGCTAGTTATATTGGCTTAAAATATTATTTAAAATTTTCTTCTCTTTAGTAAAAGTATCTTATATTCTTTTCTTACACCCTTTTCTGCATTACCTGTTGGGTGGGTATATATGGGTATTTAAGGTACATAAGGAGTGAAGAGTTGTTACTAAGTCCATCCATTATTCCCTTGCTCTTATCCCAACTATTTGGGATCGACGCAATATGTTCTCTTTTTCCATAGAGCTCTTTCAGACATCATTTCTATAATCACCCCCTGTCTATCCATATCATGCTTGCGGAAAATATAAATCTATCATAATGATTTTTTGATATTTCCGCGAGTATTACACATTTGAAATAAAACTAAATAAAAAAAAAAAAAAAAAAAAACCCACCCAGTTGAGCTTCCAGCTTTCTTTGCCTTCACGTTCATGGTGACGGTAGGACTGTCCTCCCGTGTCCATGAATGCTCTAACAATTGTATAAATCTATCAGTCTGTGGACATCTATTAATGATCATAGACATTCCCACAAGAATGTCATTAAGAACTGTCCTGTACCATCTGCCAACGGTTCCCATCAACCATTTAAGACGTCATTAGTCCACCTAGGTGGAAAACAATATAAACCACTCGAGAACCTATATAAATACGGTCCATTTACCTTATTATATTCTCGACTTAAATTTTCAAAATTAATGTCCAAATTATAATTTAATATCTAAATAGAAATTTATAATGTATAATAAATTTTAATCGCCTTATAATTATAATGAGAGGTTATTAATTAAGCTTTTACTGTTTTAATTATAAAATTTTCACTCGTAAATTTACTCTTGGACTCTCTGGTTTAAGTATGGTGGCAATCATAATATTATCATCCTATTAAAAGATTTTTATCCGACAAAGAACGTTAATTTGGCCGATGAGTGGATGGAAATTATCAGATAATATATGCGTCTACCTTTCTGTGTGGTGATGGAGTAAGAATACAATTTACGATGAAAATTTTGAAGCTAAAATAAATTCTACCATAAGTTCAATAATTACATGACTGTATAATAATAACTTAAGGATAAATCTAGATAAAACGAAAATTATGTTCTTCAGTCAAAGATTAGCAGTAAACAACGACTTTAATATTTGTTTCAATAATAATGCTATAGAGCAAGTAGGCACAAGTAAATTCTTGGGGCTTTTAATAGATAGGAAATTAGATTGGAAAGCACACTTAGAATCTTTAAGCACACGTATGAATAAAGCAGCTTATATGTTACATAAAATAGCACCAATATTAGGGGTAGATGCCAGATTAACCGCATATCATGATATAGTTGGCTCAATTCTGAGATACGCTGTTATATTTTGGGGGAACTCTACCAATAAAGAAATTATATTTAGGTCACAAAAGAGATGTGTTAGAGCTATGTTTGGATTAAAGCCATCTGACACTTGTCAACCATACTTTATAAAACATAAAATATTAACTCTTCCATCACTTTATATCTACGAAGTAGCTGTTTTTGTAAAAAGCAATCCACAATTATTTAAAAAAATGTCAGATTATAGTACGCGTAATCGACGTGACAACGATAGATTGTGTGTAAGAATGTCAAATACATCATTAATGCACAAGAGCGTATATTGTATGGCGCCGCTTATATATAACAAATTGCCAAGGCCCCTAAAAAATGTTACTTCTTTTAATACATTTAAAGACAAACTTAAAAAATATTTAATTGAAAAATGCTACTATAATTTAACAGATTATATAACTGAATTGATTTAATATTTGTTTTAAAATTTAATATTATATAAGACTTTTGCTAAATACTATTTGTTAAATGCTTGCAATTATGCCATTTAGGATCTAAAGTCCTTGTCATCAAACATTTGCACACCTATTATTGGTATAATATGACTGAAACGTTCATGTAAATATATATTGTCAACTTTATATTACTCATATTTTAGCAAATAAATTATTCTTATTCTTATTCTTACGATCCTCATCTTGTACGTAGGCGTAGGATAAAACATATAAAGGGTATAATATACATTTAACATCTATGGAATAAAAGGCAAACTTGAAATAAAATCTTATATCAACTCGTCTGACTAGCGTGCTATAGTAGGTCAATTACCTTCCTATTGTAGAAGACGCTCGCATTCAGTGGGATGTATATTAGCTAAAAAGATATGCCTACTTACTAGTTTTGGGGGTAAGAGCGTGAAACTATAAATAAAATATAAATAAATAATTTTTGGCAATAGCACTATTCACCACGTCTTGAGTCAAACCTAATTTGTGTTAAAAATGTTATTAAATTTGCAGTCAGATGTGCTCAAAGTAAGAAGTCTGAAGCAGTTTCAGATGGACGGTAATGTCTATTTTTTTATTGCACTTGATTGACGAGCAAGCAGCACACCAAATGGTAAGTGTTGCTGCCACCCATAGACCTTGCAATACAAGGAGTATAGTTCGGCCGTAGCCTACTAACTAGAACCTATCCAAGTTGAGCTGAAACGTCGATTTTAAACGAGTATGTTACTAACCCGGACGGACCGGCCCGCGGCTGTAGACAAAAAAATATTGACAGCGTGGCCCTACCAATAAAATTACTAATATATTAGGCCTTGTTTTATATAAAGCCACTTTATCAATTAAATAATGAAGTAAAAATATGACTTGTTCTTTTCCTGCAAGAGATGATTAAAAGAAGCTGATAAAATTAGTATTAGAGAAATGAAAATCTCGTAATAAAACTAATTTATCTACCTATTTTTCAGCGTAATAAGTCAATTACTTTTCTAGTATAGAAGATAATCGTACCCAGTAATTATCTGTTATAAAGTAGAAAATAATATCAATAACACTTTAGACTTGGAATTCGAACCTTCAATAAGTGCAAAAGTTTCGGACTGTTATAAAGTGTTAATAATATTATATGTATGTATTTTACATATGAACCTTCCTCTTGAATCACTCTATCTACTGACAGAAACTGCATTAAAATCCGTTGCGTAGTTTAAAAAATATAAGCATACATACAAGAGAAACGACTTTGTTTTATACTGTGTAAAGAAAATAAACTTTCAACATTCATATTCTTCAATATTACATAGTATGATAAGTTTTTGTTGCCACCTAAATATACGAAATGTTATTTTATTATGACCCCCAAACAATTCGCAGTATAATTTCTCCGCCAGAGATGGTCGAATTTCACGTTATTACGACGACCCCTTCATTATAAAGTTGCAAAATTACGTTCGCTGTTAACTGCTTGCGTTGTTCAATACTAAAATTTTGTCTCAAATTTGCATAGTTTATAAGCAAGTAGGGTTGGTTTATATCTGCATTTTTGAGATCGACTCACACTAAAAGGGATTATGTAATATTGTATCAAATTGAACTTTATTGAAGCGATATATATAAGAAGTTATGGTATGGTAAACCGCTTCGGATTTAGCGGGGCGTCACCACCCCATA
Source organism: Lymantria monacha (assembly GCA_905163515.2). Classification (NCBI taxonomy): domain Eukaryota; kingdom Metazoa; phylum Arthropoda; class Insecta; order Lepidoptera; family Erebidae; genus Lymantria; species Lymantria monacha. The sequence goes on along the minus strand of LR991105.1, from coordinate 5,112,210 downwards.
GCCCGCCGCCAAAAAAAAAGAAAGGGTAAACCACTTCGTTACATAACGCGTAACGGCTCCAGTCTATCTGACCGCTTTATAGGATTAAATAATGATATTAATATTTTTTTTGAAGTGAAAATTGTTTAGGCGCGTTGAGCGTTTTTGGAGGGGAAAAACTTATAGGTTCGCGTCACCGACATGCTAATGCTAATAGTATATTTATAGCTATGTGAAAACTTCTTTAGGCGCGTTGAGCGTTTTTTGAGGAGAAAAACTTAAAGGTTCACGTCACCGACATGCTAATGCTAATAGTATATCTATAGCTACATGAAAACTTCTTTAAGCGCGTTGAGCGTTTTTGGAGGGGAAAAACTTATAGGTTCGCGTCACCGACATGCTAATGCTAATAGTATATCTATAGCTATGAGTAGTCAGACTGGCGCACGCGCAGTGGCCTGTGTACACGTATACACTAATACGTTAAATATCTCTGACTGTATCATGTGCGCGTTGGACGTTTGGATGGGTATAATTTCATGAGTTCACGTCACCAACGTGCTATAATAACAGTACATTTATATTCGTAAGTGGACAATTAAAAATAAATAATGCCATACTTTTAAATGCAAATATTGATATGAATATTGAAAATATTTGAAAATAAATTCTTTATTTTCATTTTTCATTTATCTATATAAAAAATATAGGGAAGCATAGTCCGGAGCGTGCTCGTTCGCATCCCCTGCCAGTCTAATTAGACTGCTAATCCGGCTCGATATGCGTACCGCAATGCGGGTTAGGGCGTCCCCCGGAGGCGACGCGTACCGACCCGCTCCCGTCGGTACGAACTTCGGCAGTTGCGGTGATGGGGGCCGTCACCCATCACGCCTTGCCCAGTCAGGTGAGTTGAGGAGAGCAGAGTGCCGGGTGGGCACGTGGAATGTAAGAGGTTGTGTGGAAGGGAAGTTGCACGAGCTGATATCCGTCATGGCGGACAAACAGCTAGACGTGCTCTGTGTAACAGAGACCAAGCGAAGGGGCAGCGACGCCTGCGATCTTCCTGGTGGCGGGATGGCTCTGTGGTCTGGTGTACCACAGAGCGATCGAGCCAGCATGGGGGTAGGAGTGCTGTTGTCCTCTCGCTTGGCCTCAGGTATGAAGGATTACGGAATGTATGATCCCAGACTTCTTTGGGTCCGTATAAAACTAGGTGTCACCAAGGTATTCATGGTTGTACCATATGCTCCCGTAGGATCCTCGGTGGCATCAGACCTAGAGAAGTTTTGGGATAATGTTGGGGAAGTTCTGGATATGGCAGAAACCAGTGAACGCGTGATTGTATGCGGAGATTTGAACGGATGGGTGGGGACCAAGCGTCCCGACTATGAGGACGTACTTGGTCCATTTGGTGATAAGAGAGTGAACGACGCAGGTAGGCTCATAGCTAATGTATGCTTGGAGAGAAACCTTATTGTGTCAAACACATTTTTCCAACATAAGGACATCCATATGTATACATGGAGAAGGAATGAACAGAAAAGTATAATAGATTTAATTTTGGTAGACAGTCGCCTCCGAAGCAAAATATTGGACGCAAGAGCCTACAGGAGCCCCACAGTCGATACGGACCACTATCTCGTTATTGCGAGATTTAGTGGTCTGTTCAGAAGGTGGAGGCACTGGCGAGAGCGTGTCCACTTCGGAGGGCTTGAAAGAATAAAGGTTGAAAGGTTGCAAGAAGAGTGTGTAAGAGAAAAGTATGCAGAGGGTGTCCGAGAACGGCTGACGATAGCAAGCCAGCCGCAATCGGACATTGAAGAATGCTGGAGAGTATTGAAAGAGAGTATGGTAGACACAGCGAAAGAAGTATGTGGAAGTTCAAAGAAGCATAGAAACACAAATGGTGATGCATGGTGGGATGCGGAAGTGGCAGCTTCCGTAGAGCAAAAGAAGAAAACGTGGCTGGACTATGTCTCTTCTTTGAATCTGAATGACAGTATGACTGAACAGAAGAAAGAAATATATCGGCAATGTAAGAATGACACCAAGGCCTTAGTGAAAGAGAAACGTGATAGAGCAAGTATGAGTGCAGAAGATAGGCTGACTAAAAACTTCGAGGGTAACACCAAACTCTTTTGAAGGGAGGTGAAGAAGTCTCGGGGTGGTTGGTCAGCCTTCAGAATGAATAAAATAAGGTCTAAAGGTGGAGACATTCTTATACAAACACAAGACGTGTTAAGCCGATGGAGTGAATATTTTGGCGATATGTATGCGGATGCTACGGTTGGCGCCGGTGTCGCATGTGGTCTAGTAGATGAACATTCGGCGACGGGATCCTCCGATGGCATCAGTATGGATGAAGTTGAATGGGCGATAAGAAGTTTGAGAAATGGTAAGGCAGCGGGCATTGATATGGTGTCTGCCGAGATGATCAAGCTTGGTGGCTCCTGTGTCCGGGAGGCGTTCCTGTTGCTCCTCAATTTATGTTGGAGCTCGGGAATGGTTCCCGGGGACTGGAATAGCGCAGTCATCGTGCCTTTGTTTAAAAACAAGGGTTCACGTTACGACTGCGCAAATTACAGAGCCATAAGCTTGACCAGTTTGGCAGCAAAAGTGTATGGTAAAATTATTGAAAGGAGAATGAGGATGGTGTCCGATGGTTTACTGTGTAAAACACAAGGAGGTTTCAGGAGTGGAAGGGGATGCATGGATCAAGTGTTCTCTCTGCGCAACATTGTGGAGAAGCATCTGGCCCTAGGTCAGAGGGTTTTCTGCAGTTTTGTGGATCTGGAGAGAGCATTTGACACGGTTGTACGAAAGGAACTTTGGGACATTTTACCGGAGTATGGTATTAACGGTAAACTGCTGCAGGCTGTGCAATCCAGTTACATGGGCTGTATAGCCTGTGTGCGGCTGGATGATGGAATGTCGCCTTGGTTTGACGTCAATATCGGCGTTAAGCAGGGCTGCGTTCTATCAGCCAGGCTGTTTATCATATATCTGGATAAATGTCTCCAAAGGTTGAATGATATGAATGTGGGAGTCCAGATGGGTGACTCAGTGGTCTCTGCTCTGCTTTATGCAGATGATGCAGTCCTGCTGGCACAGTCAGCGACTGACCTGCAGACCCTAGTCGACACAATGACAGAAGATTGTAAGAAAAGGAGTCTACGCGTGAATGTAAGCAAAACCAAAATAATGATCTTTGAAAGAGATGAAGCCAGAACAGATGTAAGAGTAACAATAGGTAATGATGTACTAGAGCAAGTGGATGAATTTGTATATCTTGGATGTGGATTTAGCCGAGATGGAAGGTACACCACTAATATAGAGCGAAGAGTGAATGCGGGAAATAGAGTGAACGGAGCGTTGGGGCAACTTCTCGGCAGCCACCACCTCAGCCAGAAGGCACGTGTAGCAATACATAACGCAGTGCTTGTCCCAACATTACTGTATGGAAGCGAGAGTTGGGTATGCAGAAAAGAGTATGAAAGTAAAATTAATGCGGTCGAAATGCGATCTCTTCGGAAAATCTGTGGAGTTAGGCTGACCGACCGCATTCGTAACGACGATGTAAGAGAGCGAGCAGGTATGAAAGAGAGTATTGGTGTAAAGATGCGAAAGGGAATGCTCCGATGGTTCGGACATGTGGAAAGAATGCCGAACGAACGTCTGGTTAAGAAGATATACAATGCGAAAGTGGAAGGATGTAGGTACCAAGGGAGACCGAGACTAACCTACCTAGACCAGATCGGTCATGTACTGAAGGAAGGTGGAGTCAAGAGTCTCCGAAACCGGCGAGCGTGTATGAAGAGAATTATGAATGTTGAGGAAGCGAGTGAAGTATGCAGAGATAGAGTTATCTGGCACTCTGTTCTCTCTGCCTACCCTGCAACGGATATGGCGTGATGATATGTTTGTTTGTTTGTTTGTTTGTATATAAAAACATTAAAATGTTCAATACTCAGTTTTATATTGAACAGTACCTAATCCTTTAATTAAACGATTACAATAACATCCAAACTATAAAACCACTTAAATAAAAACGCTGAACTTTCCACGTTGCCAATTTAACCTTACTTGTACAACACGGTCCACTTACGAATATAAATGTACTGCTATTATAGCATGTTGGTGACGTGAACTCATGAAATTATACCCATCCAAACGTCCAACGCGCACATGATACAGTCAGAGATATTTAACGTATTAGTGTATACGTGTACACAGGCCACTGCGCGTGCGCCAGTCTGACTACTCATAGCTATAGATATACTATTAGCATTAGCATGTCGGTGACGCGAACCTATAAGTTTTTCCCCTCCAAAAACGCTCAACGCGCTTAAAGAAGTTTTCATGTAGCTATAGATATACTATTAGCATTAGCATGTCGGTGACGCGAACCTATAAGTTTTTCTCCTCAAAAAACGCTCAACGCGCCTAAAGAAGTTTTCACATAGCTATAGATATACTATTAGCATTAGCATGTCGGTGACGCGAACCTATAAGTTTTTCCCCTCCAAAAACGCTCAACGCGCCTAAAGAAGTTTTTTTTTTTTTTGGTAACGCAGTGGTCCGAAATGCATGACGCACTTACTCCCCGGATGGGAAGTGTGGGACTCCTAGCCTAGGGCTAGGTTACCCACTAAAACGCATCCACTGCGATTGCTGTTAGCCTAGGGGCTGTTACAGCGTAACCGGGCTGTGGGTGAGCGCTGAGTGCTCTCAACCCGAATATACTAATAATGTCATCATCTCAGCTCATATATGTCCTATTGTTGGGCTCGAGCCTCCGCTGTAATGGGAGGGAAATTGATCTACTATACCACGCTGGTGAGACGTGGTTGGTATAAAGTTTAGTTTTGAGTTTGCCTTCTTTTGCATAGATGTTATATGCGTTTTATATCCCTTACGATCACCCACGGGTATGATAGAGGGTACATACATACATACATATCATCACGCCATATCCCTTGCAGGGTAGGCAGAGAGAACAGAGTGCCAGAGAACTCTATCTCTGCATACTTCACTCGCTTCCTCAACATTCATAATACACAGAGCACGTCTAGCTGTTTGTCCGCCATGACGGATATCAGCTCATGCAACTTACCTTTCACACAACCTCTTGCATTCCACGTGCCCACCCGGCACTCTGCTCTCCTCGACTCGCCTGACTGGGCAAGGCGTGATGGGTGGCGGCCCCCATCGCCGCAACTGCCTTAGTTCGTACCGACGGGGGCGGGTCGGTACGCGTCGCCTCCGGGGGACGCCCTAACCCGCATTGCGGTACGCATATCGAGCCGGATTAGCAGTCTAATTAGACTGGCAGGGGACGCGAACGAGCACGCTCCGGACTATTCCCCCCAATAGATAGAGGGTGATGAATTGTATTCTTACTCCGTCACCACAAGGATAACTAACTAATAATGTACATATACAAAATTCTAATGTACATATTCAAGAACCGTAACTAGAAAATAAAATATATTTTATAATCAATAAAATATTTTATTATTAAATAACCTTACCTTACATAATTATGTTGAATTTATATAATTAATATACTATTGTACAAAAAATAATAGTACTACTGTATTTGAGTAATATTTGAATTTGGTTTGTTATGACGTTTGTAAAAGTCTACTTCGTTATTACAATATTCGGCCACCTCATTCAAGCTCTAAGCTTGTGCTAGTAAAGACGTGCTTTAGCTTCCAAGTGGGTATATCGATAATATACGTTATATTGAAACTATAAGTGTATTTTCCGTGTGGTGACGGAGTAAGAATACTATTCACCACCCCATATCTTACCCGTGGGTGATCGTACGAGACGACTAAGGGATATAAAACGCATATCACATCTATGCGAGAGAAGGAGAACTCTAAACAAAACCCTATACCAACACGTCTGACCAGCGCGGTGTTGTAGGTTAATTTTCCTCCCATTAAGGAAGAGGCCCAAGCCCAACAGTGGGACATTTATGGGCTGTGATGATGATGATGATGATGAAGTGTGTTTTGTTCATAACCTCTTACAACATTATCATATTAATATACATAAAATTTAAATAATAACCTAAGCTTTTGTCAAGTTAAACAATTTCAATCCCTATCCCTACTAATATATAAATGTGAATGTAAGTTTATTTGTTACGCTTTCACGCTAAAACTACTCAACGGATCATCATGAAACATTGTACACATATTCTTGGAGGTATTAAAAGTAACATGGGATACTTTTTATTAAAAAAAAATCTAAATTTTTATATGAAAAATAAAAAAATTGTTTGTCAAAAAATCTCAAAATCTAGCTTCTTCAACGCCATCTAGCAGTCCAGTAATGAAGTTCCAACCCTGAGTATTGTAATACCGTTGCACTGTATTACCGACGGTCAAAAATAAAAATAGGGGATCAAAAACTTTAGGAAAGTAACCTTTTATGCGGGCGAAGCCGCGGGCAGAAGTTAGTATTAAATATTTCAACTTAGATTAGTCTAAGTTATCATTTCTGTTGGGCGTCCTGAAACGCATACGTTTTTATTTTTATTTTATATTACAATATTGTGCACCTCAAAATAAGAGGATATACACATGATATTTTAGAACCCTGGGTTGGGTAAAATAAATGTTGTTGCGGTTTACTACACACTTATCTCGACAATCCAGGATTTTCTTTGGAAATTCTCACTAACAAGCTCGTAGTTGTGCATTTTGCCCGGGCAATGGTAAGTAAGGTCATCCTTATTACGTGAGATTAACTATCGTCTGGGTGACACATGTGAATATATTTAACCCCATCATTATCATCTTGCTCTTATCCTAATTATTAAAGGTCAGTGCAATATCTATTCCTCTTCCATAATAAAAATTACAACAGTTATTGGCAATAAGTTTTATTAAACAAGGTTTGAGACGAGCACTTTGTTAGCGTGAAAAAAGTGGTCTTCTCAAACTTTGTTCAATAAGACGTTATAAACGTTGTCTGCGTTAATTGCATGTTTGTAAAGTCCCCCGCAATACAAGGTTTATTTCCTTAGTGCAGGGTGGTGTGTATAAAAAAAAAATAAAAAAAATAAAAAAAAACTTATTGCTAATAAATGCTATGCCCTGGTATTGCAAAAGTCCATGAGCGGCAGTATCACTTACCATCAGATGTGCTGCTTACTCGTTTGCCACCACCGGCAGCACAAAAAAAACAATACTTACTTCCTACTAATATTATAAATGTGAAAGTTGGTCAAAATGTTTGCATGTGGGTTACACAATCACGTGTAAACCATTAAACAAATTCATAGGAAAATTAGTACACAAATATACAATTTCTTAGTTTAACACATCATTCTCCTACTCTTATCCCAATTACTTGGGGTCGATACAATATGTACTCTTCTTTCATAGTATATATTGTAAAAGTTATTGGCAATAGTTTTATGACCGACCGCCTGCCAGACGTCGACCCTCCTTGGGAATGTAATTGTTGACCGAACGGCATCAGATGGAGTTGGCCCAGATCATTATAAGGTTCTTAGTCGTCTTTTACGACATCCACGTGGAAAGTAAGGGTTGGTAGTAATCGTAGTCGCTACCACACAGCATTTTCTGGATTAAAACATTAGATACTTTTTATCCTGGTAAGGTAGATCCCGGTGGTCCCCTTAGGATAATTTTATACTTAAATTTATACTGTGAACGTCACATTTTACGGGCGAGACCGGGGCCACTAGCTATTTTTATAGAAATACAATTATATTTTTATATAGTTACAATTTTACGTAAAAAGTAAAAATGAAAAATAAATAAAAAACTACGAGCCGCCTGATTTTCTTATTGAATCTTCCCAATGGCGGTCAGCGTTTCAAGCCCGGGGTAGATTATTACATTAATTTAAGGTAAAATATAAAATTGACGTCTAAGCACCTCATAGAGCTTTTAAATAACAAATTATTTTGATTTTAAATATTAATCTGAACACAATAGCAACATTACGCTTGGCTGTATAAAATCCTTACTAATATTATAAATGCCAAAGTAGCTCTGTCTGTCTGTCGCTCTTTCACGCCAAAACTACTGAACCGATCTAAATGAAATTTGGTACACAGATAGTCTAGAGCCTGGTAAAGGACATAGGCTACTTTTTAATGCATAAAGGGTTATAAAGGGGGGATGAAAAGTTGTAAGGAAGTATCGTCATTTTTAAAGGCAGAAACTTGAAACTTATTTTTAGGCTATTGAGTAGATATAAATAAATATGACATTAAAATTTGTAAAAAAAATTACCATTAAGGGGTAAAATAAAAATAGGGGATAAAAAGCTTTACCAAATAACCTTTTACGCGGACGAAGCCGCGGGCAGAAGCTAGTATACTATATAATATAATAATAAATCACATAATATATTAGCATCGTATTCAATACGCTGGCAACACTAATATATTGGATGACAGCGTTAATCCTTTGAAGGATGAAAAGCCCTTGTCACATAAAGTGACGAGAAATAGTCCCTCAGCAATTTCTTAGTAAAGGCAGTGTGTAACTACGACCCAAATGAATTTGAAACCAATTTCAAAACATACTTAAGTATGATATTAATATTTTCACTGTGTGTGTTATACGCGCGGTGAGAAATTAAGAAAAATAAAATTTACAATCGCTTTCTTTTAGTGAGTGATCGAAAAATATGAATAGATATATCAGACAGACACAAAAGAATCGATGCAAGGGAAATAAATTGTATATTTGTAATACTCTCGTAAACCTCAGATATCATTAACCGATTTCATCATCATCTCGCTTTTATCCCAATTACTTGGAGTCAACGCAATATATCATCTACTTCATTACAGTCCTATCAAACATCATCTCTGCAGTCACTCCCTGTTTATCCACGTCTTGCCTCACGCAGTTCATCAATCTTTTCTTTGATCTCCTTTTACCCCTAAAGCCTTTGACATTCATATTCAAAACTTTCCTCACAATATTATTTTCATCCCGTCTCATCATATATCCATACCATGTCAACCTTTCACTCCTTAACTTTTCCGTCACTGGCGCAACTTTCAAACTTCCTCTAATATGCCTGGATATGTGTACCATATAGCATTATATGCAACAAATACAATTCTAAGTGAAACATTTAGTCTGCTTTCACGACACCCACAAGCAAATCAACATCATTCTCTCAGCCCATGCAAGTCCTACCGTTGAGCTTGAAGCATCTCTATAACAGAAAGGAAATTATCCAATTATAGGACGCTATTCAGTGGTAAAGAGTTTTCTTTTCAGTTTTCCTTCTCATGCATTGATGTTATCAGCATATTATAAGGGTCTAGACCCTGGGTTCCTAACCGCAGGGGTAAAACTTGTATTTCGTAGAGGTAACAATGAGTTGGTTGTTGTCTCTCTGTTTGCCTAAACTTTAATTATATCATTCCTAAATTATTTTATTTTTAGTTATTATACCTACATTCATTGAGTTAACCTTAGCTTATAAATATAATTTGGATTAAAAATACCTCAATTTTTCATGTGCAATTGTTTTTTTGTGTAAGTAAGTCTTCTAATTTTTACGCGAGTATTACACATTTGCAATAAAACTACTTTTATGGATTCTATCGCGTTTGTATTTGATTTTTAATTTCCCGACGTTTCGAACACTTTACAGTGATCATGGTCATGGAAGGACTGAGGTATCTTACGTCCAATATATAACATGACATATATAGAATCAAATACAAACGCGATAGAATCCGTGAAATTAGTTTTATTTCAAATGTAATAAAGTCTACGTATTTGTATTATCACGTATTGTTTGAGGTCATCGTTGGAAAAAAGGGGTAAAATGAGTGATCCTAGTTAGATCAACTAAGACAAGGGTAATAGACCTGAAAAAGTTAAGAATCATTGGCCTAAACTATCTCCCAAAAATAAAAGATATCCAATATTTATAATTGAAAGTCCATAGTCTAAAAAAATGCATTTTCTTATACATTTTCTGATACGGATAACTTTTAACGTGGTCTAAATGATTAACTGTGACCCTTAGTAAAGAGCCCAAGTTGTAATATAAAAGGGCAGACTTGAGTGATGCCCGCCAAGCCTATTGAATTTCAATTGGTATGAAGGTACGATAAAAAAATGAAAATATATGTAATTCCATCTCAATATAATATGAGAATCGTTCTTGCTTTGTCATGTTCTTGTATTATAACTGTAAAGACGACATAATCCTTACTAATATTATAAATGCGAAAGTAACTCTGTCTGTCTGTCTGTCGATCATTCACGCCAAAACTACTGAACCGGTCTAAATGAAATTTGGTACACAGATAGTCTAGAGCCTGGTAAAGGACATAGACTTTTTAATGCAAAAAAGGGTTGTTGTATAAAGGACATCATCATTTCAGCCCATCATCGTCCACTGCTGGACGTATGCCTCCCTCATGGTATGCCACAGACTGCGGTCCCATGCCGTCTGCATCCATCATGTGGGGGGGCGTCCCACACTGCGTCATCCGGTACGTGGTCGCCACTCTAGAACCTTTTTTACCCAGCGGTTGTCGGTTCTTCGAGCGATGTGGCCTGCCCATTGCCACTTCATGCATGCGAATTCTTCGTGCTATGTCGGTTACACCCGTTCTTCTGCGGATTTCCGTATTACGGATTCTATCACGCAGAGAAATCCCGAGCATAGCTCGCTCCATAGCACGCTGAGTGACTTTGAGCTTGGTTATGAGGCCTACATTTAGGGACTACGTTTCCTTGCCGTAAGACATCACTGGTAACACACACTGGTCGTAGACCTGTGTTTTGTAAAGGACTTAGTAAAATGAAAATAGGGGATGAAAAACTTTTTTTTGAAAAAAAAAAAAGGAATGTAACCTTTTACGCGGGCGAAGCCGCTTGCAGAAGCTAGTGATCTATATATTAGTAATCTATATAGAGATAGCGTGGTGGTCAACATGCCGACCTTTCGTGCCAGTACCGTGGGTTCGATTATTACGCAGAACAATAGTTTGTGTGTTCCACATATTGTTCTTCTGAGTCTGGGTGTAATTTTTCTGCGTTAATTATAATATCTGGATGGCCGAGCTTTCGGTCGGAATTTGCTTTTTAGTGTGTTTTGAAGATATTTAAATACAATAAAAATAATTAACGAAAAAATAATAATAAAAAAGTAAAAAATGAATAAAAAAGAGAAACAGGATCTGAACCGGTCTCGATTAGACTGCTCGATTAGACGCATATTAAGACATCTCAATTGAGGTGACTTAATGACAGCATAAACATTTGCCTTCATATTTTAAGTTTTAGTTGTCATCCAACGCAAAATTATATTTTTTCATTGCCTAAAAATATTGACAAAACAATATTTCCTACAAATAAAACTTAGCTAGATCGATTAGTCGTCCCCGGAACCACCTGTATGCTAAATTTCAAGAAAAGTGTTGGTGCCTCATACGCGATTTAGAATATATATAAAAAATAAAGAAATAACAAATAAAGTCCACCGCAATACAAGCATTATTTCTTTATTGTAAGGTGATGTCAAAAATAAAAGAAAAACAAGGAATTTATCTTACATATTAAGAATTGATTGTACGGCCACTTATTATAGCATATATATAAAATAAACTAAAACCTATTCCGGTTTGGAAAAACATCATCACCATCATTCTTCTCCGAATTGCTTGGGATCGTTACAATATGTATGTACTCTTCTTTCATAGTACATATTGTAAAAGTTATTGGCAATAGTTTTATGAGCGGCCGCTTGCCAGACGTCAACTTTCTTTGGAAATATTATTTTTACATTGTACATATTAATGTTTACGTTGAAATTGTTGACCAAACGGCATCAGATAGAGTTGGCCCAGGTCGTTATTACGTCCAGTCCAGTCGTCTTTTACGACCACAAGCATAGTAGTCAGCGTCGCAATCTCTATACTAATTTGACTGCACGCACCGTATTCCAAGTAACCTTTGTTATTGAGTGTAATAAGTTAAACCTTACTTACGATCATATTTTCTGTGATCCAAAAAAATAGTTATTTAATTATATGTTTATTAAATCGCGGGCGATACAAAGAAATAATTTACACTGAGGCACGTTTTTTAATATAAAACATCGCGAAGTTTCTCAAGAAAGTCTCGCTAATAAGTTTAAAATTTAAAATAAAACTAAGTTTCATGGATCCTATGGCGTTTGTATTTGATTTTTAATTGGTCAACTTTTGAATAGGGGAGGACTGACATGGTTCTCCTGTGCCCATGAACGCTGTAAAGTGTTCGAAACATCGGTCAATTAAAAATCAAATACAAACGCGATTGAATCCATAAAACTAGTTTTATTTCAAATGTGTAATACAATATAGTTATAATAGTGGTAGGACCACGCTGTTGACAGCTCTCAGTCTACAGCCGCAGGCCGGTCCGTCCGGGGTAGTACCACACTCTCGTAGAAGATCAACATATGAGTAATGGTAATGTGCTATTGCGCTTCGTTCGGTGAGTGAGAGAGCCAGAAGCCCAACTGCTAAGCTATATTCTTGGCTTAGCGTAAAGGTCCATGGGCGGCAGTGACACTTACTATCAGGTTTGCTGCTTGCTTGTTTTCCACCATAAGAAATAAAAAAAATAAACTCGCGTAAATATAATCATTTGGTTTAAAATTTGGACTACACCTTGAACGACAATGAGATTTCCCACAAACAGGAAAATAGTTTTAGTTGTATATAAGTTCATCAGTAAGAAAGAAATGCTACAATCTTAAGAAATAATACATATCTAATTTCCCAAAAGCGTCCAAGATAATGAAATTGCTAAGAAATGAATCTAAGATAACATCGGTTATGAGAAATATCAAATGAGATAACAAACTTAATTAACTCTGTGGTTGAAACAGATTTCAACTGTTACCAGACAAAGGAAACAGTCTGTTCCTTAGAATTAGTTCTTTATTAGACATACCTTATGAAATAACTAAGACCTTTGAATAATAATTACATGTACACTAAAATTATAACATAGATGGCGTTAGTGGTTATGATATCAAACTACTGTGCCAGTATCGGGGTTCGATTCCCGAACAGGACTAAATTTTGTGCGATTCACAAACTGTTGTTTTGAGCCTAGGTGTAATTTTGTGTCTGGGTACTTTGCTCGGGAATGTAAAAGATGACTAAAAGCGTCGGCAACGGCAAAGGGCATCAGATGGAGTTCGCCCAGGTCGTTATAAGGCTCTTAGTCGTCTTTTACGACATTCACGAGTAAAGTAAAGGTTGGTAGTATTCTTAGCCGTTACCACACAGCTCTGCGAGAGCACTTACATAATGTCAATTTTAACATTTTAAATTAATCCTATAAGCTACCACCGGATCGAAACGTAACCTACACATACATACATATCATCACGCCATATCCCTTGCAGGGTAGGCAGAGAGAACAGAGTGCCAGAGAACTCTATCCTTGCATACTTCACTCGCTTCCTCAACATTCATAATTCTCTCCATACACGCTTACCGGTTTCGGCGACTCTTGACTCCACCTTCCTTCAGTACATGACCGATCTGGTCTAGGTAGGTTAGTCTCGGTCTCCCCCGGTACCTACATCCTTCCACTCTTGCATTGTATATCTTCCTAACCAGACGTTCGTTCGGCATTCATTCCACATGTCCGAACCATCGGAGCATTCCCTTTCGCATCTTTACACCAATACTCTCTTTCATACAACGGAACGTGACCGCTACTGATTATCTAGTCAACAAGTGCTTTTTAGGTCAATATTTTTGCGTATTCTCCAAAAATTTAGAATGAGGTATAATTGGATTCGGAATGGCATGTAGATAGTTTTTGTAGGCACCTCAATCATAATTTTCGGAGAATACGCAAAAATTTTGACCTTAAAAGCATTTGTTGACTAGACAATGAGAAGTTCCGGCAAGAAACTCATCGGTTTTATCTATTATTATTATTTATTTCCTGATTTTTCTATTAAAAAAAATAGTGCAATATAATCAGTAATAATTAACTCCAATGTACAAATTACTGAAATTTAGCATTTAACATGATTGATTATTTATAAAAACTTGATTACGAGCGAAAAATTATTGTCACATATGGGATTGGAGCCCACACCTATTGGAAATCCATTCCAATCGTGCTACCACTTACACCAACGTTTGTTTAAAAATGTCGGGTAGATAGCACACGTCTCCTTAAAGACGAAAATATAATACGATGCACAAATTAAAAGTCATATAACAGTTCACGTAGGAATAAGTAGTAGCACGATTGTAATAGATTTGTTGTGTGTGTTGTGTAGGCTCGAATCCCATGTGTGACAATCATTTATCGCTCGTAATCAAGTTATTATAAACTCCAATGTTTTGACCTTCGAACCCCGATATAAAATATGATTTAAAAACAACGCAAAAGATTATGGTTAGACCAGATCTCATATACTTACATTAATAAATAAATAATTTGAGAGTATCTCAAATGTATATGGCAGGTTTAGCCCCCACAAAGGTCCCATCATATAGCACTTGTCAAGGGGATTTACTATCGTGATACTACACAAACCGTTGTCATGCCATACCTCGAGTACAAAGTAAAGCTGCTGGTATAATCACTGACTCGTATCTCACAAGATGAAAGATTCATAGTGTTGTACAAAATCATAGGGGAATTATCTTATATGTGAATAGTGTTAGCTTGATAAAATTATTAATTTGCTAAAATTAATAATTTCCGCTTGTGGAATTTGGTCCAGCCATTTCTGTTCTTTTGTTTTTTGTTAATCTTGTATTTAATTTTTAAAAAATGAATCTTTACTAAGGTATCTGACTGGAGCTAATATGGACTAAACATGTATCCAATAATATTTAAGAAAACATATAATTTAAAAAAAAAATGACGAGCCCGCTGAGTTTCTTGCCGGATCTTCTCAGTTTGTGGCGCCTTTTCGATCCGGTGGTAGATTAATTTTAAAAAATATGTAAAATTGACAATGTGTAAGTGCCCTTATAGGGCTTATACCTAATAAATGATTTGATTTGAATTTATAATATATATTACACACTCACTAAATGTTGATCAGATTGTAATAAGAATAATCGAGCATAGCGGAAGTTTATTTTAATTGAAATATTATTTGTGTCTAATCTATAATTAAACATATTAATTTAGGCTCATAATTTTAGAATACGAGTTTACGTTTTTAATATAATTATGTAATCACTATAAATGCAAGTGGTTCAATCTTGATTTCCGGTAATATTTTAGTAAAAGATGTCGCTAGTTATTTCCGATTTCTGGCAAATATATTTTACCTTATGGGGTAAGAGACATCGACTCGCATTCAACATTGAGCCTCAGGGCGAGCTGGTGATCACCATTGCGAATATTGTGTACCCAAGTGTAATAAAGGAGTTTCAGCTAAAACTGTTTCAACTAAAAATATTGGAAAACCTAACAATAGTATATGTGTCATTTTCACTCACTAATATTATCGTCTTAAGAATGAAATTTTGATTACGTTGCCTTTGTATTTTTGAAGTAAAACTTTTTAATCGACGTATTGGAGAAAGAAAAATTGTAACATTTTTCTCATACGCGTCATCTTTATTCCTACCAATCCCAACCCAAACCCACCAAATTGGCCTTTCGGCTCTCTCGCTCACCGAACGAAGCGCAATAGCACATTGTCATTACTCAAACGTCGACCATCTGCGAGAGTGTGATACTACCCCGGACGGACCGGTCCGCGGCTGTAGACAGAGAACTTTCAACAGCGTGATCCTACCGCTAACAATTTTTTTTATCTCTTAGTGCAAACTTATGATATCAGTAAAACTTAAGATGTGAAGACAAAAAAGATGTACATATATACAAACAATTTTATATGTACGTATTACATATAGATCTCATGTAATTCGCACGACATCAGCACTCAAAGTTAAATCTTCAAATCTCTGAACATTCATCTACCACAATCTTAATACGAAATACATCAACGTATTACCAACACTCATCTGCAATCTAAATGAAACTCTAATCTCTTGGCAACAAAGCGTTATTTTAATTTCCTTTATGCGACGTGGTCTGGCTTTCGTCTAAGACATCTGTGGTCTTGTTGGTAACGTATAATGTTTTATGAGATAGTCGTAATGTCCTTTAGTTCGTTTTATGTTGATTCTGTTACGGTAATGCAAAGTTTGTCAAAGTTTGACTCACATATCTCCATTATACATTTAATAATTGATTTTACAGAACTTGAAGATGTTACAGAAGAAAAAGATTTTTATAATAATGATTGTTCTCATGCACACATTTTTCTTTTTTAAAAGACACCCTTTACTAAGGAAACAATCCTTGCATTGCAGAGGTTTTACAAAAATGCAATTAACGACTTATTAAATTACACCTAGACTCAGAATAAGACTTTGTGGATCGCACAAAGTGTTGTCCTGCATAGGAATCAAACACACGGCACTGGCACGGGTGGCCGATATCTTAACCATTACTCCATCTGTGCTGTCGTCTATTTCTAAGCTATCAACCTCCAACGAAGATAAGGAGTCAAGTCATCCGCACACATGCCGATAAAGAACTAGGTTATGGGGTAGTACACCACCCCAGACCGTCACCCAATAACGGGGCACGGGTGTTTCGGGAAATACCTGCACACGGTCGTGCACAGGGAATGGACTCCGGGCTGCCATCATTGCAGTAGTGACGAGGACACGGCGCAACATACGCTCGAGGAATGCTCGGGCTGGGACGGGCAGCGCCGTGACCTCGTCGCTATTATCGGTGCCGACCTGACGCTGCCGGCTGTCGCGAGGGCGATGGTCGACAGCGTCAGGAATTGGGACGCGGTCGCCGCCTTCTGCGAGTCTGTCATCTAGCAGAAGGAGGCGGCGGAACGGGACTGGGAGGATTCCCGTGACCCGGGCCGCCGCCCGCGGCCGGGGCGGCGCAGGCGCGAATACCTGCGCCTGATGCCGCCCTAACCGAGGCTTCGGGTGATCGGACCGGGGAATTGTCCGGTCACCCGACGCGAGGCCACCGCGTGAGGACGACGCCTCGACGGCGAAATCTGTCGGGGCGTCAACAGGAGAGGAGCCCGAGAGGGCATACCGCCGAGCGGGCCACCGAAGACAAAGATCGGGTACCGGTGGCCCGCTCGCATGGCGAAGAAGAGTTGCTTGCAGGGTGGGTCAATGGGGTTGCGCGCCGCCTCTTCCGTCACCCCGAACCGATTTGGCGGGGTGCGACGTCCATGGCCCACCACAAAAAAAAAAAAAAAAAAAAAAGACCGTCACCCAAAACTTTTTAGGTGGATTGTGATAATACCCAGCCACATAATATAAAAGATATATTAACATTAACTGTTGAAAATCCTTAAGGATAATAATAAGTAACCATTACGCTTGGTGGATAATTATTGATCACTTTCTCTGTTATAAACTTCCTAGAAGAATGTTGCTGTCTAACCAATCATCTGATGAAAAAGATTTTTAACACGGAGATTATTGTGGCATTTTTATTAACTATTTTATTTTATATTATTGTTATAGTCTTATGTGTGCCTAGCATTTTTTCTAAATTAATCTACGAGTATCTACATACTAAAGAAGTTGATTAATTAATATAAATAGTTTTTTTGTCACATAGAGGTTCAATAAAGCTTTTAGAAAAGGCTTTCACAAAATTTAATTATAAAAATATCGGATTAAATTTTACAGTGACGCGTTTTGAATTATTATTGAATGAAAAATTACACTAAATAATTACTGGATAACATCTTATGAATCTCCGTGTAATGATGGAGTGAAAATAAAACTCATCAACTCACTTCTTCACTTTCTTGATAATGGGTGTAGTAAAAGACGACTAAGGAATATAATATACAGATAACGTATGTTCAAAAGAAAAATAACTCTAAATTTAGCATATATATCAGAGTGATATAGTAGTTTAATTTCTGGAGAAAGTTTGACCCAAGTCGTCATCATCTCAGTTCATATACGTCCCACTACTGGAATCGAGCCTCCTCCGCAATAGAAGGGAAATTAACCTTCTATACCACGCTAATTAAATGAAATGAAAATGATATTTATCGAGAACGTGAAAATTATATTTAACGGAATACGTTTTGAGACATATGATTTTTACTCGGATAATTTCACGGACAAAGGTTAGTTCTAATTATAAAGGGGTCAGTACGATTATAAATTTGAGAATCTCTGGCCTTGAAGAACAGAGAGATAGTTTATTGCTTTGTGCGTCATTCTCTCAGTATTAATTGCTACTCAGGCATACGATTTACGTTACCCATAAAATAATTCATGAACATAATGCAAATTTTTTATATGTATAAAACTAAACTAAACCTTGATTTTTATTACCACATCTTTGGCAAAAACTGGCACAGGGATCACTAGAAGAAATTAACTACATTAGCATTCGTCTTGGAAATTTTTTAGTTAGCAATGTCGTATCAAACTATTTGAATAAGGCACCCCTCATGGCGTATTGGTCCATAATTTGCTGTGTACCAGACAAAATGAGGAGGGTAATCGCTTAACGCCCAAATTCGTACATATGCCCTTGGGGACGTTGGGCAATTTGGAGTCAACGCAATATGCACTCCTATTTCATAGTACATTTTGCAAAATTTTGACAATAGTTTTGTGATCAACCGCATGCCTAACGTCAACCCTTCTTGGGAATATTATTATTATGGACCAGACGACATCAGATAAGTTTGACCTACGTCTATGTAAGGTGCTTAGTGGTTTTGTATGATACCAACGATAGTACATAGTATTCCGTACAAAAGATAATCTTTTTTTTTTGCAGGATATGGTTTGAACACAACCCATCCATTCCGCCTGGGGTGATGGAAGGGTGGCGTGCGGTTCTATAATCCACCGTATTCACTACCCATCGAAATTAGACCGACCGCTGCTACCGATTCCTTGACATGCGTGGACGCCCTGGTGACTCTTTTGGGTATCATCTCCATCGAAGGCAACAAACAACTATACTGTCTAATCTTCGCCCATTAGTGCTCAGCCTCTTTGGAAGTGTTCGGCCTCTTTGGAAGTGGCGGACTAATGCCCTGTACATCTTATCGATACAAAGGAAAAGCTATTACTGTATTTCATAAATAGCTTTTTTGTAAAGAAATAATCGTATAAGAGCTCTATATGTAATTAAATTATACTATAACTTTATAATATGACTACGCAGATGGCGTTGTAGTTAAAATACACACCTACAATGCCAACTTCATAGGTTCGATTCCCATTCAGGACTATTGTTCTTTGCGAGATCCACAGACTCTTGTCCTGACTCTAGGTTTAATTTTTGTTAATTGTGTGTTAAAATCCACCCAGATTACAAGGATTATTTCCTTAATGTTCAACATTGTTATCTTTTAAAATTTAAAAAAAAATATATATTTTCATTCTAAGAATATATTCATTATTATTACCTTGCTCTTATCCCAATTATTTGGGGTCGATGCAATATGTCCTTTTCTTCCACTCAATCCTATCCGATGTCATCTCTGCGATCACTCTCTTTCTATTTATATCATGATTCACGCAGTTCATCCATCTTTTCTTTGGCCTTCAGTTACTCCTATAGTCGTCAATACTCAAACTTATCTCTCAACATTACTTTCATCCCGTCTCACCATGTCCATACCAAGTCAGGCATCATTCTAAGAATGAGTTCATGAACTCATAATTATATTTTAAAATAGATTTTTTTCCATAATCTTTATAACATCGCAATAACAGATATAGGACAGATTAAATGAACGAATGAACGAATTGACGAATTCTATTCGGTGAAAAATAATAATATATTAATTATTATCATCATTCTCCTACTCTTATCCCAATTACTTGGGGTCGATACAATATGTACTCTTCTTTCATAGTACATATTGTAGAAGTTATTGCCAATAGTTAATGTAATTGTTGACCAAACGTCATCAGATGGAGTTGACCTAGGTCGTTATAAGGCTCTTAGTGGTATTTTACAACATCCACGAGCAAAGTAAGGGTTGATAGTATTCGAAGCCGCTACCACACAGCTATCAATAATTTATTAATTGTTATGAAGCAATATAAATCTCTGAGAGATTACCTTGACAGCTTATAAACTTTGACAATTCTTATTAAGGCGGCTTATTGTACTATATAACCAAAATCTACCGTTCTAAGAGAAATATTAGTTAGCTTCGATGGTAATTTTTTTTTTTTTTTTTTTTTTTTTTTTTTATTGCTTATGGCGGCAAACGAGCAGACAGCACACCTGATGGTAAGTGTCACTGCCGCCCATGGACCTTTGCCAATGGTATAGCTAGGCCGCTGCCTACCAATACAACCCTGAACCCACCCCAGTTAGGCTTCCGGCTCTCTCGCTCACCGAACGAAGCGCAATAGCACATTGCTATTACTCAGACGTCGATCTTCTGCGAGAGTGTGGTACTACCCCGGACGGACCGGCCCGCGGCTGTAGACAGAGAACTGTCCACAGCGTGGTCCTACCACAATAACATTTTTACGATTAGAATGATAAATAGGTTCTAATGCGTTGGCAATACATTTCTGAGTGTGATTCTTCGGGTCACTATATATATGTCAATGTCTATGTTTAAATAGAAATAAATATTTGAAATAAAACTACTTTTACGGATTCTATCGCGTTTGTATTTGATTTTTAATTTCTCGACCTTTCGAACACTTTACAGAGATCATGATCACGGCAGGACTAAGGTGTCTTATGTCCAATAATGTATATACATATATTACAGAAATGTATTTATATCTACCCTGTAAGATATTAAATTTTGATCCACATTTTAATACAAAATTAATACAAGTTCATTTCCAGTACAAAAAAAAAGAATGATTCTATATATAAAATTTTATGTTGTTTATGATCTGTTATTATTAAAGCATTTAATTTATGATTATTATTACTTTGGCAATTTACAATTTTGACACCTTAGTCCTCCCGGGACGATGATCTCTGTAAAGTGTTCGAAACGTCGGTAAATTAAAAATCAAATACAAACGCGATAGAATCCGTAAAAGTAGTTTTATTTCAAATGTGTAATAGTCGCGTATATATTAGAAGTCATTAGAAATAGATAGATAAAAACTTAAAGGGAATGAGGGGGTGCATTGTATATTTCATATTGTGATCGGGTAAGAATACAATTCCCCACTAGATATGTTGCCCGTGGATATTATAAAAGAAAACTAAAAGATTTAATATGATATATGAATGATGAATGTGGAAAGAATGCCGAACGAACGTCTGGTTAAGAAGATATACAATGCAAAAGTGGAAATGTGTAGGTACCGGGGGAGACTGAGACTAACCTACCTAGACCAGATTGGTCACGTACTGAAGGAAGATGGAGTCAAAAGTATCCGAAACCGGTGAGCGTGTTTGAAGAGAATTATGAATGTTGAGGAAGCGAGTGAAGTATGCAAGGATAGAATTCTCTGGAAATCTGTTCTCTCTGCCTACCCTGCAAGGGATATGGAGTGATGATGTGTATGTATATAATGATGAAATGATGATATTATATGATATAGTGATGAATGAGAGTATTTTGTCTACTGCCGCGGGCCGGTCCGTCCAGGATAGTACCATAATATCGCAGAAATTCAATTGCTGATTTGCTTCGTTCGATGAGCGAGATAGCCGGAAGCTTAACTTTCTGCCCAAGGAGCAAGCAGCACACCTTATGGTACGTGTAAGTAAAACCAGTGTAAGCCTACTTCTCTCACCGTGTACTTATTATATTAATGTATTTGTTTAAACAGTGGTAAACTGTATGGGTATCATTTTTTAAGACCTTCTGCATAGCTTACACTAACATAACTGAACTCTGCAGTTATATTGTGTGTTTACCCAAAAAAAAAATATGTTAAAATGGATACCGATGACAAAGAGATTTCCATTTACTTTGATCAAAAAAAAAAAAGTACATTTACGCAAAGTAGATTTGAATCCCAATGCAATTTTTGAATCTCATTCCGCGCCGTACTATTCGTATGTGTGTGTTGTTATTTATAAACACAATGAAATTTCCTTTGACAGAAAAAGTCGTTCAACAAATTTAAGGAGAGTGTCCAGAGAAATTCTTTTAAAGCACACGATTTTATTTTTTTTTTCATGTGGTGACGGAGTAAGAATACTATTCACCACCCCATATCTTACCCGTGGATGATTGTACAAGACGACTAATGGCCGGTTTCTGAGGTACTTTTAACTGGAGTTTAAACGTTCGATAGCGCTATCGGTTCAATAACTCGTCGAATTGCGTTTCTGAACACACTATCATACGACAAACTTCAGTTAAGCTTGGTTTAACTTAACTGACCAAAAAGAAGCGTTTATCGATTCGATAAGTATTGTTTGACGTTAGAACTAACCTAAAAACTATTGTGATTTTTGTTTATTTAAATTTGGAGTTCCACTTTGTACTTACACCTTACGTAATAATAGCTATAATTATAAATACCAAGCAGTTCAACGAAGACTGATACAGAAATTTTGGAGCCTATTGTTAATAAGTGCATATCTCGAAACCAAAGGAATCGCAAAATTGCATTCGAAATGTTAACGGATACCTAAAAAATTCAAAAGTGAGATATTGCTTTAACAAAGGCACTGAGATATATTTTTGTAAAAAACTAAACTCAAACTAAAGGTGCATTAGCTCCAGATGCTAATAGTAAATTTACTTCGTCAGTGTTGGAACAAATTTTTATTGCCTCATCTATCTTATTGTTGTCGATAATGCCACCAAATTTTATGTATACTTCTCACTTTCAGTAAAATATTTTCTATACCTACTTGTTAGATTCCATTATTAATTTATAATAATTAACAAATATTTAGGTTCAAACAAAATTAAAATACCACCCGCTTTCAAATCTACGCAGACAAACAAATCAAAGTATTTTTTTTTAATTTAACGTATTGATTTGACAACGTTGTCGCTCGTTTATACAGCCGTTAAAACATTATGAATTGTCTTATTTTATAACTAGAATAATTTCAGTTCACATATTTACTTTCGAAAATATATGTGTGTTAATTATATTTGGTAATAATGACAATATAAAATAAAAAAATCAATTGTAAACTCGATCTTGTGAAAAGATCCATCTAGCGACAATTTAAGAAACTGGTTATCGGTTTCATAGTTATTTGACAGCACGTTGGGTATTCAGAAACGCAGTGCAGTTATCGGGCGTTTATCTTACGTTTAACTTTATTGAACCAATAGCTATTGATAGTTTAACTAAGAGTCTCAGAAACCGGCCATAAGGGATATAAAATGCATATACCGCGCTGATCATACGTATTAGTATAGGGTTTTGTTTCAAATTTTCCTTCTCTCACATAGATGTTATATGCGTTTTATATCTCTTAGTCGTCTCATACGATCACCCATGGTTAAGACATGGGGTGGTGAATAGTATTCTTACTCCATCACCAAACGGATAATTATTTTCTATATCTATATCTTTTTGTGTGTTGACGGAGTAAGAATACAATTCACCACACCTATCTTACCCGTGGGTGATCGTAAGAGACGATTAAGAAATATAAAACGTATATAACATCTATGCGAGAGAAAGAAAACTCGAAACAAAACCCTATACCAACACATCTGACCAGCGCGGTATAGTAGGTTAATTTCCGTCCCATTACGGAGGAGGCCCGAGCCCAACAGTGGGATATTTATGGGCTGTGATGATGATGATCATGTCACATATTTCAAATGATGATGTTGTATCTTACAAGAGAGGCAGCAATAGTTGTATAACTAAAATTACTGAAATTTAGCATTTAACATGATTGATTATTTATAAAAACTTGATTACGAGCGAAAAAAAAAATTAATGTCATACGACAGCTCACTCTGGTGTAAGTGGTAGCGCGATTGGATCGGATTTCCAATAGGCGTGGGTTCGAATCCCGTGTGTGACATTAATTTTTGCTCGTAATCAAGTTTTTATTGTACAACTAGTGCTTTAAAAGTGAATAAAGCGGTAAAATTTACTTCATAAGTGCACGAAAGGGAACTATTTCTATTTATCAAGCAAGGTTTTAATAAACAGTACATACAGTGAAAACTCGAAACAAAACCGTATACCAACACGTCTGAACAGCGCGGTATAGTAGGTTAATTTCCCCTCCCATTAAGGAGGAGGCCCGAGCCCAACAGTGGGACATTTATGGGCTGTGAATCATCACATCACGGGAGGACAGTCGTCCCGTGACCATGATCACTGTAAAGTGTTCAAAACGTCGGGAAATTAAAAATCAAATACAAACGCAAAAGAATCCGTAAAAGTAGTTTTATTCCACAGACAATAATTATTGGCCTATGTTTTTTGTTCGATCTACAGATTGTTGATTTGAGTCTGGGTGTAATATGTGTCACTTTATGTTTGTTAAGTGTTCCACAATACAAGGATTAATTTCTTAATGCATGTCTTTAAAGTAATATTAATAAAGTATAATTACTTACATACAATGCGATATACAATGCGAAAGTGGAAGGATGTAGGTACCGAGGGAGACCGAGACTAACCTACCTAGACCAGATCGGTCATGTACTGAAGGAAGGTGGAGTCAAGAGTCTCCGAAACCGGCGAGCGTGTATGAAGAGAATTATGAATGTTGAGGAAGCGACTGAAGTATGCAGAGATAGAGTTCTCTGGCACTCTGTTCTCTCTGCCTACCCTGCAAGGGATATGGCGTGATGATATGTATGTATGTACTTACATAACTGTAAACTAATAACGATGTGAATAATATTTTGGAACATGTTTTGATAATGTATGATTAAATAGGAGACATTTTTTTTTTATTATTTATGGTGGCAAACGAGCAAGCAGCTCACCTGGTGGTAAATATCACTGTCGCCCATGGACCTCTGCTATAACAAGGGCACAGCTAGGCCGCTGCTTACCATTAAAATTCCCACACTCATCCAGTTGAGCTTCTGGCTCTCTCGTTCACCGAACGAAGCGCATTAACA
This sequence comes from Lymantria monacha, assembly GCA_905163515.2. Lineage (NCBI taxonomy): Eukaryota > Metazoa > Arthropoda > Insecta > Lepidoptera > Erebidae > Lymantria > Lymantria monacha. The sequence continues at coordinate 5,087,133 of LR991105.1, read as the reverse complement.
CGTTGTCATTACTCAGACGTCGTTCTTCTGCGAGAGTGTGGTACTACTCTGGACGGACCGGTCTGCGGCTGTAGACAGAAAACTGTCAACAGCGTGGTCCTACCACTATTAGACAATTAAATATTTTTGAAAGAATATTAATTATTATTTTTAACATATTTATATTTTCTTTTTTCATTATTTGGGCAATTAATATTCAAAATTGCGTAATAAACATTCAATTTAAAGCAGTTTTATGACAGATATTTCATATTGATTAGAAAATATCATTAAATAAATAATGTTTAGAGATGCATAGATTCTTTAACATGATAAAGTATATTAAAACAATAAGGAGGCGTAATTACTCAAGCCGGAGTATTTCAAGTTGACGTTAACGACTGAAGGGCTAAACGCGGAAGGTTTGAAGTTCTTCAAAACACTTTTTATTATAAGCCAGCCGTACCGTAAGGTGGAAGATTAATGTGTTTAGAAACAAAAGACGCGTTTTGTCTGAATATTGTTCAATAGAAACTTACACTGTTAAGAAAGTAATCTATAAAAATTTAGATTTGTAAATAAAAGGTGACTGCTATTAAGAAAGTAATCTATAAAAATTGAGATTTGTAAATAAAAAGTTTGGTGTTTGTGAAACTACGTGATACTTGAAGAGGTTTATGTTCAATTAACGTCAATATGCCGACGGATGGGATATGTTTAACTTAATCCCAAGAAGTATCTTTAGATCCACTCTTTTTCTTACTGATTTCTTACAGTCTTGTTCTTACCGGTCAAGAATGCAAGATCAAGACCATTTTTATCGGGCATTTTTTACAGTATTAGTCTTGGTCTTATCGGTCAAGAATGCAAGACCAAGACCATTTTAACTGGTATTTTTTACAGTGTTAGCTTTGGTTTTACCGGTCAAGAATGCAAGGCCAAGACCATTTATTATCGGTCAATAATGCAAGACCAAGACCAATTTGGTTCTTTATATAAAATTAATATCTACTCCATCTTTATATCATAATTATCATCATCCTACTCTTATTCCAATTGCTTGGGGTCGACATAATATATACTTTCATTGTACATAGTAGGTATAGCAAAACTTATTGGCAATAGCTTCATGATCGTCCACCTGCCTGACGTCAATCCTTCATGTGAATGCAATTGTTAATCAGACGGCATAAAATGGAATTGATCCAAGTATTTTATGATTACTTTAACGCTATCATACATAAAAGATCAATAATCATCATCATCATCACAGCCCATGTATGTCCCACTGTTGAGTTCGGGTCTCCTCCGTAATAGGAGGGAAATTAACCTTCAATACCACGCTGGTCAAACGTGTCAGTATTGGATTTTGCTTCAAGTTTTCCTTCTCTTGCATAGATGTTATACGCGTTTTATATTCCTTAGTCGTCTCTTACGATCACCCACGGGTAAGATAGGTGTGGTGAATTGTATTCTTACTCCATCAACACAAGAAAAGATATAGATATAGATGATAATTATTGGTGTGGTGACGGAGTAAGAATACTATTCCCCACCTCATGTCTTACCCGTGGGTGATCGTACGAGACGACTAAGGGATATAAAACGCATATAACATCTATGTGAGAGAAGGAAAATTCGAAACAAAACCCTATACCAACACGTCTGACCAGCCCATATAGTAGGTTAATTTCCCTCCCATTACGGATGAGGCCCGAGCCCAACATTGGAACATTTATGGGCTATGATGACAATGATGATACACATACATACATATCATCACGCCATATCCCTTGCAGGGTAGGCAGAGAGAACAGAGTGCCAGAGAACTCTATCCTTGCATACTTCACTCGCTTCCTCAACATTCATAATTCTCTTCATACACGCTCGCCGGTTTCGGAGACTCTTAACTCCACCTTCCTTCAGTACATGACCGATCTGGTCTAGGTAAGTGAGTCTCGGTCTCCCCCGGTACCTACATCCTTCCACTTTCGCATTGTATATCTTCTTAACCAGACGTTCGTTCGGCATTCTTTCCACATGTCCGAACCATCGGAGCATTCCCTTTCGCATCTTTACACTAATACTCTCTTTCATACCTACTCGCTCTGTTACGTCGTCGTTACTACGATGATGATGATAAAGATAAATAATATCTTTAATATATAAGATAGTAAGATTTTAAATTAGAATAAAAGATGTATCTCCCATAAGGGATTGAAAAGAAATAATCGCAATACGTATGGTGATATTAACACATCAATGAAATTGAAGCGTTAACGTTTGTGAGATACACGTTCTCTTTGTATACTCTACATGATTGTCTCTTGGGTATTGAATAGAAAAATACATAAATATAGATAGATGAAAGCTTTTTTTACATTCAAATATCGTTTCGTGCTAATGGATTAAAAGCAATCGATTAAAGTTCAAATTTAAATTCATATATTATGTATAAACCCCGGGGAGACACTTACATATCGTTAATATTAACATTTTTACATGAAAATAATTGAAAAAACTACCAACAGATCGGAATAGGACTACCTCTGAAAAGATCTGGCATTAACCGCATCGCCTCAGAATAAAACTACTTTTACGGATTCTATCGCATTTGTATTTGATTTTTAATTTCCCGATGTTTCGAACACTTTACAGTGATCATAGTCACGGGAGGCCTAAGGTGTCTTACGTTCCAATATGTCATTATTATTACAGAAATGTATATCTACCCTATAAGATATTAAATTTTTACCCACATTTACAATAATAACAGATCATAAACAATAAAAATAAATATATATAGAATCATTTTCTTTTTGTACTGACAATGAATTTTTATTAATTTGTATTAAAATATGTGGGTCAAAATTTAATATCTTCTAGGATAGATACAAATTTCTGTAATAACAATTGCATATTGGACGTAAGACACCTTAGTCCTGCCGTGACTATAATCACTGTAAAGTGTTCGAAACGTCGGTAAATTAAAAATTGAATACAAACGCGATAGAATCTGTAAAAGTAGTTTTATTTCAAACGCCTCAGATTTATTTATTTTTTAATTTTTGTAGTAGACCAAATGAAACTCAGTACCGACTCATTTGATAAGCATGGTTATAATGGTTATAATTGAGGGTAGGATCCTTAAGAAATATAAGGATGATTGATTGTTCACTCATTGATTTTAATACCGAGTTGTGTGTAATCTTACTGTCGAATGAATTTTAGTTAAAAGTTTATTTAGACGGTATCTGATTGTGTTTCTTTCGTTTCTTTATAACGACCCGGGCCAACTCCACCTGATGCCGTTTGGTCAACAATTACATTCCCAAGGAGAGTTGACGTCTGGCAGGCGGCCGGTCATAAAACTATTGCCAATAACTTTTACAATATGTACTATGAAAACTGAGTACATATTGTATCGACCCCAAGTAATTGGGATAAGAATAGGAGAATGATGATGATCTGCTTGTGTTCCTTATTCGTCTCTTGCCATCACATACAAGAAGAGCAGTGGTAGTGTATGAATAATCTCGTGACCGTGTGGATAAAAGGTAAACGGTCATCCATTTATATTCTGAACATACCAAAGTCGATTTTAACTTTAAAGGATTAAATAATATTTTCTTTTATTGGGTGTTAACATCATAATTATGATGGCGTGAGAAAACTATAATGACGTGTCACTAATTACACGTTTGAATAATGACTCCAGTTTTGTTTAGTTGTTTTTTATATTTTAATCAAAGCTTTTTTTCAGTACTGGCTATGGTTCGGTCACACCGGGTCAAATCGCCCGGAGCGATGGAAGGGTCGCCGTGCAACCCCATAACCTGTGGCAAATTACCTAACTATCACCATTTAGACAGGTCACTGGTAACGAATACCTGCAATATTTGTATCAATCTAAGGTTAGTTATAGAAACAGAATATCCAATTTTAAAAAGAGAAGTACAGATAGTAAAATTAATGCGGTCGAAATGCGATCTCTGCGAAAAATCTGTGGAGTTAGGCTGACCGACCGCATTCGTAACGACGACGTAAGAGAGCGAGTAGGTATGAAAGAGAGTATTGGTGTAAAGATGCGAAAGGGAATGCTCCGATGGTTCGGACATGTGGAAAGAATGCCGAACGAACGCCTGGTTAAGAAGATATACAATGCGAAAGTGGAAGGATGTAGGTACCGAGGGAGACCGAGACTAACCTACCTAGACCAGATCGGTCATGTACTGAAGGAAGGTGGAGTCAAGAGTCTCCGAAACCGGCGAGCGTGTATGAAGAGAATTATGAATGTTGAGGAAGCGAGTGAAGTATGCAGAGATAGAGTTCTCTGGCACTCTGTTCTCTCTGCCTACCCTGCAAGGGATATGGCGTGATGATATGTATGTATGTATGTGTGTAAAAAGAGAATTTCTTTTGTGTGGTAACTGAATAGGTAGAGAACTCAACACCTTCTATCTTATCCTTGGGAGTCGTAAAAGACGATGATAATGAATATGACCGAGATATTTACACATATAACATCTATGCACGATAAGGAAATCTGGCAATAATACCCTGTACCAAACTGTCTGATCAGCGCGGTATAGTAGATCAAATTCTCTCCTATTATAGAGGAGGCTTTTGCCCAACAGTGGGACGTATATCAGCTGAGGTGATGATGATGGTGAAACAGAAAATTTTATATTATGTCATATAAATGATTTTAAACTCATAAATATAAATGTACGATTATTTACTACAAACTGCATGTAGCACCCTCTATCTAAGTGGACCCTCTATTTCTAATTAGTGGTCTACGTACTGACCTATGGTTATAGTTATGACCTGATATATACATGGTTATAGTTACGACCTGGAGGCTGTGTGATAGCGGCTACGAATACTACCAACCCTTAATTTGCTCGTGGATGTCGTAAAAGATGACTAAGAGCCTTATGATGACCTGGACCAACTCATCTGATGCCGTTCGGTCAACAATTACATTCCCAATGAGGGTTGATGTCTGGCAGGCGGACGGTCATAAAACTATTGCCAATAATTTTTACAATATGTACTATGAAACAAGAGTACATACTGTATCGACCTCAAGTAATTGGGATAAGAGTAGGAGAATGATGATGATGTACTGACCTATGGTACTAAGAGCCATAGGTTCGATTCCCCGTGCAGTAAAATTCCTTATACGAATTTATAAAATCCGATTACGAAATGAAAAATTGATGTCGCAAGCGGGATTCGAACCCGCGCCTATTGGGATTCCGGCCCAATCGTGCTGCCACTACACTACCGCGACCAATTGTAGTCCTAATTCCTTATACGATCCAAAAATGACTGTTCTAAGCCAAGGTTTTATTCATTTCTTTAATTGTCGACTGCACAGATGGCGTAGTGGTTAAGATACCGACCTTCCGTGCCAGTGCCGAGGGTTCGATTCCCACGCAGGACATTACTTTGTGTGATCCACAAAGTGTTGTTCTGAGTCGGGGTGTAATTTGTCTGCGTTAATTGCATGTTTGTAAAGTCCCCCGCAATACAAGGTTTATTTACTTAGTGCAGGGTGGTGTAAAAAAAAAAAAAAAAAAAAATCTTTAATTGTATGTTTGAAAAGTATACAAGGATTTATTTCTTCGTAGTATATGTGTGAAAAAAAAATGATTTCACCATCATATTGGACCCACTCAATGTAAATAAAAAAAAACGTATGCCAATACCATCAACTACCTCTTCTCTTAGCTTTAATAATTCGAGTTTGTCCCAACATGATTCCTTCCCTAAATTTACTCATCAGTGTTCTGCACGCTTATCCGATTCTGACCATATCATTCTTCATATATTCCATTCATATTACCTTTATTCACCTTTTACTATTATAATCCACTTTAGGAAAATTTTACGCAAAGAATCTATAGGTATTTTAATCCTTTATATAATTTCAATCGATCAATCATCACCCTGCTCTTATCATAATAACTTAGGGATAAATCTTGCCAATAATATTACGACTGGCCGCTGGCTTGACATCCAAACTTCGTTAGAAGTATACTTATTAACCAGACGAAATTAGAACGAACGCCTGGTTAAGAAGATATACAATGCGAAAGTGGAAGGATGTAGGTACCGAGGGAGACCGAGACTAACCTACCTAGACCAGATCGGTCATGTACTGAAGGAAGGTGGAGTCAAGAGTCTCCGAAACCGGCGAGCGTGTATGAAGAGAATTATGAATGTTGAGGAAGCGAGTGAAGTATGCAGAGATAGAGTTCTCTGGCACTCTGTTCTCTCTGCCTACCCTGCAAGGGATATGGCGTGATGATATGTATGTATGTATGTATGTACGAAATTAAATGAAGTTAGCTCAAATTTCAAATTCATGTATTATATCTCGATATAGATAGAGAACGTAGGTCGCTGGCTGTTCGCTGTAACTTGCTGGTTCGCAGGTTTGCGCGATGTACGACACCAGTCAAGAAAATGCTTTTTAAAGCATACTGTCAGTCATTCTACACATGCAGCCTGTGGGTTAGTTATGGGGGACGAGCATACAGCGACCTACGTGTTCAATATAAAAATGCACTTAGGGTACTGTTGGGGCTGCCGTGGCGATGTAGTGCATCAGGTATGTTCGCGGAGGCACGCATTGACAGATTTGCCGCTATCGTAAGAAAAAGGAGTGCCACCCTGATGTCGCGTTTACGCGGCAGCAATAACAGTATTCTGGGTGTTTTTGCGGACCGGTGGGAAACACCAATGTTCAAAAATTGGTTGCGGCTTCATGCCGAATTTAAAAAACAACAGGCAGTCATGCGGACTGCCTATAGAAGTGAAAACTATTAACTTAAGACTAATTGAAATAATAATAATTTTCTAATTTTTATATAAAACTAAAAACTAAAAAGTTTTCCCCCTCCAAAAACGCTCAATTCAATTCAATTCAAATTCTTTATTGCATTCATACAAATTGGTGTTATATTCATACAAATTGGTGTTATAAACATAATACAGGTCAACATGAACCCTGATAGGGCACAGCACTTTTTAAAGTTAAGATTGTCATTATATTTTCTTTGTTATATTTAATAATTTATTGTACATAATGTTACTAAAATATAATGTCAATCAATTAATTAATACAATTTTATTAATATAATATGTCTATATAAATTTATTTCATTACCAAATTATAACTATATTATCCTTTATTAATTTAATATGTCAAAGTCAATTTAATAAATAATTATACTATTATACGTCGTTTTATTAAAATTATTGTTATTTTTTTGTACAAACATTGCATATACATTCATGGCATAATATATTAAGGTATCTTGGTTTCATTCATGTCCTCAAAAAATTCTCTTAAATTATAGTAACACTTTTGATTAAGGTATCTAGTTAAATTATTTCTAAATATATTGAAATTTGTTGTATCTTTTAGTATTTTTGGTAATTTATTATATACTTTTATAGCCATAACATAAGGTCCTGAATGAAATAATGACAAACTAGATGTGTGCTCAACGCGCCTAAAGAAGTTTTCATATAGCTATAGATATACTATTAGCATTAGCATGTCGGTGACGCGAACCTATAAGTTTTTCCCCTCCAAAAACGTTCAACGCGCCCAAAGAAGTTTTCACATAGCTATAGATATACTATTAGCATTAGCATGTCGGTGACGCGAACCTATAAGTTTTTCTCCTCCAAAAACGTTCAACGTGCCCAAAGAAGTTTTCACTTCAAAAAATAATAATATATATATATATATATACTAACATTAGTTTGTAAGAAAATTGTTACTAACATATATGGACTGTGTCTGAAATAAATGTTTATTATTATTATATATAAACCCTGCGATGGCACTTACATATTGTCAGTTTTAACATTATAAATTAATCTAATAAACTACCACCGGATCGAAACGTAATCGCTACTTATTTGCTAATGTTTACGCGAGTATTACACAATTGAAATAAATAAATTTTTATGCATACTGTCGCGTTTATATTTGATTTTTAATCATCTGACGTTTCGAACACTTTTAAAGCGTTCATGTTCACGGAAGGAAGCCCGTTTATTTCAAATGTAATCGTAACTGAAAAGATCTAACAAGAAACTCAGCGGGTTTGTCTATTATTATTATATCTTTATTTGATTTGCTCAGGAATATGTGAAACTCTTAGGTGTGGTATACGTCATCCCTTGAGCCGTATAATTTTTAGTATTATTTATGGTCACCAACACAAAGCAATATAATTCATCATCATCATCATCAGCTCAGTTCATATATATCCCACTGCTGAGCTAAAGCCTTCACACATAACAACACTGGACAGACGTGTTGGTATAGAATTTTATTCCAAGTTTTCCCTATCTTGCATAGATGTTATATGCATATTTTATCCCTTAGTCGTCTTATACGATCAACCACGGGTAAGATTGGGGATGTGAATTGTTACTCCGTCACCACACGGAAATTGATAACAGAATATAATTTAACAATATGAAATTGAAATAAATTACTCTAACAATAAGACCTTAATGCAACAAAATTATCTGCATATTTTCTTGAATAATACACTCATTAGATGGGAGTAACTAAGTGGAAATAATGACAAATATAAGTGGAGTTCCCCTCGTAACTGAATTTTCTTAGCCCCTACTATTAGTACGTATTTAATTTTAATGCTAACTCATTTGAAATATATTCATTCAACCTTTCATAGTACATATATACATACATATCATCACGCCATATTCCTTGCAGGGTAGGCAGAGAGAACAGAGTGCCAGAGAACTCTATCCTTGCTTACTTCACTCGCTTCCGCAACATTCATAATTCTCTTCAAACACGCTCGCCGGTTTCGGAGGCTCTTGACTCCGCCTTCCTTCAGTACGTGACCAATTTGGTCTAGATACGTTAGTCTCGGTCTCCCCGGTACCTACATCCTTCCACTTTCGCATTGTATATCTTCTTAACCAGATGTTCGTTCGGTATTCTTTCCACATGTCCGAACCATCGGAGCATTCCCTTTCTCATCTTTACACCAATACTCTCTTTCATACCTACTCGTTCTCTTAAGTCGTCGATACAAATGCGATCGGTCAACCTAACTCCACAGATTTTCCGTAGAGATCGCAATTTTACCTTTCGTAGTTTATTGTTAAATGTAGATATCCTTCACAAATTAAAGAATAGTAGTATAATTGCCACTTTTGGTAAGTAATTTGGCGATCGTAGTGAAGTAATGACCTGGGACAAAGCTGTTGCTTGCTCTCTTGTGGTGAACTTTCAACCGATTTTTAAGACTCACTTAAGCGAGTAAGGGGGCCATTAGGGGCGTTCAAAGGGGTAGGGGATCGAGCCGAATGTTATTAAATCTCACTTTAGCAAATATTAGGTAATTTTTAGGGTTCCGTACCCAAAGGGTAAAAACGGGACCCTATTACTGAAACTTCACTGTCCGTCCGTCCGCCCGTCTGTCACCAGGCTGTATCTCAAGAACGGTGATAGCTAGACAGTTGTATTTCTATTGCCGCTATAACAACAAATACTAAAATAAAATAAATATTTAAGGGGGCTCCCATACAACAAACTTGATTTTTCTAGTTTTAGGGTTCCCCTTCGTGCGCGAGTACAACTCGCATTTGTCCGATTTTTTTTCTAGTAGAAAATAGTATGAAACTACGTTAAAATTAATTTAAATTAAAGTTTATTATCTAATTATATCATTGTGATTTAAGTTTAAAGCAATATTCTCAAATACTAGTTTTTACTAGTCTTAAATAATTAATCGCACTGCATTTTTTTTAAACAAGTCCAATTATATTCAAAATATTTTTTTTTTTTAATCTCACGTGAGATTGGAGAAGGGTGACGGGGTTGAGAAAAACCTAACAACATCTCCCCAAAGGCTGAGGGAGGATCAAAAAATCCTCAAAAATACGTTACGTAATTATTGAATACCGAATAAAGGATGGCGAAAATTGTATTCTTTCTCGTCGCCACAAGGGAAGTTCATCATCACAGCCCATAAATGTCACACTGTAAGGCCCGGGCCTCGTCCGTAATGAGAGCGAAAGTAATCTACTATACCGCGCTGGTCAGACGTGTTGGTATAAGGTTTTGTTTCGAGTTCTCCTTCTCGCAGATAGATGTTATACGCATTTTATATCCCTTAGTCGTCTCGTACGATCACCCACGGGTAAGTTATGGGGTGGTGAATAGTATTCTTACTCCGTCACCATACGGAGAAATAAGGGTAGGTTAAATCGCTCTATCTAATATCTTTAAACGAGAAATTCACTCCATATAATTCACAATAAATAACACATAAAATATAAACACTAAAAGTTTAACGGTTTTTAATGGTAGGACCACGCTGTTGACGGTTCTTTGTCTACAGCCGCGGGCCGGTCCGTCCGGGGTAGTACCACACTCTCGCAGAAGATCGACGTCTGAGTAATGGCAATGTGCTATTGAGCTTCGTTCGGTGAGCGAGAGAGTCGGAAGCCCAACTGGGTGGGTTTGGGGTTTGTATTGGTAGGCAGCGGCCTAGCTATACCCTTGATATTGCAAAGGTCCATGGGCGCCAGTAACACTAGCGGGTGTGCTTTCTGCTCGTTTGCCACCATAAGCAATACAAAAAAGAAAAAAAATACGAAATCTTTTTTAAAGAATATTCTAAACTTCCAGATGTATTGTAGAATGGGCCACCGAAGACAAAGATCGGGTACCGGTGGCCCGCTCGCACGGCAAAGAAGAGGTGCTTGCAGGGTGGGTCAATGGTTGCGCGCCGCCACTTCCGTCGCCCCGGACCGATTTGGCGGGGTGCGACGTCCATAGCCCACCGCAAAAAAAAAAAAAAAAAAAAAGATGTATTGTAGAATCTACGATTAAATAAGTGTTTATTATTTTTAATTTTTCTCAATACATTTTAATTCCAACCTTTTTCTGTTTTCATAATTAAAGTTGTTTATGTGATGCTGAGTGTTGGCACACTCCTCGTCAAAGTTAACTTTTAACGCCCGCCCTAATTTATTTTTAATTTATCTAAATTGTATAAATTATTTACTTTTTGTATTTACAAAATATAAAATAATTATTTTTAAATGGTAGTAGTATTTTTTTTTAATTTACTAATTATTTCATCTGCCTCGTTTTAATTCTTTTTTTTATTTCGTATAGTGGCAAACGAGTAAGTAGCATGCCTAATGATAATACAATGCCCACGGTACAAATAGGATATTAATTTCCTATCCAATCCCAGCCCGAAAGTTGGGTTTTCGGCTCTCACGCTCACCGAACGAAGCATAACTGCACGTTGCTACCACTCAGACGTCAATTTTCTGCGAGGGTGTGGTACTACTCCGGATGTATTGGTCCGGGCTGTAGACAAAAGTCCGTCAACAATGTGAATACGGTCGTTAGGAGAGACGATTCCGTCCTGGCAACAGTTGCGAGGAAATGGCGCAGCACCCGCTCGAAACCTGCTTGACTAGAGCTGATAGTTTAAAAAAAATAGTTTATCAAAATAGATTTAAAAAAAAATGTTTATCAGCAATTTTAGCTGAGAAAGAAGGAAAGAAAAAAGATATTATAACGAACCAATTGACATAAAATTTGAGTGTCCATAAAACTACATATAATAACTGCTCGTCATAAAACAAGCCAGCTCAGCATACTGCAGAGCCTGCACTGATCTTCCGCGGAGTCGTAATGACGAGTTACTAATATTTTAATACGTCAAAGGTATTTGGACTTCGAAAGGTTTTTGATATATACACTTAATCCAACAGATATGCGTATATCATCTCAACTAAAAGAAAAGTACTAAGATTTACTATTTAACATGCGCGGCTATGTGATAGGACCACGCTGTTGACAGTTCTCTTCTACAGCCACAGCCGGTCCATCCAGGGTAGTACCACACTCTCTCAGAAGATCGACGACTGAGTAATAGTAATGTGCTATTGCGCTTCGTTCGGTGAGCGAGAGAGCCGGAAGCCCAACTGGGTGGGTTTGGGGTTTATATTGGTAGGCAGCGACCTAGCTATACCCTTGGTAGAGCAAGAGTTCATGGGCGGCAGTGACACTCACCGCAAAAACAAAATTAAAATCATTGAGAGAATTCTAGTGACACCAAGTGCGGGATTGAAGCCTGGGGAAGGACGTAGGCTAACTTTACATTAAAAACCACACGGGCGAACCGCAGACGAAAGCGATTCTCATCAAAAACTCACCTAAAATCACACTCATAGTAGAGGTTAACCATCAAAATGTTTCATAATTTGAAACACCTGTATATATTCATAATGGCGCAGCTGACATAATGCGCTTCGTAGAACATTTTAAGGAGCATATATATTAACAGGTTATCATCATCATCTCAGCCCAATTATATCCAATTGCTTGGGCCCAAGCCTCTTCCAGAAAAGAACAGAAATTCACCTACTATACCACTTGAATCCGTGTGGTGACAGAGTAAGAATACAATTCACCACCCCTTATCTTACCCGTGGGTGATCGTAAGAGACGACTAAGGGATATAAAACGAATATTTTTTTTTTTGGGACTAATCCCACCACACATTCCCACCATTGTAACTCCTGTAAGCCAGGATCCACAATGGTCACTATAAATGACACCGAGGCTTGACCCTCAGGCAGTCCCGGGAAATGATTTTAATTGTCTTGGAACCCGCAACAAATTTAATTAGAAAAGTTAAAGAGGAGGAGTTGGAAAAGAGTGATTCCACTTCCCTCCCAGGCAAAGCGGGAGACAGAAAGCAATATTGACTAGTCAGCCAATAAGTAAAGGGTTGTACAGCTACGATAAGCGCAGCAGTACGGCACCACGGATACGGGATAACTTAACGGGGCCTATATGTGAGCCTTAAGATTGGTTGCAGTAGTAGGTATGGCAGAAACGCCTAAACGCACGGAAATTTTCTCGAGTTGCTACAAGATCCGTGTAGTATACTACTCCAGATGTTACTTGCAAACTGTCTAACATAAGGTCGCGCTCGTTACGCCAGAGATCGCACTCCCAGAGAATGTGATGTGCTGATTGTTCATACTCGCGGTTATTTGTAGAACATTGACATAGTGGTGAAGGTACGAGTTTAAAAGAAAATAATTTACTTTTAAAGTTGCCATGTCCAGTTAGAAATTGAGCTACAAAATGGTCAACCTCCAGCCACACTCTCTCTAGGCGCTCGCGGACGCATGGGAAAAATAGATAGAGGTGACGGCCCTTCGATGATGAATCCCATCTTTCTTGCCATTCAATTTAAAGTTTTTCATAGACAACGGACTGCGGTGCAAACAATCGAGCGATTTTATTACGGTCGCGCGGTAGAAGGAAATCTGTGTTCATATTTTCCCTTGTCGTGTAATACATTGATGCCCGTCTCTGAATCTCCAAGTCAACCGGAAGTACACCCGCGAGTACCGGCAAAACCTCGGTACTGACCGTCCTGTAGGCTTTACACAAGAATATTAAGGCCAATCGTTGGCTTTGTAATAATTTAAGGCGAGCTGCCCCTATGGTAGCCCTATCAGCCCAAACGGGTGCAGCGTAACAAATACACCCCAAATATGTGGCCATATATATAGTTTTCAGTGTATTAAAACGAAGGCCCCAGGTAGACGTTGATATTCTAGTAAGCGCATAGAAATTTCGTTTCGCTTTTTCACCCACAGTTTTAATATTCTCGACAAATGAAATTTTTTTTTCTAAGAGTAGTCCAAGATAGCAAACTGAATCTTTCTTTTTGACTGTCATATTATTGAATTTTATACGCGGCAACGATTGTAAATTTCCTTTTAATAAAAGGTGGTACGTTTTTTGTGGGGCAAATGTAAGCCGATTTCGTGTGCCCCATTCGAATATATTATTGAGACAAATTTCTGCTAATTTCTCTAAACCGTCTCTAGTGTTGGATTCTACGAGTAGAAGACCGTCGTCGGCATAGCCGATCAATTGACAGTGTTTCGGCAGAGGTAATTCGAGGAAATCATCAAAACCTAAATTCCATAGATATGGACTTAGCACCGAACCTTGGGGGCAGCCCATCGTCAGTGGCTTCGACACAGCATGGTGACCAAATTTCAGTTTAGTCGAGCCTTGTGAAAAGTATGACTGTATAATTAAGTAGATGTTCCTATAGCACCCACGAGTCTTTAATTTAAGAAGTAGCATTGGCCACCAGGCGTTGTCGAAGGCACCTGAGATATCCAGGAAAACGCCTAGCACGTATTTAAAAGCGGATGTATTAATAACTTTTCTCACCGCAATGGCTGCGTCGATAGTTGATTTACCGCGAGTGAAGCCGAATTGCTTATGGTTGAATGTTGGTCCACCCGGCAATAAACGAGGAACAATTAGCCGTTCTAAGAGTTTGCCTAGTGAGGGCAATAAGGTGATTGGTCGATATGATTTCGGGTCATCTGGTGGCTTATCACCGCCTTTAGGAATTATCCGTATATATCCGCGACGCCATGACCGAGGAAAAATACCTTCAGATATACAACGATTAAAAACCATTAACATTGAGCTGCCCGATGCTCGACTAGCTTCTTTGATCATTTTATTTGATATTTTGTCTTCACCAGCAGCTTTGTTGAGGGGAAGAGCTCTAACGGTATTCATAAACTCGGCAAAAGACGGAAGGTCAGACATAGGCGAGAGAGGTGGGTCAGCGGCCCACGCGCGTATTTGTTTATGGTGTTCGCTGTCGACTGATATGTTATCGTCTGGAATTAACGTATTTAATAAAACTTCCGTGGTCTCCTCAATACCCGTAGTGTGTTTATCATTCACTTTGATATTTTGTACGTAAGCTAGGTCGATTGAGCGATTTGCTTTAAACTCATGATATAGTGGAGACCACGGACCTTCACTTTCTAATTTTTCAACAATCCTATTTAATAAAGCGTCTTTCGACTTTTCCACCGCAGTTCGGTAGCAAGACCGGGCAGCCTTCAGTAAAGATAGAGATTCATCAAAGGCCGCTCCCATCCTGCATGTCTTTTTGAGTTTATTATGTTTCCTGCGCGCCTTTCGGAAGCGTTTGCGGAGCTCTACTAAGTGATTATTCCACCAATCACACCTCTTAGTATTAGGCAGGGGTGTTCGACCCAAAGCTATATCAGCACAGTATATTAGAGAGTTTGACATTATTTCAGCACTTTCTTCTGCGGTTAATTGACTGCGAGTGAAATCCCTAGCACATGAGGAAAAGAGCGAGCTGAAAAAATCCCAGTTAGCTCCTTTAGATTTATATCTAAAATTGTAGCTCTGTCTAGTAGGATCCTGCGACAGACTCGATCCAAATTCGTACACGATCAGACGGTGATCACTACACGACGCGTCAGGGAGAACGCGCCATCTATTTAAGCGGACGTCTGCGCTTGAAAGCGTGACGTCAATAGAAGATTCGCCCATAGGGCTGCAAAATGTTGGTGGTGCATCAGGTGTATTGTGGATGGACAGATTCATCTCAGCGATGAAATCTTCTATCGCACACCGTCGATCAGTGTCGGTGTATCTAAACTTGCCATACCAGAAAGTAGATGACGCATTCACGTCAGCACCTATTATAATTTTACGGCCCGTGAGAGACCGCAAAACATGGCGAGAAAAGAAGAAAAAAGAGAAAAGGTGATGAATTGTATTCTTATGCACCATATTTTTTTTATAGACATTATTATTAAAAATTTATAAATAATTATTAAGGGATAGCTCGTTAATATTAATTTTCAACCGCATTAATAATTAAATAATAGGTCATACTTACTTTACCTTCATCATCATTCTCCTACTCTTATCCCAATTACTTGGGGTCGATACAATATGTACTCTTCTTTTATAGTACATATTGTAGAAGTCATTGGCAATAGTTTTATGACCGGCCACCTGCCAGACGTCAACCCTCTTTGGGAATGTAATTGTTGACCTAACGGCATGAAATGGAATTGGCCTAGGTCGTTATAAGGCTCTTAGTCGTTTTTTACGACATCCACGAGCAAATTAAGGGTTGGTAGTATTCGTAGCCGCTACCACACAGCTTTGCCATACTTACTTTGCCTTGATAGCTTTAAATATCAGGTGAAAGAGTACCAGAAAAGGAACTTGCTCATGGTAAACTCACGATTGCAATTCTAATTGTCAAACCGCTTGCCAAATTGCATACAGAACGAGACCTATAACCTATGCCAACAGTGGTAGTTTATGAAATGATTTTTTATTGATTCGTAATGACTGATTTTTAATTAGCTGACATTTCGAACACTTCACAGCGTCCATAGTCATGGGCAAGGCTCCTATGTCCACAATTCCCGTGACCTCCCGTGTCCAGTGCACTTACTACGTCAAAAATAAAAAGACAATTCATCACCCCCTATCTTACCCATGAATATCGTAAATGAAGAGTAAGGGATAGGATGCATATAATGTGCCAAAATAGGAAACTAAACTCAAAATAAAACCCTATACCAACACGTTTTACCAGCGTGATATATTAAGTCAATTACCTTCCTATTTTAAATGAGGCCAGCAACGTGATATAATACAAGTTGAAATGATGATAATCATGATATGTATTGAAAAAAAGAAATAAGAAACAGTACAACTACTGAAGTATTAGTAGGATGACAGTTTTCACGTTGATGAGAGTTTTCTGTTTACAAACGTGGGCCGGCCCATTCGGGGTAGTACCACACTCTCACAGAAGATCGACGTCTGAGTAATGGCAATGTGCTATTGCGCTTCGTTCGGTATGCGAGAGAGCCGGAAGCCCAACTGGTTGGGTTTGGGCTTTGTATTGGTAGGCAGCAGTCTAGCTATACCCTATAGCAAAGTTCCATGGGCGGTGACACTTACCATCAGGTGTGCTGTTTGCTTGTTTGCCACCAAAAGCAATAAAAAAGAATGCTTATTAATGAAAGCTCTAGATGAACTTATAACTATTGTAAACGTCTCTTAATAAACAATAATATTAGCTTTGAATTACATTTCACGCTCAACGGAGCACAAAGATGCCACTGTGTTTACAAAACGCGTAATGTATGGATATTATTACAAAGCATATAACGTTTACTAAGACAACCAGCTTTGATATAAATTATTATATAATATTATATAATATTATATAACAAGTACTGAATGTGACTGAACTACTTCAAAACAGTTGGACTGATTTAAGTAATTTTATATATAACTTCCAATGGAAATTACTGAAATTTAACATTTAATATGCTTGCTTATTTATTTATAAAAACTGAATACGAGCGAAAAATGTCACAAATGGAATTCGAACCAACACCTATTGGAAATCCGTCCCAATCGTGCTGCCACTTACACCGCCGTGAACTATTGTAGAACATTCAATTCTCGTATCGTATTATATTTACGTCTTTTAAGGAGACGTGTGCAATCTACCCGACAATGTTTACACATAATACGATCCTAGCTATACCCTTGGTATAGCAAAGGTCCATGGGCGGCAGTGACACTTACCATCAAGTGTGTTGCTTGCTCGTTTGCCACCATAAGCAAAAAAAAGTTTTTAAGTTACGAAGGAGTCAAACGTGGAAATAGTTCATGTAAATATACACACGATGCAACTCGCCAATTTTCTTTGGTTGAACTTGGCGTGACACTTTACCACGTTTCTAGATACTTAATTCTATACGAATATTACCAACGGCCTTAACCCTACCATTCAAAAAGAAAAACAACCTTGCTTAACTGTGAAACAATAATGGATGACTATTTAAAGCTTTTATAAGCTCGATTCACCTATACAACGTCAAAAAAAAAAAACTAATAACCTAAGTGTAGCATTTAGCCGTTATAGTCCATTTTGCCAAGTCATGCCATTCCAATTTGGTTATAGTTGCTATATTAGCTGTATCATGGTATGCCATGCATTAAAGTTGCTATTGTGTATTTGGAGTTATTAAAGGAGGCATTCAAAGAAATAGTATAAAGAAGAATATTAAAAAAAAAATTGAGCAGTCATGGAATACCTAGCGTATGTGAAATATATGATGTTCATATATTTTAGCATCATAATCTCTTGCCACACTGCTGGCCTCGAGCCTCCGCAATAAAAGGAGGATCATCGACCTGCAATGATAGTCAAACAAGTTGTTGTAAGATTTTATTTAGAGTTCTTTTTCTTGCATATATATATATATATATATATATATATATATATATATATATATATATATATATATATATATATATATATATATATATATATAGTATAGTCTACGCGTGAATGTGAGCAAAACCAAAATAATGGTCTTTGAAAGAGATGAAGCCAGAACAGATGTAAGAGTAACAATAGGTAATGATGTACTAGAGCAAGTGGATGAATTTGTATATCTTGGATGTGGATTTAGCCGAGATGGACGGTACACCACTGATATAGAGCGAAGAGTGAATGCGGGAAATAGAGTGAACGGAGCGTTGGGGCAACTTCTCGGCAGCCACCACCTCAGCCAGAAGGCACGTGTAGCAATACATAACGCAGTGCTTGTCCCAACATTACTGTATGGAAGCGAGAGTTGGGTATGCAGAAAAGAGTATGAAAGTAAAATTAATGCGGTCGAAATGCGATCTCTTCGGCAAATCTGTGGAGTTAGGCTGACCGACCGCATTCGTAACGACGACGTAAGAGAGCGAGTAGGTATGAAAGAGAGTATTGGTGTAAAGATGCGAAAGGGAATGCTCCGATGGTTCGGACATGTGGAAAGAATGCCGAACGAACGTCTGGTTAAGAAGATATACAATGCGAAAGTGGGAGGATGTAGGTACCGAGGGAGACCGAGACTAACCTACCTAGACCAGATCGGTCAGGTACTGAAGGAAGGTGGAGTCAAGAGTCTCCGAAACCGGCGAGCGTGTATGAAGAGAATTATGAATGTTGAGGAAGCGAGTGAAGTATGCAGAGATAGAGTTCTCTGGCACTCTGTGCTCTCTGCCTACCCTGCAAGGGATCTGGCGTGATGATATGTATATATATGTATATATATATATATATATATTTACTATATCCCTTAGTCGTCTATTATAACACCCACGGGTAAGATAGATGGTAGTGATGGAAGTGATGAGTGTGATGGTAGTGATGATAATCATTACTAATATCGAAGGATAATATTGGTGATCAATCAAAATAAAAACAACAAATATGTTTTGTTAAGAGACTAATCCCACCACACATTCCCACCACTGTAACTCCTGTAAGCCAGGATCCACAATGATCTCCATATAAGACACCGAGGTTTGACCCTCAGAAAGTCCGGAGAATTTAATTACAAAAAAAAAAGAAGAGTTGGAAAAACCACTTCCCTCCTATGTAAAGGGGGAGACATGAAGAAAAAATTTACTAATAGGCCAATAGATAAGAGGATGAACTGATACGTGAAGTGCAGCAGTACAGCACCACGGATATGGCAGAGCTTATGGGGCCTATATGTGAGCCTTAACATTGATTACAACAGTAGGTATGGCAGAAGCGCCTGAATGCACGACAATTTTCTCGACTAGCTACAAGGTCTGTATAATATACTACATCAGATATGATTTGCAGATTGTTTAACATGAGACCGCGCTCGTTTTGCCAGACACTGCACTCCCAGAGAACGTGGTGAGCTATGTGATTTGTTCAAACTCGCAGCTAAATATAGAACAATGACAAAATGTTGAAGCTACTAGTTTAAAATAAAATAATTTACCTCTTAAATTCCCATGACCAGTGAGGAATTGTGCTACAAAGTGGTCAATTTCCAGCCATATTTTCTAATTATATGATCGATATCATTATCGAATAGATAGAAAGAAAATATATGAATTACGATCCTTCGTTGGACATCAAATATGTAATGATTGTAAACGAAGCCACTGGTATAGCTAGTTTATCAAGACCGCGTTCCAGTAACCCACTCGCACGGCGTTGAAAGTTATGTTATAGGGCGGGTCTACGCCGTCGTGCACCGTTTCTCCTGTCGCCCCGGACGGATTAGCGAAAGATGACGTACCATAGCCCGCCGCCAAAAAAAAATAGCTAGTTTATTCATCCCTCCATTTGTCCGTCGACATCCACTGTTTCTGACGTCACAGAAATGAATTACCCCATGAGAATGCCACTCAAAACTGTCATAGGCCCCATGCATCTATGGGCTCCTTACGACTTTTAAAATATCATTAGACTACTAAGTGGGTCGCTGTTTCGCCACTTGAGAACTTCTAGAAATTAAGTAGCTAGTTAAATATATAAACTAGAACCTTAGCAAGAACCTTAATACTTAGTTTATTACTGAATTGATATTAAAATAAATGGCGTCAAATTTTCAAATAGCCATATACAAATTGCCAACATAATAAAAAACATATACAATAAACAATGCCTACTGGCTATTTCTAATCTTATAAAAAGCCGATCAAAGGCCAAATTCATTGTTATCGTTTCTTTAAAATACAAAGAGAGAGAAATACAAAGGGGATTCCGTCATATATATATATATATATGGGTTTTTGCAATTTGATTAAGGATCGATTCAGACCTATGTATTACCTTCATTCAAACTTTAGCCGTCTAATACTGAATGTAGACCTCCCGGCGTAAAATGTCACACAATGCGTTCTTAGATGAGGTTATTCCCATAATTGGTTTGCTTTGCGAGCGGGTTAGAAATCGCAATAAGATGTTATACTAACTTCTTTCCTACTGTGATTCTGAATAGAAAGCCGCTACCCAGTCTTTCTATTAGAGACAGCACTCTGCACTAAAAAACTAATAATTTTATTGAGATGAACTTTACAAATATTCAATTCATCATCATCACAGCCCATAAATGCCCCACTGTTGGGTTCGGGCCTCCTCCGTAATGGAAGGGAAATTAACCTACTATACCGCGCCGGTCAGACGTGTTGGTATAGGGTTTTGTTTCGAGTTTTCCTTTTCTCGCATTGATGTTAAATGCGTTTTATATCTCTTAGTCGTCTCGTACGATCACCCACGGGCAAGATATGGGGCGGTGAATAACTGTATTCGTATTCCATCGTTACACGGGGGTGTATAAAGTAGAATGAATATTTATTGTCCTCATTTCTCCCCCTAAAGCTCAAATATATTCAAAGATACCGGGTATATATTTAGTAACTATGAAAATTTTTATCATGATCAGATTTGTGATTTAACACTGCATAAAGGACAAACGTACGAATATTCATTCATATTTGTTAAGAAGCAAAATAAAATTACACGCCATTCGTCTTAGATCTGAACTGACCCTTATAAATGTCGAATTTCTCTCGTCACTACTGTCAAGTCGGTTACCAATCCAATATTTTTATTTCTTCCGTTAAAGAATAATAGGGATCGTAAATTCTCTATGAAGTTGACTTTGGAGGTTTCTCTAAGGTGTTTGTGTTGAATTCATTAAAATGAGAAATTTTTAATGATTGTTTTCATACCTTAGATATTTTTATTTCAAGAATATTCATGTTTCAATCATATTTTCTTTTTAATTTGTCAGTCGTCAATCACTAAGGAAATAATCCTTGTATCGCGTGGGACTTTACAAACATGCAATTAACGCAGAAAAAATGACACCCAGACTCAAAACAATACTTTGTGGAGCGCACAAAGTATTGTCCTACGTGGGAATCGAACCCGCGGCACTGGCACGGAAGGTCAGTATCTTAACCATTGCGCCATCTGTGCAGTCAAAATAATTTAATTCTATATTATTATTATGATTATTTCCAATCCATGTGATGATTTATGGAAACAAAATATGTTACGAATTTATATTCTTTTGTGGCAGAAAAAGACGGATAAGGGAAAATGTTTTTTTTTAGTTTGGACATTAATTGATACTTAAATTTATATTTGTAATTTTATTTAAAGGAAAATTATTAAGTAAGTCAGCGGGTGTCGTCAGATCATCATATTCTAGTTCGTCTACCTAACTTTAAACACAAGATAAATTAGGAGGCTCACAATATTATCACCAACACCATATAAAATAATAACATGGAATGCAGTGAGGTTAGTTATGACTCGATACAACCGATCGCTATTAACGCTCACAGATTACTGATTTATAGGCACGTCTCACTTCACAAGTAAACTATTTAAAGGTTGTTTATTTTTTTAACTACCCTCTATCTTATATAATCGTGTCACAACTAAACACACTCAAGCAGTAATCAAAATTAATAAACTAAAAGATAACTAAAATAATAAAACTGATTGCTTGACATTTTTTTTTTTTTTTTTTTTTTTTTTTTTTTTTTTTTGTGTGTCTTAGTTGTTAGCCTCAGATGGCTATGACAACTTTACGGACTGTGGGTGAGCGCTGAGGGCTCTCAACCCGTGCTTGACATTCCATTAATATCGTCGCTCATCATCAAATATCACGCTCTGCGATAAGTATTTTATTGAGAAAATTAAATATTGTCTCATAAAAATAACTTTAACTATCATCATTTTTATCGTGTTCAAAATTACTTCAAGTAAACGCAGTATGCTCTTCAATCATCGTACAAATTGTAAAAGTAATAGTGGTAGGAACGCTACACGCTGTTGACAGTTTTCTGTCTACAGCCGCGGACCAGTCCGTCCGGAATAGTACCACACTCTCGAAGAAAATCGACAACTAAGCAGTGGCAATATGCTGCTCTGCTTTATTTGGTGAGCGAGAAAAACGACAGCCCAACTTTCTGGGTGGGTTAGGGGTTTTTTGGTAAGCAGGGGCGTAGCTGTATTGCTGTATGCCCTGGTATTGCAAAGGTCCATGGGTGGCAGTAACATTTACTATCACATGTGTTACTTTGCTGTGTGGTAGCGGCTACGAATACTACCAACCCTTACTTTGCTTGTGGATGTCGTAAAAGACGACTAAGAGCTTTATACCTACCTAACCTGGACCTAGTCCATTTGATGCTTTGAAGTTAACAATTACATTCACAAGGAGGGTTGGGATCAGGCAGGTGGCCGGTCATAAAATTATTGCCAATAACTTTTACAATATGTACTATGAAAGAAGAGTACATATTGTATCGATCCCAGGTAATTGGGATAAGAGTAGGAGAATGATAATGTGTTTAAATTACTGAAATTTAGCATTTAATATGCTTAATTATTTATAAAATCCGATTACGAAATGAAAAATGATGTCGCAAGTGGGATTCGAACCCGCGCCTATTGGGATTCCGGCCCAATCGTGCTATTTTTAAAAGCACGATTGGGCCGGAATCCCAATAGGCGCGGGTTCGAATCCCACTTGCGACATCATTTTTCATTTCGTAATCGGATTTTATAAATGATAATGTGTTGCTTGCTCTTTTGCTACCAAGAGCAACAACACAAAATAAAAAATTATGACTGCCCGCCATCTTGAGAATGTAATTATAAACTAGATGGCATTAGATGTAGTAATCGGATGTTAAGCTTCTAGTCGTCTTTTACGACACAAATAATACAATTCACCACCCACTATCTTACCTGTGGGGCATCGTAAGAGACGACTAAGGGATATAAAACGTATTAATATCTATGTAAGAGAAGGTAAACTCGAAAAAAAACCCTATACCAACACGTCTGACCAGCGTGGTGTAGTAGGTCAATTATCCTACCATTACGGAGGAGTCTCGAGCCCAACAGAGGGAAATATATGAGCTGAGATGATGATGATGATGATGAGAAATTTAACGATTAGTAGTATTTGCAGCAGATACCAAACAGAAATACTTTCTTATATAAAATATACATACATACATACATATCATCACGCCATATCCCTTGCAGGGTAGGCAGAGAGAACAGAGTGCCAGACAACTCTATCCTTGCATACTTCACTCGCTTCCTCAACATTCATAATTCTCTTCATACACGCTCGCCGGTTTCGGAGACTCTTGACTCCTTCTTCCTTTAGTATGTGACCAATCTGATCTAGGTAGGTGAGTCTCGGTCTCCCCCGGTACCTATATCCTTCCACTTTCGCATATAAAATATTAGTATCGATTTATCTAGGTCCACAAAACTCCAAAGTGCCATTATTAAAACAACCGTACTACCGTACCCCAACTCGCTATAAATGCGTAGCTTCCTTCGTTTGTTTGTTATACTTTCACGCCTCAACGCATTTATTACTCATCATAAAATTAAGCGCACAGTTTATTTGTTAAACTTATACGAGATTTTCTTTTCCAATCTTATACGTGTGTTTAGTTCTTGTGATATATTTATATAAAACAATTAATATTATGTATTTGAAATGAAGTCCGTATGGTGACGGACTAAGAATACAATTCACCACCCCCTATCATACCTGTGGGTGATCGTAAGAGACGACTAAAGAATATAAAATGCATATAACATCTATGCAAGAGAAGGAAAACTCGAAACCCTATATCAACACGTCTGACCAGCGTGGTATAGTAGGTCATTTTCCCTCCCATTATGAAGGAGGCTCGAGCCTAACAGTGGGACATATATGAGCTGAGATGATGATGATGATGATTTGAAATGAAACTATTTTTACGGATTCTATCGCGTTTGTATTTGATTTTTAATTTCCCTAATGTATCTCACATTTTGACATTTTTAATAACTGATACTGTAGCGGATAGATATAAATCTCTGTAATAACGATGACTTATTGGACTTGAGACATTTTAGTCCTCCCGTGAACATTAACGCTGTCAAGTGTTAGAAACGTCGGGAAAATAAAAATCAAATACAAACGCGATAGAATCCGTAAAAATAGTTTTATTTCAAATGTGTAATACTCGCATAAACTTAAAAAATCATTATTATTATGTATTTCGTCCCACAACTTCATGATTATTTATATCAACTAATGTAAGACTCTGCTGCTGGGGACTAGCCTCCTCTTTATTAGAAGGTAAATTGACCTATATGACAATGGTCAGACGTGTTGGTATTAAGGTTTATTCTGAGTTTATTTCTCTTCTAAAGCTATTATTTGCATATAACCTTTTAAGATGTAATAATTTAGGACATGTGGAAAGAATGTCTGGTTAAGAAGATATACAATGCGAAAGTGGAAGGATGTAGGTACCGGGGGGACTGAGACTAACCTACCTAGACCAGATTGGTCACGTACTGAAGGAAGGTGGAGTGAAGAGTCTCCGAAACCGGCGAGCGTGTATGAAGAGAATTATGAATGTTGAGGAAGCGAGTGAAGTATGCAAGGATAGAGTTCTCTGGCACTTTGTTCTCTATGTCTACCCTGCAAGGGATATGGCGTGATGATATGTATGTATGTAATTTCTGATATTTATGCGAGCATTAGACATTTGAAACAAAACTATTATTAATGATTCTATTGCGTTTGTTTTTAATTTTTCGATATTTCTTACACTTTGAAGATTTGAAATACAAATGCTATAGAATCTGTGAAAATACTTTAAAAATGTGTCGACCAGATCTTAAGCAAAAAAAAAAGACAGAATGATATAGATTTCTTTTTTTTTTTCTTTCTTTCTCAGCTCATACACGTCCCACTGTTGGGCTGGAGCCTCCTCCAAACGGGAGGGAAATTAACCTATCATATCACGCTGGTCAGACGTGTTGGTATAGGGTTTAGTTTCGAGTTTTACATCACTTGCAAAAATGTTAATCGTCTCTTACAATCACCCACGGGTAAGATGGTGGTAGGGGGTGGTGAATTGTATTCTTACTCCATCACCACAAGGAGAGATATATATTATTTAATGAGAAAATATTAGAAAAAGTTCTCATATAAGTGGCAGCATGATTGGGCTGGATTCCCAATAGGCGTGGGTTCGAATCCCATTTGTGACGTATTAAATGCTAAATTTCAGTAATTTGAAAAGTTCTCATATTTTTTTTATAATATCAATAGATGGAGTTATATGAAAATCATTTTGGTAGCATAATGCTTGAATTTCATATTCAAATTTCAATCGATTTCTTGAGTTCAACGAGAAAACACCGTCGAACGTACCGGAATCGTATTATTAGAAACAATAAATAACCAAAAGTGGCCAATACAGCCTTCATACCACCTACGTTCCTTGGCATTTATTGCTTTTGCGCAAAGATTTCAAATATTTTTATAGATTTTATATTCCTTTTTATTTATATATTTAATATTATTTTATTTTTATAGTATTGCTATATAATAGCGGCTACGAATACTACCAATCCTTACTATGCTGTCATCATTCTCCTACTCTTATCCCAATTACTTGGGGTCGATGCAATATGTACTCCTCTTCCTACATATTACAAAAGTTATTGGCAATAGTTTTATGACCAGCCGCCTGCCTGATGTCAACCCTCCATGGGAATGCAATTGTTGACCAAACAGTATCAGGTGGTGTTGGCTCAGGTCGATATAGGACTCTCAGTTGTCTTATACGACATCCACGAGCAAAGTAAAGGTTGATACTATTCTTAGCCGCTACCACATAGCCACCAACCCTTACTATGCTACTGGGTGTGATAAAAAAGGACCAAAAGCTTTATTTTACCGTGTGGTGACGGAGTAAGAATACAATTCACACACACTCACATTTCAGCGCATATAACATCTATGCAAGAAAAGGAAAACCCAAAACAAAACCCTGTACCAACACGTCTGATCAGCACGGTATTAGTAGGTCAATTTCCCTCCCGTTCTAAGGGAAGGTCGAGCCCAGCAGTGGGGGTATATATGGGCTGAAATAATGATGATGATGAAATGAAGAACTTTATATCGACCAGGACCAACTTCATATGATGTCTGGTTAATAATTACATTCTCTAGAAAGGTTAACGTCTGGCAGGCGGCCAGTGCCACCGAAAATAAATATCGGGTACCAGTGGCCCGCTCGCACGGTTAAGAGAGGCGTTTTGCAGGGTGGGTCTATGAGGTCGCGCGCCGCCTCTTCCGTCGTCCCGGACCGATTTGGCAGGGATTGACCACCTCCATAGTCGACCGCACAAAAAAAAAACGCAGTCGGCCGGTCACAAAACTAGTGTATTCTTTCCTCATCGCCGTTAGACTGCTCACTCTTTTCAATTCTTTGACGTAATGGTCAATGAATGATCTAGAGTGAACTATAGGGATCTATTCTAGGCCTATATTCAACAGTGGACATCAGTTTGCTTAATATCTTGAGAGAATAATCAAAATTTACAACAGCTTTCTAGTAAAATATGGCTGTGCCTTTTATTAGTTTCGCGATAAAACTCTATACCATAAAAACGTCACCCTATTCATATCTTAACATAAAGATGAATATTTATGATGCATTACTAGCTCCAAGGTTTTTGTGGTATAGTGTGGTGACCGAGTAAGAATACTATTCACCAACCCATTACTTGCATATATAGATGTTGTAATAGACGACTAAATAATGCATATAACATCTATTCATTCGTAACGACGACGTAAGAGAGCGAGTAGGTATGAAAGAGAGTATTGGTGTAAAGATGCGAAAGGGAATGCTCTGATGGTTCGGACATGTGGAAAGAATGCCGAACGAACGTCTGGTTAAGAAGATATACAATGCGAAAGTATAAGGATGTAGGTACCGGGGGAGACCGAGACTAACTTACCTAGACCAAATTGGCCACGTACTAAAGGAAGGTGGAGTCAAAAGTCTCTGAAACCGGCGAGCGTGTATGAAGAGAATTATGAATGTTGAGAAAGCGAGTGAAGTATGCATGGTTAGAGTTCTCTGGCGCTTTGTTCTCTCTGCCTATCCTGCAAGGGATGTGGCGTGATGGTATGTATGTATGTACGTATGTACATCTATTCATGATGGTGTAATGGTTAAGATACTTACCGTCCCAGTGTCGTGTATTCGATTCCCATGCAGGACAATACTGTGTACCATATACAAATTGTTGTTTCGGAGTCTGGTTGTAAATTTGTGTGCGTCAATTGTATATATCACCTCTATGCTTCAATAATGTGTTATCTTGTAAAATGAAATTTTAGAGGAGTGTTTTTCAAGTTTCAAAAAATAATTGATTTTAATTATTTCATTATTCTATAATTAAATCATCTATGATTTGAATCAGATTTACAATACAAAAGTATTCATTGTGAAACAATTATTTAACATATGTCCCACTGTTGGACTCAAGCTTCCTCCATAATGGCAGAGAAATTGACCTACTATATCACACTAGTCAAGCATGTTTATATAGGTTTCTGTTTTGAGTTTCCCTTCTCTTGCTCTGATGTTATGTGCATTTTATATCCCTTAGACCCAATGGGTAAAATACGGGATGGTGAATTGTATTCTTATACCGTCACCACACTGAAAACCATTTTGTGTATTTATATTTATTTATCTTGGATTCTGAATGGTTTTAAGTACAATTATAAACGACCTAAGTTACAAAATTTACATTTTAAGCGCTAACTTAATAAATCAAAGTTATTAGAAGGATTTAACCAACATTTTCAATTCCAGTAGAGGAACATAAAATATAATTTTGTTAGATTGAAAATTAAATTATGCCTGAATAACTTTAGTTCATCATCATCTCAGCTCATATATGTCCCACTGTTGGGCTCGGGCCTCCTCCGTAATGGGAAGGAAATTGATCTACTATACCACGCTGGTCAGACGTGTTGGTATAGGGTTTTGTTCCGAGCCTTCCTTCTCGCGCATAGACGTTTTATGCACTTTATATCCCTTAGTCGTCTCGTACGATCACCCACGGGTAAGATAGGGGGTGGTGAATTGTATTCTTACTCCGTCACGACACGGAAAAATAAATTTTAGTTAAATAAGAATATTCGGATGACTTAAAACCACCCTTTAGTAATTATTTAATTTGGATGATAAGGAATTAAATTATTTATAAGCTTTTAGACATTTCGCGGGATAGACCACCGAATATAAGAACTTACCGGACCCGAAGTCCGCAAAGACCACCGAATACAAAGACATCTGGGCTGTGAAGTTGGCCCGCCCAATGGGCGATAAAAAGTTATATTTATATTTAAGGGGTTACAAAGGCAAGAAAGAAAGAAAGAAAGAAAGATTTTTTTATTGATACATTTCTTTAACAAATTACAAAATTATACAAAAATAACAGGAGACTAGGTATATTGAAAATGTATCAACCAGGATTCCATTTCAGCATGTATCAGGTTACAAAGCCCTGGCGCTGATTTTCAAATGGAACCTGTACAAGAGCAGCATCCTTGCCGCGGCCCAAGTTTTCCAGCTTAGATGGCTTAGTTGTGCTCGGGCCTCCTCCGTAATGGGAGAGAAATTAACCTACTATATATACCACGCTGGTCAGACGTGTTGGTATAGGGTTTTGTTTCGAATTTTCCTTCTCTTGCATAGATGTTGTATGCGTTTTATGTCTCTTAGTCGTCTCTTACTTATCACCTACTCTTATCCACGGGTAAGATGATGGTGTTGAATTGTATTCTTACTCCGTCACCACACGGATAATTACTTTTCAGTAGGGGTCTTAAATATAAACTAAGGGATCATCAAAGAAAGAAAGAATTATTTTTTATTCACCTATTCTAAGATCTTAGCGCTTCCACGTATATTACTTCTGCAAGGAATCCTCACACACATAGGAAACAGATCCTAATCGCGAGATCTCTTCAAGAAATTTAGTGATATTGTATATCTTTGCGCGCTTACGCCCCTCTGTCCCCACGGATGGAGTGGTGCGAGGAGTGAGCCGACCGTAACCCACCCCCAAAAAAAAAAAAAAAAAAGTCCGTACTGATTAACATAATGATATCTGATATTTACACGAGTATTACACGTTTGAAATAAAACTATTTTTAAGGAAGCTGTCGCGTTTTCATTTCATTTTTAATTTCCCCACGTTTCGAACACTTCACAGCGTTCATTTAATTAACGATATATAGTGAGAAAACATAATGAAAGAATATTCAACAGTATTCTCTTAAGAAATTTATAACAAAAACTAAAACCGCTAACTCGCCTCCCAAGTGGTATCTATTACGACTTTATCCTCTTTAAGAAGACCTACATTCAGTGAACTTCGATAGACTGATGCACAAATAAAAAAATAACAGAATCTTTCTGACATATCTGACTTTAGTGGAAGGACTAGGCTGTTGACAGTCTGTCTACAGCCGCGGACCGGTCCGTCCGGGGTAGTACCACACTCTCGCAGAAGATCTACGTCTGAGTAATGACAATGTGCTATTGCGCTTCGTTCGGTGAGCGAGAGAGTCGGAAGCCCAACTGGGTTTGGGGTTTGTATTGGCAGGCAGAGGCCTAGCTATACCTTTAGTATTGCAAAAGTCCATGGGCAGCAGTGACACTGACCATCAGGTGTGCTGCATGCTCGTTTGCCACTATATACTACAATGAAACATAGAACCTCCTCCTTTTTGAAGTCGGTTAAAAAAATACATAGTCATATGTTTTTAAATACGAATCATTTCGGCAAAAGCACCAGCAATTTGTATGAAATTTAATATGGGAGATTTTGGAAGCAATAAATCGGTTTCGTCTATTGAAAATAATGTTTTATTAGTGCAGTGTGTGTTTTCAGCCAATGAAAAAATATAATATAATTAGAATATGACGGTAAATTTGGCCACTATCAACAAGAAACAGCTTCATTGAAAATATGAATACTCATTCAGAGCTCCAATATTTTCCCCTTTTTTTAATCTTTATATTTTACTTCATTAAATTCATCAATTATTTTTTAATATTTAAATATATTTCGTAAAAAATACTAAAAAGAAAATACTGTGCTGAACACAATCAACCACAATCTGAATAAAATGTTTTGCCGCGTATATCATTTAAGAGAATTAATTGACGTAAACGCTTAAACACACTTCAATAAAAAAGAAATCTCTAAAAGCCAATATCAGCTCATTCAGTCGATTTAGACTTATTACGCTTTATAATTTAAGGTTCTACCCGGCATTGAGATATAAATAAAAAAGAAAGATAATAATCATCATCATCTCTGCACATATGCGTCCCACTGTTGCGCTCGAGCCTCCTCCATAATGGGAGGGTAATTGACCTACTACACCGCGCTGGTCAGATGTGTTAGTATAGGGTTTTGTTTCGAGTTTTCCTTCTCTCACATAGATATTAATGCGTTTTATATCCCTTAGTCGTCTCGTACGTTCACTCAAATGTAAGATAGGGGGTGGTGAATTGTATTCTTACTCCGTCACTACACGGAAAAGATAATAATAAAACGTTTCAAAACATTAAACGTTAAACTTACCGTCATAAATGGCGTAAATTTACAACAAATACAATCAAAATAATGACACAATCTTATACCTGTATAAAAATAATATTATAAAGTAATAGCTTATAATAACTTGAAAGATTTTATAGTGTTTTCCTTTCAAAAGCATTTTAAACGTAGAATATATTGCCATATCAAACATTATCATCATCATCATTCTCCTACTCTTATCCCAATTATTTGGGGTCGATACAATATGTACTCTTCTATCATAGTACATATTGTAAAAAAAGTTATTGGAAAAAAGTTATTGGTAAGTTTTATAACCGGCCGCCTGCCAGACGACAACCCTTCTTGGGAATGTAATTGTTGACCAAACGGCATCAGATGGAGGTGGCCTAGATCGTTATAAGGTTCTTAGCCGTCTTTACGACATCCACGAGCAAAGTAAGGGTTGGTAGTATTCGTAGCCGCTACCACACAGCATATTGCCATATCAAAAATCTAGAGTAAAATAATACAAAAGTCAGAGAAATATACATTATACTCATTAATATTTAACTGAAAATCAATCTTCGTTACATATTTGAAAGGGAAATTGCGTTTATCAGAAGAAAACTTCCAACAATTAAGAATTTCAATACAGAATAATTTGTTTAATTAAAACGAAACCAAAGGGACCTTACGTATACGCATCGTATTCGAGAAATGAAAAATCCTTAAATACATAAATCTTACCTTTTCTAGATGATCTTGATATTATAACTTTTAATAAAAAAAAACTAACACTTTCAAAA
Source organism: Lymantria monacha (assembly GCA_905163515.2). Lineage (NCBI taxonomy): Eukaryota > Metazoa > Arthropoda > Insecta > Lepidoptera > Erebidae > Lymantria > Lymantria monacha. The sequence continues at coordinate 5,055,116 of LR991105.1, read as the reverse complement.
TCACAGAAAATATTATTTACTTTTTTTTAAATAATATAGAGTATTTTACTTTATATCAGAATGGTTACGCGAACATTTTAATTACGAATCGGCGCGGAACACCTTTTCAAATACACGTCCAACTCACTGGAGCATTGGGCGAAAACTGGCTGCGAGGAATTGATGGAACACCTATAGTGCCATCTTTTAATATCAAAAAAGTAGTAACTCACTATATATGTTACGCTATTATAAACGTTAGATCTACAAAAATAAGATCTAAATTATAATTTATTAAGAAGGAAGTTACAGTATTTAATTGCAAAAATGTTATCAGGTAAAACCATGGTTATAGTTAAGGAAATTCGATTAATTTCTTATAGCAATAATTAACGACGTTACTATTTATTTATTCATTTGAAGCTAAAGAAACATACATTTAGGTGAATTCTCTACAAAAATGGTAAGATGTGTTACATATTTTTTGCAAGTATTAGTATTTCATCATCAACTTGCTCTTTTTTTATAGCTACCAGCAAATGAGCAGACAGCACGCGTGATTGTAAGTGTCACTGCCGCCCATGGACTTTTGCAATACCAAGGGTATAGCTAGGCCGCTGCCTACCAATACAAACCCCAAACTTACCCCAGTTGGGCTTCCGGCTCTCTAGCTCACCGAACGAAGCGCAATAGCACATTGCCATTACTCAGGCGTCGATCTTCTGCGAGAGTGTGGTACTACCCCGGACGGAAAGGGCCGCGGCTGTAGACACGAACTGTCCACAACGTGGTCCTACCACTATTAAATCTTATCCCTATTTATTTGCGGTGACGTAATATGTCTTCTTTGTACATACAACCCTATCAGACGTCATCTCCGTGATTACTCCTTGTCTATCCATGTCATGTTTCACGCAGTTCATCCATATTTTCTTCGGCTTTCCCTTACCTCTAAAGCCTTCAACATTCATACTTAAAACTTTTCTAGCAACATTACTTTTATCTCGTCTCATCACATATCCATACCATTTTAATCTTTCACTCCTTAACTTTTTAGTCACTGGCACAACTTTCAAATTGCCTCTTATATATTGCAAAAATTATAATTTATTAACCAATATGTTACAATAAGAGACTGCACAGATGGCGTACTGGTTTGACATCGTCCCTCCGTGCCAGTACCGTAAGTGCGATTCCCATGCAAGGCAATACTCTGTACGATCCACAACGTGTTATTCTGAGTCTGGGTTTGATTTGTTTGCGTTAATTGTATGTTTTTATAGTCCTAAAACAACGATAATTTCCTCAGTGCAAGATGGGAACTTCAAAAAAAGAGTTTAGAAATAACTAGTTAAATATTAATATACAAAATGGAAATCCAGCGTCATCATTTCAGCTCATATATGTCCCACTGCTGGGCTAATACCTCTTCCAAAACAGATGGCTAATTGACCTAATATACCACTCTGATCACGACGCATTGGTCTAATGTTTTATTTCGAATGTTCCTTCTCTTGTATTATGTACATACATGTCGTCATCTACGATACGAACGAGTAAAATAACTGTTTGAAATAAAACTAATTTTACGGATTCTATCGCGTTTGTATTTGATTTTTAATTTCCAGACGTTTCGAACACTTTACAGTGATCATGTTCATGGCAGGACTAAGGTGTCTTACATCCAATAAGTTATCGTTATTACAGAGGTTTATATCTTATCATCTTAGCTCATATATGTCCTATTGTGGTTTCCCTCACGGGAAGACTAATACATTAGCATTACAATTAATTACTTAAACATTAGAAGAAGAAAAAAAAGACGACTGTTGGTGAATCGCATTCTTATTCCGTCACGATAAAGAGAAGCCAACAGTCCACAAATAATTTTAATAAAACTAATAATATTAAAACATGGAGTAATCAAATCATAGCAATAAATCAACTAGGATCTCTATAATTCAACTGAAATGTAAATTAATTATTTACTTTAAGTATTTACTTACTCTAGTTAGACAATTACATTTTTATATATTTCTTAATAATTTAAAAGGTTTAAAATAAAAGAGAGTCGTATTTAGTTATAGAAAGGTTCTAGAGTGGCGACCACATACCGGACGACGCAGTGGTGGACGAACTAAGTGGACAGTCGACCTTGTGAAGGTTGCTGGGCATCGTTGGATGCAAGCGGCACAGGACCGCTCTCTGTGGCGTAACATGAGGAAGGCCTGCGTCCAGTAGTGGACGGGAATAGGCTGAAATGATGATGAATCATGATGATAGTTAGGATAATTATATTGGGAACAGTAAACTGACAGTTTTTAAGCGCCCACCCGAATCTACTAATGTTTCAGTAAATATAATTGATTTCAAAATGAAATGTCAATGTTTGAATTAAAACTATTTTCATATATTCTATCGCGTTTGTATTTGATTTTTAATTTAGTGATGTTTCATACACTTTACAGCGTTTATGGTCATGGCGCGACCAAGGTGTCTCACGTCCAATAAGACATCATTATTACAGAGATTTATATCCCGTCATCTCAGCTCATATATGCCCCACTGTTGCGTTCGAGTCTCCTCCATAATAGAAGGGAAATTGACCTACTATACCACGCTGGTCTGAAACGTTGGCATGGGATTTTGTTTCGAGTTTTTCTTCTCTTGCATAGATGTTATATGCGTTTTATATCTCTTAGTCGTCTTTTACGATCACCTACGAGTAAGATGAATTATATTCTTACTCCATTATCACACGTAAAAGATTTATATTTATTTATACATATAGTTATATACAGCATTAGTTATAAAACTTTTGGTACCACATTTTTGATACAAATTTATTGCTAGTACAAAAAGATAACGATTCCATATAAAGTTTTATATTTATATTGATAATATAATTATATATTATCAATATAAATATAATTCTATGCCCGTGTGGCGTCGGGAATAGAATACAAAGGTCGTCACCCCTTACTTGCCCGTGGGAGTCGTAAAAATCGGCTGAGGGTCTCACCGGGAGATTGGGCAGCGGCTATCTCCCGGGAAACTTAATAACATCTACCGCGATCGGCAATCCGCTCGCCGAGCGTGGCGATTATGGCATTATTACCCCCCCAAAAATAAATATGGATGCACAAATAGTCACGGCCCCCAGTCACGGCAGTTTCGCTGTTCCACGGGCTCATTTTGGTAGCGGGCCTGTTGGTGGCGGGGCAGGGGGTGCTAGGAATCTCCGGCCGCGATCCGGCTACCAAAAAAATCGACCCTTGGCCCTGGTAACACACAACGTTCAGACGCTTAGGACCGACGAGAGGGTCATCGAACTGGAAGAGGAATTGAGCAAAATCCGATGGGACATCGTAGGATTATCAGAAGTGCGAAGAGAGGGGGAGGGCACGATAATCCTCCGGTCTGGCAATTTGCTCTTCTACCGGGAGGGAGATCACCCATCCCAAGGCGGTGTAGGGTTTATCGTTCGTAAGTCTCTCGTAGAGAACGTGGAGAGGATCGAAAGTGTGTCAACAAGGGTAGCGTACCTTATACTCAGAATTACCAAACGGTATTCGTTGAAGGTCATACAGGTTTACGCACCGACTTCGACATACTCCGACGACGTAGTGGAGGCCTTATACGAGGATATCTCGAAAGCCATCCACACGTCCAAAACCCACTTCACGGTAGTTATGGGAGACTTCAACGCAAAACTAGGCAAAAGGACAGACGATGAGTTGAGAGTGGGGCAATATGGATTTGGACAGAGAAACCAAAGGGGCCAAAAACTGGCCGACTTTTTGGAGAAGGAAGGCCTCTTTATGATGAATTCCTTCTTCAAGAAACGGCCACAAAGGAAGTGGACCTGGATTAGCCCTGATGGATCCACTAAAAAGGAGATAGACTGCATCTTGACGGACAAACGACAAATATTCACTGATGTCTCTGTGATCAGCAGGATTAAAACTGGGAGTGATCACTGGATGGTTCGAGGCACATTGAATCTTCGTACGAAAGTCGAGCGGTCCCGCTTGATGAAGTCTACACTCCGACCTACACCTGTCCAATACCAAAACCCCGATAGCTTTCAACTCGAATTACATAATCGCTTCCAATGCCTGGAAGAGTGCGAATCTTCGAACGATATGAACAACAGGTTCGTGGAAACTGTCCACGCGGTCGGGTCAAAATTCTTTAAGGCCCGTCGCGCTACTAGAACAAAAAAGCTTTCTGACCAGACTCTTCAACTCATGGAGAGGAGAAAGGAAATGACGGTACAGTCTTCAGCCGATTGGTCCGAACTCAGGCAGCTTAATAGACAAATCTCTAAATCTATGCGACGCGATATTCGCCGATTCAATACACTGCGTATTGAAGAGGCGATAGAGCGAAATCGAGGCTCCAAAGTGTTCGTACGAGATTTGTCTATCGGGCAGAGCCAAATGACTAAGCTGAAGACCGATAACGGTACTGTCATTTCATCCCAGAGTGAGATCTTGGGAGAGGTCGAAAGGTTCTATGGGCAGTTGTACAAATCATCCCTGAATCCTGTTGTCAGCTTGGTCCAAGACCCCAGATCCAAGCTAACTCGGCACTATACCGAAGAAATCCCGGACGTCAGCTTGTACTAGATCAGAATGGCTCTAAAACAATTAAAGAACGGAAAGGCACCGGGAGATGACGGAATTACCACAGAGCTCCTGAGGGCAGGCGGCAAGCCAGTTTTAAAAGCCCTACAGAAGCTATTTAATTCTGTCATTCTCGGGGGCGACGTTCCAGAGTCGTGGACCAGGAGTGTGGTGGTGCTGTTTTTCAAGAAGGGCGATAAAACGCTCTTAAAGAATTACAGACCCATCTCACTCCTGAGCCACGTGTACAAACTGTTTTCAAGAGTCATTACGAACCGACTCGCGCGCAAGCTAGACGACTTCCAGCCGCCCGAACAAGCCGGTTTCCGAAAAGGTTATAGTACCATAGACCACATCCACACGCTACGCCAGATTATACAGAAGACCGAGGAGTATAATCGGCCTCTGTGTCTAGCGTTTGTGGACTATGAGAAAGCCTTTGATTCTGTCGAAACTTGGGCAGTGCTGCAGTCCCTTCAGAGGTGCCAAATTGACTATCGATATATCGAAGTGCTGAAGTGTTTGTATAAAGACGCTACTATGTCAGTCCGCATCCAGGATAAGAGTACGAAACCGATCCAGCTGCAGAAAGGCGTGAGACAAGGAGACGTTATCTCTCCGAAACTGTTCACCACTGCGCTGGAAGATGTCTTCAAGCTCTTAGACTGGACCGGACTCGGCATCAACATCAATGCCGAATACATCACTCACCTTCGATTCGCAGATGATATCGTAGTCATGGCAGAATCCCTGGAGGACCTTGGCATGCCAATGCTCAATGACCTCAGCAAGGTGTCCCAACTAGTAGGGCTGAAAATGAACATGGACAAGACGAAAATCATGTCTAATGCCCATGTCATTTCTGTACCGGTCCTGGTTGGGAATGCGATTCTCGAAGTTGTCGATCACTATGTTTACCTAGGACAAACAGTCCAATTAGGTAGATCCAATTTCGAGAAAGAGGTCAGCCGACGAATCCAACTCGGCTGGGCAGCGTTCGGGAAACTTAGGAGGATCTTCTCGTCTAATATTCCGCAGTGTCTGAAAACAAAGGTTTATAACCAGTGTGTGTTACCAGCGATGACTTACGGCACTGAAACGTGGTCTCTAAATGTCGGCCTCATAAAAAGGCTCAAAGTGGCTCAGCGTGCTATGGAGAGGGCTATGCTCGGTATTTCTCTACGTGATAAAATCCGAAATACGGAAATCCGTAGAAGGACGGGTGTAACCGACATAGCCCGAAGAATTAGCACGTTGAAGTGTCAATGGGCAGGCCACATCGCTCGACGAACCGACAACCGTTGGGGAAAAAAGTTTCTCGAGTGGCGACCACGAATCGGACGACGCAGCGTAGGACGACCCCCCACTCGGTGGACTGATGACCTCATCAAGGTCGCAGGAAACCGCTGGATGCAAGTGGCACAGGACCGTTATAGATGGCATTCTCGTGGGGAGGCCTATGTCCAACAGTGGACGTTTACGGGCTGATGGATGGATGGAATATAATTATACTCAGATGGATAATATTGTACAGTCATTTTATATTCCATCATTATCGTACTCTTATCCCAATTTCTTGGTTAACGCAATATGTACCCTTCTTTCGTAATACGCATTACAAATAGTTCTGACAATAGTTTTATGACAAGCCACCTGCTAACGTTAACCTTCTTCGGGAATTTAATTGTTAACCAGATAACAGCAGATGGAGTTAGCCTGGATCTATGTTAAAACTCAGATCCAGGATTTTTTCGTTCAACAAATAATAGTTCTGGGTCTAAGTGTTAAGTCTGAGAAAACTGCATAGATGACGTGATTAAATATCGCCCTATCGTAGCACTATGGTAAGAGAGTAATAGGTAGGTATAAGAGTTATAATAGGTAATTATAACTTCGGAGATGCTTTTAAATATCATGAACAGCGGTGCAACTTAAATTAAATTTATTAAAGTTTCTTCCTTATGTGGATAACAGGTTCCTTTGTATTGAAATCTGAATAGATTCTTATAATATTCTGTATTGATTATTATTTGTCATCATCATCATCTCAGCTCATATATGTCCCACTGTTGGGATCGAGCCTCTTTCATAATGGGAGGGTAATTGACCTACTACACCACGCCGGGCAGACGTATTGGTATAAGGTTTTGTTTCGAATTTTCCTTCTCTTACACAGATATTAATGCATTTTATATCCCTTAGTCGTCTCGTACGATCACCCATGGGTAAGATAGGGGGTGGTGAATTGTATTCTTACTCCGTCACCACACGGAAACAAGACCAGAACAGAAAACTATTATTTTTATCTCAGCTTAATACGTCCTACTGTTTCCGTGTCCTACATAGTGAGAAGGAAACTGAAATTACTGAAATTTAGCGTTTAACATGCTTGATTATTTATAAAAAGTTGATTACGAGCGAAACATGAATGACATATGTGGGACTCTAACCCACACCTATTGGATTACCGTTTCAATCGTGCTACCACTTAGACAAGTGTAAGCTCGAGTTCAAAGCTTTAATTTTGCAGTTAGAATTGTATTAAACGATGTTATGATCCTGTTATTCAAATTACTGAAATTTAGCATTTAACATGCTTGATTATTTATAAAAACTTGATTACGAGCGAAAAATGATTATCACATATGAGATTCGAACCCACACCTATTGGAAATTCGTTCCAATCATGTACAACTTACACCAACATGAACTATATAACATTCAATTTTCGCTTCGTATTATATTTTCGTCTTTAAAGGAGAAGTGTGCCATCTACCCGATATTGTTTACACATTGTAGATTTAATACTCTAACTTTGCAGTTAAAACTGTATTAAACGATGACAAGACCCTTTTATTCATAATACTAAAATTTAATATGCTTGATTATTTATAAACACTTGAGAACGAGCGAAAAATTATTGTCACTTATAGGATTCGAACCCACACCTATTGGATATAGTAATAAAGTTTTATAGAGAAACTGAACTTACCATCCATCCATTATCATCAGACGTATAATTAGGGTTTTATTTCGAATTGTCTTTCTCTTGCATCGATATTATCTGCATATCATCTCCCATCACAATGATTTCTCATATTTACGCGAGTATTACATACATATATATCATCATGCTATATCCCTTGCAGGGTAGGCAGAGTGAACAGAGTGCCAGAAAACTCTATCCTTGCATACTTCACTCACTTCCTCAACATTCATAATTCTCTTCGTACACGCTCACCGGTTTCGGAGACTCTTGACTCCACTTACCTTCAGTACGTGACCAATCTGGTCTAGGTAACTTAGTCTCAGTCTTTCCTGGTACCTACATCTATATTACATATTTGAAATAAAACTGATTCCATAGCCTTTGTATTTGATTTTTAATTTCCTACGAACACTTTAAAGCCTTCCTGGTCATGGGAGGACTGACAGTCGTGATACAAACGCAATAGAATCCGTAAAAACAGTTTTAAAATCCTTTGGTAGTCTTTTACGACACCTCTAACTACACATGTGAATTGATTATATTGATTCATCATCATCTCAGCTCATATATGTCCCACTGCTGAGCTCGAGCCTCCTCCATAATAGGAGGGAAATTGAATTACTATACGATGCTGATCAGACGTGTTGGTATAAGATTTTGTTTAGTTTTACTACTCTTGCATATATGTTATATGCGTTTTATATCCCTTGGTCGTCTCTTACGATCACCCACGGGTAAGATAGGGGGTGGTGAAATGTATTCTTACAACGTACATACATACATACATATTATCACGCCATATCCCTTGCAGGGTAGGCAGAGAGAACAGAGTGCCAGAGAACTCTATCTCTGCATACTTCACTCGCTTCCTCAACATTCATAATTCTCTTCATACACGCTCGCCGGTTTCGGAGACTCTTGACTCCACCTGCCTTCAGTACCTGACCGATCTGGTCTAGGTAAGTTAGTCTCGGTCTCCCTCGGTACCTACATCCTTCCACTTTCGCATTGCATATCTTCTTAACCAGACGTTCGTTCGGCATTCTTTCCACATGTCCGAACCATCGCACCATTCTCACAACGTCACCACACGAATAGATCATTATAGTGATTGCTAACACAATAAGGCACAATAACGAATTTTCACGAACTATATGTAAAAAAAAACAGTTTTATCAAAAATATTTTTGATTCCCAAAGATGACATTATTAAAGTAGAGATCCTTTATTATAGTGTCATTGATTCGATTATCAAACGGACAGCTTCTTATGACATCGTCCTAATAAAACTTGACTACGATATCGATGCAATATCGCACAAATTTTAATTGCCTGAATCTGCAATCAAACATAGTGATATCATAAGTGTCCTTATTAGATTTTTAGTCACGAAACCACATCGCCCGTATGCCAAAATCGAACGAAGAAACGAAACAGAACGAAACGAAAACGAAGAATAGCTAATTTTACTATATTATCGTCTCACCTTTTATATCCCACTATTGGGCTCGAGTCTCATTCACTAGAAGTAAAATTGACCTATTACATCACGCTGGTGAGACGTGTTGGTATAGGGCAGGGGTCGGCAACCTGCGGCTCGCGAGCCACATGCGGCCCTTTGGATGAGGAGTTGCGACTCTTTAGTTCTATACGCAAAAAAATATTTTATAAAGAAAACATTTAAAAATGGTTCTGAATTGATTAATGAGAATTAGGCACAAATAATTGTTAGCAATAAAAATGTAGCTCTTTAAAAACTTTAAACCTTTATAAATTCTAATTTTTGACTCTTCCGATTCAAAAGGTTGGCGACCCTAGTATAGGGTTTTATTTCTAATTTTCCTTCTCTGGCATCGATGTTTATGCATATTTTAATAGACGACAAAAGGAGTTATCTTGTATGATCACTCACGGGTAAGATAGGGGGTGGTGAATTGTATTCTTACACTTTAAATTTAACTACAGCAGTAAGCTAAATAGAATTGAAACTTTACCTAAACCAGAGGTATTTCCACATTACCATTTATTATTAGATAAAATATTATTAAGTAAAATGTATTTAAAAGAAAATCTATGAGAGATATAAAAAGAAAATTGTAAAAAAAGTTTAATCCGTGGTTTTTCTTCTCCTATTACCGAATATCTCAGCACTTTTCTTAGACCTATATAAAAGGGTCTAGGCATTTGATAAATGGTTACTTGAGCTGTTTATCTTCATCCAGACTGGAAGGTTGACATACGATATTATTTACTTCACAAATGTTCTTATAAAAGCTTTTTTGTTATTCATATAATTGAATATTATTTATCAAATTTATTTTTAACAATTTTAATGAAAGTTTTTTAACATTGTCGGGTAGATGGCATACGTCTCCTTAAAGACGTAAAAATAATACGATACAAAAATTGAATGTCCTACAATAGTTCACGGTGGTGTAAGTGGAAGCACGATTGGGACGGATTTACAATAGGTGTGAGTTCGAATCCCACTTGTGACATTTGTCGCTCGTATTCGCTTTTTATAAATAATTTTAATGAAAGTTTTTGTTCTGTATTCATATGCAGTAAGCTTTTTAAGTAGTAGCTTTTTAAAAGTAAACCCTGCACTAAGAAAAAATCTTTATATCATACTAAATAAAATATATAATCATTTATTGAATGCAAAATGTAACTATAATGCGTTGGAATCGAACCCAGAACATTTAGCAGGGATAGTTGTTACTTATACATAATGAATATTATGTTTAAGAATGATAATAATATAATCTATAACTATCCCTAAAATCGATTGTATGCAGATGAAAAAGTGAAAGAGAAAGAAAACTCGAAATAAAACCGTATGCCAACATTGATCGTGCTGTTATAGGCTAACTTATCTGGTCTAGACAAACCCCATACTCACAAGTAATATTTGTATTGAAAAAAAAATAAGTCCATTTTGATACAAGGATGTATTTTAATAAAATAAATAAGGAGATAGTACAATAATAACCACGCTTGACAGATTTTTTTTTTTTTTTTTTTTTTCACAAGGTGGGACCATGTATGTGGTCGCGCCCCGGCAAATCGGCCCGGGGCAACGGAAGAGGCGGCGCGCAACCCCATGGACCCACCCTGCAAACACCTCTCTTCGCCGTGCGAGCGGACCACCGGTACCCGATCTTTGTCTTCAGTGGCCGTGTTATACCTGTCCTAGGGGAAAGCTGCTGTTTCCTGGTGAGACCTTTACTTATTTTTTACGACTCCCATAGGCAAATGGTGGTAATGGCATCATCTCATATATGTCCCATTTTTGGGCTGAAGCCACCTCCATAATGGGAGGATAATTGACTTATTATACCACGGTGATCAGACGTGTTGATATAGAGCTTTGTTTCAAGTTGTTATTCTCTTACATAGTTGTTATATGCGTTTTATATCCCTTAGTCGTCTCTTACGATCACCCACGGGTAAGATAGGGGGTGGTGAATTATATTCCTACTCCGTCACCACAGGGATAATCACGATTACCTTACAAGAGGTAATTTGTGCAATAGATAAAAAATATTCCAAAGGCATTTTACATAAATAATAAATCAATTCTATGTTACTATTGACGGCTCGTAAAAGTTAAAAAGTGCCAATCCGGCGTTTGTACAAATTGATCACAGAGTAATGCAATATTGTGATTTTACATGAAACAAATAGCTAATTAAAATTTGTCTTTATGTTTAAAATATACGAATGCACATATAGCGTTAAGATAACTTATCAAGTATGTGCTCGGTTCCTATACAGGATAACTTTTTGAGCTGTCGTCAAATCGTTGTTCTGATTTTTTTTTTTTTATTATTATTTCTTGCGGTGGCAAACGAGCAGGCATCACACTTGATGGTAAGTGTCACTGACGCCCATGGACCTTTGTTATACCAAGGGTATAACTAGGCCGCTGCCTACCAATACAAACCCCCCACCCCAGTTGGGCTTCGGGCGCTCTCGTTCACCGAACGAAGCGCAATAGCACATTGCCATTACTCAGACGTCGATCTTCTGCGAGAGTGTGGTACTACCCCGAATGGACCGGCCCGCGGCTGCAGTCAGAGAACTGTCCACGGTGTGGTCCTACCACTATTAAGAATCTGGCTTCAATTTGTATATGTTAAAAATTAACACAAGGATTTTTTGTGCTTATTATTTCCCCGTAATACAAGCACTTTAACTTAGCAGGAAGTTGTTTTAAAAAAGAATCTTGTGTTGCCGTCATTTTCATTTGTTCGTTGCCCGTGGACATTGTAAAATCTAGATGGAGAATCGCCAGTCATGGAAACTCATAACACTAATTAGATTAGCCATCATACCTGCTAATCATGGTTGTTATGGAATTATGGCCTTATAATGAGAAGAGAAAGAAAACTAGAAATAAAACCCTATACCACAACGTCTGACCAGCTTGGTATAGTAGATAAATTCTCAAGACCAACAGTGGGACATTTATGAGCTGAAATGATGAATGAGAAGACCTATATCAACAATGGACTTCGATTTTATAGTCTTATGGATGAAATATTGAAATATTTTTAGTTAGAGAATAGTAATATAAATGTGAGGGGTTAAATATATAGTGTCACTTCCTCTTTTCGTTTCCTATGACAGTCGTAAACACCAGCTGTGGCATCACCAGGAGAAAGGGTAACAGAACTTTCCTGGGAAACTTCTATTATCAACTGCGATCACCAATTCACCTGCCAAGCACAGTAATGGCTAAATTTTCCGCCCAGTCATAAGAAGGCCCGTCCAGCAATAGATTGATGATAATGAAAACCAAATTCTCATTTATTGTAATTACAATATATAAATTACATTATATATATATATATATATATATATATATATATATATATATACATACATACATACATACATAGCATCACGCCATATCCCTTGCAGGGTAGGCAGAGAGAACAGAGTGCCAGAGAACTCTATCTCTGCATACTTCACTCGCTTCCTCAACATTCATAATTCTCTTCATACACGCTCGCCGGTTTCGGAGACTCTTGACTCCACCTTCCTTCAGTACCTGACCGATCTGGTCTAGGTAGGTTAGTCTCGGTCTCCCTCGGTACCTACATCCTTCCACTTTCGCATTGTATATCTTCTTAACCAGACGTTCGTTCGGCATTATTTCCACATGTCCGAACCATCGGAGCATTCCCTTTCGCATCTTTACACCAATACTCTCTTTCATACCTACTCGCTCTCTTACGTCGTCGTTACGAATGCGGTCGGTCAGCCTAACTCCACAGATTTTCCGAAGAGATCGCATTTCGACCGCATTCATTTTACTTTCATACTCTTTTCTGCATACCCAACTCTCGCTTCCATATAGTAATGTTGGGACAAGCACTGCGTTATGTATTGCTACACGTGCCTTCTGGCTGAGGTGGTGGCTACCGAGAAGTTGCCCCAACGCTCCGTTCACTCTATTTCCCGCATTCACTCTTCGCTTCTATATCAGTGGTGTACTTTCCATCTCGGCTAAATCCACATCCAAGATATACAAATTCATCCACTTGCTCTAGTACATCATTACCTATTGTTACTCTTACATCTGTTCTGGCTTCATATATATATATATATATATATATATATATATATATATATATATATATATATAAATTTATAAGAGTCGAAATAACAAAAGCTTGCGACTGACCATCACTCTAATACCAAACCTCTTTAACGCAATTCATCAGATACTAGGTCGAATTGGCAAAATGGTTGTGGAGCTCTGGTCTGCTATTAATAGCAGACTAAGCATCTTAAGATACCTACGAGTAATTCAAGGGTTGTTATGATTCGTGACGTTTAGCACACGGCAACATTTAAACGATTGTGTATTCGCTACGTGAGCTACGAATTCCGTAGCAGCACTACGCCGTAGCATTGAGGTCAGTGGTATCTACGAATGTATCTACGAAATGGCAGGCAAAGGTACAATATTGTTTTAATCAATCGTGATTAGGACAATAGTCATTAGTTCTCTTAGTGATGTTAGGATACTAATACAAAGTATCACCGCACTTTAATTTTCTGTGGAAGTTATTAAAACTGATTTACCAAGAGTACGAGTAATTGTGAGTTTTTTAGGGGAATGTTGGGTCTTATATTTTTATACTACTTTGGCCCATTTTAAGGGTTCCCTACCCAAAGGGTAAAGAGACCCTATTACAAAGACACCACTGTCCATCTGTCTGTCTGTCTGTCTATCACCAGGCTGTATCTCATGTACCATAATAGTTAGACGATGATCTTTTTTGCCGCTGTAAAACCAAATAGGTACTAAAGAACAGAATAAAATAAATATTTAAGGGGGCTTCCATACGACAAACGTGTTTTATTCGCTTTTTTTATAGATAACTGTACGGAAACCTTCGTGCGTGTGTCCGACTGGCACTTGGCCGTTTTTTATAACTCACACAAAGAATAATGGGTGGTAAATCTTTAAACGAGATTTTTTTGTATATTTCTGTATATTGAGAATCTCGTAAAAGCACTAGTGATTTCCATGAGGTTTAGTATGCCAAAGGTTTCGGGGCGATAAATTGATCTAAGTTTAATTTACAGAAAATATGGTTTTATCAGTGTATGAAGCCAATGGAAAAATATATGTAATTAGAATATGATAGAATTTGACCACTTTCATCAAGAACAGAAATAGTTTAGCTGGGCACTTGAGTTGTGTAACCCAGAAAACTCCAGTTCGATTCTTGAGTTTTCTCTTCTAATCATTTCCCCCTTTTTTAATTTTATGATATTTTTATTATTTCATCAATTACTTTTTAATATATAAATATGTTTAAAATAAACACAATTCATGAAAAAGAAGTAACCATCTAAGCTCGGTCACCCAAAAATTGGGTGATAATACATTGTATTCATATCTCGTCACTACACTGGAATGTAATACATATGTAATTATATTTTATTTTATTTTTAATATTTTAGAACTTTACTCTATGCCTTATGGCATTATATAAATATTTGTAAACCATTAACTCTTGTTGCTGACCTAAATATCGCTGACGTTACTCTCAACAAGTCAATATTTTACAATTTCAAGCCTAACATGGCCAAATTGAAAACTGCGGCGCCGAAAACGTAAAAAATAAGTTGAACTTTGTTCAATCAAAAAGTGAATTTAGATTTTTGTAATATTAAATTAGAAATTTTAATTTAAAAAAAAGATGAAATTCTGCATTGAGTACTTAAATCTCATATTTTTTTATCAAGTCACCATTATACAGGTTCAAATTACTAAGAATAACATCTATACAAGAGAAATAAAACTCGAAACAAAACCCTATATCAACACGTCTAACCAGCGTGGAATAGTAGGTCAATTTTCCTCCCATTGCGGAGGAGACTCGAGCCCAATAGTGAGACATATATGAGCTGGAATGTTGAAACCTGTATCATCATCATCATCGCAGCCCATATACGTCCCACTGCCGGGCTCGGGCCTTCTCCGTAATGGGATGGAAATTAATCTACTATACCACGCTGGTCAGACGTGTTGACATAGGGTTCCGTTTCAGTTTTCCTTCCCTTGCATAGATGTGATGAAAAAACCTTTATCAACAGCTTTATAATAAGTATACAATAGTCGCGATGGTGCAGTGGCAGCACGATTGGGCCGGAATCCCAATAGGCGCGGGTTCGAATCCCGCTTGCGACATCATTTTTCATTTCGTAATCGGATTTTATAAGTATACAAAATTTACATAATATATAAAATATAGATATATCAGCTTTCAAAATATAAAAGATTAAAAAGATTAATGAAGACAAAGAACCTCGAAGCATATTGTATTGGGTATATACGTAACACAAAAGCTATGTGTACGCGTGTGCGTATCAATATTTTAATGGTTGTAATATTATGAGCAACCATATCACCGATATTCGTATCAGTTACACTAAAGACCTGATTTATTTAGAGTTTAAAAAGCTGTAAAAAGATATAAATACATTCTTTGTTATTATCTGTTCATACAAGATTAAAAAATACATATATTTTTTTTATATCAGCTTATAAATGTCCCACTGTAAGTCTCGAGCTTCCTCTATAATGAGAGGAAAATTAACCTACTATACCACGCTAGTCAGACATGTTTGCTAGTGGTAGGATAACGCTGTTGACAGTTCTCTGTCTGCAGTCGCGGGCCGGTCCGTCAGGGGTAGTAACACACTGAGCAGAAGATCGACGTCTGAGTAATGGCAATGTGCTAATTGCGCTTCGTTCGGTGAGCGAGAGAGCCTGAAGCCCAACTGGGTGGGTTTGGGGATTGTAATGGTAAGCAGCGGCCTAGCTATAACCTTGGTATTGCAAAGGTCCATGGGCGGTAGTGACACTTACTACCAGGTGTGCTACTTGCTCGTTTTCTATCATAAGCAATAAGAAAAAATGTTGGTATTGAGTTTTATATCGTGGTTTGCTTCTCTTGTATAGATGTTATATGCGTTTTATATCCCTTAGTCGTCTCTTACGATCACTCACGAGTAAGATAGCGGGTGGTGAATTGTATTCTTACTCCATCACTACTGAGATAAAAAAATATTATTAGCATTTTTCTAGGACTTTCTCATTCTATTAGATAATGTGGGTAAGTTACTGGAAAGTTTCCAAATGATACCATCCATCAACTCAGTAAGGTATACTTGATCTACTGGAAGCCTAATTCAGTTTACCTTAAAACTGAGGATCACAGCTGCGAAGATGCTTATCGATGAATGAAAAATATTGACCATGTCCTTAAATTCCACATATGCTACACATATGGAATCTTCTAGAGGAATAACTGTATTTTGCACTCTTGTTAATATAGAGTTATAAGTCCTATCTTGCCTATATTTTTAATTTCTGATATCCGAAAATAAAACTAAAGCATTGATGCCAAAATATTTTTTTTTATTGCTTATGATGGCAAAAGAGCAAATAGCACTTCTGATGGTAAGTGTCACTGTCGTCCATGGACCTTCGCTATAACCAAAGCTATAGCTAGGCCACTGCCTACCATTATAATCCCCAAACCACCCAGTTGAGCTTCCGGCTCTCTCGCTCACCGAACGAAGCGTAATAGCACATTGCCATTACTCAGACGTCGATCTTTTGCGAGAGTGTGGTACTACCCCGGACGGACCGGTCCGCAGCTGTAGACAGAAAACTGTCAACAGCGTGGTCCTACCACAATGAGATAGGGGTGTCCACTTTGAAAAAACATCGATGTTTTTTTCGATTCGATAAATCGAAACTGTACATCGATGTCTTTCGATGTATCGGATGAAAACATCGATGTTTTTAAACATCGAGTACTTTTTCTAATGTCATATCAAAAGTGTTAGTTCTAAAAAAGAAAAGGTCTTTTTTGTGGCATTTATACCTATTCCAATCCCTTATAAAACTGACTTCTAAAAAAAAGGTCCTTTTTGTGGCATTTATACCTATTCCAGTCCCTTATAAAACAGGTTTCTAAAAAAAAAGGTCTTTTTTGTGGCATTTACTGGTTATCATCGTTTCGATGTTTTATGAAAAAACATCGATACATCGAGTATTTCGATAGCTCTTCAAAACATTGGATCGATTCGATGTATCGCATTGTAAACATCGATGTTTTCGATGTATATCGAATATCCCTACAATGAGATATATCATATAACATAAAGATATACAAAAGTGTACTGGGCGACTTTTCGAAGTGTAGGTATTTGTTTCAATGGCCCGTTTATTAGGTAGAGAAGAGACATACGAGCTAGTTATTATGTCCCTTAGCGTCAGAAAAGAACTATCTAATTCTAAAACCGAAACCGTAAAATCACAACAATCAAACCATCGAATCGAGCATAAGGTATAATTTATTATTCTCATACAAATTAATCAAATATTATTCGCAACTGAATGTAATAACGTAATTTTGCGTAACCCACCTGAGTTTAAATTAAGACGTAAAATATAAAAGCATGTATAACCAAGTATTTAAAATTACACAATCTATCAAAGAAATTCAACACAGGTGTAATTTTGTATGAATTTTGTATGATAGACGATGACATTGTTTGAGAATGTTACCAACGCGAACGGCTTTGTATAGAACCGGAGTCCGATTACAAATTATTTTAAAATCTTTTTAACACTTAAATTTGATTTGTAATTGAAATCTTTGAACGTAACATCTATTAGTTGTAAGACCACAATGACAGTTCTCTGTCTACAGCCGCGGGCCGGTTCGTCCATAGTAGTACCACACTCTCGTAGAAGATCGACGCCTGAGCAGTGGCAATATGCTGCTGTGCTTCCTTCGGTGAGCGAGAGAGCCAGAAGCATAACTTTCTGGGTGGGTTGAGATTATAGGTAGGCAGCGGCCTAGCTATACCTATGGAATGGTAAAGGCCCATGGGCGGCAGCAACACTTACCATCAGGTGTGCCGCTTGCTCATTTGCCACTAACAGCAATAAAAATTAAAAAAAAAAAATATTCACTCCCTTCTAAATGTCGGATTAATTTCAAACTTTGCACATTTATCAAAGAGTGATGATAATGGAATAATTAAAATAGTTTGCTCCATTATTCTTACAGGATTACCGTATTTTTTTTATATCCGTAACTGAGATTTCGGCGGGACGCGTTTTTTTTACAATAAAATATATCTCTTTGTCAGTTAATCTATTCCTAATTTAAATTTATTGAAAATTATTTTCTACTTTTTAATTTGATTATGTTTAAAAGTGTTTTTTTTTTTAATTATTATTATACGATAACTTATAAGCTGTTAATGCTTTTTATAAACTCTATAGATTGTAAATTGGTTAAGACGGCGCATCGCTGTGCCAACTATTATAAGTTCAACTCCCACGTAGAACAATACTGTGTGCGATCTATAAACATTTTTTCTGAGACCGGATGTAATTTTCATACTATATATGTATTTACAGCACATTAATCTACATGTAAGTATTTTAAGGTAACTAACTACCAGATATTTAAAAAAAAAAATATTAATATATTTTTTCATAATCTTTTTATTTTTACAAATAATTTTAATGTAATATTAAAATATTTATTGTAATATGTCTATGATTAACAAAAGTGGCGTGTGTTGGTGGCTATGAATACTACCAACCCTTATATTGTTCATGATTGTCATAAAAGACAACTAAGAACTTATAAAATCCTTATAAAACATTGCTGCATACAACTGCTGGCGCAGTCAGCGACTGACCTGCAGACCCTAGTCGACACAATGATAGAAGATTGTAAGAAAAGGCGTGTGAGAGCAAAACCAAAATAATAGTCTTCGAAAGAGATGAAGCCAGAACAGATGTAAGAGTAAAAATAGGTAATGATATACTAGAGCAAGTGGATGAATTTGTATATCTTGGATGTGGTTTTAGCCGAGATGGAAGGTACACCACTGATATAGAGCGAAGAGTGAATGCGGGAAATAGAGTGAACGGAGCGTTGGGACAACTTCTCGGTAGCCACCACCTCAGCCAGAAGGCATGTGCAGTGCTTGTCCCAACATTACTGTATGGAAGCGAGAGTTGAGTATGCAGAAAAGAGCATGAAAGTAAAATTAATGCGGACGAAATGTGATCTCTAAGGCAAATCTGTGGAGTTAGGCTGATCGATCGCATTCGTAACGACGACGTAAGAGAGCGAGTAGGTATGAAAGCGAGTATTGGTGTAAAGGTGCGAAAGAGAATATTCCGATGGTTCGGACATGTGGAAAGAATGCCAAACGAACGTCTGGTTAAGAAGATATACAATGCGAAAGTGGAAGGATGTAGGTACCGGGGGAGACCGAGATTAACCTACCTAGACCAGATTGGTCACGTACTGAAGGAAGATGGAGTCAAGAGTCTCCGAAACCGGCGAGCATGTATGAAGAGAATTATGAATGTTGAGGAAGCGAGTGAAGTATGCAAGGATAGAGTTCTCTGGCACTCTGTTCTCTCTGCCTACCCTGGAAGGGATATGGCGTGATGATATGTATGTATGTATGTATGTATATCTTTACGGAAAACATTTTAACACGCCATCTGTAAATATTTATATATGAAAATATTTATTGAAACTTTAATCATATACGAATATCATTACCGATGCTGAGAAACTTTAAAACAAAATATAATATTAAACAACATACATGTAAAACGCAAATACAAATTTCTATTGCATCGCAGAGTTCACCAGCTCCCGGCGTACAAAACTTACTCGGCACTGAATTAATATAGCGTGATTGATGTAATCTACGAAACAGGGAACAAACATTGCCGTAATTAATTCAAAGTAGTTTACTTTTGAGTGGAAACCCCAATATGCTACAGTACTAAGAACAAGCGTGGATTTTGTTTCTAAATAATATATATTCGTCGTCTGAATGAAAACCGCTATATAAGGGGACGTCCATTAATCACGTGATCTTTTTTTTAGCATTTTTAACCTCCCCTCCCCCTTGGTGATATGTGGTAAGGTTTAAGACTATAAAGGTTTAGGACTTCGTAATTTTTGTCAAACACATCCCCCTCCCCCTCACTTTCAAACCTCACGTGATTAATGGACGTCCGCTAATGCTCCAATTAATGATTATTTAAATAAATATTATTCCGTGTGGTGACGGAGTAAGAATACAATTCATCACCTCATATTTTACCCGTGGGTGATCGCACGAGACGACTAAGGGATATGGAACGCATATAGCATCTATGCGAGAGATGGAAAACTCGAAACAAAACCCTATACCAACACGTCTGACCAGCGCGGTATAATAGGTTAACTTCCCTCCCATTACGGAGGAGGCCCGAGCCCAACAGTGGGACGTTTATGGGCTATGATGATGATGATGAAATAAATATTCATGTACTTCATCATCATCTATGTTCATATTCGTCCCACTACTAGGCTTTTTTTTTTGGCGGCTGGCTATGGAGTGGTCACACTCTGTTAAATCCGTCTATTCGAGTCGATAGAAGAAGCGGCGCGTGACCCCGTAGATCCGCCTTACATGTACCTCTCTACGCCGAGCGAGCGGGCCACCGGAACTCGGTCTTTATCTTCGGTCCTACTACTAGGCTCCTTCTAGGTTCCTTCACAATGAGAGGAAAATTTAGTAAAAATGTATTGATAGGTTGGTATAAAGTTTTCTTTACGGTTTTTCTTGCCTTGTCTAGATGCTATTTGCAATATCTCTTAGACGTCAAGAATAGAAATGGTGAATTGTATTCTTATTCCGTCACCATACTGAAAAATATTTACAATAATTTTTACGTGTGTTCTTTAAAAATATTATATGACAATACACCTTCATCCGCGTAGAAATGACGTGTAATATGTATTAAATATCTCTTACATTGTAAGCAAAAATATCAAAGCAATATTCACCCCCCATTTTACACCGTTAGAGATTACTATGTATTCAAATGGATTGATTTTTGCAATATAACTTTTTAGTGAGTTTCTATGTCACAGAAGTAAGACGCCATCTAGTACTTATTTGCACCAATTTTATATTCAATAAGAACTCAAATAGAAATAGAGTGTAAAATTTAATCCCCTCTTTAACCCCCTCTAGGAATGAGGATGAAAATAGACAAATACTGAAACACGTGTTTGTTTATTTTCAATGAAGAGTTCAATTTCAAAACAATATTTTTTTTACTATAACTATTTTTTTTCCTCATACAAAATTTACTAATACCTTTCATCCTCTCTGGGGGTTGAACTTCGTAAAATCCTTTATTAGGGAGTTTCTACGTCATAAAAAACTGCTAACAAAATTTCATATTTCTAGTATTAATAATGTTAATGAGTCAATCAACTAATTTAACTATTTATTTATTATAAATTCTCAAAAATCTGACAAATCTAAGTACTTGTATATGAAAGTTACAGATACAAAAGATATCTAATAATATTTCTCTTTATCATTAAAGTAAGGGATAATTAACAATTTAACTCGTATACAACTTTGAAAAGTCGGAGCTACGCGTCCTAATTTGAAATTCAACGAGGCCATTTAATGACATCTCTATTACGATAGCAAAATCACGCTACTCTTTAATATAATAAAACTTGAAGTTAAATTTAAAATTAAAAACAAGAATCTAATAATAGGTACTATTTACGAATGTATTCATTCATAGTAACTTAGATTTAAATAGTGGTAGGACCGTGCTTATTCGTGTGGTGACGGAGTAAGAATACTATTCACAACCCCATATCTTACCCATGGGTGATCGTACGTGACAACTAAGCGATATAAAACGCATATAACATCTATGCGAGAGAAGAAAAACTCGGAACAAAACCCTATACCAACACGTCTGACCAGCGTGGTATATTAGTAGATTAATTTCTCTCCCATTACGGAGGAGGCCCGAGCCCAACAGTGCGCCCAACGCCTTTACGCGCTAACCCCTTCCCGCCGATGTCGTGACGGGAGGGAGTGTGGGACTCGCCGGCCGGCTAGTCCAACCGGAATACCCACTAAAACCACAGCGGCCCCCTTCCGCGCTTTTACATGACGCCGGAGAGATCGTCTACTGACATTCGATCCCCGACGCCCCAACGCTTGGCCTTCTGGCTACGCCCAGTCGGTCCTCAAGGCGGTGGGAGGAGATGCGCATACGGGGCCTCCCCCTACCCAGCCTACTGCTGGCTCAGATCGCGCCGCCGGCGCCTCCCCCTACCCAGCCCAGGCTGGGTACCCAGCCCAGGCTGGGTAGGGGGAGGCGCCGGCGGCGCGATTCAGCGGGCGCAAGCCTATCGTGTTCCCGCATAACGGCCTCACAGAAGGAGGCCATCGACTCCCAGCACCTGTCGCTGTCGAGCATCTTTGAGATGATGATCGACAGCGACAGGTCTCCTCCAACCCCCTAATGGCCCTCACCGCCATGACCCTCTGCGGGCGTCGCAGGAGGGCTCTATTGCGGGCAGTGAGAGACTCCGACCAAATAGGGGCACCATAGAGTGCCATAGACCGCACAATTCCGCCGTACAATCACCGGCAGGATGATCCTGGACTGCCAGTGTTCGGCAGAAGCCTACCTAAAGCCGCGGGCGCCTTCACGAGCCGCGGGACGAGCTGGGCAAAGTGTGGCCCAAAATTCCATGTAGGGTCTAGGTGCAGACCCAGATATTTTATCTGGGGCCGCACCGGCACGGCAACCCCCGACACACTGATTTGTGCTCCCCGAGGGGGACCTCGACGCGGGCCATGAAATAGGAGGGCCTCGGTTTTCTCCACTGAGACCCTCAGGCCCAACATACCGATCCAGCCTACGACGAGCCCAACTCCCAATCGGGCAGCCCCCCGGAAGTCGGGCCACCTCGCCGTGATGAGGGTATCATCCGCGTAGCAGATGACCCCCATCCCGGAAAGAAGCCGACCCCATAGGAGCCAGTCGAATCCGACGTTCCACAGAACCGGACCGAAGACCGATCCTTGTGGAACGCCGCACTCCACCCGATGGTGATATATGCGCCCGTCGCCCCCTCCCAGAGCACGTGCCTTCCCTCGAGGTACTTCTCCAACAGCCTCCGGAGATACGGAGGCACTCCATGATAGCGAAGCGCCTCCTTCAACGTCTCGTGCGGGAGACTGTTAAAGGCATTCTTTATGTCGAACGAGACCGCCAGAAGTACTTCCTTTTGGGCCACCGCTTCGGTGGCCAGGGACTTCAGGGCGGCTAGTGCGTCAATTGTTGACCAGCCGCTCCTGAACCCGTACTGACTTACCGACAGTCCCGGCCCGACTTCCTCGAGGTGCTGGACGAGACGGTCCGCGAGCACCTTCTCGAACAATTTGGCCGTCTCGTCCAGCAGCACCAGTGGACTGTATGCGGAAGGGGAGTCGATTGGGCGACCCTCCTTCCGCAGCAAACATAACTTTCCACAGTTCCACCGCTCCGGGAACTGCCCGGATCTCAAACATACATTGAGCAGCTCCCGGAGTCCACCCATGAGGTACTCAGCAGCGACGCCAAGCGCAAGTCCCTGGACGCCATCCGGACCGGGCTATTTCCGCTTTCCGCGGAGTCGAGAGAGGGCCACTTCCATTTCTCTGTCGGTGATGTGCGGAATGGAAGTCTCTACTTCCAGTGTGGTAGCGGCTACGAACTACAACGGCTACGGCTACGGCTACTACCAACCATTACTTTGCTCGTGGATGTCGTAAAAGACGACTAAGAGCCTTATAACGACCTGGGCCAACTCTATCTGATGCCGTTTGGTCACCAATTACATTCACAAGGACCCTCCTTGATGTCTGGCAGTCGGCCAGTCATAAAATTATTGCCAATAACTTGTACAATATGTAATATGAAAGAAGAGTACATATTGTATCGACCTTAAGTAATCGGGATAAGAGTAGGAGAATGATAATGATGACAAGGGTTATTTTTTTAGTTTCGGGTGTTGTCTCTTAAAAAAGAAAAGGAAAATAATATTATAAATGCGAATTTTGCATAATAATTACAACATTATTGATATTCTCATCCGAAATATTTATGACATGTAACTGTTATGACGACAGGTCCATTGCAGGTCAGAACGTTTCATTATAATTACTGTTCTGTTAATATTGGACGTAACGTTATTTATTACATAAATTGTGATAACAGTAAAGCTTTTAAAATACATCTGATATAAGTGTATTAAAAAAAATTGAATAGCAAAATTCAACATACAAATCAAAACTAAAACACAATAGGAAACTATTCACTAGTATTTCAGTTACATTTCGAATACACTGATTCAAAAAATGACGGTACGGGAAGCATAAAAAAAACCCTCGACATTTTTATACACTCCTCGAATTCCAGTACAATTTTAGATTTCGTTTTCAGTGGGCATACGAAAAAAAAATCCTGAATCGAAATAACACGGTGACCGTATGTGAGTGAAAATTCAAACAGAAAATTCAGACCCTATTTCGTGGATTTCGCTTATTCTAATACTTTTTGTTGGTGAATAAGTTTGTTGTTTTTTTTTTTTCATTTCTATTATTACAAGTAGTCTTGTTTCGTAGGTGTTTAATATAGTTTAAGTAAGGGCTTCGTAATAAAAGTTTTAATTTGATTCGTAAGGTTTTGACCGTCATTTTTTTTGTTCTCTGTTCTTGTTAGGCTAATATAGTATTTAAATTATGTACCTGTAAATAGTACGTATTTTTTTTTTCTATTTTATATTTAATACTATTGTTTTAATGATAACTTTTCTGCCATTGATATTAAAGAATAATACTGATGATTTCCTTCCTTTCGTTACTTGGCTTGACTAATCCAACAAATGGAAGGTAACAGGTAATATTAAGAGTTTACATATCATCCTTCTGTCACTCTGGATGGTTCAAATCGAGTCTATATACACTCATCAACATTTTCCTACTCTTATGCCAATTACTTGGGGTCCATACAATATATATATACCTACTCTTCTTAAAGTACATATTGTAAAAATTATTGGCAATAGTTTTATGACCGGCCGCCTACCAGACGTCAACCCTCCTTGGGAATGTATAGACTATAATTTGTCAAATAAAAGCAATAATGTTTTATAAAGCAATTATGTAGTCGTACTAAATATAACATATTTTTTGTTTATGTGCTACAGGTAGAACCATCTCTAATCTCTTTGAATTTGAATCTATTTATCACCTTTTCCTTTACCCATTTACAGTCCACTGTATTGCACAAAAGTTCCCATTTAATTGAGCTAATACATCACGCTGAACAGATGGGTTCTTTTACTATTATTAAAAGAGAGGACAGCTCTGAAAGTAAGCAATAATTTTTTGCATGACCGTGGATTTATAAACATACAATTAATAGATACAAATGACACCCAGCTTCAGAAGAATTGTTTTATGATTCGCACGAAAAAACTAATCTACGTGAAAATCTAATTTTAATTGTGGTAGGACTACGCTTTGGACAGTTCTCTGTCTACAGCCGCAACCCGGTCCGTCCGGGATAGTACCACACTCTCGCAGAAGATCGACGCTTGAGTAATGGCAATGTGCTACTGCGCTTCGTTCGGTGAGTGAGAGAGCCGGAAGCTCAACTGGGATGGGTTTGGGGTCTGTATTGGTGGTCTATCTGTATCTTTGGTATTACAAAGGTCCACGGGCAGCAGTGACACTTATCATCAGGTATGCTATTTGCTCGTTTGCCACCATAAGCAATAAAAAAAACGATCTTACAATACTCGGCCGTAGAGATTACTTATATTAAATTACTGTAACTGTTATATAATAGAAAGATTGTAAATTTATATAAGTAATATTTAATATTACTATATATTATATATACACTCATTTGCAAAAAAAACGGGCACCTAAGCAATGAACCATTTCAAATGTTAATATTTCTTTGTTTGATAATTATAGGTAGTTTTATCCACACAATTTGGTAAATTAATAAGAAAATAATCGTTTTCATCAGTATTTCATAAAATTTAGATACAATTTATGGGAAATAATGCTAAACCTCGCTAGTAGTGTATATTCGCTAGTAGTGCATATGCTCATGAAGTAAAAATAAAAAAGTTTTTTTGTTTGTTTTTCTTTAATAAAGTAAAAGCAGATAAATGTTTAGTATCGAGTGTGACCCCCTCTAGCTAAAATCACAGCTTGAATTCGTCTGGGCATGCTAGCGAGTATATCCCGGATACTTGCTTGCGGAATACGTTCCCACTCCGCAGTAATCACATTCTTCAGCTCTCTGATGGTCTGCGGAGCCGGGTGTACTGATCTCACACGCCGTTTCAGAACGTCCCAGACATGCTCTATGGGATTGAGGTCGGGACTTCGAGCTGGCCAATCCAAACGACGAATGCCGACCTCTTGCACATACGCATTAACATCGCGGGATCGGTGGGCGCGAGCATTGTCGTCCATAAAAATCGAGTCTTCACCTAGAGCGGTCAATGCGGGTTGTGCATGAGAAATTAGAACTTCCGTTATGTATCGATGCCCAGTCAGTGAGCCGTTTTCAATGAAGACTAACTCTGTACGATCCATTGAATTTATTCCTGCCCAAAACATAACAGAGCCCCAACCATAAGGTGTGATTTCTTCGAAACATGCCTCTGCAAAGCGTTCTCCTTGTCTTCTTAGCACTCGCCGACGTCGATCTTCACCGAACAGAGATATCCTGGCTTCATCAGAGAACAAAACCCTATTCCAATCGTCTTGAGTCCATGATTCACAATTTCTAGCGAACCTAAGCCTGTGAACTCTGTGCTCACGGAGTAATTTGGGGCCGCGGGCCGGGCGGTGACTGCGTATATTGGCAGCGAGAAACCTCCTCCTGACCGTCCATAGACTAATATGCACATTTCTTACTTCTTGGAGGTTGTTCTTAAGATCCACATACGAAGATTTGCGATTTCTCAATGCGCGACTCACAAGAAAACGATCATCCCGTGGTTGGGTACATGGTTTTCTTCCAGAACCAGGCCTTCTCTCGACGGAACCAGTCTCCTGATATCGCTGCCAGGTCCTTTGGACTGTCGAGCGACTAACATTTAGCCTCCTAGCCACGAAACATTGGCTGCAACCCTCTTCAAGCAGCGCGATAATTTTGGTAGCTTTTACCACTTTATCTACCATTTTTGATACAGCCAAACAGCATTAAATAAAGCTTTGACAGTCAAGGATATGAAATTAATCGATAAAAATTGAATAAAAGTTATGAAAGTCGATGTTAACTTCTGGAACTTCGCGCCAAAAATGTAGGATAAAAAGGGGTTTTCTGTAAAAATGAACATCAAATGAAAAATTGAATTTAGAACGTACTTTTTTAAATACCACAGCATTTTTAAAACCGGCCAGTAACGTGTACAAACGATTGAAACCTTTTTGGTATTGTATCTTTTTAAATATGAATGAAAATCAAAACCGCCCGTTTTTTTTGCAAATGAGTTTATATTACTTATTTTATTTTCGTAACGACGACGTAAGAGAGCGAGTAGGTATGAAAGAGAGTATTGGTGTAAAGATGCGATAGGGAATGCTCCGATGGTTTGGACATGTGTGGAAAGAATGCGAACGGACGTCTGGTTAAGAAGATATACAATGCGAAAGTGGAAGGATGTAGGTACCGGAGGTGACCGAGACTAAGCTACCTAGACCAGATTGGTCACGTACTGAAAGAAGGTGGAGTCAAAAGTCTCCTAAACCGGCGAGCGTGTATGAAGAGAATTAATAATGTTGAGGAAGCGAGTGAAGAATGCAAGGATAAAGTTCTCTGGCACTCTGTTCTCTCTGCCTACCCTGCAAGGGATATGGCGTGATGATATGTATGTATGTAATATTTAATTCTTGAAAATTTATTTTTCATTTTCAAGTTCTCAATCTCATTATGATCACAGCTCATATACGCCAAATTGCTGGCATCGAGCCTTCTTTATAATGAGAGGTCAATTGACCTACTGTACGCAGGTCAGACGTGTTGGCATAGGGTTATTATATTAAGTTTCCTTCTCTTGCATCAATACAATCTACATATGAGGCCTAAATCGTCTTTTAGAACAAGAGCAACACTCATTCGATCACCACAGGGAAAGTTTTTAATCTAGTAATTAGTAATACTCAAAAAAAATACAAAGTTCTATTTTTGTACCAAAGCTTAGGTGTCTGTTTGCGTAAGTGTTAGTCTGCAAAGTTTCTGCGATATTATTATGCAGTTATTCCCTTGAGCAGAACGTATACTTTACAAAGAGAATATTGCACTAGGGAATATGAAAGTTGCCTTTTAGAATAATATATATGCATGTGAAATTATCTCAGAAAAATATGTACGTCGCAAAAATGCAATATAATAATAATTTTGTATAAATATTTTTCTACTTCTAAATGCTGTATGGTAAACGTTGTCTCAAGCTAAACGGTGTTATAAAAATTGACTAATAGCTATACACAGTGAAGCTTTTATTTACAATTGTATTCACAACAATGGGAGGGAAGTTGACTTATGACTTACCACGCTGTCAGAGGCTGTTGTAAAAACTTTTTAAATACACTTTAGTTTTGAATTTGTCAATCGAGACAAAAATTTAAAGTAATGTACACCTAAAATGAATAAATTATTGTATCAAAGAGCTTTTTTTATCTACAAAAGCGGTGGATAAGAGACTATTGCATATAGCGGAGATGCGAATGTTGACAGCCATGTGTGGCGTAAGGGGAATGGATAATATAAGGAATGAACGTACAACATAAAGTTTAAAAGTTACATCAGTGACGAAGAAGTTAAGGAGTGAATACTTGATGTAGTATGGACATGTAATGAGACGGGGTAAAAGTATTGTTGTGAGGAAAATTTTAAATACGAATGTTGAAGGCTTTAGGGGCAGCAAAGAAAAGATGAATGAATTGCGTAAAGTATGACCTGAACAGACGGATAGTGATCACAAAGACGTCTAATAAGATTGTATAGAAGGAAAGGACGTATTATTTCTATTATGATTAGGATAAGAGTAAAATGATGATGATCAACATCGAGCAACTGCGCAAAGTAGAAACCCCCAAAGGAACATGCAATCATACATCATCAAGGACGCGCCAATATAGATATTAACCATCATCATTAATGTATTAAAGCCACTTCAAGAAACCTTGATTTATATAACATCAATATAATAATTAAAATACAAAACATAAATAAGGCACCGACAAAACCCTGTGGACCAAAACTTCATTATATATAATAAAAAAAAAGGATGTAGGTACCGGGGGAGACCGAGACTAATCTACCTAGACCAGATTGGTCATGTACTGAAGGAAGGTGGAGTTAAGAGTCTCCAAAACCGGCGAGCGTGTATGAATAGAATTATGAATGTTGAGGAAGCGAGTGAAGTATGCAAGGATAGAGTTCTCTGGCACTCTGTTCTCTCTGCCTACCCTGCAAGGGATATGGTGTGATGGTATGTAAAAAAAAATGATGATGAAAGCCTATTTATCGAAAAATTAACATAAATTTAGGAAGAAGTTACAGCTGCGTGACGTTGCACCAAATAGGAGCAAAGAGGTGTATATATACAAGATACATAAAATAGAAAATCGAGTAAAATGTGGTAACAATGGCAGTTCTGCGCAGTCACTGTTATCGTGACAACTGGTGGGATAACAAAAATGATCGTTGTTGTATTTCATCATCATCTTGCTTACCCCAATTACTTTTGATTGACGCAAAATAAGATCTTCTTCCATGCAATCCTATCAGACGATGTGTAGTCGTTCCATATCTATCTATGTCATATCTCACACAGTCATCCATCTTTTCTTTGGTTTTCCTTTATGAACCTGTATGATGAAATCCCATATTATCACATGTATATACCATGTCAACGGTTCACTCTTTAATTTTGCCGTCACTAGCGCAACTTTCAAACATTAATATTTCTACGTAATAACGTGAATTTTTAAATAAAATAATAACATTTAACGTATGAGTAATATATGGAAGCCAAGCTGTTAATAGACTATTGGATAGAAATCAAGTCTGCCATATCACATTTTCTATTTGACCGCCAAAATTACGATACATCTTATTATAATTTCAAATATTCTGTAACATTTTCATCGAATGAAGTATGCAAGGATAGAGTTCTCTGGCACTCTGTTCTCTCTGCCTACCCTGCAAGGGATATGGCGTGATGATATGTATGTATGTGTATTTTCATTGAATATTGAAAGATGGATGGTATTGGCTACGAGTATTACCAATCCTTACTTTTCTTGTGCATGTCATAAAATACGACTAAGAGCTTTATATCGATCTGGGCCAACCCCATCTATGCTATTTAGTCAACAATTACATTCCCAAGGAGGGTTGATGTCAGGCAGGTGATCGGTCATAAAACTATTGCCAATAACTTTGCAATATGTAGGAAAACCCCAAGTAATTTGGATAAGAGCAGAAGAATGATGAATAGTGTTGATGTATGTGCATCTGTATACTCTTATTTTTAAATAGTCAAAAAAAGACACTAAACTTTGGTGTATTTGTAAGTAACGTGAACATATTGCGTCGACCCCAAGTAATTGGGATAAGAGCAGGAGAATGATGAATCATCATCATCATCACAGCCCATAAAAGTCCCACTGTTGGGCTCGGGCCTCCTCCGAAATGGGAGGGAAATTAACTTACTAAACCGCGCTGGTCAGACATTTCATTATAGGGTTTTGTGTCGAGATTTCCTTCTCTCGCATAGATGTTAGATGCGTTTTATATACTTTAGTCTCGTACGACCACCCACGGGTAAGATATGGAGTGGTGATTAGTATTCTTACTCCGTCACCACACGGATATGAATAATTTTTATCAAATATTGAAACGAGACCTTCAATATCTTATATCCCTTAGTCGTTTCGTACGATCACCCACGGATAAGATATGGGGTGGTGATTAGTATTCTTACTCCGTCACCACACGGATATGAATAATTTTTATCAAATATTGAAACGAGACCTTCAATATCTTATATCCCTTAGTCGTTTCGTACGATCACCCACGGATAAGATATGGGGTGGTGATTAGTATTCTTACTCCGTCACCACACGGATATGAATAATTTTCATCAAATTTTGAAACAAGACCTTCAAATATTTACTCTAATTAACTTCGGCATTGGGTTGACCACTTAATATGATTAAGATATAAATATAGAGGGACCAAATTTGTATACATTGTTGACGCCTAAGAGACCTACAATGTTGTAACAATTATAACTTTTAATAAGGTCACATACACGTACCTTACTATGCACGTTGAATTAATTATTACTACACTACGCAATTACTATAATATGTTAGTTGAAGTGATACAGTGGCCCAAGAAGTAAGAGACTAGAGATAATATTTGTGAAGACTTTATCTATTCATTAAGTCGATTAACATCCACACACGCTCGGTCACGCTTTGTAAATCAAATATCCGTGCCAATCTGTCAGTGATAATATACGAAATATTAAAAAGAAATCAATTCAATGAATTATCACGAACTGACTGATGAATTTGACAAATGACTCTGCAGATTACTTAGTAGTTAAAACCTAAAATGCTAATGCCATAGATTCGATTTCTAAGCAAGATGATACTTTGTACAATCCATATATTGTTGGTCTGACTCTGATATGTATTGCGGGGGACTTAACAAAGTCCCCCGTAATACATTGATTAATCCATCCATCGACCCGTAGTCGTCCACTGTTGGATATAGGTCTTCCCACGAGAATGCCATTCAAATCCTGTGCTACCTGCATCCTTTTATTGTGGTAGGACCACGCTGTTGACAGTTTTCTGTCTGCTGCCGCGGGCCGGTCCGTCTGGGGTAGTACCACACTCTCGCAAAAGATCAACGTCTGAGTAATGGCAATGTGCTATTGCGCTTCGTTCGGTGAGCGAGAGAGCCGGAAGCCCAACTGGGTGGGTTTGAGGATTGCCGTGATAGGCAGTGGCCCAGCTATACTCTTGGTATAGCAAGGGTCCATGGGCGGCAGTGACACTTACCATCAGGTGTGCTGCTTGCTCGTCTGCCACCATAATCAATAAAAAAAACCAACGGTTTTCTGCGACCCTCATGTTGTCGTCAGTCCACCTACTGCCAGGTCTTCCAACGCTGCGTCATTCGATTCGTGGTCGCCATTAAACATACACATTAATGAACACTGTTTAATATAGATATAGATATAGATATATATATATATATATATATATTGATCCAACAGACTTAAGATTTTTAAATGTTAGTTTAAATCAAATCTATATATCTTGACCCGGTAATAAATATTAAAAATTGATAAACCAACAACTTAGAAAAGGCAAACGGTTATTTTCGGCTTCATAAAGCATTATCTCTATCAAACGCTATCTGTGTGATGTTAATCAGTTGTCGTACAAATGCAAGAGTGTAACTGCGGCCAATCAAAAATGGAGTTGTTTCAAAAAGGTTATAAAATACTTGGATTTTATTTAGTAATAAAAATATTTTAAATATTTTAGCGTTTCTATTTAATTTTTAATTTCCCGAAATTTTAAACGCTTTGCAGATTTGGTCGCGGAAAGATTCGAAAGGACCGTGTCCATGAACGCTGTGAAGTATTCGAAACGTCGCGTAAATAAAAATCAAATACAAATGCGATAAAATGTGAATAAATTGCTTTATTTCAAACATTTAACACTTGCGTAAGCTTCGGCAATCGCTATAGTAACAAAAAGTCATATTTTTTTTAACAGCTCCTAAGAGATACTGCAGCATTTTGTGCGACGTCATACAGATAATGTGCGATAGAAATACCACTATACATAAGCGAAATTATTCGACTGTCTCTTCTATAGTTCGATGAACAACATAATATCCCTAGGTACTATAATTTGTACCATCCACCAAATAAAGTCAACAACTAACTTCTATGTCAGTGTTAATAATGGATATATTAATTAAACTTGTGATGACAGTAGCCCACTTTGTACAAGAAATCTGCAACGACACTAGAGGGAGACACCTACGTTGATTAGATTTGTTCAAACTAGCATTTGATTACTTTAACATCTTTTTGATTAATATCAGAGAAACTTATTTGTTATTGTAGATTCACTATAAGTGGTGGGCTTTTAGTTATGTTAAGGCCTGTTGACAGTTCAGTGCACCACTGATATAGAGCGAAGAGTGAATGCGGGAAATAGAGTGAACGGAGTGGGTCAACTTCTCGGTAGCCACCACCTCAGCCAGAAGGCACGTGTAGCAATACATAACGCAGTGCTTGTCCCAACATTACTATATGGAAGCGAGAGTTGGGTATGCAGAAAAGAGTATGAAAGTAAAATTAATGTGGTAGAAATGCGATCTCTACGAAAAATCTGTGGAGTTAGGCTGATCGATCGCATTCGTAACGACGACGTAAGAGAGCGAGTAGGTATGAAAGAGAGTATTGGTGTAAAGATATGAAAGGGAATGCTCCGATGGTTCGGACATGTGGAAAGAATGCCGAACGAACGTCTGGTTAAGAATATATACAATGCAAAAGTGGAAGGATGTAGGTACCGGGGGAGACCGAGACTAACCTACCTAGACCAGATCGGTCATGTACTAAAGGAAGATGGAGTCAAGAGTCTCCGAAACCGGCGAGCATGTATGAAAAGAATTATGAATGTTGATGAAGCGAGTGAAGTATGCAAGAATAGAGTTCTCTGGCATTCTGTTCTCTCTGCCTAACCTGCAAAGGACATGTCGTGATGGTATGTATGTATGTTGACAGTTTTCTATCTACAATCATTGGTCGGTCCGTCTAGGGCAGTACCACCTTTCATACAAGATGGACGTCTGGGTAGTGGGTATATGCTGTTGCGATTCGTTCGCTGAGCCCAAGAGCCTGTAGTGCAACTTTTTGTTGTGTCTATTTCGGTTGGTAGGCAACGGCGTAGCTATGGCCATGGTATTGCAAATGTCCATGAGCGGCAGTCACACTTATCATAGGTGTGCTGCTTGCTCGTTCGCCATCATCCTTACTAATATTATAAATGCGAAAGTAAGTCTGTCTGTCTGTCTGTCGCTCTTTCACGCCAAAACCACTGAACCGATCTAAATAAAATTTAATACACAGATAGTCTAGAAGCTGATAAAAGACATAGGCTACTTTTAATGCAAAAAAGGGTTGTAAAGGGGGATGAAAAGTTGTAAAGAAGTATCGTCATTTTTAAAGCCAGAAGCTTGAAACTTATTTTTAGGTTATTTATTAAATATAAATAAATACGACATTAACATGTTGTAAAAATTTACCCTTAAGGGGTAAAATAAAAATAGAGGATGAAAAGCTTTAGGAAAGTAACCTTTTACGCGGGCAGAAGCTAGTAAGTTATAAAAAATACTTTCTTGTGCAAATTATAACATCAACTGCAATCGTCAATTCACCTGCTAAACGTAAAGACTATAACGTTATTCCCCACTCCTTAAGGGGAGGCTTATATTTACCAGTGGACGTTGATAAGCTGACTGACAATGATGATGAGCATTTCGATAATGACTCCTTGTCTGTCCGAGTTTTATGTTTGATTTAGTTTTTCATTTGATTTTAAACTTTTTGATATATAATATATTTTATCCCACTTCCCTTCAATATGAGAAAAAAAAAAAAGTGTGTGTCAGCTCCGACGCACGACTGGAGTTTACTCCTTAAGTACGATTATCAAAACAGGCGCAAAAAAAGCTCATTTGACTAAAAATAATATATATATTTTTATTTACATTTATTAAAACTGTTCAGTGAAGTATTATCTCACGTCAAAAAGTGAAAGGTGTGCAGAATAGGTTGCGCACCAAAAACGTAACGAGGTCATTCGATCACTAGATTTTACTCCTCAAATTTTTCTCATACCGGGCGCCTTATATGAAAATCAATTCTTAAGGAGTAAACTCCAATAATTTCGTACAAAAGGACGGAAGTATATAACAGTAATCCGTTGAAGTACACGCTATTTAGTTTGAATTTTAACCAAAGTCTCTGCGTTAAATTATAGTAAATTACAAATGGTGCATTTAATTGGTGATGAAATATGGAAGGTCATGGGCCCTATAGCTACTTCATACTTCTGTTGCTGATTCGGTCAGGATGTGACCAGACCATGTTATTATATATAAAATATGATTATGTTATCCACTTACAACCCTCTTTATTACTGCATGAGTTATGTATTAAAGAAGGGATAGGGAACATAAATGCGAGAGAAGGCAATCTCAATATTCACTTACTAAATAGCACAATTTACCTCAAATTTTATATCAAACTCGAGCTCAATAATATGGCCTGTAGAAGGGTGATTCATACCAGATGGAGATCGCCTTTCTGGCGACCCACACGCACGGCGTCGATAAGTACGTTGTTGGGCAGGTCTACGGGGACACGCCGCTTCTTCCATCACCCCGGACGGATTAGCGGAGAGTGACAACACTTTATCCCGCCGCCCAATAAAAAAAAATAGAGCTCGTCTTCTTTTATTTTTTCTTTACTTAACCATATGTTCAGATAAATTAAATATTGACATATAACATTTTGATTTATAAAATTCGAATTATTTGTATATTTCATTTGTTAATTATATGTGCCAATGGCTCCATAGATGGCGATGTTAAATTATTAGATCGCACTGTGGTTTCATTGTAAGTCTAAGTATAAATATGTTCAGAATTGTTTCTTTATGTATTGACCGACTCTGACGATTCGATAACAATCCCTCAAGAAAGAGCATACGCGGCCCGCGCGGTCATAACACATAAACATCCGCGCTTCTGCTCCCGCCGCCGGGGACGTAAGACGCGACGCGTAATAACTCAAACGTGGGCATGCCCACTTTGCTATTGCGACGCCCCGAGCCGAGTTTCGTTCCCCACAGGGAGAACCGTCGGGCGTTGTCGCTTAAAAATTTTTTACCAGGTTGAGAGTCCTCAGCGCTCACCCATACTCCAGGTTAAGCTGTGACAGCCATCTGCCGCTAACAGCTAAAAGACAGACACAAAAAAGAAATACGTATGGCACTCAGGGACTGCCGCTGTAAAGCTATTGCATAGCATTTTTTATCAACTTATGCAATTACAATTATTTATTTATTTTTTATTTACGCAGTATTTTTTTTTTATGTAATGCAAGCTTTTTTGCCTTTGATATTAATTCAAGTTACACCTATTTATTAACACTACTAATTTATTAAAACATTTAAAGTACACGTTTTTAAACTGTTTTATTTATAATATTATTAAATTATTATAAATAAACTTTCCAAAAATAAATTGCAAAAAGAGTTTGACGGCGGTGAGATTCGAACTCGCCTACGGTGCCTAAAACCAGCGCCTTAGACTACTCGGTCACGCTGCCTGCGTATAGTCAGTGCAAAATTAACTGATGCTTTTCAACCATACAATCTTAGGTTTTATTTTCGTTACGGAATTTCTTGATTCGGTCGCCGCGCTCAATGCTCGCGATAAAAGCTATGCAATAGCTTGAAAAATATTTGTTTTGTGTGAATCGTTTGTGGAATATACAAGTATAAGTTATACCTGTATCTTATTTCACGCGTCGGACCTAGATCGTCGTACAATATACATTCCTCTTTTGAGAATCATTAATGATCACTATAATAACCTTTTAATTACAAATTTATATTAATTTATAAATTTAGTCTTTAATTTATAGTTCCCATTTATAATTGATTGAATTAGGCGATACATGGCGGAAATCCATTATTATTATAAAATGGAGGAGAGGAAGGAAAACCCACCACTTTCCCACGGTTAATCAATATACCGTACACCTCAAGAAAGGAAGGAATACGGGATGGGATCAAGGTGGAATAGGATATAAGGAAATCTTACTCCTGTGATGAGCACCGTCTCCAGAACTTCTACTTGCAATATTCCGCAGAACTTCGAATAAAGATTCGACACGTGTTTCGCCTCTAAACGAGGCATCCTCAGGACGGTTCGGCTTCAAATGCGCTCCGATTGACTGTACGCACGCCTTTTATACCCGCTCCACTATCAAACTACCCGCGTTGAGTCATTTTATTGACGCGCAAACAACTTTAAGAGTGGGGATGTATTAAAGTTTGTTTGTTCATTAAGCAATGCATGAAAGTCCGACGTCCACGTCACGTCCTCAACGACGATGACGACGTTATTACGCTCGCCCAGACCAAAGCCTACGCCGCGCGCGAGGCCATCGCGCACAAACATCCGCGTTTCCGTCCTCGACGTCGAGGTACGAAAACACGGCGAGCAAAAATCACCGACCCCAAGATGGACACGTCCACGTCCACCTTACCCCCAGCGACGCCCCGAGCCGAGGCCCGTTCCCCACAGGGGGAGCCCTCGGGCGAAGTCGCCTAATTCACGTCTATCGGGTTGAGAGCCTTCGGGCTCGCCCGCAGTCCGGTTAAGCTGTAAAAGCCCCTTCGGCTAACAGCTCGCAGTTGGTATGTTTTAGTGGGTATTCAGTGTCCCCTTCAGGGCCTGTGAGTCCCACATACCCCGCCCGGGGCGGGTATGCGACAAATGCATTTTTAACCACTGCGTTACCAAAAAAAAAAAAAAAAAAAAAAAAAAAAAAAATAAGCAATGCATGTTTGCTACATTTTAAGATCTCTAATTGTTCCAATACACACAGCCTGAAATCTTTGCTGCAAATATGTAAGGGCTCGAAAGTATTATTATTATTTATACTGTGATTACTGTCTATTAAATGTTTAGCAAAATTCGATTTATGTGGGTAGTTGTTTGTATATGCGGCCAAATGTTCCTTGTACCTAGTTTCAAAATTGCGACCCGTTTGTCCAATGTAAACATTGTGACACGTGTCGCATTTTAACCTATATACACCGGACTTTTTACTTGTGTTGAGCTTGTCTTTTCCGTTACACAGGGTCTTAAGAGTGCTATTTGGTCTATAAGCACAGTGAATGTCATGTACTCTAAGAATTTTCGCTAGTCGGTCAGTCAAGTCTCCGAAATAAGTTAAAGTACACGTGAATTTTGTAAGCTCTTTTGAAGAGGGATATAAAGACTGTTTAACTATATTATTTTCTTTTCTTTTAATTAGCTTATCGATCAACTCTTTATTATATCCGTTGGATTGGGCGATATAATATATGATATTGAGTTCTTTTCTATATGACTCATCGCTTAAGGGCAATTTAAATAATCTATGTATCAAGCTATGGAATGCTGCTAGTTTATGTTGCCATGGATGACACGATGATACAGGTATTGTAATATCCGTACACGTTGGCTTACGATAAACTTCAAATTTATGCCTATTGCCTTCTCTACGCATGGTAAGATCTAAAAAGTTGATCATATTATTCTCTTCTTCTTCTAATTTAAATTTGATTTTGGGATGTAAAGTGTTCAATCTATTAACAAATTGATGGAGTTGCCGGGTAGTCCCGGTCCATACTAGTAATATATCATCAACATAACGGTAATAATATAACAATTTACTTTCGTGGACTACGTATTTACGTTCATAATCGTCCATAAAGATGTCTGCCATTAAAGGACTTAAAGGAGACCCCATTGCTAGACCTTCTTTTTGAATGTAGTGTTCGTTATTAAATTGGAAATAATTTTGCTTCATACAGAGCTCAGTGAGGCGTAGAATGTCATTTGTTTGTCCTGGATGTATATTTTGTGTGCGAAACATATTTTTTAAGAACACTAAACATTCCTTATATGGGACCTTTGTGAAGAGGCTCTCTACATCTAAAGAAACTAATTTGGCATTAAATGGTAAATGGACATATCTAATTTGGTCTATTCATTCAATACTATTTTTAATAGATAGATAATATATATTAGATCATAAAGCTAGAGAGTTATCATACCGAATAGGTTACGAAAAATATCTCACTCAGCAAAGAAAATTAAATGAATTAATACAAAAATCGCGACATAATAATACATATAATAATAATCAAAATAATGGTACACATACTTTTTATCCTCGAGTAAAAAATTTATCAAATATTCAGTTAACTAGTAACGAAATGACCTTACTAGAAAAGGGTTTAAAATACAATTTGCATAAAAATATTGATAAAAAATCTCTAGAGACCTTGGCTGTTGATACAGAAATAGCAATTTTTAGAAATAAAAAGGATGACATAGTTAAAAGTTTAGCTGCCAACCAATTAAAAAAATACAAAGGCAGTGAACGTTTTAACGCAGAATACAAAATTTTTAAATCCATTCAAAATAAAATAGAAATTAACGATTTAGTTGTAAATAAAGCAGACAAGGGCAATACCGTTGTTATTATGAACAAATCCGAATATAATAGTAAAATAAACGACGTCATATTTACTGATGAATTCGAACGCTTGTCCTCTGACCCCACAAAACGTTTCCAAGCTGAGCTAAAGTTATGCATTAAAGATGCTAAACAACTATTTCCACCAAATTCATATCACGGTAAAAACCTAGTTATGATGAACCCTCAGTGTCCTTTATTATATGGCTTACCCAAAATTCATAAAGAACAAATCCCTATTCGGCCGGTTGTTTCTTATGTACACGCGCCTACATATAAATTAGCAAAATATTTAAATACAATAATAAAGGATAAATCGCGCTTTAAACCGAAATACACTATTAAAAATAGTATTGAATTAATAGACCAAATTAGATATGTCCATTTACCATTTAATGCCAAATTAGTTTCTTTAGATGTAGAGAGCCTCTTCACAAAGGTCCCATATAAGGAATGTTTAGTGTTCTTAAAAAATATGTTTCGCACACAAAATATACATCCAGGACAAACAAATGACATTCTACGCCTCACTGAGCTCTGTATGAAGCAAAATTATTTCCAATTTAATAACGAACACTACATTCAAAAAGAAGGTCTAGCAATGGGGTCTCCTTTAAGTCCTTTAATGGCAGACATCTTTATGGACGATTATGAACGTAAATACGTAGTCCACGAAAGTAAATTGTTATATTATTACCGTTATGTTGATGATATATTACTAGTATGGACCGGGACTACCCGGCAACTCCATCAATTTGTTAATAGATTGAACACTTTACATCCCAAAATCAAATTTAAATTAGAAGAAGAAGAGAATAATATGATCAACTTTTTAGATCTTACCATACGTAGAGAAGGCAATAGGCATAAATTTGAAGTTTATCGTAAGCCAACGTGTACGGATATTACAATACCTGTATCATCGTGTCATCCATGGCAACATAAACTAGCAGCATTCCATAGCTTGATACATAGATTATTTAAATTGCCCTTAAGCGATGAGTCATATAGAAAAGAACTCAATATCATATATTATATCGCCCAATCCAACGGATATAATAAAGAGTTGATCGATAAGCTAATTAAAAGAAAAGAAAATAATATAGTTAAACAGTCTTTATATCCCTCTTCAAAAGAGCTTACAAAATTCACGTGTACTTTAACTTATTTCGGAGACTTGACTGACCGACTAGCGAAAATTCTTAGAGTACATGACATTCACTGTGCTTATAGACCAAATAGCACTCTTAAGACCCTGTGTAACGGAAAAGACAAGCTCAACACAAGTAAAAAGTCCGGTGTATATAGGTTAAAATGCGACACGTGTCACAATGTTTACATTGGACAAACGGGTCGCAATTTTGAAACTAGGTACAAGGAACATTTGGCCGCATATACAAACAACTACCCACATAAATCGAATTTTGCTAAACATTTAATAGACAGTAATCACAGTATAAATAATAATAATACTTTCGAGCCCTTACATATTTGCAGCAAAGATTTCAGGCTGTGTGTATTGGAACAATTAGAGATCTTAAAATGTAGCAAACATGCATTGCTGAATGAACAAACAAACTTTAATACATCCCCACTCTTAAAGTTGTTTGCGCGTCAATAAAATGACTCAACGCGGGTAGTTTGATAGTGGAGCGGGTATAAAAGGCGTGCGTACAGTCAATCGGAGCGCATTTGAAGCCGAACCGTCCTGAGGATGCCTCGTTTAGAGGCGAAACACGTGTCGAATCTTTATTCGAAGTTCTGCGGAATATTGCAAGTAGAAGTTCTGGAGACGGTGCTCATCACAGGAGTAAGATTTCCTTATATCCTATTCCACCTTGATCCCATCCCGTATTCCTTCCTTTCTTGAGGTGTACGGTATATTGATTAACCGTGGGAAAGTGGTGGGTTTTCCTTCCTCTCCTCCATTTTATAATAGTTCCCATTTAGTTATAGTATCCAATTAATTACCAAGAAGACCTAGTAATGCTGAAGCAATCATTCGTTAGACGTTATCGAGAAACAGGTCAAATGCGCAATAGTTCTGTGATTTTCCAGCTCTTGGTAATTAATTTATAGTTATATAAGTTCGCTTGTACCTTTGCAACAGAACCACTGTGTTATTCACAACTGCTTTATTTTCATTTTATATTGTCATTTATAGGGATGCTATTTAATGGCAGCTACGAATACTACCAACGCTTATATTGCTCGTAGGTTTCGTAAAAAACGGCGTCTAATATTCTCTGATCAACAATATCATTAATTTATTTATTTTTTATTTATTTATTTGCTTAGGATATGGTACAATAGTTATTACATACATATTATTAAGTTCAGCTCGTTCAGATGGAGTTGGCCCAAGTCGTTATAAGGCTTTTAGTCGTCTTTTACGACATCCACAAGCAAAATAAGGGTTGGTAGTATTCTTAAGTGCTACCACACAGCTTGCTCGTTTGCCACCATAAGCAATGAAAACAAAGAAGGCCTACATTTATCAATGAATGATGAAATACTAAATGATCATACTTACAAACCTAATACTCCATAGTTTGTTAGGGGAAAAATAAAGTTTTAGCATCAATATAATTATACACCGTAAACAAGCAAAGATCTCTGAGACGAAATTAAAAATACACAAGTCAGATATATATATGTAAATATTATTTTTGACTTCATTAAAGTTTGAGTAACTAGAAATACTATATTTCCTTATAGAGATATATGTTCAAACCTAAACCCTAATTACTTATGATATATATTCTCCATTCATCATATTCAATAATAATATCTGGATGACTGGTGTTTTTTTTTGGTATGTTATGTTTTATTTTTTAATAAAAATATAACCTGTAATAAGAAAATAATCCTTGTATTGTGGGAAACTTTCATCATTCTCTTACTCTTATCCCAATTACTTGGGGTCGATACAATATGTACTCTTATTTCGTAGTACATATTGTATAAGTTATTGGCAATAGTTTTATGACCGGCCGCCTGCCAGACGTCAACCCTCCTTGGGAATGTAATTGTTGACCAAACGGCATCAGATGGAGTTGGCCCAGGTCGTTATAAGTTTCTTAATAGTCTTTTAAGACAATTGAAGACAAAGATCGGGTACCGGTAGCCCGCTCGCACGACGAAGAGAGGTGTTTGCAGGGTGGGTCTATGGGCTTGCGCGCCGCCTCTTCCGTCGCCCCGGACTGATTTGGCGGGGCGCAACCACCTCCATAGTCCACCGCCAACAAAAAAAAAAACAAAAGTAGTCTTTCACGACATCCACGAGCAAAGTAAGGGTTGGTAGTATTCGTAGCCGCTACCACTCAGTACTTTTTTCCACACACACATTGTAGGGAACTTTGTAAACATATAATTAACGTACACAAATTACACTCAGTCTCATATTAACTTTGTGGATCGCATAAATCATTGTCTTGTGTGGGAATTGAATCTGCGACACTTGGTACGGTACGTCGGTATCTTATCGCTACGCTAACTATGCAGTTTATATATTTAAAAATTAAAGGATATATATGTTAAAGGGGTACAAAGAATTAACTATTACACATTACCGATAAAAGGTTACAGTTTCAAAATGAGACATTCTCAAAAATCCATTAAAATCAAATATTTTCCATTTATTTATTTGTAATCTCATAAATCTTTCCGTGTTGTGACGGAGTGAGAATACTATTCACCACCCCATATCTTACCCGTGGGTGATCGTACGAGACGACTAAGGGATATAAAACGCATATAACATCTATGCTAGAGAATGAAAACTCCAAACAAAACCCTATACCGATACGTCTGACCAACGCGGTATAGTAGG
The DNA here is from genome assembly GCA_905163515.2 of Lymantria monacha. Lineage (NCBI taxonomy): Eukaryota > Metazoa > Arthropoda > Insecta > Lepidoptera > Erebidae > Lymantria > Lymantria monacha. The sequence continues at coordinate 5,011,853 of LR991105.1, read as the reverse complement.
TTAATTTCTCTCCCGTTACGGAGGAGGCCCGAGCCCAACAGTGGGGACATTTATGGGCTGTGATGATGATGATGATGATAATGATTTGTAATTATCTCCTTTTAATGACACTTATGTCCAACAGCGAACGGGATGGGCAGATGGATACCAAGAATTTCGATATAGTCTAAACAGCTTTATTCTAATTTAAATTTTCTTCAAAGTACATATGGAAAGAAGGTAATAAAATGTTTCTAGAAACTAATATTTATTCGTATCTATTACTATAAAAAAGTCTACCTTAAAACTGGCTTTCTCTCTATAGCAGAATGTCGTAAAATCCAGAACATATTTGTGAAACTTCACGACCGTATTCGTCAGATCGCCTCGGGGTAACATTTCGCTTCAACATGCATCCAATCTTTCTCCGTTTTATGGCTATTTATATGTTAAAGTTTGTATTGGATTTTGTGCATATAATTTTAAAAACTTTTGACTAGTAATATAATTTAAGGCAAATTTTGATATTTTGTGTTCAATGTATTTAATTTCAACAAACTATTTCGATGTTATCACAATATTAATTAACTCGTCAGCCAATATAGATAATTAGTTTTTTTTTTCTTTTTTTTTTTTTTCTAGGACATGCATTTATAACTGTTCATATTTACAAAATAGCGAATCTACAGATTCTATTCTTACGCATTTTTGATATTTCGAATTTTTATCATCACTACCTACGACGGACGACCGCGGGCGGGCGGTCAACGAGTGGGCGGCTTCACTGGGCCTCTGTGTTCTGAACAGAGGCTCGGTGAACACGTGCGTGCGGCGGCAGGGCGGGTCGATAGTGGACTTATCGTTCGCTAGCCCCGCTGTCGCGCCACGGGTGAGGAACTGGAGTGTCCTGGAGGAGGCGGAGACCCTGTCGGACCACCGGTACATCCGGATGGAGGTCGCCCCCCGGGAACCCGGTAGGGGTCACAGGGCGGACGGAGCTCCCGCGTTTCCGCGGTGGGCTGTGGGTCGTCTTGATAGGGATCTACTGGCGGAGGCGGCCATTGTCAGCACGTGGCTGTCCTCACCACCCCCAGCGGACGGAGTGGACGCTGAGGCTGTCCGCATTCGCAGTGCGTTAACGCAGATCTGCGATGCGGCCATGCCCAGAGTGCGGCGGCGTCCACCTCCGAGGCAGGGGGTCTACTGGTGGTCCCCAAGACTGGCGGACCTTCGTGCGGCGTGTATCAGTGCCCGAAGGTCCTACACCCGCAGCCGGCGGCGTCACCGCGACGTCGAGCGGGAGGGCCAGCTGTACGAGGCGTACCGCGGTGCGCGGACTGCCTTTCGGCTGGCCATCCGTGCCGCCAAGGGCGCGAGTTGGCAGGAGATGCTGGACGGTCTCGACCGTGACCCCTGGGGTCGCCCATATCGCGCGGCGCTGAACAAGCTTCGCGCGCGGCACCCCCCCCCCCTCACCGAGACCCTCCAGCCCGACTTTCTTCGTAGGGTAGTCGAGGAGCTGTTTCCACGGCAGTCGGAACACACGCCCCCGGTCATGGCTCCGCCAGATCAGGACCGGGCGGCCGACGACGACGAGAGTGTTCCGCCCGTGACGGAGTCGGAAGTGGGGGCGGCCGTGGCGAAGATTCATTCCGCCACCACGGCCCCCGGCCCGGACGGAATTCCAGTCCGGATGCTGACATCGCTCCTCGAGCACTTCGAGCCTCGCCTCAGGCAGCTGTTCAACGCCTGTCTGACGTCTGGACGGTTCCCTGAGTGCTGGAAGGAAGGGAGGTTGGTTCTCCTGCCAAAGCCGGGACGGTCCCCGGATTTGCCGTCGGCCTACAGGCCCATCGTGCTCCTCGACGATGTGGGTAAGCTGCTGGAGCGTGTGCTCGCTGCCCGCATCGTCCGACATCTGGAGGAGGTGGGGCCCGATCTGTCGGACGCTCAGTATGGGTTTCGGAGGGGGCGTTCGACCATCGGGGCCCTACTACGCCTGAGGCAGGCGGCCGCGGAGGCCGTCGCCGGGAAGGGAGTGCTGTTGGCGGTGTCGTTGGACATCGCCAACGCATTCAATAGTCTGCCATTCGGCTGCATCAGGGAGGCGCTCCGGTTCCATGGAGTGTCCCTGTACCTCAGGCGGCTGGTGGCAGACTATTTGGAGGGCCGCAGCATCCTCTGCGCGGGTCCCGCAGGGGACATTGTGCGGACGCCCATGTCGTGCGGCGTTCCACAGGGGTCGGTTCTGGGGCCGACCCTGTGGGACATCGGGTACGACTGGGCGTTGAGAGGGAGTCTCCCCCCCGGGCTGAGCTTGGTGTGCTACGCTGACGACACGCTCGTCACAGCCCGGGGCAGGACACTCGAAGAGGCGGCGAGCCTGGCCACTCTCGGCACCGAGGAGATGGTCAGGCGGATCGAGGCGCTGGGGCTCAGGGTGGCCCTAAACAAAACGGAGGCCCTACTTTTCCACGGGCCCCGTGTGAGGCTACCCATCGGCGCCTCGATAGTGGTAAACTCCATCCACATCAGCATCCAGGCCCATATGAGGTACTTGGGTCTGGTGCTCGACGGGCGATGGTGGTTCCGGGAGCATTTCCGACAGATTGCTCCCCGGCTTGTCGGCGCGGCGTCCGCCCTTTCTCGACTCATGCCGAACGTGGGCGGACCCAGTTTCGAGGGCCGACGGCTGTATACGGGGGTCATCCGCTCGATGGCCATGTACGGCGCACCCGTGTGGGCGAGGGCTCTGAACGCCCAGCTCAGGGCAGTTCTGTGGAGGCCACAGAGAGCCATGGCGGTCAGAGCCATTCGCGGGTACCGCACGGTGTCGACAGAGGCGGCGTGCCTGTTGGCCGGGACACCCCCGTGGGACCTAGAGGCGGAGATGCTCTCCGACCTCTACCGGCGGGTTATCACAGCGCGCGAGGAAGGTGGCTCCCCATCGTTGAGCGAGATAGCCACCTGGCGCGTGGATGCCCGCCGAGACGTCATCGCCCGTTGGGCTACGCGGCTGGAGAGGCCTAGGCACGGTGTGGAGACCGTTGAGGCCCTCCGGCCCGTATTGATAGAGTGGATGGAGCGGCGGCACGGAGTCCTCACCTTTCGGCTGGTGCAGGTATTGACGGGGCACGGGTGTTTCGGGTTGTACCTGCACAGGGTCGTGTATAGGGAGTGGACTCCGGCCTGCCACCACTGCAGGAGTGACGAGGACACGGCGCAACACACGCTGGAGGTGTGTCCGGGATGGGAGCGGCAGCGCCGTGACCTCGTCGCTGTCATCGGTGCCGACCTGACGCTGCCGGCCGTCGCGAGGGCGATGGTCGACAGCATCAGGAACTGGGACGCGGTCGCCGCCTTCTGCGAGGCTGTCATCTCGCAGAAGGAAGCGGCGGAACGGGCAAGGGAGGATTCCCGCGCCCCGGGCCGCCGCCAGCGGCCGGGGCGGCGCAGGCGCGAATACCTGCGCCTGATGCCGCCCTAACCGAGGCTTCGGGTGATCGGACCGGGGAATTGTCCGGTCACCCGACGTGAGGCCACCGCGTGAGGGCGACGCCCCAACGGCGAAATCTGTTGGGGCGTCGACGAGAGGAACCCGCGAGGGTGAACCGCCGGGCGGGTCACCGAAGTTAAAAATCGGGTCCCGGTGACCCGCTCGCACGGCGAAGAGAGAGGAGTTTTTACGGTGGGTCTATGGGGTCACGCGCCGCCTTCTCCGTCACCCCGGACCGATTTGGCGGGGCGAGACTAACCCATAGTCCACCAAAAAAAAAAAAAAATATTTCGAATTTTTATCATCATCATCATCCGGTGATACCGGTGATCCGACAGGGTCTCCGCCTCCTCCAGGGCATGCCAGTTCCTCACTCGTGGTGCGACAGCGAGGCTAGCGAACGACAAGTCCACTATCGACCCGCCCCGCTGCCGCACACACGTGTTCACTGAGCCTCTGTTTAGGACATAGAGGCCCAGTGATATATACTAATATTATAAATGTGAAAGTTGGTCAAAATGTTTGCATGTGGGCTACACAATTACGTGTAAACCATTAAACAAATTTGGATGAAAATTGCTAGACAGATATATCATTACCTGGATTAACACATCATTCTCCTACTCTTATCTCAATTACTTGGGGTCGATACAATATGTAATCTTCTTTCATAGTACATATTGTAAAAGTTATTGGCAATAGTTTTATGACCGGCCGCCCGCCAGACGTCAACTCTCTTTGGGAATGTAATTGTTGACCAAACGGCATCAGATGGAGCAGGCCCAGGTCGTTATAAGGCTCTTAGTCGTCTATTACGACATCCACAAGCAAAGTAAGGGTTGGTAGTATTCGTAGCCGCTACCGCACAATTTTGATATTTGGAATTTAAAAAAATAAAATCTAATGACATCTGATGTTTACGCGATTATTACACATTTAAAATAAAAATGGCAATGAATTGTATTAATTTTGTATATAAATGTGGGTCAAAATTTTATATCTTATAGGGTAGATATAAATAAATTTCTGTAATAACAATGACATATTGGACGTAAGACACCTCAGTCCTCCCGTGACCATGATCACTGTAAAGTGTTCGAAACGTCGGGAAATTATAAATCAAATACAAACGCGATAGAATTCGTAAAAGTAGTTTTATTTCAAAAATAAAACTATTTTGTACGGAATATATTGCGTTTGTATTTGATTTTTAATTGCCCGATGTTTCGAATACTTTACATTTGAAGCCGCCACCACACCGCAACTGGGGTTATGCTAGTGATAACTGAATTATTACATTTTCTATTTGAAATATAACTATTTTTACGGATTCTATCGCGTTTATATTTGATTTTTTTTTTTAATTTCTCGACTTTCGAACACTTCCTCCCGTGATCATGAACTCTGTAAAATGTTTGAAACCACGGGCTTTGAAAATTAAATACAAACGTAATAGAATCCGTAAAAATAGTTTTATTGTGGAGACTAGGGAAGATCTTAGATTGGGATATATAAAACATATAGGCCTTCGCCCCATAGTTGAACACCTGATGAAGATTAAAAAAATTCTCATAGTATTTAGGATTAAAATAGCTATTTATGAAAAAGTTATAAGATTAGTTTAGCTGGTCTAAATATATTTCTTGCCAGGGTCGATACCCGATAGGATAACCAACCGAGCCGGCCATGGATGTCAAGGAAACGGTGCCAGTGGTGTCGGTGTCGGCCTGATGGCGACAGGGAGGAAACACGTTAGGCTATGGGGTCACACATCGCCCTTCCGTCGCCACCGAACTGAAAGGACTAGGTGTGTCTAGACCATATAGTCTGCCTGAAAAATATTTTTTTCGATTTAAAATCGTAAAAAAAGAAGTTCTTAATACTACTGCTACATACTATTAGCATGATTCATAGGAGAAAGAAAATATTTTGAAGAAATTTATATTTTGGAGAGCATTTCTCTAGCGTATGATTAACTGGACCAACGTGGTTCGCTCTTATTCCGTAGAGAGATCTGAACCAAAACTGAAACAAAGTATTTTTTTTATTGTATTGGTAACCTACTTATCATTATATAGATAATTAAATCCTTTGTCGCGAGAATTAACGCAAACATTCAATTAGCAGACACAAATCTACATCGTATTAATGAAAACATACGAGACTTTCTAATGTCGAGCTTAATAAATATCTTTTTTTTATAGTTGACATACGTCCGAAGGTATAAAGACTTACTTGAGATGATAGAAATTAGTCAACTTCACCAGCTACAAGCTAGCCAAACGAGTTGGCAAATGGTTTTATTTTTAGAGAGGAATAACTCAAAATAAAACCCTATGCCATCTCGTTTCTTTCTTATGACATTATCTGCTTACATCCTATAATATATTTTATGATACCCAAAAAAAGAAGGAGTGGTAACCATTTCGTTATTAGTTAAACATCATATGGAAATGTGTAAATTTTCGTTTTACATGTGTCTGATAACTCCGTCGATCGTAAATCTTGTGACATGCGATGTCAGTAAATCTTGTGACAATTTTTTTATAGTATAGAACATATTGCTTCCAAAGAAAGATAATTCCCTTTTCAGTATAATAATCACAGTTTTTAGTATGAGCGAGTGGTGCTATTCATTTTCCAAATAATCCTTCAGCCGGTTTTTACGATTGTTTCAGCGAAATAAGGAATGAGGATAGTCGATTTCTTGAGATATTATTAAACAGTAATTTTTAAAGATATCCAGAAAGTAATACAGACATTTATGATTTTAGTATCATACCTTAATTACGATTTGTGCTGTGTGGTATATTATGAATCTACTATCATTTCAACCTATTATCGGCCACTGCTGGATGTAGGCCACCCTCATGTTACGCCACAGAGTGAGTTACTGGACCGCTTGCATCCAACGACGCCCAACAACCTTCACTAGGTCGTCTATCTACCTAGTGGGGGGGCGCCTTACACTACGACGTTCGATATGTGGTCGCCACTCTAGAACCTTTCTTCCCCAGTGGTTGTCATTTCTTCGAGCAATGTGACCTGCCCATTGCCACTTCAGCGTGTTAATTCTTCTTCTATGAAACTACCAACTCTTACATTATTTGTGACTGTCGTTAATGACGATTAAAAGATATATACAAACCTGGGCCAGCTCCTTCTGATGCCATTTGAGCACAATTACATTTCCAAAGATGGTTGACGTCAGATAGGTGGCGATTTATAAAATTATTGCTAATAACTTTTGCAATATGCTATGGAAGAAGAGTACATATTGCGTTGACTCCAATAATTGGGATAAGTGTAGGATAATGACGACATTTTATACAATTTTGTTTGACACAATATGAGTCTGTATGTTTTCAAATGTGTGTACTATATCTCCTAGTTTATGCATGCGCTATAAGCTACAGGCGAAACGTTATGTTACGTAAAACCAACCATTAAGTACCGTGAGTCTTACGAATATACAGGGTGGAAGGGGACCGCTCCCGAAAAAAAAAGACAGGTAACCCTACTAGACCTACTTGTAATGATAGGCTGGGAAAAAATCGATTCGGATGAAAAAAAAATTTTTTTTTTCACCACGCGATGTCGTTGAACTCTTGAACATATGATCGTAAGTTTTGAATAGATTGCGTCTTTTCTCATCTGAGTATAGTTACGTATTTTTTATGATATTATCGTTATATGGCACTGTCTTAATACGATAGAATGTAAAAAATACTTAAAAATCGTTGTGAAAAAAAAAATTTTTTCATCCAAATCGATTTTTTTTTCTAGCCTATCATTACAAGTAGGACTAGTGGGGTCACCACCTGTCTTTGTTTTCGGGAGCGGTCTACTTCCACTCTGAATACGTAGAATTATTTCGTAGGCATGTTATTATTGAGTCTTTCATTTTATCCCACTACGGTCTGGTCATAACCCGTCCAAGCAGTACAGAGTGAAGAAAAGGTGGCGTGAGATCTTCTAATTCCCCAAATTTCCCCCCTTCTGCCTATTAAGAGCGTCACTGTAATCAAGTTCTTCATTTTGACAATAGTAGTTAGATTGCACAGATGGCGTAGTGGTTAAGATACCGACCTTCCGTGCCAGTGCTGAGGGTTCGATTCCCACGCAGGACATTACTTTGTGCGATCCACAAAGTGTTGTTCTGAGTCTGGGTGTAATTTGTCTGCGTTAATTGCATGTTTGTAAAGTCCCCCATAATACAAGGTTTATTTCCTTAGTGCAGGGTCTTTCAAAAAAAAAATAGTCTATCGTTATGGGTTCAATTCCTGCATAGAAAAGGCAACGAACAATATTTGATAAGAATACAAATAACATAACATAATTTGTTATTAATGTTGACATTTTTATTAACCCTACACATGGGTATACAAATAAAATAATAATATTAAATACGTATGGTTTCCATGAAAGTGAAGCTGATGGCATAGTTAATATTATATCCACAATTCCAATTTAACACACACAAACCTCTTTGGACGGTGACACGGGTATTTGATCCATTAGGTGAGTGCTACTAGTTCCTTTAAGGTCTTAACAACGAGCCCAGGTCACGTGCAATGCTATATAATTAAATGGTGGCACAGAGTAAACTACAAATCAGAGGCGACTATAAAGACAAAATCTAGATACACGGTAGCATGTCAAGTCAAGATTAAGCAAAGAGAATTGGCGAGTCGCATCGTGTGTACGTCAACCATTTCAAGCCACTTTTGACCCTTTCATAACTCAAAACTCTTCAACATTAACGAATCATACAAGTAAATATGAGTAACTTATGGTCTATTGAACCTCAATATTCGCCTTGGTTAGTTATAAGCTGCAAATCAAATATTTAGAAGAAGAAAACCGTACAATATAAAAACGTATGATCATAGCGTTTGCCTTGTTATCATTAAACGTGTGATTATTAGAAGTTCTGTAAATGATTTGTATTATTTATTTAGTTACAATTTAAAACTATGATCATAGAAGTTCTGTAAATGTATTATTTATTTAGTTACAATTTAAACCTATGATTATAGAAGTTCTGTAAATCTTTTGCATATTTTATTTAGTTACAATTTAAACGTGTGATTATAGAAGTTCTATAAACCATTTGTATTTTTTTAATTTAGTTAAAATTTAAACGTGTGATTATAGAAGTTGTATAAACTATTTGTATTTTTTATTTAGTTACATTTTAAACGTGTGATTATAGAAGTTCTATAAATCATTGGTATTTTTTATTTAAATACATTTAAACGTGTGATTATAAAAGTTCTATAAATCATTGGTATTTTTTATTTAAATACATTTAAACGTGTGATTATAAAAGTTCTATAAATCATTTGTATTTTTATTAAGTTACATTTTAAACGTGTGATTATAAAAGTTCTATAAATCATTTGTATTTTTTATTTAGTTACATTTAAACGTGTGATTATAGAAGTTCTATAAATAGTTTGTATTTTTTAATTTAGTTAAAATTTAAATGTGATTATAGAAATTCTATAAATCATTTGTATTTTTTATTTAGTTACATTTTAAACCTGTAATTATTAAGTACGTGTTAAGCCGATGGAGCGAATATTTTGGCGATATGTATGCGGATGCTACGGTTGGCGCCGGTGTCGCATGTGGTCTAGTAGATCAACATTCGGCGACGGCGTCCTCCGATGGCATCAGTATGGATGGAGTTGAATGGGCTATAAGAAGTTTGAGAAATGGTAAGGCAGCGGGTATTGATATGGTGTCTGCCGAGATGATCAAGCTTGGTGGCTCCTGTGTCCGGGAGGCGTTCCTGTTGCTCCTCAATTTATGTTGGAGCTCGGGAATGGTTCCCGGGGACTGGAATAGCGCAGTCATCGTACCTTTGTTTAAAAACAAGGGTTCACGTTATGACTGCGCAAATTACAGAGCCATAAGCTTGACCAGTTTGGCAGCAAAAGTGTATGGTAAAATTATTGAAAGGAGAATGAGGATGGTGTCCGATGGTTTACTGTGTGAGACACAAGGACATTTTACCGGAGTATGGTATTAACGGTAAACTGCTGCAGGCTGTGCAATCCAGTTACATGGGCTGTAGAGCCTGTGTGCGGCTGGATGATGGAATGTCGCCTTGGTTTGACGTCAATATCGGCGTTAAGCAGGGCTGCGTTCTATCAGCCAGGCTGTTTATCATATATCTGGATAAATGTCTCCAAAGGTTGAACGATATGAATGTGGGAATCCAGATGGGTGACTCAGTGGTCTCTGCTCTGCTTTATGCAGATGATGCAGTCCTGCTGGCACAGTCAGCGACTGACCTGCAGACCCTAGTCGACACAATGACAGAAGATTGTAAGAAAAGGGGTCTACGCGTGAATGTGAGCAAAACCAAAATAATGGTCTTTGAAAGAGATGAAGCCAGAACAGATGTAAGAGTAACAATAGGTAATGATGTACTAGAGCAAGTGGATGAATTTGTATATCTTGGATGTGGATTTAGCCGAGATGGACGGTACACCACTGATATAGAGCGAAAAGTGAATGCGGGAAATAGAGTGAACGGAGCGTTGGGGCAACTTCTCGGCAGCCACCACCTCAGCCAGAAGGCACGTGTAGCAATACATAACGCAGTGCTTGTCCCAACATTACTGTATGGAAGCGAGAGTTGGGTATGCAGAAAAAAGTATGAAAGTAAAATTAATGCGGTCGAAATGCGATCTCTTCGGAAAATCTGTGGAGTTAGGCTGACCGACCGCATTCGTAACGACGACGTAAGAGAGCGAGTAGGTATGAAAGAGAGTATTGGTGTAAAGATGCGAAAGGGAATGCTCCGATGGTTCGGACATGTGGAAAGAATGCCGAACGAACGTCTGGTTAAGAAGATATACAATGCGAAAGTGGAAAAATGTAGGTACCAGGGGAGACCGAGACTAACCTACCTAGACCAGATCGGTCAGGTACTGAAGGAAGGTGGAGTCAAGAGTCTCCGAAACTGGCGAGCGTGTATGAAGAGAATTATGAATGTTGAGGAAGCGAGTGAAGTATGCAGAGATAGAGTTCTCTGGCACTCTGTTCTCTCTGCCTACCCTGCAAGGGATATGGCGTGATGATATGTATGTATGTATGTAATTATAGAAGTTCTATAAATTATTTTTCTTTTTTATTTAGTTACATTTTAAACATGTGATTTTAGATGTTCTATAAATAATTTGTATTTTTTTTTTAATTTAGTTATTATTTAAACCTGTGTGCATAGAAATTTTGTATTTTTAGTAACACTGTAATATCTAAATTATTATATTAATCTATGTGTCACGTTGCTAATGAGTACAGATAATGAACAAACATCACAGACAAACGGGTTCCCTAATACCCCCTTGCATTATTTACTAATTCACCCGCTTGTAACGACAAATGCAGTTCATTATTGGCAGATTATGTGTTAATTAGATTGTAGCGTAAGTTATTTTGTTAATTAAGAGATTCGTCCCGCATTTGTTAGTGTAATGATCATTACTACTGAGAGAATAAACTGATTTTGGTATTTGTCACGTGGAATTTGACTATAGATATTATTATTATAATATGTAAGTTGTGTGGTAGCAGTTACAAATACTACCAACGCTTACTTTGCTTGTGAATTTCGTAAAAGATAACTAAGAGCCTTATAACGACCTTGCCCAACTCCACCTGATGCCGTTTGGTCAACAATTACATTCCCAAGGAGGGTTGATGTCTGGCAAACGGCCGGTCATAAAACTATTGCTAATAACTTTTACAATACGTACTATGAAAGAAGAGTAAATATTATATCGACCCCAAGTAATTGGGATAAGAGTAGGAGAAATATAAGGTATAAGGAGAAATATAAGGTGAAGCTAAATATAAGGTGACTATTGTCTGAAACTTGCCACTCCCCAGTTTTCGCAGATTGAAATTGATTTGTCCTGCTAGCGGTTCTCTTAATCATTACAGATATAAATACTCAAACGGAATAATAATAATAGCAATAAATATGTAAGTCAATCGCGACAGCAAAGCTTCTGACAACGAGATAAAGACAAATATTAAAGTTCCAAACCCCAAGCGACATCCTTGTGGTACATTCCTAAGGAAAATCGCCATAATTCTATAATATTTGAGTTTCTCCCCTAATTTCCATGGCGACCTCAAATCTCGTACAGTTAACTCAAAGTAATATAAGTTTCTCATGGTTATTGGCGAAAAAAATATAACTTCCCTAACTGCGCTCTGTTGACGTAAAAATAGGTTTTGTTTATAGTGAGCATTTTTTACGAATAAAAGAAGACAGTTCTAATTTAAGAGAAAATTAAATATCTATTTACACTGCGTCATAAATATGATGTGTGGTAGCGACTACGAATACTACCAACACTTTGTTAGTGGATGTCGTAAAGGACCACTAAGAGTTTTATATCGACCTAGGAAAACACCACTTGATGCCGTTTTGTCCCTGGATCTGTATCATAAGGCCACGCACCGCTCTTCGCCATTAGTCCGTACGGATTAGGCGCGATATATCCAAAAAAGCATACCAGAAAAAAAATTAGAATACGATCTTCACTTGTGCAAGTAACAGTTAATTGCAGAACAAAATAATTGTTATTCGTATCCATCCTTCAGCAAAATTTTGAAAAAGTCTTACAAAACTTTTATTTGAAACAACACCTTGCGCTAAGACAATAATCTTTGGGAGGGAAGGTCCTTTGCAAGGGCTTCATACACATACAATTAAGGAAAATAAATTACACCCAGACTTAGAACAATAATTTGGGGATCACACAATTTATTGTCTTACATGAGAATTGAATCCATTAGCTGTGTGGTAGCTGCTACGAATACTTTTTTTTTTTTTTTTGTTTACGCTGTGGAAATGCTTTTGCGCACATCCCCCGCCAGTGACAGACGGGGGGGTGTGTGGGACTCGCCGGCCATGAGATTGACGGCCGGAATACCCACTAAAACCTAACAGCGGTCCCTTCCGCGCTTTTACGGGATGCCGGAGAGATCGTCTATTGACATTCTATCCCCGACACCCCTACGCTTAGCCATCTGGCCACGACCAGTCAGCCGTCAAGGCGGTGGGAGGAGGTGCGCGTAGCGGCGCCTCCCTCTCCCTGGTCGCCGCCGGCGGAGCGAGTTCTCAGACGCGAGTGCTTCGCGTTCTCGCTCCGCGGCCTCCTTTGCAGAGATGACTTCCTCGCAAAAGGAGGCCATCGACGTCCAGTGCCTGTCGCTGTCAAGCATCTTGTTGATGACGGTTGACAACGACAGGTCCGCTCCAATGACCGCCGACAGGTCGCGGCGCTGAGGCCCCCAGGCGGGACATACCTCCAGGGTGTGACGCGCGTCATCGATTTGCGCGCCACACTCATGGCATCCAGGGGCCTCTTCACGTCCAATTCGGTGCAGGTACTTACCGAAGACCCCGTGTCCGGTAAGTACCTGAGCTGCTACGAATACTACCAACCATAACTTTACTCGTGGATGTCGTAAAAGATGACTAAAAGCCTTATAACGACCTGTGCCAACTTCATCTGATGCCGTTTAGTTAATAATTACTTTCCCAAGGAGGGTTGGCGTCTGGCAGGCAGCTGGTCATAAAACTATTGCCAATAACTTTTACAATATGTATCTACTATGAAACAAAAGTAGGCATATTTTATCGACCCCAAGTAATTGGGATAAGAGTAGGAGAATGATGATGATGATAGGAATCGAATCCATAATACTGGGCATGGTAGATCAGTATACTAACCACTACGAGATCTGTGCAGTCACTTGCATTTATTCTTTACTGGTTAATGCTATGTTTTTTTTTAAAACACTCATTCGATATATTTTATCATAATCATAAGAATATATGGTAACACTACTCAAATACCCTTGCAAAAGATAAATTGAAAAGTTATTATAACGTGTTTCCGATGAATTTATATAACTTAAGTTTATATAAAGAAAGGGATTCTTTGAGAAAGATAACTTACTTTTACAGTTGAATTAAGTGCGTACGGCATACGAAAATATAAATTGTTGGACTTGAGACATCTTAATCCTCCCGTGACCATGATACGCTGTAAAGATTGCGAAACGTCGAGAAATTAAAAATCAAATACAAACGCGATAGAATCCGTAAAAATAGTTTTATTTCAAATTCCTATACTTCCAATATCTTTATTTCAAATGTGTGTAAATATTAGAAATAATTATGGTACAGAAATGTTTAGAGCAAATTGTATAATAAGCCTATTATGCTATTTTATTCAGATGATTTGCATTAGGATTTCATTTCAGGATACCAGGCAGCCCGGTTCGCAAGACAGACAGGATTAGTGATACTTAATATTCTCACCCTATTATTACACCTTAATATCAATAATGGTTCGAACATGTAGAAAGAATGCCGAACGAACGTCTGGTTAAGATATACAATGCGAAAGTGGAAGGATGTAGGTACCGAGGGAGACCGAGACTAACCTACCTAGACCAGATCGGTCAGGTACTGAAGGAAGGTGGAGTCAAGAGTCTCCGAAACCGGCGAGCGTGTATGAAGAGAATTATGAATGTTGAGGAAGCGAGTGAAGTATGCAGAGATAGAGTTCTCTGGCACTCTGTTCTCTCTGCCTACCCTGCAAGGGATATGGCGTGATGATATGTATGTATGTAATATCAATAATTTCAATAATATTTTGTAAAAATCATCTTTAATCAAATATAAAAGTAACTAAATCCTTAACTTCAATTGCATTAATATATATTTGTCAATTAATTATTTGACAAATCATATATTACTTCAACATTAAATCTAAGGCACAGTATCTTACTTCTGTAACCTGTAGCTTTTTTTTGTATCTCAGACTATGCAAAATTTTAAGACGATTGCTTAATTAAATTGTCAAAACCTAACAAAGAACAATCGCTTTTTCAATATTAGTTAGGATTATTAACAAGAACTTTGATAATGCAGGACATTCTCTCAGCTCAAAGTATAAAAGTCTTAAACAAAGAAACAATACCTTACCAAAAGCAGTACGCAGCGCCCTCTTGTGAAGTCGCAACTTTTTCAATTTCCCTTCCAGCACTCCATTGTTGAGTGCCATTATCCTAAGCCAATATTATACCTTTTGGTTATCCAATGCTTTTCTAGAGAAAATCAACAATAGTTGTGATGTAATTTAACAAGAAACTAATTTTTGGGATTAATCCGTTGATCTGAGGGCATTAGTTGAATGAGGGATTACAGATAAGTTCTATTCTTGAGTTGGGCAAAGTTTTATTATTTGTTTCTTATTAGGTATCTGTACGTAGTCTTTGTTTCTGTTTGATGATGACGTAAGAATACAGTTTACAACTCTCATTTCATGCTCGTGTGTGTTGGAGAAGACCACGAAGGGTTATAATATGCAATTAACATCTAAGCATAAGAAGGCAAAGTAAAAAGAGGGCGAAATAAAGCTTATACCATCCAGTTTAACTAGCGATGCAATAGAAAAATCTCTCTGGTATTGTAGAGGAGACCCGAGCCTAGCCGTAGGACGTATATATGCTGACATGATGATGCAGCCCACATATGTCCCTCAAACCATAAATCTTTTCTACAATGGAAGGGAAATTAACCTACTAGACAATGATTGTGGTGTGGTTCAAATTAAAGGTTGAAGGCAAACTGCCTTCAATTTACTGAACTAAGCAGATTTTATCGAATTTTACCTTACGAACTCAAGACCTAATTACGGGCGTCCTACAACGATCATAAATAAACGCTGAGTGGTTTTCAAAACGTCAGGTATGTAAAAATCAAATACAAACACAATAAAAGTCATTAATAGTATATTATTGCAGTGGCCAGCAAAGGAGGCATTAATGGACGAACGTATAAATATGAGTCGAGGCGTAGCCGAGGCACACGTACGTAAGTCCATCAATTCCTAGTTGTGGCCTATTGCATAGTACTTTTCTCAAATATTTTTTTTTCATTATTAAACAGATTTCTTTTTCAAACCAGTTCGAAATATTTTTTTTTTTCATTATTAAACAGATTTCTTTTTCAAGCCAGTTCGAAATTTAAATAAAACTCTGATAAGTTGCCTATTTGGTTGCCTTGTTTTGAACTAACAAATCGTTCCATTTTTAAAATACATGATAGATATGAATTTACATATATATTTATTTGGCCACTAAAACACAACAAATGGATTTTCATTCATTTTTTGCCGGACGCTGCTCGCATACATTTGGTCAGTACAGCAATTTCAATTTATCTCGAAAAGTTGAAAGTTTTCAAAATAATGCTCAGATTTCTCAAATCGATTTTTTTTCTAGCCTATCATTACAAGTAGGACTAGTAGGATCACCTGTCTTTGTATTCGGGAGCGGTCCACTTCCACCCTGTATATATCGCGTCGAACGCGAGTATTTGGTATAAGAGCAACATAAGCTAAATGTATTCCCACTAAACCTTACGTGACAACGATATCACTGACAACAAAGACCAGGTTCCGGTGGTACATTTCGAGGCGTGTCTATGAGGTCACGCGCTGCTTCATCTATCCCCCGGATGGATTTAACGGGCTGTGACCAGACCACAGCCTGCTACAAAAAAAAAAGGTGACTAAGTGATAGTATAAATTATTAATACGTCACTCATACATCGTAGCATGTGACGTCACAGCAATGACGTCACTCCCATCGGACTTGCATAGTAATAATAAAATATTCAATACAAAGTAAAGTGAGTTTTTATTATATTTACTAAAATATGATAGGGTATGTATTCCCAAGGGAGTCGTAAAAGACATATATCACTACAACATAGGGAAAATTTATTATGAAGCTTTATACTAACTGGTTTAACTAAAGTGGTATAGTAATTATGGTAGAATCACACTGTTGACAGTTTTCTATTTACAGTCCGTCCGGTGTAGTACCACACTCTTGTAGAAGATCGACGACTGAACAGTGCTGTTGGGTTTCGTTCGGCGAGCGAGGGAGAGGAAGCTCATGTTTTTGGATGGGTTTTGTTGTCATTATATTAACATGAAAGCAGCCACCTAGCTGTAGCCCTCGTAATTTTTTCTTATTGCTTTTAGTGGCAAACGAGCAAGCAGCACACTTGATTGTAAGTAGCACTGCTGCCCATAGACCTTTGCAATACCAAGACTATAGCTAGGCCGTTGCCTATAAATATAAACCCCAAACCCATCCAGTTGGACTGCCGCCTCTCTCGCTCACCGAACGAAGCATAACAGCATTTTGCCATTACTCAGACGTCGATCTTCTGCGAGAGTGTGGTACTACCCCGGACGGACCGGCCCGCGGTTGCAGACAGAAAACTGTCAACAGCGTGGTCCTACCATTATTAAAAGGTATTGCAAAGATCCATGGGCAGCAGTAACTGTTACCATCCGCTGCACTGCTTGCTCGTTTGCCATCAAAAAAAAAATCTAAGTGTCAATAAAACAAAGTCATCTCATCATCATCTCATCTCAGCTCACATAAGTCCCACTGTTGGGCTCGGGCCTTTATTCGTCTCGTACGATCACCCACGGGTAAGATAAGGGGTGGTGAATTGTATTTTTACTACGTCACCACACGGAAAAAAAGTGTGTGTGTCAGCTCCGACGCACGACTGGAGTTTACTCCTTAAGTACGATTATCAAAACAGGCGCAAAAAAACCTCATTTGACTATAATATATATATATATATATATATATATATATATATATATATATATATATATATATATACATATATATATATATATATATATATATATATATATATATATATATATATATATATACAGGATGTATCACAGAATGGAGCAGCTGGTCAGAAGGGTGGTAGATAACTATTTGTCATTTACTTGGTACATTTCATTCAGTTTTAAAGAAAAAGCGATGACAAAATTAAAAACTTTAAATGCTTGTAATTTATTAACGAATCGACATTTTCCCTTCAAATTTTTGTTATGGGTTCCTAGCATCATTACCTACCATCCTTCTGACCAGCTGCTCCATTCTCGGATACATTCTGTATATATATATATTTATTTACATTTATTAAAACTGTTCAGTGAAGTATTATCTCACGTCAGAAAGTGAAAGGTGTGTAGAATAGGTTGCGCACCAAAAACGTAACGAGGTCATTCGATCACTAGATTTTACTCCTCAAATTTTTCTCATACCGGGCGCCTTATATGAAAATCGATTCTTAAGGAGTAAACTCCAAAAACAAACTACTAAAATATTAATCCGTCATCTAGATATTAAATATAAATATATAATATATAAATCTTAAGCCAACTGACAAAGGTAGGTGTATTAACCTCACGATTTCAATAATGCTTCAACGAATTGGGCTATTGATCAATCTACCCTTTGAACAATACTGATAGTTCACTCGATTGCCTCGAGTTCATACCCTTGACCTTCACCTTAATTTAATATAGTTCACAGTTCAGAAGGATAAATTGATGATGAATATCCAACATTTATTTGATTTACATTGAATATTAATACAGTAAAATACACAGCCGATTTAGTTGACAACTTAAATATTTTTTAAGGTTTTGAAAATGGTTAGTTACATTTTATCTTTTTCTAGTAAAACAATGCTTATTAGAGTTGATGCAAATTAATATGGAGACTACATAGTTTACGCCATCTTGCTTTCTAATAATTAAAATACTTTCAACTAGCTCATTATGCAAATAAATATTATTTTGCATTCCCAAATCAATATAGTTTTATATAAATATATATATACATATTATTTAGTGCTGTGTGGTAGCAGCTACCAATACTACCAACACTTGCTTTGCTCGTGGATGTTGTAAAAGACGACTAAGAGCTTTATATCATCATCATCATCATCACAGCACATATATATGCCACTATTGGGCTCGGGCCTCCTCCGTAATGGGAGGGAAATTAACCTACTATACCACGCTAGTCAGATGTGTTGGTATAGGGTTTTTCTCTTTGTTTTCCTTCTCTTGCATAAATGTTATATGCGTTTTATATCTCTTCGTCTCGTACGATCACCCACGGGTAAGATAGGAGGTGGTGAATAGTATTCTTACTCCGTCACAACACGGACAGAGCTTTATATCGACCTAGGCCAACTCCACCTGATACCGTTTGGTCAACAATTACATTCCTAAACAGAGTATGACGTCAAACAGGAGGCCGTTCATAAAACTACTGGCAATAACTTTTGCAATATGTACGATGGAGGAGTACACATCGCATCGACCCCAATTAATTGGGATAAAAGCTGGAGAATGATGAAATCAAAATACTTTTAATCTATTACGTAAATATTGAAATAAATAACGAATCAATATAATCAATTCCAGTTGATAAGTAGAGTATTAATGGGTACAATGTGTTAATATTCTTCGATAGATGGCGTGCTGAAACCGCACCTATAGAAACGACGATAATATGGTTATAACACGAAACAATATCAAAATTGATATGGAATTGATATTGGAATGGATTACAAATAAGTGTAAATTTTGCTCGTTTACCACCATAAGCAATAACAAAAATTCAACTCAAATGTAGTCATACTATAGATATAATCATTTCGAAAACAGAAAAACTTTTTTTTTTTTAATAAGGAAACAGTCCATAGAGATTAAGGTATGAATCAACAAATAACTTTTTGACTCTATTGACTTTGAAAACATACAAATTTTTGGCACAATAATTTATGAATAACACTAATAACGTGCTATGAGATAGCCGTTACGAATACTACCAACCCTTATTTTGCTCTACATACATACATATCATCACGCCATATCCCTTGCAGGGTAGGCAGAGAGAACAGAGTGCCAGAGAACTCTATCTCTGCATACTTCACTCGCTTCCTCAACATTCATAATTCTCTTCATACACGCTCGCCGGTTTCGGAGACTCTTGACTCCACCTTCCTTCAGTACATGACCGATCTGGTCTAGATAGGTTAATCTCGATCTCCCTCGGTATCTACATCCTTCCCATTTCGCATTGTATATCTTCTTAACCAGACGTTCGTTCGGCATTCTTTCCACATGTCCGAACCATCGGAGCATTCACTTTCGCATCTTTACACCAATACTCTCTTTCATACCTACTCGCTCTCTTACGTCGTCGTTACGAATGCGGTCGGTCAGCCTAACTCCACAGATTTTCCGAAGAGATCGTATTTCGACCGCATTAATTTTACTTTCATAGTCTCTCTGGCTGAGGTGGTGGCTGCCGAGAAGTTGCCCCAACGCTCCGTTCACTCTATTTCCCGCATTCACTCTTCGCTCTATATCAGTGGTGTACCTTCCATCTCGGCTAAATCCACATCCAAGATATACAAATTTATCCACTTGCTCTAGTACATCATTACCTATTGTTACTCTTACATCTGTTCTGGCTTCATCTCTTTCAAAAACCATTATTTTGGTTTTGCTCACATTCACGCGTAGACCCCTTTTCTTACAATCTTCTCTCATTGTGTCGACTAGGGTCTGCAAGTCAGTCGCTGACTGTGCCAGCCATTTTGCTCCCATTTTGCAGCTATTTTGCTCTAGGATATCGTAAAAAACAACTAAGAGCTTTATTGACCTGGGCCAAGTCCACCTGTTGCCATTTGGTCAACAATTACATTCACAAGGAGGGTTGACGTCTGGCAGGGGGCTGGTCATAAAACTATTGCTAATAACTTTGCAATAAGTACGAGTAAATATTACGCCGAACCCCAAATAATTGGTATAAGAGTAGGAGATTAAACAAAGAATTGAATACGCGAAATGCGTGGGACCGAATGCATAACATACTGCACATGAGGTTGGTGTATAAATCACTCCGCCATCTCATTAAAAATCACTATATGGGATAGCAATTCTCAACTGTACCACGCTTCTGTGCTCAAGCCTCCTCCACGGTGAAAAGGGAATTAACCTACTTTACCACATTCGTTAAATGGTTTGGTAAATTAAGATTTTAATTCAATCTTTCCTTCACAAAAAAAAATCAACAATATGTATTCATATTCCAAGCACTTTTTAAATAATCGACTGTTAGGCTGGCATATTTCACGGCTGTATATAATGTAAAAAGGTATCTTAAGCCCCCACTCGTTCATAATTTAGGTGCAATTTTTAATATCAACTAAACTACGTTGTTGGGTGCGCCCCAGGGAAATCATACCGCCCCTCAATGATATCAAAGCCTTGTAACACAAGAAGTGTAAAATTGGCGGCCTTTATAGGTGAAATTTATACTTTTTGGTTTACGTAAGAAACGATGGTGTGGCAACTTTTGCGGTACTCGAGCGGTAATAATTTTTTTTAAAGTACAAGTTCTCATGAGAGGATTTGTAACTTGTGTTTAATATAATTGATTTAATTAGGCGATATATGACGAACTTTCCGTGTGGTGACGGAGTTAGAATATAATTCACCACCCCCTATCTTACACGTGGGTGATCGTACGGGACGACTAAGGGATATAAAATGCATATTACATCAATGCAAGAGATGGAAAACTCGAAACAAAACCCTATACCAACACGTCTGACCAGCGTGGTATAGTAGGTCAATTTCCCTTCCATTACGAAGGAGGCCCGAGCCCAACAGTGTGCCAACATATATGGGCTAAGATGATGATGTATGACGAAAATCTATTATTATTTTAAAGTGGAGGAAAGGAACGAAGACCCACTAGTTTTCTATGGTTAATCAATATACCTGACACCTCAAGAAAAGAAGGAATACGATATCGGATTAAAGTGGAATATTCAGATTAATATAATTTGTGTTTAACGAAAATTTCACATGAAAAATATTTTAAGCAACTGCTACATCGCTTAATAACTCGTATTTGTTAAATACTTTTTTTTTTCTAGGTATTTTTTTTTTTTTACTTTTATTTATTTTGCCATGAAAAGTATTTGAAGAAGGCGCATAAGTACGCATAGCTGTCACCAACTTGAGGAGATTGAGAGATACGCTTTTCTTGTTGTTATAAATTTGTATAATAAACGCGATGCGCTGTATGGTAGCGGCTACGAATACTACACAACCAACCCTTACTTTGCTCATGGCTGTCGTAAAATACGACTAAGAGCCTTATAAAATCCCGGGCCAAGTCCATCTGATGCCGTTTCGTCAACAATTACATTTCCAAGAAGGTTGGCGTCTGGCAGGCGGCCGGTTATAAAGCTATTGCCATATACATAGTACATATATTATTTAGAAAAACGAACTGGTACCTTTAATACAAGTTGCTACAACAGCTTAGCTAAGGTACCAGTCACTAGATGTGTATGACATATGAAATAAGGTAACAGTTGTAATAATTAAATAAATAATAAAAAAAAAAACATATTGTATCGACCCCAAGTAATTGAGATAAGAGTAGGAGAATGATGACTTCATTTAAAAAAAAACCTTCATGGAAGGATAATGATTCCCCCACAATCATTGATGGTGAAAATTATTCGAAACATCAGGAAGGTGAAAATCAAATACAAAAGCGCTATCATCATCCTCATCATCATTCAACTTTTTGCCGTTTACTGCAAGAGGGTCGATTACGTTATACGTTGTCAGAGATACAAAACTATCCATCGAAGACAAGAACTCTAAAATGATGAAAACCCAAAGGGCGATAAAAAGGTAGGTAATGTTATGGAGGTTGCTCACCATTCTAGCCGTCGTCCCGGGCAGTTTGGGCGGAGATGTGACTGACTTTGTGCGATACACAAAATATTATTTCGAGTCTGGATGTAAATTATGTCCATTAATCATATATTTATGAAGTCCTCTGGTAACAGAAGAATTATTGCTTTTAAGAATTTTTGACTGCATAGATGGCGTAGTAGTTAAGATACCGACCTTTCGTGCCACTGCCGTGGGTTCGATTCTTACATAGGATAATACTTTGTGCGATCCATAAAGTATTGTTCTAAGTCTGGGTGTAATTTGTATGCGTTATTTGCATGTTTGTAAAGTCTCCGCAATACAAGGATTATTTCGTTAATGCAGAGTGGTGTCTTTTAAAAAGAAATTGCTAAGGCAAGGGCGTTGTCATGTAATAAAAAAAAAATTAAAAACTGAAAAGACTGTGTGAACACTCTAATCTCAAAATTAAAAAAAATAATGTTATTTTTTTTGTATTTCATAATTATCATAATCATCAATAGCCTATAGCCTATAGCCCCCAATTATTGAAAGGAGAATGAGGATGGTGTCCGATGGTTTACTGTGTGAGACACAAGGAGGTTTCAGGAGTGGAAGGGGATGCATGGATCAAGTGTTCTCTCTGCGCAACATTGTGGAGAAGCATCTGGCCTAGTGTTGCCCAAATTCAGTCTTGGTCTTGCAGTCTTGGTCTTGTTCTTGCGTTTTTGCAAGACCAAGACCAAGAACAAGACCGCGTATTTTTAGCAAGACCAAGACCAAGACTGACCGTGCAAGACTTGAGCAAGAACAAGACTAAGCCTGCAAGACTCTTGCGTCTTGCAGCTAGGACTTAGTGCTATTTCACGGAGTAGTTAGGTGTAACAGTTCGGTGTATAGGTACGCTTAGGAATTCTATGAGACGCAAAAAACTGTATCAAAGAATATGAAAATCTGGACCTATGCGCATTACGACTAATACCATAAACATACCTACATAGCGAATAAAAAAATATCCATTAAAATCAAACTGAGTGCATGCATAGTTATGTTTTAACCATCGGCACTTTGATAATGCGGCATCAAAGGTTTTGTACTTACTTCTCAAAGAAATTTGCCGCTTTTCGGAAGTACATGGTTATGATACACGCGCCGGCGGCTTCTTTTGAAATCATATACAACAATCGTTGCCGCCGCGCCGAAATCACAACATTTGACACTATTTGATTGCCGCCACAGGGCGTAGGTATACTCATGCAAAATAATTTCGAATTTTAAGAGTACCTACAGGTGTTCCAAAGAATAAATAAGTTTCATAGTGCTTAGAATGAAAATGAATACATTATACTGATCACGCAAGTAGTATTATGATAGGAAAAAATGTTAAGGATAGGTAGTAGATGTCATAATAATTTATTCTAGTAAGTATATATTATAATATTGATTATATGGTTTTAAACTAATTACTTAGGTACTATTATTGTACATTTAGTCATTATATTTCTTAAGTTTTTACAAGAAAAAATAGCAAAATAGTGTTCAAATATCACCCGTTTGATAAATATTGTAGCCACTTTTAAATATACTTGAAACGTGTAAAAAAATTCTACAAAACTAATAAAATAATATAAAAAGCGTAGGTACTTACCTACTAATAAAATAAAAAGCCTGCGATAAGAGTTTTGTATTGCTTACCAGCCCGAATATCTCTGAGAGAGATGATGAGAGTAAGTATTTACTAGCAGTGCCCGCGACTTCGTCCACGAGGAATAGTAACTTTGGAGGTATAGTGACGTTCAGGATTTATTTATTTATTTTAAAACTTCTGTCATCAAACATACAAACAAACTCTTCAGCTTTATAATATTAGTATAGATAAGTATAGATGTACGCCAAAACATTCACTTATATGTAAAGAATAGTGATTGGCACTAATTCTTTACATATATTTTATTCACGCGTCGCGTCTGTACAAGTAGGTAATAATCTGTGTTTGTACGCCGCACGCGGCATCGTTTGATTTGCGGCGGCATCCTTTTAATAGAACCGGCACATGTTTTAGCAAATGTAAGCTTATAAATCATAAATGTTTATTAAGAAACAGTTACTTCCATGGAAAACGACATATAGGTCAGTTGATTTTTCGAATTTCTTATCAAATCCTCAGTTATTTATTAATCTGCTTGATCTTTACTATGCCTATGTTAATTCAAGCTCACAATGTTTCAATTCTAATACGTTTTTCTAAGATTTAAAGTAAACTTTAATAAATAGTAATAGACTAATAGGCAATTGCAAGACTTGCAAGACTCTTGCTGCAAGACCAAGACCAAGACCAAGACTGGGAGCGCAAGACCAAGACCAAGACCAGGTGTATTGGCGCAAGACCAAGACCAAGACTGGCTAAGTCTCGTCTTGTTCTTGCATTTGGGCAACACTAATCTGGCCCTAGGTCAGAGGGTTTTCTGCAGTTTTGTAGATCTGGAGAGAGCATTTGACACGGTTGTACGAAAAGAACTTTGGGACATTTTACCGGAGTATGGTATTAACGGTAAACTGTGCAGGCTGTGCAATCCAGTTACATGGGCTGTAGAGCCTGTGTGCGGCTGGATGATGGAATGTCGCCTTGGTTTGACGTCAATATCGGCGTTAAGCAGGGCTGCGTTCTATCAGCCAGGCTGTTTATCATATATCTGGATAAATGTCTCCAAAGGTTGAACGATATGAATGTGGGAGTCCAGATGGGTGACTCAGTGGTCTCTGCTCTGCTTTATGCAGATGATGCAGTCCTGCTGGCACAGTCAGCGACTGACCTGCAGACCCTAGTCGACACAATGACAGAAGATTGTAAGAAAAGGGGTCTACGCGTGAATGTGAGCAAAACCAAAATAATGGTCTTTGAAAGAGATGAAGCCAGAACAGATGTAAGAGTAACAATAGGTAATGATGTACTAGAGCAAGTGGATGAATTTGTATATCTTGGCTGTGGATTTAGCCGAGATGGATGATACACCACTGATATAGAGCGAAGAGTGAATGCGGGAAATAGAGTGAACGGAGCGTTGGGGCAATTCTCGGCAGCCACCACCTCAGTCAGAAGGCACGTGTAGCAATACATAACGCAGTGCTTGTCCCAACATTACTGTATGGAAGCGAGAGTTGGGTATGCAGAAAAGAGTATGAAAGTAAAATTAATGCGGTCGAAACGCGATCTCTTCGGAAAATCTGCGGAGTTAGGCTGACCGACCGCATTCGTAACGACGACGTAAGAGAGCGAGTAGGTATGAAAGAGAGTATTGGTGTAAAGATGCGAAAGGGAATGCTCCGATGGTTCGGACATGTGGAAAGAATGCCGAACGAACGTCTGGTTAAGAAGATATACAATGCGAAAGTGGAAGGATGTAGGTACCGAGGGAGACCGAGACTAACCTACCTAGACCAGATCGGTCAGGTACTGAAGGAAGGTGGAGTCAAGAGTCTCCAAAACCGGCGAGCGTGTATGAAGAGAATTATGAATGTTGAGGAAGCGAGTGAAGTATGCAGAGATAGAGTTCTCTGGCACTCTGTTCTCTCTGCCTACCCTGCAAGGGATATGACGTGATGATATGTATGTATGTATGTATCAATAGCCTTTATTCGTCCCACTGTTGGACTCGAAGTTCTTCCAATAGAAGACAATTAATTGACCTAATATTACGCTAGTCAGTGTTAGTATAGAGTTTTATTTCGAGTTTTCCTTCTCTTACATAGATTTTAAATGCATATTATATCTCATACTCGTCTTTTACAACACGCATAGACAAGAAAAGGAGTGGCGATTTGTATTCCTACTCCGTCATTACACGGAAAAGTAATAACTTTTTTTTTTATTGCTTATGGTGGCAAACGAACAAGCAGCACACCTGATGGTAAGTGTCACTGCCACCCATGGACCTTTGCAATACCAAGGGTATGGCTTAGGCCGCTGCCTACCAATAAAATCCCCAAACCCACCCAGTTGGTCTTCCGATCTAAGTTGGACTATAGTCTAGTCGGAATATTAAGTAAAATAATTTTACCTTGATCCTATTTCCTGAGATGTACTCTATACTGATTAACTGTGAGAAGTGGTGGGAGTCCCCTCTCCATTTGAAAACATTTTTAATAAAACCTACTCAAAGTTGAAATTAAATATTAACATTTCTATATCCAGCAATGTCAATGGCAAACAAAAAAGAAATCTTTGGATTTTCAAAATGTTATTTAATTTAGACGCCTTCTCATAACTTCAATGTTTGGTTGTTAAACAAATACCACCCACATATTTTATTTGGTTGTCATTCAAATAATTTCAACTGTGGGTTATATATTTTTGTCCCAACGGATTGTGAGGGTAGGAGTAAGAAAACATGCAATTTCTGTGAGGTATCTTCATATGTCAACTCACTGGTACATATACGATAAAAATCAATTCTTGTCACACCGTAGCGTAAGTTTTTAATCATAAAATATATCTCGTATTTATTTTATGTATTACCTAAATATACAAATTTTCCGTATGGTGATGCAGTAAGAATACAATTCACCACCCCATATCTTACCCGTGGGTGATCGTTCGAAACGACTAAGAGATATAAAACGCATATAACATCTATGCGAGAGAAGGAAAATTCGAAACAAAACCCTAACCAACATGTCTGATCAGCGTGGTATAGTAGGTCAATTACCCT
This sequence comes from Lymantria monacha, assembly GCA_905163515.2. Taxonomy (NCBI): domain Eukaryota; kingdom Metazoa; phylum Arthropoda; class Insecta; order Lepidoptera; family Erebidae; genus Lymantria; species Lymantria monacha. The sequence continues at coordinate 4,985,001 of LR991105.1, read as the reverse complement.
TCCATTATGGAGGAGGCTCGAGCCCAACAGTGGGACATATATGGGCTGAGATGATGATGATGATGAAATATACAAATAATTTTATAATATCTGGAAGCCGGCATTTAGCACGGTATTTTCTTTTCAGTGTTTTTGTTTTTTTTCGGAATATATATTTAATAAAACAATAAAAGAAGAAATATGTATAAAAAATTTAAAACGAAAAATAATAGAAAGAAAAACCAAGAATCAAACCGACGCTGTTTAAATTAATTGCTTTCGCAATTGAGCTATGCCTGTAAAAAAAAAACATAAATATCAGCGGTTAAATTTTCCTTTATATTCTAATAGTTTTCAGCCAAAGATAATTTATATAATTTCATTAACAGAACCCTGACAAAATTATATCTTTATGACTGAAACCTAGATCGATTTGTCATCCCCAAAACTACAAGCATACTAGATTTCATGGAAATCGCTGGTCCCGTAACTGAGATTCTGAAAATATAGACATATAATATATATACATATATAAATATATTATTTTCCTCTTTTTTTCTTCTTTCTCTACAAGAATTACTACATACATACATATATATATCATCACGCCATATTGCAGGCTCGCTTACAGAGTAGGCATAGAGAACAGAGTGCCAGAGAACTCTATCCTGGCATACTTCACTCGCTTCCTCAACATTCATAATCCTCTTCATACACGTTCGCCGGTTTCGGAGACTCTTGACTCCACCTTCCTTCATTACGTGACCAATCTGGTCTAGGTAAGTTAGTCTCAGTCTTCCCCAGTACCTACATCTTTCCACTTTCGCATTGTATATCTTCTTAACCAGTCGTTCATTCGGCATTCTTTCCACATATCCGAACCATCGGAGCATTCACTTTCGCATCTTTACACCAATACTCTCTTTCATACCTACTCGCTCTCTTACGTCGTCGTTACGAATGCGATCGGTCAGCCTAACTCCACAGATTTTCCGTAGAGATTAATATAACCGCATTAATAATCAAGAATTATTAGTTTAAAGATATTAGATAATATATTAGCACCGTATAATATTAGCTGTATTGTGATTATTTATTTATTTAATTTCATTATTGCTTGTTAGCAATGCAAAACAGCGTGCCATACACAATAATAGACAATATTTTTATACATACTGAGGAGACTAACATATTATAAAAGATGTATTGAATAATTACAATAAAGATAAAATATAATAAATTTGGATCAACATATACTACTGCTAATGGTCAGTGCCTCCACATACTTCTCAGCTACAGACATAAAACATATCTCTGTACAAGAAAATAAGTCTAGTGAAGGTTCAGAGGCTAGTATCTCATTGATGTAGTGTAATGCGCGAGGAAGCGGTGCGAATTGACTACAGAGCAACTTTGTATTTGCTCTGTGGAATTGACCTATGCTAGTGCGCGCCGTATATGACGCCAGTAGAGGTCGCTGTCGCTCGCGCAATTTACCTACAACCTGGCGAGGCACATTGAATTTTATTTCTGCTAAAATTAACGGATAGTGGGCAGAACCCCGTATTACTCTGAAGAAATATTTCACTAATTCTGTGTTACAACGCATCGCCAACATATGATGATCTACATATGTGTTAGTTATGAATATTATGTTTGTAGTGCTAGTTTTCCAGCATTGCTCGATTGTGTCATAAAATACGACTATAACTTCTAAACTAACGGGCGCCATGCTGTCTGATGCCGTCTTATCAACAATTACATTCCCAAAGACACTTACTGCTTTTTTTTCCTAACGATTATTGCTTTAGTTACATTTCTTTTTTTATTAGTTCCAAACTTCGACTGCACAGATGACGTAGTGGTTAAGATACCGACCTTCAGTGCCAGTGCCGTGGGTTCGATTCCCACGCAGGACATTACTTTGTGTGATCCACAAAGTGTTGTTCTGAGTCTGGGTGTAATTTGTCTGCGTTAATTGCATGTTTGTAAAGTCCCCAGCAATACAAGGTTTATTTCCTTAGTGCAGGGTGGTGTGTAAAAAAAAACAAAATACACAATTATCTTATAACACTTCAAACAAATTGAAAAGTTCAAATCTGTATCCATTCATCGTGAGTTTTATTAATCCTAGTAACTATGAAACTTGATTGGCGTGTGTGATAAGGTTGCTATTAATAAAACAAAATAATAAATAACATAAATCACATACCTTATTACTCATTCGACCCACGAATGATTAGTCTGAGTCTGGATATAATTTTTGTCCGTTAATTATATTATACGTTTGTAAAGTACCTCACAATATAAAGATTTATGTCATAATTCAGCATATAGTTATCCTTACTAATATTATAAATGCGAAAGTAACTCTGTCTGTCTGTCTGTCGCTCTTTCACGCCAAAACTACAAAACCGATCTAAGTGAAATTTGGTACACAGATAGTCTAGAGCCTGATAAAGGATATAGGCTACTTTTTAATGCAAAAAAGGGTTGCAAAGGTGGAAGAAAAGTTGTAAGGAAGTATTGTCATTTTTAAAGCAAGAAGCTTGAAACTTATTTATAGGCTATTAATTAGAAATAAATAAATATGACATTAACAAGTTGTAAAAATTAGCCCTTAAGGGGTAAAATAAAAATAGGGGATGAAAACCGTTTACGCGGGCGAAGCCGCGGGCAAAAGCTAGTTTAAAATGAAAATATAGTTAACCTTGTCTACATATTCATCTAAATAACCTATGCATACTTAACCTGACCATTTATTCTTTGACTTTAAACGGAACATTTTAACCGGGTGGTCAATTAAAAAACACTTTTTAAAGGTATTCAGAAAAAGTTAGTTAACTTAAAAGTTATGAATTAAAAAATATACGCGAAAGGTTTAGTTACCATATTTATCAGAGGAAAAAAATGCTTTAATATAACTGGTGAAGATTTTAAGTAAGAATAAAACTCTTGGCACATTTTTAAATTACTCAAATCCAACATTGGCGCGGTTGCCGAAAACGGGACAATCCCAAATTTCGTTACGGGGACACCGGGACTCGTTATTATAAAAATGGACAATCCCGTTCAAAACGGGACGTCTGGTCACATTATGCATACTCCAAGAAATGACGTCATCGTGAATATTACAGACAATTATTCAATACAGACAGTCTATAGGGAGATAAGGAACATTTTTAACAGTGAACGTCGATAGCTTAACATATTACAGGAAGTTTGAAGTTGCGCCAGTGACGGCAAAGTTGAGGAGTGTACGCTTGACCTGGTATGGACATATGATGAGACGGTATGAAAGTAATGTTGTGAAGAAAGTTTTAAGTATGAATGTTGAACCTAAGATAAGATGGAGGGGCTGCGTGAGTTATGACATGGATAGACAGGGAGTGACTGCAGAGATGACGTCTGAATGGACTGTATGGAAGAAGATAATATATTGCGTCGATCTCATGTAATTGGGATAAGAGCAAGATGATGACGATGATGACCAACACGTTTGATCAACGCGATTTAGTAGGTCATTTCCCTCCCAATATGGAGGCCTGAGCCCAATAGAGGATCATTCGTAGGTTGAGATGATAATATCGAATAATATGTAGCTATAAAACCTCGCTGAAGATATTTCGCGGTACACCCGCGGAACTCGTTTGACGAATACAACGTTCTTATCACACTCGTTCAACTAAGACTACGTACAGTGCCCGCGAGGCACATAAATTGCCGCGGTTTCATCCTCGCCGACGAGGTGTGATATCGCGTCTCGTAAAAATTTATATAACTAATGTGAGTTCCGATAATTAGCGATAGTGAGTAACGATATTGAGCGATGTCGCTTAGTGTATGTTCACCTAGTTGAGAGCCCTCAGCACTTACCCATAGTCCGGGCCAAGTTGTTAAAGCCATCTGCAGCTAACAGCTAAATACACACAGAATGTCACGGAACACTTGCGCGTTGGCGGTCTGAGTGATCATTCATATCAATTTCAGAGGCTAAGCGTATAATTACAGTATTATATGCACACCTACACTGCAGATAGTATCCACTATTTCACTCATTCGCCATCTTGCAATATGATGGACTATAAAATATATTTTACTTTCATACATACATATCATCGCGCCATATCCCTTGCAGGGTAGGCAGAGAGAACAGAGTGCCAGAGAACTCTATCCTTGAATATTTCACTCGCTTCCTTAATATTCATAATTCTTATTTATAATATATTTTTCTCTCCATTTTTTTTTCTTTCTATGTGGTGTTCGAATAAGAATACAATTCATCACCATGGGTAATCGCAAGAGATGATTAAGGGATATAAAACGCATATAACATCTATCCAAGAGAAGAAAACTCGAAACTAAACCATATATCGACAAGTCTTACCAGCGGGGTATAGTAGGTCAATTTTCCTCCCATTATGGAGGACGTTCGAGGCCAGTGGGACATATTAAGCTGAGATGATAATGATTATGAGATGGTCTAATGTAATCAAAATTTATCAAACTATATTTTTGAAACATCTCAGCTCATAATATGTCCCACTATTGGGCTCGAGCCTCCTCCGTAATGGTAGGGAAATTGACCTACTATACCGCGCCGGTTAGACGTATTGGTATAGTTTATTTCAAGTTTTCCTTCTCTTGTTGAAAAGTTATATGCTTTTTGTATCCTTAAGTCATCACTTACGATCACCCACAGGTAAGATAGGGGGGGATAATTTGTATTCTTACTCCATCACCACACGAACTTTGGAAATAAAAATTATCATTTTTATATTATTAGAAAATTACTACAGACATAAGATAATGAATGAGACGCCATTTTATATTTATTATAACACGTTCGCTGATACATGACGATGTGCAAACAGGCCCCAAATATTACATAACTTATCTTAAGGTCCTCCTGCACATGTTTTTCGTTAATATAACTTTACGAAACGACTCCGAACCAAAATTCTGGAGAAATACATAATTTATTTTCATTCGTCGGACGTGCGTATTTTCCTATATTTTGTATTTGTATTCATTGTGTGTCATTTTAGAAGCTGACTAGTAGAAAATAATAATAATAATAATTCATTTATTTCAGACTTACTATTATGTCCATATAAAAACTTAACTATTACAGGTTTCTTTGCTGTTTCTACTTACTTATTAGGTTAATTAATAAAACAGATTATTTCATGTCAATTACAAATATTAAAAGAAAGAAAGAAATAGAAAAAAAAAAGGACAGACGATGAAGAGTAAATAATTGGTCATACATAAGGTTTCAGTTTATATCGACTTGAGCAAACTCCACCTGATGCCGTTTGGTCAACAATTACATTCCTAAGATGGATTGACGTCAGGTAGACCACCGATCATAAAACTATGGTAAATAACTTTTGGAATATGTACGAGTACATATTGCGTCGACCCCATGGAATTGGAATAAGAACAGGGGAATGATGACTATGTAAGATTCCAGTTTAAATAGCTGTATATCATGATCATCATCTTGCTCTTATCCCAAATAGTTGGGGTCTACATAATACGTACTCTTTTACCATAGTACATATTGGAGATAGAGACTAGAGAAAGGAAACTTTTAAAAAGAGAAATTAAACCCGTGTGTGTAGTGTAGTGGAACGCATAAGGTATGATATTGGAGGTAGCTTGAAGTGCGCGCTATATTTGACAATAGGCTAGGCCAGGGATCGGCCATCATTTGAGCCGGAAGAGCCAATAATTTGAATTTATAAAAGTTTAAAGTTTTTAAAGAGCCACAATTGTCTTTTTTGACAACATTAATGTGTGCCTAATGCTCGTTAATCAATTCAAAACCATTTTTAAATGTTTTTTTTATAAAATACTTTTTTGCGTATAGAACTAAAGAGACGCAGCTTCACATCCAAAGAGTCGCAGGTTGCCGACCCCTGGACTAGGTCATACTGAGTGGTACATTAAGAATCAAAGAATTTCATCAATAACCTACTAAAATTAAGTGTAGAATATAGAACTCAAGAGCAATAATATGTCATAATCGATAGAAAAACAATTTAGGAATACAATGTGTCGCTATCCCTTGATTTAATCTGAGAGCCGTAAATACCGGTTAAAAGAGCACCCAGGGATTTAGTAGCAGTGAGCTTTTCTGAAAACCGTGTTAATTTTAACTATTTTTCAACGTCGTGGGGAAGCGTATTTCCAGCAGAGAATTGTGATAACATAGATGGATAGCTCACACCAAAAACGCTCATCATTTATATTTCACTCATTGAGTAAAACTGAAATATCATCATCATTCTCCAACTCTTATCCCAATTACTCGGAGTGGATACAATATGTAACTCTTCTTTCATAGTACGTATTGTATGTCATTATATAGTAGTAGATATTGGCAATAGTTTTATGACCGGCCGCCCGCCTGACGTTAACCGTCCTTGGGAATGTAATTGTTGACCAAACGGCATCAGATAGAGTTGGCCCAGGTATAAAGCTCTTAGTCGTCTTTTACGACATCCACGAGCAAAGTAAGGGTTGGTAGTATTCGTAGCCGCTACCATACAGCTGAGTTTATTATAGTTTTAGTAAAAAAAAAAACTAAAATATATAAACCAAAAAAAAAAATAGTCATGTAAAAAGTTTTCAAAATCTTGCTTCAATATAAACTATCCTCGAATATAAAGTGTCTGAGCGCCATTTTATTTTATTCAAATTTTATAGTGAATTGATAGCGATTGGATTCACATGCCAAAATATATCTGGACTTTATATTTCTGCTTATGCAGCTTATAAAGGCAACTATGTGTTTTCAAAACACGGCCAGTCAAATAGCAATACCAATTTTATTGGTTTTATTTTCCAAGAAAATGAAATTTTTCACGAAATTGTAGATGAATTTGAAATGGCCACCGAAGTCAAAGATCGGGTACCGGTGGCCCGGTCGCACGGCGAAGAGAGGCGTTTGTAGGGTGGGTCCATGGGGTTGCATGCCGCCTCTTCTGTCGCCCCGGACGATTTGTCGGGGCGCGACCACATCCATGGTCCACCTTGCGGGAAAAAAAAAAAACTGTTTTACGGATTCTATCGCATTTGTATTTGATTTTTGATTACCTTGGAACTGTCCACTCATAACTATGAAAGCTATAAACCATCGAGCAATTAAAAATCAAATACGCGGTAAAATCCGTAAAAATAATTTTATTTCAATTTATTATTATTATTTTGGTGGCAAACGAGCAAGCTGCACACTTAATAGTAAATGCTACTGCCGCCCATAAACCTTTAAGGCCGCTGCCTACAAATAAAAACCCCAAACCCACCCAATTAGGCTGCCAGCTCTCTCGCTCAACGAACGAAGCGCAACAGCATTTTGCCATTACTCAGACGTCGATCTTCTGCGAGAGTGTGGTACTACCCCGGACGGACCGGCCCGCGGCTGTAGACAGAGAACTGTCAACAATTTGATCCTACCACTATCAATGCAATACTCGCGTAAACATTAAAAGGAGTTATTATAGATGTATTTTAATATATTAAAAGAATATATAAGTACAATATTTTAAAATGTAGTTAAAAATAAATAATTTAAAAAAAAATTAGCAGTCACATGACTGCTGGCAGATGTGAAACATCGAAATTATGTTGTACAAGTAATAGGTATACAATACAGACTGACAGAATCTAAATATAGCATGATGAAAAAATACAATATTACGAATTTTCTCCAGATTTTCTGGTGTAAATAAACTGTATTTAATAAACATTTTTTTTTTAATTACTGAAATTTAGCATTTAATATGCTTAATTATTTATAAACATTTATTTTCATTGTATAGCAAAAAAAAAAATTCAAACATTTCTTTAAAATCGCGACAACTCAATTATTTTCACTAGTGACTTCGGTAATAGTTATCTTCGATGTTGCCTCTGACGGCATGAATGTTATAATCAGTCGATGATAACTGAAGTATGTTACTTATTATTTATTATTAGACAACAGATTAATTAATTAAAATTAATATAAATGATATCATTAAGATAAAATAAATCTAAATTATAAATATTGAGACAATTAAAAAATAATAACATTATGTTTGTTGTAACTGTATTAAATATAGAAATAATAATTTATATCAATATTAGTTATAATATTATTTATTAAAATATTATTTATTAATATTATTTATTTCAATATTAATTTCTGATTGTATTAATCACTAGCGGCCCGTCCCGGCTTCGCACGGGTGGACATTTATTTTTTAAACATTTTGGCATAAACGTACAGTAAATGCAGGACATACCTAAATAATAAGGTATTTAGCAATAGTGTATCGCCGACTCCTTTTGCGTACGTGACTTGATGACTGAAAACTATTTATACAAAGTATTTATAGTGACATAACTACAATAGTTAGACACATCGCTGCTTTTAAACGAAAGGATCACAAATCAAAATTATTCAAAGTCGTTTTTTAATAAAAATATGGCCGAACTCATAAGCCCTTTTGGTTTTTTAACCTATTGTATTCGTACTCGCGATCAGGTTGCAACTAAAAATAAGGCCGTTTAGATCTGAATTTAGCCATCAATACGTTAAAAAACCAAAAGGGCTTATGAGTTCGGCCATATTTTTGTTAAAAAACGACTTTGAATAATTTTGATTTGTGGCCCTTTCGTTTAAAAGCAGCGACATGCTATCATATTTTTTGTAGATATTGATATGTTCTTTAATATTGTGGAACATTTTTTTGTTCTACCATCAATAGTTTTCGCAGCACAGGCGATGAAAGATATTTTATAGGCAATTTTTGCACCTTGGGTAACATTATTGTAGTTTTAGTAGGGATCCTTATTTTTTATTGCAATAAAAATAGCCTATATTAATCAGTGATAATGTAGCATTCAAGTGGTGAAAGAATTTTTAAAATCGGTCCAGTACTTTTTGAGCCAATTCGTTACAAACATACTTACATACCAATCTTTCTTCTTTATAATATTAGTATAGATGAGCAGGACAAATACGAGTAACATATTATAATAGTATTACAATAAAACGTATAATTATATTATACGTATTATACGTAAAACATATAAAAGAGTAAAATATACGTCTCATTAAGTAATCCCGGCAATGTACAATTATAACATAATGTATAATAAATTAAATTAGTAGGTATACCATATAAAAAATAACATGTATATAAAATAAATAAATTAATTAAAATGTATATATAAATATGTAATTTAATAATATAATGTAAATAAATAATTACCAATAATATTTTAAACTAGAAATATGTATATATATATCACTTTATCATTATAAAAATATTTTAAATGAATTAAAATAATGATGCAGTCGAATGCGATCTCTGCGGAAAATCTGTGAAGTTAGGCTGACCGACCGCATTCGTAACGACGACGTAAGAGAGCGAGTAGGTATGAAAGAGAGTATTGGTGTAAAGATACGAAAGGGAATCCTCCGATGGTTCAGACATGTGGAAAGAATGCCGAACGAACGTCTGGTTAAGAAGATATACAATGCGAAAGTGGAAAGTTGTAGGTACCGGGGGAGACCGAGACTAACCTACCTAGACCAGATCGGTCATGTACTGAAGGAAGGTGGAGTCAAGAGTCTCCGAAACCGGCGAGGGTGTATGAAGAGAATTATGAATGTTGAGGAAGCGAGTGAAGTATGCAAAGATAGAGTTCTCTGGCACTCTGTTCTCTCTGCCTACCCTGCAAGGGATATGGCGTGATATGTATGTATGATATGTATGTAAAATAATGATCATTAAAAAAAAATTCACGTAAAACACTATACATACGTATACTATAGGTATGCGAGCTCAGAGCGGCGATAGAGGTCACAGTGGCTTGCGCATAATATCACGGTACCACTTCTCATACACTACTACGTATAGTACATATTGACGGCGGAAAGCGAAAACGTCGTAGTCCACAAAAACGAAAATGTTCACCAGAGCCAAAAAACTGTTTCACTTTTTTTCAAAAAATCATAACTAGCGTATTTTTTAACGTAGACCCACGATTTTTGGAAACTAGATTTATTATTTTTTTCTAAATATAATTTTTACTCTTGAATCTCATTCTAACAATTATTTATCAAAATTTTGTTGACTACGACATATTGAACTATTTTTACAGAATGTTAAAACGCTGTAATTGCACTATTGAGTTGTATGGAGCGGGGTCAAATGCATTTTTTTAAGGAAAACGAAAACGTGGTAATCAACATTATTTGAACTAAACTGTATGTTGTAAACGTAGTTATTCCATGAAACTAATATCTTTTTTTTTTTTTTTTTTGGTGGACTATGGATTAGTCTCGCCCCGCCAAATCGGTCCGGGGTGACGGAGAAGGCGGCGCGTGACCCCATAGACCCACCGTAACAAACTCCTCTCTCTTCGCCGTGCGAGCGGGTCACCGGGACCCGATTTTTAACTTCGGTGGCCCGCCCGGCTGTTCACCCTCGCGGGTTCCTCTCGTCGACAGATTTCGCCGTCGGGGCGTCGCCCTCACGCGGTGGCCTCACGTCGGGTGACCAGACAATTCCCCGGTCCGATCACCCGAAGCCTCGGTTAGGGCGGCATCAGGCGCAGGTATTCGCGCCTGCGCCGCCCCGGCCGCTGGCGGCGGCCCGGGGCGCGGGAATCCTCCCTTGCCCGTTCCGCCGCTTCCTTCTGCGAGATGACAGCCTCGCAGAAGGCGGCGACCGCGTCCCAGTTCCTGATGCTGTCGACCATCGCCCTTGCGACGGCCGGCAGCGTCAGGTCGGCACCGATGACAGCGACGAGGTCACGGCGCTGCCGCTCCCATCCCGGACACACCTCCAGCGTGTGTTGCGCCGTGTCCTCGTCACTCCTGCAGTGGTGGCAGGCCGGAGTCCACTCCCTATACACGACCCTGTGCAGGTACAACCCGAAACACCCGTGCCCCGTTAATACCTGCACCAGCCGAAAGGTGAGGACTCCGTGCCGCCGCTCCATCCACTCTATCAATACGGGCCGGAGGGCCTCAACGGTCTCCACACCGTGCCTAGGCCTCTCCAGCCGCGTAGCCCAACGGGCGATGACGTCTCGGCGGGCATCCACGCGCCAGGTGGCTATCTCGCTCAACGATGGGAAGCCACCTTCCTCGCGCGCTGTGATAACCCGCCGGTAGAGGTCGGAGAGCATCTCCGCCTCTAGGTCCCACGGGGGTGTCCCGGCCAACAGGCACGCCGCCTCTGTCGGCACCGTGCGGTACCCGCGAATGGCTCTGACCGCCATGGCTCTCTGTGGCCTCCACAGAACCGCCCTGAGCTGGGCGTTCAGAGCCCTCGCCCACACGGGTGCGCCGTACATGGCCATCGAGCGGATGACCCCCGCATACAGCCGTCGGCCCTCGAAACTGGGTCCGCCCACGTTCGGCATGAGTCGAGAAAGGGCGGACGCCGCGCCGACAAGCCGGGGAGCAATCTGTCGGAAATGCTCCCGGAACCACCATCGCCCGTCGAGCACCAGACCCAAGTACCTCATATGGGCCTGGATGCTGATGTGGATGGAGTTTACCACTATCGAGGCGCCGATGGGTAGCCTCACACGGGGCCCGTGGAAAAGTAGGGCCTCCGTCTTGTTTAGGGCCACCCTGAGCCCCAGCGCCTCGATCCGCCTGACCATCTCCTCGGTGCCGAGAGTGGCCAGGCTCGCCGCCTCTTCGAGTGTCCTGCCCCGGGCTGTGACGAGCGTGTCGTCAGCGTAGCACACCAAGCTCAGCCCGGGGGGGCGACTCCCTCTCAACGCCCAGTCGTACCCGATGTCCCACAGGGTCGGCCCCAGAACCGACCCCTGCGGAACGCCGCACGACATGGGCGTCCGCACAATGTCCCCTGCGGGACCCGCGCAGAGGATACTGCGGCCCTCCAAATAGTCTGCCACCAGCCGCCTGAGGTACAGGGGCACTCCATGGAACCGGAGCGCCTCCCTGATGCAGCCGAATGGCAGACTATTGAATGCGTTGGCGATGTCCAACGACACCGCCAACAGCACTCCCTTCCCGGCGACGGCCTCCGCGGCCGCCTGCCTCAGGCGTAGTAGGGCCCCGATGGTCGAACGCCCCCTCCGAAACCCATACTGAGCGTCCGACAGATCGGGCCCCACCTCCTCCAGATGTCGGACGATGCGGGCAGCGAGCACACGCTCCAGCAGCTTACCCACATCGTCGAGGAGCACGATGGGCCTGTAGGCCGACGGCAAATCCGGGGACCGTCCCGGCTTTGGCAGGAGAACCAACCTCCCTTCCTTCCAGCACTCAGGGAACCGTCCAGACGTCAGACAGGCGTTGAACAGCTGCCTGAGGCGAGGCTCGAAGTGCTCGAGGAGCGATGTCAGCACCCGGACTGGAATTCCGTCCGGGCCGGGGGCCGTGGTGGCGGAACGAATCTTCGCCACGGCCGCCCCCACTTCCGACTCCGTCACGGGCGGAACACTCTCGTCGTCGTCGGCCTCCCGGTCCTGATCTGGCGGAGCCATGACCGGGGGCGTGTGTTCCGACTGCCGTGGAAACAGCTCCTCGACCACCCTACGAAGGAAGTCGGGCTGGAGGGTCTCGGTGAGGGGGGAGGCCCGCGCGCGAAGCTTGTTCAGCGCCGCGCGATATGGGCGACCCCAGGGGTCACGGTCGAGACCGTCCAGCATCTCCTGCCAACTCGCGCCCTTGGCGGCACGGATGGCCAGCCGAAAGGCAGTCCGCGCACCGTGGTACGCCTCGTACAGCTGGCCCTCCCGCTCGACGTCGCGGTGACGCCGCCGGCTGCGGGTGTAGGACCTTCGGGCACTGATACACGCCGCACGAAGGTCCGCCAGTCTTGGGGACCACCAGTAGACCCCCTGCCTCGGAGGTGGACGCCGCCGCACTCTGGGCATGGCCGCATCGCAGATCTGCGTTAACGCACTGCGAATGCGGACAGCCTCAGCGTCCACTCCGTCCGCTGGGGGTGGTGAGGACAGCCACGTGCTGACAATGGCCGCCTCCGCCAGTAGATCCCTGTCAAGACGACCCACAGCCCACCGCGGAAACGCGGGAGCTCCGTCCGCCCTGTGACCCCTACCGGGTTCCCGGGGGGAGACCTCCATCCGGATGTACCGGTGGTCCGACAGGGTCTCCGCCTCCTCCAGGACACTCCAGTTCCTCACCCGTGGCGCGACGGCGGGGCTAGCGAACGACAAGTCCACTATCGACCCGCCCTGCCGCCGCACGCACGTGTTCACCGAGCCTCTGTTCAGAACACAGAGGCCCAGTGAAGCCGCCCACTCATTGACCGCCCGCCCGCGGTCGTCCGTCGTAGGGGACCCCCACGCCGTGGATTTGGCGTTAAAGTCCCCCAGAACCAGGACGAGGCCCGGTGCCAGTCGCCGTATCGAGGCCTCCAAGGTGGTGAGTGAGGCCCCGAAATCGTCCATCCTCCTAGTAGGGGAGAGGTATACGCTGTAGAGCGTGACCCCTCCCCACTCCGCTGCGACAAATTCCTCGCCCCTATCCAAAAGGGACAAGGACGGGAAGTGCCGCTGCGTTGAGACGACGATTGCCGCGGTACCGTTTCGACTGACCACCCAATTGGGGCGATCAGGCACGGCGTACGGTTCCGCGACTACGGCTGCACCAATCGACCACTCCGCCATGGATTGCAGGAGGAGATCCTGCGCTCCGGCGGAGTGGTTGGTGTTGGCCTGCAGGAGGAGGTGCATGGATGGTGTACCCATTATCGGGTTGTATCCATGACCTCCTCGCCAGCGGGCGATCGGACCGCGCTAGGAGCGGGAGCGGCCGTGGTCGTAGGGCCGCCCCGCGCCTTTGGGGCCGAAGCTGGAGGTTTGCACGCCCCAGAGCCCATGCGGTGCTTGGCGGGCTTATTGCCCGCCGCACACGCGGGGCAGTGGGGCGGGGCGGCGCAAGATGCCGCCACGTGCCCGGTCTGACCGCAGCGGAAACACAATCCGCCGCAGTCGAAGCAATTAGTGCACGTCGGTCGAGTGTGTCCGACCGCCATGCACTTGTAGCACCTCGCAGGCCGGTGCTCAAGCACGGTTACCCGCGCCGAGCTCCAGCCCACGAGGAGCCTGCCTGAGCCGGCCAGTTGCCTGACCGACTCCACCGGGCACTGCGCCCAGGCAGCACCTACGCCACCCGGACCGGGACGAATGGCACCGACCCGGACGGTGTCTATGGGACACCCGGTTTTCGAGGCAATAGCCTCCCGGATGTCTTCCACCGTCACTGAATCGTCCAAACCCGAAATGCGCATTTCGGCGCACTTGACGGGCCTGGCGATCTTGATGCCACCCTCCTCGGCGAACAAACCTCTCAGCTTCTCGGCCACGCTGTCGGCCGTCTTGGCGCCCTCGGCCCCTGGGAACTCGAGAATTCGAGCCCCCGTCCGGGCCTTGCGGGTCCTGGCTTCGACGCCTCCAATATCGGAGACGTCTAGCTCCCGCCGGGCCTTCCTCAAGACGGCCTCGTAGCTGAGGCCCTTCTCGGCCGCCTCGGGCAGCACAGTGATCACCACTGCGGCCGTCTTCGGCGACTTGAGCCCCTTGCGCGGTCTCTTCTTCCGTCCGGCTCCTGCCTGAGGAGCGGGGACCTCAGCGGCGCGCTTGGCCTCCGCTCTCCTCCTTTGGCCGCGACTCCTTCTGTCGCGTTCGGCTACCTGCCAACCCTGTTCGGGTACGGCAGTCGTGCCAGACGCGGAAGGCCTCGTCGCGGCCTCGCTGGTCGTCGCCGGCGGTGTTGTTGCGGGCGACTTCAGCGGTCCGGCAGGAGCCGGAGCCGTCTTCCTCCTCAGGGCGGGTCCCTTCGGAGCTGGGCCGGGGCCTTTGGGCTTAGGCCCGGCCGCGGCCGCGGCGTAGCTCCCCACGCGGCCACCCTGACAAGGCAGCGGGGCGGGGGCTGGTGCCACATGCGGCTGCTTGTCCGCGGCGAGAGGTGGTCGGACACGTGGTTCTGGAGGCAACCTCGCCTCCAGAACGGCGAAGCGCGCATCGACGAGCTTGCCCACTGCGCCGATGATTTTGGCGAGGGCCTCGTCCGATATGCCTCCCACCTCAAACGGGGTCGGCTGAGCCTCCTCAGGGGCCCGTTCTACGGCGCCTGGCGGCTTTGGCGCCGCAGGGGCGCTAGCCGGCGGCAAGCGGTCCACGGGGAGAGGCGTCAACCTCACCACCGGGACAGGGAGTCTCGCCGCGGCGACTGCGCCAGCGTCAGCCGGCGGCGCGCGCTTCGCGGCGGCAGGCGTCTTCCTCGCCGCGGGGACGGGTGTGACGGTGACGCCATCACCCAACGTCGTCGGCGCCGCAGCGCGAGGCGGCTTTGGCGCCGCAGCGGCCGCTGAGTAGCCGGTCTTGGCTGGTGGCGCGGCTGGCGCAGGCGACACGAACAGCGCCACCTGCGCCTTGAGGTCGGCCACGTCGATCAGCAACTGGCGGTTTGCCCGACGCATCTCCGCCAGCATGTCGCCCAGGTTCCTGTTTCGGGTCCGCAGGCCTGACATCTCGCCTCTAAGGCGGACATTTTCGGCCTGCAGATCCGTGGCGTCACCGGCGCGGACAGCGACCGCCGCCGCCCTTTCTACAGCCGAGGTCCCTCGCCCTCTTCGGGAGGCCATGATCTTAGGTGGAGGCATGTTGGCCGCGCTCCCCTCGGTTTCGGCGCTCGAGCTGCCTCCCTTACTCAGGGGGCGCTTTCGCACCTGCGAGGGGAGGGCCTCCTCCTTCTTAGTCGCGGTCGCAGGCGGCGTCTTTGCTGCTAGACGCGCCGACGACCTAGTGGGGCCTTCACCAGCCGACCCGCTTTCCTCTTTGGACGGCCCTGCGGGAATATCACCGCCCTCGTCCATTCTGACGGTAGATCCGCCGCCCTCGTCTTCGGACGGCTCTGCGACATCGCTGTCGCCCTCGTCCGTCGACGGCTCTGCTGCGAGTCTACCGTCCTTCTTCTCTTCAGCGGCGGCAGCCTCCCTGCGCGCCCGCCGCTCCTCCAGCCGCCTTTTGTGGCTCAGGCCGTTGCCCCGAGACTTTCGAGGCGACCTCCTCTTCTTCTTCTGGGCCTCCACGGTTTGTGCCGGGCCCTCGGCAGACGCCTCAAGTCCTGAGGACGAGGCGTCGTCTTGGTCAGTTTTTGATCGGCTTGACCGGGCCTTGGGGTGAGGATCGCTACAATCCCCGTCGTTTTTTTTAATTAATTTTACAGCATCCATTATTGATCCCACGATTATGGGAGATACAATACGTCGACCCGGGCAGAGATCCCTTTACCCGGGCAAGCCTACATTTACCAACCAGGGGGTCAGCCGGTACCCTGGCTGGAGCGTGCTAACGACAGAACAACCCATCTGCCATGCATCTTCTCGCCGCACGCCAGAACTTAAGATTCTGGGTGATTTCCGAGTCCGAATGTTACTTCGAACTCTTTATAGAGGTTGTCTTCCTCGCGGTCCGGGCGGTTAAGCCAAGACCCTCGCTCCTGAAACTAAGACAAGCAAAGAATCAGGTTTACGATGTGTGGGCGGTGGCATGTGCCTGCCCAGCCCTCAAATGAATGAGTGACTGAGCCCGTCCCAATGTTTCGCGTCCTATAGCCTCTACTACGACTGTAGTAGAGTAAGGAGCGAAATCGCGCAGATATTCGCTACGGACGACAGTACAACAGAAGAACTGGGGACCGCCGCCCGCACCCAGGGTACACCGCGTGGAGGTTTCTGGGATAGTACCCCATGAAACTAATATCTTAGAATAGGTGTAAACTAAAATAATTGCTTATTTGGGGTAAGACAATATTACACGTAAAGCGATTTAAATTTGACAGAATATTAGCCAGTTTGGTAGTCATTTGGAGGACAAAGCCAAATTGGCAAGCAAAAAGTTAGACGTGCTGCCCGCTAAAACGTCGTTAATGAGCAAAAATCTTTTTTTACGGAAAGCGAATTGCTGTAGTCGACATAGTATAAGTTATTACTACTTTTTTCTGTAACGTACAGCGTTTTTGAATGCAAGCATTTAAGTTTAAACCCGTTTTTTTTAAATGTTAATTTCGTAACTATTCATCATAGAATTATATAACCCGGACCATTTGAATCAGTTTTTTTTTTCTGATTGGAACAGTGCAATAAAAAATTTTTTCGTACGTTGTGGACTACGACGTTTTCGCTTTCCGCCGTCGATATATTGAATCGTATGGTGTGCTCGCCACGGCCCGCACTTACTAAGCCAACAATCAGTTTCCCCTCGCCTATAGATGTTACACATCAATAATTGATTTTAAATTTTCTGTAAAGCTTAGTAAGCTTAAAATTTTCAATGGTTGACAAGAATTCGATACCAGTGATCGACCTAATCGCGATGAGGATGGAATATTGTGGGTTATGGGACCGTGCGCTGCCTTTTTGTCACCCCCGATGGAACTATGTATTAACCATCATCATTCTCTTACTCTTATCCCAATTACTTGGGGTCGATACAATATATATAACAATATGTTATCTCTTCTTTCATAGTACATATTGTAGAAGTTATTGACAATAGTTTTATGACCGGCCGCCTGCCAGACGTCAACCCTCCTTGGGAATGTAATTGTTGACCAAACGGCATCAGATGCAGTTGACCTAGGTCATTATAAGGCTTGTCCTGGACTGCAGCTACATTGTTGGCGGGCGATCCGCCCTGGTCACTTCAGGCTAGGGCTCAGGCGGAAGCCTACCAGTTCTGCGCTGCGGCGCGGGCAAATGGTGAACGCATCACCACGAGGGGACTGAGCAGGGCGAAAGAAGCGGCTCAAAGGGCACTAGTCCAGCGGTGGAGGGAGGAACTAGAGTCCCCCGTAGCAGGACGGGGGACCGTTGAGGCGGTAGCGCCCCACCTTCACCGCTGGACGACACGAAGGCACGGCAACCTGTCCTTCAGGCTGACGCAGGTACTTACCGGACACGGGGTCTTCGGTAAGTACCTGCACCGAATTGGACGTGAAGAGGCCCCTGGATGCCATGAGTGTGGCGCGCAAATAGATGACGCGCGTCACACCCTGGAGGTATGTCCCGCCTGGGGGCCTCAGCGCCGCGACCTGTCGGCGGTCATTGGAGCGGACCTGTCGTTGTCAACCGTCATCAACAAGATGCTTGACAGCGACAGGCACTGGACGTCGATGGCCTCCTTTTGCGAGGAAGTTATCTCTGCAAAGGAGGCCGCGGAGCGAGAACGCGAAGCACTCGCGTCTGCGAACTCACTCCGCCGGCGGCGACCAGGGAGAGGGAGGCGCCGCTACGCGCACCTCCTCCCATCGCCTTGACGGCTGACTGGTCGTGGCCAGATGGCTAAGCGTAGGGGTGTCGGGGATAGAATGTCAATAGACGATCTCTCCAGCATCCCGTAAAAGCGCGGAAGGGACCACTGTTAGGTTTTAGTGGGTATTCCGGCCGTCAATCTCATGGCCGGCGAGTCCCACACACCCCCCCGTCTGTCACTGGCGGTGGATGTGCGCAAAAGCATTTTCACAGTTTAAACAAAAAAAAAAACAAAAAAAGTCATTATAAGGCTTTTAGTCGTCTTTTACGACACCCACGAGCAAAGCAAGGTAGTATTCGAAGCCGCTTCCACACAGCTTATGTACATAATCATATACATATAAAAAAAAAAATTGCGAGTGAATAATGATTACCTACCACACGTAATATTTGAACGTAAGATGTGTGTGTGAGGGGTTGGTAAATTGTATTCTTACTCCGTTATCCCTGTGGTGACGGAGTAAGAATACAATTCACCACCCCCTATCTTACCATAGATATTATATGTGTTCTATATCCCTTTGTCGTCTCTTACAATCACCCACGGATAAGATAGGGGGTGATGAATTGTAATCTTACTCCACATAGAAAAGAAATAATCTTACACACAAATTACAATTTGTCTCAGAATAATAAATCGAAACAATATGTAAACGCTTTTTAATAGATGGCGTTTGGTATGTCTTCAGTAAAGACGACAATGTGAGCGAGAATTTGATTGTCATGCGTGAGGTCCACGCTCGAATAAATAATAAGACGATTGGAACATATTTCTAGTAGATGTGGGTACAAATATTCATTACCATCATCATCATAGCCCATATATGTCCCACTGTTGGGCTCGGGCCTCCTCCGTAATGGGAGGGAAATTAACTTACTACACTGCGCTGATCAGACCTGTTGGTATAGAGTTTTGTTTCGAATTTTTCATCTCTTGCATAGATGTTATATGCGTTTTATACCCCTTTGTCGTCTCTTATGATCAAACACGGGTAGGATAGGGGTTGGTGAATTGTATTCTTACTCCGTCATCCCTGTGGTGACGGAGTAAGAATACAATTCACCACCCCCTATCTTACCCGTGGGTGATCGTAAGAGACGACAAAGGGGTATAGAACATATATAATGTCTATGCAAGAATAGGTAAACACGAAGCAATACCCTATACCAACACGTCTGACCAGCGTGGTACAGTAGTTCAATTTCCGTCCCACACACAATATATATGAGCTGTGATGAAAGATTATTTCTTTAATGTCGCTGCATTATTTTAATGAAAAAAAGGAAATGAAAAATAACAACGATTTAGAGTACAATTAAAACCATCTACATATAATAAAGTAAATAAACGCTAAATCCATTTCACAAATTCCATTTTTATCACAACAACTTCCTTTGCGTGCTATCCAATTCTAAACTATAGCTTACGTGTGTTAACTATCAAAGCTTTTATTTAATCATAATATTGTTGTTTAAAGATAAACAAAAGTATTACGCCTAAATTTAATTACGACTTGACCTATTTTAGTTGTGATTGCTAACTGAGCGTTTGAACGCCGCGTTTATTCTGTTTATGAAGTGATATCTGATTTTAAAGGAAAAAATGTCGATTTGACATCGAAATAATATATTTTATTAACTGCCTACATCAATATGGCATCTCTTTCGTAGTCTATGTGTAATTATTTGGATTTATCCTACTAATCCCTACTAATATTATAAATCATCATCATTCTCCTACTCTTATCTCAATTAAATGAGGTCGATACAATATGTACTCTTCTTTCATAGCACATACTGTAAAAGTTATTAGCAATATGACCGGCCTGCTGCCAGATGTCAACCCTTCTTGGGAATGTAATTATTGACGAAACGACATCAGATGGAGTTGACCCAGGTCGTTATAAGGCTCTTAGACGTCTTTTACGACATCCACGAGCAAAGTAAGGGGTGGTAGTATTCGTAGCCGCTAGTATAGTGCCGCTACCACACAACTAATATTATAAATGTGAATGTAAATTTGTTTGTTACGCTTTCACGCCAAAACTACTTAACCGATTATCATAAAACTTTGTACACATACTTTTCGATGTATTGAAAAGGATATAGGATACTTATTTTTTTTTATGGAGGGTAAAAAACATATTTTGGCAGGCACGGCTTCAACCCCCATCGTGAACACGTGGCTGTCCTCACCACCCCCAGCGGACGGAGTGAACGTTGAGGCTGTCCGCATCCGCAGTGCGCTAACGCAGGTCTGCGATGCGGCCATGCCCAGGGTGCGGCGTCTACCTCCGAGGCAGGGGGTCTACTGGTGGTCCCCAAGACTGGCGGACCTTCGTGCGGCGTGCATTAG
This sequence comes from Lymantria monacha, assembly GCA_905163515.2. Taxonomy (NCBI): domain Eukaryota; kingdom Metazoa; phylum Arthropoda; class Insecta; order Lepidoptera; family Erebidae; genus Lymantria; species Lymantria monacha. The sequence continues at coordinate 4,964,340 of LR991105.1, read as the reverse complement.
TGCCCGAAGGTCCTACACCCGCAGTCGGCGGCGTCGCCGCGATGTTCAGTGGGAGGGCCAGCTGTACGAGGCGTACCGCAGTGCGCGTACCGCCTTTCGGCTGGCCATCCGGTCCGCCAAGGACGCAAGTTGGCAGGAGATGCTGGACGGTCTCGACCGTGACCCCTGGGGTCGCCCGTATCGCGCGTCGCTGAACAAGCTTCGCGCGCAGGGCCCCCCCCCCCCTCACCGAGACCCGACCTCCTTCGTAGAGTGGTCGAGGAGCTTTTCCCGCGGCAGTCGGAGCACACGCCCCAGGTCATGGCTTCGCCAGATCACGACCGGGAGGCCATCGAGAGTGTTCCGCCCGTGACGGAGTCGGAAGTGGGGGCAGCCGTGGCGAAGATTCATTCCGCCACCACGGCCCCCGACCCGGACGGAGTCTTAGTCCGGGTGTTGACGTTGCTCCTCGAGCATCTCGAACCTCGCCTTAGGCGACTGTTCAACGCCTGTCTGACGTCTGGAGAGTTCCCTGAGTGCTGGAAGGAAGGGAGGTTGGTTCTCCTGCCAAAGCCGGGACGGCCCCCGGATTCGCCGTCGGCCTACAGGCCCATTGTGCTTCTGGACGATGTGGGTAAACTGCTGGAGCGTGTCCTCGCTGCCCGCATCGTCCAGCACCTGGAGGAGGTGGGGCCCGATCTGTCGGACGCTCAATTTGGGTTTCGGAGAGGGCGTTCGACCATCGGGGCCCTGCTACGCCTAAGGCAGACGGCCGCGGAGGCTGTCGCCGGCAAAGGAGTGCTGTTGACGGTGTCGTTGGACATCGCCAACGCCTTCAATAGTCTGCCATTCAGCTGCATCAGGGAGGCGCTCCGGTTCCATGGAGTGCCCCTGTACCCCAGGCGGCTGGTGGCAGACTATTTGGAGGGGCGCAGTGTTCTCTACGCGAGCCCCGCAGGGGACATTGTGCGGACGCCCATGTCGTGCGGTGTTCCGCAGGGGTCGGTTCTGGGGCCGACTCTGTGGGACATCGGGTACGACTGGGCGTTGAGAAGGAGTCTCCCCCCCGGGCTGAGCGTTATTTGCTATGCTGACGACACGCTCGTCACAGCCCGGGCAGGACATTCGAAGAGGCGGCGAGCCTGGCCACTCTCGGCACCGAGGAGATGGTCAGGCGAATCGAGGCGCTGGGGCTCAGGGTGGCCCTAAACAAGACGGGGGCCCTGCTATTCCATGGGCCCCGTGTGAGGCTGCCCATCGGCGCCTCGTTAGTCGTCAACTCCATCCACATCAGTATCCAGGCCCATATGAGGTACTTGGGTCTGGTGCTCGACGGGCGATGGTGGTTCCGGGAGCATTTTCGCCAAATTGCTCCCCGGCTGGTCGGCGTGGCGTCCACCCTTTCTCGGCTCATGCCGAATGTGGGCGGACCCAGTTTCGAGGGCCGACGGCTGTATGCGGGGGTGATCCGCTCAATGGCCATGTACGGCGCACCCGTGTGGGCGAGGGCTCTGAACGCCCAGCTCAGGGCGGTGCTGTGGAGGCCACAGCGAGCCATGGCAGTCAGAGCCATTCGCGGGTACCGCACGGTGTCGACAGAGGCGGCGTGCCTATTGGCCGGGACACCCCCGTGGGACCTAGAGGCGGAGATGCTCTTCGACCTCTACCGGCGGGTTACCTCAATGCGCGAAGAGGGTGGCTCCCCATCGTTTAACGAGATAGCCACCTGGCGCGAGGACGCCCGCCGAGAAGTCATCGCCCGTTGGGCTACGCGGCTGGAGAGGCCTAGACATGGTGTCACTACCGTCGAGGCCCTCCGGCCCGTACTGATGCAATGGATGGAGCGGCGGCACGGGGTCCTCACCTTCCGACTGGTGCAGGTGTTAACGGGGCACGGGTGTTTCGGGAAATACCTGCACACGGTCATGTACAGGGAATGGACTCCGGGCTGCCATCATTGCAGTAGTGACGAGGACACGGCGCAACATACGCTCGAGGAATGCTCGGGCTGGGACGGGCAGCGCCGCGACCTCGTCGCTATTATCGGTGCCGACCTGACGCTGCCGGCTGTCGCGAGGGCGATGGTCGACAGCGTCAGGAACTGGGACGCGGTCGCCGCCTTCTGCGAGGCTGTCATCTCGCAGAAGGAGGCGGCGGAACGGGCCCGGGAGGATTCCCGTGACCCGGGCCGCCGCCCGCGGCCGGGGCGGCGCAGGCGCGAATACCTGCGCCTGATGCCGCCCTAACCGAGGCTTCGGGTGATCGGACCGGGGAATTGTCCGGTCACCCGACGCGAGGCCACCGCGTGAGGACGACGCTTCGACGGCGAAATCTGTCGGGGCGTCGACAGGAGAGGTACCCGAGAGGGCATACCGCCGAGCGGACCACCGAAGACAAAGATCGGGTACCGGTGGCCCGCTCGCACGGCGAAGAAGAGGTGCTTGCAGGGTGGGTCAATGGGGTTGCGCGCCGCCTCTTCCGTCACCCCGGACCGATTTGGCGGGGTGCGACGTCCATGGCCCACCACAAAAAAAAAAAAAAAAAAAAGGCACGGCTTCAACTCGAGTGAAGCCACGGATAAAAGAAAGTTTGAGGATGAAGAGAAGTTTGAAGATGTTTGGATGTTTGTTACTCGATCACACGTAAACTATTAAATAGATTTTGATGAAAATTGGCGGGTTAGATATACCAATTTCTGGACTAATATCACATAGAATACTTTTTGAAGTTTTACTTCTTTTGGCACGTTAGGGAAAAATGATGAGAGTAATTTTTTACAATGCGCGCGCACACCGTCACGAAAAACCGACACCCTGAAGTTAGCTATAGTCAACATTTTAGTTTTTTAACTAGTTAATGCGTTATAATAAAACTTTCAATGTAATAAATACCTTTTTCTATTGTTAGTGTCGTTTTTTCCACAAACGCACAATAAAGCGAAAGATAAAAATTTTGGAAATAGATAGAGGATAGAGTAAGGATAGAGTTCTCTGGCACTCTGTTCTCTCTGCCTACCCTGCAAGGGATATGGCGTGATGATATGTATGTATGTATAAAATCTTTGAAAAAAAAAATTATCTTTTTACGCCAAAGAATTATAACTTCTAACGCGTGTACATATTATTCGATAATTTGTTCCCTTGGGATAATAGTTCTACTTTGTGAAAGTTACTCTTTACGCGGGCGAAGCCGTGGTTATTGACTCCAATCGCACCAAGATATCCTCTACAGACAAATTCAGCCACCTGATAACTACTCTTATACTGACCATAGTGTTGCCATCTTGTGGATATTGGATAGTGTAATTAACTAATTATTATAGATTTTAAAAAATACCTAAAAAATTATTCTTCAAGACTAACAGCAACAGTTATATGTGTTAAAACATTCCCACTTACCATAGAGCGTCAAAGAAACCTTTTGATCTTCATGAGTTTTGAATTACGACGTCACGATTGTCTAAAGAGTCTAATCTTGCTCATACAACTAGCTTCTGAATTGCTATTCCGATATAGATAAGATGTCACTAAGGCGTGACGTCATAATACATTAATACGACATCGCAGTTGTAGCCAGGTTAAATATTTATTTGGTCATATTGAATACTCATTTAGTGATTACGGATTTAGTGATTATGTCTTTTGATCATAAGAGCTCGTTTTCGCACGTATAATGATTGATATATAGCATAGATCTACTGAGGTACAATGAAAGAGCAAATTTTGAAATCCCACTGTTTAAATTACTGAAGTTTAGCATTTAATATGCTTGATTGTTTATAAAAACCCGAATACGAGCGAAAAATGTCACAAGTGGGATTGAAACCCACACCTATTGGAAATCCGTCGCAATCATGCTGCCACTTACACCACCGTGAACTATTGTAGGACATTCAATTCTCTTATCGTATTATTCTCGTATCTTACTATTTCCTACTAATATTATAAATATGAAAGTTTGGATGTTTGAATGTTTGCATGTTTGTTACTCAATCACGCGTAAACTGTTAAACAGATTTGAATATAAACGGACATACAGATAGGCCATTTTCTGGATTAACACATAAAATATTTTTGTCCTTATAATATGTTCCCTTGAGATAATTTAGTAATAAAATTTTATATTATGAAGGTCACTTTATACGCTAGCGAAGTGGCAAGCAGAAGATAATTGTCCATAGATGCTAAATCCCAAACAAATTATTAAAAATAATTAATTTACAATAGTAACAATACAAAATACTATATTGTAGTGGCTGCTTTAAAAGACAACTAAAAACTTTACCATAAATTTAGGCCAACGACGTTTGGTCAATAATTACACTCGCGAGAAGGAGGATTCATATTGATAACAATTCTTGATTGAGCGTTCTTGCTTGAGCAAGCAGTGGGTCATAAAAGAATTGTTGAAACCTTTGCAATATATACAATGGAAAAAGAGTAGATATTTCATCGACTCCCAAGTAATTGGAATAAGAGTAAGAAGAATCTCTCTGACTCCTAAGCTGGTTATCAATTGCACTGCAGAAGCCAGTATCCGCTCGCATTAAACAATACACAATCTTATAATGTATAGAAAAAAATATATAGTAGGTAAGTGCAATATAAAATAAAGAGTATGTGTGAGTGCGTGTTGGCGTTTGTGCATGCGTGCGTACGTAAGTGCGTGCGATCGGACTTCACGCCACGTTTGAAACGCACAATGTAAAGTCCACCTTTACGCCTTACATCATACCACTCATTCAAGTTGTGAATAGAGACCAAGTCATAAGAAATAAGGGAAAATCAAAAATAATTTAAATTAATTTCCTTTCTTTTTCTTTAACATTTATTACACAAAAAACAAATCGTTATTTTCATAAAACCAACCAACTGTAATCCAAAACAAAGTCGGCTATCGCAAATCTGTCTTGAAATCGAATATATAGGCAATATTTTCTCGTTGATTTACTAATTAAACTATAGTATACCTGTAGTACCTGTAGGCTGTACGATGTGATGAGGTGACTCATTTTTCGGTTTCCATAATTATTACTATTGTATAAAGCCATATTCTTCAACGTCTTCATCTCAGCTCTTATACGTCCAACTATTGGGCTTGACCCTCCTTCACAAAACGAAGAAAATTTAGTTATATTTCTATGCCATGCTGGTCAGAAGGTATGGTATATTGTATTATTTCGAGTTATCCTTCTGCGCATAAATTATATGAGTCTGCATAGATGTTGTCGCAGTTGGAGCTTTAAATTAAATTTAGATTTAAGTCTACATAGATGGCGTAATGGCTAAGATATTGACTTACCATACCAATGTCATGACTTTGATTTCCCCGCATGACAATATTTGGACTCGCCGATTTGTATCGGCGGGTGTCGGGGGTGCGAGCGGAGGGCGGTGTGGTCTCATTGAGGGAACTCACCGCCTGGCGCGTCGGCGCCCGCCGAGACGTCATTGCCCGTTGGGCAGTCCGGCTGCAGAGGCATCGGTTCGGTGTGCGGACCGTGGAGGCTTTCCGGCCGGTGCTGATGCGGTGGTTGGAATGGCGGCACGGGGTGCTCTCCTTCCGACTGGTGCAGGTTTTGACGGGGCATGGATGCTTCACCAAATACCTGCACACGGTCATTAGGAGGGAGAGTACACCGTCCTGACACCCCTGCGACTGTGACGAGGATACGGCGCAGCATACGCTTGAGGCTTGTGCCGCTTGGGCAGAGCAGCGCCGTGAACTCGTCGCAATCATCGGTGCTGACCTGACGCTGCTGATCATCGCCAGAGCAATGCTCGACAGCGTCAGGAACTGGGGCGCGGTCGCAGCCTTCTGCGAGGCAGTAATCTCGCAGAAGTAGGCGGCGGAGCGCGTGTGCGAGGAGCATCTCCTCGACGACGCGAGCCGTCGCCGGCGACTGGGTCGGCGTAGGCGCGATTACCTGCGCCTTATGCCGCCCTAGCCGAGGCCGCGGGTGACTGGACCAGGGATTTAGTCCGTCACCCACCGAGAGGCTGACCGCGACGAAAAGACCGACGTCCTCCCCGAGGGAGGGGATGTCGCTCAAGAAGAGGGTACCCCTCGGGGGGTATTCCGTCGGGCCGGCCACTGACGAAAAGTTCACGCTGTTCCGGTGGCCGGTCCAACGACGAAGGCGAGGTTCACGGGTGGGTTATGGATGTGCGTGCTTACGCCCCTCTGTCGCCCCGGACGGAGTGGTGCGAGGAGCACGACGACCGTAGCCCACGCCACAAAAAACAAAAAAAATAGGACAATATTTGGAACGGTCCACAAATTATAATTCCGAGTATGAGTGTAATTTCTGGTCATTAATTATATGTTTGTAAAGTCCTTCGCAATACAAGAATCACTTTCTTTGTGCAATGTATTGTAGGTAATAAGAGCTTATACTCCTATTAACCTCATTTTCAGTTTCAAATAATAGTGTTATAGAAACCCTTGCTTTTTCCTTAATCAGCCAATTGACATCCACTGCTGGATGGAGGCTTCATGGCGAAGAGAGATTGATGCCTGGCAAGAGGGTTAACGAATACATATGGAGTTTTTTGTGGATTCTGGTCCAACCATAATCTTTTTTTTTTTTATTGTATTTAAGAGTTAATTATATAGCAATTCAAAATGCATAACAGTGCAGCTTATAATTATTAATAATATTCTGTACAATTTTTTTTATTAGACGTCAATAAAATAACGGCGCTGAGTTTTTTACCGGATACTATAAACGAAGATTTCATTTGGATCCTGGGGATTGAATAAATATACGGTAAAATGATAATATATGACCACTCATATATATAATTTTACCGTTTATATTATTTTACATATAAAAGAACCACTCCTTTTTTACGATTTTGCAGGCTATGATCTGAACACATAATCTACCGTGTTCCCTCCCCGTCATTATTGACCTGATCATTAGTACCGATAAATTTGATATCCGTTAAGACACGACTAAGGGATATAAACGTGGCATGTAACGCTATTTTCTTATAACTTAAACCATACGAAAAGTATTAAGTCAATGGTAGGGCAAACGCAGATTGCTTTCACGCAAAGGTGATACCGCTGCATTTATTATGGTGGATTTTTGATGATATTGGTATGTTTCTCTTATTCTGCGATATTTTTATAAATATTGAAAACCTTGAAAAGTGATGTCCTGAAAGTCGGTCTGTTGTTTTGTATATTCTCACTTAAAAATATTATGTATAAACAAGTGATAAGGTTTTTGGCGGCAGCTACTAAAAACATCGACCCTTACATTGCTCATGGATCAACAACTCTGCTGCTGTCTGATCAACGAATATATTCCCAATGATATCAAGCAGGCAGTCGGTAAATATTTTTTTCTTCAGAAAATTCAGCATTCGTTCTAATCATAATAATAAATATAAGCCATTAAAATTATGAGATACGCGACGACCAGGGTTTTCCTACAATTTTTCAGCTCATATCCACTGCTGTATGAGCCTCTTACATAATAACGAGGCCATTTAGCCTACTATACCAGGCTAGGTAGACGATTGGTACAATTTTATGTCAAGTTTTCCTACTCATATAGAGATGTTATATGGGTTTATGTCCATTAGTCTTTTTTTACGACACCCACGGGCAAAATAGGGGGCTGGGTTTTAATGACCGATAAAATCTATTGCATAAAAACCAACCAGGCGTAAAATTCTTGTAATAAGAAGTACGAGCAGTGCCTATTTAGTTCCACTCACACCGAATCTGTATATTTAGGTACTTCATCAATCTTTTTTCACAATATTTCTTCGAGTCCAAATCAATAAGGCAATAAATAACCTTTTTGAAGTTTATACTTTTTTAGACGCGTTATGAAAAAATGATGAAAGTGATATTTTAAGATGCGCGCACATCACTGTAACACAAAAGTAACAGATTGAAGTTGGCCGCAAAACCGCTCATTAAGTCTACAAAAAAATCTACTAACAAAATAGAAATAGAACTTATTTCTAGTTTGGGGACGTTCATTAATCACGTGATCTTTTTTATCATTTTAACCCCTCCTCCCCCTTGGTGATACGTGGTGAGGTTTAAGACTATGACCGCCTCTCCTCCATCAACATCACGTGAGTTTTTAGTACCTATAAAGAAGTAGCCCACAGCTCATTATATTCTCGGTTTTTGCTTTTTATACTTCGCAAAAAAAAAAAGGTCTTTATACGGATCGCCTACTTTAAACTTCGTTCGTTGCCTGGCAACGGCAAGTCAAAGTCACACTACACGCCGCTTTTCAGTTTAGAAATCGCAGCGTTTGACGAATAGATAAATACACATGATATCTTACTACAACCTTGTGATATTTCGTGGTTTTTGTCAAACCCCCCTTTCAAACCTCACGTGATTAATGGACGGCCCATTTCTACATTCACAACACGAGTTTAAGTTTCATACAAGGGCGAATTATACATGTGCCAATAAATTATATTCAGTAGTGATTTAAATTGAATATTTTGATTAATATTATTTACTATTCATAAATATTAGTGAAAAAAATTATCCTATCCTTATCCAGTCTTTTTATTGTAATTAATTATTTTAATCCAATTAAAAACTATTTTTTTTAATGATGCCAAAGAAGTATAACTTTTCACGCGCGTACATAAATTTCATTTTTTAATTTTTTATCATTAATCCTTCATTCGCTCCATATTGCTCCATATTTCATTTACAATAGTAATAATATACCCAAAAACATACAGTAAATATCTCAAAGAAAGGGTATATGTTATTTGAGTACAAACGCGTATAATTCAATAGCCCGATCTTAAACACTAGACTCTGAATGGTTTATAGAGGTATCGAGTACCAATCCACATAATAAATTCTACTTTTTGTCGTTCATTTTACCTTGTTATTCTCCTCTAGTGTAACATTATTTTGGCTTGAGTATCACGAGACTCGTTAGCTCAGTAGTTAAGAGCGTCGTTCGGTCTAGATCTATTCGCTGTTCTATGTTGTATAGAAACAGTCTTTCAGACTTGGGCTGTAGATTGTTTCGTTATCAGGGACGGATCGCCGACGAAGGACGGAGGTGCAAATCCTTCACGAGTCAATTATTTTTTTTAAGTAATGCTTTAAGTGTGGTACATATTTTATTTATTATCTATATATGCAAATGCTAAATTCATGCCACATTAATTTATTAAAAAATTGAAGATTATCCTATGTTATTTTTTTATATTTAAACTTTATTTTCTAGTGTTTTTTTATAGAAATATTTGTATATTGCAGCTACTGTAGACATTATTTTACCAATTTACAATTAATTACGCTTTATTTGTAATTATAAATATATCTTAATATAACCTATCTATTAAATTGTGATAACACTTTTTGATATTATACATGGAATACAATTTCTTTTTTTTTTATTGAGATATCAACCTGCATTATGGAAATAATTATTGTATTGAAATACAATGCGAAAGTGGAAGGATGTAGGTACCGGGGGAGACCGAGACTAACCTACCTAGACCAGATTGGTCACGTACTGAAGTAAGGTGAAGTCAAGAGTCTCCGAAACCGGCGAGCGTGTATGAAGAGAATTATGAATGTTCAGGAAGCGAGTGAAGTATGCAGAGATAGAGTTCTCTGGCACTCTGTGCTCTCTGCCTACCCTGCAAGGGATATGGCGTGATGATATGTATGTATGTGTATCATCTTCATCAGCTTCCTCTTATCCCAATTTATTTGGGGTCGACCCAATATGTCTTCTCCTTCCATACAACTCTATCAGACGTCATCTCTGTGGTCACTCCTTGTCTATCAATGTCATGTTTCACGCAGTCCATCCATCTTTTTTTCGGTCTTCCCTTACCCCTTAAGCCTTCAACATTCATATTTAAAACTTTCCTCACAACATTACTTTCATCCCGTCTCATCACATGTCCATACCATGTAGAGATGGGCGTTTTCAGATTTTTACGCAAACCGATACAAATTCGATTTCTGATATTGAAATCGGTTTCAAAAACCGATTTCAGAAATCGATATCCAGAGCGGTTGGCGGAGCGGATTTACCTTAGTTTCGATCGATATTCGATGGTTTTAATTATTTTAGCGTAGCAAACGAAAAACGCAAACGAACGAACGCATTCAAAATATTTTTCTTTAATTTCTTTGTTGATTGGATTTAGGTGTTGTTTTTTGTTTTGGATATGATACAAAACTTTCTGGCGTATTTAAAAATCGTCATATTTACAATGATTTCATGATTATATTATATAATGTACATTTTTTTTTGTATAGGATTTTTCAACTTAACTTCTAGCCCATTCCAGCTGATGTCCGAACCATCGGAGCATTCCCTTTCGCATCTTTACACCAATACTCTCTTTCATACCTACTCGCTCTCTAAAGTCTTATAAACTTTTATATTTATACCGATAGCATATTAGTGTCCACTGTTGGACTTCATTCATTCATTTCAGCATATCGCCATCCACTGCTGGACGTAGGCCTCCCTCATAGAGAGGGGATAATGTGATCGCCACGCCTGGCAGTCGGGTTGGCGATCGCAGTGAGATGTTATACATGTCCGAGGTAAGTGCTACTGTCCACTCTCCTTATTCGATTTTTACGACTCCCACGGGCAAATTGCGGCGACTATTGTATTCTTATACCGTCGCCACACGGCAATCGACCGTCGGCCTCACGCCGTAAACAATCGTATTTGGTGTAATAACTTTCTAGCCCATTCCAGCTGATTATTTTCTTAGACATGTTCTTTTTTTAAAATTTCCCTAGGAAAGTAAGTAATGGTAACATATTCCTAGACACACATCCGTGTGGTGACGGAGTAAGAATACAATTAATCACCCCTTATTATTATTACCCATGGGTGATCGTACGAGACGACTTAGGGATATAAAACGCATATAACATCTATTCGAGAGAAGGAAAACTCGAAACAAAACCCTATACCAACACGTCTGACCAGCGTGGTATTGTAGGTCAATTGACCTCCCATTATGGAGGAGGCTCGAGCCCAACAGTGGGACGTGTATGAGCTGAAATGATGGTTTTTAAAACTCCCCCAGTAAAGAAAAGAAGAAGAAGAAAGTAATTAATGGAGACATATCCCTAGAAAATTAGGAGCAGATATGTGATTTTTATAAAAATTAAGTTAAAAATGCCTATATAAATATTATTTGACTGTACAGATGGCGTAGTGGCGCGCCGACCAGCCAGTGGTTAAGATACCGACCTTCTATGCCAGTGTCGTGGGTTCAATTCCTACGCAGGACAATACTCTGTGTGATCCACAAAGTGTTGTTCTGAGTCTGGCTTTAATTTGTCTAAGTTAATTTACATATATTTGTAAAGTCCCCCGCACAAGGACGTCGCCAGCCTATGCCTAAGGGAGGGGCAATTTTAAAAGGCTATTTTAAAAACGGTCAATTGCACGCACTTTGGTCGCTCTGCGGCTAGCTACATTTGATCTCTGGGCGGGAGTCAACTGAACCCCAAACCCCTGCTTCCCCTTGGCGACGCCCTTGTCCCCGCAATACAAGGATTATTTCCTTAGTGTAGCGTGGTGCCCTATACAAAAAAAAAAAAAACGTAATTTCTATTGTCTTCGTATGAAAATAAATTCGGCCATTGTTATCTGTCATAATAAAACTAGATTATCTCTTGCTATCCTATGGGACGACCTCTGTCCGTTTATATTACTCAGTTCCCATGGGGTAACTACTAGTGGGGAAAAAATGTGCTGGCAATTCTAAACTATAGAGGATCAGTATTAGTTGTAGCCTCGCTAAAGTTAAAATGTATTTTATGAGGCACTTTTATAGCAAATCTCTCCAAAGTAGATACAAATTGGCTATAAAATAAATACTATATTTATTTCTAGTTTATGGTATAAATTCTCGTAAACGGCTGTATGGGTGAAGTAAAAGGTTGAAGGGCTCATATTATCATCGAGTCTTCAAAAGTTGCTTGAACGTATGATTATTTCTGTAATCAATAGTTAAATTGCTCATCTGAGAGTATTGCTGCCTTGTTTTCTTATTCATTTATGCTGCTAGTAAAGTATGCAAGGATAGAGTTCTCTGGCACTCTGTTCGCTCTGCCTACCCTGCAAGGGATATGGCGTGATGATATGTATGTATGTATTTATTATTTTGGAAGTGACAAGGCTAAGATAGGAGCTATCTTAGCCTTGTCACTTCCAAAATAGGGTGGAAATTACAACTATACTTTTGGACATATGACGGGCATCTGAAGACGTCATGTGGTGCTCTTGTTCTTATTTAATATCTTAGTGTTTTATCGTGTTATATTAGATAATTTTGATGGCATTTTATGTAATGTGATGTGACGCAATTGCTCTTTCACGCCAAAACTACTGAACCGATGTAAATGAAATTTGGTACACAGATAGTCTAGAGCCTGATAAAGGACATAGGCTACTTATTAATGCAAAAAATGTGTTGTAAAGGGGGATAAAAAGTTGTAATGAAGTATCGTCATTTTTAAATCCAGAAGCTTGTAACTTAATTTTAGGCTATTGATTAGATATAAATAAATATGACATTAACATGTTATAAAAAATTACCCTTAAGGCGTAAAATAAAAATAGAGAATAAAAAACTTTTGGAAAATAACCTTTTACGCGGGCAAAGCCGCGGGCAGAAGTTAGTATGATATAAAAGTGCTTTACAACGTTTTGGTATTTCATCAAAATTCCCAGAATTTACCATTAATAGTGTGGCCGTGTGGCTGTTGATCGCGACGATTTGACTTACTGATAGACAATAATTAATATAAAGATATTAAATACTTGAAGAACGTTCCAACTCGACACTTGCAAAAATGGCTCTTAAAATAGATGATTGCCAATACGAAAAAGTAGATCTATATCAACCTCTGATCAAACTCTAGTACTACATGTGTGTGAGATGTAATAACTCCTATCATCATTCATCATTCTCCTACTGTTATTCCAATTACTTGGGGTTGATACAATTTGTACTCTTCTTTCATAGTACATATTGTAAAAGTTATTGGCAAGAGTTTTTTATTACCGGCCGCCTGACAGACGTCAACCCTCCTTGGGAATGTAATTGTTGACCAAACGGCATCAGATGGTGTTGATAGTTGTCTTTTACGACATTCACGAACAAAGTAAGGGTTGGTAGTATTCGTAGCCGCTACCACACAGCAGGTACTATACCTCTCCGAGCGGACCACCGAAGACAAAGATCGGGTACCGGTGGTCCGCTCGCACGGCGAAGAGAGAGGATTTTACGGTGGGTCTATGGGGTCACGCGCCGCCTTCTCCGTCACCCCGGACCGATTCGGCGGGGCGAGACGCACCCATAGCCTACCAATAAAAAAAAAATAAAAAAAGGTACTATACCTCTGCAATATCAGTTAGGTTATTACTAATTTTAGGTTAGTTTTGGGTCGCCGACTAAAGCGTGATATAGCAGTTCATTTTCCCTCCCATTACGGAAATAACTCAGCAGAGAGACATACATTTGGTCGGAGTCTCTCACCGCCCCTAATAAGGCTTTGCTGCGTAAAGCACAAAGAACCATGACGGTGAGGACTATAAGAGGCTACCGTACGGTATCCTGGACCGCAGCCACATTGCTGGCGGGTGATCCACCCTGGCTGCTCTAGGCTAGGGCACAGGCGAAGGTCTATCAATTTTGCGCTGCGGCGTGGGAAAGCGGCGAGCATATTACCGTGGGGGAATTGATTAGGGCAAGAGAAGCGGCTCAAGCGGCAGTTATCCGGCGGTGGAGGGAGGAATTAGAGTCCCCTGTAGCAGGGCGGGCGACCGTTGAGGCAATTGCGCCCCACCTCCACGGCTGGATGAAGAGAAGGCACGGCAACTTGTCCTTCAAGATGACGCAGGTACTTATCGGACACGGGGTCTTCGGTAAGTACCTGCACAGGATCGGACGGGAAGAGGCCCCTGGATGCCATGAGTGTGGCGCGCTAACTGATGATGCGCGTCACACCCTAGAGGTATGTCCCGCCTGGGGGCCTCAGCGCCACGACCTGTCGGCGGTAATAGGAATAGACCTGTTGTTGTTGATCATCATATCTAAGATGCTTGACAGCGACAGGTGGTGGTCGTCGATGGCCTCCTTCTGTGAGGAGGTCATCTCTTCGAAGGAGGCCGCTGAGCGGATACGTGACGAATTTGCTTCTGCAGACTCACTCCGTAGGCGGCGGTCAGGAAGGCGGAGGCGTCGTTACGCGCATCTCCTCCCGCCGCCTTGACTGTCGACTGGACGTGGCCAGATGACCTAGCGTTGGGGTGTCGGGGATAGAATGTCAATAGACGATCTCTCCGGCATCCCGTAAAAGCGCGGAAGGGACCGCTGTTTTTTTGGTGGGTATTTCGGTCGAACCAGCTGACCGGCGAGTCCCACACACCCCCTCGTCTGTCACCGGCGAGGGCTAGTGCGTAAATGCATTTCCACAGCGTGAAAAAAAAAAAAAAGAGACATACATCACCTCTTTGCTTCAATAATGTGTTATCTTAAAAAATGACATTTTAGAGTAGTGTATTTCAAATTTCAAAAAAAATATTGTTTCGCAACGATTATTTTTATATCGTAAATCTGATTTAAATCATATATGATTTAATTATATGAAAGTGTACATTAAACAAATGACATAGATATATCTACACTTAATCCTCCATAACTACATATAACTTATAAACAGACTTTCTACCACAGATTAAATATCACGCCAGAATCCCATCTACGCGTCTGTAACCGCTAATTATACCCGTTTTCGCCACGAAACCCCTCAACCGTAACGCTAATGTTGCCAGAGCACACTCTTGGAATCGCCACCTTTCCATGGGCGATAACATCTAGAATAGTGAAATAATTAAAATCATAGATTTATATATCAATTATTTTTTGAAACTTGAAAAACATTCTTTTAAAATTTCATTTTTAAGTTAACACATTATTGAAGCAAAAAGGCGATATAAGCTGACAACAACCAGAAAATCACAGCAATATTACGACTAAGCCACCGCTAATATATAATTATAATTTAATTTTCAATATTTAATGGCGTATACGAGAAAATTATTATGAAATACGTGTCAAATTTTGATTGACATTTCACGATAATTAGATACAGCGAGCATTGCATTGCAAATATTTGTCGTCTGAATTTTAGATTAAGATTGATTTATTTAATAACTAATTACCAATAATGATTAATGTGTTCATAAATATAGGACGATATAATAATCTAACTTACAATTTATTTAATAATTTACCATCGATTTGTAAAGCAGAGATAATCCGTGTGGTGAAGGAATAAGAATACAATTCACCACCCCCTATCTTACTCGTGGGTGATAGTAAGAGACAACTAAGAGATATTAAACGCATATAACATCTATTGCAAGAGAGGAAAAACTCGACACCAAATCGTATACCAACATATCTGACCAACGTGGTGTAAGGGGTTAATTTCCCTCCTAGTGTGGAGGAAGCTTGAGCCCAACAGTGGGACATATATGAGCTGAGATGATGATGATAATGATGATTCAAATGGGAATAGGATAATTATATGTTGATTATTATTACAAATACATCAATTTTTCATCCAATTTCATATCATCATCATTCACCTGCTCTTATCCCAATTACTTGGGGTCGACGCAATATGTAATTGTAACATATTGTAAAAGTTATTGGCAATAGTTTTATGACCGGCCGCATGTCTGACGTTAACCCTCCTTGGGAATGTAATTGTTGACCAAATAGCATTAGATGGCGACTCTGGAGTTTTGGCGCGAATGTGGAAATGTCATGTCACGCTCTTGTATTATATTCATTTCTTTAGTGTTTTGTGGTGTTATATTGAATAATTTTGCTGGTATTTTATGCAATATGGTACATTTAAGTGCTGAAGTGTAGTGAATATGGTATAATAGTGGTTTACGTGTATTTTCATATTTGCCCAAAATTCCCAAAGAAAACCATTGATTAGGTTATCAACGCCCGATTAATGGTAACGACTTGACTTACAGACAGACAATGACTATTAAGGCTACATAATATGAAGAAATGATGAACAATATATGAAAAATAATTAAATAAGACTTGGCTGTAGGGGCTTTGATCCCTTTGCCTGTCCGAATGGACGAACAAAACCAAAAAAAAAAAAAGCATTAGGTGGCGTTAGCACAGTTTGATACAAAACTCTTAATCGTCCTTTATAACATCCACGAGCAAGGGTTAAGGGTTTTTAATATTCGTAGCTGCTACCACACATCATATTCTCATTCAATTATATATAAGTACTAAATATATATATATATATATTTTAACGATATGAACAGAAGCATTTGGCTATATTCAACGAACGTCAATAAGTTTTTAGCTATTTTATTTTATTACTCCTAAGGGAGCTTATGGCTGACTAGATTGTATAGCTAAACTTTATTATAGGTCAAGCAATACTAGAAGTTGGATTATGAACGTGACTTACCGAGTATTTTGAATTGGAACTTATCGATTTCTATTTTTAATTGAATTTATTTATATGATAATGTAAAGATAAAGAAGGAGAAATAAATTATTTTTCTTTCTTTCTTCTTTCTAATAGAATGTGATTTTTAATCCGGTCCAGTTTTTAGTCCGGTCCATTTTTGCCCGGTCCGTTTTTTTTTCCAATCCAGTTTTTAGTCCGGTCCGGTACCACTCAACCCAAACCTCATAGGACGATTTACGTACCTCTCTACCGCTATTACAATATCCGGTATCGACTCCTTGCCTTTGGTGACCCATCTAACAAAACCCAAACTTAATATATAAAGCCTTGTATGGCATGTTACATTAAAAATATACAATTAATTTATATAAATAATACCCACACTCTGAAGAATTATTTATGGATCGCAAGCTTTCCAGTGCAGAGACTGAACTCACGATACTCAGCATGATAGATCATTCATTATCTAAATTATCAATTCATGAATATTCTTTGACAAGAAAAAAGTGTGGAACGATTAAAGAGGATTAATCTTGAACGTATAACATTTGCAGCAAGTAAAAAAAAATCAAATATAACTTTATTCCAACCTATTAGAACAATGTAGTCGATTGGCTTAACAACCTTTGATGTTTACGCCAGTATTACACATGTGAAATAAAACTATTTATACGGGTTTTATAGGATTTGTTGTATTTTAACTACCCAACGAGGAGTCGCGATGAATCTTCTAGAAACGTCTGGAAATTAAAAATCAAATACAAGTGCGATAAAATCCGTAAAAATAGATTTATTTCAAGTGTAGAAGTATATATTTATTTTCTATCAATATGGTTGAAGGATAATGATCCTCCTGACCAACAGTGGATATTAAAGAAGAATTAGAAAAAATGCAATACAATAATTACCTGCAATGTGTATTTAAGGAAAACGTTCTCGAGTTTCATTTAAATAAAATATTGGAACACGAATTTCTTAGCTGTTTATTTGTCATTCATTCTTTTGCTTTTTGTGTTTTTTTTTTTATTGTTTATGGTGGCAAACGAGCAAGCAGCACACCTGGTGATAAGTGTCACTGCCGCCCATGGACCTTTGCTATAACCAAGGCCGCTGCCTACCATTACAAACACCAAATCCACCCAGTTGGGCTTCCAGCTCTCTCTAGTGGTTAGTTATGGTCTAGTCCTAATGTCGCAATACCTAACCACTTAACCTAACTTAAACTAACCAGACATATTTCACTTCACTCTCAATTGAAAATCTATTCCAAAACATCGACATCATTTTTCATTTCGTAATCGGATTTTATAAATAATTAAGCATATTAAATGCTAAATTTCAGTAATTTAAATAACAAGGTTGTGTCATCGTTTCATACAATTCTAACTGTAAAGTTTGAAGTATTAAGCCTATAAGAATGTGTAAACATTGTCGGGTAGATAGCATACCGTCACCTTAAGACGTAAATATAATACGAATTGAAATTTGCATGTCCTACAATTAGTCGCGGTGGTGTAATGGCAGCACGATTGGGCCGGAATCCCAATAGGCGCGGGTTCGAATCCCGCTTGCGACATCATTTTTCATTTCGTAATCGGATTTTATAAATCTATTCCAAAACTTAAGCATCGCCACCAATCTACATCACGTTATAAAAGCACCAGGATTCAGGTATCATTTACGGCGATGTCGTCCACGAAACAGGTCAACATGGAGATTGTTCATCCCAAACTGCTCCACTTCTTACGTAAAAACTGCCTCAAATAAAAAAAACATTCACGTTCCAGTTTCTGATACTACCTAAAATTATCTTAAAAATAGCCAACAACGAGAGATCGGCACCGATGATTGCAACGATTTCACCATGACTCTTTGCTCTTTGGTAGGTACATAGACTGCCAGCGTATATCCTGTAAATATCTCCTCACAACCGCTTGTACCATGCATTGCGTAAGAATTTCTTTTGAATTTTCTTTTCAACGTGGCGGTATAGTCCACCTAAGTTATAGGACAAAATGTAATGAAAATAACAAAAAATATATCTAAGTTGTTACAACAAATAGTATTTTAGAAACAATATAATGAAAAAGCTTTTAATTAATATTCTAAAACTAAGAAATTGTAATTCAGTAAGCACGTAAATTTTACTAAACCGTAGAATTATAATTATACTCGCCATTGAGTTAATAATTCAATTACTTTAAAATAACTTTTTTTTTTTTTTTTTTTTGGTTCTGTTCGTCCATTCGGGCAGGCAAAGGGATCAAAGCCCATACAGCCAAGTCTTATTTAATTATTTTTCATATATTGTTCATCATTTCTTCATATTATGTAGCCTTAATAGTCATTGTCTGTCAGTAAGTCAAGTCGTTACCATTAATCGGGCGCTGATAACCTAATCAATGATTTTCTTTGGGAATTTTGGGCAAATATGAAAATACACGTAAACCACAATTATACCATATTCACTACACTTCAGCACTTTAACTGTACCATATTGCATAAAATACCAGCAAAATTATTCAATATAACACCACAAAACACTAAAGAAATGAATATAATACAAGAGCGTGACATGACATTTCCACATTCGCGCCAAAACCTCCCTTTAAAATAACGGTCTTTCCCGCTAAAATGAATCGCTGTCAATTAAAACGTACCCATTTTGAATATAGAATAGCCAACCTTTTTCGAAATTAGAACTTGCGACAGATTTTGAATTTAGAATCACTCAAGTTATAAATGCGTTCAGTGATTGATATTTAGGCCTTATTGTTTTTGACGAGTTTATTGTTATGAAAATATTTTGTACGAATAATTATTATGCTTTGTCGGGATTTGGAAATTTTGAAATGTGATTCGTTTGAATATGTAGATTGGACAAATTCAATGAGCAATTGTATAAATCCAATCAAGTAAACTTGGCTTTTGTGTATAATACAAAAGCACGTTAATTTGCTACATAATTTAACTATCTTTGGTTTGACTATTATCATTTTTTTATAGTGTTTCATTCTTCCTGTGGCGATGGATTAAGAATACATCCTATTATATTTCTTTGCATTCTCAATTATATTTTATTTGGAATTATAATCATTAGTAAGTAGTTTAGTTAATTATATTTTTTTAATTTAAAAAAAAACCGCGTTCAAAAAACACCGAAGAGCTAAAAAGCAAAAAGTAATAATATTTCCTACCAAAATCTATAAATGAAATATATTTTGCCAATTTCTTTCTTATTCTTTTATAAAAGTCGATGCTCCGACTGCTACCTTTTATTTGGCGGCGGGTTACGGTGCGGACACGTCCCGCTAATCCATCCGGGGCGACAGGAGAAGCGGGGCACGACTCTGTAGACCCGCCCTACAAGATACCTGTCGATGCCGTGCGGGTGGGTCACTGGAACGCGTTCTTTTCTTCAGTGGCCCTCCAACTACTACCTAAGGACATAAGGTCATGCGGCAACTTTAAATTAACACTAATTTAACCAAAATACCAAACAACTATATTAATGATAACGAGCATGGTGTGCTGCACACCTGATGGTAAGTATTGCTGCCGCCCATGGCCCATTACCATACCAGGGCTGCGACTAAGCCACCACTTACCAACCAAAGCCTACCAAGAAATTTGAGCGTCTAGCTCTTTCGCTTATCAAACAAAGCGCAACAGCTCATTGCCACTCCTTAGACGCTTATTTTTTGCGAGAATGTGGTCCTAATCCCAGACGTACCGGCCTGTGGCTGTAAAGAGAAAATAGTGTAAGCCTACTACTACTACTAAAAAAAAAGAGTACTACATACATACATACCATCACGCCATGTCCCTTGCAGGGTAGGCAGAGAGAACAGAGTGCCAGAAAACTCTATCCTTGCATACTTCACTCGCTTCCTCAATATTCATAATTCTCTTCATACACGCTCGCCGGTTTCGGAGACTCTTGACTCCACCTTCCTTCAGTACATGACCGATCTGGTCTAGGTAGGTTAATCTCGGTCTCCCCCGGTACCTACATCCTTTCACTTTCGCATTGTATATCTTCTTAACCAGACGTTTGTTCGGCATTCTTTCCACATGTCCAAACCATTGGAGCATTCCCTTTCGCATCTTTACACCAATACTCTCTTTCATACCTACTGGCTCTCTTACGTCGTCGTTACAAATTCGATCGATCAGCCTAACTCCACAGATTTTCCGTAGAGATCGCATTTCGGCCGCATTAATCTTACTTTGATACTCTTTTCTGCATACCCAACTCTCGCTTTCATACAGTAATGTTGGGACAAGCACTGCGTTATGTATTGCTACGAGGTGGTGGCTACCGAGAAGTTACCCCAACGCTCTGTTTACTCTATTGCCCGCATTCACTCTTCGCTCTATATCAGTGGTGTACCTTTTATCTCGGCTAAATCCACATCCAAGATATACAAATTCATCTACTAAAAAAAAAGAGACTTAGAAAGAATACTGATATATTATTTTCTTAATCCATCAGCATATATACATATATTAGACGAAGATTAAGCTAAGAATTAATACGCTGAAGTAGCAATAGGCAGGCCACATTGCGAATTAATACTATACGCTAAAGTAGCAATCCATTGCCTATCTATCCATAGATTGAACAGAGTTTATTTAAAACGAATCGATAATAAAAGGTTTACGAGTGGAAAACTGCGTATCGGGCGTTGCAATATAACGTCCCTTTTTTTTGCGGTGGGATATAAACGTGGTCGCACTCGTCAAATCGGTCCTGGGCGACAGAAGAGGCGGTGCGCAACCCCACAGACCCACTCTGTAAACATTTCTCTTCGCCGTGCGAACGGGCCACCGGTACCCGATCTTTGTCATCGGGGGCCCGACCGGCAATATAACACGTCCTCAACCAAGACCGACTTAATGAAAGTTGCTAAGTGACGTTAGAAGCGGACGGCAAAGTTCCACACCTTATGACAATCTGTGAGTGACGCTGACGTATAGTAGTGGACAGCAAAAAGCTGCCTAATGATGATGATGGCTAGATCATTGTCTATCTGAAAACTATTTAAATTTTCATAAACCTCAACCTCAAAATGAAAACCTCTAAATCACATAATTAATGTATTCTACGTGCCTAAAGCCTGACATTTCCTCCGGCCGACAGTCTCCCTGCTCGGTTAGCTACTAATTTCAATTCAATGACGACTCCCGCAGGAATCAATTCGTGGAGCCACAATAGGCGGCCCGAGATATCTCTCTAGGTCTGCATTTGAACTGACTATACGTAGCTAACAACTTATTGGAATAAGATAGTGTCACAGTACAAGCGATGCGATAGAAAATTCTGAACCCTTAGCTTCTTTTAATATTTATAGCGTCATACGAGCAAGCAGTACACCTGATGATAAGTATCAGTACCGCCCATAGATCTTTGCAAAACCAACGGTATAGCTAGGCCGTTGCCTACCAATGAAAACTTCAAACTCATACAGAAAGTTGGAATATCGGCTCTCTTATTGACCGAACGTTTTCCGTGTGGTGACGGAGTAAGAATACTATTCACCATCCCATATCTTACCCGTGGGTGATCGTACGAGACGACTAAGGGATATAAAACGCATATAACATCTATGCGAGAGAAGGAAACCTCGAAACAAAACCCTATACCAACACGTCCGACCAGCGCGGTATAGTAGGTTAATTTCCCTCCCATTACGAAGGAGGCCTGAGCCCAACAGTGGGACATTTATGGGCTATGATGATGATATTGACCGAACGAAACACATTGTCATTATATTACATACGTTTAAATGCTAGGCTCGAGGCTCCCCTACCGTGAAAAGGAAATTGACTTTCTACACCATGCTGGTTAGATTTTTTTTAATTGTCTTGGTGGCAAACGAGCAAGGAGCACACCTGATGGTAAGTGTTACTGCCGCCAATGGACCTTTGCAATACCACTACAGGTAGGTCGCTACCAACCAATTACACCAAACCCACTCGTAAGGACTTCCAGCTCTCTCGCCGATCGAACGAAGCACAACAGCACAATGCCACTGCTCAGACGTCGATCTCCTGCGAGAGTGTGGTACTACCCCGGACGGATCGGCCCGCGGTTGTAGACAGAAAACTGTTCACAGCGTGGTCCTACCACTATTTAATGAGCTAATATGAGGGTTTTATCGAGTTTTTTGTCGCTTGCATAGAAGTTATATGCATATTATATCCCTTGGTCCTCTTTTACGACACCTTCAAGCTAAATATTGAGTGGTGAATCTCTACTCCATCACCACATGGTAACCTTCATCATCATCACAGTCCATATATTATGTCCCACTGTTGGGCTCAGGCTTCCTCCATTATGGGAGGGAAATTAACCTACTATACCACGCTGATACGACTTGTTGGTATAGGGTTTAGTTTCGAGTTTTCCCTCTTGCATAGATGTTATATGCGTTTTATATCCCTTAGTCGTCTCTCGACCCATGGGTAAGACAGGGGATGGTGAACTGTATTCTTACTCTGTCACCACATGGTAAGGCGTAGTATAATACTCCCATTTTGGAGTATATTCGAGCCTAGTAAGTTAAGGTGATAATATTTAATAGCATATCTTGCAGTGGTGAAAGTTCATATACGTGTCACACATGAAAGCGATTAGCTAGTCGAAATGCAAGCAATCGCTACGGTTAGTCGCTGAGCGGATCTGTTGACTGTGTGAATTTTATATTAACTCACACTTGGCACCTACTAATATTGTATATACGAGAATATGGAAATATGACGTCATAATTCTTGAGCGACAGTTACAATTCACTGTATAAGTCAGACTGGGAATCAGGTTGTATGTATCCAAGTTGCAAGAAGAAAATCCTTAATTTTCTTACAAAAATCCTGGCTTCCTTTTACTTTTTTTCCTTTTTCTTTGCTTATTGTGGCAAACGAGCGAACAACACACCTGTTTAGACCTTTTCTATACCTACCAATAAACCCCAAAATCATAGAAAAAGTTGGGCTTGCAGCCCTCTTGCTCTTCCTGGTACTTTTCCGAACGGAGCAGCTCGCGACGGTAGAATGAGAATTGTCAACAGTGTAGCCATACCTAGTGGTACTTATATTATAAATTAGAATGTAAGTTTGTTCATTATTTGTTACACTTTCACGCCTAAACCATAGTGGTTTATTTAAAAAATGATTTAAAAAATATATAGGTACCTATATATCACCAATAGAATGCTACATCATCAGCAATTAGCATAGGCTATATTTTATCGTGTGGTGACGGAGTAAGAATACAATGTACCACTCCTATTTTACCCGTGGGTGATCGTAAAAGACGACTAAGGGATATAAAATGCATATAATATTTATGCAAGAGAAGGAAATTTAGAAATAAAACCCTATACCAACACGCCTGACCAGCGTGGTGTAGTAGGTCAATTTCCCTCCTAGTATGGAGGAGGCTCGAGCCTAACAGTGGGACATATATGAGCTGAGACGATAATGATGATGATTTTTATCCCCATATTCTCACGAGACTCTCCTTGTGGTGACGGAAACATAAACAAATATCCATCTCCACATACCGATAATCTTGTGGTAGGACAGTTTTCTGTCTACAGCCGCGGGTCGGTCCGTCAGTAGTACCACACTCTCGCAGAAGATCGCCGTCTGAGTAATGGCAATGTGCTATTGTGCTTCGTTCGGTGAGCAAAAGAGCCGGAAGCCCAACTGGGTGGGTATGGGATTTGTATTAGTAGGCAACGGCCTAGCTATACTCTAAGTATTGCAAAAGTCCATGGGCGACAGTGACACTTACCATCAGGTGTGCTGCTTGCTCGTTTGCTACCATAAGCAATAAAAAAAAACTTTCTTTTATTTTTTTTTTAAAGTTTATGGCTTGGTTACTTAGACCTTTAAGCCAAATCTTCATAGTTTAGACACTTCGTGCCTTGTCTTCCGTATTATTGTTTACCACTTCTTCAAATTGTAATTAGTCCTTGATAGTCACTGTCCGTCATTAAGTCAAGTCGTTACTATCAATTTGGCGCTGATAACCAAATTCATAGTTTCGTAGGGAATTTTGGGTGAACACGAAAATACACGAAAACCACTATTATACCATATTCACTACACTTCAGCACTTTAACTGTATCATATTCCATAAAATACCAGCAAACTTATTCAATATAACACTACGAAACACTAAAGAAATGAATATAATACAAGAGCGTGACATGACATTTCCATATTAGCGCCAAAACTCCTACTTTCTTTTATTCATAAAGAAAGATACCAGTATAAAAAATATATATGTATTAAAAAAAAAAAAACTTGACTAACTTATACATAAATACTGTCTCAATATTATTTAATAATGTGCGCATACCGAGGCGACAGAGGGCGCTCTTATTTACGACAAAGATTCATCTCACAAAATGTTATGAACTTGTGTTATTGAAAAAACAGTTTATACAATACACATATATATTATGTTTGATAAAGACGAGAATTTTTATATTGCTCACAATGTTGTTTTTTTTTTGTTTTTTATATTGTTTTTTTTATTACTTTTTAATAATGTTATAATTGAAAGGTTTAACTTTTTATTTTGTTTTTAAATTTGATCTATGTAATAGTTAATTAGTAATGACTTTTGTAGCAAAGTTGGTATTCTAAAATAGACCAAGGCCTATTTGATGTCATAATAAGAACATTTTTTTTTATTGCTTATTGTGGTAAACGAACATTCAACACACCTGATGGTAAGTGTTACTGCCGCCTATGGATCTCTGCCATACCAGGGGAATAGCTGGGCCGCTGCCTACCAAACAAATCTAAAAGCGCTAAAAAAATTATCGCTAAAAAATTTATAGTGCTCAAAGCTAGTTTTTTTGTGAGAGCGTAGTACTACCGCAACTAATTACCGTCGTGGAATCTCTATGAGCTGATCCATCAATCCAACAGCCCGTAGACTGCCAACGATTTGACATAGGCCCCACGATAATGCCACTCGGAACGGTCCTATGCCAATATATGTGAGCTGGTATGAAGAGAAAAATTTAAAAATTAATATTTAAGAACTAAAAAATCCAATACGACATTTGAAACGAGCCATATGTCTTCGAAGTACCATTACTTTTACCCAACGAACTTATCTACAATAAATACACGCGAAGATATACCCTTCCAAAATATATAGTTTCTGCTAATACACTTAAAAGGTCCTAAAGTTTGGAAGGCGTAATATACGATCTAATAAAACGTTTAGATATATTATTTTTAAACCCGTGTTGATTTTAAGTGTTAGATTTAGGGATAGGTATAAAATCATCTCGTTTGGTTGTTACCTGGGGGGGGCACACTTAAAACATTACTTATTTTTACTGACCGTCGCGCTGCTTACAGATTGTTTGTACAAACTTAACTGCTGCCATTTTGTCCTGTATGTCAAACGTTTGACAACTGAGAATTATTATTTTTTGTTCCTAGCGTAGGTAGGTACTTATTGTCATCAATCTATTTACGGTTATTGATGTACTTTCTGAAAATTATCTCAATTTTCATTGTTAAGCTGATATTATTATTGCTTCGTTATCAGCTGATATGTTTTTTTTATATTTCAGGGTAGCTTTCATAGTAAAAGAAAATTCTATATAATTACACATACACATGTAGATATGTATATATATCACTTCAACTTTAGTTCACCGCGTAAACTCTGGGTAGCAGCACCTTCCATACATGCATATTTTATCATGGAGTTGCCACTCTTTTTCAGTTTAATAACTTTACTCTTTGGTTGTTACCCAGTAAGAATACAATTCACTACCCCTATAAGATAGAATATATATACATATATATATATATACAATAGAACGCCGATTATCCGAACGCCGATTAACCGAATCGCCAATAATCCGAATCGGTCCATGCTAGCGTTATGTGATCGTCATTGTAAAACTGTGTTTGTTAAATACATAATAAAGTTTATTATTCTATGCGTGACAGTTCGTTTTTCTTTATTACGAGTCTATGTCCGACTATCCGAATTTTTGATTATCCGAATCGACTCCAGCCCCAATTACTTTGGATAATCGGCGTTACAGAGAAGATAAAAATATATATAGAGTTCTTCTCTATGTAGTATGAGAAGTGTAATAAAAAATGACTAAGGGATATAATATTCATATAGAAATTGTACAATATCGGTACAGGATACCAAAGGAGCCCAGTGATACTAAATAATAGAGAGTACCTCAGAGCGAGACATTTATTCATTTAAAAACATGCATGTCTATACCTTTTCGTGTAACATAACCATATCGCGATTTAATTCGATCCCAACGCCATCTATCGACTCCTTGTAAACATTTCCAATAATATAAAGAGTGGCGTTAGGATCGGATACATTCTAAACATTAAACATTCCGCCCACCAAAGGGATTATTATCCCTTTAGTACCATGATGCAAATTTCATGATTCATTATCAAATCGACAAAAGTAATGGACTGTATAATATTTTTGTACTATGGTAACGACAACAGGTACAAATTAAAGGTTATCTATTTAACAAAAAAAAACTCATTTTTTGAAGTACATTATGTGCATAAATCAATCTTAAAATAAAAAGTTTAAAAGGTGACAGTTTAAACGGTAATAATAATCAATCGAGTGTAATATTATAACATTTTGTTAAATAAACATAAATTCTAATAACATAAAACAAAACAGAAAATAAAAGAATGAACATTTGAGATTTACTTAGTAACAGGAAGCAAGCACAACTTTGAAGTTGGACGCTTTATCGTGGAACCCTTGCAAAGAATGGTAACCACACGTGTCAAATCATCCTTACCCGGGTGCAGTTGGGTTATTTTCCCGTACAGCCATTTAGCTGGAGGTAAGTTGTCTTCTTTTATTAAAACTATATCCCCTACCTTAAAATCAGGAATTCGAGTAGCCCATTTCTGTCTTTGAAAGAACTGTGTCAAATATTCCTGCTTCCATCTACGCCAGAATTGTTGCACCATACGTTGTACCAATTGCCAGCGCCGTAGTGTACTTACTGTAGCAGTTTCATAATCGTATTCAGGTGGCACAACCAACGGATGGCCAACTAAAAAGTGACCAGGAGTTAAAGGCGTTGGGTCCTGAGGGTCGTTACTGTTTTGAGACAAGGGTCTTGAATTTAAGCATGCCTCAATTTGAGACAACACGGTGCCCATTTCCTCAAATGTGAGAGTGGAGTTACCCACAATGCGTTTCAGATGGTGCTTTACACTTTTTATCCCTGCTTCCCACAGTCCACCAAAGTTTGGAGCGTGGGGAGGGATAAAGTGCCATTCTGTTTGGGAGTTTGCAAGAGAAGCTGCAATATCTTTAAACATTGAGCCTTCCTGTGCAAATAGTGACTGGAGCTCCCTGGCAGCGCCTACAAAATTGGTAGCATTGTCGCTCCAGATGTGACGGCAATGACCACGTCTGGAGACAAATCGTCTGAATGCTGCCAAAAAACTCTCTGCAGTTAGGTCTGAAACGGCTTCAATGTGTACGGCACGTGTAGCCATACATACAAACAAGCAGATATATCCTTTATAGGACCGTTGTCCGCGACCTTTAGATACTCGCATATTAATTGGCCCTGCGTAATCCACACCAGCGTTAAGAAATGGTTTACTTGGGGTCACCCTGCAAGCTGGAAGGTCCCCCATCATCTGCTGTTTCGTGGTAGCAGCATGCCGTATACACCTCACACAACTACGTATGTGTGCTCGAGCTATATTCTTTACCCGGCTGATCCAGTACCTGGTACGTATAAAATTAAGCACCAACTGTTGTCCCCCATGAAAGGTCCTATCATGCGCGTCGGCTACAATTAACTTAGCTAGACTTGATTGATGTGGGATAACAACTGGATGCTTTGTATCATCAGGTAGTAAAGAGTTACGGAGCCTACTACCTACGCGTAATATTTCATTTTTATCCATAAAAATATTTAATTTATATAATGGACTTTTGTGGTTCAATTGTATGTTACCTTTCAGGGCTACAATTTCGGCGTGAAACCATTGCTGCTGAGTTTGCCTAATGCACTGGTCTAAAGCTTCACGGATTTCCGCCACGGAAAGGTAAGGTGTGAATTTATTATTAGTTTTGCGACGTTTTGTTGACTGCAAGAACCTTTTGCAGTACGCAATTACTCTAATCAGCTTTCTTAGCGATGAGAATTTCGACCCCAAGTTAACATCAAAATCCAATATTAGGTTGACTGTATGGACCTTAGTTGCCTTTATCTCTTCGCGAGTATGAATTCCTCTAGGTCTTGTATATACTATAGGATCATTTCTTAACCAATCTGGTCCCCGTTTCCAAAGATCACTATTCAGTAGCGCAGCTGAAGATGCTCCACGAGAAGCGATATCCGCTGGATTGTCTTTTGACTGGACATGAGCCCATTGCGTATTGTCCAACAAACCAAGTATTTCTGAAGTGCGGTTGGCTACATAAGTTCTCCATCGACTAGGATGATCGTTTAACCAAGCCAACACAACAGATGAGTCAGTCCAAGCGTGGATGTCTCCCTTCGGTATATTCATAACTTCAGCTACTTCGGTTAATAATTTTGCCACTAAAACCGAGCCACACAATTCTAGGCGAGGAATAGACAATTGCTTGATCGGAGCTACCTTTGTTTTGGCGGTCAAAAGGTGAGAGTGTACTTTGCCATATGGATCGATAATTCGACAATACACCACAGCCGCATAAGCTATATTCGATGCATCGCTAAATCCATGTAGCTCTATGGCAAGGTTTCGTTCTCCTTTGCCTATCCATCTAGGAATGTGAAAGTCTACTAGTCTTTCCAGTTCTGCACGGTAACATCTCCATTCTTGTAGGAGTTCCGATGGCAACTCATCATCCCAGCCTATACCAGCAATCCATAATTTTTGAATAAAAACCTTCGAGGTTATGATACACGGTGCTATCCATCCTAATGGATCATAAAGCCGTGATATTTCTGATATTACCGTTCTTTTTGTTTCAGATGCCGGTGGGGGTGACATTCTTACGGAGTAGTCAAATTCATCAGTGTTTCTGTTCCAGGTAAGTCCTAAAATCTTTGTTACTTTGTCCATTTTTATTTCCAAATCCTTACCCGAATTTTCCTTTAACTCCTCCAATAAGTGCATCTTATTGCTTGTCCATTTTTGTAGCTGAAAGCCTCCTTTTTTTAATAAACTATTTATTTCTGTATAAATTTCTACTACTTCTGTTTCAGATTGGCAGCCAGTCATCAAGTCATCCATATAAAAGTCCGTAATAACCCTATCAGCAGCCAATGGATAGTTTTTACCTTCATCGCACGCAACTTGATGCAATGACTTGATTGCTAAGTAAGGGGCGGACGACGTACCAAAGGTCACAGTCAGAAGTCTGAAATCTTCAATCTCTTTGCTAGGATCCTCTCTCCAAACAATCCTTTGAAAGTCAGTGTCTGAACGCGCGACTTTGATTTGACGGTACATTTTTATGATGTCTGCTGCCAAACAGATTGGATGTTGCCGCCATCTCATAACAATGTGTCGTAAGTCCGCCTGGAGAGTGGGTCCTACCATTAAGGTATCATTTAGGGAAACCCCGTTCGTTCCCTTACATGATGCATCATACACCACTCTTACCTTAGTAGTCAGTTTATTTTGTCTCACCACTGCGTGGTGTGGCAAATAGACCGCATCACTTCGTTTAATGGTTGTCTCATCAATTATTTTTTCCAGATGTCCCAGCAATAAATATTCTTTCATTACATCATTATACTGTTGTTTCAATTGACTATCCCTAGCCAACTTCCTTTCTAGTCCCAACAGTCTTTTAATAGCTATGCTTTTAGAATGGCCATATTTACAAGGTGGATCTTCAAAACGAAAAGGTAGTTTTACTATGTATCGTCCTTCCTCATCCCTTTTCGTCGTGTTCGTGTAAAATTCCTCACAAGCCTGTTCTTCAGGCGTGAAAGGTCTTTTCGTTAAAGCAGGTTCGGCATCCAGTTCCCATAAACGTTTTAACATTTCATTCTCTTCTATTTGAGTATGCATCGCGATTATAGTGTTATGTGAACTGAATGAACCTTCTGTTTTACCAACATGGCCTGACACAATCCACCCTAAATATGTATCTTGTGCGACCGGAGAGCCACTAGGACTCTTGACTAATCCTACCTTTAATATACGACAATACGTTTCTGCTCCCAACAAAATATCAATTTTGTTAGGCAAGTTGAACTTTGGGTCGGCTAAATTCATATTGTGAATTTCTGGCCACTCCCGAATTTCAAATTGTGCATCCGGCATAACTGAAGTAAGAGAGCTCAATACATGCGCAGTTACTTCTAAGGTGAAAGAAGGGTCATGTAACGATTGTATATTGATTTTAACGACATGTCTAGAGACAACACCGCCATGACCACCTCCAATCCCAGCAATTGTAGTTTTAGAAACTACCTTCTTTAAACGAAGTAATTGCGCAGCTGCCTCAGTTATAAAGGATGCTTGTGATCCTTGATCCAACAATGCTCTCAAAATTTGAGAGGACCCATCTTGTGATCCGACCTTTATGAGGGCCGTGGCTAACAGGACTTGACCCTGAGCTCGTCCATTCACAAAATGAGCTGCTACATTTGCACTTATATCATGTGGTGACGACTCTGAAGCACCTTCATGTGACGTGGCAGACTCTATTGGTTTGCCCACGACACTAGTTACACTAGGGTTCTTTGGGTGTAGCAACGTATGATGCTTTCGCTGGCAAATTCGGCATTTTGAAAGAACACGACATATTTTAGAAGTATGGTTACTCCCTAAGCAATTGAAACATACGCCTAAAGACTGAGCAATAGAGCGGCGCTCGTCAGTATTTTCTTTGGAAAACTTCTTACAGTTAGCTAATTTGTGATTATCGGAACAATGCGGACATGAAACATTAATAGCGCTATGCAATACTTTGGTGTGAGATGTAGGAGATGTAAATTTTGATTTATGTTTGGGTTCGACGAACTCCAAAGCTCGAAAACGTGTCTCCAAAAATTCGCGAAATTGTTTAAAAGAAGGCAGATCATCGGAGGATTGACTAACATGCAGTTCCCACTGCTTCCTAGATTCTAGGTCCAACTTCAAACTTATTACGTATATAATAATTACATCCCATGAGCTAACGTCAATACCAAGATTGGTAAGCTCGTGCAAACAATCACTAGTTACATCAAGAAGATCTTTTAATGCATTTGACGATTCGACCACTATGTTCCGTTGATTAAATAACCTTTTTAGAATACAAGTAGACATAAATTTTTTATTGTTAAATCGGTGTTCTAACATTTCCCAACACTTTTTATAATTAATATCAGTTATAGGAACATGTCTTATTAACTGTTCTGCTTCACCTGACAGTTGCGTCTTTAAGTAGTGAAGACGTTGTACGTCATCTAGCTTTTTATTGTTGTGAACTAAAGAAATAAATAAATCCCGGAACGATGACCACTCGGTATATTTTCCGCTAAAAGTAGGTAAAATTATTTTTGGTAGTCTTACAACATTATCAGGTGAAACATCACACATTTCTTTATCGGAACTATGAGATTTTAATTTAGACAGGGCATTTTTAAGTTCTACTTTGTACATCAGATAACTTTCATAAACATTTTCATAGATGTCCTCTTGAAAATAGTCGACCAATTCGTCTCCCTCACACTCGCCTACAATTCCTTCGTATTTGCTAGAAAAGTTCTTGAACTGATTCTCCAACATTTCCAGCCGCGTATCGACGTAATTATAGGTAATGCGTTCCTTCGGGGACTTCTTAAAGTTAACAAGGCCTTTCTCAATCTGTCCTTTTATATCTCTCAACTTTCTAAGTTCCTTTTCCATATTGTATTCCAAGAGTAGCCCAGTAGTATTTTTATAAGTGTCGCCAAGAGTAAAATTTGAAGCGCGATTTTTCTAAGTGTTTTTGCACTTATATGCAGTTCAGAAATCGGGCATAGGTTCCTCGTCTCGTCGTTTTTATCGAAACTATTCTAAGTCCCAGACAGTAAACTAAGCGAACCCTTCAAATTTTACAAGTTCATGCATAAACTTCACTTTTTCTAAGCCCCGCAATTTAACACTAACAAATCACTTTAAATTGTACTCACAGTTTTGCTTCATTACTCACTCACTCGATCGCTTCAATTTCTCCGTGTACAGCAACAATATCTGCAACTTTCGACACTAATCTTCACACTACTAGCGCCACCTTGCTTCAAATAGCGTAACCAATACTCTTGTGCTTTGTGCTCTTCAAAAACGCCCTTCGGCTCGAATGGACCATGTACAATATCGGTACAGGATACCAAAGGAGCCCAGTGATACTAAATAATAGAGAGTACCTCAGAGCGAGACATTTATTCATTTAAAAACATGCATGTCTATACCTTTTCGTGTAACATAACCATATCGCGATTTAATTCGATCCCAACGCCATCTATCGACTCCTTGTAAACATTTCCAATAATATAAAGAGTGGCGTTAGGATCGGATACATTCTAAACATTAAACAGAAATAACAATAATATACAAACCAGCTGAGTTTCTTGCCGGATCTTCTGAGTAGCGGTCTCGTCAGTATATTATCTATGGGTCTAGTTCCAATCCGGTGGTAGTTTATTAAATTAAAATATTAAAACTGACAATATACATAAGTCCCTCGGAGGGTTTATGGATAATAAATGAATTTCAATTTGAATTTGAATTATAAGTGTAAGAGAAGAAAAGCTCGAAATCAAACCGTTTCACGTTTACTTCAAGCTGTGTCAACTCCATCTGATACCGGTTAATCAATAATTGCATTCCCAAGGCTTGACATCAGGTACGTCAATAAAACTGTTGCCAATAACTTTTGCAATATGTACGACCGAAGAAGAGTACATATTACGATTACCCCAAGTAATTGATAACGATGACGAAAAAAAATATTAATCTGTAAAAATAGTTTTCTCAAAAATGCTTGAAAATTGGAGCATTATTTTGACAACCTTCTTAGAGATAAATCAAAAGGGGTACGATGTCAGAAACCTCCACGCGGTGTAACCTGGGTGCGGACGGCGGTCCCCAGTTCTTCTGTTGTACTGTCGTCCGTAGCGAATATCTGGCGCTTCGCTCCTAGCCTTCTATCCGTAGAAGGTGACCGGACGCGAATCCGCGACGGGCTCAGTCACTCATTCATTTGAGGGCTGGGCAGGCATGTGCCACCGCCACCGTCGTCAAATCGTAAACCTGATTCTTTGCTTGTCTTAGTTTCAGGAGCGAGGGTCTTGGCTTAACCGCCCGGACCGCGAGGAAGACAACCTCTATAAAGAATTTCGAATGTACATTCGAATTCGGAAATCACCCACAATCTTAAGTTTTGGCGTGCGGCGAGAAGATGCATGGCAGATGGGTTGTTCTGTTCTTAGCACGCTCCAGCCAGGGTACCGGCTGCCCCCCTGGTTGGTAAATGTAGGCTTGCCCGGGTACAGGGATCTCTGCCCGGGTCGACGTCATAGTTTCTCCCACACTCGTGGGTTTTATCATGGAAACTTTTTTAAAAAATAATATTTACGATGGGGATCATGATGATTCCCACCTCAAGGCCCGGTCATGCCAACGCAAAACTGACCAAAACGACGCCTCGTCCTCGGGACTCGAGGCGTCCGCCGAGGGTCCGGCACAGCACATGGAGGCCCAAACAACACCGAAGCGGAGGTCGCCCAGGAGGAGCCGGGGGAAGACCTCCAGCTTCAAACGGCGATTGGAGGAGCGGCGAGCGCGCAGAAAGGCTGCCGCCGCGGAAGCGAGGAAGGACGGCGGTAGAGCCGAAACCGAGCCGTCGACGGACGAGGGCGACAGCGATGTCGCAGAGCCGTCCGGGGAAGATGGGGGTGGCGGTTCTACCGCCAAAATGGACGAGGGCGGTGACATTCCCGCAGGGCCGTCCGAGAAGGATAGCGGGCCGGCTGTTGAAGCCCCCGCCAGGTCGTCAGCGCGTCTTGTGGCAAAGAGCCCGGCGGCGACAGTGACAACGCTGACGACCAAGGAGAAGGCCCTCCCCTCGCAGGTGAGGAAGCGCCGCCTAAGTAAGGGTGGCAGCTCGGGTGCCGACTCAGAGGGGAGCGTGACCAGCATGCCCCCACCTAAGGTGCCGGCTTCCCGAAGAGGGCGAGGGGCCTCGGGAGAGGAAAGAGCGGCGGCGGTTGCTGCCCGCGCCAACGGCGACCCCCCCGACCTGCGGGCCGAAAATGCCCGCCTTAATGGCGAGATGTCGGCCATTCGGACCCGGAACCGGCAGTTGGGGGACATGCTGGCGGGGATGCGGCGGGCAAACCGCCAGTTATTGAAGGACGTGGCCGACCTAAAGGCGCAAATGGCGCTGCTCGCGCCGCCTGCGCCAGTTGCGCCACCGGCCAAGGCCGGCCACTCAGCGGCCGCTGCAGCGCCAAAGCCGCCTCGCGCTGCGGTGCCGACGACGTTGGGCACTGGCGTGACGGTAACACCCGTCCCCACGGTGAGAAAGACGCCAGCCGCCGCGAAGCGCGCGTCGCTGGCTGGCGCTGGCCCAGCCGCCGCGGCGAAACTGGTCCCAGTGGTGAGGATGACGCCTCTCGCTGCGGACCGCATGCCGCCGGCTGGCGTCCCTGCGGCGCCAAAGCCGCCAGGCGCCGCGGAACGGGCCCCCGAAGACGCCCAGCCGACCCCGATACTTGCGGTGGGAGGCTTACCGGACGAGGCCCTGCGCCAAATCATCGACGCAGTCGGGAAACTCGTCGATGCGCGCGTGGCCGTTCTGGAGGCAAGGTTGCCTCCAGAACCACGTGTTCGGCCGCCTCTCGCCGCGGACAAGCGGTCGCATGTGGCATCAGCTCCCGCCCCGCTGCCGTGTCAGGGTGGCCGCGTGGGTGGCAGCTACGCCGCGGCCGCGGGTGCGCCCAAGCCCAAGGGGCCCGCGCCGAATCCTAGGAAAAGGACGGTACCGGCTCCTGCCGGACCGCAGTCATCGTCGGCAACAACACCGCCGGCGACGACTAGCGCGTCAACGACTGCGCCTTCCGCGCCTGTCGCGCCTGCTGCGCCCGAGGGTTGGCAGGTGGCCGAGCGCGACCGGAAGAGTCGCGGTCAGAGAAGGAGAGCGGAGGCCAAGCGCGCCGCTGAGGTCCCCGCTCCCGCTCCACAGGCAGGAGCCGGTAAAAAGAAGAGGCCGCGCAAGGGGCTCAAGTCGCCGAAGACAGCCGCAGTGGTGATCACTGTGCTGCCTGAGGCGGCTGAGAAGGGCCTCAGCTACGAGGCCGTCTTGAGGAAGGCCCGGCGGGAGCTAGACGTCTCCGATATCGGAGGCGTCGAAGCCAGGACCCGCAAGGGCCGGACAGGGGCTCGAATCCTCGAGTTCCCCGGGGCCGAGGGCTCCAAGACGGCCGACAGCGTAGCTGACAAGCTGCGAGGTTTGTTTGCCGAGGAGGGTGGCATCAGGATCGCCAGGCCCGTCAAGTGCGCCGAAATGCGCATCGCGGGTCTGGACGACTCCGTGACGGTGGAAGACATCCGGGAGGCTATTGCCTCGAGAACCGGGTGTCCCATAGACACCGTCCGGGTTGGTGTCATCCGCCCCGGTCCGGGCGGCGTAGGTGCCGCCTGGGCGCAGTGCCCGGTGGAGTCGGTCAGGCAACTGGCCGGCTCAGGCAGGCTCCTCGTGGGCTGGAGCTCGGCGCGGGTGACCGTGCTTGAGCACCGGCCTGCGAGGTGCTATAAGTGCATGGCGGTCGGACATACTCGACCGACGTGCACTAATTGCTTCGACTGCGGCGGACTGTGTTTCCGCTGCGGTCAAACCGGGCACGTGGCGGCATCTTGCGCCGCCCCGCCCCACTGCCCCGCGTGTGCGGCGGGCAATAAGCCCGCCAAGCACCGCATGGGCTCTGGGGCGTGCAAACCTCCAGCTTCGGCCCCAAAGGGGCGGGGCGGCCCTCCGACCACGGCCGCTCCCGCTCCTAGCGCGGTCCGATCGCCCGCCGGCGAGGGGGAGGTCATGGATACAGCCCGTTAATGGCTACACCATCCATGCACCACCTCTTGCAAGCCAACACCAACCACTCCGCCGGTGCGCAGGATTTACTCCTGCAATCCATGGCGGAGTGGTCGATTGGTGCAGCCGTAGTCGCAGAACCGTACTGCGTGCCTGATCGCCCCAATTGGGTGGTCAGCCGAAACGGAACTGCGGCAATCGTCGTCTCAACGCAGCGGCACTTCCCGTCCTTGTCTCTTTTGGATAGGGGCGAGGAATTTGTCGCGGCGGAGTGGGGAGGGGTCACGCTCTACAGCGTATACCTCTCCCCTACCAGGAGAATGGACGATTTCAGGGCCTCCCTCACCAACCTGGAGGCCTCGATACGGCGACTAGCACCGGGCCTCGTCCTGGTTCTGGGGGACTTCAACGCCAAATCCACGGCGTGGGGGTCCCCTATGACGGACGACCGCGGGCGGGCGGTCATCGAGTGGGCGGCTTCACTGGGCCTCTGTGTTCTTAACAGGGGCTCAGTGAACACGTGTGTGCGGCAGCAGGGCGGGTCGATAGTGGACTTGTCGTTCGCTAGCCCCGCTGTCGCACCACGGGTGAGGAACTGGAGTGTCCTGGAGGAGGCGGAGACCCTATCGGACCACCGGTACATCCGGATGGAGGTCTCCCCTCTCCGGGACCCCGGTAGGGGTCACAGGGCGGACGGAGCTCCCGCGTTTCCGCGGTGGGCTGTGGGTCGTCTTGACAGGGACCTACTGGCGGAGGCGGCCATCGTTCACACGTGGCTGTCCTCACCGCCCCCAGCGGACGGGGTGGACGCCGAGGCTGTCCGCATCCGCAGTGCGTTAACGCAGATCTGCGATGCGGCCATGCCCAGAGTGCGGCGGCGTCTACCTCCGAGGCAGGGGGTCTACTGGTGGTCCCCAAGATTGGCGGACCTTCGTGCGGCATGTATCAGAGCCCGAAGGTCCTACACCCGCAGCCGGCGGCGTCACCGCGACGCTGAGCGGGAGGGCCAGCTGTACGAGGCGTACCGCGATGCGCGGACGGCCTTTCGGCTGGCCATCCGAGCCGCCAAGGGTGCGAGTTGGCAGGAGATGCTGGACGGTCTCGACCGTGACCTCTGGGGTCGCCCGTATCGCGCGTCGCTGAATAAGCTTCGCGCGCAGGGCCCCCCCCTCACCGAGTCCCTCCAGCCCGACTTCCTCTGTAGGGTGGTCGAGGAGCTATTTCCACGGCAGTCGGAACACACGCCCCCGGTCATGGCCTCGCCAGAACAAGACCGGGAGGCTGACGACGAGAGTGTTCCGCCCGTGACGGAGACGGAAGTGGGAGCAGCTGTGGCGCGGATTCGTTCCGCGACCACGGCCCCCGGCCCGGACGGAATACCAGTCCGGGTGCTGACGTCGCTCCTCGAGCACCTCGAGCCTCGCCTCAGGCAGCTGTACAACGCCTGTTTGGCGTCTGGACGGTTCCCTGAGTGCTGGAAGGAGGGGAGGTTGGTTCTCCTGCCAAAGCCGGGACGGCCCCCGGATTCGCCGTCGGCCTACAGGCCCATCGTGCTCCTCGACGATGTGGGTAAGCTGCTGGAGCGCATCCTCGCTGCCCGCATCGTCCAGCACCTGGAGGAGGTGGGACCCGATCTGTCGGACGCTCAATTCGGTTTTAGAAGGGGGCGTTCGACCATCGGGGCCCTGCTACGACTGAGGCAGACGGCCGCGGAGGCTGTCACCGGCGGGGGAGTGCTGTTGGCGGTGTCGCTGGACATCGCCAACGCATTCAATAGTCTGCCATTCAGCTGCATCAGGGAGGCGCTCCGATTTCATGGGGTGCCCTTGTACCTGAGGCGGCTGGTGGCGGACTATTTGGAGGGGCGCAGTGTCCTCTGCGCGAGTCCCGCAGGGGACATTGTGCGGACGTCCATGTCGTGCGGCGTTCCACAGGGGTCGGTTCTGGGGCCGACTCTGTGGGACATCGGGTACGACTGGGCGTTGAGAGGGAGTCTCCCCCCCGGGCTGAGCGTGATATGCTACGCTGACGATACGCTCGTCACAGCCCGGGGCAGGACACTCGAAGAGGCGGCGAGCCTGGCCACTCTCGGCACCGAGGAGATGGTCGGGCGAATCGAGGCGCTGGGGCTCAGGGTGGCCCTAAATAAGACGGAGGCCCTATTGTTCCATGGGCCACGCGTAAGGCCGCCAATCGGCGTCTCGCTAGTCGTCAACTCCGTCCACATCAGCATCCAGGCCCATATGAAGTACTTGGGTCTGGTGCTCGACGGGCGATGGTGGTTCCGGGAGCATTTTCGCCGAATTGCTCCCCGGTTGGTCGGCGCGGCGTCCGCCCTTTCGCGGCTCATGCCGAACGTGGGCGGACCCAGCTTCGAGGGCCGACGGCTGTATGCGGGGGTGATCCGTTCTATGGCCATGTACGGCGCACCCGTGTGGGCGAGGGCTCTGAACGCCCAGCTCAGGGCTGTTCTGTGGAGACCCCAGAGAGTCATGGCGGTCAGAGCCATTCGCGGGTACCGCACGGTATCGACCGAGGCGGCATGCCTACTGGCCGGGACACCCCCGTGGGACCTAGAGGCGGAGATGCTCTCCGACCTCTACCGGCGGGTGACCTCACTGCGCAACGAAGGTGGCTCCCCATCGCTGAGCGAGATAGCCACCTGGCGCAAGGACGCCCGCCGAGACGTCATCGCCCGTTGGGCTACGCGGCTGGAGAGGCCTAGACACGGTGTCGTCACCGTCGAGGCTCTCCGGCCCGTATTGATGAAGTGGATGGAGCGGCGGCACGGAGTCCTCTCCTTTCGACTGGTGCAGGTGTTGTCGGGGCACGGATGCTTCGGCTTTTACCTGCACACGGTCGCGTGTAGGGAGTGGACTTCGTTCTGCCACCATTGCAGCAGTGACGAGGACACGGCGCAACACACGCTGGAGGCGTGTCCGGGCTTTGACCGGCAGCGCCGTGACCTCGTCGCTGTTATCGGTGCCGACCTGACGCTGCCGGCTGTCGCGAGAGCGATGGTCGACAGCATCAGGAACTGGGACGCGGTCGCCGCCTTCTGCGAGGCTGTCATCTCGCAGAAGGAGGCGGCGGAACGAGTCCGGGAGGAATCCCGCGACCCGGGCCGCCGTCAGCGGCCGGGGCGGCGCAGGCGCGAATACCTGCGCCTGATGCCGCCCTAACCGAGGCCTCGGGTGATCGGACCGGGGAATTGTCCGGTCACCCGACGTGAGGCCACCGCGTGAGGGCGACGCCCCGACGGCGAAATCTGTCGGGGCGTCGACGAGAGGAACCCGCGAGGGTAAACCGCCGGGCGGGCCACCGAAGTTAAAATCGAGTACCGGTGGTCCGCTCGCACGGCGAAGAGAGAAGGTTTTACGGTGGGTCTATGGGGTCACGCGCCGCCTTTCCGTCACCCCGGACCGATTCAGCGGGGCGAGACGCACCCATAGCCCACCAATAAAAAAAAAAAAAAAAAAAAAGAGATAAATCAAAATTGATGTACTGACCAAATATATGCGAGCAGCGGCTGGAAAAAAATTATAAAAATTCATATCTGTCGTGTTTTAGCGGCCAGATAAATATATATGTAAATTCATATCTTTGGTTTATTTTAAATATAGAACGATTTGTTATTTCAAAATATGGTAACGAAATAGTCAACTTATCAGAGTTTTATTTAAATTTCGAACTGACTTGAAAAAGAAACCTGTTTGATAATGAAAAAAAAACAAATGAACCCTTTAGCACGTGAAAAATATTGTTCATTGTTTGTCATGTATACAGTTCTACTTAGTACTACTAAGTTTTAATTTCCGCGCATTATTTGAGAAAAGCACTATACAAGCTTTGGCCACAACTAGGAATTGATGGACTTTTACACGTTCGTCCATCAATGCCTCTATTGCTGGCTGCTGCAGTAATGTACTATTTATTGCAAACCAAATCTATTAAGGCAGTAATAATTTCTCTTTTATTACAATAAAAAAAGAAGAATGTACGTATTCTTTTTTATAGAATAAAATAGTACCTCACGAACCAAATCGAATTCAGTTAGGAATTTAAGTTTATAAATATCTAGCAGGGTGATTTGTGAGTTTCAGAACGGGGGGACCGCTACCGATGGCCGAATAAATCTAATAAGAGTGGAAAGGTTTATTTATGTACGACGTTTTACGGTTGAGTAACCGTGTTACAAGTATTACGATTTCATTTTGGCATACAAGTAGATATCCTTTTATAAACCATTATATAAGAAATAAGTGGTGAGAGGATAAAAATGAAATATTTTATTACTCCTTACTTTGTTTCTTTAGAGTCGTAAAAATCGATAAAATGATCACCAGGGGAATATGCAATTTTTTTTAATACAACACCCATCATTAAGAAAATAATCATGTGTCTTGCGGAGGACTTTATATACATTTAATTAAAGTACACAAATTACATGCGAAGAAATCCCGGACGTCAGCTTGTACGAGATCACAATGGCTCTAAAACAATTAAAGAACGACAAGGCACCGGGAGATGATGGAATTACCACAGAGCTCCTGAGGGCAGGCGACAAGCCAGTTTTAAAAGCCCTGCAGAAGCTGTTTAATTCCGTCATTCTCGGGGGCGACGTTCCAGAATCGTGGACCAGGAGTGTGGTGGTGCTGTTTTTCAAGAAGGGCGATAAAACGCTCCTAAAGAATTATAGACCCATCTCACTCCTCAGCCACGTGTACAAATTGTTTTTAAGAGTCATTACAAACCGACTCGCGCGCAAGCTAGACGACTTCCAGCCGCCCGAACAAGCCGGTTTCCGAAAAGGTTATAGTACCATAGACCACATCCACACGCTACGCCAGATTATACAGAAGACCGAGGAGTATAATCGGCCTCTGTGTCTAGCGTTTGTGGACTATGAGAAAGCCTTTGATTCTGTCGAAACTTGGGCAGTACTGCAGTCCCTTCAGAGGTGCCAAATTGACTATCGATATATCGAAGTGCTGAAGTGTTTGTATAAAAACGCTACTATGTCGGTCCGCATCCAGGATAAGAGTACGAAACCGATTCAGTTGCAGAAAGGTGTGAGACAGGGAGACGTCATCTCTCCGAAACTGTTCACCACTGCACTGGAAGATGTCTTCAAGCTCTTAGACTGGACCGGACTCGGCATCAACATCAATGGCGAATACATCACTCACCTTCGATTTGCAGATGATATCGTAGTCATGGCAGAATCCCTGGAGGACCTTGGTACCATGCTCAATGACCTCAGCAAGGTCTCCCAACTAGTAGGGCTGCAAATGAACATGGACAAGACGAAAATCATGTCTAATGCCCATGTCATTTCCGTACCGGTCCTGGTTGGGAATGCGATTCTCGAAGTTGTCGATCACTATGTTTACCTAGGACAAACAGTCCAATTAGGTAGATCCAATTTCGAGAAAGAGGTCAGCCGACGAATCCAACTCGGCTGGGCAACGTTCGGGAAACTTAGGAGGATCTTCTCGTCTAATATTCCGCAGTGTCTGAAAACAAAGGTTTATAACCAGTGTGTGTTACCAGCGATGACTTACGGCACTGAAACGTGGTCTCTAAATGTCGGCCTCATAAAAAGGCTCAAAGTCGCTCAGCGTGCTATGGAGAGGGCTATGCTCGGTATTTCTCTACGTGACAAAATCCGGAATACGGAAATCCGTAGAAGAACGGGTGTAACCGATATAGCCCGAAGAATTAGCACGTTGAAGTGGCAATGGGCAGGCCACATCGCTCGGCGAACCGACAACCGTTGGGGAAAAAAGGTTCTCGAGTGGCGACCACGAATCGGACGACGCAGCGTAGGACGACCCCCCACTCGGTGGACTGATGACCTCATCAAGGTCGCAGGAAACCGTTGGATGCAGGTGACACAGGACCGTTACAGATGGCATTCTCGTGGGGAGGCCTATGTCCAGCAGTGGACGTGTACGGGCTGATGGATGGATGACACAAATTACATACTTATAACAATTTATACATCCCACAGAGTATTGTATATGCATGGAAATTGATCTTATGACAATAGTACGGGAGCTCGGTGTCTTAACCACTGCGCCATCGGTGAAAATGGTTATGTCTTTATTGTAGAGGACTATAAAGTGGACTGTCTGCTCATCTGTCATCACAGGCAAAACATCAATCGTGATTGCCAACCCGTGTGCCAAGGCAGTATACTTTCTGTGGGTAAACCTGTGTCCATCAAGACGCTTAAAAGTTTTGGGTCAGGCAGATTCTTTTCTTTCAATGAGTGATCCTTTTTTTTTTTTTTTAGAAATTTATATTACTCCTACAGACAAATAATTAATAACTTCTGTGTTCTAAATTTGCCACGTCAGTTGAAATCAGTAAAAATACAACTCACCACTGCCTTGCTTGTGGATACATAAAACATATATAACTATGCAAAAAAAGAAATAGTCGAAGTAAAATTCTATACCAACCCGTAGGACTAGCGTGGTTATAGTAAGTCAATACCGATCCGAGCATTTTTGGTTTAGTTTTAATGTTTTTTAAGACCCTGCACTAAAAAAAACCAAAACAGTCATAAGGACTGCTGATAGAAATGAAAACTTAAACTTATGAAAATAATGAATATTATAAATTAAAATAGAACAATTACGTATTTCAGCTAATTTCACGATGCTAATACTGTTTCTGCATAGCAAGAACGCCACGCGCATGTGCTTGGGATCTACCGACTCTGACTTGACTGCACAGATGGCGTAATGGTTAAGATACTGACCTTCCATGCCAGTGCCGTGGGCTCGATTCCCACGCGGGACAATACTTTGTGCAATCCACAAAGTATTGTTCTGAGTCTGGGTGTAATTTGTCTGCGTTAATTGCATGTTTGTAAAATCCCCCGCGATACAAGGATTATTTCTTTAGTGCAGGGTGGTATCCTTTTAAAAAAAACAAAAAAGAAACAAAAACTCACTCTCTTTCTTTCTCCTACTTTCTACCTTTGTGTATCTTTATCTCTCTCTCTCTCTCCCTCTTGCGTTGGAATATTGGACGCTATTCGTTGCTAACACATGCGCTGGCCTTTAACAGGTATACTACGCGCATGCGTTCGAGTGCCATTGCGTTAAACGTTTAACGCAACCTTGTTGGAAGTCGCATTAGAAGATTCACTTCAATATAATACTAGTATTTTGTAGAAATTTACAAACATGCAATTAATGCAGACAAAATACACCCAGAATCGGAACACCAGAACACAACCACTACGCCATATTTGCAATTTGACTGCATTAGCATAATTATAAATTGAGACAGTGAAATTTATGCTCAACCATAATTAATTTTACGCATTTATTTTTCTAATCGCACGACTATATCCGTAAATGTAAGCAGAAAACAATATAAATTACGCATAATATCAATCATAATACTTTAAGAGTTACCTTAAATTTAAAGATTGTTGTTGAAAACCAGTATTACACTCATGTAAAAAGTGGTCAGTCCTATTGCCAGTGATAAGGCACAGGTTTCACATTTTAAGCTTATTAATGTAATCATTTCTTATGTTTACGCGAATATTTCACATATTAAATAAAACTATTTTTACGGATTCCATCCGTGTGGTGACGGAGTAAGAATACAATTCACCACCCCCTATCTAACCCGTGGGTGATCGTAAGAGACGACTAAGGGATATAAAATGCATATAACATCTATGCGAGAGAAGGAAACCCGAAACTACAACAGTAAGACGACTACTAAGCCAGGAATTCTTTTTCAATTATAACTTATTGTAATCCTTGAAATTATATTATATATTATCTGTCTTCATTAGCCTAATATGAAACATATTAGTGGAGACCTATCATTAGCT
Source organism: Lymantria monacha (assembly GCA_905163515.2). Taxonomy (NCBI): domain Eukaryota; kingdom Metazoa; phylum Arthropoda; class Insecta; order Lepidoptera; family Erebidae; genus Lymantria; species Lymantria monacha. The sequence continues at coordinate 4,919,911 of LR991105.1, read as the reverse complement.
ATATGATGTATATTATGTGTTTTAATATTGTAATTATGCTGTTGGTCTTCCAAATAAAAATAAATAAAATAAATAAATAAAACCTCTTCGGTGGCCACCTGATGAAAGCCTAGTCAAGTTCAAATGTGAACGAACCGATAACCAATCCACTACCCGCAAAGAACTTAACCACATAAAGACGAGCCCTTTTATTGCCCGAGCGTCACCAGAAACCAAAAGGATAACTCGTGGTCAGCCTAATTAACGATGGTTAGGTAATACAGCAGTTTCACTGAAGAAAAAGACCGCGTATCAGTGACCCACCCGTACGGCGTCGAGAGGTATATTGTAGGACGGGTCTACGGGGTCTTACGCCGCTTTTCCTGTCGCCCCGGACGGATTAGCGGGGTTTGACGTACCGTAGCCCGCCGCCAAAAAAAAAAAAAAGGTAATACAGCAGTTTATAATGCCACACGCCGACCTTCCATCATGCCTGATGATTCGAGTGGGATGTATACACCATATCGGCTTATACACGTGTCACTACTGGATTCTTACCTCCTCTACAAATGCCGTAATGGATAAGATACCGTCCACTAGGTGTCGCGGGTTCGATTACCATTCAGTACAATAATTTGTGGGATCAACAAGTCGTTGCTCTGAGTCTGGATGTAATTTGTGTCTGTTAATTATGTTTGTAAAGTCCCTCACAACACAAGGATTACGTTTTTTTTTTGACAGGCTCTGGTCTGGACACACTGCCCATTCCGTCCGAAGCGACGGAATAACGGCGCGTGGCCCCATAACTCACCATATTCCTACCACATCGCCATTAAGCAGGCCTCTCGTACCGAAACCTTGACATCCGTGGCCAGCCCAATTGTACTTAGTACAAGGCTTTAAACAAATTCCTATTAAACAAATTTTCTGCAATTCACGATTTTCGGGGATTTTGTCTGGATCACGTCCATTATTCGCTTTAAACATTATTGATATAGAATATTCCAAAGAAAAAGAAACGATAAAAAAATAAAACATTACCCGAGCTTGTGAAATAAATATTTATTTTTTTATAACATTTTCATTATTACTAGTTATTAATATTTAAAGTTTTATTCTATGATGGCGGCTATGAATACTACTCTAAAACTTGCATTACTCGTGGGTGTTGCAAATAACGACTAAGAAATTTACATCTTTCTCAGCCATTTCCATCTGATCTGTTTGGTCAACAATTGCATTCACAATTTCATCAGATAGGCGGCCGGTCATAAAACTATTGCCAAAACTTTTTCAATATGTACCATAGAGTAAACATATTGCATTGACCACAAATAACTGGGATAAGAACGGGATGATGATGACGATGATATTTAAAATATATTTCTACAAAGCATCCAAAACTCTTTCACATCTAATACACTTATCATTATTATTTACAACATTGTATTTTCTACATCGTAAACATTGACTATTTTTACTTTGTGCCAATTCAATCTGACTCACTTCCGCGCCATTTCTAACTTCTAACTTGACAGTTGACAGTTCTAATATTTCACATAATACGCTATCATTAACACTATCTGATACATTTAAAATATTTAATTTATCATATAATTCTGAATTCACAATAATATTAGCGTTAAACTTTTTTAGAGTTTCATTTTTAGATATCACACATACTTGCCTTTTTATATCCAAAATGACGTCCATTAACGAAGTATCTACATCTGTTACTGTCAAAATGGGTATATTTTTGGTAAAATAAAACGGTTTTTCGTACAAAGGATGGTATTGCCATACTTCTTCGACCAAATGAGGTAAAATAGGTCCTAAAGTTTTACACATCGATACTAAAATCGTGTGCACTACTAATTGGGCGGCTATTCTTTCATTCGAATCTTTTACGGAACAATATAATCTATCTTTTATACAATGACAATATAAACCAGAAATTTTATTACTTATAAAATATAAAATACTTTGGGCAACATTATTATATCTAAAATTATTATAACTGTCATTAATTTGATTAACAAATTCTTCCGTTTCTTTAACCATATAACTGTCAAAATAATTTAACGTTGGTATTTTGTTAAAATCCACTTTTGGAACGTCACTAATCACTCCTAAAAGGTATTTCATAATGTTTCTGATCCGTATTAATTCCGCTTGACAATCATCTAAAAGCTTCTTGCTGATTATAATTTGGGAGTGTTGTGTTGAATGACTGGCAACCCACCACCTGTTAAAAAAACATTCGCATTAAACGATGAAATAATTTCAGTGTGGTCACAGCATAAAAATACAAAATTCCCATTTCTCGGACACATGTCGCATAAAATTAATGAAAATCTCTCAAATAACGATGACTTGTTGGACGTGAGACACCTTAATCCTCCCGTCACTGAACGCTATAAAATATTCAAAAGGTTGGAAGATTAAAAATCAAAGACAAACGCGATAAAATCCGTAAAAATTGTTTTATTTCAAATTGTATAATACTCGATTAAAAATCAGACATCATTAAGTCCAACTGCTGAATGGAATCAGGTCTCAGAACTAAGCAAATATTTACTCCACTAAAGTAAGGGGGATAAAGTAATACCTGAGGGTATCAACACCATAGGCCGGCTGGTTATTCTTATCCTTCCCGCCTTGTATTATCGTTATAGGATCTATGACATTGCCTATGGATTTAGACATTTTTCGTTTCTTATCATCCACAACGAAACCGTGCACGAATATGGATCTGGAAATAAGGGATTAAAAATAAAATCATGTTAGATATTAGGCTGCTAAAACCAGAGCCTTACTGTACCAGTAGCCAGTACCAGTACCAGTAGCCTTACTGAATTTTGACAACTTTTAACCTAATTGCAATTTCGTAATCTAAAAATCTTAATCCACAAAACCACAACGGCCAAAAATTATTTACAAGCTCTTAACAATAGATGGCAGTACAAGTACATTTTCGGCTTATGTTCAAATCGATTAAATTGAATTTAATTTAATTTTAATTCCCTCCATATTGTAAAACATGGTTCTTGTAGTTAGGTCGCTTTAGTTCTAGCAACCTCATATATCAAGCAATAACGTAATACCTGCCAACGATAACAAAATTTTAGGTTATGCTTAAAGCAATCAAATAATATATAACATCAATTATGATCTTTAACAAGTGGTAGAACTACGCTGTTGACAGTTTTCTGTCTACAGCCGCGGGCCGGTCCGTCCGTGGTAGTACCACACTCTCGCAGAAGATCAACGTCTGAGCAATGGCAATTTGCTATTGCGCTTCATTCGCTGAGCGAGAGGGCCGGAAACCCAATTGGGTAGGTTTGGGGTTTCAATTGGTAGGCAGCGGCCTAGCTATACCCTTGGTATCGCAAAGGTCCATGAGCGGCAATAACACTTACCATCAGGTTTGCTGCTTGCTCGTTTGCCTCCAAAAGCAATAAAAAAAACCTACACATGATCAGATGAGACGGTATAATTTTCGTATTTGTCTTCTTTTAACAATGTTTTCATCAACGTTCTCTTAGTCATCTTTTAAGATCCCCACGGGAAAAGAATAAATTCTTAATCTATGTAATTCATCATCCTTCTACTCTTATCCCAATTACTTGGGGTCGCTACAATATGTACTCTTCTTTCATAGTACGTATTGTAAAAGTTATTGGCAATAGTTTTATGACCAGCCGCCTGTCAGACGTCAACCTTCCTTGGGAATGTAATTGATGACCAAACGGCATCAGATGGAGTTGGCCCAGGTCGTTATAAAGCTCTTAGTCGTCCTTTACGACATCCACGAGCAAAGTAAGGGTTGGTAGTATTCGTAGCCGCTACCACACAGCATAATCTTAATCTATGTAATTATGTTTAGAAAAAAAAAATACCTATAAGGTGCTTTTCCATTAAGAGCCACTGAAGTCAACAATGACGCTTGAAACCATCCCGTGAGCTGGTCTACTCCTTCGGAATACAGGTTAGCAGTTCGTCCTTCCAGCGTGCTCCATGATATACCAGAGTCAAACCATATATCCATTATGTCCTAGACGGAAAAAAAATATATTCTTCTTCGGTCATTTAGGTCCTCTCTGGGTGCGAGTCTTCTCCATAATGGGAGAGAATACCAGGCTGATCACACTTATTGGTATAGGGTTTCTTTTGGAGTATTCCTTTTCTTGCATAAATTCTAAATATAAATCACATTTCCTAGTCATCTTCTATGATATACCCGTACAAGATAGGGGGTGATGAATTGTATTCTTACTTCATCACCACGTCTTTGATTTAAAAATATAAATAAATGCTAAAGATTGGTCAATCACATTACTCTTTATTAACATTTGAAATAAAATAGTGGTATGACCACGCTGTTGACAGTTCTCTGTCTACAGCCGCGGGCCGGTTCGTCCGGGGTTACTAACACACTCTCGCAGAAGATCGACGTCTGAGTAATGGCGATGTGCTATTGCGCTTCGTTCGGTGAGCTAGAGCCGGAAGTCCAACTGGGTGGGTTTGGGTATTTATTGGTAGGCAGCGCCCTAAGCTATACCCTTAGTATTACAAAGGCCCATGGGCGGCAGTGACACTTACCATCAGGTGTGCTGATTACTCGTTTGCCACCATAAGCAATAAAAAAAATAACTGATAAATAACTGATCATAAATAATATAAAATTGTATATATAGAATCTTTATTGTTCTGAGTCTGAATGTAATTAGTGTCTGTTAACTGTGTATCTATACATGTGGTGACGGAGTAAGAATACAATTCACCACCCCCTATCTTACCCGTGGTAACGATTAAGAGATTTTAAAACGCATCTGTGCAAGAAAAGAAAAACTCGAAACTAAACCCTATACCAACACGTCTGACCAGCGTGGTATAGTAGGTCAATTTCCCTCCCATTACGGAGGACGCTCGAACCCAACAGTGGGACATATATGAGCTGAGATGAAAGCCCTTCCACGAGACAAGGATTTATTCCTTTGCCCTGGCCGCTCTCGTTTTTATTTTAAAATATCAATAAATATACTCACCCGTCCTTTAGTAATGTTTTTGATATCTAGCTGGTGTTCCTTGATGACGTCGTCAGGTACAAGATCTGTGACGCCACAGGTCCACCACACATCAGGTCCCTGGTTCTCGATCAAATCGCATAATTTGCCTATAATTCGTCTGTAATAAAATAAAAAATAAATAATTTGATTTTATATGGCATAGTGGTTTAAATACTTGGTTCAATTCCCACGCAGGATAATACTTTGTGGCATCCACAAATTGTTCTTCTAAGCAGAGTTGTAATTTTTTTTTTAAATCCCCCGCAATACAAAGATTATTTCCTTAGCGCTGTCTTTAAAAAAAATATAATTCTGGTGGCAAAGAGAATTTTAATGACTAAATAAATATCACCAAGCCTTACTTTCACATGAAGCTCTTGAAAATAGACTGAAGAGTCACCAGTCGAATGAGCAACATCATATGCAAATCGCCTCCCAAGCCTGGCGATTATGCCATTATAACATTTGGGTAGGTCTATAGACAATAATGGACGTCAATAGGCTAATAAGACTAAAAAGTATGATTTTTTTTTACGGTGGACTATGGATGCGTCTCGCCCCGCCAAATCGGACGGGGTGACGGAAGAGGCGGCGCGTGACTCCGTAAACCCATTCTTCGCCGTGCGAACGGGCCACCGGTACCCGATCTTTGTCTTCGGTGGCCCGCCCGACGAAGAGGAAGCCCACCTGGGGTGGGTTTGGAGTTTGTATTGGTAGGCAGCCGCCTAGCTATACCCTTGGTATTGCAAAGGTCCATGGGCGACAGTGACACTTACCATCAGGTGTGCTGTTTGCTCGTTTGCCACCATAAGCAATAAAAAAAATTTAAAATTGACATAGTGGGTATCTTGGATCTAATCACAAACGTTATGTTAGAATAGTTAGAATATCAAGTTTTCCTTCTCTTACATAGACATTATCTGCAAATTATATGCTGTTAGACTTCTCTTATGAGACCCACGATCAAGAAAGGCGAGTGATGATATATACTTTTAATTCTTCACCACACGAAAAATGTTGGATGGACTGAAATACCTACCTATTAACAATAACTTTATCCCCGCAATAGATTGCAGGTATAGGCACGCCCCAAGCCCTCTGTCTCGAAATACACCAATACGGCCGCTTCTCCAGTTGAGCTCTGAACCCCTGACGGGATTGTTCGCTACTTGAAGGTGGTAAGATTTCCACCTTTTCCAATGCTTGCTAGAAAAAGAAAACCTGATAACAGATTGTTAATTTTGAATGGTACTTGTTGCTCACCAATCTAAAAAAGAACTGTACAGCCGAGGGCCGGTCCGTCTAGGGTAGTACCACACTCTCCCAGAATATCGATGACTGAGCAGTGGCATTGTGCTGCTGTACTTCGTTCGATGAGCGTGAGATCTGGCGGCCCAACTTTCTGGGTGGGTTTGGGATTTTCATTGGTTGAGAGCGGCCTAGCCATTCTCTTGATATTGCAAAGGTCCATGATCGGCAGTAACGCTTACTGTCAGTTGTGCTGCTTGCTCGTTTGCCATCAAGAGTAATTAAAGGAAAAATGTATGTTGTTTAATTACCAAAAGTCAATTGTCTTAACAACTTCTAAAAGATATCAGACTGTAAGTACTTCGTGCAATGTGAGATAGGTGTGCGCAACAGGGACAATGCTCTACGAGGGCGAAATTAGTCTATTATCTTTTTCCAAGACTCGATTAGCAATTTATTACCATATACTGCACTATCATTAAAGTGAAAGGATGTAGATGCCGGGGAAGGACCGAGACTAACCTACCTAGACCAGATTAGTCAAGTACTGAAGGAAGGTGAAACCGGTGAGTGTGTATGAAGAAAATTATGAATGTTGAGAAAGCGAGTGAAGTATGCAAGGATAGAGTTCTCTGGCACTCTGTTCTCTCTGCCTACCCTGCAAGGGATATGGCGTGATGATATGTATGTGTATTATTATGGGTCAAACGTCTTATAAATTGATGAACGCCGGCTGGACGCACGAAAAAGTGTCATGTTCCACCTGAGCCAAGCGTGCAAGCGAAAGCGTAAAACAAGCGATAGAGAGGCACTATCAGCTTAAACGTTCTTGCATATTAAAAATTTTATGTGAACTGTTCATAAAGTGAAGTGAAAAGTTAATGTGATTTCCATTGTTTATGTTTGGTCATTTCATAAAAGTATGCAATTCTTCATCAATGTTTTCTTATATCATGTAAAATTGTCGTACATAAACCTACTTTACCTACAACCATCTGTTTAAATTAACAATAATGATTAAAGTATCTTACCAAAGCTTTCTCCTTCAAAGCGGCAGTATCAATAAACCATTGCTGACTAGCTCTGATGATGACCGGTTTCTTCGTCCTCCAGTCCAGAGGGTACGAGTGGACGTACTCTCCACGGTGAATAATATCATCTCCTAAACGGGCGATGACTGTCTCTTGACCTTCAGATAGCACATACTGGCCATCCAGTTCAGGGTCTATGTTGAAATAACGTCCTGATTCGTCTACGTTGCATTCCTGTATGATGAAAAGAAATTAATAATTCATCATCATCTCAGCCCATAAAGACCTTACTGTTGAGCTCAAGTCTTTCCCACGCTTGGTATTATATTTTGTTTCGATTTTTCTTCTTTTGCATAGATGTTATATGCATATATAATCCATTAATCATCATTTACGACAACCATGGGCAAAATGGAGGGTAATTAATTGTATTACTAACTCTGCACCACATATGGAAGAGAGAAGGAAAAATGGAAACAAAACCCTATACCAACACGTCTGACCAGCGCAGCGTAGTAGGTTAATTTCCCTCCCATTACGGAGGAGGCCCGAGCCCGATAGTGGGACATATAAGGGCGGTGCTGATGATGATGAATAAAATAACATTTCCTTTAAATATTGACATTATTTGCTTAGATTTACGATATATCATTTCTTTGAAGATCATAGTGGGACATATATGAGCTGCGATGATGATGATCCCCATACAGAACAAGAAACCATTAAATACCAGCAAAAAACAAAAAGAGACATTCCACTCACAACTGTCATATTATTCTTCAATGCAATAAGAAAGTCTTCAGGTCCATGCGCAGGGGCCGTATGTACCAGTCCGGTACCTTTGCCCTCGGTGACGTGATCACCATCCAGAAACGGTAAAATCTGATTCACCAGCTTATTTTTGTATTGAGTTCCTTCTAGATGACGACCTAAAATAAAAGAAAGAAAACATTTAAATTGCCGTAAAAATAAAAACACGATAGAATCCGTAAAGTAGTTTTATTCCAAATGTGTAACAATCGCGTAAACATCAGAAATCAAAAACAATAATATAAAAAATTCAACATCACTTTCCGTGTGGTGACGGAGTAAGAATACAAATCACATCGCACAATCTTACCCGTGGGTGATCGTACGAGACGACTAAGGGATATAAAACGCATATAGCATGCGAGAGAAGAAAAACTCGTAACAAAACCCTATACCAACACGCCTAACCAGCGTCCCGACCAGCGATTTCCCTTCGTTTATGGAGGAGGCTCGAGCCCAACAGTGGGACACATATGAGCTGAGATGATGATGATGATGAAAATGAAAAATAAAATATATCACCATCATTCTCCTACTATTATCCCAATTACTTGGGGTCGATACAATATATACTCTTGTTTCGTAGTACATATTGTAAAATTTATTGACAATAGTTTTATGACCGGCCGCCTACCAGACGTCAACCCTCATTGGGAATGTAATTGTTGATCAAACGGCATCAGATGGAGTTGGCCCAGGTCATCATAAGTCTCCTAGTCATCTTTTACGACATCCACGAACAAAGTAAGGATTGGTAGTATTCGTAGCCGCTAACACAAAGCTAAAAAATTAAATATATCGATTCCAAATGTAATGTAATGATCAAGTTACTAACCTACTGCTAGGTCCGGACCTTCTCCACAGTAGGAAAGAAATAGACCTACTACACCACGCTGATCAGACGGGTTGGTATATATATATTTCGAGATTTCCTTCTCTTGCATAAATAATATCTCTTAGTTGTCTTTTACAACACCCACGAGCAAGATTAGGGGATAGTAAATTATATTTTCCGTGTGGTGACGGAGTAAGAATACTATTCACCACCCCATATCTTACCCGTGGGTGATCGTACGGGACGACTAAGAGATATAAAACGCATATAACATCTGTGCGAGAGAAGGAAAACTCGAAACAAAACCCTATACCAACACGTCTGACCAGCGCGGTGTAGTAGGTTAATTTCCCTCCCATTACGGAGGAGGCCCGAGCCCAACAGTGGGACATTTATGGGCTATGATGATGATGAAATTATATTACTCCATCACCAAATGGAAAGATTCTAGTAGACATTGGGGTGATGTCTTTAATAAATATATCAACGTCATCATGTTTTTGCTTATACTTTATACCCACTGCTTGATGGCCTATATTTAGCGTTGTCGACCCTAACTACCAAAGAGCTTAATCCGCCATTTTGCCTTCTAAAAAATAAAAACGCAACATCACTCACCATCAAACTCCACAATTCTGGTGAACTCGGTACCCAATACTTTCTCTAGTCCTTCAATAAGACCACTACCAACCAAGAACACTTCAGGCTTATCGTTCAAAGCCACAATACTGTATTTCATTTGAGAGTTATAGCAGATAGCACGATTCGCAATCAAAGTCCACGGAGTCGTCGTCCAGATGATAGCAGATACACGCTTACTAGAAGAATATTAAAATCAACTTGAGTGATAATTTTATTTCAGTTCAGTTTAATTTCATTCATTTTCATTTCATTCATTCTCCTGCTCTTATGGAGGCCATACACGCTAGGTTATGCATGATGGTTTTAACAGTGCATGCATAACCGACAGGCATGCCCTAGCGTGTGTGTGATAAAACTGTACAGTATCTTATGCATATATCTTATGTATATCTTTGCATGTACATGCAACAGAGTAAATATCAAAATTGATATTTTTGCCGCTCGGTTATGTTTGCGCGCGAACATAACCGAGCGTGTGTGGCGGTCCGGCGAGCTTGCCTGACACAGTTCTCTGTTTTTAATTGTTGTACTACGTAGTTCAACTGTGAAGTAGGCATCCTACACATACCGTCACGTAGCTCAACTGAGATTTAATGGCAAAACTGTGCATGCAAACCCTAACGTGTATGTGTAATATGAAACTCGGTTATGCCTGTCGGTTATGCATGCACAGTTAAAACCATCATGCAAAACCTAGCGTGTATGGCCTCCATTATGCCAGTTACTTGGGATCGATGTTTTTTTTTTTGTGTGTGTCTTAGTTGTTAGCCTCAGATGGCTATGACAACTTTACCCGGACTGTGGGTGAGCGCTGAGGGCTCTCAACCCGTTACTTGGGATCGATGCTATATGTACTCGTACATATTGCAGAAGTTATCGTCAATAGTTTTATGTCCCGCTTTTTTTTTTCTTGCGGTGGACTATGGATTTAGTCGCGCCACGCCAAATCGGTCTGGGGCGACGGAAGAGGCGGCACGCAACTCCATAGACCCACCCTGCAAGCACCTCTGTTCATTGTGCGAGCGGGCCACCGGTACCCAATCTTTGTCTTCGGTAGTTTTTTTTTTATGACCCGCCTGCCCGACGTAAAAATCTCCTTGGGAATGCAATTGATCAAAGAAGTGGAATTGGCCCAGGTCGATATAAAACTCTTAGTCGTCTTTTACGACATCCACGAGCAAAGTAAGGATTGGTAGTATCCTTGACCTACCACACCGCGCTAATTACATGGCTTGGTACAGGCCTTTATTTCGAGTTCTCCTTGTCTTGCATAGTCGCCTTTTACTATGTCGTCTTTTATGATAGCTACGGGTGAGAACCCTGTCTTACCCAGCACTTTCCTTTTTTTGCCAAGCTATGATCTGATACACCCCGCCCGATCCATCCAGGGCGACGGAAGTGACGTGCAGCCCCATAACCCAATTCATCGCCATCCTGATCCCTCCTCATCGCCTTTGGACCGACCACTGGTGCCGCTTCTTTAACACCCGTGGCCGAACCGACTCAGCACTTACCTGGGCATATTATAGCCCAACTACAATTACCATGACAATTGTCAAGCGTACCTATCGATTACGACATTTATCCTTCTATTATCCCTCATTTGTGGTGAAGCAGGTGGATTATCTGATGGATGGATGAAATAAAATACATACCCATTGACAGCATTCTGTATAACATCAGGTAATTTACTTATAGGAAATGTCACATAAACTTCTTTGCTTTTGTACTGTGGATCATATTCCAATTCGGCCTCTGCTAACGCCGTCCTATAAAAATGTCACATAATATATTAACATACATATCATCACGCCATATCCCTTGCAGGGTAGGCAGAGAGAACAGTGCCAGAGAACTCTATCTCTGCATACTTCACTCGCTTCCTCAACATTCATAATTCTCTTCATACACGCTCGCCGGTTTCGGAGACTCTTGACTCCACCTTCCTTCAGTACATGACCGATCTGGTCTAGGTAGGTTAGTCTCGGTCTCCCTCGGTACCTACATCCTTCCACTTTCGCATTGTATATCTTCTTAACCAGACGTTCGTTCGGCATTCTTTCCACATGTCCGAACCATCGGAGCATTCCCTTTCGCATCTTTACACCAATACTCTCTTTCATACCTACTCGCTCTCTTAAGTCGTCGTTGCGAATGCGGTCGGTCAGCCTAACTCCACAGATTTTCTGCAGAGATCACATTTTGACCACATTAATTTTACTTTCATACTCTTTTCTGCATACCCAACTCTCGCTTCCATACAGTAATGTTGGGACAAGCACTGCGTTATGTATTGCTACACGTGCCTTCTGGCTGAGGAGGCATGAATACCTTGGTGATGCATGTAATCTTACTTACTTTGATGATGGTGACCAGTATACAGGTTTTAATGCACGATATATCAATTTTGATTTAAACATCTTATAAAATTGATGCAATTGATTCTGTAAGTAGCTTTTCTTCAAGGTCAAATAGCACTGGTTATCCCAATCTGCCATAACACCCCATTGTTTAAATGCTTCTTTTTGTCTATCAACTGTATCCAACGCAAAAGTTCTTGCTATTTCTCTAACCTCAATCGGATTTGTTATTTGTTTTTTAGTCTTTTTAGCTTTTTGTAAAGCTTTCAGTTCTATTGGCAATCCATGGCAATCCCATCCCGGGATATAATGTACTTTATTACCCTGCAATACTTGACTGCGGTTGTTAATATCTTTAATTATCTGTGAAATAATATGCAACATTTCAAGTCGATTTTTTTAAAGTTTAAGTATTGATATCCTAATAAGAAAGAGGTAGTAAGTATAAATAGTCTAATTGCCATATGCTATAATTTATATACTTTATTTCTTTTTAATATATACATACAAATGTAAAGCTTGGCAAGAGAAAATTCACTCTTACAATATAGCTTAATTTAAAATTATATTAAGGATATTATATCTAGGACTTAGAAGCCTGAGATTTTTGTATATATAAAAAAAAAATTGATGATATATTTGATTCTTATCCAAGTTCCTAAATTAAAAGTAATTATATTGTTTTGATTATAGTGTTAAGATTTCTTTTTACATTTACAGTATTAAATACCTTCCCTTAGTAATTGGGATGTTGTATTTTCTTTAATTTGATACTACAGAGTTAGTTGGGTTTCTAGCTTTTTACAAAATGACAAAACGATTTCTAAGAATTTTAATGATGAGTACCTTCAAGTACTATGAGTACTTAAATTATTGGTGTACATAGATTCATAATTAGTGAAAGCATTTACAAAATTGTAATAGTTCCAGGAATTATGTATTATATTAAAAACTACAAGTTTTAAATCTTTATACAATTAATATATATAAAGTACAGAATACATTTTTTACCTTATTCACAGCATGCCCCATATGCAAATCGCCATTTGCATAAGGTGGACCATCATGAAGGATAAATTCTGGCCCTTTTAAATGTTCCCTTTGCCAATTATAAAGCTCAGCAAATTGGGCAGTCTTCGAAATATAATATGTAACAAAAATTACGAAACTATTTACATATTCGAGTAACTTTTATGAATTAAAAGATAGATTATATAATTGATTTTATAAATGAATGAATGTGAAACTCTTTGTGTTAATTTACCTTCTGAATTTGTTCTTTTATAGCATTATTGGAACGAGTCGGAAAATTTGTTTTCGGAGAGATAATTGTATGAGAATATGTTTTTGTTTTCAGTACATGAGTATTTTTTGTGCGTATTTGGTTATTAGAAATCCATATTTTAGCATTTCTTCTGAAATTGAAGCTTAAAATATTTTTATTAGTAAACATTTTATAGGTTATTACTTCCACAGCTGAGCTTGACATTTGAGTAATTTATAAATTTTATAATTTGACATGTTACTGTGGTAACTGTCCACAGTTCTAACTATAGGACTTACCCGTGGGACTCTTACCCGTGGGTAAGATATCCTATAGTTTTAATACCTATATCGTTTTTATAACTTTTCTATATTTATCTAATAGTGTTATTTCACCTGGAAAAAAAAACATATTTCTCAAATTTTCTATATTCAATGTTCAAGTATTCAACGTAATCTTCTTGTCGTTACATCTTCACTTGTTCCATGGTAGTACTTATTACTTCCATGGTTTAGAGCAATAACTAAAAAAATTGGGTTATGTTTATGGTACTTTTTTACTCTGTGCTTTCATAATGTTACGTAGATTTTCCTTGCTCTATGATGTGCCTTTCCAAAAAAACAACACACATGTTCTGCATTGTTTGTTTTTAACTTTAATTATTAATAATCACCCTTTTATAATCGACTGTTGTTAAAACCTTATCAGAATGGTAAAACGTAATTTTGTATAACTTCGTAATTTGTGCTACTAAAATCCTTGTATAGGTTTAGTAATAATAGTAACCTAATTTCAGCCGAAGACGAAAAAGAAATTCATAGATCGCAAAAAAGCCGTGACTTTTAACCTGGTACACCGATCGCAAAGAGATCCATTAGTCGCCGATGAGACTGCTCCGCAACGTGTACTAGTACCAGTTAATGCTAATATTCCAGTAAAGAAAGAAAATCAACCTGTATGTATTTATGTTTTAATTCTAATTATCTAAAATGACCATACGACCTGTTCTTGACGGGACACTCCGTTTTCAGGCTGTCTATATCGTTGTCCCAAGCCAAATCAAAAGTGTCCCGTTTTGATCTCCTGACTACCACTTATATCAACATTATAAAATGTCTGTCAGGTGTCTGATGGCAGCCTTTATCTATGAAAATTATTTATGATGCCTTAATCATGCTTCTTTTGCTTGCATCAAGTAATAAGAATGGGTTCAGAACACTAGATGTCGCCGCCATTGTGACGTCGAAGGTGACCACGGGGTCAGTAAAGAGTGCGGGGAAGGCGCTCAGCTGTTATGCACCTCCACCGCACTCGCGACCACTCGCCGATCAACCTCCACAATGCATACGCATACTTTCATTGTTTATATTTGCCTATTTTAATATACTAATTTTTATCGAGCGAGTCACTATTTATTTCTATGTTCCATTATCGAACACTGGATGCCGTTCAGTTTAAAGGTCTAGGTTGATTTGCAGAGCAAATTAAATTAAGAGCAAAAAAAAAACCCTTGTTCAATCTAAAGTTATCAGAAATTCTAGGGCTGACACCCAAATTCGAAACAAATCCCTACCGACACATCTGCTTGGCGTGGTATAGTCGCCGCCAAAACAAAGAAAGAGCGTGTTATAGTAGGTCAATTTCCCACCCATTATGGAGGAGGCTTGAGCCCAAAAGTGTGACATATATGAGCTGAGATGGAAAATATGTTTCATAAGCTTTATAAGACTTATATTTCCTGATTCTAAAAGTGTCTTACAGACACTTCATAGGTATCCATTTAGTATTAATATAACATATAGAATTATCCGTGTGGAGACGGAGTAAAAATACAATTCACCATCCCCTATCTTACATGCGGGTGATCGTGAGAGACGACCACGGGATATAAAAAGCATATAACATCTATGCAAGAGAAGGAAAACTCGAAACAAAACCCTATACCAACACGTCTGACCAGCGCAGCGTAGTAGGTTAATTTCCCTCCCATTACGGAGGAGGCCCGAGCCCGATAGTGGGACATATAAGGGCGGTGCTGATGATGATGAATAAAATAATATTTCCTTTAAATATTGACATTATTTGCTTAGATTTACGATATATCATTTCTTTGAAGATCAGGTGAATCATCAGCCTAATATTTTCTTAAATAGAACTCTCAAAATTTTCTACTAACTCATTATCATTCTCCTACTCTTATTACTTGGGGTTGATACAGTATGTACTCTTCTTTCATAATATATATTGTAAAAGTAAATTGGCAATAGTTTTAAGACTGGCCGTCTGCCAGACGTCAACCCGCCTTAGAAATGTAATTGTTGACCAAACGGCATCAGATGGAGTTTGTCCAGGTCGTTATAATGCTCTAATGGCCGGTTTCTGAGGTACTTTTAACTGAAGTTTAAACGTTTGATAGCGCTATCGATTCAATAACTCGTCGAATTGCGTTTCTGAACACACCATCATACAACAAACTTCAGTTAAGCTTGGTTTAACTTAACTGTCCAAAAAGGAGCGTTTATCGGTTCGATAAGTATTGTTTGACGTTAGAACTAAACTAAAAACACTTTGTAATTTTTGTTTATTTAAATTTGGAGTTCCACTTTGTACATACATCTAACGTAATAATAGCTATAATTATAATTGGTTATTTATTGGTATGTACCAAGTAGTTCATCGAACTTATACAGAAATTTAGGAGACTATTGTTAATAAGTGCATATCTCGAAACCAAAGGAATCGCAAAAATGCATTCGAAATGTTTACGAATAAAGAATTCAAAAGTGAGATACTGCTTTAACAAAGGCACTGTGATATATCTTTTTGCAAAAAACTAAACTAAAACTAACGGTGCATTAGCTCCAGATGCTAATAATAAATTTACTTTGTCAGTGTTGGAACAAATTTTTATTGCCCCATCTATCTTATTGTTGTCGATAATGCCACTAAATTCTATGTATACTTCTCACTTTCAGTAAAATATTTTCTACGCTTGTTAGATTTAATTATTATTTAATAAATAACTAGGTGCAAACGAAACTAAAATACCACCCGCTTTCAAATCCACGCAGACAAACAAAACGAAGTATTTTTTTAAATTTAACGTATTGATTTGACAACGTTGTCGCTCGTTAATACAGCCGTTAAAATATTATGAATTATCTTGTTTTATAACTAGAATAATTTCAATTCACATATTTACTTTCGAAAATATATGTGTGTTAATTATATTTGGTAATAATGACAATATAAAACGAAAAAATCAATTGTAAACTCGATCTTGTGAAGAGATCCATCTAGCGACCATTTAAGAAACTGGTTATCGGTTTCATAGTTATCTGACAGCATGTCGGGTATTCAGAAACGCAGTGACAGTTATCGAGCGTTTATCTTACGTTTAACTTTATTGAACCAATAGCTATTGATAGTTTAACTGAGAGACTCAGAAACCGGCCATTAGTCTTCTTTTGCGACATCTACTAGCAAAGTAAGGGTTAGTAGTATTCCACAGAGCTTTCTTTAAATTTTCTATTAAGTAATTCCATTCTTTATGTTTTCAGGAACTAACTCCAGAGCAGCGTAGAGAACAACAAGTAAAATATGGCATATATTTTGATGATGATTACAATTATCTTCAACATCTTAAAGATACCAGAGAAGTTACCTTAGTTGTGCAACCTGTGAGTCTACTTAATATAATTTGTAATCTTACTATTATTTCAAGACCTATCTCATCATTCTGCTCTTATCCCAATTACTTAGGGTTGATGCAATATGTACTCTGCTTCCATGGTTCATATTACAAAAGTTATTGGTAAAAATTGCTTGTTATCAACTCTGCTTAGGAATATAATTATTAAACAAATGGTATCAGGTGGAGAAGGTTCGAGTGGATATAAAGCTCTTAGTCGTCTTTTACAACATACATGAGCAAAGTAAGGGTGGTAATTCTTAGCCGCTACTGTAGAGTAATTTTCTTGATTTATCTATACATCTATAAATCTTCTGTAGGTATTTTTATAACTGAACAAAAATGAAAATTTCATCAAAATTGATTTAGCCATTTAGGAGAACTAAATGGCTAAATCAATTTTGATGAAATTTTTGTGTGTTTATGTGTAACATTGTTAGAATTAACAATTAAACTTGGTAGGTAATGCAGTGATCAACTGCAAGGAATTCTAGTTTTAATTAAACAAACTGTTGTGTTTCTATTTATCTACTAATTCTATTTTTATTTTATTTATATAAACATCACAAAATGATAGCCAAATGCAATTTAAAATCCTATTTCAGAAACCTATTCACAAAAGAAAAGAGAAATCAGTTGATGAAGAAGGTGATGCACAAAACATTCCATTGAATGAATCCCTGACGTTACCTAGTTCAGTTTTCGCTTCGGAGGTTGAAGAAGATGTTGGTTTGCTGAATAAGGCAGCTCCGCAAGGTATTTATAGCATAAAATGTTTACCTTAACTCTATATTGTACTTATGGGGTAACAAGAACAGATATTCGCTGTGGACGTAACTCTAAAAGTTACTGTTATAAGTTGTCCAGGAGTGTGCTGCTTTCTGGGCTGGCCACCGAGGAAAGGAATCGGTACCAGTGGACAACCCTTCGGCGATAGAATGGGAATACGATAGGTTATGAGGCTACACGCCGCCCTTTCGGCCTAGATGAATTGGACAGAGGTTTGTTCAAACCATGCCAAAAATTCCCCTCATATAGTGACTTACACTCAATGATCCAGTAAACCTGATATAACTATTTATTTTGAGTTTAGGTTTCATGATGTATGGTTTGTCATAATCTACTGGTTTAACTTCTTGCAGCACTGTGTGGTTAATTTCATTAACTGTAGAAAAAGCCCATTTGGCTATTGATAATACTGACAGCAGTCAGGCTAGCAACGTAGTGCCTGATTTTCAGCGTCTCAAAAAATGGATTTGGCACAACTAAAGCAATTTAGTCTGTTATTTCTACAACTTTTAGCTGAAATCCTCATCCTTAAAACCTTAATACATCCATACATTAATAGACTTAAGATTGGCTTAATATAATTATTTCAATGGCTTTTAAGAAATATACATAATTTTATTTATGTTTATTTGGACCAGCTTAATGATTTCTGATGTTTACACAAGTATTACATATTTGAATTAAAATATTTTTCGGATTTTATCGAACCAAGCGGACAGTTTTCCTCTTCCAGAACTGTCCTCCTATGACCATCATCACGGTAAAGTGTTGGAAATGACGTGAAAACAAATACAAGTGCTGTAAAATCCGTAAAATAATTTTAATATCAAAATAATATTATTATATTAACACAATGATAATTTGACTATGTCTAATGATATTTAATGCTATTTTTAGCGCTGTAAACCATTCGATTTTCCGTATGATGATGTAATATGCAATTTACCACCCCCTTGGGCGATCATAAGAGACAATTAAGGGATATAAAATCTTTGCAAGAGAAGGAAATCTCGAAAAACAACCCTATAACAACACGTCTGACCAGCATGTAGTAGGCCAATTTCCCTCCCATTATGGAGGAGTTTGAGCCTAATAATGGGGATATATGAGCTGAGATGATGATAATGAAAGCATTCGAAATCTATATATGAACAAATATTTTTATGTCATATTTATAATCTAGTTTTTGCATAGTATTATTTGTAAGTCTTACGTAAAGCTGAATAGGTTAATGATTTTCCAGGTTTATGTCTTGACTTGGACCCCGAGGTCATTGCCGCATTAGATGAAGACTTCGATTTCGATGACCCCAATAATGAACTTGAAGACAACTTTATTGAACTTGCAATGGGCGAAGGTAAGATAAGACTTAAAAATTCCATTTTAAAGAACTTTATAAGTTATCAATATTTTGCATTGTAACTGCTCAAAGAGGAGTGATTTAATCAAAATATAAAAAAATGCTAAAGGAGATTTTCAATTAGAAATCTCATGGTGACCTTGAATATGACCTTGAACAATTTCAAGGTTATTTCTAGGTTAAATTAATTTTTTAGATGTATGTTTTTAAAACAACCTTTTTTTTTCTATTCTCCTGATTATCCCTTAGCCATTTTTTATAATTACACTAAACAATAAAGAAATAAGACATGCTTGTACTCCACATATATTGATGTACGATAGAAGGATATCTGTCTAATCACATCTTTTCTTTTCAAGGTGGCGATGATGATAATGAGGAGGATTACGATGAAGATGATAATGGAAGTGAATCGGACGGTGATCATTCCGATAAGGCTTTTGCATCAGACTTGGATTCTGATGACGACAGTGATTCACAGGTAATTTTTTTTCCGCTTATACTTGTAATATTATAACTCATTTCTCAACTTAATAATAACTAGTCTTGCCATAAATACAGTAACAAAGAAAAAAAATGTATTGCAAATAATATTTATTACTTTAACAGTGTGTTAGTTTAATACATAAATATAAAACAATTTAAAATATAAAAAGCTTATTCGAAGTGCTCTCCATTGGCTGCAATACAGTCCTTTAAACATTGAGGCCAGTTGTAAATAGAAGCACGCACTCTTTCCATGAGAAAATTCTTCACTGCCAATCGCATGGATTGTTTTAGGGACTCCAAATTATCATGGCGTTTAGTGCAAGCCGTACACTCTAAAACTGACTATAAATCATAAACCAGTGGATTAAGATCGGGACTAGACAACGCCCAGTCTTCAGCTCTGATGAAGTCCGAAACATTCGTTTCCAATCAATATTGCGTAGGCCGAGCGTTATGACCTGGCGCCGACTTTTGCTGGAAGGATCATTCTTGGTTTTTGAACATGGTGTTGTTAAAGGGCTTCACTATTTTCTCAAGAATGGTATCTTGATACACTTGTTGCAGATGGTTTGATACCTTTTTCACAAAAGTATGGCTCAGTCACTCCTTCATAGCTAATATCCCACCAAACTATCACTCAAGTCGGATAATGCCCACGTTGCACTCTATCAACTAATTGGGAAGCTTCCATAGAGCTTTGGGCTTAAATACGGTCATTTTGTATGTTAAAATGTTACTCAATTGTAAGAAGTTTCTCATCCTTAAACAATTTTTTTCTGTGACCTCCCTTTGCGTACCGCTTCATTAGTTGCTTGGATTTTACCACCCTATTCCTTTTTAAATTATCAGTTAAGAAATGACCAGTACGTCTCTTATAGGCTGCAAGTCCTAGGTCATCTTTTAAAATACGCCACATGGTTCTAAGTGCTATCTTCATCTCCCGAGATAAAACCTTTTACTTTCGGACAGGATTTCTTGGAATTCTTGCACTTTCTGCTTTGATCACCTTTTTCGTACGAACACTACGTAGACGGCCAGATCTTTTTCTGTCACAGAGGAGGTCTCATTGTGCCTATTAATAGCCCGATACATAAACATTTTACTAATACCAAGCATATGGAGAGTTTTAGAAATTGCATTTGGCACCATACATACTTCGTGTAATGCAATCACAGCGATGCCGTTCTCTTTATTATAACCCTACTCCATTTTAATATCGTAAAATATTGTACAATGTATTGGCGCCAAAATGAGAAAACACGATGAAGAATCATATAAAAATGACAGATTCCAAATTCAAATGTAACATTTTGTTTATTTTCAATTGTAACAGTATTTATGGCCAGACTAAGTATATCTATGTTTGGGTTTACATGCTCACCAAACATGACCGCCACACGTGACTATAAAATCGAATGCTTTTCTTTCTACAGGGTGGTCATCCCAAACGTGGAGGTCGAATGCCTTCATGGGAGGCTGGTGATAAAGATGACACAAAATCACGCTTCTCGCAATATTCAATGTCATCGAGCGTTATACGACGTAACCAGGGCTTGACTTTACTGGATAATAGGTTTGAAAAGGTAAGTTTATCATCATCATCATTAATGTTTTGTCCTTCCGCTGTTGGATATAGGACTCCATCGCAACTTTTTATAATGCTAGGACCACGCTGTGGACAGTTCTCTGTCTACAGCCGCAGACCGGTCCGTCCGGGGTAGTACCACACTCTCGCAGAAGATCGACGTCTGAGTAATGACAATGTGCTATTGCGCTTCATTCGGTGAGCGAGAGAGACGGAAGCCCAACTGGGGTAGGTTTGGGGTTTATATTGGTAGGCAACGGCCTAGCTATACCCTTGGTATTGCAAAGGTCCATGGGTGGCAGTAACACTTACCAACAGGTGTGCTGCTTGCTCGTTTGCCACCAGAAGCAATAAAAAAAAATGTGCCTAATCACAACATTGGGCGAGCCGGTTGGCGATCGTATTAAGGTGCTATATGTTTTCCAGAAGAGATCTGTTGCTCTTAGCCATTTATTTCTACTTCCATATGCAAGTAAGGGGTACCAGTGTCTCATCTCACGGAAGCAGTACTGCTTCCTTGATATGTGGTCCTGTTCAATGTTTCTGAAACGTCTATGTTTTAATAAAAAAAAACATTGATGTTCACTATTGCAAAATATTGATGTATCAATGTTATTTTATATGATGTTTTTTTCCTGCCATCTATTTGAAATTTTTGATTGTTTTAACAGAGTTTGCGAGATACTGTGACCACTAGAATCAATGACTTGTACGCTAGTTATTCCTTATATATTATTAGTATAAATAATTACGTAAAATAACCACACGGACTTCACTAAATATTTATTTAACTTTACATATCATCACGCCATATCCCTTGCATGGTAGGCAGAAAGAACAGAGTGCCAGAGAACTCTATCCTTGCATAATTCACTCGCTTCCTCAACATTCATAATTCTCTACATACACGCTCGCCGGTTTAGGAGACTCTTGACTCCACCTTTCTTCAGTGCATGACCGATCTGGTCTAGGTAGGTGAGTCTCGGTCTCCCCCGGTACCTACGTCCTACATCCTTCCACTTTCGCATTGTATATCTTCTTAACCAGACGTTCGTTCGGCATTCTTTCCACATGTCCGAACCATCGGAGCATTCCCTTTCGCATCTTTACACCAATACTCTCTGCCACTCACCAATACTCTGTTCTCTCTGCCTACCCTGCAAGGAATATGGCGTGATGATATGTATGTATGTATTTAACTTTACTAAATAAAATAAATTGATGTTAAATGCAATTTTATTTCTTCTACTCTTACATTTTCCTTATTCTGAAGACTTAATAATAAATATAACTTGCATTTTAAATTAAATTTACGATTATTTATACCAATCATCAAAAAAAAACATCGATGTTCCGATACATTGATGTTTTTAGACCGATGTTTTTTTTTTACATCGATGTTCTTGTTCTCGAAATTTGCATCCCTAGCCCCTACGCTGGTCAACTACCAGTGTAATGCCCACAGTGATCCAGTTTAATGGCGATGAAGAGAAAACAGGTGGACGCCACGCCGCTCCTCTCTCCCTCCTGTCCCTGCCAAAACAATACCCTCCCAAAAAAGACATCGATATCCAATATTTAAGACTTGCCAATTCTGAGGCACTAACTGTCATACTTCCCAGACTAGTCAGCGATTGCAACTGGTGTTATAAGTTTACCAGGACAGTGCTGCTATGCATTTTTTAAGTAATCTCTCATTTGCTTTTCATGATTATGGTAACGAATTGTTAAAGCAAGGGATAAAGATACATTGTATTTTTAAACCATCACCAATAGTGAACTAGTGGCAGTTTAGACTTTAAAAAAAGGCTAAAAATACAAAATTATTAATGTCTAGATGTTTGCTGAATATGATGATACGGAAGTGGGTGCTCTTGACCTTGAGGAGATTGAGGGCTTCATGCCGGAGACTCACGACATGCTGCTCAGAGCCGCTGAAGATTTCGAAGAATCACGAAGGCGTTACCAACTTGATAAGGAGAAAGAAATTGCTAAGTAAGTTTCAAAGTTAGCTGTAGACAGTCGACACAGGGTCCTTCTATCAAAACTACCATCATATAGAATCTGCGAGGGACTCTAATGCTGCTGGTCGGATTATAAAATTTTTTCTCAATGATTCCTGCTCTGAAGCCATGACCATTAATGCTGATATACCACAGAGCACGGTGCTCTCCCCTAAGTTGTTTGTCTTCCATATCACGCTGAGACAAACCACAAGTTTGTCTTCATATGGAGTACTGATCAAATCTCGGAGCAGACGCGCCTAAATATTAACTAGACCCATCCATCCATCCATCAGCCTGTAAACGTCCACTGTTGGACATAGGCCTCCCCACGAGAATGCCATCTATAACGGTCCTGTGCCACCTGCATCCAGCGGTTTCCTGCGACCTTGATGAGGTCATCAGTCCACCGAGTGGGGGGTCGTCCTACGCTGCGTCGTCCGATTCGTGGTCGCCACTCGAGAACCTTTTTTCCCCAACGGTTGTCGGTTCGTCGAGCGATGTGGCCTGCCCATTGCCACTTCAACGTGCTAATCCTTAGGGCTATGTCGGTTACACCCGTTCTTCTACGGATTTCCGTATTTCGGATTTTATCACGTAGAGAAATACCGAGCATAGCCCTCTCCATAGCACGCTGAGCGACTTTGAGCCTTGTTATGAGGCCGACATTTAGAGACCACGTTTCAGTGCCGTAAGTCATCGCTGGTAACACACACTGGTTATAAACCTTTGTTTTCAGACACTGCGGAATATTAGACGAGAAGATCCTCCTAAGTTTCCCGAACGCTGCCCAGCCGAGTTGGATTCGTCGGTTGACCTCTTTCTCGAAATTGGATCTACCTAATTGAACTGTTTGTCCTAGGTAAACATAGTGATCGACAACTTCGAGAATCGCATTCCCAACCAGGACCGGTACAGAAATGACATGGGCATTAGACATGATTTTCGTCTTGTCCATGTTCATTTGCAGCCCTACTAGTTGGGAGACCTTGCTGAGGTCATTGAGCATGGTGCTAAGGTCCTCCAGGGATTCTGCCATGACTACGATATCATCTGCGAATCGAAGGTGAGTGATGTATTCGCCATTGATGTTGATGCCGAGTCCGGTCCAGTCTAAGAGCTTGAAGACATCTTCCAGCGCAGTGGTGAACAGTTTCGGAGAGATAACGTCTCCCTGTCTCACGCCTTTCTGCAGCTGGATCGGTTTCGTACTCTTATCTGGATGCGGACTGACATAGTAGCGTCTTTATACAAACACTTCAGCACTTCGATATATCGATAGTCAATTTGGCACCTCTGAAGGGACTGCAGCACTGCCCAAGTTTCGACAGAATCAAAGGCTTTCTCATAGTCCACAAACGCTAGACACAGAGGCCGATTATACTCCTCGGTCTTCTGTATAATCTGGCGTAGCGTGTGGATGTGGTCTATGGTACTATAACCTTTTCGGAAACCGGCTTGTTCGGGCGGCTGGAAGTCGTCTAGCTTGCGCGCGAGTCGGTTCGTAATGACTCTTGAAAACAATTTGTACACGTGGCTCAGGAGTGAGATGGGTCTGTAATTCTTTAAGAGCGTTTTATCGCCCTTCTTGAAAAACAGCACCACCACACTCCTGGTCCACGACTCTGGAACGTCGCCCCCGAGAATGACAGAATAGGCATGACGACAGTATAAAAAAATCGATGCTTTAATGATTTTAGGGGAAAATACATGTCAAAAAAATTTAAAACGCTAGTTGAGATTTATTTAAATACTTGAGATTATTAAGATTTTCAATAAATTAAAACATTAAAATACTGCATTCGGCCATTTTGACTGAAACACCAATCACAGCGTATTACGTCACGTTTAGGTAAACTACTCTGTATGTTGTTCTCACTGTTCTCAGTACTACTGATTACGCATTTGGATTGATTTTTTATTTGTTTACGTGTGATTTACCGAATCCACTCGATTATTACAATGGAACCAAGCTTTATTAAAGCAAACAGCTCAAATTTGCCCAGGATTGATGTATTGATGTTGAGCGATTTCCTCGCTACAAATAAAGAATTTTGTTCGTCTGAGTTTAGAAACATAAAAACTTCCTTGTAAGTAAATTTTTGTTTATCTTTACTACCATGTATCTAGTAACCTAATCTCTAGTACTAACTTAGATATAATCTAACTCGTTTTGAATTGATGTGAGTTTATTTTATTTTCATAGCTTATTTTTACATTAAACTTGTCATTGTTTATTCTTGAGGTTAGCTGCCTCACAGCTTGTAAGTTGTTACTTTAGAGTTAATAAAACGAGTAAATATCTATAAATATAAAGCATCTACTAGTGCTGGTAGTACTTTTCCTCATAGTAAACACCTAATATCTGATAAATCACCAAATTAATGTGTATGTATTTGTTCTAAGTAATTTCTATTATTTCAGGTCTTCAAGACCGTCATATGGGGACGATGCAATTAGTTATGTACAACTAAAACGGGAAGGAAGTATCTGTACAGTAAAATGCAAGATTTGCCCAGAGCATAAAGTCCATGCAAAACTATATGCTGTTACATTGATGGTTGATGAAGATGAAGAAAATATAATATCTATTGAATGCCATGATTGTGTTGCTGCTCAGGGCGGATGTAAGCATGCCATAGCGCTGCTTATGTGGGTCCATAGACGAAGTGAAGAACCTTCATGCACAGAAGTTCAATGTTACTGGCGGAAATCAAAGCTGTCAAGAGTTGGCACTACCTTGAAATTTATATCTGCAAAAGATCTATCTAAAGGTAGCCCTATAGTGCCTCCTAACACTACAGTTATTGAAAAATTTTTAAAAGAAGGAAAAAAGAGAAATCTTGACAACTGCGAACTAATAAAATATCAAAAAGATTATAGTTGTAATGAACTACCAAGCGTCTCAATGCATCAACTTGTGCTTAAATATAAAGAAAAGTGTTGCGACTTATTTTTAAGTAAATTGAATTTGACAGTTGATCATATTAAAAAAATTGAAACTGAAACCAGGGGCCAGTTCAAAAATTATCTTTGGTATGAACTGAGGTACGGCAGAGTAACAGCTTCTAGAGCTTATGAAGTGAGTCGATGCCACACCAATGATGGGACTCTAATTTCAACTATCATGGGAGGGAAGATACCAGAGACACCAGCAATGAAACGGGGTAAATATTTAGAAAATGAAGTGCGAGAAATAGTTAGCAAGAAACTAGGGGAAAAAATCAAGAATAGTGGACTGTTCATATCTCAAAAACATCCAATGTTAGCAGGTTCCCCTGATGGAATATGTCATGATAGCATTGTGGAAATAAAATGCCCTATAAATTACAAGACTTATTTTAATTATATAAAAAATGGACAACCCAGCAAGAAATGCTTTGCTCAAATTCAAATGCAAATGTACCTAAGTGGTCTAAATAAGTGTTACTTTTGTGTTGCAGACCCAAATTTTACTGACAATAAAAATGTTGAAATTTTATGTATAACTTTTGATGAGCAATTTATGTCAGGCTTTCTTGAAAATATTACAAAATTTTGGAAAACCCATATATATCCATTGTTATATGAAAGTATACAATAGAAAATAAAAATGCAAAAATTTCATTTGTATTTTATTTAATAAGAGAATCTTGTATATTAATCAAACCACAAGCTATAGTTATAACATCATCAAGAACTTTAACCAAACTTAAATTAAGACAGGCATGTGGTTTTAACATGTTGAATTCACGTAACCGTCTTATCACCCGCTCAACGTGAATTCTTAAGCTAGCTATTTGTTTAGTTTCTTTAGCTTCAGCTTTAGTAAACTTACTTCCAGATACAACACTCGGAGGCCGTACTAATAACACACCCATTTTTCTTAAATATACTTCCACATGTTTAAATCCTCTATCTGCCATGACCCACATATTGGGTTGCAAACATTGTGAGAAATCAGAAGTTTCAACAATGCATGTGTCTGTTATACGGCCTCCATAACCATTTGAAATATAATTTACCAAACCATTAGGTGTACATGATATAAGGTACTTAATAGTATTGGCTTTCTTGTAATCAGACCAGGAAAGAGCTTGATTTAAAGCCTTTGAAGGCTTTTGTACTTCAATCTCTAAACAATCTATAATACAAGTCACATTATGGTATTTATGCCTAAAAGCCATAGGTAAATTTTTTTTTATTAATTCCTTATCTAATGATACAATAAAAGGGCGTATCACACTTGCTATAATAGGTATGTTTTTAAAAAAAATTTTGCTTGGATAAGTTTTATCAATGCCAAAGTCATCGGCTAGTTCACGGAATGAACTATTTAATCTAATCTTTTTTAGACATAGTAAAATATGATTACATGGTATATTTGTCTGTTCTTGAATTAATTTAACTAAATAATAACAATCTATAGGAATGCCAATATAAGAACGGGGGTTTTTTTTAATTTTAATTAAAGTACACTCTAAAGCTGTTAAATTTTCTCTCCTTTTGTCATCCTCAATCATCTCACTACAGTCTGATGTGGACTCCATTTGAAAAGATTTTACAGGTGATGATTCTGTGTGAGTTACAGAGGGAGTATAAGAAGAATCACTATCTGATTGTTCTTTTTTTTTAACTATTTTACTTAAATATGGTCTTGATGGGCTTCTATTTACACCATAATGCTTAATTTTAAATGGTGATGTAGAGACAGAATGTAGAAATGGCTTCAAAGGTGATGTCATCTGATGTACTATACTGAATTCTGTTTGGTTAGCTTTACTTCTGAATGTTTTACATATGTGTACTTGAATGGATTTATCCGACACTCTTGTTGTTAATTGGGAAATTTCTTCTACATTCTGCTGAACTGTAAAATTAATGTTTTTGGTATATAAGTGCAATGAACACAAATAAGAGATTACTAGGTCACAGAAAACTCTATGTAGTTTTGAGTATACCAGCAATGTATCTATGTAATAATATTGAGAATAAAATTAACTTTTCATTAATATATTCTAATAAGTTAGTAAATATATACCTGAACTACCAGATGCAATTTCTTCAGAACTCAATTGTTCTGTAACTAAACTTTTTTCTTCAAATTCCCTTTTACACTCTTCAGAAACCATCATCCTTCGTTTTTTAGTTATAAAGGGTCGCTCTGTTGCGTCAGATATACGTGTTCTCCTGTCTGGTTGGCATAAAAATTTATGGGGCATACATCCTGGTTTCATACGTACTTGTGATACTGACCCCATCACATGATACTGCATATAATTTTCCATATCATTTGGCAACTGAAAAAGTAAACAATTAAAATTGATAATAAGAATGAAGACCAAAACAAACATAATTTCAAAAATATCGTTATATCAATATATTGCAACTATTTCACGCCAAACAAACATTTTATGTTTAGAACTTATCAATATATGATAAAATACTCACATCAAAGTGATCTTCACAGAAATAAAGTGGTGAATTTGTAACGACGTCGTTTGGATTTCGCCGTGCGAGCTTTAACCACTTAACTCTCATTATTTTCTTGTTAGGAACATGTACAAATACTTTGTTGGGGGTTTTTATTGATGTATTTTTGCACTGAGGTACTGCACACCACTTATAAACTTTGGAATTCATTTTTATCACAAGAATTAATTTAATGTTTCGCTTAGTTGCTTACTTTCTTCGCTACACATAGACACAAGGACGTGTTTACTTTAACGTGACGTCACAGCCGACGCCATGACACCTGCGAGCTGTTTTCGCGCAATATTTAAAAAATATTAGAAAAATTGTTTTAAACTTCTTTAAACATAAATTTATTACCGAAATAAAGGTTTTTTCGTAATTAGTAAGTGTGTACCCACGTTACGGCAAAGGATTTCAAAATCTTTCGTCACGCCTATTAAACAGCTTCTGTAGGGCTTTTAAAACTGGCTTGCCGCCTGCCCTCAGGAGCTCTGTGGTAATTCCGTCATCTCCCGGTGCCTTTCCGTTCTTTAATTGTTTTAGAGCCATTCTGATCTCGTACAAGCTGACGTCCGGGATTTCTTCGGTATAGTGCCGAGTTAGCTTGGATCTGGGGTCTTGGACCAAGCTGACAACAGGATTCAGGGATGATTTGTACAACTGCCCATAGAACCTTTCGACCTCTCCCAAGATCTCACTCTGGGATGAAATGACAGTACCGTCATCGGTCTTCAGCTTAGTCATTTGGCTCTGCCCAATAGACAAATCTCGTGCGAACACTTTGGAGCCTCGATTTCGCTCTATCGCCTCTTCAATACGCAGTGTATTGAATCGGCGAATATCGCGTCGCATAGATTTAGAGATTTGTCTATTAAGCTGCCTGAGTTCGGACCAATCGGCTGAAGACTGTACCGTCATTTCCTTTCTCCTCTCCATGAGTTGAAGAGTCTGGTCAGAAAGCTTTTTTGTTCTAGTAGCGCGATGGGCCTTAAAGAATTTTGACCCGACCGCGTGGACAGTTTCCACGAACCTGTTGTTCATATCGTTCGAAGATTCGCACTCTTCCAGGCATTGGAAGCGATTATGTAATTCGAGTTGAAAGCTATCGGGGTTCTGGTATTGGACAGGTGTAGGTCGGAGTGTAGACTTCATCAAGCGGGACCGCTCGACTTTCGTACGAAGATTCAATGTGCCTCGAACCATGCGGTGATCACTCCCAGTTTTAATCCTGCTGATCACAGAGACATCATTGAATATTTGTCGTTTGTCCGTCAAGATGAAGTCTATCTCATTTTTAGTGGATCCATCAGGGCTAATCCAGGTCCACTTCCTTTGTGGCCGTTTCTTGAAGAAGGAATTCATCATGAAGAGGCCTTCCTTCTCCAAAAAGTCGGCCAGTTTTTGGCCCCTTTGGTTTCTCTGTCCAAATCCATATTGCCCCACTATCAACTCATCGTCTGTCCTTTTGCCTAGTTTTGCGTTGAAGTCTCCCATAACTACCGTGAAGTGGGTTTTGGACGTGTGGATGGCTTTCGAGATATCCTCGTATAAGGCCTCCACTACGTCGTCGGAGTATGTCGAAGTCGGTGCGTAAACCTGTATGACCTTCAACGAATACCGTTTGGTAATTCTGAGTATAAGGTACGCTACCCTTGTTGACACACTTTCGATCCTCTCCACGTTCTCTACGAGAGACTTACGAACGATAAACCCTACACCGCCTTGGGATGGGTGATCTCCCTCCCGGTAGAAGAGCAAATTTCCAGACCGGAGGATTATCGTGCCCTCCACCTCTCTTCGCACTTCTGATAATCCTACAATGTCCCATCGGATTTTGCTCAATTCCTCTTCCAGTTCGATGACCCTCTCGTCGGTCCTAAGCGTCCGAACGTTGTGTGTTACCAGGGCCAAGGGTCGATTTTTTTGGTAGCCGGATCGCGGCCGGAGATTCCTAGCACCCCCTGCCCCGCCACCAACAGGCCCGCTACCAAAATGAGCCCGTGGAACAGCGGAACTGCCGTGACTGGGGGCCGTGACTTTTTGTGCATTCATATTTATTTTGGGGGGGTAATAATGCCATAATCGCCACGCTTGGCGAGCGGATTGGCGATCGCGGTAGATGTTATTAAGTTTCCCGGGAGATAGCCGCTGCCCAATCTCCCGGTGAGACCCTTAGCCGATTTTTACGACTCCCACGGGCAAGTAAGGGGTGACGACCTTTGTATTCTATTCCCGTCGCCACACGGGCAGACCTAGAGGAACTAGACCCACTTGACTACAAAAACGTGCTGCTAAAATCTTCGATAATCCTAATATCATGGACAGGTGGGCGTCACTGCAGCGGCGGCGAGATTTTGGTTCGCTCTGTGTACTCTACCGGCTGTTTCACGGGGAGTGGTCTGAGGAACTATTTACTTGCTACTACGTACCAGTCCACACGGTAACAGGATTCATCCATTTCGTCTAGAAATGTTATGGTCTGCACGTTTTCAGCTATCATTTCTCGTTCACATACGTGCAAGGATCTGGTATTTAGCTATCTGCTGCTGTTTACCTAGCGCTATGACATATTCTTTGTTGAATGAGGTTTAAGAAGAGCACTCTGTTCAAGGGAAGTAGCGGCTTGGCTGTGCCTCTGTTATTGGTAAGGTACATGAGCCACAGTAACACTTAACCAACAGGAGTGCTGTTATTTCATTTACCACTATAGTCAATACATACATACATACATATCATCACGCCATATCCCTTGCAGGGTAGGCTGAGAGAACAGAGTGCCAGAGAACTCTATCTCTGCATACTTCACTCGCTTCCTCAACATTCATAATTCTCTTCATACACGCTCGCCGGTTTCGGAGACTCTTGACTCCACCTTCCTTCAGTACATGACCGATCTGGTCTAGGTAGGTTAGTCTCGGTCTCCCTCGGTACCTACATCCTTCCACTTTCGCATTGTATATCTTCTTAACCAGACGTTCGTTCGGCATTCTTTCCACATGTCCGAACCATCGGAGCATTCCCTTTCGCATCTTTACACCAATACTCTCTTTCATACCTACTCGCTCTCTTACGTCGTCGTTACGAATGCGGTCGGTCAGCCTAACTCCACAGATTTTCCGCAGAGATCGCATTTCGACCGCATTAATTTTACTATCATACTCTTTTCTGCATACCCAACTCTCGCTTCCATACAGTAATGTTGGGACAAGCACTGCGTTATGTATTGCTACACGTGCCTTCTGGCTGAGGTGGTGGCTGCCGAGAAGTTGCCCCAACGCTCCGTTCACTCTATGTCCCGCATTCACTCTTCGCTCTATATCAGTGGTGTACCTACCATCTCGACTAAATCCACATCCAAGATATACAAATTCATCCACTTGCTCTAGTACATCATTACCTATTGTTACTCTTACATCTGTTCTGGTTTTATCTCTTTCAAAGACCATTATTTTGGTTTTGCTCACATTCACGCGTAGACCCCTTTTCTTACAATCTTCTGTCATTGTGTCGACTAGGGTCTGCAGGTCAGTCGCTGACTGTGCCAGCAGGACTGCATCATCTGCATA
Organism: Lymantria monacha; assembly: GCA_905163515.2. Lineage (NCBI taxonomy): Eukaryota > Metazoa > Arthropoda > Insecta > Lepidoptera > Erebidae > Lymantria > Lymantria monacha. The sequence continues at coordinate 4,887,736 of LR991105.1, read as the reverse complement.
AAGCAGAGCAGTGACCACTGAGTCGCCCATCTGGACTCCCACATTCATATCGTTCAACCTTTGGAGACATTTATCCAGATATATGATAAACAGCCTGGCTGACAGAACGCACCCCTGCTTAACGCCAATATTGACGTCAAACCAAGGCGACATTCCATCATCCAGCTGCACACAGGCTCTACAGCCCATGTAACTGGACTGCACAGCCTGTAGCAGTTTACCGTTAATACCATACTCCGGTAAAATGTCCCAAAGTTCCTTTCGTACAACCGTGTCAAATGCTCTCTCCAGATCCACAAAACTGCAGAAAACCCTCTGACCTAGAGCCAGATGCTTCTCCACAATGTTGCGCAGAGAGAACACTTGATCCATGCATCCCCTTCCACTCCTGAAACCTCCTTGTGTCTCACACAGTAAACCATCGGACACCATCCTCATTCTCCTTTCAATAATTTTTCCATACACTTTTGCTGCCAAACTGGTCAAGCTTATGGCTCTGTAATTTGCGCAGTCATAACGTGAACCCTTGTTTTTAAACAAAGGCACGATGACTGCGCTATTCCAGTCCCTGGAAACCATTCCCGAGCTCCAACATAAATTGAGGAGCAACAGGAACGCCTCCCAGACACAAGAGCCACCAAGCTTGATCATCTCGGCAGACACCATATCAATGCCCGCTGCCTTACCATTTTTCAAACTTCTTATCGCCCATTCAACTTCATCCATACTGATGCCATCGGAGGACGCCGTTGTCGAATGTTGATCTATTAAACCACATCCAACACCGGCGCCAACCGTAGCATCCGCATACATATCGCCAAAATATTCACTCCATCGGCTTAACACGTCTTGTGTTTGTGTAAGAATGTCTCCACCTTTAGACCTTATTTTATTCATTCTGAAGGCTGACCAACCACCCCGAGACTTCTTCACCTCCCTCCAAAAGAGTTTGGTGTTACCCTCGAAGTTTTTAGTCAGCCTATCTTCTGCACTCATACTTGCTCTATCACGTTTCTCTTTCACTAAGGCCTTGGTGTCATTCTTACATTGCCGATATATTTCTTTCTTCTGTTCAGTCATACTGTCATTCAGATTCAAAGAAGAGACATAGTCCAGCCACGCTTTCTTCTTTTGCTCTACGGAAGCTGCCACTTCCGCATCCCACCATGCATCACCATTTGTTTTTCTATGCTTCTTTGAACTTCCACATACTTCTTTCGCTGTATCTACCATACTCTCTTTCAATACTCTCCAGCATTCTTCAATGTCCGATTGCAGCTGCCTTGCCATCGTCAGCCGTTCTCGGACACCCTCTGCATACTTTTCTCTTACACTCTTCTTGCAACCTTTCAACCTTTATTCTTTCAAGCCCTCCGAAGTGGACACGCTCTCGCCAGTGCCTCCACTTTCTGAACAGACCACTAAATCTCGCAATAACGAGATAGTGGTCCGTGTCGACTGTGGGGCCTCTGTAGGCTCTTGCGTCCAACATTTTGCTTCGGAGGCGACTGTCTACCAAAATTAAATCTATTATGCTTTTCTGTTCATTCCTTCTCCATGTATACATATGAATGTCCTTATGTTGGAAAAATGTGTTTTAACACAATAAGGTTTCTCTCCATGCATACATCCGCTATGAGCCTACCTGCGTCGTTCACTCTCTTATCACCAAATGGACCAAGTACGTCCTCATAGTCGGGACGCTTGGTCCCCACCCATCCGTTCAAATCTCCGCATACAATCACGCGTTCACTGGTTTCTGCCATATCCAGAACTTCCCTAACATTGTCCCAAAACTTCTCTAGGTCTGATGCCACCGAGGATCCTACGGGAGCATATGCTACAACCATGAATACCTTGGTGACACCTAGTTTTATACGGACCCAGAGAAGTCTGGGTCATACATTCCGTAATCCTTCACACCTGAGGCCAAGCGAGAGGACAACAGCACTCCTACCCCCATGCTGGCTCGATCGCTCTGTGGTACACCAGACCACAGAGCCATCCCGCCACCAGGAAGATCGCAGGCGTCGCTGCCCCTTCGCTTGGTCTCTGTTACACAGAGCACGTCTAACTGTTTGTCCGCCATGACGGATATCAGCTCGTGCAACTTACCTTCCACACAACCTCTTACATTCCACGTGCCCACCCGGCACTCCGCTCTCCTCGACTCGCCTAACTGGGCAAGGCGTGATGGGTGGCGGCCCCCATCGCCGCAACTGCCGATGTTCGTACCGACGGGGGCGGGTCGGTACGCGTCGCCTCCGGGGGACGCCCTAACCCGCATTGCGGTACGCATTTCGAGCCGGATTAGCAGTCTAATTAGACTGGCAGGGGACGCGAACGAGCACGCTCCGGACTATGCCCCCCAAGTCAATAAAAATATTGATTCTCAATATAACCACAGAAAAGAAATAATTCTTGCTCCACATAGAAAAGAAAACTACTATTAAAATATTATGTGTACAGAATGAAACGTCTTCAAGAGATAGAAGAAGAGTCCGAAGAAGAGATGGTGACCGTCGAAGTGAAACCTCAAGAGAAATGGGACTGTGAGACGATACTTTCAACTTACTCCAACTTATACAATCATCCAAAAGTGATAGATGAACCTAGGGTAAGATGTACAAGTCTATTGATATCTATTGGCTTTTTTTTATTGCTTATTACCACCTGATGGTAAGTGTTGTTAGCGCTCATGGACCTTTGCAATACCAGGGATACAATTAGGCCACTATATACCAACTGTTGACACAGACTACACATATGGCGTAATGGTTAAGATTTCCGTGCCAGTGGGTTCGATTCCTACGTTGGACGATACTTTGTGCGATCCACAAAATGTTGTGTGTGTAATTTGTCTGCGTTATTTATATGTTTGTAACGTCTTAATAGTAGTAGAACCACGCTGTTGACAGTTCTCTATCTACAGCCGCGGACCAGTCCGTCCGGGGTAGTACCACACTCTCGCAGAAGATCGAAGTCTGAGTAATGGCAATGTGCTATTGTGCTTCGTTCGGTGAGCGAGAGAGCCGGAAGCCAAACTGGTTGGGTTTGGAGATTTTATGGGTAGGCAGCGGCCTAAGCCCTTGGCATTGAAAAGGGCCATGGGCGTCACTGACACTTATCATGAGGTGGGATGCTTGCTCGTTTTCCACCATAAGCAAAAAAAAAAGGGTCTCCTGTAATACAAATAATAAAAATATATGCTTTTTACTCAAACAGAAACCCAAGAAGATCCAAATCAGTGCCAAGACGGGTCTACCGAAAGACGCCCTGGGCAATGACAATAAACTCACAATGAAATCTCTAGCAAAGTTCAATGCGATGCAAGACGATGGTGACTCCAGTGGTGATGAAGACGGGAAGACATGCGCCGAGTCTATGCTGTCCACGCTCAGTGTCTTGTCACTAAGGTAACTTAGAAAATTTTGGAATTCATAATAATTATTAACCTCTCGCCGTCTACTGCTAGATGGGAGCGTCTATTAAAGAAAGATATATAGTTACGGTTTTTTCTACGGCTTCCTAAGGCTTTGACCTAGTCAGTACGCTTTGTGAAAAGGCGCCCTACACATCGTTGGCTTTTACGTGGTCACCATTAACGATTGTGAGCACATCTCACGATAAAACTTGCCTCTTACCACTTCAGAATAATCAAACTTTAGGCTATGTTAGTTACATCATTTACAATATCCATATTTCCGGACATGACGTTGTCCAGCCCAGCCGGGGTGATAGAAAGTCGGCGTGTGCATTAACGTGTTAATTGGGAATATAAGGATTAAATTTTTAACCAACACTTAAGGTATATTACTACTTATATTTAAGTTATAGTGTGTAACATTACTCTGTATCAAATAAACTTTTTTTTTTTTATAATAAATAATGTAACATAAATTTTATTTATCATTTATATTGAGTTTGGTGTTATTTCATCATCATCATCACAGCCCATAAATGTCCCACTGTTGGGCTCGGGCCTCCTCCATAATGGGAGGGAAATTACTATACCGCGCTGGTCAAACGTGTTAGTATAGAGTTTTATTTCGAGTTTTCCTTCTCTCGCATAGATGTTACATGCGTTATATATCCCTTAGTCGTCTTGTACGATCACCCACGGGCAAGTTATGGGGTGGTGAATAGTATTCTTACTCCGTCACTACATAGAAAGATGATGATGATCTATTCAAAAGTGAAAACTACATAAAACACTACATGTTTGTATATCATAGTATAGGAGCTCAAATTCCCTCTCTTTGTCGAAGAAGTTCGACCCCAACAATGAAATATACATATGTATAACCTGAATAAGTATTAATTTAAAATAAAAATAAAACATTATTGAAACAGTTAAAAGTTGGTGAGAAATTCATAAAATAAAAATTTTATTCATCTCAGCTCATATATGTCCCACCGTTGGGCTCCAGCCTCCTCTATAATGGGAGGGAAATTAACTCACACTGGTCAGACGTGTGGTTCTAGCGTTTTGTTTCGTGTTTTCCTTCTCTTCATAGATGTTATATGTGTTTTATATCCCTTAGTCGTCTCTTACGATCACCCCGCGAGTAAGAAAGAGGTGTGGAATTGTATACTTACTCCGTCACCACACGGCAAATATTAATATTTTATTATTTGGATTTAATTATATGAGGATTGATAACGCTTAGTGTTTTTAAAATTTCAGACCGAAAGAAGAAACACCGGATGAGAAAAAAGAACGAAAACGTTTATTAAGAGAGTACAGGAAAGAAAGGCGAATAGAGAAGAAGGCTAACAAAGAAGCGTTTAAAGAAGAGAAGAAGAGACAAGAAAAGATTATGTTAAATAACAGAAATAATGTTCAAGGCAATAGAATATTGTGAAATCTGTTAAATTTGGCTATAAGAATATATTTTTATTAAGTTTAATGTACGACAGAATTTTATTTATTTTTGACTTTCACGTTGATTTTCTGTACTTTAATTTTCACATATCTCTTCATTATCTCAACTAATATACATCCCGCTTCTGGTTTCGTGCCACCTCTAAAATAATTGGAAAATTTACCATATTATTTATTTATTTCTTTTGCACAAAAAAATAGCACAAGGCGGACTTAATGCTATAAGCATTCTCTACCAGTCGACCTAGAGTGGTGCAGAAATAATGTGAGGTAGGTGCAATACAATGTAGAGAGATAAAAGATACTAAAAAAAAAGAAACTAAGTTGTTAGGTATATGTGGGTGCACTAAACATGTAAATATTAGTCTGACGACTGCTATAAAGTTTTATTTCCAATTTTCCTTCTTTATTTTTTATTATTTAGGCTAAAGTTTACGCCATAGTATTCACGAAGAGCAACTGTTTAAGAAGTTCAGCCATACATACAAAAATATATTGGTACATCGATCATCATTAGGTGGTAGCGACTACGAATACTACCAACCCTTACATTGTTCGTAGATATCGCTAAAGGCGATTAATAATTTTGCATCGAAACGAGGTTAACGCCATCTGATTTTGATCAACAAATATATTCCCAAGAAAGGTTGGTTGGAAATCTAAAAAAATATAAATAAAATTCCTTTTAACCAATCAGCGACACCTGGCACGTTAGGTCAGTATTTTAACCACTACGCTATTAGTGCAATCAAGTGTATGGACGATGGACAGATTGTATTCTAAGCCATTATCACAAAAGGATATTTTTGCTATGGAATAAATAAAACAGCTGTGTGGTAGCGGCTACGAATACTACCAACCCTTACTTTGCTCGTGGATGTTGTAAAAGACGACTAAGAGCCTTATGACGACCTGGGCCAACTCCATCTGATGCCGTTTGGTCAACAATTACATTCCCAAGGAGGGTTGACGTCTGGCAGGCGGCCGGTCATAGCTATTGTAAATAACTTTTACAATATGTACTATGAAAGAAGAGTACATATTGTATCAACCCCAAGTTATTGGGACACGAGTAGGAGAATGATGAATAAATAAATAAAACATCTATATAAAATAACATTTTATATTGAATCTATATATTTATAACTTATTACAATAATAATTGTTACGTAATTAATATATTTACAAATACAATTGAGATTAGTCAAGTGTTTAATAGGAATGTTGGAATACATTCCATTTACTTGCCAACTATAAAAATCCATCTCTAACGAACACATTTGACCAATACGATATTAGTATGCCTACTAAATAATTTGTCTGAAATGAGGAAAACCCTACCTAGTTAAGATTTGCTGAAGAATGAATCCTATTTATGATATAATCAAATAAACCAAAAATTTTAAAAGTTATAACAATTGCTATCAGTGAGAAAAACATAGCTGTATAGTAGCGGCTACGAATACAACCAACCCTTACTTTGCTCGTGGATGTCGTAAAAAACGACTAAGAGCTTTATAACGATCTGGGCCAACTCTATCTGATGCCGTTTGGTCAACAATTACACTCCCAAGGAACGTTGACTTCTGGCAGACCGGTCATAAAACTATTGGCAATAACTTTACAATATGCACTATGAAAGAAGAGTACATATTGTATCGACCACAAATAATTGGGATAAGATTAGAAGAATGATGATTAGAAAAATCAATGTATTTAACATTCCATTTATTTGCTAATTATAGAAATCCATATCCCATCCCACAAACCCGGTCGGTTGATACGATTTACCTGCCGTTGATGAGGAAAGCTCTGTCTAATAGTAATAACTGAAGTAGAAAACTATGGTTATTTTTAAAAAAATATAATGACAATGTACCTATCGCAAAAACATTGACATTTTAATGAGCGATAAGGACGATTTAGTTTCCAAATACCCAGATTAAAGGCAATCTTAAATGCGATTCGAACTAACAAGCACAATATTCTTCTATTAGAGTCGAATAATTAAAATATATTCACGGTTTAAGTAAAACTTCTTTGGGCATAATAAGAGATGACGATTAAGTTAAAATAGATAAAACATATTAATCTTTAAAAAGTAAGTAAAATCCGTGTGGTGTCGTAGTAAGAATACAATTCACCACCCCATATCTTACACGTGGGTGATCGTAAGAGACGACTAAGGGATATAAAACGCATATAACATCTATACAAGAGATGGAAAACTCGAAACGAAACCATATACCAACACGTTTGACCAGCATGGTATAGTAGTTCAATTTCCCTTCCATTGTGGAGGGGGCTCGAGCCCAAAAGTGGGACATATATGAGCTGAGATATATTTAAAAAGTATATAAATATTGGTAATATAACAATACAGTAACATATATACTTACAAATTAATTACCACCCATTACAAGTTACTATTCCCAATTTAGCAGAAATTAAATGCATAGATGCTAGAATGATCGTATTAATTTGCTAAAATATATCTTATCACTTGTTTCAAATTTAAACAATTATCTGTCAGTTAGTAACTTTATTATGCCTAAAGAAGTTTTACTTAAAAAAAAACATTACAAATTGTCAGTCAGGTAATTAGGTTATCGTGGACTTGATAATATTGCACCAACTGCTATTATATCCAACTTTAAATAATTTCCAGACTTGACAAAGGTTAAATTTTTAACTTTAAAATACTTTATTAATAAATACGACATTGATTTCTAAAATAATAAAAATTTCTAACTTGATTAAATACAAAAATATTTGGATATCATGATTTCTCTTCCATATATCTCTAGAATATGTCTTCAAACCTTATGCATATATATGTATATAAAAAAAATATTACAAAACATATGCATATGCTGCTTTTTAATTAAATATATAGTTAAATACTAATTACAAGTATGTATTTATACTAAATATGAGGTTCGTTAAATCAAATTATTTAAAATCTCATCACCTAAGACAATGTAAGACCCTCGTATCCGAGACCTTCCGGGTCGGGACACTCCATCCTATTCTTCAAATGCTGAAGCGTATTGTGGAAATGTTTCGTGATCTGCTCCACTTCCTCCGACTGATCAAGATTGGCTAACTCTTCTCGAATTTTTTGAATCACCTGTACATAAATAAAATTATTTAAATAATTATTTCTGATATTTACTCATCATCATCAACTTAGCTCATATATGTCCCATTGTTGGGCTCGAGCCTCTTCCATAACGGGAGGGAAGTTGACTATACCACGCTGGTCAGACGTGTTGGTATAGGGTTTTGTTACGAGTTTTTCTTCTCTCGCATAGATGTTATATGCGTTTTATATCCCTTAGTCGTCTCGTACGATAACCCACAGATAGGTTAAGTTGTGGTGAATTGTATCTTACTCCATCACCACACGGAAAATCTCAAGTAATCCATTAAACCATGGATAGAGGCCTCGTAATGAAAGGGGAGATACAGTCATATTCAACACTCGACGGTGACAAATTGAATCCTTACACCGTCACCTCATGAAAGCCATCAAGAGATTACGGCTGGATAATTACCTTCCTCTTAGTATCCCATCGTGTATATGGTATGACACTTACCGCTTCTATAAGGTTGGTGGTAAGACTGGCATTGCCACGCTCCCTCAATAAAGCATATCTGCCTAACAATTCAGCCAGCAACTGGGCCTGAACACCACCGTCCATACATTGTTGAGCGACCCGGGCGGCTTTCTTCAGACAGTCCAATGCGCGAGATGCGTCATTCAGCGGCCACTGTAAATAACATAATATATTATTATAGAAATATTTAATTTGACTGCAGAGATGGCGTAGTGGTTAAAACTCAGACCTTCCGTGCACGGGCGTCGTGGAATCGATTCCTACGCAGAGCAATACTTTGTGCGACCTACAACTGTCTGGGCGTAATTTGTCATTTTTTTTTATTGCTTATATGGCATGGCAAACAAGCAAGCAGCACACCTGATGGTAAGTGTCACTGCCGCCCATGGATCTTGCAATACCATAACGAAAAAAACGAAAAAAAATCTTTGTTAGTGTAGCATACATTTATGCTAAGAAACTAGTTAAAAACAAATAAATCTCGATACATACCGGCATTCACTTGTTTTATATTTATAAATAACAAATGAAAACTGATGGTGAAGCTTATTTTTTTTTATCTGAAAATATTAGTCAGTTGAAAAAATAATTTTTAATACATACATACCTCGACAATACTTTTTTATAAATATATCTTGATTACTCTGTGCAAATATTGTTAAAAATATAAATAAATATAAGAAAAATTGAATTGTAAAAATCATTATTAAATAATTGTGTAATTTGTAGCGATCTACAGCCTTAACGGCTCAGCTCAGTAGCGCGCAGCACTTGTACCGCTCGCCGCTGCGTCATATAAAAATTCATATTATTTAAACTAATACCGGGCAGTGAAATTTGATTTCAAAATAAAGAACTTAAATGTATAACGCGTATTACTAAAAAAAAAAATCGATTATCGTACTGAGAAGTCATTAAAATTTCAATTTGTTTATTTAAAAGTTAATAAAAAATATGATAATAAACAAATGAAATTTGCAAAAGAATTTTATATGAAAATATAGATATTTTACTATAATCGCTGAAAATTTCGTTAAGTTATCTTCAATAGCTTTTTCATAATTTATTTATTAATTAAAAGTACCGAAAATTTTTATTGTTAAAAAAATTGTTGTTAAATTCAAAATTTTCAAAAACTGTTTTGAGGGATGATTTTTAGGTATGACTACTTTCGATAATCATATTTTAATAAGTTTTCTATCATCAAGTGGTAAAAGGGGGGTCCACTTGACGTGTTTTGACTCATTAGGAAATAAATTAATCCTATACAAAACAATTAAAAAAAATGATAATGCTGATATTGTGTTTGACAAATTTTAAATTGCTCTCGTCTAAAGTAATGATTATGCAGATGTAACTTTATTCTATGTATAGATCGATTTTAATTATTTATCAATCACTTATGTATAAACTCTATGACTGTTAAAAAGTTATTCGTTTCAATAGGTCGCTTAAGCTTTTATTCTCGTGACCTTTTATTCATAATAAAATCAGGCTTTTAAAACCCTTCTATAAAATAAATTATGTACTTCAAAATTATTTTGACGCATGTATGTCAAAATAATTTGTTTAAATTTATTATTTTGATTAACACCCCACGCTTGGTAGACTATCATATTTGGTATAAAACATTCTCAGAATGCTGGATATTTTTCTAGTGATCTCTCAGCCGATATTTACGACTGTCACCAGCAAGTAAGAAATGGTAACCATTAGGGATGTTGGATGACCAACCAAACTTTATAAGATAGGTGGTAGAAGACTATTTATTAATGAAGTTATTACTAATGAAACGCTTTATGTTCATATTTATTTGAAGCAGCCATACCTATGGTACATACATACATACATATTAGGGGTGTGCGAATAATTCGAACTTACGAATTATTCGTTCCGAATCGAATATTAATATTCGATTCGAAACTCGAATCGAATAATTCGAAATTTCGAATTAATCGAAAGTTCCCGAATAATTCGAAAAATTTCGAATAATTCGAAAAATTTTGAATTATTCGAATAATTTCGAATTATTCGAAAAATTTCGAATTATTCGAATAATTTCGAATTTTTCCGAATTATAATATTATTCGCAAATTTTTATTGTATTTTAAATTCGGAGTTTGTTATGTTCGATATTCAAATATGACATTAATAATTAATAAATATTTTATTTAAACCATGAAATATAACTACATGAGAACAATGAGTATGAACATTTGCTACAAATTTTTGTTTAAAAATAATAAATACGATACTGAATCTGGTGATAATGAAGTTCGTTTATCAGATACAATATCACCAGCAGTGGAAAATAATCTTTCACTTTCAGCAGAAGTACAAGGTATTCCTAAATATCTTCTCGCCATAAGTAACAATCGGGGATATTTATTTTTTTCGAATTATTCGAAATTTTTCGAATTATTCGAAATTTTTCGAATTATTCGATTTTTTTCGAATTATTCGTCGAATTTCGAATAATTCGAAAATTCGAATTATTCGATTCGAATTTCGAATCGCATATTAATATTCGATTCGATTCGAACGATATTCGCACACCCCTAATACATATCATTACGCCATATCCCTTGCAGGGTAGGCAGATAGAACAGAATGCCAGACAACTCTATCCTTGCATACTTCACTCGCTTCCTCAACATTCATAATCCTCTTCATACACGCTCTCCGGTTTTGGAGACTCTTGATTCCACCTTCCTGCAATACATGACCGATCTGGTCTAGGTAGATGAGTCTCGATCTCCCCCGGTACCTACATCCTTTCACTTTCGCATTGTATATCTTCTTAACCAGACGTTCATTCGGTATTCTTTCCACATGTCCGAACCATCGGAGCATTCCCTTTCGCATCTTTACACCAATACTCTCTTTCAAACCTACTCGCTCTCTTACGTCGTCGTTACGAATGCGATCGATCAGCCTAACTCCACAGATTTTCCGTAGAGATCGCATTTCGACCGCATTAATTTTACTTTCATACTCTTTTCTGCATACCCAAGTCTCGCTTCCATACAGTAATGTTGTGACAAGCACTGCGTTATGTATTGCTACACGTGCCTTCTGGCTGAGGTGGTGGCTACCGAGAAGTTGCCCCAACGCTCCGTTCACTCTATTTCCCGCATTCACTCTTCGCTCTATATCAGTGGTGTACCTTCCATCTCGGCTAAATCCACATCCAAGACATACAAATTCATCCACTTGCTCTAGTACATCATTACCTATTGTTACTCTTACATCTGTTCTGGCTTCATCTCTTTCAAAGACCATTATTTTGGTTTTGCTCACATTCACGCGTAGACCCCTTTTCTTACAATCTTTTTGTATAAAAAAAAGGAAATAATACGATAATCATCCCCACATCAAATTTCACTTTTACTATTTCCTAAAAATCTAATATTCGTAACCGAAACTATCCGTAACGTTCGGATAATACGAAATAATTTAATATTCGTAAAAATATCCTAAACCGGAAAAATGTTACTCTAACATTCGTATCAAGGTCATATCCATAACATCCCTAGAAGACGTTGTATCCGCAATATCCTTAGTACATTGTACTTTTAACCCACTATATAGTGTAAGGGTAGTGTTGACCAAATGCACGACCAAGACTCACTGCAAGAGCCTCGCGATGTTCCGTTAGACAACATTTTACTATTACTTTGGCAAAGAAAGGATTGACAATATTTTGTATTCTTACTACAAGTACACGGGGAAATAATTTGATGTTATTTTAAACAGTCTCATGATAGATAGATATGATTGTAGCCCCACTCCCGTTAAGTGGTATGTACCTAATTATTGATAGTTGTACAGTTGGCGCCACTAGATGAATGGAATTTCATTAATTTAGTTGGATTTTTCATTTATATCAAAACAAATGATTCTGTGTTATTCTAACAGCGAGAGTTGCAAGACTTACGAGACTCGCAAGAACCTTGCATTTGGGTTTTCCCCAAATACAAGAGTCTTCTTCTCAAGTACCATTTTGAATTGGCTCACTGTAACTCACTAGTAGTGGGGTACAGAGAGCCAATTTCAAAATGGTACTTGTTTGATCTGCAATGAAAAATAATAAGATTAAAATATTCAATTACCTGTTTGCCGTCTTTAGCAGCTTTCCAGAAGAGATGAGCGCAGAGTGCTACGGCACGACTCTGATCGGGTTTCTTCAGCAGCTTACTGGCAGCTAAAGCGCATTGTGTACGCATCGGTTCCACGTTTTCAGCGCCTGGAAAATATATACTCAAATTAGTGTGATGACGGTGTAAGAATAGGATTCATCACCCCTTGTTTACTCGCGAGGGTCGTAAAAGATGTAAACAGACATCATTACAGTAAAAAGCAGGACCAACCAGTCTGGCCAGGTTAGAATAATAGGATGTATAATAATAGGAGGTAGAGGAGGAAGATAGAAGGCAGTAATAATAAAAAGCAGAGGAGTAATAATAGGAGGATTTTCGACCCCAATTGTAGAGGACGTGTCTATTGGTAATCTGAAATGGCGGTCCGTGGTGAGCTGAACAAAGAATAGTTTGCCAACCAAGGCATTGTACGACAACATGCCTATTTTAATCCCTTAAGGTTCACAACACATCGTAATTGCACTGACGTAAACATTCTTCCCTTATTTTACTCACCTATGAATATTTTTTCTACAAGGTCGATTAGATTGGAGTATATTAGCTGTGATGGATAGACAGACAGTCACAAGATGTTAGGGTATAATCGTATAGGGGTTCGTTTTTCATCCGGAAATAAGAAACCACAAAAACTAATAATCATCATCACAGCTCATAAAGGTCCCACCGCTGGGCTCGGGCCTCCTCCGTAATGGGAGGGAAATTAACCTACTATACCGCGCTGGTTAGACGTGTTGGTATAGGGTTTTGTTTCGAGTTTTCCTTCTCTCGCACAGATGTTATATGCTTTTTATATCCCTTAGTCGTCTCGCATGATCACCCACGGGCAAGATATGGGGTGGTGAATAGTATTCTTACTCCGTCACCACACGGCAAATAAGAAAAAAAAAAAATAATAATACTTTCAATCAAATTCTCTTATTATACAAATCCTCCCGCTTTGGATAGTAGGAAAGAGTATGTAGAGCTTCGAGAAGCGCAGCAGTACAGCACCACAGATATGACAAAGCTTCAAAGACCTATAATATACAGAGTGGAGACGACCATACGAGAATAATTTTAATACAGTGTATCTGATGACTTGCCCAGCCGGTATACAAACTTTGAATACAATATGTCGTATAGTTTAGCCACAGCACATTACTTTGTATTATTAACATTTTCTACACTCTGTATTAAAAATTAAAATTATTAGGCTATCACTAAGAGATCAAAGACCTCTCGCGCCTCATCGGTATAAACAAATATGAAGGTAGGTCCTACATATCTCTAGTTTACCACTTAAAGTCTTCGCCAAACGCAATACAAATTAATGCATTTTATACCTTATTCCTGACCCATAAGATCCATATAAAGATGCATCATCAGACTTAGACAAGATAATTAAAAATACCTAAAGCACGCGGCAAATGAAAGGGTACCTATTCGGTCGGATTACAGGTCAGTGAACTAATATTTACAAACGGTGTTCTACTTTGTTTCAATATTTATGATAAAAAGTTTGTTAGAAAATATATTTTTTTTTAAATTTGCATATAAACTTTTTATGTAGATAGTTTCAAAATACTCATATACACTAGTATTGCCGGTGTTTTCAATTATTGTCGTATTGACATCTCCACCTTGTATGTATACCTTAAAACTGATTGCAAAATGATGATAATTAAAACAAGACTCACCGAAGCAGTTAATTTGTTCAAATGTAGCTATGATCAACGTGATCGCCGCCAGTTGTGCTTTGCTATCCGAAATCTCATCTTCGTACAATGAGAACGCTTGAGACAGGTATTCGTAAGCAATCGTCTCGTGATTCGCAAATCCTATCTCACTTATAGCGAGAGCTCCTTGCAAGTATAATCTGTGAAATGAATATTAATGATTTGATTACGAACGAAAAATGATTGTCACACATGGGATAATAATACAAGGCGATGATTGAATTTCATACAAAAGCTGACGCTGGTGTAAGTGGTAGTACGATTGGAAAGGATTTCCACAATAGGTGTGGGGTTCGTATCCCATGTGTGACAATCATTTTTTCGCTCGTAATCAAGTTTTTATAAATAATCAAGCATGTTAAATGCTAAATTTTATTTAATCTTTACGCGAATTTCAATAATTTGAATATTAATTATTTCTAATCTTTAGATGAGTATCCTACTAATATATGCGTTACTTAAAAACCGTTGTATAGATTTGGATGAAAATAGGCACACAGATAAGACCATTGCCTGGATTAATATATGCTTTTTATCTCCGTAATGTTTTATGTGATAAACGACATTTTCTTAGTTTACGGATGGAGTGCCATTGTAAAACAGATGTACAGCATCGGACACATTTTTTTTAATAAAAACAAACCGACCTCAAAACAAAACTTATTACGAATTACTGAGGATAACGCGAAAACTACTGATCAGAAAAAAAATGGTCAAATTAAAATTGGGACCACACAGTGAATAGACGTTTTCAAATAAAAAAGAATTATCAAAATCGATTCACATAGTAAAAAAGTTCTGGGGCACATAAAAAAATATACACACATATTCAAAACCACCTGCTTTTTTGAAGTCGGATAAAAAATAGATGTAAATAATGAGATTTACATCTACTTTTTTGTTATTGTACTTTTTGTATTATTTATAGTAGGTATGAAAGAGAGTATTGGTGTAAAGATGCGAAAGGGAACGCTCCGATGGTTCGGACATGTGGAAAGAATGCCGAACGAACGCCTGGTTAAGAAAATATACAATGCGAAAGTGGAAGGATGTAGGTACCGAGGGAGACCGAGACTAACCTACCTAGATCAGATCGGTCATGTACTGAAGGAAGGTGGAGTCAAGAGTCTCCGAAACCGGCGAGCGTGTATGAAGAGAATTATGAATGTTGAGGAAGCGAGTGAAGTATGCAGAGATAGAGTCCTCTGGCACTCTGTTCTCTCTGCCTACCCTGCAAGGGATATGGCGTGATGATATGTATGTATGTATGTATTATTTATTTACAGTTTTTTTTTTGTGTTTTAACCTTTTATATAAATTATTTGTAAGTATTTGTTAATACTTTTACAACTAAAGCTGTGGTAGGGGTTATGAATACTACCGACACTTACTTTGCTCTTGAGTGTCGTAAAAGACGACTAAGATCGTTATATCGACCTGGGCCAACTCCACTTATTGCTATTTAGTCAACAATTACATTCGCAGGGAAAGTTGACATCAGGCAGGCGGCCGATTATAAAACTATTGCCAATAACTTTTGCAATATTTAGGATTGAAAAGGAGTACATATTGCGACCCCAAATAGGGGAGTTTTTGGCGGGAATCTAAAACGTCATGTGGTGCTCTTGTATTATATTCGATATCTTAGTGTTTTAACGTGTTATATTAGATAATTTTGATGGCATTTTATATAATATTTTGTGACGGAACTGCTGAGATGTAGTGAATATCATATAAAAGTGCTTTACAACGTTTTCGTTTTTCATCAAAATTCTCATAAGATACCATTAACAGTGTGGCCATAGCACTGTTGATGGCGATAATTTGACTTACTGACAGACAATGACTAATCTAAAGACACTAAAAACTTGAAGATTATAACTCCACACTGGCAACAATGGCTCATTTAAGTAGCTGATTGCCAATACATAAAAATAAGATGAAGACCCCAAATAATTGGGATAAGAGCATAATATTAATGATGAGTTGTTAAAATTTTTAAGTAGCACCTTTTACATACGGAACAATTATTTATTTTTCTTATTATTTTCAATTATTTTTTTTTTTTTTTCTTTTTTTTTTTTTTTTATAGTGCAACCATTATGTACCACTGTAGCCGAACTAGGCAAAGCCTGTATCTCGGTTTACAGCGCCAATCCCTGCAGATATTGCTTTTTTTTTATTGCTCTTGGTGGCAAACGAACAAGCAGCACAAGTGTTACTGCAGTCCATGGAGCTTTGCAATACTAGAGGTATAGCTAGGCCGCTGCCTATCGGTAATCTCAAACCCACCCAGAAAGTTGGGCTTCCGGCTCTCTTGCTTACCGAACGAAGCACTACAGCATATTGCCACTGCTCAAGCGTCGATTTTCTGCGAGAGTGTGGTACTACCCCGGACGGACCGGTCCGCAGCTATAGACAGAAAACTGTCGACAGCGTGGTCCTACCACTATTTATAATCGAAGCTATAACATTGAAAACTGAAGATCGCTTCTTGAATTATTACATATTATCTACACATACAAGTTGCAGAATTTCTATTGCATAAATACCTCAGAGGCAGTTCGGCAAGCTCAGCCTTGACAAGCATGCTGATGGTTTGATGGCAGAACTGGAATATTTTATGGCATTTCTTTTCCCACATTTCATCCTGAAACGAAAAATGATGATTAAGGAAAAAGAGTATGTATATAAAAGTGTACTCGAGTAGACATGACGAATTGAAATTTCTTTAGCTCATCCATCCACTCGAAGGCATTTAACGTTCACTGTTGGTCCTCCATTAAGAGGATAATCACCATGTTTGACAGGCAAATATGTATGTCTTCTGGATTGATATTTTAAACTAAGCAAATTCTCCCGGTGAAAGTAATCTAAACGACGTCACCTAAGGACTCACCTGTGAGGAACAGATCTTGGCTTGAAGCGTTGCAAGAGAAAATTTTCGCGACGCGGTTTCGCACCTCGGCGGCGAGGAGGAAACCGTGGTCGTTTATGTGTTTTGGTACTTTAGTCTATAGTAGTTAGCTTAGTCTATTAGTAGTCTTGTCTAGTTAGTAGTCTTGCGAGATATATAAGCTTTTAGCTGAGCGAGCGTAATAACTTCATCAGTCTTGTCAAATAAATTTCAAATGCCAGATAGCGACTATTCTTGAGTGCGTATAGTTAACCGCCCGAAGTACTCAGGAGTTGGGGTGAATAATGACAAAGTCAAATTTGTTCCGGGAGTATCACTTCATCAGCACGGAGATGAATGGAAATGATGGTCGGAGTTAAAGATCAATATGAAGATTAACATTTCGAATAAACCGATGCTACTCCTTAGTGATTCTAGGTGGAATTTGTATTCGTTAATCATACGTCTTTTAAAAATAAAAACAACAAATTCCTAAAAAGTCACCTGATCTTTCAGCTCATTGTATAAGAAAGCAAGTCGGTAAGCATGAAACAGTATAGGCGGGAAAGTGTGTTGGATCCTTCTAGCACCACCACCTTGTAGAGCTTTTCTGGCGGCGCTGAGGATCAAGTATTGGAGGTCCGCTGAATCCGATCTGAAGTGATGGATAAGCCTGGAAAACATACAAAAACTGAGCAAAACCCTTTTATTTATACGAGCACATGATATTTCTACTATTCAGCTACTTTTTATTCAGGTAAGATTATGTTTCAAAATAGAACAGCTTCTTCATGGTATTAGTACCACATTCTCGCAGAAAATCTACGTATGGGTAGCAGAAATTTGCTACTGTACTTCGTTTGATGAGTGATAAAGCCTAAAGCCAACTCTTACCTTACGGGCATAATATAATTCACCACCATCTCATCCTAGGGTGTCGTAAAAGACGATTAAGGAATAGAATATACCTATAACATGTATATAAGAAAAGGAAAAGTCGAAATTAACTTCTAAACCAACCCATCTGACCTACGCAATCATCATCATCTTCTTAGCTCATATATGTCCCATTGTTGGGCTTGTGCCTCCTCTATAATGGGAGGGAAATTAACCAGCTATACCACGCTGGTCAGACGGATTTTATTTAGTTTTCCTTCTGTTGCATAGATGTTATATGCGTTTTATGTTCCTCATCCATCTCTTACGATCACCCACGGGTAAGATAGGGGTTGTTGAATCGTATTCTTACTCTATCACCACACAGAAATGATGACCTGCGTGATATAGTACCTAAATTTCCCTCCCATCCTGAAAGAGGCACCAGCCCAGCAGTGGCATATAGTGAGATGATCGTAGGACCAGTGTGTGAGTCGTTGGTATTGCGGAGATCCATGGTCGTGCCACCATAGTCAATAAAAATGGATTCAATGGTTAAATATATGTGGATAGATTCAAGAGAACACACATACAGGCACATATACAAATCAAAATGAATAATTCCTACCTGGCCAATAAACCCTGTTCTTCCATGAAGTCTTCAACATCAGGCTCGGCGGTCGCCTGGTCTGGTTGATCTTTAACCAGCACGTCTAACATTGCAAGCACTGATTCCACCTGAAACACAGATAATTAGACTAGAAAAATATCTATTTTTTTTTAATGCTTATGGTAGCATAAAAGCAAGCAGGATAACTGATGGTATGTGTTACTACCGTCCATGAATATTTGCAATACCAGGGGAACAGCTAGGCCGCTGACTAACAATGAAAACCCTAAAACCCATCTAGAAATTTTGGCTGCCAGTTCTCGCTAACCGCACGAAGAGCAAAACCACATTTCCACTGCTGAGACGTCCATTATTATGAGACTGTGATACTATCCCGGTCAGACCAGCCCGCGGCTGTAGACAGAACACTGTTCTTTTTTTTTTAATGCTAGTGGTGGCAAACAAGTAAGCAGCACACCTGATGGTAAATGTCACTGCCGCCCATGGACCTTTGCAATACCAAGGGTATAACTAAGCAGCTGCCTACCACTATAAACCCCAAACCCACCCAATTGGGCTTCCGGCTCTCTGGCTCACCGCACGAAACGCAATAGCACATGTCCACTCTCATCATTCACATCTCTATTTAGCAGCCACGAGAATGCTATTCAGACCTATCATATACCCCTTGCAACCAATAGCTCCCTACCACTTTTTAGATCGGTCATCATTCTACCTAATTAGGTCATCAGCTTTTTTCTGGCAGGCTATGGTTTGGACACTCCGCGCCCATTTCATCCTAGGCGAAATCCTAAGACAAAAGCTTTTCCTTATACTGCATCAGATTCAAACCTTGGTCTCATCTATGGATAGCATTGTGGATCCTAGTTCACATACCATAGTGGAAAAATATGGTGAGATTAATCTCTATAAAAATACTTACATCTTCAGGAGTAGATATCATACAATCAGTCTCAAGCACATCGGTGATGAGATGAACAGCTATCATCACCCTACCGGGGTGGTTCAGATGTTTGATCAGCGGTGCATAGTTCTGCAGTCTGATCAGGGTCAATATGTTCTTATAATGATCGGCTGGGAGTTTCAATATCTTCATGAGCTCTTTGAAGACTGGTGTGTTGTGTTCTAAATGTGTTTTTCCACTGAAACAATATTATATAATTTAGTTATTTTAAATAAATTTCCACTGCTGGGTTCCAAATCACAAAAAAAAAAAAAAAAAAACAGATGGTCTGTAAAGTCGGACGGACGATAATTTTACGTGATTACATCATAAGAAAACACTGATGGAAAAACTTTTGTGTATTGAACATTCCGTGTAGTGTTGGAGTAAGAATACTATTCACCACTCCATATCTTGCCCGTGGATGATCGTACGAGACGACTAAGGGATATAACGCATATAACATGTATACGAGAGAAGGAAAACTCGAAACAAAACCCTATACCAACACGTCTGACTGGCGCGGTATAGTAGGTTAATTTCCCTTCCATTACGGAGGAGGCCCGAGCCCAACAGTGGGACATTTATGGGCTGTGATGGTGACGATGATGATTAAACAAACATAAACAATGGAAACCACATTAACTGTTCACTTCACTTTACAACTTAAACAAGTCAAATTCTTAAAATACAAGAACGCTTAGGCCGATCGTGCCGCTCTATTGCTTATTTCGCGCTCTCGCCTGCACGCTCAACTCAGGTGGAACGTGACACTTTTTTGTGCGTGCAGACAGCGTTCATCGATTTATAAGACGATAACACGTCAAAAACGGTTAGGGTGTGGGTTACCTTGGTTGTGATCCACGGGTCCAATAAT
The DNA here is from genome assembly GCA_905163515.2 of Lymantria monacha. Classification (NCBI taxonomy): domain Eukaryota; kingdom Metazoa; phylum Arthropoda; class Insecta; order Lepidoptera; family Erebidae; genus Lymantria; species Lymantria monacha. The sequence goes on along the minus strand of LR991105.1, from coordinate 4,867,133 downwards.
GCAACACAGTTCTAACATGCACAGTTTATTAAATAAGCACAGAAAATAGTTCACAAACACAGTAAGGTAGCACAGATATAGAAGGAGAAAGCAAAAGAGTAGCATACAGTACAGAGTTAAAGTGAAAACAATAATAGTGAAATAAGTTATCGTGTTCTGGCAATGATAAGTATTTATACAAGCGCGGGCTTCGCATACAACAGGCGGCGCTCGACGATCGGCGCGTGCGCACCATACCTGGTACCATTGTGTTACCAATAAACAATTTTTTGTGGTCATTTGTTGTATTGCGCTTTTCCACTGTCGCATATTATTATATAGAATAGATATATTAATGTTATAAATTTTGTAAATATTATATATGTGTATTTGTATGTGTTATTTGTGTATTGATGTGTTATGTATAGATATATATTATATAATGTAATATATGTGAGTGTGATTTGAGTCACCCACAAGGTGGTAACAACATACCTGGCCGCATGTATTTCCATGCATATCTTGTCCGTATGCGCAAGCACTCTATCCACATAGTTTAGTTTGTCCGGATGGCAACGCTGTGCCAATTTCAGTAGTGCCAACTGTAAACTCAACATGTCTTCCGGTGGCATGTCTGTACGACTCTATAATCAGATATAATTAGATTAAATTCAATTCTATATATAATTCAATCTTAACATTTATGAAGAAAGTAAATAAAAAATTAATGAAGGGTAAATAAAAAAATATATATCCGTTTGGTGATGGAGTAAGAATACAATTCACCACCTTATCGTACTCGTGGGTGATCGTAAGAGACGACTAAGGAATATAAAACGCATATAACATCTATGCAAGAGAAGGAAAACTCGAATCAAAACTTTATACCAACACATCTGACCAGCATGGTATAGTAGGTTAATTTCCCTCCCATTACGGAGGAGGCTCGAGCCCAACAGTGGGACATATTATTTGGGCTGCGATGATGATGATGATGAATTAAATATACCAGTCGAATTGAGAACCTCATCTTTTTTGAAGTCCGTTAAATAACAGCTTGGCGATTGGATACGAAAACAATTGTTACCATCCCTCAAATTGTCCGTGGGAGTAACATCGACTGAAGGTTCACCAGGAGAGTCTGGCAAAGCGTGACAGTTACAATATACTCTAATAGGAAAGACCTACGTCTAACAGTAGTTAGCACATCGACCTCACATATGGCGAAGTGGTTAAGATATCGGTCTATCCTTCCAGTGTCCTGGGTTCGATACCCACGCAGAATCCAAAAATTGTTGTTCTAAGTCTGGATATAATTTTTGTAAATTAAATTATAAAGTCAACGTTTTTAAAGTCCCCCGCAATACAAGGATTATTTCATTACGGTGTTGACTTTTTTTTCGGCCACCGAAGACAAAGATCGGGTACCGGTAGCCCGCTCGCTCAGCTCAGTCTATGGGGTCGCGCGCCGCGTTTTCTGTCACCCCGAACTTTGGTGCGGAGCGACCACATCCATAGTTCATCGCAAAAAAAAAATGTCTTTTTAAAGAAAAAAAAACAGTGGACGGCAAGTTGAATGAAAAAAAAACATTAGATAAATTATGCTATTACACGAAGTAACGTTAAGCTATGTTTTATAGTCAATTTAAAAATACAATGTATTAAATTGTTAATTAAAACCATTCTTAAATCCATTGGAAGGGGTAGGTCTGGGGGGGGCACACTTAAAACATTTCTTATTTTTACTGACCGTCGCGCCGCCTACAGATTGGTTGTAAAAACCTAACTGCTGACATTTTGTCCTGCCTGTCAAACGTTTGACAACTGAGAATTGTTATTTTTTGTTCCTAGCATAGGTACTTATTGTCATCGATCTATTTTCGGTTATTGATATTCTCTCTGAAAATTATCTCAAGTTTCATTGTTAGGCTGATATTATTATTGTTTAGTTATCAGCTGATATGTTATTTTTTATATTTCAGGGTAGCTTTCATAGTAAAAGAAAATTTTATGTAATTACACATACACATGTAGATATATATATATTACTTCAACTATAGTTCACCGCCTAAACTCTGGGTGGCAGCACTTTCCATACATGCATATTTTATCATCGAGTTGCCACTCTTTTTCAGTTTAATAACTTTACTCTTTGGGGTAGGGGTAGGTATTGAATTGCTAACCTGTGTGATTGCAGCAACCTGGTCCGAGAACACTTCAAACAGCTGTACTTCTTGCTCCTTGCCATCTTCTAGCACTACGCTTAGATTTATGTTGCCCTCGTTCCTCTACATAGAAAAGTAATACAATTAAAAACAGTTAAAAAGTCAGAGAAAGGCGAGCCAATTAAATGCGAAGAGGACAATTCTTACTCAAAAATATATCAAAAGAATACAATTCACCACTCCCATTTTATCCGTGCGTGAGAGTCTTCAAGCTTGAAAAGCTATGTTTTTTTGTTTTCTGTACGACCATTTTTCATTGAAATACAGCCTGTTGAAAATTGCCAAAAAATTTCGAAAATTTTTTTGTTCCTTTAATTTTTGCGCGAAGTGTAGTATGCTAATAAAAACTAGATTTCGATCGAAAAATGGTTGTCACACAAGGGATTCCGTTCCAATCGTGCTACCACTTGCACCAGCGTGAGCTGTCGTATAACATTCAATCTTCGGCTCGTATTATACTTTCGTCTTTAGAGGAGACGTGTGCCATCTACCCGACAATCTTTACACATTATACAGATTTAATACTCTAACTTTGCAGTTAGAATTGTATTAAACGACAACACGACCCTGTTATTCAAATTACTGAAATTTAACATGCTTGATTATTTATAAAAACTTGATTACGAGCGAAAAATGATGTATCCCATGTGCGGCAATCATTTTTCGCTCGTAATCAAGTTTTTATAAATAATCAAGCATGTTAAATGCTAAATTTTAGCAATTTTAGTAGGCTGATTAATTTCACAAATATATTTGACCTACCTGACTGTAAGATGCGAGTCTCTCGATAAGAGCTATGATAATATTCTTTATATTGACACCAGGTTGTAATTCAGCACAGGACTTCAAAAATGGTTGCAAATTCGCCAAGTGGAATTCATCAGGGAACACCTTGAAAAACATAATAAATATTAATTATTCGGCATATTAATATCCATCCGCACTTGCATCCGATGGTTTCCTGCAACTTTTAAAAGGTCATAAGACTAGCTAATAAAGGACTAGTAAGATTCAGCTGCAGTTTTAATAAAAATATCTCCTAATAAAAAAGTGCTATCATCATTTGCCTGCCCTCATCCCACGGTAGGGGGCGTCCACTAATTACGTGAGGTATCCAGGGGGAGAGGGTCGAGCCGAATCTTAATAAATATCACTTGGGGGGGGTGAGGGAGGTCTTCGCAAATATCACGTAATTTTATATTTAGCAGAAAATTTTAAATGAATGTAAAAAACGTGTTGTGAAATTTAATTTCATTATTATTATTTAATTTTATTACTATACTTAAGATTACAACAATATTCGCAAATACTAGTCCTTGGTAGTCTTAAATAAAAGTAATTATGCAAATTCTATTTTTTTTAATAAATCCAACACTTTTATACCCAAGTACAAGTTTTGAAAAATCTCACGTGAGATTGGGAAGGGGGAGGGAATCGAGAAAAATCTTACGACATCTCACCAAGTGAGGGGCGGTCAAAGAACCCTCAAAAATGCCTCACGTAATTAATGGACGCCCTCCTAAGTGGAGTCCAACATGTTCTTGCCCTCCACAAAAATCTATCAGCCGTCATATCTGCATTCACAACTTGCATACACATATCCTAGTTTACACAATCCATCCACCTCTTTTTAGGTCCCCCACGATTCTTTCGTCCATTCACGACCACATTTATAACCCTCCTTGTCACATGCTTTTTACCCCGCTTCATCACATGCCCATACCATGATATAATAAAAGAAAGCTATAAAGAATACAAAATTACTCCTAATTATAAAGTATTTCTTACTTTTTTTTTATTGGTTATGGTTTGCCAACCTCGAAACAAATTTTGAATCATTCAAATATATCGCTAAAATATACTCAGACTTAAAATACTCAGACTTAAAAACAATAAGTTTCGACATACTTGTATAATACACTCCATGAGGTATTCCTGGGCTATAGCGTCCCGGCAGCTGACAACCTGCTCCAGTATTCCGGGTAACACCAGACGTCTGTAGTCATCTACCGTCACAGACTCCAACTGCGATAGCCGAACTAAATTTGTACCGACCAAAATACGCAACTCCGAACGCTCGCGTTCACGTCGTTCTTTATCTCTGAGGGAAAAAAAATAATATTAACAGTGGGGCCATAGCATTATTGTTGAAGACATAGCATTGCAGAAGAAGAAGATTTGATTTACTTCTTCTTCTGTTAAAAGACAACACCCTTTTTTTTTTTTTTTTTTTTCCGCAAGGTGGGACCATGGATGTGGTCGCGCCCCGGCAAATCGGCCCGGGGCGACGGAAGAGGCGGCGCGCAACCCCATGGACCCACCCTCCAAACACCTCTCTTCGCCGTGCGAGCGGACCACCGGTACCCGATCTTTGTCTTCGGTGGAGCAAAAAGACAACACCCTGCACTAAGGAAATAATCCTTGTATTCCGGGGGACTCTACAAATATGCAATTAACGCAGACAAATTACACCCAGACTCAGAACAAAATATGTGGATCGCACAAAGTATTATCCTGTGTGGGAATGGAACGCACGAAACTGGCACGGAAGGTCGGTATCTTAACCGCTGCGCAATCTGTGCAGTCACACGCAGACAACTTACTGCCGAACAATAACTAATATGAAGAAACTAAAGACGTGAAGAAACTTATATTTGTTGAAGAAAAACGTAGGAAAATTTAAAAATCACATACAATCGAGATAGAATCCGTAAAAATATTAGATTGATAGATTTATTTTAAAATAGTAGTAAATATTAGCTACATTGTGGCTGCTTTTCAAACCGGAAGATATTTTTTTTTTGTTTCAATATATAATATGTAAACATATAATACGGGCCGAAAATTGAATGAAAAACAGTTCACGCTGGTGTAAGTGGTAGCACGATTGGAACGGATATCCAATAGGTATGAGTTCAAATCCCATGTGTGACAATCATTTTTCGCTCGTAATCAAGTTTTTATAAATAATCAAGCATGTTAAATGCTAAATTTCAGTAATTTGAAAATATAATAAATTAAATTGTGGCTGAACCAGAATCCTCATGTGGCACTCGATTGCGATTTAGCTGCTAGAGCAGGCATTAGGTATTATCAGGGGGTTCAGCCCAGGATTCAGTTTCAATAACAAGTTCTTTTATTACCTGGAATGACCTTGATGCTGCATCCTAACCCACAATTTGTTCATCTCAGCAAAATTCATCAGAACAAAATCGATTGCATCCTTTACCTGCAAATAAATTATAAGAATAGATATATTTTACAAATATAAAAAAAATATCTGAAATTTGACCAATATTCATTCATTTTAAAAATAATAATAATAATAAACTATGTTGACTGCTTGGGTGGCGTTATGATCAAGATACCAACCTAAAGTACCAGTGCCGTAGATTCGATTCCTATGCAGGACAATACTTTGTGCGAAAGTGTTGTTTTGGGTTTGGGTGTAATTTGCATGTTTGTAAAGTCCCCCACAATACAAGGAGTATTTCCTTAGTGCAGGGTAGTGGCTTCTACAAAAAAAACAAATATTATTATTTTAAATTGAAGGAAAGAAAGGAAGACCTACTACTATGCTACAGTTAATCAATATAACGCTAAACCTCAAGAAAAGAAGAAATATAGGATAGGATTAAGGTGGATTAGGATATAAGGAAAGTATCTTACTGCTTTATGATGAGCAGTTACAAACTTCAACTTGCAATTTTCAGCAGAACTTCGAATATTGAATTGACACGTGTATCATAATGTACTATATACATACATAACATCACGCCATATCCCTTGCAGGGTAGGCATGTGGGTATTATGTATATTTATATAAATATATATATATATATATATATATATATATATATATATATATATATATATATAAATTAATCAGTCTACTAAAATTGCTAAAATTTAGCATTTAACATGCTTGATTATTTATAAAAACTTGATTACGAGCGAAAAATGATTGCCGCACATGGGATACATCATTTTTCGCTCGCACATGTAGGCATGTACTATATAGGGGTGAGATAAAATAAGTATACAATGCGTTATTTCCCTACTTTCCATGGGGAATTGTGAAATCGACCGAAGGTGCACCAGGAGAATGACCAGTATTCTCCTGGGAGATTGGTAACACCTACTACAATCACCAACTCACTTGCCAAAGGCATCAATTATATTTTTGTTCCATTACCACATGCTGAATTATATAAAAATTTAAGCTAAATACGGTGAAATAATAAATGAATGGATGGATGGATGGATAAGAGCGAGTAGGTATGAAAGAGAGTATTGGTGTAAAGATGCGAAAGGGCATGCTCCGATGGTTCGGACATGTGGAAAGAATGCCGAACGAACGTCTGGTTAAGAAGATATACAATGCGAAAGTGGAAGGATGTAGGTACCGAGGGAGACCGAGACTAACCTACCTAGACCAGATCGGTCATGTACTGAAGAAGGTGGAGTCAAGAGTCTCCGAAACCGGCGAGCGTGTATGAAGAGAATTATGAATGTTGAGGAAGCGAGTGAAGTATGCAGAGATAGAGTTTTCTGGCACTCTGTTCTCTCTGCCTACCCTGCAAGGGATATGGCGTTATGATATGTATATGTATGTATGTGTAATAGATGGAATTTACTCACAGTGCCTTCACTTTCATTCTGAGCCTCGGCAATGTCGGGTAGAACATTCCTTGTGCATTGAAGTAGGTAATTCCTCAGGAACAGACCTCTTAGTGGATGCTGGACACCCCGGCACATCTCCACTAGATCCTACAAAAATTAAAACAACACAAAATAAAAATGAAAAGTTTAAATTTATTGCCTGGTTTTTTTCTTACATATTCAGCTATGCGAGAGATGGAAAACTCGAAACAAAACCCTATACCAACACATCTGACTAGTGTGGCATAGTAGGTCAATTTCCCTCCTATTATGGAGGAATTCAAGCCCAACAGTGGGACATATATGAAATGAGATGGTGATGATTCAGCCCATAACATTGTTGTGTGGTAACTGGCTATGATTTTTTTTTTTTTTTTTTGTGTCTGTCTTTTAGCTGTTAGCCGCAGATGGCTGTCACAGCTTAACCCGGACTATGGGTGAGCGCTGAGGGCTCACAACCCGGTTAGACTGGCTATGAATACTACCAACCCTTAAATAGCTTGTAGGTATTGTAAAAGACACTAAGTGCCCGATTACGAAATGAAAAATGATGTCACAAGCGGGATTCGAACCCGCGCCTATTGGGATTCCGGCCCAATCGTGCTGCCACTACCACCACCGTGACTAATTGTAGGACATGCAAATTTCACTTTCGTATCATATTTACGTCTTAAGGTGACGGTATGCTATCTAGAAATCAGAAGAATCCTTAAGACGTAAATATGATACGAAGTGAAATTTGCATGTCCTACAATTAGTCACGGTGGTGTAGTGGCAGCACGATTGGGCCGGAATCCCAATAGGCGCGGGTTCGAATCCCGCTTGTGACATCATTTTTCATTTCGTAATCTGGTTTTATAAATAATTAAGCATATTAAATGCTAAATTTCAGTAATTTAAAAGACACTAAGAGCTTCACATCCACCTGAACCAACTCCATCCATTTGGTCAATAATTACATTACCAAGGGTTATCATCAGGCAGGTAGCTATATTATTGGCAAAACACAGCATAGACCTCAAGTGGCAGAGATTTATACCTTTACATATTAATTTCTTTTTCAAGAGTAAATATAAAATTTCCTCTTCATCATCATTTCAGCTCACATACATTCCACCGCTGGGCGTGAGGTACCTCCACAATAAGAGGGAAATTTACCTGTCATACAATATTGGCCAGACAATGATGATGTAACAATAGTTGAGGTTATATTTTCGAGTTTTCCTTCTCTTACATACATAGATGTTATATGCATATTACATCTCTGAATCGTGTTTTATGATACCCACAGGCAAGATACTCAATCAGAAATTTTTAAATTCTCAAAAATCCTTACCTTGAGTAAATCCCGTCTCAGATTAGTATTGGTCTTAATATACACAAGGCCAACAGTGATCAATAAGTAAAGGCGAGGTACAATGTTGCCAGCATACTGCACCAGCTCATACAGATCTGCTACCTTACGACCCTTCTGGAACTCTTCTAGAAGGTACAACTCTAAATGACGGAGTTCATCAGTTATTGCCATATCTAATTACGAGTTAAGGATTACATATTTCCCATTTTGTATAATCTGCATCATTTACAAAAATATGAAAATTAAAATAAATTATATTTCATGTGAAATAAAAGTATTAACCATGAATTTTGTTAAATTTTCAGTAGTTCTGTCTGAAAGTAATCTAGAATGCATTATGGGGATGAAAAATTATAACAGCTTGTACAATAACGGCGACAAATGCTGCACATCGATCTTTAGAAAGAAGCAAATATAATATGGGTAATGCCCATTATAAACTTCTAATTTATTATCATCATCATCATTAAGCCTTTCTCTATCCAGTGTTAGAAGTATACCTACTCTAAAGATGAATATGGAGTAACCATAACTGCCACTCTAAAGATGAATATGGAGTTACCACAAGCAGGTGGTGGTGATCACAGTGAAGTTTTGTGTATATCCCAAATGAGTGCTGCAGCCATTCATTTAGTAATCCCTTAGCAGATTTATATGACTTCCACAAGCAAGTAATGTTTGGTGACAAAATGTTTTTTATGCCACATTAGTTAAGTATAAATGTAAATAAAATAATAAATGCATCATCATCATCATCAAAGGCAATAAATGCCCCACTGTTGGGCTCGGGCCTGCTCCGTAATGGGAGGGTAATTAACCTACAATACCGCGCTGGTCAGACGTATTGGTATAGGGTTTTGTTTCAAGTTTTCCTTCTCTCGCATAGATGTTATATGCGTTTTATATCCCTTATTCGTTTTGTATGATCACCCACGGGTAAGATATGGGGTGGTGAATAGTATTCTTACTCCGTCACCACACAGACCATAAATGCATACCACTATTAAAAATCTCTTTCAAATTGCCAAACAAACAGACCTTTATAATTATCATATTTCAAAGGATACATAGCTCATAATAGCTTTTTGGTGACAGCAACGATGTTCTCAATTCACCTAACATGGTAGAAGCATGTTTCAGAGCATCCATAAGCTTGGATTTGTCCAGACATCTCTTCATCTGAAATGCCTGAAAAATTTTTTTCAAGTTTAGTTATGATAAAATTAGTATTTTTTTATTTTTGAGTCTTAATTGTTAGCCTCAGATGGCAATGACAACTTTACTCGGACTATGGGTGAGCGGTGAGGGCTTTCAACCCGAAGAAAATTAGTACAAGAATTAAATTATTATATTGCATATGTTTAAAAAATATCATTAGTGAAGATAAATAAGAAGCCCAACTTTCTGGGTGGGTTTGGGATTATTAGTAGGCAGCAACTTAGCTATACCTCTAGTATTGCAAATGTCCATGGGTGGCAGTAACACTTATCATCAGGTGTGCTGCTTGCTCATTTGCCACCAAGAGTAATAAAAAAAATACTGCTATAGATTAGGGTGATTCATTTCTGCGATTTTTTTTTTCGGTGCTCGTGCAAAATATTAATCTACACATGGAAAAAGAAATTCTCACCAAATTTGAGATCTTAATATTAATTTTAAGTATTTGCAATTAAAATTTAAAGTTTTACCATTAAAAATGCATGTAAAAAAATCTTTTTTTTTTCAAATTTTTAACGCTTACCCGGCTTTTACAATATCGCAAATCGGTTTGATGGACCTTGTGGGGAATTTCACGCTCTTAAAAATAGCCTTAGAGTTTTTTTGTGTATGAGTTACACAAAAAAACTCTAAGGCTATTTTGTATTTTTTTTTTCAAAATTATTATGATTATTTACTCATAATGAATGCAAAAACAACACATGAATTCATAAAAAAACTACAAGAATAAAAAAAAAAAATTAAATTTCTGTCGTTTAGCATAATAATGAATATGAAGATTATTAAATTTTTTGTAGCGAAATTCCAAAATTAGTAAAAAAAATATTTTTTTTCATCGTCAACTTTGTTCACGCGAACTGTGTTTCACTCTGTTTCACGAAAAAGTTCTTAGTATAAAGAAATATAATGGTAATAAATAAAAAAAATGAATCTAAATAACATTATGAGTTAATATTTATCAATTTCTTACATTTTCCGGTATAAAAATGGCTGTAAATTCATTAAATATTGGTTGGATAACTTTTATTTTATGAGTCAGTCCTTTTTTTCTTCCTACTATTAGCGGTTTGCTCAAAAAATTATAAAAAAAAAATTTTTTTATCAAAAACTGTAGTTTGTCGACTCCTACTGGTGAACCAGTGCGAGTTACACAAAAAAACTCAATGGCTATTTTGAAGAGCGTGAAATTTCCCACAAGGTCCATCAAACCGATTTGCGATATTGTGAAAGCCGGGTAAACATTAAAAATTTGAAAAAAAAAAAAAAATTTTTACATGCATTTTAAATAGTAAAACTTTAAATTTCAAATTGCAGGTACTTAATATTAAGATCTCTAATTTGGTGAACATTTTTTTTTCTATGTGTAGATTAATATTTTGCATGAGCAAGGAATAAACAAAAAATTTGCAGGAATGAATCACCTACTATAGATACAAGTAGTAAAAATGTTAACTTTAAATGAGTGTCAAAACAATTAAACTCAGCATGGAAGGTACGTATACTGATCATTATCATAATTTTAGGTTTTGTAGATCCTGCTGTTAGGTCTGCTTCAAAATTGGATGAAATTAAACCACATTAATTTTATTTAAGTTTTCCTTATCTTGCTAAAATAATATTATATAAATAATCATTACAAAGAAATCAGTTACCAGGTTAATATATGATCAGTTTATAATTTATGCAGTCAACAAGAGAGCATTTAATAACTTTAATTATAGAGATAGATATTATTTTACATCTAATGATGTAAATTAATATTTTAATAGAAAAATGGACTAAACTTATGTGAAAATTTATACTTAACACCTAAAAATTTCGTAAATGATTTAACCTTCTAAAGTCCTTAAGTAACTATACAATATATTTTCTACCAATATTTAAAAAAAAACTTTAAACTATTTTGTTTGGGGTACTATATGTTATAAAAAAGACATTATAATAGGAATCATATTCAGAACTTTAATACGGTAGGTACAGAATTTATCATAAAAAAAGTTGCTAATTTAGATACCTGGGACTTAACTACTAAATTCAAAGCATCATCCAAGAGTTTCTCCTGCTCTTCAACGGGGGACGCTTGATTCGTCATTTGTGCCTAAAACATAAAAAGATAAAACAAGAAATCCAGATAAAAAAAAAATAATAAATTGGAGTCTACTGACAGTCGACCATATATACAGAAATGGGTGGTTTACAAGCTCCATATAGATCATTCAACATGCAATTGATGACAAAACATTTCGCAACGCACCTGTTATATGAACTGAGGATAAACACAATTACTGATAACGGTTTTGTAAGGATAATTATGAAATTTTCTTTGATACGGTTAATTGATATCTATACAATATCACTATCGTAACTTCCACAGTGTAATTTCTCGTAATCTGGACATCTAGTGTCAGTAGTGTCATTAATCGCAGAGTACTTATGCTAGGGCCGCACCTGCGTGTATCGTCCCAAAGTAATGTGTGGCGAAGCTTCGTACGTTTTGTACACTAGAAAGTTATCGCGATGAAACTGTGGTCACATTAGCGACTTCGGTATTTTACACAAAGTATCGTGCAATAATTAAAGATGGCCGAAATAATTTTCATGCGTTTAACTATGGATGACGAATTACTTCACTATTACAGCTAAATATATTATACTAATAATTACATAATGATTTTTTTGTATACCTTCATGTGTTCCGCTTCATAATGGTGTAAAAATTCTAACACCATTTCATCACTCCACTCCATATTTATTGATTAACTGGAGATCCTCGAACGCGTCTAAACACATCGAAAATTTCCGCCGAAATAAAAAACGCTAGTCTGACCACAGAACGCGATATATTAGCGCGCTAAAACCCATTAACTTATCGCCTCGCCACCCAAGCGATAACGCACACGATTCCCGAATGTTCGCGACGATAGCCGATAATGACCGGTCACATTTGCGCGTATCGTCTCATTGGACGAAGCTTCGCGACGATACACGCAGGTGCGGCCGTTGCATTATACAAATTGTACTTTTATTTTTTTTCTTTTTCTTTTTTATTAAAAAAAAAGACACCATCCTGCACTAAGGAAATATACCTTGTATTGCGGGGGACTTTACAAACATGCAATTAACGCAGACAAATTACACCCAGACTCAAGAACAACACTTTGTGGATCACACAAAGTAATGTCCTGCGTGGGAATCGAACCCACGGCACTGGCACGGAAGGTCTGTATCATAGATAATATACTATAAAAGTCGGTATCTTAACCACTCAAATCAAATCGAATCAAATCATTTTTATTTGCCAAGAATACAGGTGTAACCAGATAACAAAAAACGGTAGATTTTCCTGCCATATTCTGCCTTTAAGACATGCAAATATTGACACATTTTCCATTATTAATTAATTATTATAACAATAACTATACATATTAATATGTGTAATTAAATAATATCACAATATATAAATGTCAAATTACAATTAATTTAAATGTCAAGTGATTATTATTAATTTTTATATGTCATAAATTCGGATAAATTATAGAAATTGTAGCTGATTAACCATTGTCGTAGTTTTAATTTAAAATATTTCTGCGGGAGCTCTCTTAAGTCTCTAGGTACACATACATACATATCATCACGCCATATCCCTTGCAGGGTAGGCAGAGAGAACAGAGTGCCAGAGAACTCTATCTCTGCATACTTCACTCGCTTCCTCAACATTCATAATTCTCTTCATACACGCTCGCCGGTTTCGGAGACTCTTGACTCCACCTTCCTTCAGTACATGACCGATCTGGTCTAGGTAGGTTAGTCTCGGTCTCCCTCGGTACCTACATCCTTCATCCTCCATCATCCAAGTCTCTAGGTAATTTATTAAATATGGTTATGCACATATGGTAAACATTTCTCTTGTTTAATGTTGTCCTACAATATGGAATCACTAATCGTGTGGGATCCCTACAGCTACGTATAACATTATTACTCTTGGAAACAAAAAATGAATAATGAGTTTTGACAAACACTGAGACTTCAAATATATACATGCAGGTTAACGTCAATAAGTTCATCGATTTAAATAAAGGTCTACAAGATTCTAACGGTCCCACTCCACAAACCGCTCTCACGCACTTTTTTTGTACAATAAAGGCTTTACGTGCATCTGTTGAATTGCCCCATATTATCAGTTCATATCGTAGTATGGGCTCTACATAACCATAATATACTATTAGTGCCGTTTTCTTATCTGATAATGTACGTAATTTTTTAATAGCATATACGAAACCACTTAGTTTACTGCATATATTCATTAAATGTTTTTTTCCAATTGCAGTATTTATCTAGTGTTATGCCTAAAAATTTAATAGAGTCTGTTTCTTCTATACTTTCATCGTTAATTTTAATATGAACACAATAGTTTTGGGAATTAATTGTTGAGAATTTTATGTATTTTGTTTTGCTTAAATTTACACTCAAATTATTTCTTTGAAGCCAATCTATTACTGAGATCAGTAGCGGCGTTAGGGTAGGGCACGGTTGGGCGACCGCCCAGGGCGCCGGACATGAAGGGGCGCCGAAAGCACTTTATATCCTCTCGCCTACGCGGTACGCCTGAGGGCTAGGTACTTGTAAATTCCTAAAATTGAAATTGAAATTGAATTGAATTGAAATTGAAAATTGTTATGTTGGCACCACTAGAATGGAACACAGTGTTCAATTTGTTCGATCGGAGCATGCAGTTCATTTTACCGTGAATCCTCGACCATAGCTCATTCTTTTTCTTTACATAAATGAACGCACTTAAAACAGTTATTCCAATTATTTTATAACAAATCAATGCAGTAATCAGACGTCATGATAGCTTCATATCACTTGTCTTAGTGCCCAATTATCATTTACAGTAGTCGAAACGATTTTTTTTTTATTGCGTATATATGCGCATTTTTTTATGGTGGCAAACGAGTAAACAGCACATCTGATGGTAAGTGTTACTGCCGCCCATGGACCTTTGCAATACTAAAGGTATAGGCTAGGCCGCTGCCTACCCATACAAACCCTAAACCTACCCAGTTGGGCTTTCGGATCTCTCGCTCACCGAACGAAGAGTAATAGCACATTGCCATTACTCACACGTGATCTTCTGCGAGGGTTTGGTACTACCCCGGGCGGACCGGCCCACGGCTGTAGACAAGCTGTCAACAACGTGGTCTTACCACCAACATTTTTACTGCCAAGGCGCGCAAAAAGATGTTTCACATCACAAACTTCCAATACCTATTTATTATGTTATATACAGGTATAGTGAGATTTTAACAAATCGATAGTGCTTTGAAAAATACAAAAATCATTAACGATGACGAACGGCCTTACGCCTCTGCTTATGTTTGGGTCGCACAATCGCCGATCATAGAATTTTTGTCTTGTTTCCGTAGTGCGCCCGATTGCTGCTTGACCACACCATAGCACTGCGCACTCACTTTCTTATCGTCCTAACTTTTGAAATATTGTACCAAATGACACAAGGCAAAAGACAAAAAATATATATCATAATACGTTTATCATAAGAATATACGTTACTACAAAATGTGCATTGGCAATAAATACCAGACTTTATTGTATTTTTAATTTACTATTACGATGATAATGGCATATAAAATAGATGTAGTATATCTCTGTCAAGAAAGTACCGGGAAAAGATCAATAATACACACATTTTTTGTTATTCATCCAAATTTATTTTATTACCTTCGAAGTATGCTCCTTCAGAAACGATAGACTTACGCCAACGAATAATCCAATCATCAAAACATTTTTTAAACGTTGTTTCTGGAATTGAGTTTAGTTCTCACCGCGAATTCTCCTTTATGTATTCTACCGATTGAAAACGGGTGCCACGAAGTGGTAATTTGAGTTTAATAAAAAGAAAGAAGTCGGCTGGAGCCATATCTGGTGAATATGGTGATTGCTCGATGGTATTTGTTGTGTTTGAACAAAAATTCGTTCACAATGATGGCTTTGTACAAAGGCGCATTATCGCTGTGCAAAATCCAAGAATTTTTCCACAAATCTGGCCTTTTTCGTCGAATTTGCTCCCTTAAACGCCGCATAAGTGTCAAATAATATTCATTATTTTTTTTTATTTCGTTTGACCTTCTGGCAAGAATTCCGGGTGAACAAAACCGCGATAGTTAAAGAAAACATTAAACATGACATTGACTTTTGATCGACTATGGCGTGGTTTTTTTCGGTTTTGGTTCAGTTGGAAGTCGCCACTTCGAAGCTTGTTGACTAGTTTGCATGTCAAACTTGTAAACCCACGTCTCCAGTAACAATGCGTTTCATGAATATTGGGTCGTAATTGACTCGTTCTAGCATGTCCTCAGCGACTCTCATGCGATTGAGTTTTTGTAGAAAATTCAGGTCTTTTGGGACTAGCCAAGTGGAAACATGTTTCATACCCAAGTGATTATTTAAAATGGTACGGATCGACTCGTGAGACACAGAAAGTTCAGCGGCTATCTCTCTCAAAGTTGAATGAGGATTTTTAGTTACTTTTTCCTTCACTTTTGCAATATTAACTTCAGTTGTAGATGTTGATGGCCTACCAGAGCGAGGCAAATCATCCATCACATCTCGACCGCTTTTGAATGCTTTGTACCACTCATAAGCACGTATTTTTGATAAAGTCGATTCACCGTAAGCCTTCTGTAACATTTTCAGTGACTCCGAACACGCAATTCCATTGGCGAAGCAAAATTTAAGACAAACTCTTTGTTCAATGTGTTTGTCCATTATGAAAATCGCAATACACCCAAGATACGATATAACTAAAAACAGCACTGTATTTAATATAAATAACAGATGTAACACAAACTCTGCGCCAAAATGGAAAACAGTTGTGCCAATCTAACAACAACAAAAAAAAACAAAAATTTGAATTTGGTACCATAAACAAATCATCCATTCCCAATACTTTCTTGACTGAATGTATGCTGTCGCGGACTTTTTGTAGAGGTATTTATTTAGAGGTTCAATTCCACCATTCGTCTAACTCTTACGATTTCTGCAGTGCATGCAAGAGGAGTTTGCATATAGGAGACTTTTACTGTCTTAAGTGGTATTTATCCTTATGTTTTAATCAATTTACAAAATATCTTTATAAATTATAGCTTATGTGTTATTCTGATGTATAAGCTATATTATTGTAAAGTTCCATCAAAATCCATTCAGTATTTGCGTGAAGGAGTAACAAACATACATCCATACATCCACACATCCATACATTCTTCTTACAAACTTTCGCGTTTATAATATTAGTGGGACTATACCTGTAACAGTTGCTAGTGGGGAGATTAGTTTTCCTAAGCTTAAGCTGATAAAATCTTATTTGCAACTGATAATATCTCAATCTAGATTGATGAACTTTGTTAATCGAGAACGAAATCGCTGAAAACATCGATTTTGAGAACCTTATCAAAGAGTTCGCCGATAGAAAGGCAGGAAAAGTACACTTTTTTTTTTTTTTTTTTTTTTTTTTTTTATTGCTTATGGTGGCAAACGAGCAGACAGCACACCTGACGGTAAGTGTCACTGCCGCCCATGGACCTTTGCCAATGGTATAGCTAGGCCGCTGCCAACCAATACAAACCCCGAACCCACCCCAGTTGGGCTGCCGGCTCTCTCGCTCACCAAACGAAGCGCAATAGCACATTGCCATTACTCAGACGTTGATCTTCTGCGAGAGTGTGGTACTACCCCGGACGGACCGGCCCGCGGCTGTAGACAGAAAACTGTCCATAGCGTGGTGCTACCACAAATAAGATTACACACTTAGTCTCATATGTTTTTATTCTTTGAATAAGTGGTTATTTTTTGTGAAAAACGTTTAATTTTTTAAATAAATGATTATTTCATTTCATATTTATACACACTACCTTTCTTCGTATGAAATTAAATTGTAGTTAAGGACGCCGCAGAAATCTCGCCCAGGGCGCTGGTAATGCTAAAACCGGCACTGACTGAGATTACCGCTTCATTTATTTTTATTTCATGGGTCGTCAAATTATCATCATTAGGAATTATTATTGAAATATCATCAGCAAATAGAACACATTGATGCTTAATCACTTCTGGTAAATCGTTAATATATAACAGAAATAACAAAGGGCCCAAAACACTGCCCTGCGGCACACCATAATTATTATTTTTAAAGTATGATCTTACAGATGATTCATGATCTTTATTTAAACTTACAATTTCAACACATTGCTGACGATTCTTTAAATAATTCTCAAGCCAATTTAGCGAAATACCTCTAATCCCATAATTTTCACATTTCTTCAATAACGTCATATGATCCACAAAATCAAATGCCCTAGTCATATCAAAAAATATCACTACCACTGGCACTTTTTTATCTAGATAAGTTGTTGTACTACGAATTAAATCAAATGCAGCCAAAGAAGTAGATTTGTTACGTTGGAACCCATTTTGTTCAGCCTTAATAATATTATGTTTAGTCAAGAAGTCTAGAAGTCTAGTATAAAATGCTTTTTCGAATATTTTTGACAAAATAGGGATAAGTATTATGGGTCGGTAATTTTTGGGATCTTGTTTATTACCTTTTTTATGCATGGGTTTTACAATGGAGTATTTTAGTTTATCTGGGAATATACCTTGTACAAATGATTCGTTAATAATATGAGTTAATATTGGCGCTAAAATAGTAGAACTTTTTTTATAATACTTGTAGAAATAGAATCATATCCAACTGCTTTAGTATTATTTAAATATAATGTTTAAAATTTCCTGCTCAGTAGCTGGTCTTAAAAAAATTGAACTATTGTTCCATTGATTTAATGATTTACTATGTAAAGGGAGGTTAGTGTTGCTAACCTGCTTGTTTCTATTAGTATCATTTATAAAAAAGTTATTAATGGCATTTGCAATTTGTATTGGACTTTTAATAATATTTCCTTTAACTTGAAGTGACTCTATTTTATGAATTGTTAGAACTCTATCATCTCTACTTTTAATTATCTGCCAAGTGGCTCTACCTTTATTTTTTGCTGTAGCAATAATTTTTCTATTTCTATTACATTTAGACCAATTTATGCATCTTTTCAGTAATCTGGCATATATTTTATATGTTGATAGAGCTTCTTCTGTTTTTAATTTATAGTAATTGAACCTCAATTTTCTTCTTACAGTACATGACTTTCTTAAACCCTTGGTTATCCATTGAGGAGTACCCATATTAGAACGTATTCTTATTCTATTAAACGGAAAACATAAGTCATAAATTAATTTCAAATCGTCATGAAATATGCTAAAAGCCCTATTGACATTTGTCTCCATATAAACATTTTGCCAGCTCAATTGTGATATATAGTATAGGAACTTTTTTACATTATTATTGCAGAGATCTTTTTTTTGGCAATACCAATATTTTGCAGGTGCCTTATAATTAGAAGTAAATTCTAAAATTTGTGAAGTCTCATGGTCAGATAGAAATGTTTTACACACTTCTGTGTGTATAGCCATAGCATTATTCAGATTAGATGCAATTATATCTAAACAATTATATAGTCTTGTTGGTACATTAATGTGTAATATTAAATTATAGTTAGAAAGGATATTTTTTAATGTTATTGTATTGTTACTATTAACTAGGGTATTAATGTTCAGATCACCTGCTATAATAATCTTTTTATTAATTATTTTATATGACAACTTATGTAACAGGATCTCCAATTTATTAAAAAATCTTTTAATATCTGATGTTGGTATTCTATACAGACATATAATAATGCAATTTATACTAGGTATTTCTATACCACAACATTCAGATACCTTTTCTTGTGAGACACTTTTACATATAGCAACAGGACAACAATCAATACCATTATATGTTAGAATACATGTACCTCCCCGATTTTGTTTTTTTCTGGAGAAGTAGCTACTCACTTTATAACCCTTGAGATTAATGTTAAACTCATCTCCTGATTTAATGAAAGTTTCACAAAAACATAAAACATGAATGGGGTTTTTATGACTGTCTGTGAGTTCATCTAGGCACAACTCAACCAACTCAGATTTTCTTAGTAGACCAGCAATATTTTGATGCAATAACCTTATCTTTCTTTTATTATCATTGGGCTTATGTATAAAAAATCTGTATCTTTATTTATTTTATATGGTAATTTAGATGAAGTATGTCTTAGTACAGGAAAATAATATGGAATAGTTCCCTTTTTATATTGACAACTACTGATAGTTTGTTTTATAAGAGATTTAATTACTTTATTTTTATTCGGAATAAATTTAACTTCATAGTCTTTTGTGTCTATTATAAAATTTACTATCTTACAAATCCTTGCAACAAATGAATATTTTTTGTATGCATGCTGTCCAAATTGATAAAGTAATTATTGAAACTTCTACATGTAAACTTTAACAAATTATTTAGTTTAATTTCATTCAAGTATTTATTCCTACTGACACTCACAACTACGCCATCTGTGCAATCAACTTGCTATAATATAATCAAAGAGTAAAATTATATTAACTGAAAAAGAGTGGCAACTCGATGGTAAAATATGCATGTATGGAAAGTGCTGCTACCTAGAGCTAAGGTGGTAAACTAAAGTTGAAGTAATATACATATATACCTACGTATCTACATATTGTGTGCATGTAATTATATAGGATTTTTCTTTACTATAAACCTACCCTGAAATATGAAAATAACATATCAGCCGTTAACGAAACGGCAATAGTATAAACTTAATAATGAAAATTGAGATAATTTCCAGAACGAACATTAATAACCGAAAATAGATTATTGACAATAAGTACATACGCTAGGAACAAAAAAATAACAATTCTCAGTTGTCAAACTTTTGACAATTACAACAAAATGGCAGCTATGTTTGTACAAACAATCTGTAGGCGGCGCGACGATCAGTAAAAATAAGTAATGTTTTAACTGTGCCCCCCCAGAATATAATACAATCTGTGTATTTTGTCAATTTTCCACAGTGACAGTATTATTATACTGCAATATATTAATCTGTGGCACAGAATATGTGAGTGTGTATGCTTATCAACCGGTGATAAAAATTGGAATAAACGGCAGAATGGATAACAAACCATCTCTGAGCCATTATTTTGGTGATAAGGAAGTACCTCCTGCTTCCCAATTTTTTGACGAAATTGGGACATCGCCATCTGATATGATACAAAGCATTTATTTAGGTGACTCCGAAGGATCTTCAAGTAAATATCGCAATTTGGATCGAGTTTTAATGAAATTAGGACGTATTTTATTCATTTAATTAACATGTGACTCATTTATTCTTTCTAGGTAAATCAAAAGCAGCGCCGAATTTGTTTTCACAAAATATGAACACTTCATTCACTCAACCGCAAATGACTGATGAGCTGACCTTTTCGAACGTTGTGCCAACTGTAAGTGGATCTGCTTCTGTACCAGCGACCAGTTTACCTGATCCATCTACATTTTTCGATACTATTGGACCTGAACCACAAATCGTACCTTCAAAGAGTGGTATAACTCATCCTGCAATACTAACCGAAGCCATGGATGGATTAAGCATTAAGGTAATACTTTGAACTCTCATTAATCTCTCATAAAAAAAACAGCCTGATAACGCAAAAAACAAGATAAAACTTTCTATTTTATAATTAATAATGAATAAATAATTGTATAGCAACAAAAATGTAACTGTGGAATGAGAAAAAAAACTGGGAAAAAGAAATAAAGTCAGTTCTCCTGTGACAATGAATACTGTAAAGTGTTCGAAACTTTGGGGAAATTAAAAATCTAATACAAACACGAAAGAATCTATTAAAATAGTTTTATACCAAAAGAAATACAATAAAAGCCTATAGCAATCTGTCTGATCACCATATATTACAACGGGCCAATTTCTGACCCATTTTGAAAAAGTCTCGAGCCGAGTAACAGGATATGTAGGAACTGATGAAGTATGGTAACATGCCCATTCTATGTGTGTCATTCTATGTGGCCTATTTTGGAAGAGGGGATTTCCAAAATACTGAGCTTGGTCAAAGATCTTAGTGGCATACAGATTGCCACTGATGAGGGTGAAGGTTAAAAATTGAAAATAATTAATTATGTTTGGGTATATCTCCTAAGGGATACTTTCAAAACTGGAGTCTTGCTCAAAACAACATTTTGTAATATAATTATTTGTTTTATATGTGTTTTTCGCTGTGTGGTAGTGGCTACGAATACTACCAACCCTTACTTGCTTGTGGATGTCGTAAAAGACGACTAAGAGTCTTATAATGATATGGGCCAACTTTATTTGATGCCATTTGGTCAACAATTACATTCCCAAGGATGGTTGATGTCTGGCAGACGGTCGGTCATAAAACTATTGCCAATAACTTTTACGATATGTACTATGAAAGAAGAGTACATATTGTATCGAACCCAAGTAATTGGGGTAAGAGTAGGAGAATGATGAAATAATTGTTTTATATGTGAATTTGAACCACGATACTCAAAAGTTTGTTTTAGACTTTAAACCTATATCTTATCTATTGATCAACATTTGATATAAATGAACAAAGTATGTAAATATTGAAATTGGTTATAGAATCAACCTGTTGATAAAGAAGCTGATCGGAGAAGAGATGCGTGGATACCTAATGATGAAGCTAAGAAGACTTTGATGAAAGTAAGTGATAATTGAATTTTATTAATAAATTTTTGAAAACCTCACTTCACAATATAATGACATTGTTTTCCCGACAGCATTTCACTCACACTTTGCTTGGCAATCTTTCTTCGTAAGTTAATCTTTCATAAGTTTAATAGATTAACTTGATGCTAGAAGAATCCATACCACCTGGAAATGATATCATCCTCAACTCTGTCTTCAGTGAACATTTCTCCCAAACACTTGCAAACTTTGGAATGAACCAACTGCTACAATGTTACCTGAACAATGCCCTTCTTTAAATGAAGTACTTTTACAGTAGGCTGTACTTACCCATCGGCCTGGCCACAGACGTCAAGGATTCGGTACCAGTGGCCAACCCAATGGCGATAGGGAGGAAATACGGCGGGTTAAGGGGTCATGCACCGCCCTTTCGTCACCCCACGCGTTACGGACGGCGTGTATCCAGATGATAGCCGGCCCAAAAAACTGCACTTACCTACCTAGCGGTGTTCCTGTTATTGCATATTCAAGAGCAATACTTGTCACTTACCATCAGGTCTGCTGCTTACTTGTCAGCTACCATAGGCAATAAACAAAAAATAATTCTGTAGTTATAAGAACATACTGTTGATAGTTTTCTGTCTACAGCCACGGGACCTTACGTCTGGTGTAGTACCATACTCTTGCAGAAGATCAACGTCTGGGCAATGGCATCTGCTGTTGTGCCTCATTCGGTGAGCAAGAGAGCCAGAAGCTCAAATTTCTGGATGGGTTTTGATTGGTATGCAGCGGCCTAGCTGTGCAGTTGGTATTGCAAAGCTCCATGACCAGCTTTTTCTATCAGTTGTGCTACATGCTCGTTTGCCGTCATAGATAAGAAAAGAAAAATAATAAGAAAACACACTCAGTGAAAGTGAATATCGAATATTATACCTTAATTGAATGTAAGCAGGGATCAATTGATATTTTGTTACGATTTCTAATATTAATAATCCGGTACTAATTCATTGTCGACAGGCTCGGTCATCACCGAAAGGATCGTTTTTCCCCGATAGAGAAGTGCTGACAATGCCTGGACTTGTTCTTGAAGAAGAACTTGTGAGTATTAAACACATCCTCTCGCGCTAAGTAAGATTCGTCTCCTTAAAGACGAAAATATAATACGATGCGAGAATTGAATGTCCTACAGTGGTTCACGGTGGTGTAAGTGCCAGCACGATTGGGACGGATTTCCAATAGGTGTGAGCTCGACTCCCACTTGTGACAATCATTTTTCGCTCGTAATCGGGTTTTTATAAATAATCAACCATATTAAATGCTAAATTTCAGTAATTTTAAAGACGTAAAGTTTCTTGCTTCACAGTGGTCATGGGTTCGATCCTAACGGCTCATATGTATGCCTTTTTGGACTTTTGTATCACCAACAACTCATGCTACTGTATTTGTGTAGAAGGCTCATAGGCAAATACGCAAAATGAGAAGTGAGAATTTGTTTTTTAAAAGAACACTTCGTTTAAGGAAATAAACCTTGTATTGTGGATGAACCGTCGCGAACAATGTAAGGGGCCGTTCATAAATTACCTATGGGATTTTGAAGAATGATTTGGCCCCTTCCTCCCCTACCGTAAGATTACAACTACTCCCCCTGCCTCTTAATAAGAATTTTTGTAAGAAAAGGCCCTTTTGATCAAATATAACTCCGTTTATTCTGATAATATCTTTTATTACAATCTTCTTACTACAAATAGGTATCATTAACTCACTGCAATAACATTAATCTTATTAATCTATCACAGCGTTGACCAAAAAAATAGTAATTTTCAATTTAATATCTTATGTAATGTCAGGTTCACTACCCCTCTCTGACTATAGTAAGAAGTTATAATATTCAGTCAACACCAGACCCCTCCGCCCTAAACGCCTTACATAATTTATGAATGGCCTCTAATGGCTGGTAGTATTCACAGTCGCCACTTCTAAAAACAATATTTTTTGATGGATGATATATTTTAGGCGGATGCACTTCAGGAAGTGGCTGTGAAGTATTTAGGAGTGAGTTCAGCGGGTAGCCGTGGTGTTGTGAGGGCTGAACATGTGAGCCGTGATGAAGCTGGTCTGAGGGAGCTACTGCGAACTGGGTATCTACGTGCAGCGGTCAATCTCACTGCAGTACTGATCAGCGCTGCGGGACAAGGTGTGTGCCAGTTTTTAATCAACATCAAAAATAAGAGGTTCAATTCGATTGTTTTTTTTTTTTTGTGTTACCTCAAAAATTTTTTCTAAGTTAACCTATTTAAATTACTTTTATTGCTTATGGTGGTAAAAGAGCAAGCAACACACTTGATGGTACGTGTTATTGCCGCCCATGGACCTATGCAATATCAGGGGTATAGCTAAATCTGAAACCCACTTAGAATGTTGAGCTGCCGGCTCTCTTGCTCATCAAACAAAGTGGAACAGCACATTGCAACTGCTCAGATGTCGAGTTTCTGCGAGAGTGTAAGGGCCGCCGCACACGGGCCACTGGCCACAACCTCAAAACACCGCCACCGGCATATTTCTTGTAGTTTTCATACATTTTATATGGACTCGCCGCACACGGATGACGCCGGTGGCCGCCACACGCTACAAATCGTCGTTGCTCGCGTCTTGTGGCCCGCACCGGCCACTGATTCACTGATACAAAACGTTACCGCACGTACGTAGTCCATTGTTGATTGAAATAAATATGGATATAGAACTATTTATATCAGAGATTCAATCCCGTTCTGCGATTTGGGATTCAAAAAGTTATATGTAATAAGGGCGAAAAAGTACAGAGCGTGGCAGTGTCAACCACCGGCCACAAGTAGCTGTCGCGCGCATTTGTAGCCACTTCTAGCTTCTCGTGGCGGCTTTTGTGGCTGTCGCGTGTGGCCCGTGTAATCCAAGCGCCGTAGCAAAAAAGTAGGTTTGTAATGCAACGTACGGGACCTGGTATTTTTTTTTTTGGAATATGTTCAAGGTTGTCTCCTGATTCTAAATCCAAGTGAGCGCGGCGGGAGGTTGTTCACTTCAGCCGCCATCTTGGAAAACACGTGTTATTGAATATCTCGCGAACCGCGCATTGTACGACAAAAATTGTAGAGATCATTATTGTGGATAATAATATTTGCCATCTTTTTATTTGAAACTTTTTTTTTGTATAACACATAGGTTTTTAATTATAGCGAATCAAACTTTTTACAATATGGTTTTTACTAAATATTTATTTAATGGTCAATGATAAATTAAAAATAATGGTAACTGAATTGTAGAGCATGAAATTACCTATAAATATAAGAAACTTTTTCTCGTAGCATTTATAGTCTAAGAGCTGCAGCTTAGTAAAACTTGCACCTCGTACATTATCAGTGGCAATACTGCTCGCTGTATACGAAAACCATTTCATAACACATAAAATGACATAAAGTGTTCAAAAAAATGTCAATACAGCTGTGCAGCAAATCAATTAAAATTATAAATAATGTGGAGAACAACTAATAATTTGTCGATCTTTATTGTTACTTAAAACGGTACCATCATAAAAGATTGTCTATGTAGCAAAAAACAATAGTACATTCCGCTACATTGTAAGAAAGAATTGTAATAGTTATTATTTTTATTATTATGTATCTCCAATTGTTATCGAAATCACTAAAATGAAAAGAATTTTACGAATGTTACCGAATGGCACCGACTTCAAATCGTGTTAGTGGATTTCTAGCATACATTGTAATTATATTTTATAAAAATTAATACATAATTAGAATTAGACAAGTTCATCTTATTTTTCGGTTTTTAGTGTTTTAAATATGTATGGTTTTTGGCTGATACTATTTTGAAGTCTGTTTACATTTTTTTTATAAAAAGTTTGATTATTTTTGAATTTTTAGTGTAGATAATCGAAGTTAAGTAATAATTTTAACTAGTTCATATAAATTAAATTATTTATTAAATATAGCACTATGAGTTGATCGACTAAAAAAATGCACATGACACAAGGAAGAGTAGAAGTAGGGAATCAAAATAAAAAATAAAGAACGTATTTCGAAAAAATGGAAACGAAATGCTGTATCTCGTTGCCAATGGTTTAAATTTCACTGGTTTAATCAATTCGCGTATAACACCATATGTGCTATCGATACGTCACGTGAGGCAACAACTTAGGTATGAGATACTACCAACATCCAAGTGATGTAAATAATTCTGACGGTTTGATGCAATTGTTAAAACTAGACATAGGCTCCAGAGTCATGGTAGGATGCAATATCTCTGTCATTAAGAGCTTGGTAAGCGGGCAATAGGGATAATATCCAAACTTGTAGGCTTCCCCTTCATTGTGACCAAATTGAAACAGGCTAGTTACCTGATTTGGTTATTATAAAATTTAATGACGACACTATTGGCACGAAAGTGAAAGACAGTGACGGGTTAGTTGCCATAGCGCCTGTGTCAACCATATATCAGGCAACGAAAGGTTACGGGATAATGAACGGAAAATGCTTCCGCTAATCCTCTGTTGGGCGGTTACGGTATATAAACTCTAGGGTACTTTACAAAGCCTTAAACAAAGCTGTCATTGATTTAGGCAAAAATAATTTGGCAATGATCAGTTTTATATTGCACTGAGTTGTGTAAAGACTCTAGAGGGACAGCTTTTTGCGACTTAGGGTCTAATAAACTACTCAAATCAAAAGACTATACCAGGAGAAAGCGTAAGCCAAAGAATAAGACGGTTCTAAATAGATACGATACAATTATCCAATACGGCTGGATCTGATCATCTCACCTAATATATTTCAGTGTCTGAAGGCACAAGTCTATGAACAGTGATCATTAATGACATGAAAATGTGGTCCCTAAATGTGGGTCTCGTAACAAAGATCGATCGATATCGGCAACATAAATAATTACCTAACTCCTAATCGTTATGGAGTAGTACCTTACATTATCAGCTTACGTGATTAACTTGAAAGAATACAGTTAAAGGTATATGCGTGCGTATGATATTGAAAGAATTATCCTCCAACTCCTAATCGTTAAGGATATGTACCTTACATCATCAGCTTACCTAAATGAGTTTATCACTGCCAGATGCAAATATTTGAAGAGCTTTTGAAAATATATGAGACACGTAATATGTGCCTATAAAATTTGAGGGTTGCCCTCGATTTCCAGGTATTTCCATCATCAGATCATGATTTGGTGACAATGGGACAACCTCGGGAGTTAACTTGAAAGAATACAGCTAAAGGTCTATGCGTGCGTATGATATTAAAAGAATTGTCCTCCAACTCCTAACCGTTCAGGAGATGTACCTTCCATCACCAGCTCACCTAAATGAGTTTATCACTGTCAGATGCAAATATTTGAAGAGCTTTTGAAAATATATGAGACACGTAATATGTGCCTATAAAAATTGAGGGTTGCCCTCGATTTCCATGACTTCCCATCATCAGATCATGACTTGGTGACAATGGGACCACCTCTGGAGTATACTCTTTAGAAAGAAAAAAGAATTTTGAAAATCGGCCCACGAAAGACAAAAATATCGCTAAACATACATAAAAAAAAAATACATACAATGAAACATAGAACCTCCTCCTTTTTGAAGTCTGTTAAAAAGAAAGATTTTATCATTCACAATTCATTCTTGCGTTTATTTAACTGAAATTTTATATTGTGGGTAGTTGTACATTTCATATTGTAATTGTAAATCGCGCTATCGAAGTTTACTATGTTTTATTTTATAATGCGAATAAAAGTTTACGTTGAATATGATTATAATGGTTATTCCAATATATTTAAAAATATTATATTTATCTTGTTAAAGGTCGTAATTCGTCGACAATTACGACCTTCTATAAATTCGTTATTATTTGTTTTCTATTAAGATAAAAAAAACTGGCCACTGTTGGTTAAAGGGTTCACTGCATTAGGTGGATAAGGTTACAGCAAGATAGCCACCTAAAATAATTCATCATCATCGCAGCCCATAAATGTCCCGCTGTTGGGCTCGGGCCTCCTCTGTAATGGGAGGGAAATTAACCTACTATATCACGCTGGTCTGACGTGTTGGTATAGGGTTTTGTTCCGAGTTTTCCTTCTCTCGCATAGATGTTATATGCGTTTTATATCCCTTAGTCATCTCGTACGATCACCCACGGGTAAGATATGGGGGTGGTGAATAGTATTCTTACTCCGTCACCACACGGATAAAATAATTATGTAACTAAAATTAAGTTATGTATTTTTTTTTATGAAAAAAAAAACCTATCGATCCGGTCCGAGATATTCGCTCTTCGGCACATGTTTAACACACAAACACATGGAACAGATAAGACCACACCGACATCTCTTTTAGCTGGTTTTTACGACCCAAAGAATACTTTTCCTTTTTTTTTTTTTTGGGGTGGGTTATGGTCGGCGCTCTTCTCGCACCACTCCGTTCGTCGTCGTTGGACCGGCCACTGGAGCAGCGTGAACTTGTCGTCAGTGGCCGGCCCGACGGAATACCCCCTGAGAGGTACCCTCCCCTTGAGCGACGTCCCCCCAACCCCGGGGCGGACGTCGTTCCCTCCTCGCGCGGTCAGCCTCTCGGCGGGTGACGGACTAATTCCCCGGTCCAGTCACCCGCGGCCTCGGCTAGGGCGGCATCAGGCGCAGGTAATCGCGCCTACGCCGCAAAGAATACTTTTCCTAGGAATGGGTTAGGAAAAGGATATTGATGAGATAAAGAAAGAAAAAGTAATGTATTTTTTTATGATAGGTGTGGGACGTATGCAACGTCCTACTAAACATACTCCGAGGTCCCTTCAGCTCTGGTTGACTCGCTTCGCTGTCATGTCAAGAATCAAACTCCACGATACGTTATCGAAGGAGGCCGAGCCATTTGGAGATTTCACCAAACCCGATATGTTTTATGAGGTAATTATTTTCAAATCTGGTATACAATTGAAAAACTAGTGCTGTATGGTAGCGGCTACGAATACTACCAACCCTTACTTTGCTCGTGGATGTCGTAAAAGACGACTAAGAGCCTTATAACAACCTGGGCCAACTCTATCTGATGCCCTTTGGTCAACAATTACATTCCCAAGGAGGGTTGACGCCAGGCCGGCGACCAGTCATAAAATTATTGCCAATAACTTTTAAGATATGTACTATGAAAGAAGAGTACATATTGTATCGACCCCAAGCAATTGGGATAAGAGTAGGAGAATGATGTCTGCTAACCATGTTTCTATAACAACATCTTAGGGGCCGTTCAAGTATATCGTAACGCATTTTGGGTGGAGAGGGGGTCTTGTTAAATGTTACAATGCGTTACATAGCCGAGAGGGGGGTTCAAACAACGCGTTACGTAGCATTGGTTTTTTATTAAATAAAAAACTAGGGAATTAAAATTTCCAAACACGTTTAAAAATGGTCACTTGGATATTACGTAACGTTCAGGGAGGGGGAAAGGGGGTACAGACATATGTTACGGCGCGTTACATGTGGGGGAGGGAGAAACACAAATCTTCAAAAATTGTGTTACGTAATACTTGAACGCCTCCTTACTCTAATCTCAATTACTAGGGGTTGACGCAATATTGCCTTACATATATATTGAGAAAAGTTTTGCCAATAGTTTTATGACCGGCCTTCTGCTCGACATTAACCCACTTTCAGAATGTAATTGTTGCTACCGACGATAAAGACCAGGTTCCGGTGGTCCACTCGCACGGCGTGGAGGGATACATTGCGGGGCGGGCCTGTGACCATAGGCCGCCGCATAAAAAAAAAGAATGTAATTGTTGACCAAACGGCATCAGGTGGAGTTGGCCCAAGTCCAATATAAAGCTTTTAGTTGCTTTAACTACATCTACGAGTAACGTAAGGGTTGGTAGTATTCGTAGCCGCTACCACACAGCACTATATTATATATATTTTATATGTATATATTTTTTTTGTACGTATCTGACTGAACTATTCCGAAATATCTGGACCGATTTTAATGAAATTTTTTGTATGTATTCGGGCAAATTGAAAAATGATTTTGATGAATAATTGGACCCTATAGATATATATTTAAACGATTATTTTTATGATTTGTACAGAAATTGTAATATGCGATAAGACCGCCTAATTGTACCAACGTTTATTTATTGTCTTTTTTTATTTTATTCCTAGACTTATATATGATGTACAATAAAGAGTTATTATTATTAACGTTCTTTGGGTGTATTTTTCAGTGTGATGACGGAGTAGGAACACAATTCATCGCTCCATATCATGCCTATGGGTGTTGTAAAAATGACTAAATGATTTTATATGCATGTAACATCTATGCAATAGAAGGAAAACTCGAAATAAAATTCCTTACAACCCGTCTGAACAGTGTGGTACAGCAGATGAGAATCCTACTGTGGAGGAAGCCCGAGCCCAGCTGTAGGATATACAGGGTGGAAGGGGACCGCTCCCGAAAACAGAGACAGGTAAGCCTACTAATCCTACTCGTAATGATAGGCTCGAAAAAAATCGATTCGGATGAAAAAAAAAATTTTTTTCTTTATACGAGGTCGTTGAACTCTTTGAACATATGATCGTGAGTTTTGAATAAATTGCGTCTTTTCTCATCTGAGTAAAGTTACGTAGTTTTTATGGAATTATCGTTACATGGCACTATCCTAATACGATGGAATGTGAAAAAAACTTAAAATTCGTGGTGAAAAAAAAATTTTTTTTTTCATCTGAATCGATTTTTTTTCTATCCACATATGATCGTGAGTTTTGAATAAATTGCGTCTTTTCTCATCTGAGTAAAGTTACGTATTTTTTATGGAATTATCGTTACATGGCACTGTTCTAATACGATGGAATGTGAAAAAAAACTTAAAATTCGTGGTGAAAAAAAAAATTTTTTTTGATCTGAATCGATTTTTTTTCTATCCTATCATTACAAGTAGGACTAGTAGGGTCACCTGTCTTTGTTTTCGGGAGCGGTCCACTTCCACCCTATATATGAGTTGAGATGATGTATGAAGATTTTTTTTGTCTTTACTTACCATGTACTGTTTATTGCTTTTCAGTTCTACCCTGAAGTATACGAACATCGGACTGGCAGTCTAGTTCCCTTTTCCCTGCGTCTCTTAGTCGCTGAACTGCCCCAGCATATGGGGAAACCAGAAGAAGCTCTCGATAGACTTTATGCGATGCTAGATATTATTCAAACGGTAATAAATAAAATCAATTAAAATCTTAATTTCGGATTCATACCTAGCTTTAAAGTCGCTCAGTGGGCTATGTTCTTTTTTTAATTGCTAATGGTGGGAAACGAGCAAGCAGCACACTTGATAGTAAGTGTTAATGCCGCCCATGGACTTTTGCAATACCAAGGGCCGCTGCCTACCAATACAAATCCCAAACCCAACCAGTTGTGCTTCCGGTTCTTAATGATTTCTTTAGGAAATTAAGGATCTGAAATATGGCAATCCGTTGAAAAACAGATGTAATCGACATAGTATATAGAATTACTACGCTGTTGTGGCAATAATAAGCAGGGTACGTCGATGAACCGACAACCGCAGGGGTAGAAGTTTTCGAACGGCGACCGTACCAGGTCGGTGGACTGGTCAAGCACAGGGAACTGCTGAATGATGACGGTACAGGACCTCGCTTTTGGTGTTCTATGCAGGAGAGACCCATCCAGCATTGGATGGCGAAGGGATATACTCCCTCTAGATGAAGTTTAATGAAATAAAGATTGTTGTTACATATTTATTCCTAGTTTGGTAAAAAAAAAATGTATATCAATCTATTTAGCCACTGGGGTATGGATAGCAGGGTAATTATAAAGTCGCCGGTCCAATGGCGATGAAGAGGAAACACAGTGGGTTATGGAGGAGCACGTCGCCCATCTGTCGCCGCGGACGGCATGGATGGGGTCATGTAGGCCCCACAGCTGGGTTGGAGACTCCTCAACAATAGGTTTCTTCTCATCCGAGGTTTCCTTCTCATGCAGTGGTGTTTTCTACAAATCATAGCCCTTACTCGTCTTATACCACTAATCGCCACCCACGGAAAGTGGTGAATTGTATTCTTACTCCGTCACCACTGGGCTATCAAACAAGAAATAAATATTAAGGAGCATGTTGCTTTGACTCCGTATAATTTGAACCAGTTCCTTACCTCTAGGCTGGTCAGTGATACAAGGTCATTCTCGTCATTGGCTGCAATAGCTTGCTAAGAAAAGAGTGTGTAAATAATACTGATCACATATCTTTAACAGATGCTGTCGAATCTCCGCGAGGGTAAGACGGAAGATGGATCTGGCACCATCACGGAACAGGACAAAGCTGAGTCACTTCGATTGTGGATGGGAAGAGAGACCAGAGTGCTACACTCTATTGTAAATTGCGCTATAGTTATGAAGGTTAGTGGATATTATCATGAAATACAGGCGAGGCTGGGAGACTCACCAGCATTCCACTGTTAATCAATATACTGCATACCATAAGAAAGGTAGAAATATGGGATACTAAAAAGGTGGAATAGGATATAACGAGACTTTCTTACTTCCAAAGTAATGAGTAATTTTAGAGAGACCTACAGAATTTCAACTTCTAATTTGCCACAGAACTTCAATTTGATACATGTTTCGCCTCTGAACGAGGCATTCTCATAATGACTTTACGCACTCTACTTGCGTTGTCTTACATTCATCATTCGCCTACTCTTATCCCAATTACTTGAGGTCGATACAATATGTACTCTTCTTTCATAGTACATATTGTAAAAGTTATTGGTAATAGTTTTATGACCGGCCGCCTGCCAGACGGCAAACCTCCTTAGGAATGTAATTATTGACCAAACGGCATCAAAAGGAGTTGGCCTAGGTCATTATAAAGTTCTTAGTCGTCTTTTACGACATCCACAAGCAAAGTAAGGGTTGGTAGTATTCGGAGCCGCTATCACACAGCAAAATGGACTACTCGTGTAGTCCATTTTAAAATAATTGATGGGACATTTCTTTTATACATTGATCCAAGTCGGCAGTTAAAAAAAGCTAGTTTTGAATTGCACTAATTACATTTCATATCATTATAAGTTTCCGTGTGGTGACGGAGTAAGAATACAATTCACCACCCCCCTATCTTACCTGTGGGTGATAGTAAGAGACGACTGAAGGATATAAAACGCATATAACATCTATGCGAGAGAAAGAAAACTTGAAACAAAACCCTATATCAACACGTCTGACCAGCGTGGTATAGTAGGTCAATTTCTCTCCCATTATGGAGGAGGCTCGAGCCCAGCAGTGGGACATATATGAGCTGTGATGATGATAAGTTTCTCATCGGACTTCGGAGACAACTGAAATATGAATACATATATATAATAAGAAAGATTATCGAAAGAGGTGAGACGATTGCTATATTGGGTACTTAAGCGTTCTCGTTAAAACACATCTTCCAGCACTAAGAAAATAATCCTTTTATTGCGAAGAACTTTATAAACATGCAATTAACGCAGACAAATTACACCCAGACCCAGAACAACACTTTGTGGATCACACAAAGTATTATACTAGGTGGAAAATTGAACCCATGGCACTGGCACGGAAGGTCGGTGTCTTAACTACTACGCCATCTTTGCAATCTTCAAAGGACTACTATAAAGTTTCATTTTAAAATTAGGAGAATATGCTTACAGGACTATAGGCAAGCTGGTCGCATTCTGGCGGACCTACAAGAGAATTGCAGCTCTCCTACCCAACGTCGGGCTATATGCAGTGCCCTCTGCCGTGTTTGGTTGCTGGCTGGACACGTGCGGGCTGCTACAGCTAGTCTGGAGCTAGCTAGGGAAGCCAGGCACCATATGTGAGTTTATATATCACTAGCTATATACGCAAGCTTCGCTTGTGTTAGTGTTAAATTTTATCAATCAAAACGTTCCCACTAGAAACGGTAATTTTTTCTAGATATAAAGTGTATTTTTCTGTATGGTGACGGAGTAAGAATACATTTCACCACCTCCTGAGTTTTGTAAAAGACAACTAGAGGATGTAATATGCATATAACGTCTATGCAAAAGAAGGAAAACTCGAAATAAAACCCTATACCAACATGGCTAACCAGTGTGGTATAGCAGGTTCATTTTCCTCATATAACCTGGTCTTGAGTCTCCACCAGAAGGCGCAATCCCAGTAATGAGACGTATACGAGTTGAGATTATAAAAGATACTTTCTATTCCACTCTGTAAAGCACATGTCTAATATTCTCAAGATTGCAAGATAAAGATTACTTAGTGGAAACTGTGTCACGTCATATAAGAGCTCTTTCGAACTTTTCAAAACCCTCTCAGAAAAAAGTTTTAGCTTATAAAGTCTATAAGAAAACAATGGGATATTATATTTTATGTTCGGACAATATTGATGTAATTTTTATAAAAACCTCGGGTTTTTATTGTAATTGGTACACGCGAAAAATGATTGTCACAAATGGGATTCGAACCCACACCATGAACTATTGTAGGACATTCAACTCTCGCATCGTATTATTGTGACAATCATTTAGGGTTTTTATAAATAATCAAGCATATTAAATGTTAAATTTCAGTAATTTGATGTAATATGTTTGCAGATGCCCTACCCCGGATGTCCGTGAGTATGTAGACTTGGGTCTGATTGACATAGCCCATGGCAAGTATCAAGATGCATATAATAACTTCGCCAGGGCAGCGGATCAAGAACCTACTAATATCATGGTAAGTTTTGCATTATTATTCATGTCAAACAATCAATATTGGTGGTCAACCCATTTTTTTTTTATTGGTTATGATGGCAAACGAGCAAGCTGCAGCCCTGATGGTAAGTGTCACTGCGGCACAGGACCAGGGTATAGCTAGGCCGCTGCCTACCATTACAATCCTCAACCTCGCCCAGTTGGACTTCCGGCTCTCTCGCTCACCGAACGAAGCGCAATAACACATTGCCATTACTTGGATGTCGATCTGCGAGAGTGTGGTACAGAGAACTGTCAACAGCGTGGTCGTACCATTATTAGGCTATTGTGCCTGCACCCCGTCTTTCCTTTGCCCCGGATTGTACGACAGGGATATTCAGACCAGAATCTATCAAAAATAATTCAAGTTTTATTGGGGTCCAGATCGTAGATTCGTTCTGGTGGTGACCGAGTAAGAATACAATTCACCAGCCTCTGTCTTTCCCGTGAGTGATCATAAGAGACGACTAAGGGATATAAAACGCATTGGAAACTCAAAACAAAACCATATACCAACACGTCTGACCAGCGTGGTATAGTAGGTTAATTTCCCTTCCGTTTGGAGGAGGCTCTAGCCCAACAGTGGGAGATGTATGAGCTGAAATAATGATAATGAGGTCATAGATCGTTGAATTTTTTTTGCATTATTAATAGCTATACCGCCATTTTCTTATGGTGTTATAAAATGCAATTCATCATCATTGTTCCCACTGATTGCCGTAAAGGAGTGATAATGGATAGAAGCATATGTTGGTTGGAAGTGGTCACAAGGAAAACCCAATGCGTCGCTGGAGGTAACCTAAAAAGGGCAAGGCGCTGGGCGTGAGTGAATTGACTATCACAGTTAATACCATAAACTTCCCAGGACAATGGTTCTGCCCATTCTCCTGGTTATCTCTCAACAAGTTTCACAACCTCCTTCCTAAGGAAAAATAATAAGCGATGATCCTGTTATATTTTGAATTCATCACGACACAGGTAATATATTAATAAGGCAACATACCCATATTACGTAAACCATTTATTATTATTTTTTACCCCTTCTTCCTCTCGGCGATAAAGTATAAGTATTCACAAAGATACCTCTAGTTTTTATATAGTCGGTCATCAATATGGTTTTGAATTGTTTTTTTTTGTTGCAAATAGAAAGTTAAAATAAATAATTTGGCTCAAATTTAGTCTTTATTAAGGACTTAATAATAATTCACTTGACGCGTGACGTCAAGAGTGCGTGTATAATTACTATTAAATCAATTCTAAATAAGTTAATGTCTTGGTATATGTGCATCAGTGTGGCCACTTGTGAATTTACAAAGCGTTAACGCTGTGTTTATTGAGCTTGATGAGTTATTAATTCAGTTCGATAACGCAATGAAATTCTAAGACCCTATCTTTGAATAGGTCACATAATTTGGGTGTATTCCCTAAATATAGATTAACTGCCTGTATTAACAGACGCTATTCTGTATAAATTAAAAAAAAAAAACAATCGACGCTAGAGAGCGTAAACATAGTTACCCAAAAAAATAAAATTGTACGCTAGACTAGAAAAACACTTTTATATTTTTATTTAAAATGTATTACTTTCGTATTCGGTAATCTAAATTGTCATTTTAGAATATTGTCCAAAAACAACAACTTTTAATTCACATATCTTTTTAAATTTTATGTTTTTCCTTTTTTTTTTAAATTACTACGTTTATGCTTTCTAACGGCCGAATTGTTTGAAATTGATTGCAGTCTTGCCTACTGGGTCCTAATGCAATGTTTTATTGGTCTAAAACCAATTTTGCATTATTGCCTTTCTAATGAAACTGGTTTTGGGGCACATGTGTTGGATGGTTTGAAAGTTTAATGAAATTAAAATCATTTTATTCTATTTTACATAATAGATTAATTAAATATATTTCAGGTCGCAAATAATCTATCGGTATGCCTACTCTACATGGGTCGTTTGAAGGAAGCGATAGCCGTACTACAAAAGGCAATAAATTCAGATCCAGAAAGAGGACTCAACGAATCTTTATTAATTAATCTATGTACATTATACGAACTGGAATCGTCTAAAACTAATGAAAAGAAATTGAATCTACTAAGAATGTTATGCAAATATAAAAGTGATACAATACCTAATGTTATTGAGTGTTTGAAATTGAGTTGAGTTTGTTATCATAATCACTGGTTTGATTTGTAAAAGTGCATCTAAATATAACCTACCAGCGTTGTGAGATTTTTTCGGACGATGATTTTGTTACTCTGTGATAAAATCACAGAGTAACAAAACCTGTAAAGGGAAGAAATCGGGACAAAAGATACTCTTACTATTTTATTATATAATTTTTATTTGTGCTTCAAATTAAGTTTACAGTTTGATAGAAAGATATGTAAATAGTCATGGATTTTATTTTTTAATAAAAATGCAGTGTTACATGTTTACGGATTATAAAATATAAATTATTTATTACAGAAGATTTAATTTCTTTTAAAGTTCCCTTTTTGTTTTTTATTTCACTTGCTGTAAAGCACGCATCACTCGCTGATCCTGATCAAAAAAATCTTCAAAAATGTCTCACGTACTTAATGGATGCCCCTTATGCCCTAATTACTTGGAGTCGACGCAATAAGTAGCCCTATTCCATTGTATATATTGCACAAGTTTATAACCGGCCGCCTGCCTGACGTCAACCCTACTTGGGAATTAAATATTAATTGCATTAATTTGTTGGCCATGAAATACCTTAGTCTGCCCGTGACCATGAGTAATGATCTGTTCGAAACGTCATAATAATAAAGTTAGGCAATGTGTCGTAAAAGTGTTAAAATCGTAAATAAGTCAACTAATCTGTATTAATGGTCATTTTATCATTTTTAATGTTGTGGCGTAATTTATAAATGGCAACATATTATTTGTCTTCCGAAGAATATGATCATCATCTCACACTGTTAGGCTCGAGCCTCCTCCATAATGGGAGGGCAATTGACCTACTATACCACCTTGGTCAGACGTGTTGATATAGGGTTTTGTTTCGAGCTTTTCCTTCTCTTGCATAGATGTTATATGCCTTTTGCATCCATTAGTTGTCTCTTACGATCACCCACGGGCAAGATAGGGAGTGATAATTTGTATTCGTACTCCATCACCACACGGATGAAAACATAATGATAGTTTATATAAATTCCATATTACCTATGTGATTAAATTTGTTTTCTATTTTTTATTCTCAATTATGTTGATTCTTTTTTTTATTGTTTATGATGGCAAACCAGCAAGCTGTACACCTGATATAAGTGTTGTGTTTTTGCTGCTGATGGCTGTATTACTATATAGGTTTCTGCCTACTACTAGCTAGGACCTACCAGCTAAAACCCACCCAGAAGGTTGTGCTTTTGACTCTCGCTCACAACGAAGCGCAACAGCATATTGCTACTGTTCAAACGTCAATTTTTTTGTGGGAGTCTGGTATTACCCTGGACGGACCGGTCCACGGCTATAAATAGAAAACAGTAAAAAGATTTGGTCCACCACTACTGAATTTCTTATTTAAATGATAAAGTTAAAACTAAAAGAAGTACAGTCTAATTTGTATCATTTTGTAAACGTGTTATGTGGCGGAATTTCCATCACTATTACCCCTATTTGAGTTGAAAAATATGGTCAAACTTCAATTTATTATTTCCTATATTATTTATTATATAACATAATTATTTTTGAAGGACAACTTCTTTAAGCGCGGCTAAAAGGTAACTATTAGACTTGGGTAGCTCCTGAATGAGAGATACAAATGAACTAGCTCTTTGATTTCAATCTAGCTCACATTAGCTCAGTTAATAGTTCAACGGCTCAATCGGCTCTTTCACTTGCGTCGTCATGTCGTGCGACGTGCGAGCAGTCGACGACCGAAAGTGCCCGATATATGCCGATCACCGCTGAACAGTAAAATTACCTATTGAGCATATTCCGATATGCATTGTGACTATTGCGAGCACTAAACGTACAAGTTATATGTTCGACAAAGAAAATGTTTGAAAAATAAAAAGTTATATTTAAAAACTTAATATGCATCTTTGAATAACAATATTCAATAATAATAATAGTTATCAGTGCAAGTCACTGGATGCAGTCGATTCTCTCAGCCCATATGTATTTAGTGAAAAGCTGTTTTTAACCATTTAAATTACAAACAGACCTTTCAATTTTATTTTTTTTTATATAAATATATTTTATATCTCATCCTGCGATCACCAATCAAAATTTACACGCTCAAGCATATCAAGCTTATCGCTTAATGATCGCGTAGTTCAGAGTTGGAACTATTCAAAAGAGTTAGAGCCGTGAACGAGTTGAAATGAAATGAGCTAACTCAATAAGAGAGCTAGCTCTCTTGATGAGCTAAATGAACTCAGGATATATATGAGCTAAATGAACTAAAGAGCTAAAAGAGTGATATAGCTCTTATGATCAAAAGAGCTATATCTCTCTTTTGGTGGTTTGGACACTTAGAAAGAATGAGTGAGGAGAGGTTGACGAAGAAAATATATAAAGCAAGCGTGAGTGGGACGAATACAAGGGGAAGACCTCGTCATAATTTTCTGGATCAAATTAGCGACGTATTGACGAGAGGTCATATTAAGAGTATGCGTAATCGTAGAGTACCTATGCATGAAGACTGTTATGAGTGTGAATGAAGCGATGGAAGTATGCCAGGATCGTGGCTTGTGGCAATCCGTAGTCTCTGCCTACCCCTCTGGGAAACAGGCGTGAAGCTATGTATGTATGTATCTCTCTTTTCTTTTCAGTGAGCCGTTTTTCGCATCTCTAGTAACTATAGTCTGTCTAATCTAAGAAGTGCACTTTGACAGCTGTCTGCGTAAGTTGTCTAGCTATGTGAACCAAATAATCGCTATCGAAAATATCCGATTTTACTGAGAAATCGATATTGATTCTTTATAATTAATAATTGGTTTATTTTTTATTTTTCAATAAAGTGATGAATAAATTAAGTGCTAAATTAGTACTAAACAAATTTAATTATTTCAGCATAGAATCTATACATCATATTTAGTAGGATTAGGTTAATTAAAAATAAAAACTGAATTTGAAAATGGCTATTTATTAAGAATTACTACTATTACTTGAATTATCAGCGTCGCGAACATTAATAATTATTTCCTCATCAATCAAAGTGTCGAAATGTACATCTCTGTCAAAATCTCTATTCGATTAATTATATTATTCTAATATTTTTACCGATTATTTGGATAATCGTGAATTGGAAGTTGTCAAGCACTACTGTATAGAACGTGATGACGTGACATTGTTGGGTCGTCACTAACAATTACTATTTACCATGTTATTTCTATTTTAAATTAGTTTTACGAGTTTCAACATTAGAT
Organism: Lymantria monacha; assembly: GCA_905163515.2. Classification (NCBI taxonomy): domain Eukaryota; kingdom Metazoa; phylum Arthropoda; class Insecta; order Lepidoptera; family Erebidae; genus Lymantria; species Lymantria monacha. The sequence continues at coordinate 4,826,802 of LR991105.1, read as the reverse complement.
TATTGTACAAAAAAGTCACCCGCAATGTTAATTATGTAAATAGCTTAATAGTTGTTTAAAATTTCAGATTTAGTGTTTACAATCATGTGTATAAGTTTAACCGAGGTTATTGTGTATTAAAAAATGCAAAACGTCAAAATGGACTTCTTAGATTAGATGAATTATAAATTCTTTAGAACGCAAATGTGTTGAGTACGGTATAAATTATGTCCATAAAAAAATACATCAGCAGCCAAGTGTATACTGCTGTGAGACGCTCGTGCCGATGGTGATGTAGGTACCAAAATATGTTTCGGTTTATTACTTTAGATGGGTGGATCTACGGACTTTCCATCCATACATTTTTAATACGAATTTCTTTTATATATTTGCATTAAAAATTATAACTATTTTATGAATTTTATCGTGTTTTCATTTACACCGACGACGTTTCGAAAATTTTTAGCAATCATGGTAATGGATGGACATTCATCTGTCACCACGAATTACGCAAATAAAATTAAGAATGCGCAGCAAAAAAGATTAACGTTTTTGTAATCGTCACATGTATTATAAGTTCATCTAATCTATGGAAGTACCATCTCAGTGTATTAAGAAGTGTCCATTGAACGGGAGCAAATTAAGGTGGCGCTATAGTAGCAAGTGGAAGAATTTTAAAAAGAGCGCCACAAATTTTATAGGTTCATAGGTTATTATTTATCAAATCACAGCTGACTACGTAACTCAGCACACTTCACTCTGCTTATTACTGCTACATTCATATCATTTCCACTTGCTACACTAGCGCTGTTTCGGTGAGTGTTCGAACAATAATTTGCTGTTTACAAGTGGACACTTTTTGGACTAATCCCCCATACAAGATGGCTCTCCTTAGTTTTTACCCTCCATAATCTAATCTAAGAAGTGCATTTTGATGTTTCGCACGTTTTAATACACAATAACCTTGGTCAAACGTATACACATGATTGCAAACAATAAATCTTAAATTTAAAAGAACTATTAAGTTATTTACATAATTAACGTTTCGGGTGACTTTCTTGTACAATAATGTAATGTTGAAACTCGTGAAATTAATTTAAAATTAAAATAACTTGGTAAATAGTAATTATTATTAACGATCTTACAATGTCATGTCATCACGTTCTACACAGTAGTGCTTGACAACTTCCAATTCACGAATATCCAAATAATCGATAAAAATATTAGATTAATATATTTAATCGAATAGTGATTTTGACAGCGATGTACGTTTTGACAATGTTATTGATAAGGAAATAATTATTAATGTTCGCGACGATGATAATTCAAGTAATAGTAGTGATTCTGAATAAATAGCTATTTTCAAATACAATTTTTGTTTTTACTTAACCTAATCCTACTAATTATAATGAATAGATTTTATGACGAGATAAATAAATTTGTTTATTATTAATTTAGCACTTAATTTTTCATCTCCTTTTTGAAAAATAAAAAAATAAACCGATTATTAATTACAAAGAATCAATATCGATTTCTCACTAAAATCGGATATTATCGATCGCGATTATTTGATTCACATACCTAGACAACTTACTCCGACAGCTGTCAAAGTGCACTTCTTAGATTATATGGAGGGTAAAAACTAAGGAGAACCATCTTGTATGGGGGATTAGTCCAAAAAGTGTCCATTTGTAAACAGCAAATTATTGTTCGAACACTCACCGAAATAGCGCTAGTGTAGCAAGTGGAAATGATATGAATGTAGCAGTAATAAGCAGAGTGAATTGTGCTGAGTTACGTAGTCAACTGTGATTTGATAAATAATAACCTATGAACTTTTGAAATTTGTGGCGCTCTTTTTAAAATTCTTCCACTTGCTACTATAGCGCTACCTTAATTTGCTCCCGTTCAATGGACACTTCTTAATACACTGAGATGGTCCTCCTTAATTTTTACCCTCCATATTAGATTAGATAGACTCCTGCACAGTTAAAACATTACTTATTTTTACTGATCGCCGCGCCGCCTACAAATTGTTTGTACAAACATAACTGCCATTTTGTCCTGATTGTCAAAAGTTTGACAACTGAGAATTGTTATTTTTTGTTCCTAGCGTATGTACTTATTGTCAATAGTCTATTTTCGGTTATCGATGTTCTTTCCGGAAATTATCTCAATTTTCATTCTTAAGTTTATACTATTGCCGTTTAGTTAACGGCTGATATGATTTTTGAAGTGAAAACTTCTTTAGGCGCGTTGAGCGTTTTTGGAGGGGGAAAACTTATAGGTTCGCGTCACTGACATGCTAATGCTAATAGTATATCTATAGCTATGTGAAAACTTCTTTAGGCGCGTTGAGCGTTCTGGAGGGTAAAAACTTATAGGTTCGCGTCACCGACATGCTAATGCTAATAGTATATCTATAGCTATGAGTAGTCAGATTGGCGCACGCGCAGTGGCCTGTGTACACGTATACACTAATACGTTAAATATCTCTGACTGTATCATGTGCGCGTTGGACGTTTGGATGGGTATAATTTCATGAGTTTACGTCACCGACATGCTATAATAGCAGTACATTTATATTCGTAAATGGACCGTGTTGTACAAGTAAGGATAAATTGGCAACGTGGAAAGTTCAGCGTTTTTATTTAAGTGGTTTTATAGTTTGGATGTTATTGTAATCGTTTAATTAAAGGATTACTGTTCAATATAGAAGTGAGTATTGAACATTTTAATGTTTTTATATAGATAAATGAATAATGAAAATAAAGAATTTATTTTCAAATATTTTCAATATTCATATCAATATTTGCATTTAAAAGTATGGCATTATTTATTTTTAATTGTATTTTAATATTTAACCTTTATGTCATGAAATGAGTATCATTGTGGCTTAAAGGTTATCTTACTAGCGCGGTAAAACCGATTTCTAGATGTTCGATAATATTTTTTATTTTTATATAAAAATTAGAAAATTATTATTATTTCAATTGGTTTTAAGTTAATAGTTTTCACTTCTATCGGCAGTCCCCATGACTGCCTGTTTTTTATATTTCAGGGTAGGTCTCATAGTAAAAACAAATCCTATCACAGATTAAAGGATACTACATAATTACGTACACACATGTAGATACGTAGGTGTAGGTATATGTATATTACTTCAACTTTAGTTCATCGCCTAAGCTGCAGATAGCAGCACTTTCCATACATGCATATTTTACCATCGAGTTGCCACTCTTTTTTCAGATAATGTAATTTTACTCTTTGGATAGTCTAAAGTAGTAACATTTTTTAGACATTGTAACGAAATGAAAGATGAGGATTAATTAAAAGAAAAGTCAACTTAGAATTTAAAAAATTGTATGTAAATTATATAACATTGATAATATAATATTAAATACACTTATGAACTAAAAACGTTGCATTGTCTAATTTTTTCAAAGTCAAGTGCATACTTTTGCGAGACGCTTATGGTTATTTACATAAAATCTGTCTCTTATTATCATGTTTCATATACTCATAAATCATAATTTCCTAAAATTATATCGATAAAAAGTTCATTTGTGCATTTGTCCACCAGATTAATTGGTATTTATAAACGTGGAATGCACATAGATATAAAAAGCCAAATAAAGTTTGTTATTAAATCATTAATATACTGCCCTGTTGAGTAAAAAAAATTAAACGCCCAAGTATGCACCTACTTAGTTGCTCCTTTGTACTCTTTATGGTTTTGGCTGTATATTATTTTGTTGTGAGCAATAAAAGTTAACAAAAAAAAACTTAAATTATAAAACAGCACGCTGCCGACCATAGATAACAGAGGGAGGAAGTTTGTGAATGATCGATTTTACGCCGGGCTCAGGACTAAACTTCACAACGACATTTTTCTTTGTTTGCCGTTACGCGCGTGGACAATATTAATTTTATCAGTGAGCTCGCGTACACGTCGTTAAAATGGCGAACATGTTTCGCGCGGTGCTGGTGTCGGCTGTGAGCGGCGAGGGTGCTCTATCGCCGCGCTTCAATTTCCCTACAAACGTAAACGTGGATTACGACCCACAAGGGTTGAGTGTTAAAGTGATACGTGCAGACCCAGTGCTGGCGCAGGAGGTGCTTGAATTTCCCGTCCACAGTCAGACTGAGTGTTCGCGCGTCGCAGGCCAATCATACATTTTTACAATCGACAACGAAACACTATTCTTCAAGTTCGCGTCAGACGCTGATTGTCAGAGTTTTCACCTGCTCGTCACGAACATCAAAGCGGGCAGATCGTCTTCTGTGTTTACGGTACGCACAGAAGATTCATCCGCAATGCAATATTTTCAATTCTACGGGTACCTGAGCCAACAGCAGAACATGATGCAGGATTACGTGAGGACGAGTACCTATCAGCGTGCTATATTATCCAACATCAATGATTTCAAGAACAAAGTCGTTTTGGACGTGGGTGCCGGCTCAGGTATTCTGTCGTTTTTTGCTGCTCAGGCAGGTGCTCGTAAGGTTTATGCAGTAGAAGCTAGTAATATGGCACATCATGCACAGGCGTTGGTAAGAGCGAACGGTCTACATGACCGAATTGCAGTAGTTGCCGGGAAAATTGAAGAAATTGAGCTGCCTGAGTGTGTAGATGTGATCATATCTGAGCCTATGGGCTATATGCTTTACAATGAACGTATGTTAGAGACATATTTACATGCGAAGAAATGGCTTAAACCTAATGGTAACATGTACCCAACAAGAGGAGATCTTCACATAGCTCCGTTCACTGATGATGCTTTGTTTATGGAGCAGTACAATAAAGCTAATTTCTGGTACCAGACATGTTTCCATGGTGTTGATTTGAGTGCATTACGCACGGCTGCTATGAAAGAATACTTTAGACAACCTATTGTTGATACTTTTGACATTCGTATTTGTATGTCAAGATCGGAAAGGCATGTAGTAGACTTCCTAAATGCACACGAAACTGACTTACATAGAATTGAAATACCTTTTAGATTTGAACTTACGCAATCTGGTACATGCCATGGATTGGCATTCTGGTTTGATGTTTTATTTGCTGGTGCCACCCAGCATATATGGCTTTCTACGGCTCCCACTGAACCTTTAACGCACTGGTACCAAGTGCGTTGTTTATTAGAAACACCAATTTTTGCTAAACAGGGCCAAGTTCTAACTGGGCGTGTGTTATTACTGGCAAATAAACGTCAAAGTTATGATGTTACTATGGACATTAATCTAGAAGGTACTAATATCTCGTCGTCTAATACTCTGGATCTAAAAAACCCATACTTCAGGTACACTGGAGCGCCAGCGGCTCCGCCTCCTGGTGTTAACAACACTTCTCCCAGTGAAACATATTGGAACTCCATTGAGTCAACAGCCTCTTTGAGCAATGGCCAAGGTGTAATGTTAACCGATGCTACCCAACAATACTGTTCCACACCTGACCAGACAATTGCTTATGGTGCACATCCAAATATGATCAAGACAGTAATGCTTCAGGAGGAATTCATCAAGAGGATTGGTATAAGTCAAAATGGGGACATATAATCCACAAAGTCGCGCCGTGCGCGTCTTAGGGCTATAAGAAATCGCCGTAATCGGTTGTGAACAATCTTCCGTTCAGACTTTTATAGTGTATAAGCAGACTTATTTATTAATACATCACAGTGACACAATCATGTAATTAGAGACTGGCCTTGTAAATTAAGTAAAAAAAAAAGTCTTATTAAAAGATAATGGATTTGAGCCTTCTCAGTGAAATGTTTTAATTTGGTGGTACATACACTCGCTAGTGTTATTTAAACATCATAAATGGATGGAAATGAAAAAATTGATGTATATATTCTATCAAAAGGAATGTGAAATGGTGAGACTTAATTGTCTTAAGCCCCGCAGCTCACTGACGTTGTACTATTATTATAGTTCAAGTACACTTAGAATAAGTAATAAGTGCTGAATTTAAATGATAATGCTTTATCACTGTCAATACTCATTTATCATTATTGTCAGGCTCAATGATTAGTTGAACAGCTAGTGTAAACAGTACATGATACTTGTCTGCCAGTCAAGCACTAGTTTGTTATTATGAAAAAAAAATACTTCCTTTAAATATTTTTATACACTGCACTTTAGTTGTAGATTATGTGAAACTACTTTTGTAAATATAGGGTAAAGTGATCAACATTTCTCTTGAAACAACAAAATATTGAGCAAATAATCAGCATATTGGTGTCCTAATTTCTTAATTTTAATGTTATAATAAATAATTTTTGTATATGCGTCTAACATTAGTGCAAATGATTTGCAATTCTTGATGTGACATTGGTGCATGCTCCTTGCACAAAAATACATAGTTGAGACAACAAAACTACCTCATGATTTGGCAGACAAATGTATCTCGGATATATGCTGGGTTTTATTGTGAGCAAATCTATCTTAACTTTAAGGCACTTATGCATTATTGATGTCCATGTTTCTATATATGAGCTTTATTGTAAAGTTAGGCTATGGAATTGCTCGCAAAAATCTTTAGCAAGTTAGTGATATTGGTGACAGTTTTGTATCAAGATCATAAATTATGTAAATTTGCATGTAAGTGGAATGAAATGTGTTGGATACATGTCCCAAAGAATTGTTAGATGTATTAATAACAATATTAATCATTGAACATTTCTTGGATGTGATCCAAATTAATATAAAAAGAAAATGATTTTATTTTTACTGATGTTATGGTCCAGTGAGTGGGAGTTCTGAACTGATTATAGTTCTGTGTCTAGTCTCAATGTCCACAAAATATGTGATTAATATTCAGAAGCTTCTACCAGATATGTCGGAATTGATAATCGGCTAAAATTGGCACATAATTAGCACATTAACATCTTCATAATATTATTCATTCCACTTACTATAAATTAGTAAAATTAGATATCCAGGCATAATTTTAGTGTAGCATTTAGTCTGTTTCTTTACTTGTCTGTGCTTGAGCAACACCCATATAAGTATGCTGCTATATGGATGAGTTATGAGATGGACTTACAGTGGACGGGGTGCAATTTGACGAGGTGCTATAGTCAATTTGCTATAGTAACCATAACTTTAATTTTAGACAATGACTAGTTGAAATATTTGATTATATTTTGTTATGCAAATTTTCTATTGATTTTTGTGTCTGCCATGTTTGATATTACCCCCGTTCCTCTGGTGTATCATGCCAGTAACACTTGCCATTATTACAAAAAAAATATCATTTTACGTTGAAAATTCATAGTCTATATTCCCTTGTCTATTTAGATGATAGGTCACTAATTAGAGTAACACCAATGTTAGATCCGTGCGCTAGAAATGAAAATTTAATTTTAGTTTAGCGATTTTGAACTTCATTGTTTGCAACTTAAAATACACTACATGGTTAACTAAAATATTTTTCGTTATAAATACATAATAATAATAAAATAAAATATCATTATGTAACGGCGATGCAATGCATACAACTATGCAGTAAATTAATTTATAATACGCTAAAAATGTGTAGAAAGATTGAATGATTTTTTTTAGTCATTATCTCTATTATTAAATGGTTTGCAATTTGTATTCGTTCTATCAATTCAAAACTAGGTTTGTTGCGGACCAGATGGCCTTATCATATGTCCAATATTAAATTCAAATTCGATATCTATCATTATTTATTAATATGATACTATCAATATTATATTTTGATGTGTTGATAATTAACTTTAGAATAAATTAAATATTTTGTCAACATCATTAATATCCAGCTCTTATTTCAATTACTTGGGGTGGATGCAATATGTACTGTAATGATAAAATATAATAAAAATACTAAATTGTAGTCGTACATATTGTAAAAGTTTTGGCCATAGTTTAATGTCTGTCTTTGGAAATATCCTTTTTAAGTTTTTATTTGTCTTTAACGACCCCCCACAAGCAATACATATGTTGGTGGTATTCTTAGCTGCTGCAACACATCACTGTAATAAATAAATTCTGTAATATAAATTAAAATTTTCATTTCTAATACACATTTAGAAATACAGTTCATGTATATTGTAAGAACAATTTGTAATATTTTCGTTTTTTTTTGTCTATGCATCACGGTTGTGTGTCGTTTTTATATTAAATAGCAATAAAAAATAACTATTTTGAAGTAGTTTTCAGAAAAGAATTATTAGTATATCAATGTATGTGCATGATGCATTAGTTATGAGTAATGTTTTGACTCTAAAATGGACTCTTATCAGGCAAGCAATATAAAGATAATTATTTTTATAATAAATATTTTGTTCTGCTCTTTTTGCGCAATTGCCTCTAGTAACTTAGAATTATGACTTCATAGTCAAATTCATATTAATTAAGAGTTAAAATGCTGCTCTAATCTGATAACTTCAGAAAGACTGGATAATAAAACAATGTGTAAGATAATAATTATGTATGCACACAATATTTAATTTTAATTTCTTAATATTCATTTGAAAATAATACAACACGAATATGTTTTTGAAATTAATAAGACAACATTTTAAGTTTATGATTTTTACGTTATAATAATAAATAATGACTACTATTCAAATTTAAAATCAAATATTAATGTTCCTTATTCGATGACGAAAATAGAATTAAAGGCGTCAAAACCCATAAAGTTAGTTTAAAAACGAACAGCTTTCATATTTTGTTGTGTTGAGAAAAGTAGAATTTAGGCGGGAATCTGAAAACGTCATGTGGTGGTCTTGTATTATATTCAGTATCTTAGTGTTTTTAGTCTTATCCTAGGGCACCTGCATGTATCGTCACGAAGCTTCGTGCAATGAGACGATATATGCAGATGTAACCGGTCATTATTGGCTATCGTCGCGAACATTCGGGCTTCGTGGACGTTATCGCTTGGGTGGCGATAATTAAAGGGTTTTAGCGCGCCAATATATCGCGCTCTGTGGTCAGACTAGCGTTTTTCATTTCGGTGGAAATTTTCGATGTGTTTAGACGCGTTCGAGGATTGCCAGTTAATCAATAAATATGGAGTGGAGCGATGAAATGGTGTTAGAATTTTTACACCATTATGAAGCTGAACCCATAAAGGAATCTAAAAAATCATTATGTAATTATTAGCATAATATAGCTGTAAAAGTAAAACAACTCGTCATCCATAGTTAAACGCATGAAAATTATTTCGGCCATCTTTAATTATTGCACGATACTTCGTGTAAAATACCGAAGTCGCTAATATGACCACAATATTATCGCGATAATATTCTAGTGTACAAAACGTATGAAGCTTCGCCACACATTACTTCGGGACGATACACGCAGGTGCGGTCCTAGCATTACAATAAATCATTTTAATGGCATTTTATGTAATGTCATGCGAAGAAACTACTCGGGTGTAGTGAATATCATATAAAAGTGCTTTACAGCAGTTTTCATTTTACACCAAAATATACCATTAAGTGGGGTCATACCACTGTTGAAGGCAATAATTTGACTCACTGACCAACAATGACTACTAGAAAAACCACTCAATTTGTGAAGAAAATTGTAACTCGATACTGGTAAAAATGGCTTCGTATTAGTAGCCAATAGAAGAAGTAGCAAATAATTTAAGTTATTCTACACATTATTATTACTTAATTCGTGAAGGACATATAACTGCCATTGTAAACAGAACTACACACGTGTCGATCTCATCGTCTTCCATTGTCTGCAATGAAAAAGTCCAGTCTTCCTAAAGTTATCAAATTTAGTTTTTTTTTTTTTAACAGAAATTTGACTTTATATATGACTAGAGTGTACGAAAACGTATAGAACAATTTTTTTTTGTAACGATATAGACAATTATGTTTGGGATGTTGTTCCTATTACCAATATGAAGGCGCATCGATAGGAAAGATCCTAATGTAGTAAATTATTCAAATAATAAAAAAAAAACTTATATCAAGGAAGTAATAATAGGTGTATTAGATTTAAGGGTTACAATTCTAGGTTAAGTGACTAATACGAAAATTTTGTGATTTAATTATTCATGTCTGTAAATGTAAATGATGATTTATGTTAATACTTCTAGATATCTCGTCACAAAGTTAATTAAGGATATAGCTAGCCTGTCTCAGTTATTCTGACAAAATTGTGGAATTGTAATATTACAAAAATGATCAAAAAATAATTATCTATGGTTAATAACAAAATAAAAAAAAAATAAGTGACCGTATGAACTATACAGATTAATTAGTGCTCTATTTTTCAAATTAGGAATATTCAAGGTCATGCTAGGATTTCATTAAAAAAAAAATAGAATTTAAAAAAAGAAAAATGATACTGATATTTTTTTCAAGTCAACTCACCTTTATACTGAGATTTAATAAATTTAGGATGTATGTTATATAGTTGTCTGATAACTAGTATAACCATTTGCCAGGTTTTCCTGGATGCGCTTTCATACTGTATCAAAGTAGGTGCATATTAGGACAAATGATATAACTTTCGAAATAATAATGCATTTAGCCGAGATTCACCTTAATGGCCTCTGCAATTAAGTCCGGGTTATAGCTCAGAAGCCAAAATGGGCCTTTGTATGTTTAAAATTCGATATTCAGCTTTCATTGTGCTAGTTATTAAAATTCGAGATATTTGTCTTGAAAAAACGGCCTGTTATTTAGGCTAAAGTAAAGCGTATCTGTGAAGAGTCTTAGATGAAAATTAGCAATAATTACGTATGTAAGTTTCTTTTTACGGGATCTTTTAAGGCCTCAAGGGCCACATATTTGCGCTATAATCTGGACCTCCAATAGGTGTTACAGTTAATTTCATCGCTGTATCTACTTCGTCCACACTAGTTTGTATAATATACAGTGAAATGAAGATGTACTCCTTAATTTTGTTATGACTATAGTTAATTATCAAAAAAAAAAGTTTGGACGGCAATTTTCGGTAATTATATCAAATAATTCTAATCTCTAATGTAGTTTGTTTTGTATTCAGACCCATCCATCTTTCATTTAATTATGTCAATTGAAGGAATTCTATCTTTAAATGAACATTTTCGTTCTATCAAATTGCTATTTTTTTCACAAACAGAATTGAAATGTACTTTCCATCGGTGATGTCCATTATTGGAAATTCGCCTCAAATACCTGAACAGAGCCAGGCATTACCTTACACCGGCATAGCGTCTTGTGTTATACAAAGCACAAGTACGTACTCACATCTCTAAGGTATTCATATGGCATCTTAATCTCACGGACAGTGGAGTGGCTGCGGCGGCGGAGAGACTTGACGCACTCTCACAACCCTACCGGCGAATTCTCTGAGGAACTTTTTGACTTGGCACCACTCGACATCGTAGCAGGGTTTGGCTATTGACAAGTTAACGCTGCTCCGGTGGCCGGTCCAACGATGAAGGTGAGGTTCACGGGTGGGTTACGGGTATGCGTGCGTACGCCCCTGTCGCCCCGGACGGAGTGGTGCGAGGAGGGCGCCGACCAAAACCCACCCCAAAAAAAAAGAAACGGGACTATTCCATCTGGAAACGTTATGGGTCTTCAACTGTACGTTTTCAGCGATCATTTCTTTCATGTACGTACAGGATCTGGAACTGAACTGGTATCGCAAAATTTCATTCAGCAGCAGTATCGATTACAATTAGGTGTGATGCTTGCACATTTGCTACCATAAACAATAAAAAATACTAGGAGCATGAAATAATCACCAACCTTGGCAAGCGAGTTGGTGCTGTGATAGACAGTATTAGTTTTAGTAGTCATCCCACATTCTACGATGACTATGATTACCTCAAATTTAAATCCATACGAAATCAAAGCTAAGGATATAATGAAATAATCATTAATCAGAAGAAATATTTACTTCAAATTACTGAAATTTTTAGCATTTAATATGCTTAATTAATTATAAATACCCGATTACGAAACGAAAAATGATGTCACAAGCGGGGTTCGTTCTTGTGACATCATTTTTCATTTCGTAATCGGGTATTTATAAATAATTAAGCATATTAAATGCTAAAAATTTCAGTAATTTGAATAACCAGATTGTGTCATCGTTTAATACAATTCTAACTGTAAAGTTTGAAGTATTAAGCCTATACAATGTGTAAACATTGTCCAGTAGATGGCATACGTCACCTTGAAGACGTAAGATATAATATGAAGCGAAATTTGCATGTCCTAAAATAGTTCACGATGGTGTAAGTGGCAGCACGATTGGGCCGGATTCCCAAAAGGTGCGGGTTCGAACCCCGCTTGTGACATCATTTTTCGTTTCGTAATCGGGTATTTATAAATATTTACTTATTAAGGAATGGTTATTAAGACATTTTCCGCGTGGTGACGGAGTAAGAATATAGTTCACCACCCTCTCTTACCCGTGGGTATCGAAAAAGTCGATCAAGGGAAATAATATAAATATATCTGTGCATGAAGTAAAACTCCATACAAACATATCTGACCAGCGCGGTATAGTAGGTCAATTTCCCTCGTACTATGGAGGAAGCCCAACAGTGAGACACATGTAGGCCGAAGGAATAGTCTATATCCCTTTCCGACCTGAATGATACGATCGTGAGCACAAATTTTAAAAAATCCATATACCGCGCGCAATTCAGTTTTACACACGAAACCGAGCTTACACGATAGTGAGTTCGTCAATCAACCAATCAGAAGTCGTTTTCGGGCGAAAAACAGTGCAGTGGGCGCGTGGATCCTGGCAAGATGGCTGCGTTTGTTGACCCCCGAACAAAACAAAGTAAGTTTTACTGTTTTTATAGGCATTTTAGAGTAATTACTTTCATATTTTTGTGGTAGTATATAGCAAGTAGATTAAACTAACGAGAAAATGTTTTATCATGAGCAAAATACTCCAAGTTTTAGACCTGTCGTGTTGTAAATTCATGATAGCACAATCGTGAGCTCTAGGTTGTAGTTGCACAAACGCACAAAAGTGCGCTTGTTAAATTTCGCATGTTTTTACGTTTTTTCTTAATGTTTTGTTTTATTTTAGGGCAACCATTGGATAACGATCTCGTGTTAAGCTTATTGGAGGACGGAAACTGCTCTGATTTCGAAGTCGACGATGCTGATGAAGAATTTGTAGCACCACCCGATCTCAGCGTACTTGATGAAGAACTTGGCTTACTTGAAGCATCACTGCCATCTACGTCAGGTACAAAAATCAGTACTTCAATAATACAGGACATCCACGATAGTAGTTCACCTAGAAAACGTATCAAGCAAATAAAAGTTAAAATACCGCAACGTAAACGCCTCTGGAAGAAAACTGATTTTATAGACGCATTTCATGACTACCCCGGTCACCCGGCTCCTATTGCAATTCGATCACCTATTGAATATTTTTGTGATTATTACAATGACGATTTCTTTCAAAAAATGTCTATCTGTACAAATATGTATTACATGAGAAAAACTGGCGGAGTATTAAATAGTACTAAACCAGAAATTAAAAAACTGTATGGTGTGCATCTTCTGATGGGAATTTTGAATTATCCCCGAATCCCAATGTACTGGCGGCAAAAAATTAAGATTGACGCAATCGTTTCTGTAATGACACGAGATCGATTTATGACATTAAGGAACAATCTTCATGTTGTGGAATCGGATACTTCGCCTGCGGGTAGTGGGCTTAATCCCCTTTGGAAGGTACAGCCGGTAATTAATGTTGTCAAAGAAAGCTGTAACAAAATTTTAAGAACACCAGGTAGATATTCTGTTGACGAACAAATGATCCCCTTCACAGGAAAGTGTCATCTGAGACAACTGGTAAAAAATAAGCCACGTCCGGTTGGGCTTAAAAATTTTGTTGTCACTACGAGCGAAGGGCTGATGGTAGATTTCGAAATTTATTTTGGCAATAACCCTGCACTTTCACATACGCTTGGACTTGGACCTGCTGTAGTTCTCCGCCTTATTCAGAGTGTTCCTCCAGGAAGCTGTATATTTTTTGATAGATACTTTACCACAATTCCTTTGCTAGACGAATTGAAAAAGCTTGGATATCATGGGACGGGGACCATCATGGCCAATCGTATTCCAGAACGTCAACAGCTCAGCTTCAAAGACGACAGAAAAATGCAGAGGGGAGACATCGATCAAAGGGTATCCAATGACTTAGTTGTAGTTAAATGGAAAGATAGTAAAGCAGTACTTACGGCGTCGAACTGTACTGGAGGCACGGCGATAGATATTGTAAAACGATATAATAAGATTCAAAAATGCTATGTCGATGTTGATGCTCCAAAGATTGTTACTTCTTACAACGCGTTTATGGGCGGGGTTGATGTCCTCGACCAATCTATGGAGTACTATAGAACATTTATGAAGACGCGTAAGTGGACGTTAAAAGTAATTCTGCATTTCATGGACTTAGCTGTAGTAAATGCTTGGCGTCTATACAGATGTGATTGCTTAGCTAAGGGTATTCCGAAAAATCGTATCCAGGATTTGCTTGCATTTAGGTTTGAGATCGCTGAAACTCTTTTGAATACTCCCTGTAAAGAACGTCTCCAATCAGAACCTCTAGTCGAGCTAAATGCAAATATTTCTGTCAGATATAAACCAGCTAACGATCCATCAGTCGGCAAGAGATATGATGGCTACGACCATTTGCCTATTTTTGATGACATTAGGGCTCCACGTAAATGTCGTTTGGAGAGTTGTTATTCTCGTTCTAAAATAAGATGCCGAAAGTGTGATGTTTACTTATGCCTTAGTCGCGATAAGGATTGTTTCTATATTTACCATAGTAAATAAATAGAATATGAGGATACTTTATTTTATAAAAGCCACCTAAGTATTTTGTACTTTTCGTATTATTTTGCTCAAAGACTGTTTTTTGTTAAATATATTTTTTTAATAATTAATATAAGTTACATTAAATGATTTATAAAAATGCTATAATTATTAGAATAAATACAAATTAACTGTGATTTACAAAGTACAAATTAAAGTATAATTTCTCTAATTATCTTGGAGTCTTATTTATAGTACCTATATGTACTGTAATTCTCTTATTTTATGTTTATATACTAAAAACAATGTAAAGAATATAATTTTGCTGTTAAATAACGAAGTAATTTTAATAAATTACGTAATAGTGATATGATATAACTTTGAGTCCTACGAAGTCACGTCTGTGCGTAGGTATAAGTGAAACCCCAAACTCACGATCGTGATATGTTCTTTTAGGAATGATGGGAAGGGCTAGATTTTTTTTTTAATTTTTCATATAATACGCGACACTTATTGATAAATAAATCATAGGAACTAAAGAGATATGCGAGAAAAAAAATCTCAGGTCTGAAAGGGATATGTATCTGGTGCTGTGTGGTAGCGGCTACGAATACTACCAACCCTTACTTTGCTCGTAGATGTCGTAAAGACGATTAAGAGTTTTATATCGACCTGGGCCAACTCCACTTGATGCCGTTTGGTTAACAATTACATTCACAAGGAGTGTTGACGTCAGAGAGACAGCCGATCATAAAACTATTGCCAATAACTTTTGCAATATAGGTATACGAATACATATTGCGTCGATCCTAATTAATTGAAATAAGAGCAGGAGAATGATGATGTATCTGGTGGTCGCCTAACCACGCTGGCCATACCGCCGCTAATCGTGATGGATAAGTCGGTGCTGTTTCTCAGCAGATTGCTGCTACCCGTTCTGGTGAATTCTGTTACGATATCCACAGACAAGAGATCACGACACATTTTATTTTTAATCTGTTACCACGCGGTTAATAGATTATTAATATAAAAAATAATTTTGTAACAAGTTCATCATCATCATCACAGCCCATAAACGTCCCACTGTTGGGCTCGGGCCTCCTCCGTAATGGGAGGGAAATTAACCTACTATACCGCGCTGGTCAGACGTGATGGTATAGGGTTTTGTTTCGAGTTTTCGTTCTCTCGCATAGATGTTATATGCGTTTTATATCCCTTAGTCGTCTCGTACGATCACCCACGGGTAAGATATGGGGTGGTGAATAGTATTCTTACTCCATCACCACACGGAAAAACAAACAAACATTGTACCAAGTTGCTAATCGAAAACATATTTTGTTACAGAACATTTTAAATTTAAATTAAAAAGATAAAATCTTGTTCTATTTAGTATGCCATTAGTGTTATTGCGATAAGCATAATGTAATCTCGGATTATATCTAATTTAATTTTATTATTATCGATTTATAATTAAATGATTACATTCTACAGACTGATAAAATACCTAATACAACATTATTAAATACATTACATCAGCGGCCGAGATCCATGAAATGCCGACCGTTCACGAAATATCAACTACATCGCGAGATATAGGCGTGGCTTGGCATATAAGTTAATGGGCTTTGGAGAGATCAGCTAAATGTTTTATAAAATTGTATTGCATCGCATGGTATCCTTGGTTGCTTTCCATTTACAACACAGAGGGACTCTGCGGTATATTGTGAAACACTGCCAAACACTGTGTAAAAGAAACAGCTAGCTGTTTCATTTAAACTTTTACAGTGTTTCACAATGTACCGCAGAGTCCCTCTGTGTTAACTAAATGGAAAGCAACCCTTATTAAAAGAGTAAACCGCCGGGCGGGCCACCGAAAACAAAGATCGGTTACCTGTGGCCCGCTCGCCCGGCGAAGAGAGGTGCTTGCAGGGTGAGTCTATGGGATCGCGCGCCCCAGAATGATGACGGAGCGTGGACACTCCGTGGCCCACCGCAATAAAAATGGTACCTATCCTTATTTAAATAATTATGTGTCCATATCTTTGTAATATTTCTGTAATAATACACAGAATGGTATAATTTGGCTGATAAAAAAGATTAACGGGTAGCTTGACATTTCATTCTGAAGTTCATCGCTTATTAGTAAGCCTCCTAGAGCCGTAAATAGGGCAATGCCTAGATACGGGTTGCAGATACTTGAGGGGCGCAGAAATGTCTATATGACTCTGACTATAACAGCCTGCCAAAAAAGATGCAGCAATAGAAATTTTGACTGAGCGCTGACACACTTCATACAATTCCGTACATTTGATGAAGCTATTCACCGCTCTTCCCATTGGTTGATACGTAAAACTCAAGCTCGATAAGAAAACTGATTGGCTCTCTCAGCTTATAATTTAGATCTGTTTATAGTCTAGCCGACTCTAGCCTGACTTCAAATTACCGAATAACAGAAGAGTGCCGTAGAATGAAATAACTCGCCGTTCCCCTTTTCGCTTATTGTGCCCTGATCTCTTTAGACCGCTCGGTGTTGTCTTCGTCATCTACAATCTCTTTAGATCTCTTAATCATATACTATCTACTTGTCTGCCAAAAGCAATAAAACACTAATGAAAATTAAATCAAAAAAAATGTACAACCATAAAATAATTTTATTATTTAATACCAAAAACAATTAAGTATTCTTCTTAAATTTCTTTTGTAACTGTAATAGAGGTGCATTTTTACTTTTCCGTTTCTCCTTCTTCAATTGACCTGATTCAATCGCCTTTTTCATAACCTGAAACATGTAAAACGAATTAATTATATTATAAGTTATATTAAAAAAAAGAAACTTATACAGAATTATTTTCTTTTTGTACTGGCAATGAATTTATATCAAAATTTAATAACTAATACTGTAGCGGGTAGATATAAATCTTTGTAATAACGATTACTTATTGGACGTTAGACATCTTGGTCCTCCTGTTACAATGAATGCTATAGAGTTCGAAAGGTCTAGAAATTAAAAATCAAATACAAACGTGATAGAATCATGACAGCACCACGGATATAACAGAGCTTAATGAGGCCTATATGTGAGCCTTAAGTTTGATTACAATTGTAAGTATGGCAAAGTATAATACCTGTAAAGCATTTTCTTCAGTATTCCTTAAAGCATTGGGGTCGTTTAAAGTTGGGTACTTAAACGAGAACCCCTTAGGATAAATCGGACGGGATAATATTGCGTCCAATTGTCTTCTCTTCGCCTTCAATGCCTTGTCTATTGATGTGTCCACTTGGGTTACTGGACTATGTTGGGAGTCAAGGTCTTCGTAACATGTCAGATTTGGATTCAACGGCCTAAATTACGTACGTGTGTATGTATGTATACCCTATACCAACACGTCTGACCAGCGTGGGTATAGTAGATCAATTTCCCTCCCATTATGGAGGAGGCTCGAGCCCAATAGTAGGACATATATGAGCTGGGATGATAATTTAGGGTATGTATATTACTAAATTCGTAAGTATGTATGTATGTATATAAAAAAAATAAATACGTGTCTTTATATAACTAAAGTCCCCTTATATAGCTGGACCGATTTTGATGAAATTTTTATTTGTTCAGGATTCAAGAATGGTTTAGTGTCGATACCATCATCCTTGAGGAAAGCTATTTTTTTTTTCAGCTTTGTACAAAGTAGCGTCTATGGACTTCTTTAGTATATATACACGTTTCTAAAAGGATACATATCGTCTTCATCAATGATAATGTCCATGTCTCTGGCGGCTTTATCCCTCCAGCCCATAGCTTGGGCAGCTCGTCTCTTCTTCAATTCCAAGGAGTCTAGCTCGCGAGCTATAACCACTAGCTCCTTAAGTGGAGACAGGATCTGAGAATCTACTGGAAAACTTGGCAGTTCGGATGCTGAAAAAAAAGAATAAGAAAAGCATATTTTAATATATACTTGATTTAGCATAGGATACATGTAGTACTATTTATGGAGAAGTTCCTTTTTTTTGTAAAATACAGACTTCACTCTTAGAATAATAACACATAGAAACTAATGCCACGCACAATGTTTGACGTCACTAAATTGGTGACAGAAATGTCACCCTATGCCGGTCCGTTCCGTAGTGTACAAGATCATTGTGTTACATTTTATAGTAGTTTGCGTGTAATCGCTTGCACACAAACAGACACACATTACAATACTCCCTACCAATGGCGGTTGTACCTTAAGTGCGCTCGTGCGCTGAACCACCAATTCAAAACATTTAATAAAAATTGCATAATATTACTTCATTTTTATTTTTAAATTACCGTATTAATATTTATTTTTTAAACATACAAAACATACAGGGTGGAAGGGGACCGCTCCCGAAAACAAAGACAGGTAACCCTACTAGTCCTACTTGTAATGATAGGCTAGAAAAAAAATCAATCAGGATGAAAAAATATTTTTTTTTCACAATTTTTTTTAAGTTTTTGCATTTGCATTGCATCATATTAGGACAGTGCCATGTAACGATAACTCGATAAAAATACGTAACTATACTCAGATGAGAAAAGACGCAATCTATTCAAAACTCACGATCATATGTTCAAGAGTTCAACGACCTCGCGTGGTGAAAAAAAAAATTTTTTCCACCCGAATCCATTTTTTCCTAGCCTATCGTTACAAGTAGGACTAGTAGGGTTACCTGTCTTTGTTTTCGGGAGCGGTCCCCTTACACAAATATAATTTTCAATTATGACGAAACAATTTAAGCGCTTTGCTAAACTATTAAGACTTATTTTCCCTATAAAGAAAAAAAATCGTGCACATCGACGGTGAACGTAGACTGCTAATATAACTTGTATGAGTTACGAGCTAATATACCTGGCGCGTGAGACAAAAGATAGCACATAGAAATGTATCGAGTAATGAGCCTGATCTCGAGCGCCGCACGCGGACCGAAGATTACCGAGAGCACCCGATGCGGCCTTGAAGTCCAGTAGAGTTTTGCTGTATCTATGACGCGTTAATTATTGTTTATTTATATTAAGTTATTGTTTTTTTTATTCTTGTTTTGGTTCTATTCTATACTGTGTGTACAATGTGTGGTGCGAGTGAAAATTAGCATAAATATTGATTATATTAAAGACAATAACAAATTTCTTCAAATTAAAATTGATATAAAATTGGCCAATAAAGCATTTACGCAATGTTTTAAAAGTGAAATGTAATGTCGTAACCATTTAATGTATAAAAAAATTAACATATTTTATGTAAATTGTTGTTTTGTTGCAATTTTTATTCTTAATACTTAGTGACCAAGTAAACTGCACCACCAGTTCGATAACCCACCAGCCGATACTGCTCACTACAATATACGTATATTGTCAGTTTTAACATTTTAAATGAATACAATCAATTACCAAAGGCTTAGCATTTTTTAACATACGTCTAAATGTCAAATCCCTCCCCCTTTCAAACCTCACGTGATTAATGGACGGCCCTAAACGGATCGGCACGTAACTGCTACTGAGAAGATCCGGCAAGAAGAGGATTTATCTATTATTATTACTTTACTATTTTTTTTATAAAAATAATAGTATTCTACAATACCTACGCTAACTAAATCTTTAGTTTAACTTACTTTTATTAAGTGTCCTACTCAGTTTAGCGTAGAGGTAAGCCTCAGCTGGTTCCATCATGAGTATAGTGAGGCCCTCTCTAGTTGCACGGGCTGTACGTCCACTGCGGTGTACGTAATTCTCACCAGTGCGAGGTACCTGATAGTGTACCACATGTTCCACGTGTGGTATATCAAGCCCACGGGCAGCTACATCAGTTGCAATGAGTACACCGTGAAGATCATCGCGAAATCTGAAATAGTGTGATTTCATAAAAACAGGCAGTTTTTTTTTATAAATGTTTAGGGCAACAAAATGTAAAAAAATGGATCACGTAAGAAGTGTAGGTGCCCATTCTTTATTTTTTATTGTGGCAAACGAGCATACTTGATGGTAAGTGTTACTGCGGCCCATGAACCTTGGCAATACCAAGAGTACAGTTAGACGGCTGTCTACCAATAAAAAAAAAAAAAAAAAAAACCAAACCCACACAGAACCAAATTCGGGTTCAGAGCCCTCAGCGCTCACCCACAGACCGGGTAAAGTTGTCATAGCCATCTGAGGCTAACAACTAAGTCACATAAAAATAAACAGAACTAAGTTAAACAGGACATTGGCACTAGACATGTGTAAGTAATGCGAGTGATGTATCACACGTAATATTACCCGACCGCATACTGTGATATTACACATTACGCGACTAAACATCACATCACATTAAACATGACGCGAACACCCGTGTACTGTTCTGCATTTCTGCAATATTCGGTGTCTGGCAATTCAATATTTATTTTGAGCTTTATTTTCACAAAATTAAGGCTTATATTTCTTGACGCCGCTCGCCGTATATATAGAGCGCTATCGCATCATGTGTAATGTTTGAAGTGATGGTAAAATGTGATATTACTCGGCACGAAATGTAATGCCATATCACATGACTTCGCGAAGTACTGTTTCGCGCATGTCTAATTGGCACTGCTCAGATGTCGATATTCTGCGAGAGTATGAGTATTACCCTTTTTTTTTTTTTTTCGCAAGGTGGGACCATGGATGTGGTCGCGCCCCGGCAAATCGGCCCGGGGCGACGGAAGAGGCGGCGCGCAACCCCACGGACCCACCCTGCAAACACCTCTCTTTGCCGTGCGAGCGGACCACCGGTACCCGATCTTTGTCTTCGGTGGATGAGTATTACCCTGGACGGATTGGCCCGCGGTTGTATTGCCCTAACATTATAAAATAATCTTCTGTACTTACCTTTCTAAATTCTTCAATCTTTGTCTTTGTGGCATATTCGCATGTAACGGTAGGGGGCGACATTTGAGCAAAGTTAACAATTGGGCCAATCTGTAAATATAATAATAGTAAATAGTTAGCAGATACAGTTAACTAGTGCACGGATGTCGTTTGTCGGTTCTGGTTCAGCCATATTTTATATTATATGAGGCTACTAGAACCAGAGTGGCCTAACTGCATTTTTGCAACTTTTAACCTAATTACAATTTTATAATCTAAAAATGTTAATCTCCAAAACCACAGCGGCCTAAGATTGTTTACAATCTCTTAACAATAGATGGCAGTACAAGTACATTTTCGGCTTATGTTCAAATCTCAAAATTAAATTGAATTGAATTTAATTTTACTTCCCTCCATATTGTAAAACATGGTTCTTGTAGTTACGCCGCTCTGGTTCTAGCAGCCTCATATTTGATAATTATATCGTGGTTTTAATCACAATTATACTAGAGCTAATACCTACTAAGCATGTTATATGGCGATGGGGGGGCATACGGTGGGTTTTGGAGCCACGCGCCGCCCTTCTGTCGACCCGGACAGAATGGAAAGCGTGTGTCCAGACCATATCCTGCCCAAAAAAGGCAACATGCCTTTTCTTGGCATACATTTGTATATAAAATAAAATTAGTGAAAATAAATAAAAAAATAAACAAACTCTCTGATTTTCTTGACGGATCCTTTCAGTGAGAATCCGGTGGTAGTTATTCGGATAAATTTAAGGTGAATATATCAAAAGTTGCTATGTGGTAGTGGCTAATAAATACTACCAACCCTTACTTTGCTCGTGGATGTCGTAAAAGACGACTAAGAGCTTTATATCGACCTGGGCCAATCCCATCTGATGCCATTTGGTCAACAATTAGATTCCCAAGGACGGTTGACGTCAGACAGGTGGCCGAACATAAAACTATTGCCAATAACTTTAGCAATATGTACAATGGAAGAGGAGGACATATTGCATCGACCACAAGTAATTAGGATCAGAGCAGGAGAATGATGATGATATCAAAATTAACAATATGTAAGTGCGGGATTTATGCATAATAAATAATTTAAATTGAAATTTTTATAAAAAGAAAACTAGTCATCAGGGAATTTCTTGAAATCTATTAGCCCTATCCTCTTAGTTAGACCCTCAGCCGATTTTTACGACGCCCACGGGCAAATAAGCGGTGGCGACAATTATATTCTTATCCCGTCGCCATATGGTGAATTATAATCGCCAGTCCGCCATTTGCCTTAGAAGCTGACGTATATGAAGGGTAGTCCATCATTTCGCATATTAATAATCAATTACCATGCAGACCATCCTGTAAAAGATTAATCCTCATCAAGATTCTAACTTATATATGCCCTACTGCTGGGTTAAAGCAGTCACCAAAATTGGAGAGAAATTTTGAGTGCTATATCTGCTGGTCAGATAGCAGAGGGACTTGCATAGCCTTTTCCTTCTTTTGAAAAAAATTCATATTCATATCATCTCATACATGTCACATTGTTGGGCTTGAGCCTCCTCCATAATGGGAGGGAAATAAGACCTACTACTCCACGCTGGTCAGGCGTGTTGGCATAGGGTTTTGTTTCGAGTTTTCCTTCTCTTACATAGATGTTATATGCGTTTTATATCCCTTAGTCGTCCTTTACGATCACCCACGGGTAAGATAGGGAGTGGTGAATTGTATTCTTGCTCCGTCGCCACACGAAATAAGTATGTATTTATTACCTTCTAACACTACCAATAGAATTGCAGAACACAATAGTACGTCCCGGATGTCTTTTCAATATGTAGTACAAATATGCGTCCTTGTGTTCCCGGGAGCACGCTATACGAGACTCCGTCAACGTCTCAGCTGTACCTGAAATAAATATTATTAAAACAAATTTAATAAATAGCTAATACTCTTATCCCAATAAGTTAAGGGTAAAATGTACTCGTATATATTGCAAAAGTTATTAGCAACAGTTTTATGGCCGGCCACCTGCCTGACGTCAACCCTCCTTGTGAATGTAATTGTTGACCAAACGGCATCAGATGAAGTTGGCTCAGATCGTTATAAGGCTCTTAGTCGTCATTTACGACATCCACTAGCAAAGTAAGGGTTGGTAGTATTCGTAGCCGCTACCACACAGCGATAAATATTACAAATATAAATTAAAAATAAATAAAAACATTAAAAAAGTTTACGAATATTTGACCTCAAATGTTATATTAATAGTTCGTTGAGCGCTTGCTATATAAATAGTGTCATTATCATAATCTCAGCTCATATATGTCCTACTTTAAGCTTGAACATCTTCCATGAAATCGATCTAATATAACCACGCTGATCAAACGGGTTGATATAGCAGTTTTTTTTCGAGTTTTGTTCTTTTATAGATGTTATATGCATATTTTATCACTGAGTCGTCTCATCGGTCACCCATGGGTAAGATGAAGGGGCGGTGAATTGTATTCTTACTCCGTCACTACACGGAAAATAGGGCCATTAAAAATTTTATCAAATAGGGATTCTTTTTTTTCAATTTATTTAAACACTAATATATTTTTTGTTTATGATTAGAATTAAAATACGTGTTTTAATAAAACACAACGTTTTATTTAAATATAATATTATAATTTCTTATTTTTATTAATTTCGCAAAGTAATATAAACTAGTAAGGCAACATAATTTTCATTTTAACTTGCATCAATTAAGGATATTAGGATAAACTTGATTAAATTATTGTACCTTCATTGGTATTTGACAAGTATGCAAAATTACAAATCGATCCGACCATTTCAATTGTATGAAAAGCCCTGTAAAAGAGTACAATACAAATATACATAGATAAAGAATAAAAATATTCCATTACAAAGCTGATGATGATGATATTCTATCGCCATCATCATAATTAACGACTGCACAGATGGTGCAATGGTTAAGACACCGACCTTCCGTGCCAGTGGCGTGGGTTCGATTCCCACGTGGGACAATACTTTGTGCCCTCCAGAAAGTATTGTTCTGAGTTTGGGTGTAATTGTCTGCGTTAATTTCATGTTTTTAAAGTCCCCCGCAATACAAGGATTATTTCCTTAGTGCAAGGTGGTGTAAAAAATAATTAAAAATAAAAAATATTATCCCAATTATTTTGGGTTGACGCAATATGTCGTTTTCTTCCACACAATCCCATCAGATGTCATCTCTGCGTTCACTCCATTTCTTTTTTTTTTTTTTTTTTCGCAAGATCGGACCATGGATGTGGTCGCTGTGGTCGGTCGTTCGCCGGTCCGATCACCCGAAACCTCGGTTAGGGCGGCGCAGATACTCGCGCATGCGCCGCCCCGGCCGCGGGCGGCGGCCCGGGTCACGGGAATCCTCCCGGACTCGTTCCACCGCCTCCTTCTGCGAGATGACAGCCTCGCAGAAGGCGGCGACCGCGTCCCAATTCCTGACGCTGTCGACCATCGCTTTCACGACAGCCGGCAGCGTCAGGTCGGCACCGATGACAGCGACGAGGTCACGACGCTGCCCGTCCCAGCCCGAACATACCTCAAGCGTATGTTGCGCCGTGTCCTCGTCGCTACTGCAATGGTGGCAGGACGGAGTCCACTCTCTCCGCACGACCGTGTGCAGGTACTTGCCGAAGCAACCGTGCCCTGACAAGACCTGCACCAACCGGAGAGAGGAGAGCACTCCGTGCCGCCGCTCCATCCACTCCATCAGTACGGGCCGGAGGGCCTCGACGGTAACAACACCGTGTCTAGGCCTCTCCAGCCGCGTAGCCCAATGGGCGATGACTTCTCGGCGGGCGTCCTCGCGCCAGGTGGCTATCTCGTTGAACGATGGGGAGCCACCCTCGTCGCGGATTGTGGTAACCTGCCGGTAGAGGTCGGAGAGCATCTCCGCCTCTAGGTCCCACGGGGGTGTCCCGGCCAATAGGCATGCCGCCTCGGTAGACACCGTGCGGTACCCTCGAATGGCTCTGACCGCCATGGCTCGCTGTGGCCTCCACAGTATAGCCCTGAGCTGGGCGTTCAGAGCCCTCGCCCACACGGGTGCGCCGTACATGGCCATTGAGCGGATCACCCCCGCATACAGCCGTCGGCCCTCGAAACTGGGTCCGCCCACGTTCGGCATGAGCCGAGAAAGGGCGGACGCCGCGCCGACCAGCCGGGGAGCAATTTGACGGAAATGCTCCCGGAACCACCATCGCCCGTCGAGCACCAGACCCAAGTACCTCATATGGGCCTGGATACTGATGTGGATGGAGTTGACGACTAACGAGGCGCCGATGGGCAGCCTCACACGGGGCCCATGGAATAAAAGGGCCTCCGTCTTGTTTAGGGCCACCCTGAGCCCCAGCGCCTCGATTCGCCTGACCATCTCCTCGGTGCCGAGAGTGGCCAGGCTCGCCGCCCAGTCGTAACCGATGTCCCACAGAGTCGGCCCCAGAACCGACCCCTGCGGAACACCGCACGACATGGGCGTCCGCACAATGTCCCCTGCGGGGCTCGCGTAGAGAACACTGCGCCCCTCCAAATAGTCTGCCACCAGCCGCCTGAGGTACGGGGGCACTCCATGGAATCGGAGCGCCTCCCTGATGCTGCTGAATGGCAGACTATTGAATGCGTTGGCGATGTCCAACGACACCGCCAACAGCACTCCTTTGCCGGAGACAGCCTCCGCGGCCGTCTGCCTCAGGCGTAGCAGGGCCCCGATGGTCGAACGCCCCCTCCGAAACCCAAATTGAGCGTCCGACAGATCGGGCCCCACCTCCTCCAGGTGCCGGACGATGCGGGTAGCAAGGACACGCTCCAGCAGATTACCCACATCGTCCAGAAGCACAATGGGCCTGTAGGCCGATGGCGAATCCGGGGGCCGTCCCGGCTTTGGCAGGAGAACCAACCTCCCTTCCTTCCAGCACTCAGGGAACTGTCCAGACGTCAGACAGGCGTTGAACAGTTGCCTGAGGCGAGGCTCGAAGTGCTCGAGGAGCGACGTCAACACCCGGACTGGTATTCCGTCCGGGCCGGGGGCCGTGGTGGCGGAACGAATCTTCGCCACAGCCGCCCCCACTTCCGACTCCGTCACGGGCGGAATACTCTCGTCGGCCTCCCGGTCGTGATCTGGCGAAGCCATGACCGGGGGCGTGTGTTCCGACGGCCGCAGGAACAGCTCCTCGACCACCTTACGAAGGAGATCGGGCTGGAGGGTCTCTGGGTCTGCGTGCGAAGCTTATTCAGCGACGCGCGATACGGGCGACCCCAGGGGTCACGGTCGAGACCGTCCAGCATCTCCTGCCAACTCGCGTCCTTGGCGGACCGGATGGCCAGCCGAAAGGCGATACGCGCACTGCGGTACGCCTCATACAGCTGGCCCTCCCGCTCAGCATCGCGGCGACGCCACCGGCTGCGGGTGTAGGACCTTCGGGCATTAATGCACGCCGCACGAAGGTCCGCCAGTCTTGGGGACCACCAGTAGACCCCCTGCCTCGGAGGTAGACGCCGAACCCTGGGCATGGCCGCATCGCAGACCTGCGTTAGCGCACTGCGGATGCGGGCAGCCTCAGCGTCCACTCCGTCCGCTGGGGGTGGTGAGGACAGCCACGTATTCACGATGGCCGCCTCCGCCAGTAGGTCCCTATCTAGACGCCCCACAGCCCACCGCGGAAACGCGGGAGCTCGGTCCGCCCTGTGACCCCTGCTGGGGTCCCGGAGAGGGGAGACCTCCATCCGGATGTAACGGTGATCCGACAGGGTCTCCGCCTCCTCGAGGACACGCCAGTTCCTCACTCCATTTCTATCTACATCATGCTTCACGCAACCTATCCATCTTTTCTTCGGTCCTCCCTTCCGAAAAGCCTTCAACATTCATACTTAAAAAAAAATTCACAACATTATTTGCATACCGTCTCATCATATGTCCATATTACGTCAGGGGTTCACTCTTTGATTTGGCCGTCACTTTCAAACTTTCTCTTATATTTTATTCTATCGCGATAATATAAGAACGAACGTCTGGTTAAGAAGATATACAATGCGAAAGTGGAAGGATGTAGGTACCGAGGGAGACCGAGACTAACCTACCTAGACCAGATCGGTCATGTACTGAAGGAAGGTGGAGTCAAGAGTCTCCGAAACCGGCGAGCGTGTATGAAGAGAATTATGAATGTTGAGGAAGCGAGTGAAGTATGCAGAGATAGAGTTCTCTGGCACTCGGTTCTCTCTGCCTACCCTGCAAGGGATATGGCGTGATGATATGTATGTATGTGTAATATAAGAAATATTACTTACCAGAGTTCTCAGTTGTGATATCAACGACTTTCGGCTCAGTCATGCCAATCATTTTGATCAGCTTGTTGACCTTCTGCTGAGAAGTCATCTTCTCTATTTTGCGATTAATTATCTTACCACGTTTTGTTACCTGGAAAAAGAATATTCACCTGAGCTCATGTATCGTCCACTGCTAAATTTTGGCTTTCATAATGAAACGCAAATTAATGTAATACATCACCTTGGTTAAACGGTATCGTATAAGGTTTGATTTAGTCTAACTGTGTCATCCACGACCAAGACGAGGGGTGGTGAAATGTATTCTTATTACCGTCACCACAGGAAAAAAAATGTGTGCTTAAGATCACAAGAATGAAAACATTTGAAATAAAACTATTTTTACGGATTCTATCGCGTTTGTATTTCATATTTAATTTCCTGACGTTTCGAACACTTTACAGTGATCATGGTTACGGGAGGACTAAAGTGTCTTACGTCCAACAAGTCATCGTTATAACAAAGATTTATACCTACCCGCTAAAGTATCAGTTATTAAATATTGAAAATTTTCAAAATGAAATTAAAATACAAACGCGATAGAATCCGTTAAAAATGGTTTCATTTCAAATGTGTAATACTCGCGTAAACAATTAGAAATCATCGTCAAAATGGTTAATAATACGAAATATAACTAATGTATAAATTATTTTGATATTTTTTACTCTATTAAACTAATGTTTACTGGTTCCGTGCGGGTGACCGAACCGGGGAATTGTCCGGTCGCCCTTGGAGCGAGGCCACCGCGTGAAGACGACGCCTTGACATCGATATCCGCTCGGGTCGAGATGACGGGGCATCGATATGCGAGGATACCCGTTTGGCCACCGAAGTTAAAATCGAGTACCGGTGGTCCGCTCGCACGGCGAAGAGAGAAGGTTTTACGGTGGGTCTATGGGGTCACGCGCCGCCTTTTCCGTCACCCCGGACCGATTTGGCGGGTCGAGACGCATCCATAGCCCACCAATAAAAAATAAAATAAAAAAAGGGTAGACCGCCAGGTGGGCCACTGAAGAAGAAACCGTGTTCGAATGACACATACGTCGAGACGTATATGTAGGGCGGTACTACCGCGTGCCGCTTCTCTGTCACCCCGGATGGATTAGCGTGGCGTGACGTACCGTAGCCCGGCGCCAAAAATACAAACTGGTTCCGTACTCTAAAAATATCGTCCTTAGTCGATGAAAATAGACTTCACTCATACGAATGTTACCTAGCTGAGTATAACGGCTCAGTCTCACTTAATAGAACTAAAAAAAAAATAGTTTCACTTAAAAAAATAGAAGTATCTTATATGGACATAGATCCTTGCATATGCCATGTCATGATGGATCTAGGAGATCAAGTGTTACCAGTCCTTATTATACTGAGATCGTCGTAGGAATCGGCTGAGGGATCACACTACTGGAATGCAGGATTTTTTGTTTATTTAAAAAAAAAAAAAAAATCCTTCCACTTTCCCTTCATATGGCTGGGCAGATCATGCACCATGGTTAGCGTGGCGGAGAATGCACTAAGGAAATAAACCTTGTATTGCGGGGGACTTTACAAACATGCAATTAACGCAGACAAATTACACCCAGACTCAGAACAACACTTTGTGGATCGCACAAAGTAATGTCCTGCGTGGGAATCGAACCCACGGCACTGGAATGGAAGGTCGGTATCTTAACCACTACGCCATCTGTGCAGTTAAATTTTCAATTAAATTTCTTTCAAATTTATAACACCAAACCGCCTACAAAACATGGCGATAATGGCATTATAATTCCCTAGTGAGGCCTATGTTTTTAAAGTGGACTGATGTAGGAGATTTATATTTTTGTAGAATTTTTTGGCTTTATATGCTTCTGGTCTTTCAGTTAGACGGACGTGCGACATGCGGTTATATCGCCATTGGACCGACCGCTGGTACTGAATCCACAATCTTGATGAATTTGTAAAGCCGCCTGCGATACGAAAATATTTTGCTTAGCGCACGGTATTTTTGTAAAAAAATAATTTTCAGCTTGATACCTCTACGCATTCCTGCGGAAAAGTGTCTTGACAGACAGACAGACGGACAGACGGACGGACAACGAAGTGATCCTATAAGGGATCCGTTTTTTCCTTTTGAGGTACGGAACCCTAAAAACAGCAAATCATACCTTCTTTCCCTTCATATGGCTGGGCAGATCATGCACCATGGTTAGCGTGGCGGAGAATACAAAATTCTGCCTCGATGACCTTTGAAAATCATCAGCATTGAGACGTTCCAATAATGGATATAGCTCATCGAAATGTCCTCGTTCCACCATACGGTCTGTTTCATCAATCGCTAAAAACCTGAAAAGAAATCATTATCATCTTAGCTCACATATGTCTCACTGTTTGGCTCGAGCCTCCTCTATAATGGGAGGGAAATTGACCTACGATATCACGCTGGTCAGACGTGTTGGTATAGGGTTTTGTTTCGAGATTTCCTTCCCTTGCATAGAACATCCATGCGTTTATATCCCTTAGTCGTCTCTTACGATCACCCACGGGTAAGATAAGGGGCGGTGAATTGTATTCTTACTCCGTCACCACACGGAAAAGAAAAGAATTACGGGGTGGATATTTGAGATGAAATTTTACTTTTCTTTCTTCTCCGTAACTTTTTTATATTGAAACTAATCACACCACACATTCCTACCACTGTAATTACCACTGCGACTGCACAGATAGCGTAGTAGTAAAGATATCAGTGCTACGGGTGCGATTCCTGCGCAGAACAATACTTTAACAATAAATTGTTGAGTCTGGGTGTAATTTTTGTCTGCGTTAATTATGTTTGTGAGGTCTCCCGCAATACAAAGATTATTTCCTTAATGCAAGGTGTGGTCATTTTAAAGGAAAAATAATTAACAAGGTGTGGACATGTGGCACTTCTTAAGTAAAGTAAAATTTACTAATAAAAAAGAGTTCCTTATTCAGTACTGTTGAAAAAATAGCACCAGAAAAAGAATACATCCATCCACCTCTTCACAAAGGGGTTAATACCCTAATTGCCACGCATAGGTCTGTATTTTTAACATGTCCAAGAAGTGGTGATATTTTATTATCTCAACCCATTACCAAATTACTATGATTCATATATTTCATCATCATCATCTCAGCTCATACAAGTCCCACTGTTGGGCCCGAGTCTCCTCCACAATGGGAGGGAAATCGACCTACTATACCATGCTGGTCAGACATGTTGGTATAGGGTTTTGTTTCGAGCTTTCCTTCTCTTGCATAGATGTTGTACGCGTTTTAAATCCCTTAGTCGTCTTTTACGATCACCCACGGGCAAGATAGGGGGGTGGTGAATTGTATTTTTACTCTGTCACCACATGGAAAATGTATTTAGCACACATGTATTTAGCTTCAGAAAAAGAAAATTATACTCACTTAACCGTATCCAGCTGTTGCAGATGAGGTTGACCTTGACCAATTAGCTCCCACAGCCGACCTGGTGTAGCCACTACTATCTCAGGACCCGAGCGAAGCACCCTTTCTTGTTTAACAGCGGCCATGCCTCCTACTATTGTGGCTATTTTCATTCCTGATAAACAAATGGAAGTAGCTTAAAATCAAGAATAAATTTAGAATACTCCGCAGCTGGTGCAGTAGATAAGATACCGATTTATTGTGCCAAGTATTGTAGGTTCGATTCTCAGGCGGTACAATATTTTGTGCGATCTAGAAATTGTTGTTTCGAGTCGATGTAATTTGTGCCCTTTAAGATCATTTTTGAAAATCCCCTCTCAATGCAAGGTTTATTCTTTTAGTATAAGGTGTTTAAAAAAATACTAGCAAACGAGTCTGACGTCACACATCAAACGAGTGAGCGACAGTATTGCAAAAATTAAAAAAAAGGAACTACGTGCAGAGAGCCTGTAGTCACGGATAATGCATTTAAATGATATAAAGAGCATCTAAGATTAACATACAAAATTCAAACAATGTTTATAATAAATTATATAATATATTATTCCCAGTACCCGTCAATAAATATTGCGCATCGGTTCTTGGAAAGAAACAATCGACTAATTTCGGCTTTTGGAAAAACGTCTCAGTCGCACACTACCTGCATAACTTAGCAGTCATTGTAGAACTGTAGGGGTGTGTAGTCGTGTCCAGTCAAAAAGATATATAGTTGTTAACATCGCAAGAATTTAGAAAAAAAAAACATATTTTATAGAGTAACAAAAAGTCACAATTCTTCTTCTTCTTCTATTGGCAATCAGCTACTTATATTGGCAATCAGCTACTTATACGAGCTATTGGTGCCAGTGTCAAGTTATAAATATTTTCACGTTTTTAGTCTTTCAAGTCAGTCGTTGTCTAAGCAAATTGTCGCCATTAACAGTGCAATGGCCACACTGTTAATGGTATCTTGTTGGAATTTTGATGGAAAACGAAAACGTTGTAAAGCACTTTTATACGATATTCACTACATCCCAGTAGTTCAGTCGCTTCATATTACATAAAATGCCATCAAAATTATCTAATATAACACGTTAAAACACTAAGATATCGAATATAATACAAGAGCACCACATGACGTTTTCAAATTCCCGTCAAAAGTCCTACAATTCTTTTAACAGCTCTTATTAAATATCAGACTGTCAATGCCTCTTGGGACGTCACACAGGTAGTGTGCGACAGGGACAACGCTCTACGAAGGCGTAATTAGACGATTATCTCGTTCCGAAGGTTGATGTGCAATATTTATAATGGGGTATATAAAAAGGAAATATAATTCTTGCGGGATACGTTCCAGCAGCCATCTATCAGAAAATGTTTACACATTGTTCCGATTTAATATTTTAACATTTCAATTAAAATTATATTAATTTATTAACCAATAACACAACCCAATAATTTCCATTACTGAGATTTGGCATTAAATATGCTAGGCTGTTTATTTTTTTTTTTTTTTTTTTAAAAACACCTCCCTGCACTAAGGAAAATAATCCTTGTATTGCGGGGGACTTTGCAAACATGCAATTAACGCAGACAAATTACACCCAGACTCAGAACAATACTTTGTGGATCGCACAAAGTATTGTCCTGCGTGGGAATCGAACCCACGGCACTGGCACGTAAGGTCGGTATCTTAACCACTACGCCATCTGTGCAGTTTATAACACTAGTTATCATATATTGGTTTTTACACGCCTAAATAGACGTGGGTACTAATCCCCTTTGTAGCAATCGATTGTCGTCAGCAAAATTCATTTTTATAAATAACCTAGTACATTAATACTAAATAAACTGAAAACATGATAAAATTCATAAATCTTGTATTGGCTAAGATACCTATAAAGTGCCTATTATCGTGGATTACACTTTTCTGTGGGAATGCTTTGTCCAATATTAGACATTGATGGAATCGAAGAACCGACAACCGCTGGGGAAGAAAGGTTCTAGAGTGTCGACCACGTACCAGACGACGCAGTGTAGGCTGCCAAACTAGGTGGACAGACGACCTTGTGAAGGTTGCTGGGCGCCGTTGGATGCAGGGGGCACAGAACCGATCTGTGGCGTAACATGGGGGAGGCCTACGTCCAGCAGTGTACGGAAATAGGCTGAGATGAGGATGAAGACATTGATAACTTGATGAATGAATACATACCAGTATATTTAGCAGCCGCTATGAGATGTCTGCTTATTTGTATAGCTAGTTCTCTCGTAGGCGTCATTATAAGGGCATATAGTGGCTTTCCAGTTTTCACTGATACGTGGCCGGGAATCTCTATATTATCCATGACTTTCACACAGCCTAAACCTGCAATAGAATCATCATCATCATCCTGCTTTTATCTCAATTCTTTTTTCTATTGTCAATATTGTAAAAGTTTTGCCAATACCTTCCTGAGATCAACTTTCCTTTGGAATGTAATTGTCGACCAAATGGTATCAAATGTTGTTGTTGGCCGCGGTAGCTGTAAAGCTCTTAGCCGTCTTTTATGACACCTATCAGCAATATAGGGTTTGGTATAATTCTGTGACAGAAATTCCATATAAAAACAGGTATTTGGGCAGTATTAAAGGAACTTTGGACTTAACTTCCTTTCAATCTTATTCCACTTGAATGCTGTACCCATGCCTCATAAATTGTTACAAGGGCACTCTTGTCTGTACAGCAGTGTAGGTAAAAGAAGAAAAGGAACCTATTTTTAATGTCTACTCATAAGAGCGCCACTACAATGAATGCCTGTGAGAAATCAAAAAAACCTCACCCTTTTCATTTTGACCTTCTTCATTTACATTATCTAACTCAGATTCTTCATTATCACTTTCATCTTCCTCTTTTTCAACTTCACTATCACTACCTTCTTGATCCGAAATATCACTGTTCTCTTTATTATCATCATCACTATTACTGTCACTATCTTCATCCAAATCGTCAGAATCTAACATGTCAGATAAATGTATATAATTTTCATCATCATCACTGTCATTGCCTTCATCGGCCGATGTATCTCTTTTTCTAATTGGCACATCAATTTCTTCTAGATAATCATCATCATCTTTCATATCACTTTGATCTGATATTTTTATATCTTTACTATCACTCTCTTCTCCACTGCTATAACCATCCTCTGAAGACTCTTTTGCTATTTTTAATTTCTCTTTATTATTGTTTTTCACTTTCTGTTTATTTTTTTTGAGTTTATTATTTTTATTATCTTCATCTTCCCTACTTTTCTTTTTCATTGAACTCTTCTTATATGGAATGTTATATACATCAAGACCTTTTAGGGCCGATTTCTCTTTTAGATTAAGTATGCCTGAGAGAATTGGTAGACCAAATGCTAGAGTCTTTCCGCTCCCTGTTTCGGCTGCACCCAGAATGTCTCTGCGACCTGTAAAAAATATAAAAGTAGTTTAGTAAATAGTAATTAATCTTGTATGGTTGTATGAATGAAGTACTTTCTTCTGGCAGGGTATAAGTTTGATTAAATAGGTGAACAGCAGGACTAAGTAAAGAGGGTTACTAGCATCATGGCAAATGATTTGTCTCAATTGACCAACATGACATGTCACCTTATAGCTCACTGTCACTCCTATCGCATGAGAAACCAGCTTCTTCCTTTACTTGGGTTTAAGCTATATGGGGATACTTTAATCTTTACAGCATTATGATGTTACTATATAGATATTAACTGTTATTAATTATGTTAGTTTTAAAAGTCAAGAAAAACATCAGAAAGTAGCTAACTTCTCTGTTTAATAGTTTTAATGAATAAATGCTTTTTTAAAGAAAAATATAATCTTATGAGCGAGAGGTTATCTTCTTGGAGAGTGAGTAGGTATGAAAGAGAGTATTGGTGTAAAGATCCGAAAGGTAATGCTCCGATGGTTCGGACATGTGGAAAGAATGCCGAACGAACGTCTGGTTAAGAAGATATACAATGCGAAAGTGGAAGGATGTAGGTACCGGGGGAGACCGACACTAACCTACCTAGACCAGATCGGTCATGTACTGAAGGAAGGTGGAGTCAAGAGTCTCCGAAACCGGCGAACGTGCATGAAGAGAATTATGAATAAATACCCGATTACGAAACGAAAAATGATGTCACAAGCGGGGTTCGAACCCGCACCTATTGGGAATCCGGCCCAACCGTGCTGCCACTTACACCATCGTGAACTATTTTAGGACATGCAAATTTTCGCTTCATATTATATCTTACGTCTTCAAGGTGACGTATGCCATCTATCGGACAATGTTTACACATTGTATAGACTGAATACTTCAAACTTTACAGTTAGAATTGTATTAAACGATGACACAACCTTGTTATTCAAATTACTGAAATTTTTAGCATTTAATATGCTTAATTATTTATAAATACCCGATTACGAAACGAAAAATGATGTCACAAGCGGGGTTCGAACCCGCACCTATTGGGAATCCGGCCCAACCGTGCTGCCACTTCACCATCGTGAACTATTTTAGGACATGCAAATTTTCGCTTCATATTATATCTTACGTCTTCAAGGTGACGTATGCCATCTATCGGACAATGTTTACTTGACATTATTTTTCGTTTCGTAATCGGGTATTTATAAATAATTGAGCATATTAAATGCTAAAAATTTCAGTAATTTGAATAACAAGGTTGTGTCATCGTTTAATAC
Source organism: Lymantria monacha (assembly GCA_905163515.2). Taxonomy (NCBI): domain Eukaryota; kingdom Metazoa; phylum Arthropoda; class Insecta; order Lepidoptera; family Erebidae; genus Lymantria; species Lymantria monacha. The sequence goes on along the minus strand of LR991105.1, from coordinate 4,790,683 downwards.
AATTCTAACTGTAAAGCTTGAAGTATTAAGTCTATACAATGTGTAAACATTGTTCGATAGATGGCATACGTCACCTTGAAGACGTAAGATATAATATGAAGCGAAAATTTGCATGTCCTAAAATAGTTCACGATGGTGTAATTGGCAGCACGGTTGGGCCGGATTCCCAATAGGTGCGGGTTCGAACCCCGCTTGTGACATCATTTTTCGTTTCGTAATCGGGTATTTATGAAATATTATAATTAGTAAGTCTTATTTGAACGGACCTTTCCATGTGAAAGCAACATATAAAATTAGTTAACTTGAGAGGGACATTTAGGTGGAGTAATTTTCTTTTGAGAACAGATAGCAAAACATTATCATATGCTGACTCAGTGTCTAAGAATACCCCTATTAGATATTATTTTTGTTTCTAGGCCAAATTGATTTGAGTTGTGAGTAGGTAAGGCAAGATTGTTCATTGTGCTCATTCCTTTTCGAAAACCAGTCTGCGATTGAGGAAGAATGCATTTATTTTCGATAAACCATTGCAGCCTGTTTTTGATAACTATTTCTGTAATTTTAGCTAGAACATAAGAAAGTGCAATTGGACTATATGAAAGGGGATCTGTTGCATTTCTTTTAGGTTTTAGAATTGGAATAACTATTTGAGAGCAGCAGGATTTAGGAATAGTACCTGTATTAAAAAAATAATTTATAAGATTTAGGAAAAGCTGTTTTGTTTTATTTGAAGATTTTGTGATAAAAGAGAAAGGGATGCCGTCCGGGCCAGGGGACGAGTCCACAAGCCCTTGCAATGCAAGTTTTAGTTCATCACTTGTGAAGGGTGAATCTGAATAGGAAGTAGAAATAGGGAAACAGGTGTTGGAAAAATATGAGGTCCAGGGACAAATTGTAGTGCAATTCTATTGGCAAAATCTTCTACCCAAGAAGACGGGTTATTTGAAGTTATATTGGGAGAGGAGTATGAAGAGAATTATGAATGTTGAGGAAGCGAGTGACGTATGCAAGTATAGAGTTCTCTGGCACTCTGTTCACTCTGCCTATCCTGCAAGGGATATGGCGTGATGATATTCTTTTGTTTTAATTTTGTATTTAACTTTTAAAAAAACCAATCTTTACTCAAAGGGCATCTCACTGGAGCTAATATAGAATAAAATTGTATCCAATCATTGTTAGAAAACAAATAATTTAAAAAAAATTACGAGCCCGCTGAGTTTCTTGCCAGATCTTCTCAGTTTGTGGCCGCTTTCCAATCCGGTGGTAGATTAATTTAAAAAATTGTGTAAAATTGACAATATGTAAGTGCCCTTATGGGGCTTATGCGTAATGAATGATTTGATTTATATATGTATGTATAATCTTATGGCTCAAAGAGCATATCAAGTTTAGTCCTACTCGTAAAAAAAGGTTTTTACAAAATGTAGAAGTTTGGCAGGCTTACAAATATAATTATTCACATACATAAATAAAGAGGATAATGATTTCTGATGTTTACTCGAGAATTGGAATAAAGCTGTTTTATTATTATATTAGTTCTACTATTTTTTCAAGTTCATGGGGGGACTGAATGCTGTAATGTGTTGAGACATGGGTAAATAACAAAATTTGTATTAGGAATACAATAATGTGCTTACCATGTATAGCTGCTGGCAAAGTTAGTTGTTGAATCTTTGTGGGTTGTTTAAAGCCCAACTCCGTTAAAGCCTTCATGATAGGTTCTTGCAGCTTAAATTCAGCCCATGTTAGCATATCTTCGGGAGTCAAATTTGACGCTGACTGCGGCAAATCACCTAATTTAGGCTTCTTAATAACACCTTCTTTTTTATTGTTATTATTTTGTGTATTAATGTCTTTTGAGCTTTTATTATTCTTCATTTTCTGTTTTTTATTATTTATAGTTAGTTTTTCTTTATTTTCAATTGTATTTTTTTCTACAATATTTGTAAGTGATGGTGTAGCTGTACTGCATGTTTCAACAACAAATCCATTACTTAATTTAACTTTTTTATTTGGTACATCTACAGATGACGTAGATATCTCTGCTTTTCTTTTTTTCTTTTGTTCCTTTCTGGCTTTCACTTTTTCCTTCCATTCTTTTAATTTATTCTAAAAAAAATAGCAATAACCATATTTTACTGTAGCCATCTTATTTAATTTCTAGATTAGTGTAGTACATAAACAAGAGTAGCTGTACATAGAAAAGCAAATTTATATTATATCTAAAATGCATTTTTAAGGTGACCACTTAGATCCATGAATAAAGAAGAAAATTAAAACTCGAGGAGATTAAAAAAAAATACTGTATACCTGTATAAAAATACTATTTACCTTTTATTCTAAAACAGCTTTATGTGTGCTGTTATATCAAAATAAAAGTAGAAACATCATTATAAGAATATAATTATCATACAGGTCCTTTTTTATGTAATTAACTAAAATCATTGTCCCGAGTATAAAAATGTTATTTGTATATAAATATTCATTGTTTTTAAACTGCCATGTAGTAGCAGCTACAGATACTAACAACCTTTACTTTTACTTCTGGTAGTCATGAAAGATGACTAAAAGCTTTATATTGACTTGGGCCAACTCCACCTCATGCAGTTTGGTTAACAATATTCTCAAGGAGGGTTGAAATCAGGCAGGCGGCCAATAATAAAACTATAGCCTATAGCTATTGCAATATGTATGATACAAAAAGAGTACATATTGCATCAACCCCAAGTAATTGGGATAAGAGCAGGAAAATGATGATGATGATTTTTTGTCTGCAAATTTATTTATTAGCATAGAATAATATATAAGAAAGGAATAAGCTTATACACATCTTCATATATAACCCATCATTATGCGATAAGGTATAAGCATATAAGAGAATGTTTGAAAGTGGTGCCAGTGATGGGTAAGTTAAGGAATAAATGTTTTACCTGGTATGGAACTTCTGGTAGTCATGAAAGATGACTAAAAGCTTTATATTGACTTGGGCCAACTCCACCTCATGCAGTTTGGTTAACAATATTCTCAAGGAGGGTTGAAATCAGGCAGGCGGCCAATAATAAAACTATAGCCTATAGCTATTGCAATATGTATGATACAAAAAGAGTACATATTGCATCAACCCCAAGTAATTGGGATAAGAGCAGGAAAATGATGATGATGATTTTTTGTCTGCAAATTTATTTATTAGCATAGAATAATATATAAGAAAGGAATAAGCTTATACACATCTTTATATATAACCTATCATTATGAGATAAGGTATAAGCGTATAAGAGAATGTTTGAAAGTGGTGCCAGTGATGGATAAGTTAAGGAATAAACGTTTTACCTGGTATGGACATGTTATGAGACCGGATGAAAGTAATGTTGTGAGGAAGGTTTTAAGTATGAATGTTGAAGGCTCTAGGGGTAAAGGGAGACCAAAGAAAAGATGGATGGACTGTGTGAAGCATGAATAGAGTGACTACAGAGATGACATCTGATAGGCATGTATGGAAAAAGATAATACATCGACCCCAAGTAGTTGGGATAAGAGCAAGAGAATGATGATATATAACCTATCATTGGACCTAAATCTGTTTTTTAATATTAGCCTCGGGGTTCTATTGAACACTTACCGAGCTTCCTATGTCAGTAGATCTCTTTATATATATACTCACAAGTACATATATTGTGAGAAAGTTAGGGAGAGTGACATATTGTATTCTAAATATTCACATCATGGAGAGATACATACTGTATAGATTATATTGTGATTTATAAGGGCAACCTGCTTCAAATATTGACATAATGCGTTTCATTAATAATAATTTCATAATGAATAGCCTTTTTTTGTGTGTGACTTAGTTGTTAGCCTCAGATGGCTATGACAACTTTACCCGGACTGTGGGTGAGCGCTGAGAACTCTCAACTAGAAAAAGTGTGTCAAAATAAATAGCCTTCTACTACTTATATTATAAAGGTTGAAATAACTACGCGAGACACCTTAATTCTCCCGTGACCATGAACGCTGTAAAGTGTTCGACACATTAAAAATCAAATACTAACGCGATAGAATCTTTGAAACTAGTTTTATTTCTAATGTGTAATACTCGCAAAAACATTAGAAATTATTATAAAGGTTGGTTTAAATGTTATAAAATTATACAGCATTTATTACATATATTCAGATTAATGTAAATAATTAATAATATCATAAAAATTATGACATAAAATAACAAACCTTTTTGGACCGCTTGTTTTCTTTATCGAGGCTGTAGTCTGTGCATTCTTCTAAGCCCACAAAACCATGAAATTTGTCTGTCATGGACACAGGAAAACCTTCCAAGGCTACTGATGCCCATGTCATATTGTTTAACTTTTTACTCATTGTAATAAAATGGTTCTATTCAATAATTTAAAATTTCAATAACATGCGAAGATCGCCGTTTGTATTGCAGTACATAACCTCAAACTACCTCGACGTGACTTTGACGTTGTCATGTTGACGTGCAATTTCTACGTTTAGAATCAACTTGACAAAATTATTTATTTCTTTTCAAGATTACGACTGGACTTTTGACGGGAATTTGAAAACGTCATGTGGTGCTCTTGTATTATATTCGATATCTTAGTGTTTTAACGTGTTATATTAGATAATTTTGATGGCATTTTATGTAATATGAAGCTGCGGAACTACTGGGATGTAGTGAATATCATATAAAAGTGCTTTACAACGTTTTCGTTTTCCATCAAAATTCCCACAAGATACCATTAACAGTGTGGCCATTGCACTGTTAATGGCTACAATTTGACTTAGACAACGACTGACTTGAAAGACTAAAAACGTGAAAATATTTATAACTTGACACTGGCACCAAAAGCTCGTATATGTAGCTGATTGCCAAGCCAATACATAAGAAGATTACGACTTCATATTTGTTATTTATGAAAGGTAGAAAAAATACTTAGATTACAGCAATTTATCCTTTATATTGTTTTATATAGTTTATAGATACCCGAAAGAGTAACAACAACCAGTAACAGTAACCTATTGGATAGGACAATAATGTCAGATTTCACCAACGACCACTAAAAATTTACACATACATACATACATATCATCACGCCATATCCCTTGCAGGGTAGGCAGAGAGAACAGAGTGCCAGAGAACTCTATCCTTGCATACTTCACTCGCTTCTTCAACATTCATAATACTCTTCATACCTGCTCGCCGGTTTCGGAGACTCTTGACTCCACCTTCTTTCAGCACGTGACCAATCTGGTCTAGGTAGGTGAGTCTCAGTCTCCCCCGGTACCTACATCCTTACACTTTCGCATTGTATATCTTCTTAACCAGACGTTCGTTCGGCATTCTTTCCACATGTCCGAACCATCGGAGCATTCCCTTTCCCACTAAAAAATTAATAATATTTAAATCAATTAAAAGACAAATAAAATTGATGTTATTCTAGATATTTAATTAATGTTAATAAATTGAAATTTTTCGCGTGGTGACGATGCAAGAATATAGTTCACCATTTTATATTACTTAAGTAAAAATATTATGCATATAACCTTTATGCAAGATTCCTCCTACTATGGAGAGACCCGAGTCCCTCAATAATATTCAGCAGTGGAACTGAAATGATGATAATGAAATAAAATTATTCTTTAGTAACACGTATGGCGTGACACAACACTGATATTATGTACCATTTATTTTGCCTTTATACCAACAATTTAGGGATCGTTCATAGGGTTAATTATTATTCTGGAATCTCATACGGCTCTACTGTTACACAGCCGGGGTAGATTAAGATTATTGCCCCCCAAAAAAAGGAATATATACCTAAACTAGGAATATATAATAAACACAAGTCCACACTTACAGTTTGCCAGCAAAAGTGTACGGTAAAATAATTGAAAGGAGAATGAGGATGGTGTCCGATGGTTTACTGTGTGAGACACAAGGAGGTTTCAGGAGTGAAAGGGGATGCATGGATCAAGTGCATGGATCAAGCATCAAAATTAATGCGGTGGAAATGCAATCTCTACGGAAAATCTGTGGAGTTAATTTTACTTTAATACTCTTTTTTGCATACCCAACTCTCGCTTCCATACAGTAATGTTGGGACAAGCACTGCATTATGTATTGCTACACGTGCCTTCTGGCTGAGGTGGTGGCTACCGAGAAGTGGTCCCAACGCTCCGTTCACTCTATTTCCCGCATTCGCTCTTCGCTCTATATCAGTGGTGTACCTGCCATCTCGGCTAAAACCACATCCAAGATATACAAATTCATCTACTTGCTCTAGTACATCATTACCTATTTTTACTCTTACATCTGTTCTGGCTTCATCTCTTTCAAAAACAATTATTTTGGTCCCCTTTTCTTACAATCTTTTGTCATTGTGTCGACTAGGGTCTGCAGGTCAGTCACTGACTGTGCCAGCAGGACTGCATCATCTGCATAAAGCAGAGCGGTGACCACTGAGTCGCCCATCTGGACTCCCAATTCATATCGTTCAACCTTTGGAGACATTTATCCAGATATATGACAAACAGCCTGGCTGACAGAACGCACCTCCGCTTAACGCCGATATTGACGTCCACCCAAGGCGACATTCCATCATCCAGCCGCACACAGGCTATACAGCCCATGTAACTGGACTGCACAGCCTGTAGCAGTTTACCGTTAATACCATACTCCGGTAAAATGTCCCAAAGTTCCTTTCGTACAACCGTGTCAAATGCTCTCTCCAGATCCACAAAACTGCAGAAAACCCTCTGACCTAGAGCCAGATGCTTCTCCACAATGTTGCCCAGAGAGAACACTTGATCCATGCATCTTCTTTTACTCCTGAAACCTCCTTGTGTCTCACACAGTAAACCATCGGACACCATCCTCATTCTCCTTTCAATAATTTTACCGTACACTTTTGCTGCCAAACTGGTCAAGCTTATGGCTCTGTAATTTGCGCAGTCATAACTTGAACCCTTGAACTTACAATCGTAATTTTTTTTATTGCTTTTTGTGGCAAACGAGCAAGCAGCACACCTGATGGTAAGTGTTCCTGCCACCCATGGACCTTTGCATAACCAGGGGTATAACTAGGCCGCAGTTGGGTTGCCGGCTCTCTCGCTCACCGAACGAAGCACAACAGCATATTGCTATTACTCAGCCGTCGATCTTCTGCGAGAGTGTTCTACTACCCCAAACGGACCGGCGGATGTAGACAGAAAACTGTCAACAGCATGGTCCTACCACTATAAAAGTTATTGAAAATAGTTTTATAACGAGCTGCCTGCCTGACAACTCTCTTTGGAAATTGACCCGACGTCATCGGGTGGAGTTGGCCTAGGTTGATATTAAGTTCTTAGTTGTCTTTTACAACGGTTGGTAATATCTGTATTCGCCTTATAATGAAATTTAAAAAGCAATTAGGTAAATAATAAGACTAAAAAAATTATGTTCCATGTTTTCATAATGGACTAAAAATTATAAAATAAATTCTCTAACCCTTCATTATTCTCCTACTCTCATCCCAATTCCTTGGGGTCGATACAATATGTACTCTTATTTCATAGTACATATTGTAAAAGTTATTGACAAAGTTTTATGACCGGCCGCCTGCCAGACGTCAACCCTCCTCGGGAATGTAATTGTTGACCAAACGGCATCAGATGGAGTTAGTCCAGGTCCTTATAGTGCTCTTAGTCGTCTATTACGACATCCACGAGCCAAGTAAGGGTTGTTAGTATTCATAGCTGCTATCACACAGCTAGTCTCTAACCCTTATGAAACGTAAAATCACATACAGATTTCCAACTGTTTTGTAAATTATCTTGAAAATCCAGCAGCAGCTTGGCAGCGTTTGATAGCTATTAAAATACTTGTAAGATTGGAAATGAAAGATATGGGACGCATACAACAGATAATTGATAATCATCATCTTAGCTTATATATGTCTCACTGTTTGGCTCGAGCTTCCTCCATAATGGGAGGGCAATTGACCTACTATACCACGCTGGTCAGACGTGTTGGTATAGGGTTTTGTTTCGAATTTTCCTTCTCTTGCATAGATGTTATATGCATTTCTTATCCCTTAGTCGTCTTTTACGAACACCTGCGGATAATATAGAGGGTGGCGATTTGTATTGTTACTCGCTCACCATACGGTTTTTTTTAAATTTTATAATATTGATAATAGAATGGTCAAAAAAAAAGAGCTGTATTGCTGTCGTGGATGTCGCAAAAGACGACTAAGAGCATTATAACGACCTGGGCCAGCACCATCTGATGCTGTTTGGTCAAAAATTACATTCCCAAGGAGGGTTGACGTCTGGCAGGCGGCCGGTTATAAAACTATTGCCAATAATTTTTACAATATGTACTATGAAAGAAGAGTATATATTGTATCGACCTCAAGTAATTGGGATAAGAGTAGGAGAATGATGATGATGATGATGTGTATATTTCCATTTGGTGACGAAATAAGAATACAATTGACCACATCATATTTTGCCCGTGGATGTTGTAAAAGACAATTGAGGGATATCCTGTACCAAATTACCTGACCAGCCCAGGTCAAGTGGTCCGATACTGGGATTTATTTGTGCTGAGATGACTTGGGAGTGATTTCATAAAAAAAAACACAGATTATTGTTTTTTTGGCACTGGTGTTAATCTCAGAAATAAGAACGCGTGTTATCGATATTAAATTAAATTTTAGAAAAAAATGTAAACCGACTTCGAAATAAGATCAGCCACAAACCATACTTATTTAAAACACTAAAAACCAGAAAATAAGATGAACTATTTATGTCTTGTCTAATTCTAATTATGTATTAATTTTTATAAAATATAATTACAATGTATGCTAGAAATCCACTAACACGATTTGAAGTCGGTGCCATCGGCCCACAATTGACAGAAATATCGCTGAACATACATAAAAAAAATACATACAATGAAACATAGAACCTCGTCCTTTTTGAAGTCGGTTAAAAAATATATTTTATCAGCGAGAGTTCAAGGATAAATTTTAGCAAAATAATTGAGTAGTTAATACAGATTAGAGACATATAAATAACTAGATTACATTAAAATATTAACATTGATATTACAATGCTTTATCGAGCAGTCGTATTTATGTAAGTAATTATTTAATTATTATTTATTTTTTACTTAATTTCATATTGTTCCGATGGTTTGGACATGTGGAAAGAATGCCGAACGAACGTCTGGTTAAGAAAATATACAATGCGAAAGTGAAAGGATGTAGGTACCGAGGGAGACCGAGACTAACCTACCTAGATTGGTCACGTACTGAAGGAAGGTGGAGTCAAGAGTCTCCGAAACCGACGAGCGTGTATGAAGAGAAATATGAATGTTGAGGAAGCGAGTGAAGTATGCAAGGATAGAGTTCTCTGGCACTCTATTCACTCTGCCTACCCTGCAAGGGATATGGCGTGATGATATGTATGTATGTATGTATGTCATATGTCTGCGCAATGGAATGATTTTTAAAACAGAAGTGAGAATATTACATGGTAATAACTTAGTAACTTTTTTGTGTCAGCAAAAGCTGAGTCAATTCCTTTTGCCTTCTAGTTTTAATTTTTTTTTATTATAATTGCTTATTTTTAGTTTTAGGTTTAAAAAGGTAATAAGTTTTTATTATTGAGGAACTATTAGTTGTCCATTCAATAATAATATTATATTTTACTATCGGATTTTTAATACAATATCTATCCATAAATTAGGAAATGAATTTTATTTTAATATTTTTCATTGTACAATACGAATATTGAGAATCAGATTCACATAATTATGATTTCCATCAGTGATAATTCACGGGTGAAAAGCTAATATTAGATATTACCATAGCATTACCATCGCATTTGACTGCACAGATGGCGTAGTGGTTATGATACCGATCTTCCGTGTCAGTGCCGTCAGGGTTCAATTCCCACGCAATACTTTGTGCGATCCACAAAGTGTCGTTCTGAGTCTGGGTGTAGTTTGTCTGTGTTAATTGCATGTTTGTAAAGTCCCCCGCGATACAAGGATTATATCCTTAGTGCAAGGGTGGTGTAAAAAAATGTATCACCGCTTCTTCACCTAGGAATGGATGAAGAGACTTCTAAGTACATAAATCCAGTCATTCTAAGTATTACCCTGTTACCATAAAGATACCACAATATTTAACTAAATTAAAATTTTACAAAATTCTTATTTACAAATTGTTCTTTTAAACCACAAAGCAAAAAGACGGGTATTTTAAGTTTCGATGTGTCTGTATGTTTGTATTTATGTATTCGTATCATAGTTTCTAAAATAATAAATTGATTATGATGCAAATTATTGTTGGAACTGCGTGAACGCGATTTGAAATTAAACTATTTTTATGGATTCTATCGCGTTTGTATTTGACTTTTAATTTCCCAACGTTTCGAACAGTTTATAGTATTCATGCTCACGGGAAGACTGAAGACTCGTGACTGCAGCGTTCATAGTCACGAGAGGAATTTTCTTCCGTGACTATGAATGCTGTAAAGTGTTCGAAACATCAGGAAATTAATAATCATGTACAAACGCGATAAAACCATAAAAATAGTTTTCTTTCAACTATAATCTACTTTTTAGCTATAATTTATAATTTCTATTCATAGTTTTAAGTTTATCAGCTTTTTTTATTAACTGCTGTAGAGATCTTTGATGCCTCATGGGTACTGCCAGACATATGTTTTGAACATAATTATATAAAATAGCATGATGATACCACTCAGCTATTCTAATGATTGCTTACTAGTTCGAAGGTAGGATACGAAATTCTGATTTGACTATTATAAAATTTGTTAGATTTTTAATTAATTTAATATTATTTAGCTTATAATAAATTTAGCTTTGTGGTAGCGGCTACGAATACTACCAACCCTTACTTTGCTCGTGGATGTCGTAAAAGACGAATAAGAGCCTTATAACGACCTGGGCCAACTCCATCTGATGTCGTTTGGTCAACAATAATTACATTGCCACGGAGGTTCGGTGTTTGGCAGGCGGTCGGTCATACCGAAGACAAAGATCGGGTACCGGTGGCCCGCTCGCACGGCGAAGAGAGGAGTTGCACGGTGGGTCTATGGGGTCACATGCCACCTCTTCCGTCACCCCGGACCGATTTGGTGGGGTGAGACGGATCCATAGTCCATCGTATAAAAAAAAAAAGGGCGACCGGTCTTATGACGGTCTATGAGCTTTATAACTATTGCCAATAACTTTTACAATATGTACTATGTAAAAAGAGTACATATTGTATCGACCCCAGGTAATTTATTTACGACGAGTGCGCCGACCGTAGCCCAACCCCAAAGAAAAAAAAAAAAAAAAAAAAAAAAAAAAAAAAAAAAAAAACAAAGGTAATAAAATATTAAACTACTTAATATACATCATACAGATAATCACAGGCCTCCCGCTAATATGCTTCACTTTAGGTTAATGAGGCAGTATACATTATATAATATAATTTAAGGATTACAAACTGTTATAATTGAAAAAAAAAACCTGGCTTAGTAATCTTTTTACTGTTGTGAAGCTTGTGTTAAATATATCAACATCATGTAACTTGCACTTTATATTAAGAGTCCTTCCTGCTCACCACAAGAAACTATTTTGTCTGTAATTAGTGAACACCACATTTAAACTCAGTGGAGTATGATGCCGTGTTGATTTGCTTGGAACGTTAATATTAATATTTGAAAGAAGCTCGGGGCTATCTATATTATTACGGACAATTTTTAAAATGTATGTAGCATCTGAAATTTCCCGTCGATTAGACAGTGGGAGAAGGTGAAATTTAACACATAATTTTAAATAATCCTCAGATTTAAATTTAATATTAGTACGATAGCATAAATATTTGATAAATCTCTTTTGAATATTTTCGATTCTGGTAATGTACGTACTATACCTAGGATTCCATATTTCTGAACCATATTCCAGTACGCTCCTAGCAAACGTGCAATAAAGTATTTTAAGAGTTTTAATCTCCTTAAAAGACGTCTAAACTCTCATCACAAACCCTAAGGATTTGAAAGCTTTTTGACAATGTTATCTATTGTGTTATATATGTTAGTTATTTGAACATCGAAAGTTAGTTTTGAGTCATAAATGACACCAAAATCACGAATCTCATTATATCTACTAATTGTATGCAGGGGGCATTAAGCATAATTCGAAAGAATAATATATTTCTTTCTAGCATAAGTGACAACAGAGCATGTTAGTGGATTAAGTTCCAGGTTGTTTTTGTGACAATAATCGTCAAGGCGTCACAAGTCAGATTACAAAGCTTGGACATCACTATACGATGATATGGAGCTAAAAATTTTCATATTATCAGCGAAACACAGTACTCTAGAAGTATGGAAACATCGGCTGATATTATTTATAAAGATTATAAATAATATTGGCCTCAAAATTGACCCCTGGGGCACGCCACTTGGACAATTATCCAACTAGATATGCAATTTTTGATAACAATTGCTTGAGACCTATTTGATATATAAGATAAGAACCATTTTAATAAGTCTCCGTGTATAATTATAGACCTTAGTTTGTGAATTAAGATATAAACAATTCTATCAAAAAATTTCGTGTAGTCTTGTTCACCCCGCGATAGATTATCGGTTATATAATCATCTAAAAGGATTAAGTTAGATGTTGCAGATCTCCCTGTTATAAACCCAGGTTGAAAATCGCTGAGTGAACTCTTTATAGAAGAATATACACACACGCGTATGTACACACACAAAAACACGCGCACGCGCACATACATGCATACATATCATCACGCCATATCCCTTGCAGGGTAGGCAGAGAGAACAGAGTGCCGGAGAACTCTATCCTAGCATACTTCACTCGCTTCTTCAACATTCATAATTTTCTTCATACACGCTCGCTGGTTTCGGAGACTCTTGACTCCACCTTTCTTCAATACGTGACCAATCTGGTCTAGGTAGGTGAGTCTCGGTCTTCCCGGTACCTACATCTTTCCACTTTCCCTTTGTATATTTTCTTAACCAGATATTCGTTCGGCATTCTTTTCACCTGTCCGAACCATCGGCATTCCCTTTCGCATTTTTACACCAATACTCTCTTTCATACCTACTCGCTCTCTTGCGTCGTCGTTACGAATGCGATCGGTCAGCCTAACTCCACAGATTTTCCGTAGAGATCGCATTTCGACCGCATTAATTTTACTTTCATGCTCTTTTCTGCATACCCAACTCTCGCTTCCATATAGTAATGTTGGGACAAGCACACAAGGACGCGTTATGTATTGCTACACTTGCCTTCTGGCTAAGGTGGTGGCTACCAAGAAGTTGTCCTAACGCTCCGTTCACTCTAATTCCCGCATTCACTCTTCGCTCTATATCAGTGGTGTACCTTCCATCTTGGCCAAATCCACATCCAAGATATACAAATTCATCCACTTGCTCTAGTACATCATTACCTATTGTTACTCTTGCATCTGTTCTGGCTTCATCTCTTTCGAAGATCATTATTTTGGTTTTGTTCACATTCATGCGTAGACCCTTTTTCTTACAATCTTCTTTCATTGTGTCGACTAGGGTCTGCAGGTCATCCCCGGGATGGGGATTATTTGTTACGTAGATGACACTCTCATCACGGTGAGGGGGCTGACTTCCGCAACGCCGCCCGACTGGCAAGAGTCGGAGTAGCGCTCGTTGTTGACCGAATTGGCAAGTTGGGCCTGAGGGTCTCATTGGAGAAGACAGAGGCCCTCCTATTTTATGGTCCCAGCCAAGGTCTTCCCCGAGGGGCACAACTCAGCGTGTCTGAGGTTGCCGTGCCGGTGCATACCCGGATGAAGTACCTGGGTCTGCACCTGGACAGTAAGTGGAATTTTGGGCCGCCTTTTGCCCAGCTCGTCCCTAGGCTTTCAAAGTCGGCCGCGGCGCTGGGTAGGCTTCTGCCCATTACTGGAGGTCCCGGATCGTCCTGCCGGCGGCTTTATGGCGGTAACTTGCGGTCTATGGCACTGTATGGTGCCCCGATCTGGTCGCAGTTACTCACCGCCTCCAATAAAGCTTTACGATGCAAGGCGCAGAGGGCCATGGCGGTGAGGACAATACGGGGGTACCGTACGGTGTCCTGGACTGCAGCTACATTATTGGCGGGCGATCCGCCCTGGTCACTTCAGGCTAGGGCTCAGGCGGAAGCCTACCAGTTCTGCGCTGCGGCGCTGAGTGTGGCGCGCAAATTGATGACGCGTGTCACACCCTGGAGGTATGTCCCGCCTGGGGGCCTCAGCGCCACGACCTGTCGGCGGTCATTGGAGCGGACCTGTCGTTGTCGACCGTCTTCAACAAGATGCTTGACAGCGACAGGTACTGGACGTCGATGGCCTCATTTTGCGAGGAAGTCATCTCTGTAAAGGAGGCTGCGGAGTGAGAACGCGAAGCACTCGCGTCTGCGAACTCGCTCCGCCGGCGGCGACCAGGGAGAGGGAGGCGTCGCTACGCGCACCTCCTCCCACCAACTTGACGACTGACTGGTCGTGGCCAGATGGCCAAGCGTAGGGGTGTCGGGGATAGAATATCATTAGATGATCTCTTCGGAATCCCGTAAAAGCGCGGAAGGGACCGCTGCTGGTTTTAGTTGGTATTCCGGCCGCCAACATCTATGGCCGGCGAGTCCCACACACCCCCCCTTGTCTGTCACTGGCGGGGGATAGTGCGTAAAAGCATTTCCACAGCGTTAACAAAAAAAGAAAAAAAAAAGGGTCTGCAGGTCAGTCGCTGACTGCGCCAGCAGGACTGTATCATCTGCATAGAGCAGAGCAGTGACCACTGAGTCGCCCATCTGGACTCCCACATTCATATCGTTCAACCATTGGAGAAATTTATCCGGATATATGATAAACAGCCTGGCTGATAGAACGCACCCCTGCTTAACGCCGATGTTGACGTCAAACCAAAACGACATTCCATCATCCAGCCGCACACAAGCTCTACAGTCCATATAACTGGACTGCACAGCTTGCAGCAGTTTACCGTTAATACCATACTCTGGTAAAATGTCCCAAAGTTCCTTTCGTACAACCGTATCAAATGTTCTCTCCAGATCCACAAAACTGCAGAAAACCCTCTGACCTAGAGTCAGATGCTTCTCCACAATGTTGTGCAGAGAGAACACTTGATCCATGCATCCCCTTCCACTCCTGAAACCTCCTTGTGCCTCACA
The DNA here is from genome assembly GCA_905163515.2 of Lymantria monacha. Lineage (NCBI taxonomy): Eukaryota > Metazoa > Arthropoda > Insecta > Lepidoptera > Erebidae > Lymantria > Lymantria monacha. The sequence goes on along the minus strand of LR991105.1, from coordinate 4,775,430 downwards.
CAGTAAACCATCGGACACCATCCTCATTCTCCTTTTAATTTGCAGGGCATTTTTATGTATAGGGGTTATAAATGCAGACTTCTATATAAAAGGCATAACACCCACCACATAATAAATTAAAAAGTATAGAAATATATATTATAATATATTATGATAAATTAAAAAGTATAGAAATAGTTTGAGCAATAGTTTCTGCTCAATTGACTAATAAGATAGCAAGTATTTGATCCGGCCCTACAGATTTATTAAGATCAAGCTTCTTAAATAATTTTATCAATTCGTTAATGTTTATTGTTATATTTGAAATATAAGCAAACGAGTCACAATCAGAATCAGGGCTGGATAAATTTGAATTGGGTGAGGAATCTAGAAAAGTATAATAGAATAAAAATATTGGGAAAATATGTTGCAGACATCTTTACCACCGGTAGCTACTATTTCACCATATCAGACGATATTGAGAACATCAGAAGTACTGGACCTGGATTTAATGTATCGCCAAAAATTTTTAGGATTTATTTTTATAGAATTTCCAACGGAAGCGATATAGTTTTGATAACATTCTGCGTCTAGTTTTTTCACTCTAACTCGCAATAACTGATAAGTGGCTTTATCAGAAGTGTTACCATAACTTTCATATTTTTTGAAGTACTTATATTTTTCTTTTATGGCTTTCTTTAAGCCCAAAGTGAACCATATAGGATAACAATCTTTTCTACATATTTTATTAGGTACATACTTAAAGCTAATTTTATTTAAAATTGAATAAAAGCATTGCAGGGCAATTTACTATTGATTTATTCATGACTTTATAATCCGAATCGATTGCCGATATCTCCTTATTAATTTTATTCGTAATAACCCTTGTAAAAAATAAATTTATTTTGAATAGCTGGTAGTAGGTAGGTAAGTTCTAAAAAGCTTACAGTTATAAAAAATGCATTATGATGTGGGTCAACATGCACCAAAGCATCCCGACACTCATAGACGGTGACAACATCATTCGATAACATAAGATCTAGTATTCTTCCATAACGATTTAATATTCCGTTATATTGGTTCAAGTCATGAATGTATAATAAGTCAATCAAAGAATGTTCATTTACTTTGCTAATATTCATAGGGGATAAACATGACTCACCGATAATTGGGATAAAAGTAGGAGAATGAATGAGATTCTTAATTAATTTCCAATAAGATTGAGCAAAATTTCTATTAATACACTTTATTCGTATACTTTTGAATTATAACGCTAACGGCATATGATGGCATATGACAAGAGAGAGTTTTTTGAGCATTCAGGTATAAAGAAACATTTACGAAGACAGCTTTGAAATTTACTTTTTGGGATTGGACTCGTTTTAGCTAGTTTTGATCATTAGAGATTATTATTATAATTCTACTTTATATTATCTTTTGTTAGTTTAAAAGGAAAATAACGTGTGCTAAGTAATATATATTAGAATATCCTTGCATGCCCAGGGATTTTAGAAGCATTTAGTTTTTTTTTTGGTGGCGGGCTATGGAATCTTCAGCAACCCGCTAAATAGAAACATTCAGTTAACGTGATTCTAATTAGGTACGTTCAAAATCAGAACATTAATTTGTAGATTCACAAAGAGCTGTCCTTTTGTGGGGGTTTCAACCCCCCCTATATTCGACAAAGCAGGTCACTAGTTAGACTATTACGCCAGCTGTGCAGTTAATATATATTTTATATCATATTTACTACATCCCAGCAGTTCCGTCACTGCTGGGAGCAGTTCCGCCGCTTCATATTACATAAAATACCATCAAAGTTATTTAATGGTGGAGTCAAGAGTCTCCGAAACCGGCGAGCGTGTATGAAGAGAATTATGAATGTTGAGGAAGCGAGTGAAGTATGCAGAGATAGAGTTCTCTGGCACTCTGTTCTCTTTGCCTACCCTGCAAGGGATATGGCGTGATGATATGTATGTATGTATGTAAAATTATTTAATATAACACGTTAAAACACTAAGATATTGAATAGGTATATAACATGACGTTTTCAGGTGCACGCCACAAGTCCTAAATTTCTTTGTTAATCAATATATTCGTAATTTAAAATTATCAAAAAATATTTCTTTATAGTTTGGTTATCTACAAAAGCATTTTTTTGTCGTGTTTAGCTAGCTATAGCTGTTAGTCGCAGATAGTTTTCACAGCTTAGCCTGGATTAGGTATGGGTGAGAGCTCTCAACCCATAATGATAAAGCTTTTTTGGGTGAACGCTGAAGGCTCTCAATCGAGAATCTACAAAAGCTTTTCTTTTATATCTGGCTTAATTGTTAGCCGCAGATGGCTATGACAAGTTTATCTGGACTGTAGGTAAGCGCTGATGGCTGTCAATCCATAACGCAGAAGTGTTTATTTTTTAACTTTTAGTTTAATATAAAATTGATTTTGATCATGCGATCCAGAAAATAAGAATAATGGCATCTATCAGGTCATACCAAAATCTTTTAAATAATTACTAATCCTGTGACGATAAAAGGACTATTTTAATTAATCCATTGTCATCGGTCCTTTATAGGTGTCCATCATCATTCTCCTACTCTTATCCCAATTACTTGGGGTCGATACAATATGTACTCTTCTTTCATAGTACATATTGTAAAAGTTACTGACAATAGATTTAAGACCGGCCGCCTGCCAGACGTCAACCCTCCTTGGGAATGTAATTGTTGACCAAACGGCATCAGATGGAGTTAGCCCAGATCGTAAGGCTCTTAGTCTTCTTTTACAACAAAATAAGGGTTAGTAGTATTCGTAGCAGCTACCACACAGCAATAAAAAGTATTACTGTATTGTTAAAAACAAAAATATATTACCAAATAATTCATTATTTTTTAATATGTAAATATAAACATGTTTTTTTGTGTGTTATCCTTACGAGATAGATATATACTGGCGCGGATTTTTTTGTAGATTTTTTTTTAAATATATAATATTTTGATATATCTTGTAAGGTTTAGCCAGCGTTGGTAATATAAGCGAATAAAAATAATTTACAGTACAAATCTTTTAAATTCTCGGCTTTTCTATAATATTATACATATAAACATGTATTATACATTATTATAAACCTTTCTCTTGAATTACTGTCTATTGACGAAAACTGCATTAAAATTTGTTGCGTAGTTTAAATGATCTAAGTGTACAGAGAACGGCGACGACTTTAACAATTCCACTATACTACCGAAACTTTGGACTACACCCGGCTTGGACGCGAGGCGCGAGATCACGGACGCCTGCGCGGGCCGGCAAATCACGGCGACAGGAAATTAATTTTCTTGCGCATTATTTTGATTATGATCTCCTAAGGTATTAATTTAATTTGCATGGTGTGAAGGAAAAAATATGCTTCATGAAATGTTCAAGCTAACTAACGTATTTAAAATAATAAAGATTAATACTGCATTTGTGTAAATAGCTTTTCAATTATCGTATTATAGTTACCCATTTCTTAAAATATTAAAATGGTTATAGTATGTTATCCTTAAGAGATAGACATATGTCATCCCGGAGTTTTTATAGGCCCTTTTAAGGTACTGTACTGTATTACATTATTTTTATCCATCTCGTAGGATTCAGCCAGCGTTTGCAATGTAAGCGCAAATAAATGTATTTATTTACGACATCATATTAGAAACCTGTAAAATGATTGGTGTTTCTCTCCTATAGGTATTATGCATGTGTTATACATATAAACTTTCTGCTTGAATCATTCTATCTATTAAAAATACCACATCAAAATCCGTTGCGTAGTTTTAAAGATCTAAGCACACATAGGAACAGACATATGAACATGTATAAAGCGGGCGGTAAGCGACTTTGTTTTATATTATGTAATGATGAAAACCATTCAAAGATTACGAATAAACCAAATTAATAATAGCGTGTTAAAAATAACTATTATGTAATATTTTTGTGTAATAAATTGCTGTATTTGGTCAACATATTATTTTATCTCTATAAACAAATAGAAGTTTCTCTGATAACGAGATTTGCGTAGAAGAGTTCAAGTTTTAGGTCATTGAAATGGCAGTTCAAGGACAGATGGTGTATAACCGGGACTTTTTTCTTTTTAACTTTTTTTTCGTTTATTTAATTATATTCGTGTCTCTTCGCTTCGTTGATGCATTATTGGCTCTCTTCACCATAATCTAGGTGATAAATACATTTAGTTCCATAAAGTTATTATTCCATAATTTAATAGTGGTAGGACCACGCTGTTGACAGTTTTCTGTCTACAGCCTTGGGCCGTTTCTTGTTCGGTGAGCGAGAGAGCCGGAAGCCCAACTGGGTGGGTTTGGCGAATTTATTGGTAGGCAGCAGTCTAAGCTTTGGTATTGCAAAGATCCATGGGCGGCAGTGACGCTTACTATCAGGTGTGCTGCTTGGTCGTTTGCCACCATAAGCAATAAAAAAAAAGAAAAAAGGTTATGATGATAGGTAATGTTGCCCAAATGCAAAACACAGAGTCAATTGTTGTGATAGAAATGCAAAATCCACATAGAAATGAAAAATTCAACCAAATTAAAGAAATTCCATTCATCTAGTGGCATTAACTGTACAACTATTAATAAGTAAGTTTTTTTTTTCTATTTATTTATTTTCACAATGTACATACATACATATCATCACGCCATATCCCTTGCAGGGTAGGCAGAGAGAACAGAGTGCCAGAGAACTCTATCTCTGCATACTTCACTCGCTTCCTCAACATTCATAATTCTCTTCGTACACGCTCGCCGGTTTCGGAGACTCTTGACTCCACCTTCCTTCAGTACATGACCGATCTGGTCTAGGTAGGTTAGTCTCGGTCTCCATCGGTACCTACATCCTTCCACTTTCGCATTGTATATTTTCTTAACCAGACGTTCGTTCGGCATTCTTTCCACTTGTCCGAACCATCGGAGCATTCCCTTTCGCATCTTTACACCAATACTCTCTTTCATACCTACTGGCTCTCTTACGTCGTCATTACGAATGCGGTCGGTCAGCCTAACTCCACAGATTTGCCGAAGAGATCGCATTTCGACCGCATTAATTTTACTTTCATACTCTTTTCTGCATACCCAACTCTCGCTTCCATACAGTAATGTTGGGACAAGCACTGCGTTATGTATTGCTACACGTGCCTTCTGGCTGAGGTGGTGGCTGCCGAGAAGTTGCCCCAACGTTCCTTTCACTCTATTTCCCGCATTCACTCTTCGCTCTATATCAGTGGTGTACCTTCCATCTCGGCTAAATCCACATCCAAGATATACAAAATCATCCACTTGCTCTAGTACATCATTACCTATTGTTACTCTTACATCTGTTCTGGCTTCATCTCTTTCAAACACCATTATTTTGGTTTTGCTCACATTCACGCGTAGACCCCTTTTCTTACAATCTTCTGTCATTGTGTCGACTAGGGTCTGCAGGTCAGTCGCTGACTGTGCCAGCAGGACTGCATCATCTGCATAAAGCAGAGCAGAGACCACTGAGTCACCCATCTGGACTCCCACATTCATATCGTTCAACCTTTGGAGACATTTATCCAGATATATGATAAACAGCTTGGCTGACAGAACGCACCCCTGCTTAACGCCGATATTTACGTCAAACCAAGGCGACATTCTATCATCCAGCCGCACACAGGCTCTACAGCCCATGTAACTGGACTGCACAGCCTGCAGCAGTTTACCGTTAATACCATACTCCGGTAAAATGTCCCAAAGTTCCTTTCGTACAACCGTGTCAAATGCTCTCTCCAGATCCACAAAACTGCAAAAACCCTCTGACCTAGAGCCAGATACTTCTTCACAATGTTGCGCAGAGGAAACACTTGATCCATGCATCCCCTTCCACTCCTGAAACCTCCTTGTGTCTCACACAGTAAACCATCGACCATTTAAAATAATATTAAGTTATTTCCCCGTGTACTGGTATTAAGAATACAAAATGTTGACAATCCTTTCTTTGTCAAAGGAATCGTAAAATACTGTCTAAGGGACCACTGCGAGACCCTTACAGCGAGTCTTGGTCTTGCATTTGGGCAACGCTAGTGATAGAAAAGACATTTGTCCGGAATAGTAAAATACTTTCATAAATTTACATTTAATTAGTAGCAATTGCTAATGCGCTTCGTTCGTATTGATAAACGAGATAGTCGGAACTGGAGCCCTTCTTACGGCGGCGTTTGAAATATTTAATTTGAATAGTAAATACTAAACAGAAATTATACTTAAACAGTATCTTATCATATGTTTTATTTTTTATATGAGCGCTTTAAAGATGAGTACAAAGAGTGTTACGAGATGGCGCTACTATAGACAATAAAACTTGAACAGAGTTTTGGCGGGAATATGAAAAATGATATGTCGCGTTCTAAACGGCCCCCTATTGGGCTCAAGCTTCCTCCATAATGGGAGGGAAATTAACCTACTATACCATGCTGGTCAGACGTGTTGATACAGGGTTTTGTTTCGAGTTTTGCTTCTCTTGTTTAGATGTTGTATGCGTTTTATATCCCTCAGTCATCTCTAACGATCACCGACGGATAAGACAGGGGTGTTGAATTGTATTTTTACTCCGTCGCCACATAAAAAAATCTTGCTTATGCGCTAACAAGGTTATAAAAGAAGGATTTCCAATTGTGCACCTCGTTATTTGGGCGGGCAGGGTTGCTGCATCAATTATTTTTAATGAGCTAAACAGACAGAAACGATAGAATATCTCGTTTAATTGTACAATGTAATTAAATAAATAATATTTAGTTTTATTTAATCATACTTCATTTAATCATACATCAACTCTGTGGGTTTGGGGTTTGTATTGGTAGGTAGTGGCCTAGCTGTACCCTTGGTATTGCAAAGGTCAATGGGCGGCAGTGACACTTACCATCAAGTGTGCTGCTCGCTCGTTTGCCACCATCACAAACGCTGGTCAGGCGTATGCTATAGGGTTTTGTTTCGAGTTTTCCTTCTCTTGTATAGATGCGTTTTATATACCTTAGACGTCTCTTACGATCACCCATGGTTAAAATTGGGGGTGGTGAATTGTATCCTTACTCCGTTACCACACGGAAAAATGAAATTTATTATACTATATACATTATCTTACGGTCTCGAGAGTTGTCTTTCTGTGACCAAGAACGCTGCGAAGTATTTAAGATGTGAAGAAAGCAAAAAAAAAATCCTCTCATTCAAAGTCAGATAATTAAAAGAACATTGAACTTAACTACTTAGGTGGGACAGATAATAGAATATGTAAAACGGATTTATAAAAATCACCATTTCAAACTTAGTTTTTATAATATAATCTACTCTTATTCAAATTACTTGGGAATGTAATAAGCGCTGTTCTTTCAAAGTACATATTGCAAAATTATTGACAATGATTTTATGAACAGCCGCTTGTAATATCGACTTTCCTTGATAATATATTTCTTGACTATATGGCATCAGATGGATTCGCTCCAGGTGTATGTTAAGCTCTTAGTCCCCTTCAAATATCCATGAACAAGGAAAGGATGTGCAGTACTCGTAGCTGTAACCACACGGCAACTATAGGTTTCCGTTTTAGTTTTATTACGATTTAATGCTATTAATAGCTTTTTATTCGTAACGACGACGTAAGAGAGCGAGTAGGTATGAAAGAGAGTATTGGTGTACCGAGACCGAGACCGAGACTCACCTACCTAGACCAGATCGGTCATGTACTAAAGGAAGGTGGAGTCAAGAGTCTCCGAAACCGGCGAGCGTGTATGAAGAGAATTATGAATGTTGAGGAAGCGAGTGAAGTATGCAGAGATAGAGTTCTCTGGCACTCTGTTCTCTCTGCCTACCCTGCAAGGGATATGGCGTGATGATATGTATGTATGTATGTATAGTTTTTGATGACAGTTATATTATTTTGTTATACAGCGCTTTCCTGTCTGTGACACGTTGCACAGAAGATTGGACATTTCCTCCAGGTTTCAAGTTTGGTGCAGCTACAGCGTCATATCAAGTAGAAGGCGCTTGGAATGTCAGTGGTGAGTTATTTATAAATAATCTTTAGAGCCAAAACCACAGAAAAAAAAGACACGATGCAGGCAATCTAAATGGCGAAAAGGAGGTACAATGCGGCAGGTTATGAAGCTACTCGCCGATTTTTCCGTTACCTTTGACGACTTTTTTTGACTGAACTATAAACTGTCAAAAAAAGAGGACCCGTATTCACTATGAGCATTTAAAGTTTTAACCTGGATCCACACGATATGTACCAAACTATTGGGCCGTGAGTTTGTTCGCTACGAAGTACAATTTTTTGGAAGGTTCACTAATGATTGGGCCGAGTCTGTATGTAATTGCTGTCTGCTAATTGCAAGTTTCTGAAGTCCCTAGTGGCATAATAAATTATTTCTTAATACAAGCCGTTGTCTTTTAAGAAGACAAAAACCATCTCAGTAGTGTGATGGTTTTTCTTGGATTGTAACTTAGTTTTTAATTACTGTTTTTTCTTAGGTTTTAATTACGGTTTGTGAATTACCGTAAATATACGAAGATATCACAGCAAGCTGTGTTAAGAATTTACTTGAATATATCGAATCAGGGCGCAGCTAATAGGATGCTTTCTATTTCAGATAAAGGTGTAAACACCTGGGACACACTTACACACACTCACCCAGAGAGCATAGTAGACCGTAGCAATGGTGATGTGGCTTGTGACTCCTATCATCAATGGAAAAGGGATATTGAGATAGCTAAAAAACTCGGCCTTCATTTCTACAGGTACAGAACCTTTTAGAACATTTGAGAAGAATATATTGAGAAGAGAATATATAGAGACAATAGAGATGATATTAATCATCCTTTTGTTATATTTCAGTTTATATGGAGCAGGCACAACATCTCTTTTAAAAAAAGAAAGCGTTGTTCATTTTATTGAAACCGATTTTTTCGAAGATGGTTATGCCGATTAGGAAAATTCTATTTTTAGGTGCCGACATAAAAATAAGGGATATTATAGGTCTGGCGTATCTTTGTTTCTGTCTGTGTTATCGTAGCTCCTAAACGAACAAATCTGATATCATGCAGGTTTTTTCTGTTTGAAAACTGCCGTGATCCAGATAGTTTTTATTTATGAATATTTGTTCAGGTGTTTCTAGATCATCTGGTGATTTTACTAGCTGCTGTATGGATCTTAAACTCATAATGGTCATTTTACTGTCAAAAATATATGTTATTTATCATATAAAACACTCATATGTGTTGGTAATATTGAACAATTCTAATGATAGAGGAGACGAAATCGTGGATTGTCTATTTGTCTATCCCAAACTAGATAGCTGGTAAGCTACTACTCAACCTGGGTAGTAAACCCATCAAGTTTGAGCTCATTGGATTCGTTTTAGCTAGTTTTGTTCATCAGTGTTATTTTTCAAGTCAGAGGTTACTTAAATTTTTTAGTTTTATATTATTATTTAATATGGTGTGGTAGCGGCTACGAATACTACCAATCCTTACTTTGCTCGTGGATATCGTAAAAGATGATTAAGAACTTATAACGGACTGCGCCAACTCTATCTGATGCCGTTTGGTCAACAATTTCATTCCCAAGGAGGGTTGACGTCTGGCAGGCGGCGGGTCATAAAATTATTGCCAATTACTTTTACAATATGTACTATGAAAGAAGAGTACATATTGTATCAACCCCAAGTAATTCCGATAAGAATAGGAGAATGTAGATGTTATTTAATGTGGTATATTTTCAAAACGGTCTTATTATTATCAAGTAATAATGTAATATTGCAGGAATTTAATTTAGTTTTAAACAAATTTCCTAAATTAATAATAAGGGAAGAAAATATAGCTTAAAATTAGGGATATGCAAGAAAAAAAAATTCTTTTTATTTCGAGTTTTACAAGAATATATGAAAGTTAGTGTGAACAATTTATTTTATACAATAAAGTACATGATATACCCTTTAAAATGACACCAGAATCGACACCAGAATCGCTATATAAATGTTCATTTTTGTAACACAATAAATTATAAGAATCGAAGAATGGCGAACTGTCACGTTCACTTTTTTTTTCTAAATCCTATGTTTCGATAGTACCGATAATATTCACTCTTATAGATGGTAAATTTAATACACTGCCATCTAGTAGTTTTATATTAAACTTTTAACGACTGGATGTAACACTGTACGCGTTTAAAGTGGACGATTTCGTTCGGTGACTGTAGTCCCCATGGACAGGTAAGGCGATAATTTTTATGGTGACTACAGTAACCGCGGACGCTTGAGTGGATAGATGCACATATTGCCATTTTTTTGTTCATTTTTATTGCTTATAGTGACCAACGAGCAAGCAGCACATCTAATGGTAAGTGTTACTGCCGCCTATGGACCTATGCAATACGGATGGCACAGCTAGGCCGCTGCCTACCAATAAAAAAACCCAAAACCCATTCAGAAAGTTGGGCTGCCGGCTCCCTAGCTCACCGAAGGAAGCGCAACAGCACATTACCACTACTCAGACGTCGCTTTTTTTGCGAAAATTGTGGCACTACCCCGGACGGGCTGACCCGCTACTATGGACAGAATACTGTCAACAGTGTGGGTCTACCACAAACATTTAGCTTGGTCATTTGCTTTAGAAAACTACTATTTCTTGAAGAAAATTCTTGAAGTAAATTCACGGGTTGCGTGACAAGTAGGTACTTTGATATGGGTTCTCATCATAATAAATGTAATAAATTGTTCAACTATTAACATTTGAAAGCGTTCATTTACTTCTTAGTCGCGTCTAAAGAAGTTTAATCCAAAAATATTGTTTTATTTGCATTCTAAATTTACAGATTCTCAATATCTTGGTCTCGTTTGCTTCCAAATGGTATGATTAACCATATCAGTGAAGATGGCAAGCGGTATTATAATAATTTGATAGATGGTTTGCTAGCTGAAGGCATAGAACCCGTTGTAACTATGTACCATTTTGATTTACCTCAAGATATTCAAAATCTCGGTAAGTATCTATCAATTACAGCTATGAAGACAAAATTCCCTGCCTGCTACTAAATTAAAAGCTTAGAGTATTACGATTTACTAATAGTCATATGCCTTCTCTGTCTAGATATGTTTACATCTTTCATTTGAGCATATGCTAGTAGGCCAGGATGCATATAGTGGTCCTTATAATTAAAAAACCATAGTGTCTCCAACTGGATAAATGAATGAAGAATGAACCCGGATTCTGATATTAACTTTTTAAATTGTTCTATTATTAGTAGGTACCTACACTATGAAAAACTTATAATTTTTTTTTTGGTTATATGAAATGAAAAATGATGAAATTCATTTTTATCGCATAATTCTATATTTTATTAAGATAAATTCTGTTTCTGTCATAGAATTATAATATATATCCCTACTAATATATAAATGTGAATGTAAGTTTGTTTGTTACGCTTTCACGCTAAAACTACTCAACCGATCATCATGAAACATTGTACACATATTCTTGGAGGTATTAAAAGTAACATAGGATACTTTTTATTAAAAAAACATCAAAATTTTTTATATGAAAAATAAAAAAATTGTTTGTCAAAAAATCTCAAAATCTAGCTTCTTCAACGCCATCTAGCAGTCCAGTAATGAAGTTCCAACCCTGAGTATTGTAATACCGTTGCACTGTATTACCGACGGTCAAAAATAAAAATAGGGGATCAAAAACTTTAGGAACCTTTTACGCGGGCGAAGCCGCGGGCAGAAGCTAGTATATATATATATATTGTGAACAACATGCTTTTAAGTATCCCCAGTGACTTTAGTGACTCTATTGAATAAATTAACATAGATTTTTAATTATTATGGGTTTTGATATTAACCTCTTTAAATTTCTAATTACTAAAATTTATCATTTTGTACAATGTGTAAACAATGTCTTTTCTTTTTTTTTTAATTTTTTATTTATAAAAGACACCACCCTGCACTAAGGAAATAAACCTTGTATTGCGGGGGACTTTACAAACATGCAATTAACGCAGACAAATTACACCCAGACTCAGAACAACACTTTGTGGATCGAACAAAGTATTGTCCCACGTGGGAATCGAACCCACGGCACTGGCACGGAAGGTCGGTATCTTAACCACTACGCCATCTGTGCAGTCAAAGTCGTAAGTAAAGTAGTCAAAAGTCGGGTAGATGGCACACATCTTCTTAAAAGACGAAAATATAATACGATGCGAAAATTGAATGTCATACAACAGTTCACGTTGGTGTAAGTAGTAACACCATTGGATCGGATTTCTAATAGTACACCTATTTCGACCGGTTCGAATCCCATGTGTGACGATCATTTTTCGCTCGTAATCAACCCTTTAAATTTACTCACTTAACAGCGAATTATAAGAAAGTAATAATATAATCTCAGCTTATAATTTACGCCTCACTTTTGGTTTGGGCCTTTTTTATAATAGGAGAATAATATCTTATTATACCACACCAGTCAGACAGGTTTAATTCGAGTTCTCCTTGTTTTGCTTTTGTTATATTTATTTTCACATCTACATAGATGGCGTAGTAGTTAAGACGTCGTAATAACGTGCCAGAGTTATAGTTCTGATTCTCATGCAGGATAATATTTTTTGCGATCCAAAGATCCATGATGTTTGGATCGCAAAAAATGTGATGATCATCTGAGTCATGATGATCATGTGATGATCATCTGAGTCATTTGAGTCATGATCTCTGAGTGTGTGTGTGTGTAATCCATTAATTATATCTTTGGAAAGTCTCTTGCAATACAAGGATTATTTCCTTTATGCCGGGTCTTAAAACAGCAAAATATTATATCATTTAATTGTCTTTTAATGATACCCACGGCAAAGAAATGGAGCCAAATTGTTTTATTCATCTTTATCAATCAGCTTATACGTCCCACTGTTGGGCTCGAGCCTCCTCCATAATGGAAGAGAGATGAACTTATTATACCACGTTGGTCAGACGTGTCAGCATAGGATTTAGTTTCGAGATTTTATTCTCTTGAATATATCTCATATGCGTTTTATATCACTTAGTCATCACTTACGATCACCCACGTGTAAGATAGGGGTGATGAATTTTATTCTTACTCCGTTATTATCATAATACTGCTGCTGCTTTAGTAGTTAAGTCGTGATCAGGTATCGCTTGTGGGTCTCTTACATAGTATTTGAACTATTGAGATCGATGGGCATCACACTGGAGCTAATTCTTACTAAGCTTGTTCTAATTTTTTTTTATAAAATATCAATAATGGAATAACAATAATAGATAAACCCGCCGAGTTACATGTCGGATCTACTCAGTAACGGTCCCATTCTGATCCGCTAGTAGTTTATTGTATTAATTTAAAATGTTAAAACTGACAATATGTAATTGCCCACGCAGGGTTTATACATAATTAATGAATTTGAATTATGACATTAAAAGTAATGATGAAATTTGATTTTCAGGTGGTTGGACGAATCCTATTATTATTGATTTGTTCGCTGATTACGCAAAACTTTTATACACTTTATATGGCAATCGTGTAAAGATTTGGTTGACTATAAACGAACCGCTTGTGGTGTGTGACTATTCATATAATGCTGGCGGTTTTGCACCAGGCATTAAGAGTCCAGAACTTGGTGCTTATTTGTGTAATAAATATATATTACTTGCTCATGCTAAAGCTTACAGAATATACGATGAAGAGTTTAGAGATAAGTATCATGGTAAGTTAAATCTTATTTGTATAATTGATTGAATTAGGCGATACGGCGGCAATTCAATATTATTCTAAAATGGAGGAAAGGAAGGGAGACCCATCACTTTCTCACGGTTAATCAATATATCGAACACTTCAAGAAAGGAAAGGAATACGGGGTGAGATCAAAGTGGAATAGAATATAAAGAATTCCCGCCAGAACTTCAACTTGCGATTTTCCGCAGAACTTACTAACTTACTTAAACGAGGCATCTTCAGGACGGTTCGGCTTCAAATGCGCTCCAATCAACTATGCGAACGCCTTAGATACCCCCTCTACTACTAAATTACCTATACTGTCATGCGTCATTTTGTCATTTTGTGTCAGTCATTTTGTTGACATTCAAACAACTTTAAGAGGGACTTTTGACGGGAATTTGAAAACGTCATGTGGTGCTCTTGTATTATATTCGATATCTTAGTGTTTTAACGTGTTATATTAGATAATTTTGATGGCATTTTATGTAATATGAAGCGGCGGAACTACTGGGATGAAGTGAATATCATATAAAAGTGCTTTACAACGTTTTCGTTTTCCATCAAAATTCCCACAAGATACCATTAACAGTGTGGCCATTGCACTGTTAATGGCAACAATTTGACTTAGACAACAACTGACTTGAAAGACTAAAAACGTGAAAATATTTATAACTTGACACTGGCACCAATAGCTCGTATATGTAGCTGATTGCCAATACATAAGAAGAAGAAGAAGAACTTTAAGAGTGGGGATGTATTCAAGTTTGTTTGTTCTTTGTATACAAAGTTTAAAATTATTTGACTCTAGAGATATTATAGTGATCCACGTAACATATATTTTATTTATTTATTTTCACAATGTACACATTTTACATAATATACACATCCTCTGCCAAACTGGAATACAGTTTGTTGGCAGTATACTCGCATACTTATACGCAGAACTATCTATTAAATATTTTTCTGAGTTTGGGTGTAATTTTTGTTCCATCATCATTATCATCATCATCATCATCCCAGCTTATATATGTCCCATTGCTCGGCTCAAGCCTCCTCCACACTAGGAGGTAAATTGACCTATTACGCCACGCTGTTCAGATGTGTTGGTATAGTGTGCTATTTTGAGTTTCCTTCTTATCATCGTCATCATCTCATCATCTCAGTCCATATATGTTCCACTGTTGGGTTCGGGCCTCCTCCGTAATGGAAGGTTAAATGACCTACTATACCACGCTGGTCAGACGTGTTGGTATTGGGTTCTGCTTCGAGTTTTCCTTCTTTAGCATAGATGTTATATGCATATTTTATACCTTTTTTTTTTTTTTTTGGTGGACTATGGATGCGTCTCGCCCCGCCAAATCGGTCCGGGGTGACGGAAAAGGCGGCCCGTGACCCCATAGACCCACCGTAAAACCTTCTCTCTTCGCCGTGCGAGCGGGCCACCGGTACCCGATTTTTGACTTCGGTGGCCTGCATATTTTATACCTTAGCAGTCTTTTACGATCACCCACGGGTAAGATAGGGGGTGGTGAATTGTATTCTTACTCCATTACCACACGGAAAGTTTATTTATGTTTAATTTATGCTTATTAATTGCATACATATGTGTAAAGTTCCCCGCATTACAAGAATATTTTTTTATAGTGCACTGTAGTTTTTTTTAATATATAGGTATATGCTAGCTGTGTGGTAGCGGCTACGAATACTACCAACCCTTACTTTACTCGTGGATGTCGTAAAAGACGACTAAGAGCCTTATAACGATCTGGGCCTTTTGCGTGAAAGAGCGACAGACAGACAGAGTTACTTTCGCATTTATAATATTAGTCAGGACGAAGGAAGAGTACATTCTGTATCGACCCCAAGTAATTGGGATAAGAGTATTGGTACAGGTATGATGATATAGGTACATGTCATATCAGTATTATTTCTTCTATAGAATTTTATTTCTTATGACTAAATTAAAATGAAATATAAAATTTTGAAATTGCATATAAGGTATATTCCCCGTTTGATGATAAGAATACTGTAATTAACCCCCATGGGAACCGTAATAATAATGTTTACTACTTTAATAGAATTTTTTTTCTCGTTTCACAGGTGAAGTTTCGGTAGTCAACCATTTACTGTGGTTTGAACCTGAGACACCAGATCAAGTGGAATTAACAGAAATGATAATACAGAATTGTGTATGTAATTTGTCAAATATTTCTTTGTCATCCTATAAGTACTTCTCTCAAAGAGGAAAGCGTGCCGTTTGTTATTGAAGTTTTGACTTTCTGTCCTCCAAGGGTCGAAATACTCGAATTAGTCCGTCACCCGCCGAGAGGCCCACCGCGTGAGGAAAGACCAACATCCTCCCCGATGGGGGTACGTCGGTCGAGGAGAGGGTACTCCTCAGGGGGTATTCCGTCGGGCCGACCACTGACGTCAAGTAACTCTACTCCGGTGGTCGGCCCAACGACAAAGGCGACGTCATGGGTGGGTTACGGGTGTGCGTGCTTACGCCCCTCTGTTGCCCCGGACGGAGTGGTGCGAGGAGTGCGCCGACCGTAACCCACCCCAAAAAAAAGGGTTGAAATATTCATAGAATAATTAGTTATATATTTACTTTAAAAATAAATAATTAAATTAAAATTGACTGCACAGATCACGTAGTGGTTAAAACTTTCCGTGCCAGTGTCGTGGGTTCGATTCCCACGTAGGACAATACTTTGTGCGATCCACCAATTGCTGTTGTGAGTCTGGGTGTAATTTGTCTGCGTTAATTATATGCTTGTAAAGTCCTCCGCAATACAATGATTATTTCCTTAGTGCAGTGGGTGGTATTGTGAAAAGAAGTTTTTTTATAATGATATTATTTTAATTTTTTTTTTTTATTTATTATTATATTTTTTAACCATCACTGTTTAGATGTTAATGATAAACATTAAATATGGGAGGACACTAGTTCCTGCAACACAGACTGCACCTAGCATAGAAACCAGGGAACTCGAAATATTTTGTATAAAATCTTACGTCGGATAAAGAATTATTATTAATTAAATAAATATTACAAAGTATTATAAAATAATAGTTTACGTCATAATTAAAAAAAAAACACTTTCAGGCAGGAAGATATTCACATCCAATTTATTCCAAAGAAGGTGGCTGGCCGCCTGGTATCGAGAGCACTATGGCGGCAAACAGTTATTCTAGAGGTTACTCTAGATCTACATTTCCTTCTTTTACTCAAAAAGAGATTGAATTTATAAGAGGTAAATTTATTAACATATATAACTTGATATATGTATACAATATTGATGATTATAGCTGTGTGGCAGCGACTACGAATACTAACAACCCTTACTTTGCTCGTGGATGTCGTAAAAGGCGACTAAGAGCCTTATAACGACCTGGGCCAACTTCATCTGATGCCGTTGGGTCAACAACTACATCCCAAGGAGGGTTGGTGTCTGGCAGGCGGCCGGTCATACAACTATTGACAATAAATTTCACAATATGTACTATGAAAGAAGAGTACATATTGTATCGACCCCAACTAATTGGGGTAAGAGTAGGAGGATGATGAATGATGATATACAATAATGATGATATCATCATCCTACTTTTAGCCTAATTAATGGCGATGGGGAGGGAATACGGTGTGTTATGGGTCCACGCGCCGTCCTTCCAGACCATAGCCTGCCCAATTACTTGTGGTCGATATAACGTGTACTCTTCTTCCATCCATATTGTAAAAGTTTTGACAATGGTTTTAAGACTGCCTGACATTTGATCTCAGGCATTTAATCATTGACCAGACGGCGTCAGAGTTAGCCTAAAGCTTTGTTAAGTTCTTAGATCTGTTTTAAGACAATTACGATTAATGTAAGCGTTGGTAGTATTCGTAGCTAACATCACAGAATAGTTAGTTATATAAGTAAATAGACTAATCATGATATAAATTCCCTTATGTAAGTAACTTTGACTTAACTTTAATATTGACTCCGTATACCTGTTTTCTCTCATTCGCCGATAGCACAATCGTAATGATGTTGCTTCCTATCAGAAATTCCAGAAAAATGTTCGAATAATAATAAAATATTTTTGTAAATTATACGTTTTTTTTTGTCCGTATGAAATATTTTTGTAAATTATACGATTTTTTGTCCGTATGGTGACGGAATAATAATCTATTCACCATCTCATGCCCGTGGGCGTCGTAAAAGATGACTGAGGGATATATTTGCATACAACATCTATGCAAGAGAAGGAAAATATGCTTGACTAGCGTGGAATTGTAAGTTAATTTCCCTACTGCTTTGGAGGAGGCTCGAGCTCAGCAGTGCGATGTATATGAGTTAAAATGCTGATACGATTTAAACAAATAGAGAAAGAGCTCAAGAGCGGTAGTTACCATAAACGGTGAACCATCATATAGATTGCTTGCTCATCTGCCACCTAAAACCTATGTGAAAGCATGCATGCATCAATGAAATAAAAATAACTTATTGATAAATACCCGAATTTATAAATAATTAAGCATATTAAATGCTAAAAATTTCAGTAATTTGAATAACAAGGTTGTGTCATCGTTTAATACAATTCTAACTGTAAAGTTTGAAGTATCAAGCCTATACAATGTGTAAATATTGTTCGATAGATGGCATACGTCACCTTGAAGACGTAAGATATAATATGAAGCGAAATTTGCATGTCCTAAAATAGTTCACGATGGTGTAAGTGGCAGCACGGTTGGGCCGGATTCCCAATAGGTGCGGGTTCGAACCCCGCTTGTGACATCATTTTTCGTTTCGTAATCGGGTATTTATAAATAATTAAGCATATTAAATGCTAAAAGATTCAATAATTTGAATAACTTATTGACTTAATAAAATCAGCGGGTCGTAGCATGAGTTTGTGACAAAATCAAAGCCATCTATTACATCTCTACTGTGCTGTCACGTTTTTAAAAACACATACATAGACTCACGCCTGTTTCTCAGAGGGGTAGGCAGAGACTACGGATTGCCACAAACCACGATCCTGAAATACATCGCTTCATTCACACTCATCACAGTCTTCATGCATGCTCTACGGTTCCGCGTACTCTTAATCTGACCTTTCGCCAAAACATCCTCATTTTGAACCAGAAATGTATGACGTGATCTTCCTCTTGTAAAAATGTCATTCGATATAATACACTAGTACTGTTTTACTTTTCTTCAGGAACCTATGACTTCTTTGCATTCAATCACTACACAAGCCGTATTACTCGCAAGGCGAATGTTGGCGAACAATTAAGACCCTGGCCACTTGGAGATTCTCCAGACCTTAATGCAGTTTTGAAACCCGCTCAAGATTGGAAAAAAACTGCTTCTTCTTGGTTTTTTGTAAGTGTATATAAGATCTTTTAATATGCTGTGTAATTTTTTGTGTAAATATCTTTTTTTTTTAAATTGCTTATGGTGGTAAACGAGCAAGCAGCATATCTGTTGGTAAGTGTCACTGCTACCCATAGACCTTTGCTATAACAAGATTATAGTTAGGCCGCTGCCTATCATTACAATCCCCAAACCCACCCAGTTGGGCTGCCGGCTCTTTCGCTCACCGAACGAAGCACAATAACACATTGCCATTACTCATACGTCGATCTTATACGAGAGTGTGATACTAACCCGGACGGACCGGCCCGCGGCTGTAGACAGAGAACTGTCAAAACTGTGGACCTACCACTATCTACTAGAATAACGACAATAATATTCTTTATTAACCTTAATAGTGTTATAGCTACACTGATGATAGTTTTCTGTCTACAGCCGCGAGTTGGTCCGTCCAAAAATCAACGCCCAACATTCAGTTTAAAGTTTTCATTAGTAGGCAACGGATTTTTTTTTATTTTTATTTGTGTGACTTAGTTGTTAGCCTCAGATGGCTATGACAACTTTACCCGGACTGTGGGTGAGCGCTGAGGGCCCTCAACCCGTTGTAGGCAACGGTCTATCTTTACGACTTATATTGCAAAGGTCTCTTGCTCTTGTTAGTAAACGAAGCAAGCAGCACACCTGATGGTAAGTGTTAATACTGCCAACAGACCTTTGTAATACCAGGGATACTAGGCCAATGCCTGCCAATGAAAACCCCAAACCCACCCAGAACGTTGGGCTGCTAGCTCTCTCAGCGAACAAAGGATAGCAGTATATTGCCACTGCTCGCACGTCGATTTTCTGTGAGAGTGTGTTAGTATCCCTGATGGATCGACTTGCGGCTGTAGACAGAAAACTTTCAACAGTGTGGTGCTACCACTATTATCTATATTACACTTGTATATGTTACAAAATGGAGGAACCGAAGGAAGACCCACCACTTTCCCAAGGTTAATCAATATACCGTACACCTCATCAAGGGAATATGCGATGGGATCAAGGTGGAATAGGATATAAAGAAATCTTACACTTATGAGGAGCACTTTTTATACGGTGGACTATGGTTGCGTCTCGCCCCGCCAAATCGGTCCGGGGTGACGAAAGAGGTAGCGCGTGACCCCATAGACCCACCGTGCAACTCCTCTCTTCACCGTGCGGGCGGGTCACCGGTACCCGATCTTTGTCTTCGGTGAATGATGAGTACCCTCCAGAACTTCATTTTTGCATTTTTTCGCAGAACTTCGAATAGAGATTCGACACGTGTTTCGTCTGAAACGAGACATCCTCAGGACGGTTCTGGATTTGTATATGTTTAATAGCTTAAGGAACTTTCAATTTAAGACTTAAAGATACATGTATATATTCTTTTAGGAATATCCACCAGGAATACGTCGTTATTTAAATTGGTTGAAGAAACATTATGGTAATTTGAGGTTTTTTATTACTGAAAATGGATATTCATCTTATGAAGGCTTAAACGATCAAGATAGAATAAATTTTTATGAATCGTATTTGAAACAGGTAAGAATAGTATAATGCATTATGATATTATTATTATAACGATTAGCTGAGTGGTAGCGGCTAAGAATACTACCAACCCTTACTTTGCTCGTGGGTGTCGTAAAAGACGACTAAGAGTCTTATAACGACCTGGGCCAACTCCATCTAATGCCGTTTGGTCAACAATTACATTCCCGAGGAGGGTTGACGTCTGGCAGGCGGCCGGTCATAAAACAATTGCCAGTAACTTTTACAATATGTACTGTGAAAGAAGAGTACATATTGTATCGACCCCAAATAATTGGGATAAGAGTAGGAGAATGATGATGAACAATATATTAATTTTAGTTAAGTACTATTGTACATCTTTTACTTTCCGTATGGTGATGGCGTAAAAATACAATTCACCACCCGTGGGTGATCGTAAGAGACGACTAAAGGATATAAAACGCATATAACATCTATGCGAGACAAGGAAAACTCGAAACAAAACCCTATACCAACACGTCTGACCAGCGTGGTATAGTAGGTCAATGTCCCTCCCATTATAGAGGAGGCGCGAGCCCAACAGTGAGACATATATGAGCTGAGATGAAGTCCTGTTCGTTGTAATTTGCAACATCCACTTTGGTTTAATCCTAATTGGATTTGGAGATTATGTATGAGTGTGCCAATACAGGTCACACTTATACATAATCCCTAGTGCAATGGGCATCCTTTGACCACCGAAGTCAAAGATCGGGTACCGGTGGCCCGCTCGCACGGCGAAGAGAGGAGTTTGCAGGGTGGGTCCATGGGGTTGCGTGCCGCCTCTTCTGTCGTCCCGGACGTTTTTGTCGGGGCGCGACCACATCCATGGTCCACTTTGCGGAAAAAAAAAAAGAAAAAAGGGTAATGGGCATCCTCTTTATTTTTTTATTTGATATTTTTTTCATAGGTTTATTTTTTTTTTGATTTTTTTTCTGTCGGCAATCCTCGTGAAGTCGTGACTGCTTTGTGTTTTTTATGATTTGATTAATAGATTTCAAAAAGTGAGGAGATTCTTAATTCAACTCTTTTATGTTTGTTACATAAAAACGTTCGACTGGGTTGAACTGATTTTGATGAATCTTTTATTAAATTACTGAAAATTAGCATTTAACATGATTGATACATACATACATACATATCATCACGCCATATCCCTTGCAGGGTAGGCAGAGAGAACAGAATGCCAGAGAACTCTGTCTTTGCATACTTCACTCGCTTCCTCAACATTCATAATTCTCTTCATACACGCTCGCCGGTTTCGGAGACTCTTGACTCCACCTTCCTTCAGTACATGACCTATCTGGTAATTGATTATTTATAAAAACTTGATTATCGAGCGAAAAATGATTGTCACACATGGGTTTCGAATCCATGCCTTTTGGAAATCTGTTTCAATCATGGTACCACTTACACCAGCGTGAGCTGTCGTATGCCATTCAATTTTTGGCTCGTATTATATTTTCGTCTTTTTTATTTGAATTTTATTCTTTTTTATTTGAAAGCTGAGGTACTTCCCGTGTCTATTTCAATTTAGTTCACTGGTTACTAGTTGAAGTCGGTATTTTTTTGGTTAATTTTTTTATTGACTTAACCTATACAATAAATGAAATCGATCTGATTTCAGATATTGCTGGCAATTAAAGAAGACGGTGTCAATGTAACACATTACACAGCATGGACACTTATTGATAATTTCGAATGGTTGGACGGATATAGGTAAGTAAAAATTTTTTTCATCCATCCATTCACCAACTTATAAACATCCACTGTTACACATAGAAAAGAGCAAGAATTTTTTTTTGGAGGAGCGTGCATCATTATAGACTTGTTTAAGAGTGAAGAATAATTGACATGTGGTACTCGAAGCCACATCTATTGAATATTCATTCCCATTGTACTACCACTTAGACAAGTGTGAGCTGCTGTATGACAATAAAATTGTGGCTTGTATTTTGTCATCTTTATGGGAGACGCTTTTGTCTTTCAGCTCGTAAATAAGTTTTTAGAAGTAACCTAGCACCTTATTGATTGAATTAGGCGATACATGGCGGAAATCCCTTATTATCTTAAAATGGAGGAAAGGAAAGAAGACCCACCACTTTCGCACGGTTAATTAATATACCGTACACCTCAAGAAAGGAAGGAATATGGGACGGGATCAAGGTGGAATAGGATATAAGGAAATCTTACTCCGCAATTTTCCGCAGAACTTCAAATAATCTTAATTCATTTATCGCCCTTTAAGCCTTCTGCATACTAAATTTTACGGAATTCGTTAGAGCTGTAATCGAGATTTTTATCGTAGAACTTGAATTACCGCTTTTTTTAAAAGACCTCTATTATGCATTAATTTTTAAAAACTACTTTATTTTCAGATTGTATTCATTTAACTCATTAAAGTTAACCTAAACTCTAAATCCTCACTTAAAGTAACTCTGTAAATGTTTAAAATATGAAATTAACCGAGACAATAATTTATTTTTTCAGAGCTAGATTTGGTTTATATGAAGTGGACTTCACGGATCGAAACCGAACCCGTACACCTCGTGCTTCGGCGCATTACTACGCGAATATTATAAGGAACCACTCGTTAAATGTAATCAAACCACAAGCATAGCAGAATTTCTTTGTACTTAAGTTACATTTAAGACGCTAATATGAAATAAAACATTTTTGTTAACGAAATTTAATTATTTTTTTAATTTAATTTATCTTTAATTTTTTTTAATTTTAATTATCTGTGTAGTGACGGAGTAAGTATTTAATTTGCCACCCCCTATCTTAGCAGTGGACGATCGTAAGAGACGACTAAGGGATAAAAAACGCATATGACATCTATGCAAGAGCAGGAAAACTCGAAACAAAACCCTATACCAACATGTTTGACCAGCGTGGTTTAGTAGGTCAATTTCTCTTGTGGCCCTCGGACCTCGGGCCACTACATCGTCGAATAGCCGCAGAGGCCAGGAGGAAGCTGAAATGTCGACTTAATGGGAGACAAAGTAGGCTTCCTCCAGGCGAATTTGAACCACTGCGCCGGGGCTCAGGACCTGCTACTGCAGTCCATGGCGGAGTGGCAAATAGATTTGGCAGTGGCCTGCGAGCCCTATTTCGTCCCTCACTCACCTAGTTGGGTGGGGGACCTTAGAGGAGACGTAGCTGTTCTGTCCAGAGGATGTGTCGGCCCTCCCCTCTCTACTCTCGAGAGGGGCAACGGTTATGCAGTGGTGGGGTGGCGAGACTTCGCTCTCCTCGGCGTTTATTTCTCTCCCAACCGCGGGCTGGCGGAGTTTGAGTTGTTCTTGGACTCCGTCGGTGCCGCGGTTCGCCGCCAGTCGCCGAGGCGAATTATTGTCCTCGGCGACTTTAATGCGAAGTCCCGCGAGTGGGGGAACCCCACCACGAACGTTAAGGGCGCGGCCGTTGAGCAGTGGTCCCTACTCTCCGGTCTGTCCCTCCTCAACAGAGGGACGGTCCACACTTGCGTGCGACATCGGGGCGGGTCCGTGGTGGACCTTTCGTTCGCCAGCCCCGCTGTCGCCCGCGAGGTGAGAGACTGGAGAGTGGTAGAAGGGGTGGAGACTCTCTCAGATCATCGATACGTGCGCTTTGAGATCTCCGCCCCCCCGGGACCACGAGAACCCCGGCGTGGAAGAGGCGGACTCCCAAAATGGGCTATTGGTCAACTTGACTTGGAGATGGTTCGGGAGTCTGCCATAGTGCAGCGCTGGGGTAGGACAGGATGGCTACCTACAGATGTGGAGGGGCTCGCGGGCCAAATGAGAAGTGCCCTCGAGGCAGTGTGTGATGCGGCGATGCCGAGGGCTCGGCGGAGGCCGCTGCGTCGTCAAGTGTATTGGTGGTCACCCGAAATTGCGAATCTTCGGGTGGCCTCCAACCGGGCGCGGCGTGCCTACGTCCGATGCCGTCAAAGAGTCAATCGGGACGAAGTCCATGAGGGCCAGCTGCGTGATGAATATAAAACAAGGAAGAAGACCCTGCAGCTGGCCATCAGCCAGGCGAAGGAGAGGGCTCGTGAGGAGCTGCTTGCGGGCCTCGACGGGGATCCATGGGGGCGCCCATATCAACGAGCGCGGAATAAACTCCGCGCCTGTGGCGTCCCCATCATCGAATCCATGGACTCGGATCTTCTGTCGGGGCTTATGGGGGAGCTGTTCCCGCGTTCCATGGGACATGCTCCCCCCAGTATGGCTCCTCGGTCGGTGGTGGAGGTGGAGATCTCAGCCCCACTCATCACCGACCGGGAGATGGAAGTGGCCCTCTCCCGACTTCGTGGAAAAAGGAAGGCGCCTGGTCCAGACGGTGTCCCGGGACTCGTGCTTGGCGTCGCCGCTGAGTACCTCGGGGGTGAACTCCGGGAGCTGCTCAATGCATGTTTGAGGTCCGGGCAGTTTCCGGAGCAATGGAGGTGTGGAAGATTGTGTTTGCTGCGGAAGGAGGGTCGCCCAATCGACTCCCCTTCCGCATACAGGCCACTGGTGCTGCTGGACGAGACGGCCAAACTGTTCGAGAAGGTGCTCGCGGACCGTCTCGTCCAGCACCTCGAGGAGGTTGGGCCGGGACTGTCAGAAAGTCAATATGGGTTCAGGGGTGGCCGGTCGACAATTGACGCATTGGCTGCCCTGAAGTCCCTGGTCACCGAAGCGGTGGCCCATAAGGAAGTACTTCTGGCAGTCTCGCTCGACATCAAGAACGCCTTCAATAGTCTCCCACATGAGACGCTGAAGGAGGCGCTCCGCTTTCATGGAGTGCCCCCGTATCTCCGGAGGCTGTTGGAGGCGTACCTCGAGGGAAGGCATGTGCTCTGGGAGGGGGGCGACGGGCGCATACATCGCCATCGGGTGGAGTGCGGCGTTCCGCAGGGATCGGTCCTCGGTCCGGTTCTGTGGAACGTCGGATTCGACTGGCTCCTGCGGGGTCGGCTTCTTTCCGGGATGGGGGTCATCTGCTACGCGGATGATACCCTCGTCACGGCGAGGAGGCCCGACTTCCTGGGGGCTGCCCGATTGGCACGGGAAGGAGTCGCGCTCGTCGTGGGCCGGATTGGCATGTTGGGCCTGAGGGTCTCGGCGGAGAAAACCGAGGCCCTCCTATTTCATGGTCCAGGTCGAGGTCCCCCCCGAGGAGCACACATCAGTGTGTCTGGGGTTGCCGTGCCAGTGCGGGCCCAGATGAAATATCTGGGTCTGCACCTTGATTCAAAATGGAATTTCGGGCCACACTTTGCCCAGCTCGTCCCGCGGCTTGTCAAATCGGCCGCGGCGCTAAGTAGGCTTCTGCCGAACACTGGAGGTCCAGGGTCGTCCTGCCGGCGATTGTACACCGGAGTCGTGCGGTCCATGGCGCTGTATGGCGCCCCTATTTGGTCGGAGTCCCTCACTGCCCGCAATAGGGCCCTCCTGCGACGTCCGCAGAGGGTCATGGCGGTGAGGGCTATTAGGGGCTACCGTACGGTGTCGTGGACTGCAGCGACATTGCTGGCGGGGGACCCGCCTTGGCCACTTATAGCTAAGGCCTTGGCAGAGGCCTACCGGCTGCGCGTTGTGGCGCGGGCCGGCGGCGAGCAAGTCTCCGCGAGGAGACTGGGCAGAGATTTGGAAGTGGCCCGAAGAGGAGTCATCCGGCGGTGGAGAGAGGATCTGGAGTCCCCTGTAGCAGGGCGGGGGACTGTGGAGGCGGTCGCGCCACATCTCCACCGCTGGATCAGAAGAAGGCACGGCAGCCTTAGCTTCAGGATGGTGCAGGTGCTTACCGGACACGGGGTCTTCGGTAAGTACCTGCATAAAATTGGAAGAGAAGGGGCCCCTGGATGTCACGAGTGTGGCGCGCCAGTGGATGATGCGCGTCACACTCTGGAGGTTTGCCCCGCCTGGGGGCCCCAACGCCACGTCCTGTCGGCGGTCGTTGGAAGAGACCTGTCGCTGTCGACCATCATCTCCAAGATGCTCGACAGCGACAGGTGCTGGACGTCGATGGCCTCGTATTGCGAGGCCGTCATGGAGAAGAAGGAGGCTGCGGAGCGGGAACGTGAGGCGCATGCGTCCGCTGACTCGCTCCGTCGCCGGCGTCCGGGGAGGAGGAGGCGCCGTTATGCGCATCTCCTCCCACCGCCTTGAGGATCGACAGGGCGTGGCCAGAAGGCCAAGCGTTGGGGCGTCGGGGATCGAATGTCAGTAGACGATCTCTCCGGCGCCCCGTAAAAGCGCGGAAGGGGGCCGCTGTGGTTTTAGTGGGTATTCCGGTTGGACTAGCTGGCCGGCGAGTCCCACACTCCCTCCCGTCTTGACATCGGCGGGCAGGGGTTAGCGCGCAAAAGCGTTTCCCAGCGTCAACAAAAAAAAAAAAAAAAAAAAAAAAAAAGGTCAATTTCTCTTTCTGACTTCTCGAGTCCAACAGTGGGACACATATGAGTTGAAATGATGATGACGATGAGATGTCAATATCACTCCATTGATGTCAAGGAATTGATACAGGTGATCATCCAAATGATGAATTAATTCGGCAGGTTATAGGCCTCTCCAATGCTCAAGATGGAACACCATCATAGTTAGTTCATTAGTTCATTGCATCCAACAGGATGCAATGAACTAATGAACTCCCCTTGAATTATCCATAAGAGTCAATGTAAATAATACCTTTACGTTACGATTTTTTTCACGAACAACCTCTTTATAACGAATTTTCAATAATCAAAAAAGTGTAAATACCTCTATATAACGACTAACTTACTTACTTGATATAACGAATATTTTTGAGTTCCCTCGAGTTGAGATTTGTTATATCGAGGTTGCACTGTATTATATTTTTTTTTCATTCCTTAGAGTGGTATGAAAAAATTAAAAATGTTTTACATACGTGTATCCAGCCGGCCATTCAAAATTATCAAGAAGTGACCACGCTGTGTAATGTGTTATGTTCATACCATCTTCTCTGATTGCCAGTAAAATCTGAAATAATATATCAGTTATGTTAATCATCATCATTTCAGCACATCAACTCCTAATGTTGGGCTTGGATCTTCTTCATTCTGGGAGGGAAATTGTCCTACTATTCCACGCTGATCAGATGTATTGAAATAAAGTTTTATATCGAGCTTTCCTTCTGTTCTTTCGATATGATCTACTTGTATCCTTTAGTCAACTTTATAACAGCCATGTGTAAGAGAGTGGGTGGTTAACGACTGTCCTATGGGACATCATCATCATCATCTTGCTCTTATGATTTATTTGGGGTCGACGCAATATGTCATCTTCTTCCATACAGTCCTATCAGACGTCATCTCTGCAGTCACTCCCAGACTATCCATATCATGCCTCACACAGACCATTCATCTTAGTCTTTACCCCTAAAACCTTCAACATTCATACTTAAAACTTTCCTTACAACATCCTATGCGACATATACATAAGTCTATTAAAATAATTTAAAATTTCATTTACATTAATTGATATATATTTATTTTCGAACTCACTGCTCTTCTCCGAATTACAGGTATATGTACTTCTCCTCTAACGTTCATATTGGAAAAGTTTTGTCAATAGTTTTATGACTGGCCGCCTGCCTAACGTCTCTTTGGAAATACAATTGTTGAGCAGACGGCATCAGATGGAGCTGGGCCAGAATGATATAATGCTGTTAGTCGTCTTTTACGACAAGCACAAGCAATGTAAGGGTTGATAGCATTCATAGCAAACCCCATAGAGCATATTTTCGAACTCACTGTAATTAATGAATAGAACTTAATGGGGCAATATTATGGAGGATAAAGACACACCATACCTATCTCCTACCTACATATTTTTACACTGTTTAATGGCATTGCGTTTTGGCAAATCTATATATAGTCGTGATGAAAATGGCGCCGTTTTTAAAAACGGATGTCAAAATCTTAATGTTATTCTGAATATTTCAATATTTTCTACAATATACATTAAACTTTGTGAATTTATTTATATTTTGTCATGCGATGCGGAATAGGTACGTCTTTAAACATTATATACTTCAGACTACTGTTATTAGCTGTGTGGTAGCGGCTACGAATACTACCAACACTTACTTTGCTTGTGGATGTCATAAAAGACGAGTAAGAGCCTTATAACGACCTGGGTAAACTCCCATCTGATGCCGTTTGGTCAACAATTATATTCCTAAGGAGGGTTGATGTTAGGCAGGCGCCCGATCATAAAACTATTGCCAATAACGTTTATAATATGTACTATGAAAGAAGAGTACATATTGTATCGACCCCAAATAATTGGGGTAAGAGTAGGAGAATGATAGTGACTTCAGACCACTATTAGGTATAGGCCTTCTCTATAATAAGAAGCAGATTGGTATCCCCCTAAACTGCTAAAATTCTGGCCAGTGGTTTCATCACCGACTTTTAAAAAATAATTATATTTCAAGGACGTTTCGTTTCAACTTTAAATTTATTATTGTTTTTAAATAGTAACGATATAGTGTTGCTCAAATTCAGTCTTGGTCTTGCAGTCTTGGTCTTGTTCTTGCGTTTTTGCAAGACCAAGACCAAGAACAAGACCGCGTATTTTTAGCAAGACCAAGACCAAGACTGACCGTGCAAGACTTGAGCAAGAACAAGACTAAGCCTGCAAGACTCTTGCGTCTTGCAGCTAGGACTTAGCGCTATTTCACGGAGTAGTTAGGTGTAACAGTTCGGTGTATAGGTACGCTTAGGAATTCTATGAGACGCAAAAAACTGTATCAAAGAATATGAAAAACTGGACCTATGCGCATTACGACTAATACCATAAACATACCTACATAGCGAATAAAAAAATATCCATTAAAATCAAACTGAGTGCATGCATAGTTATGTTTTAACCATCGGCACTTTGATAATGCGGCATCAAAGGTTTTGTACTTACTTCTCAAAGAAATTTGCCGCTTTTCGGAAGTACATGGTTATGATACACGCGCCGGCGGCTTCTTTTGAAATCATATACAACAATCGTTGCCGCCGCGCCGAAATCACAACATTTGACACTATTTGATTGCCGCCACAGGGCGTAGGTATACTCATGCAAAATAATTTCGAATTTTAAGAGTACCTACAGGTGTTCCAAAGAATAAATAAGTTTCAGAGTGCTTAGAATGAAAATGAATACATTATACTGATCACGCAAGTAGTATTATGATAGGAAAAAATGTTAAGGATAGGTAGTAGATGTCATAATAATTTATTCTAGTAAGTATATATTATAATATTGATTATATGGTTTTAAACTAATTACTTAGGTACTATTATTGTACATTTAGTCATTATATTTCTTAAGTTTTTACAAGAAAAAATAGCAAAAAAGTGTTCAAATATCACCCGTTTGATAAATATTGTAGCCACTTTTAAATATACTTGAAACGTGTAAAAAAAATCTACAAAACTAATAAAATAATATAAAAAGCGTAGGTACTTACCTACTAATAAAATAAAAAGCCTGCGATAAGAGTTTTGTATTGCTTACCAGCCCGAATATCTCTGAGAGAGATGATGAGAGTAAGTATTTACTAGCAGTGCCCGCGACTTCGTCCACGAGGAATAGTAACTTTGGAGGTATAGTGACGTTCAGGATTTATTTATTTATTTTAAAACTTCTGTCATCAAACATACAAACAAACTCTTCAGCTTTATAATATTAGTATAGATAAGTATAGATGTACGCCAAAACATTCACTTATATGTAAAGAATAGTGATTGGCACTAATTCTTTACATATATTTTATTCACGCGTCGCGTCTGTACAAGTAGGTAATAATCTGTGTTTGTACGCCGCACGCGGCATCGTTTGATTTGCGGCGGCATCCTTTTAATAGAGCCGGCACGTGGCGAGGCGGCGCGGTAGAAAGCAAGGAAACGTACTATAAATAAAGGAATTATATTAATTCCAGTCATTTCCAATTGAGCTGTGCTTCGAGTCTAACTTAATAATTGTTTTTACTAATACTTGTTGTTTTCTAAAAACGTATCACGTGTACAATTTAATATGAGTGACGAAGATTCAAATTATTCTAGTCCGAGTAACGAGAGTTTGAGTCACAGATCTAAAAGACCCAAAAGCAAATTTGAGGAGTTTTTCGAAATAATTCATGCATCCCAAACTGCCTTGTGTAAATTGTGCCAACATAAAAAGATTGAAATAAAAATGAAAAACAGAAACACTTCAGGCTTAAGGAAACATCTAATATCTTTCCACAAAAAGGAATCACAAATATTTCTTCCTGTTAAACCAAAATTAAGTGGAGATATCACAAGCTTTTTAGTAACCGCTGGAAGAAGTGGACAGGTAAGAATATTTTTTTAACAATGGTCGAAGTTGTCGCTACGGGAATTTTAACTCCGCGTAGCTATTCATGCGATACTTTCAAAAACGCCATTAACTTACGTAAGTATTTTTGAGTTAGTGGTGTTTTCATCTAGGGGTGCGACATATTAAGTATGTAATTATCGTCTTAAATATTTTTTATAAACACCCATATTTTCATTTGTTTTCATAATCGGCCAGTAACAACTAAGTACTTTATTTTGGTAATATAACAAATGTCAATGTAACGATTTTCTCGATTTAACAACAACAAACCTCCTCCTCCTAAACGCTCAAACCTAGTATGTTTTAAATAATAACACAAGATTTATTGTTTTATTTCAGTCGGAAAACAGCAGTGACAACATCACGACAGCTACAGTTGATTGGGTGGTGAAAAAATATCTTCCCTTCTCATTTTTCGATGACGAAGCTACACAAGTATATTTTCGACGTATTTGCCCTAATATGGTGTTTCCTAAAAGGTCTACACTTAGAAGGAAAGTCAAAGAGCGATTTGAAGAGCTCCAATTGCATCTCAAGGAACGACTTCAACAATTATCATCTAAAATGTCGTTTACTATTGATGGGTGGACGTCAATTGCTGGTAGGAGTTACTACGGGGTTACTATGCATTATATAGACAACGAATGGAAGTATCGATCTGTAGTTCTTGATTTTATACCATCACGCGGTCGACATACTGGGGAAGATATTGCAACGATTTTCCATGAATGTTTATTGGAATATGACATAATTGATAAAATACAAGGTATCACGGTCGACAACGCAACTGCAAATACCAAATTTATGTATGAACTGGGCAAACAGCTGCCGCCACACTTTGATTCAGACAATCAACATTTCCGGTGCTTTGCTCACATTTTAAACCTTGGTGTACAAGATTTATTAAAGACCTTAGCATTACACTATGAGTCTGACACTAACGCGCAAGATCAGCAGTATGAAGACTATGCAGACGAAACTGAGGATGAGGAAGATGAAGAATATGCACCAAATATTGCTGACTCGCGTACATCTGTAACAAAGTTACGCAGTATTTCCAGTAAAATAAAAAGAAGTGAGATAGTGAAGAAGAAGTTTCAGTCTGCTTGTGAAGCAGCTGGCGTGCCATCAAATCTAAATGCCATTCTTGACTGTCCAACGAGATGGAATTCCACACATGATATGATTGGATTTGGTTTAAAAGTGAGAGCGGGCATTAACATATTGTGCAGTTCTGTCACCGAATTGAATGATTTTCAAATCACAGCTAGTGAATGGCAGGTACTCGAAAAATTACATAAATTTCTAATAAACTTTAAACTTTTAAGTACAAAACTTGGTGGAGACAAATGTGTTACATTACCGCTAGTCATTGTATCATTCAATCTCTTGCTAGATAAAATTGAATCCATGGTAAAACAGTTAGATGAGAAACCTAATCGATCTGAAGTGGATGAAAGGCTCATTCTAGCTTTCCAAGCAGCTCGAGACAAAATGCTTAAACATTATAAGAAGAGCAACTGGATTTATTGTACTTCTTTAATTTTAGACCCAAGGCATAAGGCTCAGACTTTTGACCTGACAATGTGGGGGAAGCAACTTAAAACAGAAAGTCTGCGCAAGTTCAATGAACTTTATGAAGAATATAAAAGTCTACACTCACTGAACAAATCTCTGGAATTACCAAAAAAAGAAAATAAAGTATGTGATGAAGATGAAGACGTAATAGACTTTGATAAACTCTATGAATGTCCCTCGACGTCATCTGGATCTTGTCTTCAAGGCTTAGTGATAGACGAGTTGGAGGAGTACCTGAGAAAACCAAGAACTGTCAGCTCGGAAGACATTTTAGATTGGTGGAGGACGCATGAGACAGAGTATCCGACTTTATCGAAGATGGCCCGTGATTTTCTCTCAATACCTGCAACTTCAGTACCTTTTTTTTTTTTTTTTTTTTTTTGCGGTGGGCTATGGACGTCGCACCCCGCCAAATCGGTCCGGGGTGACGGAAGAGGCGGCGCGCGACCCCATTGACCCACCCTGCAAGCACCTCTTCTTCGCCGTACGAGCGGGCCACCGGTACCCGATCTTTGTCTTCGGTGGCCCGCTCGGCGGTATGCCCTCTTGGGCTCCTCTCCTGTCGACGCCCCGACAGCTTTCGCCGTCGAGGCGTCGTCCTCACGCGGTGGCCTCACGTCGGGTAACCGGACAATTCCCCGGTCCGATCACCCGAAGCCTCGGTTAGGGCGGCATCAGGCGCAGGTACTCGCGCCTGCGCCGCCCCGGCCGCAGGCAGCGGCCCGGGTCACGGGAATCCTCCCGGGCCCGTTCCGCCGCCTCCTTCTGCGAGATGACAGCCTCGCAGAAGGCGGCGACCGCGTCCCAATTCCTGACGCTGTCGACCATCGCTCGCGCAACAGCCGGCAGCGTCAGGTCGGCACCGATGACAGCGACGAGGTCACGGCGCTGCCCGTCCCAGCCCGAACATACCTCGAGCGTATGTTGCGCCGTGTCCTCGTCGCTACTGCAATGGTGGCAGGACGGAGTCCACTCCCTCCGCACGACCGTGTGCAGGTACTTGCCGAAGCAACCATGCCCCGACAAGACCTGCACCAACCGGAAAGAGAGGACTCCGTGCCGCCGCTCCATCCACTCCATCAGTACGGGCCGGAGGGCCTCAACGGTAATAACACCGTACCTAGGCCTCTCCAGCCGCGTAGCCCAACGGGCGATGACTTCTCGGCGGGCGTCCTCGCGCCAGGTGGCTATCTCGTTGAACGATGGGGAGCCACCCTCTTCGCGCATTGAGGTAACCCGCCGGTAGAGGTCGGAGAGCATCTCCGCCTCTAGGTCCCACGGGGGTGTCCCGACCAATAGGCACGCCGCCTCTGTCGACACCGTGCGGTACCCACGAATGGCTCTGACCGCCATGACTCTCTGTGGCCTCCACAGAACCGCCCTGAGTTGGGCGTTCAGAGCCCTCGCCCACACGGGTACGCCGTACATGGCCATTGAGTGGATCACCCCCGCATACAGCCGTCGGCCCTCAAAACTGGGTCCGCCCACGTTCGGCATGAGCCGAGAAAGGGCGGACGCCGCGCCGACCAGCCGGGGAGCAATTTGATGAAAATGCTCCCGGAACCACCATCGCCCGTCGAGCACCAGACCCAAGTACCTCATATGGGCCTGGATACTGATGTGGATGGAGTTGACGACTAACGAGGCGCCGATGGGCAGCCTCACACGGGGCCCATGGAATAAAAGGGCCTCCGTCTTGTTTAGGGCCACCCTGAGCCCCAGCGCCTCGATTCGCCTGACCATCTCCTCGGTGCCGAGAGTGGCCAGGCTCGCCGCCTCTTCGAGTGTCCTGCCCCGGGCTGTGACGAGCGTGTCGTCAGCATAGCAAATAACGCTCAGCCCGGGGGGGAGACTCCCTCTCAACGCCCAGTCGTAACCGATGTCCCACAGAGTCGGCCCCAGAACCGACCCCTGCGGAACACCGCACGACATGGGCGTCCGCACAATGTCCCCTGCGGGGCTCGCGTAGAGAACACTGCGCCCCTCCAAATAGTCTGCCACCAGCCGCCTGAGGTACAGGGGCACTCCGTGGAACCGGAGCGCCTCCCTGATGCAGCTGAATGGCAGACTATTGAAGGCGTTGGCGATGTCCAACGACACCGCCAACAGCACTCCTTTGCCGGCGACAGCCTCCGCGGCCGTCTGCCTCAGGCGTAGCAGGGCCCCGATGGTCGAACGCCCCCTTCGAAACCCAAATTGAGCGTCCGACAGATCGGGCCCTACCTCTTCCAGGTGCTGGACGATGCGGGCAGCGAGGACACGCTCCAGCAGCTTACCCACATCGTCCAGAAGCACAATGGGCCTGTAGGCCGACGGCGAATCCGGGGGCCGTCCCGGCTTTGGCAGGAGAACCAACCTCCCTTCCTTCCAGCACTCAGGGAACTGTCCAGACGTCAGACAGGCGTTGAACAGTCGCCTGAGGCGAGGTTCGAGATGCTCGAGGAGCAACGTCAACACCCGGACTGGGATTCCGTCCGGGCCGGGGGCCGTGGTGGCGGAACGAATCTTCGCCACGGCTGCCCCCACTTCCGACTCCGTCACGGGCGGAACACTCTCGACGGCCTCACGGTCGTGATCTGGCGAAGCCATGACCGGGGGCGTGTGCTCCGACTGCCGCGGGAACAGCTCCTCGACCACTCTACGAAGGAGGTCGGGCTGGAGGGTCTCGGTGAGGGGGGGGCCCTGCGCGCGAAGCTTATTCAGCGACGCGCGCTACGGGCGACCCCAGGGGTCACGGTCAAGACCGTCCAGCATCTCCTGCCAACTCGCATCCTTGGCGGACCGGATGGCCAGCCGAAAGGCGGTACGCGCACTGCGGTACGCCTCGTACAGCTGGCCCTCCCGCTCAACATCGCGGCGACGCCGCCGACTGCGGGTGTAGGACCTTCGGGCACTAATGCACGCCGCACGAAGGTCCGCCAGTCTTGGGGACCACCAGTAGACCCCCTGCCTCGGAGGTAGACGCCGCACCCTGGGCATGGCCGCATCGCAGACTTGCGTTAACGCATCGCGGATGCGGGCAGCCTCAGCGTCCACTCCGTCCGCTGGGGGTGGTGAGGACAGCCACGTGTTCACGATGGCCGCCTCCGCCAGTAGGTCCCTATCCAGCCGCCCCACAGCCCACCGCGGAAATGCGGGAGCTCGGTCCGCCCTGTGACCCCTGCTGGGGTCCCGGAGAGGGGAGACCTCCATCCGGATGTAACGGTGATCCGACAGGGTCTCCGCCTCCTCCAGGACACGCCAGTTCCTCACTCGTGGTGCGACAGCGGGGCTAGCGAACGACAAGTCCACTATCGACCCACCCTGCTGTCGCACACACGTGTTCACTGAGCCTCTGTTTAGGACACAGAGGCCCAGTGACGCCGCCCACTCCACGATCGCCCGCCCGCGATCGTCCGTCATCGGGGACCCCCACGCCGTGGATTTGGCGTTGAAGTCCCCCAGGACCAGGACGAGGCCCGGTGCGAGTCGCCGTATCGAAGCCTCCAAGGTGGTGAGGGAGGCCCCGAAATCGTCCATTCTCCTGTGTGGGGAGAGGTAAACGCTGTACAGTGTGACCCCTCCCCAATCCGCCGCGACAAATTCCTCGCCCCTATCCAAGAGGGATAAGGACGGGAAGTGCCGCTGCGTGGAGGTGACGATTGCCGCGGTTCCGTTCCGGCTGACCACCCAATTGGGGCGATCAGGCACGACGTACGGTTCCGCGACTACGGCTGCACCGATCGACCACTCCGCCATAGATTGCAGGAGGAGATCCTGCGCACCGGCGGAGTGGTTGGTGTTGGCCTGCAGGAGGTGAGTGGACTGGGCAGCCATTAATGGGCCGTGTCCATTATCACCTCCTGGCTTGCGGCGGGCGATCGGGCCGCGTTAGGAGCGGGAGCGGCCGGAGTCGAAGGGCCGCTCTGCCCCTTTGGAGCCGAAGCCGGAGGTCTGCACGCCCCAGAGCCCATGCGGTGCTTGGCAGGCTTATTGCCCGCCGCACACGCGGGGCAGTGGGGCGGGGCGGCGCAAGATGCCGCCATATGCCCAGTCTGACCGCAGCGGAAACAGAGTCCGCCGCAGTCAAAGCAATTAGTGCATGTTGGCCGGGTGTGCCCGACCGCCATGCACTTGAAACACCTCGCAGGCCGGTGCTCCAGCACGGTGACTCGCGCTGAGCTCCAGCCCACGAGGAGCCTGCCTGAGTCGGCCAGTTGCCTGACCGACTTCACTGGGCACTGCACCCAGGCGGCACCTACGCCGCCCGGACCGGGCCGAATGGCGCCAACCCGGACGGTGTCCATGGGACACCTGGTTTTCGAGGCAATGGCCTCCCGGATGTCTTCCACCGTCACGGAGTCATCCAAACCCGCGATGCGCATTTCGGCGCACTTTACGGGTCTGGCGATTTTGACGCCACCCTCCTCGGCGAATAGACCTCGCAGCTTCGACGCCACGCTATCGGCCGTTCTGGTGCCCTCGGCCCCAGGGAACTCCAAAATCCGAGCCCCTGTCCGGGCCTTGCGGGTCCGGGCTTCGACGCCTCCTATGTCGGAGACGTCGAGCTCCTGCCGGGCTTTCCTCAGAACGGCCTCATAGCTGAGGCCCCTTTCTGCCGCCTCAGGCAGCACAGTGATCACCACTGCGGCTGTCTTCGGCGGCCGGAGCCCCTTGCGCGGCCTCTTCCTCTTCGAGCTGCTGCTGCCTCCTCCGGCTCCTGCCTGGGGGGCGACGACCTCAGCGGCGCGCTTGGCCGCCGCTCTCCTCCTCTGCCCGCGACTCTTTCTGCCGCGCTCGGCCACCTGCCAACCCTGTTCGGGCGCAGCGGGCGTGCCAGGCGCGGAAGGCGCAGTCGGGGGTGCGCGGGTCGTCGCCGGCGGTGTCAGTGCGGGCGACGACTGCGGTCCGGCAGGAGCCGGTGCCGTCTTCCTCTTTGGAGCGGGCCCCTTGGGCTTGGGCCCAGCCGCGCCTGCGGCGTAGCTCCCACCCACGCGGCCACCCTGACAGGGTAGCGGGGCGGGGGTTGGTGCCGCATATGGCCGCTTGTCCGCGGCGAGAGGCGGCCGAACACGTGGTTCCGGAGGCAGCCTTGCCTCCAGAACGGCCAAGCGCGCATTGACCATATTACCGACGGTGTCGATAATGGCGCGCAAGGCCTCGTCCGACACGCCCCCCACCGCAGGCAGTGGGATCGGTGTTGCCGGCTGGACCTCTGCCGGGGCCTGCTCCACGACGGCGACATTTGGCGTGCTGGCACTGGTGTTGGTCGGCGGCGCACGCTCCGCGGTCGGAGGCTTCTTCGGCGCGGTGGGAACCACTGGCCTGCCAGCTCCTCGGGGCGGCTTGGCTGCGGCGACGTCTCGGCAGCCGGCATTGGCCGGCGACGCAGGTGGCGCAGGCGGCATGAGCCGCACCATTTGCGCCTTCAGTTCGGCCACGTCCTTGGTGAGGATCCGGTTTTCCCTCCTCACCGCGCCCAGCTCCGATTCTAGGCGGCGGTTCTGGGCCCGCAGGCCTGACACCTCGCCACCTAGGCGGGCGTTTCCGGCCTGCAGGGCCTCCATGTCCAGGGCGTCACCGCTCGCGCGGGCAC
Organism: Lymantria monacha; assembly: GCA_905163515.2. Classification (NCBI taxonomy): domain Eukaryota; kingdom Metazoa; phylum Arthropoda; class Insecta; order Lepidoptera; family Erebidae; genus Lymantria; species Lymantria monacha. The sequence continues at coordinate 4,737,224 of LR991105.1, read as the reverse complement.
CAGCGGTCGCCACTTCTGTGGGAGGGATGCCGGACAACACCTCCAGCACCCTCGCGGCGGCCGCCTCGTCGTCGGCCCGCTTACGAGCCTCCGCCCCTCCACTTGCTCTGCCGGCTGGGGAGTGGGTCGCCCGACCCGACGCCACGGCCCCTCGCCCTCTGCGAGAGGCCGGAACCTTGGGAGGAGGCATGATGACAACACTCCCCTCGGAATCGGCGCCCGAGCTGCCATCCCTGTTCAGGGGGCGCTTTCGCACCTTCGAGGGGAGGGCCTCCTCCCTTGCCGTCAGTATCTCACCGACCTCCTTGGACGGCTCCGTGGAATTACCGCACTCGTCCATTTTATCGGCAGATCCACTGCCCTCATCTTTGGACGGCTCTGCGACACTACTGTCGCCCTCGTCCATTGATGGCCCTGCAGTAGATCCGCCGCCATCATCTTGGGGTCCAGCGGTGGCAGCCTCCCTGAGAGCCCGCCGCTCCTCCCGCTCCGCCTGTCGCTTTTTGGCGCCGGAAGCCTTACCCCTATTCGGGGGTCTCCCACGCCTCTTCGTCTTCGGGGCGTCCTGTGATGGTGCCGGGCCCTCGGCGGACGCCTCGAGTCCTGAGGACGAGGCGTCGTTTGTGCCAGTTTTCTGTTGGCTTAGCAAGGCCGTAGAGTGGGAATCCGTAGGATCCCCGTCTGTTGTGAGTAAAATAGGCAAATCCATATCAATTCCCACGAGCATGGGAGAAAAACCGTCGACCCGGGCAGAGATCCCTGTACCCGGGCAAGCCTACATTTACCAACCAGGGGGTCGGCCGGTACCCTGGCTGGAGCGTGCTAACGACAGAACAACCCATCTGCCATGCATCTTCTCGCCGCACGCCAGAACTTAAGATTCTGGGTGATTTCCGAATTCGAATGTTGATTCGAACTCTTTATAGAGGTTGTCTTCCTCGCGGTCCGGGCGGTTAAGCCAAGACCCTCGCTCCTGATACTACGCCTCACGATAACTTGTCTTGAAGCAAGATATCAGGTTTACGATTTTTGGAAATTTCGCCTCCTGTACCCTCTACAAATAGAGGGTCAGGAGCGAATTGGGGCTCAACCCATCGCTGGGGAACCCCCCCTCGCGCCAGAGATTCGCTACGGGCGACAATTCAACAGAGGGATCTGGGGGACTGTCGCCCGCACCCAGGGTACACCACGCGGAGGTTTCTGGCGTCGTACCCCTGCAACTTCAGTACCTGCTGAGAGATTATTTTCTAAAGCATCATTAGTAATTAGAAAACATAGAAATAGGTTAAGTGATGAGTCAGCCAGATGGTTACTTTGTATTAATTCTTGGTCAAAAGAATTGATATAAAGTAACATAACCTAATGATAAAGCTGTTGTGTACTGTTATGTTTGATTTGTGTTGTATTTTATTTTTTATTGAAATAAATGATAAATCGTAAAACTCTTTTATTAAATTTCATATAAGTTGAGGGTTCAATCTCTTTCTAGACAGATATTGTTCTTTAAAATACAGTCAAGTTATTGTAATTAATTTGTTTTTTACATGTTTTAGCAAATGTAAGCTTATAAATCATAAATGTTTATTAAGAAATAGTTACTTCCATGGAAAACGACATATAGGTCAGTTGATTTTTCGAATTTCTTATCAAATCCTCAGTTATTTATTAATCTGCTTGATCTTTACTATGGCTATGTTAATTCAAGCTCACAATGTTTCAATTCTAATACGTTTTTCTAAGATTTAAAGTAAACTTTAATAAATAGTAATAGACTAATAGGTAATTGCAAGACTTGCAAGACTCTTGCTGCAAGACCAAGACCAAGACCAAGACTGGGAGCGCAAGACCAAGACCAAGACCAAGACCAGGCGTATTGGCGCAAGACCAAGACCAAGACTGGCTAAGTCTCGTCTTGTTCTTGCATTTGGGCAACACTACTTCATACACGCTCGCCGGTTTCGGAGACTCTTGACTCCACCTTCCTTCAGTACATGACCGATCTGGTCTAGGTAGGTTAGTCTCGGTCTCCCTCGGTACCTACATCCTTCCACTTTCGCATTGTATATCTTCTTAACCAGGCGTTCGTTCGGCATTCTTTCCACATGTCCGAACCATGTACGAACCATAAAAAAATAATGACGAACCGAAAACGATCTATTTTAATATCTACCTTCGGAAAGCTTTTATCAAAACAAAATATTCACTTACCTCTATTATTTAGAAACAAATTCAAAATATATAGTTAAAAACAATGGTCAGTACTAAATTATTCACTTCCTCGCACAATTAAGTAATACTAAATAGGTACTATTACTGAACCTCAAATATAACAAACGACAGCGCAAAATGTAGGTGATTCCTTGTACACGAGATCGCAGACGTTCTGTTGTCTTCGCGGCGGCCGGCTCCACCACCCGCGCTTTCTCACTCACTGCACGGCGACTGCTAAGCCGTTACCGCCCGCCAAATTTAAAATCATTAGCGGACCATATTTTAGCTTCTGGGGACCACTGGTGGTCCACGGACTATTGGTTGGGCACCCCTACTGTATAGTGACAATGTAATGGAATTAGTAGATGATTATATGCTGATGGAGGCATGGATAGATTGATTATTATGTGTTTTTGAGTGTATTAGCTTCACTTAGAACCCTCATGTTGTGACAAAAGCGTGTATCAAACAAAAGAGCTTAATGAGTAAGAAACGAGAGTATTACACTAGATCTAATCTGACCCCTTATCCAAGATGGTTTTACATTTTTCTTCAACCTCTTTAACTACATCTCATTACTTTCTGTGCAAAAAATTACATAAAATGCCAACAAAATTACTTAAGATATCATCTGTAAATTAATAAAGAAAAACCTAAATACTTATTTAAATAAACCACTGCCAGTAGGTAACGTGCCCAGAATGGTGGCAGCGTTGCCACGTTGGGTGGCTATGCTTAACCTCTGTGCCAAGTAAAGCCCAGCATTCCGATCACGTGTCGCTTCATTAAGGAGCTTATTTAATTCCTTAAATATATTATGGGCCCCAGTCCCCCACGGTCCCAAAGTTTCCACCCCAAAAGGCTCTAATATGTATACACTGTCTAGAGTACAGTATTTGCGCCTTTTGAGGTCGCCGCTCCTGCTTTATTTTCAGTTCTGGGAAGATGTGACGGCGCTAGGGTATCAACACAAGTTGCTTCCCATACCAAAGGTTAACCCATCTTCCACGGAATTAATGTCATACCATCGGATCTCTTACCATCAGCGCAAACTAGGCCGCAAGATTTATCTTTTTAATATGGGCATCATATGACACTTTTAAATGACCGATTACATTTTGTTTTCAACTCGTATGAGTATCAAATGCCTTGAAACGTAGAAAATGATAAAGTTAGTTATCGCACACTAAAATGATCGCAGATGTTATATCGGTAACGTAAAATCAATATGTGATATAAAAATTCAATTATTTTTAGCGCATTTATGAATATTATTATTAATGAAGTCGTTTTAATAAATTATAAAACTAAAACGTAAAAATGAAATAAAAAATAAATAAAATTTTACGGGAAAAGATTTTATTTTTTTATTAATTCTTTTCTTCAAATTACTGAAATTTGGTATTTAATATGCTTGATTATTAATAAAAATCCCGTCGTTTAATACAATTCTAACTGCAAAGTTTGAGTTGAGCCTGCACAATGTGTAAATATGTCGGGTAGATGGATGGCACTTGTCACCTTAAAAGACAAAAATACAATACGATGCGAGAATTAAATGTTCTGCAATAGTTTACGGCGGTGTAGGTGGCAGCACGATTGGAACGGATTTCTAATAGGTGTGGGTTCGAATCCTACTTGTGACAATTATTTTTCGCTCGTATTCAGGTTTTTATAAATTCTTTTCTTTTTCTACTGCTGTCATATGTCACATGTACACGCTTGCATTTCGGTAATAGATTATTTTTTCCTTTTAATTTTTTTTTTACTATATTTCATTTTATCCTAGTATATATATTGAGGTGTAATTGCATCATACATATTTTATATACGTTAAGCTTTATACAATTATTTTTTTATTTGAATGAAATTTATCCGAAATTCGATTAAAAATTCGCCAAGATCCTATGAAGTCAACTTTTATTTTGTTAGTTCAGACTTTTTATTATGATGATGTAAAATTTTTGAGGGCTCCAAGGTATCTGCGATAAACAGTGTTACTAAAAGCAAATATTCGTATATTATACTATATCGTATATAGTTAGTTAAATAAATAGATGGTAAATATAATATAATATAATCGGTGGATAGAACAATACTGCCTCGAATTTATTTTCAGTCATCTGTGATTCGATTTATAGTCTGTAATAGTGTAAAAAAACTTCAATGCGAGGAGTTTTAGCGGGAAAGGAAAAGTGTCATGTGGTGCTCTTGTATTATATTCAATATCTTAGTATTTTAAAGCGTTATATTAACTAATTTTGATTGCGTTTTATGTAATTTGATGCGCAGGAAGTACTGAAGTGTAGTGAATATGATATAACAGTGCTTTATATATGTTTTCGTTTTCCACTAAAATTTCCAAAAGGTACCTTTAACAGTATGGCCATGGCACTGTTGAAGGCGACGATTTAACTTACGGATGATGATTCTTCTTCTTCTTCTTATATATTGGCAATCAGCTACATATACGAGCTATTGGTGCCAGTGTCAAGTTATAATTATTATTACGTTTACAGTCTTGTCAGGTTAGTCATTGTCTAAGTCAAATTGTCACCATTAACAGTGCAATGGCCACACTGTTAATGGTATCTTGTGGGAATTTTGATGGAAAACGAAAACGTTTTAAAGCACTTTTATGTGATATTCACTATATCCCGGTACTGCCCCATCACATTACATAAAATACCATCAAAATTATCTAATATAACACGTTAAAACACTAAGATATCAAATATAATACAAGAGCACCACATGACATTTTCAAATTCCCGTCAAAATTTTCGGATGATGATTTTAAATGAACTTAATTTATAAACAAAGACTTGGCTTAAAGCTCTTAGTAACCAAGCCATAAACTGCAAAAAAAGAACTTCAACGTGATAAAAAAGTTTTATGACACCTGTGTATATGGTAATCAATTATTTTTAAAAGGATTTTATATTTTATTTTCCGTTTGACAGTGAAGTAATTTCACTCCATTTTGCTAGTGGGTATTGTAATAGAGGATTAAAATGATATAATGTGCCTATATAATCTATTTAAGATAAGGTTCGACTAACCAACGTGATATATTAGGCCAATTTTCCTTCTCTAATGGAGGATATTCAAGTCCAGCTGTTAGGCGTATAATAGTTGAGATGAAGGAATTTTATTGCCTTTAAATTTTTTATTCGCTTCACTTGAAATAATTCCATGCTGTGTGGTAGCGGCTACGAATACTACCAATCCTTACTTTGCTCGTGAATGTCGTAAAAGACGACTAAGAGCCTTATAACAACCTGGGCCAACTCCATCTGATGCCATTTGGTCAACAATTACATTCCCAAGGAGGGTTGACGTCTGACAGGCGGCCTGTCATAAAACTATTGCCAATAACTTTTACAATATGTACTACTATGAAATAAAAGTACATATTGTATCGACCCCAAGGAATTGGGATAAGAGTAGGAGAATGATAATTTGAAATAATTCCATGATGTTTAGAATTCTCACACGCTTAATAAATATAGGAAAATAAACAACAAAATAATATATGCAATTAAAATAATGTAATAGTGTATTCTGTTATTATTAATTAACAGTTAATTTATTTAATGACCTTCGATTATACAATCCAAGTATTTCCGCACAGATAAAATTGTTTACTTAAATATCAGTTTACCTGTACAAGTACCTACCTATAAGAAAAATAGGTATTATATTTGAATATTAAAAAAATAGCCATCGCGATTATTTATACAAAGTAAATGATTGAATTTGAAATATTATATAAAATAACTAGCAGACTCGGCCACGCGTTGCTGTGGTTAAGGTAGCCTCAGTAACACGTGGTGGTTATGCTAATAAATTGTAGCTCATATGAAACGTTTGTACGTTTAAGATAGCGCCATCTATTAAACACTTACTCAATCCAGTCAACAGATACCGCCATCTGTTAGAATTGTTTGGAGATAACAGATAATTGTGACTGTCAAATAATAAACAAATATTTTGCATTAAAATAATATTACTATAAATTGCGATGAAAGCTATTCTATCTTTTAAGTTAGATTAAAGTACACATGCTGTGCAAATTTGATTAAAATCAGTTAAGTACTTTAGGAGTCCATAGCGGACAAACAACGTGACACGTAATTTATATATATTAAGATTGTACGTGAAATAAAATATTGTACGTGAAATAAAATTAATTTTACGGATTTTATCGCGTTTATTTTTGATTTTTACTTTCACGACCACCTGCGAACGTTGAATTCTTTTTTATTAGGTATATAGAATCATTTTCTTTTTGTAATATGCTGTGTGGTAGCCGCTACGAATACTACCAACCTTTACTTTGTTCGTGGATGTCGTAAAAGACGATCAAGAGCTTTATATCGACTTGGGCCAATTCGACAAGATGCCGTTTGGTTAACAATTACATTCCCAAAAAGGGGTCAACCCTTTCAGACAGGGGGCCAGTCATAAAACAATTGCCAAAAACTTTTACCATATGTATTATGAAAGAATAGTACCTACATATTGCGTCGCTCTCAAGCAATTGGGATAAGAGCCGAGAATTATGATTTCTTTCTGTCCTGGAAAAGCATTTGAATCAAATATGTGACAAACTAGTAATGTAGGTAGATATAAATTTCTGTAATAACGATGACTTGTTAACCGTGAGAAGAAAGGTTCTCGAGTGGTGACCACGAAACGGACGACGCAGCGTAGGACGCCCCCTGACTAAGTGAATTAACGGAATCTTAAGAGTCGCAGGCAGCCATTGGATGCAAGTGGCATTGGACCGCTGTGAGTGACATTCTCGTGGGGAGGTCTCTATTCAAAAGTGGACGTCTACGGACTAATAAACTAATGGATGATGTTAAACGTAAGACACCTTAGTCCTTCCGTGATCATGAACGCTGTTAAGTGTTAGAAACGTTGGGATATTAAAAATCGTACACAAACGCGATGAAATGCGTAAAAAGAGTTTTATTTCAAACGCTGAAAATTGTTCGAAATGTTGGTAAAGTTAAAAATCAAATACCACTGCGATAAAACCCGTAAAAATAGATATCTTTTGCATGTGTAATTGTTACTTACGTAATAATAGTAAATTAAAATTATGAAATAATTATATTTTAGCCAAGTTCGTTATTAGTATAATATCTCATGTGGGTTCTGAATATAATATGTCACCACCCATTAATTTTTTATGGGAATCTGACCAATATAGTCCCACGGAAATGGGGAGCAGCGCTCTTCTGATGAATAAACAGCATCAACTGCGATCATTAAATTGCATGCCAGATAATATTATGGCATTATTCCCCCTTTTATAGATAAGCCTATGTCGAATAGTGGCCATCTATAGGCTGATAGAAGTATGAATAATGTTATTATTAGAAATGTTGTGATTTTAATGAAAATAACCTATACATCGTCGAATTCTATCGCGTTTGTATTTGATTTTTAATTTCCCGACGTTTCGAACACTTTACAGTGATCATGGTCACGGGAGGACTGAGATGTTTTAGTTCTAAAAGTCATCGTTATTACAGAAATTTATATCTACCCGCGACAATATTAGTTATTAAAAATGTGTAATACTTACGTGAATATCAGAAACCATCATGCTATGCATCGTCATCATTTCAGCTCATATATGTCCCACTGGTGGGCTCGAGCGTGCTACATAATGGGAGGGAAATTGACCTACTATACCACGCAGATCAGACGTGTTGGTATGGTTTTGTTTCGAGTTTTCCTTCTCTCGCATAGATGTTATTTGAGTTTTATATCCCTTAGTCGTCTCTTACGATCACCCACAGTTAAGATAGGGGGTGGTGAATTGTATTCTTCTCCGTCACCAAACGAAAATAATCCGTACTAAGATAATCTTTTCGTACTAAGATAATGAATAAGTTACATCCAGGTCCGGGGCGACAGATAAAGCGGCGCGTGACCCCATAGACTCACCCCGTAATGTATGGTTCCGCGCCGTGCGAGTGGGCCATCTGAACCCGGTCTTTATCGTTGGTGGCCCACCCGGCATAAAGAATTGTCCTGCGTGACGGTCCACAATACTCGTCATCAAAAGTCACCATTTAGATCACTGAGCTATCTGTAGGTACAGTTAATTTTTAATTTGCATTTTAAAACATTAATTGCCAGCAGAATAATAAAAATGAGTTCACATATCCATATCATGTATAATATTATTGTTGTAACCTAATTATTTGCAATTTAATTATAGTTAATTAATGATAATTATTATAAATCTTTGAGCATGACATGTGAAAACAATTTAATAGAGATGTTATATTAAGATTATTTTTAAATACTCCTATTATTATATATATTAGTTATGAAATATTATGATACATATTACTGGGTATAAGTCAAATATTAGTGAACCGATTCCTTATTAACTACCCAATTGAATAATGCTATCGCCGTCATATTCACCATAATTAAATTGAAATAATCTATAACATTCTCTACATATCGTACCGCCGTCATATTCATTATAATTAAATTAAAACTATCTAAAATTAGTACGTTTATTAATTATTATTCACGTACGTATGTTACATAAGTGAAACGGTGATTAAATTTTCCTTCAAAAATACCACATAAAATAATTACTTAACTATTAAATATTAAGAAAACAATGAATAGGTATTAGGTATTTGTCAATCACTGCATGCACGTTCTATTAGAATACGCGTCCCTGTGAAATATAGTCATTACAATTATCATAAGATAATATCTATATTAGCTAGTACTGATACAATGCGACGAAAACGATTAAATGTAAAAAAAACTATTTTCATTGCTTCTTCATTGCTATTACTTGATAACTTAAGCAGGTTTACGAAACACGATGTGTATAACTATGTCTTTACAACACAGATATTAGGCACGCACAATGACAAGCAAGCAGTCAGAGCCTATTCATATAATAATTCATCTCGTTCACTCCTCGGGTGCCGAAGACATTGGTGAGTAAGTGAGATTACCGCTATCGGCAAAATATTAATCGCAAAGCGAGGCGAGTGAATCACCTCGCTCGCTGTTACACGTCTTTATTATGGCTATTTAGTGACTAATATTTGGTCACCTATTATTTTATACTCGCTTATCCTAACATGAATATATATGGATTGTATTACAATACCTATTATTAATATATTAGTCACACCTCTAGAACCTAAACACATGGAGTAATAGGTACTAAAACGCTATTTAACGTCATAGGATTGTAATCGAAGTACATAAATATACGCATACGCACTAGGCGATCGGGATGAGAGCAGGAGAGTGATATCATTTTACTTACTTCTTAGAACTTTCGGCATGTTTAAACATCGACTTCCAACGCTATTCATGAAATAAAAACAACTCTGTGGCAGCACGATTGGGCCAGAATCCCAATAGGCACGGGTTCGAATCCCGCTTGTGACATCATTTTTCATTTCGTAAACGGGTTTTATAAATAATTAAGCATATTAAATGCTAAATTTCAGTAATTTAAATAACAAGGTTGTGTCATCATTTAATACAATTCTAACTGTAAAGTTTTAAGTATTAAGCCTATAACAATGTGTAAACATTGTCGGGTAGATAGCATACCGTCACCTTAAGACGTAAATATGATACGAAGTGAAATTTGCATGTCCTACAATTAGTCACGGTGGTGTAGTGGCAGCACGATTGGGCCGGAATCCCAATAGGCGCGGGTTCAAATCCCGCTTGTGACATCATTTTTCATTTCGTAAACGGGTTTTATAAATAATTAAGCATATTAAATGCTAAATTTCAGTAATTTAAATAACAAGGTTGTGTCATCGTTTAATACAATTCTAACTGTAAAGTTTTAAGTATTAAGCCTATAACAATGTGTAAACATTGTCGGGTAGATAGCATACCGTCACCTTAAGACGTAAATATGATACGAAGTGAAATTTGCATGTCCTACAATTAGTCACGGTGGTGTAGTGGCAGCACGATTGGGCCGGAATCCCAATAGGCGCGGGTTCGAATCCCGCTTGTGACATCATTTTTCATTTCGTAAACGGGTTTTATAAATAATTAAGCATATTAAATGCTGAATTTCAGTAATTTAAATAACAAGGTTGTGTCATCGTTCAATACAATTCTAACTGTAAAGTTTTAAGTATTAAGCCTATAACAATGTGTAAATATTGTCGGGTAGATAGCATACCGTCACCTTAAGACGTAAATATGATACGAAGTGAAATTGGCATGTCCTACAATTAGTCACGGTGGTGTAGTGGCAGCACGATTGGGCCGGAATCCCAATAGGCGCGGGTTCGAATCCCGCTTGTGACATCATTTTTCATTTCGTAAACGGGTTTTATAAATAATTAAGCATATTAAATGCTGAATTTCAGTAATTTAAATAGCAAGGTTGTGTCACCGTTTAATACAATTCTAACTGTAAAGTTTTAAGTATTAAGCCTATAACAATGTGTAAATATTGTCGGGTAGATAGCATACCGTCACCTTAAGACGTAAATATGATACGAAGTGAAATTTGCATGTCCTACAATTAGTCACGGTGGTGTAGTGGCAGCACGATTGGGCCGGAATTCCAATAGGCGCGGGTTCGAATCCCGCTTGTGACATCATTTTTCATTTCGTAAACGGGTTTTATAAATAATTAAGCATATTAAATGCTGAATTTCAGTAATTTAAATAGCAAGGTTGTGTCACCGTTTAATACAATTCTAACTGTAAAGTTTTAAGTATTAAGCCTATAACAATGTGTAAATATTGTCGGGTAGATAGCATACCGTCACCTTAAGACGTAAATATGATACGAAGTGAAATTTGCATGTCCTACAATTAGTCACGGTGGTGTAGTGGCAGCACGATTGGGCCGGAATTCCAATAGGCGCGGGTTCGAATCCCGCTTGTGACATCATTTTTCATTTCGTAAACGGGTTTTATAAATAATTAAGCATATTAAATGCTGAATTTCAGTAATTTAAATAGCAAGGTTGTGTCACCGTTTAATACAATTCTAACTGTAAAGTTTTAAGTATTAAGCCTATAACAATGTGTAAATATTGTCGGGTAGATAGCATACCGTCACCTTAAGACGTAAATATGATACGAAGTGAAATTTGCATGTCATACAATTAGTCACGGTGGTGTAGTGGCAGCACGATTGGGCCGGAATCCCAATAGGCGCGGGTTCGAATCCCGCATGTGACATCATTTTTCATAAAAGGGTTTTATAAAAACAACTCTCATTATATAATTATATACATAGAGTTGTCCGTGTTGTGACGGAGTAAGAATACCATTCACCACCCCCTATCTTATCCGTGGGTGACCGTAAGAGACGACTAAGGGATGTAAAAAGCATATTACATCTATGCAAGAGAAGGAAAACTTGAAACAAAACCCTATATCAACACGTCTGACCTGCGTGGTATAGTAGATCAATTTCCCTGCCATTATGGAGGAGGCTCGAGCCCAACAGTGGGACATACATGAGCTGAGATGATGATGATGATGACATAGATTTGACCACAATAATAGTTAAACATTAATTTACTTAATTTTAGTAAGATAAACTAGACCGCCTTTCAAAAGTCAGTAATTAGTATTGTGCCTACTGAGTTTTCTTGCCGCATCTTTCCCATTTTTTTTTTTTTTTTTTTTATTGGTGGGCTATGGGTGCGTCTCGCCCCGCCAAATCGGTCCGGGGTGACGGAGAAGGCGGCGCGTGATCCCATAGACCCACCGTAAAATCCTCTCTCTTCGCCGTGCGAGCGGAACACCGGTACCCGATCTTTGTCTTCGGTGGTCTGCCGCATCTTTCCCAGCGTGACCGCGTTCCGATCCGGTGGTAGCTGAATAGATTTGTTAGTTTTTTAAACTAGTAAATTGTCACAAAATAATAATTATTATAAATTAAATGTTTAATAATAACAGATTATAAACAATATATTTATTTATATAGATTCATTTTCTTTTTGTACTAGCAATGAATTTATATTAAATATGTGGATCAAAAATTTAATAACTGATACTGTAGCGGGTAGATATAAATCTCTGTTATAACGATCACTTATTGGACGTGACACACTAATACTGAGCCTGATTTATAAGTGGTAGGGACAACACTGTTGACAGTTCTCTGTCTACAACCCCGGATCGGCTACAACCGTGGGTTGTACCACACTTTCGCAGAAGATCGATGTCTGAGTAATAGCAATGTGCTATTACACTTCGTTCGGTGAGCGAGAGAGACAGAAGCCCAACAGGGTGGATTTAGGGTTTGTATTGGTGGGCAGCGGCCTAGCTATGCCTTTGGAATTGCAAAGCCCTATGGGTGGCAGTGACACTTCCCATCAGGTATGCTGCTTGCTCGATATCCACCAAAAGAAATAAAAAACACCTTAGTCCTCGAACTATGAACACTGTAAAATGTTCGAAACGTCGGGAAATTAAAAATCAAATACAAACGCGATTGAATCCGTAAAAATAATTTTATTATCATATGTGTAATACTCGCGTGAGCATCAGAAATCATTATGTAAGCAGTATACTGACATTATTACAATCTTCATATGGATACAGAATTGAACTAAGCTATTAACTGATGAAATGATTTTGTTAAATAATGTTAATTTTAGATTTATAAGGTTTTCTCATGGATGCCATTCTCAGAATTGGACCATTGGACGGAAAGCACCAGCTTTCAAATAAAAAAAGAATCATTAAAATCGCTTTGTCCAGTCGAAAGTTATGAGGTAACAAACATAAAAAAAAATACAGAGGAATTGAGAACCTCCACGTTTTTTGAAGTCGGTTAATAAGAAAGAAAGAAAGAAAGATCTTTATTTGAAATAAGAACATTTGCTAATGTATTAAAAAGACAACAATAAATTAAAACTATATTTTCCAACTAGCCATCAGTCTCTTGACATCTACTATTCCATGCATGTAACATTATCGTTACGCTTGGCAGGCGATATGTTGATCACAGCTATTGTTATGTTTTTGAAGTGAAACTTCTAATGCGACTTTCAATAAGGTTGCGTTAAACGTTTAACGGCCAGCGCGAGCGTTAGCAACGAGTAGCGTCCAATATTCCAATGCAAGAGGGAGAGAGAAAGAAAGATACACAAAGGTAGAAAGTAGGTGAGAGGTAGAGAGTGAGTCGGTAGATCCCAAGCACATGCGCGTGTTATTCTTGCTATGCAGTGAAGTAAATAGTGTGAGCGTCGTGAAATTAGCTGAAATACGTACTTGTTGTTCTATTTTAATTTATAATAGTTATAAGCTTATCTAAAATCTATGAGTATACTTATCGCTTATTTAAATCCACTATTTAATATAGTCTTCCTCAACGGTCTGAATCGCCACGTTTGGCGTATATAATTACTGGTGACGGTACTGCTGACAGAGTAAGAATACAAATCACCACCCCCTATCTTACCCATGGGTGATTGTATGAGACGACTAAGGAATATAAAATGCATATTACATATATTCAAAAATGAAACGATACCCTATAACAATATATATATATATATATATATATATATATATATATATATATATATATATATATATATATTGTTATAGGGTATCGTTTCATTTTTGAATATATATATATACAAAAGGAACATAACGTCATTTAATTAGTACAATATTGATTGATGAAACTTAATTAGTAATTAACTTAGTATCCAGGTATTTACGTACAGATAAAATTGTTTATAAGTAAAATTTACCTGTTGAAGAATAAGGAAAACAGATAGTTAACTCTAAAGCTGAAAATAACATGAATATTTCAGTGCCAATGTAGGTATACATATATATATATATATATATATATATATATATATATATATATATATATTTATATATATATATATATATATATATATATTTCTTTTATGAAGATAACACACCCTACACTTAGAAAAAAATCCTTGTATTACTGAGAACTTCACAAATATATACTCAAAGAAGACAAATTACCACACAAATTATTGTTACTTGGTTTTAATCACTAGGCTATTTGTACATTCAAATTCAACATCATCATTTGTCTGCTCTTAATGTGTACATTCAAATTCATCATCATCCTTCAGCTCTTATTGCAATTACTTATACTCCCAATAGTTTGTATTGTTGTATGACCGTTGCCTTCCTGGCGTCAACCCCCCTGGGGAATGTTAAGTGTTGATCAAGCTTCATCATATAGGGTTGGCCCACGTTAATAGAAAGCTCTTAGTCATCTTAGTAGCCGCTATCACACAGCAGTGAGCATTGCGCATCTATCTATTCAAATTATTGAAAGAAAAAGAATCCTTTTAAAGACCGCTCGTTAAAGAATAATTTAGTTACATTAGGATCATAATTACTTAATTTAAATTGGAATACGTGAAAGTATTCTTAATAGTTGTAAAATTGTTATAAGTATTGATCCATTGCTAAGTACGAAGAAACTGTACAATATGAAGGTGGAATTCTGTATAACGTCTCAGACTTTTGTCCAATTATTGAAAGCAAACTGATGGCTAATTCGTTGCTTTGTATAGTTATTTCTATATAGGTACTTTGAAAACGAAAATATAATACGAGGCAAAAATTGAATGTCGTACAACAGCTCACGCTGGTGTAAGTGTTAACACGATTGGAACGGATTTCCAATAGGCGTGGGCTCGAATCCTACGTGTGACAATTATTTTTCGCTCTTAATCAAGTTTTTATAAATATTACCATATTTTTTTTTGTATAATTTATATTACTTACAATTATTTGATTAGTTAATATTAATTTTGAAGATATATGCTTCATTTTGTAATAATATGTAACAATATTAAAAATGTTCATCATCATCATCATCACAGCCCATATATGTCGCACTGTTGGGCTCGGGCCTCCTTCGTAATGGGAGGGAAATTAACCTACTATACCACGCTGGTCAGACGTGTTGTTATAGGGTTTTGTTTCGAGTTTGCTCTTGTATAGCTGTTATATGCGTTTTATATCCCTTAGTCGTCTCTTACGATCACCCACGGGTCCTACCCGTGTGGGGGGTGTTGAATTGTATTCTTACTCCGTCACCACACGGATAATTTTTAAAAATGTTACTATCCATCAAATAAATTTAGGTGTCAAATGCATACTTGTTGTTTCATGTTCTTGTTTCTACTTTAATTAATTAAAGATGAATATCCTTTTAGATAAATGAAGGAAGTTTGTTTTGTTAATAAATATAATAAATAGTTATTATCATAAATAACTTATCATTAGTCCATATTACATAATTTTCTTACGTTCGATTCCAACGAAAGACAATACTTTGTGCGATCCACAAACTGTTATTCTGAGTGTGGGTGTAATTTGTGCATTAATTACATGTTTGTAAAGTCCCCCGCAATACAATGATTATTACCATAGTATAGAATGGTCTCTTTAAAAAAAGATCTGTGTACTGTTTAATATTTTTTCCTAATACAGATCGGCAAGCCTATATTTTTTTTAAAATACGTTTACTATGAATGCGAGCACAGTCGGGTTGAGAGCCGTCAACGCTCACCCATTGTCCGCGCAAAGTTGTCAAAGCCATCTGCGGCTAACAACTAAAAACATACAAAAAAAAAGCAACAGCACAGCTGGCTTAGTGGTTACGATACATAAATCTACCGTGCCGGTGCCGTGGGTTCGATTTACACATGGGAAAATGTGTGCGATCTACAAATGGAGGTCCTAACTCTAGGTCAATTTGTGTCCGTTTAATTGTATGTTTGTAAACTGACCGCAAAAAAAAACAACACCCTGCAATAAGGTAATAATCCTTGTAGGATCCATTTTCTTAGTGCAGGGCTTTATATTAAAAAAAAAACAAGAAAAAAATATCTTTCACTCTCTCTTTGACAGTAACTGGAAGAAAATATATTGCAATTAAAATTCAGTTTTCTTTGATAAGATCAAAGGCATTATATTTATGACTATATCTATTTTTAGGGTACCGTACCTCAAAAGGAAAAAAACGGAACCCTTATAGAATCACTTTGTTGTCCGTCCGTCGGTCCGTCTGTCCGTCTCTCCGTCTGTTTGTCTGTCAAGACACTTTTTCTCAGGAACGCGTGGAGGTATCAAGCTGAAATTTATATCAAACGCTCATGTCTACTGTCCCTTAAAGCTGTGAAAAAATTAAAGTTCTATCTAAGAATTATCCTGGGTGAGGAGTGATCGCATTACATTCGGCAGGGGAGATTATTAAACTACTTCGGCATCTATGCAATTAAATTTAGAAAAATTTACAGAGTATTAAAATTTTCAAAAATTGAAGGACCAAATTTTATCGTAACAATTTGTTTTCTGGCTATTTAGCTATTCGAAATCATCATTCATCATTCTCCTACTCTTATCCCAATTATTTGGGGTCGATACACTATGTACTCTTATTTCATAGCACATATTGTAAAAGTTATTAGCAATAGTTTTATGACCGGCCGCCTGCCAGACGTCAACCCCCTTCTTTTTTTTTTTTGCGGTGGTCTATGGACGTGGTCGCGCCCCGCCAAATCGGTCCGGGGCGACGAAAGAGGCGGCGTGCAACCCCATAGACCCACCCTGCAAGCAACTCTCTTCGCCGTGCGAGCGGGCCACCGGTACCCGATCTTTGTCTTCGGTGGCTGACGTCAACCACCCTTGGGAATGTAATTATTGACCATACGGTATCAGATGGAGTTGACTCAGATCGTTATGAAGCCCTTAGTCGTCTTTTACGATATTCACGAGCAAAGTAAGGGTTGGTAGTATTCTTAGTCGCTACCACACAGTTTCGTTAGGTATTCGAAATGTTAGTATAACAATGAACAGAATGCTTTGCAATAGTAAGCCTTATCAACCAACGGTAAAATTAATTAATGACATTAATGACATTAGATTTGAAGTTGGGACATTCAAAACATATGGTTTTCCTTGTGCGGTTAGATTCGAATTATTGTATTAATATTATTGTAATATTTAATATTAGTTAGCTTTAATTAATATATTATATGTGAAAAACAAATATAGCAGCATAATATATAGTGCATTATTCCCTACATATATAAAGGGGAAATATTTATAAATTCCTTAATCATCATTATGCTTTGGCATCAAATAGTTGTGTTCGGGTGAGTCCTTTTATAAAACAGTTCCCCTATGGGAATGTGTAAATTTATAATATTTAATTTTGAAACTGTTCAGCTATATCCATACATTCATCCATCAGTTTATCGTTAATATCGAATCCCAACGGGTGGGTTTGGGGTTTGTATTTGTAGGCAGCGGCCTGTCTGTACCCTTGGTATTGCAAAGGTCTATGGGCGGCAGTGACACTTACCATCAGGTGTGCTGCTTGCTCGTTTGCCACAAGTAGCAATAAAAAAAAATTCTTCCAATCTACATTAATTACAATAATATAATATTCAAATATTAATTTACTATAATTAAATTCAAATTACTAAAATTTAGCATTTAATATGCTTGCTTATTTATAAAAACCCGATTACGAGTAAAAAATTATTGTCACAACTGGGATTCGAACTCACACCTATTGGAAATCGGAGCACGATTGAAACGGATTTCCAATAGGTGTTGGTTTGAATCCCACTTGTGACAATAATTTATCGCTCGTAATCGGGTTTTTATACTATAATTAAATATTTCATTATTTCATTCAATTAATGTATAATTGAAATAACGTAATAATTAAACATTAGATAATTGATATAACTAAAATTAATGATAAACTAAAAAAGGGAATGTGTTGAGTAGTATTAATTTAATTACATATTATGCTACATTCATATATCCATCCATCAGCCTATTATCGATATTTTGTAATCTACATTAATTAAATTTTAATATTTAAATATTATCTTATTATAATTAAATATTTCATTCCACATTAATTGCAATAACTTAACAATTCAATAATTAAATATTTATCCATGTGGTGACGGAGTAAGAATACAAATCACCACCCCTTATCATACCCGTGGGTGATCATAAGAGACGGCTAAGGGACGAAATACGCTTATAACATCTATGCAAGAGAAGGAAAACTCGAAACAAAACCCTATACCAACACATCTGACCAGCGCGGTATAGTAGGTTAATTTCCCTCCCATTACGGAGGAGGCCCAAGCCCAATAGTGGGATATATATGGGCTGTAATGATGATGATGAATTAAATATATTAATATTGAATTATTAAGTTATTCTATCCATCAGCCTATCCTTAATATTCTTCCAATCGTGCGTTAATTATAATAATTTAATATTTAAATAATATTTTATTATAATAAAATTTTTCATTCTACGTTAAATGCAATAACTTTATTCTATATTATATATTTCATTATTTAAGTCTTAAATTATTGTAACAATTAAAATAATATAGTTTATGAGTGGCAATGCGTTGGTTAGTATTAATCTAATTACGTATTATGCTACATTCATATATCTATCAATTAGCCTATTATCAATATTTTCCTAATCTACATTAATTAAAATGTAATATTTAAATATTATCTTATTATAATAAATGTTTTCAGCTTACATTAATTGCAATAACTTAACTTAAATATTAAACTATTGTAATAGTTAAAATAAAATAGTTTATGAGTGAGAATGAATTGATTATTATTAATCTAATTATATGTTTTGCTACATTTCTGTGTGCTGTGTGGCAGCGGCTATGAATACTACCAACCCTTACTTTGCTCGTGGATGTAGTAAAAAAACGAGCCTTTAACATCTGATGCCGTTTGGTCAACAATTACATTCCCAAGGATGGTTGACGTCTGGCAGGCGGCCGGTCATAAAACTATTGCCAATAACTATTACAATATGTACTATGAAAGAAGAGTACATATTGTATGAATCCCAAGTAATTGTGATAAGAGTAGAAAAATGAATGATGTTTTGCTACATTCATACACTCATTCACCAGCCTCTTATGAATATACTTCAATCTACATTAATTAAAATAATTTTATCATTATTATCTCAGTATATTATATTATCTCAGGTCTACGCGTGAATGTGAGCAAAACCAAAATAATGGTCTTTGAAAGAGATGAAGCCAGAACAGATGTAAGAGTAACAATAGGTAATGATGCACTAGAGCAAGTGGATGAATTTGTATATCTTGGATGTGGATTTAGCCGAGATGGACGGTACACCACTGATATAGAGCGAAGAGTGAATGCGGGAAATAGAGTGAACGGAGCGTTGGGGCAACTTCTCGGCAGCCACCACCTCAGCCAGAAGGCACGTGTAGCAATACATAACGCAGTGCTTGTCCCAACATTACTGTATGGAAGCGAGAGTTGGGTATGCAGAAAAGAGTATGAAAGTAAAATTAATGCGGTCGAAATGCGATCTCTTCGGAAAATCTGTGGAGTTAGGCTGACCGACCGCATTCGTAACGACGACGTAAGAGAGCGAGTAGGTATGAAAGAGAGTATTGGTGTAAAGATGCGAAAGGGAATGCTCCGATGGTTCGGAAATGTGGAAAGAATGCCGAACGAACGTCTGGTTAAGAAGATATACAATGCGAAAGTGGAAGGATGTAGGTACCGAGGGAGACCGAGACTAACCTACCTAGACCAGATCGGTCAGGTACTGAAGGAAGGTGGAGTCAAGAGTCTCCGAAACCGGCGAGCGTGTATGAAGAGAATTATGAATGTTGAGGAAGCGAGTGAAGTATGCAGAGATAGAGTTCTCTGGCACTCTGTTCTCTCTGCCTAACCTGCAAGGGATATGGCGTGATGATATGTATGTATGTATGTGTATCTCAGTTTATATATAACAAACTGCTGGGTTCGAGCCTCTTCAACAATGAGAAGGAAATTGATCTACCATACCACGGTGGCCGGACGGCTTTTAATTAAAAGTTTTCCTTCTCTCGCAGCATGTTTGCGTTTGTTAGTTGTTTTTTACGAAGTTTTAGTTCGTCACCACACGGATGATACAATAATTTAGTTATTCAATATTAATTAAATTATTGTTATTATTTGAACAGTTGTAACTGTATGTCCGTATAGAGATGAATTGTTTGATATCAAATATTTACCTTATTGTACCTTGCGTAACTACGAGTGCTAAAAAGTATTTGAAATATATATAATTAAAAAAATGGGTGCGTGTATACTTTTATGTACGCGCGTGTCATTAAATAAATAGTTTTTAATTGCATGTAAATATTTAATTACAATAAAATAATAAAAGGACTGGTAAAGAGTAGGATAATTTGTTTTTCATCCGAATTGATTTTATTTCTAGCCTATCATTACAAGTAGGACTTGTAGGGTCCACTGTCTTTGAATTCGCGAGCGGCCACTTCCACCCTATATATATATATATATATATATATATATATATATATATATATATATATATAATAGATTCAGCACATGAAATCTGTCTATCAAAGATGTTTTAATTGAGAAGTTTGTTTTTTTATTATTACCAGAGTTTTGGTTGGTGCAGTATGTTGCGACAAAGATTTTCCGCCTGGATTCAGGTTTGGAGCGGCCACGTCTTCTTACCAAATTGAAGGAGCCTGGGATGTCGATGGTAAGTCAAGAAGTTATATTTTAATCGGCAACCATATTAGTTACGATTTTTAAATATTTTACTCGCTTTACTATTCTGGTAATACTTTACGGATGAAACGATATTTCACTTATGTCACATTATTATTATTATCCTTACTAATATTATAAATGCGAAAGTAACTCTGTCTGTCTGTCTGTTTGTCGCTCTTTCACGCAAAAACTACTGAACCGATCTAAATGAAATTTGGTACACAGATAGTCTAAAGTCTGATAAAGGACATAGGCTACTTTTTAATGCAAAAAAGCGTCGTAATGGGGGATGAAAAGTTGTAAGGAATTATCGTCATTTTTAAAGCCAGAAGCTTGAAACTTATTTTTAGGTTATTGATTATATATAAATAAATATGACATTAACATGTTGTTAAAATCTACCCTTAAGGGGGAAAATAAAAATAGGGGATAAAAAACTTTAGGAAAGTAACGTTTTAGGCGGGCGAAGCCGCGGGCAGAAGCTAGTAGCTATATAAGTATGCAATATTGGTCATGAGGAACCAGGGAAAACATAACTAAAAATGAAGTGTGCGCAGAAGTACTTTAAAAGAACATTAGCTTTGAGTTTTGTTTGAGAATAACTTATAATCTACATGATATAAGATTATAATACTCAGTACTTTTACCATATATGCGCGTGTAGTACTTGATCACTATTTTGCTGCGATGTTATTTTTAAACTGCGATATTTCCTAAGATATTTATTGAAATCAAATAATGTAAAGGGCAATTTTGTTTTAAATTAAATATTTGTGATGAATAACGTATTTATTTGGATAAGGATTGATATTGTTTATAAAAAACATCTTTGAAAATATCGATCAACCTTAAAACATATACATACATATGTTGTCGCGGAATTTTATTTAGAACTTTGAAAAGGGAACAATTATATAGTATATAAATTTTAGCGAAACTTTAACCGTTTACGTAGCGAAAGCTCTTAAAAGGAAAAAAAGGCCAATTTTGAAACATTCTTTATTGGTGCTCTGCTCCTATAAGTCTTAGCGTGATGATATTTAATCTATAGCCTACCTCGATAAATGAGCTATCTAACACTGAAAGAATTTTCAAATCGGACTGGTAGTTCTTGAGATTAGCGCATTCAAACAAACAAACCAACCCCTCGGCTTTATAATATTAGTATAGATTATAACTAACACTTTATTTTAGATTTATTATATTGTATGAGAATTTTACTAAGTGAATGTCGAAATTCTTAGAGCAAATAATTTGTGGCTTGAAGTAAATCCTTCAATTATTATCATGGATATTATTTAGAAAAAATCAAGGGGCAGCTCTGAAACTATTCCTTCGAACTAAACTAACTTCAAATGTAAATCTAAATTAGCGACGCATAAACAGAGATGGCTAAAAATGCAGCAGCGCTATATATATACTTACTATATATACTTGGAGATTTACTGTGTGGTAGCGGCTATGAATACTACCAACCCTTACTTTGCTTGTGGATGTCGTAAAAGACGACTAAGAGCTTTTTTTTTTTTTATTTTTTTTATTTTCCAAACTCTAATTGTTTGGGCATACGGTTCCCCTGACATTATCAGGGACCTTCAATTAGCAGTGTTAAATAAAATTATTATTATGTACAAACTTAAAATTAGATAAGAATAATAAATAACAATACTAACTTAATGTTACTACAAGAAGCAAAAATTTAGGTGAAGACAAGGACTAAGAGCTTTATAACGACCTGGGCCAACTCCACCTGATACCGTATGGTCAACGATTACATTTTCAAGGAGGGTTGATGTCTGGCAGACGGCCGGTCATAAAACTATTGCCAATAACTTTCACAATATGAACTATGAAAGAAGAGCACATATTGTATCGACCTCAAGTAATTGGGATAAGAGTAGGAGAACGATGAATGGTGCTGATATACTTGGAGATAGCAAAAGCTGAGCATATTCCTTCTAAAGAATCTTTAATTTTCTTTATATAATTTCTTGTTTGTAATTTTAGTTTTTTTTTTATCTATGAAAATGATTAA
This sequence comes from Lymantria monacha, assembly GCA_905163515.2. NCBI lineage: Eukaryota > Metazoa > Arthropoda > Insecta > Lepidoptera > Erebidae > Lymantria > Lymantria monacha. Next base: position 4,714,349 of record LR991105.1, on the reverse strand, counting down.
TAGGTTAATGAAAAATTTTGTGAATTGAGTTTTCCAAGATGATGCTCGCACCCACATCTCCCCAACGTGTACCCAATCCGTTTTTTGACCGTTGCATTATGTACCTACTGTTTCGCTCTAGCTCTTGGATTGAGTATATTTATATGATCTCTGTAACAATATTAACCCCTTGGACATTATAATAATTTTGATTTGCCGCAGTTATATGATTAAAAATATACAATATTTTTTTACATAAAACAGACATTGATAAGTTAAATATCTACAGATGTGCTTTACGAAAGTCTGTTTTTATTTAATTTTCATTAAAAGAAGCTGTGAAATTCAGTTACTAGCTACGTAATTGTGAATGTTTATTGATGTTTTCAGTAATAAAATTACTTCATCATCATTCTCCTACTCTATAGTAATAGTTCTATGACTGGCCGCCTGCCAGACGTCAACCCTCCTTGGGAATGTAATTGTTGACTAAACGGCATCACATGGAGTTCGCCCAGGTCGTTATAAAGCTCTTAGTTGTCTTTTACGACATCCACGAGCATAGTAAGGGTTAGTAGTATTCGATGAAGATTAAGATGTACTACCCGTTTTAATTTTACTCTGGCGAGGGTATTTTTACCACATAATGATTAGGAAAGAGAGATAGTCATTTGCTATATTTTTGATTGCTGTTTAGCCAGCGTTTAATCAACATATTTGTAAAAATTGAGACGGAAAGGCTAAGTTATGTTAGGAACAATCAGGAAGATATGAAAGGTGTCTCCTTTCATATCTTCCTGATGATGTGTTCCGGATGTTAATGCTAATTAGATTGGTCGCAAGACGCCATGATCTACCTATCGTACATAGGCCTACGGTCGTTTCGATTTCTTAATACCATTTACTTGCAAATATTTTAAATCATTCGAAGGGGTCGAGTATTAAAATAAATCCTTCGAATAAGCGATAATATCCGAGTCCGGCAACTGGTCAAGTTCCTGAATACTCTGAAGGTTCCCGGTCTCCCAACTCCCAACTTAAAATTGAGAGCTGTCGCGCCAAATTTATACAATGCCCCCAGTTTGCAAGAAAAAACATTGCATTGCAATGTAATCGGGTCAACTAAACTGACCGGTAATTCTCGAGCAGCGACTGTATATTATATTCCTAGGATTCTCCAAATACCATCAAATTACTCCTTCGAAATTCAGGGAGCGTAGTTGCTATTAAAGTCTACTTCGCAATAACCATAAATCTTTGTTTCGTTAGCTCGAGATCAAATTCTTAAGGTAGCGGGAGTAGACTTGAGAGAAAGCTGCTTCTCCCATGGGCAGTTGTATGTGACATGCTTCAGAGTAAGCTTACAGAACAGCCTGGTAATTCTAGCATCCGAAAAGAAAAACAAAAGATATTATTTACAAATAAATGCTGTAATAGGTGTAGTATCATGGGTGGATGTCAAAGAAGCGGTACCAGTGGTGGTCGGCCTAATTTCAATGGAAAAGACAGTGGGTTATGGGGCCGCGCACCACCCTACCGTCGCCTCGGTAGAAATGAGCGCGGTGTATTAAAAACATGGCCTGTTAAGCCTCGTGTCCGTGTAATATATAACAAAATTTCATTTGATTTTCTTGTTTATTGAACCTTCCCTAGACTATATTAAAGACTGTTGTCATCATCATCATGCCCACATACACACACAGCACAGCCCAAATACGTCCACTGTTAGGCTCGGGCCTCCTTCATAATGGGAGGGAAGTTAACCTACTATACCGCGCTGGTCAGACGTGATGGTATAGGGTTTTGTTTCGAGTTTTCCTTCTCTTGCATAGATGTTATATGCTTTTTATATACCTTAGTCGTCTCTTACGATCACCCGTGGGTGAAATAGGGGGTGGTGAATTGTATTCTTACTTCGTCACCACACGGATAAGACTGTTATACTATATAAGTATACAAACATTTATACATATATTTTTTTTAATACATAATATTTTTAACAATAAAATTAATAACTTAAAAAACAAGCAAAAATCGAGATGCGGGCAAATGATAATAATTAATAAAATAATAAAAAAATGCCAAAAAGTAAATAAGAATAAGTAAGGATCCGAACCGAGCGCCGGTTTGCTTGGATTAGACTACTCAATTTTCCAACTGAGCTAAATGTCAATTCTTAGAGACAGCATAAAAATTTGAAAACTTTCATATTTCAATAAAACTATTAAAATAAGATGATACAATGAAAAATTATATTTCTTGTTGCCGAAAAATACTGGAAAACAATATTTTCTATAAATGAAAACTAGCTAGATCGATTAATGGCCCCCGGAACCTTTTGTATGCTAAATTTCAAGAGAATCGTTGGAGCCGTTTCCGAGATTCAGATTACATATATATATATATATATATATATATATATATATATATATATATATATATATATATATACATATATATATATATATATATATATATATATATATATATATATATATATATAAATATATATATATATATATATATATATATATATATATATATACTAGCAGACCCGGCCACGCGTTGCTGTGACTAAGTTAGCTTCAGTAACACCAGGTGGTTATGCTAATAAATTGTAGCTTATATAGAATCGTTTGGAGATAACAGGTAATTGTGACTGTCAAATAATAGACAAATAATTTGCAATAAAAAAATATTGCGACTATAAATTGAGTTGGAAGTTATCCTATCTTTTAAGTTGGATCACACATGCTGTGCAAATTTGATTAAAATCGGTTAAGTACTTTAAGAGTCCATCGCGGACAAATAACGTGACGCGTAATTTATATATATATATACTAGCAGACTCGGCCACGCGTTGCTGTGGTTCAGGTAGCCTCAGTAATACATGGTGGTTATGCTAATAAATTGTAGCTTGTATGAAACGTTTGTATGTTTAACATAGCGCCATCTATTAAACACTTCCTCAACCCAGTCAACAGATGCCGCCATCTGTTAGAATCGCTTGGAGATAACAGATAATTGTGTCTGTCAAATAATAAATAAATAATTTGCAATAAAATAATATTGCGACTATAAATTGAGATGGAAGCTATCCTATCGGTTCAGTACTTTAGGAGTCCATCGCGGACAAACAACGTGACGCGTAATTTATATATATTAAGATAAGGTAAAATATATTTATTGATATATTTTAATGATCTATTACCAGGAAAAGGAGAAGGCATTTGGGATAGATTCGTGCGCAAGCCAGGAACTGTTAAGGATAATACAACTGGCGATGTTGCTTGTGATTCTTACAAGTTGTGGAAGAGAGACATTGAGATGGCTAAAGAGCTTAAACTAGACTTTTACAGGTAACACTTAAATCATCATTATCATCATCTCTGCTCATATATGTCCCACTTTTGGGCTTGAACCTCCTCTATACTGGCAGGGAATTTGACATACCTACTATATCACGCTGATAAGATGTGTTGGTTTAGCGTTTTGTTTCGAGTTTTTCATCTCTTGCACAAATTTTATATACGTTTTTAGTTCCTTACTCATCTCTTAGCTACAATGACCCACGTTTCAGATATGGGGTGGTGAATGGTATTCATACTTCATCACCACACGGAAATATTTAAATACATTGCCAGATACAAAAAAAAAAAGATAATTCGACGTTGAAGAACGTTATAATACAATTATTTATAAATCAAATTTATCATCATCATCTCAGCTCATATACATTCCACTGTTGAGCTCGAGACTCCTCCATAATAGGAGGGCAATTGACCTACTATGTCACGCTGGTCAGACGTGTTGGTATAGGGTTTTGTTACGAGTTTTCATTCTAAAACATAGAACCTCCTACTTTTTGAAGTCGGTTAAAAAGTCATCGTTATTACAGAAATGTATATCTACCCGTTACAGTATCATTTGGACGTAAGACACCTTAGTCCTCCCGTGACCATGATCACTGTAAAGTGTTCGAAACGTCGGAAAATTAAAAATGAAATACAAACGCGATAGAATCCATAAAAGTAATTTTATTCCTTAATGTAGGTATTTGAAAAAAGAAAAGTCATCTTAACCTTAATCCAAAATTTTTATATTTTCTTAGGTTATCCATAGCCTGGACTCGTATATTGCCGGGTGGATTTAATAATAACATCAGCCTAGCAGGTATTGATTACTACAACAATCTAATAGACGGTCTTTTAGCTGAAGGAATAGAGCCTATGGTTACTATATACCATTGGGAGTTGCCACAGACAATTCAGGATCTTGGTAAGTAATTTACTGAATATTTTATAGGAAATAATTACAATTTTGCGAGTGTGTATGAAGAGAATTATGAATGTTGAGGAAACGAGTGAAGTATGCAAGGATAGAGTTCTCTGTCACTCTGTTCTCTCTGCCTACCCTACAAGAGATATGGCGTGATGATATGTATATATATATATATATATAAATAATTACAACAATTATTAAAACTAGCGAAAAGCTGAGCTCTGTGAGGGCTCGCTTTTTCTAACGGGTAATAATTTTCTTGACAGTTTGTTTTTTATTATTATTATTTTTATATAGGATTATTGATATGGCGTTGGCGGTAAATAATTCATACGATCAATTATTTTCAGATATTTTATTATTTCTAAAACATTGGTTACTAGTTATATTAATTTTGTGATGTGATGTAATTGAGTACTGAGTTTAGTTCTGTTGTAGTAATGTTAACTCTTTGGTTGTCTAACAGATGGCGTTAGTAGTACAATAACATTCTATCCAATGTATGAAAAAAAATGTAAATTTTTTTAATGTTATAAAGTTATATGTTTTTTGACAGATAACACATCTATATATGAAGTTAAGTTTCTATGTCAAAGCACAAATCTATAGGCGTGATAACTTTTCAGTAATGTGTACCACGAAAGTGCTCAGATTGTGTAATAGTGTTAGGACTCGATTCGCTCGCTCTGATTAAGTAACAGCATGCTAAGTAATTACTTAACTTCATAATTATTAACAGTAATATATTTTGATTCTTGTCTTTGTTATTATATTAAACAACATGGAGCTAGAACAAGACTTCTTAGTCATCCATCTTGTCTAGTAAAAGAAAAACAAATTTGTCCTGAAGGAGCTAAACGCTCAAAGGATATTCTTTCCTTTATAAATTTCAAAAAATAAATAACGAAATTTAATGATTATTATTTGTAAATTTTCATCATTCTCTTGCTCTTATCCCAACTACTTGGGGTCGACGCAATATGTCCTCTTTTTTCATACAGCCCTATCAGACGTCATCTCTGTAGTCACTTCCTGTTTATACATATCATGCTTCACACAGTCCATCCATCTTTTCTTTGGTCTTCCTTTACCCCTAGAGCCTTTAACGTTCATACCCAAAACTTTCCTCGAAACATTACTTTCATCCCGTCTCATCACACGTCTATACCAGCTCAAACGTTCACTCCTTAACTTACCCGTCACTGGCGCTACTTTCAAACATTCTCTTATACGCTCATTCCTTATCTTATCCATTCTCGTCACGCCGTACATCCATCTCAACATTCGCATCTCCGCTACATGTAATTATTTGTTGATTGTACTAATTGCTAATTAGATTCTAATTTCCCAATTATCATTTATTTATTACGTAATCACAGATCTTACTGTCTTAGGCTAACTAAGCAGTTGGCCACCGAAAACAAAGATCGTGTACCGGTGGCCCGCTCGCACGGCGAAGAGAGGCGCTTTGCAGGGTGGGTCTATGGGGTCGCGCGTCGCCTCTTCCGTCGCCCCGGAGCGATCTGGCGGGGCGTGACCACCTCCATAGTCCACCGCAAAAAAAAAAGTCTAAGAAGTCATTGTACGATAATGATAAATAATGTGTCAATTCTTTTAAAATATTTCAGGTGGTTGGGCAAATCCTAAGATTGTTGACTGGTTTGGCGACTACGCAAGGGTTCTTTACAGTCATTTCGGTAATCGTATCAAGACTTGGTTAACTATTAATGAACCGATAGCTGTTTGCGATGTACCATGTAATATGGGTATTTTTGCACCTGGAATTATACATAATCAAGGATTTTATTTATGCAACAGGCACTTATTGTTAGCTCATGCACGAGCGTATAGAATATATGAGGCAGAATTCAAGCTTAAGTATCATGGTAAGTTGTCGATTTAATTTTATCCAATAACAGTAAAATAGTACATTACTACATGAGATGATGACAAAGAGGCATTGATGGACGAACGTATAAATGTGGGCCGAGGTGTAGCCGAGGTACATATACGTAAGTTCATCAATTCCTACTTGTGGCCAAGGCGTGTATAGTGTTTTTCTTAAATAATGCGTGGAAATTAAAACTAAGTAGAACTGTATACATGACGAACAACGAACAACATTTTTCACGTGCTAAAGGGTTAATTTGTTTTTTTTTTTTCATTATCAAACAGGCTTCTTTTTCAAGCCAGTTTGAAATTTAAATAAAGCTCTGTTAGGTTGCCTATTTGGCTACCATCTTTAGAAGTAACAAATCGTTACATTTTTAAAATATACGATAGATATGAATTTACATATATATTTATTTGACCGTTAAAACACGACAGATATGGATTTTCATACATTTTTGCCGGCCGCTGCTCGCGTGTATTTGGTCAGTACAGCTATGTCGATTTATCTCGAAGAAGGTTGTCAAAATAATGCTCAAATTTCCAAGCATATTTGAGAAAATACATTAACTTGCATTTTCTAAAACACCAATGTTTAATCATATCACTAATATTTGATTCTTTACTATAAATCACCAATGCTCTTTATATTGTGATTATTTTTATATTTAAAAAGACAAAACTCTACCCTAAGGGAACAATACTTTTATGATGACTTTACAAACATATAATTAAAGCAATCAAATTATACCCAAACTCATCATCATCACAGCCTATAAATGTCCCACTGTTAGGCTCGGGCCTCTTCCTTAATGGGAGGGAAATTAACCTACTATACCGCGCTGGTCAGACATGTTGTTATAGGGTTTTGTTTCGAGTTTTCCTTCTCTCGCATATCTTTAAAGATTCGGGAGCATTACCGCCGAATTGCTCCCCGGCTGGTCGGCGTGGCGTCCGCCCTATCACGGCTCATGCCGAACGTGGGCGCACCCAGCTTCGAGGACCGACGGCTGTATGCGGGGGTGATCCGCTCAATAGCCATGTACGGTGCACCCGTATGGGCGAAGTCTCTGATTGTCCAACTCAGGGCTTTCCTGTGGATATACCACAGAGAGCCATGGCGGTCAGAGCCATTCACAGGTATCGCACGGTGTCGACCGAGGCGGCATGCCTATTGGCCGGAACACCCCCGTGGGATCTAGAGGCGGAGATGCTCTCCGACCTCTACCGGCGGGTTACCTTAGTGCGCGACGAGGGTGGCTTCCCATCGCTTAGCGAGATAGCCACCTGGGGCGAGAACGCCCGCCGAGACGTCATCGCCCGTTAGGTTACGCGGCTGGAGAGGCCTAGACACGCCGTACTGACGGAGTGGATGAAGCGGCGGCACGGAGTCCTCTCTTTCCGGCTGGTACAGGTGTTGTCGGGGCACGGCTGCTTCGGCAAATACCTGCACATGGTCGTAAGGAAAGAGTTGATTCCGTCCTGCCACCAGTGCGGCAGGGGCGAGGACACGGCGCAGCATACGCTGGAGGTCTGCGTGACCTGGGCCCAGCAGCGCTGTGACCTACTAATCGGTCTCTCGCTGTCATCGATGCCGACCTGACGCTACCGGCTGTCGCGAAAGCGATGGTCGACAGCATCAGGAACTGGGACGCGGTCGCCGCCTTCTGCGAGGCGATATCTCAAAGAAGGAGGCGGCGGAACTAGCCCGGGAGGAGTCCCTCCATGCGGGCTCGGGCCGCTGCCGGCGCCTCGGGTAGCATAGGCGTGACGACGGCGTGAGGCGCAGGTCGCGCCTGATGCCGCCCTAGCCGAGGCCTCGGGTGATCGGATCGGGGAATAGTCCGGTCACCCGACGTGAGGCCACCGCGTGAGGACGACGAAATCTGTCGAGGCGTCGACGAGGGGAACTCGCGAGGGTAAACCGCAGGGCGGGCCACGGGGCCACTGAAGTCAAAGATCGGGTACCGGTGGCCCGCTCGCACGGCGAAGAGAGGAGTTGCACGGTGGGTCTATGGAGTCAGGCGCCGCCTCTTCCGTCACCCCGGACCGATTTGGCGAGGCGAGACGCATCCATAGTCCACCGTGGGCAAAAAAAAAAAGATCTTTAAAGCTATAAATTTTAATATTTCATGAAACTAAGAATACAAATTTCAATTTATAGTTGTATTATTACATCATTTTGTATCTATCGTTCGTTGTGTTACATACTTTTGTATCCATCTGATATATTGGCAAAAAAAAGAGGCTACACCATCAGGCCGGGCGGGACACCAAAGACAAAGATCGGGTACCGGACCCGCTCGCACGGCGAAGAGAGGAGTCCTTGCACGGTGGGTCTATGGGGTTGCCGCGTCGTCTCTTCCGTCGCCCAGGACCGATTTGGCGGGGCGCAACCACATCCATAGCCTACCGCAAGAAAAAAAGAACGAAAGGCCTCAACATCAGGCCACAAGTACTCAAATCATATTATTTTTATGTCTTTGCAGGTAGATTGTCAATTGTGAATATGTTAATGTGGTTCCAACCTACGGAAGAAGATAAAAATGAATTAAATGAAATAATTGAATTAGTTCATCATTATTCTGTAAGTATCTTAAAAAACATTTGTGTTCTCTGTTGTATTTATTTATTTAAAAGATTTTATTTATGTACTTGCAAATCTACCAAATTCCTATTTTTTTTTATTACTTATGGTGGAAAACGAGCAGGCAGCACACCTGATGGTAAGTGTCACTGCCGCCCATGGATCTATGCAATACCAAGTGTATAGCTAGGCCGCTGCCTACCAATAAAAACCCCGGAACTCACCCCAGTTGGGCTTCCGGCTCCCTCGCTCACCGAACGAAGCGCAATAGCACATTGCCATTACTTAGACGTCGATCTTCTGCGAGAGTGTGGTACTATCCCTGACGGATCGGTCTGCGGCTGTAGAAAGAGAACTTTCAACAGCGTGCTCCTACCGCTATGATTAGTTTTTAATTAGTTTACTTATTAATTAGTCTATTTTCGCACGCACATTGAAAAAAAGTTGACGCATGTCATTTCAGTATTATAATAAGACAATATTAGCTATTACAATCTCACTGAAAATCCATGTGAAATAATTTACTTTCATGGCATTATTTTAACCTCATGATGTTGGACTAAAAATCCTTGGGGTCGTTCAAATATTTGAAATTAAAGCTGATAACACATTTACTGCATGGAATAATATATACAAATCGGGAAAACTAACTAAACTGTGAACAATAATTATAAAATTTCATCAGCAGTAAATATGTGTTAAAGAAACATGGCAAACAATTAAAGAAAATGGATAAAATGTTTGCCGTGTGGTGACGGAGTAAGAATACAATTCGCCACCTATGTTGCCCGTGGGTTGCTCTCCCAAGATCTTGCTCTAGGATGAAATGACATTACCATTATCGGTCTTTAGCTTAGTCATTTGGCTCTGCCCTATAGAAAAATCAAGTGCAAAAACGTTGAAGTCTCGATTTCGCTCTATCGCCTCTTCAATACGCTATCGAATGTCGCGTCGCATAGATTAAGAGATTTGTTTGTTAAGCCGCCTAAGTTTGGGCCAATCGGCCGAAGACCGCACCATTATTTCCTTTCTCCTCCTCATGAGCTTGAGAGTCTAGTCAGAAAGTTTCATGGTTCTAATTGCACAACGGGCTTTGAAGAATTTTGACCCAACAGCGTGGATATTCATATTGTTTATATCGTTCGAGAATTCCTACTCTTTCAGGTATTGCAAGCGATTATGTAATTCAAGCTGAAAGCTATCGGGGTTCTGGAATGTTAATATAAAAATAAAGAAGTGCTATTATTCATAATGTTCTAATGTTCAAATTAATGAAATTTAGCATTTAATATGCTTGATTATTTATAAAAACCCGATTACGAGGAAAAAATGATGTCACGAGTGGGATCCCACTTGTGACGTCATTTTTCGCTCGTAATTGGTGTTTTATAAATGTTCTAATGTATGTCACAAGTAGAATTCGAACCCACGCCTATTGGGAATCTACCCTAATCGTGCTTCCTAATTAACTTCCCAATAGGCGGGGGTTCGAATCCTACATCTGACATCATTTTTCGTATCGTAATCGGGTTTTTTTAAATAATGAAGCATATTAAATGCTAAATTTCAGTCATTTGAATGTTCTAATGTAATAAAATTTTATAAATCTTTAAGTTCATGAGATGATAAAGAGAATACTTCCAGGCTGGCAGATATTCACATCCAATCTATACCAAAGAGGGTGGATGGCCTCAACCTGTTGAAAAAGAAATTTTGCAAATTAGTTTAGCAATGGGTTACAGTGAATCCCTGTTACCTCCTTTTACTGAAGAAGAAAAGAAGTATATTAGTGGTGAGTATAATAATATTTTCTCATGTTTACGCTAATATTAGACAGACTCATATAGTTTTTTGACTGTCTATAGTCTAGTTATACGGCTAATGTGACCAGACGTTCCGTTTTGAACGGAACTGTCCCTTTTTATAATAACGAGCCCCGGTGGCCCCGTAATGAACTCTGGGATGCCAAATTGTCCCGTTTTCAGCAACCGCGCAAAGATTGGATTTGAGTGAAATTAAAAAAAAACGTGCCAAGAGTTTTATTCTTACTTAAAATCTTCACCAGCTATATTAAAGCAATTTTTTTCCTTTGATAAATATGGTAACTAATAATTTCGCGTATATTTTTCAATTCATAACTTATTTAACTAAATGATTTCTAATGTTTACGCGAGTGTTACATTTGAGAATAAAACTACTTTTACGTATTCTATCCTGAATTGTTTGTGGCAACTCCCAATAGTATATAGTAACCATAGGCTCTATTCCTTCAGCTAAAAGCCCGTCTATTAGATTTCTGTAGTAATTAATGCCTGCTTGGCTGATGTTATTATTAAACCCTGCAATATACTAGTCCAGGCTATGGATAACCTAAGAAAATATAATAATTTTGTATTAGGGTTTAGATGACTTGTATTTTCAAATACCTACATTAAGGAATAAAACTACTTTTACGGATTCTATCGTGTTTGTATTTAATTTTTAATTTTCCGACGTTTCGTTTTCACTTTAGAGTAATTATGGTAACGGGAGGACTAAGGCGTCTTACGTCCAAATGATACTGTAGCGGGTAGATATACATTTCTGTAATAACGATGACTTTTAGACGTAAAACACCTTGCTCCTCCCGTGAACATGATCACTGCAAAATGTTCGAAACGTCGGGAAATTAAAAATCAAATATAAATGCGATAGAATCCGTATATCTTCTTAACCAGGCGTTCGTTTGGCATTCTTTCCACATGTCCGAACCATCGGAGCATTCCCTTTCGCATCTTTACACCAATACTCTCTTTCATACCAACTCGCTCTCTTACGTCGTCGTTACGAATGCGGTCGGTCAGCCGAAGATATACAATGCGAAAGTGGAAGGATGTAGGTACCGAGGGAGACCGAGACTAACCTACCTAGACCAGATCGGTCATGTACTGAAGGAAGGTGGAGTCAAGAGTCTCCGAAACCGGCGTGCGTGTATGAAGAGAATTATGAATGTTGAGGAAGCGAGTGAAGTATGCAGAGATAGAGTTCTCTGGCACTCTGTTCTCTCTGCCTACCCTGCAAGGGATATGGCGTGATGATATGTATGTATGTATGTATAGAATCCGTAAAAGTAGTTTTATTTTCATATTAGTTAACTAACTTTTTCTGAATACCTTTAAAAAGTGTTTTTAATTGACTACTCCACTAAAATGTTCCGTTTTGAGTCAAAGTATAAATGGTCACATTAGTTATACCCCATGCATCCACGAGCAAAATAAGGGTTGGTAGTATTCGTAGCCGCTACCACACAGCTATTAATACTTTCAATAGAGCTAACAGTTATCATTTACCATTATAAAAGGGGCAAGCTGTTTGGTCTATCTAAATTATTTTATAACAAGTTTTTTTTATGCTGCGAGTTACTAAATACTAATATTATCAATCCTTAATTTACTCGTGGGTGTCGTAAAAGATGACTAAGAGCGTTGGATTGACTTGAGCTAATTCCATCTAATAGCGTCTGGTGAATTTTTTTTTTGCTTATAGTGGCAAACGAGTAAGCAGTACACCTGATGGTAGGTGTTACTGCTGCCCATGAACCTTTGCAATATCAAGGGTTTAAGCTAGGCCGTTGCCTACCAATGCAAACCCCAAACTCTGGGTGAGTTTGGGCTTTGCATTGGTTAGGCTTCCGGTTCTCTCACTCACCGAGCGAAGCACAGCAGCATATTGCCACTGCTTGGATGTCGATTTTCTGCAAGAGTGTGGGACCCCGGACAGACTGGCCCGCAGTTGTTGACAGAAAACAGTGTCGTACTACTAATTATATTTCCTAGGAGGGTTAGAGTCAGGCCAGCGGCCGGTCATAAAACTAAAGGCAATATGTTTTCCGTGTGGTGACGGAGTAAGAATACTATTCACCACCCCATATCTTGTACCCGTGGATCGTACGAGACGACTAAGGGATATAAAACGCATATAACATCTATGGGAGAGATGGAAAATTCGAAACAAAACCCTATACCAACACATCTGACCAGCGCGGTATAGTAGGTTAATTTCCCTCCCATTACGGAGGAGGCCCGAGCCCAACAGTGTGACATTTATGGGCTGTGATAATGATGATGATATGTACGATGGAAATGAAGTACATATTACGTCAACCCCAAGTAATTGGGATAAGAGGAGGACAGAGCAGGATATTATTAATGTTTTTTTATTCTATAAATGCTCGTAATTGTTATGCAGGCACATATGACTTCTATGCAGTGAACTACTATACCAGTCGAACTGTCTGCAAGGCAAAGGAAGGTGACAAGCTTGAACCATGGCCTTTTGGCGATATTCCTCATCTCAAAATTCTTTTACGAGCACATCCTAATTGGCCCCCTGCAGCCTGTGAATGGCTTAAGGTAAAAATTAATTCACACTAAGCTATAATTGCAGTGCTATTTATAAATACCATTATGGTTGTAACTCTGATATATAAAGATTCTTCCAAAGCTTCTGCCCGCGGCTTCACCCGCGTAAAAGGTTACTATCCTAAAATTTTTCATCCCCTATTTCTATTTTACTTAAGTGTAATTTTTTTACAAAATTTTAATGTCATATTTATTTATATCTAATCAATAGCCTAAAAATAAGTTTCAAGCTTCTAGCTTTAAAAATGACAATACTTCTTTACAACTTTTCATCCCCCTTTACAACCCTTTTTTGCATAAAAAAATAGCCTATGTCCTTTGTCAGGCTCTAGATCACCTGTGTACCAAATTTCATTTAGATCGGTTCAGTAGTTTTGGCGTGAAAGAGCGACAGACAGACAGAGAGACAGATATACTTTCGCATTTATAATATCAGTAAGGATTTGCACATATGATTGAAACAGTAAGTTGTACTATTTCGATGCAGGCATACGATAAGATCGGGTGATCGGACCGGGGAATTGTCCGGTCACCCGACGTGAGGCCACCGCGTGAGGACGACACCTCGACGGCGAAAGCTGTCGGGACGTCGACAGGAGAGGAGCCCGAGAGGGCATACCGCCGAGCGGGCCACCGATGACAAAGATCGGGTACCAGTGGCCCGCTCGCACGGCGAAGAAGAGGTGTTTGCAGGTGGGTTAATGGGGTTGCGCGTCGCCTCTTCCGTCACCCCGGACCGATTAGGCGTGGTGCGACGTCCATAGCCCACCTCAAATAAAAAAGGCATATGATAAGATCCGTGTAGTGATGGAGTAAGAATACAATTTACCATCCCCTATCTTACCCGTGGGTGATCGTACGAGACGACTATGGGATATAAAATTCATATAACATCTATGCAAGAGAAGGAAAACGCGACACGTCTGACCAGCGTGGTATAGTACCTAGATCAATTTCTCTCCCTTTACGGAAGAGCTCGATCGAGATGATGATGCGATAAGATAAGCAGATTAGATACCATAAAATGCTATATGAGGACTTTAGAAAGTAAGAAGTGGCTATCATCACTCATTACTTTTGCGGTCATTGTGTTCGTGAAATCTAGCTGTGTGGTAGCGGCTACGAATACTATCAACCCTTACTTTGCTCGTGGATGTCGTAAAAGACCACCAAGAGCCTTATAACGACCTGGACTGGCTCCAGCTGATGCTGTTTGGTCAACAATTACATTCCCAAGGATAGTTGACGTCTGGCAGGCGGCCGGTCATAAAACTATTGCCAGTATTTTATACAATATGTAGTAGGAGAATGTGAGTAGGAGAATGATAATGTGAAAGAAACACTCGAGAGTGACTTCATCAAGCTGATGAAGCTGATTACGCCTGTGAAATGACTTAATAAAATGACATGAAACACTTTTGTAAATTTTTAGATAAATCCAGAAGGTATACGTCAGGAACTCGCTTGGTTGAAGAAAGAGTATGGCGACCTGGAATACCTTATCACGGAGAACGGCATGCCTTCGCGTGGTGGTTTAGATGATCAAGACCGTATAAAGTTTATAAATGCTCACCTGGAACAGGTAAAATTTAAATTTCTTACTATTTGTGATCACGATATTATTAAAAGAAAATATTTTTTATTATTATTATTTAAATATCCTCGATGGAGCTAAATAGTCGCATAGTCGTTGGGAGAGACATATCGTTGTCGACCATCATCTCGAAGACGCATGACAACGACAGATGCTGGTCGTCCTTTTGTGAGGCCATCGTGTAAAAGAAGGAGACCGCGGAGCGGGAACGCGAGCCGCTTGTGACCACTCCGCCGCCGGCGTCCGGGGAGGAGGACGCGCCGTATATGCGCACCTCCTCCCACCGTCTTGAGGGACGATAGGACGTGGCCAAGCGTTGGGGTGCCAGGGATCGAATGTCAGTAAACGATCTCTCTGGCACTCCATAAAAACGTGGAAGGGGCCGTTGTGATTTTATAGGGTATTCAGGTCGGGCTTTAGCTGGCCGATGAGTCCCACACTCCCTCCTGTCTGTCACCGACTGGAAATAGCGCGTAAATGCGTTTCCACAGAGATAACAAAAAAAAGGAGTAGTTCACAAATTTTTAGGGGTTTATGCTCAAGAAAAAATCTCTAAAGTAAAAGAAATAAAAGTTCATAGAAAATCTCGAAACGAAACAGCACTTTTAGTATTCAAAGAGTTGTATATATTTTTGTTATTATTGCTGTATTTGGACTTCCATTGCTGTCTTTACTAGTTATAGGTTTATATAGACTTATAGTTAAAAATAACTGATCTTATACGTAACAATAGTCTGTCTAATCTAAGAAGTGCACTTTGACAGCTGTCTGAGTAAGTTGTCTAGGTATGTGAACCAAATAATCGCAATCGAAAATATCCGATTTTACTGAGAAATCGATATTGATTCTTTATAATTCGTGAATTGGAAGTTGTCAAGCACTACTGTATAGAACGTGATGACGTGACATTGGTAGGTCGTCAATAACAATTACTATTTACCATGTTAATTTTATTTTAAATTAGTTTTACGAGTTTCAACATTAGATTATTGTACAAGAAAGTCACCCGCAATGTTAATTATGTAAATAACTTAATAGTTGTTTAAAATTTCAGATTTAGTGTTTACAATCATGTGTATACGTTTGACCAAGGTTATTGTGTATTAAAAAATGCAAAACGTCAAAATGCACTTCTTAGATTAGATGAACTATAAATCAGTTGTATCTTCGGTTAATCTATGAAAAGCATTACGATTCACCTGATGGTAAGTGTAACTGCCGCCCATAGACCTTTGCAATACCAAGGTCTATGGGCGGCAGCTAGGCCGCTGCTTACCAATAAAATCCCCAAACCCACCCAGTTGGGCTTACGGCTCTCTCGCTCACCGAACGAAGCGCATTGCCATTATTCAGACGTCGATTTTCTGCAAGAGTGTGGAGTATTATTATTGTTTCTACAGCACTGACTATATATTATAGATTATTTCATCATCATTCTCCTACTCTTATCGCAATTACTTGGGGTCGATACATTATGTAGGTAGAGTACCTACATAATGTATCGACCCCAAGTAATTAAAGTAATTAAATCTTTCGGTTAAGGTATTATACCTACATATTGTAAAAGTTATTGGTAATAGTTTTATGACCGGCCGCCTGCCAGACATCAACCCTCCTTAGGAATGTAATTGTTGACCAAACGACATCAGATGGTGTTAGCCCAGGTCAGTCATAAGGCTCTTAGTCGTCTTCTACAACATCCACGAGCAAAGTAAGGGTTGGTAGTATTCGTAGCCGCTACCACACAGCTTATTTAGATTATTTCATAAACTACAGAAACTATTCAAGACCACAGATGTTTTAGGATGACCCTCACTAATTTTAAAGCTTTAATAAAATTACTAACAACCTTCATGTAAAAAACTATCAAATTGCTTGCTGCTGTTAATCCTGAGAAATACCGCTGACATTTTAATAGTGGTAGGACCACGCTGTTGATAGTTTTCTGTCTACAGCCGCGGGCCGGTCCGTCCGGGATAGTACCACACTCTTGCAGAAGATCATCGTCTGAGTAATGGCTTCGTTCGGTGAGCGAGAGAGCCGGAAGCCCAACTGGGTGTGTTTGGGGATTTTATTGGTAAGCAGCGGCCTAGCTATACCCTAGGTATTGCAAAGGTCTATGGGTGGCAGTTACACTTACCATCAGGTGAATCGAAATGCTTTTCATAGATTTACCGAAGATACAACTGAACTTGCTACGTTGTTAGTATAAGATCAGTTATTTTTAACTATAAGTCCATATAAATCTATAACTAGTAAAGACAGCAATGGAAGTCCAAATACATCAATAATAACAAAAATATATACAACTCTTTCAACGAAGTTTAAGAAGAGCTGTTTCATTATGGTTGGCAGCGGCTTGGCTGTGCCCTTGATATTGCTGAGCCTATGTGCAACAGCATCACTTACCATCAGGTGTGCTGCTTGTACGTTTACCGTCATAGGTAATAAAAAATGTAATAATCAAACTACAGTAGGTACTTTTATTTAATTTTAGGTACTGCTGGCTATAAATGAAGATAAAGTAAATGTAACACATTATACCGTGTGGTCACTTATGGATAACTTCGAATGGTCGGATGGATACAGGTAAAATTTTGAATTGAATATTTTTATCATCATCATTATCATCATCATCACCGCCTATAAATGTCCCACTGTTGGGCTCGGGCCTTCTCCGTAATGGGAGGAAAATTAATCTACCATACCACGCTGGTCAGACGTGTTGGTATAGGGTTTTTTTTCCGAGTTTTCCTTCTCTAAATATATAGATGATGCATAGATGTTATATGCGTTTTAT
This sequence comes from Lymantria monacha, assembly GCA_905163515.2. Classification (NCBI taxonomy): domain Eukaryota; kingdom Metazoa; phylum Arthropoda; class Insecta; order Lepidoptera; family Erebidae; genus Lymantria; species Lymantria monacha. Next base: position 4,696,818 of record LR991105.1, on the reverse strand, counting down.
ATCCCTTAGTCGTCTCGTACGATCACTCACAGGTAAGATATGGGGTGGTGAATAGTATTCTTACTCCGTCACCACACGGATATAGTATTTTTACATTGGCCTATCATCATCACCCTGCTTATGGTCAATTACTTGTTTTAAATGAAATATGTACTCATCTTCAAATGTATACAGGTTGTCGATTTCACTAGTAAAATCCTTGGGGTGTATCAGACCATGATGAACTATCCAAATCAGTAAAAAAAAATACCCAACTTTTGATTAAATTGCTCTATTGATAAGCGGTCAATGCACTTGTACTAAAAAGTTCGATGTAGGCATTTAATCATGCGTGTGACATTGAACTAGTTATAATATGTAGGCAAATACTGCCGTTCTGGCTGCTCTCGCCACCGCACAGCTAGTCAAAACGTACCCACAAGGCAATATACATAAGCTGGCAAACTTACTATTTTGATAAGAAACAAATCATTTTATCTCAAGATTGGGTAGAGTTAAGAATCTGCAACTAATTTTAATGTTTTTATGACGTTATTCCTACACCTAGTTTAAGTTATTCTAGTAATAAAATCGGTACCCTGTACATAGCAAATGGCAGTATTATGACTGACCGCCTACTTGACGTCAATTTACCTTCAGAAAGTAATTTTTGCCCGACAGCATCAATCGACGTTGGCATAGACCTATCATCATTATCTCGCGTATCTATATATATATATATATCCCACTGCTGGGCTCGAGCTCTAGACCAGGAGGGAAATTAACCTTTTTTTTTTTTTTTTTTTTTGTTGACGCTGGGAAACGCTTTTGCGCGCTAACCCCTGCCCGCCGATGTCAAGACGGGAGGGAGTGTGGGACTCGCCGGCCAGCTAGTCCAACCGGAATACCCACTAAAACCACAGCGGCCCCCTTCCGCGCTTTTACGGGGCGCCGGAGAGATCGTCTACTGACATTCGATCCCCGACGCCCCAACGCTTGGCCTTCTGGCCACGCCCTGTCGATCCTCAAGGCGGTGGGAGGAGATGCGCATAACGGCGCCTCCTTCTCCCCGGACGCCGGCGACGGAGCGAGTCAGCGGACGCATGCGCCTCACGTTCCCGCTCCGCAGCCTCCTTCTTCTCCATGACGGCCTCGCAATACGAGGCCATCGACGTCCAGCACCTGTCGCTGTCGAGCATCTTGGAGATGATGGTCGACAGCGACAGGTCTCTTCCAACGACCGCCGACAGGACGTGGCGTTGGGGCCCCCAGGCGGGGCAAACCTCCAGAGTGTGACGCGCATCATCCACTGGCGCGCCACACTCGTGACATCCAGGGGCCCCTTCTCTTCCAATTTTATGCAGGTACTTACCGAAGACCCCGTGTCCGGTAAGCACCTGCACCATCCTGAAGCTAAGGCTGCCGTGCCTTCTTCTGATCCAGCGGTGGAGATGTGGCGCGACCGCCTCCACAGTCCCCCGCCCTGCTACAGGGGACTCCAGATCCTCTCTCCACCGCCGGATGACTCCTCTTCGGGCCACTTCCAAATCTCTGCCCAGTCTCCTCGCGGAGACTTGCTCGCCGCCGGCCCGCGCCACAACGCGCAGCCGGTAGGCCTCTGCCAAGGCCTTAGCTATAAGTGGCCAAGGCGGGTCCCCCGCCAGCAATGTCGCTGCAGTCCACGACACCGTACGGTAGCCCCTAATAGCCCTCACCGCCATGACCCTCTGCGGACGTCGCAGGAGGGCCCTATTGCGGGCAGTGAGGGACTCCGACCAAATAGGGGCGCCATACAGCGCCATGGACCGCACGACTCCGGTGTACAATCGCCGGCAGGACGACCCTGGACCTCCAGTGTTCGGCAGAAGCCTACTTAGCGCCGCGGCCGATTTGACAAGCCGCGGGACGAGCTGGGCAAAGTGTGGCCCGAAATTCCATTTTGAATCAAGGTGCAGACCCAGATATTTCATCTGGGCCCGCACTGGCACGGCAACCCCAGACACACTGATGTGTGCTCCTCGGGGGGGACCTCGACCTGGACCATGAAATAGGAGGGCCTCGGTTTTCTCCGCCGAGACCCTCAGGCCCAACATGCCAATCCGGCCCACGACGAGCGCGACTCCTTCCTGTGCCAATCGGGCAGCCCCCAGGAAGTCGGGCCTCCTCGCCGTGACGAGGGTATCATCCGCGTAGCAGATGACCCCCATCCCGGAAAGAAGCCGACCCCGCAGGAGCCAGTCGAATCCGACGTTCCACAGAACCGGACCGAGGACCGATCCCTGCGGAACGCCGCACTCCACCCGATGGCGATGTATGCGCCCGTCGCCCCCCTCCCAGAGCACATGCCTTCCCTCGAGGTACGCCTCCAACAGCCTCCGGAGATACGGGGGCACTCCATGAAAGCGGAGCGCCTCCTTCAGCGTCTCATGTGGGAGACTAAAGGAAGGAAGGCGTTCTTGATGTCGAGCGAGACTGCCAGAAGTACTTCCTTATGGGCCACCGCTTCGGTGACCAGGGACTTCAGGGCAGCCAATGCGTCAATTGTCGACCGGCCACCCCTGAACCCATATTGACTTTCTGACAGTCCCGGCCCAACCTCGTCGAGGTGCTGGACGAGACGGTCCGCGAGCACCTTCTCGAACAGTTTGGCCGTCTCGTCCAGCAGCACCAGTGGCCTGTATGCGGAAGGGGAGTCGATTGGGCGACCCTCCTTCCGCAGCAAACACAATCTTCCACACCTCCATTGCTCCGAAAACTGCCCGGACCTCAAACATGCATTGAGCAGCTCCCGGAGTTCACCCCCGAGGTACTCAGCGGCGACGCCGAGCACGAGTCCCGGGACACCGTCTGGACCAGGCGCCTTCCTTTTTCCACGAAGTCGGGAGAGGGCCACTTCCATCTCCCGGTCGGTGATGAGTGGGGCTGAGATCTCCACCTCCACCACCGACCGAGGAGCCATACTGGGGGGAGCATGTCCCATGGAACGCGGGAACAGCTCCCCCATAAGCCCCGACAGAAGATCCGAGTCCATGGATTCAATGATGGGGACGCCACAGGTGCGGAGTTTATTCCGCGCTCGTTGATATGGGCGCCCCCATGGATCCCCGTCGAGGCCCGCAAGCAGCTCCTCCCGAGCCCTCTCCTTCGCCTGGCTGATGGCCAGCTGCAGGGTCTTCTTCCTTGTTTTATATTCATCACGCAGCTGGCCCTCATGGACTTCGTCCCGATTGACTCTTTGACGGCATCGGACGTAGGCACGCCGCGCCCGGTTGGAGGCCACCCGAAGATTCGCAATTTCGGGTGACCACCAATACACTTGACGACGCAGCGGCCTCCGCCGAGCCCTCGGCATCGCCGCATCACACACTGCCTCGAGGGCACTTCTCATTTGGCCCGCGAGCCCCTCCACATCTGTAGGTAGCCATCCTGTCCTACCCCAGCGCTGCACTATGGCAGACTCCCGAACCATCTCCAAGTCAAGTTGACCAATAGCCCATTTTGGGAGTCCGCCTCTTCCACGCCGGGGTTCTCGTGGTCCCGGGGGGGCGGAGATCTCGAAGCGCACGTATCGATGATCTGAGAGAGTCTCCACCCCTTCTACCACTCTCCAGTCTCTCACCTCGCGGGCGAGAGCGGGGCTGGCGAACGAAAGGTCCACCACGGACCCGCCCCGATGTCGCACGCAAATGTGGACCGTCCCTCTGTTGAGGAGGGACAGACCGGAGAGTAGGGACCACTGCTCAACGGCCGCGCCCTTAACGTTCGTGGTGGGGTTCCCCCACTCGCGGGACTTCGCATTAAAGTCGCCGAGGACAATAATTCGCCTCGGCGACTGGCAGCGAACCGCGGCACCGACGGAGTCCAAGAACAACTCAAACTCCGCCAGCCCGCGGTTGGGAGAGAAATAAACGCCGAGGAGAGCGAAGTCTCGCCACCCCACCACTGCATAACTGTTGCCCCTCTCGAGAGTAGAGAGGGGAGGGCCGACACATCCTCTGGACAGAACAGCTACGTCTCCTCTAAGGTCCCCCACCCAACTAGGTGAGTGAGGGACGAAATAGGGCTCGCAGGCCACTGCCAAATCTATTTGCCACTCCGCCATGGACTGCAGTAGCAGGTCCTGAGCCCCGGCGCAGTGGTTCAAATTCGCCTGGAGGAAGCCTACTTTGTCTCCCATTAAGTCGACATTTCAGCTTCCTCCTGGCCTCTGCGGCTATTCGACGATGTAGTGGCCCGAGGTCCGAGGGCCACTTTACCTTTCTTGGAGGGGGCTTTGCAGAGACGCCCCCCCATTGTGTGCTCCGCTGGTCGTCCAGCGGCAGCACACACGGCACAGCGTGGCGTGGCCACACATGCGACTGATTTGTGTCCACCACTACCACATCTGAAACAAAGTCCAGAGCGGTCAATGGCGGACGGGCACAGCGCGGCCGTATGTCCCAGCTCCAGGCACCGGAAACATCTCAGTGGGAGATTCTCCAGCACCTGGATGCCTGCAGAGCTCCAGCCGACCAGAAGCCTTCCTGTGTCGGCGAGCATTTTTGCTGCGGCGACGGGACAACGAACCTTAGTCATACCCATACCACGGGGTCCACGCTGGATCGGTCCGACTTGGACTTCCGCAGCATCACATCCGCACGTGCGGGCCACTGCGGCGCGCACCTTTTCTTCGGTGGCGGAGTCATCCATCCCAGTAACCCTGATGTCTGCCCGTTTGACCGGGCGGACGACATCCGCAACATCACTAAGGGCGGTGCGCAGGCTTGCTGCCAATTGGTCGGCGACCTCCGTCGACTGGGACTTGGGCAGCTGTAATACGCGAGCCCCAGTCACGGAGCGCCTCACCTTAAGGCCCTCCTGTATCCCCATTTCCTGCAGGTTGACCGCCTGCTCAGCCCGGAGCATGGCGTCTGCATACGTTACGCCCATTTTTTCCGCCTCCGGCTGCAGTTTTAAAATTACAGCCGGTGCCCGTGGTTCAGCAAGTGCCGACTTCTGCTTCTTTTGCACCGAAGCAGGTAGAGTAGGGGCCGCGGAGGCCATATCAACTGTTGTGGGTGGCGCAGAAGGGGGAGTCTTCTTTTTCTTCCCTTTCTTCAATACTGTGGCCCAGCTATCCGCATTTGCAGTCTGGGCCAGTGGGGCTACTACACCCGACGGACCGGGAACCGGCTCCACGGGGGCCGGAACAGAAGCGCGGGCAGCGACTGTGGTCCCTCCGGACGTCGAAGTTCCCTTTTTCTTATCCGCAGCCAATGGCGGACGCACAGTTTTAGCGGGGAGAAGGCGGTCCTCAATTCCCGCAAATCGGGCCGCCATCATCTCTCCGAGGGACTTAGTTAGGGAGGACTTCAAGTCCTCCATCGCGTCCACCTCTAATGGGGAGACAGGTTTCACCAGCCTTGGGGACCTCAATTCCTCGAATTGCTTCCGGTGAGATTTAATTTCAGACTTTAGATCCTCGTTTTCCCTCCTGAGTCGGGTGATGTCCTTACGCAAGGTGCTCAGATCATCCGTCTCGGTACGCGTGACGAGAGTCTCAATACACCTCATGAGTGTGTCCGCACCATCACAGAGAATTTTCATGTGTGTACCTTTCAGATGTCCAGACTTCCTCACTGTCTGCCTGATTTGAGAGACTACACTCAGTCCCAAACCTCTGATGTCCGTCATCCGCATTGTGGCCATGCCCTTACCATCAAAGTCAGCAGCCGTCATTGAGACTGAACTGCTCGCGTCAGAGAAATCATCTCCGTCGTCACCATCCTCAGCCCGCTGTTCACTGCGAGCTAATTTTCTTTGCGCCCGAGTAAGGCCAACAGCGTGCCCTTTGGCCTTCGCCTTGCCCCTCTGAGCCGTGCTGATTTTTCGTTTGGGTCCTAGGTCAACCTCAGTACTCGACCTTAAAAAGTATTGCGAGCTGGGATCGCCAGCAACACGTTTACCACTTCGAGGAGAGGCATCATTTCCATCCAGAGGTTGCGTGGGCAGGGGCAGAGGTGCCCCAGCCCGCTCCTCAACACTCATCTCGACGAGATACAATTATATTTACAATATTCAACACTACCTAAACTATTTATATACAACAGAGTTATATATACAAAATATACAATAACAACCAGATAAGAAATAATATAGACAAAGTAATATTAAAAACAAAACAAAATCCAAAATACAATATGTATACTATCCACAAAGGCACCAATACCCTCAACACGTCAATTATGCGCAGAAAAACATGTCGCGTCACATGAACAAAACATGTTACGACATGAAAGCGTCCATATCACTCACATACAATTCATGCCGTCACTTCACGCATTGACGACAGCACACGACACGCGGGAGCGCCACGACACGCTGTAGCACGACAATTGTGACACGACACGTACCGGCACTGCGTAGCGCACGTCCGATCGACACGGCGGACCGAACACGACTCGAGGGAAATTAACCTACTAAACCACGCTGGTCAGACGTGTTGGTATAGGTCTTTATTTGCTTCTCTTGTATAGATGTTATATGCATATTTTACCCCGTAGTCGTCTTTTACGATCACCCACGGGTAAGAAAAAGGGTGGTGAATTATATTCTTACTCCGTCATCACACGGATAATGTAATACGTTATTATAGTAAGAATATTTTATTTTTCAGCGCCAAGTTTGGTCTGTATGAAGTTGATTTTGAGGATCCAAACCGTAAACGCACTCCTCGTGCATCAGCCAAGTATTACACTAACGTTATAAAACATCGTTCATTGGACTTCAAGAATGAGAAATCGAAGGAGGAACTTTAAATGTTTAACTTTTAAGTTGTGTTGTGTGAATCCTATGCAGTTTTTGTAACGAAATTTTTATTTAAAAGTATTCCATAATTTTTTCTTCATATTGGCAGTACTGTAAGCATTGCAGTAACATAATAAAAATAAAGTAGTTTAAAAAAAAAGTAATCTAAAGTGTTTTGGGTTAATTAAAAGTAACTGTATCTAAAAATCTTCTTATTAGTTTTATATTTTTTTTTGTAATAAAGTATTTACGCATTTTGTTTTATTTTTATTGTTTTTTTTTTATCACGATTTTGATTTTGTTCTGCCAGATTCACACAACAATTGCAAAATACATGTCTAAACAGTTTAAAATATTGAAGTTGAATTTATCTAATTTGAATTATGATAATACATTGTTTTTTGATTGTTCGTATCTGAGCTTGTCGTTTTATTATGTTTAGCCCCTCTTCCAATCAACTAAAATAAATCCTACTAATATTATAAATATGAATTTGTCTAAATATTTGGATGTTTATTACTCAATTATGAGTAAATTGTTGAACAGATTTGGATAAAAATTGCTACATATATAGACCATTTTCTGGATTTACACATAAGATACTTTTTATTCCAATAATGTGTTCCATTGGGATATCATCATCATTATCCTGCTTTTATCCTAGTTACTTTGGGTCGACGCATCACGTACTCGTACATATTGAAAAAGTTATTGGCAAGTCAACCCTCCTTGGGAATGTAATTATTGACGTATAAGCACTTAATCGTCTTTTACAAAATACGCAAGTAAAGTAAGGGTTGGTAATATTCGTAGCCAACATCATAAAGCAAGTGTTCCATTGGGATAATTATTCAATATTGGAAGCTACTTCTTACTCAATCGAAGCCGCGGATAGAAACAAGCAAAATCATAATTGAAGAATTAAATAAATCCAACTAAATTAATAATATTCCATTCATCAAGCGACGCTAATTGTACAAATACTTATAATTATGTACATATCACTTACTGGGATATTAACCACACCTTTCCATTATGAAACTGTTTAAAATAATATCAAACTATTCTGCTGTGTAATGGTATTAAGAACACAGCCTTTGCCAAAAGAGTCGTTAAATAATGTCTCAGAGAGCAATGCGAGACTCTTGCTACTTGCTGCAAGATTAAGATATAATAAAGATAAGATAGCCTTTTGCTTCTATTCCATCAATAAACTTATCGATGTCTATTGTTATCTAAAGATCTCCGCACAGGAATGGTATTTAAAACAGCCCTGTGCTATATGCATTTAACAGTTCTGTATTCTTGTTAAAAACTTAAAGTTTTGGAATAATGTGTAAAAATTTTCAATGCACATGGGTTCAAATCGTGTTTGTGGTCATCTACTTTTGGGTTCACAGATGAATTTTATAGAATACAGTTGTAATAAAACTATTTATTTCGGATTCTATCGCGTTTGTATTTGATTTTTAATTTTCTGACGTTTCAAACAGTGATCGTGGTCAGGGGAGGACCATGATCACTGTAAAGTCCTATGTGAAGTTCGAACAATTTACAATGATCATGGTCGTGATCATTGTAAATTGTTCGAACGAGATAGAACCCGTAAAAGTAGTTTTATTTCAAATGTGTAATACTCGTATAAACATCAGAAACCTTTATAGAAGACAGTCTTAATATATTATCTGTTTCATGTGTGTGTCCAAAAATTTTATTCTATCTGTACCGTTTACACCACTTTGATTACATATTGGAATATGTTCTCTGTAATATAGTAGGCCATATCGCCATAATGTTTCTTCAACCAAACGAGTATATTACGTAAGCCTTTGTCTGAAAATTATTTAATACATTTCTTTGGACTAGGTATTTTTTTTAAATAACAACATCTTGCACTGGGGAAGTAATCCTTGTATGAGAGTCGTTTTTTATTTTTTGATGATACTGATGATCAAACATCGATTGGGATGTAAAAATTATTGTGATATTATGGATTAAGCTAACTACTACTGAGATTTTCAATAGAAATCGAAAAGTTCCCAGATAGATTACTTTAACCTGTTTTATAGCAGTCGATTACTTAAGATCAAAAATTTTCAGCCTCTTATACAGATTGGAAAATTCGTAGTCATGTTATTTTCAAGTATAGTCATTTCTTTTGTGAAAATCAGTTCTCTCAAAAAAGTGTCTGCTCAAAGATCATAATCAATCCCGGTAATAATCTGCACCACAGTCGGTAGTAAGAGTTGGATTATTTCAAAATACTGCAACAGATGTAGAAATCAATTTAAATGCAACACATTTTACGCCTACCAATTGAATTTTTTGGAGTTTACTCCTTAAGAATCGATTTTCATATAAGGCGCCCGGTGTGAGAAAAAATTGAGGAGTAAAATCTAGTGATCAAATGACCTCGTTACGTTTTTGGTGCGCAACCTATTCTGCGCACCTTTCACTTTCTGACGTGAGATAATACTTCACTGAACAGTTTTAATAAATGTAAATAAAAATATATATATTATTTTTAGTCAAATGAGCTTTTTTTGCGCCTGCTTTGATAATCGTACTTAAGGAGTAAACTCCAGTCGTGCGTCGCAGCTGACACACACACTTTTTTTACTTTCTCAATGGAGTCGTAAAAAACTGCACTTATTACGGGAAGAATTATTCAGTATTATCCTGGAATTTTTATGACATAAACTACCACTACTACCATTTGCAGCATTTATAGAGTTTTTCACTCCTTAAGGTAGGTTATGTCCAATAGTGGATGTTAAAAGTTTAGTGGAGGCATAGGCGAATGGATGGACTCCAAGATTCCAAACCTAATCCAATTTAGTTAATTGGCAAGTTACTATGTACCAAAGTTCAAGAATAAATAATATTAAAGACAGACAGCAGTTTGGACGGACTCCCAATAAGTGCGGGTTCAAACCCCGATTGTGACATCATTTTTCGTTTCGTAATCGGGTTTTTAGAAATAATTATCTAAGTATATTAAATGATAAATTTCAGTAATTTGAATAACAAGGTTGTGTCATCGTTTAATACAATTCTAACTGTAAAGTTTGAAGTATTAAGCCTATATAATGTGTAAACATTGTCCGGTAGATGGCACACGTCACCTTAAAGACGTAAATATGATACGAAGCGAGATTTGAATGTCCTACAATAGTTCACGGTGGTGTAAGTGGCAGCACGATTGGGCCAGACTCCCAATAGTTGCGGGTTCGAACCTCGCTTGTGACATAATTTTTCGTTTCGTAATCGGGTTTTTAGAAATAATTAAGCATATTAAATGCTAAATTTCAGTAATTTGAAGAGCAATATTGCTTCGACTTCAAGTAATTAGAACTAGAGCAGGAGGAAGATGAGTGATTTTTATGATGATAATTTGAGATAAATAATCTTAAAATAAACCGGTCCACTGAATTCTACCACAACATAAAACTACCACCACCTACCGCCTATCATAACAATATAAAAATTGAAAACACCTTATATCTCATATAAATTCTGCTAAATTTTACAGGCACGTATGATTTTTAAGCGTTTAACTACTACACGAGCCAGACTGTCCACAAAGCGAAGGAAGGAGAGGTTCTTAATCCATGGCCATTCGGCAACGCTCCAAATGTTGAAGCTGCTCTAGGAACATTTCCTAAGTGGCTCACTACATCCTGTGATACGAAGGTTAAATGAGATAATACACTTCCTATATTGACAATTAAATTTACTAGTTTGTAGTACCATTTTAAATTCATCACCATACAGACCATATGGTGACAATTTTAAAATAATTAAAAATAAAAAATATATTAAAATAAAACATTATGAACAAACGTCTGGCCTAAATGAGATATGAGACCAAATAATCTTTCAATTTGGAAAAGGTCTAGAAGTATAATAATATATAACACATATAAGTATATGTGTTACACTTCTAGATCTTATCCAAATTGAAGGGTTATCAAAAATACAAAGAAAATATTACAGGATAGTGGGTTTTCTTCTATCAACCCTTACTGCTGGTAGTTTGACAGATTATGATCGAGGCGATAACAATTGAGCAACCGCTATAAAAAAGATTTAAGAATTTTGAAAAACTGTACACAATGATCTGTCACGTATAAAAGATTAAATACTATCACTCTAAGACAATCGATTGCTATTTAATTGTCTTTGAAAAACAACGCAAACGTATTAAACTAAATAAATGTTTTAAATAATTTGCAGATAAATTCAAAAGGCTTTCACTTAATAAAGAAAAGTCTTGTTCTTCGACTTCGCTTTTAAAAATTGCTTCTTCTTCTACTTCTTACTTCTACTTACTACTTCGCCTGCATAAAAAGCAACTTGCCCAAAGTTTAACTGTTATTGGGCTAAATAGTATCTTATGTGTTAATACAAGAAATGCTCTATCTATTTGCTCATTTTCATCTAAATCTGTTTAACAATTTACGCGCGTGAATGAGTAACAATTAACCAAACGTCTTCACAAACTTTCCTATTTATAATATTTTAAATTATGTTGAAATTTTAACAGTACTTAAGCTATACAATTACATATTTAAATTAACAATTATCGTTTTATATAATTATCATTAAATTTTATTTTTACATTTAATATTTTAATTAATATGTACAATTAAAGCTAAGTTTTAAATTAAAATATTTACAGAAAAATAGAAGAAAATATAATAAGGAATAAAAAATAAATAAATAAAAGGAGAAACAAAAGGCGCAATCAGTCATCGAAAAATTCCTCCGCATCACTGTCCACTGGTAATGTGCCCAGAAGGCTAGCAGCATTGCCACGTTGAATGGCAATGCTAACCTTTTGTGCAAAATATAGGCCAGCCCTCTGATCACGTGAAGCAGCGATTAATTTTTTTGCGATCTCTTTAAATAAAATGCGCGCATTTATAATATTAGCAATATATTAGATACGAAGAGTGAATGCGGGAAATAGAGTGAACGGAGCGTTGGGGCAACTTCTCGGCAGCCACCACCTCAGCCAGAAGGCACGTGTAGCAATACATAACGCAGTGCTTGTCCCAACATTACTGTATGGAAGCGAGAGTTGGGTATGCAGAAAAGAGTATGATAGTAAAATTAATGCGGTCGAAATGCGATCTCTGCGGAAAATCTGTGGAGTTAGGCTGACCGACCGCATTCGTAACGACGACGTAAGAGAGCGAGTAGGTATGAAAGAGAGTATTGGTGTAAAGATGCGAAAGGGAATGCTCCGATGGTTCGGACATGTAGAAAGAATGCCGAACGAACGCCTGGTTAAGAAGATATACAATGCGAAAGTGGAAGGATGTAGGTACCGAGGGAGACCGAGACTAACCTACCTAGACCAGATCGGTCATGTACTGAAGGAAGGTGGAGTCAAGAGTCTCCGAAACCGGCGAGCGTGTATGAAGAGAATTATGAATGTTGAGGAAGCGAGTGAAGTATGCAGAGATAGAGTTCTCTGGCACTCTGTTCTCTCTGCCTACCCTGCAAGGGATATGGCGTGATGATATGTATGTATGTATGTAATAGATAAGAACATATTGTTAATTTGTTATAGTAAAATTTTTAGTATACGTAATATAATATATATTCTCTTCTGCAAATTTAACAACTGTGCATGCCAATAACTTTTACGGATATCAAATATTGTCACAACTGCTTGCATGTTTTATTTTATTGTCAACAGCTACTTGTATTTACTTATATAATGAAGGAACGATTCCAAGAATAAAATGTGTTCATTAAGTCATCTTGATTAAAAACTGTGTACTATATATATATATATATATATATATGTATATATACATACTAGCTTTTGCCCGCGACTTCGTCCACGCAGAAGTCATCTCTGACAGAGTTAAATAGAAAAAACAATGCAAGGTGTTGAAGGTTTGTCGCTAGGACGATAACCAACAGCGTCAGAAACTGGGATGCGGTCGCCGCCTTCTGCGAGTTAGTTGTCTAACGGAATTAGGCAATAGGGTGGGTCCGAGAAAAAAAATTCTAGGTTGACACACTCTACCGTCGATGCTTTGAGCGGCGCAAGCGCAAGTACCTGTATTGAGGTTCACTGCATGAGGGCTTCGACTCGAGACGATACCCGTTTGCGGTGGCCCGCCCGCATAACGTAGATGTACGTGTACGGCGCGCGTGTGTCTATATACCATAGCCGGTTACTAAAGAAAAAGGTGGTTCAAAGTTTGACTGTTTTGTTTCACCAGCAGAGTTGCGACCTCGTTAGATTTGATTTATTATTTATTTTTTTAGTGAACATTTTTGAAGCTAAACTTAACCTGTATCTTAAACCATTAAGCAAGAACCTATTGTCGTCTACTATGTGTATCGTGTGAGCTCTCACACTGGCACTGGTCGCCACAACTGCACTGGTGCGGTGTTGATGGAGAGGGAGAGAGAAACACGTGTATATTTATTTTTACACCGAAGAATATTTGTACGAAATTTGAAAAGAATCGATAAAGAAATTTTCTCCCCATATACACTTTACCGCTTTGTTACACCCCCTTAGGGGCGGAATTAATAAAATCCTTTCATATTGAATCTCTATGTCATATATAAAAACGTGCTTCAAAATTTAATGTTTCTAGCTTTAATAGTTTCGGCTTGGCGGTAATGAGTCGGTCAACCCGTTTCACAGGCCTAATTTACACAACCAGAGGGTGAAAATTGACAAATTTCCGAAAAGAATCAATAAAGATTTTTTTCTCTCCATACAAACTTCTTTGCCACTCTGCTCTACCCCTTTTTTTTTTTTTTTTTTTTTTTTTTTGCGGTGGGCCATGGACGTCGCACCCCGCCAAGTCGGTCCGGGGTGACGGAAGAGGCGGCGCGAAACCCCATTGGCCCACCCTGCAAGCACCTCTTCTTCGCCGTGCAAGCGGGCCACCGGTACCCGATTTATGTCTTCGGTGGCCCGCTCGGCGGTATGCTCTCTTGGGCTCCTCTCATGTCGACGCCCCGACAGCTTTCGCCGTCGAGGCGTCGTCCTCACGCGGTGGCCTCACGTCGGGTGACCGGACAATTCCCCGGTCCGATCACCCTGCTCTACCCCCTTAGGGGTATAATTTCGTAAAATCCTTTCTTTGTAAATCTCTACGTCATATAAAGAAACCACTGTCAACATTTCAAGTTGCCAGCTTCAATAATATCGGCTTGGCGCTAATGATTTAATTAGTCGTCCAACCCGCTTTGCAGATCTAATTTATACCCCCAGAGGGTGAAAATCAACAAATGCTGAAACACTTGTTTATTTATTTTTACTGATAATTTGTACGTAATTTGAAAAGAATCGATAAAGAATTTTTCTCCGAACATTTTTTAAATTGATATAACTTTTTTATTTATAAACCAATTGACATAAAATAAAGCCTAAATGTTAACTGAAGCTTACCATAATATATTAGTGAAAACCGCGTCTAAATCGGATAAGCCGTTTCTGAGATTAGCGCGCACAAACGCACAGACAAACAGATAAACAGACAAAAATTTTAAGAATCATTGTTTTGGGTTCTATTAGTGTTAATAAAGGTTCCAGTAATCGCAGCGTGGTGTCTAATAAAAAAAAGTTTTCACTTCTCATACAATTTTTGATACCTACTACATTTCACCCACTTTGGGATTGAATTTCATAAAATTTCCTTTCTTAGTTGGTCACGATGTCTTAATAAAAGCAGCTGTCAATTTTTTAAACCTATTTTACGGATGTAAACTGTTTAGAGCGCTCGCGTGTTGAAAAAAAATTTTTTTTTCATCCGAATCGGCTTTTTTTTGGGATAAGAGTAGGAGAATGATGATGGGAGTGTAAAATAAGTATAAAGAAGCTAGTTGATTGACTCATTAACACTGAGCCGAAATTACTGATGTCAGTAACAAAATTTAGGCAGTAGTTTTTGTTATAATTACGTCAAAACAAAATTCTAAGAAAGGATTTTATGAAATTCCCTCCCAAAAATATTTCACTCAACTGCCGATATCTGTGAAACTACTGGTCGCCCAGCAAGCGGACAGGGGGTTTCGTTTTCTCCAGAAAATTTCCGATAAAAAAGTCTGTCATGGTTGGTTGGAAAAAAATTTTTCTACCTGAAACGTTAACGTGAAAAAAGAGCAAAAAAATGCTATTTTCCCTTTTTTTGGTTAACCGACTGTATTTTCGACAATATTAGGAGAAATGCGTAGGTTAGAAGAAAATTTTACTGTCTAATGTACCCCAAAGGCCCCCCTAAATCAGTAGATCGATCGGTTCTGCGGTTTCCCTGGACCGACCCCCTGTCCGCTCGCTGGGCGACCAGTAGTTTCACAGATATCGGCAGTTGTGTGAAAAGGATCCTCTTGCATTCAAAATTCGATATCTCGAAGACAAATGGTCGTATCTGAGTCTTGCAAATTGAAGCTGAATAAACAGGCTATACGACCTATGCATTAGTCTAGGTCGAAAAAAATTTTCTATGTCCGTAGAGCGAAAAAAAAATGTAAAAAATTTAGAAAATCTTTTCTTTGTGCTTTATTCAAGAATCGCATGATTACCGGTGCTCTAAAAAATTTTTAACCAAAAAATTCGCAAACTAGAGTCTTCAATCCGATTACGAAATGAAAAATTGATGTCGCAAGCGGGATTCGAACCCGCGCCTATTGGGATTCCGGCCCAATCGTGCTGCCACTACACTACTCAATTTTTCATTTCGTAATCGGATTTTATAAATTAAGCATATTAAATGCTAAAATTTCAGTTTAAATAACAAGGTTGTGTCATCGTTTAATACAATTCTAACTGTAAAGTTTGAAGTATTAAGCCTATAACATTGTGTAAACATTGTCGGGTAGATAGCACACCGTCACCTTAAGACGTAAATACAATACGAGATGAAAATTTGCATGTCCTACAATTGGTCGCGGTAGTGTAGTGGCAGCACGATTGGGCCGGAATCCCAATAGGCGCGGGTTCGAATCCCGCTTGCGACATCAATTTTTCATTTCGTAATCGGATTTTATAAATTAAGCATATTAAATGCTAAAATTTCAGTTTAAATAACAAGGTTGTGTCATCGTTTAATACAATTCTAACTGTAAAGTTTGAAGTATTAAGCCTATAACATTGTGTAAACATTGTCGGGTAGATAGCACACCGTCACCTTAAGACGTAAATACAATACGAGATGAAAATTTGCATGTCCTACAATTGGTCGCGGTAGTGTAGTGGCAGCACGATTGGGCCGGAATCCCAATAGGCGCGGGTTCGAATCCCGCTTGCGACATCAATTTTTCATTTCGTAATCGGATTTTATAAATTAAGCATATTAAATGCTAAAATTTCAGTTTAAATAACAAGGTTGTGTCATCGTTTAATACAATTCTAACTGTAAAGTTTGAAGTATTAAGCCTATAACATTGTGTAAACATTGTCGGGTAGATAGCACACCGTCACCTTAAGACGTAAATACAATACGAGATGAAAATTTGCATGTCCTACAATTGGTCGCGGTAGTGTAGTGGCAGCACGATTGGGCCGGAATCCCAATAGGCGCGGGTTCGAATCCCGCTTGCGACATCAATTTTTCATTTCGTAATCGGATTTTATAAATTAAGCATATTAAATGCTAAAATTTCAGTTTAAATAACAAGGTTGTGTCATCGTTTAATACAATTCTAACTGTAAAGTTTGAAGTATTAAGCCTATAACATTGTGTAAACATTGTCGGGTAGATAGCACACCGTCACCTTAAGACGTAAATACAATACGAGATGAAAATTTGCATGTCCTACAATTGGTCGCGGTAGTGTAGTGGCAGCACGATTGGGCCGGAATCCCAATAGGCGCGGGTTCGAATCCCGCTTGCGACATCAATTTTTCATTTCGTAATCGGATTTTATAAATTAAGCATATTAAATGCTAAAATTTCAGTTTAAATAGAGTCTTCAAGCTTGAAAAGCTATGTTTTTTATTTTCTGTAAGACCATTTTTCATTGAAATACAGCCTGTTGAAAATTGCCAAAAAAATTCGAAAATTTTTTTGTTCCTTTAATTTTTGCGAGAAGTGTAAATTAAAACGAGTTGTACTCGCGCATGAAGGGTTCTGTAGAACTAAAATCACCATTATTAGTATCGAGCAAGAAACGGTAAAAAAATCAAGTTTGTTGTATATATATTTAAGGGGGGGCCTTAAATATATATTTTATTTTTAGTATTTTTTGTTTTAGCGGCAATAGAAATACATCATCTGTGAAATTTTCAACTGTCTAGCTAATTAGCAATAGCGTATAACGAGGTAGCGACAGAATTTGAACATCATTTTACTAAAGCTTATGTTCTAATAACAAATTCTTCAACATCATCTACGAATAAGAATAGATATATATATATATATATATATATATATATATATATATATATATATATATATATATAAGAAGAAGATAGATATAAGAAGATACAGTAATGATATTACTGCATATTCTACAGACGATACCCCTTTGTTAAAAATTAAAAGACTTATAATTAACAGCTGTTGGGAGAAACGCAGACAGACACGCAGCGCCTAGTACAATTTAATAGCAATACACACATATATATACCTGCTCGTTAACTTGTATAGGCACTCTCCTTCTACAATATATAATTTCATAGTGCAATGTCATTGTTAATTAAGTTAAAATAAATAATTTTCTATAGTTTAAACAGTCTTAATCTTTTCTTATTTCTTCAGGTTATGGGCCTCTACCTGTCTGTTTAGTGTAGTACAGTGAAAATTTAAAGTAAATTAGTTGATTTTGATCAGAAATACATATAACCTAAAAATTGTTCACGCGGTCGCCGAAGTTTTTTCATATTTCAGCTATAATTTCTTGATAAAATGTCATCAAACGGATCTTTGATACAAATTGAAAAACTTACTGGCCGAGATAATTGGACAAGCTGGAGTTTTGCAGTGCAAGCATACCTGGAACTTGATGATCTATGGGAATGTGTCAAAGGAACAAATACTGATCCACAGAAAGAAAAAAAGGCAAAATCAAAACTAATATTATTAGTCGATCCAATAAATTTTATACATATACAGGATGCGACGACGTCAAAACAGATTTGGAAAAATTTATCAAAAGCATTTCAAGACTCTGGTCTACTGAGAAAAGTTGGTTTATTGCGAGACTTGATTAACACTAATTTAGAAATAAGCACCAGTGTAGAAGATTATGTCAACAAAATCATGAGCTCAGCTCATAAGCTCAGAAATATTGGATTCAGTGTTGATGATGAATGGCTCGGGACCTTGATGCTAGCAGGTTTACCCGATGAATATAAACCAATGATAATGGGTATAGAAAGCTCAGGAGTAAAAATAAGTGCAGATCTGATTAAAACAAAACTTTTGCAAGAACTAAAAGCTACACCAAGTAATTCAGCTCTGTACACAAGTAATAAAAATACTCAAGCTAAGTTCAAAAACACTCAGCATCAGCCAAAGTCAAAAGGTCCAAGATGTTTCAATTGTAACAAATATGGACACCTTGGTAAAAATTGTTGGTTTCTGAAAAATAAATCACAGAGTAAAGAAAATAAAGGTTTTGTGGCAGCTTTCTCGGCCATGCAGCTGAATGATTGTATAAACTGGTATGTAGATTCAGGTGCTTCGATGCATATGACAATGCATAAAGATTTATTAGAAAATGAAACAATACCACCAATATCTACAATCAAAATTGCAGACAATAAAATTTTATATGTCGAAAGCTGTGGTGATGTGATACTGCACATACCTAATAAAGATGGCAGCAGCAGTGAAATATTAGTAAAGAATGTTTTATATGTGCCAAAGTTGTCTACAAATCTATTATCAGTTAGTAAAATAATAAAATCTGGTTGTACAGTGGAATTTGATAAAACTGGCTGCTCAGTATATAATTCAAATAATCAAAAAGTAGCCACAGCAAATCTAATAAATGATACATATAGACTGAACATAAATTACAGTAAAATATTCGCCATGTCAGCAAAAGCAGAGTCAATTACACATCTATGGCATCAACGTTTGGGCCATCTAAATTATAATGATGTTCACAAGTTACCTAACTGCACAACTGGTGTACAACTATCATCACAGAAAGAAAAGTATGTATGTATAAGCTGCCTAGAGGGTAAGCAAACAAGGCAATCATTTCCAAGCAATGGCTCCAGGGCAAACGGGTTGCTAGAGCTAGTCCACACTGCTGTATGTGGCCCGATACAAGTTGCTTCGATTGGCGGTGCCAGGTACTTTACAACTTTTATTGATGATTTCTCAAGAAAAGTCTATGTATACATAATTAAAAGCAAAACGGAAGTATTTGAAAAATTTATTGAATACAAAAACCGAGTAGAAAATGAGTTAAATAAAAAGATTAAAATTTTACGCAGCGATAATGGATTGGAGTATACTAATAAAAACTTTGCTAATTATTTAAGGAAAAATGGAATATTACATCAGACTTCCAATCCATACACGCCACAACAGAATGGTCTGAGCGAGAGAATGAACCGAACATTGATTGAACGAGCAAAATGCATGATGCTTAATGCTGATTTATCAAAGAATTATTGGGCTGAAGCTGTAACAACTGCTGCATATATAATCAACCGCTCGCCCACACATGCTTTATCAGATATTACACCTCATGAAGTATGGACTGGACAAAAGCCAGACTTGAGCAATATCAGAATATTTGGTTGTCCTACTATGGTGCACATACCCAAAGAAAAGCGCCAAAAATTAGATGTGAAATCTCGTCAGCTAATCTTTGTTGGGTACAGTGAATGCACAAAAGGCTACCGTTTTATAGACCCGAAAACTAACAAAGCAGTGATCAGTCGGGATGTGCATTTTCTGGAAGAAAACATTAAAACTAAAATAGTAGAATCAACTTCTTTTTCAGCACCTGAAACAAAAATAAATAATATTAATCAAGAAGTACACGAAATACAACAATTAAAGAAAAAAAATAATAATGAAGAGAATAATAATAAAAAACAAAAATTAACAGGAATATACTTACCATTGAATGAACTAATTACACAAGATGATGAAAATACAAATGAGGAAGAGCAGTCTTCTTCAAATAATCTGAGTAATAGTATTACAGATACTTCAAGTAATACAGATTATGAAGATCCACTAGATGATACATACTTACCAAGTCAGAGTGTTGACATCTCGCCTGCAAATAAAACAGTTATTAAAACCCGTCAGCAAAGAAAGTTGCAAACAAATAATGAAAGTTCATCTTTATACATGTGCATGAATGGTGAGTCTACATTAAGCCTTCTTAACAATGATCCCCAGAGCTTGGAAGAAGCTCTTCAAAGTAATGAATCCGAAGAATGTAAACAGGCAATGAAACAGGAGTATGAGTCCTTCATTCACAATAATACTTGGTCTTTAGTAGATTTACCTGGTGGGAAGAAGGCTATCCCATGCAAATGGGTTTTCAAACGAAAATTTGATCATACTGGAGAAATCACTCGTTATAAGGCTAGACTTGTAATTAAGGGTTACAAGCAGAAAAAAGGAATAGATTACAATGAGATATACGCACCTGTTGTACGATACACGTCGATTAGATATCTCATAGGTATAACTGCAAAATACAATCTAGAAATTCATCAAATGGATGCCATTACAGCATTTCTGCAAGGGGATGTTGATGAAGATATTTACATGTCTCAACCACCCACTTTTGATCGAGGAGAGAAAGTATGCCATTTATATAAAGCTATATATGGTCTTAAGCAAGCCAGTAGGCAGTGGAACAAAAAGCTGAACTCCGTCTTGTTAGAAATTGGCATGAAACGATCAAAACTTGATCCTTGCATTTATTTTCGTATATTGAGCAAAAATGATATTTTATTTATTTCTGTATACGTCGATGATCTACTTTTATTTTATAATCGTTCTGAAACTGGCGAAGAAACAAAAAAAAAACTCAAAGATAACTTTAGTATGAAAGACATGGGAAAAGCAAAACAATGTATTGGATTCAGAATAGAACGTGAAGATCAAAATAAAATATCACTGAATCAATCAATATATATTAAAAAGATACTTATTCGTTTTGGTATGGACAATTGCAAGCCAGTCTCGACTCCATGTGATCCAAACATTCAATTAAAGAGAGCCGAAAGTGAGGAACAAATATTGAGAAACGTACCTTATCAAGAAGCTATTGGGTGCTTATTATATTTGTCACAAGGGACAAGACCTGACATAACATATATTGTAAATTCATTAAGTCGGTACAATGGGCAACCCACTGCAGAGCATTGGACTACACTAAAGAGAGTCTTAAGATATTTAAAAGCCACCATTGATTATAAATTGACATATGATGGAAACTCAGAAGGCAACATTACAGGCTATTGTGATGCTGATTGGGCCAGTCATTCTGAAGACCGTAGATCCTGCACTGGATACGTTTTTATCCTTCAGGGTGCTGCAATGAGTTGGTGCTCAAAAAAGCAACTAACTATAGCCCTGTCAAGTACGGAGGCTGAATAAATGTCCCTGGCCACTGCCGTGCAAGAAGCGATTTGGCTGAAACAATTAGATGAAGATTTTTGGCCTGAATCATCAGCTATCCCTATTGTTGTTTACTGTGATAATCAAAGTGCCATTCGCATTTCAGGAAATGAAAGTTATCATCAACGCAGCAAACACATCGACGTTCGCTATCACTTTATTAGAGAGAGGATTGCTGCCAAACAAGTCCTAGTAAAATACCAAAGGAGTCAAGACATGACTGCGGACATTTTGACCAAAGGACTGCATAGACCAAAACATGAAGCTTTCAGCAGAGCGATGGGTCTGCGTTCAGGAGAGAATGTTGGGAGAAACGCAGACAGACACGCAGCGCCTAGTACAATTTAATAGCAATACACACATATATATACCTGCTCGTTAACTTGTATAGGCACTCTCCTTCTACAATATATAATTTCATAGTGCAATGTCATTGTTAATTAAGTTAAAATAAATAATTTTCTATAGTTTAAACAGTCTTAATCTTTTCTTATTTCTTCAACAGCGATGATGTAAAGAAAATTCTTTCTGAGATTATCTATTGGTATTTTTATATTGCTTATGGTGGCATAGCAAGCAACACACCTGATGGTAAGTGTTATTGCCGCCCATGGACTTTTATAATACTATGGATACAGCTAGGCCGCTGCCTATCAATAATCCCAAACCCATCCAGAAATATAGGCTTCTGGCTCTCTCGCTCACTGAACATTGCTGCTGCTCAGGCGTCGACTTTCTGCGACCCCGAACGGACCAGCCCGCGGCTTTAGACAGAGAACTATCAACATTATGATCCTACCACTATAGTTCACCACTAAAAGAAGTAAATTATACTTCTTGATTGCAAGATAATATAATGGGAGAAAGAGGTCATTTTGTATTACTTCCTCTTGTACAAGTAATAAATTCTTACAACAAGATATTTAAATAACGGAATAATAAAAAAAGTAAATATTTTTTTTAAGTTTAACGGTTTTATTGTAAACAGTCATGGTAATTTTGGAGATAAATGTACTAAAAGCTAAAAAATATTTAAGTAGATACAGTCATGGATACCAACATGTATACATTGTTACATTTTCGAAATAAAAGAACTCATAACCTACTCAATTTGTGGAAATAACTGTATTCACATAAATTCCTAAAGATGCACTGTACAAGTTCTTTTTATACTTATTGTTGCAATTAGAGAAATATATGTTTATAAACACGATATCTTTGTAATTTGTAGTTTATCTATTATTCTGATGTATAAGCTATATTACTGTAAAGTTTCATCAAAATCCGTTCAGTAGTTTTTGCGTCAGAAACATCTATAGACCCTCACAATCTTTCACGTATATAACAGTATTGGGATTAATTATAATAACTGTTCGATTGTACCAGTGTTTTTTATAAATATTCAAATCGAAAATTAAAATGTAAATAGAAAATGTAATTATCTACCTTTTTATTTTTGGTCTTGTTTCAACTGTTTTAATCACACATTTTTAATCATGATTAACGATTAATAATTGTAATCAACATTTTTTTGGTTACGATTAAATTAATTTTATTCGCAAAAGTTACGATTAATTTTTTAATCGTTAATAAGATTAACTTTTTGCCAACACTATATAGTGCACTGTATTTTACTTGTCAAGTCCTTTCATTCGATATCCATATTGATGGGATTGAAAAAAAATAGGTTATTTGCCATTTTATAACGGTGGCCATGTTGAGTTTACAATAAATTTTAGTAGATATACATAATTGTATTGTCACCAGAACAAAAGCGTATACCAAATTTCAGATCAATCGGTTGTCAGGAAGAGGGTGAAATTTTAATTACTAAATTTGACCCAAGAAAAAAAAACAAACGGAATATAAAACCGTTTAAAAATCAATACATCAAAATTTATTTATTAATGAAAAATATTAGTAAAACATAATTCGTTTATTTATCCACAAGTGTAGTCAAACAAGATTTACAAAAAATGTTATAAAATTTAAAAAAAAAATTTTTTTTTGGTATGTGTTTATATACATAATGATTTTTTTTAGTAAATATTTTATTTTTAATAAGAGATTTTATTAAAAAATGCAATTATTTACGATTTTTTATATGCTAAGTTATTTTAAATACGAGTTAATATTTGAAATACAATTTGCCGACATTTCGAACATATAACAGCGTTCATGATGACGGGAGGGCTGTCCTCCAAATTTTATTTCAAATGTGTAATACTCGTGTAAACAATACAAATCATTACGCGTTAACAAACTGGATGAATATAATATAGAACCAGCTAGTGCTTTTAGATTCGTTTACTTAATCGTTATTAGACGGAATCAATGAGTGCTTTAATCGTCTTTGGATTCCATCCAAAGACGATTAAAGCACTCATTGGTTCCAACCAATTAGTGCTTTAATCGTTTTCGGACGAAACCAATGATTGCTGTTGTATGATTTCTGCATAATACTTGGCTGAGTCACGAAGTGTACGTGTGCGGTTCGGATCCTGGAAGTCAACTTCATATAGCCCGTACTTTACACTGCAAATTGAGAGATTAATTATATATATATATATATATATATATTTCTGCTGCGCTTATCGTAGCTGTACAACCCTTTACTTATTAGCTGACTAGTCAATATTGCTTTCTGTCTCCCGCTTTGCCTGGGAGGGAAGTGGAATCACTCTTTTCCAACTCCTCGTCTTTAACTTTTCTAATTAAATTTGTTGCGGGTTCCAAGACAATTAAAATCATTTCCCGGGACTGCCTGAGGGTCAAACCTCGGTGTCATTTATAATGATCATTGTGGATCCTGGCTTATAGGAGTTACAATGGTGGGAATGTGTGGTGGTATTAGTCACAAAAAAAAATTCTAGAAAAAAGTAATAATAATATAATAATACTGATTATACCATAAATAATATTGTCATAAATTTTCCGTGTGGTAATGGTGTAAGATGATAATTCATCACCTCCTATCTTACCTGTAGGTGATTGTAGATATGACTAAGGGACATGAAATACATATAACATCCATGCATGAGAAGGAAAACTCAAAACAAAATCCTATACCAACACGTCTGACCAGCGTGGTGTAGTAGGTTAATTTCCTTCCCATTATGATGGAGGCTCGAGCCCAACAGTGGGACATATATGAGCTGAGATGAAAAATGATAGTAATATACCTCGAATTAATCTATGAATACATAAGTAAAAGACTTAGAATAAAAACACATAGTTCGGTACTTTAAGTGCTTAAAAAAGTGGTGCCAAAAATCTTGTTAGTGTGCAAGCGGTTACACAAGTATACACGCACACTACTATAAAATGGCACAAAAAATACACACAATGACCTTACACATTGCGGAACGGCGTAGGGTGACATTTTCGTCACCAATTTAGTGGCACACATTTTGTGCGTGGAATAGGTTTCTGTGTGTTATTATTCTAAGGTAAATAGATTTAATCTCTACGTCTCCGCTCGCAAATGTATATATCTGCGCGGATTATGGAGATTTTTGAACACAATAACAGCAGTTCCAGATAATATTAGTATATGAACCATCTCTCTCTTCCGTGTGGTGACGGAGTAAGAATACAATTCACCACCCCTATCTTACCTGTGGGTGATCGTAAGAGACGACTAAGGGATTTAAAACGCATATAACATCTATGCAAGGAAAACTCGAAACAAAACCCTATACCAACACGTCTGACCAGCGTGGTGTAGTGGGTCAATTTCCCTCCCATTATGTAGGAGGCTCGAGCCCAGTAGTGGGACATATATGAGCTGAAATGATGATGAAAATGATGAACCATCTCTCTATTAATTTGTTATTTTGTATCCATTTAATAGATCATTAAAAAATCATAATACATCATCATCATCATCATCATCATCCTGCTCTAATCCCAATCACTTGTGGTCGACATCGTATGTCATCTTCTGCCATATAATCCTATCAGATGTCATCTCTGTAGTCACTCCTAGACTACCCATGTCATAAAAAATCATCCTTACTAATATTATAAATGCGAAAGTAACTCTGTCAGTTTGTCGTTCTTTCACGCCAAAACTACTGAATCGATCTAAATTAAATTTGGTACACAGATAGTCTAGAGCCTGATAAAGGACATAGGCTACTTTTTATTGCAAAGAGTTGTAAAGGGGGATGTTAAGTTATAAGGAAGTATCGTAATTTTTAAAGCCACAAGCTTGAAACTTATTTTTAGACTATTGATTAGATATAAATAAATATGACATTAACATGTAAAAATTTACCCTTAAGGGGTAAAATAAAAATAGGGGATGAAAGCCTTTAGGAAAGTAACCTTTTACGCGGGAAAAATCGCGGGCAGAAGCTAGTAATACTTATATACAAAAGATCAGAAGGGTGTCTTTGCATAATCTGTTCTCTGTAGTACTGTAAGTACTACAGTGTGCATAGTAATGCACATGATTAATTTACATTTGACTGCATTTCTGTATATTTAAATTACTAATGCGTAATAACCTCATTATTCTATTGATTACAAAATTAAAAAAGTATTTTTTACCTGTAACCGCTGGTCCATTCAAAGTTATCCATAAGTGACCACACGGTATAATGTGTTACATTCACGCCATCTTCATTTACAGCCAGTAATAACTGAAATTACTATACAATATACAATCTGCATTATATATAATATAAATGTATATATATATATATATATATATATATATATATGTATATATGTATGTATATATATATATATGTATATATGTATGTATATATATGTATATATATCCGAAATCAAAGACAGGAGACCCTGCTAGTCCTACTTGTAATGATAGGCTAGAAAAAAAATCGATTCGAATGAAATTTTTTTTTTTTTCACAACGTATTTTATTGTATATATATATATATATATATATATATGTCGAACGAACGTCTGGTTAAGAGGATATACAATGCGAAAGTGGAAGGATGTAGGTACCGAGGGAGACCGAGACTAACCTACCTAGACCAGATCGGTCATGTACTGAAGGAAGGTGGAGTCAAGAGTCTCCGAAACCGGCGAGCGTGTATGAAGAGAATTATGAATGTTGAGGAAGCGAGTGAAGTATGCAGAGATAGAGTTCTCTGGCTCTCTGTTCTCTCTGCCTACCCTGCAAGGGATATGGCGTGATGATATGTATGTAAGTATGTATATATATATATATATATATATGGATTTTCAATACAACTGTGTTTAAATTATGTTTGTGGGCATCTCTTTTTGGGTTCACAAATCAATTTTATAGTGAGTAGTATTAATCTATGTATTACCTGTTGCAAGTGTGTTTCCAAAAATTGTATTCTATCTGTATCATTTGTACCACCGGTGTTGCATATTCCATTCTCTGTAATATAGTAGGCAATATCGCCATATTGTTCCTTCAACCAAACGAGTAAATTACGTAAGCCTTCTGAATTTATCTGAAAATTATTAAAAATATTTATTTAGTTTAAGACTTTTGCAATTATTCCGGTGTCATATTTTGGACTGAGTTAAATTCTACTGCGTTTTTCAATGCCAATTACGAACTTGCCTTATAGAATATTTTAACCTGTTAAATGGCAACCGATGGTCTTAGAACGATAATTTATAATGCTTTATACGTGACAGATCATTTGTGGTCATCTACTTTCCCTTATCCTTAAAGTTTTGGAAAACTCTTAAAA
Source organism: Lymantria monacha (assembly GCA_905163515.2). NCBI lineage: Eukaryota > Metazoa > Arthropoda > Insecta > Lepidoptera > Erebidae > Lymantria > Lymantria monacha. The sequence goes on along the minus strand of LR991105.1, from coordinate 4,669,766 downwards.
AAGAGATAGTGGTTGCTCAAATGTTCTCGCCTCGATCATGATCTGCCGAACTACAGCCGGCAGTAGGGGTTGACATAAGAAGACCCACAATCCTGTAGTATTTTATTTATTATATATTTTAGGCTCACATATGTGTTACACTTCAAGACCTTTTCCAAATTAAAAGGCTATTTGGTCTCATATCTCATCTGGGCTAGATGATTGTTCATAATCTTTTATTTCAATATATTTTTTTAATTATTTTAAAATCGTCACCATACGGTATTTATTTTCTTAAAATGGTACTAAAACTAATGAATTTAATTATTATTATAGGTAGTGTATTATAATATCTAACCTGTGTACTACAGGATGTAGTGTACCACTCAGGAAGCGTCCCTAAAACAGCACCAACATTTGGAGCGTCTCCGAATGGCCATGGGTCAAGAACCTCTCCTTCCTCCGCTTTGCGGACAGTCCGGCTCGTGTAATAGTTAAATGCGTAAAAATTATATGTACCTGTAAAAAAAATAGCAGAATTTTATGTGAAGTATAAGGTGTTTTGCAATTTTTATATTATTATGATATATGTTAGATGGTTGTAGTTTTATATTGTGGTAGAATTTGGTAGACCGGTTTATCTTAAGATTATTGATCTAAAATTATATCATCAACATCACAATCTTCCTCCTGCTCTTGTTCTAATTACTTGGAGTCGAAGCAATATTGCTCTTTTTCGAGACGAACCTATTAGATATCATATCTATGATCAATCCTTAAACCTGATTCATGTCACGCATTAGGCAGTTCATCCATCTCTTGTTTGGTCTCCCTTACCCCTAAATCTTCAATATTCATACTTAAAACTTTCCTCCCAACGTTATTTTTATCCAGTCTCATCACATTTGCATACTAAATCAAGCGTTCACTCCTTAACGTTACTGTAACTTACAAACTTTCCCTAATACAGTCAACTAACCTCAAACTGCCGTGTTCCTTTAATATTATTTATTCTTAAACTTTGGTACGTAGTGAATTGCCAATTAACTAAATTGGATTTCAAAAACGTTACCATTGGCTCAAGTCGTACTAACAAAAGGAAGAGAAAATGATCTACTTTACCATGTTGATTAGTTAGAATTTTATGTAATTGATTTAATTATTCTCCGTATGGCGTCAACCCTTGCTTACCTATAAGAATCATAAAAAAGGCTAAGTGTGCATCAGGGGAGTGAATAGCAGCTCTCTCCTGGGAAACATATAACACCTCACTGCGATCGCTAATCTACCTGCTATGCATGGTGATTATAACACAATCCCCTTATTTTAGTAGCGGGCTCGATAGCGGTGGAGTAGGAAGTACGAATAATCTGCGGCAGCAATTCAGCTATCATAAAAGGAGCTGGAAGAGGAATTGACTAAAATCTGATTGGAATTTTTAGCATTGTTAAAGCTGCGATGGGTGAGAGCACGATAATACTTGTATGTAAATTTGTTTTTTTTTAATGGGATTGCAATCATCTGTCCCAAGGCGGTATAGGGTTTATTGTTCCTAGGTCTTTTATAGGCAACTTGGAGAGGATTGAAAGTGTGTCGATAAGCGTAACGTACCTACATACTTAGAATTCGACCGGTATTCGTTGAAAGTCACAAAGGTTAAGACCTGGATTAGCCTAAATAGTTCAACAAAAAATAAGATACACTTTATCTTGTCTATCTGAAGACCAATATCGGCACTATCATTTTATTCCAAAGTGATCTTAAGAAAGGCCGAAAGGTAGAACCTTTGGGTAGTTGTATAAATCATCTCAGAATTCTATTATTGATTTGGTCCAAGACACCATATTCAAGCTAGCTCAGCACTACACCGAAGAAATCCCTGTTTATACGAAGCTCAAAGTTTCTACACGCAAGTGGAAAAAATGGTCTTTAAACTCAACAAGTTAGTTAGTTCCATTGTTTGCAGGGGCGATGTACCAGAGTCATATACCTGGTACTTTTGGTTCACGACTTTTATGTTGTTCTTTAAGAAGGACAATAAAGTTCTTCTAAAGAACTACAGAATCATCTCCCTGTTAAGCCACGTCTACAAGTTGTTTTTGATAGTTATTACAATCAAACAAGCCGATTTTTAAAAAATCTATAGTAACATAATCAACATTTATATATTTCGATAGATTATCTAGAAGACCGAGGAGTACAATCTGGCACTGTTATCTCGTTATATTAAAGTGCTGAAATGTTTGTATAGAAACGCCACAATGTCAGTCCTTATCCAGGATGAGAGTATGAAATCGATCCAATTGCTGAAAGATGTAAGAAAGGGAGAGATTATCTCTCCAAAACTATTCACCACTGCATTAGAAGAGGTCCTCAAACTCTAAGACTGGACCGCACTCGGCATGAGCATCAAAAAGCGAATACATCACGAATTTATAATTAGCACACGATATTATCATTATGGCAGAATCCATGGAGGACCTTGGCACCATGCTTAACGATCTCAGTATCTAGTGGGCTTATAAATGAACATGGACAAGACGAAAGTCAAATCAAACATCCATGGCATTCCAATACTAGTTCTAGTTTGCAATGCGATTCTTGTTGTCCATTATTATGTTTACCTTGGACAAACAGTTCATTTAGGTCGATCCTGTTTCGAGATAGAGGTCAGCCGTGTAGGATTACTCGGCAACTTAAAAGGATCTACTCATCCAATGTACCTCAATATCTGAAAATACAGGTGTATGACCAGTGTGTGTTACCAGTGATAACTTATGGCAAGAAAACTTAATCCTTAAATATAAACCTCATGACTAATCTCAAAGTTGCTCAACGTACTGTGGAGCGAAATAAGATCCGCAATACGGAAAAAAGAACCGGTGTAACCAATATAACTTGAAGAAGGTAATGGGCATATCACATTGCTTGACGAACCGATAATCGATGAGGAAGAAAGGTTCTCGAATGGTGACCGTGTGGGACGTGCCCACACTAGGTGGACCGAGAACTTGGTGAAGGTTGGATGCAGGCTGCACAACACCGCACTTTATGGTGAAATATGAGGTGGACTTATGTTCAGCAGTGGACCGAAAAAGCAAAATGATGATGATGATGATGATTAATTTATGCGTTATATATGTCGGCAATCAATTATTATTTAGAAAAAGAAGATAGTAGTAATCTTAGCATTGGACCGAATATAAGTTGAACATTATTATATACATATACACATTCGGGGTTGTTCGATAATAATTATTTTTCGAGATGTTCTAAGAACTAAATATATTTTGGTATCCTAGGTGAAATATTTCCCAAAGATTTTTAACAACCTTTTATGATAAAAATAATTCATAATTTCCAAACATATAATATACTTGCCTCTGATGTAATTTTTTTCTTCATCGGTAAATGGTGGTAGAAGAGTTTCGTTATATCCTTTCTCTTTACTGTATTTAATCATAGCTATCTCTAGGTCAGCCGGCCAGCCACCTTCTTCCGTATAGATGGCATGTGAGTATCTACCAGCCTGAAATTTTAATCGTTCATTATTGGGTGAAGATGAGACCTCGTATAACGTCGATATCTTGAATGCCGTCTAAAAACATTTATGTGCCATGGGAGATTTCAAAATAAAACTAAACAAACAGTGACTATGAGATAAGAATGCGTAATATGGGTTTAGGCAGAGTGAAAGAGATGTTAACTGACTTTATAGAAAAGATAAGCTTCTGACACGATCATTAATTGTTGTTAAGCACATTGAATTATTGCAGGTGAATTTAAGAATTTACATGCGATGAAGTTTACTTTTTGATATACATCTGTCTAGTACCAAGATCAAAAACCTGCATCAAAGCTTGATATTGTCCTAGTAGAGGCCGAAGGTGGATGGACCAGGAATAAGTCGGACAGCCTGGGCGAGGCCGACCGCGTAAAAAAAGCGTCTCAGTGTTTGGTTGCTGGAACCACGATGAATAAGGTATGCAAATGTAACCATGTCGAGTGGGCCACTAAAGTCAAGTAATTTGTTTCGATGGCCCGTTCAATAAGTGACATGGTTAAACATATCAGATCGTAGAGGGATATATACGGCTTGGAAGATTGTGTAATGGGTTCTCTTTAAACAAGGAACCCTTTGCACAATCCTGTTGTCGGCTTGGTCCTAATCTCCAAATTCACAGCACTTGCAAATAGCACCAATCTGTAGTAGCTGAAAGTGGTGCAGTATAGCAATAGAAAGGTCATAAATTCGGCTTTTATAGGAGTTTACAACAAGGAAATTCTTATAAGAATGGATTAGGCTGACATAACGTACGACGTAGCACGAGTACGATGAAATTGTAAGTCATTCACGATTAAATTTAATTGTATTGTATAACACAAAATATTTACATACTGAGTTTTGACGGACCAGTTCAGTTACTTCCTCATCATCTTCTGCTACAGGTTGATACCACATCAGATTATTGGCTATTGATATTTTACCTGTGAAACATAATATGTAATTTAATAATATGTAATTTAATTCGTGTATCCGTAGATGTAAGTCTTCAATGCCTGAGCATTGACTTCAGGGATAATTCACAAATCATCTGAGATCTACAAATATTGATATTGCTAAGTACTGCTATATATATATATATATATATATATATATATATATATATATATATATATATATATATATAAACTACTGGAAAAAATTAAGGGATCAAAAAAAAAATCCAAATTTTTGGGCAATTTTCAACAAGCAGTAACTTCGAGAGAAATGGTCGTACAGGAAATCAAAAAAAAGAAAATTGTAGATCCAAGTGTCTAGTTTTTGGATTGGAAGTTTAAAATTTTGTAACCTCTGCGGTTTTTGAGAAAATTTAGAAAACCAGCATCAAAAAAAATGTCAAAATTTTTTTGTTTTTTTTTTTCAGTCTACGGGCGTAGAAAAAAAAAATTCCACTTAACTACTATATCTATCAGATAACTTGTTTATTCAGCTTGAATTTGCTTTTTAAAAAGTTCGATACGATCATTTCTAGCTGAGATATCAAACTTTGAATGGAAAAGGATCTAATTGTCTTTAACCATCAATATCTCAGCAAGCAACGATCGCATAGAAAGTTAAAGGTGGGTTTCAAGAACTTGAATGAATTCTCCTTAACGACTAGCCGTTGCATGTTCGAAAAATAAATTTTTCTTTTTGTCACATTAATTTGAAAATGCAACAAAAAACGGGCTTTTGGTGGTTTTTTGGAAAATCAAGCGCTAGATCGAAAATATTGAGGAAACCACTAATGTTAAGTGTACCTTTTACAGTTCAATATATCTACAAAAACCCTACAAAAAACCAAATTAATCCAGCCAGCCGGTTTTTTGTTTCAAACGGTCGAAATTTTGAAAAAATTAAAGGATCACGTTTTTTGCTGTGAAAAGCTTTTTAAAAATGAGAAAATAATTGTTTTTCCGAGATTTTTCGACATTTTTGCTCAAAACTTTTTTTTCGGCAAAGCCGCGGAGGTTACAAAATTTTAAACTTCCAATCCAAAAACTAGAGACTTGGAGCTACAATTTCCTTTTTCTTGATTTCCTGTACGACCATTTCTCTCGATGTTATGGTCTGTTAAAATTGCTCAAAAATAAGGATCTTTTTTGATTCCTTAATTTTTTCCAGTAGTATATATATATATATTACCAAGAGCTGCTGTAAGTTTGAAGTAAATTTTATAATAAGCAAGCTGATAGTCTATTTCTGCATTATAAAATCATAAATTCGTTATTATTTCCAATTGTGTTAAGATTGATATTTTGAACCGGTATAGTATATATCGTTGTGATACAGAGTTGGTAGAAAAAAAAAAGATAAAAATGTTTAACCTAGTTTGGAGGGTAAGGACAGGGTATGAAAATTGGAGATAATACTTGCTAAACTTTAAACATAAATATAATTTCATTTAAAAGAAGTAATTTAAAAAAAATGTCAAGCCCACTGAATTTCTTATCAGATTTTCTCAGGTTGTAGTCGCGTTCCAGTGGTAGATTATTATATTAATTTTAAATGACCTGTAAAAATGACAATGTGTGCGTGTTTGACAGGGGTTTAATTGCTTGCCGGGCTGACCACCGAGGTGAAGTAAACGGTATCAGCGGACAGTCATATAGTGATGGGTAAAACGTATGGTAGGTTATAGGGACGTATGCAACCGTTCCAGCACTTTTGACTGATTTTGCGGGATGCGTTCAGACTATAGCCTGCCACAAAAAAGGGGTATAGTTACTTCAGCAAATATTTGTGCACGAGCGTAAGGAGAAAAAAAACACTTGCGTATTGCCACAATTATAATTATCACGAGAATATGGCGCACAGCGTACGCTCAAAGGCTGCAACGGCCTGGGCAGACCACCTCCTGTTGGCGCGTGGGGTACAACAAGATATATAAAAGAACCAAAAAAAAAAGTATTAACAAATAGTCATAGATGTTTGAGAAAGTTATCGTTGAAACCAACATATACTTTCTGGTGCATAAATCACAATCCAAGATTCATAGGTTTCCTTGTCATGGTTCTCTACAACGTTAAAGCTTTAATTAGTTATTCTGAGTTTTACTCATGTATAACTTTTCAGTCATAAATTTGTCGCAAGAATTTTATTGTGAGACCTTTTGGAATGTAATTATGACTAACCATTGTATATATCCAGAAACTCTGCCTCGTATATTCTATACGCCTTTGCATGAGCCAACAATACGTATTTATTACATAAGTATGTTCCCTGATCAGGATTCACAATTCCTGGAGCACTATCACCAGTGTTATATGGTAAATCACAAGTTATTACGGGTTCGTTTATGGTTATCCAGTACTTCACACGATCGCCGAAATTAATGTAGAGTATCCTAGCATAATCGCCGAACCATTCACTAATCTTGGGGTTTGTCCAGCCACCTAAAAAATAACCGTATTAGTGATATTACGTGACTAAATTTAGTTTTAATTATAAATAAGATAGAGATCATTATGAAGAATTAAATGCAAATCGAAAATTAGCACTTCGTTTGTCACAGATCTTGATCCAAAACCCTAAAGTGTATATTGTAGCATATTTTGTTACTATAAATAAAAAGGGCAGTGGATAATGTCATGTTGCACTGGTCCTATATAAATTGAAAGCAAAACAAACAGAAAACCTATTTGTAATAATTCCTTAAATGAAACTAAATTACTTATTGAGATATTAAGATATTTAGACGATAATGTGGGTCACAATTTGATTATCATATATGCCAAACCCACGATGGCTCATTTCATAAGGTGATTGTAACAAAATGATTTCAATAGAAACGAGGCTAAGTATCACGTGTGGTAATAATTTTTTGCTCACAAATAAGTTATTATATACAGCTGAACATGTCCAATGATTTCAGAAATTTAGATTAATATGTTCTCTTTTTTTTGTTACTCACCAAGATCCTGAATGGGTTGCGGCAAATCAAAGTGGTGCATAGTAACCATAACGTCAATACCTTCTGCCAGTAGACCATCTATGAGGTCGCTATAGTATTGAATACCTTCCTTACTAACGATATTCGTAAAACCAGTCGGTAATATACGCGACCAAGCTATAGAGATTCTATAAAGGACAAAAAATTTCATTAGATTTTCTGACGTCTAATAAAATAATAGATGAAAATAGTCAGGTTGTGCTTATAGTTAATAAACTAGCTGTACCAGCAGCTACCTTTGTTTCTATTATTTACACATTTAATGTTATTATTGTGTTTAAAAATATTAGTTATACATACATACATATCATCACGCCATATCCCTTGCAGGGTAGGCAGAGAGAACAGAGTGCCAGAGAACTCTATCCTTGCATACTTCACTCGCTTCCCCAACATTCATAATTCTCTTCATACATGCTCGCCGGTTTTGGAAAAGTTTGCCAGTTTGGCAGCAAAAGTGTATACTAAAATTATTGAAAGGAGAATGAGGATGATGTCTGATGGTTTACTGTATGAGGCACAAAGAGGTTTCAGGAGTGGAAGGGGATGCATGGATCAAGTGTTCTCTCTGCGCAACATTGTGGAGAAGCATCTGGCTCTAGTTCAGAGGGTTTTCTGCAGTTTTGTGGATCTGGAGAGAGCATTTGACACGGTTGTACGAAAGGAACTTTGGGCCATTTTTCTAGAGAGTGAATGCGGGAAATAGAGTGAACGGAGCGTTGGGACAACTTCTCGGTAGCCACCACCTGAGCCAGGAGGCACGTGTAGCAATACATAACGTAGTGCTTGTCCCAACATTACTATATGGAAGCGAGAGTTGGGTATGCAGAAAAGAGCATGAAAGTAAAATTAATGCGATCGAAATGCGATCTCTACTGAAAATCTGTGGAGTTAGGCTGACCGACCGCATTCGTAACGACGACGTAAGAGAGCGAGTAGGTATGAAAGAGAGTATTGGTGTAAAGATGCGAAAGGGAATGCTCCGATGGTTCAGACATGTGGAAAGAATGCCGAACGAACGTCTGGTTAAGAAGATATATAATGCGAAAGTAGAAGGATGCAGGTACCGGGGGAGACCGAGACTCATCTACCTAGACCAGATTGGTCACGTACTGAAAGAAGGTGGAGTCAAGAGTCTCCCAAACCGGCGAGCGTGTATGAAGAGAATTATGAATGTTGAAGAAGCGAGTGAAGTATGCAAGGATAGAGTTCTCTGGCACTCTGTTCTCTCTGCCTACCCTGCAAGGAATATGGCGTGATGATATGTATGTATGTATGTAGTTTCTCCTGCTGGTAGTCTCAATAATTTAACGCTGCTGAACATAGATAAAAGAATAAGGATTGCTTTGAGCAATACTTAAAACGTGACCCTGAATGAGTTAAGCTTCAAGTATTTGCAAAATTATTGATGTCAATTGCCTGGCTTTTGGTACTTGTAAAGAGACTCTTGCGTCATTAAATCTTCTCAAAAAGATCGCGAGGTGAATAGAAGGTCTGTGTAATTAGAAATTTTGCTTATATTTTACAAAGAAAATTTGTATAGCAATGCCATGAGACTTCTGGGCACAATATCCACTGACAGAGATGAGAAGCAATATTCAGATATTGCAAATCTATTTTCCATTACCTGTTTGTGTAATATTACCCTTTCCATAAATTTGTGTAAGAATTCTTATAAATATTACCTGTAGTAATGTAGACCGAGCTCTTTAGCCATCTTAATGTCATTCTGCCAAAAATGGTAAGAGTCACAGGCGATGTCACCAGTGTCGCCATCAGTTATAGCTGCTGAGTTGTTGTGTACAAATCTATCCCAAATACTTTCACCTTTGCCTGTTTATAACCAAGTAAATCGCTTTCGCATTAGCAGTTAATCATTTAACTTGTAAAAACTTATTTTACAAGCGAAACCCTAAATAACCTAGCATCTTAGGGGCTGTCCATTAATCACGTGAAATTTGAAAGGGTTTTTTGACAAAAAGCACGAAATATCACAAGGGGGAGAGGAGGTGTAGTAAGATATCACGTGTATTTATTTTTCGTCAAACGCTGCAATTTCTAAACTGAAAAGCGGCTGTAGTGTGACTGACTGTATGAAGACCCTTTTGCGAGGTATAAAAAAGCAAAAAATCTAGAATATAATGAGCTGTGGGTTATTTCTTTGTAAGTACCAAAAATTCACGTGATGTTGGTGGGAGAGGGGGGATCATAGTCTCAAACCTCACCACGTATTACCAAGGGGAATTGGTTTGGGGTTAAAAAAATACTAAAAAAGATCACGTGATTAATGTACGTCCCCTTAAGAGTGAAATGTCAGTAATTTAAATAATTAACTGGAGCAGTTATAATATTTATTTTTAATTATAAATTATTGTGCCTTTTTTATATTAAAGACACTAAGTAGTTAATCCTTGTATTGCAGGACACTTTACAAACATATAAGTAAGGAACAAAAATTACACCAAGATTCAGGAACATCATCATTCTCCTACTCTTATCCCAATTACTTGGGGTCGATACAATGTGTACGCTTTTTCATAGTACATATTGTAAAAGTTATTGGCAATAGTTTTATGACCGGTCGCTTGCCAGACATCAACCCTCCTTGGGAATACCAAGATTCAGGAACATAATTTGTGAATCGCAAAAAGATATTCTCCTGTTTACAGTGTAGACCTGTATCTTAATCAAAGCGTAGTGGTTCTGTGCAGTCAAGCGTCTCTTAAAATAATACCTGTATATATAACTTTATTGATAATTTAAGATGATTACGCCTGCCTGTGCTCAGGAACGCATTAGTTATTAACAAAATGTTCGGCAGCAATAGTCGCAGAACGGTCGTAGCTTCCTTTTGCAAGGACCTAATAATGCAGAAGGAGGCAGCGGGGCGGACAAGTAAGGCTCTATGCCAATTCGAACGACAGTTGGAGAGGCAGAGAAGGTCACGCGCACTTTTTCTCTCAGCTATGATGAATTCAGGGCGTAGCTATCGCCGAAACGATCGAGTTGTATAACAAATAATATCAAAAAACGAATCTCTAGCGTTTCACAAACGATGGGAACGCTGGGCTGCTGGAGTATTCTAACGTTATTGAATTTATACAGCATTACCAAGTTGTACGTATTTGGTTTGTCATTGCAAGTAAAGCGGATACGTATATGCATTTCCCGCAGTGCAAAAAGTATAAAGGTTTATGCACTGTCTAAAAAATTAAATATATTTGAAGTAGAGAAAACTTTACTGACCGCTAACATTCCAGGCTCCTTCTACTTGGTAAGCAGCAGTAGCAGCACCGAATTGAAAACCCTGTGGGAATTGCAAGTTTTCTGTGCACCACACCACACTAAGAAAAGCCCTGGGAACGAAAAAATATTTATAATAAAATAATAATCATCATCATAATCATCTCAGCTTATATACGTTCCACTGCTGGGCTCAAGCCTCCTCCAAAATAAGAGGGAAATTTACTTACTGCTCCATGCTAGTTAAGCGGGTTTGGTTTATAATTAGTAGCCCGTCCGGAGGGTTACCCTTTCGGGTAAGAGATCGAGTCGACGCTCCAGTAACTTTTGCCGTTGGGGTGTCGTCCTCACGCGAAGAGCTACAATCGTATGATGAACTAATCCCTCGTCTAGCCCCCTGAGACCTCGGCTGGGGCGCTAGCCTGATACCGTTTTAACCGAGCTGCGGATAATCGGATTGGGAATCGCCGCTATCTGCAGGCAAGGCTTCACTGGCGTGTTGTTGCATGCACGTTGACGAATCTTGGTACTCCAAGGACTTTCTTCTAAAGTCGTATACGCTCTTAAAAAATAATACCAATACGCTCTTAAAAAATAATACCAATTGTGATCGTTCAGCCACCTGTCAAGCGTGGCGATCATGACCTTATCTCTCCTTTGACGCCCTATATTTGATAGAAAACGTATTGACGTTTTCTATCACATATATATGTACATATAACATATTGATGTTGATGGATGAGTCTGTGCTGACTTAATATAGAATAATATAAAAAGACAATTTGGTAAGATTAATTTATAGCGATTACGTCCTGTCGCCTCCATATTGTTGATTTAGTAGACCACCATTGTAACATTCCAGCAAAGGCAATATCTAAAAGTAATTTAAATATCATTGTTTATCTCAGCTCATCATTCACTGCAAAGAGAGACTAATTTATAATAGAGGCTCAAATTACTCTTTAAATCTCAATGGGATCCTTGGCATCGGAATACCTAACAAAATTCAACTTGGAAGTCATTTGGAGAACTAACTCAAATTAATGAGGAAAAAGCTGGACTCTGGATCCTCTCCCTCGACTGGTGCAGGTTTTGATGGAGCATGGTTACTTCGGTAAGCACTACCACACGGTCACGAAGAGAGGGAGGATACCATCCTGCCACCACTGCTTTTGCGACGAGTACATTGTGCAGCACACCGTATGGCTAGAGGAGTTTAGGTATCGTCATTATCATCATACAGCCTTTTGCCGCCCATTGCAGGATGTAATCCTTGCTATAGAACGCCACAAAGCGCGGTACTATGCCACCCACATCTAATTATCAGTTCATCGAACGATGTGGCCTGGCCCAATAAGCAAGAAGAAATCTACTTCAGCGTGCTAATTCATCATGCTATATCAGTAGCATCCGTTCGTTTGTGCATTTCCGTATTTCGACTCTTACATCGCAGAAGTAGCTGTGTCGCTGAGCTGCTCTGAGCACGCTGAGTAGCTCTGAGTTCGCTGAGCAAATCTGAGTTTAGTTATGAAGTTAACATTTAGTGACCAGTTTCCGTTCCATAAGTTATTACAGGTAACACTGATCGTAGAACTTTGCTTTTAAACACTTAGACATGTTGGATGAATGTTTTTAAAGTTTCTCGGATGCCCCAGCCAAGTTGAATTCGTCGGCTAAACTCTTTCTCGAAATTGGATCGACCTAACTGGACTGGTAAACATAATGATCGACAATAACGAAACTAGTATTACTGACTAGACCCGGTTCTGGAATTACATGAGCAATAGGCATTTGACATCACATTTGTTTTTCCATGTTCATTCGTAAACCCACTAGTTGGCATACTTTGCTGAGATCGTTGAGCATAGTGCCAAAGTCCTCCATGGATTCTACTATAACGACTATATCGTCTGCAAATCGAAGGTTTAAAGACTCTGAAGATATTTCTAATGCAGTATAGAACAGTTTCGCATTGATATAGTCTCCCGAATTTTCAGCAATTGGATTTTACTATACTTAAAATATATGTGAAGAGCAACTTACCCAAATATGAGTGTTTGTAACCAAGTCATCGCGATAAATGAAAGTAGTAAGCCATAAAAACAAAAGAAGTTGAAAATAAATTATTGAAAATAAACGATAAAAACAAATATATTTCAAGGAGATATATTGTTTAATTGTCACAGTTAAATTCGCAGAATCCTTACTAATATTATAAATGCAATAGTAACTCTGGCTGTCTGTCTGTCTGTCGTTCTTTTAAGCCAAAACTACTGAACCGATCTAAATGAAATTTGGTACACAGGTGGTCTAGAGCCTGATAAAGGATATAGGCTACTTTATAATGCAAAAAAAGGTTGAAAAGGGGAATGAAAAGTTGTAAAGGAACTATCGTCATTTTTAAAGCCAGAAGCTTGAAACTTATTTTTAGGCTATTGATTAGATATAAATAAATATGACATTAAAATTTTGTAAAAAATTACCCTTAAGGGGAAAATAAAAATAGGGATGGAAAACTTTAGGAAAGTAACCTTTGCCGCGGGTAGAAGCTAGTAGGTAATAAATCATAGGTATATTGTCTTCTATAAGTTGCACAGTCATGTAACAATGACTTTTATGAATGTCAAATATTGCCACAACTGAGCTGATATATGTAGGTATAAACCTATATTTTCTATTGTCAATAGCATCAGCCAACTTGTATCTATTTATATATGATGATGAAGAAATAAGAAATGATATCATCTTGAATACCTACCTACTATATCGCGCTGGTCAAACGTGTTGGTATAGGGTTTTGTTTCGAGTTTTCCTTCTCTCGCATAGATGTTATATGCGTTTTATACCCCTTAATCGTCTCTTACGATCACCCACGGGTAAGATATGGGGTGGTGAATAGTATTCTTACTCCGTCACTTCACGGAAAGTACGAAGTAATAATCTGAAAAAAAAATCCGCAAAGTGCGAGTTGTACTCGCGCGCGAAGGGATCCGAAACATGATATACAAAAAAAAAATCGGCCAAGTGCGAGTAGTACTCGCGCACGAAGGGTTCCGCAAAACAAAAAACTAGTAAAGAGGCAGCGTGTTTAGGAGTATACGACATGGATATTGGCGTAGGTGACTTAGATTAGATTAGGATGAGTTTATTTGTATTTCTGTTTCGCTTCAAGTACTTGTTCTGAGCGGAACTTTTCAGGCATTTTAGGATGACCACGTTTATTACGTTTTGGACGACCAACCTTTGAATCTTGCGTTTTTTTACCTAGCTTCCCGGCATATTATCATATGTATTATTTAGTAATCCTTCGCACGCACGACGACGACATCTTGAAGCGGTCATTAATTCCTGTTACTACGATCATGTCAAACAATATATTCCTTCTTCCCCCTCCCCCCTCTTTATCGGACCAGCCCATGGTCTCGTATTAAAAAATGCATTGTCATCCAAGTAATCATATAAAGGTCAACTTTCGCATGCAAATATACTACATTTGATTGCTGGAATTTTCTTTTTACTATACTGCATATCTGCTCTATCAAAATGCTATTATCCTTTTAAAAACGACTAAATATATTTTACTTAAAAAACTATACAAAAATGGAAGTTAGAAAACTTTAATGAATAATACTCACATTATTCATACCTGAACGTATATACTCGTAAATACCCCTCTTGATCATCCAGGTACGTACTGGTAAAGACCCATAACTGATAATAAAAGTATGACACCCGGTACGAAGTACGGCCAGTAAATACCTGTACACAACGTACAGGTATTTACTGGCCGTACGGATACGTACCCATTACGCGACGGTCTGACGTCATACCTGTTTGAACCAGTAGGTATGACGTAGAGACCTGCTCGACCGCGCGCTGTACACTGTACAGCAAACGAAATTATCCGAACGATTACGACTTACGGCGTCCTACAATCGTGCCCGTATTGAAACGTGTGATTTAGGCTTTCTAAACGAATTTGTTTTTTATTACTTTAAATTTAAGGAAGTTAATTACTTAATAATAGAAAGGATATATATTTATATTTTGAGTAACTTATTTCAAGAAAATGTGTTATTCACGATTGATTATGAAGATGAAGGTAATTTTATATAGATATTTATATTTTAGTTTTATCCAAATTTATTGATAGATTATTTTGCTTCAACCAGTTAATAGATTGCGCAACTGTTATCTTTATATCCTTTTGAAGATTTTCTTTGCTATCGTGTTTTAGAATTATAGTGCTATCATCAGCAAAACAAGCAAATCTCATATCATATCATCAGCAAACAAGTATTTATTATAAATTTCAGCTTTATCAAGCTAGAACGCGTGGAGGTATCGCTCCACGCGTTCCTGAGAAAAAGGGTCTTGACAGATAGACAGACGGACAGACGGACGGACGGACAACAAAGTGATCCTATAAGGGTTCCGTTTTTTCCTTTTGAGGTACGGAACCCTAATAAATTGCGCACCCTTTAAGCGTGATTAGAGTAAGATTTGTGGCAGATCGTTGTGGCAGATATTACTGTCAACATCATCATCATCATCCTCACAGCCCATATATATTCCATTGTTGGGCTCGGGCCTCCTCCATAATGGGAGGAAAATTAATCTACTATACCACGCTGGTCAGACATATTGGTATAAGTTTTTGTTTTGAGTTTTCCTTCTCTTATTATCATCGCTCACACCTTTCTGTTAAAGGATATGACACATTTTTTAAGTCAAACCCTGCAGTAAGAAAATAATCCTTGCGGGGGACTTTACAAACATAATTCACGGATACAAACTATAACAAGACTCAGAATAATAATTAATCGATCGCACAAAGTATAGTCCTGCGTAGGTATCGAACCCATGACACATGTCATGGTAAATATCTTAAACACAATTCGATTTGTACAGTCAATTTAAACATCACAGTACAATAATTAGTTATAAGACGAAAGAACACGTAAAAATGTCATCGTTCTGCAACCCTTTCGTTAACGGACGCAAAACAGTATACTATTGCCATTTGTCTGTATGTCCATTCACTCATCTATATTCATTAGTTGCAATGATATTTAGTTAAACAACGGTTTCTGTGTATGATTTGCTCTTGATTTTGGGCCTTAAGAATTGTTACTTACATACAGAAAGAATTGTTACTTATATACATATGTACATACATACCATCACGCCATATCTTTTGTAGCGTAGGCAGAGAGAACAGAGTGCCAGGGAATCTATCCTTGCATATTTCACTCGCTTTCTCAACATTCATAATTCTCTTCATAAACGCTCGCCAGTTTCGGAGACCCTGACTCCACCGTCCTTCAGTACATGACCGATCTGATCTAGGTAGATTAGTCTCGGTCTCCCCAGTACCTACATCCTTTAACTTTCGCAATGTATATCTTCTCAACCAGTTGTTCGTTCGGCATTCTTTTCACATGTCCGAACCATCGGAGCATTCCCTTTCGCATCTTTACATTAATACTCTCTTTCATACCTACTCGCTCTCTTACGTCATCGTTACGAATGCGATTGGTCAGCCTAAATCCATAGATTTTGCGTAGCGTTCGCGTTTCGACCGCATTAATTTTACTTTCATGTTCTTTTCTGCATACCCAACTCTCGCTTCCATATAGTAATGTTAGGACAAAAACTGCGTTATGTATTGCTACACGTGCCTTCTGGCTGAGGTGGTGGCTATCGAAAAGTTGCCCCAACGCTCCGTTCACTCTATTTCCCGCATTTGCTCTTCGCTCTATATCAGTGGTGTACCTTCCATCTCGGCTAAATCCACATCCAAGATATACAAATTCATCCACTTGCTCTAGTACATCATTACCTATTGTTACATCTGCTCTGGCTTCATCTCTTTCAAAGACCATTATTTTGGTTTTACTCACATTTACGCGTAGACCCCATTTCTTACAATCTTTTGTCATTGTGTCAACTAGGGTCTGCAGGTAGTCGCTGACTGTGCCAGCAGGACTGCATCATCTGCATAGAGCATACAACTACGCAAGCAGAAGTAATAATACGGATAAAGACGTCATCTCCATAATGCGCTTCCGCTAGATTGTCATAATGAATAACCAGTCACTGTTTATTAAAGATGAAAATAAAAAGACGTTATTGAAATCAGACAATAGTTTTAAAGTAGATCTTTTTACAGATACAGAAACCCATTGACGCTCAATAGTTTTACGATTACCAATTCAATTCAAATTCATGTAAAAATAAAAATATTATGTATAAATCTTGTTAGGGCACTTACGTAATGTCAGTTTTAACATTTTAAATTAATACAATAACCTACCACCGGATTGGAACGTAACCGCTACTGAGAAGAGATTGCAGATCTTAGCGGGTTTATCTATCATTATTATATTTTTACGAATTTTTTCTTTATAAATAAATAGTACATCATGTTTAGTAATAGTGAGCTCTAGTGTAATGCCCTTCGAACCCCAATACAATATAATATCCAGATGCACTGTATAATATTATGGCTGGACCAGATCCCACAAGCGTGTTTGAAACACGCTTGTGTGATCTGGCATTATTAATTTCAAGCATAGTTCCAAGAAAATAAAATGTACCACTATTTATAAGTATTGTATACTTACCGTGATAAGTTATTTCATTCACCTACACTTATCCCAATAACTTGGAGTCGATACAATATGTACTCTTCTTTCATAGTACATATTGTAAAAGTTATTGGCAATACTTTTATGACCGGCCGCCTGCCAGACGTCAACCCTCCTTGGGAATGTAATTGTTGACCAAACGGCAGCAGATGGAGTTGGCCCAGGTCGTTATAAGGCTCTTAGTCGTCTTTTACGAGATCCACAGTAGTAGTATAGTAGTATTCGTAACCGCTACCACACAGCTGAATATAAAAGTATGATAATTTATTCATAATAGTAACCGCCTAGTAGCGAGTTTTCTTGTTTTTTTTTTTAATTTTTGTTAGCGGTGGATTATGGATTCATCTCGCCCCTCCAATTCGGTCCGGGGTGACGGAACAAGCGGCGCGTGACCCCATAGACCCACCATGCAAACTCCTCTCTTCGCCGTGCGAGCGGGCCACCGGTACCCGATCTTTGTCTTCGGTGGCCCACCCAGCTTAAATCGCCACCCTGCGTCAACGAAACAATCCTGGTATTGCGGGGGACTTTACAAACATGCAACTAAAATAAACAAATTATTATTATATTAATACGTATAAAGAAGCTAGTTGATTGACTCATTAACACTAAGCCGAAACTGCTGATGTCAGATACAAAATTTCGGCAGTAGCTTTTGTTATAATTACGTCAAAACAAAATTCTTAAAAAAGGATTTTATGAAATTCCTTTCCAAAAATAAATAAAAAAAATACCAATAGCGTATAACGAGGTGGCGACAGAATTTGAAAATCATTTTACTAATATTTGTGTTCTAAAAAGAAATTCTTCAACATACATACATACATACATATCATCACGCCATATCCCTTGCAGGGTAGGCAGAGAGAACAGAGTGCCAGAGAACTCTATCTCTGCATACTTCACTCGCTTCCTCAACATTCATAATTGTCTTCATACACGCTCGCCAGTTTCGGAGACTCTTGACTCCACCTTCCTTCAGTACATGACCGATCTGGTCTAGGTAGGTTAGTCTCAGTCTCTCTCGGTACCTACATCCTTCCACTTTCGCATTGTATATCTTCTTAACCAGACGTTCGTTCGGCATAAAAGTAAAAAAGAAAACATAATGTAATCACTTTAGCTACAAGTAATCAGTCTTCAATTAGATTCGAGGATAAACTCTTAGACTCTGTTCTGGCTTCATCTCTTTCAAAGACCATTATTTTGGTTTTGCTCACATTCACGCGTAGACCCCTTTTCTTACAATCTTCTGTCATTGTGTCGACTAGGGTCTGCAGGTCAGTCGCTGACTGTGCTAGCAGGACTGCATCATCTGCATAAAGCAGAGCAGAGACCACTGAGTCACCCATCTGGACTCCCACATTCATATCGTTCAACCTTTGGAGACATTTATCCAGATATATGATAAACAGCCTGGCTGATAGAACGCAGCCCTGCTTAACGCCAATATTGACGTCAAACCAAGGCGACATTCCATCATCCAGCCGCACACAGGCTCTACAGCCCATGTAACTAGATTGCACAGCCTGCAGCAGTTTACCGTTAATACCATACTCCGGTAAAATGTCCCAAAGTTCCTTTCATACAACCGTGTCAAATGCTCTCTCCAGATCCACAAAACTGCAGAAAACCCTCTGACCTAGGGCCAGATGCTTCTCCACAATGTTGCGCACAGAGAACACTTGATCCATGCATCCCCTTCCACTCCTGAAACCTCCTTGTGTCTCACACAGTAAACCATCGGACACCATCCTCATTCTCCTTTCAATAATTTTACCATACACTTTTGCCGCCAAACTGGTCAAGCTTATGGCTCTGTAATTTGCGCAGTCATAACGTGAACCCTTGTTTTTAAACTAAGGCACGATGACTGCGCTATTCCAGTCCCAGGGAACCATTCCCGAGCTCCAACATAAATTGAGGAGCAACAGGAACGCCTCCCGGACACAGGAGCCACCAAGCTTGATCATCTCGGCAGACACCATATCAATGCCCGCTGCCTTACCATTTTTTAAACTTCTTATCGCCCATTCAACTTCATCCATACTGATGCCATCAGAGGACGCCGTCGCCGAATGTTGATCTACTAGACCACATGCGACATCGGCTCCAACCGCAGCATCCGCATACATATCGCCAAAATATTCACTCCATCGGCTTAACACGTCTTGTGTTTGTGTAAGAATGTCTCCACCTTTAGACCTTATTTTATTCATTCTGAAGGCTGACCAACCACCCCGAGACTTCTTCACCTCCCTCCAAAAGAGTTTGGTGTTACCCTCGAAGTTTTTAGTCAGCCTATCTTCTGCACTCATACTTGCTCTATCACGTTTCTCTTTCACTAAGGCCTTGGTGTCATTCTTACATTGCCGATATATTTCTTTCTTCTGTTCAGTCATACTATCATTCAGATTCAAAGAAGAAACATAGTCCAGCCACGCTTTCTTCTTTTGCTCTACGGAAGCTGCCACTTCCGCATCCCACCATGCATCACCATTTGTGTTTCTATGCTTCTTTGAACTTCCACATACTTCTTTTGCTGTGTCTACCATACTCTCTTTCAATACTCTCCAGCATTATTCAATGTCCGATTGCGGCTGGCTTGCCATCGTCAGCCGTTCTCGGACACCCTCTGCATACTTTTCTCTTTCACACTCTTCTTGCAACCTTTCAACCTTTATTCTTTCAAGCCCTCCGAAGTGGACACGCTCTCGCCAGTGCCTCCACTTTCTGAACAGACCACTAAATCTCGCAATAACGAGATAGTGGTCCGTATCGACTGTAGGGCCCCTGTAGGCTCTTGCGTCCAATATTTTGCTTTGGAGGCGACTGTCTACCAAAATTAAATCTATTATACTTTTCTGTTCATTCCGTCTCCATGTATACATATGGATGTCCTTATGTTGGAAAAATGTGTTTGACACAATAAGGTTTCTCTCCATGCATACATCCGCTATGAGCCTACCTGCGTCGTTCACTCTCTTATCACCAAATGGACCAAGTACGTCCTCATAGTCGGGACGCTTGGTCCCCACCCATCCGTTCAAATCTCCGCATACAATCACGCGTTCACTGGTTTCTGCCATATCCAGAACTTCCCTAACATTATCCCAAAACTTCTCTAGGTCTGATGCCACCGAGGATCCTACGGGAGCATATGCTACAACCATGAATACCTTGGTGATACCAAGTTTTATACGGACCCAAAGAAGTCTGGGATCATACATTCCGTAATCCTTCACACCTGAGGCCAAGCGAGAGGACAGCAGTACTCCTACCCCCATGCTGGCTCGATCGCTCTGTGGTACACCAGACCACAGAGCCATCCCGCCACCAGGAAGATCGCAGGCATCGCTGCCCCTTCACTTGGTCTCTGTTACACAGAGCACGTCTAGCTGTTTGTCCGCCATGACGGATATCAGCTCGTGCAACTTACCTTCCACACAACCTCTTACATTCCACGTGCCCACCCGGCACTCTGCTCTCCTCGACTCGCCTGACTGGGCAAGGCGTGATGGGTGGCGGCCCCTATCGCCGCAACTGCCGAAGTTCGTAGCGACGGGGGCGGGTCGGTACGCGTCGCATCCGGGGGACGCCCTAACCCGCATTGCGGTACGCATTTCGAGCCGGATTAGCAGTCTAATTAGACTGGCATGGGACGCGAACGAGCACGCTCCGGACTATGCCCCCCTCCGGACTATGCCCCCCTCCGGACTATGCCCCCCTCCGGACTATGCCCCCCTCCGGACTATGGCCCCCCTCCGGACTATGCCCCCCGATCTACGAATCTACGAATATCTGTATATTCGTAGTAATATTACTGGATATTCTTCAGACGATACATATAAGAGGCAGTTTAAAAGCTGCGCCAGTGACGGAAAGTTAAGAAGTGAAAGGTTGACATGGTATGGACATGTGATGAGACGGGATGAATGTAATGTTGTGAGGAAAGTTTTAAGTATGTATGTTGAAGGCTTTAGGGGTAAAGGAAACCCAAAGAAAAGATGGATGGACTGCGTGAGGCATGACATGCATAGACAGGGAGTGACTGCAGATATGACGTCTGATAGGACTCGTATGGAGGAAGACAACATAATGCGTCGACCCCAAGTGATTGGGATAAGAGCAGGATAATGATAATGATTTTTCAGACCTATATACCATTTTGTTAAAAATTAAAAGACTTATAATTAACTACGATGATGTAAACAATGTTCTTTATTTATCTATCCAACAATACTTTATATAATTTACTGCGTTTTATCAATTAATATTTAATTATTCTTTATTACAATGTTAATTTTGAGAATCAAGTTTGGTCTATGTTGCTTGACGTGACTGTCCGTGATCTCATCGTGGTTCTATCTGAAAACCAGCGCTGCACTGTTTCGGTGTAGCCTATGCTGAGATAGGACCTCTTTCGGTCTCTGCTTTGTACTTTAGTGTTATTCTAGTATCTGTTGTAAATTATAGTATCAAATTATAGTTTAATATGGTTGTTGACCTTATATTAGACAACTTTATGTAAATTTTGTGTAAGCTTATTACTCCTAGACCGAAATAAATGTATTTTCTTTCTTTCTTTCTTTTTCTTTCTTTCTAATGTTGTCCATTTATTTTTTTATTGATTATGTTGGAAAAGCAAGCAACACATCTGATGGTAAGTATTACTACCGCCTATGGACCTTTGTAATACTAGGGGTACAGCAGGTCGCTGCCTACCAATAATCCCAATCCCATCCAGAAATATGGGCTTCCGGCTCTTTCGCTCACCGAATATTGCTACTGCTCAGGCGTCGATTTTCTGTGACCCTGGAGGGACTGGCCCGTGGCTGTAGACAGAGAACTATCAACAGTGTGATACTACCATTATAGTTCACTACTAAAAGAAGTAAATTATACTTCTTGATTACAAGATAATATAATGGGAGAAAAAGGTCATTTTGTATCACTTCCTCTTACACTACTCTAAAAATACTCTTAAAATGTTCGTTTTGTACTGTCCCACGATTTTATTTTAGTTTAAAATTTCTATATTTCAAAAATATCATCTTTTGACATACTTACATTAATCTAATAATAGAGTACATTTTTAGAAATTTGTGTGAACTAGTACTAGAACTCAATTTGTGGAAATAACTATTATTTCCACAAATTGAGTAAGTTATGAGTTACTTTATTTAAAAAAATGTAACATTGTGTACATATTGGTACCAATGACTGTATCTTTTTTTAGCTTTTAGCACATTTATCTGCATAATTACCATGACTGTTTACAATAAAACCGTTTAACTTAATTATTTTTTTACCTTTTGTTTATTTTCATGTTTTTAGTTTTTATATTTCATTCTATTTAATTCATTTAAGGCCTCGTTATTGCAAGGTTTCTTGCCCGTTAATTTATTACATTCTAATTCCTCGATACGTAATCCTTCCAAAGATGTCACTCTACTAAGCGCCACGTAGGCTTGACCTACCTCAAATAGGTTCGCGCCTAAGTATACTGCTGCGTGATCCACAGTGCTGCCCTGCACTTTATGCACCGTGGAAGCCCATGACAATATTAAGGGCAACATTCGTCTTTCAGCCATCCCGTAATTAAAATTGGCTGGAAACTGTATGGCTTTCGGGTGTATAAGATGTAAGCCGTCTCTTGCAAAGTCAATTCGAACCGAAGGTACATCTGTTGCATACATCTGGGTTCGATGAAATTGGGGCCAAATGATTTCGTTGATGTAGTCTATAGCGCCACCCTAATGCCATACAGCTCTCGGCGCGCTTTAACCTTTTACCTTAACTTGGGTGGTGTACCGCTAACGACGTATCATTTTTAGCCACCCTAACGCCACACAGTCCTCGACACGATACAGAGTTTCAGATATCGATTTTGTAAAGAGCACAGTATTCTACTTGTCAAGCCCTTTCATTGAATACCCATTAATGGGATTGAAAACAAAAATAGATTAGCCATTTTGTAGCGACGGCCATCTTAGATTTTGATTTTGTATAGTGTCAATCAAGTCTTTTCATTTGATACCGATACTGATGGGATTGAAAAAAAAATTGATTAACCGCCATTTTGTAGCGGCAGCCTTTTTAGGTGTTGATTCTGTATAATGCACTGTATTCTACTTTTTACGGCCTTTCATTTGATATCCATATTAATGGCATTGCAAAAAAAAAATAGGTTATCTGCTATTTTATAGCGCCGGCCATGTTGAATTTACAATAAATTTTACTATACATAATTGTATTGCCACCAGAACCAAAGGCGTATACCAAATTTAAAATCAATCGGTTTTCAGCAAGAGGGTGAAATTTTAGTTACTAAATTTGACCCAAGAAAAAGAAAATGAATGGAGTAAGTTAAATAAAGCCGTTTAAAAATAAAACTGTTTAAAAAATAGGTTATTTGCAATTTTGTAGTGGCGGCCATGTTGAATTTACAATGAATTTTAGTATACATAATTGTATTGTCGCCAGAACCGAAGGCGTATACCAAATTTCAGATCAATCGGTTATCAGGAAGAGGGTAAAATTTTAATTACTAAATTTGACCCAAGAAAAAAAACCGACGGAGTAACATAATAAAACCGTTTAAAAATCAATACATCAAAATTTATTTATTAATGAAAAATATTAGTAAAACAAAATTCGATTATTTATTAACAAGTGTAGTCAAACAAGATTTACAAATAATGTTATAATTTTTTTTTGTTTTAGTTTATGCTTTTTTTTAGTCAATTGTTTAATAGTTATAAGTGATTTTATTAAAAAATGCAATTATTTACCATTCTCTATATGCTACGTTATTTTAAATACGAGTTAACATTTGAAATAAAATTTCCTGATATTTCGAATAGGTACATAACAGCGTTCATGATGACGAGAGGACTGTCCTCCAAGTTTTTATTTCAAATGTGTAATACTCGTGTAAACATTACAAATAATTACGAGTTAACAAATTGCGTCAATATAATATAGAGCCAGCTTGCTATTTTAGATTCGTTTACTTAATCGTTTTTGGACGAAATCAAAGAAGTCTTTAATCGTCTTTGGATGGAACCAATGAGTGCTTTATTCGTCTTTGGACGGAATCAATGAGTGCTGTTGTATGATTTTTGCATAATACTTGGCTGAGGCACGAAGTGTACGTGTGCGGTTCGGATTCTGGAAGTCAACTTCATACAGTCCGTACTTTACACTGCAAATTGAGAGATTAATTTATATATTTCTAGAAAATAGTAGTTATAATATAATAATACTGCATTAATTGTCCGTGTGGTGATGGTGTAAGAATATAATTCATTCAATCAATCAATCAATCATTTATTTTGTATTATTCATCACCTCTTATCTTACCTGTGGGTAGAGATGACTAAGGGACATATATAACATCTATACAAGAGAAGGAAAACTCAAAACAAAACCCTATACCAACACATCTGACCAGCGTGGTGTAGTAGGTTAATTTTCTTCACATTATAAGAAGGAGGCTCGAGCCCAACAGTGGGACATATATGAGCTGAGATGAAAAATAATAGTAATGTACCTCGAATTAATCTATGAATACATAAGTAAAAGACTCAGAATAAAAAAACATAGTTCGGTAATATGCTTAAAAAGATAAGTTATCAAAAAAAAAAATTCCATTTATGCAAAAAATCCTGTTTCCTATTAAATTTCGGCATTACTTTTCTGGCTGCAAGTTTTACATAAATTAAACCATCCCTCGATTTTTTATTGTTATTTATTATTGTCGTTCAACCACTTGAGTATGGTAAGTTAGCCTAATAAACAACATACTTTCGTCACCTTTTATCTATTACTAGCACCCGCCCTCACTTCGCTTCGGTATCTGGCCACTCTGTCCCCGTATTTTAAATCTCTTGTAACTTATAGAATATTCATTTTAATGATTTATTGTAAAGTGCAATTTTAATGTACATTAAATGCACTACCTAATGTATTTAATTGGATAAGAAGTATTACTGTACTGTTAAAAATTTATTCCCAAATAATTCATTACGTCGTCGGGACATCGCTGAAGGAGAGGGTACCCCTCAGGGGGTATTCCGTCGGGCCGGCCACTACTCTACTATTTGCATTTACATTTTCTACAAGATTTTTCTAAATGTTACTTACCTCAAGACAATTTTTTTTTAATAGATAACACAATACATATCGATATTGATATGTATTTCAATATATTCCAATTAGAACATTAAACTATACTCAACCACAAATGTGTAACTTAAGATGCAAAAGCACCCATTTTAACATTTTTTTTCTAAACTTCAACGCCTTTGCTCGGGCTATTCCTCTTAAAATAATTCAATAATATTTTAAAGAGTTGATCGATACATTACTTTAACAAATTTTCACTATTAGAATTCGATTACTGAAAAAAAAAATTGCCCACCCTACTATCCATGTCATAAAAAATAATACATAAATATAAAAAAAATAGAAGGTTGCTAGGTTTTTGCATAATCTGTACTCTGTAGTACTGTAGTACTATGCACATGATTAATCTACATTCGACTGCATTTCTGTATATTTAAATTACTAATGCGTAATAACCTCATTGTTCTATTGATTACAAAAGTAGAAAAATATTTTTACCTGTAACCGCTGGTCCATTCAAAGTTATCCATAAGTGACCACACGGTATAATGTGTTACATTCACGCCATCTTCATTTACAGCCAGTAATAACTGAAATTACTATACAATATACAATCTGCATTATATATAATATAAATGTATATATATATATATATATATATATATATATATATATATATATATATATTTATATATACATATTACATATATATATATTTATATATACATATTATATATATATATATATATATATATATATATATATATATATATATATATTTATATATATATATATATATATATATATATATATATATATATATATATATATATATATATATATATGTCATCATAATTTTCCTACCCTTATTCCAATTATTTGGGGTCGATACAATATGATTGTGCTCTTCTTTCACATACGTACACGTACATATTGTAAAAGTTATTGGCAATAATTTTATAGCCGACCGCCTGCCGGACATCAATCCTCCTTGGGAATGTAATTGTTGATTAAACGGCATCAGATGGAGTTTGCTCAGGTCGTTATAAGGCTCTTAGTCGTCTTTTACGACATCCAAGAGCAAAGTAAGGGTTGGTAGTATCCGAAACCGATATATGTATATATATATATATATATATATATATATATATATGTGTGTGTATGGATTTTCAATACAACTGTCTTTAAATTATGTCTGTGGTCATCCCTGTTTGGGTTCATTAATTTTATAGTAAGTAATATTAATCTCAATCTACGTATTACCTGTTGTAAGTGTGTTTCCAAAAAATGTATTCTATCTGTATCGTTTGTACCACCGGTGTTACATATTCCATTCTCTGTAATATAATAGGCAATATCGCCATATTGTTCCTTCAACCAAACGAGTAAATTACGTAAGCCTTTTGAATTTATCTGAAAATTTTTAAAAATATTTATTTAGTTTAAGACTTTTGCAACTATCCCGGTCTTATATTTGGATTGAGTTAAATGCTACTGAGTTTTTCAATCGAAATTACGAACTTTCCCGGTCATCTACTTTTCCTTATCCTTAAAGATTTGCAAAACTCTTAAAAAAGAGATAGTGGTTGCTCAAATGTTCTCGCCTCGATCATCATCTGCCGAACTACAGCCGACAGTAGGGGTTGATATAAGAAGACCCACAATCCTGTAGTATTTTATTTATTATATATTTAGGCTCACATATGTGTTACACTTCAAGACCTTTTCCAAATTAAAAGGCTATTTGGTCTCATATCTCATTTGGGCTAGATGATTGTTCATAATCTTTTGTTTCAATATATTTTTTTAATTGTTTTAAAATCGTCACCATACGGTATTTATTTTCTTAAAATGGTACTAAAACTAATGAATTTAATTATTATTATAGGTAGTGTATTATAACATTTAACCTGTGTACTACAGGATGTAGTGTACCACTCAGGAAGCGTTCCCAAAGCAGCACCAACATTTGGAGCGTCTCCGAATGGCCATGGGTTAAGAACCTCTCCTTCCTTCGCTTTGCGGACAGTCCGGCTCGTGTAGTAGTTAAATGCGTAAAAATTATACGTGCCTGTAGAAAATTTAGTAGAATTTTATTCGAAGTATAAGGTGTTTTGTAACGTTTATATTGTTTGTGATAGGTGGCTGTAGTTTTATATTGTGTTAGAATTAGGTAGATCGGTTTATCTTAAGATTATTGATCGCAAATTATCGTCATCAACATCACAATCATCCACCTGTTTTTGTTCCAATTACTTGGAGTCAAAACAATATTGCTCTTTTTCGAGACATGATATCTGATAGGTTTATCAGATATCATGTTTGTGATCACTCCCTGAACATTATTCATGTCACGCAACATGCAGTTCATCCGCCTCTTCTTTGGTATCCCTTACCCCTAAAATCTTCAATATTCATACTTAAAACTTTCCTCCCAATGTTATTTTCATCCAGTCTCATTACATTTGCATACTAAGTCAAGCGTTCACTCCTTAACGTTACTGTAACTTTCAAATTTTCTCTAATACAGTCAACTAACCTGAAACTGCCGTGTTCCTTTAATATTATTTATTCTTAAACTTTGGTTCATAATGAATTTCCAATTAACTAAATTGAATTTCTAAAATGTCGCGATTGACACAGGTCGTACAGACAAGGAAGATAAAATGATCTACTTTACCACGTTGATAAGTTAGAATTTTAGATAATTGATTAAATTATTCTCCGTATGGCGTCAACCCTTGCTTACCCATAAGAACCATAAGAAAGGCTAAGGGTTCACCAGGGGAGTGAGTAGCAGCTCTCTGCTGGGAAATATATAACACCTCACTGCGATCGCTAATCCACCACATGCATGGCGATTATGACACTATCCCCTTATTTTAGTAGTGGGCCCGATAGCGGTAGAGTAGGAAGTACGAAAAATCTGCGGCAGCAATCCAGCTATCATAAAAACGAGCTGGAAGAGGAATTGACTAAAATCTGATTGGAATTTGTAGCATTAATTATATATAAGAAATGTAACAATGACGTGAAAGAAACCCTTATAAATAAATGAGTTATGAGTTATCATTATTAGAACTGCGATGGGTGAGAGCACAATAATACTTGTGTGCAAACTTGTTTTTTTAATGGGAGGGCGATCATCTGTCCCAAGGCGGTATAGGGTTTATTGTTCCTAGGTCTTTTATAGGCAACGTGGAGAGGATTGAAAGTGTGTCAATAAGCGTAACGTACCTACATACTTACTATGACTATACTACGACCTGTATTCGTTGAAAGTCATAAAGGTTATAAGACCTGGATTATCCTAAATAATTCAACAAAAAACAAGATACACTGTATCTTGTCGGACAGTCCGAAAGATATTCAGTGATGTCTCAGTAATCAGCAGGATTGAAATTGGGTGTAATCACCGCATGGTATGAGATACAATGAATATCCCACACAAAAATCGAGCAGTTACTTGATGAAGCTTGCCCTCGAACTTTTTGATCAGACTCTCAAGCTCTTTGAATCGAGAAAGGAATACATCTTGCAGTCTTCGGCCGATTGATCCGAATACAGATAGCTAAATAGACATATCTTCGGGTCTAAGTACCATATTTGCTGACTTAATAAACTCAGTATTAAAGAAGCGATAGAGTAAAACCGCGGCTCTAAATTGTTTGCACAAGATTTGTCTATCCCAATGACTAAGCTCTCACGCTATCATTTTATCCCAAAGTGTGATCTTAAGAGAGAGAAAGGTTCTATGGGTAGTGATATAAATCATCTCAGAACCCTATTATCGACTTGGTCCAAGACCCCATATTCAAGCTCAGCACTATACCAAATAAATACCAGTTTATTCGAGTTCAGAATGGCTCTCAAACAAATAAAACAGTAGGAGGAGTCCTATAAAATTAATTCAGAGTTTCTACACGCAGGTAGAAAAATGGTCTTTAAACTCAACAAGTTAGTTAGTTCCGTTGTTTGCAGCGGCGTTGTTCCAGTGTCGTAGACCAGGTACTTTTGGTTCACGAGTTTTATGAGGTTCTTTAAGAAGGCCAATAAAGTTATTCTAAAGAACTACAGACTCATCTCACTGTTAATCCACGTCTATAAGTTGTTTTTGATGGTTATTACAATCAAACAAGCCGGTTTTAGAAAAATCTAAAGTAACCTAATCAAAATTTATATATTTCAGTAGATTATCCAGAAGACCGAGGAGTACAATCTGGCACTGTTATCTCGTTATATTGAAGTGCTGAAATGTTTGTATAGAAACGCCACAATGTCAGTCCTTATCCGGGATGAGAGTATAAAATCGACCCAATTGCAGAAAGTATAAGAAAGGGAGAGATTATTTCTCCGAAACTATTCACTATTGCATTGGAAGAGGTCTTTAAACTCTTAGAATGACACTTGGCATCAGTATCAAAAGGCGAATACATCACCATTCCTAGAGGATTATTTTTTGCCTCCACGCCATCTTTCGCCTGTTATGCTTCGACTTTTTATTGAGGACGTTGTGTGCTGCGTTTCACCGTTCCCTAATTATCGATGTAAGCATTTGATAAATCTGGCTTTCATTTACAAAGTGAGTGATCACTATGGTATATTGTTTAGTTTAGTGCACAATTTTCGTAGACTTTGTATCGATAGTTGTACTTGTTTTAGTGATGTTTCTAAGCTGTAGAAACGAAAGTGTTTCATTATTTTTATTTGAGATAGAATCTATGAATTTATGTAAAATTTTGATTTTGATCAAAATTTTGAAATTAGTTTTATTATTGATTTTGCTAAATAAAAGCATTAAAATTATAATCTAGGTATCTACTTTGTTTTTTATTTAATTTGAATATTATTGATGGCTATGGCATCGACGTTGATCGCTCTGTTCATGAAAATTTATAGACTCAAATAATTCTTATATAGCTCAAGGAAAATCAACGCGAATATAAAAATAAGCTTATTTAGGCATCACTTTTGAATAAAAAATATGTGAATGTCATCAAATATCAGTATTTGAAAAGTCCAGAGCGATCAACTAAATAACTCAATATTGAAGAAATGCCCTAATCGTTGGGAAAGAAAGGTTCTCGAATGGTAACCGCGTGGGACGTGCTCACACTAGGTGGACCGAGGACTTGGTGAAGATTGCTGGAGTCGTTGGATGCAGGCTGCACGACATCGCACTTTGTGGTGAGGTATGTGGTGGTTCAGCAGTGGAGCGAAAACGCAAAATGATGATGATTAATTTATGCATTATATACGTCTGCAATCAATTATTATTTAGAAAAGGAAGATAGTAGTAATCTTAGCACTGGACCGAATATGAGTTAAACATAAAAATATATTTTATGCGATATAGGTATAAAATTTAATTCGGGGTTGTTTGGTAATAATTATTTTTCGAGATGTTCTAAGAACTAAATACATTTTGGTATCCTAGGTGAAATATTTTCCAAAGATTTTTAACAGCCTTTTATGATAAAAATAAGTCATAATTTGCAAACAGATGATATACTTGCCTCTAATGTAATTTTTTTCTTCATCGGTAAATGGTGGTAGAAGAGTTTCGTTATATCCTTTCTCTTTACTGTATTTAATCATAGCTATCTCTAGGTCAGCAGGCCAGCCACCTTCTTTCGTATAGATGGCATGCGAGTATCTACCAGCCTGAAATTTTAAACGTTTATTATTGGGTGAAGATGAGACCTCGTATAACGGCGATATCTTGAATGTCGTTTAAAACATTTATGGGTCATGGGAGATTTCATGAGAAAACTAAACAAACAGTGACTATGAGATGAGAATGCGTAATATGGGTTTAGACCAGGGTTGAAAAAAACATGTTTTTTTTAAAGAATAAAACATCATGTTTTATTTGCAAAACAAAAAAAAAACATGTTTTTTATTAATTCTTCATTGCTGTTTTAATTGCCTTGTTTTAAACATGTCTGAAACTTATTTAATTATTATTTATTTAAAACAACAGTTTCCAAGTTAAGATGCAATTAAGTTCAGTCAACTTCCCTTCTCTTATCTTCAATTCAACCCTCAAATTCCATGCTCTGAAGTGTCTCAAGTGAACTGTGTTGATTAAGAGCCCTCATAATTGTAACCAATTTAGCAGCTTTCTCTGTCCCTAGCTTGTTTCTTAATTTTAAATGAACCTGTCCGAATGTTGAGAATAACCTTTCAATTCCTGCGGAAGAAGCAGTTGCAGTAAATAACTGACACGTAATGTCGAGCATCCTTGGATCCACTTTATTACTCAGTGATTTTCACCACACAGACACATGCGTTTTCATTAAATGGTCTTTTTTAAGCATGTATTCCAAAAAAAAATAACTCCTCGCACGGTATGTCAAGACATCTTTCATAGCATGCGGACAGCTTGAATCTAAAAACGGCATGCCTATTGTGTCTTCCTCTTCTGATAGACCTTCTCCATTATAGTTGGGGTCTAATATATAAGCAGCGAAATGTGCAGGTGTCATTGCGGCTTTAAATCTTGCTTTCAGTTTGCTTCTTCTGGAAATCAGTCCGATGAGAGTAAATCTTTCCATATACGTGTACAATCACTTAGGACGTGTGCGTCCTAAGTGATTGTACACGTATTGTACACGTGTCTTTTTGACTGAGATCGAGAGCTCTGGCTACCATTTTCAGCTTCTTGAGATAGTTCTCAACATTTACTTTGAACTCTTGGACGTTCATTACGATTGTTAAATCTAATACAGCCCTGTGCTCACTGCATACTTTTATAAAACAGTGCCAGTTATTGAAGTAGGATTCGAGACAATCTGCTAATGTATTCCAGCGGAAATCTTGAGGTAGTACAAGTGCTTTAGTTCATCTTTCATTCTATCAAGCAAGCCGGAAAATCCCCGCATTTTATGAATATTCACCGCATTACCGCTTGTCAGTCAGGGGAATCCTAGCTAGTTTATCGAAGTTGCCAACTTTTTGGTAATAAAACATACCATAAAAAGAGTTTTTTTTTTCTAACTAAAAGTATAATGTTTTTTTTATGTGTTTTAAACATGTTTAAAACTTTTTTTTTAAATGTTTAAACAGATACATCACGTGGGGTACTTTAATACAGAGTGAAAGTCGTATGAAATTAGTTAATATGTAAGACTTTCTTGAAAATTAATACTTTTTTATTGTAGAGATACCATAATCAGTCTTGCAATTTACTCGTTATTTAAACAAATTAACAGTTTCGAATATTTTAAGTCTTCAAAACAAAATTGCACTTAAATCGACTGTAAAACGTATACATAGATGATGTTCGAGTTATGGCTTTTGTGTGATTCGGTTTACGCAATGGTAAAACAACGTTTCCAAAATCAATGCTTGCTTTGTCTTCCTTTTTTGTGCAAACAAAAATATACTATATTATATTTGGGCAAATAAAAATATGCTATATTTTTGAGATATAGTACTTGGTCTTCAGTCAAATTGTACTTGGAAATTACTTAGGCCACATAATGAACTACAAATTCCTTCTTTTAAAATTTAATCAGAAGTAAGTTCCTAATATTAATATGTTCTGGACTAGGAACGTCAAACTTTTCTCCATCTTCTTCATTCGACTCTTCATCATCATCACTTAATTTCAGAAACACATTGTCACTGGAATCAGAAGCTGACAATGGCTTCAAAGTAGGACATACTTTTTTCTTTTTAGATTTTTACATTCTGTGAGCCCCAATAAATTATTTGACGTTTGGCTTCCCTCGTAATCTTATCTAAAGTTTTCAATACGATGTTGCAGGTTTGATACCATATTTGTCAGATGCTTACCGAATAGATAGTACTCTCGAAGTAACTTCGGATATGGCAGTCTTGATTCTTGCCTCATCTATAGTACTTCTATTAGTCTTTGGCGTGTACGTGTGTACGTTAAAAAACGTTAAAAAAATTATATGTGTCTGTTGTTATCAGAAAATGGTGTGTACTATTTTTTGATAACAACAAACACATATAATTTTAATTGATATATATTTTTTTATTGGGGCACCTTGATACAGTTACGGGGCACAATGATGGGTATCATTGTGCCCCTGTGTACACTGTGGTATCTAAGTGCCCCAAATATTATTTTTCGAAAAAGGAATTATGCTGAATAAACTAATTTGTTTATTCTATAAAAAGTAACAAATGCTTAACATTTGATGCCCTAACTTACCTTTGGTATTTATAGACATTAACAAGATAGTACAGAAGATCGCGGCAACACTTTTACAAATCACTTGTAAATAGCACAAATCTGTAGTAGCTGAAAGTGGTGCAGCATAGCAGTAGAAAGGTCATAAATTCGGATTTTCTATGAGTGAACAACATGGAAATTCTTATAAGAACAGATTAAGCTGACATAAAAAGTAGTACTAGTACGAGTACGTTGTAAATCCTACACGATTAAAATTAATTGTATTGTATAACAGAAAATGATTACGTACTGAGTTTTGACGGACCAGTTCAGTTACTATCTCATCATCTTTAGATAAAGGTTCATACCACATCAGATTATTGGCTATCGATATTTTACCTGTGAAGTATAATATAAAATTTAATTTTGTATCCAAATCAATTTGTGTATCCGTAGATCCGTAGGCTTCAGGCATTGAACTTCGCGGATCAAATTGGTGTTTAAACAGATGAGTCCAAAAGAGGTACAAAAGCTGATCGTCTATTTCTGCATTATAAAATCATAAATTCGTTATTATTTCCAATTGTGTTAAGATTGGTATTTTAAACCGGTATAGTATATATCGTTGTGATATAGAGTTGGTAGAAAAAAAAAAGATAAAAATGTTTAACTTAGTTTGGAGGGTAAGGCCAGGGTTTGAAAATTGGAGATAATACTCGCTAAACTTTAAACATAAATATAATTTCATTTAAAAGAAGTAATTTAAAAAATTTCAAGCCCTCTGAGTTTCTTATCAGATTTTCTCAGGTTGTAGTCGCGTTCCGATCCAGTGGTAGACTTTTTTTTTATTGCTGGTGGTGGCAAACGAGCCAGCAGCACACCTGATGGTAAGTGACACTGCCGCGCATGGACTTTTGCAATACCAGGATATAGCTAGGCCGTTGCCTACCGTGTAGACAGTGCTCTTCTTAAACCTCGTTTAGAAAAGTACATGTCATAGCGCACGGGAAACATAGCAGCAGGTAGTTCATTCCAGATCTTGCATATACGTGGGAGAAATGATCGCTGAAAACGTACAGTTGATGTCTGTATCGTTTTCAGGTGAAATGGATGAATCCAGCATTTTATCACCATACCACTCGAAACCGTGCTGCGGTGTCGAGTGGTATGGTGATAAAATGGTGACGGTGGTACCAAGTCAAACAATTCCTCAGAGTACTCCACGTGAAATAGCCTGTAGAGAACACAGAGAGACCCAAAGTCTCTCCAGCTGTCCAATGACTCCAGTCTTTCCGTGAGATTGGGATCACTGACGATTCGAACAGCACGTCTTTGCAGGGAGTCAAGTGGGTCTAGCTGATATTTGGGTGCGCCTGCCCAGAGATGTGAGCAGTACCCCACATGAGGGTGGACTTGTGCTTTATATAGCAGAAGACGTTGTCTCAGTGTGAAGTATCACCTGGCTCTGTTCAGGGCGCCCAGCTTTCTACTTGCCAATTTGGCTTTGTCCTCCAAATGACTCCCAAACTGGACTTTGCTTGATAGTTCGACGTCGAGAATACTCTCGGCAATTTGAAGAGTTACTCCTTGGAACTGAGGCGCCATGACAAACGAGTCCTTCTTTGCAGTGAAGGCGCAAACTTGTGTCTTAGTGGGATTGAACTGGACTAAATTTCGTTCACCCCGTTTCGAGGCCCGCCCCAGAGAGCGCTCGACTTCAGAAACAAGTTGAGTCCTTCTTTCCTATAATATACTCCGAGGGATATTCTGATGCTCGGTATACCGCTCGTTACCCGTGCTGTCATCCGCATAGCAATGCATATTCTCTATAAACAGCACGTCATTGATATGCAGTATAAACAACGCCGGGAAGAGCACTCAGCCCTGTGGTACACCAGCGTTAATGGTCATGGTATTGGAGCAAGAGCCATCGACGACGACTTTTAAACTCCGACCATCCAAAAAGCTGGCGATCCTTTTACAGAATCCCTCAGGGATTCCATAAGACGGTAGCTTCGATAGAAGGGCTCCGTGCCAGACCCTATCGAATGCTTTTGCAATATCTAGGCTGAATGCTAGCGCCTCACCCTTGCCCTCCAAAGCCTCTGCCCAATGGTGTGTAAGGTACACAAGAAGATCACCAGCCGATCGACTATGTCGAAAGCCGTATTGGCGATCACTGATCAACTGGTGATCCTCAAGGTACTGCAGAAGCTGGCGGTTTATGATTTTCTCCATTACTTTGGAGAGCAAGGATGTTATCGCAAAGATTATTACATTAATTTTAAATGACCTGTAAAATTGACAATGTGTGCATGTTTGGCAGGGGTATAATTGCTCCCGCGAGGGTAAACCGCCGGGCGGGCCACCGAAGTTAAAATAGAGTACCGGTGGTCCGCTCGCACGGCGAAGAGAGAAGGTTTTACGGTGGGTCTATGGGGTCACGCGCCGCCTTTCCGTCACCCCGGACCGATTCAGCGGGGCGAGACGCACCCATAGCCCACCAATAAAAAAAAAAAAGGGGTATAATTGCTTACCCGGCTGACCACCGAGGTGAAGCAAACGGTATCAGCGGTCAGTCCAATAGTGATGGGTAAAGCGTATGGTAGGTTATAGGGATGCATGCAACTTTACCATCGCTTTTGACTGATTTTGAGGAATGCGTTCAGACTATATATAGCCTGCCACAAGAAAGGGGTATAGTTATTTCAGCAAATATTTGTACACGATCGTAAGGAGAAAGAAACACTACCGTATTGCCACTATTATAATGATCATGAGAATATATCACACAGCATACGCTCGAAGGCTGCAACGGCCTGGGCAGACCCCCTCCTGTTGGCGCGTGGGATACAACAAGATATATAAAAGAACCAAAAAAAAGTATTAATAAATAATTATAGATGTTTGAGAAAGTTATCATTGAAACCAACATATACTTTCTGGGGCATAAATTATCTTCCAAGATTCATAGGTTTCCTTGTCATGGTTCTCTACAACGTTAAAGCTTTAATTAGTAATTCTGAGTTTTACTCATGTATAACTTCTCAGTCATAAAGGTGATGCCAGAATTTTATTGCGAGACCTTTTGAAATGTAATTATGACTAACCATTATATATATCCTTAAACTCTGCCTCGTATATTCTATACGCCTTTGCATGAGCCAACAATACGTATTTATTACATAAGTATGTTCCCTGATCAGGATTCACAATTCCTGGAGCACTATCACCAGTGTTATATGGTAAATCACAAGTCATTACGGGTTCGTTTATGGTTATCCAGTGCTTCACACGGTTGCCGAAATTAATATAGAGCATCCTAGCATAATCGCCGAACCATTCATTAATCTTGGGGTTTGTCCAGCCACCTGAAAAATAACCGTATTAGAGATATTACATGACTAAATTTAGTTTTAATTATAAATAAGATAGAAATCATCATGAAGAATTTATATGGAAATCGAAAATTAGCACTTCGTTTGTAACAGATTTTGACGCAAAAGCCTAAAGTGTATATTGCAGTATATTTTGTTACTACAAATAGAAAGGGCAGTGGACAATGTCATGTTGCACTGGTCCTATATAAATTGAAAGCAAAACAAACAGAAAACCTATTTGTAATAATTCTTTAATTGAAACTAAATTACTTATAGAAATATTATCATATTTAGACGATAATGTGGGTCACAATTTGATTATCCCAACCCACTATGGCTCATTTCATAAGGTGATTAGAACAAAAAATGATTTTAATAGATACGAGGCTAAGTGTCATGTGTGGTAATATTTTTTTGCCCACAAATAAGTTTTTATATACAGCTTTTATATCAGAAATTTAGAATAAGTTGTTCTCTTTCTTTGTTACTCACCAAGATCCTGAATGGGTTGCGGCAAATCAAAGTGGTGCATAGTAACCATAACGTCAATACCTTCTGCCAGTAGACCATCTATGAGGTCGCTATAGTATTGAATACCTTCCTTACTAACGATATTCGTAAAACCAGTCGGTAATATACGCGACCAAGCTATAGAGATTCTATAAAGGACAAAAAATATCATTAGATTTTCTGACATCTAATAAAGTAATAGATGCAAACAGTCAGGTTGTGCTTATAGTTAATAAACTAGCTGTACCAGCAGCTACCCTTGTTTTTATTATTTACACATTTAATGTTATTATTGTGTTTAAAAATATTAGTTTTAATAATATCTATATTATAACTAATATTCACATTTTACCTATGGGGCATTTCACGTGAAGCGGACAGCGAAAAAAAAGTGAGGTCGTAGAATTTGTTTA
Organism: Lymantria monacha; assembly: GCA_905163515.2. Lineage (NCBI taxonomy): Eukaryota > Metazoa > Arthropoda > Insecta > Lepidoptera > Erebidae > Lymantria > Lymantria monacha. The sequence continues at coordinate 4,631,819 of LR991105.1, read as the reverse complement.
TATTTGGGTTAATCATACCTCTAGTGGCTATGAACGCAAATACGTAACATATTTTTTTTATGATGTTTATTTTTTAAGTTATGGGCCTTTAAAAAATAATGCTAATTGAAATTTCAATTTTTTTGAAGTAGATTTTCTAATAGGAAAAAAAAATAAAAAAAATATCATGCTTTGCAATTCGTGTAGATCTTTCTTTTTCCCTTTTTGATTGAAAATAAAATTTTAAAAATAAAAAAAAAATCAACTCCAAAACCGGAGGTAAAAATTTTAAACGAGTTTCTCAAAAACTTCGACCATTTTTTTTTTATTTAAAAAAATAGCTCAATGTATATTTTAAGTATGCTAGAAGTTTCATAGTGGGATGGCTACTAGTTAAGAAGATAGGTATATTAATGTACATGCATGTCGCACTGAGTGTGATGTGACGATGTCTAAACAAGTAGGTATATACCTACTTGTTTAGACACCATAATGCTATAATATTTACATCATAACATAATGAAGTATCGTATCATATTCAAAACGACTTTATTTTATAATTTTTACTATTTTACAAGAAGAATCTGTGCTTTTTTTTTGTTTTTGATAACGCAGTGGTCTACACAAAGATCTACACGAAATGCAAAGCATGATATTTTTTTTAATTTTTTTTCCTATTAGAAAATCTACTTCAAAAAAATTTAAATTTCAATTTGCATTATTTTTTAAAGGCCCATAACTTAAAAACTAAACATCATAAAAAAAATATGTTACGTATTTGCGTTCATACCCACTAAGAGGTATGATTAACCCAAATATAAACAAATTCTACGACCTCACTTTTTTTTCGCTGTCCGCTTCACGTGAAATGCCCCCTATATCAGTAATAAGATTAACAACGGTGATTGCGTTTTTTTTTGTTGTTCTTATTGGCAAACCAGCAAAACACCTGATAAGTGTTATTGCCGCCCATGGACCTTTGCAATACCAGAGGTAAAACTATGCTGCTGCTTACCAATAATCCCAAACCCACCCAGAAAGTTGGGCTTCCGGCTCTCTCGCTCAGCGAACGAAGCATAGAAGCACATTGCCACTGCTCAGGCGTTGATTTTCTGCAGGAGTGTGGTACTACCCCGGACGGATCGGCTCGCGGCTGTAGACAGAGTACTGTCAAGAGTGTGGTTCTACCACTACTAAGCCGCCGCTTCTGCGCTTGACGATATAATTAATATATTTTTTTTTAATTTGCTAACATTTATATATTATTTTGCACTTATTTCCTATAGTGTTATATACCTGTAATATGTACTTTAAACTTTTCTAGATAAACGGGAAGTCTGTCACAATAATTGATCTATATGGATTTCAACTAGCGGTTGTTGAGATTAGGATATTTAAAGAAACAGACTATTCAGTTTATAATAATGATTTAGATAAAACTCACAATGCACACACAATGTTCTTTTTGCTGCGCGATAAATAAAGATTTTATGAATATTAACTAGATTTTCTATTTCAAAGATTTAAGAGGTGCGTTCAAGTTGTTTTTTGGCAGTGATGTAGTGGTACCCCGAAGTACAAATAATCTTGCGGTCCTATAAATTGACCAATTATCAAGCGATCACAATATCCTCTTTTTTCCAGATGTTCTTGATTCTACATCACGATACCTAATTGCTAATAGGTATGAAGGATATTTTAAAGTACTTAGTTTCTCCTGAAAAGGTTCTGCTGGTAGTCTCAATAGTTTAATGCCGCTGAACATTAATGAAACAATAAGGATTGCTTTGAGCAATATTTAAAACATGATCCTGAATGATGGCTTCAAGTATTTGCAAAATTATTAATGTCAATTTACTGAGATTTTTACCCTCGGTGTAGTCCTCAGTATGACTTTCTTGGAAGATAGTTAGGCTTTTGGTACTTGTAAAGAGACCCTTGCGTCATTAAGATCGCGAGTGTGAATAGGTCTGTGTAATCAGTAATGTTGCTTATATATTATACAGAAAATTTGTATAGCAATGCCATGAGACTTCTGGGCACAATATCCACTAACAGAGATGAAAAGCAATATTCAGATATTTCAAATGTATCTTTCTATAAATTTGTGCAAATATAAGTAAAAATACTTATAAATATTACCTGTAGTAATGTAGACCGAGCTCTTTAGCCATCTTAATGTCATTCTGCCAAAAATGGTAAGAGTCACAGGCGATGTCACCAGTGTCGCCATCAGTTATAGCTGCTGAGTTGTTGTGTACAAATCTATCCCAGATACTTTCACCCTTGCCTGTTTATAATCAAGTAGATCGCTTTCGCATTAGCAGTTAATCATTTAACTTGTAAAATCTTATTATACAAGCGAAACCCTAAATAAGCTTGCATCTTAAGAGTTAAATATCAATAATTTAGATAATCAAATGAAGTACTTATGGTATTCATTTTGAATTATAAATTATTGTGCTTTTTTTACATTAAAGACACTAAGTAATTAATCCTTGCATTGCGGGAGACTTTACAAACATAAGGAAGTACAGACGTAACATAAGGAAGTACGGAAATACAGTAAGGAACAAAAATTACACCAAGATTCAGGAATATCATCATTCTCCTACTCTTATCCCAATTACTTGGAGTCGATACAATATGTACTTTTTTCATAGTACATTCTGTAAAAGTTATTGGCAATTGTTTTATCACCGGCCGCCTGCCAGACGTCAACCCTCCTTCGGAATACCAAGATTCAGGAACATAATTTGTGAATCGCAAAAAAATATTCTCCTATTTGCAGTGCAGATAGGTGTCTTAACCAATGAGTAGAGGTTCTGTGCAATTAAGCGTCTCTTAAAATATTACCTGTTTATAGTATTTTATTGACAATTTGTGATGATTGTGCCTGTAATATTTGCTCAGCAACGCATTAGTTATTAACAAAATTTTCAGCAGCAATAGGCGCAGAACGGTCATAGCTTCCTTTTGCAAGGACCCAATAATGCAGAAAGAAGCAGCGGGGCGGACAAGTAAGCCCTATGCTGATTTGTACGACGGTTGGAGAGGCAGAGAAGAGGTCACGCGCACTTCTTCCCTCAGCTATGATGAATTTAGGGCGTAGGTATCACCGAAACGATCGAGTTGTATACTCAAGAGACGAACCTCTAGCGTCTAACAAACGATGGGAACGCTGGGCTGCTGGAGTATTCTAACGTTATTGAATTTATAAAGCATTACCAAGTTGTACGTATTTGGTTTATCATTACAAGTAAAGGGGATACGTATATGCACTTCCCGTAGTGCAAAAAGTATTAAGGTTTATGCACAGTCTAAAAAAATAAGTATAGTAGTTGAAGTAGAGAAAACTTTACTGACCGCTGACATTCCAGGCTCCTTCTACTTGGTAAGCAGCAGTAGCAGCACCAAATTGAAAACCCTGTGGGAATTGCAAGTTTTCTGTGCACCACACCACACCAAAAAAAGCCCTGGGAACGAAAAAAATATTTGTAATAAAATAATAATCATCATCATATCAATTAAGCTTTGTAAACTGCTTTCCGCACAGGTGCTTGTGATCCTTATATCCTTATACAATCCTTCGGTGGGTAACATTCGTCTTTTGCCTTGAGTAAAAGATCATAGCACGGGTAAAGTGATTTATTTGTGTTTCTTATAATTTCATACTGTCGCTTAGTTAAATCCGCTTCAACAAACATTGATAGGGCTTGTAGTGGTGTAAGACAAGAAATTTCTGCTTGATCTGATTCTGCTATTGTGTATGCTTTTCTGTATTTCCCTGCACGAGTTGGAGAATTCGTAATATCTCGAAGTATTTTCGAAGCGTTCCTTTTACCTTGTGCCTGTAGTGTGGTGTTTGCTGCGTGAACTATGGCGTCTTCACTGAAAGTAGAGCGCGTTTCTTCAGTTCTCCTTCGTTTAGTCCTTTCACTACAATCGTTAAATGATTTAGATGGCCGGCCCGGTCGGTGTGCGACATTTGTTAAAAGTTCGAACGATCTGCTTAACCAAGATTTAGATGTTTTAAAATATGCAAATCTTTGTTTCAAACTACTTATATTATCAGGTGTGTCACCATAACATGCCAAAAGGTAGTTTTCTAGATAATTTAGTTTTTCATTCAAATTAGGCAAATCTTGCATTTTCATTTTATTGTAAAGATAACGCCGGGTCACTATTTTTACGCCAGAGGTACCTAAAGTAAAAAAATGGACTTTATTAAATTTTAAAGAAAAATAAAAATATTTTTGTATGACTTCCAATCTTAAAAAACCTTTAAGTCGGACATCCGCGGCTATCCGCACGTAAAATATATGTCCTAAGCTAGCCTTATATGTAAAATATTTAAGAGCAAAAATAAATTACAAGGCGAGAGAAAGCGATAATATAATTAAATCATGTTTGAACAAGAAAATTAACAAAAGAAATGTTTCGTTTACATGCCCTGTTTTAAAATTCAACCGTTACTATAAAATGAAATTAACACACTTGAAATACATTAGAATATAACAACTCTTACCTGAATTACGAGAATCCATCACAATCCTTGCGAAATATTAAGTAGAAAACACAAAAATATTTTTCCTGTAATTTCGTCAAACGCAATCGCTAAAAATAATTACGTACAATTAGCGCGGCGATCTAGTTCGAACTGCGGGCGCGATCACACAGTGCATGTTTATTAGGTTGGGTATTTCTCTTTCTATTTTAGCTACTATTGGTTAATAACCTTTTCCTTTAAAAAATTGAATTATGGCCGGCTAGTTTTTAATAATCGACCTATGTGCGCTGCCGGCTGTCGCGAAAGCGATGGTCGACAGTGTCAGGAATTGGAACGCGGTCGCCGCCTTCTGCGAGGCTGTCATCTTGCAGAAGGAGGTGGCGGAACGAGTCTGGGAAGATTCCCGTGACCCGGGCCACCGTCAGCGGCCGGGACGGCGCAGGCGCGAATATCTGCGCCTGATGCTGCCCTAGCCGAGGCCGCGGGTGACTGGATTGGGGAATTAGTCCGTCACCCGCCGAGAGGCCGACCGCGTGAGGAAAGACCGATATCTTCCATGAAGAGGGGACGTCGGTCGAAGAGAGGGTACTCCTCAAGGGGTATCCCGTCGGGCCGACCACTGATGGCAAGTCACCCTGCTCCGGTGGTCAGCTCAACGACGAAGGCGACGTAACACGGGTGGGTTATGGGTGTGCGTGCCTACACCCCTCTGTCGCCCCGGACGGAGTGGAGCGAGGAGAGCGCCGACCGTAACCCACCAAAAAAAAAAAAGCTGGCTTGTTTCGTACTTAAAATATATGTGAAGAGCTACTTACCAAAATACAAGTGTTTGTAACAAAGTCATCGCGATAAATATAAATTATATCCAAAAACCATAAGAAGTTGAAATTAAATTATTCAGAATACTCGATAAAATCAAACATATTTCAAGGAGATATATTGTCTAATTGTTACAGTTAAATTTGCGGAGTAGGTAATATATATTGTCTTCTGTACGTTGCACAGCCGTGTAACAATGATTTTTATGAATGTCAAATATTGCCACAACTGAGCTGATATAGGAACAAATCTATTTGTCTTATTGTCAACAGCATCATCCACTTGTATTTATTTACATATGATAATGAAGAAATGATAACTATATAAAAATTTATACATACATAGATACATATCATCACGCTATATCCCTTGCAGGGTAGGCAGAGAGAACAGAGTGCCAGAGAACTCTATCCTTGCATACTTCACTCACTTCCTCAACATTCATAATTCTCTTCATACACGCTTGCCGGTTTTGAAGACTCTTGACTCCACCTTCTTTCAGTACGTGACCAATCTGGTCTAGGTAGGTGAGTCTCGGTCTTCTCCGGTACCTACATCCTTCCACTTTCGCATTGTATATCTTCTTAACCAGACGTTCGTTCGGCATTCTTTCCACATGTCCGAACCACCGGAGCATTCCCTTTCGCATCTTTACACGAATACTCTCTTTCATACCTACTCGCTCTCTTACGTCGTCGTTGCGAATACACTCGGTCAGGCTAACTCCATAGATTTTCCGTAGAGATCGCATTTCGACCGCATTAATTTTGCTTTCATGCACTTTTCTGCATACCCAACTCTCGCTTCCATATAGTAATGTTGGGACTAGCATTGCGTTATGTATTGCTACATGTGCCTTCTGGCTGAGGTGGTGGCTGCCGAGGAGTTGTCCCAACGCTCCGTTCACTCTATTTCCCGCATTCACTCTTCGCTCTATATCAGTGGTGTACCTTCCATCTCGGTTAAAACCATATCCAAGATATACAAATTCATCTACTTGCTCTAGTACATCATTACCTATATTTACTCTTACATCAGTTCTGGCTTCATCTTTTTCAAAAACCATTATTTTGGTTTTTCTCACATTCACGCGTAGACCCCTTTTCTTACAATCTTCTGTCATTGTGTCGACTAGGGTCTGCAGGTCAGTCGCTGACTGTGCCAGCAGGACTGCATCATCTGCATAAAGCAGAGCAGTGACCACTGAGTCACCCATCTGGACTCCCACATTCATATCGTTCAACCTTTGGAGATATTATTATCCAGATATATGATAAACAGCCTAGCTGACAAAACGCACCCCTGCTTAACGCCGATATTGACGTCAAACCAAGGCGACATTCCATCATCCAGCCGCACACTGGCTCTACAGCCCATGTAACTGGACTGCACAGCCTGTAGCAGTTTACCGTTAATACCATACTCGGCATACTCCGGTAAAATGTCCCAAAGTTCCTTTCGTACAACCGTGTTAAATGCTCTCTCCAGATCCACAAAACTGCAGAAAACCCTCTGACCTAGAGCCAGATGCTTATATGTATTATTGTCTTACCATGATAAAATGCAAAAAAATATTTAATTATAAGTTTAGTCCTGGTAGTACATTATTAATACTTGTAGGAAATAAAGTAAATGTGAGCAAGAAGCAATTATTACAATATAACTGTAAACTTAGTAATTAATTAAATGTAGACAAAATTGTTATGTTCACATTTCCTTACAGGACATGTTTGACACAGATGGAAAATGAATCCATATATAATTTCAATTTGACATTACATAATAGTAAAACAAAAACAAATTATATTTTAGAAAATAAAATGCATGTTATTGACATTAACAGTTATGTTAATAAGAATTTTTTTATGACAAAAGATAGTTGTTATCTTTCAAATATTTTAAGAATTTGATAGCTGATTCGCTATCTTATTTTATTTTTACATCAGCCAAGAATTTGGCTAAAATGTTGCTTTTATTGAGCAACGTAATATTGACATCACTAATTTAAATTGTAACATTTCCAATTGTGGAAATAATAACATTCAATTAAATTACTCAATAAGACAATAAAGAATTCCTCTTCCTTTAAAAATAGCCATAAGAATACATATAAGTCAATCAGTCTGGTACATCAAAATATTCAAGGTATGTTAGGTAAGGATTTGGAGATTGAATTATTTTTAAATGGTTACCATGTAGATTTTCTCTCCATTACTGAACACTGGCTTAAAAGTAACCAATTAATATTCAATTTTCCCAATCACCAGGTTGTTAGCTCGTTCAACAGAACCAATATGATACGAGGTGGCTCTTTAATAATTTTAAATAAATTAATTAAATCTAAGGAAAGAAAAGATATTGTAAGATTGTCTGTTGAACGTGTTATTGAAATTGCTTGTGTTGAGTTTGAGCAGTTCATAGTTGTATGCGTATACAGACCCCCATGCTCCCCATATGATGATAGAGAGATATATATGATGATAGAGAGATGATAGATAGAGAGAAATTAATGGAAGATATCTTACTCAAAACCTCAGTCTCGAATAAAACAGTTGCTATTTGTGGGGATTTTAACATTAATTTATTAGACATTAATAATATAACACAAAAATTTAAAAATTTAATGAATTCTTATAACTTATATAATGCTTTCCTGGAACCTACTAGGATAACTGCTGGGAGTGCAACTTGTATAGATCATATTTTTATAAATGCTAAACTGATTAGTAAATCCATTATAAACAAATTAGAATCAGATCACTGCGGACAACTTGTACTTCCTAGAACTAATAGGATTCCACGAGAGTGCATTACCTTTGTTCCTATTAATGTCAGCAGCTTAGAGCACTTTAAACACAATTTGAGTATGAAAGTACCATTATTGCCTTTTCATGATAACCCCAATGAATTGTATACATCCCTATTTCACATAATTGATGATGAATTTAGTAAAATATTTAAACCTAAAACTGTAACAATTGGAGTTGCTGCTGGCTTTAGTGAATGGGCAACTTGTGGTATCTACAAGAGTAGACGAAGGTTATATGATCTTTATGATGAAAAGTCTTATAACCATAGTCGAGTGTTCTTAGAATATGTAAAAAAATATTCTAAAATATTCAAACGTGCCTGTTCCTCTGCTAAAGCAATTTATTTGAGAAATAAAATCAAGCAATCTAGTGATGTAATTAAAATGACTGGGAACGTGATAAATAGTGAAACTGGTAGAAATACTGTACGGAAGAAGGACTTCAATGTAATTATTGATGATCAAAATATATGTGCGGACGAAGGAGTGGCAACCGAATTTGAATAATATTTCAGTAATATTCCTTTACTGACAACTAAATCATTGATGTGTTCTCCTATTTTAGCCGAGTCACTCTTGAAACAGTGTATTGTAAAATGCGACACTTCCTTTGAGTTTTCAGATGTCAGTAGGAATGATATCATAAACTCTTTTAAAAATCTTAATGTTAAGAAGACAGCTGATGCGGGGGCTTTCCTGCGAAAGACCGTAAATTCTATAATTGATATTATTGCCCCCTATCTGGCATCTGTGTTTAATGGTTGTGTTGCTCGAGGCGTATTTCCTGATCTCATGAAAATTAGTAGAGTGATTCTTTTGTTCAAAGCGGGTAGTATGTCTGATCTTAATAGTTTTAGACCAATTTCCATACTACCCACATTTAATAAAGTTTTTGAAAGACTTATGCTTAGTCAAATGTTAAATTATTTTAAGAGACATGATGTATTTCACAAACAGCAATTTGGCTTCACTAAGAATTGCTCTACTACTGATGCGGGTGTAGAATTATTAAAAAATATCTTTACAGCCTGGGAGAAATCGCATGATGCTTTAGGTATATTTTGTGATTTATCCAAGGCGTTTGATTGTGTACACCACGAAATTCTCGTCAAGAAATTATACCACTATGGGATCATATTTGTACAACAGAATTCAGAGGGGTCGATGTTAATGGTGTTTCTTCAACAGAATTCAGAGGGTCGATGTTAATTCTGTTCTGTTATAAAAATGGGCGTTCCACAAGGATCCATTCTGGGGCCATTTCTGTGCCTTGTATATATTAATGACTTACCTTATTATGTAGGGGATAACCAAAACATAGTGTTGTTCGCAGATGATACCTCCTTATTGTTTAAAATTAAAAGACAAATGATTAATTATGACGATGTGAACAACGCTCTGTCAAATGTTGTTCATTGGTTCAGTACAAACAACTTGGTTCTTAATGAAAAGAAAACCAAATGAATTAAATTTACCACACCTAATGTGAGACTAGTGGAAACCAATGTTCAAATGAATGGTGTGGCCCTAGAGCTTGTGGAGTCCACGGCATTTTTGGATATTACCATCGATACTAAACTCCATTGGGCTCCTCAGATTGAAAAAATATCAAGTAGGCTAAGCTCAGCGGCTTATGCGGTAAAAAAAAATCGAATGTTAACCGATATTAAAGGGCTAGAATTGTTTATTTCGCCTACTTCCATAGTCTTATGTCTTATGACATACTGCTTTGGGGTTGCTTGGCAGATTTGAATAACATCTTTGTTCTTCAAAAGCGGGCTGTCCACGCGATTTATAATCTAGGGCCAAGAGCTTCACTGAGAGAAAAATTTAGGGAAATAAACATTCTAGCCGTTGTATCACAATTCATATACGAAAACATATTATATGTAAAAAAAATATTGGTAAATTTGATAAATATAGTGACATTCACCGTGTGAACACTAGGAATAAGGATAATCTAGTTATTTATCATACTCGCCTACAAAAAATTAGTAGGTCTTTCATGGGGAAATGTATACGTTTTTACAATAAACTGCCTAAAGATATCCGAGATATGCCAATGAATAAGTTCAAAAAGGCTATCAAAAATAGACTGTGCAGAATAGGATATTACAGCATTTCGGATTATCTAAATGATAATACGGAATGGTTATGAGCAGCTCCTCTCTCAGCAATTGCCCTTTTAATGTTTATCTCTTACAGCGTTCTGACGCTGATCCTCACTGTCGTCTGATACTCTTGTATTATTTGTATTGTCTTAATTGTACAGTGTAGCGTGTTTTGCCTAACGAGTTATGTATTTATTTATCCAAGCTATCTGTTTCAAATTTATAGATTATGGTGTGGTCATGCTCACTGAAAAGGTCTCTGCTTGCGGTAGCTACGTGGAGCGGGTCTCTCCCTTCCCTCCAATGTGGTTGAGGGGCGTGATGGCTGCTCTAATAGTTAACTCATGATTGGGTGCCGCTTGTGGGATCTGGTCCAGCCATTTTTGTTTCTTTTTTGTTTTATAAATATTCTTAGTTTAATTTTGTATTATATACAAAATTAAAAAAAAATGAATCTGACTGGAGCTAACATAAATTAAACATGTAACCAATCTCTTTCGTGAATAAAAAAAAAAAATGACGAGCCCACTGAGTTTCTGAGTGCCGGATCTTCTCAGTATGTGGCTGCTTCCGGATCCGGTGGTAGATTATTTAAATTTAATTTAAAAAACAATGTAAAATTGTCAATATGTAAGTGGGGCCCCTGTGGGGCTTATGCAAAATAAATGATTTGATTTGATTTGATAACAAGACCTAGAACAATAATTAACCGATCGCACAAAGTATAGTCCTGCGTAGGTATCGAACCCATGACACATGTCATGGTAGATATCTTAAATACAATTCGATTTATGCAGTCAATTTATACATCACAGTACAATATTTAGTTATATGACGAAAGAACACGTAAAAATGTAATCGTTCTGCAACCCTTTCGTTAACGGACGCAAAACAGTATAATATTGCCATTCGTCTGTATCTACATTCTCTCTCAATATAAATAGATTCACTAGTTGGAATAATATTTAGTTAAACAACGGTTTCCTATTTTTAATTTCCCGACGCTTCGAACACTTTACAGTGATCATGGTCACGGGAGGACTAAGGTGTCTTACGTCCAAAAGTCATCGCTATTACAGAAATTTATATCTACCGGCTTTCTGTAATAACGAAGACTATAATTTATTTTCTGTAATAACGATGACTGTAATTTCTTTTCTGTAATAACGATGACTTCTGGACGTAAGACACCTTAGTCTTCCCGCGACCATGATCACTATAAAACGTTCGAAACGTCGGGAAATAAAAAACAAATACAAACGCGATAGAATCCGCAAAATTAGTTTAATTTCAAATGTGTAATACTCGCGTAAACATTAGAAATCATTATGTCAACGGTTTCTGTTTGAAAATTTTACTTTCGTTAAAAAATAATCTGATTTGCTCTTGATATTGGGCCTAAAGAATTGTTACTTCATTAAGAATAAAACAGGAATACGGATTAAGGCGTCATCTCCTTGACGCATTTCCGTTGCATCGTCATAATGAATGACCAGTCACTGTTTACTAAAGTTGAAAACTAAAATACATTATTGAAAACAGATAATAGTTTTAATGTAGATTGTTCTATAGATACAGAAATCTATTGATGTTCAATAGTTTTACGCTTACCAATTCAATTCAAATTCATTTATTTTGTACTAGCTTCTGCCCGCGGCTTTTCCCGCGTAAAAGGTTACTTCCTTAATGTTTTTTATCCCCTATTTTTATTCTAACCCTTAAGTTATTTTTTTTTACAAAATTTTAATGTCATGTTTATTTATATCTAATCATTAGCATAAAAGTAAATTTCAAGTTTCTGGCTTTAAAAATGATGATACTTCCTTACAACTTTTTATCCCCCCTTACAACCCTTTTTTGCATTAAAAAGTAGCCCATCTTCATCAGGTTCTAGACCATCTGTATACCAAATTTCATTTAGATCGGTGCAATAGTTTTGGCGTGAAAGAGCGACAGACAGACAGAATTACTTTCGCATTTATAATATTAGTAAGGATTAACCCTGCGAGGGCACTTACATATTATTGTCAGTTTTAACATTTTAAATTAATACAATAAAATACCACCAGATCGGAACGTAACCGCTACTTAGAAGAGATGGCAGATCTCAGCGGATTTATCTATCATTATTATATTATTACGGATTTTATAAAAAAAATAGTAGAACATGTTTAGTAATAGTTAGCTCCAATGTGATGCCCTTCGAACCATGATATAATATAAAATCCAGATACACTATAAAAGATTATGGCTGGACCAGATCCTACAAGCGTGTTCCAAGCATTGTTCATCTCAAGCATAGTTTCAAGAAAATACAATGTGCCACTATTTATAAGTATTTTATACTTCAAATTGATAAAATTTAGCATTTAATATGCTTGATTATTTATAAAAACCCGATTACGAGCGAAAAATAATTGTCACAAGTGGGATTCGAACCCACACCTATTGAAAATCCGTTCCAATCGTGCTGCCATATACACCACTGTGAACTGTTGTAGGACATTCAATTCTCGCATCGTATTATATTTTCGTCTTTAAAGGAGAAAGAGAGGTTTGAATCCCACTTGTGACAATCACTTTTCGCTCGTAATCGGGTTTTTATAAATAATCAAGCATATTAAATGCTAAATTTTAGTAATTTGAATAACAGGATTGTGTCATCATTTAATACAATTCTAACTGCAAAGTTTGAGTATTAAGTCTGTACAATGTGTAAACAATGTCGGGTAGATGGCACACGTCTCCGTCACTGTTTTCCAATTAAATCTTTGTCTTCTTTATATATAATTAAATTGGGAGTGCAAGTTGAGGAGTAGAACGGTGTGGTCGCGTTTGTTTTGTTCAATAAAAAGTGAAAGTTTGCTATTAGTTCTTCAGACTATTCTCGGTCGTAACATCGTGACCGCTTGTGTCAAAGTGCCATACTGAATCTTTTCGCTGGCGAATATTAAAATATAAGGTCAAGAGTGCCGTGCGCTGAGGTAGGCTCCACCTCACCGCGAGTAAAAGAGACGGGCTGCGCGTTGTAAATAAATCGTCTCCCTCAGACAAGCAACAGTAGGCACTGAACTTTGTACCTCACACGCCGGTTACTAGGTGCGATCGACACTTCGAACAACTAACTTATAACTTACATATTATATTATTACAATAATACACATGGATAAAGCAAAGACACACGTAGAATGCTGTGCGTGCACCAAACCTATTCGTAACGTCAGTAGTAAGACTTCTTGCATTAAGTGCACGAAATGTCCCAATACATTTCATTTAGCATGCGTAAATGTAACTGACAAAAAAAATCTTGATGATTCAATCCTGTTATGCCCGCTTTGCCGCTGTAAAGAGCCAAAAGAAGACAACACCAACACACCTGTACGCTCGATAATAACACAACTAGCGAGTCCCACTAGCCCTCCGCCCGCGGCATCTTGTATGACTGCGATAATGAAAGAGATCAAGCTATTGCGCAGTGACATTGGCGAAGTAAAGTTTCAATTGAACGTGCTCTTGGACTTGGTAAAACCACGGAGCAAATACAAAGAGGAGACGGCCTAAGTAACTGTGCACTGTGATTCTCAAGTAGGCCCTGACGTCATCACGCTAACATCAATAGTAGGCGTGGCCTATTAGTCTTCTGTCGTCGCTGACGGTGTTCGTACGGTGCATAAAATTGTATTTTTGGTGTATTTTTATGTTATTACGAAGAAAACCATGAAGTGTTGTGTTTTATCATGTAAAAACTACTCCAATAAACGTACAGATGCTATGGAAAGAATCACATTCCATTTGTAAGTATATTTATTCATAATTTATCAAAATAATTTCTAGAAAGTTCTTTTGACGGTATCATGTTTAGAAATAATTTTACTCAACGTTAGATGGCACCACTTTGCATAATAGGACCTAGAAGAACAAAAGCACATACAGTTCAAACATTTAAGATTATTGTAATAACTAATAACCATGAGTATTAAAATTTATACCCAAAGCCTTTTACCTCAACAAAAATATGAGTTTTATATGTAGTTAATAATTATTTTGTAAGCAATACGCCAGCTGTCGTTAACTATGAAGAACTATAAAAGTGTCAAAAATCCAGGGTCGTAATTAGATTATAATTATAACATTCGGATTTTTCATCAAAGAAAAATATTTTTTACACTACTTTAAATGAACCTATTATAATTAAAATGTAAATTTTGTATGTTTTAAAATACCGTCCAATGACGATGTTAGAAGTAATGGATTTCAAAAATTAATAGAAAAACTGGACTCCTACGAAATATACAAAGATTTGTTCTTCTCATTTTAACAATGAAGATTTAAAGGACTTTATTGCAGCCAATAGAAACCACTTCGAACAAGCTTTTTATATTTTAAATTGTTTTATATTTATGTATTAAACTAACACTGTAAAAGTCATAAATATTTTTTGCAATAGAAAAAGGTTTTTCTTTGTGTTTAGGGCAAGACTAGATATAGCTCAAGAAATATATGATGTAAAAGAGTATTTCATTTTTATTATTGGAACCAATGTCACCCTTTCTCCTTTATTTATTAATAATGTAATTGCACTCGATGCAATTTCTTGATAAGATTAACGAGGTTAAGCACGTCACAAAAATACTCAAAATGGTGGTGGCGTCGAAGGTCTTCAAGTTACCTTTGGCATGGCTAAGTTTTAGATGGCCCGTGCGTCAATCAAACGGTTGCTACCAGGGGGGGGGCTGGTCTGCTCGCTTGAAATACTCTTTTACATGTCTTGTTCATTGACACCATTGTTGCAGTATCAATTGTATAAAGCCTTATTTTAATAGAGTGGTTTGATTCTTTTTTTATATGGAAAAGACAAAAAGGAAGGAAATAATACCGTGTAACTAACATATTTACTAAAAGTCCAACTACTTTCATTCGATAATTTGTTAGAAACCCAAACAAATAATTATATATTGCTATTCGCTATGCAGAATTATTTGATTATAAACATTTGTATTTGAATAGAGCAAACAGCTAATAAGATTTGTTTGTATCTTTGAAATAAAAAAAAATTAGCACTCCTTGATATAGGTAAATTCTGAGTACGTCCCTGTTACACCATACACTTACTGACATCTAATGCAAGATAGCTCAACTGCATACAATATACGAAATTAGTAGTTGTGCTAATAGCCGGTAGATGGACATAAAGGAGGGAGTGAGACAAGTACTATTACTTGTCTCACTTTCTCCATTAGCAGCGTCCCCCTCACCCCCTGTAAATGACACGCATTGTTTCATAGAAAATATTCATTACAACAGCTCCTCTTTGTATATGCTCCGTGGGTAAAACACCGCCCAGCGATTAGATGAACAGGTTACATTTACTGAGCTTACTTCGCGTCTATGTAAAGTAGAAAAATACGAAAAGGAGATACTGTTAAATCGAAGTAAAATACAAGAACTGAGACAAGAATTAGACTCGCGGGCCCAGGCTAGCCTTCGAAATGAGGTGGAAATTCGTGGAAATAATGTGATTTCTGGTGAAAGTCCAATGCATGTTATACAAATTATCTCGAATAAAATCGGGGTTTCATTGGATGCAAGAGATGTGGACTATGTTACTCGCGTTGGGCCTCGTAGGGCGGTGGCTCCGTCCGACTCAAATGATAGACTACCCCCCCGCTTACAGCGTCCTCTGGTGGCCCGTTTTCTTCGTCGCCAAACTTGCGAGGAATTCTTGGCAGCTGCGAAAAGTAGAACAAATCTTAGTAGCTCTGATATAGGCATAGCTGACACTCCTACAATTATATATATTAATGAGTACCTGACGCTTGTATATAGGCAGTTGTTTCGTTCTGCCAGGCGTTTTGCTAAATCGGCAGACTATAAATTCTGTTGGGTCAAAGGTGGCGCAGTAGGGAAACCCAGCCATTCGCATTAAGACCATGGAATATCTCGTTAGTAAGCACGGTTTCTCATCTTCTGGGGGCCCAGACCAACTTCATGAAGAATTCGGTATTTAAACACGCCTATATTCTAAGTATTTTAAAAAACCAAAAATCACATTTAGCTATAATTTATTTTGCCCTACTATTTTTCCTTGTAACTTACTTCGTTAGACAAGAGTTATTTGTATTTTTTTATTGTATTCTAACTTCATACATTGCACAACAATTACACTTTTACAAAACACATTCACTACCTGCAAGATTATCTTACATTGATTTGGAGATAGTTTATTCTATCCTACCCTCACTCTTCTTAATGATTACCAGCAGGCTTGGCTTGCTTAATAATTTCACATGTAAATATAATCCGTACACCACACTATTAACACACTCACATAATTATGGCTTTTTTTATTAATATCAAAGTAAAAAAAGGTTCTGTTGTTCCTCTTACGACACTTCAAAATAAGAGATACAACATTGTTTTATTCAAATTCTACCAAGATGGCTTTACTTAACATAGCAAACGAGCTGGACGATGTCGTATCGATAAAGTGTCACACAGTAACTTTAAATTTTGCCATAGTTTCCTGAAAAAAGCCAGCGAGTACAATTTCAGGGTGCTAGCACTGAACATCCGTAGTTTTAATTGTAATTTCGACAAATTTGTTTTAACATTGCAACTCTTAAACGCTGATATAGATGTGATAGTTCTGTCTGAGTGTTGGCTCTCCGATGGTCAAACAATAGACGAAATACCAGGGTATATAAGTTTCCACTCCAAGTCACAGAAAAACAAAAATGGTGGAGTGGTAATGTATGCGAAAAAGTCCCAGATAACTTCAAGGCTCTCACTTGAAATTGAGGACGCTCAGCGTCCTCAATTTCACAGACAGACAGACAGTGTCAGCACTGTCTTGATCGAAGTTGATTACAGCACAATAATACTTGGCACCTACCGGTCACCGGCAACAAGAAATTTTACGCCATTTTTTGACTCATTGGACTTTACTCTTCATTCCCTGAAGCAGTATTCGACAATAATAATAACAGGCGATATGCACATAAATATATGTGAAGATACGGATCAACAAGTGGCGACGTTCTTAAGTCTCATGGCGTCTCATGGTTTGCTCCCAGCTATCACCAAGCCAACAAGAGGTAAGTCTAGCCTGGACCACATTTTGATTAAATCTCCCACAGTCTCTTTTGGTCTAGTCTGTAACTCATCTATTACCGATCATGATAATGTGATTGGTTGCATATCTTATACAAAACAAAAAAAGCCTCACATAATTCACAAATACAAAATTAACGAGGACGCCGTGGCTACTGAAATTAATCTTGCTGACTGGTCCTCAGTTACATCTGAGACCTGCGTGAACCTAGCTGTAAAAGCTTTTAATAATATAGTGGCGACCTCTTTACACAAGCACACAAAAACTGTCAAGTTGGGACGTAGTTGGGTTAAAATAAAGCCCTGCATTACCACAGGACTCCTTAGATGCATACGTCACAGGGACAAACTACATCTAGACGCTAAATATCACCCTGGGGATCCAGTACGCTATTTAATTTGTACACGATATCGTAACTTCTGTAATAAGCAGATTAAGAAAACGAAGAACGAATATTACAATAAACAACTAACGGAAAACAAAAATGATACAAGGAAGCTATGGAAGGTAATTAAGAATATCTGTTATCCATCATCTATTCTTTCGATTCTTCTGATCTCCTGCACATTGTTAAAAATAGTCCATATGATTCACTACAAGACTGTAACCGTCACTTTGTATCAGTCGGTAATAAACTTGCTGAGGAGATACTAAACAAAAATCACACTACGCAAAATGCATTAGTATCAGCTTACAAATCTACAGCTTGCTTCCTCAATTCTCTATTTATGGCCCCAACAGATTACTACGAACTGTCAAGGATTATCTCTCAGTCACACAGCGCACCTGGTCCTGACAAGATCACCATGTCACTACTAAAAAAGTGTCTACATTCGATCTCAACACCCTTACTGCACATTTACAATTGCAGCTTAGCTACTGACTGAACTTTTTCCTGAGTGCTGGAAAACTGCTGCAGTGACTCCAATACATAAAAACGGAGCCCAAAACCACCCAGATAATTACAGACCCATTTTTTTTTTTTTTTTTTTTTGGGGGGTGGGCTACGGTCGGCGCACTCCTCGCACCACTCCATCCGGGGTGACAGAGGGGCGTAAGCGCGCACACCCGTAACCCACCCGTGACGTCGCCTTCGTCGTTGGGCCGACCACCGGAGCAGAGTGACTTGACGTCAGTGGTCGGCCCGACGGAATACCCCTGAGGAGTACCCTCTCCTCGACCGACATCCCCCCCTCGGGTAGGATGTCGGTCTTTCCTCACGCGGTCGGCCTCTCGGCGGGTGACGGACTAATTCCCCGATCCAGTCACCCGCGGCCTCGGCTAGGGCGGCATCAGGCGCAGGTAATCGCGCCTGCGCCGCCCCAGTCGCCGGCGGCGGCTCGCGCCGTCGAGGAGACGCTCCTCGCGCACGCGCTCCGCCGCCTCCTTCCGCGAGACTACTGCCTCGCAGAAGGTTGCGACCGCGTCCCAGTTCCTGACGCTGTCGAGCATCGCCCTGGCGATGGTCGGCAGCGTCAGGTCGGCACCGATGATTGCGACGAGTTCACGACGCTGCTCTGCCCAAGCGGCACAAATCTCGAGCGTATGCTGCGCCGTGTCTTCGTCGCAATCGCAGTGGTGGCAGGACGGTGTACTCTCCCTCCTGACGACCTTGTGCAGGTATTTGGCGAAGCATCCATGCCCCGTCAAAACCTGCACCAGTCGGAAGGAGAGCACCCCGTGCCGCCATTCCAACCACTGCATCAGCACCGGCCGGAAGGCCTCTACGGTCCGCACACCGAACCGAGGCCTCTCTAGCCGGACTGCCCAACGGGCAATGACATCTAGGCGGGCGTCAACGCGCCAGGCGGTGAGTTCCCTCAAAGAGACCACACCGCCCTCCGCGCGCACCCCCGACACCCGCCGATACAAATCGGCGAGCATTTCCGCCTCCAGGTCCCACGGGGGACTCCCGGCCAACAGGCACGCTGCCTCCGTCGCCACCGTGCGGTACCCGCGTACAGCCCTGACCGCCATGGCCCTCTGTGGTCGCCACAGAAGAGCCCTGAGTCGGACGGTCAGCGACCCCGCCCACACCGGTGCGCCGTACAGGGCCATCGACCGGACGACCCCCGTGTACAGCTGTCGGCACGTAGCGCTCGGTCCGCCCACATTCGGCATTAGCCATGAAAGGGCGGACGCCGCGCCGACGAGCCGCGGAGCGAGCCTGCGGAAATGCTCCCGAAACCACCAATGCCCGTCGAGCACCAGGCCCAAATACCTCATATGGGCCCGGATGCTGATGTCAACCGAATTGACGGTGATCGAAACGCCGATGGGAGGGCCCATGCGGGGCCCATGGAACAAGAGGGCCTCCGTCTTGTCCAGGGCCACCCTCAACCCCAGCGCCTCGATCCGCCGGTGCCGAGAGTCGCCAGGCCTGCCGCCTCCTCCAGCGTCCCACCGCGGGCTGTGACGAGCGTGTCGTCGGCGTAACAGATCACGCCCAGCCCGGGTGGGAGGCTCCCTCTCAACGCCCAGTCGTAGCCGATGTTCCACAGGGTGGGTCCAAGGACCGACCCCTGTGGGACACCGCACGTCATGGGCGTTCGCACAACGTCCCCTACTCGGTTGGTGTAGAGGACGCTGCGCCCCTCCAGATAGTCTGCCACTAGCCGCCTCAGGTAAACTGGCACTCCGTGGTATCGGAGCGCCTCCCTGATGCAGCTAAATGGCAGACTATTGAATGCGTTGGCGATGTCCAGGGACACCACCAACAGCACTCCTCCGCCGGCGACGGCCTCAGTCGCCACGGCCCTCAGGCGCAGCAGAGCCGCGATCGTCGAACGACCCCTCCTGAACCCAAACTGGGCGTCCGACAGATCGGGCCCCGTGCCAACGAGGTGCCGCTCGATGCGGGCAGCCAGCACCCTCTCCAATAGCTTGCCCGCATCGTCAAGCAGCACGATAGGCCTGTAGGCCAAGGCCAACTCTGGAGACCGTCCCGGCTTCGGCAGGAGCACTAGCCTCCCCTCCTTCCAGCACCCAGGGAACCGCCCGGACGCTAAACACGCGTCGAACAGCCCCCTGAGGCGGGGACACAGGTGGTCGAGGACCAGGGCCAGCACGCGGTTGGGAACACCGTCGGGCCCGGGGGCAGTGGATTTGCTGCGCATGCGCGCCACCGCCACCCCCATCTCGGTTGCCGTGATGGGCGGAACACTGTCATCGTCGGCCTCCCGGTCAGTGTCTGGCGAAGCCATGACCGGGGGTGTGTGCTCCGCCCGTCGCGGGAACAGGTCCTCGATGACCCTGGTGAGGAGGCCGGGCTGGAGGGTCTCGGTGAGGGGGGGGCCCCGCGCGCGGAGCTTACTCAGCGCCGCGCGATAGGGGCGACCCCAGGGGTCTCGATCGAGACCGTCCAGCATCTCCTGCCGACTGACGTCCTTGGCGGTACGGACGGCCAGCCTGAAGGCCGACCGCGCATTGCGGTAGCCCTCATAAAGCCGGCCCTCCCGCTCCTCATCACGATGGTGCCGCCGGCTGCGGGTGTAAGCCCTCCGGGCGCATATACATGCGGCCCGAAGATCCGCCAGCTCCCGGGACCACCAGTGGACAGCCCTTTTCGGGGGCAGACACCGTACACGGGGCATGGCCGCATCGCAGATCTGCGTCAACGCATTGCGGATGCGGCCAGCCTCGGCGTCCACCCCGTCCAACTGGTGGGCAGAGGACAGCCACGAGTGAACGATGGCTGCCTCCGCCAGCAGGTCCCGGTCCAAACGACCCACAGCCCATCGCGGGAACGCGGGACGTCCGTCCGCCTGATGACCCCTGCCGGGCGTCGGGAGGGTCCGGGAGACCTCCATCCGGATATACCGGTGGTCCGATAGGGTCTCAACCTCCTCCGCAACGCACCAGCTCCTCACGCGTGCGGCGACAATGGGGCTAGCGAACGACAAGTCCACTATCGACCCGCCCCGCTGCCGCACGCACGTATGCACCGAGCCCCTGTTCAACAAACAGAGGCCCAGTGCCGCCGCCCACTCCTCGACCGCCCGTCCTCGGTCGTCCGTCCTGGGGGACCCCCACGCCATGGACTTGGCGTTGAAGTCCCCCAGAACGAAGACTTGGCGCGGTGCCAGTCGCCGTAACGAGGCCCCTAAGATGGTCAGGGAGGCCCCAAAATCAGTCACGCTCCTGTTAGGGGAGAGATAGACTCCGAAAAGCGTAATCTCTCCCCAGTCCGCCGCGACGTATCCGACGCCCCTATCCCTAAGGGTCAGGGACGACGAAGGCCACGACGTGGAGGCGACGATTGCCACAGTGCCGTCGGTGCTACCCAGCCAGTTAGGTCGGTCGGGCACCACGTACGGCTCTGCGGCTACGGCTACTGCTATCAACCACTCCGCCATGGCTTGCAGGAAAACGTCCTGCGCACCGGCGGAGTGGTTGAGATTGGCTTGGAGGAGACGGATGGCTTCGTGGTCCATTAACGGGCCGTATCCATCGTCTCCTCCTCCGCGCTAACGGGCGATCGGGTCGCGATCGGAGCGGGAGCGGGCCCGGTCGATGAGCCGCCCCGCCCCTTTGGGGCCGATGCCGGGGGTCTGCAGTCCCCAGAGCCCATGCGGTGCTTGGCAGGCCTATTGCCCGCCGCACACGCGGGGCAGTGGGGCACCGCAGAGCACGATGCTGCCTGGTGCCCAGCCTGACCGCAGCGGAAGCATAGCCCGCTGCAGTCAAAGCAGTTGCGACACGTCGGTCGGGTATGCCCGACCGCCATGCATTTGTAACACCTCGCGGGCCGGGGCTCCAGCACAGTTACCCGCGCCGAACTCCAGCCCACGAGGAGCCTGCCTGAGTCGGCCAATTTCTTGACCGACTCCACCGGGCACTGCACCCAGACAGCACCGACGCCGCCCGGACCAGGACGGATGGTGCCAATCCGGACGGTGTCCGAGGCACATCCGGTACGCACCATAATGGCCTCCCGGACGTCCTCCACCGTCACGGAATCGTCCAGACCCGTGAGGCGCATCTCTGCGCACTTGACGGGCCTGGCGATTCGGACTCCATCCTCCGGCCCGAACAGCCCCCTCAGCTTCGAGGCCACACTATCAGCCGCCTTGGCGCCCTCGGCCCCAGGGAACTCGAGAATTCGAGCCCCTGTCCGGGCCTTGCGGGTCCTCGCCTCGACGCCCCCGATGTCGGAGACGTCCAGCTCCCGCCGGGCGCGTCTTAGGACAGCCTCATAGTTGAGGCCCCTCTCGGCCGCCTCAGGCAGCACGGTGATAATGACCGCAGCTGTCTTCGGCGACTTGAGGCCCCTGCGCGACCTCTTTCCCCCTTTGTCGGCTCCCGCCTGTGGAGCAGCAGCCACAGCGGCACTCTTGGCTGCCGCTCTCCGTTTCTGACCGCGTTCCTTCCTGCTCCGCCCAGCCACCTGCCAGCCCTGTTCGAGCCTGGCAGCAGCGCTGGGCACAGCAGGCACAGTCGCGGGTGCGCTGGCCGGAGCCTGCGGTGCAGCCGCTGGCGCCCGCCGCTGCCCGGTTTTGGCAGGAGCCGGCACCGTGCCGGCCTTCTTCTTGGCCCCCTTAGGCCCACCTACGGCCGCAGCATAGCTCACCACGCGGCCACCCTGACAGGGCAGCGGGGTGGGAGCTGACGCTTGCGGCCGCTTCGTCCTGTCTGTGGCGGGCAGCAGCCGGAGGGGTGGCTCGGGTGGAAGACGATCCGCCACGGCCTGGATGCGCGCATCCATCATCAACTCCAGCCTGGCGAAGATGACGCGCATCGCCTCCTCCGGCACACCGTGCACCGCAGGGAGCGGCTCCTCCCCTTTCTTGGGCCTGCCACGCTTCCTGAGGGTGCTCACGGCCAGCGCCGCGGGCACAAGTGGCGCAGCAGGCACCACGGGCGCAGGCGGCGTCACAGGCGCAGGCGGCGCCATGGGCGCAGAGGACGGGCCCGCCCTCTCCAGCGCAGCCCGCTTTTGCGGCGAGGCCAGTGTCGGCGGCATAGCTGGCACTAAAAGTGCGAATTGAGACCGCAGGTCGGCCACGTCCTTGGCCAACCCGCGGTTCTCCTTCCGCACCGCCGACAGCTCCGACTCGAGTCGCCGGTTTCGCTCCCGCAGGCCGGAGACCTCCCTATTGAGGCGTGCGTTCGCGCCCTGCAGGGCCGCCACCTCACCGCTTTTATTGGCCGGACTCGGAGTCACCGGCCTCGCTGCCACCGCCGATCCACGACCCCTACGCCCACGGCGTGCGGTCGGGACCTTGGGAGGAGGCATGATGACACTCCCCTCTGAGTCGGAGCTGCCGCCCTTATGCAGGGGGCGCTTCCGTACACTCGGGGGGAGGGCCTCCTCCCTCTCCCTGGCATTTAAGGCCGCCGTCAGAGTCTTCCCCGCGCGGTGCGGCTCAGACTCCTCGGCGGCCTCGGCAGCCAAGCTGCTCTCCTCCATACTGGACGGCTCTGCGGCATTGCCGCCCTCGTCCCGGCTTCGGCCGACCTCATCGTCGGACGACTCTGCAGCCTTACCGCCCTCGTCCGACGGCTTCTCCGAGGCCGTGTCGGTGTCGGAGTTCCCACAGCTCTCCGACAACGGCCCTGCGGCTTTACTGCCGCCCTCACTACGCGACGGCTCTGCGGTAGATCCGCTCTCGTCGCTCGACAGCTCCGTTGGGCTGCCACTCATTCTCCTCTCCTTGGACGGCCCTGCGACATCGTCGCCCTCATCCCGAGACACACACCCGTGGCCGCCCGCCCTCCGCGACGGCCCTGCGATGCTACCACCATCCACTTGCGACGGCTCTGCGGCTACTGTGCCGCCCTCGTCGCTGAGAACGCTGGTCTCGCGGCATGCCGCGGCCTCCAGCGCCTCCCTTTCCTTCTTGAGCCGGTTGGCGCGCCGTTTAGCGCGCTCGCCGGCTGGAGTGATGATCCGCCTACGTTTCTTTCTTTTTGGGGCCTCTTTAGTTTGTGCCGGGCCCTCGGCGGACGCCTCAAGTCCCAAGGACGAGGCGTCGTTTGTGCCAGTTTTATGTTGGCTTGGCAAGGCCTTAGGGTGGGAATCCGTAGGATCCCCGTCTTTTAATTGGTGTGAAAGTAGATCCATTTTGGTTCCCACGAGAATGGGAGAATTGACAGTCGACCCGAGCAGAGATCCCTGTACTCGGGCAAGCCTACATTTACCAACCAGGGGGGCAGCCGGTACCCTGGCTGGAGC
This sequence comes from Lymantria monacha, assembly GCA_905163515.2. Classification (NCBI taxonomy): domain Eukaryota; kingdom Metazoa; phylum Arthropoda; class Insecta; order Lepidoptera; family Erebidae; genus Lymantria; species Lymantria monacha. The sequence continues at coordinate 4,607,306 of LR991105.1, read as the reverse complement.
GTGCTAAGAACTGAATACCCCATCAGCCATGCATCCTCTCGCCGCACGCCAGAACTTAGGATTCTGGGTAATTCTTTATAGAGGTTGTCTTCCTCGCGGTCCGGGCGGTTAAGCCAAGACCCTCGCTCCTGAAACTAAGACAAGCAAAGATCAGGTTTACGATATGTCGACGGTGGCTTATGCCTGCCCAGCCCCCAAATGAATGAGTGACTGAGCCCGTCGAAGATTCGCGTCCGGTCACCCTCTACGAGTAGAGAGCTAGGAGCGAAACAGGGCTTCCCAAACAAAGGGACCCCCCTAGCGCCAGATATTCGCTACGGGAGACAATCCATCAGAATGATCTGGGGGACTGCCGCCCGCACCCAGGGTACACCACGTGGAGGTTTCTGACATCGTACCCCAATTACAGACCCATAACCTTATTAAATATAGTATCTAAGCTGTTAGAGAGTATAGTGAACGCCCGTCCGGTCTCTTATTTGGCAAAGCATCAGGTAATATCTGACAGACAATTCGGTTTCCGAAAGGGCAGGTCCACTGAAGATGCTGTGACCCTCCTTGTAAACACGGTTTCGTCTCATGTGGAAACAGGACAAAAATGTCTAGCTATATTCCTAGATTTGGCAAAGGCATTCGACAGCGTCTCTGTGCACCTGCTTCTTAAGAAGTTGGAGCACAGAGACGCTGTCGAATGCCTGTGCCTGCCTGCCTGCGATCGGTGGAGTGGCTCTAAAGTGGTTTGCGAGCTATCTAATTGGGCGTAAACAGTTCGTAAAGGTAGGCTCCTACACCAGCAGTGACTTAGAGATCCAATATGGCGTCCTGTAGGGCAGTGTCCTTGGGCCCCCTCTTTTTACCATTTACATGAATGATATTGTAAATTGCACTCTGGTTGACGCAGACATGATCAGTTACGCCGACGATACTGTGAAAGTTTTCCACGGTGAAACCTGGGACCAGGTACATCTGATCTACACTGCTGAGGAAGGATTAACCGACATTGCTTCATTGCTCGATAACAACTTATTAACACTAAACGCCAAGAAAACCAAATACATTGGGTTTTCAAAGACTAGTATCGGCGCCCCGAGCAATGACTTCTATTTGAAACTACACTCTTGCAGCTCCGTCAAATCTCAGGACTACAATAGATGTACTTGCATCCGAATAGAGCGCACAACCTCCCTAAATTATCTAGGTATAACAATTGACGAACACATTAATTATAACGAACAAATCGCTTCTCTCGCTAACCGTGCAAAAAAAAATGATATTCCTTGTGAAGAAACTTAGAGACTGCACGCCACCTGAAACAATGCGACAAATATATCTAGCGCTTTGTCAGTCGGTCCTTCAGTATTGCATCACGGTATGGGGTAGTGCCTGCAAGACCCAAATGATAAAAATTGAGATAGACCAACGTGCCATATTAAAAGTTATTCTGAAAAGGCCATTCAGATACTCCACGGATAGCATTTACGGTGAATTCAAAGTCCTTCGCGTAAGACAACTCTATATTTTGAATGCTACGGTAAAAACACATAAGGTACTTTTAAACCGCGAGGTCTTTGACTCACTTACAGCACGCCGAGTATTCAGGATGCCAACTCCAAAATGGTACTCTTCACTTGCTCACAGAAGCCCGAAATTCTCCCAACCAAACACCTACGATAATGTGTGTAGGCACTGTGCGCTCCTAAATTGTAATGCACCTAAATGTAAAAAAATGATTCTAAATTGGTTACTTACATTATCATACGAGGCGACAGAAAATCTTCTGGAACATAAATCGCCCTACCTGTGAAACTGTTTGTAATAACAATACCACCCGTACCAGTATTCACACACACTCTCGTACATTCACACATACACACACGCAAACACACACACGCACACTTAACGTGTTGCACAACCTTTATGTCATCATATCCACATTGGTTGATGTTTATTTAGTTATATGTTTTGTATTGTCTTTTTCTAAAATTTAAAACATCTTACCTAATGTTATTACGAGTTAGGATCAAATGTCTTACATACCATCAACTTGTGCTCTGAATCCCAAGATACAGGCTCTGTTGCCTAGTTTGGGCATCTTTGTTTATGTATTTTTTATGTAATGACTTTATTAGTTATTTAGAGAGTATGGTAGATACAGCGAAAGAAGTATGTGGAAGTTCAAAGAAGCATAGAAAAACAAATGGTGATGCATGGTGGGATGCGGAAGTGGCAGCTTCCGTAGAGCAAAAGAAGAAAGCGTGGCTGGACTATGTCTCTTCTTTGAATCTGAATGACAGTATGACTGAACAGAAGAAAGAAATATATCGGCAATGTAAGAATGACACCAAGGCCTTAGTGAAAGAGAAACGTGATAGAGCAAGTATGAGTGCAGAAGATAGGCTGACTAAAAACTTCGAGGGTAACACCAAACTCTTTTGGAGGGAGGTGAAGAAGTCTCGGGGTGGTTGGTCAGCCTTCAGAATGAATAAAATAATAAAATAAGGTGGAGACATTCTTACACAAACACAAGACGTGTTAAGCCGATGGAGTGAATATTTTGGCGATATGTATGCGGATGCTACGGTTGGCGCCGGTGTTGCATGTGGTCTAGTAGATCAACATTGGACAACGGCGTCCTCCGATGGCATCAGTATGGATGAAGTTGAATGGGCGATAAGAAGTTTGAAAAATGGTAAGGCAGCGGGCATTGATATGGTGTCTGCCAAGATGATCAAGCTTGGTGGCTCCTGTGTCTGGGAGGCGTTCCTGTTGCTCCTCAATTTATGTTGGAGCTCGGGAATGGTTCCCGGGGACTGGAATAGCGCAGTCATCGTGCCTTTGTTTAAAAACAAGGGTTCACGTTATGACTGCGCAAATTACAGAGCCATAAGCTTGACCAGTTTGGCAGCAAAAGTGTATGGTAAAATTATTGAAAGGAGAATGAGGATGGTGTCAAATGGTTTACTGTGTGAGATACAAGGAGGTTTCAGGAGTGGAAGGGGATGCATGGATCAAGTGTTCTCTCTGCGCAACATTTTGGAGAAGCATCTGGCTCTAGGTCAGAGAGTTTTTTGCAGTTTTGTGGATCTGGAGAGAGCATTTGACATGGTTGTACGAAAGGAACTTTGGGACATTTTACCGGAGTATGGTATTAACGGTAAACTGCTATAAGCTGAGCAGTCCAGTTACATGGGCTGTAGAGCCAGTGTGCGGCTGGATGATGGAATGTCGCCTTGGTTTGACGTCAATATCGGCGTTAAAGCAGGGGTGTGTTCTGTCAGCCAGGCTGTTTATCATATATCTGGATAAATGTCTCCAAAGGTTGAACGATATGAATGTGGGAGTCCAGATGGGCGACTCAGTGGTCACTGCTCTGCTTTATGCAGATGATGCAGTCCTGCTGGCACAGTCAGCGACTGACCTGCAGACCCTAGTCGACACAATGACAGAAGATTGTAAGAAAAGGGGTCTACGCTTGAATGTGAGTAAAACCAAAATAATGGTCTTTGAAAGAGATGAAGCCAGAACAGATGTAAGAGTAACAATAGGTAATGATGTACTAGAGCAAGTGGATGAATTTGTATATCTTGGATGTGGATTTAGCCAAGATGGAAGGTACACCACTGATATAGAGCGAAGAGTAAATGCGGGAAATAGAGTAGAATGTAGCGTTGGGCAACCTCTCGGCAGCCACCACCTCAGCCAGAAGGCACGTGTAGCAATACATAACGCAGTGCTTGTTCCAACATTACTGTATGGAAGCGAGAGTTGGGTATGCAGAAAAGAGTATGATAGTAAAATTAATGCGGTCGAAATGCGATCTCTGCGGAAAATCTGTGGAGTTAGGCTGACCGACCGCATTCGTAACGACGACGTAAGAGAGCGAGTAGGCATGAAAGAGAGTATTGGTGTAAAGATGCGAAAGGGAATGCCCCGATGGTTCGGACATGTGGAAAGAATGCCGAACGAACGTCTGGTTAAGAAGATATACAATGCGAAAGTGGAAGGATGTAGGTACCGAGGGAGACCGAGACTAACCTACCTAGACCAGATCGGTCATATACTGAAGGAAGGTGGAGTCAAGAGTCTCCGAAACCGGCGAGCGTGTATGAAGAGAATTATGAATGTTGAGGAAGCGAGTGAAGTATGCAGAGATAGAGTTCTCTGGCACTCTGTTCTCTCTGCCTACCCTGCAAGGGATATGGCGTGATGATATGTATGTATTGGTAATAAACATTATTATTATTATTATCTCCTTTAATTCCATCTTTGATTGCACATATGGCGTAGTGGTTAAGATACCTTCAGTGCCAGTTCCGTGAGTTCGATTCCCACGCAGAATAATACTCTGCACTAAGTAAATAATCCTTGTATTGCGGGGGACTTTACAAACACGCAATTAAGATAAACAAATTACACCCAGACTCAGAACAAGACTTTGTAGATCGCACCAAGTATTATCCTGCGTGAGAATCGAGCCCACGGCACTGGCGCGGAATATTAACCACCACGTCATCTGTGCAGTCATATAAATCTTCTCCGTGAAAAAATACATATACATATCAATTTTCATTATGATTGATCAAATACTTTCTGAGTTTGCCGATGTCATACATACAAACATCACATCCTCTTTTATAAATATGGGTTAAATATACGTAGTATCTACGTAATAATATCATAAGATGAACTCATATCAACAAACGTAATTAATTTTATTGATAAAACGAAATTAGTTTATACTGTCGCAATAGATAATTGAGAAACGTCATATGTTTTTGTTAATTTTCAATTAATGTTCTATTGCAATTGAATGCATTTACCGAGGGATTGGCATATTGACATAACGTTGATAAAATTTGTCATTTATTTAATAATAAATAAACAAATGTGTGTTAACAACTATTTGTATAATTCAATAAGGAAATCATATGTGATATTTCTAGTATAAATAACTCAGTTATTAATTGAAATTCCCTACTATCTATAATGGTTTGGTTTCCTATAGTCGTGTTAGGGTAAGTCTATATTTTTTATTTATTTAAATAGGATATTTATTATTTAAAATGTTCATAGCGTCACTTATTTATTTATACTGTACTGTATTATGTAAAATGACGAGCCCACTGAGTTTCTTGCCGGATCTTCTCAGTATGTGGCTGCTTTCCGATCCGGTGGTAGATTAATTAAATTTAATTATAAAAAAACAATGTAAAATTGACAATATGTAAGTGCCCCTATGGGGCTTATGCAAAATAAATGATTTGATTTGATTTGATTTGTCCATTAGTGCGATATTAGGTGTTTCAGACTTGGTTATTAAGCTTTCTTCGTGACGGTACAAAGCCAGCGGGACCTTGTAACATCCTAAAAAAATTTTTGGCGCCTATATAAAATAGTGTTTAGTACAAAATAGTTTTATTGCAGTGCCAGGTCATAGTGACCTTGTGTTTTGATAGGTATACCATAGCACTGGGAGTTAGTAATACATCTTAAATTAATATATATTTTCTTTTCACTTTTCACTTTTGATAGTGGTAGGACCACGCTATGAACTGTTCTGTCTACAGCCGCAGGCCGGTCCATTCGGGTTAGTACCACACTCTCACAAAAGATCGACGTCTGAGTAATGGCAATGTGCTAATGCGTTTCGTTCGGTGAGCGAGAGAGCCGGAAGACCAAATCGGGTGGGTTTGGGATTTGTATTGGTAGGCAGCGGTCTAGCTATACCCTTGGTGCAAAATTCCATAGGCGGCAGTGACACTTACTATCAGATGTGCTACCTGCTCGTTTGCCACCATAAGCATTAAAAAAAACACTGATCCACATCAAGTCCTTCTGTATAACAGAGAAGTCAACTTTTTTTTAGCCCTACTAGGCAAATTAGGTCTGGTTTCCCATTGAAGGTGTTAAGCAAAGATTTCTTGTGTTTTTGCCCTTATTGCCTGCCTTTGAATGCTTTTGATGGTATATGGCGTAACTGTCACTCACAGACCCTGTTCGTATCCTATTGCAATGGTTTTAGGCGTCTGGTTCTCTAGCTCACTGAACCTTCGCATTAGCGAATTACTTCTACTTAATTATCTATTTAATGGAAGAGTGTGGTACTAACTGTGATAAGCTGGTCCATTTAAGACTACATACAGAAAACTCTTTATCACCAGTTTAATTAAAGACTAGTTAATGTCTTATCGGGTATAAAAGCGTGATTCTAAAACTATGTTTGTATTTTCAGGACTTGCCTCGGGTTGATATCATGTTCAAAAGATTGGCAATTTCCACCGGGATTCAAGTTTGGAGCAGCCACTTCTTCTTACCAAATAGAGGGATCCTGGAATATTAGTGGTGAGTTAATAAAGAATGCCGAACGAACGTCTGGTTAAGAAGATATACAATGCGAAAGTGGAAGGATGTAGGTACCGAGGGAGACCGTAACCTACCTAGACCAGATCGGTCATGTACTAAAGGAAGGTGGAGTCAAGAGTCTCCGAAACCGGTGAGCGTGTATGAAGAGAATTATGAATGTTGAGGAAGCGAGTGAAGTATGCAGAGATAGAGTTCTCTGGCACTCTGTTCTCCCTGCCTACCCTGCAAGGGATATGGCGTGATGATATGTATGTATGTAATAAAGATTAAAATTTTAATAATTTAATTTACACCGTTTAGTGATGGAATATGAATTTAGTTATAGCCATTTTGGTGTTGTAAATATTAGTTGACGGATCACCAAGAGAACGAGCAGCTGTTTCCTTTTGGGCAATATGTAGTATCTTACTTCTAACTCACTTTTAATGCGTGGCAATTTTGGCAATAAGCCAATCAGTAAATGACGACGCCGTAGTCATTCTATGGAGGAGGTCCAGAGTGGATGGTAAAAAGTTAAATGATGAATTTATTTTTTACTTTATTTTGGTGATTTATTTTGGTATACCTGGGGTTGACGCAATATGTACTTCACTTCCATCGTGCATATTGCAAAAAGTCTTAGTTTAATGATCGGCCGCCTGCCTGACGTTAACTCTCCTTAAGTATGTAATTTTCAACCAGTTGGCATCAGACAGAGTTGACTTAGGTCGATCATTGTATACCAAATACAATATACATTTATCATTCTCCTAATCTTATTCCAATTGGGGTCGATTCAATAATATATGTACCTACTCTTCTTTCATAGTACATATTATAAAAGTTATTGGCAATAGTTTTATGACCGGCCACCTGCCAGACCTCAACACTCCTTGGGAATATAATTGTTGACCAAACAGCATCAAATGGTGTTGGCCCAGGTCGTTATAAGGCTCTGGTCGGCGCGGCATCCGCCCTTTCTCGGCTCATGCCGAACGTGGGCGGACCCAGTTTCCAGGGCCAACGGCTGTATGCGGGGGTAATCCGCTCAATGGCCATGTACGGCGCACTCGTGTGGGCGAGGGCTCTGAACGCCCAACTCAGAGCGGTTCTATGGAGGCCACAGAGAGTCATGGCGGTCAGAGCCATTCGCGGGTACCGCACGGTGTCGACAGAGGCGGCGTGCCTATTGGCCGGGACACCCCCGTGGGACCTAGAGGCGGAGATGCTCTCCGACCTATACCGGCGGGTTACCTCAATGCGCGAAGAGGGTGGCTCCCCATCGTTCAACGAGATAGCCACCTGGCGCGAGGACGCCCGCCGAGAAGTCATCGCCCGTCGGGCTACGCAGCTGGAGAGGCCTAGATACGGTGTCGTTACCGTCGGGGCCCTCCGGCCCGTACTGATGGAATGGATGGAGCGGCGGCACGGGGTCCTCACCTTCCGACTGGTGCAGGTGTTGACGGGGCACGGGTGCTTTGGAAAATACCTGCACACGGTCGTGTACAGGGAATGGACTCCGGGCTGCCATCATTGCAGTAGTGACGAGGACACGGCGCAACATACGCTCGAGGAATGTTCGGGCTGGGACGGGCAGCGCCGCGACCTCGTCGCTATTATCGGTGCCGACCTGACGCTGCCGGCTGTCGCGAGGGCGATGGTCGACAGCGTCAGGAATTGGGACGCGGTCGCCATCTTCTGCGAGGCTGTCATCTCGCAGAAGGAGGCGGCGGAACGGGCTTAGGAGGATTCCCGTGACCCGGGCCACCGCCCGCGGCCGGGGCGGCGCAGGCGCGAATATCTGCGCCTGATGCCGCCCTAACCTAGGCTTCGGGTGATCGGACCGGGGAATTGTCCAGTCACCCGACGCGAGGCCACCGCGTGAGGACGACACCTTGACGGCGAAAGCTGTCGGGGCGTCGACAGGAGAGGAGCCCGAGAGGGCATACCGCCGAGCGGGCCACCGAAGACAAAGATCGAGTACCGGTGGCCCGCTCGCACGGCGAAGAATAGGTGCTTGCAGGGTGGGTCAATGGGGTTGCGCGCCGCCTCTTCCGTCACCCCGGACCGATTTGGCGGGGTGCGACGTCCATAGCCCACTGCAAAAAAAAAAAAAAGGTCGTTATAAGGCTCTTAGTCGTCTTTCACAACATTCAAGAGCAAAGTAAGGGTTGGTAGTATTCGTACCCGCTACCACATAGCACCAGCACCAAATAGAATTTATAATATATCTAATATTATTAATAATTTTAGTTATAATTTGAATTGCAATAATTTTAGTTATAATATGAATTATATTTGGTTTAAATAATTTTAGTTGAAACTTGAATTATAATTATTATTATAGGTGTATTTTGATACTCTCGGTTTTACGGTGGATCGAATTAATCAAATTAACGGGGATAACGATATTGGAATTTGTTGCGGGTTTTTGTTTACTTATAATAAAATATGTAGATATACCTACCTATGTACACTAAAGAATTCCTATAACATTATTCTTTTATTTTATAAGTTTTCCTTCCTGTTCTGTTTTTCCTTTGCAACAAATAAAGTTATACCTACATAGATAAATAATCATTTCCTTTCATTTTCCTCATTCAGAAGAGGCTAGGGCCAAGTAGTGGAATATAAATATATCGCTGAGAAGAAAAACCTTATTTCTTCCCTTAAGAAACTTGAAAAACCTACGATTTTAAAGGTACTAAGTATTTTATCTGGTTTGATAAATGCATGTCTTGTATACGGAGTTTTACATACATACATACCATCACGCCATATTCCTTGCAGGGTAGACAGAGAGAACAGAGTGCCAGAGAACTCGATCCTTGCATACTTCATTCGCTTCCTTAACATTCATAATTTTCTTCATACACGCTAACCGGTTTCGAATACTCTTGACTCCACCTTCCTTCAGTACGTGATTAATCTGGTATAGGTAGGTTAGTCTCGGTCTCTCCCGGTATCTACATCCTTTCACTTTCACATTGTATATCTTCTTAACCAGACGTTCGTTCGGCATTCTTTTCTTACAGAGTTTTAAGATAATAATAAATATAAAATTGTTTAAGTTATTGGTTACTTTTGTCGATATAAGATTTGATATGCTTTTTATGAATTTAAAAATAAACCTGCCTCACATGAACTCACAACGCCTGTGTCACATGAACTCACAACAATCGAAAATCCTTTCCGTAAAACACTTCCCGTTAATATGAGAATGTGAATGGCAATTTGATTACTTCACGTAGTTTCTAATGTATTTTTAACCGACGAAAAAAAAACGGAGGAGGTTCTCAAGTCGACGCGTATATTTTTTTTATGTTTGACCACGCACAACTTTTTATAGAGTAGTCCGATTTTGATAATTCTTTTTTTATTGGAAAAGGTAGGTATATCCCGAAATTAGTCTCATATAAATTTGGAAAAAAATATCCAGAAAAACAAGTGATGATTTATAGTTTATTCACAGATTTTATTATAGCCACAAAAAGTTATAAAATAAAAACTTTTCAACAAAAAAATGGAACCGCCGTAAAAAATTAAAAGCAAAAATTAATAAACTTTATTTTTAATGACCTTAATAACTAAGTTCTTAAACTACTTTTAGTACACCTAAATAATTTTGAGTCGGCGCCAAACATCACTAAATTTACTAAATTACTGCCGACGCCGACACAAAATTACTTAGGTATACTAAAATTAATTTAAGAACTTAGTTATTAAGTACAATAAAAACAAATTTTAATATTTTTTGCTTTTCAGTTTTTTCGGCGGTTTAATTGTTTTTTTTTTTGTTAAAAAGTTTTAAATGGTAAAACTGAAATATATAGGTAGACGCGAGCCAAAATCAATTACGGGTTGAGAGCCCTCAGCGCTCACCCACAGTCCGGGTAAAGTTGTCATAACCATCTGAGGCTAACAACTAAGACACAAAAAAAAAAAAAAAAAAAAAAAAAAAAAAAAAAAAAAAAAAAAAGACAAAATCAATTATTGATCTATTAAATCGTCTTGACTAACATGCGTTTAACTTTCTTTTTACATGACGTTCTCTTTTCAGTGATCACGTTTTAACTGATAGTAAAATTGTTTTAATTTATTTCTAGATAAAAGCGAAAGTATATGGGATAGGTTCACGCATGCCAAACCTGAAGCGATAGTGGGTCATGCTAATGGTGATAATGCTTGTGACTCTTACAACCAATGGAAGAGGGACATTGAAATGGCTAAAGAGCTGAATCTACATTTCTATAGGTAAGTTCTTTTAAGCAAATTGTTAAGTAATTTTTAATTGCTAGTTATTTTCCATATGGTAAGTAACAAAGTAAGAATAGAATTCGTAACCCCTTCTCTTACCCGCTGGGGTCGCCAAATATAACAAAAAGATCATCATCATCATCATCACAGCCCATAAACGTCCCAATATTGGGCTCGGGCCTTCTCCGTAATGGGAGGGAAATTAACCTACAATACCGCGCTGGTCAGACGTGTTGGTATAGGGTTTTGTTTCGAGTTTTCCTTCTCTCGCATAGATGTTATATGCGTTTTATATGGCCACCGAAGACAAAGATCGGGTACCGGTGGGCCGCTCACACGGCGAAGAGAGGTGTTTGCAGGGTGGGTCCATGGGGTTGCGTGTCGCCTCTTCTGTCGCCCCGGATGATTTGTCGGGGCGCGACCACATCCATGGTCCACCTGGCGGGTAAAAAAAAAGTATGCGTTTTATATCCCTTAGTCGTCTCGCACAATCATCTACGGGTCAGATATGCGGTGGTGAATAGTATTCTTACTCTGTCACCACACGGAAATGTATGAAAAATACAGCAAAAAGATATGAAGAATATAATATGTAGATTACATGTATGCAAGAGAAGAAAAACTCGATTTAAAGCCTGGTACTAACTCATCCGACCAACTTAGTATATTAGGTAAATTTATCTTTCATTATTAAAGAGGCTGCAACCCAGCAGTGGGATATATGTCAACTGAAATAATGATAATGATAAAACTAACGAATATCTATACAAGTGTATGTGCTTTTAAAAATACATATACTTTTTTGTTTTATTTTATCTTATAAGCAAATAGCTTTTGGAATTAAATAATAGAAAGATAAGAAACGATCGGTTATGTTCTTTACTACCGTTTCATTGCCTTAAAAGTTTAGGCAGTGTAACTAGGGAAGTAGGAGGGATAGATAGATAGATATTACAGTTTTTTTTAAAGGTCACTACACTGCACTAAGAAAATAATCATTGTATTATTTTACAAACATGCAATTACAGCAGACAAATTACACCTAGATTTAGAAAAAAAAAATACTTTGTTTCGTTCGCACAAAATATTGTCCTCCGTGGGCATCGAACCTATGCCACTGGCAAAGAAGGTCGGAAATCTTAATCTTTACGCCATCTGTGCAGTTCACGAAGCGCTGTTATCAATCCTCGCGATTAATAAATTTATATTTACGTAAACAAGCTAATATATATACAATTTTATTTACAGGTTCTCCATATCATGGCCTCGTATTTTGCCAAATGGTTTTGTGAATTATGTCAGTAAGGAAGGTCTGAAATACTACAGTGATCTTATTGATGGGTTACTGGCTGAAGGCATTGAGCCTATGGTGACCATGTACCATTGGGATTTGCCGCAATCACTTCAGGAACTTGGTGAGTATCATTTGTTATGACATTTCTAGAATATTTTTCTAATTCCAATTATTATTAACTTATTAGCTTTGTTAGTTTTGTAAAATTGTAAAATTGCCACAATAATAATTATCATAAATTAAATACTTTAATAATAACAGATCATAAACAACATAAAATTTTATATATAGAATCATTCTCTTTTTGTACTGACAATGAATTTGTATTAATTTTGTATTAAAATGTGGGTCAAAATTTTATATCTTATAGGGTAGATATAAATAAATTTCTGTAATAACAATGACATATTGGACGTAAGACACCTCAGTCCTCCCGTGACCATGATCACTGTAAAGTGTTCGAAACGTCGGGCAATTAAAAAATAAAAAAAAAATCAAATACAAACGCGACAGAATCCGTAAAAGTAGTTTTATTTCAAATGTGTAATACTCGCTTAAACATTAGAAGTCACTATTATTAGCTAAAGATATTTCTACATGAGTGTCTTCTGGAGTTATTCTTTCCTTAACCGTTGAGCATGAGTTTCCTTCACAATTAGAAAAAATGGACGAGCCTCCATACCATAGCCTGCTAACACAAAAAAAATATAATGTATTATATATCGTAAGCTTTACCCAGCATTTGCAATCAAGTGCATAAAAATATGTCATTTATGACATACAAGGATTTTTTTTTTTTGCAATTCGCCCTGCAAGGGATATGGCGTGATGATATATGTATGTATCTTTTTACTACATCACATTTCAAATCTTTTAAATTATTTTTCTCAACTATAATATGCATGCATTATACATATAAACTGATTGACGCCTTAAAGTTCTCATTGTAAAGAAAATGGAAATGTGCAGGACATATAGCACTCACATGCAGGTATGAAAGAGAGTATTGGTGTAAAGATGCGAAAGGGAATGCTCCGATGGTTCGGACATGTGGAAAGAATGCCGAACGAACGTCTGGTTAAGAAGATATACAATGCGAAAGTGGAAGGATGTCGGTACCAGGGGAGACCAAGACTAACCTATCTAGACCAGATCGGTCATGTACTGAAGGAAGGTGGAGTCAAGAGTCTCCGAAACCGGCGAGCGTGTATGAAGAGAATTATGAATGTTGAGGCAGCGAGTGAAGTATGCAAGGATAGAGTTCTCTGGCATTCTGTTCTCTCTGCCTACCCTGCAAAGGACATGGCATGATGGTATGTATGTATAGCCCCGTATAATGATGATAGAGGGACTACAAAAATACTTAAATAGATGGCACCACGAGGCTCTCGTGAAACCGGATGACCATGTACTAGATAGGCTGATGAGATTGTTGTAACGGCAGGTCATAGATGGATGCACTTGGCCATTAATAGAGAGAGGTGGAACTATATGGAGGACGCTTTTATCCCAAAGGGGGTTCATACAGAATAATTATAGGACGTAAATAACAATTCAAATTTCATCATCATCATCACAGCTCATAAATGTCCCACTGTTGGGCTCGGGCGTTCTCCGTAATGGGAGAGAAATTAACCTACTATACCGCGCTGGTCAGACGTGTTGGTATAGGGTTTTGTTTCGAGTTTTCCTTCTCTCGCATAGATATTATATGCGTTTTATATGCTTTAGTCGTCTCTGACGATCACCCACGGGTAAGATATGGGGTGGTGAATAGTATTCTTACTCCGTCACCACGGAAATTCAAATTTTACATACTTAAATTAATGATAGTTAATTTTAGTGTAATTAAATATTGTTAAATTTATATAACTAATCATTATTTTTTTATAATATATTTTTATGCCAATCAATTATATTATAATTTACTATTATTTAGTTTCATCATTAATCATTCTCCTATTCCTATCCCAATTACTTGGGATCGATACAATATGTACTCTTTTTTCATAGTACTTATTGTAAAAGTTATTGACAATAGTTTTATGACCGACGTCAACCCTCTTTGGGAATGTAATTGTTGACCAAACGGCATCAGATGGAGTTGGCCTAGTTCGTTATTAGTTATTTATTATTATTTAGTTTAATATTATTTAATTCATTATTTGACTTATCTGTATGAACATTAATTAGAGCTATTATTATTATTATACATAAAAACCTTCTTCTTGAATCATTCAATCTATTGACGTAAAGATAATAAATGTAAAAACCGTATTAAATTCCGTTGCACAGTTAAAAAAAAAACCTAAGTGTAACTACGATAACTTTATCTTATGACTCTTTAATAGTCTCGGTAAACATCTATAACTATTTAATAATTGCCCGCTAGTTTGTACTTTTCCTTAATACACATACATACATACATATCATAACGCCATAATATCCCTTGCAGGGTAGGCAGAGAGAACAGAGTGCCAGAGAACTCTATCCTTGCATACTTCACTTCACTCGCTTCCTCAACATTCATAATTCTCTTCATACACGCTCACCGGTTTCGGAGGCTCTTGACTCCACTTTCCTTCAGTACGTGACCAATCTGGTCTAGTCTCGGTTTCTCCCGGTACCTACATCCTTCCACTTTCGCATTGTATATCTTCTTAACCAGACGTTCGTTAGGCAGACGTTCATTTTCCTTAATCCATACATGGATTATATCCATTACATCGATATAGGAAAGACCTTCTTGGCTATGGGAAGGATATATGTCTCATATAATATGCGGGCCGGATAAATGCCTTTGGGTTTTTTTTTCAATGACGTTATCTGCTTACTGTCCAATTACAACCGTCCGTATTATTGTAACGACATTGAAATAATTTAAATGCTGTGCGGTAGCGGCTACGAATACTACCAACCCTTACTTTGCTCGTGGATGTCGTAAAAGACGACTAAGAGCCTTATAACGACCTGGGCCAACCCCAACTGATGCCGTTTGGTCAACAATTACAATCCCAAGGAGGGTTGACATCTGGCAGGCGGTCGCTCATAAAACTATTGCCAGTAACTTTTACAATATGTACTATGAAAGAAGAGTACATATTGTATCGGCCCCAAGTAATTAGGATAAGAGTAATTTAAATAGAAAAATAATCTTTTTATAATAATTTGTATATACGTTTTATTTTAGGTGGCTGGATTAATCCTCACATAGTTGATTGGTTCGGTGACTACGCAAGAGTCCTTTACACACATTACGGTAGTCGGGTCAAGTTATGGCTGACTATTAACGAGCCCATAGCCGTATGCGATATACCTTACAATACTGGTACATTCGCTCCAGGTGTTGTGAGTCCTGATCATGGTCCTAATATGTGTAATAAATACGTCTTATTAGCTCATGCAAGAGCTTATAGGATATATGAGGAAGAATTTAAAGCTAAATATAATGGTAGGTAATTTTTATTATTTACTAGCTGATGCCCGCGACTTCGTCCGCGTGACATTTAGTTTTACTACGCACCCCTATTTGAAACTTAAAAATTCAAACTCGACCAAGTATTTCCGGCAGCCACTTGATCATTTTCATCAAGGAGGACGCTTTCTCCAATTTTCTTTAAGACATCAGCAAATTCTTAACCATGTGAATTAGTATTGTCCAAATGCAAGACTCTTGCGAGGCTCGCAAATCTTGCAACTTTTCTACAGCCAGGGGCCCTAGGACCCCACTCTTGACCATGGCCTGCCAAAAAAATAAGTGCATGCTGCTTGCTCGTTTACCACCGTACACAATAAAACAAAAAACACTTTGAATGTGTCGCAGTTTCGTGTTATTGAACATCTCGGTGTTTCATTGCTTTATAAATCTATCGGGTTTTTAAACAAAGCTCATTTACCACCAAGAAGTAATGCAGCTGCAGTTTCTGACGTAGTTACTTCCAAAGTTATTTTACGCTGTCTCCTCATTTTGGTAAGATTGCTCTGCTCAGATAAGTCTTTTCAGGGCTACCTGGGGACATGGACATCTATTATCTCAGCTAATATACGTCCCACTATTGGGCTCAAGCCTCGTCCGTAATGGGAGGCAAATAGACTTACTATATCACGCTGGTCAAACGTGTTGGTATAGGGTTTTGTTTCGAGTTTTCCTTTTCTTACATAGATGTATGATATGTATGATGTCCTTTAGTCGTCTCGTGGGTGATCGACCCACGGGTAAGAAAGCGGTTGGTGAATTATATTCTAACTGCGCAACCGCACGGATAAATATATAATAAATGGCTTTCATTACGAAAGAATTAATAAAAATTAATTTCTTGGTTCATGTCGCGTTTTAGTAGCGTGGAATGTCTTCAGATTGGGAGGATTTGAAAGACTGTAAAATAATAACATCATTAAAAGCAAAAGACTCTAACGAATGGGGCTATGACTGTTACATGCCTACTCAAGGGTGTCATCTCAGCGCTGATCACCTTCAAGTGCTCTGCAAGCTGCTTGAAACGTACTCTATGCTAACAACAGTGTATAAAAATGTAAAAAAGTAGGCCCTCGCACAATATGCAGCAACAGGCGGCAGTAACAGCAGTATTGCTAAAGTGACTGGTGTAGTGATGGGGCATGGTTGCTTCGACGTGTACCTACTCACGGTCGCAAGGAGGGAGAGCACACCGTCTAACCACTACTGCGATTGCGAGGTGGACACGGTGCTGCAGACGCTTAAAGTTTGCGTGGCCTGGGTAAAGCAGCGCCGTGCACTCATCACAACCATCGGTGCCAAACTGGCACTGTCGACTATCGCAAAGACGATGCTCGATAGCGTCAGGAACTCGGACTCGGTCGCCGCCTTTTGCGAGATAGTTGTCCTACAGAAAAAGGCGGCGGAGCGTGTCACAGAGGAGACTCCACATGCTGACATACTCTGCCGCCGGCGCATCGGACATCACAGGCGCGGTATCTGCATCTGTTGCCATCCTAACTGAGGTCGCGGGTAGATGGACCATGGGATTTAATCTGCCACCCGCAGAGACACCGACCGCATGAGGGCGATACAAAACTGTTGTTTGCCGGGCTGTAGACGGAGACGATACCTGGAAGGGTAAACCCCCGGACCGGCCACGGGTGTCAAGTAAGTGGTACCAGAGGCCAGCCAGATGGTTTGGGCAGAGAACACGATGAGTTATGGGGCCACACGACGCCCTTCTGTTACCCCGGAAGGAATGGCCGTGTCCAGACCATAGCCTACCAAACAAAAACAAAAAGGGTGCACTTTGCATACTCGCCCCAAAGTAGCTTAGCTCTTAACTAAGAATGTACGTTTTGTACGCTCTATGATGTGGACTTTACTTTTCTTTTTCGTGTTTGACTTAGTTGTTAGTCGCGGATGGCTATGGCAACTTTACTCGGACTGTTAGGTCGGTGCTGAGAGCTTTCCACCCAAAGTACCTTTACTAAGTTCAAGAAGTTAATGTAGTAGCTTTTGAAAATATAACGAAAAAATGTGTTAAAGTTTTAAACTAAATTATAGTGCCATCTATTGCTCATTTGACAAACTAAATTAATCATGCATTTTATTAATTTATAGCTAAATTATATATTATTAACTAATTAAAACATTCTTTTTTATCACAAATAGTTTTAATAGTTATTTTGACTACCTGACTAATGTTATGTATTATGTCAACTTCCCTTCAACTTTGAAGAAGGTTTGAGCCCAGCAGTGGGATGTATATGAGCTGAATTGATGAAACTACTATATATTAAGTAATACAAATACTTTCCTTACACTATAGATACATTAAATAATTATTTTGAATTGAACCTTCTAGTGACATAAAAGGCGAACGGTGATTTTAAAAAATTAAATGACCATAACTTTTTTTATAGACATCAGATTTCAATGAAACAAAGACTAAATGTTGCTCTGAATTGGGCTTAATCTTTTTATCAAAACTGCGAAACAATCCGTTCAGTAACTTCGGAGATTAGCGATTACAGACATACAGACATACAGACACACAGACATACAGACAGACAATAAATTCCAAAAAATGTTTTTTGTTTTCTGTTAGTGTTTTCTTACTGCCTACATTCATTTTTTAATAAATTTATCAAATGTACAGACACGGGATTTCTACTGATTTATTATATGTATAGATTATAGGTATATGGACAAATATTTGTGTATTATATAATATTTGTATATATGTGTATATAGTTTTGTGGTAGCGACTACGAATACTACCAACCCTTACTTTGTTCGTGGATGTCGTAAAAGACAACTAAGAGCTTTATAACGACCTGGGCCAATTTAGTCATCTTTTACGACATCCACGAGCAAAGTGAGGGTTGGTAGTATTCGAAGCCGCTACCACACATCATGATATAGTTATTCATAAATTCTTATATAACTTAAGAAGGATAATGTTTAGTATAGATAGTAAAAACTTATCATATACTCCTAAAAATAAGAGATTGAAAAAGGAGCAGGGAGCAGATCGAATATATGTTCTTGCTTATTTCGATTTAGTAATTTTTTAATTAATATTTGTAATTTTATCTATACGAAGACCTGGGTCAACTCCATCTGATGCAGTCTGGTCTACGGGGTCTTACGCCGCTTTTCCTGTCGCCCCGTTCGGATTAGCGGGGTTTGACGTGCCGTAGACCGCAGCAAAAAAAAAAATCTAATGCAGTCTGGTCAATAATTTCATTCTCAAGGGAGAATTGACGTCAAGTAGATACTATTGCTATAACTTTTGCAATATGCATGATGGAATGAATATATACGAGTATATATTGCATCGACTCCAAGTAATTAGGATAAAATCGGGATAATGATGATGTTGATATGTAAATCTATCTATTATTTCTTTTCACTATTACAACGTATTTCTTTTCACAGGTAAACTGTCAATTGTAAATATGCTTATATGGTTTCAACCTTGGAGTGAAGGTGATGAAGAAATTGCTGAATTGGCCAATCAAAACTGTGTAAGTAATTTCAAGACTCATCATCATTCTCCTACTCTTATCCCAATTACTTGGGTTCGATACAATATGTACCCTTCCTTCATAGTATACATTGTAAAAGTTATTGGCAATAGTTTTATGACCGGCCGCCTGCCAGACGTCAACCCTTCTTGGGAATGTAATTGTTGACCAAAAGGCATCAGATGGAGTTGGCCCAGATCGTTATAAAGCTCTTGGTCGTCTTTTACGACATCCACGAGCAAAGCAAGGGTTGGTAGTATTCGTAGCCGCTACCACACAGCTATATACTTAACTTAATTCCTTGGGAATTAAGTGATTTCAAGACTGTCATTACCATTATAGAACTGGTGAAGATAATCTTATGTGGTGATGTATTAAGAATATATCCACATCCATCCCTAAATTTCGCATGGAATTCGTAAAAATTTGTTAAGAGTTCACCAAGAGAATCATCATATGTATTCACCCGAATAACACCAAATGCGTTCAGTAACGCTTTTGCTAAAAGTGGTGATTAAATATGTTACAATATAACGCTTGTCATATGGTTTACTTTCGATATTTTTGTTTCTTATATAATAGTATTATTGATTTATTTTAATTGATCAATACATATGATAAAATTTCACTTGTATTTTCTTTCTGGGAAGGCTTCTAGGAAATATAATCATATCACTTTATTTTAATTATTGCACTCAAAGTATTTTTCTTTCGTTTATTTTTTAAATACAACACCATAATAATAAGAGGATAATCCTTATATTGCAAAGGTGTTTACAAATATATATTTAAAAGCTACAAATTAGATGCAAATTTAAAACAATAATTTTTGATTACACAAAGTATTATAATGCGGTGGTGGCAGTTAAGAATATTTTTTTTTTGTTTTTTTTTTTTTTAAATAACATCTCCCTGCACTGCCTTTCACTGCCCTGCAAAAAAAAAAGAAAAAAAAAAGGTAACGAATATTAAAAATCTTTATATTCTTTGTGGGTATTATAAAAGACAATTAAGCTATACATCGATATGGGCGAACTCCATCTAATGCTGTCTGATCAATTATAACATTCTCAGAGAAGGTTAACATCAAGCAGGCGGTTGATCATAAAACTATTGTTAAAATTTTTGCAATATTACAATGGAAGGAGAGTTTATACTGCCTCGATCCCAAGTAATTGGGATAAAAGATGCACGATGATGATGATAAATTATTATCCTGGATGGGAATCGAACCCACTATCAGCATAGCAGGTCGTATCTTAACCACTACGCCATATGTGCAGTTATTTTCTATCTAGTCTCACGCTCGGGTTATAACTTCTTTTTTTTTGTATTTTATATAATAAGTAAGTAAACCGGCGAGCATGTATGAAGAGAATTATGAATGTTGAGTAAACGAGTGAAGTATGCAAGGATAGAGTTCTCTGGCACTCTGTTCTCTCTGCCTACCCTGCAAGGGATATGGCGTGATAATATGTATCTATATAGTAAATGCCTTAGTACCCAATCTCTCTATATAAATCTGATTTCTCACTCATTTACACATTCCAGGCTGGAAGATATTCACACGCGATCTATTCCAAAGAAGGTGGTTGGCCCCCAGCAATAGAGAAACATATGGTTAACGTGAGCAATGAAAAGGGTTATTCCAAATGTCTCTTACCATCCTTCACTAAAGAAGAAATCGAATATATCAGAGGTATTATTTAAAATTTCAACATTTTCCAAGTGGTCACAGAGTAAAAATACAATTTATCATACCCTTCATTAACTGTCAGTGGTCGTAAAATTCGAATAAAGGATGCAATATGCAGAAAAATCTATACAAGAGAATGAAAACTCGAAATAAAACTCTATACCCACGCAATCTCAGCCAAATGGCAGATCAATTTCTTTCCTATTGTAAAAGAGGATCGAACCCAGGAGTAGGAGGTTTATGAGCTAATAATATGATGATAATATAGCATTTTTTTGTGATAGTAGACCTTTTATTCGGGTTGAGAGCCCTCAGCGCTCACCCATAGTTCGGCTAAAGTTGTCATAGCCATCTGATGGTGGCACCACACTTCGCTATGTGTTATTCGTTATGCGCCTTATTGGCCGCATGCGACGAAGTGTGGAGGTCTCATTCGTCTGTATTTGCTTTACGCGCACACATAACGCATAAGCACGAATAGCAAATACGCGTATCCATCCAATTGTCGGTTTTTCACACACTTCAAAGGACACAAATAAGCCGAATATGTGTGTCGACTGCCCACACTTCGTTCATTCATTCGTTATGTTCACGCGCTACGGCGCGGTCATGTCTCGACGTGTACAGCGTAGGTACTCTGGTCACGGAGTACACGTCGAGACATAACTGGAGTCTAGTGTGAGAAAATAGAGTGGACGAACGATAAGGTTATGCAGTTTCTAGAGTTGTATCAGATGCAACCTTGCATCTAGGACCCAAAAAATGCTTGCCATAAGTTAAAAGTAAAGATAAACGATGCCTGGATTGAAATAAAAATAATATGGGAGAACCCACATGTACAGTGAAAGGCGTGCCAAATATTTGGCATGATGGCACGAAGTGTGGAGTAGCATGTTCGTCATAAAGTGTTTGTCAAATATTTGGGCAAATAAATAGTAGCCGCATAACAAATAACGCATAACGAAGTGTGGTACCACCATGAGGCTAACAACTAAGACACACAAAGAAAAAAAGTAGACCTTTAAAATATCTACGAGTAAGACCGGGACGTGAATCTTTTTTTTTCTTAATAGATACCACCCTTTTTTTTTTTTTTTTTTTTTTTTGCGGTGGGCTATGGACGTCGCACCCCGCCAAATCTGTCCGGGGTGACGGAAGAGGCGGCGCGCAACCCCATTAAACCCACCCTGCAAGCACCTCTTCTTCGCCGTGCGAGCGGGCCACCGGTACCCGATCTTTGTCTTCGGTGGCTAATAGATACCACCCTGCACTAAGGAAATAATCCTTGTATTGCGGGGGACTTTACAAACATGAAATTAACGCAGACAAATTACACCCAGACTCAGAACAAAACTTTGTAGATTGCACAAAGTATTGTTCTGCGTGGGAATCGAACCCACGGCACTGGCACCAAAGGTCGGTATCTTAACCATTACGCCATCTGTGCAGTCAAATTGTATTCTTAATCCGTCACTACAAGGAACGTTTATTAAATTTTAATTTATGATACTTTGGACTGTATTTTAAATAAATTACACGTCAGCGTAGTACCTATATTAATTTTCCACCTATTGTGGAGAAGAAGAACAAACAGTGTGACTTTTATGGAATGAAATAAGATGAGAAATGGAGTTTCTGTAAGGTAATTTTGTTTTCTCAAACATGCTTGGAAATTTGAGCATTAGTAAATTTCATCATTTTGACAACCTTCTTCGAGATAAATCGAAATTGCTGTACTGAGCGAGGCTGGCAAAAAATGTATGAAAATCCATATCTATCGTGTTTTAGCGGCCAAATAAATATATATGTAAATTCATATCTATCGTGTATTTTAAATATGGAATGATTTGTTACTTCAAAATATGTTAACCAAATAGGCAGAACTTATCAAAGTTTTATTTAGATTTCGAAATGGCTTGAAAAAGAAACTTGTTTGACATACATACATACATATATATCATCACGCCATATGCCTTGCAGGGTAGGCAGAGAGAACAGAGTGCCAGAGAACTCTATCTCTGCATACTTCACTCGCTTCCTCAACATTCATAATTCTCTTCATACATGCTCGCTGGTTTCGGAGACTCTTGACTCCACCTTCCTTCAGTACATGACCGATCTGGTCTAGGTAGGTTAGTCTCGGTCTCCCTCGGTACCTACATCCTTCCACTTTCGCATTGTATATCTTCTTAACCAGACGTTCGTTCGGCATTCTTTCCACATGTCCGAACCATCGGAGCATTCCCTTTCGCATCTTTACACCAATACTCTCTTTCATACCTACTCGCTTGTTTGATGATGTACTATTATTACTAATGATGTCAAATGAGCAAGCAGCACACCGTATGACGAATGTTATTACCGCCCACGGACCTTTGCAATACCAGTAGTTACATCTAAGCCGTTGCCAACCAATGAAAACCCCGAATCCACCCAAAAAGTTGGTTTGCCGGGTCTCTCGCTTACCAAATGAAGTACAATAGTGCATTGCCACTGCTCAGACGTCGATTTTTTGCGAGAGTGTGGTACTGTTCCAGACAGACCGGCTCATGACTGTAGATAGAAAACTGTCAACAATGTAGCCCTATCACTATTGCCTTGCTACTATTTCCCTGACATTATTGCCTTTTTTTTTTGTTAACGCTGTGGAAATGCTTTTACGCACTATCCCCCGCCAGTGACAGGAGGGGGGTGTGTGGGACTCGCTAACCATTGAGATGTTTGCGGCCGGAATACCCACTAAAACCAACAGCGGTCTCTTTCGCGCTTTTACGGGATGCTGGAAAGATCGTCTATTGACATTCTATCCCCGACACCCCTACGCTTGGCCGTCTGGCCACGTTCAGTCAGCCGACAAGGCGGTGGGAGAAGGTGCGCGTAACGGCGCTTCCCTCTCCCTGGTCGCCGCCGGCGGAGTGAGTTCGCAGACGCGAGTGCTTCGCGTTCCCGCTCCGCGGCCTCCTGTGCAAAAATGATTTTCATGACGTTATTAGCGATAGTTTTCCAACTGGCCCGTACCTAACGTCAAACATCCTTTTTTTTTACGTTGGACTATGGACGTGGTCTTACCCTGCCAAATCAGTCCGGGGTGACGGAAGAGGTAAGCGCGTAACCCCATAGACCCACTATGCAAAAACTCCTCTCTTCGCCGTGCGAGCGGGCCTTTGGGGCGGATTTTTGTCTTCGGTGGCCCGCCCGGCAATGTCAACCATCCTTGGCAATGTATGACTTGTAAATGTATATGTGTATTTACTAAAAGACATCAGATGGAGTTGACCCAGGTCGATATAAAGCCCTTAGTGGTCTTTTACGATATCCACGAGTAAAATAAGCGTTGGGAATATTCGTAGCTGTTAACGTTGGATATAATTTTAATTTTTTCAGGTACATACGACTTTTACGCATTGAATTATTACACAAGCAGAGTTGTTCGTAAAGCAGAAGAAGGTGAAATACTTAGATCGTGGCCATTAGGTGATGCTCCTGAACTTGGTGCTGTTTTAGGTACACTAGTTGATTGGCCAAATGCAGCTTGCCATTGGTTTCAGGTGAGTCAATGTTATTCCTTATAGATGGCTTAAGAATAAAGTACGCTCTGTGGCTTTATAACCTGGCAATCATACATTTGTAGGCTAAGAATGGGAAGACGCTGGGGAGTTTTGGCGCAAATGTGGAAATGTCATGTCACGCTCTTGTATTATATTCATTTCTTTAGTGTTTTGTGGTTGTTGTTATATTGAATAATTTTGCTGGTATTTTATGCAGTATGGTACAGTTAAAGTGCTGAAGTGTAGTGAATATGGTATAATAGTGGTTTACGTGTAATTTCATATTTGTCCAAAATTCCCAAAGAAAATCATTGATTAGGTTATCAGCGCCCGATTAATGGTAACGACTTGACTTACTGACAGACAATGACTATTAAGGCTACATAATATGAAAAAATGATGAACAATGTATGAAAAATAATTAAATAAGACTTGGCTGTATGGGCTTTGATCCCTTTGCCTGTCCGAATGGACGAACAGAACCAAAAAAAAAAAAAGGAAGACGACGAATCAGTTTTATATTCTAACACGATAGCCCAATAGACGCTGTTCTGTATAAATCTCAATAATTTATTACTAGTAGGATCACGCTGTTGACAATTCTCTGTCGACAGCCACGGGCCGGTCCATCCGGGGTAGTACCACACTCTCACAGAAGATCGACGTCTGAGTAATGGCAATGTGCTATTGCGCTTCGTTCGGTGAACGAGAAAACCGGAAGCCCAACTCGGTGGATATGGGGTTTGAATTGGTAGGCAGCGGCCTAGCTATACCCATGGTATCGCAAAGGTCTATGGCGGCAGTAACACTTACCATCAGGTTTTGCTTGCTCGTTTGCCATTATAAGCAATAAAAAAAAACCCGTACCAACTACCACTGGGTCCACTTTCTAATTAAAACTGTTCATGAATTCATCTGAATACCAAAATCAAATCAACCATTTTGTCGGAGCTCAGTGCTTCATGACAGTGATAATAATGGTGAATCTTATCTAAAGAGATAAGAGATATAATACGATAACCACCACACTTAAGCACTTCTCTTTTATAATTCCCCATAAAATCTATCCATTCTATCCAGAATGGATGATTCTCATATGCGCAACTGGAACTATCCAAAAGAGACGCATAATCCGAAAACAAATTCATATGCGTAACCGTATTTGAAATCGGTACAATGATTTTTTAATATCCAAATCCGAAATTTCATATCCGTAAACACCCTAATTCTTACTTCGTCATCACACAAAATAAATCTTAACTATCACTTAAAACTTATTTATTATGTATTTAAAATGACGTATTGAATCAAATAAAAACATGTTATTCCATATCATAAAATTATTTCATTAATACGTACATACCTAAATGCATATGCATTAATTAATTAATGGAAATTTTATTTCATCTTTAGATATAAATAGCTCATAATAAAATAACAATTTAGATACAAAATAATTAATTACATATGATAAATATCTATTTGCAATATTAATATGAATTGCTTACAATTAATTTATTTGGTGCGTGTAATCTTTATTGAATATATAACGGAAAATAACTAAGTTATAATCATATTTATAATATTATTATACAATGTATATTATAATAAGTGATAATAGTTTAATTAATAGAAGATAAATAGCCGTATATTTCCGTTCTGTGTAGTGTAAGTATCGATTGCATAAATAGCGTAGTGGTTTAGATACCGGCCTTCCGTGCTAATGTCATAGGTACGATGCCCACGCAGGACAATATTTTGTGTGATACATACTGTTGTTCCGAGTCTGTGTTAATTATATGATTGTAACACAAGTATTTTCTTTTTTTTTATAATGAAGTTTTGTTCCACAGACTTTTGTCAGTGCCTTTTTGATGTTATTTATTTTAATTATTATATTGATGTTATATAAATGTTATATAACGACGACGTAAGAGAGCGAGTAGGTATGAAAGAGAGTATTTGGTGTAAAGATGCGAAAAGGAATGCTCCGATGGTTCGGACATGTGGAAAGAATGCTGAATGAACGTCTGGTTAAGAAGATATACAATACGAATGTGAAAGGATGTAGGTACCGTGGGAGACAGAGACTAACCTACCTAGACCAGATCGGTCATGTACTGAAGGAAGGTGGAGTCAAGAGTCGCCGAAACCGGCGAGCGTGTATGAAGAGAATTATGAATGTTGAGGAAGCGAGTGAAGTATGCAAGGATAGAGTTCTCTGGCACTCTGTTCTCTCTGCCTAACCTGCAAGGGACATGGCGTGATTGTATGTATGTATGTATTGGCGCGTGCGTGTGTCCTTGATTTTGCATGACTGCATATTACTTTGGGGTTTTCTACTTTGCGCAATTGCTGGATGTTGATGGTGAAAACCCCTCTGTATGTTGGTCTTCTAACGTTAACAGTCCTCATTATTGTGGTGTTCAAAGTTTAGAATAACATAATCCTTCTAAGGTTTATGATTGGGTTATTTATAAATACTAGCATTATTCACTTAGTGCAGTGGTGTATTTTTAAAGAAAATAATTTTCCACTTTCCTTTTTTTTTCGTCGTAAAAGATGATTAAGAGATATAATATGCAAATATCATCTATGCAAGAGAAGGCTTACTCAAAATAAACTGCTATAATCCATCTGATTAGCGTGGTTAAATCAATTTCTCTCTCATTTTGGAGGAGGTTCAAGGTCAGTGAAATATATATAAGCTAAGATAATATATCCGTGTGGTGACGGAGTAAGAATACAATTCACCACCTCCTATCTTACCGGTGGGTGATCGTAAGAGATGACTAAAGGATTCAAAAGGCATATAACATCTATGCAAGAGAAGGAAAATTTTTAAACAAAACCCTATACCAACATGGCTGACCAGCAAGGTATAGTAGGTTAATTTCCCTCTCATTACGGAGAAGGCTTGAGCCCAACATTGGGGCATATTATGAGCTGAGATGATGATGATGAAGATAATAATGATGAGGCTGATTAGGTGCATATTATCCAAACATTTATTTACCATGAACAACTATAGCTGGATGTAGACCATTTGAATGTATCATTATCATTCTCCTACCCTTATCCCAATTACTTGGCGTTGATACAATATGTACTCTTCTTTCATAGTACATATTGGAAAAGTTATTGGCAATAGTTTTATGACCAGCCGCTTGCTAGATGTCAACCCGCATTGGGAATGTTTTGTTGACGAAACGGTATTAGATAGAGTTGGCCCAGGTCGTCATAAAGCTCTTAGTCGTCTTTTACGACATCTACGAGCAAAGTAAGGGTTGGTAGTATTCGTAGCCGCCACCACACAGCTTACACTTCAATGGACCATAATGTGACATATATGAACGCTATGAATGTGGTTACTTATTCTGCTCACTTGAGGTTGATGCAATAAGTGATCTGTTCCATTCTATAAGTTCCAAGTTTGGACAATAGTTTCATGAACGACCACCTTCCTAATATCAACTCTCATTGAGAATGTAATTGAATTGAATAAATTGATTAGACGTCATCAGATGGAGTTAATCGACATCGACGTAAAACTCTTAATTGTCTTTTGCGATCCCATGAATAGTTTAAGGTAGTATTTTTGAATGGTGATAACACATTTTTGTGTGGTGACGGAGTAAGAATAACAAATCACCACCGCCTATCTTACTCTACAACTACTCGTGGCTGATCGTTAGAAACGACTTGGCGATATGAAACGCATATAACATCTATGTAAGAGAAGGAATACTCTATACCAATATGTCTGACCTGTGTGTTACAGTAGGTCAATTTCCCTCTCAATATGGAGGAGGCTCGAGCCCAATAGTGGGAGATATATAAGCTGAGACGATGATCATGAACACAGCATTAACTATAAGACATACCAATACAATTGAAAGTGATTCTAGTAAATTTAAAGAGATAAGATGAATTGATAATAGATTTGGTACCTTAATATAGCGTCATCGAGTATAGATTAGTATAACTTTTACAAACAACTAGCAAACCCAGGTTGGTTTGTTAGTATCGAGTACCGGTGGTCCGCTCGCACGGCGAAGAGAGAGGAGTTTTACGGTGGGTCTATGGGGTCACGCGCCGCCTTTCCGTCACCCCGGACCGATTCGGTGGGGCGAGACGCATCCATAGTCCACCAAAAAAAAAAGTTGGTTTGTTAGTAAAAGTTGGTACATAGTAGCGCCGTCTGGTGGCGAATTACTTCAATCGGGATAGTATATAAATCTTCTTCGTAAAATAATACATATTCATATCAATTTTCATTATTATCGGTCAAGCAGTTTCTGAGTTTAGCGATGTCATACATAGAAACATCATCTTCTGTAAATTTAGATAGATACCTATGTATCAGATATCTATATATCTGAGAAAGTAAAGCGACTGAAACTATATATCAGAAAATAAACATATGATATTAAATATCTGGATGACCGAGCTTTCGCTCGGTATTTTCTTTTTAGTGTGTTTTGAAGATATATTTAAATATAATAAAAAAAATAACTAAAAAATCAAAAGGAAATAAGAAAGAGAAACAGGAGCCGTACCGGCCTCGATAGACTGCTCGATTATCCAATTGAGGTGTCTTAATGACAGCGTTAAAATTTGCCTTCATATTTTATTAGTTGTCAGCCAACGCAAAATTATATTTTTTCATTAGGTACCTGAAAATATTGATAAAACAATACTTTCTACAATTGAAACTTAGTTAGATCGATTAATCGTCCACGAAATCCCAATTACTCGTTTAAAGACATTAGATAGATAGATTTTCCGTGTGGTGACGGAGTAAGAATACTATTCACCACCCCATATCTTACCCGTGGGTGATCGTACGAGACGACTAAGGGATATAAAACGCATATAACATCAATGAGAGAGAAGGAAAACTTGAAACAAAACCCTATATCAACACATCTGACCAGCGTGGTATAGTAGGTTAATTTTCCTTCCATTACGGAGGAGGCCCGAGCCCAACAGTGGGACATTTTTGTGCTGTGATGATGATGATGAGATAGATAGATAGACTTAAAACTTAGATCATAAACTCAATATTAACGTATTTAATAAACTCTAGTTTGAATTACATTTTGAAATATAATTTAATGTATTTTTTGCAAACACCGATCTATTGCAGCATTTGTTTACTAAAAAACAATATTTTGCTATTAAAATCAAGCATGATAAATATTTAAAAAAATTTGAAGATAACATTAATAGATTGTCATCATTCTCCTACTCTTATCCCAATTACTTGAGATCGACGTAATATGTACTCTTCCATTGTACGTAGGCAAACGCTATTGGCAATAGTTTTATTACCGGCCGCCTGAATGGAGTCACTCCTTGGGAATGCAATTATTGATCAAACTGCATCAGATGGAATTAGTTCAGGTCGATATAAAGATCTTAGTTGTCTTTTACGACATCCACGAGCAAAATAAGCGTTGTTACTATTCGTAGCTGCTACCACACAGCAAGATAATATTAATAGTGAAAATTTATTTACTTTTCTAGGTTTATCCTCCAGGCATTCGCCACATACTCGTCTGGTTGAAGAAACAATATGGCGATATAGATTATTATATTACTGAAAATGGTTTAGGAACTCATAGTGGATTGAATGATCAGGACAGAATAGAATATTACGATGATCATTTAAGACAGGTATCGTATAGTATTCATTGAAATATTTTTTATTCCAGCTTTCAAATTACTAAAATTTTGTATTTAATATGCTTGATTATTTATAAAAACCGAATACGAGCGAAATCCCACTTGTAACATTTTTCGCTCGTATTCGGTTTTTATAAATAATCAAGCATATTAAATGGTGAATTTCAGTAATTTGAATAAACAGGGTTGTGTCATCGTTTAATACAATTCTAACTGCAAAGTTTGAAGTATTAAGCATGTATAATGTGTAAACATTGTCGGATAGATGGCGCACGTCTCCTTAAAGACGTAAATATGATACGATGCGAGAATTGAATGTCCTAAAATAGTTCACAGCGGTGTAAGTGGCAGCACGATTGGGCCAGATTTCCAATAGGTGTGGGTGCGTATCCCACTTGTGACATTTTTCGCTCGCATTCGGTTTTTATAAATATTCCAGCTTTGTTAAGATTAATTCATATGATAACCAAATAAAAGAAAAATAAAATAATTTCTTTTTTTTACGTGATCAATGTATGATATAACTTAAGGATGTAAATATTATTGAAAGAAGAACATTTTAAGAATAGCCTATACTAATTCCTCTGACCAGGGTAGTATCCTCCCATTACAAAAAGACACGTGAGTGATCATGATCACGGGAGGATGATCACTGTAAAGTGTTATAAACGTCGGGAAATTAAAAATCAAATACAAACGCGATAGAATCCGTAAAAGTAGTTTTATTTCAAATGTGAAAACATTAGAAACCATTATGACGTTTTTTTTATATTAAAGTATTCACATTTTAAATTATAAATATATGACTATATTGTTTATTTTAGGTACTACTGGCTATAAAGGATGATCAAGTACACGTAACACACTATACAGCCTGGTCACTTATGGACAATTTTGAATGGCCAGAAGGATATAGGTAAATTACTTGGAAGTTATTGTGCATATTTATTAACAATAATATAGAATACTTTCTATCTAATCATTAACTTCCTGTTAGAGAAAGGTTAAGGCCCTTTTTTTGTGGTGGGCTATGTTGTGGTTACGCTCCACTAAATTGATCAGGGGCGACGGAAGAGATGGCGCGCGACCCCAATAGACCCATCCTGCAATGCGCGTCTCTTCGCCATGCGAGCGGGTCACCGGAACCCGATCTTTGTCTTTGGTGGCCCGCCCGGCGAGAGAAAGGTTACCCTAAAGAATGATAATGCCAAAATTGTCATTCTTTCTTTTTCCGTGTCGTGACAGAGTAAGAATACATTTCACCACCCCCTTTTCTTACCCGTGGGTGATCGTAAGAGACGACTAAGGGATATAAAAACACATATAACATCTATTCAGAGAGAAGGAAACAACGAAACACTACGTCTAATCAGCATGGTATAATAGATCAATTTCCCTCCCATTATGGAGGAGGCTCGAGCCCAACAGTGGGACATATATGAGCTGAAATAATGATGACAATGTCATTCTTATCAGATGAATTAGCGACTTTAAATAACCATTTACTACCGCAACTCACAACTGAGTGCTCAGAAAAGTGCCATTGACCTCTTCTCTGTCGCTCTT
The DNA here is from genome assembly GCA_905163515.2 of Lymantria monacha. NCBI lineage: Eukaryota > Metazoa > Arthropoda > Insecta > Lepidoptera > Erebidae > Lymantria > Lymantria monacha. Next base: position 4,575,925 of record LR991105.1, on the reverse strand, counting down.
TTAGAGATCATTACGACTAATACCCCTAAGTAAAGAATGGCAACACAGGTTCAAACACTGAACTACGCCAAGATGTTCTTCAAGGTAGGATATATTTGAAGGGAAAGTGTAAGGCAGATTATTGTATTTCACTTCGTACAAAAACTGTATAATAGGTGAATGGTATTCAGACTCCACATTGAGTTATTCTGCAGTTAGGCTGGGACCAACAGTAACAGCCTCTAGACGTCTATTAATTTGCAAAGGTTGCCCCAAGATGATGTAATGCCATAATCTCCACGCGTGTTAATATCCATCATCAGTTTTCCCAGGAAAGTGTAACTGGTCCATTCTGACCATACTTCTCTCAACAGATTTTATTTTAGTCTTTCACAAGAATTAAGGAGTGATGATACATTGTATTCTTATCCCCATCACCATGCGAGGCAGACAGATATTTTAAAGTGTTTTTTTTTCACAGTGTCAAGTTCGGCTTGTATGAAGTTGACTTCCAGGATCCAAAGCGCACACGTACTCCTCGCGCCTCAGCCAAATATTATGCAAATGTTATAAAACAACATGCATTAAATGTGACGGGTCCCAATGCATTTAGAAAACCTAAAGTGACCGATGAACTTTAAACATAGTTTGTTGACAACCAGTTTGTTAAACATAAACTACTAGCTGTTAAACTACTAGTCATTAAATTCTTAGTTGTTAAACTATTAATTATTGAACGACTAGTTGTTAAACTATTATTTATTGAACTACTAGTTGTTAGACTATCAATGATCAACCAACAAACAGCAGTTATTAAGCTATCAGCTACTAAACCACAGCTTGTTAAACCACTAGTTGATAAATCATTAGTTGTTGTATCACCAGTTGTTAAATTATTAGTTGTTAAAGTACTAGTTGCTTTGTTATTACTACCTACTTAGTTTTAATAGTATTTTTTTTTAATTGTAATTATAGCTTATTGATAAACTAAATGCTGTATTCTATATACAGTATTTTATGTTATTTACAACTAAGAGGAGTGTTTAATTTTAAATGTACGTATATAATAGGATTAACTTTCGGTGTGGTAAGATGTTATAATAGAAAGTAAGCCTTTCTATAAGAGTAACTAAGAGACTAAAATAGGTATATAAAAACATAACATCACTAGAAAAACAAAATCTCAAAAAACCCATATGTAGTGTAGGAATTTGTATATCTTGGATGTGGATTTAGCCGAGATGGGAGGTACACCACTGATATAGAGCGAAGAGTGAATGCGGGAAATAGAGTGAACGGAGCGTTGGGGCAACTTCTCGGCAGCCACCACCTCAGCCAGAAGGCACGTGTAGCAATACATAACGCAGTGCTTGTCCCAACATTACTGTATGGAAGCGAGAGTTGGGTATGCAGAAAAGAGTATGAAAGTAAAATTAATGCGGTCGAAATGCGATCTCTGCGGAAAATCTGTGGAGTTAGGCTGACCGACCGCATTCGTAACGACGACGTAAGAGAGCGAGTAGGTATGAAAGAGAGTATTGGTGTAAAGATGCGAAAGGGAATGCTCCGATGGTTCGGACATGTGGAAAGAATGCCGAACGAACGTCTGATTAAGAAGATATACAATGCGAAAGTGGAAGGATGTAGGTATCGAGGGAGACCGAGACTAACCTACCTAGACCAGATCGGTCATGTACTGAAGGAAGGTGGAGTCAAGAGTCTCCGAAACCGGCGAGCATGTATGAAGAGAATTATGAATGTTGAGGAAGCGAATGAAGTATGCAGAGATAGAGTTCTCTGGCACTCTGTTCTCTCTGCCTACCCTGCAAGGGATATGGCGTGATGATATGTATGTATGTATGTAGTGTAGGAATGCAATATAAGGTTTTAAAAGTTACTTATATGGTTAGTTAATGTACCGGGTGGGCCACTGAAGAAAAAGACCGCGTACCAGTGACCCACCCGCACGGCGTCGAGGGGTATATTGTATGGCGGGTCTACGGGGTCTTGCCCCGCTTTTCCTGTCGCCGCGGACGGATTAGCGGGGTTTGACGTACCGTAGCCAGCCGCCAAAAAAAAAAATGGTTGGTCAATGTAACAGAACAAGCCAATTTCCTATTTATGAAGTATGTTCAGACTTAATTGTAAAACTTATACTCAGAGGATAGAAGACATAAATAGATAAGGCTTAGATAAGTTGAAGGTTGCAGTAAACGTATTTCTATTCAATTTCAAAAATCTTAATATTATACTTACAAAAGAGGTGGAATGGTTCTTATAATAAAATATAATATTAATAAAATAATAATACTTATAATTTGTGATGTTTACATAATTATTACACATTTGAAATAAAATTATTTTTACGAATTCTAGTATTATTCTCATATTTCATTTTTAATTTCCCGACGTTTTGAACACTTTACAGTGGTCATGTTCACGAGGGGACTCTAATTTAGATCATGCTAGTTTAGTACAATAAGGACGTAAGTCTTGTATATATAGTACTAGTTTCTTCCCGCGGCTTCGCCCGCGTAATAGGTTGCTTTCCTAAAGTTTTCATCCCTTATTTTTATTTTCCCCTTAAGGGTAAATTTTTTACAAAATTTTAATGTCATATTTATTTATATCTAATCAGTAGCCTACAAATAAGTTTTAAGCTTCCGGCTTTAAAAATGATGATACTGCCTTATAACTTTTCATTCCCCTTTTCAACCATTTTTTTTGCATTAAAAAAAAAGAGAAAGTAGCTGATGTCTTTTGTCAGGTTCTATACTATCCGTGTACCAAATTTCATTTAGATCGGTTCAGTAGTTTTGGCGTGAAAGAGCGACAGACAGACGGACAGAGTTACTTTCGCATTTATAATATTAGTAAGGATAATCATATCTGGATGACCGACCTTTCACTCGGTATATTCTTTTTAGTGTGTTTTGAAGATATATTTAAATATAATATACATAATTAATTAAATAATAATAAAAAAAAATAAAAAGCCAAAAGTAATAAAAAAGAGAAACAGGATCCGAACCTGCCTCGATTAGACTGCTCAATTATCCAATTGAGGTGTCTTAATAACAGCGTCAAAATTTGCCTTCATATTTTAATAGTTGTCAGCCAACAACAAAATTATATTTTTTCATTGCCTGAAAATATTGACAAAACAATATTTTCTACAAATGAAACTTAGCTATATCAATTAACCGTCCACGGAACCAGTTTACCGAAGAAAATTACATGAATGACAACCAAACATCAGTATTCTATAAGAAGAAAACCAATAAATACAAGAAAAGCGATTTCTACTTCTAGAATATTAATATACGAGTAAAACAGCTATTTGTGTGATTGCTTGTACATTCTCTATAGGCGCCAATATGTACTACAATCATAATCATCATGTCAGCCCCTATACAGGGTGGAAGTGGACCGCTCCCGAAAACAAAGACAGGTGACCCTACTAGTCCTACTAGGCTAGAAAAAAAAACGATTCGGATGAAAAAAAATTTTTTTTCACAACGAGTTTTAAGTTTTTTTCACATTCCATCGTATTAGGACAGTACCATGTAACGATAATTCCATAAAAACTACGTAATTCTACTCAGATGAGAAAAGACGCAATCTATTCAAAACTCACGATCATATGTTCAAGAGGTCAACGATATCGCGAGGTGAATAAAAAATTTTTTTTTTCTTCAGAATCAATTTTTTTTCTAGCCTATCATTACAAGTAGGACTAGCAGGGTTTTTTTTTTTTAGTTTGTCCGGGTCACAGACCTGGCCCGCGAAGCCCCTAACGTGATCAGGGATTGCATGACTGGAATATGGTGACAACTTAGGGAATTTTTTATTTTTTTTTTATTTTTATTTGGTTCCGGGAGCATTTCCGCAGACTCGCTCCACGGCTCGTCGGCGCGGCGTCCGCCCTATCATGGCTTATGCCGAATGTGGGCGGACCGAGCGCTACCTGCCGACAGCTGTACGCAGGGGTCATCCGGTCGATGGCCCTGTATGGCGCACCGGTGTGGGCGGAATCCCTGACCGTCCGACTCAGGGCTCTTCTGTGGCAACCACAGAGGGCCACCCGCCGAGAGGCTGACCGCGTGAGGAAAGACCGACATCCTACCCGAGGGAGGGACGTGGGTCGAGGAGAGGGTACTCCTCAGGGGTATTCCGTTGGGCCAGCCACTGACGTCAAGTCACTCTGCTCCGGTGGTTGGCCCAACGACGAAGGCGACGTCACGGGTGGGTTACGGGTGTGCGTGCTTACCTCTATCACCCCGGACGGAGTGGTGCGAGAGGTGTGCCGACCGTAACCCGCCCAAAAAAAAAAAAAAAAAGGGAATTTATTATTTCAAAAAAGAAAAGTTCTTAATATTTAGGCTATCCTATTGATGCTGATTTAGTTATAGTTATTGTATCTATCGTGTTTCTAATTACACATTTTATTTCTATTGCATGAGTTACCTCTTGGGTAACTAGTTTGTATTTTATTTTGATTTTCTACAGTTTATATTTTTTGCAATTTAATTTAGGATTAAAGTTTTTGGTAAAACATGTTTAACGGCAATTTACATTTGATCATTTAGATGGTCGGCGAGTTTGTATTATGTTTTGTTTTGGATAGTATTATTGTATGTTTTGTGTACTGATTAATGTTATGTGTGTTTATCTGTGTTTTTTGTGTAGGTTGATTTTTGTATACAATTATTATTATTATTATTATTTTATTTTAATCCCTTGTGTATGCGTCCGATGTGTATTTTATGTAGTTAAGGTGTATGTGGAAGTACATTTGTGTTTCGTGTGTATTGTTTGTGCTTGTGTATTGAGGTTGTTGGTGATTGTGTACTGCTTAAGTTTGGACTGCTTGTTATTTTGTGATATGTGTATCTCGTTAGTGTTTTGGTTATTGTTTGTTTGCATAGGAGGTTATTGTGTGTGCGTATTATGTATGTTCCATATAATTTATACCGACTTCAGGCAGGATAAATTATGCTGTGTGCGCATAGTGCATTGAGATGGATGTACGGCGTGACGAGAATGGATAAGATAAGGAATGAGCGTATAAGAGAATGTTTGAAAGTAGCGCCAGTGACGGATAAGTTAAGGAGTAAACGTTTGAGCTGGTATGGACATGTGATGAGACGGGATGGAAGTGGTGTTGCGAGGAAAGTTTTGAGTATGAATGTTGAAGGCTTTAGGGCTAAAGGGAGACCAAAGAAAAAATGGATGGACTGCGTGAAGCATGATATGTATAAACAGGAAGTGACTACAGAGATGACGTCTGATAGGGATGTATGAAAAAAGAGGACATATTGCGTCGACCCCAAGTAGTTGGGATAAGAGCAAGAGAATGATGAAAATGATGATGCGCATAGTGCATGTGTGTGTTCGAGATGCGGTATTTGCTCGGTTTTTAGTGTGGTACTTATTTTGTTTGTTTTGTATTTATGTATTACTGTGTTTATAGTTTTTTATTATTACAATATAATTATTATGCTTAATGCATATAATTATGTTTTGTATTAATTGTTTAGTGTTTCGTGAAGTTTGTTTTATTTTGTAGTAAGTGTACAGTGAAGTAGTTAAGAGAAGTGTGTATGTATTGTATTGTTGTGTTATATGATAGTTTTATTTAAGTTTTTTATTTAAATTTACATAATTTATTATGTAGCAAACATAATAAATTATTAGTGTGTTTTATGTCAGGTGAATTTAATGGGGGTGTGTTGTTGTGTGTATGTATGTATTCCTGCTATGTTATGTGTGTGTACCGTTCATGTGTGCATGACACAGTCACTGCGTCCGCTCACATGATCTCGTATAGTGTGTGTATGAGATGTGTTGTGCAATTCATTGTTGTTGGTGTTGTGATATTGGGGTGGTATGATGAGACATGGTGGTGTATGAATGTTGTGTTAATGTGTGTTTAATGTTGTGATGTGTGGTGTGTTATGCCTTGGTTGTTATTGGTGTTAGATTAGTGCGTTTATGTGGTGATGTGTGGTTGGTGTGTTGATGTATGGTGTTTTGTTGGGGTAATGTTGTGTGGTTAGTGATGTAGTGTGTGAGGTATAGTAATGTAAATCGTGTAGTGGGGTGTGGCTGGAGTTGGGTTTGGTGATGTTTAAGTGTGGTGTGGGTGTTGGTAATGGTGTGTGTATATGCCGACGTTACGTCGTGATACGCGCTATTCATACGCGACGGCCTCCCTTGCTAGCGCATCCACCCGTGTTTTTATTGGGCACTCAGTAGCGAATACATCGTATCGTTCGAACGGGAGCTATGCCTTATTGCAGTTGTGACAACTGGTGTGGTAGTCACAGTTCTTTCGGATGTGTCCCGGCTATCCACACTTGGTGCAGCGGTCCTCATCCTCAGTGGTGCAGCTCTTACGGCCGTGACCATAGCCTAAGCAGCGCATGCACTGTATAAGGGGCGTCTGATCTTGGACCCTTACACACTGCACGTCGACGAATAGTCTGCCGGCCGCGGTCAGCCTCTGCCACAGTTTTGGCGACACTTGAAGGACGACGTGACACTCATCTGGGTGTCTCGCCCTCCTCCGATATCACTCCGCGACAGTGGCCTCCTCGGCCGACAGACCCTCCGACAATTCTGCGTTCTGCTTGGTCAACGCTGTTAATATGTCGGCCTCCGTGTTGCGCTTGCACATATTTTTTAATATTATCAGCGGGTTCTTGAACCTCGCTTCCTCTACCACCAGCTTTGTGTTAGTTGTCAGCTTTTCCGCGACATGATCTTTCTTTGTGTGGCATGAGAGGACGAACTTAGGTCCCCTCACGCGCTTCATTTTCCTGATCTTGGGACTAGCAGGGTTACCTGTCTTTGTTTTCGGGAGCGGTCCCCTTCCACCCTGTATATTCCACTGTTGAGCTCGGGCCTCATCCATAATGGAAGGGTAATTAACCTACTACACCACGTTGGCCAGACGTGTTGGTATAGTGTTTTGTTTCGAGTTTTCCTTCTCTTGCATAGATGTTATATGTATTTTATATCCCTTAGTTGTCTCGTACGATCACCCACGGGTAAGACAGGGGGTGGTGAATTGTATTTTTACTCCGTCACCACACGGTAAATGTACTAAAATAAATAAATAAAAAATACAACATTCCTTTTCAATGTGGGTGATGTATGTTATTTGTAGATTTTCTTCTTAGGAAATAATGTTATTTCCTTGGATAAAGAAGGGAACTGAAGGATTAATCAATTGAATTATATCACACCCTATACCCGATTTCAATTTTTTTATTGCTTATGTTAGTAAACGAGCAAGCAGCACACCTGATGGTAAGTGTCGCTGCTGCCCATGGACCTTTGCTATACCAAGGGTATAGCTTAGGCTACTGCCTACCATTACAATCCCCAAACCCACCCAGTTGGGCTGCCGGCTCTCTCACTCACCGAACGAAGCGCAATAGCACATTGACATTACTGAAACGTCGATCTTCTGCAAGAGTATGGTACTAAATTGAAATTATTTCTCATACCTATTTTAGTCATGGGTTGGAGCGCCGGCAGCCTCCCTGAGAGCCCGCCGCTCCTCTCGCTCCTTTTGGCGCCCCTTCGCGACGGAAGCCTTCCCACGAGTCGCCTTGGGTGGTCTTCCACGCCTCTTCGGCTTTGATTGGGCCTCCATGGGTGCCGGGCCCTCGGCGGGTTTGAGCGCCTCTAGTCTAGAGGACGAGGCGTCTTCTGTGCCAGTTTTACGGTAGCATGGCGAGGCTGTAATGTGGGAACCGCTAGGATCCCCGTCTGTAAGTGGTAAAGTGTGATCCATCTTGTTCCCACGAGTAAGGGAGAAGTACACCGTCGACCCGGGCAGAGATCCCTGTACCCGGGCAAGCCTACATTTACCAACCAGGGGGTCGGCCGGTACCCTGGCTGGAGCGTGCTAACAACAGAACAACCCATCTGCCATGCATCTTCTCGCCGCACGCCAGAACTTAAGATTCTGGGTGATTTCCGAATTCGAATGTTGATTCGAACTCTTTATAGAGGTTGTCTTCCTCGCGGTCCGGGCGGTTAAGCCAAGACCCTCGTTCCTGATACTACGCCTCACGACAACTTGTCTTGAAGCAAGATATCAGGTTTACGATATGTCGGCGGTGGCATAAGCCTGCCCAGCCCTCAAATTAATGAGTGACCGGGCCCGTCCGAAATTTCGCCTCCTGTACCCTCTACAAATAGAGAGTCAGGAGCGAATTGGGGCTCAACCCATTGCTGGGGAACCCCCCCTCGCGCCAGAGATTCGCTACGGGCGACAATTCGACAGAGGGATCTGGGGGACTGTCGCCCGCACCCAGGGTACACCACGCGGAGGTTTCTGGCGTCGTACCCCAAACATAGTTCGTAGTGTGACATTTCTTTTTTTTTTAGTACATTACGAAAATGAATTTCCTGTCCTAAATTTCTTAGTTCCATTTAAATTTAATTATTCAATTGACGTAAATGAACGAAATAACGTAATGCTATTGTTTATAGTTTCCTTTATTTGTATAAAGTAATATGTTTTAAATGCTTAATTGTTTATTACAAGTTATTTTCGATAACATCCAAATTTAATTGTCTAGATACTCCATTTAATTGTGACACATGAATAAATTATCATTTGTCTGTGATATTGTCTGCATATATATCTGTGACAGTCCCCTCGTTATAATAAATATGATTTTTACAAGCTTTTATTTAACTTGCAATAATTATTTGCGTTCTTCTCTTATGCCTATTACTTGGGGTCGACTCAATATATACTCTTGCCATCGTGCATATTGCAAAAGTTTTGGTCATCATTATCATCATCATCACAGCCTATAAATGTCCCACTGTTGGGCTCGGGCCTTCTCCGTAACGGGAGGGAAATTAACCTACTATACCGCGCTGGTCAGACGTGTTGGTATAGGGTTTTGTTTCGAGTTTTTCTTTTCTCGCATAGATGTTCTATGCGTTTTATATCCCTTAGTCGTCTCGTACGATTACCCACGGATAAGATATGGGTGGTGAATAGTATTCTTACTCCGTCACCACACGGAAAAAAATTTTGGTAAATATTATATTTATAGCCGACCGCCTGCCTAGTGTTAAGCAACCTTGGGAATGTAATCGATCAAACCGCATCATATACAGCCCCAGGTCTATATAATTCTTTTTGTCGTCTTTTTTGATACCATTACTGTACTGTGTTCATCATTCTTCTACTCTTGTCCCAATTACTTGGGGTCGATGCAATATGTACTCTTGTTTCATCATCATCATCATCTTGCTCTTATCCCAATTATTTGGGGTCGACGCAATATGTCATCCTTTTCCATAAGATCCTATCAGACGTCATCTCTGCCGTTACTCCTAGACTATCCATGTCATGCCTCACGCAGTCCATCCATCTTTTCTTTGGTCTTCCTTTACCCCTTAAGCCTTCAACATTCATACCTAAAACTTTTCTCACAACATTACTTTCATCCCGACTCTGCACATGTCCATACCATGTCAACCGTTCACTCCTTAACTTTTCCGTCACTGGCGCAACTTTTAACTTCCTCTAATGTATTTATTTCTTACTTTATCCATTCTTGTCACACCACACATCCATCTCAACATTCGCATCTCCGCTACATGCAGTCGTCTCTCATCCGTCGCTTTTGTCGTCCAACATGCTGATCCATACAGTACAGCAGGTCTTATTAGGGTTTTGTATAATTTGCCCTTTAATTTGACGGGTACTCTGGGGTCGCATGTTGTACCCGTGACCTGCCGCCACTTCATCCATCCCGCATCAATTCTGTGCTTCACCGCACGATCCAGGCCGCCATCGCTCTGAATAAGAGAACCTAGGTAACGGAAATCCGAGCATACTGGTATAGGTACTCCATCTAAGGACATGGGTGTAGAATTGGAGAGACCACCGAAATAGCAGAACATGTATTCTGTTTTAGGTCTGCTGATTTTCAAGCCAACATTCTCTAATTTACAGCGCCACTTTTCCAGCATGCTCTGTACCTCAAGGCCCTCCTCCCCGACGAGAACAATGTCATCAGCGAATAGCATGCACCAGGGTGCCTCTTCCTGTATCTCCAATGTTAATGCATCCATTATCAACAGGAAGAGGTAAGGACTTAACGCCGACCCTTGGTGCAGACCCACTTCCACATTGAACTCGTCGGAGTCTCCAGCCGCTGATTTTACGTACGACCTAGATTGTCGGTACATGGCACAGACTAACCTAATGTACTTCACAGGCACACCTTTCTCTTTCAGTACCCACCACAAAACTGTTCTCGGTATCCTGTCGTAGGCCTTTTCTAGGTCAACGAATACCATGTGCAAGTTTTTATGTGCACCACGATATTTTTCGCACAGTTGGCGCAGTTCAAATATGGCATCCGTTGTCCCGCGGCCCGACACAAAACCGAACTGGTTTCGGGTGATCTCGCTTTCTTCTCGCAATCGTTTCTCAATCACTTTTTCCCACACTTTCATACTATGTGATATGAGCTTTATTCCCCGATAACTGCCGCAGTCTTGGACATCACCCTTATTTTTAAAAATGGGCACTAGCGCACTACTGCACCATTCACTGGGGATTACTTCATCCTGCAGCAACTTATTGAAGGACAAAGTCAGCCACATATATCCATCCTCACCCAAAACTTTCCATACTTCTACTGGTATACCGTCCGGCCCTCCGGCCCCGTACTCTTGTTCCATAGTACATATTGTAAAAGTTATTGACAATAGTTTTATGATCGGCCGCCTGCCAGACGTCAACCTTCCTTGGGAATGTAATTGTTAACCAAACGGCATCAGATGGAGTTGGCCCAGGTCATTATAAGGCTCTTAGTCGTCTTTTACGACATCCACGAGCAAAGTAAGGGTTGGTAGAAATCCGTAAAAAACCGCTACTACAGCTTTTTAGGGTTCCGTACCAAAAGGGTAAAAACGGGACCCTAATACTGAGACTTCGCTGTTTTCACAGATGATGTATTTCTATTGCCGCTATAACAACAAATACTAAAAATAAAATAAAATAAATATTTAAGGGGGGATCCTATACAACAAACTTGATTTTTTTTTTAGTTTTACGGAACCCTTCGTGCGCGAGTATAACTCGTACTTGGCCGATTTTTTTATAGCTAGCACACAGTTTGCCACCAATAGTAATAAAAATCTATAAGCAAAAGTCGTCGTTCTCATGAAAATTAGTAGAGTGATTCCTTTGTTTAAAGCGGGTAGTATGTCAGATCTTAATAATTATCGACCGATTTCCATACTGCCTACACTTAGTAAAGTTTTTGAAAAACTGATGCTTAGTCAAATGTTAAATCATTTTAATAGACATAATATCTTTCACAAAAATCAATTTGGATTCACTAAGAATTGCTCTACTACTGATGCGGGTGTGGAATTATTAAAAAATATCTTTGGAGCTTGGGAGGAATCGCATGATGCTTTGGGTATATTTTGCGATTTATCTAAAGCGTTTGATTGCGTACACCACGAAACTCTCGTCAAGAAATTATACCATTATGGGATCAGAAATAAGGCTCTCGAACTTTTAACATCGTATTTAGGCAACAGAATTCAGAAGGTCGATGTTAATGGTGTACGATCACCTGGTTCTGTTGCAAGAATGGGCGTTCCACAAGGATCTATTCTGGGGCCATTTCTGTTCCTTGTATATATTAATGACTTACCTTATTATATAGGGGATAACCAAAACATAGTGTTGTTCGCAGATGATACCTCTTTATTGTTCAAAATTAAAAGACAAATGCTTAATTATGACGATGTGAACAATGCTCTGTCAAATGTTGTTCATTGGTTCAGTACAAATAACTTGGTTCTTAATGAAAAGAAAACCAAATGTATTAAATTTACCACACCTAATGTGAGACTAGTGGAAACCAATGTTCAAATGAATGGTGTGGCCCTAGAAATTGTGGAGTCCACTACATTCTTAGGTATTACTATTGATGCTAAACTCCACTGGGGCCCTCATATTGAGAAATTATCAAGTAGGCTAAGCTCAGCGGCTTATGCGGTAAAAAAAATTCGAATGTTAACCGATATTGAAACGGCTAGAATTGTTTATTTCGCTTACTTCCACAGTCTTATGTCTTATGGCATACTACTTTGGGGATGCTCTGTAGATTTGAATAATATCTTTGTTCTCCAAAAACGTGCTGTCCGCGCGATTTATAATTTAGGCCCAAGAGCATCACTGCGCGAAAAATTTAGGGAAATAAACATTCTAACTGTTGTATCACAATTTATATTTGAAAACATATTATATGTAAAAAAAAAATATTGATAAATTTGATAAATATAGTGATATTCATCACGTGAATACTAGGAATAAGGATAATCTAGTTATACATCATACTCGCCTACAAAAAATTAGTAGGTCTTTCATGGGGCAATGTATACGCTTTTACAATAAACTACCTAAAGATATCCGAGATATGCCCATAAATAAGTTTAAAAAGGCTATCAAAACTAGACTTTGTAAAAAAGGATATTACAACATTTCGGATTATCTAAATGATAATACGGAATGGTTATGAGTTGCTCCTCTCTCAGCAATTACTTTATATAATTTTAACTTTTACGTTGTTTTAGTGCTGATCCTCACTGTTGTCTGAACTCTGTATATTTATCATTGTCACAAATTGTACAGTGTAGCGTGTTTTGCCTAACGAGTTATTTATTGATTTAATTGAGCGATTTGATTGTAATTTATAGATCTTGGTGTGGTCATGCTTACTAAAAAGGCCTGCGGTAGCTACGTGAGCGGGTCTCTCCCTTCCCTCGAATGTGGTTGAGGGGCGTGATGGCTGCTTTAGTAGTTAACTCGTGATCGAGTGCCGCTTGTGGAATCTGGTCCAACCATTTCTGTTCTTTTTTGTGTTTTTTGTTAATGGTGTATTTAACTTTTAAAAAATAAATCTTTACTCGAAGGGCATCTCACTGGAGCTAATGGGGATTAAATATGTATCCAATAATATTAGAAAACATACAATTTAAAATAAAATGACGAGCCCACTGAGTTTCTTGCCGGATCTTCTCAGTTTGTGGCGGCTTTCCGATCCGGTGGTAGATTAATTTAAAAAAAAAATGTAATATTGACAATATGTAAGTGCCCTTTTAGGGCTTATGCATAATAAATGATTTGATTTGATTTGTTGGCGAGGTAAACTGCTAGAACAGCCATCACTCTACGTAGCTGTTACACTACTGGAGGTTATTAACTCACTCCACCACATCACTCCAGTCAAATTAAACGGGCCAATATTGGTGATGATGATTATGATGATACAACAGTAAGTACTAAAATGAGTTTATTTATCATCATCATCATCATTATCATCACAGACCATAAATGTCCCACTGTTAGGCTCGGGCCTCCTCCGTAATGGGAGGGAAATTAATCTACTACACCGCGCTGGTCAGACGTGTTGGTATAGGGTTTTGTTTCGAGTTTTTCTTCTCTCGCATAGATGTTCTATGCGTTTTGTATCCCTTAGTAGTCTCGTACGATCACCCACGGGTAAGATATGGGGTGGTGAATAGTATTCTTACTCCATCACCACACGGAAAGAAATGAGTTTATTATCATTCAGTAATACGAGTGATAAGAAACCAGTTTTCAATAAAAGTTTCGCAGTTCACTATGATTATATTAATGAGTTTTAGAATAGACTTGTATTTATCAGGCAATTAAAAACTGGTTCAACCGAGGATAGTACCGTGGCAAATGAATTGTTCATTAGGCAATATGTTCGGTAGTATATATTTATAAAAACCCGATTACGAGCAAAAAATAATTGTCACAAGTGGGATTCGAACCCATACATATTGGAAATCCGTCCCAATCGTGTTGCCAATTATACCACCGTGAACTATTGTAAGACATTCAATTCTCGCTTCGTATTATATTTACGTCTTTAAGGTCACGTGTGCCATCTACCCGATAATGTTTACACATTGTAAAGTTTGAGTATTAAACTCAAACTTTACAGTTAGAATTGTATTAAACGATGACACAATCCTGTTATTCAAATTACTGAAATTTAACATTTAATATGCTTGATTAAGTTTGAATTTTTTGTAAATAATTAAGCATATTAAATGCTAAATTTCAGTAATTAGTAGGTATATATTTATTTTATTTTTCACCTTAGTGACGTTCTACTAATGGCTACGGCTCTATATCGTAGTTTTCCTTCTCTTGAATAAATCATAATTCTCCTACTCTTATCCCAATTACTTGGGGTCGATACAATATGTACTTTACTTTCATAGTACATATTGTAAAAGTTATTGGCAACAGTTTGGTCATAAAACTGTCGCCTGCCAGACGTCAATCCTCCTTGGGAATGTATTTGTTGACCCAACGGCATCAGATGGAGTGGGCCCAGGTCGATATAAGGCTCTTAGTCGTCTTTTACGACATCCACGAGCAAAGTAAGGGTTAGTAGTATTCGTAGCCGCTACCACACAGCTTCTCTTGAATAGATGTTATATGCATATTATATCCTTTAGTCACATTTTATGATATCCATGGTAAGAGAGAGGGTGGTGAATTGTATCCTTACCCTGTCACCACATGGAAATCTTACACATATGTCATCATCATCATCATCATCACAGCCCATATATGTCCCACTGTTGGGCTCGGGCCTCCTCCGTAATGGGTGGGAAGTTAACCTACTATACCGCGCTGGTCAGACGTCTTGGTATAGGGTTTTGTTTCGAGTTTTCCTTCTCTTGTATAGATGTTATATGCATTTTATATTCCTTAGTCGTTTCTTACGATCACCCACGAGTAAGATAGGGGGTGGTGAATTGTATTCTTAGTCTGTCACCACACGGATACACGTAAGTAAAAAAAAAATATTTTGACTTTTTAACCATATTATTATCAATAGCTGCTTCATACGTCTTATGTTTTTTTTATTTTCAATCTTACAAGTATTTTAATAGGTTCTCCGGTGATTATGAACCCTGTAGAGTGTTTGAAACGTCGGGCAATTAAAAATCAAATACAAACACGATAAAATCCGTAAAAATATAATATATTTATTTTGAAAACTATCAAAAAACTTTCAGGCTAATTTAGAAAAAGTTGAAAATCCGTTTTTTTTTATGGATATACCAATCTGCACTAAGGAAATAACTCTTGTATTGCAGGGGACTTTACAGACATATAATGCTGTCTGTTACTCCAAAAAAAAATATATATTGCGCAGTACTTGTTTATGTAATAAGGTTCTAGAAATGGACAACAAAGTACGAGCCGGCATCTATATTACTATTTTCAATTTATGGTCACATCACTACAATATCACACACTGCGTTGTCACAGATGTCACGTCTCTATCCTGTAGGATTTAAATTGTGGCCACTGAAAACAAAAATCGGGTACCGTGAACACTCCATGGCCCACCGCAATAAAAAAATAAAAAAGAAAAGGGTTTAAATTGTGAGCTGTTATTTTCAATATTTAAAGCACGTAAAGAGGACAAAGATTCCTTGTGGTGACGGAGTAAGAATACAATTCACCACCCCCTATCTCACCCGTGGGTGATCGTACGAGACGACTAAGGGATATAAAACGCATATAACGTCTATGCGAGAGAAGGAAACCTCGAAACAAAACAGTATACCAACACGTCTGACCAGCGTGGTATAGTAGGTCAATTACCCTCCCATTATGGAGGAGGCTCGAGCCCAACAATGGGACATATATGAGCTGAGATGATAATGATGATGAAAAAGAACAACCATCTTCGCGATGTCTTTTAGTCGCTTACAGTTAGGGTCGCCACCTTTTTTTTTGCAGCTTATTTTTTTCTTTTTTTTTGTTTTTTTTTCTTTTCTACAATAACTAATGTACATTTACATTAGTTATTATAGGTAAGAAAAAAAAATCATAGTATCAAAATAAAGTACAATTTATTTTTCTTTAGATATTATTATGTATAAAATATTATTTTTGTAATGGTTGCTGTTGTTTACGTGAGAATAACGTTATTATGACGAGAGGACTTCCGTGACCATAATCACTGTAAGGTATTCGAAACGTACAAGAAATTAAAAATCAAATACAAACGCGATAGAATCCGTAAAATTAGTATCATATTTTTTGTTGCTTTTTGCAACTTGTATAAATAATATCTCTGCTACACAATTGCACATCATCTTTACAACCTATATTTATATTAAACTAAACTTTTCAAAAAAAAACCAAAGAAATCACATAATGCGTTATTAAGTATTTTCGTAAATTTATTTTTCTTATTAAATATAGAGTCCACTTTTTGTTTTAAAAAGGACAACACTAAGGTAATCCTTGTGCTGCGGAGAATTTTTACAAACATGAAACACAACAAAACACACACACAAAATAACAGTTTGTGGGTCGCACAAAGTATTGTCCTGCGTGGGAATCGAACCGACGCCACTAGCACGGAATGTTGATATCTTAACCACTACGCCATCTGCGCAGTTTATTTACTTACGCTATTACCTGAAATCATCATCATTCTCCTACTGTTATTCCAATTACTTAGGGTCGATACAATATGTACTCTTGTTTCATAGTACATATTGTAGAAGTAATTGGCAATAGTTTTATAACCGGCCGTCTGCCAGACGTCAACCCTCCTAGGGAATGTAATTGTTGACCAAACGGCAACAGATGGAGTTGGCCCAGGTCGTTATAAGGCTCTTACCTACCTATTACCTGATATAACGTACGTACGCCATTAACTGAAATAATGTATAATACATACATACCATCACGCCATGTCCCTTGCAGCGTAGGCAGAGAGAACAGAGTGCCAGGGAACTCTATCCTTGCATACTTCACTCGCTTCCTTAACATTCACAATTCTCTTCATACACGTTCGCCGGTTTCGGAGACTCTTGACTCCACCTTGCTTCAGTACATGACCGATCGGGTCTAGGTAGGTTAGTCTCGGTCTCCCCCGGTACCTACATCCTTCCACTTTCGCATTGTATATCTTCTTAACCAGACGTTCGTTCGGCATTCTTTCCACATGTCCGAACCATCGGAGCATTCCCTTTCGCATCTTTACACCAATACTCTCTTTCATACCTACTCGCTCTCTTACGTCGCCGTTACGATAATGTCACGTCGTAATGTACAATAACGTATAATAAAGTACGGATGGCAACCATTCTTACAACTCGTAAAACCATAATAGAAGATGATGTGAATGCGTCATTTAGTCTCTGATATGATAAGTTCAGATACACTGATACTGATCGATGGTGTGCTATAAAAGATTTCACCGCTATGGACTTGTCCATGCACAATACACCCGATGCACCAAATATTAAAAATGAATCTTTTTTATCAGTAGTGGTAGGACTACGCTGTTGACAGTTCTCTGTCTACAGCCGCGGGTAGATCCGTCCGGGGTAGTACCTACACTCTCGCAGAAGATCGACGTCTGAGCAATGGCAATGTGCTATTGCGCTTCGAGCGGGAAAGCCGGAAGCTCAACTGGGTGGGTTTGGAGATTTTATTGGTAGGCAGCGATCTAAGCTATACCCTTGGTATTGCAAAGGTGGCCACCGAAGACAAAGATCGGGTACCGGTGGCCCGCTCGCATGGCGAAGAGAGGTGTTTGCAGGGTGAGTCCGTGAGGGTTGCGTGCCGCCTCTTCTGTCACCCCGGGCCGATTTGCCGGGGCGTGACCACATCCATGGTTCCACCTTGTAAAGGAAAAAAAAATGGTATTGCAAAGGTCCATGGGCGGCAGTGACACTTGTTATCCAGATTTTGAATATAAAGAAATATACAAGGATTGTTTGTTTAAAGATATCAGAGAGATTATTTTTTACAAGATGACGTTGATATTCAAACAAAATAACATAATTGAATAGGTACTTAATCCACGCAGACAAAGCAACTGTCACAGCTATTCTGTAATTAATATTTCATACAAAATGTCAGTTGTTCTCACATGTTTATTAACCTCTAAAGACCTATGTTCTCCTCGAGCACCTGGGTTCACGCCTCAGGGGACTATACAACGCGTGTTTAGTATCTGGGCAGTTCCCCGGGTATTTGAACGATGGGAGGATGATGCCTCTGCCAAAGTCAGGGCGGTCTCCTGACTCAGGGCCTATCCTGTTGCAGGACTATGCTGGTGTACTGATGGAGAAGATCTGCCCATATATAGTAGGAACTTAGTAAGACCGGTCCTAATCTGTCAGACACCCAGTTGGGATTCCGAAAGGGGCGTTCGACAATCGTGGCCTTGCTGCATCTAAGAGCCGTGGTCGCCGAGGCTATCACAGGTGATGAGGTGCTGTTGGCAGTGTCTCTAGACATCCTTTTGTCAATTTAAACTATTCTGAAATACACTTGACTATACACAAAACAAATAATTAAAATCGATTATGCAGTTTAGGAGTTTTTAGACATACATACGTACAGAAGAATTTTATAAAATATGTAAAGACTAATTGCAATAATAATTATTTAGTCTGTCTTATTATAATAAATAAATAATACATACATACATACATATCATCACGCCATATCCCTTGCAGGGTAGGCAGAGAGAACAGAGTGCCAGAGAACTCTATCTCTGCATACTTCACTCGCTTCCTCAACATTCATAATTCTCTTCATACACGCTCGCCGGTTTCGGAGACTCTTGACTCCACCTTCCTTCAGTACCTGACCGATCTGGTCTAGGTAGGTTAGTCTCGGTCTCCCTCGGTACCTACATCCTTCCACTTTCGCATTGTATATCTTCTTAACCAGACGTTCGTTCGGCATTCTTTCCACATGTCCGAACCATCGGAGCATTCTCTTTCGCATCTTTACACCAATACTCTCTTTCATACCTACTCGCTCTCTTACGTCGTCGTTACGATAAATAAATAATTATTATTGTTATAATAATTATATTTCATCTAAGATAATTATTATGTTTGTAACATTTGCTATCATTTTGATTTACTATGTAAGATAATGTGTACCTACAAAGCAATTATTTGTATTGTTTGCTTTGTATTTTTATTGTAACATCGGTAGGTACATCATATTCTTTTTTTTTTGGAGTTTCAGGGAGCACGTGAAAATTTCACGTGGCGCTTATTATACATACATATCATCACGCCATATCCCTTGCAGGTTAGGCAGAGAGAACAGAGTGCCAGAGAACTCTATCCTTGCATACTTCACTCGCTTCCTCAACATTCATAATTCTCTTCATACACGCTCGCCGGTTTCGGAGACTCTTGACTCCACCTTCCTTCAGTACGTGACCAATCTGGTCTAGGTAGGTTAGTCTCGGTCGCCCCCGGTACCTACATCCTTCCACTTTCACATTGTATATCTTCTTAACCAGACGTTCGTTCGGCATTCTTTCCACATGTCCGAATCGTCGGAGCATTCCCTTTCACATCTTTACACCAATACTTTCTTTCATACCTACTCGCTCTCTTTCGTTTATTATATTCAATACTTTTGTGTTTTACAATATTATATTAAATAATTTACTTAATATTTAATGCAATGTTATACAGAAAAAGTGCTGATGTCTAATTGATATAGAATTATAGTGATTTACGAGTAATTTCATGTTCTACCAAAATTTCAAGAAAAATGTCAGTTTAATTGTTAGCTTCCCATCAATGGACTTGTTTTTTAACTGTTATTATGAAGAGGTTAAACAATATTAAGAAGTGGTAATATTATGCTGTAAGTTATGAAGAAAATTTGACAAGACTTAGTTGTATTCATCATTATCATCATCATCTCAGCTCATACATGTCCCACTGTTGGGTTCGAGCCTCCTCCATAATGGGAAGCAGATTGACCTACTATACTACGCTGTTCATACGTGTTCATATAGAGTTTTGTTTCAAGTTTTCCTTCTCTTAGTTCTATTAAAATTAAGTTAATAACTAATTCGACTGAAGTGAGGTCACCCAAAACCATTTCGGATTTATACCGGGTCCTAGGACAGTACCCCATATTAGACCATATTTGTGCTACACCAACTACGTAAAAAAATTCGTGGTGCATATAAAAACTGGCATAGGGTATTCGTTGATCTTGAGAAAGCATACGACAAAATACCAGCAACAGTTTTGTGGTGGGCACTGGAAGAGGAATTTGTGCCTGTGAAGTATATAAGCTTAATCTGTGCTATGTACCGGCAATCTTAGTCGGATGTAAGATCAGTTGCTGGAAACTCCGACGGGTTCGACGTAGAGGTGGGTCTACACCAAGGGTCGGCGTTAAGTCCTTACCTCTTCCTGTTGATAATGGATGCCTTAAGATCGGAGATGCAGAAGGAGTCACCCTGGTGCATGCTATTCGCTGACAAAATTGTTCTGATCAGAGAAGATGGACATAGCTCGGAGCTCGAAGATGGACATAGCTCTATGGAGCATACTCTGAACCTCAAGTTCAGAGTATGCTGTAAAAGTGGCGCTGTAGATTGAAGAATATTGGCTTCAAAATCAGCAGAACAAAAACAGAGTGCATGCTCTGTGATTTCGGCGGTCTCTGCAATTTATATCCATATCTCTAGATGTAGTATCTAACTAGAATGCTGGAACTTTCGATACTTCTGTTCATTTATCTAAGCCAATGGCGACCTAGATCGTGCGGTGAAGCACAGAATTGATGTGTGATGTATGAAATAGTAGTAGGTCACGGGCACCATTTGTGACTCTCAAGTACCCCTAAAATTTAAGAGCAAAATATAAAACCTGCTGTACTGTATAGGTCTGCATGTTGGAATACAAAAGCGACGGAGAGACGGCTACATGTAGCAGATATGTGTGTGATATGATATTTAATAGTGGTAGGACCACGCTGCTGACAGTTTTTTGTTTACACCCGCGAGCCGGTCCGTCCGTAGTACCACACTCCCGCAGAAGATCGACATCTGAGCAATGGCAATGTGCTATTGCGCTTCGTTCGGTTAGCGAGAGAGCCGGAAGCCCAACTGGGTGGGTTTGGGAATTTTTTTGGCAGGCAACAGCCTAAACAATACCCTTGGTATTGCAAAGGTCCATGAGCGGCAGTGACACTCATCATCAGGTGTGTTGCTTGCTCGTTTGCCACCGTAAGCAATAATAAAAAAGTGAATGTTAAGATGGATGTGTCGCGTGACGAGTATGGATAAGATGAGGAATGAGCATATAAGAGAAAGTTTGAGAACGCGTGCGCCAGTGTCGCTAAAGTTAAAGACTGAACGCCTGATGTGGTACGGACGTGTGATGAGACGGGATGAAGGTAATGTTGTGAGAAAAGTTTTAATTACGAATGTTGAAGGTTTTAGGAGTGTTTTTTTAGCAGGTTATGTTCTGGACACACGTCGTCCTTCCGTCCGGAGCGACGGAAGAGGTACCGACTTCCGTGGCTAGCCTGGCGGCGCCGTGGCTAGTCTGGCAGCGCCGTGATCAGCCTAACGGCGTCATGACCAGCTTGGCGTCCGTGGTCTTGGTGCCCCGGCAGCAAGCCAGACCTTAGGGATATGGGAAGACCGAAGAAAAGATGGATGGATTGCGTGAAACATAATATGTATAGACAGGGAGTGAACGCAGAGATGACATCTGATAGGATTGTGTGGAAGAAAAGGGCATAATGCATCGACCCCAACTAATTGACAAACACTTCGAGAACTAAACATTTCGAGAGAGCCGGTAGCCCAACTGGGTGGGTTTAGGGATTTTATTGGTAAGCAGCGGCCTAAGCTATACCCTTGGTATTGCAAAGGTCTATGGGCCTGTCCGAAATTTCGCCTCCTGTACCCTCTACAAATAGAGTGTCAGGAGCGAATTGGGGCTCAACCCATTGCTGGGGAACCCCCCCTCGCGCCAGAGATTCGCTACGGGCGACAATTCGACAGAGGGATCTGGGGGACTGTCGCCCGCACCCAGGGTACACCACGCGGAGGTTTCTGGCGTCGTACCCCAAACATAGTTCGTAGTGTGACATTTCTTTTTTTTTTAGTACATTACGAAAATGAATTTCCTGTCCTAAATTTCTTAGTTCCATTTAAATTTAATTATTCAATTGACGTAAATGAACGAAATAACGTAATCCTATTGTTTATAGTTTCCTTTATTTGTATAAAGTAATATGTTTTAAATGCTTAATTGTTTATTACAAGTTGTTTTCGATAACATACACACATACATACATACATATCATCACGCCATATCCCTTGCAGGGTAGGCAGAGAGAACAGAGTGCCAGAGAACTCTATCTCTGCATACTTCACTCGCTTCCTCAACATTCATAATTCTCTTCATACACGCTCGCCGGTTTCGGAGACTCTTGACTCCACCTTCCTTCAGTACATGACCGATCTGGTCTAGGTAGGTTAGTCTCGGTCTCCCTCGGTACCTACATCCTTCCACTTTCGCATTGTATATCTTCTTAACCAGGCGTTCGTTCGGCATTCTTTCCACATGTCCGAACCATCGGAGCATTCCCTTTCGCATCTTTACACCAATACTCTCTTTCATACCTACTCGCTCTCTTACGTCGTCGTTACGAATGCGGTCGGTCAGCCTAACTCCACAGATTTTCCGCAGAGATCGCATTTCGACCGCATTAATTTTACTATCATACTCTTTTCTGCATACCCAACTCTCGCTTCCATACAGTAATGTTGGGACAAGCACTGCGTTATGTATTGCTACACGTGCCTTCTGGCTGAGGTGGTGGCTGCCGAGAAGTTGCCCCAACGCTCCGTTCACTCTATTTCCCGCATTCACTCTTCGCTCTATATCAGTGGTGTACCTTCCATCTCGGCTAAATCCACATCCAAGATATACAAATTCATCCACTTGCTCTAGTACATCATTACCTATTGTTACTCTTACATCTGTTCTGGTTTTATCTCTTTCAAAGACCATTATTTTGGTTTTGCTCACATTCACGCGTAGACCCCTTTTCTTACAATCTTCTGTCATTGTGTCGACTAGGGTCTGCAGGTCAATCGCTGACTGTGCCAGCAGGACTGCATCATCTGCATAAAGCAGAGCAGTGACCACTGAGTCGCCCATCTGGACTCCCACATTCATATCGTTCAACCTTTGGAGACATTTATCCAGATATATGATAAACAGCCTGGCTGACAGAACGCACCCCTGCTTAACGCCGATATTGACGTCAAACCAAGGCGACATTCCATCATCCAGCCGCACACAGGCTCTACAGCCCATGTAACTGGACTGCACAGCCTGTAGCAGTTTACCGTTAATACCATACTCCGGTAAAATGTCCCAAAGTTCCTTTCGTACAACCGTGTCAAATGCTCTCTCCAGATCCACAAAACTGCAGAAAACCCTCTGACCTAGAGCCAGATGCTTCTCCACAATGTTGCGCAGAGAGAACACTTGATCCATGCATCCCCTTCCACTCCTGAAACCTCCTTGTGTCTCACACAGTAAACCATCGGACACCATCCTCATTCTCCTTTCAATAATTTTTCCATACACTTTTGCTGCCAAACTGGTCAAGCTTATGGCTCTGTAATTTGCGCAGTCATAACGTGAACCCTTGTTTTTAAACAAAGGCACGATGACTGCGCTATTCGATAACATCCACTCATTTAATTGTGACACATGAATAAATTATCATTTGTCTGTGATATTGTCTGCATATATATCTGTGACAGTCCCCTCGTTATAATAAATATGATTTTTACAAGCTTTTATTTAACTTGCAATAATTATTTGCGTTCTTCTCTTATGCCTATTACTTGGGGTCGACTCAATATATACTCTTGCCATCGTGCATATTGCAAAAGTTTTGGTCATCATTATCATCATCATCACAGCCTATAAATGTCCCACTGTTGGGCTCGGGCCTTCTCCGTAACGGGAGGGAAATTAACCTACTATACCGCGCTGGTCAGACGTGTTGGTATAGGGTTTTGTTTCGAGTTTTTCTTTTCTCGCATAGATGTTCTATGCGTTTTATATCCCTTAGTCGTCTCGTACGATTACCCACGGATAAGATATGGGTGGTGAATAGTATTCTTACTCCGTCACCACACGGAAAAAAATTTTGGTAAATATTATATTTATAGCCGACCGCCTGCCTAGTGTTAAGCAACCTTGGGAATGTAATCGATCAAACCGCATCATATACAGCCCCAGGTCTATATAAATCTTTTTGTCGTCTTTTTTGATACCATTACTGTACTGTGTTCATCATTCTTCTACTCTTGTCCCAATTACTTGGGGTCGATGCAATATGTACTCTTGTTTCATCATCATCATCATCTTGCTCTTATCCCAATTATTTGGGGTCGACGCAATATGTCATCCTTTTCCATACGATCCTATCAGACGTCATCTCTGCCGTTACTCCTAGACTATCCATGTCATGCCTCACGCAGTCTATCAATCTTTTCTTTGGTCTTCCTTTACCCCTTAAGCCTTCAACATTCATACCTAAAACTTTTCTCACAACATTACTTTCATCCCGCCTCTGCACATGTCCATACCATGTCAGCCGTTCACTCCTTAACTTTTCCGTCACTGGCGCAACTTTTAACTTCCTCTAATGTATTTATTTCTTACTTTATCCATTCTTGTCACACCACACATCCATCTCAACATTCGCATCTCCGCTACATGCAGTCGTCTCTCATCCGTCGCTTTTGTCGTCCAACATGCTGATCCATACAGTACAGCAGGTCTTATTAGGGTTTTGTATAATTTGCCCTTTAATTTGACGGGTACTCTGGGGTCGCATGTTGTACCCGTGACCTGCCGCCACTTCATCCATCCCGCATCAATTCTGTGCTTCACCGCACGATCCAGGCCGCCATCGCTCTGAATAAAAGAACCTAGGTAACGGAAATCCGAGCATACTGGTATAGGTACTCCATCTAAGGACATGGGTGTAGAATTGGAGAGACCGCCGAAATAGCAGAACATGTATTCTGTTTTAGGTCTGCTGATTTTCAAGCCAACATTCTCTAATTTACAGCGCCACTTTTCCAGCATGCTCTGTACCTCAAGGCCCTCCTCCCCGACGAGAACAATGTCATCAGCGAATAGCATGCACCAGGGTGCCTCTTCCTGTATCTCCGATGTTAATGCATCCATTATCAACAGGAAGAGGTAAGGACTTAACGCCGACCCTTGGTGCAGACCCACTTCCACATTGAACTCGTCGGAGTCTCCAGCCGCTGATTTTACGTACGACCTAGATTGTCGGTACATGGCACAGACTAACCTAATGTACTTCACAGGCACACCTTTCTCTTTCAGTACCCACCACAAAACTGTTCTCGGTATCCTGTCGTAGGCCTTTTCTAGGTCAACGAATACCATGTGCAAGTTTTTATGTGCACCACGATATTTTTCGCACAGTTCGCGCAGTTCAAATATGGCATCCGTTGTCCCGCGGCCCTACACAAAGCCGAACTGGTTTCGGGTGATCTCGCTTTCTTGTCGCAATCGTTTCTCAATCACTTTTTCCCACACTTTCATACTATGTGATATGAGCTTTATTCCCCGATAACTGCCGCAGTCTTGGACATCACCCTTATTTTTAAAAATGGGCACTAGCGCACTACTGCACCATTCACTGGGGATTACTTCATCCTGCAGCAACTTATTGAAGGACAAAGTCAGCCACATATATCCATCCTCACCCAAAACTTTCCATACTTCTACTGGTATACCGTCCGGCCCTCCGGCCCCGTACTCTTGTTCCATAGTACATATTGTAAAAGTTATTGACAATAGTTTTATGATCGGCCGCCTGCCAGACGTCAACCTTCCTTGGGAATGTAATTGTTAACCAAACGGCATCAGATGGAGTTGGCCCAGGTCATTATAAGGCTCTTAGTCGTCTTTTACGACATCCACGAGCAAAGTAAGGGTTGGTAGAAATCCGTAAAAAACCACTACTACAGCTTTTTTAGGGTTCCGTACCAAAAGGGTAAAAACGGGACCCTAATACTGAGACTTCGCTGTTTTCACAGATGATGTATTTCTATTGCCGCTATAACAACAAATACTAAAAATAAAATAAAATAAATATTTAAGGGGGGATCCTATACAACAAACTTGATTTTTTTTTAGTTTTACGGAACCCTTCGTGCGCGAGTATAACTCGCACTTGGCCGATTTTTTTATAGCTAGCACACAGTTTGCCACCAATAGTAATAAAAATCTATAAGCAAAAGTCGTTGGCGAGGTAAACTGCTAGAACAGCCATCACTCTACGTAGCTGTTACACTACTGGAGGTTATTAACTCACTCCACCACATCACTCCAGTCAAATTAAACGGGCCAATATTGGTGATGATGATTATGATGATACAACAGTAAGTACTAAAATGAGTTTATTTATCATCATCATCATCATTATCATCACAGACCATAAATGTCCCACTGTTAGGCTCGGGCCTCCTCCGTAATGGGAGGGAAATTAACCTACTACACCGCGCTGGTCAGACGTGTTGGTATAGGGTTTTGTTTCGAGTTTTTCTTCTCTCGCATAGATGTTCTATGCGTTTTGTATCCCTTAGTCGTCTCGTACGATCACCCACGGGTAAGATATGGGGTGGTGAATAGTATTCTTACTCCGTCACCACACGGAAAGAAATGAGTTTATTATCATTCAGTAATACGAGTGATAAGAAACCAGTTTTCAATAAAAGTTTCGCAGTTCACTATGATTATATTAATGAGTTTTAGAATAGACTTGTATTTATCAGGCAAATAAAAACTGGTTCAACCGAGGATAGTACCGTGGCAAATGAATTGTTCATTAGGCAATATGTTCGGTAGTATATATTTATAAAAACCCGATTACGAGCAAAAAATAATTGTCACAAGTGGGATTCGAACCCATACATATTGGAAATCCGTCCCAATCGTGCTGCCAATTATACCACCGTGAACTATTGTAAGACATTCAATTCTCGCTTCGTATTATATTTACGTGTTTAAGGTCACGTGTGCCATCTACCCGATAATGTTTACACATTGTAAAGTTTGAGTATTAAACTCAAACTTTACAGTTAGAATTGTATTAAACTATGACACAATCCTGTTATTCAAATTACTGAAATTTAACATTTAATATGCTTGATTAAGTTTGAATTTTTTGTAAATAATTAAGCATATTAAATGCTAAATTTCAGTAGTTAGTAGGTATATATTTATTTTATTTTTCACCTTAGTAACGTTCTACTACTGGCTACGGCTCTATATCGTAGTTTTCCTTCTCTTGAATAAATCATAATTCTCCTACTCTTATCCCAATTACTTGGGGTCGATACAATATGTACTTTACTTTCATAGTACATATTGTAAAAGTTATTGGCAACAGTTTGGTCATAAAACTGTCGCCTGCCAGACGTCAATCCTCCTTGGGAATGTATTTGTTGACCCAACGGCATCAGATGGAGTGGGCCCAGGTCGATATAAGGCTCTTAGTCGTCTTTTACGACATCCACGGGCAAAGTAAGGGTTGGTAGTATTCGTAGCCGCTACCACACAGCTTCTCTTGAATAGATGTTATATGCATATTATATCCTTTAGTCACATTTTATGATATCCATGGTAAGAGAGAGGGTGGTGAATGGTGGTGAAATCCTTACTCTGTCACCACATGGAAATCTTACACATATGTCATCATCATCATCATCATCACAGCCCATATATGTCCCACTGTTGGGCTCGGGCCTCCTCCGTAATGGGTGGGAAGTTAACCTACTATACCGCGCTTGTCAGACGTCTTGGTATAGGGTTTTGTTTCGAGTTTTCCTTCTCTTGTATAGATGTTATATGCATTTTATATTCCTTAGTCGTTTCTTACGATCACCCACGAGTAAGATAGGGGGTGGTGAATTGTATTCTTAGTCTGTCACCACACGGATACACGTAAGTAAAAAAAAATATTTAGACTTTTTAACCATATTATTATCAATAGCTGCTTCATACGTCTTATGTTTTTTTTATTTTCAATCTTACAAGTATTTTAATAGGTCCTCCGGTGATTATGAACCCTGTAGAGTGTTTGAAACGTCGGGCAATTAAAAATCAAATACAAACACGATAAAATCCGTAAAAATATAATATATTTATTTTGAAAACTATCAAAAAACTTTCAGGTTAATTTAGAAAAAGTTGAAAATCCGTTTTTTTTAAGGATATATACCAACCTGCACTAAGGGAATAATTCTTGTATTGCAGGGGACTTTACAGACATATAATGCTGTCTGTTACTACAAAAAAATATATATATTGCGCAGTACTTGTTTATGTAATAAGGTTCTAGAAATGGACAACAAAGTACGAGCCGGCATCTATATTACTATTTTCAATTTATGGTCACATCACTACAATATCACACACTGCGTTGTCACAGATGTCACGTCTCTATCCTGTAGGGTTTAAATTGTGGCCACCGAAAACAAAAATCGGGTACCGTGAACACACCATGGCCCACCGCAATAAAAAAAGAAAAGGGTTTAAATTGTGAGCTGTTATTTTCAATATTTAAAGCACGTAAAGAGGACAAAGATTCCTTGTGGTGACGGAGTAAGAAAACAATTCACCACCCCCTATCTCACCCGTGGGTGATCGTACGATACGACTAAGGGATATAAAACGCATATAACGTCTATACGAGAGAAGGAAACCTCGAAACAAAACAGTATACCAACACGTCTGACCAGCGTGGTATAGTAGGTCAATTACCCTCCCATTATGGAGGAGGCTCGAGCCCAACAATGGGACATATATGAGCTGAGATGATAATGATGATGAAAAAGAACAACCATCTTCGCGATGTCTTTTAGTCGCTTACAGTTAGGGTCGCCACCTTTTTTTTTGCTGCTTTTTTTTTTCTTTTTTTTTGTTTTTTTTTTCTTTCCTATAATAACTAATGTACATTTACATTAGTTATTATAGGTAAGAAAATAAAAATCATAGTATCAAAATAAAGTACAATTTATTTTTCTTTAGATATTATTATGTATAAAATATTATTTTTGTAATGGTTGCTGTTGTTTACGTGAGAATAATGTTATTATGACGAGAGGACTTCCGTGACCATAATCACTGTAAGGTATTCGAAACGTACAAGAAATTAAAAATCAAATACAAACGCGATAGAATCCGTAAAATTAGTATCATATTTTTTGTTGCTTTTGGCAACTTGTATAAATAATATCTCTGCTACACAATTGCACATCATCTTTACAACCTATATTTATATTAAACTAAACTTTTCAAAAAAAAACCAAAGAAATCACATAATGCGTTATTAAGTATTTTCGTAAATTTATTTTTCTAATTAAATATAGAGTCCACTTTTTGTTTTAAAAAGGACAACACTAAGGTAATCCTTGTGCTGCGGAGAATTTTTACAAACATGAAACACAACAAAACACACACACAAAATAACAGTTTGTGGGTCGCACAAAGTATTGTCCTGCGTGGGAATCGAACCGACGCCACTAGCACGGAATGTTGATATCTTAACCACTACGCCATCTGCGCAGTTTATTTACTTACGCTATTACCTGAAATCATCATCATTCTCCTACTGTTATTCCAATTACTTAGGGTCGATACAATATGTACTCTTGTTTCATAGTACATATTGTAGAAGTAATTGGCAATAGTTTTATAACCGGCCGTCTGCCAGACGTCAACCCTCCTAGGGAATGTAATTGTTGACCAAACGGCAACAGATGGAGTTGGCCCAGGTCGTTATAAGGCTCTTACCTACCTATTACCTGATATAACGTACGTACGCCATTAACTGAAATAATGTATAATACATACATACATACCATCACGCCATGTCCCTTGCAGCGTAGGCAGAGAGAACAGAGTGCCAGAGAACTCTATCCTTGCATACTTCACTTGCTTCCTTAACATTCACAATTCTCTTCATACACGTTCGCCGGTTTCGGAGACTCTTGACTCCACCTTGCTTCAGTACATGACCGATCTGGTCTAGGTAGGTTAGTCTCGGTCTCCCCCGGTACCTACATCCTTCCACTTTCACATTGTATATCTTCTTAACCAGACGTTCGTTCGGCATTCTTTCCACATGTCCGAACCATCGGAGCATTCCCTTTCGCATCTTTACACCAATACTCTCTTTCATACCTACTCGCTCTCTTACGTCGCCGTTACGATAATGTCACGTCGTAATGTACAATAACGTATAATAAAGTACGGATGGCAACCATTCTTACAACTCGTAAAACCATAATAGAAGATGATGTGAATGCGTCATTTAGTCTCTGATATGATAAGTTCAGATACACTGATACTGATCGATGGTGTGCTATAAAAGATTTCACCGCTATGGACTTGTCCATGCACAATACACCCGATGCACCAAATATTAAAAATGAATCTTTTTTATCAGTAGTGGTAGGACTACGCTGTTGACAGTTCTCTGTCTACAGCCGCGGGTAGATCCGTCCGGGGTAGTACCTACACTCTCGCAGAAGATCAACGTCTGAGCAATGGCAATGTGCTATTGCGCTTCGAGCGGGAAAGCCGGAAGCCCAACTGGGTGGGTTTGGAGATTTTATTGGTAGGCAGCGATCTAAGCTATACCCTTGGTATTGCAAAGGTGGCCACCGAAGACAAAGATCGGGTACCGGTGGCCCGCTCGCATGGCGAAGAGAGGTGTTTGCAGGGTGAGTCCGTGAGGGTTGCGTGCCGCCTCTTCTGTCACCTCGGGCCGATTTGCCGGGGCGTGACCACATCCATGGTTCCACCTTGTAAAGGAAAAAAAAATGGTATTGCAAAGGTCCATGGACGGCAGTGACACTTGTTATCCAGATTTTGAATATAAAGAAATATACAAGGATTGTTTGTTTAAAGATATCAGAGAGATTATTTTTTACAAGATGACGTTGATATTCAAACAAAATAACATAATTGAATAGGTACTTAATCCACGCAGACAAAGCAACTGTCACAGCTATTCTGTAATTAATATTTCATACAAAATGTCAGTTGTTCTCACATGTTTATTAACCCCTAAAGACCTATGTTCTCCTCGAGCACCTGGGTTCACGCCTTAGGGGACTATACAACGCGTGTTTAGTATCTGGGCAGTTCCCCGGGTATTTGAACGATGGGAGGATGATGCCTCTGCCAAAGTCAGGACGGTCTCCTGACTCAGGGCCTATCCTGTTGCAGGACTATGCTGGTGTACTGTTGGAGAAGATCTGCCCGTATATAATAGGAACTTAGTAAGACCGGTCCTAATCTGTCAGACACCCAGTTGGGATTCCGAAAGGGGCGTTCGACAATCGTGGCCTTGCTGCATCTAAGAGCCGTGGTCGCCGAGGCTATCACAGGTGATGAGGTGCTGTTGGCAGTGTCTCTAGACATCCTTTTGTCAATTTAAACTATTCTGAAATACACTTGACTATACACAAAACAAATAATTAAAATCGATTATGCAGTTTAGGAGTTTTTAGACATACATACGTACAGAAGAATTTTATATAATATGTAAAGACTAATTGCAACAATAATTATTTAGTCTGTCTTATTATAATAAATAAATAATACATACATACATACATATCATCACGCCATATCCCTTGCAGGGTAGGCAGAGAGAACAGAGTGCCAGAGAACTCTATCTCTGCATACTTCACTCGCTTCCTCAACATTCATAATTCTCTTCATACACGCTCGCCGGTTTCGGAGACTCTTGACTCCACCTTCCTTCAGTACCTGACCGATCTGGTCTAGGTAGGTTAGTCTCGGTCTCCCTCGGTACCTACATCCTTCCACTTTCGCATTGTATATCTTCTTAACCAGACGTTCGTTCGGCATTCTTTCCACATGTCCGAACCATCGGAGCATTCTCTTTCGCATCTTTACACCAATACTCTCTTTCATACCTACTCGCTCTCTTACGTCGTCGTTACGATAAATAAATAATTATTATTGTTATAATAATTATATTTCATCTAAGATAATTATTATGTTTGTAACATTTGCTATCATTTTGATTTACTATGTAAGATAATGTGTACCTACAAAGCAATTATTTGTATTGTTTGCTTTGTATTTTTATTGTAACATCGGTAGGTACATCATATTCTTTTTTTTTTGGAGTTTCAGGGAGCACGTGAAAATTTCACGTGGCGCTTATTATACATACATATCATCACGCCATATCCCTTGCAGGTTAGGCAGAGAGAACAGAGTGCCAGAGAACTCTATCCTTGCATACTTCACTCGCTTCCTCAACATTCATAATTCTCTTCATACACGCTCGCCGGTTTCGGAGACTCCTGACTTCACCTTCCTTCAGTACGTGACCAATCTGGTCTAGGTACGTTAGTCTCGGTCGCCCCCGGTACCTACATCCTTCCACTTTCACATTGTATATCTTCTTAACCAGACGTTCGTTCGGCATTCTTTCCACATGTCCGAATCGTCGGAGCATTCCCTTTCGCATCTTTACACCAATACTTTCTTTCATACCTACTCGTTCTCTTTCGTTTATTATATTCAATACTTTTGTGTTTTACAATATTATATTAAATAATTTACTTAATATTTAATGCAATGTTATACAGAAAAAGTGCTGATGTCTAATTGATATAGAATTATAGTGATTTACGAGTAATTTCATGTTCTACCAAAATTTCAAGAAAAATGTCAGTCTAATTGTTAGCTTCCCATCAATGGACTTGTTTTTTAACTGTTATTATGAAGAAGTTAAACAATATTAAGAAGTGGTAATATTATGCTGTAAGTTATGAAGAAAATTTGACAAGACTTAGTTGTATTCATCATTATCATCATCATCTCAGCTCATATATGTCCCACTGTTGGGTTCGAGCCTCCTCCATAATGGGAAGCAGATTGACGTACTATACTACGCTGTTCATACGTGTTCATATAGAGTTTTGTTTCAAGTTTTCCTTCTCTTAGTTCTATTAAAATTAAGTTTATAACTAATTCGACTGAAGTGAGGTCACCCAAAACCATTTCGGATTTATACCGGGTCCTAGGACAGTGGATACCATATTTGTGCTACACCAACTACGTAAAAAAATTCGTGGTGCATATAAAAACTGGCATAGGGTATTCGTTGATCTTGAGAAGGCATACGACAAAATACCAGCAACAGTTTTGTGGTGGGCATTGGAAGAGGAATTTGTGCCTGTGAAGTATATAAGCTTAATCTGTGCTATGTACCGGCAATCTTAGTCGGATGTAAGATCAGTTGCTGGAAACTCCGACGGGTTCAATGTAGAGGTGGGTCTACACCAAGGGTCGGCGTTAAGTCCTTACCTCTTCCTGTTGATAATGGATGCCTTAAGATCGGAGATGCAGAAGGAGTCACCCTGGTGCATGCTATTCGCTGACAAAATTGTTCTGATCAGAGAAGATGGACATAGCTCGGAGCTCGAAGATGGACATAGCTCTATGGAGCATACTCTGAACCTCAAGTTCAGAGTATGCTGTAAAAGTGGCGCTGTAGATTGAAGAATATTGGCTTCAAAATCAGCAGAACAAAAACAGAGTGCATGCTCTGTGATTTCGGCGGTCTCTGCAATTTATATCCATATCTCTAGATGTAGTATCTAACTAGTATGCTGGAACTTTCGATACTTCTGTTCATTTATCTAAGCCAATGGCGACCTAGATCGTGCGGTGAAGCACAGAATTGATGTGTGATGTATGAAATAGTAGTAGATCACGGGCACCATTTGTGACTCTCAAGTATCCCTAAAATTTAAGAGCAAAATATAAAACCTGCTGTACTGTATAGGTCAGCATGTTGGAATACAAAAGCGACGGAGAGACGGCTACATGTAGCAGATATGTGTGTGATATGATATTTAATAGTGGTAGGACCACGCTGCTGACAGTTTTCTGTTTACACCCGCGAGCCGGTCCGTCCGTAGTACCACACTCCCGCAGAAGATCGATATCTGAGCAATGGCAATGTGCTATTGCGCTTCGTTCGGTTAGCGAGAGAGCCGGAAGCCCAACTGGGTGGGTTTGGGAATTTTTTTGGCAGGCAACAGCCTAAACAATACCCTTGGTATTGCAAAGGTCCATGAGCGGCAGTGACACTCATCATCAGGTGTGTTGCTTGCTCGTTTGCCACCGTAAGCAATAATAAAAAAGTGAATGTTAAGATGGATGTGTCGCGTGACGAGTATGGATAAGATGAGGAATGAGCATATAAGAGAAAGTTTGAGAACGCGTGCGCCAGTGTCGCTAAAGTTAAAGACTGAACGCCTGATGTGGTACGGACGTGTGATGAGACGGAATGAAGGTAATGTTGTGAGAAAAGTTTTAATTACGAATGTTGAAGGTTTTAGGAGTGTTTTTTTAGCAGGTTATGTTCTGGACACACGTCGTCCTTCCGTCCGGAGCGACGGAAGAGGTACCGACTTCCGTGGCTAGCCTGGCGGCGCCGTGGCTAGTCTGGCAGCGCCGTGATCAGCCTAACGGCGTCATGACCAGATTGGCGTCCGTGGTCTTGGTGTCCCGGCAGCAAGCCAGACTTTAGGGATATGGGAAGACCGAAGAAAAGATGGATGGATTGCGTGAAACATAATATGTATAGACAGGGAGTGAACGCAGAGATGACATCTGATAGGATTGTGTGGAAGAAAAGGGCATAATGCATCGACCCCAACTAATTGACAAACACTTCGAGAACTAAACATTTCGAGAGAGCCGGTAGCCCAACTGGGTGGGTTTAGGGATTTTATTGGTAAGCAGCGGCCTAAGCTATACCCTTGGTATTGCAAAGGTCTATGGGCGGCAGTGACGGTTACCATCAGGTGTGCTGCTTGCTCGTTTGCCACCATAAGCAATAAAAAAAAAAGAAAAGAGCAGAGTAATGATAAATTTCTGCTGAACTTCTTCTGGAGATTTCTGATACTTCTTATGAACTTCTTCTGGCTGAACGCTTTGTATCCATGGTCTTTTTTTTGTTTTTTTTTATTATTTTATTTGAAGAAATAATACATATAATAAATAAATAAATAATATATTTAAGAAAATATATTTTTCCTTCACTTATCAGCCTCTCTTTGTAGTGATTGTGTAAGAATACAATTCATCACTCCCTTTATTGCCCTTAGGTATCATTAAGGACGATTAAGTGATATCATATGCAGGTAACATCAATAACCGCCACCTAATACACCACCTTCACCTTCCACCACATTATATTCACCTCAGTCTTCTATTACACGTAGAAAATTCGTGCGAGATGTGACCAGATTTTAGCATATAAAAAAAAAACAAGTTAGCCTAAGTTCAAAAATGGACGTAGATTCGCTGGCAGATGGCTGGAACAAAACACCGTAATGCGATACTCTACCAAACGCTTGACTTGTAATTTTCACGGGCACGTGAAAGCGTCACATGTTGCGGTCTGATTTTAGATTTAATAATTTTGATGGTATTTTATGTAATGGTATATGGAGAAACTACTAGGGTGTAGTGAATTTGTTATAAAAGTGTTTTACAAAATTAAATGTTTACATTTTCCAGAAGATAACATTATCAGTATGGCTATAGATAATGGTTTGATTTACTGATGGATGATTTCGAGAAACTAAAGATGTAAAAAGTGTGATAATTAGTAAAAAAAAAAATCATAAATTGTTATTGGCAATAATTGGCTCTTATTGGCAGCTGGTTGCAAATAGAAAAAATAAAAATCGGCCAAGTGCGAGTTATACTCACGCACGAAGGGTTCCGTAAAACTCAAAGAAAAATCAAGTTTGTTGTATGGGAGCCCCTTATTTTATTTTTAGTATTTGTTGTTAGAGCGGCAATAGAAATACATCATCTGTGAAAATTTCAACTGTCTAGCTATCACCGTTCTTGAGATACAGCCTGGTGACAGACGGACGGACGGACGGACAGCGAAGTCTCAGTAATAGGGTCCCATTTTTACCCTTTCGGTACGCGACCCTAAAAAAGACGAAGAGGAGTATTTGTTTCGTAATAATTTTAGTGGGTTTGGGAATCCATACTAAGCCGTTATCGACTGCAGCCGTGGCATAGTGATCTAAATATGACCTGCTGCAAGTATTGCCCCGGGCTTCCATTCCTTGTAAAAATATTTCTTTTTTTGATCTACAAATAACTATTCTGGATCTTGATATATTCTGTTTCCTGCTTTGCATAGCAGGGAAGTGGAATTTTTACAACTCCTGTAAATAAATCTCTCTGTACTATAAATATACTCCTGTGCAATAAATTTAATTAGAAAAGAAAACTTTTGTAATTAAATTTATTGCGGAGCCCAAGACAATTAAAAGCGTTTTCTTGGACTTCCTAAGGGTCAAACCTTGGTATCTTATACCCAGACCACTGTGGATCCTATTATTATTGAAAGGAGAATGAGGATGGTGTCCGATGGTTTACTGTGTGAGACACAAGGAGGTTTCAGGAGTGGAAGGGGATGCATGGATCAAGTGTTCTCTCTGCGCAACATTGTGGAGAAGCATCTGGCCCTAGGTCAGAGGGTTTTCTGCAGTTTTGTGGATCTGGAGAGAGCATTTGACACGGTTGTACGAAAGGAACTTTGGGACATTTTACCGGAGTATGGTATTAACGGTAAACTGCTGCAGGCTGTGCAATCCAGTTACATGGGCTGTAGAGCCTGTGTGCGGCTGGATGATGGAATGTCGCCTTGGTTTGACGTCAATATCGGCGTTAAGCAGGGCTGCGTTCTATCAGCCAGGCTGTTTATCATATATCTGGATAAATGTCTCCAAAGGTTGAACGATATGAATGTGGGAGTCCAGATGGGTGACTCAGTGGTCTCTGCTCTGCTTTATGCAGATGATGCAGTCCTGCTGGCACAGTCAGCGACTGACCTGCAGACCCTAGTCAACACAATGACAGAAGATTGTAAGAAAAGGGGTCTACGCGTGAATGTGAGCAAAACCAAAATAATGGTCTTTGAAAGAGATGAAGCCAGAACAGATGTAAGAGTAACAATAGGTAACGATGTACTAGAGCAAGTGGATGAATTTGTATATCTTGGATGTGGATTTAGCCGAGATGGACGGTACACCACTGATATAGAGCGAAGAGTGAATGCGGGAAATAGAGTGAACGGAGCGTTGGGGCAACTTCTCGGCAGCCACCACCTCAGCCAGAAGGCACGTGTAGCAATATATAACGCAGTGCTTGTCCCAACATTACTGTATGGAAGCAAGAGTTGGGTATGCAGAAAAGAGTATGAAAGTAAAATTAATGCGGTCGAAATGCGATCTCTTCGGAAAATTTGTGGAGTTAGGCTGACCGACCGTATTCGTAACGACGACGTAAGAGAGCGAGTAGGTATGAAAGAGAGTATTGGTGTAAAGATGCGAAAGGGAATGCTCCGATGGTTCGGACATGTGGAAAGAATGCCGAACGAACGTCTGGTTAAGAAGATATACAATGCGAAAGTGGAAGGATGTAGGTACCGAGGGAGACCGAGACTAACCTACCTAGACCAGATCGGTCAGGTACTGAAGGAAGGTGGAGTCAAGAGTCTCCGAAATCGGCGAGCGTGTATGAAGAGAATTATGAATGTTGAGGAAGCGAGTGAAGTATGCAGAGATAGAGTTCTCTGGCACTCTGTTCTCTCTGCCTACCCTGCAAGGGATATGGCGTGATGATATGTATGTATGTATGTATTATTATTTTCCTACCTAGACCAAATTGGTCACGTACTGAAGGAAGGTGGAGTCAAGAGTCTGCGAAACCAGCGAGCGTGTATGAAGAGAATTATAAATGTTGAGGAAGCGAATGAAATATGCAAGGATAGAGTTCTCTGGCACTCTGTTCTCTCTACCTACCCTGCAAGGGATATGGCGAGATGATATGTATGTATGTATGTACTTACATTACTCGTAGGTGTCGTAAAAAATAACAAAGAGCTTAATATATTTCTAATCCATCTGATTCCTTCTGGTTCACAATTACATTCTCAAGACGTTAATCCTTAACGTCAGCTAGAAGATCTGTCATAAAATTACCAATAATCTTGCAATATGTTCTCTGTACATTAGGTTTTTTTTTTGGGTGTTGGGCTACGGTCGGTGCCCTCCTCGCACCACTTCGTCCGGGGCGACAGAGGGGCTTAAGCACGCACACCCGTAATCCGCCCGTGGACCTCGCCTTCGTCGTTGGACCGGCCACCGAAGCAGCGTGAACTTGTCAGTGGTCGGCTCGACGGCTGTATATTACGTTGACCTCAACTAATTGGGATAAAAGCAGGTGTATATAACTTTCTTTTTCTTTTTTTTTTTAAATTAACTATTATTTCTTAATATATTCAATTCGTATACAAACGGCGTTCTATGATCTGATCACGTGAAGCAGCGATTAATTTTTTTGCGATCTCTTTAAATAAAATGCGTGCATGCGGACCCCAAGGCCCAAAAGTTTCGACCCCAAATGGCTCGAAAATATAATTTCCAATAAGGTTATTATATTTTCGCCGCTTGAGGTTATCTGCAGATGCGGCAGCAGCGCCAGCACAACCTGACGTGTTTAGAAGATGTGATGGTGCAAGGGTGTCAACGCAGGTCGCATCCCACACCAAAGGCCTACCCATCCTCCAGGGCAGCAAGGACATGCCATCCGGTCTCTTACCATCGTCGCGTACCAAGCCGTTGGGTTCTTTAACAGCTGGTATACCGGCAGTGACAAGAGCTAGACGGATAATTTCGTTGTTATTGGCATGCCTTGATATTCTGCCTGCCGCACGATAGACCGTGGTGTCCGAGATTATCAACTTGCTGACCACAGTGACATCGATGCGGAGAAAGAGTAGTATCATCCAGCATAGTACCTATACTGGGCGACGGTAGTGCCTGTATCCAAATATCAGATTCCCACTTTGACACATTGCCAGCAAACGAGCGCGCTCTGCAGATCCAACAGATGTATTTAAGAGATTTTCTCTAATGGCTCTGCAAAGCGGCAAGTCCCACTGTCTCTGAGAGAGAGGGTTGGTGGGCAAGACAGTGTTTAGACAAGCCGTTTTCCAAGCATTCAAAGCATCAGACTTGCATAATACTTCTGAATTAACCAGGGTGCGCATTAAAATTTTCCTGGTTAATTCTTCTGTTCTATGGACTGATGATAGGAACGCCAGTAAGCTCACACTGGAAATTTTGCGTATGCAAGTCCACCTAAGTGAACCGGAAGTGATGCTTGTAGCCATGCTCGATCATTTAGATTTACATTTAAAATTTTACTCAGAGTGGTTCTAATAATATTATCATTTTTTTCTAAAACGGTCGAATGTTTAAAAAACAGAGATAATCTTATTGCATTCATAAATTTTGGGACATAAAGATAATGTCGAATAATGGTAAAAGCAGAATGTATATTGATTTTGAAAAGGCGATCCGAAACTGTATTAAAATTTGGTATCTTTTCCTCTATGAAAGAGTTGTAGGCATCTTCAAAGATAGGAGGCCCAAGGAGGCGCAAGGAACTTCTTTCTATTATTTGAATGTTTGGAGCCAAAATGTTAAACTTTTGAAAAACTGATTCTTTGACTGTATTTTTGATGAAAAATATTTCACATTTTGATGTATTTAAAACTAAACCTATTGATTCAAATTTATTCTGTAAAAAAGCCAAATCTTGAAAAACTGTATCTGCGTTGCCTCTAAGGGTTCCGTCATCTAAATACCAGACGTATTTAAAATTAAATAATACCTTTTTTTATTAAAAATATAAAGAATGTGTCATTTAAAGGCAGTGTCTGAAAACAAAGGTTTATAACCAGTGTGTGTTACCAGCGATGATATACGGCACTAAAACGTTGTCTCTAAACGTTGGCCTCATCAAAAGGCTCAAAGTCGCTCAGCATGCTATGGAAAGTGCTATGCTCGGTATTTCTCTACATGATAGAATCCGGAATACGGCAATCCGTAGAAGAACGGGAGTAATTGACATAGCCCGAAGAATTAGCACGTTGAAGTGGCAATGGGCAGGCCACATCGCTCGACGAGGCGACAACCGCTGGGGAAGAAAGGTCCTAGACTGGCGACCACCAATCGGATGGTGCGGTGTAGGACGACCCCCCACTAGGTGGCATGACATTATCAAGGTCGCAGGAAACTGCTGGATGCAGGTGGCGCGGGACCGTGTTGAATGGCATTCTCGTGGGGAGGCCTATGTCCAAAAGTGGAAGTTTACGAGCTGATAGATGGATGGTGTCATTTAAAGTAGATATTATTAAAAATATATACATCTTTATATTTAATTCCTAGTACATGTGTGTCTAAGTGATGTTATCTTAAAAAAATTAACGATGTATTATTTGAGCAAGTCTTAGATAAGAATAATTATGTGTCTGTTGCATTTCATGTTTATAAAGTCTTTGCGATTGTGTAATATTTAAAAAAAAAGTATAGAAAATATAAAAGTGAACAATTTTTTGGCAGGCTTTGGTAAAATCATTACAGTTATTATATCTGACGACCGATATCGAGTCTTCATCTTTGGTGGCAACTATATAGGCACTTTGAATTCACTTTTCATCATCATCGTCATCACAGCCTATATATGTCCCACTGTTGAGCTCGAGCTTTCTCCATATCATCATCTTGCTCTTAACCCAATTACTTGGGGTCGACGCAATATGTCATCTTTATCCATACGATCCTATCAGACGTCATCTCTGCCGTCACTCCTAGAATAAACATGTCATGCCTCACGCAGTCCATCCATATTTTCTTTGCTCTTCCTTTACCCCTTAAGCCTTCAACATTCATATCTAAAACTTTTCTCACAACATTACTTTCATCCCGCCTCTTCACATGTCCACACCATGTCAGCCGTTCACTCTTTAACTTTTCCGTCCGTTTTTCAAACCGAGCCTCCTCCATAATAGGAGGGCAATTGACCTACTATATCACGCTGGTCAAACGCGTTGGTATAGGGTTTTTGATTCGAGTTTTCATTCTCTTGCATAGATGTTATATGCGTTTTATATCACTTAGTCGTCTCTTACGGTCACCCACGGGTAAGATAGGAGGTGGTGAATTGTATTCTTACTCCGTCATCACACAGAAAGACTCAACTATGTAGACACCTTTAATTCGGATTATTAGCAATGTAATTGATAACATTTTACCACCATGTATATTCAGTCAATGACCGATGATAGTGAAACTATTTCAAGTCTATTAGTAGCTTGTAGAGTGTTAATTAATTTAAAAACTTTGTTAATTTAATATGTTTCATCATTATCATCATCGTAGCTCATATATGTTCCACTGCTGGGCTCGCGTCTCCTTCACAACAGGAATACAATTGATCGAATTCACCATGGTGATTAGATCGGTTTGTATAAGGTTTTGTATTGCGCTTTGGGAACGTCCATTAATGTGATCTTTTTTTTAGCATTTATATACCCCCACCTCCTCCTTGGTGATACGTGGTGAGGTTTAAGACTATGACCCAACCAACATTACGTGAATTTTTAGTACCTACAAAGAAGTACCCACGGCTCACTATATTCTCAGATTTTTTGCTTTTTTATACTTCGCAAAAAGGTAAATGCAGATCATCTTCGTTAAACTTCGTTCGTTGCCTGGCAACGGCAAGTCAAAGTCACACCACACGCCGTTTTCCATTTTAATAATCGCAGCGTTTAACGAAAAAATAAATACACGTGATATCTTACGACATTCTTGTGATATTTCGTGATTTTTGTCAAACACCTCCATTTTCTAACCTCACATGATTAATGGACGGCCTCTTTCCTTCTCTCGTCTATTATACCCATAGTGGTCTTTTATGATACCCAAAGATATGAAAGGGAGTGGTGAATTGTGATGTTTACGCGAGTATTACACATTTGAAATAAAACTATGTTTACGGTCTATATATGCTTTTTAATTCCCCGTCTATGGTGAGGTAATCTCGTAAACATGAACACTGTAGACTTTTCGAAACGTCGGGAAAGCAAAAATCAAATACAAACGCGATAGAATCTATAAATATAGTTTTATTTCAAGTGGTGAATTGTATTTTTACTCCGTCATGTTTACAGTGATGAAATTCGCTGAAGACTCGGACTAGGTACCGGCGATCCGCCCAAACGACGATTTTGGTGCGTTATAGGGTTGAATACCGTTCCTTCATCTGCCCTTACGGGACTAAATTGCAGCCTGTCCCCAAAAATATAAAATAAAACAGGTAGTGGAATAAGGAGAATGGATGTAAGTTTCACTCCTTAACCACTTAACACTACAACACAGCCACGCTGTCAAAAATCACTAAGGCGATCTTTGACAGCGTCAGGAATCGGAACGCAGTCCCTGCCTTCTGCAAGGTAATCGTCTTGCGAAAAACGGCAGCGAGGCGGGTCCTAGAGAAAATCCTCTTTGGTGACACATGCCGCCGCCAGCACGTGGGGGGTATCTGCGTATGATGCCGCCCTAGCTGAGACCGCAGGTGACTTGACAGAAGAATAGTCTGTCACCTGCAGCGAGGCTGATGACGTAGGGCGACGCTACAGCAGGGAATGGTAGGTATGGCCGTCGTCCCGGATGGAAAGGACGGCGTGTATTGTGTTTAAAAAAATAGATAAGTTATTAGAAGATATGTGAACCGAGCAAGGCATGTTGTGTTTAGACTCATGCCGTGTCAAATTCCAGAGAGTCTTAGAGACTGGATTTACGAGATCGCCTTCTGTAGAAACCTTTTTATACAACACTTCAATTTAGCATTTACATGCGCGCATACAGACATACAAAACGCGTGCAAAAGTGAGCTGATCACATAATACATTTCGTATAAAAAGAATATAATCACTTTTGATTGGCATCAGTTGCTTTTGTCCATACAAATTATATATATTGTTTTCTTTATACATTGTAAATTGCTACTGTTTTATTAAAGTAAAATATGAGATGGCTGATGTAATTCTAATTCCTTTTTGATTGCGAAACTCTTTATATGGCGAAAAATTTACGAGGAAAGCAATTTAAGGGACAGCTATTTTGTTTACTTACTCATCACACATTTTGAAATGAAAATATATTTGACGAAAAAAATGAGAAAGTACAGTCGGTTAGGCTAGTTTTCTTGTGAACTTGAGAAGAACGAGATATGCTCTCTTCTTGCTTTCATAATTTTATGTATCATCATCATTTCAGCCTATTGCCGTCTACTGCTGAACGTAGGCCTCCCTCATTTTACACCACAGAGTGCGGTCCTGTGCCGCCTGTATCCAACGACGTCCAGCAACCTTCACTAGGTCGTCTGTCCACCTAGTAGGGGGCGTCCCACACTGCGTCATCCGGTACGTGGTCGCCACTTTAGAACCTTTCTTCCCCAGCGGTTGTCGGTTCTTCGAGCGATGTGGCCTGCCCATTGCCACTTCAGCGTGCTAATTCTTCGCGCTATGTTGGTAACACCCGTTCGTCTGCGGATTTCCGTATTTCGGATTTTATCTCGCAGAGAAATCCCGAGCATAGCCCGCCCCATAGCACGCTGAGCGACTTTGAGCCTGGTTATGAGGCCTACATTT
Source organism: Lymantria monacha (assembly GCA_905163515.2). NCBI lineage: Eukaryota > Metazoa > Arthropoda > Insecta > Lepidoptera > Erebidae > Lymantria > Lymantria monacha. The sequence continues at coordinate 4,532,355 of LR991105.1, read as the reverse complement.
AGGGACCACGTTTCTGTGCCGTATGTCATCACTGGTAACACACACTGGTCATAGACCTGTATTTTCAGACACTGAGGTATGTTGGATGAGAAGATCGTCTTAAGTTTCCCGAACGCTGCCCAACCGAGTTGGATTCGTCGGCTGACCTCTTTCTCGAAATTGGATCTACCTAACTGGACGGTTTGTCCAAGGTAAACATAATGAGCGACAATTTCGAGAATCGCATTGCAAACTAGGACTGGTACAGGAATGACATGGGCATTTGACATGACTTTCGTCTTGTCCATGTTCATTTGTAAACCCACTAGTTGGGATACCCTGCTGAGATCGTTGAGCACTGTGCCCAGGTCCTCTCATTTTATGTATGGATATAAATATTTTTAGTGCTTCTAGAAGCATTTACTGGAACAGGAGCCTGGTCGCCTACCCCTGAGCAGTCTTTAATAATATATTTCGGAGTAATATATTTCGCATTCGCAGGTCCAAGTATCTGCAAGAGACGGGGGTTAGCTGAAGCGCATGACATATTACTCTCGACATTTCATGAAGTTGGGGTTGGAAGATTGGTGCAAAAATAGCCAGGACTAATTTTAAAACGACTAATTTCATATATCCATTTTACTTTCCCATATTTACATAATCCATGTGGTGACGGAGTAAAAATACAATTCACCACCCTCCTACCCGTGGGGGATCGTAAGAGACGACTAACGGATATAAAACGTATATGACATCTATGCAAGAGAAGGGAAACTCGAAACAAAACCCTATACCAACACGTCTGACCAGCGTGGTATAGTAGGTCAACTTCCCTCCCATTATAGAGAAGATTTGAGCCCAGCAGTGGGACATATATGACCTGAGATGATGATTTACATAACTATTGGAAAATTAATAGCGGCGATGGGGGCCGCCACCCATCACGCCTTGCCCAATTAGGCGAGTCGAGGAGAACGGAGTGCCGGGTGGGCACGTGGAATGTAAGAGGTTGTGTGGAAGGTAAGTTGCACGAGCTGATATCCGTCATGGCGGACAAACAGCTAGACGTGCTCTGTGTAACAGAGACCAAGCGAAGGGGCAGCGACGCCTGCGATCTTCCTGGTGGCGGGATGGCTCTGTGGTCTGGTGTACCACAGAGCGATCGAGCCAGCATGGGGGTAGGAGTGCTGTTGTCCTCTCGCTTGGCCTCAGGTGTGAAGGATTACGGAATGTATGATCCCAGACTTCTCTGGGTCCGTATAAAACTAGGTGTCACCAAGGTATTCATGGTTGTAGCATATGCTCCCGTAGGATCCTCGGTGGCATCAGACCTAGAGAAGTTTTGGGACAATGTTAGGGAAGTTCTGGATATGGCAGAAACCAGTGAACGCGTGATTGTATGCGGAGATTTGAACGGATGGGTGGGGACCAAGCGTCCCGACTATGAGGACGTACTTGGTCCATTTGGTGATAAGAGAGTGAACGACGCAGGTAGGCTCATAGCGGATGTATGCATGGAGAGAAACCTTATTGTGTCAAACACATTTTTCCAACATAAGGACATCCATATGTATACATGGAGAAGGAATGAACAGAAAAGCATAATAGATTTAATTTTGGTAGACAGTCGCCTCCGAAGCAAAATATTGGACGCAAGAGCCTACAGGGGCCCCACAGTCGACACGGACCACTATCTCGTTATTGCGAGATTTAGTGGTCTGTTCAGAAAGTGGAGGCACTGGCGAGAGCGTGTCCACTTCGGAGGGCTTGAAAGAATAAAGGTTGAAAGGTTGCAAGAAGAGTGTGTAAGAGAAAAGTATGCAGAGGGTGTCCGAGAACGGCTGACGATGGCAAGCCAGCCGCAATCGGACATTGAAGAATGCTGGAGAGTATTGAAAGAGAGTATGGTAGATACAGCGAAAGAAGTATGTGGAAGTTCAAAGAAGCATAGAAAAACGAATGGTGATGCATGGTGGGATGCGGAAGTGGCAGCTTCCGTAGAGCAAAAGAAGAAAGCGTGGCTGGACTATGTCTCTTCTTTGAATCTGAATGACAGTATGACTGAACAGAAGAAAGAAATATATCGGCAATGTAAGAATGACACCAAGGCCTTAGTGAAAGAGAAACGTGATAGAGCAAGTATGAGTGCAGAAGATAGGCTGACTAAAAACTTCGAGGGTAACACCAAACTCTTTTGGAGGGAGGTGAAGAAGTCTCGGGGTGGTTGGTCAGCCTTCAGAATGAATAAAATAAGGTCTAAAGGTGGAGACATTCTTACACAAACACAAGACGTGTTAAGCCGATGGAGTGAATATTTTGGCGATATGTATGCGGATGCTACGGTTGGCGCCGGTGTTGGATGTGGTTTAGTAGATCAACATTTGACAACGGCGTCCTCCGATGGCATCAGTATGGATGAAGTTGAATGGGCGATAAGAAGTTTGAAAAATGGTAAGGCAGCGGGCATTGATATGGTGTCTGCCGAGATGATCAAGCTTGGTGGCTCTTGTGTCTGGGAGGCGTTCCTGTTGCTCCTCAATTTATGTTGGAGCTCGGGAATGGTTCCCAGGGACTGGAATAGCGCAGTCATCGTGCCTTTGTTTAAAAACAAGGGTTCACGTTATGACTGCGCAAATTACAGAGCCATAAGCTTGACCAGTTTGGCAGCAAAAGTGTATGGAAAAATTATTGAAAGGAGAATGAGGATGGTGTCCGATGGTTTACTGTGTGAGACACAAGGAGGTTTCAGGAGTGGAAGGGGATGCATGGATCAAGTGTTCTCTCTGCGCAACATTGTGGAGAAGCATCTGGCTCTAGGTCAGAGGGTTTTCTGCAGTTTTGTGGATCTGGAGAGAGCATTTGACACGGTTGTACGAAAGGAACTTTGGGACATTTTACCGGAGTATGGTATTAACGGTAAACTGCTACAGGCTGTGCAGTCCAGTTACATGGGCTGTAGAGCCTGTGTGCGGCTGGATGATGGAATGTCGCCTTGGTTTGACGTCAATATCGGCGTTAAGCAGGGGTGCGTTCTGTCAGCCAGGCTGTTTATCATATATCTGGATAAATGTCTCCAAAGGTTGAACGATATGAATGTGGGAGTCCAGATGGGCGACTCAGTGGTCACTGCTCTGCTTTATGCAGATGATGCAGTCCTGCTGGCACAGTCAGCGATTGACCTGCAGACCCTAGTCGACACAATGACAGAAGATTGTAAGAAAAGGGGTCTACGCGTGAATGTGAGCAAAACCAAAATAATGGTCTTTGAAAGAGATAAAACCAGAACAGATGTAAGAGTAACAATAGGTAATGATGTACTAGAGCAAGTGGATGAATTTGTATATCTTGGATGTGGATTTAGCCGAGATGGAAGGTACACCACTGATATAGAGCGAAGAGTGAATGCGGGAAATAGAGTGAACGGAGCGTTGGGGCAACTTCTCGGCAGCCACCACCTCAGCCAGAAGGCACGTGTAGCAATACATAACGCAGTGCTTGTCCCAACATTACTGTATGGAAGCGAGAGTTGGGTATGCAGAAAAGAGTATGATAGTAAAATTAATGCGGTCGAAATGCGATCTCTGCGGAAAATCTGTGGAGTTAGGCTGACCGACCGCATTCGTAACGACGACGTAAGAGAGCGAGTAGGTATGAAAGAGAGTATTGGTGTAAAGATGCGAAAGGGAATGCTCCGATGGTTCGGACATGTGGAAAGAATGCCGAACGAACGCCTGGTTAAGAAGATATACAATGCGAAAGTGGAAGGATGTAGGTACCGAGGGAGACCGAGACTAACCTACCTAGACCAGATCGGTCATGTACTGAAGGAAGGTGGAGTCAAGAGTCTCCGAAACCGGCGAGCGTGTATGAAGAGAATTATGAATGTTGAGGAAGCGAGTGAAGTATGCAGAGATAGAGTTCTCTGGCACTCTGTTCTCTCTGCCTACCCTGCAAGGGATATGGCGTGATGATATGTATGTATGTATGTAATTGCTATGTTTATATCTTGATTATATGATTGCATAGATGACGTAGTGATTAAGATACTGACTTTCCGCGCCAGTGTCGTGGGTTGGATTCCTATGTAGGACAATACTTCGTGTGATTCACAAAGTGTTATTGTGAGTGTGAGTGTAATTAATTTGTCTGCGTTAATTATATGTTTGTAAAGTGCTCCACAATACAAGGATTATTGCCATCCTAGTGCAGGATGGTGGCTAAAAAAAATCAATAATTATGTAATTTAAGGATTTTTATCGGGTTGCTTCATGTGTTTAATATATATAATTTTTATATTCTTACTATTTTGCAGTAACTTGAACATCGAAACACACATATGCACTTGAAGCATTTCACACAAATTTAATCACTACTCCTTTATTTCAAACTAGCTAACCCGGCAAACTTCGTTCTGTTCATCAGTCAGTGAATTAGGAGTTTTAGGATTTTAAAATTAATTCGAAACTATTAAGCTCATTTTTATATTATGATAATAAATATAAATAAAATATAAATTAAAAAAATTAAGTATTTTAATGATTTGCCAGTTAGATATTTATTTTATTATTATTGGCAATAAAAATACATATATTTTGTTGCAATGGTTACACTCTGCAGTGAAGTACCTTATGATATACGACAGATTTTCCTTTTGTTATCAAGTGTAAGAACATTTTTTCTTGCGCGTCAAAATTTATCTGGTTGTTGATCTCTGAAGTTTGCTCCACGATTTCACAATGCCAACCAAGCCGTTTTACGGCCTGTTTCATTTTGCTCTTGTGATTGAGAAGCAGAAAGACGGGCCATATTAACTCGGTGCTCTTCACATGCAATATCCTGTTCTTCTTCGAATTCTAATTAAATTACGGCTTTGTTGGGAAATATTAGATCTTCTTGGTTGTTAGTAGTAATGTCGGCATAATAAGATTTATTATAAAAGTACTCGTAGCACTTGCACAAAATAAATACATCAACTGGTCTACTTTAATTTCAACATTTCGCGGTATTTAAAAAAAAAACCATAGTCAACATTACTTAGCTGTCAGTTGCGTTTTATTATACCATGAACAGATGAACGGTTGACTTGATGTTTCGACTAATGTTTTTTTTTTTTTTAATTATAACTATATTTTATTATTTATTTTTATTCTATTCTCGACGAAGACAAACCCAAAAACACAAAAATCCTTCCTATAAATTAAGCAGATTTATGTCTTAGATACATTAATTTAACGCATATTAATTATAGTAGGACCACGCTATTGACAGTTTTCTATCTACAGTCGTGGGCCAATTCATCCGGGTTAGTACCACACCCTCGCAGAAGATCGACGTCTGAGTAATGGCAATATGCTGTAGGGCTTCGTTCGGTGAGCGAGGGATCTGGAAGCCTAATTATGTGGGTTTGGGGTTTCTATTGTTAGGCAGCAACCTAGCTATACCCCTGATGTTGGAAATGTCGATGGGCGACAGTAACACTTACCATCAAGTGTGCTGCTTGCTCGTTTGCCTCCATAAGCTATAAAAAAGATCTCAACACAGATACAGTAGTTTTAGCAATTTACTAGTCGCCTGCAGTTAGATGTGCGATAGTTAGGAATGATTTTTTCCTAGAATCTTCAAATGACCTTTTAAAATTTCTTTCCTAGTACAAAAATATTATTGATTGATTGATTGATAATTTATTTGCAGAATATGGGTTAACAATAAAGATAATAAGGCAATAATACAATAAGTTCAATGCCATATCTAACCGTCATCGGTGTGCAAATTATATAGTCCATTAGACATGTCAAAATATTGTGAATTAAATTTAATGAAGTGATCATTAATTTCTATTGATTAAATATATAAATGTCAGTGAAATTAGGAATTCATTACGTCAAGAATTAAATTATTTTGAAGAAATTGTCAAATGGATTAATAATTATCAATAACATTATTCTAAATTACAATAAAGGACCATTTAAAAAATCATTTAAAGAATAATAACATTTTAAACATAATATTTCCTGAACACACTTTTTGAAGCGGTTGATGTTTTCAATTTCTCTAATTTGTTTTGGAATTTTATTATAAATACTAATGGCTACACAGAATATACTTTTACTCATTAAAGTTGTCTTACTTTTGACTACAGCTAGCTTGTCAGCGTGGCGTATCATTTGTCTTTTCTTAAATAAATTTATATTGTGCTTGACAAATACTGCACTTTCATAAATATAAATGCATGGAAAAGGCATTAAACCGAATTTTTTGAAGAAAGGCTTACAGGAGTAATTTTGCTTTAATTTAAAAATCGCTCTAATGCAACGTTTCTGTGCTTTAAACACTGCTAGCCAATTCGTTGAATTGCCCCAAAATATAATACCATAACGTAACACAGAGACTACAGAACCATGATATGAAGTAATTACTGTATCAATATTGGCTTTATCTCTAAGATTATACAAGGCATATGCTGCTTGGCTCAGTTTTGTACAAACATGTCCTACATGTCCTTTCCAAGTCATACCTCTGTCTAACTCTAAACCAAGGAAACGAGTGACTTTATTTTCTTCCATTTTCTGTCCCATGTAATTTATGTCTAAGTTACAGAGTTCGTCTTGTTTCCTTTGCCTAAAATTCAGAAATGTAGTTTTTTTATAATTAATTTGTAGATTATTTAATTCTGGCCATTCGATTACAGATTTTAAAGAATTATTTATATCTAACTCGAGTGTTTCCATATTTTGTCCAACATAAAGGATAGAGTGCTATCATCTGCAAATAAGGTCATATTAAAGTTTGTCGTTGTAGGTAAGTCATTTATGTATAAAATGAAGAGTAAAGGTCCGAGAACACTTCCTTGTGGAACTCCAAATTTTACTATTTTGGTATTTGAGTGATAAAGTTTCTCATGATTTGTTCGAAGGCATAGACTCTTTATTTCTGTAATTTGCTCTCTTGCAGATAAATATGATTTTATAAGTTGGTAAACATTACCTCTTACGCCATAACGGTATAACTTGTCTAAGAGCATATCATGTTTTACATGGTCAAAAGCTTTTGTCATATCCATAAATAAACCTATGACTGATTGACCTTTGTCCATGCCAATCATAACAAATTGAAGAAAATTGTAAATAGCCAAATGAATATTTTTGTTTTTTCTAAACTCATACTGCTGTGTCACAAGAACATTTTCTTTTTCGAAGAAATCATAGAGTCTATTGAAAATTACTCTTTCAATTATTTTCGCAAACACTGGTATTAATGCTACTGGTCTATAATTTCCAACATTCAGTCTATCACCCTTTTTATACATTGGTTTTATGATAGTCTTTTTTAATTTTGAGGGAAACTGGCCTTGCTCAATGCATAAATTAATTATGTGACACACGCCGCCGTTATGATATCATCATAACCTGTGCTATACGTATTTTTCAATTGTTTTATTATATTGTTTACTATTTCTGGTGTTACCGGTGTTAGAAATATGGAATTGCTACTAGTATTTATTTTTTCATAGTTATATTTATTAGCAGTTTTAGCAGTTCTAACGCATGACTGATTAATATTAATATTGACAATTTTCATATCAGTATTGACTTGCACTTAATAAAGTATGCCACTAAACTTGCTTATCGTGGGTTGCTATCAGTTTTGACTATTCCTACACGAAATAATTGACCTTGTGTTGATCATTTAATTTTAAAAACTAAACTTTATGCTTATTGTTATGATATTAATACTTCGATGACTAATCATTACATCATTTTTAAGATTCCGTACCAAAAGGGTAAAACGGGACCCTATTACTAAAACTCCGCTGTTATTTCGTCCGTCCGTCACTGTCACCAAGTTGTATCACACGAATCGTGATAGACAGTTAAAATTTTACAGATCATGTATCTCTATTGCCGCCGTCTTGTTATACAAGAATACTAAAATAAATAAGGGACTTCCATACAATGAACGTGACTTTTTTTGGCGTTTTATAGACAATGAAAAATTCAACTCGCACTTGGTCGGTTTTCTCTGTCTTCAGCCTGTCAATATTAACGGTTATACTCACAAAACATATAAGGTAATTAAGGTTTAAAAAAATGGATTGGATTGGACCTTGCACAAACTTCAGTTCTATTTACTGTACTCAAAATTTTAATTTAGGTACTACTTACTTCATCAAAACTGTAAATTCAGTTTTAGCTCAAAATATATCTCTAAAATTAGTACCATATCTTAAAAGAATAAAAATAATTTAAATAAGAGACTAGTGATCCAAATGATAATAAAAAAGTGTGTGTGTCAGCTCCGACGCACGACTGGAGTTTACTCCTTAAGTACGATTATCAAAACAGGCGCAAAAAAGCTCATTTGACTCAAAAATAATATGTATATATATATATTTATTTACATTTATTAAAACTGTTCAGTGAAGTATTATCTCACGTCAGAAAATGAAAGGTGCGCAGAATAGGTTGCGCACCAAAAACTTAACGAGGTCATTCGATCACTAGATTTTACTCCTCAAATTTTTCTCGTACCGGGCGCCTTATATGAAAATCGATTCTTAAGGAGTAAACTCCAAAAAATATTTTTTTAGCCCTTACACATCCCACTGTTGCATTTGCGCCTAAAATACGTGGGAGAGAAATAGATCTACTATACCACCCTGATCAGAGTTGTGGCATAAGGTTTTAGGGTTTGTGGATTTACCTTCTCCTGCACATATTTGATCTAGATATCATATTAATTAGTCGTGGATTTTTTTTTTAAATTTTTTTTTTGGGTGGGCTATGGTCGGCGCACTCCTCGCACCACTCTGTGTGGGGCGACAGAGGGGCGTAAGCACGCACACCCGTAACCCACCCGTGAACCTCGCCTTCGTCGTTGGACTGGCCACCGGAGCAGCGTGAACTTGTCATCAGTGGCCGGCCCGACGGAATACCCCCTGAGGGGTACCCTCTCCTTGAGAGTCGTGGTTTAAGATAATCTAACTGACAAGGAAGGGGTGATGAATTGTATTCTTACTTAGCACATGGCAAATGAAATACAATACCATATAGTGTGATGATTTTATGTTATACCTACTTATTGCCGTAATTGCAAATCCTGAAATGCTGGTTGGTGATCACAGTTAGGTATTCTCTAAGAGAGAGTTGGCATTCATTCCCTTATTGATGCCTCAACTGATTTTTGCCCTTCCGATGACCATGTGACTACAACGGCTTAACTATCTCGTCGGTATATTGAAAGTATTAAATGTAGGAATGTAATGCTTTGTTTAATTTAAATATAAAATACTAGCAGAACCGGCCACGCGTTGCTGTGGCTAAGGTAGCCTGAGTAACACGTGGTGGTTATGCGAATAAATTGTAGCTTATATGAAACGTTTGTACGTTTAACATAGCGCAGATACCGCCATCTGTTAGAATCGTTTGGAGATAACAGATAATTGTGACTGTCAAATAATAAACAAATAATTTGCAATAAAATAATATTGCGACCATAAATTGAGATGGGAGCTATCCTATCTTTTAAGTTGAATCAAACTACACATGCTGTGCAAATTTGATTAAAATCGGTTAAGTACTTTAGGAGTCCATCGCGGACAAACAACGTGACGCGTAATTTATATATGTTAAGATATTATTAAAAGCCATGGTAATTTGTTTCGAAGGGCATAATATAGGATAGGGTTAATAAGTTAGTAAACATGTTGTTTATAATTTTATATTAAAGGAAATAACTAAAAAAAATATAACGAGGCCGCGGTATTTTCTGGTCTATTTTCACAGTTTGCGGCCGCATTCTGTTCCGGTGGTAGATTATCAAATAATTTCAGGCAAAAGGTAAAATTGACATATGTAGATACTAACTATTTGGGTTATTTGAAATAAAACTACTATTACGGATTCTATCGCGTTTGCATTTGATTTTTAATTTCCCGACGTTTCGAACACTTTACAGTGATCACGGTCACGGGAGGACTAAGGTGTCTTACGTCCAATATGTCATTGTTATTACAGAAATTTATATCTACCCTATAAGATATTAAATTTTGAACCACATTTTTAATACAAAATTAATACAAATTCATTGGCAGTACAAAAAGAGAATGATTCTATTAATAAAATGTATGTATGTATGTGTTTATGATCTGTTATTATTTATTAAAGCATTGACTAGACTTCTTCATAGCGTGCTGAACAATTCGAGCATAATTATTATAAGATTTTATATATCTAAACGAAGAAAGGCGATATTTTCTTTAGCGACAGATATCAGAAAATATATGGTACAATTTAATGATACAAGAAGGTGAAAGCGACACAAAACCCTATACCAACACATCTGACCAGCGTGATAGAGTAGGTCAATTTTCCTCCCGTCATAGAGGAGGTTTGAGCTCAGTAGTGGGACATATAAAAGTTGAGATGATGAAAATAAATAATACAAATTAAAATTATAAAAAAACAAATACAGGAATACAGAATACGTTAAGACAGAAAAAACAAGAAAAGAGAATAAATAAAAAGATAAAATAAGAAGAATAATTAAAGTTGGTTTAACGGTATAGGAACTTTTCCCAAAATATGATACAATTGGACCATAACATGACATAATTACTCTTTTTTTTTGTTTACTTTGTGGAAATGCATTTACCCACTATCCCCCGCCGGTAATAGTCAGGAAAGTGTGTGGGGGTCACCGGCCAGCTTCTCGACCGGAATACCCACTAAAATCACAGCAGTCCCTTCCTTTACTGTGTGTCGGAGAGATTGTTGATTGATTTAATAGTGGTAGGACCACGCTGTTGACAGATCCCTGTCTACAGCCGCGGGCCGGTCCGTCCGGGTTAGTATCACACTCTCGCAGATGATCGACGTCTGAGTAATGGCAATGTGCTATTGCGCTTCATTCGGTGAGCGGGAGAGCCGGAAGCCCAACTGGGTGGGTTTGGGGATTGTAATGGTAGGCAGCGGCCTAGCTATACCCTGGTATAGCAAAGGTCCATGGGCGGCAGTGACACTTACCATCAGGTGTGCTGCTTGCTCGTTTGCCACCATAAGCAATAAAAAAAAATCGTCTATTGACATTCTATCCCCGACACCACAGCGCTAGGCCATCTGGCCATGTCCAGTCGGAATACATTCGTGAATCTTACGAGCCACAAAGGCACTACTCAAAAGTTAAGTTTTACGACCAGTTTACAGCCTTTTGATGACATAATAGCCCTATCATGTCACATTTTAGTAAAATCATACGCGTATCAAATGAAAGACCTTGAAATATTTCCTCCACACTATGATTAGCGTGTCAATATTTAATAGAAATAACTAAAACTTCTTGTTATAAGGTCTGTTTGTTTTATTTTTACAATAGCTGCACGGTTTTGAATTGTTTTTTTTTGGGATGGTACACGGTCGGCGCACTCCTCGCACCACTCCATCCGGGGCGACAGAGGGGCGTAAGCACGCACACCCGTAACCCACCCGTGAACCTCGCCTTCGTCGTTGGACCGGCCAGTGGAGCAGCGTGAACTTGTCGTCCGTGGCCGGCCCGACGGAATACCACCTGAGGGGTACCCTCTCCTTGACCGACGTCCCCCCTTCGGGGAGGACGTCGGTCCTTCCTCGCGCGGTCAGCCTCTCGGCGGGTGACGGACTAATTCCCCGGTCCACCCGCGGCCTCGGCTAACAGCTTTGAACTTATGAAAAGGTCGGTCAATGTTTTCTTGATCATATTTCTAACATTTTAATTACCTATCACACAAACTTGCACGTTTTATAAGAAACTAGCTGTATTCGCAGCATCGATCGTCTTATTATCATCATCATCATCATCTTAGCTCATATATGTCCCACTGTTGAGGTCGAGCCTCCTCCGTAATAGGAGAATTGACCTACTATACCACGCTGGTCAGACGTGTTGGTATAGGGTCTTGCTTCAAGTTTTACTTCTGTTGATGATGATGTTGATGATGTTATATGCGTTTTATATCCTTTAGTCGTATTATACAATCACCCACGTGTAAAATAAGAGGTGGTGAATTGTATGCTTTCTTCTTCACCATACGGAAAGTGCGCCACCAAACGCCTTATTAAGACATTTAAAAAAAAAAATCAATTTACAGTCCTGATGATGCTTAGCATCGTCTTGGCGATAATCAGCAGAGTCAGCTCGGCGCCGATGATTGCGACGAGTTCACAATGCTGCTCTGCTCAGTCAAGCATATGCTGCGCCAAGTATTCTTCACAATCTCAGTGGTGGTAGAGCGGTGCTTTCTCCTTCTTGGTGATCGTGTGGTACTTACCGAAACAACCATACATGGTAAGACCTTCACCAATCCAGAAAAGAAGATCCCGTGCTGCCGACCTAACCACTGCATCAGCATTGGCCGTAAGGCCTCGACGGTTCCAACATGGGATCGAGTCCTTTCCAGCTGAGCTACCCAACGGGCGATGCGTTCGCAGCAGCACTCGTCTTCAAGTCCCACGAGGGAGTTCAGCCTAATAGGCATTTTGTGATAATGCAGTAACTGCACTTTGTGATAATATAAGTAAGACCTATGTCCAGCAGTGGATGATAAAAGGCTGAATGTTTTTTTTTTCTATTGCTTATTGTGACAAACGAGCTAGCAACACACCTGATGGTAAGTGTCACTGCCGCTCATGGACCTTTGCTATAACCAAAGCTATAGCTAGGCCGCTGCCTACCATTACAATCCCTAAACCCACCCAGTTGGGCTTCCGGCTATCTCATTCACCGAACGAAGCGCAATAGCACATTGCCATTACCCAGACGTCGATCTTCTGCGAGAGTGTGGTACTACCTCGGACGGATCCGCCCGCGGCTGTAGACAGAGAACTGTCAACAGCATGGTCCTACCACTATTAAAATATGATGATGATGATGAAACAACAAACAAACATAAATTCTAATATATAAGTTATGATAAAACATGACACGAACGTGGACCGATGTAATGGTATAATTAAGATAGATGTAAATTATAGTCTGAGTAAATGGTTTGACGTACTTAGGCACGTTTTCCCCTAGATAACAATTTATCTTAATGTAAATGTTTAGCTATTTATAATTGTTACTACGATGTACTCAGGAAAAAATTGAGCAAAATAGTTACTGAATGGTACCTTTTTTTTTTTTTTTTATTTTTTTTTTTGCGGTGGGCTATGGACGTCGCACCCCGCCAAATCGGTTCGGGGTGACGGGAGAGGCGGCGCGCAACCCCATAAACCCACCCAGCAAGCACCTCTTCTTCGCCGTGCGAGCGGGCCACCGCGACGCCCCGACAGCTTTCGCCGTCGAGGCGTCGTCCTCACGCGGTGGTACTGAATGGTACCCTAGAGATGGAAAAAGAAATAGAGGAAGGCAATGAAAAAGATGGGAAGACGAAATAAAACTAACAGCTGGGTCCAACTGGAGGAGAGTTGCAAAAGACAGAAAGCAATGGAAAATGTTAGAAGAGGCCTATGCCAAGAGGCATACTGAACTAAGGGATCTTCTATAAGAAGACATTAGTCACGACTAAAAAAAAATGCAATAGTTCAGGATAAGAGGCTGATTGATTGATTGATTGAAATGTTTAGCTGACATAGATTTTTAATATATTTAGTTTATATTTTTTGTTTTTTCAGCACACTGGTGAGTGTGACCAGGGGTCTTTGTAATACCAGAAGTATAGCTAAATGGTTGCTTACCAACCAAAACAAAGTTCTTTTTCGCTCACCAAACGCAAACGTATATAGCATCTATACAAGAGAAAGAAAACTTGAAAGTAAACCCTATATTTTCCGTGTGGTGACGGAGTAAAAATACAATTCACCCCTTATCTTACCCGTGAGTGATTGTAAGAGACGACTAAGGGATATAAAACGCATATAACATCCATGCAAGAGAAGGAAAACTCGAAACAAAACCTTATACCAACACGTCTGACCAGCGCGGTATAGTAGGTTCACTTACCTCCCATTACGTAGGAGGCCCGAGCCCAAAAGTGGCACATATATGAGCTGAGATAGTGACCCCCCACCCCTCACTTCCGTTTGGGGGTTATAAAAATCAGCTAACGGTCTCACCAGAAGAGCCCAGAAGCAGCTCTCTTCTAGGAAATGTATGAACCCCATACTTTGATTACGAACCCGTCTTCCAAGCATAGCAACTACGATATTTTCCCCTCATATAATAGTCTCTGTACGTAAACTCGAGCAGTAGATAATAAAGGTTTGAATGAATAAAACAATAGCACACTGGGCAAAGAGGTTTGGATTGGTTTTACTATTGTTTATCTACTTCGGGGAACATAGGGAATTACGATCAGTAAAGCAAAAGCACTAAGCAGTACTCTCAATTTACGACGTGAAGAATTCGGTACTAGTGGTCGGCCTAATGCTGGTGAGCTGGGAATACAGTAGGTTATGGAACCACGCGGCTACCTTTCATCACCCCGGACGGAACAGGTGCCGTGTGTCCATACCATAGCCCACTATAAAAGAAGTAAAACTTTCCGGCGTACGAAACTGCAAAATTCAAATATCGATCAATCACAATTGGAGAGTAGCCATTCTTATTCCTTTTTAAATTTGTTAAAATAAAACTAACACTCCAAATATTTGAAAAAAAAAAAAAAGTTTTTTCATTTTTTTTGGTTCTGTTCGTCCATTCGGACAGGCAAAGGGATCTAAGCCCATACAGCCAAGTCTTATTTAATTATTTTTCATATATTGTTCATCATTTCTTCATATTATGTAGCCTTAATAGTCATTCTCTGTCAGTAAGTCAAGTCGTTACCATTAATCGGGCGCTGATAACCTAATCAATGATTTTCTTTGGGAATTTTGGACAAATATGAAAATACACGTAAACCACTATTATACCATATTCACTACACTTCAGCACTTTAACTGTACCATATTGCATAAAATACCAGCAAAATTATTCAATATAACACCACAAAACACTAAAGAAATGAATATAATACAAGAGCGTGACATGACATTTCCACATTCGCGCCAAAACTTCAAAAAAAAAAAAAAAAAAAGTTTTTTCAAGTGTTATTAATATCCAATCCGACCACAGATATCAAAAAAGTCCTAATTGACTTAATAGCGATGGGCAGGGATAAGGGTGAGTTATTAAGCAGAACGCCGACCTTCCGTTACTCCACGCGAACTAGCAGGGTGTAAAGACTAGGCTGTCAAAAAAAAAAAGTTTCATTAGTCTGTGGTCGCCGCGGATAACGCCAGCGTACACAATATTTTTTTAATCATAGCCGTAGAAGTATTGTTTGTAGAATGTGGTTAACTAGATTCACTTTGGAAATCATTCGGCATTTATTTACAAATTTACATATGTTTATACAACGGAAAACAATAGGTTTAACATCACAATAATTTAAAGTTATGGGTAATAAAATTAACAAATGCAAATAAGTTGCTACTAATTTATTAGCTCGTTAAAGGTTTTTAACGTCAGTGAAAACTAAAACCCAAGACAGTGCAGGCATACTTTTATATATATAAACCTCTTTTATTTATAAAATTTATTATATAGTGACTTAACATCGGCTTAGATAGTGTGTTTACGAAGATTAATTGATAACGCGTATTTAATTTGTATTTCTATCAACATTTAGTCGTTGAAATGTATTATACAAGTATTCTAGTGTTTTGGTAAGTTTCTTAATTATTTATAGAAATAATATAATATTCTATTATTTCGAAACAAAATTTTTGTATAATATATTATAGAAATTACTAATAAAATTTGTATTCATATAAAAATACCCGCATATAATTCTATATTTTTTAAACTTGAGCGTAAATCTAATATTACCCTATAAGTTATGTTAAATTTATAAATAAGCCTTTAATAAAATAAATTCAATTATACATATTTAGTCATGTTATTCTAAATCATTCAAAATAAATTATTATTCAATATTCATTAATTTTTAATTAATTCTCTATATTTTCTATTATTGGTCATTGACCTTCAATATATAGTCTTATGCGAAAGTGGAAGGATGTAGGTACCGGGGGAGACCGAGACTAACCTACCTAGACCAGATAGGTCATGTACTGAAGGAAGGTGGAGTCAAGAGTCTCCGAAAGCGGCGAGCGTGTATGAAGAGATTTATGAATGTTGAGGAAGCGAGTGAAGTTTGCAAAGATAGAGTTCTCTGACATTCTGTTCTCTCTGCCTACCCTGCAAGGGATATGGCGTGGTGATATGTATGTATGTATGTATTTTTAAGGTTTTCTTTTTTTTTAATGTTGTTAGAGGGAAATTGACCTACTATACCACGCGGCTCAGATGTTTTGGTATAGGATTTTATTTTTATTGCAATTTTGCTTACGTCCTTAAATCATTTTAAATATTACTTTTTGAGAAGTCAACATGGGCTTATTGAGGAAAATTGTACCACGCGGGTCAGAGATGTTGGTAGAAGGTTTTATTTCGAGTTTTATTTTTCTTACAGTGTTATTATATGCTTGCGTCCCTAAATCGTTAAAGTTATTACCCGAAAGATGGGATAAGTCAACATGGGCTTATTGAGGAAAATTGACCTACTATACCACCCGTGTCGGATGAGTTGGTATAGTGCTTTATTTTAAATTTTTCGTCTTCTGCATCCGTCTTCCGCATATCTTTTCGTCATCTTTAACGATATTCATGGGCAAAATAAGAAATGGCAAATTGTTGGTTGTTTTCCGTGTGGTGACGGAGTAAGAATACTATTCACCACCCCATATCTTACCCGTGGGTGATCGTACGAGATGACTAAGATATAAAAGATATAAAACGCATATAACATCTATGCGAAAGAAGGAAAACTCGAAACAAAACCCTGTACTAGGGGTGTGCGAATATCGTTCGAATCGAATCGAATCGAATATTAATATTCGATTCGAAATTCGAATCGAATAATTCGAATTTTCGAATTATTCGAAATTCGACGAATAATTCGAAAAAAATCGAATAATTCGAAAAATTTCGAATAATTCGAAAAATTTCGAATAATTCGAAAAATTTCTAAAAATTTCGTATAATTTGAACAATTTGCGAATTATCGAAATATCATTGGATTTTCTATTGTTCCCACAATTTGAATGTCATATTTGAATATCGAACATAACAAACTCCGAATTTAAAATACAATAAAAATTTGCGAATAATATTATAATTCGAAAAAATTCGAAATTATTCGAATAATTCGAAATTTTTCGAATAATTCGAAATTATTCGAATTATTCGAAATTTTTCGAATTATTCGGGAACTTTCGAATAATTCGAAATGTCGAATTATTCGATTCGAGTTTCGAATCGAATATTAATATTCGATTTGGAACGAATAATTCGTAAGTTCGAATTATTCGCACACCCCTACCCTGTACCAACACGTCTGACCAGTAGGTTAATTTCCCTCCCATTACGGAGGAGGCCCGAGCCTAACAGTGGGACATATATGGGCTGTGATGATGATGGTGATGAATTGTTGGTGAATTCTTTCTTAATCATCATAAATAAAGTTCTCTAGTTCGTCATTAATCACATACTATAAAGTATACAAATAACTGAAATGACTTATTAACACTTTCAGCACAGTATTTCAAAAATCTTTGGCTGTGGATTACAAGTTTCCAGATTATTTTATGTTTGGAGCTGCCTCTTCAGCTTACCAAGTCGAAGGTGCTTGGAATACTAGCGGTAAGAATTTGATCTTTATATTTTCTAGTATAAATCGGTGATGGATGGGCTGGCCACACATGTCAAGGGTTCTATATGTTGGTCGGCCCAATGTCGATGGCGAGGGAATAAGATGAGTTATGGGGCCATGTGCCGCCCTTCCGTCACCCCGGACGGAATACGACGTATGTCCAAACCATATCCTGCAAAAAAAAAATAAGTGGTTATGGATATGAAAATATTAATAAATGTGAAGCACAGAATTAATAGATGAAATGGCGGCAGGTCACGGGTACAACATGCGACCCCAAAGTAGCCCTTAAATTTAAGGGCCAAATATATAAAAGCCTAATAAGACCTGCTGTACTGTATGGATCAGCATGTTGGGCGACAAAAGCGACGGATGAGAGACGACTGCATGTAGCGGAGATGCGAATGTTGAGATGGATGTGTGGTGTGACAAGAATGGATAAAATAAGAAATGAACATATAAGAGGAAGTTTGAAAGTTGCGTCAGTGACGGAAAAATTAAGGAGTGAAAAATTGACATGGTATGGACATGTGATGAGACGGGATGAAAGTAATGTTGTAAGGAAAGCTTTAAGTATGAATGTTGAATGTATAAGGGGTAAGGGAAGACCGAAGAAAAGATGGATGAACTGCGTGAAACATGACATGGATAGACAAGGAGTGATCACAGATCACAGACGTCTGATAGATTGTATGGAAGGAGAAGACATATTGCATCGACCCCAAATAAATTGGGATAAGAGCAAGTTGATGATGATGATTGATATGAATATAATCTTGACTTGATTTAAATTAATTGAAAAAATAAATGAATTAATGTTGAATTAATAAATGACTGCATAAATAGCGTAATGGTTATGATACCGACTTCCCATGCGAATAGCGTGGTTTAGATTTCCATGCAGGACTATACTTTGTGCGATCAACTAACTGTTGTTCTGAGTGTGGTTATGATTTTTGTCCGTTAGTATATTTGGAAAGTCCCCGGCAATACAAGGATTATTTCCTTAGTGTATTTATTAAATTAAAACCTACTTATTGTGAAAATTTGTAAAGATATTTGGATGAAATTGTTGAAAATATTTAAATAGAAATTGGTACATAGATAGAAAATTTCCTTTTTTTTTATTGCTTATGGTGGCAAACCTCATTAGTGGTAAGACCACGCTGTTGACAGTTCTCTGTCTACAGCTGCGGGCTGATCCGTCCGGGATAGTAACATACTCTCGCAGAAGTTCGATGTCTGAGTACGTAATTACAATGTGCTATTGCGCTTCGTTCGGTGAGCGAGAGAACCGGAAGCCCAACTGGGTAGGTTTGGATGTATTATATATAGATTAGATTATTGGGCTCGATTAGACTGCTCGACTTTCTAATTGAGCTAGGTCTATTCTTATATATATATATATATATATATATATATATATATATATATATATATATATCTATATATATATATATATATATATATATATATATATATATATATATATATATATATATATATATATATAAGACAATTCGTCAGAAAATTTAGGAATCTTAGAAAATAATGAACTTGTTGTGTTGCTCTGAAAACACAAAGTTCTTTATTTAGCACAAGTTTACACTTTAACAACAAAAACAATACGAACCAGATATACAATCCTACCTGAAAACACAAAGAAACGACATTTAAAGTTTATTAATTAGCTTGTCGATTCCTCTTCCACTGAATTCTTTTTAATTATTAGTTTTATTTAACATACTATCGCCATATTGAAATTCTCTCGTTTTATCTACTTTACCGCAATGACACTTGTAATGTCAGTGGTGACATCTATTAATAATTAAGAGTAAACCTGAACTGTTTCATCCATAAACAAATAACTTAAAGAAATCTAATTTCTTTACATATTATTCTATTCTAAAATAATTTATTTTGAAATTTTACATCCATATTGTGCAACATCCGGGGACAAGATAGGCGTTGATGAAATGTATTCTCACTCCGCCATCATACGGAAATGAATGTCTAAATTGTCTAAATACTATAATTTACAAGATTATAATTATGCAAAATAATAATATTTATACGAAATATTTAAACGTGACATAGTTACGTAGAACATCTATAAATAATAGAAATTCGATTAATTTAAATATTAGAAAGTATCGCCAGTTTCATAAATAGAGTTTAAAATTGTTTTATTAACAATGGGTTTATTGATGTCGTAATACAAAATAAAACTGGCAATAAATTAATTAATAAATAAAAATTAATTAACATATCTAGGTAATGAAGTTCGCTACCACCGAAGACAAAGATCGGGTACCGGTGGTCCGCTCGCACGGCGAAGAGAGAGGATTTTACGGTGGGTCTATGGGGTCACGCGCCGCCTTCTCCGTCACCCCGGACCGATTTGGCGGGGCGAGACGCACCCATAGCCCACTAATTAAAAAAAAAAAAAAAAAAAAAAAGGAAATGATGTTCGATGCTGACGCATAACACATGTCGAAAAAAAAATAAGGAGGAAATAAACGCGGCGGATATTATATTGTTTTAATTATGTTTTATATATAATAGCAAACCTGGTCACGCATTGCTGTGGCTTAGGTAGCCTCAGTAACACGTGGTGGTTATGCTAATAAATTCTAGCTTATATGAAACGTTTGTACGTTTAACATAGCGATCAATCAATCTATTAAATACTTACTCAATCCAGTCAACAGACACCGCCATCTGTTAGAATCGTTTGGAGATAACAGATAATTGTGACTATCAAATAATAAACAAATAATTTGCATTAAATTAATATTGCTATAAATTGTGATGAAAGCTATCCTATCTTTTAAGTTGAATCAAACTACACATGCTGTGCAAATTTGATTATAATCAGTTAAGTACTTTAGGAGTCTATCGCGGACAAACAACGTGACACGTAATTTATATATATTAAGAAGATGATGACATAGGCAATCCTACTTTCATAAATTCATTATCATCATCTCAGCTCATAAATGTCCCACTTGTTTAGCTGGAGCCTCCTCCATAATCGGAAGGAAATTGACCTCCACACACATACCACGCTGGTCAGACATGTTGGTATAGGGCTTTGTTTCGAGTTTTCATTCTCTTGCATAGATGTTATATGCGTTTTATATCCCTTAGTCGTCTCTTATGATCACCCACGGGTAAGATAGGTAGTGGTGAATTGTATACTTACTCCGTCACTACGCGGATAATTAATTATTAAATAGTTAATTATTAACTCATTTGTATGACATTGTTGAATATTTAACTAAATATATAATTAATTGTTAACAGCAAAAATCATGTTCTGTCGTACATACATACATACATATCATCACGCCATATCCCTTGCAGGGTAGGCAGAGAGAACAGAGTGCCAGAGAACTCTATCCTTGCATACTTCACTCGCTTCTTCAACATTCATAATTCTCTTCATACACGCTCGCCGGTTTTGGAGACTCTTGAGTCCACCTTCTTTCAGTACGTGACCAATCTGGTCTAGGTAGGTGAGTCTCGGTCTCCCCCGGAACCTACATCCTTCCACTTTCGCATTGTATATCTTCTTAACCAGAAGTTCGTTCGGAATTCTTTCATTCTGTCGTACAAGTATTATTAAAACTGATTCTATTTACTAGCTATAATAAACTTACATACATACATACCATCACGCCATGTCCTTTTCCTAATACTAAACTTTTACATTGTATTTGAATGTTATATTATATCGAGGTTCGAAGGGCATCACACCGGAGCTAATTATTACCGATCATGTTGTACTAGACAAATCTGCTGAGTTTCTTGACAGTCTTCTCAGTAGCGGTTACGTTCTAATCCGCTGGTATTTTATTATATTAATTTAAAATGTTAAAACCGACAATATGTAAGTGCCCTCGCAGGGTTTATACATAATGGGCCACCGAAGTTAAAAATCGGGTCCCGGTGACCCGCTCGCACGGCGAAGAGAGAGGAGTTTTTACGGTGGGTCTATGGGGTCACGCGCCGCCTTCTCCGTCACCCCGGACCGATTTGGCGGGGCGAGACTAATCCATAGTCCAACAAAAAAAAAAAAAAAAAAAGGGTTTATACATAATAAATGAATTTGATTTAGCTTTACTGTGTGGTAGCGGCTACAAATACTACCAACCCTTACTTTGCTCGTGGATGTCTTAAAAGACGATTAAGAGCCTTATAACGACCTGGACCATCACTACCTGATGACATTTAGTCAGCAATTGCATTCCAAAGGAGGGTTTATGTCAAGCAGACGGCCGGTCATAACACTATTGCCAATAACCTTTGCAAATGCAGGGTGGTGTCAATAAAAAAAAAACTTTTCAAATATATTGTAAGTATATACGAAATTAGCTAATATTTTTAGTAGGCTATGGTCTGGATACATTGCGCCCATTCGTCCGCGGCGATAAAAGGGCGGTGTGTGGCCCCATAATCTACGGTGTTGCCTCCCCATCTCTATCGGACCCGCCACTGGCACCTTGACATCGACTTCTGAGTAACGGCAATGTGCTATTGCACTTCGTTCGGCGAGCGAAAGAGCCGAAAGCCCAATTGGGTGGGTTGGCGACTGTAATGGTAGGCAGCGGCCTAGCTATACCCTTAGTTATAGCAAAGATCCATGAACGGCAGTGACACTTTCCATCAGGTGTGCTGCTTGCTCATTTGCCACCATAAGCAATAAAAAAAAGCTTAATGTAGATTAAAATTGCCCTTTAAGTCATGTCATTGAAATATATATATTAGAAGTTATGAGATATTATAAATAATAGATATTATTAAGCGAGAGCGGGTTGCCAGTAAACTCATAAAACATAACATTTGAAATAAATTTATCAGTATTCATCATCATCATCATTTCAGCATATTGCCGTCCACTGCTGAACGTAGGCTTCCCTCATGTTACGCCACAGAGTGCGGTCCTGTGCCGCCTGTATCCAACGACGCCCAGCAACTTTCACTAGGTCTTCTGTCCACCTAGTGGGGGGCGTCCCACACTGCGTCGTCCGGTACGTGGTCACCACTCTAGAACCTTTCTTCCCCAGCGGTTGTCAGTTCTTCGTGCGATGTGGCCTGCCCATTGCCACTTCAGCGTGCTAATTCTTCGTGCTATGTTGGTTACACCCGTTCGTCTGCGGATTTCCGTAATTCGGATTCTATCTCGCAGAGAAATCCCGAGCATAGCCCGCTCCATAGCACGCTGAGCGACTTTGAGCCTGGTTATGAGGCCTACATTTAGGGACCACGTTTCCATGCCGTAAGTCATCACTGGTAACACACATTGGTCATAGACCTGTGTTTTCAGACACAGGTATGTTGGATGAGAAGATCCTCTTAAGTTTCCCGAACGCTGCCCAACCGAATTGAATTCGTCGGCTGACCTCTTTCTCGAAATTAGATTTACCTAACTGGACTGTTAGTCCTAGGTAAACACAGATCATTATGATCGACAATTTCGAGAATCGCATTGACAACTAGGACCGGTACAGGAATCACATGGGCATTGGACATGACGAAAGTCATGTTCCATGTTCATTCGTAAACTCGCTAGTTTGGATACCCTGCTGAGATCGGTGAGCATGGTGCCCAGGTCCTCCATGGATTCTGCCATGACGACGATATCGTCTGCGAATCGAAGGTGAGTGATGTATTCGCTATTGATGTTGATGCCGAGTCCGGTCCAGTCTAAGAGCTTGAAGACATCTTCCAGTGCAGTGATGAACAGTTTTGGGAGAGATGACATCTCCCTGTCTCACTCCTTTCTGCAACTTGATCGGTTTCGTACTCTTATCCCAGATACGGACTGACATTGTGGCGTTCCTATACAAACACTTCGGCACTTCGATATAACGATGGTCGATTTGGCACACCTGAAGGGACTGCAGCACCGCCCAAGTTTCGACTGAATCAAAGGCTTTCTCATAGTCCACAAACGCTATACACAGAGGCCGATTGTACTTCTCGGTCTTCTGGATAATCTGCCGAAGCGTGGGGATATGGTCTATGGTGCTATAGCCTTTGCGGAAGCCAGCTTGTTCGGGCGGCTCAAAGTCATCAAGCTTGCACGTGAGTCGGTTGGTAATGACCCTCGAAAACAACTTGTAGACGTGGCTCAAGAGTGAGATGGGTCTGTAGTTCTTTAGAAGAGCTTTGTCGCCCTTCTTGAAGAACAGCACCACCACACTCCTGGTCCACGACTCTGGAACGTCGCCCCTGAGGATAACGGAATTAAATAGCATCGGAAGGACTTTTAAGACCGGCTTGCTGCCTGCTTTCAGGAGCTCTGCCGTAATTCCATCATCTCCCGGTGCCTTACCGTTTCTTAGCTGTTCGAGAGCCATTCTGATCTCGCACAAGCTAATGTCCGGGATTTCTTCGGTATAGTGCCGAGTTAGCTTGGATCTGCGATCTTGGACCAAGCCGACAACAGGATTTCGGGATGATTTATATAACTGTCCATAGAACCTTTCGACCTCTCTCAAGATCTCACTTTCGGATTTTTTTATATTAGATTTTTAATTTTCCTTACGATTCTAACACTTTTAATAGTGGCAGGGCTAGAATGTTGACAGTTTTTTGTCTACAGTCGCAGTCCAGTACATCAGGGGTATTACCACACCCTCGCAGAAAATCGACGTCTGAGCAGTAGCAATGAATGTGCTATTGTGACATTATATTCGCAAGCCAACATTCTGGGTGGGTTTCAGGTTTTAATTGTAGGTGTCAGCTGTACTTCTGATATTGCAAAGCTCCATGGGTAATAGTAACACTTACCATCATTTCCGCTGCTCGCCCGTTTAATACCATAAACAAGAAAAATAAAACTTTTCAGCGTTCAAACAAACATAAAAAAAATCGAACATAAATTAATAATATTATGTATAATATTTACGTAAACATCAAAAATCATGACGTAATAACTTTACCATAAACATGTAACAAAAACAAATTATAAAACAAAATAAACAAACAGCTATGATCAATAAATTTTAGAATAATTATTCTTCATTCAAAGTAATAACGTGAATACGTACATACCTATATATTTGCAAGGTTAGTTATCGACCTTATCAACTCACCTTAGAAGTTCTAAGAAATATTTCAACATTACGTGCGTATATTGAATAATAGAATGTAGGTTTATTAAAATGAATAAACAATTATTTATTAAAATATTAATTGGTAGTTAATTAATATTTAATTACCAAGTAATAATTTAATACCCAAGCTCTTAGACTGGACCGGACTAGGTATTAACATTAATGGCGAATACATCACTCACCTTCGATTTGCAGACGATATCGTTATGGCAGAATCCATGGAGGACCTTGGCACCATGCTCAACGATCTCAGCAGGGTATCGAGTGGGGTGGGGTTACGAATGAACATGGACAAGACGAAAGTCATGTCAAATGCCCATGTCATTCCTGTACCGGTCCTAGTTGGCAATGCGGTTCTCGAAATTGTCGATCATTATGTTTACCTTGGACAAACAGTCCAGTTAGGTAGATCCAATTTCGAGAAAGAGGTCAGCCGACGAATCCAACTCGGTTGGGCAGCGTTCGGGAAACTTAAGAGGCTATTCTCGTCCAACATACCTCAGTGTCTGAAAACACAGGTCTACAACCAGTGTGTGTTACCAGTGATGACTTACGGCACGGAAACGTGGTCCCTAAATGTAGGCCTCATAACCAAGCTCAAAGTCGCTCAGCGTGCTATGGAGCGAGCTATGCTCGGGATTTCTCTGCGTGATAGAATCCGTAATACGGAAATCCGCAGAAGAACGGGTGTAACCGACATAGCACGAAGAATTAGCACGCTGAAGTGGCAATGGGCTGGCCACATCGCTCGAAGAACCGACAACCGCTGGGGAAAAAAGGTTCTAGAGTGGCGACCACGTACCGGACGACGCAGTGTAGGACGCCCCCCCACTAGGTGGACAGACGATCTGGTGAGGGTTGCTGGGCGTCGATGGATGCAGACGGCACAGAACCGCACTCTGTGGCATACCATGAGGGAGGCCTATGTCCAGCAGTGGACGGCGATGGGCTGAAATGATGATGAATTAATATTTAAATAAAACTTAAATTTAAATAAAATTATATTAAGGTCTTCTAAAATAAGTTACAGTAACATTGTAATATATATATATATATATATATATATATATATATATATATATATATATATATATATATATATATATATATATATATATATATATATATATATATATATATATATATAATATATATATATGTATATGTATATATATGTATATATATATATATATATGTGTGTATATATATATATATATATTTCCCTCCCATTACGGAGGAGGCCCGAGCCCAACAGTGGAATATTTATGGGTTGTGATGATGATGATGATGATATAATATATATATCGCTGTGTAGAATACTACCAACCCTTACTTTGCTCGTAGATGTCATGAAAGACGACTAAGAGCCTTATAACGACCTGGGCCAATTCTATCTGATGCTGTTTGGTCAACAATTACATTTCCAAAGAAGGTTGACGTCTGGCAGGCGACCTGTCATAAAACTATTCCCAATAATTTTCACAATACGTACTATGAAAGAAGAGTACATAGTGTATCGACGCCAAGCAATTGGAATAAGAGTAGGAAAATGATGATGATGTGTAGTGTTTGTGGCGTAGGAAATGGGATGCGGTTGCCGCCTTCTGTGAGATAGTCATCTCGCAGAAGAAGGTGGCGGGGCGGGTCAGTTAAAAACTCCTCTACGGCGACGCTCCACCCCGGCGCATCGAGTGGCGCAGGCGCAAGTATTTGCGCCTGATGCCGCCCTAGTTGAGGCATCAGATGACTGGACCGGGGATTAGTCGCCAGGAGTGAGGCCATCGCGTGAGGACGACGAGAGATACCTGCGAGGGTAGACCACCAAGTGGGGCACTGAATACAATATCCGGGTTCCGATGGCCCATTCGCATGGCGTCGATAGGTACGTTGTTGGTCAGGTCTACGGGGTCGCGCGCCGCTTCTTCCGTCGCCGCGGACGGATTAGCGGGGTGCAAAAAAAGGGAGTATTCATAGTCGCTACCACACAGCACCCTGTTAATTATAATTTAATTAATTATATTTTATTTTAATTACATTTTTAGGTAGAGGCGAGAACTTTTGGGATCGTTTGCTGCACACACGTCCAGAAGTGGTAGTTGATAGATCTAATGGTGATGTTGCTTGTGACTCCTATAGACTATGGAGAAGAGATATTGAAATTGCTGAAGAACTTGGCCTAAATATGTATAGGTAAGCTAATTTTTTTTGTATTATCTTCTCAATATTAAATGTCAATCATTATCTTTTATTAGGTTAAGTGACTCAAAGGATTTTTAAGAGACTTACAGAATATAAATAAAAACATATAATACCTACTTTTATTATTGCATAGTTTTTAACCTTTTAACTTCCCCTTGTGGTTAAAATACGTATCTTACTGTTGTTTGTGGATATACACGAAGAATTGTTCTGCGTGGACATCGAACTCACAATACTTGGCACGAAAGATCTCTACTTAGACTACGCCATTTTGCGATTAAATTTATTTATAATATATCAAAGCAACAAAGTGTTAAGTAAAATATAAAATCCGCCATTTTTACTTTCCCCCCAAAATTTCTCGACGCCATTTCTATTTTGAAAATAAAAAAATAATGATTGGATCCTCCTTACAAGCTGTGTTGCTATTGTAAAAATAATAAATTATTACTAATCAAGGCATAAAATATAGTTTAAATTTAATAATCGCTTTTTATACGCACTTTTCTATTGTGGTAGGACCACGATGTTGACAGTTTTCTGTCTGCAGCCGCGGGCCGGTCCGTCCGGGTAGTACCACACTCTCGCAGAAGATCGACGTCTGAGTAATGGCAATGTGCTATTGCGCTTCGTTCGGTGAGCGAGAGAGCCAGAAGCCCAACTGGGTGGGTTTGGGGATTGTAATGGTAGGCACCGGGCTAGCTATACTCTTGGTATAGCAAAGGTCCATGGGCAGCAGTGACGCTTACCATCAGGTGTGCTCCTTGCTAGTCTGCTACCATAAGCAATAAAAAAAAAATTCTAAAAATAAAATTTTAGTTGAAGGTAAATACGTCGTTCATTTAAAAAGATGAAGCATGTTAATTAGATAATGTATTCTGCTGTTTACGCAAGTTCTATACGTAAGTAACATTGTTTTTTTTTCATATCCTATCTTATTACTTTTAAATTCAAATTCATTTATAATGTATAAACCCTAGTTGGGCAATTACCTACACTTTTTAACATATTAAATTAATACAACAAACTACTACCGGATTGGAAAATAACCGCCACTGAGAAGATCCGGCAAGAAACTCAGCGGATTTGTCTATTATTATTATTTTCTCAAACATGCTTGGAAATTTGAGCATTATTTTGACAACCTTCTTTGAGATAAATAGAAATTGCTGTTGTAACCAAATACACGCGAGCAGCGGCCGTCAAAAATGTATGAAAATCCATATCTGTCGTGTTTTAGCGGCCAAATAAATATATATGTAAATTCATATCTATTGTGTATTTTAAAAATGGAATGATTTGTTACTTTAAAATATGGTAACCAAATAGGCAACTTATCAGAGTTTTATTTAAATTTCGAACTGGCTTGAAAAAGAAGAGAGAAGAGAAGAAAAAAAAAACAAATGAACCCTTTAGCACGTGATAAATGTTGTTCGTTGTTCGTCATGTATACAATTCTACTTAGTACTACTTACTTTTAATTTCCGCGCATTAGTTGAGAAAGCACTATACAAGCCTTGGGTACAACTAGGAATTGATGGACTTACATATGTGTGCCTCGGCCTACATTTAAACGTTCGTCCATCAATCCCTGTTTTGCTGGTCGCTGCAGTAATGTACTATTTTTACAGACTTTGTTATAAAAAATTGTACAACATGTTTAGTAAGAATTAGCTCCAGTATGATACACTTCGAACCTCTATATATTGTAAAATTTAAATACAATGTAAAAGATTATGGCTGGACCACGACCACGAGTTAACTATTACACTATAAGCATTTTTTTCTTTTTTCTTTTTGTTTTTGGTAACGCAGTGGTTAAAAATGCATTTTTCGCATACCCGCCCCGGGCGGGGTATGTGGGACTCACAGGCCCTGAAGGGGACACTGAATACCCACTAAAACATACCAACTGCGAGCTGTTAGCCGAAGGGGCTTTTACAGCTGAACCGGACTGCGGGCGAGCCCGAAGGCTCTCAACCCGATACACTACAAGCAGCTGCTTATGCTTATAATATTTTGTAAATGATAATGTTTGTTTTTTTTTTCTTTATTTGTTACGTTTAACGCTTCTCAGTAAGAGGGCGCCGATAAGATAAATACTTTTTTATAAATAATGTTATCATCATCATCACAGCCCATATATTTCCCACTGTTGGGCTCGAGCCTCCTCCATAATAGGAGGGAAATTGACCTACTATACCACCCTGGTCAGACGTGTTGGTATAGGGTTTTGTTTAAAGTTTTTCTTCTCTTGCATAGATGTTATATGCGTTTTATATCCCTGAGTCACCTCATACGATCACCAACGGGCAAGATATGGGGTGGTGAATTGTATTCTTACTCCGTCACCACCCGGATAAGCTTTTAGACAGGAACACATAAATTAAAGGCTGTTTCAATATATGGAACAACATTATCTCGCCAATAAGACAAAGTAACTCTTCTTTGAATGCTAACTCTGGTCTTATTCACCACAAATTTCTTAGTAGCTAAATTTCAATTCATCATTTATGATTATCACAGCTCATATGCGTTCCACCGCTGGATTCGAGGAACCTCCATTATGTGAATTTATATAAAAATCAAATACAAAGGCTACTTAGAATCCGTAAAAATAGTTTTATTTCAAACTAAGAATATATATTAGCTAAACTGATTAAACTACTATATATTAAGTAATACAAATATTTTTCTTACATCACAGATAAATTAAATAATTATTTTGTAAAATCCGATTACGAAATGAAAAATGATGTCGCAAGCGGGATTCGAACCCGCGTCTATTGGGATGCCGGCCCAATCGTGCTGCCACTGCACCACCGCGACTAATTGTAGGACATGCAAATTTCACTCCGTATTATATTTACGTCTTAAGGTGACGGTATGCTATCTACCCGACAATGTTTAAATGTTTAAATAATACGGAGTGAAATTTGCATGTCCTACAATTAGTCGCGGTGGTGCAGTGGCAGCACGATTGGGCCGAAATCCCAATAGACGCGGGTTCGAATCCCGCTTGCGACATCATTTTTCATTTCGTAATCGGATTTTATAAATAATTAAGCATATTAAGTGCTAAATTTCAGTAATTTAATTATTTTGTATTAACCCTTCTAGTGACATAAAGGCGAGCGATTGATTTTAAAAACTTAAATGATCATAACTTTTTTTACTGACATCAGATTTGAATGAAACAAAGATTAGTCTTTGTTGCTCTGAGTTGGGCTTAATCTATTTGTGAAAACTGCATAACAATCCGTTCAGTAACTTTGGAGATTAGCACAATATACATACACACAGACATACAGACAGACTAAAAATTCCAAAAAATGTTTTTTTTATGTTCTGTTAGTGTTTTCTTACTGTCTATATTCATTTTTCAATAAATTTGTCAAATGTACAGACACAGGGTTTCTACTCATTTATTATATGTATAGATATGTAATACTCGCATACATACATACATACATACCATCACGCCATGTCTCTTGCAGGGTAGACAGAGAGAACAGAGTGCCAGAGAACTCTATCCTTGCATACTTCACTAGCTTCCTCAACATTCATAATTCTCTTCATACACGCTCGCCGGTTTCGGAGACTCTTGACTCCACCTTCCTTCAGTACATGACCGATCTGGTCTAGGTAGGTTAGTCTCGGTCTCCCCCGATACCTACATCCTTTCACTTTCGCATTGTATATTTTCTGAACTAGACGTTCGTTAATACTCGCCGTAAATATCAGAAATCATTAGTTTGTGAAGATGTTTGAATATTTTCTTTTTGAATGTTTGTTTATTACCTACTCAATCATACGTAAGCTGTTGAACAAATTTTGGATGAAAATTGGTATAGAGATAGACCAGTTTTTATATTAAGATATATGATACTTTTATTTAGTTAACTTGTTCCCTTGGGTTAACAGTTCAATATTGGTCGAGTTATTATTTACGCGAGTGAAGCCACAATCAGAAACTAGTAACAGATATAGCTAAAAGCATTGTTACATACAGAATTACTTGGAACACAGTCGTCGTTTCAGCTTATAAACGGCTCACTGCGGTGCTCAAACCTCCATCGTAGTGAAAAGGGAATGACCTATATTTTTACTCTCTTGTACTATGCTGGTCAGACGTGTTAGTATAGGGTAAACCCCCAGAAAAACTAGATATTAAAGCGTCTAGTTTTTTCTTCTTAGGTTATTAGATTTTGGTTCTTCAATTAATAAATTGACATGAACAAAAAAAAATATAACGAATTAATTTTTATATAATATATAACTAAGATAGAACGTGACAGTTCACGTTTCTCTGCGGAAATGTTTGTCTTTTCTGCTGATAATTAATTATACATAAAAAAAACCGTTATTTCTGTAATTATGTTAATTTATTACGTACTTATAATGAGTAAAAAATATATATGTCTCACGCTTTTATCCTCTATTCATTCATATTGCGTTATGTAATTGTTAGTTCCACGTAATACTTCTTCCTTATCCGTGTGGTGACGGAGTAAGAATACAATTCACCACCCGTGGGTGATCGTAGGAGACGACTAAGGGATATAAAACGCATTTAACATCTTTGCAAGAGAAAGAATACTCGAAACAAAACCATATATCAACACGTCTGACCAGCGTGGTATAGTAGGTCAATTAGATATCCTCCCATTACGGAGGAGGCCCGAGCCCATCAGTGGGACTTATATGGACTGTGATGATGAGGATGATGATATCTTCTTAAAAAAATGAATGATTTTTTTTATAATTAAAATAATAATAATGATGGCTTTTTTTCTTAAAACTAAAATGCTACAAGAAAAGGAAGAACTTTTTAGCGTATATGGTCATGTGTTCATGTCACGAGCGCTCCTGAAAATTATTCGAGAGAATGAGAAAGTAGATGTCGAATATGAACGCGCTAAACGTTGGTGTTTTAGCCACTACGATATCTATGCAGTCAAATAAAAATTCAATGTCAACCCTAACCCCACCTAACTTAACCCCTTTTTTCCCACACGAGTGTCATACGATTGAACCAATGGTTGTAATTATCCGTGTGATGAGGGAGTAAGAATACAATTCACTACCCCGTATCTTATCCGTGAGTGATCAAAAGAGACGACTAAGGGATATAAAACGCATACAACATATATGCAAGAGAAGAAAACTCGAAATAAAATCCTATATCAACACGTCTGATCACCGTGGCATAGTAGATGAATTCCCTCCCATTATGGAGAAGGCTCCAGCACAACAGTGGGACAGCTATGAGCTGAATGACCGTAAGCAGATGTCATTGTCAACTTAAATTAAAATTCAGTAAGTAAACCTTCTTGGTTCTCCAAATTCAAAGATGGAAACAAAAAATGCGATGTCTATTATTCGACTCTATATAATATTCGTCCTGTTGGCTCAATTCCCAGTGCTTCCAGTTTTAATTTGCTGCTCACTTACGTTAATTCTTCATTTTTGAATGTTTTAGAAGATTATATTTACTTAAATAACATTTAATTATAGTTTATATTTCCTTTGCAAGTTGCCGTAAATCGTTATTCACAAATTTATATAATTTAGCCAGAAGTTGCAGTACTTTTAAGACATAAGCAAAACCATATCATAGTTTTTAAACATAAAGCTAATGATATAGAGGTAAACTCAAGAACAAATAACAACCTAGAATTTAGGTGCCCAGTTCCTCAAACTGATAATCTAAATTGAGTTATTAGGGAAATCCTGTGAATAACATCAAAATAAAAAACGCAACCCTTTCCATTGCGATGCATGTCCAAGCCCAAAAAAAGATGAAAAAGATATATAAATAAGGTACTTGTACATTCTATATGAAGCTTAAAAAATTTTGAAACCATTCCAGATTCTCAATATCCTGGCCACGTCTTCTACCAACTGGATTTTCTAATGTCATAAGTGAGGATGGGAAAACGCACTACAGTAACTTCATTGACGGTCTATTAGCTAAGGGTATCGAGCCTTTAGTGACAATATACCATAATGATCTTCCACAATCACTGCAGGATCTTGGTAAGTTTATTTAATTATTATATTTAGTGGTAGGACCACGCTGTTGACAGTTTTCTGTATACAGCCGCGGACCGGTCCGTCCGAGATAGTACCACACTCTTGCAGAAGATCGATGTCTGGGTAATAGCAATGCGCTATTGCGCTTCGTTTGGTGAGCGAGAGAGCCAGAAGCCCAACTAGGTGGGTTTGGGGGTTTTATTGGTAGGCAGCGGCCTAATCTATACCCTTGATATTGCAGACGTCCATGGGCGGCAGTGACACTTATTATCAGGTGTGCTGCCTGCTCGTTTTCCACCATAAGCAATAAAAAAAAATCAATTGATCCAACAGACTCTTTAGGTGGACGATATCTCAAAAGGTGCAGGGAGCTGTTGGATGCAAGTAGGTAATAGTGGAAGGACCACATTATTGACCACTTTATGTCTAGAGCCGCGGCGCGGTCTGAACCAGCCGTGATAATACCACAATCTCTTAAAGAATCAATGTCTAAACTGTGGCTATTGCCACTGCTCAGACATTATTGCTACAAAGACATGCTATTGTGCTTCGTTCGATAAGTGAGAGAGTCGGCAACCCAACTCCCTGGGTAGTTTTGGGGTTTTCATTGCTAGGCAGTAGTCTAGCTCATCTAGCTGTTACCTCTGGTATTGTAAAGGTCCATGGGTGGCGGTAATACATACCATCAAGTGTGCTTTTTCCTTGTTTTCCCCCGTAAGCAATAAAAAAAAATCTGGCTAGAACCATTCTGAGTCGTGCTTTCGTGGGGAGACTTATATCTAACAATGAATGTATACGGGCTGGGCTTCTATTACTTGAGGTTGACGCAATATGTAGTTCTGTACCATCATACATATTGAAAAAGTTATAGGTGTTAGTTTTATGACCGCTAACCTGCCTGGCGTCAACCATTCTTAGAAATGTAGTTGTTACCAGATGGCTTCAGTTGAAGTTGACCTAGATCGATGTAAAGCTCTGAGCCGTCCGTTACGCCTTTTTCCCACCACCCAGATCTGAGCGGGATACAACTGGAAGATAATCTGTCCAATAAAATTCATCATCACCATAGAATGTGTATCTGTAATGAATATTACTATATAGGTCAATTATTTATTTCAGGTGGTTGGGCAAATCCTCTTATTGTGGATTGGTTTGTGGATTATGCAGCAGTAGTGTTTTCCCTATATGCAGATCGCGTTAAACTTTGGTTGACACTCAATGAGCCGGTCGGAATGTGTGAATTTGGATATCATAATCTTGGAGCACCTTTCTTCATGGATCCAGATGTAGGCAGATACTTATGCAATAGGCATACGCTATTAGCTCACGCAAAAGTTTATAGGCTTTATGAAGAATTATATAAGGAAAAATATCATGGTGAGTATTTTCTTTTGATACGTAAAATATACGAGTATATTGAAATCAAACCGGTTCACTGGCTAAAAAAGCGATGGATGAGAGATGAGTGTATGTAACAGATATGCGAATTTAATGGCTGTGTGGTATGAGGAGAAAAAATAAATAAATAATGGGATGGATGGAAGGAATGACTGCATTAAAAAAATGTTTAAAGTTTCACCAGTAACAGAAAAGTTAAAGAGTGGAAACACTTGATATAGAGTGCACATGTGGTGAGGTGGAATGAAATTCATTACTTTTATAGCGGATCATTATCTGAAGAAAGTTATGAACGATGAAGACCTTAGGGGTAAGGGAAGGCTAAAGAAAAGATGAATGGTCTGCGTGTAACACGATATGGATAGACTGATGGATGTAAACGCTGAGATAACAATTGATATGTTTTTATAGAAAAAAGGACGTATGGCGTCCGCCCAAAATGATTAGGACAAGAGCAGGAAGTTGATGATTATTAATCAACCGCTCATATTATTATAAATAATGCTGTTTATATATTTGCTCAGTTTATGTTTCGAGTCCATGATTTTATTGCTATAAATTGAAGAGATGTTAAATTGTGTAATCTTATTTAATTATGTCACCTGATGCAGATAGATGGCGTTGTACAAGTAGTTGTATCGCACTGTTAAGATTTTGTAAACATCCATAAATTGTTCTGTTCAATTAATTAATCTATACATAGTCCGTGTAAAGCTGTCAAAACTATCTGCGGTTAACAGCTAAACACACACAAAAAGAAATCTATAAAAAAGAAATCTATAATTTCATATCTGGGACATCTCAGATAATCATTTACAGCCCGAAATAAAACAGGGCCTCATTTCTCAGTGTCATAACTGTCAAATGGATAGACTGTTGGACACATCCGTAAACTACCACGCTCTCGCTATATGCAAGTGCGTTAAAACTACTGTTAACACACCCAACATATTATTCTAAAAAACAAGCAATGCCAACTGCTGGGCATAGCATGCCTTCCACAGGTCACCGTAAACTTCTCAGAATAAAACAAACAGTCTCCCCTCGACACCTAGACTCGTAAAAACCCTCCATACAAGGCAATTGGCTTTAGTAGCTAAATTCGTGTCTCAAATTAACTCCAGCAAAATTCATGAAGTCGTGTCTGAATGAAGAGTCGACGTTGACAAAAGCCAAGCTCTTTTCCACGTGACTATACTGTTCTCCCCGGTCCTCGAGCACTTCTCCTCGTTCATGTCAGGCTTAATTCACCTAAGGAGAGACACTCTTCTCAAGTCATTACAATAGTAATAAGTGCACAGGTCGTACCACTAATAGTAATAAGTGCACACTTGTGGAACCACCTTAATTCACATAGATTGAGGCATCACTCTGCAAGCTAACATTCATGAGATACCAACTATTCATCCTAGTATCTACCTATTTTTCTCCAAGTAGAATAATAATAGCAAACTCCCCAAGAGTGACCTTGAGGTAGTGGCGCCGTTTTCACGGGTGGCAAACTCGACGCCAAAAATATCTTTGGAGTTGTAACACCATTAACCAGAAGAGGTAAAAGAAGGCAAAGGACTCAAATGCCTCATTGATTACGTTTAGGATTCTATAGTAGAATATTTAAAAAATACCAGGAAACCGGTAATGTATTATTATAGTTGAATAATACAACATATATTGTTGCAGGCAAACTATCAGTTTCTTCACTCTTCTTTTGGTTTGAGCCAGCGACGCCTGATGATCAAGAAGTTACAGATTTAATGATAGATTATTGGGTAATTGATTTTTAATTTCATTTTAAATATTAACAGCCTTTTCAGTGTTGGATTAGTCAAATAATCTTGATAGGGTCGACATTTATCTAAGAGGGTGAAGTTAAGGAATTTGTTCCGGTAGAGTGTCCTGCAGTAAACAGTACCACGACAGATTATGGGTTAGAGCGCTGTATCACCAGATGCCCATCAAAAATGGTTGTCATTATGAAACATTATGAAAGTAGGAATTCAATTATTGATGAGCTTTTTTCTGGGTCCAATGATTAGAATTCATTAATGAGATATAATTTACAAGGATCTAAGTTACAGAGGTCATAAGAACTGGCTGAGGGATCATTAAGAAAATGATTAGTTGCATTCTTTAGGGAAACCTGGTAACACTTAACCCTGTTCACCAATCGGCTATTAAGCATTAGAACTGTGTCATTATCCCTGTATGGGTAGACGAGTTCGAAGCGAGATTTGAATGTCCTACAATAGTTCATTGTGGTGTAAGTGGCAGCACGATTGGGCCGGACTCCCAATAGGTGCGGGTTCGAATCCCGCTTGTGACATCATTTTTCGCTTCGTAATCGGGTTTTTTTTATAAATAATTAAGCATATTAAATGCTAAATTTCAGTAATTTGAATAACAAGTTTGTGTCATTATTTAATACAATTCTAACTGCAAAGTTTGAAGTATTAAGCCTACAATGTGTAAACATTGTCGGGTAGATGGCGCACGTCACCTTAAAGACGTAAATATGATACGAAGCGAGACTTGAATGTCCTAAAATAGTTCACGGTGGTGTAAGTGGCAGCACGATTGGGCCGGACCTCCAATAGGTGCGGGTTCGAATCCCGCTTGTGACATCATTTTTCGCTTCGTAATCTGGTTTTTATAAATAGTTAAGCATATTAAATGCTAAATTTCAGTAATTTGTAGCGATCTGTCTACCAGCCTGATATGTTAGGTCAATTTGCTCGCCTTCAGGAGGCTTGAGCCCGATAGTAGTTCGTTTATGAGCTCAGATGGCGAGGATAATGAAACAAAAAAAAAATAAGTAATTTTAATCGTAGTCATGTTATTTTTAGGAAGGACGTTATGCACATCCTATCTTCTCTAAAGAGGGAGGTTGGCCGAAAAAATTAGAGAAATTGTTATTGGAAAGCTCAATGAAAGATGGTTTTCCCCGACCAAGGCTACCGCCATTTACTCCTGAAGAAGTAGAACTAATTAAAGGTAAACACTCGTTTCTTTGTATTTCATTTCATTATTTATAACATTATCTAAAAAGATAGAAGGGCTTGTTTATTTGTTTGAACGCTCTAATCTCAGAAATTATATCTAATCGAATCTAAGTAAGATTCAAAAAAACTTATTGAAGTGAAACTTTTTTATCGGCGTTGGAAAAAAAATTACCGTCACATTTTTCCGTTACGCGCCATCTTGTTTCGAAAGGAAACTTTTTGCGCGCATGAGGGTGGATTTTTTACAAATGAAACCCACAGAGAGAGAGAGAGGGAGAGAGAGAGAGGGAGAGAGAGAGAGGGAGAGAGAGAGAGGGAGAGAGAGAGAGAGAGAGTAAACTAGATTTAAAAAATAGTTTGCCAAAGTTTCACTTCTGATATGTGTACTTTGTACGCACGTAATGAATTATTTTCTACTTGATTAATAAAGTTATTAACAATATATATTTATCATTTTATAAGGTAGATAAAAACTTTCCTTCCTTTAAAGCGGCTATTAAATAATAAACTAGTCATTTATTTTTTTATATATATATTTATTAATAATTAACTAATAATCTAGTAATTTATTAACAACTAACTAGTAATCTATGTATTTCTATATATGTGTACATTTGTATATTTTTAAACTAACTAATTTACAACTTAAATAGTCAGACAACTCATGTACGTACCTTATAAACGTATACAGATATATACACTTACATATACATACGTATATAATAATTATACATATTGACATAAATATAAAGGAATATTATACATATCTACTGAGCTTGTTCTGTTCTTTTTGAAGCAAGTCGGGAGCTCCGCTCGCTAGGTAGGCCGGCACAAAACTGAGCCGATCGCACGCCCAAAAACCCTTTTTATACACAACCAGGCAGTCCAATTCTTTTATAAAAACTAAATCAGAGGGTATTTGTACATTTTACCGTTACACTACAAATATTAATGAATATATCATTTTATTTTTTTTGTTGTTTACATTTTTATCTCAAATTGTTACAAAATAATACAAAAGCTATATAATACTAAAGGTAAATATGCCTAAAAATGAGCCATACACATACATACATACATACATAGCTTCACGCCTGTTTCCCAGAGGGGTAGGCAGAGACTACGGATTGCCACAAACCACGATCCTGGCATACTTCCATCGCTTCATTCACACTCATAATAGTCTTCATGCATGCTCTACGATTACGCATACTCTTAATAAGACCTCTCGTCAACACATCTCCAACTTGGTGCAGAAAAGTATGACGTGGTCTTCCCCTTGTATTCGTCCCATTCACGCTTGCTTTATATATTTGCTTCGTCAACCTCTCGTTACTCATTCTTTCTAAATGTCCAAACCACCTCAGCATACTCTTTTTGATCTTTGTCACTACTTCTTCACTAACACCACAGCGCTCTCTTATAACACTATTCCTAATTTTATCTTTCATACTTACATCACACATACTACGAAGAGCTCTCATCTCTACAGCATTTATTCTACTTTCATGTCTTCCCTGCCAAATCCAACTTTCACTACCATACATGAGAGTAGGTACTAATACTCCCTTATGTACAGCTAAACGTGCCTTTTTGGACACGTTTCTGCTTTTCATAAAGGTGTATAGTGCCCCATTCACTCTATTACCAGCATTTACTCTTCTTTCAACATTATCATCATTTTTACCATATCTAGTAAACAAAACACCCAAATATAAAAATTCTTTCACCTGTTCCAGTTCCTCACCATTTATAAAAATGTTACATTCCGTCATATATTTATCCTTTTCAAAAACCATAATTTTCGTCTTACTTACATTTACTTTCATACCTTTTCTTTCAAAAGCTTCATGCATAGTAGTTACCATCGCCTGCAAATCTTCTGCCGATGATGCAAGTAATACCTGATCATCGGCATAAAGAAGACATTTGATAAGTAACTCATTCATTCGTAAACCACAATCATTATTTTTCAGATCTTTCAAACAGCTATCCATGAATAGGTTAAACAGCCACGGGGACGCTACACATCCCTGTCTAACACCTTTATCGATATTAAACCACTCCGGGTAGGCTCCATTTATTCTTACGCACGCCCTGGAATCCTTATAGATGGATTTCAACGCGTGAATAAGATGGCTGTCGACCCCATACATAGACAGTACCGACCACAGTTCATTCCTCCTCACTTTGTCATAAGCTTTCTCCAAATCAATGAATGCACAAAAGATTTTCTGGCCTTTAGCCAAAAATTTCTGTGTCATGCATCGTAAGGAGAAGACTTGATCCGTACAACCCATATCTTTTCGAAAACCTGCTTGTGCATCCCATATTTTCTTGTCGGTTACTTTCACTACTCTTTCAATCAATACTTTCGCATACAGTTTGCCGACTATGCTAAGGAGGCTTATGCCCCTGTAGTTCCTACAATCTTGCTGCGAACCTTTCCCTTTGTACAAAGGTACAATTACAGCCTTACACCAGTCGTCAGGTACTTGGCCATTAGTCCAGCAGAGATTGAAGAGCTGGTATAGCATATTAGCTATGATATCCTGTCCAGCGGTTAGCATCTCAACTGTAATCCTGTCGTATCCTGCAGATTTACCCGCTTTCATACCTTTCAGTGCGTTCATAATTTCCACCATATTAATACAGTGCGTTCATAATTTCCACCATATTAATACATCCTCAAGATCTCTTTCATTCTCAAATGATAGATCTTGTGGCTCTTCTCTTTCAAATAAGCTTTCAAAATACTCCTTCCATCTCTCTAGTACACATTCTTCTCTATTCACTATGCTTCCATACTTATCCCTGATCGAGGCAAGCTCTGTACTTTGAACTTTACCTCGATACACATATCTAACTTTATACTCCATACACATATCTAACTTTAATTATTTTTAAGCCAATAATCTATCACACGCATAATTTTTTTGTACATGATACTCTGTTTATTAAAATTAAAAAGTCTTAAGCATGATGCTGCATCAAATACAAAAGGAAACAAGAGTACAGCGCAATAACCGTGGTCATTGCAATTATTAAGATAACAAAAATAATAATTGTAATATTCTGGCCCATGTTTAGAATTTCTTTATTTCTTTGTAGTCTTTAAGTCTTGCAATATTAGACATTCTTTCAGTCTCCAAGGTAGTGGAAGGCAACTTACGTAAGGAATATGACAATCCTTGTGGTATGAATTTTTATATTCAAGTATAACATTTCTTTCATGGATGTTCCTTGCTTGGATCATTTACTGGTCCCTTATACTCCCCTAAGGATTATACTACATTCATCATCAAAATCGCAGCTCAAATAGTCCCTGACGCTGAGCTTGCCTTCTTCACAATAGGATGGCAATTGACGTACTATATCGCTCTGGTCAGAGGGTTTTATTTTCGTTCACCTACACTTTTTATATGCATATTATATTCCTTAATCATCTTTTATAATAACCACGGTCGAAATAGGGGTGATCAATTGTATTCTTACTCCATCACCGTATAAGGGCAAAATTTGTTAATATTTTCTAATATTTCAGGTACATATGACTTTTACGGCTTAAACCATTATACGACAAGGTTAATACATAAGGTACAACCGGGGGAGGAACCAGGTACTTGGCCTCTGACCGGTTGGGAAGATATCGACGTGGTTATGCAGAATCACCCATCATGGAAAACTACATCTGCCGAATGGTTTGCGGTGAGATACTAATTTTTTTATCCTAGAGCTTCTGCCATACCTACTGTTGTAATCAATGTTAAGGCTCACATATAGGCACCATAAGCTCAGCCATATCCGTGGTGCTGTACTGCTACGCTTCACGTATCAGTACGTCCTCTTATCTATTGGCTTATTAGCCAATTTTTGCTTCATGTCTCCAGCTTTGCATAGAAGGGAGTTGGAATTTTTCCAACACTTTTTGTTTTTCTTTATTAATTAAATTTGTTGCGGATCCCAAGACAATTAAAAGCGTTTCCCGAGACTTCCCGAGGTTCCCAAGGTTTGAAACCTTGGTGTGTTATACGGTGATCATTGTGGATCCAGGCTTACAGGAGTTACAGTGGTGGGAATGTGTGGTGAGATTAGTTCCAAAAAAAAACCGCTTCTTGCTTTGTGGTAAATTGTATTCTTACTCCGTAACCACGAAAAACTTAAACACCACACAAAAAGCATTAATACAAAAACTGATTCGTGGCGATGCTGTTTATATCGGTGTGGTGTTTAGTCTAAATCGGTGGTATAATCCATAGATAAAATATACATAAATATGACTGACTGACTGCTTTTGCTAAGATTGTAATATTGCTCCAGCCCATGTCTACTGCAATAGAGTTAATGGAGCGACACCAGCTCTCAGCACCATTCGCATTTTTCTCTGGATCGCAAGGCGGCAACACCATATCATTACCGCGACGTCGATCGGTCAGCACATCTTGTATAGTTTTGAGTCAAGCTCTCAAATAAAAACTTTCCTAAAAAAACTTTCCTTTCTTTAAAATATACATAAATATAAACGAAACGAAACCAGATTACCATCATTCATGATTAGCACAAATGGTTGTCGAAAATGCCATCCTTTTTATATTCATGCCACTTATTAATCCAATTTTTTTGAACTAGTTGCATATTGAAGTTATACTTCTTTTGGCGCATTAGGGTAAAATGATGAGAGTAAATTTATACGATGCGCGTGCACACCGTCACGAAAAACCGAACCCCTGAAGTTAGCGATAGTCAACATTTTAGTTTTTCAGGACATCTACGTATGTTTGCGTGAGAACTAACTACTGTATTCACGATATTTATTTATTCACTAGCTTCTGCCCGCGACTTCGTCCGCGTGGATTGGTTACTTTGGGCTAACGTTAACTTCAACTCGCGAATTCGTTTACGTAAAAGGTGGAAATATTTTTAAATAATACATACGTTAAAGCTGTTTTAGGTACCTACATGACCCTTTTATTAGTAAGAGTAGAACATTTAACCTTAAGTAAAATAATAATAATAATCTTTATTGAAAACTAAATACATATGACAGTTGACATAGATGTCTTTGCCTCTTGAATTAGGTAATACCTGTGTTTCAAGAGACAGTTCCTTCCCGAAATACATAAATCTTAAACATCAAATTATTTTACAGTAACATACATTATAAATAAACTTCATGTCCAACCCACCTCAGCATACCAGCGCTCTTTTATAACATTATACCTAATTTTATCTTTCATACTTACATCACACACAGCTTACGAAGAGCTGTCAGCTCTACAGCATTTATTCTATTTTCATGTCTTCCCCGCCAAATCTAACTTTCACTGCCATACATGAGGGCAGGCACTAATACTTCCTATACTTATTATTATTATTTAGGATGTGTAAAGCCGACGGAAGGTCATGAGAAGAAAACAAAACTAAAAATGTAGTGTGTGCAGAAGTACTTTGAAATAACATTAGTTTGAGTTTTTTTTTAATATAAGATTATAAGATCCAGTATTTTTATCGTAAATGCGCGCCCAGTACTTGATCATTATTTTGCTGCGATGTTATTTTTAAACTGCGATATTTCCTAAGATATTCATTGAAATCAAATAATGTAAAGAGCAATTTTGTTTTAAATTAAATACTTGTGATGAATAACTCATTTATTTGGATAAGGATTAATATTATGATTATAAAAACATATGTAATGTATGTATGTGTAAAAACACCTTCGAAAATATCACATTATTTTAAAACAAATTTGATTAGCATAAAAAAGGTTAT
This sequence comes from Lymantria monacha, assembly GCA_905163515.2. Lineage (NCBI taxonomy): Eukaryota > Metazoa > Arthropoda > Insecta > Lepidoptera > Erebidae > Lymantria > Lymantria monacha. Next base: position 4,489,120 of record LR991105.1, on the reverse strand, counting down.
AGTAAGCCAATCTTAAAAGATAGACATATGCTGTCGCGGACTTTTATTTAGAAATTTGAAAGGGGAACAATTATGTAGTACATAATTTTTGCGCAACTTTAACCGTTTACGCAGCGGAAGCTCTCAAAAGGAAACAAAAATCGGATTTTTACACATTCATCATTGTTGCTCTGCTCCTATTGGTCGCAGCGTAATGTTATATAGCCTAAAGCCTTCCTCTATAAATGGACTATCTAACGAAAAAAGAATTTTTCAAATCGGACCAGTAGTTCGTGAGATTAGCGCGTTTAAACAAACAAACAAACAAACAAACTCTTCCGCTTTATAATATTAGTATAGAAGTGTTTCTGAACCTACCACACTTTTTTTGTATCAGTCCGAATAAAATACATACATACATACATACATATCATCACGCCATATCCCTTGCAGGGTAGGCAGAGAGAACAGAGTGCCAGAGAACTCTATCTCTGCATACTTCACTCGCTTCCTCAACATTCATAATTCTCTTCATACACGCTCGCCGGTTTCGGAGACTCTTGACTCCACCTTCCTTCAGTACCTGACCGATCTGGTCAAGGTAGGTTAGTCTTGGTCTCCCTCGGTACCTGTAGGTACCGAGGGAGACCACATCCAAGATATACAAATTCATCCACTTGCTCTAGTACATCATTACCTATTGTTACTCTTACATCTGTTCTGGCTTCATCTCTTTCAAAGACCATTATTTTGGTTTTGCTCACATTCACGCGTAGACCCCTTTTCTTACAATCTTCTGTCATTGTGTCGACTAGGGTCTGCAGGTCAGTCGCTGACTGTGCCAGCAGGACTGCATCATCTGCATAAAGCAGAGCAGAGACTACTGAGTCACCCATCTGGACTCCCACATTCATATCGTTCAACCTTTGGAGACATTTATCCAGATATATGATTAACAGCCTGGCTGATAGAACGCAGCCCTGCTTAACGCCAATATTGACGTCAAACCAAGGCGACATTCCATCATCCAGCCGCACACAGGCTCTACAGTCCATGTAACTGGATTGCACAGCCTGCAGCAGTTTACCGTTAATACCATACTCCGGTAAAATGTCCCAAAGTTCCTTTCGTACAACCGTGTTAAATGCTCTCTCCAGATCCACAAAACTGCAGAAAACCCTCTGACCTAGGGCCAGATGCTTCTCCACAATGTTGCGCAGAGAGAACACTTGATCCATGCATCCCCTTTCACTCCTGAAACCTCCTTGTGTCTCACACAGTAAACCATCGGACACCATCCTCATTCTCCTTTCAATAATTTTACCATACACTTTTGCTGCCAAACTGGTCAAGCTTATGGCTCTGTAATTTGCGCAGTCATAACGTGGACCCTTGTTTTTAAACAAAGGCATGATGACTGCGCTATTCCAGTCCCCGGGAACCATTCCCGAGCTCCAACATAAATTTAGGAGCAACAGGAACGCCTCCCGGACACAGGAGCCACCAAGCTTGATCCTCTCGGCAGACACCATATCAATGCCCGCTGCCTTACCATTTTTTAAACTTCTTATCGCCCATTCAACTTCATCCATACTGATGCCATCGGAGGACGCCGTCGCCGAATGTTGATCTACTAGACCACATGCGACACCGGCGCCAACCGTAGCATCCGCATACATATCGCCAAAATATTCACTCCATCGGCTTAACACGTCTTGTGTTTGTGTAAGAATGTCTACCTTTAGACCTTATTTTATTCATTCTGAAGGCTGACCAACCACCCCGAGACTTCTTCACCTCCCTCCAAAAGAGTTTGGTGTTACCCTCGAAGTTTTTAGTCAGCCTATCTTCTGCACTCATACTTGCTCTATCACGTTTCTCTTTCACTAAGGCCTTGGTGTCATTCTTACATTGCCGATATATTTCTTTCTTCTGTTCAGTCATACTGTCATTCAGATTCAAAGAAGAGACATAGTCCAGCCACGCTTTCTTCTTTTGCTCTACGGAAGCTGCCACTTCCGCATCCCACCATGCATCACCATTTGTGTTTCTATGCTTCTTTGAACTTCCACATACTTCTTTTGCTGTGTCTACCATACTCTCTTTCAATACTCTCCAGCATTCTTCAATGTCCGATTGCGGCTGGCTTGCCATCATCAGCCGTTCTCGGACACCCTCTGCATACTTTTCTCTTACACACTCTTCTTGCAACCTTTCAACCTTTATTCTTTCAAGCCCTCCGAAGTGGACACGCTCTCGCCAGTGCCGCCACTTTCTGAACAGACCACTAAATCTCGCAATAACGAGATAGTGGTCCGTATCGACTGTGGGGCCCCTGTAGGCTCTTGCGTCTAATATTTTGCTTCGGAGGCGACTGTCTACCAAAATTAAATCTATTATACTTTTCTGTTCATTCCTTCTCCATGTATACATATGGATGTCCTTATGTTGGAAAAATCTGTTTGAGACAATAAGGTTTCTCTCCATGCATACATCCGCTATGAGCCTACCTGCGTCGTTCACTCTCTTATCACCAAATGGACCAAGCACGTGCTCATAGTCGGGACGCTTGGTCCCCACCCATCCGTTCAAATCTCCGCATACAATCACGCGTTCACTGGTTTCTGCCATATCCAGAACTTCCCTAACATTATCCCAAAACTTCTCTAGGTCTGATGCCACCGAGGATCCTACGGGAGCATATGCTACAACCATTAATACCTTGGTGTGAAAATATATACAAATATATATATATATATATATATATATTTTCTCAAATAATATAATAATATATTATAAAATAATATTATAATAATTTACTGTAATTATAAGTGATAACAATTGTTTTCACATATTACTTTGAGTAATTATTATAAGTGATAAAAATAGTTTTTACATATTACTTTGAGTACGTTTGTAGAGTTTGGGGTTAGTTGACGGTATATATTATTTTTTGATATTTAAATAAACTTTATTTAACTAGATAATGCGTTGTAATAAAACTTTCAATTTCTAAATCTTTTTTTCTATTGTTAGTGTCGTTTTTTCTACAAACGTAGAATAAGGCTAGAGATAAAAATTTTAAAAAGGTTTTATCTTCTTATAATAATAATAGTTTTTTATTGTTTTCTTCCACAAAGGTATCTCATTAACAATGTTACAAATTAAATAGAACCATCCTTTGTGGGAGACTGGTATCTGAAATAGGTTGCCCTGTCATACAGATTACCAGGCCCCAACTGGATCACATTGAGAAATACACGTAACAAAATTTTCAATTACATACGACATTTAATTGACTTACAATAATAAGTTAAAAGAAAGATAAAATAAGAAAAAACAAATATTATATGTGTGTATATTTATGTATGCTGTGTGCGTGTTTGTGTGAGTGTGTGTATATGTATGTATATATCTTATGAAGAAGAAGTATAACTTTGACGCGTGTACATACGAGTAAGTACACACACATACTCTTTATTTCTTTTTATTTTCATTACTATTGGTGGCAAACGAGCTATTATTAAAATTAATTAACTTTAAAAATAATTAAATTAATTAATTAATTGTATTAATTATTTAATTATATTAAATTAATTATTAATTTGTATATTATAATTAATTAATTTAATTTTTAACTTTAATTCAATTAACTTTGAAAGTTGCGCCAGTGACGGAAAAGTTAAAGAGTGAAAGATTGACATGGTATGGACATGTGATGAGACGGGATGAAAGTAATGTTGTGAGGAAAGTTTTAAGTATGAATGTTGAAAGCTTAAGGGGTAAGGGAAGACCGAAGAAAAGATGGATGGACTGCGTGAAACATGATAAGGATAGACAAGGAGTGACCACAGAGATGATGTCTGATAGAGTTGTATGGAAGGAGAAGACATATTGCGTCGACTCCAAATAGATTGGGATAAGAGCAAGTTGATGATGATGGTGGTAAACGAATAAGCAGCACACCTGATGGTAAGTGTCACTGCCGCCCATGGACCTTTGCAATAGCAGGGGTATAGCTAGGCCGTTGCCTACCAATACAAACCCTAAAGCCAACCAATTGGGCTTCCGGCTCTCTCGTTCACCGAACGAAGGGCAACAGTATATTGCCATTACTCATACGTCGCTCTTCTGAAAGCTGTAGACAGAAAACTGTCAACAGTACCTGTCATACCACTAATAATATAATATTTACCTATATTACTAATTGCTTGATTGCTTTAATTAAAACTAATTGCTCATCATATGGGTTGCCAACTAAAAATCGGCGCTCAATCAGTTAACATCTAGCTTATGCTGAGCTGGTTACCTTTTCCGGCAAGACATTATTTTTTTAATTATTTTTGCTGTGTGGTACCAACTCTTACTTTGCGCGTGGATGTCGTAAAAGATGAGTAAGAGCTATAACGACCTGGGCCAAATCCCACTGATGCCGTTTGATCAACAATTACAATTCCAAGGAGAGGTGACGTCTGGCAGGCGGCCGGTCATAAAACTATTGCCAATAACTTTTACAATATGTACTATGAAAGAAGAGTACATATTGTATCGACCCCAAGTAATTGGGATAAGAGTAGGAGATAAAATGATATTTTCTTTCTTTGTTAGACTTTATTACGTCATACCATTAGTTTGATAGAGCTCAAAATACTAATATATCCTAAAGGTGATTATGTATGATTGTTGCAGATATATCCTAAAGGTCTTAGGAATCAGTTGAAGTGGATAAACGATACGTATGGTGTCAAGGAGATAATTATTACTGAAAATGGTATGCTCTCTGAGGACCCTACACTCGCTGACACAGAACGAGTGGTATATATGAGGGATTATTTAGAACAGGTAACATTTTAATAATCCAAAAGGTTTTTTTCATTTATTTTATGGCGGTGCCAATATTTCAACCACTACGCCATCATCATCATCATCATAATCTCAACTCATATATGTCTCACTGCAGGGCTTGAGCCTCCTTTGTATTGGGAGAGAAATTGACCTACTATACCACGCTAGTCAGACGTGTTGGTCTAGGGTTTTATTTCGAGTTTTTCTTCTCTTGCGTTGATGTTATACGCATTTTATATCCCTTTAGTCTTCTCTTACGATCGCCCACGGGTAAGACAGGGGGTGGCGAATTGTATTCTTACTCCATCACCACACAGAAACTACGTCATCATACATTATAAAATAGCTGTGCTAGCTTTATTTATATAGATAATATATATTTTTAATGACAGAATTTTATTTTAAAAATTGTATCGTCCTATGGCATTAATTAATAATATCAACATAATAATAATATGCATAACATATCTGTTACCAATTTTGTTGTCTGAGCAGTTGTTATGATAGTTGCAATTGTGCAGAACCCCTGCATTTTGTTGTTATCTGGCAATATAGTGACTTCTAATGTTTATGCAAGTATTACACATTTGAAATAAAACTACTTTTAAGGATTCTATCGCGTTTGCATTTAATTTTTAATTTCCCGACGTTTCGAACACTTTACAGTGATCATGGTCACGGAAGGACTGAGGTGTCTTACGTCCAATATGTCATTGTTATTACAGAAATTTATTTATATCTACCCTATAAGTATATATTAAATTTTGACCTACATTTTAATACAAAAGTTAATACAAATTTATTGTCAGTACAAAAAGATCGAGAATATTCGAAACGTTGGGAAATTAAAAATCAAATACAAACGCGATAGAATCCGTAAAAGTAGTTTTATTTCAAATTAACTGGCAATATTTATAGATATTACTCGGCTCCTATTTATCACAGCTTTATGTCTGTAATCTACAATCTGTCTCTCTTCTTAATAAGTAAGATTTTTAGAAACCAAGTCGAAATTCTTGTGAATTGCGACTTCATCATCATCACAGCCCATATATGTCCCACTGTTGGGCTCGGGCCTCCTCCGTAATGGGAGGGAAATTAACCTACTATACCACGCTGGTCAGACGAGTTGGTATAGGGTGTGGTTTCGAGTTTTCCTTCTCTTACATAGATGTTATATGTGTTTTATATCGGGTGATCGGACCAGGGTATTGTCCGGTCACCCGACGTGAGGCCACCGCGTAAGGGCAACCCCCTGACGGCGAAAACTGTCGGGGCATCGACGAAGAGAGGAACCCGCAAGGGTATACCGTCGGGCCGGCCACCGAAGACAAAGATCGGGTACCGGTGGCCCGCTCGCACGGTGAAGAGAGGTGTTTGCAGGGTGGGTCCATGGGGTGGCGTGCCACCTCTTCTGTCGATTTGTCGGGGCGCGACCATATTCATGGTCCACCTTGCGGGAAAAAAAAAGAAAAAAAAATATGCGTTTTATATCCCTTAGTCGTCTCTTACGATCACACACGGGTAAGATGGGGGGTGGTGAATTGTATTCTTATTCCGTCACCACACGGATATATCCGTGTGTGTATATATAATAATTGCCACTTCAAATGAATAAAAAACAAATGCTCCAACTTTATGATTATAAAAAAAACCCTGCTTGTGACATCATTTTTCGTTTCGTAATCGGGTATTTATAAATAATTAAGCATATTAAATGCTAAAAATTTCAGTAATTTGAATATAAAAAAACAATTAACTACTTTGCCAGAACTACTTTCCTTCCCTCTTTTACTCTTTCTCTCTATCTCTTTGAATCATGATATCATCGCATAGGCAGCTGCGAATATATTTTATATATAAAATGCTGCTGCAAATATATTTTATATATTTTTCGTCAAAGTGGTGATGGAATATAAATATAATTCGACATCGCCTTCGCCGGTAGATGCCGTGAAAAACATCTAAAATCTGCCTTATAATATTTATTACAGGAAAAGTAAAACTCGAAATAAAACCCTATACCAACACGTCTGACCAGCGTGGTATAGCTCAATTTCCCTCTCATTATGTAGGAGGCTCGATCCCAACAGTGGGACATATATGAGCTGAGATATACGTACTTGCTTCGATTTCTTTTGTGAAATTCGAAAATCGAAATGAATTATGAACCGTGGAGTAGAATTATCCCATGAATCAAATTATGCAATTCCCACTCTCTTTGAACGCTAGCTCTCGAATTGTTAAGTTTATATCTCAATTGGTCGCTCAAAGGAAAAGCAATCTCGAATTCAAATCGAAAAACTTACTTGTTAAAAGTGTAATTTTACCGTACGGTGACGGAGTACGAATACAATTCTCTAAACCCTCGTGCGTGTCCTAAAAAGCGGTTAAGGGTGCAATTATTTGCTAGTAATATCCAAGAAGGGGAACACACGGAACATAAAACTATGCCAATAAATGTGATCAGTCCTATCGTGACCATGAACGCTATAAAGTATTCGACATACATACATACATAGCATCACGCCACATCCCTTGCAGGGTAGGCAGAGAGAACAGAGTGCCAGAGAACTCTATCCTTGCATACTTCACTCGCTTCCTCAACATTCATAATTCTCTTCATACACGCTCGCCGGTTTCGGAGACTCTTGACTCCACTTTCTTTCAGCACGTGACCAATCTAGTCTAGGTAGGTGAGTCTCGGTCTTCCCCGGTACCTACAGCCTTCCACTTTCGCATTGTATATCTTCTTAACCAGACGTTCGTTCGGCAAAGTAAGGTAAAGTATTCGAAACGTTGGGAAATTAAAAATCAAATACAAATGCAATAGAATCTGTAAAAATTTCAAATTACTTACTGTTTTGGACCAACGCCTGCTCAAATAAGTTCAGCAATGTGGTGTCTGCGTGCGTGTAAATTCTTGAGTCTTCGATCCAGACTCATAAAATCAGTGCGTAATGAGCTACCGACTTGTTAACATTATATTTTGTAAACCTATTGTAAAACCAAGAATAAACCAATATTTAAGTATTTCGGAGCCTCATTTTCTAAGTCCTCGTCAAGAAGACCTGCGCATTCATTTGGTGACCCCGACGTGATCAACTTTGACTGGATTCAAAAGTGCCCAACGGTTGTTACGAAGTTCACATTTACAAGAAACGGAACTATCCTTTAGGAACTCGCCAGCATGCAGCTGCAGCAACATTTCCGAGGGAAGTGAATTCATTCTTTCTCCATATAATCATCCTTTCCACTTCAATTTGCGTAAATTAATTCATTTTATACATCTATCTACCGAATAAAATGGTATTCATCGTCAATTAAATATATTTTTTCCTATATTCTTGTTTAGATTCGCAATAAATCTTTATTTCTTTACAAGTAATACGCATTGTGTGGTGTTTTGAAAGCATTTAATATATAAACTAGATATTTGTGAACGAATAAACTGAATAAAAACGTTAATATCAATTGATAGTCGGTTTCGTTACCGACCTAAGCCTAATAGCTTTTTGTTTACATTATTTGAAATACTCCTATATGTTACTAAAACTTAATATTTAGGTTCCACCCACACTTATTTCTTTTTAACATTGTTTAACATTCTATTTTAATATATCTACAGTTAATTTTTGGCGGTCCTCTTCAGGGAGTTTCACTCAAATTAACTCAAGACTAACTTCGAGCTTTAACACAAGCAGACACGGTGTTTGTTCGTGTGTGCACCGATCGGTGCATCGATAGCGGCCCGCTGCAAAACCGGTTTGTTATCACTTCGCTCGACGGTGGCTCACGTATTGTGTTTACTTATTTACTTTTTATTCTTTTCATTAGTTAGTTATTGCATTTGTATTTTGATATATTTGCGCCGACAAAATGAGTGATAGGATTTAATTAAACAAAGGGGACATATTAAAGCTCGATTAACAATATTTGAAAAATATTTAACGCCTTTATTAGATTGTAAAGAAACCAGTGCAGTAAAATTAAATGAGTTGCGTTTGCGCTTATGTAAGATACGCGGTCTTTCGAGCCACTTTGACGACATTCAATCCTAGATTGAAATGTTGGACGAAGATACCGTTAAACAAATGCAAGAACGTGAATCTACTGAAAATTTGTTTTTTTTTTTATTTATAAGCTGAGTCTCAATCGTTAGTGGAATTTTTCGAAATTACGAATAAATTAGAATCTTCATCCAACGCAAATCGTAAGGGCACTCATTTAAAATTACCTCCGAAAAAATCTCCTCCTTAAACGGTGAGGCGAATAAATGGCTATCATTTATAAAACCCGTTTACCAGCACGATTGGGCCGGAATCCCAATAGGCGCGGGTTCGAATACCGCTTGTGACATCATTTTTCATTTCGTAATCGGGTTTTATAAATAATTAAGCATATTAAATGCTAAATTTCAGTAATTTAAAAATTGCTATCATTTAGAGATACATATTTATCGTTAATACATGAAAATGAAACAATTGACGATATAAACAAATTTCATTACCTTAAGACGTATTTAGAGGGTTCAGATAGTGCTGTCATTAATTCCGTTACCGTATCGTCGGATAATTATGTAATAGCATGGAACTTACTTTGCGAACGGTACGATAACAAGCGTCTTTTAATAAATGAACACATTAAGTGCTTATTTTCTATTGAATTGCTAAACAAAGAGTCTTATATTGGTATTCGCAATCTAAAACCGAATTTACATTACGAAATTAGTGGCATGCATGATAAAATTACTTTCATGAAACTGGTTGCAGTACTCGTGAAACTTGTTTCGTTAAAGTATTAATGTCGTGAAATGAACAGTATTGCTGTTATCATGGCTCCGTCGCCATCGAAGCTTCGCTTAGCAGTGCAAAGCGTTGTCGTACAGATGATAATATATAAAATTAAAAAAAGATTGGCTATATTGATATTCATTTATGAATTGTATGTTTTTATCGGCCGGCCAACGTTGGTGCGCCATTTTTGACGCATATAACCTAAAAAAACACACGTCCACTCCACGCAGACGCTTTCGCGACACTAATTTCACGTCAAGTTTACACGGTGAAATTAGTTGCATGACATTAGTTTTATCAAAAAATCGCGCGGTACGCGAAACTAATTAGTGTTATGAAATTAATGCATGCATTGTGAAACTTGATGTTTACACGTGAAATTATTTATGAAACTAGTGGCCTGAAACTAATTTTATGCCACTAATTTCGTAATGTAAATTCGGCTTAATTTAATTATCGAAAAATTTGAGCGCCTTGCGATCTTTGGGTGAACCAACTGATAAATGGGATACTATAATAATTTATATGGCCTCTGCCAAGTCAGACAGCACCACTTTCAGAAATTGGGAGGAACATAGAAGCGGTAAAGATTCGCCTACTCTAGAGGACTTCTACTCATTTCTTCGCGAACGAGCTGTTATTTTAGAAACTATGAACGTCAGTAAAATAAACAAAATTGAAAAACGTCACAGTTTACCCAACATTAAATCATTCCTTAGTTCGTCTGTCGAACCAACTTCACCGTCTTTCGTCGTTCAAATTCCCCTGAAAGAATCCCCTCAAAGCTTAGGTGATTCTTATAATATTGCTGAAAAAAGGTATCAATTAGAAAGAAAATTTAAAAACAACCCATCGCTCAAAAGAGGTTATTATCAATTTATTCATGAATATGAATGTCTAGGTCATATGACTGAAATTTGTCGACCAGTGTTTGGGTATTATTTGCCACATCATGCTGTCATTCAAGAATCTATTGAGACCACGAAACTTCGTGTCGTCTTCGACGCTTCTTCAAAGACTACTACTGGGGTTTCATTCAATGGCATTCAATATGTCGGGACCGTAGTCCAAGACGACATATTTTCAATTCTTTTACGGTATAGGCAACATCAATTCGTGGTTTCAGCAGATGTGTGTGTGTGTGAAAATTGAACTTCATGCGTTTTCAGACGCATCACATCTTATGCCTCTGCTGTTTACCTCAGATCAGTGAATGATGCAGGACAAGTTTTAATTAGGCTACTCTGTGCTAAAATCAAGGTTTCTCCAGTAAAGACTACAACCATACCTCGACTAGAGCTTTGCGGTGCGCTATTGTCAGCTCGTCTAACTACAAAGGTATTGAAAGCTCTTCGATGCAATATTGTAGCTAGTTACTATTGGACCGACTCAACAATCGTATTAGGTTGGCTATCTCATGAGCCTCGTGATTTAAAACCCTTTGTTGCTAACCGTATCGGTGAAATTCACGAACTGACAGCAGGATATTTGGAGACACATTCCAGGAGACATAAATCCAGCTGATCTAGCATCTCGAGGCATATGTCCCAAATCTATTCAGTCAGCCACCCTATGGTCGAGCGGTCCCTCTTTTCTTCCTGAAGAGCCCCATTCTTGGCCTCGAAACATAGCAGCACACAATTTTGATGACTTACCTGAAATAAAAAGCTCTAAAATTAAACCTATTTTTCCTATAATGCATGTTACCGCTACCTTTAAACACATGGACATCATTAAATTTGATAGATTCTCAAGATTTTTGCGTTTACAGAGATCCTTAGCCTACGCTATCCGATTTGTTTATAATATACAAAATAAAAAAATAGATTATCTGGTCCTTTAAGTGTTAATGAATTAAGTCAATTTTTAATATTTTTAATAAAACAACATCAAAATGAATGTTTCTCTGATGAACTCAAGGTCTTGAGAGGTAATCATCTAAATCACGAATTTTATCTTTGAGTCCATTCATCAATGAAGAAGGTATTCTCTGTGTTGGAGGAAGATTGCAGAATTCTAAAGAACCATATAAAAAAAAACATCATTTTTTATTAGATAGTTCACATATATTTACTAAATTATTATTACATATTTTCATTTAAAACTTTTACATTGCGGTCCTCAGTTTTTAATTAATGACCTAAGAAATCAATTCTGGCCTATAAGAGGTAGACTATTAGCAAAAACTACAATTACTAATTGCAAAATATGTAGAATTATGAAAGCTAAATGTCAAAACCCTATAATGGGAAACTTACCTTCCAGTAGAGTAACTCCCGAACATCCATTTCATGTTAGTGGTGTTGATTTCAGTGATCCATTTTACATCACTGATCGCAAGGGTCGTGGATGCCGAATAATAAAATGCTATATGTGTTTATTTATATGCTTTGCTACAAAAGCTGTACATCTAGAAGTAGCCAGTGATATGACCACAGATTGTTTTATTTTATTTTTGCGTCGCTTTATAGCTCGTAGAGGTAAACCTTTGGCATTGTATTGCGATAACGGTACTAATTTTGTTGGTGCAAATAATGATATCAACAATCCTTTGCGAAGTAGTGAAAACATAACGGTTTTTGCAGCCGAGGAAGGCATAAAATTTCATTTTCACCTGCTTTTTCTCCACACTTTGGAGGCTTATGTGAAGCAGGTATTAAATCCGCAAAACACCACATAACTTGTATATTACGCGATAGACATTTTACGTTCGAGAAGTTATCAACTTTATTTTCACAAATAGAAGCGATCCTTAACTCCAGGTCTCTAACAGCTCTGTCATCTGATCCCAATGACCTAGATCTCTTGACTCCTGCGCACTTTCTGATCGGTAAATCGCTTACTTCACTACCTTCGGAAAATTTGATAGATGTAAATCCTCACCGTCTTGACCGATACAAACTCCTTGAAAGCATGCGACAACACTTTTGGAATCGATGGCGACATGAATATCTATGTGAACTACAACAGAGGACAAAATGGAGAATCCAGCAGGGCAGACTTCATGTAGGCGATTTGGTCATCATAAAGGAAGCACACACCCCACCTCTAAAGTGGCGAATAGGACGCATCCAGAAACTTTATCCTGGATCTGATGAAATTGTCAGAGTTGCTGACATCTTCACTTCCAAGGGCATCATTCGCAGAGCTGTACACAAACTCTGTTCGTTAGAAGACTCTACAGTTTCTCCTCGAAAGTCCAAGGATTTCGAAGGGAGGGAAGATGTTTAGGACCAATGCCTGCTCAAATAAGTTCAGCAATGTGTTGTTTGCGGGCGTGTAAATTCTTGAGTCTTCGATCCAGACTCATAAAATCAGTGCGTAATGAGCTACCGACTTGTTAATATTATATTTTGTAAACCTATTGTAAAACCAAGAATAAACCAATATTTAAGTATTTCGGAGCCTCATTTTCTAAGTCCTCGCCAAGAGGACCTGCGCATTCACTTAGTCAAAATTCAAATCATTTTTACGCGAGTATTCCACATACTCGCGTAAACATCAGGAATCATTGTCTGGCCAGCGCGACACTGTAGATCAATTTCTCGATGCCCTTCAAGTGCATATTAACATCGTGCGAGAGGGCCACTGTTACTTGGACCCTGTCTTCTGTGGCCTAACCGACGGGTTACCAGAGGAACCTCGAACCTGCTATTGGGACGTATATGGGCTGAGATGATGATGATCGCACTTGTTAAGAAGTAATGGATGATAATATTCTGGTATAATGTAAATAACTAAATTTCAGGTTATATTGGCAATAGAAGAAGGCATTCCCATTACAGGCTATACAGCATGGACAATGATGAACAACTTTGAGTGGCTAAGTGGATATACGTAAGTATATGTTCTTCTTCTTTTCTTTTTCTTCATTTATCACCATCATTCTGAGCAAAACCAAAATAATGGTCTTTGAAAGAGATGAAACCAGAACAGATGTAAGAGTAACAATAGGTAATAACTAGAGCAAGTGGATGAATTTGTATATCTTGGATGTGGATTTAGCCTAGATGGAAGGTACACCACTGATATAGAGCGAAGAGTGAATGCGAGAAATAAAGTGAACGGAGCGTTGGGGCAACTTCTCGGCAGCCACCACCTCAGCCAGAAGGCACGTGTAGCAATACATAACGCAGTGCTTGTCCCAGCATTACTTTATGGAAGCGAGAGTTGGGTATGCAGAAAAGAGTATGAAAGTAAAATTAATGCGGTCGAAATGCGATCTCTGCGGAAAATCTGTGGAGTTAGGCTGACCGACCGGAGTCGTGTTCGGTCCGCCGTGTCGATCGGACGTGCGCTACGCAGTGCCGGTACGTGTCGTGTGTCGTGTCACAATTGTCGTGCTACAGCGTGTCGTGGCGCTGCCGCGTGTCGTGTGCTGTCGTCAATGCGTGAAGTGACGGCATGAATTGTATGTGAGTGATATGGACGCTTTCATGTCGTAACATGTTTCGTTCATGTGACGCGACATGTTTTTCTGCGCATAATTGACGTGTTCTGAGGGTATTTGTGCCTTTGTGGATAGTATACATACTGTATTTTGGATTTTGTTTTGTTTTTAATATTTCTTTGTCTATATTATTTCTTATCTGGTTGTTATTGTATATTTTGTATATATAACTCTGTTGTATATAAATAGTTTAGGTAGTGTTGAATATTGTAAATATAATTGTATCTCGTCGAGATGAGTGTTGAGGAGCGGGCTGGGGCACCTCTGTCCCTGCCCACGCAACCTCTGGATGGAAATAATGCCTCTCCTCGAAGTGGTAAACGTGTTGCTGGCGATCCCAGCTCGCAATACTTTTTAAGGTCGAGTACTGAGGTTGACCTAGGACCCAAACGAAAAATCAGCACGGCTCAGAGGGGCAAGGCGAAGGCCAAAGGGCACGCTGTTGGCCTTACTCGGGCGCAAAGAAAATTAGCTCGCAGGGAACAGCGGGCTGAGGATGGGGACGACTGAGATGATTTCTCTGACGCGAGCAGTTCAGTCTCAATGACGGCTGCTGACTTTGATGGTAAGGGCATGGCCACAATACGGATGACGGACATCAGAGGTTTGGGACTGAGTGTAGTCTCTCAAATCAGGCAGACAGTGAGGAAGTCTGGACATCTGAAAGGTACACACATGAAAATTCTCTGTGATGGTGCGGACACACTCATGAGGTGTATTGAGACTCTCGTCACGCGTACCGAGACGGATGATCTGAGTACCTTGCGTAAGGACATCACCCGACTCAGGAAGGAAAACGAAGATCTAAAGTCTGAAATTAAATCTCACCGGAAGCAATTCGAGGAATTGAGGTCCCCAAGGCTGACGAAACCTGTCTCCCCATTAGAGGTGGACGCGATGGAGGACTTGAAGTCCTCCCTAACTAAGTCCCTCGGAGAGATGATGGCGGCCCGATTTGCGGGAATTGAGGACCGCCTTCTCCCCGCTAAAACTGTGCGTCCGCCATTGGCTGCGGATAAGAAAAAGGGAACTTCGACGTCCGGAGGGACTACAGTCGCTGCCCGCGCTTCTGTTCCGGCTCCCGTGGAGCCGGTTCCCGGTCCGTCGGGTGTAGTAGCCTCACTGGCCCAGACTGCAAATGCGGATAGCTGGGCCACAGTATTGAAGAAAGGGAAGAAAAAGAAGACTCCCCCTTCTGCGCCACCCACAACAGCTGATATGGCCTCCGCGGCCCCTACTCTACCTGCTTCGGTGCAAAAGAAGCAGAAGTCGGCACTTGCTGAACCACGCGCACCGGCTGTAATTTTAAAACTGCAGCCGGAGGCGGAAAAAATGGGCGTAACGTATGCCGACGCCATGCTCCGGGCTGAGCAGGCGGTCAACCTGCAGGAAATGGGGATACAGGAGGGCCTTAAGGTGAGGCGCTCCGTGACTGGGGCTCGCGTATTACAGCTGCCCAAGTCCCAGTCGACGGAGGTCGCCGACCAACTGGCAGCAAGCCTGCGCACCGCCCTTAGTGATGTTGCGGATGTCGTCCGCCCGGTCAAACGGGCAGACATCAGGGTTACTGGGATGGATGACTCCGCCACCGAAGAAAAGGTGCGCGCCGCAGTGGCCCGCACGTGCGGATGTGATGCTGCGGAAGTCCAAGTCGGACCGATCCAGCGTGGACCCCGTGGTATGGGTATGACTAAGGTTCGTTGTCCCGTCGCCGCAGCAAAAATGCTCGCCGACACAGGAAGGCTTCTGGTCGGCTGGAGCTCTGCAGGCATCCAGGTGCTGGAGAATCTCCCACTGAGATGTTTCCGGTGCCTGGAGTTGGGACATACGGCCGCGCTGTGCCCGTCCGCCATTGACCGCTCTGGACTTTGTTTCAGATGTGGTAGTGGTGGACACAAATCAGCCGCATGTGTGGCCACGCCACGCTGTGCCGTGTGTGCTGCCGCTGGACGACCAGCGGAGCACACAATGGGGGGGCGTCTCTGCAAAGCCCCCTCCAAGAAAGGTAAAGTGGCCCTCGGACCTCGGGCCACTACATCGTCGAATAGCCGCAGAGGCCAGGAGGAAGCTGAAATGTCGACTTAATGGGAGACAAAGTAGGCTTCCTCCAGGCGAATTTGAACCACTGCGCCGGGGCTCAGGACCTGCTACTGCAGTCCATGGCGGAGTGGCAAATAGATTTGGCAGTGGCCTGCGAGCCCTATTTCGTCCCTCACTCACCTAGTTGGGTGGGGGACCTTAGAGGAGACGTAGCTGTTCTGTCCAGAGGATGTGTCGGCCCTCCCCTCTCTACTCTCGAGAGGGGCAACGGTTATGTAGTGGTGGGGTGGCGAGACTTCGCTCTCCTCGGCATTTATTTCTCTCCCAACCGCGGGCTGGCGGAGTTTGAGTTGTTCTTGGACTCCGTCGGCGCCGCGGTTCGCCGCCAATCGCCGAGGCGAATTATTGTCCTCGGCGACTTTAATGCGAAGTCTCGCGAGTGGGGGAACCCCACCACGAACGTTAAGGGCACGGCCGTTGAGCAGTGGTCCCTACTCTCCGGTCTGTCCCTCCTCAACAGAGGGACGGTCCACACTTGCGTGCGACATCGGGGCGGGTCCGTGGTGGACCTTTCGTTCGCCAGCCCCGCTGTCGCCCGCGAGGTGAGAGACTGGAGAGTGGTAGAAGGGGTGGAGACTCTCTCAGATCATCGATACGTGCGCTTCGAGATCTCCGCCCCCCCGGGACCACGAGAACCCCGGCGTAGAAGAGGCGGACTCCCAAAATGGGCTATCGGTCAACTTGACCTGGAGATGGTTCGGGAGTCTGCCATAGTGCAGCGCTGGGGTAGGACAGGATGGCTACCTACAGATGTGGAGGGGCTCGCGGGCCAAATGAGAAGTGCCCTCGAGGCAGTGTGTGATGCGGCGATGCCGAGGGCTCGGCGGAGGCCGCTGCGTCGTCAAGTGTATTGGTGGTCACCCGAAATTGCGAATCTTCGGGTGGCCTCCAACCGGGCGCGGCGTGCCTACGTCCGATGCCGTCAAAGAGTTGACCGGGACGAAGTCCATGAGGGCCAGCTGCGTGATGAATATAAAACAAGGAAGAAGACCCTGCAGCTGGCCATCAGCCAGGCGAAGGAGAGGGCTCGTGAGGAGCTGCTTGCGGGCCTCGACGGGGATCCATGGGGGCGCCCATATCAACGAGCGCGGAATAAACTCCGCGCCTGTGGCGTCCCCATCATCGAATCCATGGACTCGGATCTTCTGTCGGGGCTTATGGGGGAGCTGTTCCCGCGTTCCATGGGACACGCTCCCCCCAGTATGGCTCCTCGGTCGGTGGTGGAGGTGGAGATCTCAGCCCCACTCATCACCGACCGGGAGATGGAAGTGGCCCTCTCCCGACTTCGTGGAAAAAGGAAAGCGCCTGGTCCAGACGGTGTCCCGGGACTCGTGCTCGGCGTCGCCGCTGAGTACCTCGGGGGTGAACTCCGGGAGCTGCTCAATGCATGTTTGAGGTCCGGGCAGTTCCCGGAGCAATGGAGGTGTGGAAGATTGTGTTTGCTGCGGAAGGAGGGTCGCCCAATCGACTCCCCTTCCGCATACAGGCCACTGGTGCTGCTGGACGAGACGGCCAAACTATTCGAGAAGGTGCTCGCGGACCGTCTCGTCCAGCACCTCGAGGAGGTTGGGCCGGGACTGTCAGAAAGTCAATATGGGTTCAGGGGTGGCCGGTCGACAATTGACGCATTGGCTGCCCTGAAGTCCCTGGTCACCGAAGCGGTGGCCCATAAGGAAGTACTTCTGGCAGTCTCGCTCGACATCAGGAACGCCTTCAATAGTCTCCCACACGAGACGCTGAAGGAGGCGCTCCGCTTTCATGGAGTGCCCCCGTATCTCCGGAGGCTGTTGGAGGCGTACCTCGAGGGAAGGCATGTGCTCTGGGAGGGGGGCGACGGGCGCATACATCGCCATCGGGTGGAGTGCGGCGTTCCGCAGGGATCGGTCCTCGGTCCGGTTCTGTGGAACGTCGGATTCGACTGGCTCCTGCGGGGTCGGCTTCTTTCCGGGATGGGGGTCATCTGCTACGCGGATGATACCCTCATCACGGTGAGGAGGCCCGACTTCCTGGGGGCTGCCCGATTGGCACGGGAAGGAGTCGCGCTCGTCGTGGGCCGGATTGGCATGTTGGGCCTGAGGGTCTCGGCGGAGAAAACCGAGGCCCTCCTATTTCATGGTCCAGGTCGAGGTCCCCCCCGAGGAGCACACATCAGTGTGTCTGGGGTTGCCGTGCCAGTGCGGGCCCAGATGAAATATCTGGGTCTGCACCTTGATTCAAAATGGAATTTCGGGCCACACTTTGCCCAGCTCGTCCCGCGGCTTGTCAAATCGGCCGCGGCGCTAAGTAGGCTTCTGCCGAACACTGGAGGTCCAGGGTCGTCCTGCCGGCGATTGTACACCGGAGTCGTGCGGTCCATGGCGCTGTATGGTGCCCCTATTTGGTCGGAGTCCCTCACTGCCCGCAATAGGGCCCTCCTGCGACGTCCGCAGAGGGTCATGGCAGTGAGGGCTATTAGGGGCTACCGTACGGTGTCGTGGACTGCAGCGACATTGCTGGCGGGGGACCCGCCTTGGCCACTTATAGCTAAGGCCTTGGCAGAGGCCTATCGGCTGCGCGTTGTGGCGCGGGCCGGCGGCGAGCAAGTCTCCGCGAGGAGACTGGGCAGAGATTTGGAAGTGGCCCGAAGAGGAGTCATCCGGCGGTGGAGAGAGGATCTGGAGTCCCCTGTAGCAGGGCGGGGGACTGTGGAGGCGGTCGCGCCACATCTCCACCGCTGGATCAGAAGAAGGCACGGCAGCCTTAGCTTCAGGATGGTGCAGGTGCTTACCGGACACGGGGTCTTCGGTAAGTACCTGCATAAAATTGGAAGAGAAGGGGCCCCTGGATGTCACGAGTGTGGCGCGCCAGTGGATGATGCGCGTCACACTCTGGAGGTTTGCCCCGCCTGGGGTCCCCAACGCCACGTCCTGTCGGCGGTCGTTGGAAGAGACCTGTCGCTGTCGACCATCATCTCCAAGATGCTCGACAGCGATAGGTGCTGGACGTCGATGGCCTCGTATTGCGAGGCCGTCATGGAGAAGAAGGAGGCTGCGGAGCGGGAACGTGAGGCGCATGCGTCCGCTGACTCGCTCCGTCGCCGGCGTCCGGGGAGGAGGAGGCGCCGTTATGCGCATCTCCTCCCACCGCCTTGAGGATCGACAGGGCGTGGCCAGAAGGCCAAGCGTTGGGGCGTCGGGGATCGAATG
The DNA here is from genome assembly GCA_905163515.2 of Lymantria monacha. NCBI lineage: Eukaryota > Metazoa > Arthropoda > Insecta > Lepidoptera > Erebidae > Lymantria > Lymantria monacha. The sequence continues at coordinate 4,469,765 of LR991105.1, read as the reverse complement.
TCAGTAGACGATCTCTCCGGCGCCCCGTAAAAGCGCGGAAGGGGGCCGCTGTGGTTTTAGTGGGTATTTCGGTTGGACTAGCCGGCCGGTGAGTCCCACACTCCCTCCCGTCTTGACATCGGCGGGCAGGGGTTAGCGCGCAAAAGCGTTTCCCAGCGTCAACAAAAAAAAAAAAAAGGCTGACCGACCGCATTCGTAACGACGACGTAAGAGAGCGAGTAGGTATGAAAGAGAGTATTGGTGTAAAGATGCGAAAGGGAATGCTCTGATGGTGCGGACATGTGGAAAGAATGCCGAACGAACGTCTGGTTAAGAAGATATACAATGCGAAAGTGAAAGGATGTAGGTACCGAGGGAGACCGAGACTCATCACAGTCATGTACTGAAGGAAGATGGAGTCAAGAGTCTCCGAAACCAGCGAGCGTGTATGAAGAGAATTATGAATGTTGAAGAAGCGAGTGAAGTATGCAGAGATAGAGTTCTCTGGCACTCTGTTCTCTCTGCCTACCCTGCAAGGGATATGGCGTGATGATATGTATGTATGTATGTATTCTGCTTTTATGCTATTTACTCTACTTCCATCATAAATATTGTAAAAGTTATTGGCAATAGTTTTATATCCGGCCGCTTACGTGACGTCAACCCTCTTTGGCACTGTAATTGTTGATCAGATGGCATCAGATGGAGTTGGCCTAGATCAAAAGCTCTTAGTCATCTTTTATGATACCTTTTTTTTCTTTTTTTGTGGTGGGCTATGGACGTTGCACCCCGCCAAATCGGTCCGGGGTGACGGAAGAGGCGGCGCGCAGGAGTGTTGGTGAGCGCAGAGGCCTGAGGGATGGGACTCGGGTTGAGAGAATCCGAGTTCCATTGTTGATCTGTAAATCTATTCTACACAGTTATTATGACTGTACAGATGAAATAATGATTAAAATACCTACCTAACGCGTAAGTGCCGTGGGTTCGATTCTCATGTAGGACAATACTTTGTGCAAACCACAAATTATTTTCTTGAATTTGGTTATAATTTGTCTGCGTTAATTATTATACCAAGTCCCTCGCAATACAAGGATTATTTCCTTTGTACAGGATGTTTTTTTTTTATTAAAAAAATGAAAATATGCTAAATATTATTAATATTATACAAAATGATATATACAATTCTATTAGTTATTTAATCTTAATAATTTATTATTGTTCATATTTTTTTATTTTTCTGGTCACAAAAATTTCTTTTGAATCCACGAATAGTGTTTCTAAACAACTTTTCGTACTGATGGCGTAGTTAAAATGCCGATCTACTGTGCCAAGTATAGTGGGTATGATTCCTACGCAGGAGAATACTTTGTGCGATCCATAATTGTTCCTAGTCTGGGTGTAACTTACGTTCTTTGTGTGTTTATAAAATCCCCCGCAATACAAATATTAATTCTAAAAATTACAGGTTATTAGTCTTTAAAGAAAAAAAAAAATGGATCTCCACGCAATATCCTCATAAAATCTTTGGGAATTGATTGTAACTTGTCTCTGTTCTATGTTTACTAATCATCATCAGGGGAATAAAGGTTCTCGAGTGGCGACCACGAATCGGACGACGCAGCGTAGGACGACCCCACACTCGGTGGACTGACGACCTCATCAAGGTCGCAGGAAACTGTTGGATGCAGGTGGCACAGGACCGTTGCAAATGGCATTCTCGTGGGGAGGCCTATGTCCAACAGTGGACGTTTACGGGCTGATGGATGGATGGATGGAATCATCATCAATATATCATCAGCTTCTGCAGGTGGGCTCGGGCCTCATCTACAATAGAGGAAGAGAATAGGAGGAAAATAAAAAAAATAACTTATGCTGATCACACACCTCTTGATTTAAAGTATTACTTGGAGGATTTCCTAGCACGGATGTCAAATTCATATTACAGCCCTTAGTCTTCTCTTACGATCACCCACAGGCAAAAAAGAGGTGTGATGAATATATTCTTACTACTTCACCATATAAATAATGAAATTCACTAATACGAATTTAAAATAAATGTTTATTTTTTATTTCAGTATCAAATACGGTCTTTATTCAGTGGACTTCAACGATCCAAATCGAACTCGTACGCCACGAGAATCTGCACATTTCTACGCAAGCGTTACGAAAAGTAGAACTCTACATACATTACAAGACAATTTAGTTGATTTAATGTAAATAATATAAAATATAATACCACATATTAAAAAAAATATAAATATGAGAATTGTAAAGAGACGACAAAGAAAAAGATACACAATTGAATTCAAATTCATTTATTATATATTCACCCTGCGAGGGTACTTATATCACTTGCCCGAAAGAATATTGTCACAACTCTAAAAATTACAATTTTCATTATATTTAAGTTTTTGATGGTGGAGGGGTGTTAATATTATAAGTTCTCCCTATCAAATCTTCATCGTCATTCTTAAGGATATTATGCTGACGTTCGTGCATTTGGAATCGCTGCTGAACCGAACTGAAAACAAGGAAATACTTATTTTGACCCTACTGAAAAGTTTACCTTTTTTGGATTGTGTCACTATTCTTCTGGGCAAGCGATATATTATCAGTTTTAACATTTTAAATTAATTTAATAAACTACCACCGGATCGGAGCGAGACCCCTACTGAGTAGATCCGGCAAGAAACTCAGCGGATTTGTCTATTAATATTACTTTTTCTGACTTTTTTTATAAAAAAAAATAGTACACCATGATCAGTATTAATTAGCTCCAGTGTCCCTTCGAATCCAGATATAATGTAAAATTTAAATACAATGTAAAAGATCACTGGACCAGATCCCAGCAGCATTTAAAAATGTGTATGAAAAGATATGACCACAATAGATTGCTATAATCAAGACTAGAATTCGCCTTTTACAAATCTGTGCCAATATTTAATTTAGGTGAATTAGGTAATTACCTACCTTGTAATTACCCAGCTTTACAATCTTACCTCTTGTAAATAAGATAAATTTATTTTATACTTAATTTAATTATAATTTTTTGATGAAATAAATAAAATTTATATTTATACGACCTTATTTTTATTTTCACCATTATGTACTTTTAGTTATTGGTTAAAAAGCTATTTACTGAATAAACTATAACCTTCTTATTGCCTCTGTTAGCAGATTAGAGAGTCAACTATTACTGTAGCTCTACTAAAATCTTACTAAAACTGAAAATGACAGAAGTTTAGTTGAGAATTAATAAACTACGACGTGTGCATGTGCGTGTGCGTGTGTGTGTGTGCAATATATGTATCTTGAAATCGTTCCTCCATTATATAAGTAAATACAAGTAGCAGTTGACAATAAAATAAAAGACACTAAATATATCTAAAAATCTCATTAAAATCGGTCCAGCCGTTTTGGAGTCTACAAGGAGCAAATATACATATTTTCTCTTTTATATATATAGAAGATTAACTACATAAGTACCTGAATATATAACAAACTTTTTTTTACAAATTTGAAAAAGCAAATAAATATTACTTTTAATGAAGATAAATATTAATTTATACTCCTGAGATACAGGCTTTAGCCTAGTTCCGGAACTAATGTTAAAATATCTTTGTATAATAGCACTTTTTGTTTAAATAAATTATTATTATTATATTATCATAATTATTATATATGAGATCTAATTAAGTCCTCTTTTATTTTATAAGGCACTGTATTTATAAATTTATAGTTTAATCTTATTATGAATAGAAAAAAAAAACAGTTTTGAACCTTGTTCAGACAACGTTACACTTTGTACAACTTATGCCTACTAACTATTGTCAAGCATCCGGCATTTGCTCCGGCTTTAAGATTATCTAATATCGGCTAATGATTATTTGTCTAATATCGGCGAATGATTATTGAAGATCGTAACGGGCCGATTTGACTGTCCCATTATGAGACATGCGATTGGCTTACATATCAATTATAATTAATTTCGGACGTTTTCAAAGATTATTTATTTATTTATTTTTAATTTTATTTATCTTAAAATATTGACATTCCATATTTGACATTGATATTAATATTTAACTTTATGCAATTTTATTAACTTTTATTCCTTTTATACTTTGACATTTTATTATAACTACTTAATCTTATTAATATTTGTAATTGACATATAATAATCTGTTTTATTAATTAACCTAATAAGTAAGTAGAACACAGCAAAGAAACCTGTCTATTACAGGTTTCTTTGCTTAAGTTTTTATATGGATATAATAGTAAGTCTGAAATAAATGAATTATTATTATTATATCCGTCGTAATATTTGTCAGACATAGGCAGTGTAGCTCTGTATTCCAAAGTACTCTGTATTTCAGAAATTTCTAAATCATCACATGCCCTTTTTCGGTCGGGTCTCCCAGTAAGTACTTCACGATAGACAAACGAAGGATATCAAATCCATGACATCAACCGTAACCGTAAGTTATTTCTCTTAACATCCGCCCTATACTTAAATCAAGAGTGATGAATAAAAGAGAAATCAAAAAGATGAACAATAACTTTAACTGTCCATTTGTTTTGAATTTGAATTATCTACTGAGATGTTACCCAAATTTGTAAAAGGTGATAGTTTTTTCTTAAAATTTTATACATTTTCCACAAACAGCTTTTTACAAATTGTGCAGTTTTCACACAGGTTTTTTTTTTCACAATTACGATTGTCTTGACATTGCCGCCTCTTATTGTTTGTAGTATATCGTTCACTGGTTTCGAATTAGTTTGAGTCGTCTTTGAGTCGCAGTGGAAGTATTTTTTTCTTCACGTACTCTGCACGTAGATTGCTCACTAGTTAAAGGATAAAACCATCGCAAAAAAAAAATCCTGTGAGTTTTCGGTATAGAATCCACGAGTTTATAGCTGCTAAATCAAGTTTATTGTAAAAAACGTGGACAAGCCCTCTCCGACTTCCAGCTCTTGCGGGGTACTTACGTGCCATTTGATCGATGATGTCTACACCAAATTTTTTTCATTATAGAATTCAATTATCTCAGGCAGCTTTTTTTGATCAGTACTTATGCTCACGTTAGGGTGCAGAATACTCAAAAGAATAACTTTTTTTTCTGGTTTTCCTTGATAGACAGTAAGGGTTGTATCAGCTTCGGTTTTTATTATAAATTTTTTATATCTTGTAGTACAAATACCTCTACAAAATCGGCGGTACTTCTCGTCTTACACACCGCATTGTTCCAATAATGCTAGTCTTTCCGACCATTAAATTTTTAGCCAAATTTAGAGACATGAAAAAGTTGTCAGTGGTAACGTTTCGGCCCTTTTTGAAATAGGGTTGTACCAGTTTCAAAACCACATATTCGGGTAATGAAATATCGTTTGAACGGTTCTCGTCTTTTCCTAGATGCGGCAATCCACCACATAGGTAGTTACTCTTGACATCCGCAAGCAGCCAAAACTTTATGCCAAATTTAATATAAATAAAAACAAAAGCACCTTCATTAGTTTGAAGAAATCGTTGTTTACTTATCTAACATAACTAATCGTTGTGTTCTTATATGCCGTCACATTGACGGTGTACGGTCTTAGTAGGTATTTGTAAAGGAATCTCATATACAACATATAGTTTAATATTTTTTATATAGATTTAGCCTAACAATAGCAAATCAGGAAAAGTCATAAAATATGAAAAGAAACAAAAACAGAGTTTGTAAAATATTTAAGAATAAGTCTTGGTCTTTCTAGTGTTAAAAGATGACCAAAGGATTCAAGCAGATAACAAACCAAACCGTCTTTCTTTTCTTTATTGCATTTAGTGGCAATGAGATATCATTCCGTATTGGTCAGTGAGAACGTATTGTCGACGCACGCAAGGATCGCTACGATCGACCTACCGTAAAGATTTTTGCTCTGTCGCTCATCGAATGATATACACGAAACGCATTAGTAGATTGCTACTACTCAACTGTATACGTTCCACTGTTGGGACCTAACCTTCTCCAGATCAAAGAAATTGGTCTACTACATCGCCCTGTCCAGACGCGTTTCTATAAGATTTTAGTTCGAGTTTAGCTTCTCTTATGACGCATTTTATCCACTTACATCTTGCAAATGATTTGCATGGTGTACATGGAAGAGAAGGAGGGATAATCATTGCATTTTTACTCCATCACCTCGCGGATATGAATATATAAAGCTTTATATATCATTTTTAACAGCTTCGCCCTTCTTCGTCGCCACCATTCGTGAAGCAGTCACAAAACGCGGCAATACATACTTTATATTCCTTTAATCCGTGTGTTTATCCGTGTGATGACGAAGTAAGAATACAATTCACCACCTTCTATCTTACCCATGGGTGAACGTAAGAGTCGACTAAGGGATATGAAACGCATACAATATCTATGCAAGAGAAGAAAAACTTGAAACAAAACCCTGTACCAGCACGTCTGACCAGCGTGGTATAGTAAGTCAATTTCCCTGTCATTATGGAGAAAGCTTGAGCCCAACAGTGGTCCATATATGAGCTGAGATGATTCCTTTAAATTAATCTTTACATTTTTTTATTCACCAGGTTTTTTCTTAGTGTGGTGTGGTGCGCAGAAGACTTGCAATTCCCACAAGGATTTAGATTCGGAGCTGCTACTGCTGCTTATCAAGTAGGAGTCTGGAATGCCAGCGGTGAGCCGGCAATTTCTTCTCTACTTCAACTACTATCCTTAATTTGTTTGACAGTATCCCTTCATATATGTTTGCGCAATAATAAACGTAATTACCCATGAGCTCTACTTGTAACAGCAAGTGAGGTATTTAAGACTCGCTGATGCACTATAAATTTATTACGTCAGAATATCTACTAAAATCATAGTAGCCCCGCTTCGACACTGATATGTGGGTCGCCAAAATTTCATCTTTTAAGGATACATACGATTCTAACGTCCTGATGGTTGGCCTACTACCTGCTGTATCCAGTAATTACCGAAATTAGTAATAAATATGCATACATATATACATACATACCATCACGCCATGTCCCTTGCAGGGTAGGCAGAGAGAACAGAGTGCCAGAGAACTCTATCCTTGCATACTTCACTCGCTTCCTCAACATTCATAATTCTCTTCATACACGCTCGCAGGTTTCGGAGACTCTTAACTCCACCTTTCTTCAGTACATGACCGATCTGGTTTAAGTAGGTTAGTCTCGGTCTCCCCCGGTACCTACAGCGTTTCACTTTCGCATTGTATATCTTCTTAACCATACGTTCGTTCGGCATTCTTTCCACATGTCCGAACCATCGGAGCATTCCCTTTCGCAACTTTACACCAATACTCTCTTTCATACCTACTCGTACTTTTTTATGTTTTTTACTTTCATACTACTCTAATAAATATGCAATTACTTAAAATTTAAAACTAGATCAGTAATAAAACTAATATGATTTGTATGCATCTAATTTTGCAAAGTCACTTATTTCAAATCAGGCACTATAGAGTAATGTCATTGAAATTTGTATATTTATGAATAACAACGATTTGCTTGGCTGTTGACAGGCAAGGGTGAAAGCATTTGGGATAGATTTATTCACAACAATTCTGACGTGATAACTGACCGCTCCAATGGTGACGTTGCCTGTGACTCTTACAATCTGTGGAAAAGAGATATTGAGATGGCTAAAGAGCTCAAACTACATTATTACAGGTATTTTTTTGAAATATATTCTACAAAGCTATGATGAAGCTTACATTTTTTTTAATATTACTCCACGTCTCTGTCATTAGATACTATACCATGAAGTCTCAGAATAGGAATCTTCTTTGTGTAGTACAAGCAAAACTTCTGATCAAAGATGCCTTAATCTTCGATCAATTATCTCTCAATCTTCATGAGTAGCAAGTGACTCCAAATAGCTTCGACGTAAAATTACCTATAAGCATATACGTTATCCGTTATTTATCCTTTATACGGATATAACAACACAATATAAGCTATTTAGAAAACATAATGGCACAAAGGTCTTTGCAACTAGCGTCTCATAACAAAAACCTTCGAAGGAAATTACACCGAGAACTACACCGGGAGTAGAAATACTGCTAAACTCACATTGATACATACATACATATCATCACGCCATATCCCTTGCAGGGTAGGCAAAGAGAACAGAGTGCCAGAGAACTCTATCTCTGCATACTTCACTCGCTTCCTCAACATTCATAATTCTCTTCATACACGCTCGCCGGTTTCGGAGACTCTTGACTCCACCTTCCTTCAGTACCTGACCGATCTGGTCTAGGTAGGTTAGTCTCGGTCTCCCTCAGTACCTGCATCCTTCCACTTTCGCATTGTATTATCTTCTTAACCAGACGTTCGTTCGGCATTCTTTCCACATGTCCGAACCATCGGAGCATTCCCTTTCGCACCCTAAGACCAATACTCTCTTTCATACCTACTCGCTCTCTTACGTTATCGTTACGAATGCGGTCGGTCAGCCTTTCTCCACAGATTTTCCGCAGAGATCGCATTTCGACCGCATTAATTTTACTTTGATACTCTTTTCTGCATACCCAACTCTCGCTTCCATACAGTAATGTTGGGACAAGCACTCCGTTATATATTGCTACACGTACCTTCTGGCTGAGGTGGTGGCTGCCGAGATGTTGCCCCAACGCTCCGTTCACTCTATTTCCCGCATTCACTCTTCGCTCTATATCAGTGGTGTACCTTCCATCTCGGCTAAATCCACATCCAAGATATACAAATTCATCCACTTGCTCTAGTACATCATTACCTATTATTACTCTTACATCTGTTCTGACTTCATCTCTTTCAAAGACCATTATTTTGGTTTTGCTCACATTCACGCGTAGACTCCTTTTCTTACAATGTTCTGTCATTGTGTCGACTAGGGTCTGCAGGTCAGTCGCTGACTGTGCCAGTAGGACTGCATCATCTGCATAAAGCAGAGCAGTGACCACTGAGTCGCCCATCTAGACTCCCACATTCATATCGTTCAACCTTTGGAGACATTTATCCAGATATACGATAAACAGCCTTGCTGGCAGAACGCACCCCTGCTTAACGCCGATATTGACGTCAAACCAAGGCGATATTCCATCATCCAGCCGCACACAGACTCTACAGCCCATGTAACTGGACTGCACAGCCTGCAGCAGTTTACCGTTAATACCATACTCCAGTAAAATGTCCTAAAGTTCGTTACGTACAACCGTGTCAAATGCTCTCCAGATCCACAAAACTGCAGTAAACCCATGGCATGAAAATCCGAAATCCAACCAGAAAATTGGGCCGACGACTCTCTCGCTCACCGAAAGAAGCGTAACAGTACACTGCCACTACGTTACTAGCCCAGACGGCCCGCAGCTGTAGATACAAAACTGTCAACAGCGTGACCCTACCATTACTGAAATTCATTCAGGGTCACGAATTAATTATTGTTCAAAGTAGTTAGTTAATAGTAGTTAGTAGTAGAAAAGGCTCTGCCAGTAAACTCAAAGGTAAACCTTTGAGTTTACTGGCAGAACCTTTTCAGGAGGAATCGACTACTTTAATCCTTGGCAAAAATAATCAGTTATCACAGTGTAAAATTAAGAGCATCTGGAAAAAGTCATGAGAAGGCCCTGGATGGTTAGTTAAAAGCTCGCAAATCTTGCGGGGTTGCACCTTGTACTGCAAGTAAACTATCTGAAATACGAGGTGCAACTAAATAACTGCTACAAACATTCTGGATGCATCTCTTAAATTGCCTTCCCTTACCTTAGATTTTATATTTGCTAAAGAGTAGTTATATGTAATTTGAAACTACCTTAACATCCAAAATCCTAAAAATTTAAGGTGAAAAAAAGTCATAGTGTGCATGCGTTTTGATTCCGATCTACATAATTATTATAAGGCAGAGTCGTTTATTTAAATGCACTAATCTCGAAAACTAACAAGTCCATACTAAATAAATCAATTATTGTATTAGACTTATTAATAGTGAATATTATTAACTACCAGATATTATGAATATTAATATTGTTAATAATATTGAGGGATGGCAAATAAGTGAAGTTGCTCCTACAAGTAATTATTTAATGCCATAAACCCCAATAAGATATTTCTTTTCTTTTACAGAATCTCTGTATCTTGGCCGCGTATATTACCAACTGGTTTTCCGAATATCGTTAGTAAGAAAGGTATTCAATACTATAGCGACCTCATAGATGGTCTACTGGCAGAAGGTATTGACGTTATGGTTACTATGTACCACTTTGATTTGCCGCAACCTATTCAAGATCTTGGTGAGCAATAAGTGACATAAAAATTGGAAACATCTCAATTTATATTACTCAAATTTATTACTATGATTATAAAAACTTATTTGCGAGTTAAAAATTACCATCACAGTCACATGCTCATAAATTAATGTCACTTCTGTAGGAAATCGATTGCAATAGCTTATCAGAGTGGTTAAGTATTCCGGTGGCCCACTTGCACGGCGTCAAGAGGTACGTTGTTGGGCGGGTCTATGGAGTCGCGTCGCTTCTTCCATCATCCAGGATTAGCGAGCAAGTGTGAGCACTCAATGGCTCAATGCCAAAAAAAGAGGAGTAGTTAAGTACGTATGAAAACCTAAAACGGTGACTCTCATTAGCGTCTTTATAAGATTGGAATCATCACAATCATCATCATTTTTTCATCATCTCTCTTGCGAACATCTTAATATTTAAAGAGATGCAGTATTGGAAATTCAGCCAAAGAATTGTTGCAAACAGACAAATATGTATATTTGTCCTGTTTGTTTTTCTTTCAATTTATATTTGAAAAATACAGCATGACATTGTCTAATGATTTTCCTGTTGATGGTGAAAAGATACTAGAAAATATACTGCTGGTTTTGGATAAAAATCAATAAAGAAATAAACTCAATCAGCTGCAAAATTTTCGGATAGTATTTACAATCTTTATGATTATGTCAAAAATATAATTTACAATATTATATATATTTCATTTACATTTAAATTCTTTCACGTCATTCTGAAATGTACTTATTTTTAGGTGGCTGGACGAATCCCAAGATTGTTGACTGGTTTGGCGATTACGCTAGGTTCCTTTACATTTATTACGGCGATCGTGTAAATTACTGGCTAACTATAAACGAACCCATAATTGTGTGTGATGAATCATACAACACTGGAGCTACTGCTCCAGGAATTTTGAACCCTGATCAAGGAGCATACTTATGTAATAAATACCTATTGTTGGCTCATGCAAAAGCTTACAGAATATACGAGGCAGAATTTAAGCACAAATATAATGGTTAGTCATAATAATCCTTCTAAATATTGAGTTAAAAATCACAGCTTTAATGTTTTGGATAATCGTCACAAAGGAAGCTATATATTTTGAAAGAAAATATGTCGCTCTTAGTTCCGAATATAACAAAAACGTATGTTTATTAATTTCATGGCCTATTATAGTTCGACATCACCCCACCCAATTAGCCGGGATGATAGAAAGGCAATGTAAGATACCATAACCCACCGTAGATCCCTTCACCACCCATTAAGCTGTTCACAAGAACTTAATTGATTTCGTTCTCCCGTCCAGCAGGTAAACCCTGACGTCCGATCTTGGTGTTTCGTCAGGTTAACTTACCGTGTACATGTTCTCGTCGGTGCAGTACAATGCACGCCCACAATGGAATAGGTCAGAGTGGGTGTCTTCCCTGAAACTCTCTACTCGGACGGTCCAGTCCGCGGCTGTAGACAGAAAAATGTAAAAAGTGTGGTCCTACCAGTATGATCGCTTATATTTTCACTCTTTACGTACCAGTTATATCTCAACTGAATTATGAATATAAAAATATGAATATTTACACCAAAACTTATCTCATATGTTTTAAAATATTTAGTTACAATTTTATAAAAATATGATGCTTACGCAAATACAAAGTCATGCTGGACTGAGAAAAAGATAGAGATGGGACAATCGATAAACGTAAATCGATAACATTCTTATTAATTATTTATAAAACAAGTAAAACCAAATCATTACATATATAAACCACTTGGTTACTCTATAAAATGAGAAAATTGTGTTAATTTAGTATTCAGACATCAGTTATAATATTAATAAGACCATTGCTTTTAAATTAAAAATATAAATTCTTTTATAAAATAAACATGATTATTCATGAAATAATCAGTGAACAAGAACTCGTGATCAACCTACAGGAATGCCCTAGCGATAATGATAGTAGTGATGATGAACTTTTATGCACTCCTTTCGAATAATAAAAATAAATAATTAACAGCTTTAGTTTAAATTAAATAAAATCCATTGATTTCAATTCAATAAGATTATCATAGATTGTTTTACATTTTTGATCGATTCACCCATCCATTTGATTGAAATTCAATAAGATTTATATAGATTGTTTTTCAATTGCAGTAGCAAATAACTTTAAAAATAAGTAATTATATCGACCAAAAATACGAACTGCATCGTAAACGTCCGGCACTAGTGAGAACTGTCACAGAGATCATGCTATATTTTATAGACTATAGTTATCATATAAATACGAGAGAGCGTTGTCGCGTTCGTTCAAAAATATATGTATAGAATTGCAAAACCGCAACAATTTAGAAATAGAGCTTTTAAAATAAGTGTTATACTATTTAATAACAAAAATTTGTAATGGTTTTAACAACAGTAGAACATAATTTGTGAGCTGAGATGATGATGTTGATGATGATAATGAGTAAATCAGCTGCTAGTTAGCTGATTTTTATGAATGCCATGATAAAACAACGGCTGAATAGCAAGTTATAAAGAAATAACAAAGATGATAAAAAATAAATACTTTAATTAACTTATTTACATTTTTTTTAATGAAGTTGCTATTTACATTTGTAACTTAATTCATAAAACAACATTTAAGGAATCATCTAAGCTGTAAAGGATGCGACTTTTTGCTACAGCGGCGTAGAAGTGTGCTGATTCTCTGGGAGTACGAGTTCGATTCGGATGTTTGAAGTCCACTTCGTATAAGCCGAATTTAGCGCTGAAAATGAAAATGTTTTATAATATATATATTTTTTTAAGACATCACTGCGCTAAGGAACCAAACTTTATACACACACTTATGACAAGAATTTGTGGCAGGTGAGATTAAACCTGCAGCAGAAAAAATCGATACCCAAAATACCACGCCATCTATGCACTTGTCACTTACACTTATTTTTTAAAACACCACTCTGCACTAAGGAAATAATCCTCGTATTGCAGGGGACTTTAAAAACGTGCAATTAACGCAGACAAATTACACCCAGACTCAGAACAACACTCTATGGATCGCACAAAATATTGTCTCGAGTGGGAATCGAACCCACGGCACTAGCACGGAAGGTCAGTATCTTAACCACTGTGAAAAAGTTGCCCGGTTTATGAACTGTCATTTATCCACTTGTCCAGTTTTGTTCAAACGTAGTAATTTTTGAAAACACCCTAACATTTTTTTTGTAAAGACAACACCCGGTGTTATGAAGATAATCTTTGTATTGTAGGGGACTCACAGACGTATAATTAAAGGATACAAATTACATCTAGACTTAGAACAATTTGTGACTCGCACAAAGTATTGTCCTGCGTGGGGATCGAACTCACAGCACTGGCACGGTAAATTGGTATCTTAACCACTACGCCATCTATACCGCCAAAGTATTCTTAGCCTCTGCACATAGCGAATATCTGCATCTTCTGTAGCTCTAGCCGAGGCAGCGGGTGACTGGACGGTTAGTCTGTTCGCCTGGAGCGAGGCCACACCGCGTGAGGACGATGCCCCGACGTGGAGATCCATTTTATGGGTTGAGACGACGGGGCGTCGACTCAAGAGGATACCCGTGAGGGTAGACTGCCGGGTGGGCGACCGAAGAAAAGGACCGCGTTCCAGTGACCCACCCGTTCGGCGTCGTATGTTGTAGAATGGGTCTACGGGGTCGTGCTCCGCCTTTCTGTCGCTCCGAACGGATTAGCGGGGCGTGACGAACCGTAGCCCACCGCCAAAAAAAAAAAGCCCTGCACGTAAAGTTAGATTATATTGCCGCTTAAACATATAAATGTTATCTTTTTTAGTCAGAGAAACATACCTATATCCAGTGAGCCATTCAAAATTATCCATAAGTGTCCAAGCTGCATACCCAGTTACAGGCACACCTTCATATATTGCTAATATTATCTGTAAATAATAATAAAATAATTTTGTTTTAATGGTCGTTGTGTTAAAATCCCATAATAATTACGGTTATCCAAATTACTGAGATTTAGCATTTATCATGTCAGGTTATTTCGTGTGGTGACGGAGTAAGAATACAATTCACCACCCTATATCTTACTCGTGGGTAATCGTAAGAAACAACTAAGGGAAAACGCATAAACATCTATGCAAGAGAAGAAACATTCAAAACAAAAACCCTATTGCAAAACGCCTGACTAACGTGGTATAGTAGGTCAATTTCCCATCATGGAGGAGGCTCGAACCCAACAGTGTGACATATATAAGTTGAGATAAATGCTAGGTTATTTGTAAAAACTTGTTTAAGAAATTATGGTCACACATGGGCCTTGAAACTATACCTACCTATTCAAATCCGTTTCAATATTACGCATAGAAACTTTTTATAATTAGGTACCGATAATTTCTCTAAAAATTTTAAATGGTTTAATCGGTGCCAATAGCGGTCAATTTCTTTTGTTTAACACGCTTATTTTGTATATAAGCTTAGTCTGTATATAACGGTATCTTGGCATGTGATATTTATTTCCTGCTAAATTGAAAATGTAGGTTAGAAAACGATGAGTCTGACATGCTCTATGAGCCAAAAGCCTCTATAATATATAATAAAATAAAAAATCTCTTTCTATCATCGGTTATATTTGAAATTTTATACATTTATCAAGATCTAATAACAATACAATATTTTAAAATATTGTTCTATTATCCTTACCTATAGGATTAGCGTTTTTTTTTTGTATCAATGGCGGCGTGTTTTTAAGGTATTTTCAAAATGATTACTTTTACCAATAAAAGATTTATGTCAAATTAAAATCAACTCTTTAAATTAGGATTCAATTCTGATGAAAATTACCATATAAATATGCCATTACCTAGATTAACACACAGGATATTTTTTATCCGGGTAATGTGTTTCCTTTTTTTTTATTGTGGACTGTGGATGCGTCTCGCCCCGCCAAATCGGTCCAGGGTGACGGAAGAGGCGGCGCGTGACCCCATAGACCCACCGTACAACTCCTCTCTTCGCCGTGCGAGCAGGCCACCGATACCCGATCTTTGTCTTCGGTGGCCAGGGTAATGTGTTCCCTTGGGATAATTCTTCAACGTTGGGCAAATCACTTTTACACGGACGAAGCCGTGAGTTGAAGCTAGTATATTACAAAAGTATACGTCAATATATACATTTTCCTTGTAGTGACGGAGTAATAATTTACATCCTTATCTATAGATCGGCCGAAAAAGAGGATTAAGTCATACTCCAGATGATCATGCACGAGAAGGAAAACTAAATAAAATCCTATAGGTATCAGTCCGTCTTACTAGTGTGATTTTTGTAGTTTTTGAGGGCAGTGGTATATCCACTTAATCCATCCGGGGCGACAAAAAGAACGATGCGCGCCCCATAACGGGCAACCAAAATTAGGTCTATTTGACCAATTTGGTCATTTTCGTCGGTAGCCTGCCCAGCGGGTTACCTTACCAACATTGAAGTCGATCATCTTATGGTGAAGGAGACTTGAACCCAGCAGTAGGACGAATATGATCTAAGCTAAGATCATCCTTGGAGTACTTCATCGTCTTTCAGCCTTTTATTATCCACTGCTGGACGTAGGCCTTTCTCATATTTCGCCACAAAGTGCAGTCTTATGCCATCCGCATCCAACGACTTCCAGCACCCTTCACCAGGTCATCGGTTCACCTGGTGAGCAGCGACCAATACTGCGATGAGAATATTGGAGTATTATCAAAATTTAATTAAATATAAATTGTGCTTACCTGCTCTAAATAATCCCTGATGTATTCCAATCGTTCAATATCGACAAGACCAGGACCAGATAGGAAACCATTCTCCATAATAATAATCTCTTTAACGTCGTAATTAGCATTTAACCAATGCAGCTGCTTCCGAAGACCATACGGATAAATCTGAAAAACAAATTTATTTTTTAATACCAGCTGAATTAATAAATATAAGGAATTGGAAAGGATTTCCAATATACAGTACGACTGGTAAAAGACTGTACATATTGAAGGAGACGATAGATAATGGTCACATGTTACAAATAAAAATATAATAAGAAGGTAATATTAATTAACTAAATAGTAAACCTCAACAATATTAGTGCGTCAGGATTCTCAAAAAGATGGTCACCTTCTCAACATTTCTCGATACAAATCAATCGCACCTCGTACACTGCCATTTGGTCTAGCATATGCAATTTCCCAACACTCTTAGTGCGAATAACATATTCTATCACACTTCACACACAAATAGTCACGGTTAAAATCAAAACGCAGGCGATCGAAAGACACATAGGTTAACAAACACGGAAATGCAAAACACCCGATACGGCGCACGCGCTTTGACTGATCAGCTGACCACAGACGGACACTCACCCCGGGGTCATCCCTCGGGGATGCGGGGCAGAGTGTGCGCGGGAGCCACTACTTAGCACTGTTGTCAAGGTCACGCGCTCGGCTAGTTACTATTTTAATGCATTTATATTTATGCGGATATAATATTTATGCGGATATAATATTTATGCGGAGGTGTACGTAAATAATCATTTTTATAGGACAATTAGTTCAAAATTTAAGTATCAATTTTTTTTATATATTCGGTATCAGAATCGAGTACTGAATACCCTCCCTCAATATGTACAATCTTTTACCAGTCACCCTGTATATGATTCAAGTTCGCCTTAGAATGCTCTCTTGTATTATGAAAGAGTTTTATTAAAGCGTAACACACTAAAGACTTTTTCTTATCACTGTCAACCCATATATGTCCAGCTGTTGGGTTTAGCAGTGCTCCAATATAGGCGGATTTTTTTTTAGACACCACCCTGCACTAAGGAAATAAACCTTATATTGCGGAGGACTTTGCAAAGATGCAATTAACGTAGACAATTTACACTCGGACTCAGAAGAATATTTTGTGTAGTAGTATTGTTCTGCGTGAGAATCAAACCCACGGCACTGGCACGGAAGGTCGCTATTTTAACCACTACGCCACCTGTGCAGACAGATTCAGTTAAATTGACTACTGCGCTGCTCAGATAAGGTTTTAAAGTTTCCCTTCTTTTATATCAATTTTATCTGCATATACCCCCTTAGTCGTCAAAAAGTAGGAAAAAGATGGTGAAATTTTATCCGTTCCACGGTAAATAAAAAATAAAAGATTAGAATTAGAGATTTAATATACAAGATTATTTAAAGTAATTTGTTTGTACGAGTGAAAAATTATTGCTATACTTGGGATTTGAATTCAATTCTACTGGAATTCTATTCCAATCTTACTAACATTATTTTTTTTCTAAAACACTCCTACATTAAGGAAATAAACCTTCTATTACGGGGGACGTGTGGATCGCACAAAGTATTGGCCTGTATGAAAATCGAAGCAACGGCACTGGCAGGAAAGGTTCCACTTCGCCATCTGTGCAGTTAAACTTAGATAAAAGTGGCCCCAGGTAAATGTAGTAACCATATTTTTTCCGATATGTTCGTCTTTAATGAGACCTACGTAGGGTCTTACATTCTCGACCAACGAAGACAATCGGGTACCGGTGGCCAGCTCGCACGGCGAAGAGAGGCTCTTTGCAGGGTGGGTCTATGGGATCGCGCTCCGCCTCTTCCGTCGCCCCGGACCGATTTGGCGGGGCGTGACCACCTCGATAGTCCACCACAAAAAAAAGGGTCTCACATTCTCAATCAATCAAATGACAATCTCTTTATATAAATACTAATTAACATAACATTTGTGCTGTATGATACGAATACTACCACCCCTTACTTTGGTCTTGGATGTCGTAAAAGACGACTAAGAGCCTTATAACGACCTGGGCCAACTCCATCTGATGCTATTTGGTCAATAATTACATTTTCAAGTAGGGTTGACGAGGTCTGGCAGGCGGCTGGTCATAAAACAATTGCCAATAACTTTTGCTACGTTTACAAATATATATTGCGTCGAACCCAAGTTATTGAAATAAGAGCAGAATAAGAAATTGATTAACCTAATAGATGCTGTTCTATACAAAACTAAAAAAAAAAATTGACATTGATCATGACGTCATCTACCACGCTCAATATATTATTTTTCTCAATAATGCTTGGAAATTTGAGCATTATTTTGACAACCTTCTTTGAGATAAATCGATATTGCTGTACTGACCAAATACATGCGAGCAGCGGCCGGCAAAAAATGTTTAAAAATCCATATCTGTCGTTTGAAATAAAACTACTATTACGGATTCTATCGCGTTTGTATTTAATTTTTAATTACCCGACGTTTCGAACACTTTACAGTGATCATGGTCACGGGAGGACAGTCCTTTTTTTTTTTTTTTTTGGTGGACTATGGATGCGTCTCGCCCCGCCAAATCGGTCCGGGGTGACGGAGAAGGCGGCGCGTGACCCCATAGACCCACCGTAAAACTCCTCTCTCTTCGCCGTGCGAGCGGGCCACCGGGACCCGATTTTTAACTTCGGTGGCCCGCCCGGCGGTTCACCCTCGCGGGTTCCTCGCGTCGACGCCCCGACAGATTTCGCCGTCGGGACGTCGCCCTCACGCGGTGGCCTCACGTCGGGTGACCGGACAATTCCCCGGTACGGGAGGACAGCCCTCAGTACAGTCTGGGAAGGACTTATCAGACTTACTCACAAGGACTTATAGAAACCTGTTTAATAATGGAAAAAAAAAACAAATTAACGACGAAAAAAAAAAACAATTGCAGGTGAAAAATTTTGTTCGTTGTTCGTCATGTATACATATATACATACGAGTACATACTACTACTTAGTTTTAATTGCCGCGCATTATTTGAGAAAAGCACTATACAAGCTTTGGCCACAACTAGGTATTGATGGACTTACGTATGTGTGCCTCGGCCACGCCTCGGCCCACATTTACACGTTCGTCCAACAAATGCCTCTTTTGCTGGCCGCTGCACTAATGTACTATAAACTAATCTTGAATCTACTCAAGCACACAATAATCATTTTATTTACCAGAAGAAGAAATCTACTTCAACTAGTAACTAGAAGACTAAATTAAATGGGATCACACAAGAAGCTGCCTTTCAAATAAAAAAGAAACAAAATCAGTTCTCCCTGTCCCCGTCTATTCTGAGGTAACAAACATAAAAAAAATACAATTGA
Organism: Lymantria monacha; assembly: GCA_905163515.2. Taxonomy (NCBI): domain Eukaryota; kingdom Metazoa; phylum Arthropoda; class Insecta; order Lepidoptera; family Erebidae; genus Lymantria; species Lymantria monacha. The sequence continues at coordinate 4,450,323 of LR991105.1, read as the reverse complement.
ATTGAACCTCCTCCTTTTTGAAGTCGGTAAAAAATCGTTCCAGCTGTTCAGTAGAAATTCAGTCACATATATATCATCATTTATCATCTTGCTCTTATCCCGATTACTTGTGGACGACGCATCTCTGCAGTCATTCCCTGTCTATCCATGTCATGCCTCACTCTCAGTTTCAGTCATACAGAACATACTCAAGAAATATATACAAAAATAATACAAAAGAAAAATAAATATCATGATTTCTTTTACCGAAAACCAATCAATACTTGATGATTTCCACGACGGATCGCTCTCCATACTCATATTTAACTCCTTTGATCCATAAAACGGCCAATTACCAGGTGTTTCGCCTGGTTTTACTTTACGCACTAACCTGGTTGTATAATGATTTAAACCGTAGTAATCGTATGTACCTGGAAATACAAAATAACTGGGTATAGTGGGTATTAGAATTTAGAACTACCTGAAGCAATAGAATATTGAACTTATTTAGTGAAAGATCAATAAATTTATTTGTTACTAGTTAACATTGCGACCATGTGGTGATGGAGTAAGAATACAACTCACTCCTCGTATCTTACCCGTCAGTAAAAGACGACTAAGGGATAAAATCTGCATAAAACTTTTATGCAAGAGAAGAAAATCTCGAAATAAAACCCTAGTTTTTTCTTTTGGCGGCGGGCTATGTTGAAGTTACACCCCGCTAATCCGTCCGGGGCGACGGAAGAAGCGGCGTGCGACCCCGTAGACCCAACCATCAACGTAGCTATCGACGCCGTGCGAATGGGCCATCGGAACCCGGTCGGAATCGGAACCGAAAACAAACTTCGGTGGCCCACCCGGCGATCTATCCTCGCGAGTATCTTCTCGAGTCGATCAAATAAAACCCGAAATCAAACGTCTGACTAGCGTGGTCTAGTCAATTTCCCTCCTAGTGCGGAGGAGGCTGGAGCCCAGCAGTGGGACATATATAAGCTGTGATGATCAAGGGATGAATGTCATAAAAGTTCACTAAGGGATGTGATACGCAGAAAATATCTATGCAAGAGAAGGAAAATTCCACATAAAACTGAACCAACCTGTAAGACCTGCATGATATAGTAGGCCAATTTTTTTTCTAATTTGGAAGAGGTTCGAACCCAGCATTGGGTCCCAACACTAGGTCTACTGACAACATTATAAAGGTCGCAGGAAACCGTGGAATGCAGATGGCACAGGACTCTTTTGAGTATCATTCACATGGGAAGGCAGTGTCCAGCAGTGGACATCTACAGGCTGATGGATGGATGGAATGAAACGCCTATGAATTGAAATGATGAATTTATTATTATTTGTAATGAAATGTCGAAAGATCATCATTCTCCTACTCTTACCCCAATCATTTGGGGTTGATATAATATGTACTCCTCTTTCAGAGTACATATAGTAAAAGTTATTGGCAATAGTTTTATGACCGGCCGCCTACCAGACGTCAGGAGTTGGTCCAGGTCATTATTAGGCTCTTAGTCGTCTTTTACGACATCCATGAACAAAGTAAGGGTTTGTAGTATTCGTAGCCCCTACCACACAGTTTCAGTCAGCAGTCGAAAGATACTATGAAAAAAAAAACCCTAGTTAAATAAAAGAAAAATGTACCTCTAACAAATTCAATTTCTTCAGGAGTAAACGGAGGTAATCTTGGATATGGGTAACCTTCTCTGATGGAGTTCTCCAATAAAAATTGTTCCAATTTCTTTGGCCAACCTCCTACCTTGGAGAAAATAGGATGCGCGTAACGTCCCTCCTGCAAATTAAAGCTAATCCGACGTTACTTTCTTAAGAACTCATCTTCGTATATTTATGACTGCCAAATAATTGATTAAACTACCTTCCTATCGAAGTTTGTTAGTAAACATAGCCTTCCAAGGAAATGTGAGCTATTAGCTGGTTTTAGACACCCATAGGAAAGTCATCATCATTATTTCAGCTAATATATGTCCCGCTATTGGGCTCAAGACTCCTCCATAATTGGAGGGAAATTGACTTACTATACCACGCTGGTCAGACATGTCGGTATAGGGTTTTATTTCGAGTCTATCTTCATCATTATTCTACTCTTATCCCAATTACTAGGGGTCGAAACAATATATACTCTTCTTTCATAGTCCATATTGTAGAAGTTATTGGCAATAGTTTTATGACCGGTCGCCTGTCAGATGTCAACCCTCCTTGGAAATGTAATTGTTGACCAAACATCATCAGATGGAGTTGACCCAGGTCATTGTAAGGCTCTTAGTCATCTTTTACGACATCCACGAGCAAAGTAAGGGTTGTTAGTATTCGTAGCCGCTACCACACAGCTGTGTATTTCGAGTCTATCTTCTTTTGCATAATTATTATATGCGTTTTATATTTCCTTAGTCGTCTCTTACGATAAACCACGGGTAAGATAAGGAGTGGTGAATTGTATTTACTCCGTCATCACATGGAAAGACGAAAGAATAGCTGCATTCTTCTGGGTATAATTAAAACCATTATCAGACAGGCAGCGGCATTCTTATGAGTTTACTTAACCACAACTGGGATCGACAAACCGCCTATCAACCGTGGTAATTATTAGATAATCCTCATTTGAGTAGGCCTATATCCAATAGTGAATATCAATAGGCTAATAAATGCATAATATAATACAAAAAAACTCATTATTACCCAATATTCAATCGCTAACTCCGTTATTTCCAAATCATCACTCGTAGCTGGTTCGAACCAAAAGAACAAAGTAGCTAAAGATACTTTACCTGAAAAAATAACAGATAAATTATCAGAGTTTCTTAAAAATCAGGGTATTCTGGTGTAGAAATTTGAAAAAATCGATATTTTTTTTTGCATTTTTTCAAAGTTTAGACCTTCAAAAATATAACCTTAAGCGGATCGCCGATTAATCTAAAGTGAGTATTAAATATTATTATCTGAGTTATTCTATCGAAATTGTTTCTCAAACTTCAAACGCGTTTTTCTCAAAACTACTTTTTTTGAGGTGGTTGTCATGATATCTCAAGTTCTACTTTACCGATTCCTTTGAAATTGTTAGAAAACTTTTGTTATACATCTCTCTATCGCTCCTGCCTTGGATTTTGAAAATTTTCTACATGAAGTATTTTTAAAAAAATCGAAAAGGTCAAAAATAGAGGGTTAAAAGAAATTTATTTTTTAAGTTGACGCCATTTTGTAAACTTTTGTTTTTTTTCTTTGGCAAAGGTCAATCCGATAGCGACATCTTTACTGATGGGGAATTTTTTTGTTTTAGATCACTACAAGGGTTGGAATCATGTCAACCAGAGAGCACCATTTTTTTTGTAGCCCCCACTCCACCGGCCTGTAATTTGAAGATTTTTATATATTTTTTTATTTTTAATGTTTTTTTATATTCTTCAATTGACAATAAAAATTATAACAAACAATGGATAGTAAAGATGTTTTTCATTTGTTTTTAATATCCGTTTGAAAAATACCTAAAATTTAAGCGTCTACACCAGAATACCCCCTTAAAAAAAATGAGTTAAATCTTCCATGCACTTGATTGCGGGGAAAAAGGGACTGAATAAGCCGTCACCTTTCCTTGTGATTACAGATAAGAATGCAATTAATCCTAGTTGCTCGTGGGTATCTTAAAAGAAGACTAAGGGGTATAACATATATGCAAGAGACAGAAAACTGGAAATAGAATTGTATACTAACCTATCTAAACCAAGCTGGTTTGATAACTCAATTTCTTTACTAGTGTAGAGGCCGTTGGAATCCAGCAGTAGGACTAATATCAGCTGAGATTCTGATTACGAAGCCTTCATCAAAGATGCAGAGATTGTAATGAGATTTTAAAATATTCCTTTACAAAATAATTCATTCATTTTAAAATACAATCATCATCATCATCACAGCCTATCAATGTCCCACTGTTGGGTTGGCCTCCTCCGTAATGGGAGGGAAATTAACCTACTATATCGCTCTGGTCAGACGTGTTGGTATAGGGTTTTGTTTCGAGTTTTCCTTCTCTCGCATAGATGTTATATGAGTTTTATATCCCTTAGCCGTCTCGTAAGATCACCCACGGGTAAGATATGGGGTGGTGAATAGTATTCTTACTCCGTCACCACACGGAAAAATACAAAGACACTACCGTGCACTAAGGAAATAATCATTATATTACGAGGGGCTTTACAAAAATGCTCCTTAATGCAAATTACTCCTTAATGAAGTGACACGTGACCGGAATGCTGTGCTTTACTTGGCACAGAGGTTCAGCATTGTCATCCAACGTGGCAATGCTTCCAACATTCCGGGCACGTTGCCTACTGGCAGCAGTATATTTGAATAAGTGTTTAGTCTTACAATTTTTTTTTTGTCTTTAAGCAATTAAATTATATTTCTCATAGAAAAAAAAGCAACCATTTGTGCAGTCAAATAACAATAGACTTCTGCTATGTATCACCTAATTCAATATTTAAAACAAAGGACTTAAAAATAGTGTAATAAATAGGCCTAAATTCCAAAAATGTTATCTAGAAAGATGACATCTTTCTGCACACATAAGTGATTAAGCGCTTATATTAACAGTAGGTGAGGAGTAACCTATCACATATCTTAGATAAGCACTAGATACACAAAGATAAGAAGTATCTTTGTGTATCTAAAATAATCTTGTCATTTTATAATATTACATATATATTTTATTAACGTTATGTATAACACTTTTGCAATTTATTGTAAATTCACTTTATTTGCCAGCTCTAATTAGACATGTGTAAGTAATGCGAGTGATGTATCACACGTAATATTACCCGACCGTGTACTGTCATATTACATATTACGCGACTAAACATCACATCACATTAAACATCACACATTTACACATTTTTTTTTTTAATTATGAGTATGTTAGTCCACAGACTTTTTTTCCGTGCTCTTTTTATGTTTAATTTTATTGTTATGGTGGTTTGTTTATAAAATTAATGTTCTTGAAGTGTGGCTTTATTACATTTAGATAAAGCTTGAAGAGCGCAATTCATGTGTCATAGATGTTGAGCGACAACATGTCTTTTAGGGTTTCTTCTTGGCGCTGGTGGTCTTGTTGTTGGTGAAACCCTTCTATTTGTAGATTTATACATTAAACATGACGCGAACACCCGTGTACTGTTCTGCATTTCTGCAATGTTCGGTGTCTGGCAATTCAATATTTATTTTGAGCTTTATTTTCAGAGGGTTAAGGCTTATATTTCTGGACGCCACCCGCCGTATATATAGAGCGCTATCGCATTACGCATCACACATGACATGAAATGTCATGTGTGATGTTTGAAGTGATGGTAAAATGTATATCACATCACTTCGCGAAGTACTGTTTCGCGCATGTCTAGCTCTAATTGAGTAAAGAGTGCTGCTGAAATCGAGCAGTATAATTCAAACAGCTTGGCTTCGATCTTTAGTTTTCAAATATTTTTTAATTTTTCATTATTTTATTAATTTGTTTTTTTTTTAATATCGAAATGTATTTTTCAAAAAACATCGAAAAGAAAATACCGATCTAAGTTCGGTCAACCAGATATTACAAATAGGTCATCTAAATATTACAACTCGGTCATCCAGATATTACAACTCGGTCATCCAGATATTATCACCCAGTCATCCAATTATCAGACAAATAAATTATTTTTAATTTGATAACTCACCATTATATTTTGATCTGTAGAACTCATCATATATTCTATATGCTTTTGCGTGGGCAATCATAGTGTATTTATTACATAAATATCTTCCTATCATGGGATCGTCGATGAACGGGGCTGCTTGCTGCCTGTAGCCCGATTCACATATGCCAATAGGCTCATTAAGTGTTAACCACATCTTAACACGATCAGCATATAATGAGAACACCACATCTGCGTAGTCAGCGAACCAGTCGCTAATTAATGGGTTCGCCCAACCACCTGGAATTATAAATTATATTCTTAAATTATTATATCTTATTATTACTATTGTAGGTTCTGAAAGAGTAAGAGTACATTGTAACATCTCCAATCTTACTCATGGGTGTCGTAAAAGAGGATTAAGGGATTCATCATCATCATAATCATCTCAGCTCATATGTGTCTCACTGTTAGGCTCGAGCTTCCTCCATAATGGGAGGGAGATTCACCTATTATACCACGCCGGTCAGACTTGTTGATATTCTTACTCCGTCACCACACAGAAATTAAGGGATTAAACGAATATAGCTTCTATGCAAGAGAAGGAAAATCCGAAAAATCCTATACCAAGACTTTTGACCAGCATGAAGTAATAGATATCAGTAGCCGCCCCAATGGCGATAGGGAGGGAATACGGTGGGTTATGGTCCACGCGCCGTCTTTCCGTTGCCCCGGAACGAATGGACGGCATGCGTCTAGATAGTCTGCCATAAAAAAATGGTGTAATAGATCAATTGTCTTCCTATTGTGAGGGATGCTTTAATTCAGTATTGGACAGTATATGAGCAGATATTATATGTCTAAAATGTCCCTTAGTTGTCTTTTGTGACACCCTAGGGTAAAAAGGATCAATATATGGGTGAAAGATCATTTATTATGTAGCAACCTGTTTAGGCAATTAAACACACACGCGCAGACGCATACACACGCAAATTTCATGTAATAGCACACCCTCACATTACAATTTAATTCTTCATCTATCTTTTCATTTTCTTTATTCTTTACTTTATGTTATTTCTATTATTACTACTCTTGCTTTAATTATTTTATTATTATTTTTTTACTCTCTAGGGGTTTGCTGAAAGCCAGCCGTGCATATATACTATGCCATACAGCGCTGAGCATTCCCCTGTTGACAATATAATGTGTAATCCCTACTAATATATAATCCCTACTAATATATAAATGTGAATGTAAGTTTGTTTGTTACGCTTTCACGCTAAAACTACTCAACCGATCATCATGAAACATTGCACACATATTCTTGGAGGTATTAAAAGTAACATAGGATACTTTTTATTAAAAAAAAAATCAAAATTTTTATATGAAAAATAAAAAATTGTTTGTCAAAAAATCTCAAAATCTAGCTTCTTCAACGCCATCTAGTAGTCCAGTAATGAAGTTCCAACCGTGAGTATTGTAATACCGTTGCACTGTATTACCGACGGTCAAAAATAAAAATAGGGGATCAAAAACTTTAGGAAAGTAACCTTTTAGTTTTAGTTAATAAAAGTGATACATATATTGTAACTTTTACCTATTTGCTCATTTGTTATATTGCCAATAAATCTGATTCTATTCTATTATTATATATAAAAACCGCGTAAGGACTTACTCATTATAAACTTTAAAAAGTACTACCTGTTGGGTACGTGTATGATACTAGCAAAATACGGAAAGCTTAGCAATTATGTCCTTCATTGTTTTATTGAAATTATTTATATATAATTGTATATATGTTTAGTAAGTATTAGTGCCTTCAAATCATGCCCTTGAATAAAGACAATTTATTATTTCTGATGACATTTCACTTATTGCCTTTGCCTCTTATATATAAGACATGCATGTTAAAATATACAATAAATTGATATACTTGTAAATCTTGTTAAAAGTGTAAGCCAACTGGCATATTTTGGAGGACCTTATATGTAATTTTATAATAAGACCAATTGTACCCATTATCACACTAATAAAACATTCTATTCTATTCTATTCTTAACACAATTTTCGAATTAGCAAAAGGTTATAGCTGGACCAGATCCAACAGGCGGTACCCAATCGTGAGTCACCTATTAGAGTAGCCATAACTCCCGAAAGAGTGCAACTGGCTTTCTGCTGGTCACGATCAGCATATAATGAGAACACCACATCTGCGTAGTCAGCGAACCAGTCGCTAATTAATGGGTTCGCCCAACCACCTGGAATTATAAATTATATTCTTAAATTATTATATCTTATTATTACTATTGTAGGTTCTGAAAGAGTAAGAGTACATTGTAACATCTCCAATCTTACTCATGGGTGTCGTAAAAGAGGATTAAGGGATTCATCATCATCATAATCATCTCAGCTCATATGTGTCTCACTGTTAGGCTCGAGCTTCCTCCATAATGGGAGGGAGATTCACCTATTATACCACGCCGGTCAGACTTGTTGATATTCTTACTCCGTCACCACACAGAAATTAAGGGATTAAACGAATATAGCTTCTATGCAAGAGAAGGAAAATCCGAAAAATCCTATACCAAGACTTTTGACCAGCATGAAGTAATAGATATCAGTAGCCGCCCCAATGGCGATAGGGAGGGAATACGGTGGGTTATGGTCCACGCGCCGTCTTTCCGTTGCCCCGGAACGAATGGACGGCATGCGTCTAGATAGTCTGCCATAAAAAAATGGTGTAATAGATCAATTGTCTTCCTATTGTGAGGGATGCTTTAATTCAGTATTGGACAGTATATGAGCAGATATTATATGTCTAAAATGTCCCTTAGTTGTCTTTTGTGACACCCTAGGGTAAAAAGGATCAATATATGGGTGAAAGATCATTTATTATGTAGCAACCTGTTTAGGCAATTAAACACACACGCGCAGACGCATACACACGCAAATTTCATGTAATAGCACACCCTCACATTACAATTTAATTCTTCATCTATCTTTTCATTTTCTTTATTCTTTACTTTATGTTATTTCTATTATTACTACTCTTGCTTTAATTATTTTATTATTATTTTTTTACTCTCTAGGGGTTTGCTGAAAGCCAGCCGTGCATATATACTATGCCATACAGCGCTGAGCATTCCCCTGTTGACAATATAATGTGTAATCCCTACTAATATATAATCCCTACTAATATATAAATGTGAATGTAAGTTTGTTTGTTACGCTTTCACGCTAAAACTACTCAACCGATCATCATGAAACATTGCACACATATTCTTGGAGGTATTAAAAGTAACATAGGATACTTTTTATTAAAAAAAAAAATCAAAATTTTTATATGAAAAATAAAAAATTGTTTGTCAAAAAATCTCAAAATCTAGCTTCTTCAACGCCATCTAGTAGTCCAGTAATGAAGTTCCAACCGTGAGTATTGTAATACCGTTGCACTGTATTACCGACGGTCAAAAATAAAAATAGGGGATCAAAAACTTTAGGAAAGTAACCTTTTAGTTTTAGTTAATAAAAGTGATACATATATTGTAACTTTTACCTATTTGCTCATTTGTTATATTGCCAATAAATCTGATTCTATTCTATTATTATATATAAAAACCGCGTAAGGACTTACTCATTATAAACTTTAAAAAGTACTACCTGTTGGGTACGTGTATGATACTAGCAAAATACGGAAAGCTTAGCAATTATGTCCTTCATTGTTTTATTGAAATTATTTATATATAATTGTATATATGTTTAGTAAGTATTAGTGCCTTCAAATCATGCCTTCGAATAAAGACAATTTATTATTTCTGATGACATTTCACTTATTGCCTTTGCCTCTTATATATAAGACATGCATGTTAAAATATACAATAAATTGATATACTTGTAAATCTTGTTAAAAGTGTAAGCCAACTGGCATATTTTGGAGGACCTTATATGTAATTTTATAATAAGACCAATTGTACCCATTATCACACTAATAAAACATTCTATTCTATTCTATTCTTAACACAATTTTCGAATTAGCAAAAGGTTATAGCTGGACCAGATCCAACAGGCGGTACCCAATCGTGAGTCACCTATTAGAGTAGCCATAACTCCCGAAAGAGTGCAACTGGCTTTCTGCTGGTTCTTTGACTGATTTTTTTGACTTCCGAGGCAAGTAATGAATGTTCAAATATATAATTATATCGTCAAAGTTTTACTTAATAGAACGAACAATCCAGTAATTGGCAAAATGCAGAGATCGCTTTATCTTTAATTAGAAATGCCTTCGAAATAAATTTAGACGCACTAACAGCTTTGCGTAGGACATGAAATTAAATCACTCGAAATTTTAATTATTTATGGATTAAAGAACGTTTGAGAGTGACGCCAGTGACGGCAAAATTAAAGGATGCCTAATATGATATGGAAATGTAATGAGAAGAGATGAAAGTTATATTGTGATAGAAGTTATAAGTATGAATGGTTTTAAGGGAAGACCGAAGAAAAGATGGACGAATTGCGTGAAGCTGGATATGAATAAAAAGACGCAGAGATGAAATTGGATAAGATCGTGTGGAAGGAAAGAACATATTGCATCTACCGACGAATGGTTGGAATAGGAGTAGGGTAGTGATGATAAAACGGATGATGAAGACAACAGATATAAAAAAGAAATATAGGAAACTAGATTAGAAACTTACCTAAATCTTGCAAAGACTGCGGTAGATCAAAATGATATAAAGTCACAACTGGTTGAATACCTTTCTCTAGTAGACCATCAATCAGGTTATTATAGTATCTCTTACCATCTTCACTGATTATATTAGGATAACCAGTTGGCAGTAGACGAGTCCATGATATTGAAAACCTAAAATTATAACACTAAAAAATATTATGGGGGATTTCGTAGAAGTAACCCTTTTGTTCCTGCTTTAACACGTTTTCAAATATCTGAATCCATCATCACCACGGAATGGTGATGCAGTAAGAATATAATTCACCACCCACTATCTTGTCTATGGCATCATTATCACCATTTTGCTCTTACTACAATTAGGTACTTGGGGTCAATGCACCTTGTCTATGTACTCATATATATTGCAAAAGTTATTGACAATAGTTTTATGGCTGACCGCTTGTCTGATATCAACCCTTCTTGGTCATATAATTGTTAACCAAACGTCTTCAAGTGTGAAAATTGTTATTTGTTTACAAAAGCCCACCCTTTTTTTCTTTTTTTTTTGCGGTGGACTATGGAGGTGGTCGCGCCCCGCCTAATCAGTCCGGGGCGACGAAAGAGGCAGCGCGCAACCTCATAGACCCACCCTGCAAAAATCTCTCTTCACCGTGCAAGCGGGCCACTATTACCCGATCTTTGTCTTCGGTGGCCCGCCCGGCAGTTTACCCTCGCGGGTTCCTTTCGCATCCTCACGCAGTGGCCTCACTTCGGGTGACCGGACTATTACCCGATCCGATCACCCGATGCCTCGGCTAGGGCGGCATCAGGCGCAGATATAAGATAGAGATCAGCAGCCCACCCTGTACTAAGGAAACAATCCTTGTTTTGCGGGGGACTTTACAAACATGCAATTAACGCAGACAAATTACACCCAGACTTAGAACAACACTTTGTTGATCGCATAAAGTATTTATTGTACTGCGTGATAATTGATCACACGGCTATGGCACGGAAGATCGGTGTCTTAACCACTACTTCATCTGCGCAGTCAAAGATTATGTTACTTTTGATTAAATATGATTTGAAATTTAAGCGTAAATATAAAACAAGAATAAAATAAATAAAAATAAATAAAACGTACCTACCTATACATATTAAGACCTAACTCTTCTGCCATCTCTATATCTCTCTTCCAAAGGTGATAAGAGTCACACGCCACATCACCATTAGTCCCATCTGCTACTAAATGTGGTCGTTTATGGACTAAATAGTCCCATATACTTTCACCTTTATCTGAAATAATTTTATTAAACATATAGGCTCTTAAGTTTAGTAGAAATCTTTACACAGAAGTAGCGATTTGTTTGGTAATGTAAAGATCACGAATCACGTAATTAACCTTTTGTGGTGGCTGGTGAAGAATATAACAAGTCAACACCCATTACTTGTCCGTAGATATATTATAAACTGGCTGTGAGATTCCTATGATAAATTAGCTAAATTCTACGGAGAAACTTATGCCCATTTTTAACAACGATCTCTAAAGATTAGGTAACATCTAACAAAAAATTAATTTTATATATTATTCCAGGTAGTTACGGAGTAAGAATACAATTCATCACCCCTATCTTACCCGTGGGTGATCGTAAGAGAAGACTAAGGGATATAAAACGCATATAACATCTATGCAAGAGAAGGAAAACATACATACATACATACATAGCCTCACGCCTGTTTCCCAGAGGGGTAGGCAGAGACTACGGATTGCCACAAACCACGATCCTGGCATACTTCCATCGCTTCATTCACACTCATAATAGTCTTCATGCATGCTCTACGATTACGCATACTCTTAATAAGACCTCTCGTCAACACATCTTCAACTTGGTGCAGAAAAGTATGACGTGGTCTTCCCCTTGTATTCGTCCCATTCACGCTTGCTTTATATATTTGCTTCGTCAACCTCTCGTCACTCATTCTTTCTAAATGTCCAAACCACCTCAGCATACTCTTTTTGATCTTTGTCACTACTTCTTCATTCACACCACAGCGCTCTCTTATAACATTATTCCTAATCTTATCTTTCAGACTTACATCACACATACTACGAAGAGCTCTCATCTCTACAGCATTTATTCTACTTTCATGTCTTCCCTGCCAAATCCAACTTTCACTACCATACATGAGAGTAGGTACTAATACTCCCTTATGTACAGCTAAGAGAAGGAAAACTCGAAACAAAACCCTATACCAACACGTCTGACCAGCGCGGTATAGTAGGTTAATTTCCCTCCCATTATGGAGGAGGCCCGAGCCCAACAGTGGGACATATAAGAGCTGAGATGATGATTATTCGTTAATTTTTTTTTTATTTTACTTAACATAAATCGCCATCAACAAATAATAATTGATTAACCTCCAATGTTATATATTGTTTGGTGAAAATGAGCATTACAAATGCGATCATTATCCAGTTTTTGTAAACTAGGTGGTCGTGGCATTATCTCCCAAACTAAAAGACCTATGTACACATTAGACGTCGATAGGCTCGTGGAAGAAAGGAGTAACTTACCACTGACATTCCAAGCCCCTTCAACTTGATACGCAGCCGAGGCGGCACCGAACTTGAACCATTCTGGAATGATATACTTTCGAGCCCAAGATCCGCTTAGTAGTACACTAGTAACATAAATCACACACATTAATTAATATTTCGTTTTAAATCTACTATATTTTTTAGTCTACTATTTTTTTGATCTGTATTTTTTTTTTAAATCTAATAAACTGTGTGGTAGCGGCTTCGAATACAACCAACCCTTACTTTGCTCGTGGATGTCGTAAACGACCACTAAGAGCCTTATAACGACCTGGGCCAACTCCATCTGATGCCGTTTGGTCAACAATTACATTCCCAAGGAGGGTTGATGTCTGGCAGGCAGCCGGTCATAAAACTATTGCCAATAACTTCAACAATAAATGTACTATGAAAGAAGAGTACATATTGTATCGACCCCAAGTAATTGAGATAAGAGTAGGAGAATGATGATTTTTTTTTAAATCTGTTATTTTTTTATCTACTATATCTATTATTTTTATCAACTATTTTACTGTATTTTTAATCTACATTTTTGTAAATCTACCCTTGTGAAAATTTGAACTCTTAATTCTTATATTTAGGGGTCGTCCATCCTCTTATTATTCTAAACACGACATTATACGTATTATACATTTTTCACGGGGAGATAGGCCTCGTTAGCATTGGTCTGCAACCTATCTAGGAGAAGGAAAACTCCAAAATATAACCCGAGGAGATGGGCCTCGTTAGCATTGAGCTGCAACCTATCTAGGAGAAGGAAAACTTCGAAATATAACCCGAGGAGATAGGCCTCGTTAGCATTGGGCTGCAACCTATCTAGGAGAAGGAAAACTCCGAAATAGAACCTGGGGAGATGAGCCTCATAAACATTGCGCTTCAACTCATCTAGGAGAAGGAAAACTCCGAAATATAACCCCCGATCCAAGGTGTAAACCGACCCGTGCTGAGGAATTCGCGGCCAGAGGGTAAGCTGGTCAAAAACGGAGGGTGCATGTGTTGGTGGTCACAGGGCACAGCGGTGATTCCACCTTGCCTCCACACAAGGGCTCTGTGGGGGTGGATCGTTTAATACCCTACTACTCGTGGGAACGCTATGGATTGTATGAAAAATTTTAAAAGTCCAAATGACGGCGATGCGGTTCGCAACCCTTCACGTCTCGATCCCAATGAGGGCGAAAAGCGGTCTACGGAGTGCCGTTTTGCCACGTTGAATGTAGGAGGAGGAATGAAAGAGAAATTAAACGAGGTATGTCAAATGATGGATGATAAAAAGATTGATATTCTTTGTGTGAATGAAACGAAGCGAAAGGGATGTGAGATAACTAGTCATGGACCTTATACGGCATACTGGTCCGGGACACCAATGACTAGTAGAGCCTGTCAGGGAGTTGGTCTCCTTCTTTCTGCTCGAATGGCTCAATGTGTGAAAGAGTATGATTGTGTGAATGCTAGATTAGTATGGTTAAGAATGAAAGTGGGTCTGACCCGTATTTTTGTTGTAGGAGTATATGCTCCTGTAAACACGGGTTTGACTAAATATAAATGTGAGCAGGATGGAAGAGAAAAGTTTTGGGAGGAACTAAGAGATGTTTTAAGATTATGTCAGTTAAATGAAAGGTTGATTTTGCTAGGTGATTTTAATGGATGGGTGGGAGTAGGCCGAAAAGGATTCGAAAACGTTTTAGGAAGGTTTGGTGATGAAAGTGTGAATGAAAATGGTCAAAGTCTGCTAGAGGTGTGCTTGGAATGGAACCTTTGTGTTACAAACACTATGTTTGAACACAAAAAGATCCATATGTATACACGCGAAGCAAAGAATGTAAGAAAGAGTATGATTGATTTTATAATAGTAGACAAAAGACTCAGAAACAAAGTTCTAGACACCAGGGTGTATCGCGGTGTTGGTATCCATACAGACCACTTTCTAGTAATGACTAGAAAGTGGTCTCATAAAAACGTGGCGAAACCGGATACATAACCCGACAAGTATACTAGAAAGGATAAAAGTAGAGAATTTGCAAGATGAGATTGTTAGAGAGAAGTATAAATGTAAACTGACAGAAAAATTGTATGATTCGGCTGATATTAGTGATATGGAAGAATTATGGAAGACTTTTAAAGAAAATGTGGTAAATGTTGCTACAGAAACATGTGGCGTGACCAGAAGAAGGAAAGTAAATAAGATGAAGAATATATGGTGGGATAAAGATGTGCAGAGTGCAGTTTGTGAGAAGAAGAAAGCCTGGATAGATTGGCTTGCTATCAGAGCCACTGAGAGAATAGAGAAAGCAACGATTCATGATATAGACATAGCCAAAGAAGAGTATAAGAGAAGAAAAAGAGAAGTGAAAGAAATTGTCAGAAAAAAGAAAGAGGATCAGAAAGACGAGTACGATAGAAAATTATCGCAGGATAACCAATCTAATTTAAAGATTTTCTGGAAATCCATAAGATCAGCTCGAGGTAAAATTCAAAGTACAGAGCTTGCCTCGATCAGGGATAAGTATGGAAGGATAGTGAATAGAGAAGAATGTGTACTAGAGAGATGGAAGGAGTATTTTGAAAGCTTATTTGAAAGAGAAGAGCCACAAGATCTATCATTTGAGAGTGAAAGAGATCTTGAGGATGGAGAATGTGTTACTATGGTGGAAATTATGAACGCACTGAAAGGTATGAAAGCGGGTAAATCTGCAGGATACGACAGGATTACAGTTGAGATGCTGACAGCTGGACAGGATATCATAGCTAACATGCTATACCAGCTCTTCAATCTCTGCTGGACTAATGGCCAAGTACCTGACGACTGGTGTAAGGCTGTAATTGTACCTTTGTTCAAAGGGAAAGGTTCGCAGCAAGATTGTAGGAACTACAGGGGCATAAGCCTCCTTAGCATAGTCGGCAAACTGTATGCGAAAGTATTGATTGAAAGAGTAGTGAAAGTAACCGACAAGAAAATATGGGATGCACAAGCAGGTTTTCGAAAAGGTATGGGTTATACGGTTCAAGTCTTCTCCTTACAATGCATGGCGCAGAAATTTTTGGCTAAAGGTCAGAAAATCTTTTGTGCATTCATTGATTTGGAGAAAGCTTATGACAAAGTGAGGAGGAATGAACTGTGGTCGGTACTGTCTATGTATGGGGTGGACAGCCATCTTATTCACGCGCTGAAATCCATCTATAAGGATTCCAGGGCATGCGTAAGAATAAACGGAGCCTACACGGAGTGGTTTAATATCAATAAAGATGTTAGACAGGGATGTGTAGCATCCCCGTGGTTGTTTAACCTATTCATGGATAGCTGTTTGAAAGATCTGAAAAATAATGATTGTGGTTTACGAATGAATGAGTTACTTATCAAATGTCTTCTTTATGCCGATGATCAGGTATTACTTGCATCATCGGCAGAAGATTTGCAGGCGATGGTAACTACTATGCATGAAGCTTTTGAAAGAAAAGGTATGAAAGTAAATGTAAGTAAGACGAAAATTATGGTTTTTGAAAAGGATACATGTATGACGGAATGTAACATTTTTATAAATGGTGAGGAACTGGAACAGGTGAAAGAATTTTTGTATTTGGGTGTTTTGTTTACTAGAGATGGTAAAAATGATGATAATGTTGAAAGAAGAGTAAATGCTGGTAATAGAGTGAATGGGGCACTATACACCTTTATGAAAAGCAGAAACGTGTCCAAAAAGGCACGTTTAGCTGTACATAAAGGAGTATTAGTACCTACTCTCATGTATGGTAGTGAAAGTTGGATTTGGCAGGGAAGACATGAAAGTAGAATAAATGCTGTAGAGATGAGAGCTCTTCGTAGTATGTGTGATGTAAGTATGAAAGATAAAATTAGGAATAATGTTATAAGAGAGCGCTGTGGTGTGAATGAAGAAGTAGTGACAAAGATCAAAAAGAGTATGCTGAGGTGGTTTGGACATTTAGAAAGAATGAGTGACGAGAGGTTGACGAAGCAAATATATAAAGCAAGCGTGAATGGGACGAATACAAGGGGAAGACCACGTCATACTTTTCTGCACCAAGTTGGAGATATGTTGACGAGAGGTCTTATTAAGAGTATGCGTAATCGTAGAGCATGCATGAAGACTATTATGAGTGTGAATGAAGCGATGGAAGTATGCCAGGATCGTGGTTTGTGGCAATCCGTAGTCTCTGCCTACCCCTCTGGGAAACAGGCGTGAGGCTATGTATGTGTATGTATGTACATTTTTCACGTCCTTGCATCGAGAAGAAAAAAAAAAAGTTTATGGATTGATCGTTATAAACCTCTAGACCGTTTTGTTGGCTTTTATTAATTTTATTGATATACCTGTTTTCGAAATTGACATTTAAAATAATTTTAACCAATTTATTAGTTAATATTATGTACTTATTGAATAAATTTTAGAAATATATAATTAAAATAAATATTTCTTGCCCATGTGGTGACGGAGTAAGAATACATTTGAAATAGCGTTTTGTTTCGAGTTTTCCTTCTCTTATAATCGTATTACCACGGTATTAGAAAGGTAGACAAATTAAAATATGTACAAGTGATATTAAAAATGTTGAAGGAATACTATGGCCTTGAAAAGCGAAGGGTAGAAGGGAATGGCAAGAGCTGGAGGTATACCTGTTTCACAATAGATACGCTGATCCTAAACCGGGCAATATGATAAGTTTGTACTACTACAACAAGTTCAACATATCAGCTTATATATGTCCCACCGTTGGGCTCAAGCCTCCTCTATAGTGGGAGGAAAATTGACCTACTATAACAAACTGGTCAGGCGTATTGCTTTTGTTTTGAGTTTTTCTTTCTTTGGATATATGTTATATACCTACGTTTTATATCCCTTAGTTATCAAAGCTATGTGAAGGCGGCTACGAATACTACCAACCGTTACTTTGCTCATGGATGTCGTAAAAGACGACTAAGAGCCTTATAACGACCTGGACCAACTCCATCTGATGCCGTTTGGTCAACAATTACATTCCCAAGGAGGGTTGACGTCTGGCAGGTGGGCGGTCATATAACTATTGCCAATAACTTTTACAATAAGTACTATGAAAGAAGAGTACATATTGTATCGACTCCAAGTAATTAGGATAAGAGTAGGAGAACGATGATGATGATCATGATCCCTTAGTCATCTCTTACGATCACCCACGGGTAAGATAGGATGGTGAATTGTATACTTACTCCGTCACCACATGGAAACAAGTAGGTACGCAAACAAATATCCCGTGATTTATTAAGATGATGTCGGAATAAAAATACAAGAAATCACCTCCTTTATTACGCATGTATGATGTGTTTACCGTAATCTGTAGATAACATCAAACCTAGACAAGGAAAACTAGACGTAAATCTTTACAGCCAAATCGTTTGATTAGCATAGGAAGTTATCTAGATACTAGTCAACTTCCTTTCAACTTATATTGTACTAGTAAAGTTAATGTCCCAAAGTTTTTATCTCCTACTTTTATTTTACCCCTTAAGGGAATTTTTTTTAACAAAATTTTATTGTCATACTTATTTATACCTAATAAATAGCCTAAAAATAAATTTCTAGCTGGCTTTAAAAATTACGATACTTACAACTTTCATTCCCTTTTACAACCCTTTTTTTGCAATAAAAGTAGCATATGTCCTTTATCTAGCTCTAAACTATCTGTGTACCAAATTTCATTTAGATCGATTCAGTAGTTTTGGCGTGAAAGAGCGACAGACAGACAGACGGAGTTACTTTCGCTTTTATAATATTAGTAAGGATTAAATGTTACATGTTAATAAATCAAACTTATTATTTGCTATTAATTCTAATATATACATGTATCTAAAGTAAATATATAAATTGTACAACTTTTTTTGTTATGTAAATACAAAACATTAGCCACTCTCAACTAAATTGTAATTACAATAGAGCCATAATAGTTCATTTTACAATTCATTGTAAATTAAAACTAATCATTCTCATACTCTCATTCCAATTGCTTGGGCTCGATATAATATGTACTATTCTTTCATAGTATATATTGTAAAAGTTATTGGCAATAGTTTTATGACCGGCCGCCTGCCAGACATCAACTCTTCTTGGGAATGTAATTGTTGACCAAACGGCATCAGATGGAGTTGGCCTAGATCGTTATAAGGCTCTTAGTCGTCTTTTACGACATCCACGAGCAAATTAATGGTTGGTAGTATTCGTAGCCGCTACCACACAGCTACATTTTAAATTAAAACTATGAGCATTAAATCAAGGCGTTAACAAAATCATAACTTATAACCTAAATGTTTATCCATAAAGAGGTTTTCAACAAATTTTGTAACTTAATCTTGTAAATTTATTTTTATTTTCGATAAATAAAACCTTTATTACATTTAAATAATTATCATTTTAGAATGTAATTACGTATATTATATATTATAGTTGGACTTACCAAAACACAACTGCACACACAAACTTCATTCTCACGACTACGCGGCTTTAGCGGCAATGTAATCAAAACTGGTTACAGAACTTAATAGTATCAATAAAATAATATTCTGTTTTCCTGATAAGCAACTCTCAACTTTAAAACCACTTTTTAACAGCGCTTTGCTGAAATTTTCTATAAAAATTTTCGTATCTTTAAAGCTGTTTCAAAATTAGGACTTTGTAATTCATTCTGTTTAATATATAATGATTGAACAATTTATCTTATAGGATTCTTTTCCTTTAGTTCATATGCATATACCACATTATTAAGCATGGGTATGTTTGATAATAGGAAAAAATTGACAACACTGAACAGATTCATTATGATCATTTCAGCTCATATAAGTCTGTTGGCCGTAACAGCAGGAGAATTAACCTACCATAACTCGCTGGACAAACGTATTGATATAGGATTTTGTTTTGAGTTTTCCTTCTCTTACATAGACGTTATATGCATTTTATATCCCTTAGTCGTCTCTTACGATGACCCATGGGTAAGATAGGGGGTGGTGAATTGTATACTTACTCCGTCAATAGTTACACACTGGCCAGATCAATGGCGACTTAATTAATATTTAGTATTTATACCCTTTATACCTTGAAACGAACTCTTACAGGAATCAGGTATATTTTATCGCGAAATGTAATTATAAAAGAGTCAGGTTACGTATTCTCTATATATTTGAACTTAGTTCTAACTTAGCAGAAAGTTAGAGAATTGTAATTTCCATTAAACTACTGATCATAAGATAAAAACCGTAGGTACCGTAATAGCCTTTTTTTGACGACGGTAATCCGTCGTCAAAAAAGTCGTGGTAGGGTCACTCCCGGTTCGATCCATCTGAGGCTATAGAAGGAATGGCGCGCGACCCCATATATCCACCCTACAATGTACCTCTCAACTTCGTGCGAGCGGGCCATCGGTACGCGGTCCTTGTCTTCGGTGCCCCGCCCGGCGCATTCGGACTCGTTGGTTCAACCCAAGTATTGACGCCGAGGCGTCGCCTTCACTCGGTGGTCACTCTGACTAATCCCCGATCCAGTCACCCACTGCCTCAGCTTGAGCGGCATCAGGCGTAGGTACTCTCGCCTGCGCAGCCCGATGCGCCGACGGCGGAGCGTGTCTCCGCAGAAGAGTTCCTCACGTACTCGCCTTGTCACCACCTTCGACGGCGGAGACAGTTCCTAACGTTGGTATTGTAATAGCCTAAGTAATATTTATTTATTTTTCGCTATTGCAGGAGCAAATAAATAATAGCAGATCAAACAGTATTAATTCAGTCATCATCATCACCACCTTCCCCCACTTCTAGCTTTAATTACTTGGGAATGACACAATATATCTTATTTTATGGTATATATTACATACATACATACATACATATCATCACGCCATATCCCTTGCAGGGTAGGCAGAGAGAACAGAGTGCCAGAGAACTCTATCTCTGCATACTTCACTCGCTTCCTCAACATTCATAATTCTCTTCATACACGCTCGCCGGTTTCGGAGACTCTTGACTCCACCTTCCTTCAGTACCTGACCAATCTGGTCTAGATAGGTTAGTCTCGGTCTCCCTCGGTACCTACATCCTTCCACTTTCGCATTGTATATCTTCTTAACCAGACGTTCGTTTGGCATTCTGGTATATATTGCAAAAGTTATTAGCCATAGTTTTATGACCGGCCTTTTATCTGACGTCAAACCTCCTTAGGAAGGCACTTATTCAGCATACATCAGATGTTTTTAGCCCGGGTCTATGTGAAGCCTCCAGTTATCTTTTATCACGCTCACGTGCAATCTTGATAGTATTCGTCGCCACCATCGCTTGTAAAATAATATATAAATTATATAATTATCTCATCTCATTTCAGCTCATACACGTCCCACTGTTGGGCTCGAGCCTCCTACATAATGGGAGAGAAATTGACCTACTACACCATGCTGGTCAGACGTGTTGGTATAGGGTTTTGTTTTGGTTTCTCGCATAGATGTTATATGCGTTTTATATTCCTTAGTCGTCTCGTACGATCACCCATGGGTAAGATAGGGGGTGGTGAATTGTATTCTTACTCCTTCACCACGCGGACAAAATTATAACACGGATAAATATAATATTAATATATATACATTAGGGTGTGCCAAAAGAAGACGATATTTTTTTTTTTTGCTCTCAATCCAAAATATCTTAGAAGATGTCTCAACAAAGCTCCTGTTAAAAGCGGAGCTCAAAATTCCAATTCTAAGATGTCCTCCATCGAACTTAAAGTTTTTCCGTTTAAATAACATGGGAAACATGATTTTTTATTAGTTTTTTGTCCTGCAAACTGTGATAAAATTATTTTTTAAAAAAACGAATGTATGGGCCTTGTTTGTTATTAAATTTGGTACAAAAAATTCTTTAGAATCGAATTTCTATCTTCAATATTTGATTTGTTACATAGCTTTGAAATTCAAATTGCCGGTTTTTTGCATTTTTTATCTAAACTGTAAGAGTTAGACAAAAATGTTAAATGGCAAATTTGTAGAACTTTTAATATTCTATAAAAAAGTTTTCGTAAATTTTTTTTATATCATCAATAACAACAAAGTTACAGGCTCATGTATATTTATTTTTTCAAATTTTCGCTTTTACGAACTGAAATATCGATAATTATACAAAAAATTTGGTGCAAATTTGTTAACACATCACTTACAATAAAATTTGGTGAGTAAGATGTTTCGTAGTATCAAACCATAAAATTTACAGACTGAGTCAGTCATATTTTTATGATTTTTCAACCATTTTATAAAATATATTGATAAAGGATATGAAATATAATTAAAATATAAAAACCTTAGTCAATTTAGTGCAAAATTAACCTTTATAAATAAAATATATATATATATATATATATATATATATATATATATATATATATATATATATATATGTATAATATTAATCTGTATATCTATCACCGGAGCGGAACGTGACCTTACAAACTATTTGCTTTTATTAACTACGTAATGTTTTTGTGTATATTACAACGATTCATAGGATTTTCTACGTATATAAGTGTAAACCTTGCAACGGTATTTTTATACATTGTGTGAAACCTACATTCTTAAAGGTTTTTTTTTTATTCTTAAGAATGAAAATATCAATGGCATATCAAATATTGATTTTGATATAATATGGTATTTCCTACCAATAAAGACACTTCAGAGTCATCATTCTCCTACTCTTATCCCAATTGCTTGGGGTCGATACAATATATACTTTTCTTTCATAGTACATATTGTAAAAGTTAATGGCAATAATTTTATGACCGGCCGCCTGCCAGACGTCAACCCTCCTTGGGAAAGTAATTGTTGACCAAACGGCATCAGATGGAGTTGGCCCAGGTCGTTATAAGGCTCTTAGTCGTCTTTTACGACATCTACAAGCAAAATAAGGGTTGGTAGTATTTGTAGCCGCTACCACACAGCTAATAAAGACACTTCATAGTAATATCATATAATAAACTAACTTCTGTGCGCGGCTTCGCATGCGTAAAAGGTTACTTTCCTAAAGTTTTTCATTACCTATTTTTATTTTACCTCTTAAGGGTAAATTTTTTACGAAATTCTAATGTCATATTTATTTATATTTAATCAATAGCCTTTTTTTTTTTTTTTTTTTTTTTTGCGGTGGGCTATGGACGTCGCACCCCGCCAAATCGGTCCGGGGTGACGGAAGAGGCGGCGCGCAACCCCATTGACCCACCCTGCAAGCACCTCTTCTTCGCCGTACGAGCGGGCCACCGGTACCCGATCTTTGTCTTCGGTGGCCCGCTCGGCGGTATGCCCTCTTGGGCTCCTCTCCTGTCGACGCCCCGACAGCTTTCGCCGTCGAGGCGTCGTCCTCACGCGGTGGCCTCACGTCGGGTGACCGGACAATGCCCCGGTCCGATCACCCGAAGCCTCGGTTAGGGCGGCATCAGGCGCAGGTACTCGCGCCTGCGCCGCCCTGGCCGCGGGCGGCGGCCCGGGTCACGGGAATCCTCCCGGGCCCGTTCCGCCGCCTCCTTCTGCGAGATGACAGCCTCGCAGAAGGCGGCGACCGCGTCCCAATTCCTGACGCTGTCGACCATCGCTCGCGCAACAGCCGGCAGCGTCAGGTCGGCACCGATGACAGCGACGAGGTCACGGCGCTGCCCGTCCCAGCCCGAACATACCTCGAGCGTATGTTGCGCCGTGTCCTCGTCGCTACTGCAATGGTGGCAGGACGGAGTCCACTCCCTCCGCACGACCGTGTGCAGGTACTTGCCGAAGCAACCATGCCCCGACAAGACCTGCACCAACCGGAAAGAGAGAACTCCGTGCCGCCGCTCCATCCACTCCATCAGTACGGGCCGGAGGGCCTCAACGGTAATAACACCGTATCTAGGCCTCTCCAGCCGCGTAGCCCAACGGGCGATGACTTCTCGGCGGGCGTCCTCGCGCCAGGTGGCTATCTCGTTGAACGATGGGGAGCCACCCTCTTCGCGCATTGAGGTAATCCGCCGGTAGAGGTCGGAGAGCATCTCCGCCTCTAGGTCCCAAGGGGGTGTCCCGGCCAATAAGCACGCCGCCTCTGTCGACACCGTGCGGTACCCACGAATGGCTCTGACCGCCATGACTCTCTGTGGCCTCCACAGAACCGCCCTGAGTTGGGCGTTCAGAGCCCTCGCCCACACGGGTGCGCCGTACATGGCCATTGAGCGGATCACCCCCGCATACAGCCGTCGGCCCTGAAAACTGGGTCCGCCCACGTTCGGCATGAGCCGAGAAAGGGCGGACGCCGCGCCGACCAGCCGGGGAGCAAATTGACGAAAATGCTCCCGAAACCACCATCGCCCGTCGAGCACCAGACCCAAGTACCTCATATGGGCATTTAATCAATAGCCTAAAAATAAGTTTCAAGCTTCTGGCTTTAAAAAAAAAAAAAAAAAAAAAAAAAAAATGGCGATAATTCCTTACAACTCTTTTCATCCCCCTTTACAACACTTTTTTTGCATCAAAAATTAGCCTATGTCCTTTATCAGGCTCTAGACTATCTGTGTACCAGATTTCATTTAGTTCGGTTCAGTAGTTGTGGCGTGAAAGAGCGACAGACAGACAGAGTTACTTTCGCATTTATAATATTAGTAAGGATTTATCTCATATACTACCTACCATCAAAAAGTGAGCATTTAATTTACCATCGTAAAATGAAAATCTAAACGGAAATTATTCCTTTATGACGTCATAACATCTTATAAATCGATGAACCCTGGTTGCACGCACGAAAAAGTGCTACGTTCTGCCTGAGCCGAGCGTGCAAGTGAGAGTACGAAACAAGCGGTAGAGGGCCACGATTGGCCTAACCATTCTTGCATTTCAATAATTTGACTGTATAATATATATCCGTGTGGTGACGGAGTAAGAATACAATTCACCACCTGATCTTACCCGTGGGTGATCATAAGACACGACTAATGGATATAAAACGCATATAACATCTATGCAAGATAAGGAAAACTCGAAGCAAAACCCTATACCAACACGTCTGACCAACGAGATATAGTAGATTAATTTTCCTCCCATTATGGAGGACGCTCGAACCCAACAGCGGGACATATATGAGCTGAGATGATGATGACCAAACTCTTGACAGTTGTTTATCTACAGCCGCGGGTCGGTACGTCCAAGTCTACTACACTCTCACAGATAATACGTCTGAGCAGTGAAAACGAGCTGTTCCGCTTCATTTAAAGAGTAAGTGAGCCGGCAATCCAACTTGAGTGAGTTTTGGTTGGTAGACAATTTTCTATACCCCTGGTATTGCAAAGGTCCATGGGCGGCAGTAACAATTACCATGTGTTTCTTGCTCTTTTGCTACCATAAATAACAAAAAACATATTGTCATT
Organism: Lymantria monacha; assembly: GCA_905163515.2. Classification (NCBI taxonomy): domain Eukaryota; kingdom Metazoa; phylum Arthropoda; class Insecta; order Lepidoptera; family Erebidae; genus Lymantria; species Lymantria monacha. The sequence continues at coordinate 4,425,003 of LR991105.1, read as the reverse complement.
CTCTCAGAAAACTTGACTAGCATATCACGATTATAATTAAAGCTCAAATAACTATATATTTTATATAACATTAAGCCTTCAGTATTTAATTAACAAAAACTGTGTGTTATGTTAATTAAGTAATAATTTTTAATGAGATTATAATCTTAACAATAAATTTTTATGGTAAAGCAAAAATCCTTTGAATTTGATCATATTTAGTTGAAAAGATTTTGTGATGATATTGTTATATTAGTAACTTCATTATTAATTACTAAACGTAATTAGTTTTATGATGGCGGCTACGAATATTGCCAACCTTTAAATATCGTAAAACTCGATTAAGAGTTTCATATCGACTTTGGTGAACTCCTTCGGGTTGAGAGCCCTCAGCGCTCACCCACAGTCTGGGTAAAGTTGTCATAGCCATCTGAGGCTAACAACTAGGTCACACAAAAAAAAAAATGGTGAGCTCTATTTGATACCGTCTGGTCAACAATTACATTCCCAAGGAGTATTGCTTGTTCGGCTGACGGCTGGTTATAAAACTAAAAGCAAAACTTCTGCAATGTTTTAACTTTAAATATTTCGTCAACTCTATGCAAGTGGATTAAGAGTAGGATCATCATCATCTTGCTCTTATCCCAATTACTTGGGGTCGACAATATGTCATCTTCCTCCATACAGTCCTATCAGACGTCATCTCTACAGTCACTCCCTGTCTATCCATGTCATGCCTCACGCAGTCCATCAATCTTTTCTTTGGTCTTTCTTTACCCCTCAAGCCTTCAACATTCATATTTAAAAACTTTTCTTACAGCATTACTTTCATCCCGTCTCATCACATGTCCATACCATGTTAACCTTTCACCCCTTAACTTTTCCATCACTGGCGCAACTTTCAAACTGGATTAAGAGCAGGATATTGATGAATATGGTGACTTTATTAATTACTATACGTACTTGTGATTTTATTAATTACGTACGTGTAAGTGGACTATAATATTGATTGCACAGATAATAAAATGGTTAAAATATCAGCCTCTTGTTCTGAATATCATGAATTAGATCCCCGCCGCCTATAAGTCTATAAAGAATATGCTACTAGTTATAATATTACCAAAAATAATATAAATATATCCAAACTATAAAATATTAAGTTAAAAAAAATAATTAAATTCACTATAACTTTAAGGCCATTTAAACGCCGCTATTTTGCCGCGCTTATTCTATGGCATCAGATGAAACAAATTCGATGTGGTTTCTAAGTTATAGAAATTTAAAAGAGTGTTTAATAAAATCTATTTATTATATTTCATACTAGCTTCTGCTTCGCCCACGTAAAAGGTTACTTTCCTAAAGCTTTTTATCTCCTATTTTTATTTTACCCCTTGAGGATATTTTTTTTACAAAATTTTAATGTCATATTTATTTATATCTAATTATTGATTAAAAAAAATTAGTTTCAAGCTTCTGGCTTTAAAAATGACGATACTACCTTACAACTTTTCATCCCCCTTTACAACCTTTTTTTGCGTTAAATGCCTATGTCCTTTATCAAGCTCCAGACTATCTGTGTACCAAATGTCATTTAGAACGGTTTAGTAGTTTTGGCGTGAAAGAGCGACAGGCAGAGTTACTTTCGCATTTATAATATTAGTAAGGATTTATGGAAAAGCATGGAAAAGTTTATTATAAATATTCTGTCGTTCCAGCGTATCAAAATAATATAGAAACTGCAACTGACAAAGTATATTGTAAGGAAATATACTTTGTCATTTGCAGTATGCATGCATAGGTATGCCTAATATTCTCTTGAAAGAGAATGAAAATTCGAAATAAATCCCTTTACCAACCAGTCTGACTAATCTAAGTAGTCTACAACTCAGTCTGACCGACCAGTGCGCCATAGTATGTCAAATACCCTCCTATTGTGGAGGAGGATTGAGCGCGTGCGTACATAAGCTCAGACAAATTCATTAATAAAATTAACATTTATCATTTTAAGAAAAAGGCAATTTTGAAAATAATAATAATTTTGAAAAAAATAGTGACATTTCATTCGTGTTCATTCACTCTGAATGAAAATAATCTAGTTGTGTGAGTGTCTAAGTGAATAAAAAAAGCTATTAAAACTAGGCTACGGACAATTTATAAAATTTCAGATTATTTAGATAATAATACAAATTATGAGCTATTAGAATAAAAATACATATTTTCAAATTCGAATTCTTTATTTGCTTAAAATAGGATGTATATTGGTCTTAGTGGACGTCCATTAATCACGTGATCTTTTTTTTAGCATTTTTAACATCGAATTCAATGACCTTACAAACTACGGAACGGGCCGGCGCACAGTGGGAAAATCGCGTATGTTTCGTCTCAAAACTCCGTATCTCAGTTGTTTCAAAACTAAATGAGCTGTAATTTTGCACACATATACTTGAATGTTTAAGGTTTAAATGAAATAACTTTGATTTTAAAAATTCTGTTTATAAATTAATTTAAAAAAATAAAATAAAAAAGACATGCATTATATAAGAAAAAAATACAAAATATGCTTGTTTAATTTAGATAAAATGGTAGAACATAGTACCAAACTAGAAAAAAAAATTATATACACAATTCAGCAAGCTCCTACAGATTTTCATTGACAGCAAGAAGGGCCTTGGCTTCATCTAATAGTTCTTTCGATATTGTTTCTGAGGTATTTCTCAAACTTGATATATATGGATCAGAAGTGTACAATAAGGTATGGAACACGTCTTCATTGGTAGCCGCTCTTGAACACTTTCTAGAATGATGCAGTCTAAACTTTTTGTAATCCTTATTTCGGGATTCTTGCGCGTCTTCGGACAATTGACCGATAGGTAAAATAGCATAGTACTCAATGATTTTTTCTCCGTGAATAAGTATTTTATGTATGGAAGAAGGCATATAATACCAATTATAATTATTTACGTATAGTTGGGCTGTACTATATGCGTATTCACCGAAGTTTTTTGAATCAATAGCCATTTTTTTTTTTTTTTTTTTTTTTTTTTTTTTTTTTTTTTTTTTTTTTTTTTTTGGTAGGCTATGGCCCGGTCACACGTCGCCCGTACCGTCCGGGGCGACGGAAGGGCAGCGCGTGACCCCATAACCCACCGTATTCCCTCCCCATCGCCATTGGGCCGGCCACTGGTACCGCTTCCTTGCCTTCCGTGGCCAGCCCGGCGGGTTACCCTTTCGGGTACCATCCCCCGTCAACGCCCCAGCTAACTGCCGGGGCGTCGCCCTCACGCGGTCAGCCTCTCTGCGGGTGAAGGACTATTCCCCGGTCCACTCACCCGCGACCTCGGCTAGGGCGGCATTAGGCGCAGATACTCGCGCCTCCGCCGCCCCAGGCGCCGGCGACGGAGCGTCTCACCGAAGAGGATTTCCTCTCGGAGTCGCCCCGCCGCCTCCTTCCGCGAGACAACTGTCTCGCAGAAGGCGGCGACCGCGTCCCAGTTCCTGACGCTGTCGAGCATCGCCTTAGCGATGGTCGGCAGCGCCAGGTCGGCACCGATGATCGCGACGAGTTCACGGCGCTGCTCTGCCCAGGCCACACAGACCTCGAGCGTGTGCTGCGCCGTGTCCTCGTCGCAATCGCAGTGATGGCAGGACGGTGTACTCTCCCTCCTCACGACCGTGTGTAGGTACTTGCCGAAGCAACCATGCCCCGTCAAGACCTGCACCAGTCGGAAGGAAAGGACCCCGTGCTGTCGACCCAACCACTCCATCAGCACTGGCCGGAAGGCCTCGATGGTCCGAACACCGAACCGAGGCCTTTCCAGCCGGATTGCCCAACGAGCAATAACGTCACGGCGGGCGTCGCCCCGCCAAGCGGCCATCTCACTAAGCGAGACGGTGCCGCCCCCTGCCCGCGTCGCTGACACCCGCCGGTACAGTCCGGCGAGCATCTCCGCCTCCAAGTCCCACGGAGGTGTTCCGGCCAACAGGCATGCTGCCTCCGTCGCCACCGTGCGGTATCCGCGTATGGCCCTGACCGCCATGGCCCGCTGTGGTCGCCATAGTAGAGCCCTAAGTCGGACGGTCAGGGACCCCGCCCACACGGGTGCGCCGTACAGGGCCATCGACCGGACCACCCCCGCGTACAGCAGTCGGCACGTAGCGCTGGGTCCGCCTACATTCGGCATAAGCCAGGATAGGGCGGACGCCGCGCCGACAAGCCGTGGAGCAAGCCGACGGAAATGCTCCCGGAACCACCATCGCCCGTCGAGCACCAGGCCCAAGTACCTCATATGGGCCCGGATGCTGATGGGAACCGAATTGACGGTGATCGAGGCGTCGGTGGGTGGACTGGTGCGGGGCCCATGGAATAATAAGGCCTCCGTCTTATCCAGGGCCACCCTTAGCCCCAGCGCCTCGATCCGCCTGACAATCTCCTCGGTGCCAAGAGTTGCCAGGCGTGCCGCCTCCTCCAGCGTCCCACCCCGGGCTGTGACGAGTGTATCGTCGGCGTAACAGATTACGCCCAGCCCGGGTGGGAGGCTCCCTCTCAACGCCCAGTCGTAGCCGATGCTCCACAAAGTCGGCCCCAGGACCGACCCCTGCGGAACACCGCACGACATGGGCGTTCGCACAACATCCCCTACTCGGTTCTTATAGAGGACGCTGCGCCCCTCCAAATAGTCTGCCACCAGCCGCCTCAGGTATACAGGCACCCCGTGATACCGGAGTGCCTCCCTGATGCAGCTGAATGGCAGACTATTGAATGCGTTGGCGATGTCTAGAGACACCGCCAACAGCACCCCACCGCCAGTGACAGCCTCCGCGACTACGGCCCTCAGGCGCAGCAAGGCTGCGATCGTCGAACGCCCCTTTCGGAAACCAAATTGGGCATCCGACAGATCGGGGCCAACCTCGCTAAGGTGCTGGCCGATACGGGCAGCCAGGATCCTCTCCAACAGCTTACCCGTATCGTCCAGCAGCACGATCGGCCTATAGGCCGAGGCCGAGTCCGGAGACCGTCCCGGCTTCGGCAGGAGTACCAGCCTCCCCTCCTTCCAACACCCAGGGAACTGCCCAGACGACAAACACGCGTTGTACAGTCCCCCGAGGCGTGGACCCAGATGCTCGAGGACCAGGGCCAGCACCCGGTCGGGTACCCCGTCTGGCCCAGGAGCGGTGGTCTTGGCACGCATTCGCACCACCGCCGCCCCCATTTTCGTCTCCGTAACGGGCGGAACACTTTCGTAGTCGGCCTCCCGGTCACTATTCGGCAGTGCCATGACCGGGGGCGTGTGTTCCGTCCGACGTGGGAATAGTTCCTCGACAACTCTGGTGAGGAGGCTGGGCTGGAGAGTCTCGGTGAGGGGGGGGCCCCGCGCGCGGAGCTTACTCAGCGCCGCACGATAGGGGCGACCCCAGGGGTCACGCTCGAGACTGTCCAGCATCTCCTGCCGACTAACGTCCTTGGCTTGACGGATGGCCAGCCTGAAGGCAGACCGCGCACTGCGGTAAGCCTCGTACAGCTGGCCCTCCCGCTCAGCGTCGCGGTGACGCCGCCGACTGCGGGTATAAGATCTCCGAGCACGTATGCACGCAGCTCGGAGCTCTGCCAACTCCCGGGACCACCAGGGAACCGCCCTCTTCGGGGGAAGACACCGCACACGGGGCATAGCCGCATCGCAAATCTGCGTTAACGCACAGCGAATGCGGCCAGCCTCGGCGTCCACCCCGTCCACCGAGGGCGGTGACGGCAGCCACGAATGCACAATGGCTGCCTCCACCAGTAGGTCCCGATCAAGTCGACCCACAGCCCACCGCGGAAAAGCGGGAGCTCCGTCTGCCGTGTGACCCCTGCTGGGCTGGCGGAGGGTCCGGGAGACCTCTATCCGAATGTATCTATGGTCGGATAGGGTCTCAACCTCCTCCTGGACATACCAGCTCCTCACACGTGGTGCGACATCGGGGCTAGCGAACGACAAGTCCACTATCGACCCACCCCGCTGCCGCACGCACGTATGCACTGAACCCCTGTTCAGCAAACAGAGGCCCAGTGACGCCGCCCACTCTTCAACCGCCCGCCCGCGATCGTTCGTCCTGGGGGACCCCCACGCCATAGACTTGGCGTTGAAGTCCCCCATTACGAAGAGCTGGCGCGGTGCCAGTCGCCGTATCGAGGCCTCCAAGTTGGTGAGGGAGGCCCCGAAATCTGCCACACTCCTGTTAGGGGAGAAGTACACGCCGTAAAGCGTTACCTCTCCCCAGTCCGCCGCGACGTATCCATCACCCCTGTCCTTTAGAGACAGAGGCGGGGAAGGCCACGACGTTGAGGCGACGATTGCCACAGAGCCGTCACTGCTACTCAACCAATTAGATCGGTCGGGCACGCAATACGGCTCCGCGGCTACGGCTACACCTATCAACCACTCCGCCATAGCTTGCAGGAAAAGGTCCTGCGCACCGGCGGAGTGGTTGAGGTTGGCTTGCAAGAGGTGGATGGACTCGGTAGCCATTAGTGGGCCGTGTCCATCACCTCCTCCGCGCCGGCGGGCGATTGGGTCGCGCAAGGAGCGGAAGCGGCCGGGGTCGCCGGGCCGCTCCGCCCCTTTGGAGCCGAAGCCGGGGGTCTGCACTGTCCACCCCCCATGCGATGTTTGGAGGGCTTATTGCCCGCCGCACACGCGGGACAGTGGGGTGCGGCAGCACACGATGCCGCCATGTGCCCGGTTTGACCGCAGCGGAAACATAGTCCGCTGCAGTCAAAGCAGTTGGTACACGTTGGCCGGGTATGCCCGACCGCCATGCACCTAAAACACCTCGCAGGCCGGGACTCCAGCAGGGTTACCCGCGCCGAACTCCAGCCTACGAGGATCCTGCCTGAGTCAGCCAATTTCTTAACCGACTCTACCGGACACTGCACCCAGGCAGCACCGACGCCGCCCGGTCCAGGGCGAATGGCGCCAATCCGGACAGTGTCCGAGGCGCATCCGGTTTTCGAGACAATAGCCTCCCTGATGTCCTCCACCGTCACGGAATCGTCCAGACCCGCAATGCGCATCTCTGCGCACTTGACAGGTCTGGCAATTCGAACGCCATCCTCCTGGCCAAACAGCCCCCGCAGCTTCGTGGCCACACTATCGGCCGCCTTAGCACCCTCGGCCCCAGGAAACTCGAGGATTCGAGCCCCTGTCCGGGCCTTGCGGGTCCTAGCTTCGACGCCTCCGATGTCAGAGACGTCTAGCTCCCGCCGGGCGCGACGTAAGACGGCCTCATAGTTGAGGCCCTTCTCAGCCGCCTCAGGCAGCACAGTGATAACCACTGCTGCTGACTTTGGCGACCGGAGCTTCCTGCGCGACCTCTTTCCCCTCTTTTCGGCTCCTGCTTGGGGAGCGGTGGCCTCAGCGGCGCTTTTGACCGCCGCCCTCCGTCTTTGGCCGGGACTTTTCCTGCTTCGCTCAGCCACCTGCCAGCCCTGTTCGAGCATGGCAGCAGCACTGAGCGCAGCAGGCGCAGTCGTGGGCGCGCTAACCGGTACCAGCGACGCAGGTGTGGGCACCGGTTGCGGCGTGGCCTTAGCAGGAGCCGGCGCCGATCTCGGCTTCTTAGCCGAAGCGAGCCCCTTGGACCCAGCCTTGGGCCCAGTCACAGCTGCGGCGAAGCTCACGCGGCCACCCTGGCAGGGTAGCGGGGTGGGTCTCGACGCTATAGTCGGCCGCGTGGTCTTGCTTCCGTCCGCAGCGAGTGGCGGCCGGAGACGTGGCTCCGGAGGCAATCTTGCCTCAAGAACCTCCATGCGCGCATTGACCATGACGCCAACAGACTCCATGATGGCGCGCATGGTTGCCTCCGGCACACCGTCCACCACAGGCAGCGCGGGCAGCGGTACTGCCGCTACTGGCTGGGCTATCGGGGCGCGCCTCGCAGCTCGAGCCGGCGCAATTGAGGCGGCGACAGAGTCGGACCTTGTCGACGGCGTTGTCGGCGTCAAAAGCGCGAATTGGCTCCGCAAGTCGGCCATATCTTTGGCCAGCTTGCGGTTTTCTTTCCGCACCGCCGCTAACTCCGCCTCCAGTCGGTGGTTTTGGTCCCGCAGACCTAATACCTCGCCGCTAAGGCGGGCATTTTCGGCCTGCAGGGCCTCCATCTGAGTGCCTGGGGGGTCGTTGCTCACAGCGCCCTCAGCTGCCGCCGCGCCAGTGGGAGGGATGTTGGACAACACCCTCACCATCCTCGCGGCGACTGCTTCATTTTCGGCACGCATGCGAGCCTCGGCCTCCCTCAATTGGCCGACCGGGGACGAAGCCGCCGATCTTGCCGCCACCGCGGCCCCTCGCCCCCTGCGAGAGGTTGCCACCTTGGGAGGAGGCATAATAATTGCACTCCCCTCGTAGTCGGACCCTGAGCTGCCACCCTTATTTAGGGGGCGCTTCCGCACCTTCGAGGGGAGGGCCTCCTCCCTGAGCGTCAAAGCCGCCGCCATGGTTGCCGCAGAACGCGACGATGATGCAGCGGCAGTCTCGGCAGCCGACATGCTGCCCTCCTCCATCTCCGACGGACCTGCGGCATCGCCGCCCTCGTCCTCTGTCTCCACGACAGATCTGCCGCCCTCGTCGTTGGACGGCTCTGCGACAGAACTGTCGCCCTCGTCCTTCGACGGCTCTGCAGCAGAACTGTCGTCTCCTTCATTGGTTGGAGCGGCGGCAGCCTCCCTGAGAGCCCGCCGCTCCTCTCGCTCCAATCAATAGCCATACCAGATGACATAGTTTGTAGTATTATGTACATTCGTTTTATAAGTTCTACGTCTACACCTGTAATGTTTGCAGAGCACGAGTAATTCTGAAAAAATGTCCGAGCGGTGTTTCCGTCATTACTATTTCCAGTGCCTTGACGAGGTTTATCGACAAGCAGTCCCATTTCTTCCCTAAACCGCTTTTGCACCAGTTTTTTTCTTTTCGTCTTTGATTTTTTTATTTTCAGGTGTAGTAGCTGACCACTTTTCAAAAGACAAGATATAGGAAATGTGTAAGATCATCTCCATACTCCTAATCCAAGCATGTAGTGTTGACAGTCCGTATTGAAATGAACTTTCGTTAACATCTCGTGTCCTAACTGCCTCTAAGTTATTCATTTGCCGAGGAGTAGCTCCACAAACTGTACAAGAAGCGCTCGAACGAGTTTCAGTTAAAACTTGTGCCACTTTACCATCAATCATGGTTAAAAATAGGTCATGCGTAATTTCGATTACCTCACCATTCTTATTTATCAGGGAAGGAGACAGTTTTTTTTTTGATCGTTGATATCAGCCACAACAGACGTGGTTTTTTCAGGAGTTTCTTTGGCAAACTCTAACAATATAGGTCTGCAATATCTAACAGATGAGCAGGTTTCATTCTTCCAAACAACAGTATTAGTTGTCTCATCTATGTGTCTAGTGGGTACAAGTGAAGCAATAAAAAGGTTTGTATCTGATATAAAATCGCTTTCTTCGGGCAAAACTTGCTTGTATTCACTCTGCCCTGATGACCCGTCACAACCCCATTTACAGAATAGTTTCAACTTTCTTAAACCGTTTTTATAAACTGAACCAATTTGTAATATACGTGCCACAGTATGATCTAACAAGTCTTGCAGATTCACTTTTGCACTTATGTTAGTAATGGTTATGCTCGAATCTGGTGGGTAACACATCTTCTTCGCTTCGAGTAAAGTTGGATAAGAAGGAAACACTGAGCAGTTTTTGTCCTTCAAACAAAGTCGAAGTTTCCCATACTGTTCTTTGTTAAGGTCTAAGTCAATAAATGTCCGTAGTGCTTCTTCCTTTGTAAAAGGTGTAACGTCTTCAGGGTTCTCAGTTATATATTTAAGAAATTTGTTCTTATCATTTCTTGATGAAGTTCGTATAATATTAACGATTGTGGCCTCCTCCGTCTCATCCATAGACCGTAACTCTTGAGCATATGCATTGAGCACACAGTCCAGTCCGTACTCTTGTATCAATTCCATGTTTTTTCGTTTCTTTGTTTTTTCTGAAGATGCTTCGTATGGTTTCGAAGGTCTGCCACCACCACCACTTCCAGGCGTTTTAGGGTCAGTAACTGTGACTCGACACTCTAGTGGAACACGAAATTGACCATCTAACCAGTTGGCGTTCTTACTTTCAAAGCGTTCTTTTATTCGAGATGCATTTCTCCAGCGTTCGTTACATTTAGATAACAAGTTTCTTTGAATGTAGGAGACCACAGTAGCCATATCCTCTGGTGATAGATTGAAATTTTCTTGTATGTAGTCTTCTATGTTATGACCATTTATCAATAAATTGCACAACTCTCGTTTGCTACAAACAAATTCACCCATTTTTCAAATCAGTCAACTTCTGCTAATATTTGAAAATAAGTGCTTCTGCTTTTAGGGCAACTGAATGTCTAACCAACAACTCAGAATGTTTCAAGGTTCGCCTTCCTTTTATAGGCCAATGAAATAGTGATATGTGCAAAAACTACTAACTTGCACTCTTCCCATAACCTGTTTTCAATTTGACCTTAATAGATAATAAGTGACCATAAATTATCAAGTTAAGTGGTCAAAACTGTATCAAAACCACAAAAACTGAACTGTAATCAATTCGACCTTAATAGATACACAATAATTTTATGAAAGATAAAACAAAATTGATAATTTTTTTTATTACGCGATATGTTTTGGCCCCGTGTGTAAAAAGGAGCAAGTATGAGCAAAATTTTTTTTTCGCCTTGCATTTACTAATGTATAAAGATCTTAAAACAATAAATATCTCGACAGCGGCAAGCAGCGGTAAAGGGTAAAAGTCTCGTTAAAAAAAAATGAACACTAAAAATATACCATCTTAAACTATGTTGGTTAATTGTATTTTATTAAACCAATATTTATAATATTAATTATGAAACGTTATGAGGAGATCATAAGCATTCCAAAAATGTATAATACTTGTATATTTATATGAAAAACTTCTGAGTAATGTGGCGTTGAATTGTAGTAACGTATTGCGTCAAAATTACGTTATTAAACATGAGTTAGCTTTGATGCCTATTTATATACATTATGATTAACTAAAAAAAAAAAAACTAAAAAAATTGCGAAATGAAAGCTTATTTATTAGATTATATTAATTTATTAATTTTATTGTATTACAACGCCTTTCACATGAAATGGTTTTGAGACGGCTTTGTATGGGGCTTGACCATAGTGCGGCGTGAGGTGACATTTTTGTCACCAATTTAGTGTCACAAATTTTGTGCATGTAATAGGTTTCTATGTGGACTTTTGACGGGAATTTGAAAACGTCATGTGGTGCTCTTGTATTATATTCGATATTTTAGTGTTTTAACGTGTTATATTAGATAATTTTGATGGCATTTTATGTAATGTGATGCGCGGAACTACTGGGATGTAGTGAATATCATATAAAAGTGTTTTATAACGTTTTCGTTTTCCATCAAAATTCCAACAAGATACCATTAACAGTGTGGCCATTGCACTGTTGAAGGTGACGATTTGACTTAGACAATGACTAACCTGACAAGACTATAAACATAAAATAATAATTACTTGACACTGGCACCAATAGCTCGTATAAGTAGCTGATTGCCATTATACAAAGAGAAGAAGAAGAAGGTTTCTATGTTTTATTATTCAAGGTTATGAGCATCTATTCATTCAACAATTTCCAGTTATTCTAAATAAACAATTACAGTTTTATAGTGCCAAATTTGATAATGCCTTACTTGCTGATCTTGTATCATAAATAGCGTACCGAAATTCTTGTAGTGAAAGAATCATCATCATAATCATCTCAGCCCACATATGTCCCACTGCTGGGCTCAAGTCTCCTCCATAGTGGGAGGGATATTGACATACTATACCACGCTGGTCAGACGTGTTGGTATAGGGTTTTGTTTCCAATTTTCCTTCTCTGGCATAGATGTTATATGCGTTTTATATCCTTTAGTCGTCTCATACGATCATCCACGGGTAAGATATGGGGTGGTGAATTGTATTCTTACTACGACACCACACGGAAAAATGAAAAAAAAAAATGAATATACATTATTCATTAGCATTTCTTTTCTATGGGTTTCATAAAAAAATATTGAGGGATATGTAAGAAGGCAACAATACGGCAAGAAATGGAAAACCTTATTAAGACCATGTATTCTTAAATGGTATAGTAGCCTAACTTCTCTTATATAGAAGATTATTCAACTGAACTTTGTTCTATAAACACGTCACCCTATAAACACATCGCAGACAGAGCAATGACCTTCAACAACTTTTATACGCATAGACTTGACATATATTATCATAAAAACTAAATTGGTATTCATATTTTCCTTGTACGTAATGAAATTCTTATATAGCTGGGTGTGGCCATACCATAACATGTCTCCCAAAAAAGGTGGGGTCACTAGGAAAGTGGGCAGCAGCTATCTCTAAGGAAACGTGGAATATCTAACTGTGATCTCTAACTCACCGTTTAAGCATGGCGTTTACGGCACTACCGCTTCATTTATAGAGTGGGTCACATCCCATAATGAATGGCGAATGACTAAATGATAATATTTTAATTTCAACCACGCCAGTTTTCCTTACGACACAAAGTAAAAAAAAAAGAGGAGATCAGATGATGAAGATGATATAGTTTTGATATCTTTATAAAGATACTAGCTTCTGCCCGGGGCTTCGCCCGCGTAAAAGGTTACTTTCCTAAAGTTTTTCATCCCCTATTTTTATTTTACTCCTTAAGGGTAAAGTTTACAAAATTTTAATATCATATTTATTTACATCTAATCAATAGCCTAAAAATAAATTTCAGGCTTCTGGCTTTAAAAATGACGATACTTCCTTACAACGTTTCAACCCCCTTTACAACCCTTTTTTTGCATTAAAAAGTAGCCTATGTCCTTTGTCAGGTTCTAGACTATCTGTGTACCAAATTTTATTTAGATCGGTTTAGTAGTTTTGGCGTGAAAGAGCGACAGACAGACAGAGTTACTTTCGCATTTATAATATTAGTAAGGATTATCTCATATTTACGGAGATCATCAACTTACATAAATCATCATTCTCCTGCTTTTATCCCAATTACTTGGGGTCGACCCAATGTATACTGTGCGGGACAGCAGATAAACAATAGTTTTAAGAATAGTTTGTAACAGTTGTAATTAATTAGTTATAAGATTTTACGAAATTAAATAAAGAATAAATATAGATTTAGTATTAGCACGTAAGTACTAATATTGTAAACGGCTCTCGCAACGGTAACGCCGCATAGTACTTAAGGTAATTAATTGTATTGAAATTAAGCGCGGCTCTCGCAACGGTAACGCCGCGTTGTACTTAAGTAAATTTTAGAGCTTTGTGATTGGCTATAATTCCGACTCCGTGATTGGTCAAGAAAAACTGTAAAATTACGACCAATCGCGGGGTCGGCCAAAAATATATAAATACGGGACCAAACCGTGGTACCGGCACCGTCGTCAGGTGCTTCTCTCCGAAGAAACAACTCTTAAGAAAATAAAGCAAGATTAATCTACTGAACAAGAAGTCTCTTCATTCCTACTAATCCCAGCAAATCGTCAATGTCACCGTACATATACCTATTATTGTACCACATTGCAAAAGTTACTGGCAATAGTTTGATGACCGGCCGCCTGCCTGATGTCAACCCTCCTGACGGCATCAAGTAAAGCTGACACACATTGATGTAAAGCTCTTAGGCGTCTTTTACGACATCCACAAGCAAAGTAAGGGTTGGTAGTATTCGTCGCTTCTACCAAACAACAAACACAATACCAACGTTTAATATAAAATGTTAAGTAGGTAACCCAGAGGTAAAAACTAATGAATAGAGATAATTAAGACGAATCTACTGAGACAAAACTTGAGCGATTTACTAATATTCTTGTAATTCTTCCAGGATTTTATCAACTACATTCGGACTCTGACAGAGTAGCTCAGTAATACATCATACTTGGGTGTTTCAAAAGTAAGATCACGGTTATGTTTGAAATTAAGTACCTATATATTGTATTATTTCGCATTATGTATCTAAAATCTCTATAGCAGCTAACAACAGAGCTGATGACTTGAAACGTATGATCACAAATTCTAATAAAAAGTGGTCCAAACTACGTACATAATAAAAAAACTAAAAAGAAAAAAAACAAGCATTTAGATGTCCGGTGGTCTAGAATCCTATAATATATTACAGTACCCTAATTTTTTTATTTTTTATTGCCTATGGTGGCAAACGAGCAAACAGCACACCTGATGGTAAGTGATACTGCTGCACATGGACCTTAGCAACACCAGGAGCACAGCCAGGCCGTTGCTTACCTTGAAGAAAGTGCTCTTCTTAAACCTCGCTTGAAGAAGGACATATCATAGCGCTCGGGAAACACAGCAGCAGGTAGTTCATTCCAGATCTTGCACGTGCGTGGGAGAAATTATCGCTGAAAACGTACAGTCAAGGATCGTATCGTTTCCAGGTGAAATGGATGAACCCTGCTACGGTGTCGAGTGGTACGGTGATAAAACGGCGACGGTGGTACCAAGTCAAACAGTTCCCCAGAGCACTCCCCGTGAAAGAGCCGGTAGAGTGCGCAGAGAGACCCAAAGTCTCTCCGCCCCTCCAGCGACTCCAATCTATCCGTGAGATTGGGATCACCGACGATTCGAATAGGACGCCTTTGTAGGGAGTCAAGTGGGTTTAGCTGATATTTAGGCGCGCCTGCCCAGAGATGAGAGCAGTACCACGTGAGGCCGAACTTGTGCTTTGTTTGCATATAGCACAAGACGTTGTCTCGGCGTGAAGTACCGCTTAGCCCTACTCAGCACGCCTAACTTCTTGCTTGCCAAATTGGCTTTGTCCTTCAAATGACTCCCAAACTGGACTTTGCTCGACAGTTCGACGCCGAGGATCCCAATACTCTCGGAAAGTTGGAGAGTTACTCCTTGGAACTGAGGCGCCATGATAAATGGATCCTTCTAAAATAAATACAAGTTCTGAGACAGTCTAAATACGAGATCTGAGACAGTCCGCAATTGTATGATTTAAGGTTAGTGGTTATTCCATATATGAAAATGTGGTTATGGTCTTCATCTTCTCAGATCCTAAACGCACCACTGCTGGTCTCGAGCCTCATTCATAATATGAGGGCTTGACTACAACACTGTGATTAGACGGAGCGGTACTAAACTATCGCCTTAAGTTTTATTCACCACTAAAAGACTTAAAATCTAAATGGGTGCAAAATTTTGTAAACAACCCTAAAATTTATTTATTACAACATACCTATAACATTAGTGAAAATGCGAATGCTGAGACAGATGTATGGAGTGACAAGAATGGATAAGGAATGAGCGTTTAAAAGATAGTATGAAAATGGCGCCAGTGATGGATAAATTAAAGATTGAACACTTAACCCAGTATAGATATGTGATGAGACGGGATGAAAATAATGTTGCAAATAGTTTTAATTATAAATGTTGAGGACTTTCCTTATTAAGGGGCAGGGGGGAGTAGTTGCAATCTTATGATGTCTTTTGGTATTGGGCGCCAAATCATTCTTCAAAATCCCTTACGTAATTTATGAACTGCCTCTCAATAGAATTCGTTCTAACTGCTTAACCTATATTATATAGCTTAAGTAGTTGGAACGAATATACAAACATACATACATATCATCACGCCATATCCCTTGCAGGGTAGGCAGAGAGAACAGAGTGCCAGAGAACTCTATCTCTGCATACTTCACTCGCTTCCTCAACATTCATAATTCTCTTCATACACGCTCGCCGGTTTCGGAGACTCTTGACTCCACCTTCCTTCAGTACATGACCGACCTGGTCTAGGTAGGTTAGTCTCGGTCTCCCTCGGTACCTACATCCTTCCACTTTCGCATTGTATATCTTCTTAACCAGACGTTCGTTCGGCATTCTTTCCACATGTCCGAATGAATATATAGGCTATATAAGCTAATGTGATAGCTAAATGTCTAAATAATTTACAAATCAAATACCCACGCGTATTTACTACTGCGGTAACGATGGCAGTTATAGTTTCATCAACGGAACTTGTCTGTTAACAAAATATTATTTTTAAAATAATATTAAAAACTTTGAATGATAACACATAGAAACCAATTCCACGCACAATATTTGACGCCACTAAATTGGTGTCAGATATGTCACCCTACGTCGCCGTTCCGTTGTGTACAAGGTCATTGTGTTGTATTTTATAGTAGTGTGCGTGTACTCGTGTCATCGCTTGCACACTAACAGGATTTTCTTAACTTTTTAAACCTTAAGTACCGGATTATCCTTCTATGTGTTTTTATTCTAAGATTTTAAAAATATATTTGCTGTTTTAATAATTGGGATTCTTAATATTTGCTGATACTTTTTAATACATGGATTAGATAGTTTAATATTAACGAGTTCTTTTTTTTTTTTTTTTTTTTTTTTTTTTCACGCTGTGGAAACGCTTTTCCGCGCTATCCCCCGCCGGTGACAGGCGAGGGGGAGTGTGGGACTCACCGGCCAGCTGCCTGACCGGAATACCCACTAAAACCACAGCGGCCCCTTCCGCGCTTTTACGGGGTGCCAGAGAGATCGTCTACTGACATTCGATCCCCGGCACCCCAACGCCTGGCCATTGGCCCACGCCCTGTCGTCATTCAAGGCGGTGGGAGGAGGTGCGCATATCGACGCCTCCTCCGCCCTGGCCGCCGGCGGCGGAGCGAATTTGCAGACGCAATTGCCTCGCGTCCCCGCTCCGCCGCCTCTTTTGTAGAGATGACCTCCTCGCAAAAGGAGGCCATCGACGACCAGCACCCGTCGCTATCGAGCATCTTCGAGATGACAGTCGACAGCGACAGGTCCCCTCCAATGACTGCCGACAGGACGTGGCGTTGAGGCCCCCAGGCGGGGCATACCTCCAGTGTGTGGCGCGCATCGTCCACTGGCGCGCCACACTCATGGCACCCTGGGGCCTCTTCTCTCCCAATTCTGTGCAGGTACTTACCGAAGACCCCGTGTCCGGTAAGCACCTGCGCCACCCTGAAACTTAGGCTGCCGTGCCTTCTGTTGATCCAGCGATGGAAATGCGGCGCGACCGCCTCTACAGTCCCCCGCCCTGCTACGGGGGACTCCAGTTCTTCTCTCCACCGCTGGATGACTCCCCTTCGGGCCACTTCTAATGCTCTGCCCGGTCCCCTTATGGAGACTCGCTCGCCGTCGGCCCGCGCCGCAACGCGGATTCGGTAAGCCTCCGCCAGAGCCTCAGCCACTAACGACCAAGGTGGGTCGCCCGCCAACAACGTCGCCGCGGTCCATGAAACCGTACGGTAGCCCCTAATAACCCTCACCGCCATGACCCTCTGCGGTCTTCGCAAAAGGGCTCTGTTGCGGGCGGTGAGGGACTCCGCCCAAATAGGGGCTCCGTACAGCGCCATGGAGCGCACAACTCCGGCGTATAAACGCCGGCAGGACGACCCGGGACCGCCAGTGTTTGGCAGAAGCCTACCCAACGCCGCGGCCGTCTTGACGAGCCTTGGGACGAGCTGGGCAAAATGTGGCCCGAAATTCCATCTAGAGTCAAGGTGCAGGCCCAGATATCTCATCTGAGCCCGCACTGGCACGGCAACCCCAGACACACCGATGTGTGCTCCTCGAGGGGGGCCTCGACCCGGGCCATGAAATAGGAGGACCTCGGTTTTCTCCGCCGAGACCCTCAGGCCCAGCATGCCGATCCGGCCCACGACGAGCGCAACTCCCTCCTCTGCCAATCGGGCAGCCCCCCGGAAGTCGGGCCTCCTCGCCGTGACGAGGGTATCATCCGCATAGCAGATGACCCCCATCCCGGGGAGAAGCCGACCCCGTAGGAGCCAGTCGAATCCGACGTTCCACAGAGCCGGACCGAGGACCGAGCCCTGTGGAACGCCGCACTCCACCCGATGGCGATGTATGCGCCCGTCACCCCCCTCCCAGAGCACGTGCCTTTCCTCGAGGTACGCCTCCAACAGCCTTCGGAGATATGGAGGCACTTCATGGTACCGAAGGGCCTCCTTCAACGTTTCGTGTGGAATACTGTTGAAGGCGTTCTTGATGTCGAGCGAGACTGCCAGAAGAACCTCCTTTTGGGCCACCGCTTCGGTGGCTAGAGACTTCAGGGCGGCCAATGCACCGATTGTTGACCGGCCGCTCCTGAATCCGTATTGACATCCTGACAGTCCCGGCCCGACTTCCTCGAGGTGCTGTACGAGACGGTCCACAAGCACCTTCTCGAACAATTTGGCCGTCTCGTCCAGCAGCACCAGTGGTCTGTACGCAGAAGGGGAGTCAACTGGGCGACCCTCCTTCCGCAGCAGGCACAATCTGCCAACCTTCCATTGCTTCGGGAACTGCCCGGACCTCAAACACATGTTGAGCAGTTCCCGGAGTTCACCCTTGAGGTATTCTGCGGCGATACCCAGCACAAGCCCCGGGACGCCATCCGGACCAGGCGCTTTCCTTTTCCCGTGAAGTCGCGAGAGGGCCACTTCCATTTCTCGGTCGGTGATGGGTGGAATTGTGGTCTCCAACTCCATCACTGACCGAGGGACCATTCGAGGGGGAACATGTCCCATAGAACGCGGGAACAGCTCCCCCATTATCCCCGACAGGAAACCCGAGTCCATCGATTCGATGATGGGAGCGCCACAGGCACGCAGTTTGTTCCGCGCCCGCTGATATGGGCGCCCCCACGGGTCCCGGTCGAGGCCTGCAAGTAGTTCCTCACGGGCCCTCTCCTTCGCCTGGCTAATGGCCAGCTGCAAGGACTTCTTCCTAGTCTTGTATTCTTCTCGCAGCTGACCCTCAAGGACGTCGTCCCGGTCGACTCTCTGACGGCATCGAACGTAGGCACGCCGCGCCCGGTTAGAAGCCACCCGAAGATTCGCAATTTCAGGTGACCACCAGTACACCTGACGGCGCAGCGGCCTCCGCCGAGCCCTCGGCATCGCCGCATCGCAGATTGCCTCAAGGGCACTTCTCATTTGGCCTGCAAGCCCCTCCATATCTGTGGATAACTGTCCCGTCCTGCCCCAACGCTGTGCTATAGCAGACTCCCGAGCCATTTCCAGGTCGAGTTGACCAATGGCCCATTTTGGGAGTCTACCCCTTCTTCCGCGCCGGGGCCCTGGTGGTCCCCGAAGGGCGGAGATCTCGAACCGCACATAGCGGTGATCCGAGAGGGTCTCCACCCCTTCTTCCACTCTCCAGTCATTCACTTCGCGAGCGACAGCAGGGCTGGCGAACGTTAGGTCCACCACAGACCCACCCCGATGTCGCACGCAAGTGTGGACCGTCCCTCTATTAAGGAGGGACAGACCGGAGAGCAGGGACCACTGCTCGACGGCCGCGCCCCTAGCGTTTGTGGCAGGGTTCCCCCATGTGCGAGACTTCGCGTTAAAGTCACCGAGGACCACAATTTTCCTCGGCGACTGACGGCGGACCGCGGCACTGACGGAGTCCAAGAATAATTCGAACTCAGCCAGACCGCGGTTGGGAGAGAAATAGATACCGATGATAGCGAAGTCTCGCCACCCTACCACAACGTAACCATTGCCCCTCTCCAGTGCAGAGAGGGGAGGGCCGGAACATCCTCTGGACAGAACAGCCACTTCTTCGTTATTGTCCCCCACCCAATTGGGTGAGTGAGGAACAAAATAGGGCTCGCAGGCCACCACCAAGTCTATGTCCCACTCCGCCATGGACTGCAGTAGCAGGTCCTGAGCCCCGGCGCAGTGGTTTATGTTCGCCT
Organism: Lymantria monacha; assembly: GCA_905163515.2. Classification (NCBI taxonomy): domain Eukaryota; kingdom Metazoa; phylum Arthropoda; class Insecta; order Lepidoptera; family Erebidae; genus Lymantria; species Lymantria monacha. Next base: position 4,405,193 of record LR991105.1, on the reverse strand, counting down.
GGAGGAAGCGTACTCTGTCTCCCATTTAGGTTGACATTTCGGCTTCCTCCTGGCCTCTACGGCTATTCGCCAATACAGTGGCTCGAGGTCCAGGGTCCACCTTACCTTTCGACGAGGGGGCTCGGCAGAGCCTTCCCCCCATCGTATGCTCTGTAGAGCGACCAGCGGCGGCGCACACCGCACAACGCGGCGTGGCCACACACGCGGCTGATTTATGTCCACTGCCGCCGCACCTGTAGCAAAGTGCAGAGCGGTCGACAGTAGACGGGCAAAGTGGGGCCGTATGCCCGAGCTCCAGGCACCGGAAACATCTCAACGGTAGGTTTTCCAGCACCTGGACGCCAGCCGAGCTCCAGCCGACCAGGAGCCTGCCCGCATCAGCGAGCATTTTTGCAGCGGTGACGGGGCAACGCACTTTCACCATGCCCATGCCACGGGGTCCACGCAGGATTTGTCCCACCTGAACCTCCGCAGCATCACAGCTACATGTGCGGACAACCGCGGCACGCACTTTCTCCTCCGTGGCGGAGTCGTCCATCCCGGTTATCCGAATATCAGCCCGTTTGACCGGGCGAACGACATCCGCCACTCCTGCGAGCGCTGTGCGCAAACTCGCCGCCAGCTGGTCAGCGACCTCTGCCGACTGGGACTTGGGCAACTGCAGGACCCTAGCCCCAGTCATAGAGCGCCTAATTTTGAGTCCCTCCTTTATGCCTATTTCTTGGAGATTGACTCCCTGCTCGGCGCGAAGCATGGCATCAGCGTAGGTGACCCCCTTTTTTTCAGCCTCCGGCTGCAATTTCAATATTACAGCTGGGGTGCGGGGGGCAGCAAGCGCCGACTTTATCTTTTTCTGCGCCGAGACAGCCGCCGTGGAGTTAGGGGGCGCAACAGCTGCGGAAGGTGGTGGAAGAGGAGAGGATTTTTTCTTCCCCTTCTTCACAACAGTTACCCAGCTGTCTGCAGTTACGGGCTGGGTTGGAGGAGTGATCTCCGAAGAACCGTGGATTGGCTGGATAGACGTCCCTGATGCGGCCGTGCGGACGGCGACAGTGGCCACAGGAGCCGCTGCACTCTTCTTTTTGTCCGCAGCTAGGGGCGGACGGCTCACCTTAGCAGGGAGAAGGCGATCCTCTAATCCAGCGAGGCGAGCGTTCATCATCTCCCCAACTGATCTCACAATAGAGGATTTTAGTTCCTCTATTGCGTCTAGCCCCATGGAAGCCGAAGAAGTAGCTACTCTCATGTCTGAGAATTCTCGGCGGTACGCTTTGAGTTCCGCCTTAAGGACTTCTACTTCCTGGCGCTGCCTGTTATTTTCCGCTCTCAGTCGGCGGGTTTCCTCCGCCTCCGATTTGGAGCACAAAGCTTCTATGATGGCTTGCATCTCTGCGGCTGCATCCCGCAGCTTCTTTATGAAAGGACCCTGGAGGTGCCCAGACTTTTTTTTTTTTTTTTTTTTTTTTTTTTTTTTTTTTTTTTTTATTTGCTAAAATATGAGTAATATAAAGTTGACAATATATATTTACATGAACGTTTCAGTCATATTATACCAATAATAGGTGTGCAAATGTTTGATGACAAGGACTTTAGATCCTAAATGGCATAATTGCAAGCATTTAACAAATAGTATTTAGCAAAAGTCTTATATAATATTAAATTTTAAAACAAATATTAAATCAATTCAGTTATATAATCTGTTAAATTATAGTAGCATTTTTCAATTAAATATTTTTTAAGTTTGTCTTTAAATGTATTAAAAGAAGTAACATTTTTTAGGGGCCTTGGCAATTTGTTATATATAAGCGGCGCCATACAATATACGCTCTTGTGCATTAATGATGTATTTGACATTCTTACACACAATCTATCGTTGTCACGTCGATTACGCGTACTATAATCTGACATTTTTTTAAATAATTGTGGATTACTTTTTACAAAAACAGCTACTTCGAAGATATAAAGTGATGGAAGAGTTAATATTTTATGTTTTATAAAGTATGGTTGACAAGTGTCAGATGGCTTTAATCCAAACATAGCTCTAACACATCTCTTTTGTGACCTAAATATAATTTCTTTATTGGTAGAGTTCCCCCAAAATATAACACCGTATCTCAGAATTGAGCCAACTATACCATGATATGCGGTTAATCTGGCATCTACCCCTAATATTGGTGCTATTTTATGTAACATATAAGCTGCTTTATTCATACGTGTGCTTAAAGATTCTAAGTGTGCTTTCCAATCTAATTTCCTATCTATTAAAAGCCCCAAGAATTTACTTGTGCATACTTGCTCTATAGCATTATTATTGAAAGAAATATTAAAGTCGTTGTTTACTGCTAATCTTTGACTGAAGAACATAATTTTCGTTTTATCCAGATTTATCCTTAAGTTATTATTATACAGCCATGTAATTATTGAACTTATAGTAGAATTTATTTTAGCTTCAAAATTTTCATTACTAGAACAGCTAATAGTTACCGTACTATCATCTGCGAAAAGGGTCATGCTATTGGTAGTTATTTTAGGTAAGTCATTGATATAAATTATAAATAGCAACGGTCCCAAGACACTTCCCTGTGGAACACCATATGATACTGTTCTTTGTTTAGATCTATAGATATGCTCCTGTTTAGTTTCACAATTAAATTTAGTTATTTGTACACACTGCTTCCTGTCTTTTAAATAAGATTCAATTAATTGTAAAACATTCCCCCTTACACCATACTTATTTAGTTTATTAAGTAAAATGTCATGATCCACATAGTCAAAAGCCTGTGTCATATCACAGTACACTGCACAAACTGGGTTTCTTTTATCTACATTTACTATAACCTCATTTAAGAAATCATAAATTGCCATGTTTATGGTCTTACCTTTACGAAATCCTTTTTGATTATCAGTAAGAATCTCATACTTCTCTAAATATTTATATACCTGTTCATAAATATATTTTTCATATACTTTTGAAAGAACAGGCACAAGTGCAATTGGTCTGAAAGATTCTAAGTATTGATTGTTCACATTTTTTTTTAGTGGTTTTATTATAGCTCTCTTTAAATGTTTTGGGTATATACCAGCAGAAATACACAGATTCAATATATAACTTAAATGATGACTAATGCTATCAGCTACATATTTAATAACCTTTGTAGTAATACCATCATGTCCCACACTATTGGTATTTTTCAGTGATTTTATTATTTTTAGTATATCATAATATGAGCTGGGTGCCATGAATAAAGAGTTGCTTTGTATGGGTATATTAGATGTGACATTTTTACCTTTAACCGCTAGTGGTTTAATTTTTTCAATATAATAATTATTAAAAGTTTTAGCGATTAAAACTGGATTAGTTTCTATCTTATCACCGATCATAATACGTGATATACCTTCTCTGGGTATTATAAATTTTGAATTGTTTATAATATCCCAGGTAGCTTTTGTTTTATTCAAAGATGTATTTATTTTATAAGAATTCTGAGCAAGCTGTGTTAATTTTATAATTTTTTTATGTATATAATTATATTTTTTTAAATTTTGTTTATTTATGTTAGTTGGCTTAGATCTGTAACACCATAGTAGAGATCTCTTTTTTTTACTACTAATTCTAATACCACGTGATACCCATTGCGGTTTCTTGTGGGTTTTCATTGCTATTTTACGAAATGGAAAGCACAAATGATAAAATAAAGAAAAAGTTTCTATAAAAAGACTAAAAGCTTGATTTGGATCGCTTAGTGTATATATCTCTGAGAAAGATATATTTTTCATACAGTCTTTAAATTTGTTCATATTACATTTACTATATTCACGACGTTTTATATACCATTGATTAATTAAACATACTTTATCAACAGGGCACTTCAATATTTGGGAGGTGTGGTCAGACAGAGCAAAATCTATAATTTCATATTTACATTTAATACCTAGATTGTGTGCGAAATTGTCGATACATGTACCACTTTTTAACCTAGTTGCCTGATTTATTTCTAAATTAAAACCAAAATTAAGCAATAAGCATTCTAGTTCTGATACAATGTTATTTCTTTTTAAGATATCTATATTGAAATCCCCACATAATACAACACGGGATTTGCCGTATTTACTTTTAATGAAATGTAGTAGCCTCTCTAGTTGGTCGAAGAATGTTTTTAAATTTTTAGATAAAGGGACTCTATACATACAAATAACAATAATATCACATTGAGTCATCTGAATAGCGCAACATTCAAATATATTAATTATTGAAAAATTACATATTTCTGTAATTTCCTTCCATTGGTGACCCTTTTTTACCAATATGCAAGAACCACCTCGTTTGATGTTTCTACGACTGAAGCACGCGGCTAGTCGGTAGTTAGGTATTGCGAGATAAAGTTCAAAACCTGACATAATAAAATGTTCGGTTACGCAGATAACGTCGATTGTCACATCCTTAGTCATTAGTTCTTCTAAGCAGACCGTAAGTGCGTCTGATTTACTCAAGAGGCCTGAAATATTTTGGTGCATAATATGTATACAATTTTCATAGAAAAAACTGATTATGTACCGAATCGACACATTGGAATTTTGATTCTTCTATATTATAATTCATAATTTCTTCTATTAATTTATTTAAATCTTCAAATATAATTCGCATGCCGTAGTTATTTAGCAGTCCATTACGTTTAAGGAACATTGAATAATCACAGACTAAATTTTTGTTTGAATCTAGGAAATATGCATACTTGTGTGTAATAATATCAGAACCCAACAGATTATTAAAGTTTTCTATTCTACTATTAAACATATTTGTATAGTACCCATATTTATATGTCGGTGTACATATAATGATATTTGTGTGTATAATTTTTTCTATAGTAGTCCTTAAAGAAATTAACAATTCATTATGATTATATGTGGTGTAGAACTCTTCTTTTCCTAATAGTATAATACAAAAATCATTCATTGTGAATGATTTTATTTTATTATGTATATTATGTATTAACTGAATCATATTACAGTGCGGTAGTATGTAATGACATATCTCCGTTTTATTTTGAATGACATTTTCTGCAATAGACGTTATGTTATTTTTGTTATTGTTGCTTAAAATACATATCTTTCTAGATGTATTAACTTTTTGTTTTGTCGTAGAAATTTTGATTTGCGATTTGGTTTTTGTTTGCCGAGGTAAATTTTCACTGATTTGTTGAACGTTTGCTACAGGTTCTTCTAATATGGAATGATTCAAAATGGCAGTCGCATCCAATTGTAAATTTTGTGTACTAGTATTTTTTGTCTGCGTTTGTATGGATTTAGTTTTTTTATGACCCCTTTTTGGAGTCGTTATTTTCTTAGTCGGGCTACACGTAATTCGTTTATAAAGTTCATTTTTCTTTATCAAATCAGCATTATATTCTTTAAGTTTTTGATTCTCCAATGATAATGTTTCTATTTCCTGATGCGCGCTTTTTAGGTCTAATAAAAGGTGATCAAGTTTCTCTTTTAGTTGGCTAATTTGATCTAAATGCAAGCTCGCTATGTCCTCGTCCGTTGTCTCAGGTAAACTACTTGCATTAAAGGTATCATTAATCATTTCACTTTCGTTTATCGCATCTGAGTCAGACTGTGTTCGTTTTCTACGAAACGTTATATTCTCTAGGAAGTTCATGATTCTTATATATTTATTTTATCAAATTTATTAAGATGTTATGAAGATTTATATACTAATACAAGAAAATAACAATCCTCGTAAAGATACAAAAAACCGTCAATCAGTCGTAGGACGCGAACTCGATGCCTTTCGCACGAATTTCTCAAGCTATAATAAGCACGCCAATCGTACCATACGTCATTGCATTAAAATTATGATACTCTTATTGAATTATGTGAGATACATTCGAACAGTTAATTTTTATGATTTTTGTAAGTATATGTGTACCCACATAATATTTTAATAACTTTGTAGTTCTGATGAATAGTTTTACACTTTTCACTGTTTTTTAAAGATATAACAAACTTCTTCGTAACTTCCAATATTATTGCCGCGTTATGGCCCCCACGGGCGCGTATCTCCTCTGGCCCTATGGTAAGGAGGTTTTCCTTGGCATGGCACTCCGAAGCCGAGGTATCCGCCGAGTCCAGATTTGGTGCTATTACTTCTTTGCGGAAGGCACGACTTCTGAGCACACGCTCGTACTCAACTTCTTCCGCTTCAGCGTCTCTATTTCTGAGGTCCAACTTCGCACGGGCAAGTCCTGCGTTATGACCTCTTTGTACTGCCTTGCCCCGACGCGAGGTATTCACCTTAGATATGGGCTCCACTTCAGTATCAGAACCCATATCTTTCCACCCAGAGTAGGTCTTCAAATAATGACGCTTCCTCCCTGTGGGGGTGTCGTCCGTTTCACCCGTGTCACATTCGACAGCTGATCGCGCGTCTGTATCCCCTTCAGAATCGTCTTCCATTTAGTGAGCTTGGAGTTTCACGAAATATTAAGTTTATCTCAATACAACGGCTGAATCGCGATATTAAAAATTTTCAAGCAATACTATCACGGCTGAATCGCGATATTAAAATGTTTTATCGATTTTGTATATACGACCCAGACACGACCAGTAACTGGTCGCAACTTTTTGATTACCGGTCGAATGCGTCGACAAAACGACCGCACTCCCGGTACCTAAGCGACCCCTCCCTACCCCTCCCTCAACCAAGACAAGACACGACACGACACGACAAGACGATGACAACAACCCGACAAACCAATTCGACGACAAAGACCGACCTAACCAATACTCCATCCAGCGCACACGTCCGACCCGTACGAGTGTCAACTGGCGAGTCAATATTAATATTAACGAGTTCTGATATTTAGGTACGTATTTAAAATTAAATCATCATCATCATCATCTCAGCTCATATATGACCCACTGTTGGGCTCGACCCTCCTCCATAATCGGCGGGTAATTCTCCTATTATTCTGCGCTGGTCAGACGTGTTGGTATAGGGTTTTGTTTTGAGTTTTCCTTTCCTCGCATAGATGTTATATGCGTTTTATATCCCTTAGTCGTCTTGTACAATCACCCACGGGTGAGATATGGAGTGGTGAATTGTATTCTTTCTCCGTCACCACACGGAAGGAAAATTAGATAGGTTAATAATTTACACAGGTACGTTCATAGATTTGTCAGTCATGTGTATACCATACTATACAGCATATATGTGTGTTTATATTGTGTGTGAGACACGCGTTTCTGTCACATCGTGGTAAGATATTATTATGACATTGGAGTTTTAGCGGGAAAAGAAAAGTGTCATGTGGTGCTCTTGAATTGTAATATATTTTAATATCTTAGTGTTTTAACGTGTATATCAAGTAATTTAGATAACATTTTATGAAATTTGATACGCAGGAAGTGTTGACGTGTAGTGAATATGATATAACCTTACATATATTATCATTTTCCACTAAAATTCCAAAAAAGATATCTTTAACAGTATGGACATGGCACTAGTAAAGGCGATGGTTTGACCTACTGACGGACGATTACTTTAAATGAAATTAATTTATAAACAAAGACTTGGCTTAAGAGTCTTAGTAACCAAACCATAAACTCCAAAAAAAGTATTATGACATTTGAGTTGGAAGTCTCAGGGTTTACTATATTTATATTTATATCGACTTACACTTTGAATCGATTCACATTTCGAATCGATACAAATAACAATTTTATAATCGTTTCATTTGTGATGACTATTAGGCCTCTTGATATTTATACATATGAGTGATAAATACATAAAATGTAATTAATTACACCGTTTTGATGGCATTTTTGTTTTTACTCCATTACCGCTCACCATCACCTTGTCTACGTACAGGAAACCAAAATAGAAAGACATTATTACTACATGGCACAGTGTTTGGTGAGATCAAAAACCTCCTCTTCGCTCTGGTGTTTATAACTTTAATCAATCAAGGTATGCATTGCAAAATGCACGAATAAAACACCCACATATATTTTTTTATATAAACAAGCAATTCTTATTTGTTATTAGATTTAGATGGCGTGAACGTTGTTTTATCAAAGTTATTCCAAATAATTTTGGCAACATGAGAATATCATATCGTATTTAATATAATACAGAGCAAGTGTTTAATTACTAAATAGGTTCTTAATCTTTAAGTAATGAATATAGGAAAATATCGATTTAATTTCGTTCCGAATCGATTCGCTATCCTATACTACCACATCTCTAACGTTGACATGATGGCTGTCACATATAATAGTGACAAATAAAATTAATTAAAATTGCAACTAATTAGAATAGCCACAGAAATAAATCCATATGTTTTTAAATGAATTCTATAAGTCAAGGAAACGAGCTAATACAATACTACTACATAACTTAATAATAATCACTTAAATAATTTATATTTTTTATCGAGATTTGAAGTGAAATATGTCGAAAATAAAGAAATTGACGGGCTCATTCCGCTATACGCAATGGGACCCTTGTTTAATCGTCTCCCAGATAGTGGCTATGCAGTCTGTATTATACTGCAGTTTATGTTTAATTATCGCATTAATGCAGGACCTGACGGACTCCACAAGAACATTGGATCATATCTTCGAATATCATGTAAGTTGCATCATTAAAAGTTTAACTAGTTTACTTTATCTTACAGATGTGAATTGCGATTGTTTGAATTACTTTTCTTCTGTATATCTTTTATAATCTGATTTAAAGATGTCAGAAATATTTAGTTGAATTCTTTAAAGTTTGCCTATCGAAATCCTATGTTATTTTTACGCTTCCTCAACGAAGAGGATGAAGCTCTGTTTTGGTAGGCAGATTAAGATGACATTTGGTCTCATAAGCGTTCTGGGAATCGCATTGTCCACAATTTCTAATCTTCAGTGATACTTCAATATAGTTTTTACAACTCACAATTAAATGCTGCTGATTGCACAGATCCTGGAGTAATCTAAATAATAATAATATTACAATAATTTATTGATTTACAGATGAGTAAATAAACTGAGTTTGATTATGAATGTTACAGGAGATACACGTAAGAGATAATGAAGGTCGGTCTGTCATTTTGGCGTTTGTGCTAAATGCGATACTTGGAGCCTTCGCCCTGTGGACCATTGTTGGCAGAACGAAACTGTGCTTAGATTTCAGGTAAATTATTATTAATGCAAGTGATGTTATCATATGTAGAGATGTATCTCTATCCCCTCGTCATTTTTACATCTGTAGAAAAGAAAGAGTTAGTGGATTGTGTGTTTAGTAGTTGGATTGTGTGCATCACACGGAGTGGAGAATAGCGTAATAAAAAAAAAATCCATCCACTGCCTTTTGTATATTTTTTTTGTATAATATGCTCATATATAGTGAGGTTTTTTACTACTTCCATGGGAAAATATGAAATAGTGATATTTTGTACTCTTAATTCGTCACTACATCATTCTCCTACTCTTATCCCAATTACTTGGGGTAGACACAATATGTATTCTGCTTCCATAATACATATTGCTAAATGTTACTGGCAATAGTTTTTTGACCGGCCACCTGCCTGACATCAACCCTCCTTGGGAATGTAATTGTTGACCAAATGGCATCAGGTGGAGATGGCCCGGGTCAATATAAAGCTCTTAGTCGTCTTATACGGCATCCACAAGCAAATTAAGGATTGGGAGTATTCTTAGCCGCTACCACACAGCATTTTAATTAATTTGTCACTACAAACATCTTAAATATTTTAACAATCACTTCTAGTATGTAAAAAATATTTCATTATCATTCTCAGAAACGGCTCTAACAATTTGGCTTCAAATTTGATGTAGATAATATTTTGCCTTCCAAGTTTATCAATGTTCTGTTCTGTGTGGTGACGGAGTAAGAATATCATTTACATACATACATATCATCACGCCATATCCCTTGCAGGGTAGGCAGAGAGAACAGAGTGCCAGAGAACTCTATCTCTGCATACTTCACTCGCTTCCTCAACATTCATAATTCTCTTCATACACGCTCGCCGGTTTCGGAGACTCTTGACTCCACCTTCCTTCAGTACCTGACCGATCTGGTCTAGGTAGGTTAGTCTCGGTCTCCCTCGGTACCTACATACTTTCGCATTGTATATCTTCTTAACCAGACGTTCGTTCGGCATTCTTTCCACATGTCCGAACCATCGGAGCATTCCCTTTCGCATCTTTACACCAATACTCTCTTTCAATCTTCTGTCATTGTGTCGACTAGGTTCTGCAGGTTATCATTTACTATCCCCTATTTTACCTGTTGGTGATCGTAAAAGATGACTAAAGGCTATGAAATGATATAACATCTATGCAAGGGAATACCTTCCCTTGCTGGAACCAAACTGGAAACTAAATCCTATACCAACACACCTGACCAACATGGTATAGTAGGTCAATTATAATGGCCAGGATCGTGGTTTGTGGCAATCCGTAGTCTCTGCCTACCCCTCTGGGAAACAGGCGTGAAGCTATGTATGTATGTATGTAATTATAATGGTTTCTGAAGTTTACGTGAGTATTGCACATTTGAAATAAAACTACTTACTACTGCTACGGGAGGACTAAGGTGTCTTACATCCAAAAGTAATAACGATGATTTTTGAATGTAGACACCGTAGTACTCTCGTGACCATTATCACTATAAAGAATTCGAAACGTTGGGCAATTAAAAATCAAATACAAATGGGATAGAATTCGTAAAAGCAGTTTTATTTCAAGAGTAGGTCAATTTCCCTCCTATTATGAAGGAGGCTCCATCCAGCTCAGAAGTGGGCTCACGTAGTGAGCTGAGATGATGAATGTTCTCATTTCTAAAAAATCATAAAAGAACATGTTCTCTTTTCTTAATTCATAATAACATATATATCTTTTTTTCAGTTGCACATACCATGGTATTCATCTCCTCGCCTGCTGGCTTTATAATGGATCGTTCCCCACCACATTTTCATGGTGGGCGCTCTCTGTTGCCTGTGCTTGTATCACTTGTATAGCTGGTGAATTCCTATGTCTACGAACTGAGCTACAGGCGATACCACTTAGTAATATTGGTGCCAAAGTGGACTTATGAAACTGAACAATTCATATTTACTGGGTAGACAAAAAGTGAATATAGAAATATATATTGAATCCTGATATATGAAGAAAATACCTATAGGTAATATATATGAAAACGATGTGAGTCTTATTATAAATTAATTAATAGAATAATATACTATAGCCATTATAATTAAGGAGCTAATGAACAAAATGGTTTAATTACTTAAATGTTTGCCTTTCCCAGTATATTTAGTAATAAATAGGGTTGCTATCTCCAAAATTTGACAATCAGGACAAGACGCGTAAACAACCCGGGTTTTAGAGCCGTGAACCTGTACATGTTAATAGGTTTTTTTTTAAATATCGTCAGTATAATAATAAACAGTAAAATGTAATTTAAAACCCAAACTACAAATGAAATCCCAGTCGAACGCTCCTCGGATGCCCTCTAAACTAGAACAAATCCAGGGAAAACCCGGACAAATGGCAACCCTATGTATAAACGCTCCCCGGATGCCCTCTAAACTAGAATAAATTGGAGAAAACCCGGACGAATGGCAACCCTATGTATACCCTGGATGCTAAACAAAATAATAATAAACTAAAACAAAATAATAATAAACTAAAACAAAATAATAATAAACTAAAACAAAATAATAATAAACTAAAACAAATCCCGAGAAACCCGAACGAATGGCAACCTTGTATAAACTATATGAAATTGTAAATTCTAGAATTGTTATGAGCATATTATTTTTTTATGGCATATATCTATATAAAACAGACAAAAACTATATCAATTTGTAAAAACAACATATCATTTATTTTATTTAGCATTGAGTTAACAAATATTTCAATTTAAAATTTAGACAGAGAAAGCAATACAAACAAGATGACGTCAAATCTCAGTCTCGACACTAAGGGACTTCCATTAATCACGTGATCTTTTTTTTTAGCATTTTTAACCAAAACCCCTCCCCCACCTTTCAAACCTCACGTAATTAATGGACGGCTCCTAATCCGCTTCTGCCATAAACAAACATCGATAAAAATAATTAAATTATTTGATAGTAATAAAATACCCATTGCAAAATATAAGACTGCTTATTGCATTAGAAATTTTAGATTCATAAATGATAGCTTTTACTTTCGCTTGTAAAATAAATTGTAATTTCGCCATTTTGTTTGTAAACTCCTTATATTAAATTACAGTGAAATTTCTTTAGCCAAAGTGGAAGTAAATATTGTAATGTGTATTGAGTATGGCATGACTGTTGTGGACAGTGATATTTCCCTGCTAAGATGACACATAACTTCTGAAGATAATTTTCTATACTCTTTTACATGTAAATATTAAAATCCAGTTGGACCCATATAGGGATCTTGTAATTAAGAAAATTAAAAAAAAAACTAGCCATCTAAAACCGATTGGCAAAATGTTTTTTTTTTTAATTATCCATCAACTTGTATTTTAATTCATAATTGATTTTTGTATTTGATATAATTTGAAATATATTAAAAATCATTTAAAGTTTGAATTTAGCCCGAACATTTTAACTGCCATATTTTCATAATATTTTATTCTGATCATGGATTTCTTGGATTTATAGAATATAAGCCTTGTAATTATATGATGATGCCACTTGAGAGCTTAGTTGATATTCTTTATTTTTTTTTAATATTCCATTAAAAGAAAAAACGATTTGAATGAAAACGAATTTATTTATAAATACCCGATACGAAACGAAAAATGACGTCACAAGCGGGGTCATCATTTTTCGTTTCGTATCGGGTATTTATAAATAATTAAGCATATTAAATGCTAAAAATTTCAGTAATTTGAAAACGAATTTAATTCAAAGTGAATTAGAAATAATAATTGCCCATTAAAACATTAAATATAGAAAATAGATATGTCAACAAGTTATAAATATTGAAAAATTTGTATTTAGTATTATTTTTTTTTATTTTAGTTTTAAAAGTGGTTTTTAAATATATTATATTTAAATTTTATTGAGCTAAAAGTTTTAAAATTAAATTACCGTTGACTTTTTATAAAACTACAACAAACTGTTTTGTAGATATTTTTATTTATGCTATGTAAAGCGGAACAGTCATGGCACGTTGATTTTAATCTTTAAACCATTTATTTGCTTTATTTATGTTTTTACTTAATAATAATGTCATAATTAAATTATCATTATCTTAGCTCATATATGTCTGTTGAGCTCAAGCTTACTCCAGGAGAAAAATTAACCCACTATCATTTCTTCAATTCTTGTGGTGTGGTTGGTGGTTGGTATTCTTGCAAATGGTAATTCACAATCCACATAAACCAGAATGTAATGTCAAATCATCATCATTCTCCTACTCTTATCTCAATTACTTGAGCCGCATCAGATGGAGTTGGCCCAGGTCGTTATAAGGCTTTTAGTCGTGTTTTACGACATCCCACCAAGTAATGGTTGGTGATATTTGCAGCCGCTACCAGACAGCATAAAAAAAATTAACCTGCTATATCACATCTAATTGGTTTGATATAGAGTTTTATTTTGATTTCTTTTTCTGTTATATAGATGTCTTCTGCATTATCATGTCACAGTTCTAAATCTTCATTTATAGTTGGTTTTTTATTACTGTAAATAAAATTATGGCCATGTCGAATCCAAATCTTGCAACCTTATTATAATCATTGATTACTGGCAATGAGGCCTTTGATCTTGATTGGCTACATTATAAAAATCTCATATATGAGATATTTTTATTATTTTTTATTCTAAGCTCTGAAACAGAGATGAAAACTTATAATTATTTTTTTCATGACGTCACCACAAAAAATAATTCATATTATATATTTTTTTTAAATAAAATAATTTTAAGAATCCGTTTATGTTGAAAGTTTTTTAAATTAATAAAAAGAAGTTAACTGTATTGTAAAATATACTAAACTATTCATTATATTGTTCATTGTAACATTTATAATTTGTATTAAAAAATATGTTTTGAGTAAATTGGAACGTTGTTATTATTATGAAGAATGAATAAAAAATGTATATAATTAATTTTACTGTGATGTTGGATGCGTATGCGATATTTATTGTTTGTAATTACTGTAAATAAATAATTTCTAAGAAGTCTATTGTTTTTATTTTATTATATTCATTCAAAATAAATTCATTATTATATACAGGTTGGAAGTGGAGCGCTTCCGAAAACAAAGACAGGTGAGCCTACTAGTCCTACTTGTAATGATAAGCTAGAAAAAAATCGATTCGGATGAAAAAAAAAATGTTTTTTTTTCACAAAGAATTTTAAGTTTTTTTCACATTCCATAGTATTAGGACAGTACCATATAACGATAATTCCATAAAAACTACGCAATTTTACTCAGATGAGAAAAGATGCAATCTATTCAAAACTCACGATCATATGTTCAAGAGTTCAACGACCTCGCGTGAGTTAAAAAAAATTTTTTTTCATCAGAATCGTTTTTTTTCTAGCCTATCTTTACAAGTAGGACTAGTAGGGTTAACTGTCTTTGTTTTCGGGAGCGGTCCCCTTCCACCTTGTATAAGAAAAGTCATGATTTCCAAAAAAAAGAAAATAAGTGAATAAAAATAAAATGGTATAGGGCTCAACTTGTGGCTGGGAATGCAGGTGCGCCTAGCCTTTGATTTTCAGCCCAAGCCAGCATAAGACCTTTTTTGGTAGGCTATGGTCTGGACACTCCCCGCCCATTCCGTCGGACGGACGAGGGACGACGACGTCGACGGAAGGGGTCGTCTTATAGCCACTGGTACTGATTCCTTAATATCTGTAGCCACCCCGGATTATGTATAAGTCCTGCAGGAACATTTACATATTGTCAATTTTAGTCTGAAACTAATCTAATCATTAACAATAACTCAATAGTGATAGGACCCGCGGGTCGGTCCGTCCTGGGTAGTACCACACTCTCGCAGAAGATCGACGTCTGAGTAGCGGCAATGTGCTATTGCGCTTCGTTCGGTGAGCGAGAGAGCCGTAAGCTCAACTGGGTGGGTTTGGCGATTCTAATGGTAGGCAGCGGCCTAGGCTCCTTGGTATAGCAAAGGTCCATGGGCAGCAGTGACTCTTACCATCTGCTTGCTCGTTTGTCACCATAAGCAATAAAAAAAAACACCAGTTGAGCAACATGGATGTGCTTCCATTGTACATATTGCATAAGTAAAAAGTTTTATGACCGCCTGACGTCAACTCTCTTTCAGAATGTAATTATTGACCAAACGGCATCAGATGGTATTGGCCCAGGTTGTTATAAAGCTCTTAGTCATTTTTCTCTTAGTCATTTTTTATGATAAGAGTTAAGTAAGGGTATTGTTAGCCGTTACCACACAGCTCAAAGTATTAAAACACATACAATAGTCACACTAATTTTAATAATATATTAAAAAAAAACAATAATGTAGCGACGTAAATTCATAAAGTATATCACATATCATTCAGCTAGCGCAGATTCAAAATCACTGACAAATGGCGTGCTTTGTTACGCTATGCCTTAAAATATTACAGTGACAGAATAATAATTCATAAAAACCAATAACAAAAATTAACATATCTAACATCTTTAGATTGAAATTCGCCGTATACCATCTGTTTTAGAATAATTTCATTTCGTCCTTATTTTTTTTTTCTGTGACCAAATTTATTAATTTAAATATAGGTAGGTATGCATTATATTCAAAATTGCGTCCAGTTCAGCGCCTATATCCATCAATTTTAAGTAAATTTCCATAAACTAAATTCGGATCGAAAGTCCACCACCACCACCATATTTCGTTGGCTGTCGGTATTATTAGTCGAAAACTTAATGACAAATTGAATTGAAAAAATAAACTCAAGTAATAAAGTTAATAGTACAGTAGGTACATACTTATAATTATTTAAGCCATGTGGGTAGTTTCTTAGATCTAATAATACAAAGCAAATCAGAATTTTCATGTAACAAAGACACGATTCTTCATGAATTCGCTTTAGAATTAAAATCTAATATTATTAGTAAACGAAACATTAAAAAAAAACATATCAAAATGGCGAATAGAATATAATATTTTCATAATAATAATTTATCTTTATTATATCTGTCACTGTAATAAAACTATTTGTTTTGTGCTCTAGCTCTATTAACCTGGAGTGCTTGTCTTTTAAGCTAATCATTAAATATATAATATTTTCATCACAACACTTAGTTATTATTATGTCATTACTTATTTTAAAAAAGTAAACTCCAAAAAATATTTCGTTTCTGATCACAAAAAAAAATGTCAAAATTTTTGAAATTAGAACAATATATTTTTTACATTTATAAGCTATGTAGATTGAGTAATAACAAAAAATAAACTTGTTCTTAACAAAATGGTTGAACCATAAAATACTGATAACAAAATTAACTGCTATGCACAATTTTTATTTAATGTCACTAAAATTATATAATATCAAAATATTTCCACATTTGAGCATATAAAGGCGAAAGTTTCTACAAGGCAGATTTCATAAACAGCGTTGCTTTGAATGAATAATTACAATTTTATTTATCTAATCTAAATAGTATTTAATCTTATCTAGAGCTTGTACATTAGTGTAATAATGTGTTTTGATGATAAAGGTCTTATCGCCGGCTAGTCTGGCCAGTTCCGTGTGACGGAGCACGGATTAGCCACATCTATACACTGCCCGTGGATATCGTAAAAGACGACTAAGAAAGATAGCATGAATATAATATCTATGCAAGAGATGGAAAGCTCGAAATAAAACCCTATACCAATCCATACCACCAGCGGGGTAAAATAGATCAATAATAATGCCTAGGATTAGGGCTGGACTAGATCCCATAAGCGACACCCGATCACGAGTTAACTACTAGAGGAGCTATCACTCGAAGAGAGAGACACGCACCACGCAGCTACTGAATCAGTTTCCATTTCCTTTATTTTAAGTGAACGGTCCTGGACTGTATCAGACTTAATCTTGGATGATGAAGCTTATTCATATTTGAAGACGGTTCAATTTATTAGAGGTGCGAAAATAACTTTTTTTTTTGTTTTATTTGTATCATTATTCATACAAAGCATTGACAACTGTCAAACAACATCAAAAAGATACTTAATTTCTAGTGAAATAAAGCTTTAAATACATTAACAAAATATTGTTATGGAAGACAGATATATAATTTTAGCTATAAGGTACACTATAGATTTGCATACTTAATTTGGTAAACATAAATATATATGCGGTCTAGGACTTTAAGTCCATGGTATTTATGTTGAAAAACCACAGACTAATATTTAAAAAATATTATATATTTCTTTTTTGCTTGAGAAATGTTTTTTAGACCACTTTAAGGAAAGTACCCATGCAACGTGATCCTTTCATTAAAAAAAATCCCTTAGCGACTAGTAATGTATGCCAGAGACTCAACTTTGTTCCAGCGTGGTATTTTTGAAAACAAACTTATAAACAGGTCCCGTACTATGTAAGGTAGGTAAGCTCCTAAGCAAGAAATTACTCACGTTTTCGCGAGGGACTTTATAAATATAAAAATAATAGATGCCAGTTGCATCTAAAATTACGGATTGCACAAAGAATGGCAATCGGAATCGGAAAGGTATACGTGGGATTTCTATTTAGTGCAGTCGATATGTTTTCGTTAAGAAATCAAATGATAGATATGTTTTTTTTATTGTTTATGGTGGCAAACGTGCAAGCAATATACCTGATGGCAAGTGTTACTGCCGCTCATGAAGTTTCGTAGTAACGGGAGTACAACTAGGCTACTGCTTACCAACCAAAAACCCACCTAGAAACTTGGGGTATATGACGAAAACATGTGGTATTTCAACCATAACCACTTATTCATGTTGTTATTTTTTTTATGTAGATTTATTTATTTCTTTTTATACCATTTATATAGTTTATTTTGAATTGCAATACTATTAATTTCACACCAAATTAAGTGAGCAAATTTACAATTAATGATAGACTAGTTTAACAAAATTATAGATTAAATACAAAAGGAATTAGACTATTGAATACTGTTTATATAACTTTAATGGTGATAACATTTTTTTAACATTATTTCTTAGCAATAGACTAACAACGTCACCTAGTGACGTAGGTACACTATAAAGTATTTTTATAATAATGATGACATCTAGCTTAAACACCAAATTCGTCGTTTTTTGGTAACTATTGTTTTATAGGCGATCAATTAAATAATAATTACCTATTATTACACAATTTTAATATATTATTAATGATGATAACTTTGCTTAAATATATTATATTCTGACATTGAAAAGTAATATATTTTTTAGTAGTGTCAACCTAAAGTCAGACTTTTCAGGCAGACCGAAAAACAATCTCGATTTTACTTACTGTTATATTGACACTTACCTAAGTTAAAAAAAAAGATTTATAATACGTAGATATTTAAGTGATACTTTACAGTGTCGCATAAATTTCTTCTTTCTGAATATAGTAAGAAGAGACTAAAGTACTTAATCAAATATCAATACTCTAAGAGAAATCGAACAAAACATGTAAAAAAAGTATAGTGAGTGAAAAATAATAGACTAGTCCTTCCATTGTGGAAGAGGGCCTATGCCTAGAATGACCTAGTAAATAAGCTGAGAATAATTAAAATGTTTGCTTTCAATTAAGAACACACAAGAGATAGATATATTATAAGTCATAAAAATCGAACAAAATATAAGTTGCTTATAGTTTATTCGTGGTTCTGAAAGACAAGACTTTTAGACCTGATTTCACTTTTGTACACGTGTAAGAGTGAATAGATGTATATTGGCCGTGTGTCAGAATAGTTGAAATAAAAATTTCTTTCGTACCTACTATTATTCTGCTAACATATTTTACTTGTCTAAAACGCTGTCCGCGTGCAAAGGTTGCATAGTATTTTTACCGTGCCACTACATTGAAAGAAAAATTTACATTGCTTTTTCAAATACTATATATTTATTTACCCAGATAATTATTGAAAATGACAGTAAACTAATGAATACTGTTGAGTAAATACTAGGCATTTTGTCGTTATTACCTTCTGAGCTAAATAATATTGTATTTTAACAAGAACTAAAATTTTCAATATAATCGAATTTACATAGCGTTTAATATTTGAAATAAAACTATTTTTACGGATTTTATCGCGTTTGTATTTCATTTTCAATTTACTAACGTTTCGAACACTACAGCGTTTATGATCATGAGAGGATACACGCTGTAAAGTCCAAAACCCGTAAAAATAGTTTTGTTTTAATTTAAATGAGTAATACTCGCATAAACATCAGAAGTCATTATGCTAACGTTTAATAGTTTAAGACAGTTATCTATTCATATATTAGCTATTCACATATATGTACCTAGACACAGTTTAAATAGCAATGAAGGCATTAATATTATTCATTAAGGCGATAACCATATGTACCTACTATTTTATCTAGTGTACTTTCTAAACGGGCCATTT
This sequence comes from Lymantria monacha, assembly GCA_905163515.2. Taxonomy (NCBI): domain Eukaryota; kingdom Metazoa; phylum Arthropoda; class Insecta; order Lepidoptera; family Erebidae; genus Lymantria; species Lymantria monacha. The sequence goes on along the minus strand of LR991105.1, from coordinate 4,385,599 downwards.
ATTGGCCAACATGTTTCTAATCTTAGGTGTAACATCAATTCGTAGAGAAATTAATTAGAAATAAAGGCATTATTTTAACACATTGCTATTTAAGGCGATAATAATTATATACATTTTCAATAATAATTATATACGTTTATATAATTTACTCTCTAAACCAGATAGAGTAAGAACCACCCCTATCTTTACAATGGGTATCGTAAGAAACGATCCATATAACATCTATGCATGAAAAGGAATATTCGTAATAAACCCAACTCGTAAAAATATAGCAACGCGTCTGATCAGCGTGGCATAGTAGGCCAATCTCCTTCTTATTATGGAAGAGGCTCGCACTCAGCAGTGGGATATGTTTCAGCTAAGGCGATGATGTTGGAAGTCGCAGACAGTGACAGAATATACATAAAGCGGTAAGCGTGATGGATTTGATATATTTTAAAACTACGTTACATATTTGCACATATATACTGACTTATATTTACGATTTAGATATATATTTCTTTAATTATAGAAATAGACTAGTTGAACAATTTTGTTGAACTAGTGTATAATCTGCGCTACGGTTTACTTTATTAAGATATATTTCTATATGACAATAAAAAAATCAGCAAATAAACGATAGTTAACATATTTGCATTTACTTCTCCTCCTCCTTAGAGGCATATGACAAATAGTAGGTGCCAATAGCCTGGTGGAAATTTATTAGGGAACCACAGTTATGACTAATAAGCTTACTAAAAGGCTAATATTTATCTAAAACAGAGCCTTGTTTTCCGCGCGTTGACGGAGTAAGAATACAATTCGCCACCACTATCTTACTCGTGGTGGTCGTAAAAATCGACTAAGGGATATAATATGCATATAACAAGAGAAGGAAAATTCGAAATAAACTCTTACCAACCAGTCTGATCAGCCGTTGTATAGTAGATCAAGTTCCCTCCTCTTTTAGAAGATTCCAGCTCATTAGTGGGACGTATATGAGCTGAGATGATGAAGATGATGACGAATCTTGTTGCCTCATTTTAAACGAAAAGATTTTGAAGTCATATTAAACACTTATTTTATACGTTATTATAATAATTGTGATATATATAATGAAAACCTACCTACTTAAAATTAACAATATAAGTATTATGTTTTTTGAAGTGAAACTTATGGCTTTGATATTCTAATCCGTAACCTTTATGTGGCGAAAAAATTGCTACAAAAGTGCTTACTTACGCGTTTGTGTCTGCAACAAAAAAAAAACAGTTTACTTATGCGTATTTGAGTATGCGATAAAAAGAGCTCACTTACGCCTATTAAAGTATACGACAAAAGAGCTAACTTATGCATATTTGAGTATGCGACAAAAAGAGTTTACTTATGCGTATTTGAGTGTGCGACAAAAAGAGCTTATTTTTGCATATTTGAGTATATGACAAAAAGAGTTTACTTACGCGTATTTGAGTGTGCGACAAAAAGAGCTTACTTACGCATATTTGTTTCAAAGTGTGCGTGAATACAGCTATGTACGCGATACACTAAGCTTATTTTTCTCCCAAACTTCAGAAAACTGAGACATATGCTCCTCTCGCTTTTATAATATCATATATACAGGTTGCCGATTTAATTAGTAGAATCCTTGAAGGAGGTGTATCAGACCATGATACACTATCCAAATCAGTAAAAAAAATAGTACCTAATTTTTGATTAAATTGCCCTAATGATAAGCGGTCAATACACTTTGTAATATAGAAGTTCGATGTAGGCATATACTCGTGCGTGTGACATTGAACTAGTAGGCAAATAGTCCCGCTCTCGCTACGCTTACCGCCGCGCAGCTGGGTCGAAATGTACCTACAGGTCAATGTACGCTGGCAAACCTATTGTTTTGATAAGAAACAAATCACTTTATCTCGGGATTGGGCAGAGCTAGGAGTCTGCAACTAACTTTATTGTTTTTTATGACGTCATTCCTACACCCAGTTTAAGTTATTCTAGTAATAAAATCGGCACCCTGTATAATGATTGTTAAACACATTTTATGCTTTACAAAACTTATTGGTGAATGATTAAAATGTTTCCCTGTAATACAAGTTTCACTTCCATAGAGTATTTGTGACACAACCTGTTCTTTTTTTTTAAATTATTCAGCCTATAATTTAAATCTTATTTAAAAACGTAATATATTATGATATGTTTCAGCAAATAAGGTCCGTTACTAATTATTATTGACGGAAGATACGTACGTAAGTTGCAAAATTTTTATAGCTAAAAAAATCAAGGAGACAAAAACTCTTTCAAGCAAGGGTTATAACATAGCACTCTGTTGTATAAGGAGTTTTGCCGGCAGAATGAAAACGTCATGTGGAGCTCCCAAATTATATTCAAGACTTTAATGTTATACAGTGTCATATTGTATGATTCTGCTAGTATTTTATGTAATTTAATACAAAGAATGTGCTGAAGTAGAGAATATGATAGTGCTTTACGTATATTTTCATATTCTACGAATATTGCCAGAGGAATCGCTAATTTGATTGTCAGCCTTGCAATTAATGGTAATGAGTTAGTGATACACTATTAGTATAAGTAAGCTACGCAATATGAAGAAGAGAAATAAAATGTTAAATCAGAATTGTTCAAATATTTTCTGATAGATGACCTGATAAAACACCTTTCCATACTCTCGCTTTCATTATTCAAATTTGAATAAAGTCATTAATTTATAAAATACAAGTTTCTGCCCACGACTTCGTCCGCGTGGAATAGTCGCAAGTTAGCGTTAGCCCAAAGTAACTATTCCATGCGGACGATGTCTCGAACAAAAGCTGAAAATACCCATGAAGTACTTGATCATTATTTTGCTGTGATATAATTTTACAATTGCATTATCTCCTTTTAAGGGTAGAGATTTTAGAATCTTTGAATACCATATTTATTTATATCTAATCAACCTAAAATATAAGTTTTATGCTTCTAGTTCTGAAAATGACAATTCTTTCATACAATCTTTCATCCCCCTTTTCAACTCTTTAGAACGCTTTTTCCAATTAAAAAGTAGCCCATGTCCTTTCTCAGGCTTTAGACTATCTGTGTACCAAATTTTATTTAAATCAGTATAGTAGTTTTGCCGTGAAAGCGAGATAGACAGACAGAGTTACTTTCGCATTTATAATATTAGTAAGGATATATTTACTTTTCGTCTTTGAAGATTAAAATAACCATCAAAATTGTATACTGAACATTAAAATAGATGAATTATATACACATTTAAGAAATAAAATATTTATACATGTAGATGATTTTAATACTTTTTATCATGTTACCATGTTTTTATTAAATCGCTTTCTCTTATGTCTTTGCGGGCGAAATTTTCTAATTGATTTAAAAACAAATACCTGATGAGTTAGATACTTGAAATTTGGATCACAGTTCGGAAGTGGATGACAATTTATGGACACATGAAAAAAAATCGTTGGTAGTTTTTCTTCGAGACTTAATGAGCGGTTTTGCGGCCAACTACAACCTGTTACTTTTGCGTTACAGTGATGCGCCCGGCTTCTTAAAATTTCACTCTCATATTTTTTTCATAACGCGCCTACAGAAGTATAACTTCAAAAAATATGATATTACATTAAATTTAATAAGGCCGGCTGTACTATATGGATCGGCTATATTTAATTACAATAACGACGGATAAGATAAAACTGCATTTAGCAGATACGAATGCGAGAATGAATGAAATAAGGGATGATTGTAATCCAGCTAGTCTGAATATTACGGGCAAATTAAATAGTGGTCTGATTTGGAGATGTGATGATACAGAATGTAAATAATATTGCTAGGAAAGTTTTAAGTATTAATCATCAAAAGCCTTAGGGGCAAGGAAAGACCATAGATGGATGGTCTGAAACATTACATAGATAAAAAGGTAATACAGAGATGTGATCTGATAGGAATTGTAGAAATGAGGACTTGGACCCACCAAGTAATTGGAATAAGAGCAGGATTTTAGCGAAATGGATGCTACGGGTTGAGAGCCCTCAGCGCTCACCCACAGTCCGGGTAAAGTTGTCATAGCCATCTGAGGCTGACAACTACAACACACAAAAGAAAAAAAAAAAGAAATGGATGCTTTTTTAATATGCAGTATCACTTTGAAATAGATGAAAGAAAGGACGAAATACCAATTACCCAAGTTTAATATACTGAATACCACAAGAAAGAAAAGAATAAGGGATTGATTAAAGGTGGAATAGATATAAGTAAGTCTTTTTTATCCTCAAAGCAACCTCCAGAATTTCAATTGGTAATTTATCGCAGAATTCTACAGTTTATTCGACATATATTTAGCTTCTAAACGAGACAGCTTTAGGACAGTTTAGTTTCAAATGCACAGCGATCACACCGATGGGCCCAAGCCAAATACTTGAAGCGTATCCGATATTCCTTTCTTTCTTGTGGTGTGCTGTTTATTGATCAACCGTGAGCAAAAAGTGTATCTCCTTTACCTTCCTTGTAATAATAGATTTCTGCCATATTTGATCTTATTCAATCGTTTAATACAGTATTTAATATGTTAACAAAAGAAATGTTATTTAAATCTAACTACTAATAACTAAAACTCTGATTTTTGTTACTAACTAATTTTTTTTTCCGATTATTGTTTCGTAAGTTTATATTTTTTCTCTCTCATACAATCGAAAGGTACCTTAATATCTAGGGCGCAAGTGTCGGTACCATATGAAGCACCCGTAGAATGTAGGTAGATCTTAGGGTGATGATTCGTCGTCTACTTCTTTGATAACGCTGTCTGATTCCCACCTGATACGCTCAGCGATTAACGCTTGCAGTTCCTGGAAATATAAATTAGGGTAAATTTTAATAGAACATTTACCTCGTTTTGTTTGAGAAAGAATGTAATTTACCACCATATCCTAAAAGACTCAGAGACCTATATATGTAATTGTTTGTAGAAATATAAGATTATCAGCGATCATAACGCGATCCATTTAGTTTCGATCAACAATCAATACAAAAAAAAAAATAGTAATACAAGAAGTTGTGTTGAAATTTTTATCATTTAGATTTATAGTAAGACTAATTTACGGCGTATTTTTACCTGTAGAATACATATATGGGATGTATTTATGTATTTCAAAACTATATATACATCAAGGGCATATTAATAGCGTATTTAAAAATTGTAAAATAAACACTATAAAACGTACATATTTATCATGTATTTTTTACAATACACATAAGGTAAGTATTTACGGTGTATTTTTAAACTTGTATATTAAGGTACGTGTGTATTTATCGCGTATTTTTTAAATTATAGAATATACACGTGGGAAATATTTTGAAAGTACATATTTTACCATGTTACTAGAGTACACATATGGGACGTATTTATTATATATTTTAAAACTATATGGTATTAAGGGCATATTAATCGCGTATATGTATTTGTAATAGTAAAATAAATATTATGCAATGTATTTATCATGTATTTTTAAAATACACGTAAGGTTGCGGTGTATTTTTAAAGCTGTAGATTAAATTAGTACCTACCTATATATTTGTCGCGTATTTTAACTTTATCGTGTATTTTAAAAGTTGTAGAATACATATAAATTACGTAGTATTTATGGTGTGTAATAATTAGCTATTATCAATCGTGTGACAAATATTATCATCATAGATCAGAAGAAAGCGATCCGAGTAATATGAAAGTTCCATTAAATATTTTAGAGACCAATATTTTCATGCGTTCAAGCATAAATATATACCAACTTAAATATATTTATTTCCCTGGCATGCTTTAATTTATTTTCTTAAATAGTTTTATTCCCTCATCATGCCATTATTAACTTTTTGTACTTACACACAACGTGGCTAACTAATAAATCTTGCCACGTATATTTCCATAGTAAACGCTAAGCATTCTTTGTATACCTAGGCTGCCCAATTTTGATAGATGATTAACCTATATTGAAAATAATAAGATTTAGTCATCTCAAAAGCCTAAGGTATTTAATCAATCATCATCATTATTCAGCCTGTCGCCGTCTAGTACTGGATGTGAGCCTCCCCCATGAGCAAAAACAATCATGAGTAAATGCTATAATCGCCACGCTTAGTAGAGGGATTGGTAATTGCAGTTCGGTGCTCTAGAAATGACCTGCCTGCTCACTCTCCTGATGAGATCTTTATTTGGAGATAGACGATAGATGGTATGGCCACACCCCCTGGGGAGGCCCGTCGCCGATTTTATGACCCCCAGCGACAGGTAAGCGATGGCGACAATTGTATTCTCAATTGTATCCAGGGTTTCCTCAGTGGGGCAACGGGGTTTAATTAATAAGTATTTTTTATTTTGATTTGAAACTTTTAATGGGATGGCTTCGAAACTGTTTCGCATATTGAGAAATTTTGCTTTTTTCACATGAAATTTTGAGAAGTTACGAAATTGAGATAGAATACGTTGTTTTTCGTCGAGCCCAGTAGAGGGACTCATTTGAGCTGAGACGATGATGATAAAACGTTTTCCTATTATAGAAAAGTTTCTCTTTTATCGTGTGTCTTCACGACACCCCATCTTGCTATTTTTTTAAAGACAACACCCCGCACTATGGAATAAAATCTTGTATTGCGCGTGACTTGATGGAACCCGCAAGAGTGACATGCCGGACGGACCACGCACGGCAGGGTATGGGGTCGCACGCCGTCTCTTATGTCCCCCGGACGGATTAAGCGGGGCGTGACTGCACTATAGACGAGCGAATGCCATCGATGTAGTAAATGAACTGAAAAAATATTATAAAGAATATTCTCCAACAATAGTCTCCATAACCCATATCGCCATTTGCGTTGACCAGTACAGATTCCTTGACTTCGATGACGCCATCGCCATTATCCTCATTTGTACCTTTTTTATGGTCAAATTGAATTAAACAGTACATACCTCTGGTTTATTCAACACAACGATTCTGTTCTCGAGCCTGGGCGCCAATTCGCAAGACTGCTGCTCTAGATCATCTAGCGATGCCCGACGGGTTAACCTGTGAAATAATTCTAAATAGTCAAAGCAGTAACCAGAGGCTTGCTTAATATGAGTAATAAGGGTGAATAAGATGGATTATAGAGCCTTCCAACGTCCCGATCAGGATGAAGGAAAGTCATAGCTGATCAAAAAAATCAGCCAAGTGCGAGTTGTACTCGCGCACGAAGGGTTCCGTAAAACTAAAAAAATATGTGATGTAACTAAAAATTTAAAGTTTTCAGAATTTTTCCTTTATATATGCTATAAATCGTTGCCTAGATCTAATTCTAGGTCGAATGGAAGTACCATTTAGGTTTTGATTCCCTTGCGAGTAGTCGCGTGTTTGAAAATATGTGGCTTAAATTGCTGTTTCTTTTGATTGCGTTGACATAGAAGTTTGATTTTGTTACAGCTTAAAGGTCTTATAGATCTGAGTAATTGATATGAATTTCAATTGAATACCTCTACGCGTTCATGAGGAAAGGGGTAGTAAGTTTAAAATTATTTTAATTATATGTAGTAATTAAAAATTTACAGTTTTCGCAATTTTTCCTTTATCTGTGCTATAAGACGTTGCTTCGTACTAAATTTGAAGATTCTGAGTTCACGGGAAGTACCCTGTAGGTTTTGATTCTCTTGCGAGTGTCGAAAATTTGTGGAAATTTGCGGCATAAACGACTGTATCTTTGGATTGCATTGGCTTAGAAGTTTAATTTTTTCACAGCTTTAAGGGACAGTAAACTTGAGTATTTGATATAAATTTCAGCTTGATACCTCCACGCGTTCCCGAGAAAAAGGGTCTTGACAGACAGACAGACAGACGGCCAGACGGACGGACGGACGGACGGACGGACAATAAAGTGATCCTATAAGGGTTTCGTTTTTTCCTTTTGAGGTTCGGAACCCTAAAAAGGAACATTTTTGATTATTGACGCCATTAGATTTTATAATATTAATATTCGTATACGTTTCGTCTACCGTCAGATGATAGATTAAAAATGCTATTTATTACCGCCTTTCTTGCCCTTGAATCCATGCCATGCCGCCATCTATGCAAGAGAGTCAATTACCCTCCTATTTTGAAGCCTTGAATTCAGCAGGAGTACGTATTTGAACTTTCATCCGTGTGGTGACGGAATAAGAATACAATTCAACACACCTATCTTACCCGTGGGTGATAGTAAGAGGCGACTAAGGGATATAAAACGCATATAACATCTATGCAAGAACAGGAAAACTCGAAACAAAACCCTAAACCAATACGTCTAACCAGCGCGATATAGTAGGTTATTTCCCTCACATTACGGAGGAGGCCCGAGCCCAACAGTGGGACATATATGTTGCTGATAATGATGATGATGATGACTGTAGAGAAGCGGGTAGATATAAATCTCTGTAATAACGATGTGTTGCTGGACGTGACACACCTTAATCCTCCTGTGACCAAAAACGTTGTAAAGTGTTCGAAACGTCGGGCAATTATTTAGAATTTTCATTGACTCATCATTCTCCCACTCTTATCTCAATTATTTGGGTTCGATACAATATATACTATTCTTTTATAGTACATATTTTAAAAGTTACTGGCAATAGTTTTATGACCGGCTGCCTGCCAGACGTCAACCCTCCTTGGGAATGTAGTTGTTGACCAAACGGCATCAGATGGAGTTAGCCCAGGTCGTTATAAGGCTCTTAGTCGTCTTTTACGATATCCACGATCAAAGTAAGGGTTGGTGGTATTCGTAGCCGCTACCATACAGCATAGAATTAGAATTTTCTTTGACTGAAATGATAATGCTTATATACCTATGATGTCCGCTATGTGATGTTGGCTCGACGGCAGCTGATGAAGCCCTGCGGAGCGGTGGAGGACCATCCAACTCGCTACCATCCAACATCTTCACCAAACTATGCCTATAAAAGAACCAATATTTATTTCTAGCATTATTTCTTAATCCTTTTTTGACAGAGTATAAATATAGTTCACTACCCCCTATCTTATATTTAGGTGTCTTAAAAGACAATTAAGTTATATAATGACTGACTGCACAAATGGCGTATTGATTAAGATAGTGACTTTTTTTTATTGCTTATGATGGCAAATGAGCAAGCAGCATACCTGATGGTGTCACTGCCGCCCATGGAGCTTTGCAATACCAAGGGTATAATACTAGGCCGGTGCCTACCAATACAAGCCTCGAACCCACCCCAGTTGGGCTTCTGGCTCTCTCACTCCGAACTTGAACCGAACGAAGCGCAATAGCACATTGCCATTACTCAGACGTCGATTTTCTGCGAGATTGTGGTACTACTCCAGACGGACTGGCCTGCGGCTGTAGACAGAGAACTGTCACCAACGTGGTCCAACGAACTACCTTACCAGTGAAATGGGTTCAAATTCTAAGCAGGATAATACTCTATGTGATCCAAATTGTTGCTCTGGATGTAATTTGTGCCCGTTAAGTTATATGTTTGTGAAGTCCTCCGCGTCATTCATTAATACTTTAAGTACCTACCTAAAATATAGAGGTCGCTGGTGAAAGCGTCATATCCATGTGGTGCTATATTAAGAATACGATGATCACCTCTTTCTCTCCTGTGAGGGATCGTGAAAAACGACTAAAAGACAAGCAGATAACATAACTGACCAGCATCTGGTATAGCAGGTCAATTTCTAACCTATGGTCAAGAAGGATGAAACCCAGTAGTGAGATGTGAGTTGAGAGGGTGGTAAAAACGACCTTAAGGAATCAGATATCAATGCAAGAAACACAGAAAAAAATACTTTGTCAATCTGTCTTACCAGCGTGTTTAAGCTAATTTTACTTCACATGGATGGATGGATGAGAAACTCACCTCCTACTTAGTGTAACGAGAGACTGCCTGTGTTTGCTTGGCCTGGATTTGCCTGTACGTACATTGATCGCCGCGAAATGATTCTGTATCGCCATACCTATTTCCGGGCACATGTCTTCTGGGACCTGAAATAGATTTAAAAAAATATTCATGAGTTTTATAGTCACCAGCCTTTCCTTTAATTAAATGATATAAGCAGATAACATATATAGAAGTAAAACAAAGAGGAAGATATATTTTGTTATATTTTCTTATGGAATCGCCTCTGGTGAGGTGACGGAGTAAGAAAACAAATCATCACCCCCCTTTCTTGCCCTGAATGTTATATAAGACGACTCAGGGATATAATTAGTACCGTGGGTTCGATTCCTATATAGGACAATACTTTGTGATACACAAACTGTTGTTCCGAGTCTGGGTGTAATTTATCTGCGTTAATTATATGTTTGTAAAGTAATCCATGTGGTAACGGAGTAAGAATACATTTCACCACCCCCTATCTTACCCGTGGGTAATCTTAAGAGCCGACTAAGGGATATAAAACGCATATGACATCTATGCCAGAGAAAACTCGAAACTAAACCCTATACCAACACGTCTGACCAGCGTGGTATAGTAGTTCAATTTCCCTCCCATTATGGAGGAGGCTCGAGTCCAACAGTGGTATATATACGAGCTGAGATGATGATGATGAAAGTTCCCCGCAATACAAGGATTATTTTCTTAGTGCAGTGTGGTGTCTTTAAAAAAAATATGGATATACATACATACAACATAAGAAAAATCGAGAAGGGAAACTCTATACCAACACGTCTAGCCCACGGAGGAGGCCCACGGCCAGCGGTGGGATGTATACGAGCCGATAATTCAATTAAAAATACTTCATCATCATCATCAACACAACCCATAATGTCCCACTGTTGGGCTGGGGCCTCCTCCGCAATGGGAGGGGAATTAACCCAATATACCGCGCTGGTCAGACGTGTTGGTATAGGGTTTTGTTTCGAGTTTTCCTTCTATCGTATAGATGTTATATGCGTTTTATATCCCTTGGTCGTCTCGTACGATCACCTACGGGTAAGATATGGGGTGGTGAATAGTATTCTTACTCCGTCACCACATGGAATAATAAATAAAAAATACTTACAAGTACTTTACATTTAGGCAGCATATTAAAACCATCATTGCCACTATGTAGATACTGTTTCACAGCAAGCCTATAATTCTGCTCTCTTTGTAAATATTCATCGCCTATTTTAACCACTTGCTCTGCGATCCTCTCGCCTGGTGGTTTTGATGGATCGAAAGCGAACGATACACCTGCCACCTGGAAAAAGAAAAAAAAAACAGATGGTTCTCTGTAGTCAGTTTACGAACGATAATTTTATGTGATAACGTCATAAGAAAACATTGATGAAAAATTGTATACTTTTATGAATTGAATAAACAATGGAAACCACATTAACTTTTCACTTCACTTTATGAACAGTTGCCAAAATAGTTCACGTCAAATTCTTAAAATGCAAGAAGGCTTAGAGCGATCGTGCCTCTTTATCGTTTGTTCCACGCTCTCGCTTACACGCTCGGTTCAGGCGGAACGTGATACTTTTTCGTGCGTTCATTTGATTTATAAGACGTTATGACCTCAAAAAGGATGAGTTCAAGTTTCGAATGAAATTTTCAGTCAATTTTCAGATAAGAGGCTTATCTGAAAATTGCCTCAAAAATTACTCTCTAGTAATCCTGTAAAGTTTGATAGCCATTAGAATCAATAGATTTTTTAATTAAATATATAGGTTGCCGATTTAATTAGTAAAATCCCTGCATACGATCATGATAAAAATAGTACTTAACTTTTGATTAAATTGCCATACTGATATGCGGTCAATACACTTGTACTATAAAAATTCGATGTAGGCATATCACACTCATGCGTGTGACATTGAACTAGTAGGCAAATAGTCCCGCTCTCGCTGCGCTCACCACCGCACAGCTGGGTCGAAATGTACCTATAGGTCAATGTACGCTAACAAATCTACTGTTTTGATAAGAAACAAATCACTTTATCTCGGGATTGGGTAGAGCTAGGAGTCTGCAACTAAATTTAATGTTTTTATGAAGTCATTTCTACACCTAGTTCAGATTATTCTAGTAATAAAATCGGCACCCTGTATAAATAATAATGAAAATCGTTAAATTATTTTATTTTTTTTATATACGAACAACATAATACCATATAATATGCCACGCGAAGCGAGCATAGACAGCTAAATATGTTTTTAAACTTACTTGTGGAAATCTTCCCTCTAAACTGGGGTATTTGCAGACAGCGTTCTCAAGCACCTTCAGAATAACCTCACCGGATGCTTCCACAACTACTAAAGGATCTCGCATAGGGATTATCGTCGATAAATCTCGCAGAGTAAAATCTCCAGCTGGATGTACCTGGTGGCAGATGTGATGTATATAAATTACTCCATCTAAGAACAGACAGACTCTTTCCAGGGACTCCAGAAACCTACAATCAATGGACATATCACACCCAGACACAGAATAACAATTTATATGTATAATTAAAAAAAAAAAATGTAAAAATACAATACCAATAAACATGTATTTTTTTTAATTAAAGAAGATGAATTAAAAAAGAAATAAATACTGACCTGATCTGACCTGAAGGTACCAGAATTAATAACGACAAGATCAGCTCCGGTAGCAGCTAAAAGCACATCACAGACCCAGTTGCCGAGGTTGCACTCCTGTCTTCTAATACACGCGAAACGACCTTCAAGTGGTACGCATATTTTGCCCAGAATCTCATCCATCTTTCCTTCTATCATTGCTAGAGGGAACAAAAAAAATAATGTATACAGAATTGTACATCAGCTTAGAAAAACACATCAAATTGGACGCGCGCTTCGTATATTTACTACTAGCTTTTGCCGGCGTCTTCGCCCGCAAAAAAGGTTACTATCCTAAAGTTTTTCATCCCCTATTTTTATTTTACCCCTTAAGGGTTATTTTTTACGAAATTTTATTGTCATATTAATAGCCTAAAAATAAGTTTCAAGCTTTAAAAATGACGATAATTTCTTACAACGTTTCATCCCCCCTTTACAACCGTTTTTTGCATTAAAAAGTAGCCTATGTCCTTTGTCAGGTTGTAGACTATCTGTGTACCAAATTTCATTTAGATCGGTTCAGTAGTTTTGGCGTGAAAGAGCGACAGACAGACAGAGTTACTTTCGTATTTATAATATTAGTAAAGATTGACGTGATAAAGTATTATAAATAAACGCCGGCAATCGATAAGAGAAGGAAAACTGAAACAAAACCCTATACTAACACGTCTGACCAGCGTGGTATAGTAGGCCAACTTCCCTCCCATTATGGACGAGGCTCGAGCCTGACAGTGGGACGTATGTGAGCTGAGATGATGATGATGATGAAACTCCGGCTGCACGCACGAAAAAGTTGCACGTTCCGCCTGAGCCGAGCGTGCAAGTAAGAGCGCGGAACAAGCGATAGAGTAGTACGATCGGTCTAAGCCTTGTGCTTATGATGCTACTATCTCTTTTCCACTCCATCGGCTGATGCGTTCGAGTAGAAAAGAGATAGCAACACACAAGCTACACGTGAACTAATCTGTTTATAAAATAAAGTGAAAAATTAATTTGGTTGCCTTTGTTTATTACATCAACAATTGCGGCAAAAAAGGTAATCAATTCTTGCATTTTAAGAATTTGACGTGAACTATTTTGTCTGTGTGGTGACGGAGTAAGAATACAATTCACCATCCCCTATCTTACCCGTGGATGTTCGTAAGAGACGACTAAGGGATATAAAACGCATATAACAACTATGCAAGAGAAGGAAAACTCGAAACAAAACCCTATGCCAATACGTCTCACCAGCGCGTTATAGTAGGTTAACTTTTCTCCAATAACGGAGTAGGCCCGAGCCCAACAGTGGGTCATATATGGGTTGTGATGATGATGATGATGACTTTGTCAACTATATAACTATAAAGTGAAGTGAAAAGATAACATGGTTCAATTCAGAAAGTATGCAATTTTTCATCAATATCTTCTTATGATGTTATAACGCAAAAATATCGTTCGTAAACCGACTTCACAGACAATCATCTGGTTTTTTTTATATCATTTTTAAATATGTACCATACTCACGACAATCACATTCGTTTTTGAGTAATTTATAATAATATAAATGCTGTGGTAGCGGCTATGAATACTACCAACCCTTACTTTGTACGTGGATGTCGTAAAAGACGGCTAAGAACCCAAATACGAGCGAAAAATGATGTAACAAGTGGGATTCGAACCAACAACTATTGGAAATCCGTCCCAATCGTGCTGCCACTTATACCACCGTGAACTATTGTAGGACATTCAAATCTCGATTCGTATTATATTTACGTCTTTAAGGAGAGGTGTGCCATCTACCCGACAATGTTTACACATTGTATGGGCTTAATACTTCAAATTTTGGAGTTAGAATTGTATTAAACGATGACACAAATCGCAGCACGATTGGGACGGATTTCCAACGGGTTCGAATCCCAAATGTGACATAATTTTTCGCTCGTAATCAAGTTTTTATAAATAATTAAGCATATTAAACGCTAAATTTCAGTAATTTGAGACGACTAAGAGCATTATATAGACCTAGGTCAACTCCACTTGATGACATTTGGTCAACAATTACATTCCCAAGGAGGATAATGAAAGTGATGATAATAATATACAGTTCCTTACTTTTATTCCGCCCATAACTTAAGAAATAGGTTAAAGAATCCACCAAAATGAAGAGTAGCGATGATTGTACGGTTATTCCGTAACCACGTGGGAAAATGCGTTTCACCGTCCATTGTTGAACATAGACCCACCAAAGGCAGTCACATAATGGGGTCATTCATTTGAGCTATTAACATAATCGCCTCTGTTGGTAATCATCATCATCATCATAACCCATAAATGTCCCACTGTTGGGCTCGGGCCTCCTCCGTAATGGAAGAGAAATTAACCTACTATACCGCGCTGGTCAGACGTGTTGGTATAGGGTTTTGTTTCGAGTTTTTCTTCTCTCGCATAGATGTAATATGCGTTTTATATCCCTTAGTCGTCTCGTACGATCACCCACGGGTAAGATAGTGGGTGGTGAATAGTATTCTTACTCCGTCACCACACGGAAGTCTATTGTTAAGAGGATTGGCAATCAGAATGTGTTATACATTTTCTAGGAGAGAGCTCCTGTCTATTTTCTAGGTGATCCCTTAGCTGCCGGGCGGGCCACCGAAGTTAAAATCGAGTACCGGTGGTCCGCTCGCACGGCGAAGAGAGAAGGTTTTACGGTGGGTCTATGGGGTCACGCGCCGCCTTTCCGTCACCCCGGACCGATTCAGCTGGGCGAGACGCACCCATAGCCCACCAATAAAAAAAAAAAAAAAAAAAAAAAAAAAGGAGATCCCTTCGCTCTTATTCTATGACTTCCACCGTCATTTGCTTGTAGCGAAAATTATATACGTTCCTTCACCACACGGGGAAACGTGACATAAATTAAATAAAAAGGGTAGTTTAAAAAAATACGCGGACGTGTCACGTGTCGATAAACTAATTTTTAAAAGTGCGATATAGAAAATAAGAACAGCGACATCTATCGAGTCCGGTATAACCTCAACCACAGATATAAAAAAGCTAATAATCCTGTAAGAATATGATGCAAACTATTTACATTACTGCCTTCCTTGATAAGTGTGTTCAAATTAACCCGATGTTTAGAAGAGTCTGAAAGTCTGTTTAGAAGAGTCTTAAAATAAGAGTGTTAAAAGGGTATATTAAAAGGTATATTCTTACAAGAGTATTTCTCGACCTTCGCTTTGAGGATTTGATCTTCTGGATAAGAACTGTTGACGGCGATTTGAGCGATGTCCACGTCGCTCCCTTCCGGTGTAAAAGTGATTCGGATTTTGCTGAAGTGACGGAAATCTGTACCGGATTTCACTATATACCTGTTGTTTATCTGTGAAGGCATATATACAGACAATTATATTTTGTATCTAATGAAACTGCTATGTGGTAGCTGCTACGAATACTAGCAACCCTTACTTTGCTTGTGAATGTCGTAAAAGATGACTAAGAGTTTTATATCGATCTGGACCAACTCCACCTGATATCGTCTAATCAGCGATTACATAGCCATATATACATATATATAGTTGACGTCAGGAAGGCGGCTGGTCATGAAACTACAGTGCAACCTTGATATAACAAATCCGACGGGAACTCGTAAATATTCGTTATATCAAGTAATTCGTTTTTTTTTTGGTAACGCAGTGGTTCAAGAATGCATTTTTCGCACTTACCCCCGCCTGTCGGAAAAACAGACGAGGAGTGTGGAACTCGCTAGCCCCGTGGCTAGAATACCCACTAAACTCTTTCCACTGCGATCGCTGTTAGCCGAGAGGGCTTTGACAGCTTAACCGGACTATGGGTGAGCGCTGAGGGCTCTCAACCCGGTAAAGTAATTCGTTAAACTGCGGTTCTTTATATTTAGGTCAGGTTGGTCTAAAATTTGTCATTACGAGGTAAAAAAATTGTTTTCACCTCAAAATTGCGTACAATTGAAAAAATTGTTATAGTGAACAACTTCTACTTATATATGATAACACATTTTTACCAAATTACTTTATGTATTTTCTATTTAAAAACAATTAGGTAGATAACATATTTTTCCCCTTAGATTAATAATCAAAATTAAAAGCAGGAAAATCCGTAAATTGCGTTTATTGTTAATATTGTATTAAGGTGGGTTCATACATTATGCAGGTAATTAAACGTTAATATCAAAGATTCACACAACAAAACTCGTGTTGAGTTGTCAAAATTCATTAAATAGACGTATTTTCACTTATTTTGATAGTTGAAAATTCGTTATAAAGAGGTGTTCGTTAAAGAAAAATCGTTATGTAAAGGTATTATTTACTTATGGACAATTCAAGGGGATTACGAGAAATTCATTAAATCGAAGAAATAGTTTAATTGAGGTTCGTTATATTAAGGTTGCACTGTATTACCAATAACTTTTGCATCGACCCCAATTAATTGGGATAAGAACAGGAGAATGATGATGATGAGCTAAGCAAGAGTGGGTACTCTTGCTTAGCTCATCTCTTATATGGGTATATAAGGCGGCACATTTTATGGCGAAATAAATGACGAATAAGATCCATTTCATATAATTTCTATTGCTGTACCTAAATTTTAAGGATCGTTTGCGAAAACACGCATTAGTCCAATAGTGACATCGATAGGCTGATGGATGGACCAGACCAATATATTTACATTAATCATCACCTCAGCTCATATACGTCTCACTGTTGAGCTAAAGCTTCCTTCAAAATACGAGCGAAATTGACGCACTGGTCGGACTGATTTTATATGGGTTTATTTCGAGTTTTCCTTTTCTTGCATAAGTCTTATATGCATATTGTATCCCTTATTAATCTTTTACTACATCCACCAGTAAGATAGGGGGTGATGAATTGTATTCTAATTCAGTCACCACAAGGAATAGTATCTAAACTTATATCTAAGCATACTCACATCTAGAATCTCGTAAACATGATCATGACCACCCAAAATAAGATCTATATCTGTACATCCTTCGGCTAGCTTAATGTCGTTCGGAGTCCTCATATGGGTAAGTGCTATCACAAACTCGCAACCCTGAATAAAAAAGGAAACATTTTTTATTTAGTTTCCAAGGATTCTAATAGTTGCCACCTGCCACGAACCTACCGACTGCGCCAATTACTTTAGCGGCAGACAAAGAATAAAAAAAAATAAAGATTATTTTGCATTATCATCTTATCATCTTATGCTGCTGGGCTCGAAACTTTTCCAGAATGGGAGGAAAATTGATCTACTATACCACGTTGGTCAGAAGGGATGGTGGAAACTCTTATTTCAAGTCGTTTTTTTTTCGTCGTTTTGTTTATTTCATTTCGTTGATTCATTCAGATCATTTTCCATCCCACTGCGAAAGAGTCTCGAACTCAGCAGTGGGATGCTTATAAACTAAGCAGATGAGATGATGAATTCTTTTATCTGGAATAGGTCTGTGCGCAGTAGTGGAGAATATACAGCAAGTAGAAGGGCATATTATTTCTCATAAAAAGTTGATCTAAACTTGAAGGCTTACCTCTTGTTTCAGTTGTGAAGCCAACTTGCCACCCGCTTGTACAAAGTCTATGAAGGTAACTTCATCAGGATTTATCGTCGCCAAAGTCTCAAGCCATTCCTGCAAAATTAAACAGGACATGTAGTTTAATCGTTTTAACACTTAGTACGGTAGGTCCGTATCTTAGACGCCATCTGTGTAATCTTGGCTTTCCTAGTAGGATGCTACTGTCCATTTTTCTAGTGACCTCTTAGCCAATTTTAAGCTTCTCAGATCCACAGTAAGAGTTGGTGACACATTATGACGTTATTCCTCTTTGGAAGGCCTATGTCTAATAGTGGAGGTCGATATACAGAATTAGATTAATGTTTTATTTTAAAAGCTAAATATATTTATATGGATACTGGCGTACCCATCAGACGCTGTTCTATAAAAAATAGAATTCCTTGAATTCAATTGCAGCGCCACTTATCGAATCTAATTATTATTAATCTAAGCTAATCTTGAATCCACAGAAGAAAAGATAGATGGATACCGTGGCGCATGATATGGATAGAAAGGGAGTGAACGCAGAGATGACATCGGATATAATTGTGTGGAAGAAAAGGACATATTGCGTCGACCCCAAGTAATTGGGATAAGAGCAGGGTAATGATGATGATGAATCTTGAATCCACATGAATAAACAGAAAAATTTATTAAAATCATAAATATTTCAGCTATACATAAATATATAATAATAAAAAATATTAAGTCATTATATTTAAAAAACAGGATCTCAAGTCAGTCAAACTCGTAGAAGAATACAAAGAATTTATATAAAATTTTGGCTTACCTGTTCAACCAATCCAATGAAACCAATTTTATGTCCATTGCAAAGCAAAGCATGTGTTATTTTGCCATCGCCGAGGGGCCTGCCCGTCTCATTGTCTATGACATTTGACATTAGCCAAGGGAAATTGCACTGCGCTACTAGCCCAGAAAGGACTTCTAGACCAAAATCTGAAAGACAGAACAAAATCATTAGGAAATTATAGCGTTTTATCTTTGAATAAACGCTGCCTCCACATGTGTGGTTTCCTACTTCTTATTAGAAATGATATATTTGACCAGGATAAATTGCAATTTGTAAGGTTAAGTATTTTTTAGGTTCATACTGCTGAATCAATCTCTTATAAAACTAATTGGAAAATGATCTCAGCTCATATATATGCCACTGTTGGGCGCCAGCCTTCTTCATAATGGGAGGGCAATTGACCTTATCACGCTAGTCTGACGTGTCGGTATAGAGTTTTGTTTTGAGTTTTTCTATTCTTACATAAATGTTAATTGCATTTTTTATCCCTTAGTCGTCTCTTACGATCACCCACGGATAAGATAGGTACCCCCTATCTGAATTGTATTCCTACTTCGTCATCACACGGAAAATTGAGAAATGAACTAGAGATGACACATGGCATTTCTATCAACCATATATTGAAAATCCAACTACTTAGTTGATGTCTAAAACAACTAAGCAATAGTGATAATAACGAAACATAAGTAGTACCATAAGCATATGTAGAAGGGGAAGCCGCTTAGGGGATCTGATCCAACAATTTTTTGTTGTATATACTTACTAGCAGACTCAGCCACGCGTTGCTGTGGCTAATGTAGCCTCAGTAACACATGGTGGTTATGCTAATAAATTGTAGCTTATATGTAACGTTTGTACTTTTAACATAGCACCATTTATTATATACTTACTCAACCCAGTTAACAGATACCGCCATCTGTTAGAATCGTTTGGAGATAACAGACAATTGTGGCTATCAAATAATAGACAAATATTTTTTCAATTAAATAATATTGCGACTATAAATTGAGATGAAAGCTATCTTTTAAGTTGGATCAAACTAAACATGCTGTGCAAATTTGATTAAAATCGCGGGCAAACAAAGTGACGCGTAATTTATATATATGAATATATGTTTTTGTTTTAATTTTGTATTTAACTTTTAAAAAATTAATCCTTACTCGAAGGGCATCTCACATAATTCATATTAAACATCCAATCATTTTGATTAGAATATGTAATTTAAAAAAAAAACGACGATCGCGCTGAGTTACTTGTCGGATATTCTCAGTTTGTGGCCGCTTTCCGAACCGGTGGTAGATTAATTAAAATAAAAAGATTTAAAATTGACAATATTTAGTGCCCTTATGGAGCTAACGTATAATAAATCATTTGATATTGAGCCAGGTGAGTTATGTATATTACTTTCTTGGTCGTCTTTTACGACGCCCACGAGCAAGACAGTTCTAAATTGTATTCTTACTCCCTAATTACAAGAAAAGCATAAAAAAAGATTAAGCATACACTCTACCAGTGACCCACCCGCACGGCGTCGAGAAGTATATTGTAGGGCGGGTCTACGGGATCGTGCACCGCTTCTCCTGTCGCCCCGGACGGATTAGCGGGACGTGACCGCACCGTAATCCCGCCGCCAAAAAAAAAACAAATAGAAAAGCATACACTCACCAAAGTCGTGGTTACCAAACACGGCGCACTGTGTTCCTAATTCGTTTAGCACTGGCACCATTTGCTCGCCTTTTGTGAAAGTGCTTACTGAAAAATAATATGTAGTATTAATAATATTAAATGAAAATTTATCTAAAACTATTTTTACGGATACTATCGCGTTTGTATTTGATTTTTAATTGCCGGATGTTTCGTATATTTTACAGTGTTGATCATCACGGGAGGACGCTGTGTGGTAGCGGCTACGAATACTTTTTTTTTATGTTCACGCTGTGGAAATGCATTTATGCATTATTCCTTGCCGGTGACAGACGAGGGAGTGCGTGGGACTCGTCGGCCGACTTCTCGATCGAAATACAAACTAAAACCACAGCGGTCCCTTCCACTCTTTTACGGGGGGCCGGAGAGATCGTCTATTGACATTCTATCTCCGACACTCCAACGCCAGGCCATCTGGCCACGTCCAGTCGACCAACAAGGCGGTGGGAGGAGCTGCACGTAACAGCGCCTCCCCCTCCCTGGCCGCCGCCTGCGGAGCGAGTCTGCGGAAGCAGATGCCTCGCGATCCCGCTCCGCGGCCTTCTTCAGAGAAATGACCACTTCGTAGAAGGAGGCCATCGACGACCAGCACCTGTCAAGCATCTTAGATATGATGGTCAACAACGACAGGTCTATTCCTATGACCGCCGACAGGTCGTGAGGCCCTCAGGCGGTACATAACGCCAGGGTGTGACGCGCGTCATCAATTGGCGCGCTACACTCGTGGCAACTAGGGGCCTCTTCCCGTCCGATTTTGTGCAGATACTTAGCGAAGACCCCGTGTCCGGTAAGCACCTGCATCATCCTGAAGGACAGGTTGCCGTGCCTTCTCTTCATCCAGCGGTGGCTACGAATACTACCAACACTTACTTTGCTCATGGACGTCGTAAAATACGACTAAGAGCTTTACAACGACCTGGGCCAACTCCGTCTGATGCCGTTTGGTCAACAATAACATTCCCAAGAACCCTCCTTGGGAATGTAATTGTTGACCAAACGGCGGTTTGACGTCAGGCAGGCGGCCGGCCATAAAACTATCGCCAATAACTTTTACCGAGAGCGCGTGAGTGAGCGCGTAATCTAGGGAGTGCATCCTGGAACGCATATATGCGGTAGTGCGTGAGTAAACGCGTACCTAAGTGGTGGAGTGCGTGCGTGAACGCGTACGCGGTCTAGTGCGTGAGTGAATGCGTAAGCGCGCCCGTGCATCGGTGAGTGCGTTGCGTGTGTGCATAAGTTGGTGAACACAATTACGCGTCCTTCGTGGATATGTGTACATCAGTGTATATATACGTATATCTGTTAACATTTTATAATTCAGACTACATGTAATAATAATTAAGGCTTGTTTGAACAAGCACTTATATGTACAAATGTCGTCGGACATTGCTTGTGTGCTATTGCAGTATTTTATCTCAGTCAGACTAAATCCTATAGATGTATATCTTTTTTAGTAATGCTTAATTGAAGAGTCAATTGAAGGTTAATTAATTAATTAAAACAATTATTTTACACTGATCAATAGTTGTCGGCTTTCTTTGAAGAATCATTTAAACATTTTGGCAGTATATATATATAATTATTATGCTCGTGGATGTCGTAAAATACAACTAAGAGCCTTATAACGACCTTTGTTTTTTTTTATTTTTCCCCCGCAAGGCGGACCATGGATGTGGCCGCGTCCCGACAAATCGGTCCGGGGCGACAGAAGAGGCGGCGCGCAACCCCATGGACCCACCCTACAAGTACCTCTCTTCGCCGTGCGAGCGGGCCACCAGTACCTTTGTCTTTGTGTAGTATCTTTGTCTTCGGTGGCGCCTTATAACGACCTGGGCACTTGATGCCGTTTGGTCAACAATTACATTCCCAAGTAGGGTTGACGTCTGGCAGGCGGTCGGTCATAAAACTATTGCCAATAACTTTTACAATATGTAGGAAGTGGAGTACATATTGCTTCGAACCTAAGTAATTGGTATAAGAGCAGGAGAATGATGATTTATATTTGTGTACATTTATTGTTCTTTTAAAACACTTAGTGGTAATAGTTTAATAATATATTATACTAGCGGCCCGTTCCGGCTTCGCACGGGTGGACATTTATTTTTTAAACATTTTGGCATAAACGTACAGTAAATGCAGGACATACCTAAATAATAAGGTACCTATTTAGCAATAGCGTATCGCGGGCTCCTTTTGCGTACGTGACTTGATGACTGAAAACTATTTATACAAAGTATTTATAGTGACATAACTACAATAGTTAGACACATGCTATCACATTTTTTGTAGATATTGATATGTTCTTTAATATTGTGGTACATTTTTTTGTTCTACCATCAATGGTTTTCGCAGCACATGCAATGAAATATATTTTATAGGCAATTTTTGCACCTTTTTTTTTTTTTTTTTGTGGTGGGCCATGGACGTCGCACCCCGCCAAATCGGTCCGGGGTGACGGAAGAGGCGGCGCGCAACCCCATTGACCCACCCTGCAAGCACCTCTTCTTCGCCATGCGAGCGGGCCACCGGTACCCGATCTTTGTCTTCGGTGGCCCAATTTTTGCACCTTGGGTAACATTATTGTAGTTTTAGTAGGGATCCTTATTTTTTTTTATTGCAATAAAAAATAGCCTATATTAATCAGTGATAATGCAACATTCAAATGGTGAAAGAATTTTTAAAATCGGTCCAGTACTTTTTGAGCCAATTCGTTACAAACATATATGCAAACCTTTACTCTTTATAATATTAGTATAGATTACGAATCTTATTCTTTTTCTTTTTCGTCTTTTACGAAACCTATAAATTGTATTCTTCCGTCACCACATGGATTGTACTTTAACAATAAAAATTGTAAAAATTTTGATAATAATTTTATGACCG
Organism: Lymantria monacha; assembly: GCA_905163515.2. Classification (NCBI taxonomy): domain Eukaryota; kingdom Metazoa; phylum Arthropoda; class Insecta; order Lepidoptera; family Erebidae; genus Lymantria; species Lymantria monacha. The sequence goes on along the minus strand of LR991105.1, from coordinate 4,362,071 downwards.
GCCTGCCTGAAGTCCTGTTTGAAATGTAATTGTTGATCATATAGTATCAGAGGCAGTAGGTCCAGGTCGATAAAAAACTCTTAATCGTCTTTAACGACATCCACTAGTGTAAGGAATGGAAGTAGCTGTAACCACTACACAGAAAAAAAATATCTGACATCAAATAAGTGTGCATCAAATGCAAATAATGCAGGGTGGTGTTAAATCCGCGTGAGGACGACGCCCCGACGGTGAAAACTGCCGGGGCATCGATTCGAGAGGATACCCGCGAGGGTAAACCGTCGGGCGGGCTAGCGAAGACAAAGACCAGGTTTCGGTGGCCCGCTCGCTCGGCATTGAGAGGTACATGTAGGGCGGGTCTATGAGGTGCGCCGCTTCTTCTGTCGCCCCGGACGGATTAGCGGGGCGTGACCACTCCACAGCCCGCCGCCAAGATGTTATATAAAAAAATAAAATAGATTAATACTTACACATGCTAGGCGAGAATACATCTCCGCTAAATAGCACCAAAGGATTTAGATGTTGCAAGGATTTCACAGCCGTACTAAATCTTAGGGCACCTCCAACTGGTTCTGTATCTGGAACAGAAAAAAGACAAGAATGTTTATTGGTATACATATGTATTTCCAGCAGCAAAATCGAAGTGGTGTTCAATAGATATATGTATAAAGATATTATATTGTACTATTAATTATAATAACGTAATTACTCCGTGTGGTTATGGAGTAAGAATACAATTCACCATCCCCTATCTTACCCGTGGGTGATCGTAAGAGACGACTAAGGGCAATAAAACTCATATAACATCTATCCAAGATAAGGAAACCTCGTAACAAAACTATACACCAACATGTCGCATCAGCGTGATACAGTAGGTCAATTTCCTTCCCAATATGGAGGAGGGTCGCGTCCAACACCGGGACATATATAGGCTGTGATGATGAATCATTGCGCACGTTTTAAATCCAACTCCTAGTTTATCATTTCTAATTTATTACACAAATTTATTACGAGTCCAAAGACAATTGAAACGTTTCTCGGGCTTTCTTGAGGGTCAAATTTTAATGTTATTTATGAATAGCATTACGGAGACTAGAATTACAAAATTGAGATATGTCCAAAAAATTTTAAGAAATATTGTGGTAGAAAGCCGACCGGTCAAAATCTAAAACTTATGTTATTCTAATTACTGGAATTTAGCATTTAACATGCATGATTATTTTATAAGGAAGGAAGGTGGAGTCAAGAGTCTCCGAAACCGGCGAGCGTGTATGAAGAGAATTATGAATGTTGAGGAAGCGAGTGAAGTATGCAAGGATAGAGTTCTCTGGCACTCTGTTCTCTCTTCCTAACCTGCAAGGGATATGGCGTGATGATATGTATGTATGTATTATTTAATAAAACTTGATTACGAACGAAAAATGATTGTCTAGTACAATGTGTAAACAATGTCGGGTAGATGGGCACACGTCTCCTTTAAAGACAAATATACGTATTTATACGAGGCGAAAATTGAATGTCATACAAAAGTTCACGTTGGTGTAAGTGGTAGCAGGATTGGAACGGATTTCCAATAGGTGTGGGTTCGTATCCCACATGTGATAATAATTTTTCGCTCGTAATCAAGTTTTTATGGCATTCTGTTTCTGATATAAGACTATAAAAAAAGAAATAAAAGAATCTATATTTACTATTCTAAAATTAAATTTAAGCCTAACTTTCTGGTTGGGTTTGGGGTTCTCATTGGTAGGCAGCGGCCTAGCTATACCCCTGGTATTGCAAAGTTCCATGGCCAGCAACACTTACCATCAGGTGTGTTGATTGATCGTTTGCCACCAAGAGCTATTAAAAAAAAAAGAGAAAACAAAAGAGGAAGTAAAAGTGAGTGTTTGAACACGTGAATCAGGTACTACCACTTGAATTTAAATAAAATCTTATTATATAAGATAGATCGAGTAAGGTTTATGCTATAATACATGGCCACCGACGATAAAAGCCGAGTTCCGGTGGCCCACTCGCACGGCGTAGAGAAATACATTGCAAGGCGTGTCGTGACATGGGGTCGCGCACCGCTTCAACTGTCGCCCCGGACAGATTTAGCGGGCTGTGACTAGACCATCAAAAAGTTAATAATACATAACGCTGAATTAGGAGCGAAGTAGTGTCAATAAATGTTAGCAATTCGGGTAAACATTTTTAATAATGGGATATCTCTCATTAAGCGTTCAGCGTTTTTTTTTCTGTTATTGCTTCTAGTAAACGAGCAAGCAGCACACCTGATGGTAAGTGTCACTGTTGCCCATGGATCTTTGCTATACGTTTCCCCACCGAAGTTAAAATCGAGTACCGGTGGTCCGCTCGCACGGCGAAGAGAGAAGGTTTTACGGTGGGTCTATGGGGTCACGCGCCGCCTTTCCGTTACCCCGGACCGATTCAGCGGGGCGAGACGCACCCATAGCCCACCAATAAAAAAAAAAAAAAAAAAAAAAAAATGGATCTTTGCTATACCAGGGTATAGCTGGGCCGCTGCCTACCATTACAATCCCCAAACCCACCCAGTTGGGATCCCGGCTCTCCCGCTTACCAAACGAAGCGCAATAACACATTGCTATTACTCATGCGTCGATCTTCTGCGAGAGTGTGGTACTACCCCGAACGGACCGGCCTGCGGCTGCAGACAGAACACTGTCAACAGCGTGGTCCTACCACTATTAATTATATTTGTACTACTATATACACACCATTATATGTTTTTGCACACTATTATACTTGTCGTTGTCATAGCAACTTTTGACATAAAAACGGTGGATATAAATGTTCAAAATTGTAACATTAAACATACACATACATACATACATATCATCACGCCGTATCCCTTGCAGGGTAGGCAGAGAGAACAGAATGCCAGAGAACTCTATCTTTGCATACTTCACTCGCTTCCTCAACATTCATAATTCTCTTCATACACGCTCGCCGGTTTCGGAGACTCTTGACTCCACCTTCCTTCAGTACATGACCGATCTGGTCTAGGTAGGTTAGTCTCGGTCTCCCCGGTACTTACATCCTTCCACTTTCGCATTGTATATCTTCTTAACCAGACGTTCGTTCGGCATTCTTTCCACATGTCCGAACCATCGGAGCATTCCCTTTCGCATCTTTACACCAATACTCTCTTTCATACCTACTCGCTCTCTTACGTCGTCGTTACGAATGCGGTCGGTCAGCCTTACTCCACAGATTTTCCGCAGAGACCGCATTAATTTTACTTTCATACTCTTTTCTGCATACCCAACTCTCGCTTCCATACAGTAATGTTGGGACAAGCACTGCGTTATGTATTGCTACACGTGCCTTCTGGCTGAGTTGGTGGCTACCGAGAGGTTGCCCAAACGCTCCGTTCACTCTATTTCCCGCATTCACTCTTCGCTCTATATCAGTGGTGTAGTGTAACATTAAATATCTAGCTAATTGATCCACACAAGGAATGCTGCTAGCATATCTAGTATATGTTTTAACGAGATATTTTTTGTGACTGTTTTTTTATTATTGGCAAGATCCCATAACAGTATATGCAAAAGAATCAGATACAGTTTGTTGAACTGAGCGTGGGCTTCTTCTATTTAAATATTTAATACTATATAATTACTCGTATGTCTTTAGACTATTTGTATTACATTTCCATTTATATGATTTTTATATAGATAGCTTTTTCCTGCGACTTCGTTCACATAGAAATCATATTAGATATCCTCGTTAAATATAATTTTCATTATTTGTGTTGTAAAGTAAAACTATCAAAGCAAAATTCATAACCTATTTTATATCCTTAAGAAGAAATATATCCTCTGAAGGACTAAATGTAAATTTTGAAATCAATAAGATATGAAGTAAAAGTATCAACGTAAAATTTAATCCTCCAATTTTATACTCTTCATCATTCAGATAGTAGTCGCCGTCCATTGGTGGAAGTAGGCTTTCCCCACAATGAGAAAAAAGAAAGAAAAGAAAGGATATTTATTTAATATTACAAAAAATATATAAAAATTAAAAAAAGAAATGTGTGTGTCAGCTTCGACGCACGACTGCAGTTTACTCTTTAAGTACGGTTATCAAAACAGGCGCAAAAAAAAAAAAAGCTCATTTGACTAAAAATAATATATTTTTATTTACATTTATTAAAACTGTTCAGTGAAGTATTATCTCACGTCAGAACGTGAAAGTTGCGCAGAATAGGTGGCGCACCAAAAACGAAACGAGGTCATTCGATCACTAGATTTTACTCCTCAATTTTTTTTATACCGGGCGCCTTATATGAAAATCGATTCTTAAGGAGAAAACACCAATAATGAAAAAATCAGTAAATAAAAGTATAAACGAAATGGTATTGGACTCAACTTGCGTCCGGGAATGCAGGTGCATCCCATCCGTTGATTTTCAGCCCAATCTAAGCTTAATAACTAGACACACTTAATATCCTGCCCTTCTAAACACAAAAATACTCATTTTATGAACATACTTGCTTATATTATACTGTAACCAGAGTCAGATAACCTTTCAAAACTAACCGACGATAACTATATTCTTTAAAAATTAAATGAGAGGCTGAGTGAATACACGAATCAAATAAAAAAGAAGAAAAAAATGCCTAACTTAAAAAAATATAAAATAAAGATTGATCTTCATCATCATCTCAGCTCATATATGTCCCACTGCTGAGCTCAAGCCTCCTCTATACTAGGAGGGAAATTGACCTACTGCACCACGCTGATCAGACGTCTTGCTATAAGGTTTTATTTTGAGTTATCCTTCATTTCATAGATGTTATATGCATATTATATGATTTAGTCGTCTTTTACGATCACCCACGAGTAAAATAGAAATTGTATTCTTACTCCGTCGCCACAGGGAAAATTAAAATTTACTTATTTATTATTGTAGCGTAGCGAACCAGCGCAACCGGTTAAAAATCTTAGCACCAATAGATTTCCCTTGCGCACTCAATGAAGTCCCGCTTTAGAAATGAAATAATTACTCACTTGTGGTCTGTTCGATGTTATAGACATCGTTGAAGTGTATTATCACTATATCGTTCTCCATGCCTCGACCGGCCAGCTGACTGACAGCACGCCTTCCAACTTGACGAACTTCGAGTGATGCCTGATGATGTAAAAATATATTAATAATAGCTTCGCCCGCGTAAAAGGTTACTTTCCCAAAGTTTTTCTTGCCCCATTTTTATTTTACTCCTTAAGGGTAATTTATTTTACAAAATTATAATGTCATATTTATTTACATCTAATCAATAGCCTTAAGTTTCAAGCTTCTGGCTTTGAAAATGACGATAATTCCTTAAAACTTTTCATCTCCCTATACAACGATTTTGCATTAAAAAGTAGCCCATGTCCTTTATCAGGCTATAGACTATCTGAGAGTTACTTTCGCATTTATAATATTAGTAAGGATAATTTAATACTTGGGCATATTCTAGACAATCATTGTAACCAAATATATTACTAGCTGCCTGTATTCATATAGATATAGGTACTTTTAATCTGCGACAAGTAAGGGTGACGGGATTCATAAGAGAGCTCTGGATAGGATGTAATTGTTTACTAGTTACAATATGACTCTTTGTTAATTAATTTGTAATTATTCTATGCAAACGCTCAGCCACAAAGCTTTGTTTTAAATAGAAATAAAACTATCTGTACAAATCTAAAAAAAGAAAATCGGCAAAATCTTTCAAATCAATTGCAACGCCATCTACCTTTTCCAGTTGTTACTCTAAATTCTTTAATCTCGGGTAGATTAATAGACAGTTTCTTGCCTACAGCCACGGGCCTGTCAGTCCGGAGTAATATCATACTCTCGCAGAAAATCGACCTCTCAGCAGAAGTAATGTGCTTTCGCGCGTTCGGTGAGCGTGAGAGCCGGTAGCCCAACTTCCTGGGTGATAGTTTAGGATTTTCATCGGTAGCCAACGGCTTAATTGTACCCCTGATATTGCAAAGGTCCATGAGCGAAGGTAACACTTACCACCAAGTGCGCTGCTTGCTCATTTGCCACAATAAACAATAAAAAAAACTGCTCCCACTCAACCCGACAGTGTTACAATTTAATCCACCACTTTTCGTCACAGATAAGATTTTTGAATTAGGACATCAAAGCACACCAGTTAAATTTAAAAAAAAAAATATATATAAAATACTTATTATTTAAAAGTTTTTACACTTTACGTGCGTACGTTTCTAACGAAACTTGGAAACGTACCGGAGATTTATTCTAATGTCCTCGCTGCTTCAGACCGCCAGATAGAAACCGGGTCCGTTGCCGATAGTAGCTAGGTAGAAAATTGTATACTGAATAGTTTTTTAAAAATCTTTAGTATATGTACCTATATAAGGAGGTATTGTCGATCTATTTATTAGAATTGACGATTTTCCGAATTTTATATGAGTATTACATAATTATTTTTAGTGGCAGGGCTACATGTTGACAGTTTTCTGCCTACCGTCGTGGTTCTGTCTGTCTGGGGTGACACACTTTTGCATTGCACGTGCACGTGCACTTCCGACACCATAAATAAAAAAAAACAACAGGCAGTCATGGGGACTGCCTATAGAAGTGAAAACTATTAACTTAAGACTAATTGAAATAATAATAATTTTCTGATTTTTATATAAAAATAAAAACCTATAAGTTTTTCCCCTCCAAAAACGCTCAACGCGCCTAAAGAAGTTTTCATATAGCTATAGATATACTATCAGCATTAGCATGTCGGTGACGCGAACCTATAAGTTTTTCCCCTCCAAAAACGCTCAACGCGCCTAAAGAAGTTTTCACTTTAAAAAAGGTTCATAAAATGAAAACTACTGGGCCAAACTATCTTAAATTTTTATGGGACCAAATGGCAGCCGTATTCCTTATCAAACCAAAGAAGAATCAAGTAAATTAGATGATAAATTCCAGTGTATACATACATACAGACACTAAAAAGTAAAAAATAAATGAAAAGTACGTTTAAAAAAACCGACTTCAAAAACAAAAAGGTCTAAAATAACTTAAAATACTATAATTTGTATGTGCTATATATTGATACGTTTGAAGTCGGTGCCAGTGTCGGTATCTTTAGTATAGGAATTTCATTAGGTACAGTAAGTAAGCTGTTTATAATTTTGTTTTGGGCTTGGTACCGATTTCAAACTTATCAATAGATAGCACATACAAATGATAGTATTTTAAGTTATTATAGACTTTTTTGTTTCTTTTTGGTATACCCAATTCCCGTTGAGCGGTAATAAAAATAACTAAAAATTGCGCGTTATTTATCAAATTATTTACGTTAAAAATTCAATATATTTATGAATTCAAGAATTTATTTAATAGGTTAAATTTAAAGGTGATTATTTAAAAAAATGTGTAATAGTGTGTAAAATTAAAATACGTTCATGCTATTATTCTTTGTATTTACTCCAAATTACACCCTCATAAAAACATTTCAGTAATAATAATACCTATTTTTTTCTAAAGGAATTTACGTCATACAGCTGAAAACGGGTTTTTTGATGACGTCAATTGACTGTCGTACTGAATTTTTATCCTCAGTGCCCATATTAATATTTGGTGAGACACAGGGATATTTGTAACCATAGAGTTATATGTATAGAGAAGCTATCCCGAATAAATATTTTGTTCCATTTTGGTAACAGTTAAACTAAAGTCCGCTGCAACGCTAAAATATTAAATAGGTAATCTAACGCGAACATTGAAGCACACAGCGCTAGATCGCTTTATAGTTGTAATTTTCTCGCGACCAAAACTACCTACGTAAGATGTAGGCATTTCATGCGCACTTACGCGTTTCGTTCAACGTTATGTAACAAAGTGTAGTTACTATAGATTTTACACCGCAGAAGTGACACAGTTTTTGTACCTACAAACATTCATTAGAACTCATACAGCATACTCTATTTCAAAGTGTATTGTTAAGTAGTTAAATAAATAAAAATAATAGTAAATTATAAAAGAAAATAAACTTTTATATGTTTATATAAACTTTGCTTTAACATACGACAAATTTTGAATATCCGTGTGATGACGGAATAATAATACAATTCATCACTACCTATCTTGGTCGTGGATATCGTAAAAGGCGACTAAACGATATAATATGCATATAACATCTATCAAGAGAAGGAAATCTCGAAACAGAACCCTATACCAACCTGTTTGATCAGCATGGTATAGTAGGTAAATTTCCTTCCGACTATAAAGAATGCTTGAGCCCAGACGTATTACGTATATGAGCTGAGATGATGATGAATAATTTGAAATCAAATTAAATAAAAATCAAATATGTTTTATTCGGTAAAATATAATAAATAAAGTTCCCTTCTAATATTTTCCATAATAACAATATTTGCTGACTTCTTAAGAAATTGCTTTACAGCTTTAGTTGTATAAACATCAGTAGCTTGAAAGTGTGTAGAACAGATAAACGAATATTTTGTAGGAAGACACGTGTATTCACTTGAAGATTTTCTATTTTCTGATCTTTGACAAATAAGTATTAACTGATAATATATACTAAAGGAAAAAGAATATAAATAATCAAAATACTTTCTAGACTCCACGTCAAGTCTGTGTTTAGTCACACATTTTTACCTTCAACCAGTGTAATTGAACATCTGCGGGCTTTAGTCTATTATCAAAGATGGTGTGACATTTAAATGTAGAATATTTTTGTTTATTGTGCTAATTCGATATTATTACCTATTTGTACACTTTAACAACAAAACATTTTACTTGGTCAAATAAAGAATTTTTATTCACATCCACATGTGCAAGTTTTGATTGGTATTATTCGCATTATCGTATTAACAACGCTGCTCTGTATACATCTACAGTCCATGATGGTCGCAGTCACACTAAAGTGAGGTGTACGGATTGCAGTACAGTTTAGTCGAACAAAGCAAGTGTTCGGAACGCGAAATCTAGTACGTAGTACATATACATCGATTTTGTAACTATTTTTTTCTATCAATTGTCGGTGTCAAACAAGGTATACCTATTGTTGACCTTGAAATAGGAAAAACACAGAGTTGACCTTGAAGTAGAAGACAAATCGCAAAGCTGGCCTTGAAATAGCTTTGCAAAAAAAATCAAGGTCAAATCTTCCTTGACGTTTTTATTCATATTTCGATTAAATCTTGCCTTTCTAAGATCTTCAAAGATTTCTATACGTTCTCTTGTATAGATGTCTGTGACTTGAATTCCTAAACGTTTAGACCGATTTGATGGCATTGTATTGCAACGATTCAAGAATGGTTTAGACTGATAATTGGACCCAAGTAAGTGGCGCTGCGATCGATTTCAATATTTTTTATAGAACAGCGTCTTGTGGATCATCTACTACTATTGTCATAGCCGTTTAAAAACCCCCACGATGTCGTTTATTGGATACAGGTCAGCTAGTATGCATATATGTTATTGATATAGCCGCCTAAATATTCATTCGACATTCATTGTACTATATAGGCCTTACAACGAAAGGGAACAAAAAAATACCATAATCTTCGTGCTTGGTGGGCGGGGTGGCTCTTGCATTTGTTATTAATTTTCCAGGAAAGGTAAAGGTACCTTGACGCTCCCATAGCCAGTCTTGTACCACACCTACGCGAAAATATGATTTAATGATATTTTGTTATTTTAAACTCTTTAAACTCCGTGTGGTGACGGAGTAAGAATACAATTCACCACCCACTATCTTACCCGTGGGTAATCGTACGAGACGACTAAGGGATATAAAACGCATATAATATCTATGCGAGAGAAGGAAAACTCGAAACAAAACCCTATACCAACACGTCTGACCAGCGTGGTATAGTAGGTCAATTTCCCTCCCCTTATGGAGGTGGTTCGTGCCTAACAGTGGGACATATATGATATATGAACTGAAATGATGATGAATGATAAAACTCTTTAACGCACGTAGATATATCTACCCTTACTTTATGGTAACTACACCGACGATCCCTTTTGATAGCTCCTAAAACAATATAGATGATACAAAATATCAATGTTATATGTCATTCGTTTCGCCTTAGGTTTAACAATTAGGGGGCATGTAAAAATTTATATTTGATTATATACAATTAAAGTCTTCATTGCAGGTCATGAAGGGACCACTACTGGGCTCGAGCCTTAAGGAACAGGAAATTTGTCCTACTATAAACGCTGATGAAGGTTTGTATAGTCTTTTATTTCCAGTATTCCTTCATTTACATAGATGTTATCTAAACATTATATTTCTTAATCGTGTTTTGCGACACCCACGGCTAAGAAAGTGGTGTTGAATCATATTTTTTTTCTACGTCACAAGCAAAACAACACCAAGGAGTCTTAAAGAGATAACATCTAAAGCCAATATAAATTATACAAAACTCGATGTTATACATGTATTGGATAGTGAGAGGACCACACTGTGGACAGTTCTCTGTCTACAGCCGCGGGCCGGTCCGTCCGGGGTAGTACCACACTCTCGCAGAAGATCGACGTCTGAGTAATGGCAATGTGCTATTGCGCTTCGTTTGGTGAGCGAGAGAGCCGGAAGCCCAACTGGGTTGGTTTAGGGTTTATATTGTTAGGCAGCGGCTTAGCTATACCCTTGGTATTGCAAAGGTCCATCAGCGGCAGTGACACTTAACATCAGGTGTGCTGCTTGCTCGTTTGCTACAATAAGCAATTAAAAAAAAAGAAAAAATATTTCACCTTAGTTGTTACCTAACATTTAGGAAACAGGTAAAAGTTAATTAAATACTATTAAAAGCGTTTATCATTAAATATTTAGTTGAATGATATAAAAAGATTTCGTATCACTAAAACTGTTCTGACATTGGATTACATTGGTATAACCTTTTACCTTGAATTCAATTCCCACATCCCGAGGACCCCACGTCTGTTAAGTGCTCTGGGAACCGAATCGCAATTGTTATAAGTATTATCAATGATCAGGGATTTGGAATCATCACAGATCGTAACTTGTATGAATTTACTCCCGATATGTTGCGTCAGAATTATTTCGATACAAAAAGGTCTATTTTCTAAAAATTATAAAATTCATGTTAATAAAATAAAATCAAACAATGTATATATTTATGTATTGACTATTAATTAGAGTATCATATGTATGGTGGCGGAGTAAGAATACATTTCACCACTATAAAAATACAAATATTGTGTTAAAATCTACAATTGTTTAAGTGTATGACGAATACTTTCCGTGTGGTGACGAAGTAAGAATACTATTCACCACCCCATATTTTACCCGTGGGTAAGAGTCGTACGAGACGACTAAGGGATATAAAACATATATAACATCTATGCAAGAGAAGGAAATCTCGAAACAAAACCCTACACGACTGACCAGCGCGCTATAGTAGGTTGATTTCCCTCTCATTACGGAGGAGGCCCGAGCCCAACAGTGGGACATATATGGGCTGTGATGATGATGATGATGACGAATACAGGTAAGTACGGTATAGAGCAGTCACGCGATATCTTTTTCTTACGAACTTTTCTTAAAAAGTTTCAGTTGATGTTATATCTGTATATGACGTCTTTTATGATTATTCACAAGAAATGAATTAGTGATGATCATTGTATCCGTAGCCCCTCACTACGCGAGGAATTTTCTAGATCATGTTTGCAAAATTCTAAGAGAATTCCTAGCAAGATGTTTGCGTTGTGCGCTATGTTGCGATATAGAAATAAAAAAATTAAAACTATATTTTGGCATCCATATCATGCCTATATTACCTACGTAACAGATTTTTTTTATGTCTGCAATATATATTTTCATACAACATCTATTTCTGGAAACTACTCATAATACAGAAGTAAAAATGTTTTCTATCCTTTTCACCTATATTCCCTTTTGATTTTAGTTACATTTTTAAACTGGTGAGTTTTCCTATCCATCGTCTATTTCAAAATAAAGTTTGAATTGCTATGATTAGACATGCGCGAAACAGTACTTCGCGAAGTGATGTTATATGGCATTACATTTAGTGCCGAGTAATATTACATTTTACCATCACTTCAAACATCACACATGACATTTCATGTCATGTGCGTTGCGTAATGCGATAGCGCTCTATACATACGGCGGGCGGCGTCAAGAAATATAAGCCTTAAAATTCTGAAAATAAAGCTCAAAATAAATATTGAATTGCCAGACACCGAACATTGCAGAAATGCAGAACAGTACACGGGTGTTCGCGTCATGTTTAATGTAATGTATGATGTTTAATGTGATGTGGTATTTAGTCGCGTAATGTGTAATATGACAGTACGTGGCGGGTAATATTACATGTGATACATCACTCGCATTACTTACACATGTCTAACTATGATCCATATAGTTATACATTAGCCTAGCGATGTCCAGTCATCATCATCTCAACTCATGCCCTACTGTTGAGCTCGGGACTCCTCCACAGGAGTGAGATTGATTTAATATACCACAATAACTAAACCGATTGGCATAGGGACACCACCACCACAATAACTAAACCGATTGACATATTCGGACATGTGGAAAGAATGCCGAACGAACGCCTGGTTAAGAAGATATACAATGCGAAAGTGGAAGGATGTAGGTACCGAGGGAGACCGAGACTAACCTACCTAGACCAGATCGGTCATGTACTGAAGGAAGGTGGAGTCAAGAGTCTCCGAAACCGGCGAGCGTGTATGAAGAGAATTATGAATTACTTGATCTTGTGTTTATGTATAAATTATTTAATGATATGATTGATAGTTCTGAATTATTGTCTAGAATCAATATCTGTGCACCAAGTAAACTTCCTCGCTCAAGAGTCTACAAACTGTTCAGTTTACGTTCATTTAAAACGAATATAGGTCTCAATTCGCCTCTGAACAGAATGTGCAAATTGTACAACGACCTTTCCACTTCTTTGAATTTAGACATTTTTGGTGATAATTTTCGTCATTTTAAGACTAAAATCTATGAATATTATATGTACAAATGATATATATGTGTATATATGTCTATGTTTAAATATATATATGTATGTAGGTATATATAGTTTGCCAACTCTATATTGATTTTTTTATCATTTTATGTTTTCCTTTTTAAAAAAGTAGGAAATGAATATTTTGTTTTAAAGAGTTTAAGTAACATTTAGTTAGTTGTGGTTACCTGTAAATGAAAGAGCACAAAACATGATCCATGTGATTCTTTTTTTACTATATTGTATGTTTGTGTATTTTTCGTTGGTAATCCTAAATAAATAAATAAATAAATAAATAAATGAATGTTGAGGAAGCGAGTGAAGTATGCAGAGATAGAGTTCTCTGGCACTCTGTTCTCTCTGCCTACCCTGCAAGGGATATGGCGTGATGATATGTATGTATGTATGTGTATTGGCATAGGGTTTTTTTTTCAAATTTGCCTTCTTTTCCTTAGATGTTATATGCATATTATATCTCTTAGCCGTTTTTTACGACACCTGCCGGTAAGAAAGGGAGTCGTAATTTTTTTTTCTTACTCCGTCACTACAAGAAAAGGACAACCAGTACTAGACATTAATCTGCCCAAAATTGATAATGTCATAAAGACCACGCGTTGCTGCTTATGATAACTGCAGTTCATCATATGAGTTTACCAGGACTATGCTGCTACCTATTCTTCAGCCTATTTTTAGGACTCCCAGGGGAAAGTAAATGGTAGCCATAGTATTTTAAACGATCAGGAATTTTTGGGGAAAAATGACATTGTCATGTGGTGCTCCTAAATTATATTGAATACAGTGTGTTTTACGTTTATATTGAATAGTTTTGCTGCTGTTTCATGTAATATAATAGAGAAAGTGCGAAAAATGATATACCACTGATATATGTGAAATTACATGTTTTAGATCTTAATTTGGTTGTCAGCGCCCAATTAATGGTAACCACTTGATTTATCGTCGTAGTCTTATTATGAATAAGCTATTTAAATAAATAAGTGAATATTATGCTTTAAGTTATTAAGAAAATTCTATAAGAGAGTGATAACCGTCAAAACACAAGAAGAAATCAGTCTCAGACATGTCTTCAAACGAGCTTTAAGAAGAGCACTTTCTGCTAAGGTCCATGTGTAGCAGTGTTACTTACCATCATGTGTGTTGCTTGCTTATTTGCCACAGTAGGCTATAAAAAAAGTCTAGAGCATAGTAGATAACAAAAGTATAGTAGATAACAAAAGTTTAGCCGCTTATTTTCTTCTTTAAAAGTCCTATACTTTCCACTGTAAGGACTCAAGCATATTTCATAATAGGAGAAAATTTGATCTTCTATCGTTTTAGAGCCGCCTACTTTTTGTTTTTTTTTTTTTTGCTGCAGGCTATGATTTCGTCAAACCCCACTCAAAAAGTCTGTTGTAATGCAACCACAGCATGCAAACTCGTTATTTCCACCCTAATACGCCGTATTGCGCCTCATCGTCAACTAAGTGGGCCATCGGAACCAATTTGTTGAGTTCGGTGGCCCGCTCGACGGTTAGGATCCCCTACCGAACTTCAATTCTTATTGGCAATGTTATCATTGCCTAGACGGTACTGGTGAAATTAGTTCACGCATTCAGAAAGGTTTCAGCTTTTACAATAAACAACTAACACCCTTTTTTTTTTTTTTTTTTTTTTTGTGTCTGTCTTTTAGCTGTTAGCCGCAGGGGCTCTCAACCCGGTAACCCAACTAACTCCCATTAGCACTTCTTATATATAGCAAAAATCCACAGCACTTCTTTATAATATTAGATGTTGCGGACATCGCAAGTTTGTTTATTTTTGGAGAGTTAGTTATGATCGGAAGACATTACTTGGCAAAAAGCCGGCAACGGTAACAGGAATGTTGATAGAGTTTATTTTGGATAAAATTTTTCACCCAAATTCCCATTAAAAAGAAAAAAATTAAGAATCATATTGCCAATGATTTTATTTTGAGATTTCCTTGTCTTGCAGTGGTGTTCTTACGTATCCCAATCGTTCTTAATAACACTCGCAGTAAAGGAATCAGCCTATTATATATTCCTACCACACCGAGGATTTTTTTTATCTAGATTATAAAAATTTATATCTAAATATGATATCTAAAACCTTAGATTACTTTGGTCAATAAAATTATCTATAAACGCATAACCGAGATATTTTAAATAGCTCTAAGATTAGCTTATTCTATAAATAGAGGATATTTTTAGGTTACTACACGACAAAGTCTAAGGAAATTCTAATGATACATACAGATACACTTACTTCATGCGAATCACAAACGTTCATGCAGCTAAAAAAATGTTTGGTACAGCAAAAGTGTAGATCGTATTTAAATGCTGTCCAAGATATTTGAATATTTACTACAAAGATAAACTAATTATCCAGCTCAGTTTTACGTTATATAAGTAGCATTATATGCATATATAGCATTATATAAGTAGCATTACCATAGCAACATTGCCAACACATTCAAGCGAATTTACCAAGGCATCGCAACTCATCTTTTGATAATTTAATGTGATATACTTACTTGTTTTTAGATCATTCTAGCATATCGCAATGCTGAGAACGAAAATGACTCAAATCAAAATTTACACATTTTGGTAATTGATTTTTAGAATATTCTAGAAAATGTTGATTTTAGCTTTTAGGTATGATACTCTGATTATTTTTACTTGAATTAAATAAAATATCTTATTGTTAAAAATAAATGATAGTATAAACTGCGTCACTTCGTCGAAAATATATTATCTTCTAGTTCTACTTGAATATCGCCATTACTGTATTCGTCAGGTGATGGAATAATTATTTTGAAAGGCGTTTTGTATGTTTAACTCAATATCTCCAAATGGTGAATTGATTAACTTTCATTTTCATTCTCAACATACGATATAGTCATAATTTTTAGCTACTATAGCTGCGTATGTTATTATTGATAAAGAGTTAACATATGTACAAAAAATTTGAATACACTAATAATAAAAAATAATAATAAAAATTGTAGTTTAGACTGTAAACAACCAGCTAACGACGTTCTTTAGAATATATACCTGATGAGGTACTCACACAAAACATGAGACATTCTTAAAACGAATGCAATATTTTATATGGCATTACCGTTAGATTACATTGCTTCACTGTAAACGGACTAGAATACCGTCGCAAATATTAAAATGGTAAACTATTTGACACTAAAGCAGAACTGAATAAGTTGTGAGACAAAATAAGAAAAACTACTAGGATTTTAAGAACTTAAATTTGTTAGACAGAAAAGAGAAGTGAAAGATTTTAACAACTTAAACATATTACATAGAAGAGAGAGGTCAAATATTTTTGTATAAAATATGAATGACAAAGTAAAAATACTGGTAAAAGTAGATTTCAATATAAACTTTTAAAATAACAAAGTGGTTAGAAACGATACTTGGCCAATAATTGAAATCAGACTAGTAGTAATAAATCGAGACAGCCAATTTGCCTCAGGATCGAGCTATTCTATAATGACCTATCTCTATCTTTTGAAATAAAACTACTTTTACGGATTCTATCGCGTTTGTATTTGATTTATAATTTCCCGACGTTTCGAACACTTTACAGTGATCATGGTCACGGGAGGACTGAGGTGTCTTACGTCCAATATGTCATTGTTATTACAGAAATTTATTTATATCTACCCTATAAGATATTAATCTATCTCTATCTTTTGAAGAGAATAAATATCAATATTTAAAAGAAGATGAATTTCATTTAATAAGTTTTCCATGTGGTAACGGAGTAAGAATACTATTCACCACCCCATATCTTACCCGTGGGTGATCGTACGAGACGACTAAGGGATATAAAACGCATATAACGTCTATGCGAGAGAAGGAAAACTCGAAACAAAACCCTATATCAACACGTCTGACCAGTGCGGTAAAGTAGGTTAATTTCCCTGCCATTAAGGAGTAGGCCCGAGCCCAACAGTGGGACATTTATGGGCTGTGATGATGATGATTTCTCAGACGGCTACCTAGTACATTGCTATTGATAACAATGGTTGCAAAAAGTAATATATTGTTAACATTTGGTAGACATAGAACAATGAAGGTTGTAATTAGCGTGTTTGGGTAAATTAGATACAATCTAAATGATATTCAAGGCGCAAACAATATTATGCATAAAGACTTTTCATTCGTTCGAATTCAAGAGAATGCAGAACAGTGAAATATTTGGAGTAAAGTTTATTTTAGGCCAAATATATCCCAAATTATTCAGATATTAAGAGTATAATTATGTCTATATTCGCTCTTTATTTATACATATTTTCATCTTTATATAACAGTCAGGGTTCAATTAATGTTGAAAACTGTTAGATCTAAGGAACCTAATATAGAATTTGTTAATATTGTCTTCTATCCAGCAGAAACGTTACTACTTTCCTAAATGAAAGATATTCTTTTATGAGAAATTTCAGGATTCTCGATTATATATCTAATGAAAGCATAAAAGCGTAACTTACAAACAAACTCTTTATACTTATAAATTATGAAATTTGTATATAGCTCGGTAAATATAACTTAGGATTTTTACCGAGATCGTCAAGCTGGGCTAGGCGTCTAATATTATTTTATTATCTATTTTATACCGAGCATCATTATTAAAAATGCTTGATACATTTTCTTACTCACTGATTGCTATTTCTCAAAAAGAACTTACTTTTAGATTAAAATATGAAATCAGTTATACAAAGTTAACAAAAAATATTGTTAAATTTGGATATTTTAAAAGATGAAAGAAGACAAGACGATGAAACCGGATTTTCAGTAGTTGCCCAACGGTATCGGTATGAACAATCTACTTAAAGCACACAATATAGAATAGAAAATTGATGATATCCATCTTTCCTTCAGCATCAAAGTTCATTGTCGAATGTAGAAGAGAAATAATACTATAAACGCCACGCTTGGCAGATTTGATGATGGCATATACTTAGTTGTTAGTTTTACAGGAGAATCTGAATCACACGGTAATTCGTCTTTTACGACTTCCAAAGGAGTGGTGAAATATTATTCTCAACATAAAAAAATAGACACGAATAGTAATGAACTGATAAGATGTAGCGACAAACGGATCCAACCAATTAATGTATTTAATTGTTATGTTGGTTGTATAATTGTTATGTTTATATTATATTGGATACTTAAATTCTACAAAAACGAGCGAGTAATTGTCAGATGCCTATGCTATTTTAAACTGTGTCATATATAATACTAGCTTCTGCCCGCGGCTTCGCCCGCGTAAAAGGTTACTTTCCCAAAGTTTTTCTTCCCCCATTTTTATTTTCCCCTTAAGGGTAATTTTTTACGAAATTTTAATGTCATATTTATTTATATCTAATCAATAGCCTAAAAATAAGTTTCAAGCTTCTGGCTTTAAAAATGGCGATAATTCCTTACAACTTTTCATCCCCGTTTACAACCCCTTTTTGCATTAAAAAGTAGCCCATGTCCTTTATCAGGCTCTAGACTATCTGTGTACCAAATTTCATTTAGATCGGTTCAGTAGTTTTGGCGTGAAAGAGATGTTTTCCTCATACATATTTGGTTTTCGGGTTTGTGGTAAAAGATGCAATTGTCCAAAACTTATTTTTTGAGATTGACGTTTGTGTACTTCGACCGTTTGTGCAATCAAAAACTTCTGAGTAACTGATGAGAAAAAGTATTAAATATGCCTTAACTACCACGTTAACATCTATTCTATTTTATTTCTAGAGGCAAACTGAGAAAGCTGTGCCGGCTGTTTAAAGTAACTCATATTAAAAACCATATCACTTATTACGGTATGTTTCTATTGTATACAGAGGTTAACGTAAGTATGTCAATGCAGAACCTCTTTATACATAACTAGCTTCTGCCCGTGGCTTCGCCCGCGTAAAAGGTTACCTTCCTAAAGTTTTTGATCCCCTATTTTTATTTTTGACCGTCGGTAATACAGTGCAACGGTATTACAATACTCAGGGTTGGAACTTCATTACTGGACTGCTAGATGGCGTTGAAGAAGCTAGATTTTGAGATTTTTTGACAAACAATTTTTTTATTTTTCATATAATAATTTTGATTTTTTTTTAATAAAAAGTATCCTATGTTACTTTTAATACCTCCAAGAATATGTGTACAATGTTTCATGATGATCGGTTGAGTAGTTTTAGCGTGAAAGCGTAACAAACAAACTTACATTCACATTTATATATTAAGTAGGGATAGGGATATTCGCGGTAATATACCCTACCCTAGTGCAAGAATTTGCATTACATTTTGCACTTACTTTGGATCAGGCTATATAGACTGTCCATATAAGAAATAGTCTTATTTTAACTGACTTATAAAACTGCGCGACTCCATTAAATACGGTTTTCATCATTTGCATTGTAGGGTCAAAAATATCACAGGAAAAATTCAACCCCAATTTTATTCCTTTATGGAGGAATATATCTTCTAAGGGGCTGATTTTCAGAATATTCCTGTTTATTGAGTCTCTACATCTTAAAAGGCATATACTATCTGATATTTATTTGTGCTGATTTTTAACTCCATAAGAAATTAAGCAAAGGTATCGTCAGAAAATTAAATCTCCAATTTTATACCTGTAGAGGTAGAGGATAAACATCTTCCGTGTGGTGACGGAGTAAGAATACAATTCACCACCCCTTATCTTACCCGTGGGTGATCGTACGAAACGACTAAGGGATATAAAAACGCATATAACGTCTATGCAAGAGAAGGAAAACTCGAAACAAAATCCTATACCAACACGTCTGACCGGCGTGGTATAGTAGGTGAATTACCCTCTCATTATGGAGGAGGCCCGAGCCCAACAGTGGGACATATATGAGCTGAGATGATGATGATGATGAGAGGATAAAATTAGCAAATGCTAAAACACTGACTTGACTGAAGAGTATTTGTGCTCAATTTTAAGACAATGGACAGTTTTATTCTTTCCGTACAATTTTTTATGTTTGTAGATTTAATAGTTTTGGTATAGCATTTATAAAACATTTTTTACGTGACTTAGTTGTTAGCCGCAGATCGCTATGATAACTTTACCCGGACAGTGGGGTGAGCCCCAAGGACTCTCAACCCGAATTGATGTCAGTCAACTAACTTCTTCACGTCTAAAATTATTTTCTCTTGAATTCATAAGTTAATTGACTTAATATATCAAACGACAAGATGTCTTACATATTACCATAGTATAAAGTTGTAAAAAATTAGCGCAATAAAACGTTATTACGTAATAACACGATATAGTCTTATAAAAAAATCACACAGCTAATATATTATGTAAATAGCGTCTAGACTGAATTTTCTTTTAATAAGTATAAATTAGCGAATTCGCGTTTTTGTATTAGTAAGTAACCCAATTTGTTACAACACCTCTGGACAATTGGCAACAATTATGTTGTTTAGTTTCAGACACGAAAATAAACTGAAAATGGAGAAAAGCATCCTTACTCCTAAGAATATTCACCACCATAGGTCCCCGTAAATCTCCTGTGGTAAAAGATCTATTCCTTAGTACTTTTATTCAAGTCTTATGACTTGAATGAAAGTATTATCATCGGTATTATAAATTATTTTAATGTTTTAAAAATAAGAAACTACTTTAGTTGAAAAAGCCTATGGTGCTTAAGAGAGTACACATAAAGATATTCCTGGTCGTTGTTGTTTGAAAAGTAGTCGCTAAGGTAAAAAATCTTAACGTATTAAACAACCCTTTTTTTTTGGGGTGGGTTACGGTCGGCGCACTCCTCGCACCACTCCGTCCGGGGCGACAGAGGGGCGTAAGCACGCACACCCGTAACCCACCCGTGACGTCGCCTTCGTCGTTGGGCCGACCACCGGAGCAGAGTGACTTGACGTCAGTGGTCGGCCCGATGGAATACCCCTGAGGAGTACCCTCTCCTCGACCGACGTCAATCGCAGTGGTGGCAGGACGGTGTACTCTCCCTCCTGACGAACGTATTAAACAACCCTGTGATCTAGTTGAAAACTAACTACAGCATAAAAATAATATTTACCCGTCTATTAAGGGCTACAGGGTCATTCCAAAATGCCACGGACATGAAACATAGCAGTAAATAAATGACAAAGAAATAAAATAATAAAATATCTAATGCACACTTAAAGCGAATACGAGAAACTAGCCAAGATAATATCGTGCCTGTTTGAGCCATCCAACTACGGATCTGACTCCATCCGTCACTTCACCGGGGACGTCAACACTTGTAGACTCGATCAAGGAGCTCCACTTGGACCGCAACGCCGCTTGCGCCGCGAACGACGCCATTGCGCGGATTGAACGCGCTATAACCATGATTTCACTTTTACAATCACATTTTTCACTTTAATTAATTAACTTAAACATAAATATAGTTATTAAAATATTTAAAGCACTCATGTTTACAACATATTTTGGCACTTATGTAACTAAAACTCAATATTGCACGGAGTAGTCATTTTCACCAAAACTTCTCATTGCTATTGCATTATATTTAAGCGTCTTTCATACTGTCTTTATAAAGTACAAACAGTTAACTATATGATTTTCTCTAGTCTTGACAGGAATAAAATACACCCATTTTTCATTTATGTAACATTTTAATACACACATTATAGAAACCGAGGATATGCCCTGACCTACGGTTTCACACCAACAAGGACGAAAGAGAACAGTTATCTATCTAACCTATTTAAAAAATATAGCATTTAAAACATAACCGCTTTAAAATTGTATATCATTTTAATTTGAAAGTATTTAGCGTGTTGCGTTGTATTAAATTTGTCGATCAGCAAGTACCTACGATTCAGAGTGCTAACCCAAAAACTGAAACAGCTGCCGCAGGCATTAAAGTAGTCAAAGCATTTACTTAGGTAGAACAATATTCAACTGAAAAATAATCTAGTTATTTATTGGCCTGTTCAATATATCAAACACAAACAATTCAAATTCACAAACTTACTAAACATGTACATACATACATACATATCATCACGCCATATCCCTTGCAGGGTAGGCAGTGTGCTACTCTATAAGGACATTCTAAAAAAGCTTCATGTTTAGTTATAAAAGAAATAATTACATTAGAATTACTGACCACGCCAGTAAATTAAAAGAGTGTATAAGCTACCATTAGTTGTTTGATTTGGTTTATACTTAAGTTAACGTATATAAAAAAATTAAAATCTTCATTAATGCCTTTATCATTTGAAACTACAAAAAACAAACCTATAGTTTAAAAAAAAACTATTCACTGCCGTATTTTAGAGCCAAATGCTATTGGCAGAATCCCAAAAATGATATCAGTTTTTGTATAATAGAAACATATGCGGCATGGCACATATTGACGGTAGACCTTAATCGCAGGTGAAAAATATTCACCGATCTAGCCTACCACGGCTACAGCACAAATATTTAGCCCTGTGATGCATTGCGCGCCTTTCTGCCCGCTCCTTCCTTTACAAGACAAAAACCTCGCAAAGGTCGACGACAATATTACAGAGATCAATTGCCTCTTATCATTATCACGAAAATGGTTCGCAATGATAGGGCCACAAGCTCACTAGTTTCAACAAAGCTGATAGAATTCTAACATGTGCTACGCTTATAGTTTAGAAACGTCATTGACCGGATAATCACAGGGTCATTTACATTTGGCAAGTGCCAGCAGAACCATCGAAACGTGGTCGTTCATCTTAAAGTACGCCCAGACTCTTCAACACGACCTGCACCTGAGACTAGATCTACATACGGCGATGTATAGTTCGAGTAACAAATCAATTAAGGACGGTCAAAATATTCTCAAGAAATGCACTTGGGAAATTTGGTTTGACACTTATTTTTTTAGCAGAGGCTGATTGCATTTAGGAAAAGCCAATATTTGTATCTAGAAGACGTCTTTTTCACACGAGGGCCATTCAATCCTTTCTTTAATTTCAATACTTGCTTCATCTTTAAGCAATTAAACTGCTATTACTATAAACATATCCTTCTCATATTCATAAATAATCAAGCATTTTAAATGCTAAATTTCAGTAATTTGTATATCCTTCTCTAATAAAATCACTATCACTTTTTTAATATGAAACACCCACAGCACAATTTTATCATTTTTTGTAAAACTAGAAGGCAAAGTAGTTTAAATACAGGCGTGTAGAATAAATAGTCTCTGTTCGTCACTATAAAATTCTAATTATCGGCAGTCCCACATAAATAATTAAGCATCATTTCAAACAACATGTGGCAGATTACAACCAATACTATCAAGTAAAAAAAATGTTCTTAGTAACACATATTACACTCAGATAAGAATTGCTTCCTAGTCAAAACATTGACCACAATGAGATAAGTTGGAATTAAGGCACTACTCAATAAATGATATGTGTATATATGGATAAAATTATGCGAAAAAGACTCACAAAACTTATAAACTATATTTAGTAATGACTTCAGGCTTCATTAACTTGTCCGAACAAAAGTGAGGGTGTTATTGATAATATATTGCCTAAAGGCCTTTCAAAGTTCAACATGTAGTACGTATTTCTTACAGAGTTAAATCTTCGCCATGTCGCTTCTTTCTCGCAAACTTGCGCGTTTAAATGGCACAAAAAATTATAACCATACTATTTATATTATAATCTATCTAATGCGAAACTAATATAATATTGACAGCTTCTCACGCCTTACACACTACGGTAACGCGACAAAATTTGTAATTTTTTAGGCTTGTTTATTCGAGATTGTCTCGTGTAACTTTATACTTTGTGCTAGTTTTGTCTACTTAACAGGCCTTTATCATTGACTTTCCATCCTAAATCTTTCCCAGTGAATACCATATATCGTCGTCTTCTATCAGCTATATGTAAGGGGCAACTGGGAGTTTTATAATCTTGTCAGTCTCCTTAACAGAAAATCGTACGATTATTATGCTGCAAATAGAGAACTTTTCTTCTCCAAAAATTAATCAAGCGGCGTGGAGTGGTAATAGCCATTGGCTAATGTGATAATTCCTTAAACTATATCAGTTACTCCTGTCTTTCGCGGCAATATAGTATTCTGAATGAATGAATCGTATCTTAGAAATTTTCCATGTTTAGTCCTTCTCCATATCATACTGGGCGACTTTGAGCTTAACTGCATGTTGCAAACTTTTAGATATCATGTTTTTGCACCACAGTTCATTGTTGATATTATATATGGTGCATAGATCTTAATTTTTAGGCACTGTGGTAATTGAAACTAAAAGACTTTCCTAAGATTTCAGAACTGAATCACCCTGAATTCGCCGCATGGTCGCTCTGTTGAAATTGGATTCAGTTAAGTAAATGATTTGTTGGTAATGGACAACTTTGAAAGCACCAATTTATTATTTATAGTATCATTAATCATCATCATCATTCTCTTGCTCTTACTTGGGGTCGACGCAATATGTACCCGTACAAATTTCAAACATTATTGGCATTAGTTTTATGAACTGCCGCCTGTCTGACGTTAACCCTCCTTGGGAAATTAGTTGTTCACAAAACGGCATCTGATGGAGTTGGCCTAAGTCCGTTATAAAGCTCTTAGCCGTCTTTTACGACATCCACGAGTAAAGTAAGCGTTGGTAGTATTCGTAGCGGCTACCACACAGTTTATAATATCATTAATGACTGTCATGATGCCCATGTGTATTTGTAGATCCTTAGTGTCCTCAGTGATTCCTCAGTGATCCTTAGTGTATTTGTGATCCTTGTGTATTTGTAGATCCCCATCCCATGTGTATTTGTGCCTTGGTGAATATTAAGCATGGTATCAAGTTCTCTGGTGTTGTTTCATTGCTTTCAACATTTTTGTTAAGTCTCGCACTTCGAAAATTACCGTAGCAGCGCCCAATATGGACTGAATAAAAGGCTTTGTCACAGATCAAATACCAAAACATCAAGGCATGATATAATCGCCCAAGGCGATTATATCATGCCAGTTTCACTCTCTTAATTATAAATCGCCATTTTTTCATTACTGAAGAGCCTGCAGTAGTGCAATATATAAAATTTTTTTTTTTTATGCAATTGCCCACAAATATTTCGAGCTTTCTAAAAATGTTAGCCTGAGATGAAATAATAATACCAGTGTAATCTTGACACTTAGCAGAGGTAAATAATAAATGATGATATCTATACAGTGCTCGCAATTCCTCCACAATATGAGGGAAATTGAATTACACCATTACAAGGATGGGTTGGTGAGTATTATATTACGAGTTTCCTTTGTTTTTCCTTTTCTCGTGTAGATGATTATGTTCTACTACTATATAGTAGGAGGACCACACTGTTGACAGTTTTCTGTCTACAGCCACAGGTTGGTCCCTCCTGGGTGGTACTACACTCTCGCAGAAAATCAACACCTGAGCGGTGGCAATGTGCTGCTGTGCCTCGTTCTGTAAGTGAGAGAGCCGGCAGCCCAACTTACTGGGCGCGTTTGACATTTTGATTGGTAGGTAGCCATAAAAAGCAAATAGAAAATCATCTTTCACTGTATGTACCTAGTTACCAAAACTAGCAAAGTATTTTCGCTTCAAAAAATATATATATTCCATTGTGAAACTTTGGGCTTTTACATAAAATCATCCACATATGTTTTGGGATCATTCTTCAACAAATGTTATCTAAGATTATAAAGTTATTTGTAATTAAAGATAGGAAGTGAATAATTTCTTAACAAAAACATGGGTCAATAACATGATAAGCACTATTCATTTTTATAACTGTAAGCTTCCGTACAGATTACAAATTTAATAAAATACTTGATGGTGTATACTGAATTAATTACTTTTTATTTTAAATTTGATATAATAGTTTTATTCAGTAAACTTACTGCCTGTGACTTCTTTGTGATCTTGGAGCTTAGCAATCCCATTTTTTTTCTTATACAAATCACTGAACTTTTTATAGGATAAGTATGAGCTAGTCTTTATGTTAAATCCAAGTTTATACTGTACTAAAACTATTATCAGTTCTAAATTTAGAATAAATTTGTTTATAAACACCCGATACGAAACGAAAAATGATGTCACAAGCGGGGTTCGAACCCGCACCTATTGGGAATCCGGCCCAACCGTGCTGCCACTTACACCATCGTGAACTATTTTAGGACATGCAAATTTCGAATCATATTATATCTTACGTCTTCAAGGTGACGTATGCCATCTATCGGACAATGTTTACACATTGTATAGACTTAATACTTCAAACTTTACAGTTAGAATTGTATTAAACGATGACACAACCTTGTTATTCAAATTACTGAAATTTTTAGCATTTAATATGCTTAATTATTTATAAACACCCGATACGAAACGAAAAATGATGTCATAAGTGGCAGCACGGTTGGGCCGGATTCCCAATAGGTGCGGGTTCGAACCCCGCTTGTGACATCATTTTTCGTTTCGTATCGGGTGTTTATAAATAATTAAGCATATTAAATGCTAAAAATTTCAGTAATTTGAATAAATTTGTTTTATAAAATATTCCGAGACTGAGTATTTTGATCTCTTCAAACACTACTTATATCATTAAATGAATGGTTTTTATTATGAAACACCATTTTCAGTGTATTTTGAGATTGCAGTCAGCTGTGAAACTTTCACAAATAACATTTGCTTCACAAATACCATCCTTGTTTTATTACCATTAAGATATAATATAAGTAATTCTATAAGTAATTCAGACAGTGGTTATGGTCTATGCTATGATTGTGACACAAAAGAGTATGTTTTGTACAACATAAGCATCTACATGACTTTTCCATTATATTTTTATATAATTGCTTATTAAAGAAATGTTTTAAAAAAATATAAATATTATAAGCCTAATAAATAAATAATAACAAATTTAAGGATATTAAATCCAAAAGTAAAATCTCCAAGCCTGGTTTGATAATAAGCAATCTTCTAGATACAGTAAAAGCTCCTTATTCGTGCTTCCTTCATTCGCATTTTCACTATTCGCGGATTAAAAAAATGCGACTTAATTCCTATATTCGCAGCTAAAAATTTCTTTATTCGCGGATCTAATAAGTACATACATAAAAATAAAAGGATACTAATAGGTATCCAACCCAATATTCTTTGTAAATGCCGTCAAATGGACTAATAAAAAAGTAAAATAGATCTTATTATAATTTTGCCTACGAAGTCTTATTTTTAATAGGCAAATTACTAATGCGACTGCTGCGTATCAGTCTGAATTGCAGGAGCTTTTAAAAACTCAAGCAAGAAAAAATTACAAAATTCTTCAAACCATTTAGGCAATGGTTTTTAAATATTTTGAATAATTATCTTAAGGATTAGGAAGCCTTAAATAATTATAATCGAAATGAAAAAAACTTCAATTAAATTGATTTTTCATATATTTTTGTTTTTTATTTTGTCACCTAGGAACGTATCCCCTATAATCCCATATAAATTACCGTTCCATATTCACGGTTTCTGTATTCGCGGCATATTTATAGAACACATACCCCGCGAATAAAGAGCTTTTACTGTATACATAAAAAAAGGAGTATTTTATGCAAAATATGAAATTGTCAAATATTGGCGGCAAAATTTTAAATATGGAAGAAGCAAAACTAATTGATTAATGAAACTAGTAACTTTTATAAAATGTATCATATTTTATTAGCAATTATAAAGTAAAAAAAATATTTAATTATGTTAATAGAAAGGTTTTTAAAATATATGCTTATATTAGGTGCATTTAAATACTTAGTAATGTAAATGTAAATATTTTATACAAGCAATAAATTAAAGACCACACATACACTTCTTATGTAACATTTCAATTCATTCAATATCAACTGAAACAAGATTTTTCATTATTAGTTCTAAATATTATTTACAATTAAGATAACATTTTGATCAATATTTCACCTTTTGCATATTCTATAATACAAGGCATAATAAAATAATAGACTAATTAAAAAAAATAGTTATGCAAGGTGACAGATATATTATTATTATTTTTTTTTATAAATCTATAT
This sequence comes from Lymantria monacha, assembly GCA_905163515.2. Lineage (NCBI taxonomy): Eukaryota > Metazoa > Arthropoda > Insecta > Lepidoptera > Erebidae > Lymantria > Lymantria monacha. The sequence continues at coordinate 4,333,959 of LR991105.1, read as the reverse complement.
TTGTCTGTTAACACTATGAATGTGTAATGTTCATTGAATAGTTAATGATTTACCTTGATTGCTATGTTTAGAATATATTATCATAATTTCAAGGTCATTATTTACATGTCAAGCAATTAGATTGATTATATGGTAGTCAAAAAATATTTAAACAAAAATGAACTAAGAAGGTCTCTACATAAAATTATAGTAAGATCTTCACAACACAAGGTTCTACAATACTGTACAGCAAATTTAAAGCTGATATATATATTTTAAATATATTATTTCAATGTAGTCACATTTTAAATAATAGTTAACTGTTTACATCAAACAATTTTACACTTATAAAAAAAAACACTATTTTAACACTAGATAACAAAATGTCTAATACATAACACTGCACTAGACATACTAAAGAGACCTGCCTAGGTCAAGGCGTCAAATATATCTATTTTAGTACATAGTGATTGTAGGTCACAAAAAAAAATTAACACTTATTTCCAATGTTGGTATTAGTATATTCGAATGGTTGCTTAACACTAATAAAATTATCCTAAATGTATATTCCTTTACATCTGTCGCACTTTACTGTTTCTGTAGAAAATAATTTATTTTAAAATCATCAGAAAAAATACTTACCTAACGAATAAATAATCCTGTGATTCAATTCAGCGACTTGATCGTACAAAGAATATATTTTTATTCACAACACTCCTTAATTTTTGCTGTTATATTTAATAAGTTCGATATATTTACAAAATCTATTCGGTATGCACACCCACAAACGGAATTCCGCGGTCAGAAATCGAAACTGTCACTCTGACAAGTTCGATCGGCATGGTATAGAATGACAATCAAGATGATCGACTTTGACAGATTTGATACTTTCTACACAGTAATCCTAAAGTAAGTAAAATAGCAATATTTAACAATGTGTTAAATATTAAATGTCATATTTGATTATACTTAATTCTAGATAATACTACTGTGGTTTAAAGCCAAAGAGTAAAGTTATTAAACTGAAAAAGAGTGGCAACTCGATGATAAAATATGCATGTATGGAAAGTGCTGCTACCCAGAGTTTAAGCGGTGAACTAAAGTTGAAGTGATATATATACATATCTACATGTGTATGTGTAATTATACAGAATATTCTTTTACTACGAGATCTACCCTGAAATATAAAAAGAACCATATCAGCTGATATCGAAACAATAATAATATAAGTTTAACAATGAAATATGATATAATTTTGAGAAAGTACATCAATAATCGAAAATAGATCGATGACAATAACTACCTACACTATGAACAAAAAATAACAATTCTCAGTTGTCAAACGTTTGACAGACAGGACAAAATGGCAGCAGCTAAGTTTGTACAACCAGTCTGTAGGCGGCGCGACGGTCAGTAAAAAAAAGTAATGTTTTAAGTGTGCCCCCCCAGTTTAAAGCATAATAAGCATTTTACATGAATATTGAAAATAGTGACATCTACACCTTGAAGTAACAAATGCGAATGAAATATTTTAACAGAGACATCTAGACCAATTTATAGTACTAACTTGTCTAAGTTTCTGAAGTTTTCTTCTTAAACTATATAATTATGTCCTATTACAAAATATAGAAGACTGTAATTCATATTAGAAAGGAAGGAAATAGACCGATATCATTAAGCCAGACAGATTGAAGAAAGTATTTACTTTAAGGCTGTGAAGACTTACTCAAATTATAGATTTTAATAGGATAGTGAATTAAGATATTTTATGGAAGTTAGTATTTATTTTACTCTCACAAAGCATTACAAATTTTATAAATTTCATATGTTTACGGCGACATCTCAAAATATTATTAATTCATAAAATTTATTTCATTGAATTTACCAAATACCATGACAAGCAAGATCAGTATCTGCATCATACCAATCAATAAGCTTTTTATTGTACCACATAAAAATGCCCTTTAATTTCGGGGACGCATCCAAGATCAGGTATAAGACGACATTAGCAGCCTCGTCAGCCTCAATTTCTCCCCCTCCATTAGACATGTCAGTCTTTAAATATCCTGGATGGACAGCATTTATAGAAATATTCCTGTCCAAATATTTTTTCTGTTGTACTCTAGTAAGTGCTGTTACCGCTATTTTTGATACTCTATGTTCAGCGTGTTTACCTTCATCTGCAAAATCATTTTTATTAAATGTCCCATTTTTAACACTTTCCAAGTATTCATCGACAAATTCGTTAATTTTTGCAGTAGTCAAATCTGAATCCGTTAAAGCTTTTATCCATTTCTTGCTTCTTAAATTCGATAAGTGTCCACAAGCGCTTGATATATTTACTATTCTAGCGCCATCTCTTAGCAACGGATATAAAAACTTCTCAATAGTTAACAGACTTTTGTAATTTGTATCAATATTTCTTTTTGCCTCATCGTAGCTAGGATAATTAGCATCCCATTCTAAAATTGCGGCATTATTAATCAACACATCTAACCCATTATGTTCTCTTTTGATGAATTCAGCGAAATTTTTTACACTTTCGCAATTGGTTATGTCAAGTTCATGGAAAATTGGTTTCAAACCAAGTTGATTTAACTTTTCCACGGCTTGTAACCCTCTATTTTTGTCTCTTGCAGTTAAATAAACAGTACCTTTAAACTTCTGACACAATCCTTTAACGATAGAAAATCCTAGGCCTTTATTTGCGCCTGTTACCACTGCAACTTTAACCTCCATTTTATTTCCATACAATCTTATATTGGCGACGAACCTATTAGAGATGGTCGTTGCGCAACTTAGCTGGTTATTGAAACTATCTATCGGCACAATAGCGGTTAGATAGTTTCGTCGTACTACAATAACCTGCTAACAGCTATTAACTCAATCACGTCATAATGTTTCACGAACGCAAATCACACAACAATAAGCGTTCGGTAATACTCGATCGCTATCGGCAGCTAACAGTCGCTACTCGCTATTGTAGCTAACAACTCTGTGGCTAACAGCTATCGCGATCGCGACATGGCTGGGACATCGGTTCTTTCATCAATGATCATTTTGTCTCTTTCATACACACACACGCCAAAGCTGCGTTTGACCTTTGACTTCAGCCCTTGGAGCCTTAGAAATAAGATGCATTTTTTGTAAGATTATTTTTGTTATTCGTCATTAGGTACTTAGATAATTGTGAGTTGCAGGTTGATGCCTAATTATGTGGCCTTGAACTAGTCATTATCTAATTCACGTGTTTAGCGACATTGTGTATTATGGACGTGTCGCTTACTTTTGAGTATAAATATTAAATTTGATAGTCCCAGAGTGTACTCACACAGTACAATTATTTGGATGATGTACACAGTTATTTGTATTGCGTCCGGGTTTTTTTTTTTATCTATCTATCTATCCATCAGTCTTTCTCCGTCCACTGGTGGACATAAGTCTCCCCCAAAGAACGCCACAGCGCGCGGTCCTGCGCCGCCTGCAACCAGCGGCTCGCTGCGATCTTAATTTTTACATTATGTTTCTGTCAAACTATTTTAATTGAAAAGTTCAGATACATTAATGATATACCTATCCAATGAATATTTCACTTATATAGATAGTAGATATGATGCAATACACATAGGTAGTCCGAATATGTTACCGTAATATTGACCGCGACGCTCGCCCGTTCGTGTGCACGTTATTTAGTAGCAAAAATAACCCGCTATTGAAATAGCGTGTTTCAAAAACCGCTATTGACATTCGATAGATAGTTTCGTTTCGTTAACCAAATAAACCGCTACAGCCCATCGCTAGAACCTATACCTAACGAATGAACTGTTGTGAACAGTGTTTCCACTATCAGTTTTTAGTTTTACCCTAGATTTTGCTATTAATTGCCCTAAATACCTTAATTATTCTCCGAAAAGCTTTGATTTAGAGCGCAAAATTTAAATGAGTTCAAAATAAAACAAAACTTGATGGTTTGAATATTTATTTTAATTTTCGTCTATTAATAAGAGGTAGTAAACAATTAATCATAAGAAGAATTCATTTTAATCTCTGGAAGAAGTAGATGGTGAACAATGTGATGCTGAAGCACTGGGCTTAAGTTTTGAGCTGCATTCAATATTTGTCTGTTGGGTCCTAAAATCGCCTGTCATACCTACTCGTAGTTTGGTATGCAACAAACCGTTGAGGGTTTCATTGTAAAGCCTATTTCTTTAATAAGTTTTACATTTTTTATTATACTTAATAATCTTTCTACCTCATTATTCGATGATGGCAGTGCTAATAGAAGTGAAATCACAACTTTGCGGTTTCGGTATTTGTAAGTTCCAAAATGATCTTTCAAGCTCAACACTTTATTCCAGTATACTTCCTCTAGTAATTTTGTGACCTCTTTTTCACTTTTTACCTTGAAATAATTCGCTTCAATAAGGGCTTGTTGACGCCATTCACTATCTGCTTTTTGTATATTACATTTATTACTTAAAAAACTAAAATGGCTGAACACATCCTTTAAAGAACGATTTGCCAACTGTCGTGCAATTTGTGGGTCTACATATTTTATCAAACAGAAAACATTTTTAAAGTCAAATCTGAATTCATCATCATCATCATTTCAGCCTATCACCGTCCACTGCTGAACGTAGGCCTCCTCTCATATCACCGCACTTTGGCGTAACGTCACAGAGTGCAGTCCTGTGCTGCCTGCAGTCAACGACGCCCAGCGATTTTCACCAGGTCATTTTACCCCAAATTACCCTAAATCCCTAAAAATATTAAATAGCCCTAAACCATATTTTAAATTAGTAGTTTCGCCCTGAAAAAGGGCGATATCCCTAAAAGTGGAAACACTGGTTGTGAATGAAACCGAGTAATATGACTATTAAGTGATGACCTTCATCATAAGCAAGAATTTGCTATTAATAATTGAAACTTAAGAATATAAGAATAAAGTTTATTTTAACTTTGTCATTAATAATAAATGTTTATATAAATGTTGCCATTGCAAACTAAACTATATAAATAATCAAAATAGAATATATTTTTCATTGTACTTTACAGAGTTATCTGTTACTCTTTCATTATCAGCTGTTAAATTCTCGATTGAAGGTGAAAATGGATCACAATGCGAATGTCACGGTCATAAGAAATTATTATAATGTTAATGCCTTTTTAATATTAATTAACATGTATATGTGTGTTAATTAACATGTATAGTGATTACAAACTATTAGGTTAAGGATGTAGGTACCAGGGGAGACCGAGACTAACCTACCTAGACCAGATTGGTCACGAACTGAAAGAAGTTGGAATCAAGAGTCTCCGAAACCGGCGAGCGTGTATGAAGAAAATTATGAATGTTGAGGAAGCGAGTGAAGTATGCAAGGATAGAGTTCTCTGGCACTCTGTTCTCTCTGCCTCCCCGCCAAGGGATATAGCGTGATGATATATATGTATATCTATGAATTGGCCATGTACTCAGCCTCCGCAGTAGACAAGGCCACGGTCTGCTGTTTGCGTGAGCACCACGACACTGCACCGTTCTGTAACATAAAAAGGTAGCCCGTGCACGACTTACGGTCACGCACATCACTCGCCCAATCTGCATCACAGTACCCTGTGATTTCATTTTGACCATTCTTGGTATAGGTAAGTTTATAGTGTTTGGTAGCCTGCAGGTATCTCAGCACCCTTTTCACAGCAGTCCAATGTTCAGTTTTGGGTTCTTTGTTATATCTACTAAGGGTATTCACTGCAAATGATATGTCTGGTCTTGTCCCTTGAGCGACATATAGTAGACTCCCGATAGCATGTTGATAAGGACAGTCAAATGCATCTTCATCATTTTCATTGAATTTTAGACCAACTTCTATAGGCGTCTTTACAGCTTTACAATTTGTCATATTAAATTTTGATAATATTTCCATTATGTACTTCTCCTGATCTATCATAACTGTACTTTCACTTCTAGTGATGTTCAATCCCACACATTGTTTAGCTGGGCCTATATCCTTCATATTTAATTTTTCACATATTTTTTTTAATTCTTTAGTAAATACTGGCTGGGAACTGATTGAGATGAGATGAGATTGTAAGAAAAGGGGTCTACGCGTGAATGTGAGCAAAACCAAAATAATGGTCTTTGAAAGAGATGAAGCCAGAACAGATGTAAGAGTAACAATAGGTAATGATGTACTAGAGCAAGTGGATGAATTTGTATATCTTGGATGTGGATTTAGCAGAGATGGAAGGTACACCACTGATATAGAGCGAAGAGTGAATGCGGGAAATAGAGTGAACGGAGCGTTGGGGCAACTTCTCGGCAGCCACCACCTCAGCCAGAAGGCACGTGTAGCAATACATAACGCAGTGCTTGTCCCAACATTACTGTATGGAAGCGAGAGTTGGGTATGCAGAAAAGAGTATGAAAGTAAAATTAATGCGGTCGAAATGCGATCTCTTCGGAAAATCTGTGGAGTTAGGCTGACCGACCGCATTCGTAACGACGACGTAAGAGAGCGAGTAGGTATGAAAGAGAGTATTGGTGTAAAGATGCGAAAGGGAATGCTCCGATGGTTCGGACATGTGGAAAGAATGCCGAACGAACGTCTGGTTAAGAAGATATACAATGCGAAAGTGGAAGGATGTAGGTACCGAGGGAGACCGAGACTAACCTACCTAGACCAGATCGGTCAGGTACTGAAGGAAGGTGGAGTCAAGAGTCTCTGAAACCGGCGAGCGTGTATGAAGAGAATTATGAATGTTGAGGAAGCGAGTGAAGTATGCAGAGATAGAGTTCTCTGGCACTCTGTTCTCTCTGCCTACCCTGCAAGAGATATGGCGTGATGATATGTATGTATGTATGTATGTAACTAAATATAATTAAGTCATCAACCCACACTGCAATATAAATTCTCTTTATATTATTATAATAAATGCGGGGATCTGTTTTTGATTGCTCAATTCCAATTTCTTTCAGGATTTGGCTTAGCTTAGTATTCCAAAGCCTGGTGGCCTGTTTGAGACCATAAATAGATTTTAGTAAGTAACAAACTTTTTCTCCTTTGGAATACATCTCTGGCTGTAACATATATATGTCAGTATCTATATTTCCTTGTAAAAAGGCAGACACAGCAGCCATCTGATCAATCTGTAAATTATATTGAGCTGCCATGGCGAACAAATATCGAATGGAAGTATATCTTACCACCGGAGAATAGACTTCTTGATAATCAATGCTCTTCCTTTGTGCATAACCTTTGATGACAAGTCTTGCTTTATATCGAATAGTATTGCCTAGTTGATCAGTTTTGGTCTTGAATACCCATTTGCTTGGTAATGCCTTTCTGCCCGAGGGTAAGTTGACCAGCTGCCATGTTTTATTTTCTATCAAGGAACTATATTCTTCATCCATAGCCTTTTTCCATTTTATGGCATGTGGGGATGACATGGCTTCATCTACAGTCTGTGGATCTGTAACGTTTGTATAAAAACAAAGTTAACCATTTTTATCAGTCCGACAGTCTCTACGGGATCTGAGGGGTACATTACTAGCCTGTTGTTCTTGCTGTAATAACCTTCTCGGTGGCTGGTAACTCTCATCAAGATCACATGTATCAGTTTCATATTCACTGGAGTTTTCATTATCACTTTCAGATGAAGGTTTTGTGGCTGATTCATCTGACTGAGGGACAATGACAGACTGCTCCAATTTCTCTTCTGACTTGATGGACTCACCATCGATAGGATTTACTGAAACTGTACATTCATTAAACTGATTAACATTTTCAAAGAAAATAATATCTCGACTTTTTGTCACCTCGTGAGTTTGTGGATGCATCACTCGGTATCCTTTAGTATGCTCACAATAACCAACAAAAATCATTTCTATTGATATTTTATCACATTTAGACGTTTCTCCTTGGGGATACGGACCATAACTTTTGTTCCAAATATTCTGATATGATCTAACTTGTTTCGATGTTGGCTCGTCGTCGTCGTCGGATTGCTAAATTGTTTCATCATTTACAACCTTCCTAGTCTTATAACTGTATATTATTTAAAAATAAGCAACTAAAACATTAATATGTGGTATAATAATGTGTTGGTAATGGGTCGAAAAAGTTACATATATTGTTAGCAACACCGTAGACAATGCTGCCAATTGTTAAGGCAGGGGACAGCTTATGGTGAACGGTCTGTAAGCGTTTTACAAATTTCGACCGGCACCATAGATAATCAAAACAGAAAAAAAAGTGACAAGAGGGGCGATACAGATTTTAAAGCATAGATACAATATAATAGTGGCGCTCTCAAGTACATTTAAATAGCAAAAACTAATTAGATTGTGTTCCAATTCTATCAATTACTAACATTTGCCCGCATCTTCGTCTGCGTAAAAGTCGAAAATGATTCTAATAGATTCTTTTTTGGTTTTTTACGATCTTAATTTTATTATAATTTATAAATTATTGTTGAAATGTTTGTATACTTATAAAATATAACAATCTTTATTATAGAGTAGGGTATTTAAAGGGCTAATAAACATGACAATAAAATTAAATCTTGTTATATATTATGGAACCGAGGCTTTTTTCTTAGGAGGCTACGTTTTCAACAGCTGCGCCCATTGACCGAGGCGACGGAAGGGCAGTGTGCGGCCCCATAACCCACTCCTCTGACCTCTGGTACCGCTTCTTTGACATCCGTGGCCAGCCCGGCGGGTTATCCTTTCGGGTATCATGTCCATAGAAGCCTCGGCAACAATTAAGTGTGATGCTGAGGCATCGCACTCACGAGCCTGACCTTTCAGCGGGTGACGGACTAATACCCGGTCCATGTAACCGCGATACTACACCAACTACAGTATTTCTTTGTAAACAATATCGTTTGTTTAATTACCAGGCTACTCTGTGAGCTTACTTTGAAGAATGTCACATACCTACAACTACTCATGAGAGAAACAGCTTTCTCCACAAGTCTACTACCGCTACCTTAAGAATTTGACCTCGAGCTTTGTTTATGGTCATTGCGAAGTAGACTTTGATGGCAAACTGCATTCTCTGAAACTCGAAGAGGTAATTTGATGGTATTTGGAGAATCTTAGAATGTTTTTTCTTGCAAACTTGCAAACATTGTATAATTTTGGCGCGTCAGCTCTCAATTTTAAGATGTGAGCTGGGATACCGGGAGGCTTCAGTGTATTTAGGAACTCGACCGGTTGTTTGAAGCGGGGTTTATCACTTATTCAAAGGATTTATTTTGATATTTGACCCCTTTGAATGTTTTCAAATATTTGCAAGTAAATACATACATACATACATACATATCATCACGCCATATCCCTTGCAGGGTAGGCAGAGAGAACAGAGTGCCAGAGAACTCTATCTCTGCATACTTCACTCGCTTCCTCAACATTCACAATTCTCTTCATACACGCTCGCCGGTTTCGGAGACTCTTGACTCCACCTTCCTTCAGTACATGACCGATCTGGTCTAGGTAGGTTAGTCTTGGTCTCCCTCGGTACCTACATCCTTCCACTTTCGCATTGTATATCTTCTTAACCAGGCGCTCGTTCGTTTCCATATGTCCGAACCATCGGAGCATTCCCTTTCGCATCTTTACACCAATACTCTCTTTCATACCTACTCGCTCTCTTACGTCGTCGTTACGAATGCGGTCGGTCAGCCTAACTCCACAGATTTTCCGCAGAGATCGCATTTCGACCGCATTAATTTTACTATCATACTCTTTTCTGCATACCCAACTCTCGCTTCCATACAGTAATGTTGGGACAAGCACTGCGTTATGTATTGCTACACGTGCCTTCTGGCTGAGGTGGTGGCTGGCGAGAAGTTGCCCCAACGCTCCGTTCACTCTATTTCCCGCATTCACTCTTCGCTCTATATCAGTAGTGTACCTTCCATCTCGGCTAAATCCACATCCAAGTAAATGGTTTAAAGAAATCGAAACGACCGTAGTAGCGCACATAGGTATGTCATGGCGTCTTGCGACCCATCTGATCAACATCAATACGCTGTCTCCATATCGTATCTTATTGATTGTTCCTAATATAACTCAACCTTTCCGTCTCGATTTTTGCAAATATGTTGATTAAGAGCTGACTAAACAGCGAACAAAAATATAGCAAATGACTATCTTCTTCTTTCTTAATCATTATACGGTAAAATTACCCTCGCCAGAGTCAAATAAAAACGGTTAATGCATCTTATGAGCGATGGCTTTCAGTTATTCGATGCAATGTGTTATCATAGCTCTCAGTTACAATATTCGGCTTAGAAAATTGCTGTCCAACAAATTTAAATTTCAAACTCCACATTCCTATGACGCCGTGTCCTAAAACTGTATGACCTCTTTCAAGTTTAGAAATCTTCAAATGCCATATTAATACAGTATTGTGACTTTCGAGACATTCCAATTTTAAAGAGTATTTCAATTGTACTAAGCTTTTATGGGGTTAAACCTTTTGAGTGTTCCGTACCCAAAGCGTAAAACAAAACCCTATAACTAAAACTTCGCTGTCCATCCGTCCGTCTCTCTGTCACCAGGCTGTATCTCATGAACCATGATAGTTAGACAGTTGCAATTTTTGACAGTTTCAAATTTCTGTTGCCGCTATAATGACAAGTACTAAAAATAAATACTAAGGGGGCTATACAACAAACGTAATTTTTGCTCCTTTTTGCTCGATATTTTTTTTAGTTTCTATTTTTATCTTTTGCCTTTTTGATTTGTTTTTCCATTATTTTTATTATATTTAAATATATCTTCCAAAACACATTATAAAGAAAATACCGAGCAAGGCTCGGTCTTCCAGATATTTTGATAATAATAATTAATAGTGACAACTAAAAGATGATATTTTGTTAGCTAGAACGATACTGTTCACAGTTTTCTGACTACAGCCGCGGGCCGGTCCGTCTGAGGTAGTACCACACTCTCGCAAAAAATCGACGTCTCTGAGTAATGGAAAGAAGCTATTGCGCTTCGTTCGGTGAGCGAGAGAGCCGAAAGCTCAACTGGATGGGTTTGTATTGGTAGGCATCGGCCTTTTAATTTCCTTATTTATTGTAAAGAGCGACCACATCCATGGTCCACCTTTTTTTGGAAAGTGTGTGATTCATCGCAATAACACACAAATGCGCGGATAATTTGACGTCAATTCGTTTAAAGAACCTGTACTAAGAAAATAATCTTTGCTGGGTTCATGCCTCCTCCACAATTTTAGGTAAATTTTCCAAGTATTGATATACTGCTGCTATGCTGATCAGATCAGATGGGACGTATGTTTTATTACGAGTTTACCTTTCATTGCTCGTGTCTTATAACATGCAAATCATGTCATGTACATGTCATGAACAATCACGGAAAGTGGTCAAGTGTCTACTCCGTCACCGTACAGAAAGAACCTATTACTGTCAAAATTGTATCCGAGACTTTGCTTATAAATATTAAATATTTTTTTTTTGTACAGAACCGTCGTCGGAATACATTTTAAATCATCCAATTTGTCAGTAATCCTGTTCGGGACCCCCGACATTGGCTGTATGGATTAAAACTCGTGGTTAAAAATGAATGCAAAATGTTTTCATTTCGAGAGCGCAGGCACCATTCTATCTGGCCACCGACGTCAAAAATCGGGTACCGGTGGTCCGCTCGCACGGCGAAGAGAGACGAGTTTTACGGTGGGTCTATGGGATCACGCGCCGCCTTACCGTCACCCCGGACCGATTTGGCGGGGCGAGACGCATCCATAGTCCACCAAAAAAAAAAGGGACCATTCTATCTATGGTTTGCCTTTAGGGCAAACAGTTATTTAGTGAACGAGGGAGATGAATAGAGATTGCAGTCGAAATTTATTGTGCTATTGTTAATATTTCACTGAAGTTAGATAAGTGTTTATATATTTTATTTATCTGTCGCATTATTGTAACTGCCGCTCATCAGGAAATGATTTCAAATCCTATCATTATCATCATTCTCTTGCTCTTATCTCAATTAATAATAATAACTAATTTATTCCATAAAAACTTAATCTATTGATACAATTGATAAATAAATACTAATTATATATGTAACACATTATATACCACTGTAGCCGAACTAGGCAAAGCCTCTATGTATCTCGGCTAACAGCGAATTACATGAGTTGACGCAATATGTTCTCCTTGTCCGTAATATATAATGCAACAGTTATTGGCAAGAGTTTTGTGATCGGCCGCCTGCTTGACGTGGATCCTCCTAGGAAATTTAATCATTAATCAGACTGAAATGTTTTTGTAGCATAAATTTTCGACGTGTGGCAATGAGATAAGGTTACTATTGTCATCACCCGTTATTTTCTCGTGGAAGTCGGATAAAAGTCCTAGTAAGAGAGTGAGTATTAGCCGCTATGATCACAAATCGGCCTGCTAAGCGTGGCGATTTTTATGCATTATGAAGAGGCCTTTTTTTTTTGGCTGGGTTACGGTCGGTGCACTCCTCGCACCACACCACTCACTCTGTCCGGGGCGACAGAGGGGCGTAAGCACGCACACCCGTAACCCACCCGTGACGTCGCCTTCGTCGTTGGGCCGACCACCGGAGCAGAGTGACTTGACGTCAGTGGTCGGCCCGACGGAATATCCCTGAGGAGTACCCCCTCCTCGACCGATGTCCCCCGCTCGGGTAGGATGTCGGTCTTTCCTCACGCAGTCGGCCTCTCGGCGGGTGACGGACTAATTCCCCGATCCAGTCATCCGCGGCCTCGGCTAGGGCGGCATCAGGCGCAGGTAATCGCGTCTGCGCCGCCCCAGTCACCGACAGTGGCTCACGTCGTCGAGGAAACGCTCCTCGCGCACGCGCTCCGCTGCCTCCTTCCGCGAGACTACTGCCTCGCAGAAGGTTGCGACCGTGCCCCAGTTCCTGACGCTGTCGAGCATCGCCCTGGCGATGGTCGGCAGCGTCAGGTCAACACCGATGATTGCGACGAGTTCACGACGCTGCTCTGCCCAAGCGGCACAAACCTCGAGCGTATGCTGCGCCGTGTCTTCGTCGCAATAGCAGTGGTGGCAGGACGGTGTACTCTCCCTCCTGACGACCGTGTGCAGGTATTTGGCGAAGCATCCATGCCCCGTCAAAACCTGCACCAGTCGGAAGGAGAGCACCTCGTGCCGCCGTCTTAGCCACTGCATCAGCACCGGCCGGAAGGCCTCCACGGTCCGCACACCGAACCGAGGCCTCTCCAGCCGGACTGCCCAACGGGCAATGACGTCTCGGCGGGCGTCGACGCGCCAGGTGGTGTGCTCCCCCAACGAGACCACACCGCCCTCCGCTCGCACCCCCAACATACGCCGATACAAACCGGCGAGCATTTCCGCTTCCAGGTCCTATGTAGGGGTCCCGGCCAACAGACACGTTGCCTCCGTCGACACCGTGCGGTACCCACGTATGGCCCTGACCGCCATGGCCCTCTGTGGTCGCCACAGAAGAGCCCTGAGTCGGACGGTCAGGGACCCCGCCCACACTGGTGCGCCGTACAGGGCCATCGACCGGACGACCCCCGAGTACAGCTTTCGGCACGTAGCGCTCGGTCCACCCATATTCGACATAAGCCACTAAAGGGCGGACGCCGCGCCGACGAGCCGCGGAGCGAGCCTGCGGAAATGCTCCCGAAACCACTAATGCCCGGCGAGCATCAGGCCCAAATACCTCATATGGGCCCGGATCCTCATATGCGTCAACTGAATTGACGGTGATCGAGACGCCGATAGGAGGGCCCATGCGGGGCCCATGGAACAAGAGGACCTCCGTCTTGTCCAGGGCCACCCTCAACCCCAGCGCCTCGATCCGCCTGACGATCTCCTCGGTGCCGAGAGTCGCCAGGCTTGCCGCCTCCTCCAGCGTCCCACCGTGGGCTGTGACGAGCGTGTCGTCGGCGTAACAGATCACGCCCAGCCCGGGCGGGAGGCTCCCCCTCAACGCCCAGTCGTAGCCGATGTTCCACAGGGTGGGTGGACGAGGTGGTGAGGACCGAACCCTGCGGGACACCGCACGTCATGGGCGTTCGCACGACGTCCCCTACTCGGTTGGTGTAGAGGACGCTGCGCCCCTCCAAATAGTCTGCCACTAGCCGATTATGAAGAGGCCTACCGTCAGCAATGGACTGCGATAGGCTGAATGATGAATTGTATAAATTAATTTGTTCAAAAACTATCCAGTATAAAGATTTATAGTTGTATGTTTTGTTTATTTAGATGTTATGCGATTTTAATGTAAACCTTGATTAAATAAAATAAAAAAATAATTGTAATGAATTTATTTTATAATGTATTTAGTTTTGTTCATTAAAATATTAAATTATAAGGTTAAATAATAAGGTTTTCATTTTCTTTCCTTGCGTAAATTTGTAGGCCTTTGCAAAAACTTCTTAAAGAAGTTAGTTAGTTCCTATTATCAATTAACTGTAATTGCTACAACTAAAAATAAATATTATATTATAATTGGAATAAATTATATTTAGGTACCTATTTAAAGAACTAAAAAATTATTTATTAATAATAATAGATTATGTTCATATTTTTTTAAGTTTAATCCTTTATTTATATACTAGATCCGATCGATCGAACCAGATCCAGAGATTAATTTGAGATAAAATTTAAAAGTGACATCCCGAATGTCTTTATCCATCCGGGGGCATCTCGCCACCCCGGCAAGATTTAGTGAACCTCACTAGGGGTGGATTAAACCGCGGTCCGGTCACCTGCGGCCTCGGCTAGTTCAGCATCTGGGACATGTCCTCACGCCTGTGCCGCCCAACACGTAAGTGGCGAAGTGTGTCAACGATTTCCTCTTGAACCCTCTCCGCGGCGTTTCTTTTGCTAAACAATCACTTTGCAATTATTAACCATCGTTCTAACGACGACCGGCAGTATCAGATTGGCATCGATTGTTACAACGAGTTCACGGCACTGCTTTATCCAGACCACACGAATCTCGAACGAATGCTTCGCCATATCCTCGTTGCATCCGCACTAATGGCAGCATTCAGTCGTCTCCCTCCTTGGGACCTTGTATATGTATTTGCAGCAAACATACCCCGACAAAACGTATACAAGCCTGAAAGATGAAGAGTATCTCTCACAATGTCCCACTGCGTCAAGTCTAAGTAAACCCCTATAGGATACTGCACGACGAGTTCACACAACTTCCCCTGCACGATATAGTAGTAGTAGGACCACGGTGTGGACAGTTCTCTGTCTACAGCCGCGGGTCGGTCCGTCCGGGGTAGTACCACACTCTTGCAGAAAATCGACGTTTGAGTAATGGCAATGTGCTATTGCGCTTTGTTCGGTGAGTGAGAGAGCCGGCAGCCCAACTGAGGTGGATTTTGGGTTTTATAATGGTAGGCAGCGGCCTAGCGAAACCCTTGGTATTGCAAAGGTCCATGGGCGGCAGTAACACTTACCATCGCGTGTGCTGTCCGCTCGTTTGTCACCATATTAAAAAAAAAAATCACGCACTTTTGATATTACAAATAATGTGCCACCTACGTACAAACAGTCCGCCCTCCTCAAGCCCTGCGCACTATTAATAATTTTGAATTGAAATATTAACGTACCGCAAAACTTCGTTAACTCAAAATTAATGGACATACATTACATCTAAATTCTTAATCTTGAATTGTACAAATAATTAGCAAAAGTTAAAATTCAACCACAAAATTCTGGACAGATCAATGTTTAAGATTACATCTCATCATCATCATTCTCCTGCTCTTGTCTCAATTACTTGGGGTCGACGCAATGTGTACCCCTCTTCCTACATAACGCAAAGGTTATTGCTTATTGGCAATAATTTTATGACCGGCCGCCTGCCTGACATCAACCCTCTTTGGGAATGCAATTGCTGACCAAATGGCATCAGGTAGTGTTGGCCCAGGTCAATATAAAGCTCTTAGTCGTCTATTACGACATCCACAAGCAAAGTCAGGGTTGGTAGTATTCGCAGCCGCTATCACACAGCAAGATAAATTTAAGATTACATCTATCTGCAGAATATGTTAATTCAAAATAGGGTAATTTATAACTATTTATTTAATACTTATAATATCTAAACTTATATTTATATAAGGTAGGTAACCACCCGTGTGATGACGGAGTGAGAATACAATTCACCACCCCCTATCTTACCCGTGGGTGATCGTAAGAGATGACTAAGGGATATAAAACGCATATAACATCTTTTGCATAGTGTGTTTTTGCATAGTTGAGTTTTCCATCTCTTGCACTATGCAAAAGATGGAAAACTTGCAACAAAAGTCTCTACCAACACATCTGACCAGCACGGTATAGTAAGTTAATGCATTTTATATCTCTTAGTCGTCTCTTACGATCACCCACGGGGACGATAAGCGGTGGTGAATTATTCCGTCTCTTATCCCATTTCCATTCTCCTACTCTTATCCTAATTACTTGGGGTCGATACAATATGTACTCTTCTTTCATAGTACATATTGTAAAAGTTATTGGCAATAGTTTTATGACCGGCCGCCTGCCAGACGTCAACCGTCCTTGGGAATGTAATTGTTGACCAAACGGCATCAGATAGAGGTGGCCCAGGTCGTTATAAGGCTCTTAGTCGACTTTTACGACACCCACGAGCAAAGTAAGCGTTGGCAGTAATCGTAGGCGCTACCACACAGTACCTATTTAAGTTATGGAAAATATATTTAAAAAAAAAATGTCATCATGCCTATCGTATTGGGTGGGAACCGAACCTTAACACTTAGCATATTAGGGGGCTATTTGGACCAATATTAAAATCTGTAGAGTATTTCGCTTTTTCCCTCCATTTCTTGTAGTTTTCAGTTTGAATATTTAGATAGTTTGTTTCTAAATCCATCATCCATCCATTCATATATGCTTTATAGTTTTCTTCATATCACAGACACCCCTAGAGGATACATTCAATACCAAATCGTTTGCTAGTATTTTGAGGAAATGTTCGACAATTCAACATTTGAAATATTAGTAGGTCCATTGAGAATAGAACCCCTTTTGCATTTCGTTTGAAATATATCTAGATATAGAACGAGGATTATCTTTCATGAACATCATTCAGAATATTATCTACATTAACGTTTTTACATAGATATTCAGAATTAAGCCGTGTGATAACGGCTAAGAATACTATCAACCCTTACTTTGCTCGTGGATGTCGTAAAAGACGACTAAGAGCCTTATAACGACCTGGACCAACTCCATCTGATGCCGTTTGGTCAACAATTACATTTCCAAGGAGGGTTTACATCTGGTAGGTAGCCGATCATAAAATTAATTCCAATAACTTTTACAATATGAAAAAAGAGTACATATTGTATCGAACCCAAGTAATTGGGATGAGAGTAGGCCAATGATGATAGGTAAGTATTCAGAATTAATAAAAACGAAAAACAAAAATTTTTGTTAATAATTTTATTATGTTAGTTTTAAAACTTTTCAGGTTCTCTTGTGATTTCAATTTAAGAAGAGCACTCACGTTTAATTCTTCATCTCTGTGTGGTGACGGAGGAAGAATACTATCACCCCCCTATCTTATCTGTGAGTAATCGTAAGAGATAACTAAGGAATATAAAATACATGTAACATTTATGTGATATATATATATATATATATATATATATATATATATATATATATATATATATATATATATATATTCCAAAGGCCCTTGTGCAGCATTACTTACCATCAATTATGCTGCTCGCTCGTTTGCCATCATAGGCAATAAAAAAACCATCATCACGCGATATCTATATATACAGTATGACTGGTAAAAGACTACATATTGAAGGAGACGATAGATAATGGTCACATGTAACCAATAAAAATATAATAAGAACGTAATATTAATTAACTAGATAGTAAACCTCAACAATATTAGTGTGTCAGGATTCTCAAAAAGATGGTCACCTTCTCAACATTTCTCGATACAAATCAATCGCACCTCGTACATTGCCATTTGGTCGAGCATATGCAATTTCCCAACACTCTTAGTGCGAATAACACATTCTATCACACTTCACACATAAATAGTCAATTGAAAGACGCGTAGGTTAACAAACACGGAAATGCAAAACACCCGATACGGCGCACGCGCTCTGCCTGATCAGCTGACCACAGACGGACACTCACCCCGGGGACATCCCTCGGGGGCGCGGGGCAGAGTGTGCGCGGGAGCCACTACTTAGCACTGATGTCAAGGTCACGCGCTCGGCTAATTACTATTTTAATGTAATTTCAATGTCTATGCGGAGGTGTACGTAAATAAATATTTTTATAGGACAATTAGTTCAAAATTTAAGTATCAATTTCTTTTACATATTCGGTATCAGAATCGAGTACTGAATACCCTCTCTCAATATGTACAATCTTTTACCAGTCACCCTGTATAAAAATTGATTGCTGTTCGTTAGTCTCGCTAAAACTCGAGAACGGCTGGACCAATTTGGCTAATTTTAGTCTTGAAATATTTGTGGAAGTTCGGAAAGGAAAGGTTTATACGGTGAGAAATATAATAAAAACGACAATTTAAAAACAAATCTTACCTGTCAAAAAGATGACGTTCGTAAAAAAAAAAAGGAAAGCAGTATGAAGTCTGTCGAGTCAGCTAGTATTTCATAAAAATAGTTTTATTTCAAAATTGTATTACTTGCGTAAACATCAGGAGTCAATATGCTCGTCATTAAAATAAAAACAGAAGAGGAAAAAATATTTTAAACATTTAGTAAACCTTTAAATTACTGAAATTTTAGCATTTAATATGCTTAATTATTTATAAAACCGATTACGAAGTGAAAAATGATGTAACAAGCGGGATTCGAACCCGCGCCTACTGGGATTCCGATTGGGCCGGAATCCCAATAGGCACGGGTTCGAATCCCGCTTGTGACATCATTTTTCACTTCGTAATCGGTTTTATAAATAATTTAGTAAACCTTTTTTTTCGTAGTATGTCCGACTATACCTGTGCAATTAGGGTTTAATCTAATTGACTACCTACCAACCAAACGTCACCTATAAATGTTGGCTTACTGCTCTCTTTTAACGAACGAAGGGCAACAGCATATTATCACTGCTCATCATCACATCATCATCATCACAGCCCATAAATGTCCCACCGTTGGGCTCGGGCCTCCTCCGTAATGGGAGGGAAATTAACCTACTATACCGCGCTGGTCAGACGTGTTGGTATAGGGTTTTGTTGCGAGTTTTCCTTCTCTCGCATAGATGTTATATGCGTTTTATATCCCTTAGTCGTCTCGTACGATCACCCACGGGTAAGATATGGGGTGGTGAATAGTATTCTTACTCCGTCACCACACGGAAATATTACTGCTCATATTTCGATAAATTTTAAAACAATTAATTATACTACTACGCTGTCCGTAAATGTAGGCCTCATAACCAAGCTCAAAGTTGCTCAGCCGGATATGCTCAGGATTTCTCTGCGAGATAGAATCAGAAATACGGCAATCCGCAGAAGAACGGGTGTAATCGTCATAGCGTGAAAAATTAGCACGCTGAAGTGGCAATGGTATGAACTGACAACCTCTGGGGAAGAAAGGTTCTCGAGTGGTGACCACGTATCAGACGACGATGTGTAGGACGCCTCCCCATTAGTTGGATAGATGACCTGGTGGAAGTTGCTGGGCGCTGTTGGATATAGGCGGCACAGGACCGCACTCTGTGGTCTAATATGAGGAAGGCCTACGGCCAGCAGTGGATGGGCTGAAATGATGATGATGAAATGATAATATACATACATACATATCATCACACCCTTGCAGGGTAGGCAGAGAGAACAGAGTGCCAGAGAATTCTATCCTTGCATACTTCACTCGCTTCCTCAGCATTCATAATTCTCTTCATACACGCTAGCCGGTTTCGGAGACTCTTGACTCCACCTCCCTTCAGAACGTGGCCAATCTGGTCTAGGTAGGTTAGTCTCGGTCTCCCCCTGTACCTACATCCTATCACTTTCGCATTGTATATATTCTTAACCAGACGTTCGTTCGGCATTCTTTCCACATGTCCAAACCATCGGAGCATTCCCTTTCGCATCTTTACACCAATACTCTCTTTTATACCTACTCGCTCTCTTACGTCGTCGTTACGAATGCGATCGGTTAGCCTAAATGATAATGCTCTCTCTGCAATTATATACACTATTTTGATCTTCATGATGATTGATGATTGAACATAAATTATGTATTTACCTACATACATAATTTATGTTCAATCAACCATAATCCTTGAGTGTATTTAAGTGAATACTAAAATATGCATTAAGTGGATGTAGTATGCTAAAAATATGGAGCATCAAGAATATTTTTATAATTTTTGTTTTTTTTTGGTTTTTATTATTTTTTAGATTACTGTCAGTCATCATCTCAACCTATATACGTCACGCTATTGGTCGTTTCATGTTTTCCTTGTGGTGACCGAGTAAAAAAAAAATTCATCATCTTACCCATGGGTGATCGTAAGAGACAAAGGAATATAAAACGCATATAACATCTATGCAAGAGAAGGAACACTTGAAATTAAACCGTATACCAACACGACTGACAAGCATGGTATAGTACGTCAATTTCCCTCCCAATATGGAGGAGGTTCAAGCCCAGCTATGGGACATATGTGTGTTGAGATGATACCACGTTGGTCAGACATGCTGGCGTTTTTTTGGTAGCGGGTTATGGTGTGGGCATAGCTCGTTAAATCCGTCCGGAGCGACAGAATTAATGGCGCACGATCCCATAGAGCCACCCTACAAGTACCTATTAACCCCATGTGAGTGGGCCCCGGTACCCAGTCTTTGTCTTCGGTGGATATATGCTGGCCTTTTTTTTTTTTTTTTTTTTAGGTGGACTATGGATGCGTCTCGCCCCGCCACATCGGTCCGGGGTGACGGAGATGGCGGCGCGTGACCCCATAGATCCACCGTAAAAACTCCTCTCTCTTCGCCGTGCGAGCGAGTCACCGGGACCCGATTTTTAACTTCGGTGGCCCGCCCGGCGGTTCACCCTCGCGGGTTCCTCTCGTCGACGCCCCGACAGATTTCGCCGTCGGGGCGTCGCCCTCACGTGGTGGTGGTGGCCTCACGTCGGGTGACCGGATAATTCCCCGGTCCGGTCACCCGAAGCCTCGGTTAGGGCGGCATCAGGCGCAGGTATTCGCGCCTGCGCCGCCCCGGCCGCTGACGGCGGCCCGGGTCACGGGAATCCTCCCGGACTCGTTCCGCCGTCTCCTTCTCGAGCTTCTGCGAGATGCATGATGAAGGATATATGCTGGCCTAAGGTTTTCTGTTCAGTTTTCCTTCTCTTGGATCTATTTTATCTTCACATCATATCTCTTAGTTGTTTTTATTATAAGCACGAGTGAATGGTTAGGTAGGTATAAGAGGTTGATTCCAAGTATTTTTAACACGTTAATAATATTTTATTTTATATATAATTAACAATGTAGTAACAATATTTCATATTCTGATGACCTCTACGTATAGTGTTTTGCTGTTTCTGCTTGTTGGTGGTAAACGAGCAAACAGCAAACCTGATGGTAAGTGTTACTGCCGCCTATAGACTTTTGCAATACCAAGGCTAGGCTACTGCCTGCCAATGAAAACCCAAAACCCACTCAGAAAGTTAGGCTGGCGGCTCTCTTGCTCACTAAACGAAGCGCAACGGTACATTGTCACTGCTGAGACATCGATTTGCCGCGAGAGTGCTGTACTACCTCGGACGGACAATCCCACGGCTGTAGACAGAAAACTGTCAACAGTGTGGACCTATTACTATAATTTTGTGGAACGATAGGGGATGAAAGCAAAACAATATAATTTAAAAAAAAGCGACACTAGTATATTATAGGAGAAACTTTCCATTTGGCAGTGTAGGGCAACAAACTGACTAAAATCAATTTTCGTTGATAATTTCTCAATGGTAAATCATTACCAATGACTAGAACTTGAGACTTCATAATCGGACAAGCTGTATAAGGCCCGCTTATATACTCATCATATGACTTCCGTACAAAGGAATGAAATTCCAGCTACTACACCGGAATAATCAAACAGATTGACATATCTTGTTGTATCAAGGATTTAATTCGAGATTATACATAATTAATATTAATTATAATATTGTTAACTTAATTTACATCATCTTCATCATCTTATTATAATTTATGATTTAGTATTATTATATTAGTAATATCACAATGAATTTATAATCTATTATAATATTAGTAAAAATGCTGAAAAATATGTCACAATTATATCCTGATGAGAACAAAGCCTTGCCTGTTGCCGGCTAATCCTTATTTGGCACAATTAAGCGATATTTTATTATAATTTTTTAATATACTTTTTTAAGTGATTAAAATATTATTGATAATAAATTTCGTCATTTTTATTAATTTAAATAAATAAAAATAAGTAATTTTGAGACGTGCCTGGTTTTGATTTCTTTCTGCATAACTGCGTCCAAAATGAAATAGCAGACTTTTGAAGTTTAAAGATATGTTATTTTTTAATCTTTTATTAAATGAAACCTTCTTAAAAGTTAATATTTAATATAATATAACTGCGTTTAAATACGTTAACGTTTTCTTGAAGTATTTCGCTTTACGGTAATACCCATATTTGAAACATAAAATGTTAAGAATTTGTGAACACATTAGGCACTAAAGATTTTTTATGTAATCTTTGGATACCAGAATATTGATCACGATAGTAAAAATACTATTCATCGTCCCCTCTCTTACTTATTAGTGGTCGTAAGATACTAATGACCATTTTCACCAACGACCCTTAAGTTTTAGGTGAAACCTAAGAGAATGTTAGGTGTCAAATATATCGCCTTAAGTATTAACTAAAGCTTAAATTTTATTAAAATACAATGAACATTAAAAAAAAATGTTAAAATCAATTTTTATTGGCTTAGATGTCACCTAAAACATCTCTTCGGTCTTCGGTGAAAACGAGCATAAAGGATGTAGTCAAATAATATCATTGAAAAAGAAGGACAACCGATATAAAACGCTATATCAACTAGTCTGACCAGCGTGATATAGTAGATCAATTTCCCTTCCCCTTGTACTGTGGAGGACGCTTTATGACCTAGGAAAATTGTGACTATTTTATCATTAAAAATTGTAAAATTAAAAAAATATAAGTATGTTGATACATTGCCTATATGTTAGCTCTACTTCAGCGTCATCACCCCACTACTAGACTTGACCTTCGTCCATCATCATCATGATCATCACAGCCCATAAATGCCCCACTGTTGGGCTCGGGCCTCCTCCGTAATGAGAGGGAAATTAACCTACTATACCGCGCTGGTTAGACGTGTTGGTATAGGGTTTTGTTTCGAGTTTTCCTTCTCTCGCATAGATGTTATATGCGCTTTATATCCCTTAGTCATCTCGTACGATCACCCACAGGTAAGATATGGGGTGGTGAACAGTATTCTTACTCCGTCACCACACGGAAAACCTTCGTCCATATTAGGAAGGAATTGACTTACTATACCACGCTGACAAAAGGGTTTGGTGTATTGTTCGATACCGAGACTTCTTTCCGTCGCAGTAATATTATCTGCTTTATATTACCTTAGTCGTCTTTTACGACCATCCAAGAGTAAGAAAGGGGATGGTGAATTGTATACTTACACTATCATCATACGAAGAATAACCGACTGCTGTATTTAAATTCATTGATTTATTTAGAGCTGTGTGCGTAGCGGCAACGAATACTACCAACCCTTACTTTGATTGTGGGTGTCGTAAAAGACGACTAAGAGCACGTATATCGACCTGGGCTAACTCTATCTGATGCCGTTTGGTCAACAATTAGATTCCCAAGGAGGCTTGACGTCTGGCAGGCAACCGGTCATGGCCACCGAAGACAAAGATCGGGTATCGGTGGCCCGCTCGCACGGCGAAGAGAGGTGTTTGCAGGGTGGGTTCATGGGGTTGCGCGCCGCCTCTTTTGTCACCCCGGATCGATTTGTCGGGGCGCGACCACATCCATGGTCCACCCAGCAAGGAAGAAAAAAAAAAAAGCAACCGGTCGTAAAACTATTGCCAATAACTTTTATAATATGTACTATGAAAGAAGAGTACATATTGTATCGACCCCAAGTAATTGGGATAAGAGTGACAGAGAATGATAATGATCGTTTAAGTTTTATTATGTAGTTTTTTTTTTCATTAATACACTAACAATTTCAGGACTAGTGTCCTGAAATTACTAGTGTCTTAGTATAATTTGCTAAACAAAACATATAATAATATCTATAAACGTACTTGGCATTTTATCATTCATTATCATTAAACAAAAAAAAGTTACACCTCACATAGTTTATCACAAAAAATATATACAAAATTGCCAACATTTCCGTAGGAACAATTATGTTAAAAACTTAAATTTAATATCTCGTTAGTGACTTGATCAGAGTGGAAACGTATTAAAATTATATGTTATAATCAAAGAAGATTATTTACTTAATGATCTTGTAAGAGACAGCTAAGGCACTTAAAAAGTTAAGACTACTATGTGAAAAAGAAAATTGAAATAAAATCAAATACGAAATACCACAGTTCATTGTTCCCTTTCTACTCTGTCATTATCATCATCTCAGCCTACATATGTCCCACTGCTCGGCTCGGGCCTCCTTCAGAATGGGAGGGAAATTGACCTACTATAACACGCTGGTTAGACGTGTTGATATAGGGTTTTATTTCGGGTTTTCTTTCTCTTGCGTAGATGTCATTTGCATATTTAATCCCTTAGCCGTCTTTTACGATACCCACGAGTAAGATAGGGGTGGTGGATTGTATTCTTACTCCGTCACCACACGGAAAATTACTTCTACTATGTAGTAGAGTCGTTTCCATCTATGCATCCTTCAAGCTGTCACTGTTGGGTTTAAGCTTCCCGGGTTTAGGTTTTTCCCAGGTAGTTTGGTGAACACATTTTATATAAGTATTCCAGAAAAAGTGCTGTCTATTTGCCCAATAATCTCGGAGGCGATTTTTAATATATTTTATATTTTATAACATTGTAGTATCACATAATTTTCTTATGACTCACCATTGGGTTTCAATAAGGAGACATATCTCCTTATTAATTTAGATATACAAAAAAAAAATATCTGTCTATTTATAAAATCTATGATTAAAAATTGTATTTGCAATGAAACTTCTCTATTATTTATTTACACTTCTATATTAATCTTATATCTATGTTTTAAATTTTTATTGCTTTCTCGCTTTGTGGCAGCGGCTACGAATACTACCAATTCTTACTTTGTTCATGAATATCGCGAAAGACCACTAAGAGCTTTGACCTGGGCCAACTCCACCTGATGCCGTTTGGTCAACAATTACATTCCCAAGGACGGTTGACGTCAGGCAGGCGGCTGGTTATAAAACTTTTGCCAATAACTTTTGCAATATGTAGAAAGAGGAGTACATATTGCGTCGACCCCGAGTAATTGGTATAAGAGCAGGAGAATGATGATGATTTATGTTTTAAATTTGTACCTACTATTATGAAATGACTTTCTAAATTGAATTTGTACACTCATTAATTTAGTTCTAAGTCTGAAACAATAAAGTTTCTAACCGCTTTATTTTTCTCATATTTAACTATTTCTGATACATCTAATTACTTTTGAGATATTTTTCTATCATTTAGTCCAAAATTAGAGTTCTCATACGACAAAACCATTATCATCATTAATTCTACTGGCAACTTCTTTATAAATCTCATGTTCTTCTTGCAAGCCCACTTTACCTCTAAAATAAGGAAATTCATTACTAGTACCTAAATAATATATACCAGGTTTATGAAACTTAGATTCTATACCGAGATAATTTGTTTCAGTGTTATTAAAATACTGCGCGAATCTTGCTTCTTGAACATTATCACATTTAACTGCAATAAATTTTTTTGGATGTTCCAATGCTTGCCACCAGTACAAAATAGCCCTTATATGACTACAAATAACTAAACAAGGTATATAAGGTATATGACCAGGTTGAAACTCTCCACCATTGACATAAATATCTATATGTCCTAAAGTTTCAGCTGTACCAAAACCATCTATATTAGTATGAACTACGTCAACTCTTTCAGCGTCAGTTTTCCAAAGTTTATTATCAGTGTCTAAAGCTCTAAAACAAGGTCCCGCTGGATCAAGACCCGTAAGTCTTGAAATTTTCTTTCCAGTAGCTTTATAAAAATACTTCGCTGCATAAGCTGCTTCATGGGCTCCGAGGCTAGCACCGATTAGCTCCAAATTTTCAGCCTCAAGTCCAAGTTTTGTAAGTTTAACCAGAAATTCACCCATCTTCTTGCCGATAAATCTTACCAACCGTACAGATCTATAAAGAAAAAGATTCTATTTAATTATTTATTTAAAATGAAAACCAACAAAAACAAAAACATTTTGGAAGATTTTTTTTTAGTAAAAAGTCCATTATAAGTTCTTAGGAGTAGTTTAGCAAACTAAATATCGTTATAGTCGTAGAATAATGACGGATTTTTCGGCTTTCGTTCCACAACTATAACTATGTCTTATCTTAATATATATAAATTACGTGTCACGTTGTCCGCGATGAACTCCTAAAGTACTTAATCGATTTTAATCAAATTTGCGCAGAATATGCAGTTTTATCCAACTTAAAAGATAGGATAGCTTCCATCTCAATTTATAGTCGCAATATTATTTTATTGCAAATTATTTGTTTATTATTTGACAGTCACAATTATCTGTTATCTCCAAACGATTCTAACAGGTGGCGGTATCTGTTGACTGGGTTGAGTAAGTATTTAAAAGATGGCTCTATGTTAAACGTACAAACGTTTCATATAAATAATAATTTATTAGCATAACCACTACGTATTACTGAGGCTACCTTAGTCACAGCAACGCGTGGCCAGGTCTGCTAGTTATATATAATATAACATTAAGACTTTGCACATTGCTATCGCATGGCACAGGTATATTTTATATGCTTTTCATATACTACTACTACTTACTCAATTGCAGCTTGATAGATGTAAAACCATCATAAAATATACCTAAATCTACATTACCGAGTGGTGACAGAATAACAAGACAATTCACGACTCTTTATCTTAACCTTAACCATAGAAGTTGTAAGAGACTGAGTGATATAATATGCATAGAACATACATATATGCAAGAGAACTAAAACATGAAATAGAACCCGATATTGATACGTTTGACCTGCGTGGTATATTACATCAATCTCCTTGCAATTCTGGAGGAGGATCGAGCTCATTATTAGGATGTATTAGCTGAGAAGACGATGATAATAAAATCTATCTACATTATTTGCAATGGTGAATTTGTTATATTATTAAATGCTTTCCAAATACAGGTATTTTACCTTTTTTATTAAGAATTGAAACAAGGATTACATGACTAAAATATAGATAATAACTTTTACCCATTGTTTTGACTCTCGAGCATTAATATCCAGTTACAATAGTGACGACACGACGCAATAATCTAAGTTATTGACTACTTTTTATTAAATTATTATTATCCGTGTGGTGACGGATTTAATGATAATTTCTAGAAAGCGAACATTCAATAAAAGAATCTCTGTACACTATTTATGTTTTCAACAAAGTATACGCTTTTATTACTTATAATGGTAAACGAGCAAGCAGCACATCTGATGGTAGGTGTTACTGTCACCCATGGACCTTTGCTATACCAAGGGTATAACTAGACCGCTGCCTACCTATACAAACCCAAACCCACCCAATTGGGCTGCCGGCTCTCTGGCTCACCGAACGAAGTGCAATAACAATAAAATATTGCCATTACTCGGACGTCGATCTTCTGCGAGAGTGTGATACTACCTCGGACGGACCTGCCCGTGGCTGTATACAGAAAACTGTCCTACCACTATTAAAAAGTCTCTTCTATCAACAAAAAACCCACTCAAGAAGTTGAGTTGCCGGCTTTCTAGACGAATGAAGTGCGACAGCATATTACTATTGCTCAGATGTCGATTTTCTGCGAGAGTGTAGTACTATCTCGTCTTTTACAAGAGTCTACACTCTTGAACTACCCCGGATGGACTATCCCGCGGCTGTCAACAATATAGCTCTACCATTACTAAAATATATATTTATGATCAATAATTTCTTCCATTCAAAGATTCTATTAATCACAATTACACGCAATAAGCCGTAACAATATAATATCAATACAAACAGATAATAAGCTATCAAAGTCACTAGTGATGGGAATAAGACTAGTAACATGTGGTTTTTATTAAACCTTATTAACTAAGGAATAATGTGTGAGCTGTGTGGTAGCGGCTACGAATACTACCAACCCTTAATTAGCTCGTGGATGTCGTAAAAGACGACTAAGAGCCTTATAATGACCTGGGCCAACTCCATCTGATGTAGTTTGGTCAACAATTACATTTGACTTCTAGCAGGCGGCCGATCATAAAACTATTGCCAATAACTTTTACAATATGTAATATGAAAGAAGAGTACATATTGTATCGACCCCAAGTAATTGGGATAAGAGTAGGAGGATGATGATTAACTAAAGAATAATATACATATAACAGTTATACAAGAGCAACCCGATAACCATCGTTGTATCATCATCATTATCTTGCTCTTGTTCCAATTACCTGGGGTCGACGCAATATGTACTCTGCTTCGATCGTAAATATTGTAAAAGTTACTGGCAATAGTTTTATGACCGGCTGCCTTGGGAATGTTATTATTGACCTGACACCATCAGGTGGAGTTGGCACTCTGCTCTAAGGTAATAATCCTTGTATTGCTGAGGACTTTACAAACACGTGACTAATGGTCAGAAATTACACTCAGAGTCGGAACAACAATTTGTGGTTTGCACAAACTATTGTCCTGCGCGGGAATCGAACTTATGGTGTTGAATCGTATTCTTACTCCGTCACCATACGGAAAACGATAGAAATATCCGGTAAGTAAAAATCAAATACAAAAAAAAAAAAAAAATTTTTAATTATGTCTAATATTTTCGTAAACATCGAAGGCAATTATTTTTACAATTGTCCATCGAATTTACATGTGTCACGGCATATACAGAATTTTGAAGAACTAGAATAAACTGGAGAATCAAGCAAGTACCATTTTTTTATAAAACTAGTAGGTATATTTATCGAAATCATTATTTCATCTCAGCTCATATATGTCCCACTGTTGGGCTCGAGCCTCCTCCATAATGGGAGGGTAATTGACCTATATACCACGTTTGACAGACGTATTGGTATAGGGTTTTATTTCGAGTTTTCCTTCTCTCGCAAACACACTACACACTAGACACTAGCGAACAACCAGCAGATATGTTGACAAAAGCTTTGTGTAAAGAATTAATTATAAGACATTTAAATATGTGTGGTGTTCACAACAAATATTAAAAGTTTAAGTTCAAAAGATTTTGCGTTAAAATTAGAAGTTAATATGTTGATTATTTGTAATATAAAAACGTATTTACATTGAGAAGGGGTGTTAATAGACAAGCAATGTAGATACATTTTTATCTATGTATTGGCAACACTGTCAGAGTCCACCACTTATGTACTTGCTAAGTTATTACTCTATGACTGTAGTACCGTTCAATAAAACAACGTTTCTGATTATAAAATACAGTTTCATTTATTCAAATAACAACAGATGTTATATGCGTTTTATATCCCTTATTCGACACTTACGATCACCCGCGGGTAAGTGGGTGGTGAATTGTATTCTTACTCCGTCACCACACGGAATTATAATTATTTATCGCAATATACACTTTATATGGCACATCCCTAGCAATATCTGGGAGCCGCTAAATTGTTAATATTGTTTGTTATCGTCCATAAACCATAGCTTCTTCAACCGAATACTATATTTAATATGTACATTATTGCTGGTTAATTGGACTTAGTCACTGGGTGTCTATCAAGGGGGTGACCAAGAGCTTCATACCGAATTTTTCTTTTTGTTTTTTTTTCAAGCACCTCTCTATGCCGTGCGAGCGAGCCATCGGTACCCGATCTTTGTCTTCGGTGGCCCGCCCGGAGGTTTACCCTCACGGGTTCCTCTCAAGTCCAAAGTTGTCGGGGCATCGTCCTCACGCAGTGGCCTCACTTCGGATGACCGGACTAGTTCCCGGTCTGATCATCCGAGCCTCGGCTAGGCCGGCATCAGGCGCAGATAAGCTTCATACCGACCTGGACCAACTCCAACTAATGCTGTTTGGTCAACAATTACATTAGCAATGAGAATTAATATCATACTGCTGGTCATAAAATTATTGCCAATAACTTTTGCAGTCTGTACGAGTACATATCGTCGACCAGAAGCAATTTATTTTTATTGCTTATGGTGGCAAAGCAAAGAAAGCTGCACACCTGATGGTAAGTGTCACTGCCGGCAATGGACCTTTGCAATACCAAGGGTATAGACAGACCGCTACCAACCGATACAAATCCCAAACCCACCCAGTGGGGCTGCCGGCTCTCTCGATCACCGAACGAAACGCAATAGCACATTGACATTACTCAAACGTCGATCTTCTGCGAGAGTGTAGTACTACCTCGGACGGACCGGCCCGCGGCTGGAGACAGAGAACTGTTAACAGCGTAGTCCATCCACTATAATATTAAGATTGGGATAAGAATAGGCGAATCATCGTCATCATCATCTCAGCTCATATTGTCCCAATTTTGGACTCGAACCTCCTCCGTAATGGAAGGAAATTGATCTACTATACCACGCTGGTTAGACGTGTTGGTATAAGGTTTTATTTCAAATTTTCCTTCAATTGCATAGATGTTATATGCATTTTATATCCCTTAGTCGACGATTACGATCACCCACGAGTAAGATAGAAGGTAGTGAATTGTATTCCTATTCCGTCACCACACCAAACAATAGGAGAATAATAGCATGATATAAAAACAGAATTAGAAGTTATAATCTAACTTAAAAGTTACAGATGTCCAAATATTTACATTTTTGAAAGAATTTTTATACAAAGTTGCAGTATAAGTTGCAGTATATATGCATTATACTACAAGACATAACGTGTATGAAATATTTAAAAAAAATTGCGCAGTAACTTTATTATTATTTAAAATAATTAATTTATTAATTTTAATATTAATACATTCATCTAGTATTTTCTCCATAAAACTCCTTTTTATACAACGCTATTTTTTATATATTTATCGTTGTATAAAATGGAGGTTGTTTAAGAAAATATTAGAATGTAAATATCAATTATCCGTGTGGTGATGGAATAAGAATACAATTCACCACCCCCTATCTTACCCGTGGGTGATCGTAAGAGACGACTAAGGGATATAAAACGCATATAACATCTATACGAAAGAAAGATAACTCGAAACAAAACCCTATACCAACACGTCTGACCAGCGCGGTATAGTAGGATAATTGTCCTCCCATTACGAAGAAGGCCCGAGCCCAACAGTGGGACATATATGGGCTGTGTTGATGATGATGATGATGAAAATAATTAATTTATTAATTACAATATTAATTGATTTAGGTATTTAGTATTTTCTTCATAAAACTCTTTTTTATACAACGCTATTTTTTATATATTTCTCGTTTATATAAAATGGAGGTTGTTGAAGAAAATATCGGAATGTAAATATCAAATTGAACTCATTGCGTAGTTTAGTTTTATGATCGCACCAAACAGGCTACTTCGTTGGTAGCGTAGCGAGTGTTCTCTAATTTGAGGGTTGAAATTCTCATTCTCATTCGTGTAAAAAAAAGTGATGTATTTTATAAAAAAATAGGATCAATATTTTTTTTTATTGCATGTGGTGGCAAACGAGCATGCAACACACCTGATGGTAAGTGCTACTGCCGCCCATGTACCCTTGCAATACCAGGGCCATAGCTAGGCCGCCGCCTCCCAATACAAACCCCAAACCCACTCAGTTGTGCTTCCGGTTCTCTCGCTCACCGAACGAAGCGCAATAGCACATTGCCATTACTCAGACGTCGATCTTCTGCGAGAGTTTGGTACTACCCCGAACGTACCGGCCCACGGCGGTAGACAGAGAATTGTCAACAGCGTGGTCCTACTACCATTAAATTTAAATTAAATTTAGTATTTCTTGGATATATTCTAATTAATAACCCTGAAGTCTGAAGTTTCACATTAGTAGTGTAGGGTAGGGGTGTGCATGAGCGCGCAGCGTACAAGAGTACGCATAGGCATTAGCC
Organism: Lymantria monacha; assembly: GCA_905163515.2. Classification (NCBI taxonomy): domain Eukaryota; kingdom Metazoa; phylum Arthropoda; class Insecta; order Lepidoptera; family Erebidae; genus Lymantria; species Lymantria monacha. Next base: position 4,301,627 of record LR991105.1, on the reverse strand, counting down.
AATCACAGAAAAGAAATTGGCGTCCATATTTAGTTGTTGGAATGATTTCTGATAGTAGCTTTATAACCAGTGACTTATTCCTTAACTGGTTAGAGCATTTTAAGAATCACGCAATGCCAACCAAAGATCAACGAGTGCTTTTAATCCTAGACAACCACTCATCACATTGTACACTTGCTGCTATTGATTACTGTCGCAAAAACTACATAGACCTTCTTTCTCTACCACCCCATAGCAGTCATAGAATGCAGCCGCTTGATAGATGCTTTTTTGCTCCCTTAAAAAAATATTATTCAGCTGAATGTGAAAATTGGTTGCGGAATCATCCTGGGCGAACAATAACCACATTCCAAATAGCAACAATATTTACACCTGCTTATGCAAAAACAGCAACAGTTGCTAACGCTATTGAAGGATTTAGAGTGACTGGGATATGGCCATTTAGTAACGAAATTTTTACAGATGCTGATTTCATAGCCAGTAGCGTTACAGATAGGCCACCAGAAACTGCATCTTCAGCTACAAATCTTTCTCTGGGTCAACAAACACCAGATGCTTTCACGCCAACGATTCCAGCTAAATCACCTCAAAAGCAAGTAAGGGAATTACTGCCAATTGAAACCGATATTTTGGAGATCGCTAGAAGTATTTCTCAGCAACGCCAGAACTTACCTGCAGATCCAACACCATCAACCTCTACTTTAGTTAAAATTTCGCAACTTTTACCATACCCCAAATCATCTGTGCAACGTCCATACAGTAAAAAAGGTAAAAGGTCTGAAATATTAAGTAGTTCTCCTCATAAAAAACAACTTGAAGAAAGCGCTGCAAAAAAGACAGGACCCGTCCCGAAGAAAGCAAAGCGTGGTAACTGTAAAAAAGACAAAAAGTATATATGTCCAGGCTGTTCTCAAGCGTACGTAGAACCTTTGGTAGAAGACTGGATCCAGTGCTTTTCATGTGAAAATTGGTGGCATGAAAGCTGTACATCCTATTTGCGCCTGGGAAATTTTCATTGTAATCTTTGTAAATAATGTGTACTGCGTATTCTTGCACACATATATGCGCATTCTTGTCCACTACGTAATACAAGAGTGCGCAAACTACTTGCTCATAATTTTCTTTATTTTTGTCTCTTATATCTAATGTTCGTTAATTTTTTATTATTTTATTAGTAGCCATTGACATAAGTGGTTAATATATTGTAATAACTATAACCTGATGTGTTTTACTTAATTTTTATAATTTGAAATAGAAAAAGTGCGCACTCCTGCACACCCCTACCCTATATAGATTGAAAACAAGAGGCTAAAACTATCATTATTCTTTGATTGCACAAATTGTGTAGTGGTTAAGATACCGACCAACAGTTCTACTGCCGTGGATTCAATCACAATTTTTTGTGCCGAATATAAGTAATTAGTATCTGTTAAATTATATGTTTATAAAGTCCTCGGCAATACATGGATTATTGTCTGAGTGCCGGATGTTATTTTTTAAAAAAGTGTTTAGTAGAAATAATGCAATATTACTTCATTTTGGGTACTTCTTCTATCCATATATGCACCATTGTGGCGATAGGATCTTCTATATAATGGGAGTGAAAATAGATCTATTAAACTACGGTGATCAAATGAGTGGTGACGGAGTAAGATTACAATTCACCAGCCCTTATCTTACCTGTGGGTGATCGTAAGAGATGACTATGGGATATAAAATGCATATAACATATATGCAAGAGAAGGAAATCTCAAAACTGAACCCTTTACCAACACGTTTGACCAGCATGATATAGTAGGTCAATTTGACTCCCATTATGGAGGAGGCTCGAACTCAACAGTGGGGCGTATGGGTTGAGAGAATTCAAACTAGTTAGCCGAAGGAGAACTGGACATAAAACCCTATGTTTTATATTAAAATTGCCTTCTGTTATACATTTTGTTATTCTATCTTGAAACTCAATATAATATTAGTTTTTAAGACTATCGAAACCTTATCTACTTAATTCCATCTCTATATCTAGGGAACTTGGATTTAATTTATCGCTAGGGATTCGAACCGGCGGCCTAAGAGTAATAAATTTCATGTATACAGCCGGAATTCATACGGGCAATAGACGAGATAAAGCGGATATCACGCGAGCGACAATCGTAAGATTACATATATATTATGTCATTTATGACATTTGCGACTAATCGCTACCTTACATTAAGGGTATGAAGATTATATGAAATGGGTTACTCAGATCTCATTTAGATAAACCTACTCATATATAAGATGACAGTTAAGATTTAGATTATATATAGTATAATAGCTTCTGCCCGCGGCTTCGCCCGCGTAAAAGGTTACTTTTCTAAAGTTTTTCATTCTTTATTTTTATTTTACCCTTAAGAGTAATTTTTTTACAAAATTTTAATGTCAAATTTATTTATATCTAATCAATAGCCTAAAAATAAGTTTGAAACTTCAGGCTTTAAAAATGACGATACTTCCTTATAACTTTTCATCCCACTTTACAATCCTTTTTTGCATTAAAAAGTAGCCCATGTCTTTTATCAGGCTCTAGACTATCTGTGTGCCAAATTTCATGATAAGATCGGTTCAGTAGTTTAGGCGTGAAAGAGCGAAAGACAGACGTACAAACAGTGTTACTTTCGCATTTATAATATTAGTAAGGATATATATACAGGTTTCTGCTGTGTAGTAACGGTTGCGAATAATACTAACCCTTACTTTGCTCGTGGATGTCGTAAAAGACGACTAAGAGCCTTCATCTGATGCCGTTTAGTTAACAATTACATTCCCAAGGAGGGTTGACGTCTGGTAGACGGCCGGTCATAAAACTATTGCCAATAACTTTTACAATATGTACTATGAAAGAAGAGTACATATTGTTTCGACCCCAAGTAATTGGGATAAGAGTAGGAGAATGAGAGATTTATCCATGTGATAACGTAGTAGGACGAAGTAAGAATACAACTCCATTCTTCCCTACAAATGCCTCCTTTTGTTCATGGTAAGCATATAATGTCTATGCAAGAGAAAGAAAATTTGGAATGAAATCCTGTACGAACCTCTCTAGTTTAGTATCCTAAGTATTTTATTTTTCCTATTTTGACTAAAGCGTCTCAGGTCCAACAAGTCACTGTTATTACAAAGATTAAATATCTACCCACTTGACAATTTATTAATTTATTTCTAACAAAATCTAATGAACTATCACCGGATCGGAACGCGGCCATACTAAGCAAGATTCGAGCAGAAAACTCAGAGAGCATTCTAATTATTGACTTTAAAGGGGCGGCTTATATGTTAAATTTTAATCATCGCAACTCATATATGTCCCACTGTTGGGCTCGAGCCTCCTCCATAATGGGAGAGTAATTGACCTACTATACCACGCTGGTCAGACGTGTTGGTATAGGGTTTTATTTCGAGTTTTCGTTCTCTATCCTAGATGTTATTTGCGTTTTATATCCCTTAGTCGTTTCGTACGATCACCCACGGGTAAGATAGGGGGTGGTGAATTGTATTCTTACTCTGTCACCACACGGAAATTTTAATAAAATAATAATAAAAAAATTAATAAAATAATAATAAAAATAAGACGCATAAACTAGGACAACTTAGTCCTTCCGTGACTTTGAACGCTGTAAAGAGTTCGAAACGTCATAAAATTAAAAATCATATACAAACACATTGGAATTCATAAAAAAAATGTTTATTTCAAATGTGTAATACTCGAGTAAATGTCAGAGATAATTTTATAATGAAATAGTAAAAAGTTTTTTTTATATAAAACACGATAAAATACATAAAAACAGTTTATTTCAGTCATTTTTTTTAATAGTATTTTTTTTTAAATTTTATTAATTGTAAGGGATATATAAATAAATAGATACATAAATTGTTGTATATTTCAGCCTACTATACGTCAATTTTTGACACACGCCTTTTTTTTTTTCGGTGGACCATGGACGTGATCGCACCCCGTGAAATCGGTCCGGGGCGATGGAAGAGGCGGCGCGCAACCCTGTAGACCCACCCTGCAAACACCTCTCTTCGCCGTCCGAGCGGGCCACCGGCACACAGGCCTCCCTACATTATCAGCACTAATAGTCCTGTACCGTCTATATAGAATGGTTCCTTAAAATCATTATAATGTCATGAATCTTCTTCTGTCTCCTTTCGGCGTCTCTCCTACGCTATGTCATCCGATTTTTTTTGGTTACCATTAGAGAAGTTTTCGTCTTCAACAATTCTTAGTTCATCAAACGATGTGGCTTACATAGCAACTTAAGCGAGCTAATCCTTCAATTATTAAGCCTCCAAATATCTTTTTTTAAATCATCATGACGATTGCTGTTGAAATTATAAGTTTCTTAAAAGTACTTTGCCATTTTGCTGGTGATCCTTTTGACAGTTTTTATGAGCCCTATTAGAAAGTAATTTGTGATGACAGTTTTTATTTTTGACACATATGTAAGTAATGAATAAGGATATTTTTAGTGTGACTTACTTTGGATATATGTAAACTAGAAACCTTTGAGTCTCTGAGATAAATACGTTGTATCCTCTTTTGGAGTATGAGGTGCCAATCGCTTGGTTGTGCGGGTACATAGAACTATCCAAGAATGGCACGGTGTAAAGAATTGTCTTCTTATTCTTAAAATCTGCAAACAAAGAATACATGTTTGTATTTTATTTATTTGAAACAGAGTATAGGAAAGGAGTCCACTATTAGCTCATGGTAAAATACCGTCATTAACATACCTCAGGCAGAAAAAAAGAATACCGAATCCAGAGGATACGCAAAACACCACCTTAAATGACATCTAGTTCATTATAAATAAACCAACCTACATGTTTCATAGTTCATGAGTTCGATTCCCATGCAGTACAATAATTTATATGACCCACAAATCGTTATTTAGACTCTAAATATAATTTGTGTCCATTAGTTCTATATTTGTATACAAAAGATATTTCCTTAGAGCAGGGTTTTGATTTTTACTGCGCGACGGTCCAAGAATTTGAAATATTTATCTACTTGAAGGACCACTGAGGATGATGTTCGAACACCGGTGATCCACTGAAATGGCGACGGACAGATAATTTACGGTAAGGTTATGGGGTTGTTCGCCATATTTTTGTCATTATTAAATTATTTCTTTTAAATGAAATCTTTACATAGAAATAATTGAAGGGTCTGTTTGTAATTCCAAATTAACACTTTTTCACTTAATTTATGGTACCAACACAAAAATAAAACAATTTTTATTTTTTTTGGTCTGTCGTTTGTCTAACCTGTGAAACGGCTGGACCAATTTTAACGAGACTTTCAATGGCAGGTTGTTGATATTATAGCATCAACTATCTACTCTTTATGAGGAGTAACTTAGACCACTTTTATTTTATAGTAAAAAACTGAGTTCCGCTAAAACAAAATTAAAACCATTAAAAGACGACCAGAGTCATTGAGTGCGCGACTGAAGCTGAATATGGAAGTGACCCCCTTCGAGGGAGAAATAAACTATTTTTCTTTCTTTCTTTCAAGTTTAGACAATATTAGCCATGATATGATGTTTTTTGAACCAGGTAATTTTCCGTGTGGTGATGGAGTAAGAATACAATTCACCACCCCTTATCTCACCCGTGGGTGATCGTAAGAGACTCCTAGGATATAACATCTATACGAGAGAAGGAAAACTCGAAACGAATCCCTATAACAACACGTTTACCGAAGACGACGATCGGGTACCGGTGGCCCGCTCGCACGGCGAAGAGAGGAGTTTGCATGGTGGGTCTGTGGGGTCACGCGCCGCCTCTTCCGTCACCCCGGACCGATTTGGCGGCGCGAGACCACATCCGTAGTCCAACGCAAAAAAAAATACCAACACATCTGACCAACGCGATATACTAGGTTAATTCTCTTCCCATTATGGAGGAGGCTCTAGCCCAACAGTGGGACATATATGACCTGAGATAATGTGGATTATTTTAGTTTATCCAAAATAAAAAAAATAAGTATTATATCATATAATAAATAGTTTATAAATATATTCAGATTTACAATACAAAGCATATTATCGTCAGCCAATAAAACCCGTTACAAAGAAAAAAATAACAAAAAAAATCCAACATTCGCATGCACAAACGACGCCTGTAAGGTTATTATGGAACATTCTGCTCTACATGTATTACGGAGAAATTTTGCAAACTTGTATCACGCTATGAATAAAATATGAAGGGTAGGCAGCTACCGATCGTTGTCACATAACGCTCGCACTATTGAATTTGTCACGGATATAGAATTCATCATGTGCGACTTGTTTTTCATGATAAAAAAAAAGTGTGTGTGCCAGCTCCGACGCACGACTGGAGTTTACTCCTTAAGTACGATTATCAAAACAGGCGCAAAAAAAGCTCATTTGACTAAAAATAATATATATATATATTTTTATTTACATTTATTAAAACTGTTCAGTGAAGTATTATCTCACGTCAGAAATTGAAAGGTGCGCAGAATAAGTTGTGCACCAAAAACGTAACGAGGTCATTCGATCACAAAATTTTTCTCATACCGGGCGCCTTATATGAAAATCGATTCTTAAGGAGTAAACTCCAAAAAACCTTAGTAATACGAAAATAAAACTAAGATATTCATGCTTAAAGCAGCTGTTTTTTTTTTGGCGGCGGGCTACGGTACGCCAATCCATCCGGGTACGGTAATCCATCCGGGGCAACAGGAAAAGCGGCGCAAGACCCTAAAGCCCGCTCTACAATATACCTCTCGATGCCGTGCGGGTGGGTCACTGGAATGCGGTCTTTTCCTTCAGTGGCCCACCCGGCGGTCTACCCTCAGGGGTATTCTCTCATGTCGATGGACAATTTGCACCGTCGGGGCATCGTACTCACGCGGTGGCCTCGCTCCAAAGGCGACCAGACTATTCACCACGGTCACCCGCTGCCTCGGCTAGAAGGCAGCTGTGCCATCAACTGCGATTGCGTGGACTCGCTCCAAGAGTGAACAGGCTATTCCCCGGTCCGTCACCAGTGCCTCGGCTAGAAGGCATCAACTTCGATTGCGTGGACTAATTACGTAAATATTAATGTTATTATTTCGTCTAACCTCTCATGCTGTCCCATATCAATAATGATCTCAACATTAACAATATCCATTATTAAATATTTTTGTCATGTCAATAGTTTCTATGATCACAGTAACTGGCCGAAACGCTTAATATAATGTTACATTGTTTTTCTCGTTTGTTAACATTTATAGATGCTCTAGTACTATTCGTGTCGCCGTTATATATTATAGCCTATAATCCTTTACAATAAATAGGCTACCTTACATAATAACATTTTTTATTGAAACCAATAAATAGTACCGCAGATTAACGCGTTAAAAAATATGGTATGGGTTTTTTTTTAAAGCAACAGTCGGCCGGCGAGTCCCACATACCCCCTCGTCTGTCACTGGCGGGGATAGTGCATAAATGCATTTCCACAGCGTGACTGAAAAAAAAAATAGAAAAAAGAAAGCCTAATCTTTGTATTGCGGGTAAATTTACAAATATATGATTTAACAGACACAAGTTACAACCAGGCTTGCAACAACAATATGTGTATGGCACAAAGTATTGCTTTATATAAGAACAGAACTCACGACGTTGTCACGATACATTCTTGACTATGGGTGTCGTACAAGATGACTAAAGAATATTATATACAGATAACTTCGAGATAAGAGAAGAAAAACTCAAAATAAAACCCTATATCAACACGTTTGACCAGCGTGATATAGCAGGTCAATTCCCTTCTCATTGTAGAGGAGGCCTGAGATCAACAGTGGAACGTAGAAGCAAATATCTTTCTTCCCTGATAGGTCATCTTTTATTTTTCTTTATTTCTTATGAGGCCAAACGAGCAAGCAACGCACCTGATGTTATGCACCTGTTCATGGACCTTTACAATATCAGAAGTGCAGCTAGGCCACCCAGAAATTTGGAGCTCAAGTGTCTTGCGCTCACCGAACGATTACAGCACATTGCTTAGACGTCAATTTTCCACAAGAGTGTAGTACACACACCGGACGGAGATAGAAAACTTCATATCTTAACCGTAAGTGATCGTACGAGACGACTAAGGGATATAAAACGCATATAACATCTATGCGAGAGAAGGAAAACTCGAAACAAATCTCTATACCAACACGTCTGACCAGCGCGGTATAGTAGGATAATTTCCCTTTCATTACGGAGGAGGCCCAAACCCAACAGTAGGACATATATGGGCTATAATGATGATGATGCTTATCAAATATCAATTAATATAAATTTTAATGAGACTTTTTATACAGCTTTTTTTTTGTGTTGCCGACAGGATAAGATTATTCCTTACTTGCTTGTGGAAATCGTAATAATCAGCTAAAGACCTGAGGGGAGTGGCAGAAGTTCTCTCTTTGGCAATTTATATGTATAAACCATAATAATACGTATAACGCTGAACCAACACGTCTAATCAGTGTGGTGTAGTAGGTCAATTTCCTTCCCGTTATGGAGGAGGCACGAGTTCAGTCAGTAGGACATATATAAGCTGAGATGATGAAAAGATGACTACTAGTCATCTTTTCAAAAGATGACTACTAGTCATCTTTTCAAAAGATGACTAGTAGTCATCTTTCTCGCTAAATAGAGAGATTTGTCAATAGATTTTTTTTAAATATTATTTTCACCAATTTCATTTTATCATTATTTAAAATAGAATCTTATTTTTTTTTATTGCTTATGGTGGCAAACGAGCAAGCAGCACACCTGATGGTAAGTGTCACTGCCGCCCATGGACCCTTGCAATACCAAGGATATAGCTTAGGCTGCTGTCTACCAATAAAATCCCAATTAACCCACCTAGTTGGGCACAGCACATTGCCATTACTCAGACATCGATCTTCTGCGAGAGTGTGGTACTACCCTGGACGAACCGGCCCGCGGCTGTAGACAGAAAACTGTCAACAGCTTGGTCCTACCATAATTAGATGAGATGAGAATAGAATGGTGTGTTGTATTAATGAGCTGTCATCACACGAATATTTATTTTAAATTCAAAACAAAGGATACGACTTTGACCTCTCATCTTGTCTGACGAGGTTATCTGTAAATTCTAGGTTCAATTCAGGAGTTTGGTTAAAGTTAATTGCCGATTTAGTCTCTGATAATGTTATAATTTTACAAAGGAACCAAAAATTAATATCATATATTTATTCTTGAATTACTTACATACATAATTATTTTATGAATAAATAATAAGAGAACGATATTAATAATAATATGAACATTAACAATAGTTATTAATGAATGTAATGTTTATCATTCATCATAATTTTTGTTATCTAATTTTCGTGTGATGGCGAAGTAAGAATACAGTTCATCATCGTTTACCTTGACCGCGGCAGTTGTGAAAGAATGCTAAGGGATATAGCATGCAGATATGCAAGAAAAGGAAACGTGGAAATAAAATCCTATTCCAACCCGTCTGATCACTGTACTATAAATAGAGAAAGGTAGTAATATAAGAATGCTCAAATAAAGACAATATTATCCCGAAGAGGGTCATGAAAAACTCGTTAACCCTTAGATAATAAGTAAAATGTGTAGCAAATCTCTGATCCATACAGGAGCATTCGCGGCAAAAAAATAAAAAAATACCCGTCACCATGCCCATCTAATGTGAAGGGGGTTTGAGCCCAGCAGTAGTATACATAGCTTGATATGAAGATAATGAAGAAGTGATTCGACAATACTGACTGCGCTTGACAACCATAGGTACTACCTATAAACTACCCAATTTGCTGTACATTTAAAGATACTGCTCACCTGTTATTTGTCGAAGAGGTATTATTATAGCCTAGAAGCTTTCTTCGTAAACAAGCTATTTAATAAAAAAAAATCATTTATAAAAAACCCGAATATGAGCGAAAAATCCCACTTGTGACATTTTTCGCTCGTAATCGGGTTTTATAAATAATCAAGCAAATTAAATGCTAAATTTCAGTAATTTGAAAAAAAAAATCATGTTTGCCATCCAACTGGTTAGCTTTGAAATTAACATGATTTTTGATGTTTAAGCAAGTATTACTGTTGAAATACAACTTTTTTTACGAATACTATCAAGTCTCTATTTGATTTTTCATTTAGATCACTTTACAGCGCTTATGGTCATGAGAGGACTAAAGTGTTTCACTTCCAACAAGTCATCGTTATTACATAAATTTATAACTATCCGCTACAGATATTATTCTCCTACTCTTATCCCAATTACTTGTGGTTAACGACATACTCTATAATTTAATCAATAAATTCTTGTATTACGGGGAATTTGTTAATATGAAAAATATACGAAGCAAATAAGAAACTAATCCAAATTAAACATTTATGAATTATGTAAAGAATTGTTTTACATGGGAATCGAAGCCCCAATATTTTATTAGGACCACATTGTTGACCGTTTTCTATCTACAGTCCTGAGTCGGTCTGGGTTAGTACTATATTCTGACAGAAAATCGACGTCTGTGTGTTGTTACACTTAGTTCGTAGAGCGAGAGAGCCCAGCCCATCTTTATGCGTGGATTTTGGTTGGCAATCATTCTGTCTAGCCATACTCCTACTATTATTAAGGTCCATGAGCGTCAATAACACTCACTATCAAGTGTAATACTTACTCGTTTGCCATCATAAGCAATTAAAAAAAATCGCTGTACAAGTGGTCGATACTAAGTCTGTGAAATTATAAAAGCCCGACTAACCAGTCGGTATTAACATACCAATATTCTTGTCTTTGGCTATAACTTTGGGAGCTGTCTCCAGTGGTATCTGCTGTCTCAATATATGTCCACTGCTGCTGACTCTGTGTATAGTGATCTGCAGTTCCCGCATCGACTGGGGGCTGATACTTGCATTTTTGAGAACACCAGGACCTAAGAAAACAAATCATTTTATTAGCTGAGTCAACAGACACTGTTTTTGGCTCGCGAGCTGCAGGTTGCCGACTCGGTCCGCGGCGACGGAAGAGGCGGCGCGCAATCCCATAGCCCCACCCTGCAAACACCTATCTTCGCCGTGCGAGCGGGCCACCGGTACCCGATCTTTGTCATCGGTGGAGGTTGCCGACCCCTGCCCTATATCAACCGTTCTGGTCAGCATATTACAGCTGGTAAATTCTTCTTTTATTATAAAGGCTTGAAACTCAGCACTTGAAACTTGTAAGCTGAAATGATGACAATGATGATAGCTGTAAATGTGAATTTGCAGTCTCATTAATGGTGGAGTAAAAATAGAATTTATCAACCCATTCTTACCCGTAGAAGATCATAAGAGACGACTAGGGGTTATAAAACGCATATAACGTCTTTGCAAGAGAATAAAAACAAATAGATAATCATAGAACAGTTAGAACTTTCTGTTTAAGAATTATTAAGTCTTAGCTTTTGTTAGAAAATTTTAGTATTTATCGAAGTTCGAGTATTAAGAGGAAGGTGCACTTTGAGGTAGGTAGCGAACCGGACACGGCGCAACATACGCTCGAGGAATGTTCGGACTGGGACGGGCAGCGTCGCGACCTCGTCGCTATCATCGGTGCCGACCTGGCGCTGCCGGCTGTCGCGAAAGCGATGGTCGACAGCGTCAGGAACTGGGACGTGGTCGCCGCCTTCTGCGAGGCTGTCATCTCGCAGAAGGAGGCGGCGGAACGAGTCCGGGAGGATTCCCGCGACCCGGGCCGCCAAAGATCGGGTACCGGTGGCCCGCCCGCACGGCGAAGAGAGGTGTTTGCAGGGTGGGTCCATGAGGTTGCGTGCCGCCTCTTCCGTCGCCCTGGGCCGATTTGCCGGGGCGCGACCACATCCATGGTCAGACCTTGCGAAAAAAAAAAAAAAAGTAGGTAGCGAACCGTACTTTCCTAGGACACTTAATAACATCGCGATAGCCAACCTTGGGATCGCCAACCTTTTTTTTTTTCTTTTTTGCGGTGAACTATGGTCTTCGGTGGCCCGGGATTGCCAACCCTGCTGCCAAGCATCGCGATTGATGAGATATAAAGGAGATGATCTCCCACAGTGAATAAACTGAGTGATATTACACTACCTGCCTATATTAATTCAATTATTTTTTTACGATTTAATCGCTAAGCATTTTTATATCTAAATTTATAGAGATGTAAAAATTTTTCATTGTCGTATAAAAATCTTGTAAAAAAATATATATAATAATCATGGAGACTAGGTACTAATATTTAACTAATGACCATTAAAAGTAAAAGTAAATTTACGAAAGTTAAACACTTATCTCAAGTAAGTAAGTTGGGCTTTCGGCTCTCTCGGAACGAAGTACGGCAGAACGTTAGCACTGCTTAAGCTTCGATTTCCTGCGAGTGTGGTACTACTACGGACGGGCCGGCCCGCGGCTGTAGACAGGAAATTATCTACAGAGTGGCCCTACCACTATAAAAGTCAATTATTTTTTTATTCACAACCTTTTTTTGGCAAACTATGATTTAGAAACCTCCCACCTATTGCACTCGGGGCGATGTAAGGGCAGCATGCGGCCCCATAACCTAACGTGTTCCATTCTTATCGCCATTAGGTCAACAGATTCCTTGACATTCGTGGCCACCCCGTTAGATAACATCCTTGCACTAAGGAAATAATCCTTGTATTGCGGGGGACTTTACAAACATGCAATTAACGCAGACAAATTACACCCAGACTCAGAACAACAGTCTGTGAATCGCACAAACTAATGTCCTACAAGGAATCTAACCCACGACACTGGAACGGAAGGTTTGCATCTTAACCACTACGTACACAAGATAAAAAAAACCCTTCTCTTTTTAATTAAAAATTTAGACTTTAATGTATGTGTTATTATCATCATCATCATCATTACAGCCCATATATGTCCCACTGTTGGGCTCGGGCCCCCTCCGTAATAGGAGGGAAATTAATCTACTATACCACGCTAGTCAGACGTATTGGTATATATAGGGTTTTGTTTCGAGTTTTCCTTCTTTTGCATAGAACATCTATATGCCCTTTATATCCCTTAGTCGTCTCTTACGATCACCCACGGGTAAGATAGGGGCCGGTGAATTATGTTCTTACTCCGTCACCAAAAGGAAATATTATATATATATATATATATGTATATATATATATATATATATATATATATACAGGGTGGAAGTGGACCGCTCCCGAAAACAAAGACAGGTGACCCTACTTGTAATGATAGGCTAGAAAAAAATTCGATTCGGATGAAGAAAAAAAATATTTCCACAACGAATTTTAAGTTTTTTTCACATTCTATTGTATTAGGACAGTGCTATATAACGATAATTCTATAAAAAATACGTGACTATACTCAGATGACAAGAGACGCAATCTATTCAAAACTCACGATCATATGTTCAAGAGTTCAACGACCTCGCGTGGTGAAAAAAATTTTTTTTTTCATCCGAATCGATTTTTTTTCTAACCTATCATTGCAAGTAGGACTAGTAGGGTTACCAGTCTTTGTTTTCGGGAGCGGTCCACTTACACCCTGTATATATATATTTATTAAATAAATTGTTGGTGCACAGACTTCTGTCCGTGCCTTTTTTATGTTGTATATTTTAGTCATTATGTTGAAGTTATATAATTCAATTTTTCTTGAAATGGCTTTGATATTATTATACATTTATATTTTAATACATTTATATTATAATTATATTATATTATAATTATATTATATTATAATTAGTAGTTTGTTCAAGATTAAATTGAATTCTATAAAACTGTACAATAGTGGTTAAGACTAACCTACCGTGCCAATGTTGTGAGTTCGACTTCCACTGAGGACAATACTTTGTGCTATTTACAAATTATGTTATAGGTATAATTTGTGTCCCTTAATTGTATATGTGTAAGGTCCCACGCATGTTATCCGTGTGGTGACGGAGTAAGAATACAATTCACCACCCCCTATCTTACCCGTGAATGATCGTAAGAAACGACTAAGGGATATAAAACGCATATAACATAAGCAGGAGAAGGAAAACTCGAAACAAAACCCTATATCAACACGTCTGACCAGCGTGGTATAGTAGGTTAATTTCCCTCCCATTACGAAGGAGGCCCGAGCCCAACAGTGGGACGTATATGGGCTGTGATGATGATGATGATGATGACGAAAGTCCCACGCAATTCATCTATTATTTACTTAAGACCCTTGTATTAAGGAAATAATAGATGATTGCGTGGGACTTTACAATTAAGGGACACAAATTGCAGCTGTGTGGTAGCGGCTACGAATACTACCAATCCTTACTTTGCGCGTGGATTTCGTAAAAGACGACTAAGAGCCTTATAACGACCTGGGCCAACTCCATCCGATGCCGTTTGGTCAACAATTACATTAACAAGGTGGGTTGATGTCTGGCAGGCGGCCGGTTATAAAACTATTGCCAATACATACATACATACCATCACGCCATGTCCCTTGCAGGGTAGGCAGAGAGAACAGAGTGCCAGAGAACTCTATCCTTGCATACTTCACTCGCTTCCTCAACATTCATAATTCTCTTCATACACGTTCGCCGGTTTCGGAGACTCTTGACTCCACCTTTCTTCAGTACAAGACCGATCTGGTCTAGGTAGGTGAGTCTCGGTCTCCCCCGGTACCTACATCCTTCCACTTTCGCATTGTATATCTTCTTAACCAGACGTTCGTTCGGCATTCTTTCCACATGTCTGAACTATCGGAGCATTCCCTTTTGCATCTTTACACCAATACTCTCTTTCATACCTACTCGCTCTCTTACGTCGTCGTTACGAATGCGATCGGTCAGCCTAACTCCACAGATTTTCCGTAGAGATCGCATTTCGACCGCATTAATTTTACTTTCATACTCTTTTCCGCATATCCAACTCTCGCTTCCATACAGTAATGTTGGGACAAGCACTGCGTTATGTATTGCTACACGTGCCTTCTGGCTGAGGTAGTGGCTACCGAGAAGTTGCCCCAACGCTCCGTTCACTCTATTTCCCTCATTCACTCTTCGCTCTATATCAGTGCTGTACCTTCCATCTCGGCTAAATCCACATCCAAGATATACAAATTCATCCACTTGCTCCAGTACATCATTACCTATTGTTACTCTTACATCTGTTCTGGCTTCATCTCTTTCAAAGACCATTATTTTGGTTTTGCTCACATTCACACGTAGACTCCTTTTCTTACAATCATCTGTCATTGTGTCGACTAGGGTCTGCAGGTCAGTCGCTGACTTTGCCTGCAGTACTGCATCAACTGCATAGAGCAGAACAGTCACCACTGAGTCGCCCATCTGGACTCCCACATTCATATCGTTCAACCTTTGGAGACATTTATCCAGATATATGATAAACAGCCTGGCTGACAGAACGCACCCCTGCTTAACGCCGATATTGACGTCAAACCAAGGCGACATTCCATCACCCAGCCGCACACAGGCTCTACAGCCCATGTAACTGGACTGCACAGCCTGTAGCAGTTTACCGTTAATACTATACTCCTTTAAAATGTCCCAAAGTTCCTTTCGTACAACCGTGTCAAATGCTCTCTCCAGATCCACAAAACTGCAGGAAACCCTCTAACCTAGAGCCAGATGCTTCTCCACAATGTTGCGCAGAGAGAACACTTGATCCATGCATCCTAACCTACTATTGCCAATAACTGTTACAATATGTACAATGAAAAAAGAGTACATATTGTACTGACCCCAAATAATTGGGATAAGAGTGATGATGATGATGACAAGGGTGTTATCTAACGGGGTGGCCATGGATGTCAAGGAATCTGTCAAGTATTCGGCTGGCCCAATGGCGATGAGAAAGGAACACGGTAAGTTATGGAGCTGCATAATGCCCTTACGTCGCCCCAATCGCAATAAATGGGATGTTTCTAAATCATAGTTTGCCAAAAAAGAAGGTTGTCTATAAAAAAGTGATGGACTTTTATAGGCACACTGTTGACAATTTCCTGTCTACCCGTCCAAGTTAGTACCACACACTCGCAGGAAATCGACGCCTAAGCAGTGCTAACGTTCTGCTGTACTTCGTTCGGTGAGCGTGAGAGCCGAAAGCCCAACTTTCTGAGCGTTTGGGATTCTCATTGGTAGGCAGCGCCCTTTTTTTTTTTTTTCACGCTGTGGAAACGCATTTCCGCGCTATCCCCCGCCGGTGACAGGCGAGGGGGAGTGTGGGACTCGCCGGCCAGCTGCCTGACCGGAATACCCACTAAAACCACAGCGGCCCCTTCCGCGCTTTTACGGGGTGCCAGAGAGATCGTCTACTGACATTCGATCCCCGGCACCCCAACGCTTGGCCATTGGCCTACGCCCTGTCGTCATTCAAGGCGGTGGGAGGAGGTGCGCATATCGACGCCTCCTCCGCCCTGGCCGCCGGTGGCGGAGCGAATTTGCAGACGCAATTGCCTCGCGTCCCCGCTCCGCCGCCTCTTTTGTAGAGATGACCTCCTCGCAAAAGGAGGCCATCGACGACCAGCACTCGTTGCTATCGAGCATCTTCGAGATGACGGTCGACAGCGACAGGTCCCCTCCAATAACCGCCGACAGGACGTGGCGTTGAGTCACCCAGGCGGGGCATACCTCCAGTGTGTGGCGCGCATCGTCCACTGGCGCGACACACTCATGGCACCCTGGGGCCTCTTCTCTCCCAATTCTGTGCAGGTACTTACCGAAGACCCCGTGTCCGGTAAGCACCTGCGCCACCCTGAAACTTAGGCTGCCGTGCCTTCTGTTGAACCAGCGGTGGAAATGCGGCGCAACCGCCTCTACAGTCCCCCGCCCTGCTACGGGGGACTCCAGTTCTTCTCTCCACCGCTAGATGACTCCCCTTCGGGCCACTTCTAATGCTCTGCCCGGTCCCCTTATGGAGACTCGCTCGCCGTCGGCCCGCGCCGCAACGCGGATTCGGTAAGCCTCCGCCAGAGCCTCAGCCACTAACGACCAAGGTAGGTCGCCCGCTAACAATGTCGCCGCGGTCCATGAAACCGTACGGTAGCCCCTAATAGCCAACACCGCCATGACCCTCTGCGGTCTTCGCAAAAGGGCTCTGTTGCGGGCGGTGAGGGACTCCGCCCAAATAGGGGCTCCGTATAGCGCCATGGAGCGCACGACTCCGGCGTATAAACGCCGGCAGGACGACCCGGGACCGCCAGTGTTTGGCAGAAGCCTACCCAACGCCGCGGCCGTCTTGACGAGCCTTGGGACGAGCTGGGCAAAATGTGGCCCGAAATTCCATCTAGAGTCAAGGTGCAGGCCCAGATATCTCATCTGAGCCCGCCCCGGCACGGCAACTCCAGACACACCGATGTGTGCTCCTCGAGGGGGGCCTCGACCCGGGCCATGAAATAGGAGGGCCTCGGTTTTCTCCGCCGAGACCCTCAGGCCCAGCATGCCAATCCGGCCCACGACGAGCGCAACTCCCTCCTCTGCCAATCGGGCAGCCCCCCGGAAGTGGGGCTTCCTCGCCGTGATGAGGGTATCATCCGCATAGCAGATGACCCCTATCCCGGGGAGAAGCCGACCCCGTAGGAGCCAGTTGAATCCGACGTTCCATAGAGCCGGACCGAGGACCGAGCCCTGTGGAACGCTGCACTCCACCCGATGGCGATGTATGCGCCCGTCACCCCCCTCCCAGAGCACGTGCCTTTCCTCGAGGTACGCCTCCAACAGACTTCGGAGATATGGAGGCACTCCACGGTACCGAAGTGCCTCCTTCAACGTTTCATGTGGAATACTGTTGAAGGCGTTCTTGATGTTGAGCGAGACTGCCAGAAGAACCTCCTTTTGGGCCACCACTTCGGTGGCTAGAGACTTCAGGGCGGCCAATGCACCGATTGTTGACCGGCCGCTCCTGAACCCGTATTGACATCCTGACAGTCCCGGCCCGACTTCCTCGAGGTGCTGTACGAGACGGTCCACAAGCACCTTCTCGAACAATTTGGCCGTCTCGTCCAGCAGCACCAGTAGTCTGTACGTAGAAGGGGAGTCAACTGGGCGACCCTCCTTCCGCAGCAGGCACAATCTGCCAACCTTCCATTGCTTCGGGAACTGCCCGGACCTCAAACACATGTTGAGCAGTTCCCGGAGTTCACCCTTGAGGTATTCTGCGGCGATACCGAGCACAAGCCCCGGGACGCCATCTGGGCCAGGCGCTTTCCTTTTCCCGTGAAATCGTGAGAGGGCCACTTCCATTTCTCGGTCGGTGATGGGTGGAATTGTGGTCTCCACCTCCATCACCGACCGAGGAACCATTCGAGGGGGAACATGTCCCATAGAACGCGGGAACAGCTCCCCCATTATCCCCGACAGGAAACCCGAGTCCATCGATTCGATGATGGGAGCGCCACAGGCACGCAGTTTGTTCCGCGCCCGCTGATATGGGCGCCCCCACGGGTCCCGGTCGAGGCCTGCAAGTAGTTCCTCACGGGCCCTCTCCTTCGCCTGGCTGATGGCCAGCTGCAAAGACTTCTTCCTAGTCTTGTATTCTTCTCGCAACTGACCCTCAAGGACGTCGTCCCGGTCGACTCTCTGACGGCATCGAACGTAGGCACGCCGCGCCCGGTTAGAAGCCACCCGAAGATTCGCAATCTCAGGTGACCACCAGTACACCTGACGGCGCAGCGGCCTCCGCCGAGCCCTCGGCATCGCCGCATCGCAGATTGCCTCAAGGGCACTTCTCATTTGGCCTGCAAGCCCCTCCATATCTGTGGATAACTGTCCCGTCCTGCCCCAACGCTGTGCTATAGCAGACTTCCGAGCCATTTCCAGGTCGAGTTGACCAATGGCCCATTTTGGGAGTCTACCCCTTCTTCCGCGCCGGGGCTCTGGTGGTCCCCGAAGGGCGGAGATCTCGAACCGCACATAGCGGTGATCCGAGAGGGTCTTCACCCCTTCTTCCACTCTCCAGTCATTCACTTCGCGTGCGACAGCAGGGCTGGCGAACGTTAGATCCACCACAGACCCACCCCGATGTCGCACGCAAGTGTGGACCGTCCCTCTATTAAGGAGAGACAGACCGGAGAGCAGGGACCACTGCTCGACGGCCGCGCCCCTAGCGTTTGTGGCAGGGTTCCCCCATGTGCGAGACTTCGCGTTAAAGTCACCGAGGACCACAATTTTCCTCGGCGACTGACGGCGGACCGCGGCACTGACGGAGTCCAAGAATAATTCGAACTCAGCCAGACCGCGGTTGGAGGAGAAATAGATACCGATGATAGCGAAGTCTCGCCACCCTACCACAACGTAACCATTGCCCCTCTCCAGTGCAGAGAGGGGAGGGCCGGAACATCCTTTGGACAGAACAGCCACATCTTCGTTATTGTCCCCCACCCAATTGGGTGAGTGAGGAATAAAATAGGGCTCGCAGGCCACCACCAAGTCTATGTCCCACTCCGCCATGGACTGCAGTAGCAGGTCCTGAGCCCCGGCGCAGTGGTTTATGTTCGCCTGGAGGAAGCGTACTCTGTCTCCCATTTAGGTTGACATTTCGGCTTCCTCCTGGCCTCTACGGCTATTCGCCAATACAGTGGCTCGAGGTCCAGGGTCCACCTTACCTTTCGACGAGGGGGCTCGGCAGAGCCTTCCCCCATCGTATGCTCTGTAGAGCGACCAGCGGCGGCGCACACCGCACAACGCGGCGCGGCCACACACGCGGCTGATTTATGTCCACTGCCGCCGCACCTGTAGCAAAGTACAGAGCGGTCGGCAGTAGACGGGCACAGTGGGGCCGTATGCCCGAACTCCAGGCACCGGAAACATCTCAACGGTAGGTTTTCCAGCACCTGGACGCCAGCCGAGCTCCAGCCGACCAGGAGCCTGCCCGCATCAGCGAGCATTTTTGCAGCGGTGACGGGGCAACGCACTTTCACCATGCCCATGCCACGGGGTCCACGCAGGATTTGCCCCACCTGAACCTCCGCAGCATCACAGCTACATGTGCGGACAACCGACTCCCTGCTCGGCGCGAAGCATCTGGGTCTGTCAATTTAAATATCTGGGGCATGTCGTCACTGATGACCTTGGGGACCAGGCTAATATTGAGAGGGAACGTAGGGCGCTGGCGGTTCAATGTAATATGTTGGCCCGGAAGTTTGCACGTTGTAGCGAACAAGTAAAAATAACACTTTTTAAAGCCTACTGTCAAGTGTTCTACACGTGCAGCCTGTGGACTAATTATACGCAGCGTGCCATCAGTGCCCTACGGGTCCAATATAATAATGGCTTTAGGATGTTGATGGGACTGCCTCGTTTCTGCAGTGCATCGGGTATGTATTCGCAGGCTCGCGTAGACAATTTCCACGCCATCATACGTCAGAAATCTGCCTCACTGCTCGGCAGACTGCGGGCCAGTTCCAACTCCATCCTGACAACAATTGTTAGAAGGTACGAGTCTCCCATTCTTTGTGATATTGTTCGTCGATGTCACACGAACACCAAACTCGTTACCAAATAGTGTATTTATATTACTAACATAATTTCTAAGATTGTATTTACTAACCTTCTATGGATGTCACTTGTCCGAAATAAAAATTATTATTATTATCTTTATTTAAACTTACACCTACTTAATACATTTCTAATTATAATATAAAAAAATTATATATTTAAAAATATAAAAAGCGTATTGACCCACCGACAGCGAATACAGCGACCAAGCCGCCGGTGGTTAGGGCTCCAAAGAGAGAAACTTTCTCACTATGCGTGCCGTGTCGAGTAGCATCGCCTTCTGCATCAGACCCCCTATCCAACTACCTAACGCGAGCCTCTTTAGGTGTTGAGCGAGGCTCTTGGCTATTAGGCCATTGGTCGAAATTACTATCGGTACAACGATTGCCGTGTCTACATCCCACATGTCGACAATCTCGTGAGCTAAGTCTTGGTATTTTATTTGTTTGTCTTTCTCAGTCTTCACGAGATTCCCGTCATAAGGAACAGTAACATCAACAATCATTGCACGGCGCTGTAGCCGATCTATCACCACGATGTCTGGTTTATTAGCCACAATGGTTCTATCAGTGATAATAGATCGGTCCCAGTACAATGTAGCACGACCATTTTCGAGAACCGGTTGAGGTATATACCTGTAGTACGGCACTTCTACGCTTACAAGTCTATATAACAAAGCAAGTTGCTGATGGATGATCCTGGCTACTTGGTTGTGTCTATGCAAGTACTCGCCGTTAGCAAGACGTGAACAACCGGAAACGATATGCCTGAGGGACTCGCCTGGTAGGTGACACGTCCGACAAATATCAGCTGTGCCATCCATCAAGATATATTTCCGGTAGTTATTTATTATTATTATTATTAAGTACCGTAAGAGCTCTTCCACTCAATAAAGCCGCCGGTGAAGATAAAATTTCAAATAAAATGATTAAAGAAGCTTGTCGAGCTTCAGCCGACTCTATGTTACTAGTGTTCAATCGTTGTATAGCCGAAGGCATCTTGCCTCGTCTGTGGCGTCGCGGATTTAGACGTATAATACCGAAACACGGTGATAAGCCGTCGGATGACCCGAGGTCATATCGGCCAATCACTCTACTACTATCATTAGGAAGCCTGGTTGTTCCTCGCCTATTACCTGGTGGCCCAACTTTCAATCTTAGACAATTTGGATTTACCCCGGGGAAATCAATTGTCGACGCGGTCATTACCGTTAGGAAAGCTGTTACGACATCAGCTTTTAAATATGTGCTAGGCATCTTCCTGGATATCTCAGGTGCTTTTGACAACGCCTGGTGGCCGATGTTACTACTTAAACTAAAGGCTCGTGGATGCTTCAGAAACATCTACCAACTCATACAGTCATACTTTTTACAAGGTCGACCACATTGAGACTCGGTCACCATGCTGTGTCTAAATCTTTGACGATGGACTGCCCGCAGGGATCCGTGTTAAGCCCATATCTATGGAATTTAGGGTTCGATGACTTTCTTGAGCTACCTCTACCACAAAACTGCTCATTGATCGGTTACGCTGACGACGGGCTCCTACTCGTACAATCTAACACTAAGGACGGACTTGAGAAATTGACGGATATGTGTCTTAATTTAATAGTTAAATGGGGCACACAAAATCGACTTACTTTCGCTCCCCATAAAACCTATCATCTCCTATTAAAAGGTAATTTGCAGTCAATGCCTCGCGTAAGATTTAATAACGCGACAGTTAAAAAGATATAATCGGTGTGTTACCTTGGCTTGGTATTAGAAAAAAACTTCTCGTTCATTGAACATATTAAGACTGTTGGTAAAAA
Source organism: Lymantria monacha (assembly GCA_905163515.2). Classification (NCBI taxonomy): domain Eukaryota; kingdom Metazoa; phylum Arthropoda; class Insecta; order Lepidoptera; family Erebidae; genus Lymantria; species Lymantria monacha. The sequence goes on along the minus strand of LR991105.1, from coordinate 4,279,267 downwards.
GGCGAAATGGAATTTTTACGCACTCACTAGAATCTCCACATCCACGTGGGGCCTACGTTTTAATACGCTTAAAATCATATATACAGGCACATATCTGGGGTGTATATGTTATGGCGCGCCAGCCTGGGCTGACAGAACTACGATAGGCGCACTACGTCGTAAACTACTTCAAAGTCAACGATTAGCACTAATATTCTTACGTAAGGCATACAGAACAGTTAGTACCGAAGCCTTGCCAGTGCTTGCAGGTTTATTTCCAGTCGACTTGGAGATACAAAGGCGGGCGTTAATGTATTATTCTACCAGTGGAAACATGAGCACCAATTTTCTTCTACCACGCGATCGTATTAAAATTACCAGATTTTTCGTACCGCAATCCGTCGTGTACGAAAAGCTCTTGACCGAATGGCAGGAAAAGTGGGACTCATCAACTAAGGGTCGTCATTTATATCTTTTCTTCCCATCTATTCGAGATCGTTTAGAGAAAATATGGTTGGAAATTGACCACTTTGTAGCACAATTCCTCACTGGTCATGGGGATTTTAGAGGTAAATTATTTTATTTTAAGCTTGTAGCTTCACCATTTTGTCAATGTTCTACATCTAATTGCGAGTTTGAGCAAACAGCTCACCACATCCTCTGGGAGTGCAGTCTTTGGCGTAACGAGCGCGATCTCATGTTAGACAGTCTGAAAATCACGTCTGGGGTAGTATATTATACAGACCTTGTATCAACTCGAGAAAATTTCCGTGCGTTTAGGCGCTTCTGCCATACCTACTGTTGCAATCAATGTTAAGGCTCACATATAGGCCCCATAAGCGTTGCCATATCCGTGGTGCTGTACTGCTGCGCTTCACGTATCAGTACATACTCTTATCTATTGGCCTATTAGCCAATTTTTGCTTCATATCTCCCGCTTTGCATAGGAAGGAAGGGAAATTTTTTTCAACTCCTCCTGTTTTTCTTTTCTAATTAAATTTGTTGCGGGTTCCAAGACAGTTAAAAGCGTTTCCCGGGACTTCCCGAGGGTCAAACCTTGGTGTCTTATATGGAGATCATTGTGGATCCTGGCTTATAGGAGTTACAGTGGTGGGAATGTGTGGTGGGATTAGTCCCAAAAAAAAATCACCGTTCTTGAGATACAGCCTGGTGACACACGGACGGACGGACGGACAGCGAAGTCTCAGTAATAGGGTCCCGTTTTTACCCTTTGGGTACGGAACCCTAAAAATTATAAATAACCATTGCAAAGTTCCACTATTCATCACCTGATTCCATCATCAGACTCTTGTCACTATGTTTCTTGAACACGTCATTACAAATCATTTGAGCTTAAAGAAATATTTATTAGAGTAAATAAAATCCAATGTGTACCACCGGCTTCATTATCAGATCAGCTCGATATTACCTACCATATGTTATCTATTACCGTACCGTATTATCACCGAGATTACATAACTGGTAGAGCTACAGCTTGACAGTTTGCTATTTACAACTTTAAGGCTGTCAGTCCGGGAAAGTATCACACTCTTGCAGAAAATCAACGTCTTTTTTTTTTTGGGGTGGGCTACGGTCGGCGCACTCCTCGCACCACTCCATCTGAGGTGACAGAGGGGCGTAAGCACGCACATCCGTAACCCACCCGTGACGTCGCCTTCGTCGTTGGGGCGACCACCGGAGCAGAGTGACTTGACGTCAGTGGTCGGCCCGACGGAATACCCCTGAGGAGTACCCTCTCCAGAAAATCAACGTCTGAGTAGTCGTAATGTGTTGTTGCGCTTTATTCGGTGAACGAGAGAACCAGAATGCCAACTTTCTCAGTGAAGTTTTAGTTAATAAGCAGCGGCTTAGCTGTACACCTGGTATTGCAAAGATCCATGAGCGGCAGCTCGTTTGCCATGATAATCAATATAAAAAACGTAAATTATACGTTTTATCGATACAACTATTAGAATTAGGTTAAAATCAACACGCATGCTTTTATTATATATATATATGCTCGAAATGCGTACCGCAATCAAATCAAATCAAATCAAATCATTTATTTTGCATAAGCCCCATAGGGGCACTTACATATTGTCAATTTTACATTGTTTTTTTATAATTAAATTTAATTAATCTACCACCGGATCGGAAAGCAGCCACATACTGAGAAGATCCGGCAAGAAACTCAGTGGGCTCGTAATTTTTTTTTATTATATTTTTTCACAAAAGAGTTTGGTTACATGTTTAATTTATGTTAGCTCCAGTGATATGCCCTTCGAGAAAAGATTCATTTTTAAAATTTTGTATATAATACAAAATTAAACTAAGAATATTTATAAAACAAAAAAGAAAGAAAAATGGCTGGACCAGATCCCACAAGCGGCACCCGATCACGAGTTAACTATTAGAGCAGCCATCACGCCCCTCAACCACATTGGAGGGAAGGGAGAGACCCGCTCCACGTAGCTACCGCAAGCAGAGACCTTTTCAGTGAGCATGACCACACCATAATCTATAAATTTGAAATAGATAGCTTGGATAATTAAATACATAACTCGTTAGGCAAAACACGCTACACTGTACAATTAAGATAATACAAATAATACAAGAGTAAGTGATAAACATTAAAAGGGCAATTGCTGAGAGAGGAGCTGCTCATAACCATTCCGTATTATCATTTAGATAATCCGAAATGCTGTAATATCCTTTTCTGCACAGTCTGTTTTTGATAGCCTTTTTGAACTTATTCATTGGCATATCTCGGATATCTTTAGGCAGTTTATTGTAAAAGCGTATACATTGCCCCATGAAAGACCTACTAATTTTTTGTAGGCGAGTATGATAGATAACTAGATTATCCTTATTTCTAGTGTTCACACGGTGAATATCACTATATTTATCAAATTCATTAATATTTTTTTTTACATATAGTATGTTTTCGAATATGAATTGTGATACAACGGTTAGAATGTTTATTTCCCTAAATTTTTCTCTCAGTGAAGCTCTTGGCCCTAGATTATAAATCGCGCGGACAGCCCGTTTTTGAAGAACAAAGATGTTTTTCAAATCTGCAGAGCAACCCCAAAGCAGAATGCCATAAGACATAAGACTATGGAAGTAGGCGAAATAAACAATTCTAGCCGTTTCAATATCGGTTAACATTCGAATTTTTTTTACCGCATAAGCCGGTGAGCTTAGCCTACTTGATAATTTTTCAATCTGAGGACCCCAATGGAGTTTAGTATCGATGGTAATACCCAAAAACGCCGTGGACTCCACAAGCTCTAGGGCCACACCATTCATTTGAACATTGGTTTCCACTAGTCTCACATTAGGTGTGGTGAATTTAATACATTTGGTTTTCTTTTCATTAAGAACCAAGTTGATTGTACTGAACCAATGAACAACATTTGACAGAGCGTTGTTCACATCGTCATAATTAATCATTTGTCTTTTAATTTTGAACAATAAGGAGGTATCATCTGCGAACAACACTATGTTTTGGTTATCCCCTACATAATAAGGTAAGTCATTAATATATACAAGGAACAGAAATGGCCCCAGAATGGATCCTTGTGGAACGCCCATTTTCATAACAGAACCAGATGATCGTACACCATTAACATCGACCCTCTGAATTCTGTTATACAAATATGATGTTAAAAGTTCGAGAGCCTTATTCCTGATCCCATAGTGGTATAATTTCTTGACGAGAATTTCATGGTGTACACAATCAAACGCCTTGGACAAATCGCAAAATATACCTAAAGCATCATGCGATTTCTCCCAGGCTGTAAGCCAGCCAGGCTCCCAGGCTCCCAGGCAATGCGGGTTAGGGCGTCCCCCGGAGGCGACGCGTACCGACCCGCCCCCATCGGTGCGAACATCGGCAGTTGCGGCGATGGGGGCCGCCACCCATCACGCCTTGCCCAGTCAGGCGAGTCGAGGAGAGCAGAGTGCCGGGTGGGCACGTGGAATGTAAGAGGTTGTGTGGAAGGTAAGTTGCATGAGCTAATATCCGTCATGGCGGACAAACAGCTAGACGTGCTCTGTGTAACAGAGACCAAGCGAAGGGGCAGCGACGCCTGCGATCTTCCTGGTGGCGGGATGGCTCTGTGGTCTGGTGTACCACAGAGCGATCGAGCCAGCATGGGGGTAGGAGTGCTGTTGTCCTCTCGCTTGGCCTCAGGTGTGAAGGATTACGGAATGTATGATCCCAGATTTCTCTGGGTCCGTATAAAACTAGGTGTCACCAAGGTATTCATGGTTGTAGCATATGCTCCCGTAGGATCCTCGGTGGCATCAGACCTAGAGAAGTTTTGGGATAATGTTAGGGAAGTTCTGGATATGGCAGAAACCAGTGAACGCGTGATTGTATGCGGAGATTTGAACGGATGGGTGGGGACCAAGCGTCCCGACTATGAGGACGTACTTGGTCCATTTGGTGATAAGAGAGTGAACGACGCAGGTAGGCTCATAGCGGATGTATGCATGGAGAGAAACCTTATTGTGTCAAACACATTTTTCCAACATAAGGACATCCATATGTATACATGGAGAAGGAATGAACAGAAAAGCATAATAGATTTAATTTTGGTAGACAGTCGCCTCCGAAGCAAAATATTGGACGCAAGAGCCTACAGGGGCCCCACAGTCGACACGGACCACTATCTCGTTATTGCGAGATTTAGTGGTCTGTTCAGAAAGTGGAGGCACTGGCGAGAGCGTGTCCACTTCGGAGGGCTTGAAAGAATAAAGGTTGAAAGGTTGCAAGAAGAGTGTGTAAGAGAAAAGTATGCAGAGGGTGTCCGAGAACGGCTGACGATGGCAAGCCAGCCGCAATCGGACATTGAAGAATGCTGGAGAGTATTGAAAGAGAGTATGGTAGATACAGCGAAAGAAGTATGTGGAAGTTCAAAGAAGCATAGAAAAACAAATGGTGATGCATGGTGGGATGCGGAAGTGGCAGCTTCCGTAGAGCAAAAGAAGAAAGCGTGGCTGGACTATGTCTCTTCTTTGAATCTGAATGACAGTATGACTGAACAGAAGAAAGAAATATATCGGCAATGTAAGAATGACACCAAGGCCTTAGTGAAAGAGAAACGTGATAGAGCAAGTATGAGTGCAGAAGATAGGCTGACTAAAAACTTCGAGGGTAACACCAAACTCTTTTGGAGGGAGGTGAAGAAGTCTCGGGGTGGTTGGTCAGCCTTCAGAATGAATAAAATAAGGTCTAAAGGTGGAGACATTCTTACACAAACACAAGACGTGTTAAGCCGATGGAGTGAATATTTTGACGATATGTATGCGGATGCTACGGTTGGCGCCGGTGTTGGATGTGGTTTAGTAGATCAACATTCGACAACGGCGTCCTCCGATGGCATCAGTATGGATGAAGTTGAATGGGCGATAAGAAGTTTGAAAAATGGTAAGGCAGCGGGCATTGATATGGTGTCTGCCGAGATGATCAAGCTTGGTGGCTCTTGTGTCTGGGAGGCGTTCCTGTTGCTCCTCAATTTATGTTGGAGCTCGGGAATGGTTCCCAGGGACTGGAATAGCGCAGTCATCGTGCCTTTGTTTAAAAACAAGGGTTCACGTTATGACGGCGCAAATTACAGAGCCATAAGCTTGACCAGTTTGGCAGCAAAAGTGTATGGAAAAGTTATTGAAAGGAGAATGAGGATGGTGTCCGATGGTTTACTGTGTGAGACACAAGGAGGTTTCAGGAGTGGAAGGGGATGCATGGATCAAGTGTTCTCTCTACGCAACATTGTGGAGAAGCATCTGGCTCTAGGTCAGAGGGTTTTCTGCAGTTTTGTGGATCTGGAGAGAGCATTTGACACGGTTGTACGAAAGGAACTTTGGGACATTTTACCGGAGTATGGTATTAACGGTAAACTGCTACAGGCTGTGCAGTCCAGTTACATGGGCTGTAGAGCCTGTGTGCGGCTGGATGATGGAATGTCGCCTTGGTTTGACGTCAATATCGGCGTTAAGCAGGGGTGCGTTCTGTCAGCCAGGCTATTTATCATATATCTGGATAAATGTCTTCAAAGGTTGAACGATATGAATGTGGGAGTCCAGATGGGCGACTCAGTGGTCACTGCTCTGCTTTATGCAGATGATGCAGTCCTGCTGGCACAGTCAGCGACTGACCTGCAGACCCTAGTCGACACAATGACAGAAGATTGTAAGAAAAGGGGTCTACGCGTGAATGTGAGCAAAACCAAAATAATGGTCTTTGAAAGAGATAAAACCAGAACAGATGTAAGAGTAACAATAGGTAATGATGTACTAGAGCAAGTGGATGAATTTGTATATCTTGGATGTGGATTTAGCCGAGATGGAAGGTACACCACTGATATAGAGCGAAGAGTGAATGCGGGAAATAGAGTGAACGGAGCGTTGGGGCAACTTTTCGGCAGCCACCACCTCAGCCAGAAGGCACGTGTAGCAATACATAACGCAGTGCTTGTCCCAACATTACTGTATGGAAGCGAGAGTTGGGTATGCAGAAAAGAGTATGATAGTAAAATTAATGCGGTCGAAATGCTATCTCTGCGGAAAATCTGTGGAGTTAGGCTGACCGACCGCATTCGTAACGACGACGTAAGAGAGCGAGTAGGTATGAAAGAGAGTATTGGTGTAAAGATGCGAAAGGGAATGCTCCGATGGTTCGGACATGTGGAAAGAATGCCGAACGAACGCCTGGTTAAGAAGATATACAATGCGAAAGTGAAAGGATGTAGGTATCGAGGGAGACCGAGACTAACCTACTTAGACCAGATCGGTCATGTACTGAAGGAAGGTGAAGTCAAGAGTCTCCGAAACCGGCGAGCGTGTATGAAGAGAATTATGAATGTTGAGGAAGCGAGTGAAGTATGCAGAGATAGAGTTCTCTGGCACTCTGTTCTCTCTGCCTACCCTGCAAGGGATATGGCGTGATGATATGTATGTATGTATGTATGTGTATGCTTTTATTACTAAGTATATAAGTACTATAAGTACTACCTATAAGTAGTAATGAAAAATGTAGTTACTAGTGAAACTAAATATTCATAATAACATTTCCATAATAAGTGTACAAGGTAAAGTACGATGATAATATACAGATATATCTAAGCTAATAACTTAACTAATATAATTAAATATAAGTAATCATACTTGACATCAAACGATCGGGGCTAAATAATTCAGATTTATCATACGTGCTAATTTTATAGAAATATTTTCCGTGTAGCAACAGAGCGATAATAGAATAACCTAGCCCTTATCTAGTCTATGAATATCGTAAAAGACGAATAAGAGATACAACAAGCTTAGAACATCTATGGAAGAAAAGGAAAATTCCAAAATAAATTTCATATTATCAACCAGCATTATATAGCAAGTCAATTTCCTTCCTATTGTGGAGGAGACTGAAATATGTATAATAATGATATAGACGAAAGGCTCAATGTTACGGATACTACCAACCCTTACTTTGCTCGTGGATGTCGTTAAACACGACTAAGAGATTTACATCGACCATCTCTACCTGGCGCTGTCTGATCAACGATTATATTCTCAAGGAGCGTTGACACCAGGCAGGTGGCTGGTCATAAAACTAATGGCAAGAACTTTTGCAATAGGAATGAAGGAGGAGTAAATATTGCGTCGGTTCCAAGTATTTGGTATGATGTGATATATCAAGGGCTTAGACGTACAAGACATATTTTATTTGCTGTAAGACAAAATAAGCATCTGTAATTGTAACTCTAGGTCTGCGTATGCGTATAGGTCTAATTCTACATCTAAGTCTACGTTTACGTCTAATTTCTGTATCAACGTCTACTTCTACGACTACTTTTACGTCTATGTCTACGTCTTATTCTACTTCTGCATGTACGTCTATTTCTACGTCTACAACTACATCTCAGTCTATGTCTGCGTCTATGTTCATATCTACATCTAAGTTTTCATCTGCCTCTTCGTCTGTACCTACAAGTAAGTACAATAGTAAATGTCTATGGGCTGATGGACGGTTCGATGGATTTTTATTACGTGACTATATATTCTACTGTTGATCATGAACCTTCTTCATGGCCTAAGAAAAAATTGATTTATTATTTCATACCAGTCAAATTTATTAGAATACTGTTTGATTGTAACCGCAGTTTCTGTTGAAGTGACGATGTGATTTAATATTTGTATTCAAATTCAAATACATAATCATTTAATATTACGTATAAAACTCGAAGATGTACTCATATATTATCAATTTTAACATTTAACTTTAAACAAATCTAAAAAAAACCAACTACGATCAAATTAGAACGTTATCGTCACTGAGAATATATGGTAAGAAACGGCGCGTACGTTAATTTGTTTCTTTAATTTTTCTAATTGTCATAGGTATTTTATACAAATTTGTACATTAACATGTTTAGTAACTTTTAGCTCCAATTCCGCTGTGCTTCGAACCACGACCTAATATAATTCATAAATTTAATGCAAAAATTATAGTTGAACCCCATAAGCGCCACCCAATCATTAATTAACTACTACATCAACCATCAACTATCTTGGAAGGAAAAAAAATGTTCTGATCTGAATAGCAAAATAAATAATACCGTCGTTCAAAATTAAACTCTCTTGACATTAGTTAACCTTGCAGATTATTTAACATATTAACTGGATTAAACCCTTCTCAGGTAGTGCGGATCGGTGGCGACGAAGGCAGCATGCCTGTTGGCCGGAACACCCCCGTGGGACTTGTAGGCGGAGATGCTCGCCGGACTGTACCGGCGGGTGTCAGTGACGCGGGCAGGGGGCAGCACCGTCTCGCTTAGTGAGATGACCGCCTGGCGGGGCGATGCCTGCCGTGACGTTATTGCCCGTTGGGCAATCCGGCTGGAAAGGCCTCGGTTCGGTGTTCGGACCATCGAGGCCTTCCGGCCGGTGCTGATAGAGTGGTTGGGTCGACAGCACGGGGTCCTTTCCTTCCGACTGGTGCAGGTCTTGACGGGGCATGGTTGCTTCGGCAAGTACCTGCACACGGTCGTGAGGAGGGAGAGGACACCGTCCTGCCACCACTGCGATTGCGACGAGGACACGGCGCAGCACACGCTCGAGGTCTGTGTGGCCTGGGCAGAGCAGCGCCGTGAACTCGTCGCGATCATCGGTGCCGACCTGGCGCTGCAGACCATCACTAAGGCGATGCTCGACAGCGTCAGGAACTGGGACGCGGTCGCCACCTTCTGCGAGACAGTTGTCTCACGGAAGGACGCGGCTGGGTGACTCCGAGAGGAAATCCTCTTCGGTGAGACGCTCCGCCGCCGGCGCCTGGGGCGGCGTAGGCGCGAGTATCTGCGCCTAATGCCGCCCTAGCCAAGGCCGCGGGTGACCGGACCGGGGAATAGTCCTTCACCCGCAGAGAGGCTGACCGCGTGAGGGCGACGCTCCGGCAGTTAGCTGGGGCGTCGACGGGGGATGGTACCCGAAAGGCTAACCCGCCGGGCTGACCCAATGGCGATGGGGAGGGAATAAGGTGGGTTATGGGGCCACGCGCTCCGCTTCCGTCGCCCCGGACGGTTCGGGCGACGGGTGACCAGGCCATAGCCTACCACAAAAAAAAAAAAAAAATGGTAGTGCGGATAATAAATGCTGACAATCAAGCATACACTATTTACATATTCATTCGTCATTGTTTATATTATATTAAGTGACGAATCTATATACGGGGTGCCGATTTTATTGCTAGAATAACTTATACTAGGTGTAGGAATGACGTCATAAAAAACATTAAAGTTAATTGCAGAGTTCTAGCTCTGCCCAATCCCGAGATAAAGTGATTTGTTTCTTATCAAAACAGTAGGTTTGACCTGTAGGTACATTTCGACCAGCTGTGCGGCGGCAAGCGCAACGAGAGCGGGACTATTTGCCTACTAGTTCATTGTCATAAGCATGAGTATATGCCTACATCAATTTTTATAGTACAAGTGTATTGACCGCTTATCAGTATGGCAATTTAATCAATAGTTAGGTACTATTTTTTAACTGATTTGGATAGTGTATTATGGTCTGATACACCCTTATAAATATTACCCTTATGAATATTCCTTTCGCCGAGTAAAGGTCAACTAATAACGAATTTCATGAAATTCTATCCGTAAGAGGGGTTAAAATCATATTTTTTAAATATAGCTCATACAGAACTGAATTTCGGTAGGCATATTAAGAAGTAAAATAAGAACGGCTTTTTAAAAATTCTACCTCTAAAGGGAATTGCGTAGGTGTTAACTTAAATACTCCATATTTTACAATACCTACTGCTCCAATAGACTTGGAATTTGGTCTGGACTTTCTTTCTGCCCTGTAAAGGTCAGATGAAGCAGAATTTTAAGAAATTACTTCTCCGAAAGGAGTTCTATGTAGCGAAAGTAAACTACACAACTGAACTGCGTAACCGAAGCGAAGCGAGGGCGGGTTGCTAGTTATAATATATGTTTCCCTATGATGACGAAGTAATAATAAAATTGACTACCCCTTGTCTTAAATTTGGGAAAAACGATTAAGAGGCTATTGCAGAATTATCTTTAGCAATAAATTTTATTTGACGGTTGATTTTATAAGTTAACCGTATGGTGATGGAATAAGAATACATTTCACTACTCTATCTTACTCGTGGGTGAACGTAAGAGACTACTAAGGGATACAAAAGGCATATAAAATCTAGCAAAATAAAAAACAAAACTGGAACAAAACCCTGTTCCAACACGTCTGACCAGCGTGGTATAGTGGGTCAATTTCCCTCCTATAATGGAGGAGGTTCGAGTCCAACAGTGGAACATATATGAACTGAGATGATGATGATTTTATACGAGTAAATTGATTCCTTAACTTTCGACCATCGAATTATTATATCCGCAATGAATGTGATATCTCGGACTGTTTTATAATAGTAAGCGATATATTATTCTTATGTTATTACTAATGTACTAGCCTTAGTACAGCAGTTAGGGGGCGTCCATTAATTACGTGAGGCATTTTTGAGGCTTCTTGACTTACAAACAAAAATATTAACAAAACTTTAGAAGTTTTAGTATATTTTGTCCTATTTTGATTACATTTACCCGTCGTTAAGTTCCATTATTTAAATTACAAAGTATTACATTCAAAAACACACATTACTACATTTACATTACATTAAAAAAAAAAATAAGATTCAAAAGCTTATAGATAATAACGGACAGGTAACTTACTTTACAACAAAAAGTCGAGAAAGAAAAGATCAAAACATTTAGGAAGGTTAATAAGGGATAAATAACCCTCAATTTCTTTAATTTTAAATAAAAATAATTGTTAAATTCAAAATCCACAGACTATTAATCGAAAATTTATTAGGTTTAAAATTTATGAAGTAATTGATTTTTTTTTTTTTTTTTTTTATTTATTTATTTCAAATATACATCTATCTTTACAGGAGAAATACCTAATGCGATAGTGCAAACATTATTTTATATAACTTACTTCTATAATATAACATATGTAGCTTATTCTATATTTTAATTTACTCCATAACATGATATCCTGGTAATTAAAGTTTTATCAAATCGAACTTCTAGTTCTTGAGATTAATACGTTCAAACATACCCACTACTAAAAGAAATTTAAAACAATACTATGAAAATTTAAAACAATAAATATATTTATATATTTTGAATCTCATATTCGATAGATGGCGGTGGGGTCAAATTATCGCACTATGGTTTTATTATAGACCTCGTCAGAACTTATTATTATTATTACAAATATATCAACAATTCAGATCGGATTGAGAGCCCTTAACGTTGACCCATATGACCGGACCGGGGATTAAGTCTGGTCACCCTTGGAGCGAGGCCACCGCGTGAGGATGACGCCCCGACATCGAGATTCATTTTATGGGTCGAGATCACGGGGCGTCAACATGAGAGGATACCCGTGATGGAGACCACCTGGTGGGCCATTGAAGAAAAAGACCAGTGACCCACCCGCGCGGTGTCGAGACGTCTATGTAGGGCGGGTCTTCGGGGTCTTGCGCCGCTTTTCCTGTCGTCCCGGACGGATTAGCGGGGTTTGACGTACCGTAGCCAAAAAAATACCGCTCACTCATAGTCCGCGTAAAGCTGTGAAAGCCATCTGCGGCTTACAGCAAAACAGCAGTTCAGAATACAATTGTAGTTTTATTACTATCGTGTTCTGAACTGCTAACACATTAAAAAATCCATAAAAAAATGTTTTATTTCATATTTACACTCGCATCATCATTTCTCATCGTACATATTGTTATTAGCATTAATTATATGACTGGCCGCTTGTCTGATATTAATCCTCCATGGAAATGTAATTGTTGACTAGACTATATTAGGTGGAGTTTGTCCAGGTCAATATGAAGCTCTTTGTCTTTTACGACATCCACGAGCAAACTAAAGATTGATAGTATACGTAGCCGCTACCACACAGCTTTACATACTCGCGTAAATATGAGAAATCATTAAACGTTTACAGTTATTACTAAATTACTTAGACATTTCAAACGTGTAAGATGTATGACAAATTATGTAAAGCACTTCCTTAAGATATGTAATATTTACTTAACAAATTCTTTAAATTCCACTGACGAGAAATGCCGTTATTTTGTGCAATTGTAATTTTTGTTTACTTAACTGTACCGTATGGATTTGCATGGGATATAAAACTAATAAACATGTCATGATGTCTTTCGTATGGTGACTGAATAATAGAATTCACTACTGGTGATTCAGGGTTATAATATTGTAGGGACTAGGAAAAAGGGGGGTTCAGGGTTATAATATTGTAGGCTCACATATAGACCCTATAAGCTTTGCCATATCCGTGGTGCTGTACTGCTGCGCTTCACGTATCAGTACATCCTCTTATCTATTGGCCTATTAGCCAATTTTTGCTTCATGTCTCCGCTATGCATAAGAGGAAAGTGGATTTTCTTTTTTCAACTCCTGTTTTTCTTTTCTAATTAAATTTGTTTTGGGTTCCAAGACAGTGAAAAACGTTTCCCGGGACTTCCCGAGGGTCAAACCTCGGTGTCTTATATGGAGATCATTGTGGATCCTGGCTTACAGGAGTTACAGTGGTGGGAATGTGTGGTGGGAATAGATCCAAAAAAAAAGAAATATTGTAGGGACACAATATTTATGCAAGAAAAAAAAATCCTAGTTAATTTTTCTTCCCTCATATAGATATTGTCTGTATTTTATATCCCTTAGGCGTCTTTTACAACCACGTCTAAGGGTGAGGGGTTGTGAAGAGTATTATTACTCCGCCATCACATGGACAAAAGTTACTTGTCGTAAGTAATTTTAATGGTGGATAGATAAGTCCAAACTATAATAAATGACATGACTATGATTTGAACATCGTTATATTTTTTTCTTTCTTTAAAAGACTCCACCCTGCATTAAGGAAAATCCTTGTACAGGGGAATTTACACACATATAATAAACGCTGACAATTATATTAACAAAATAAATAAATTATTGAAAATAATTTTAAACAAATTCTATCTGACTACGTAGATGCTATTTTGTACAAATTTAAAAAATCAATACCAGTACCACCTAGTGGGTCCAATTGTTAATTTAAATTATTCCTGAATCCACATGAACATATACAAACTTCATCAAAATCGATCCTGCCGTTTAGTAGATCAGTCACATACATATCTATCGAGGAATTATATAAGGGAGAGACCAGATTGGTCACGTACTGAAAGAAGGTGGAGTCAAGAGTCTCCGAAACCGGCGAGCGTGTATGAAGAGAATTATGAATGTTGAAGAAGCGAGTGAAGTATGCAAGGATAGAGTTCTCTGGCACTCTGTTCTCTCTGCCTACCCTGCAAAGGATATGGCGTGATGATATGTATGTAATTATATAAGGGTTAGAAACTATATTTCTATATTTTTTTAATTCTAATGGATATATTACATTTCATTCCTATTTACTTATAATAAAAAAGGTAAAAATCAATTATACTTACAATCAGGTATAAGACCGGCAGGATATCCATAGTCGGCACGTGGCCCATAGGTGGCAGGTCGCACTTCTTCAATAAACGCTAGAGACAGTGCTATTATCACAGCAATTTTCATCGTTGTCATCGTTCTATAAAGATAAATAAGTATTATAAATAAATGAATAAAACCATCATCATTCTTCTACTCTTATCCCAATTACTTGGGGTCGATACAATATGTACTCTTCTTTCATAGTACATATTGTAAAAGTTATTGGCAATATGTTTATGAACAACCGCCAGCTAGACGTCACCCCTCCTTGGTAATGTTTCTTTTTTTTTGGCGGCGGGCTACGTTACGTCAAACCCCGCTAAACATCCGCCCGGGGTGACAGGAAACGCAGCGCAAGACCCCGCAGACCCGCCCTACAATATACCTCTCGACGCCATGCGGGTGGGTCACTGGTACGCGGTCATTTTCTTCAGTGGCTCACCCGGCGGTCTACCCTCACGGTTATCCTCTCTAATGTCGACGCCCGGACAGTTTGCACCGTCAGGGCGTCATCCTCACGCGGTGGCCTCACTCCCAAGGCGACCAGACTAATCCCCAGTCCGGTCACCCACTGCCTCGGCTAGGGCGGCATGAGGCGGAGGTATTCACGCCTCCGCCGCCCCAAATATAATTGTTGACCAAACGCCATCAGATATAGTTGGCCCTGGTCGTTATATGGCTCTTAGTCGTTTTTAACAACATCCACGATTAAAGTAAGGGTTGGTAGTATTCGTAGCCGCTACCACACAGAAAAATAAATAAATAAATAAAGCCAGTGAAATAATAACTACCATTAAAAATGAAATAAGACTATTTACTTTAAATCATGACTGCATAGATGGCGTAATGGTTGAGATACCGACCTAACGTGCCAAGTATCGTGCCTTCGATTCTCACGCAGAACAATAATTTGTGAGATCCACTATTGTTTTTCTGAGTATTTGTATTTCTGTTTGTTAATTATATGTTTGTAAAGTTCCCCGCAATACAAGGATTAAGTCTCAGGCTTTAAAAAAAAAAAACTTGTAAGAGCACATTCATCATCATCATCATCTCAGCTTATATATGTCCCACTGTTGGGCTCGAGCCTCCTCCATAATGGGAGAGTAATTGAACTACTATACCACGCTGGTCATACGTGTTGGTATAGAGTTTTGTTTCGAGGTTTTCTTCCCTCGCATAGATGTTATGTGCGTTTTATATCCCTTACGATCACCCACGGGTAAGATAGGGGGTGGTGAATTATATTCTCACTGCGTCAACACATAGAAATAAGAATAAGAGCACATAAGGTAGATATTGTTAATTTTGTATATTTTTTTAAATCATCGAATCATCTACCACCGGATTGGAACACGGCTGCAAGCTAAGTAGATCCGACAAGAAACTCGGCGACCTTAGCTCTTTTTTTATTGGGACTAATCCCACCACATATTCCCACCACTGTAACTCCTCTAAGCCAGGATCCACATTAGTCTCCATAAAAGACACTGAGGTTTACCCTCAGGAAGTCCCGGGAAATGCTTTTAATTGTCTTGGGACCCGCAACAAATTCAATTAGAAAAGAAAAACAGGATGAGTTGAACAATTTCCAATCAGAAAAGAATTACAATTAGAAAAGAAAAACAGGAGGAGTAGAACAATTTCCATTTCCCTCCTAGGCAAAGCGGGAGACATGAAGCAAAATTGGCTAATAGGCCAATAGACAGGAGGATGTACTGATACGTGAACTGTAGCAGTCCAGCACCATGGATATGACAGAGCTTAAGCAACCGACCTTAGCTCGCTTTTAAATAAAATTTTGTACAATTTTTTAGTAAGTACTAACTCCAGATTGATGGATTTTCGGATCAGGTTGAATTGTATAATATAATCACCATTGTGCAGAGGAATAGAGTATAGTGTATTGAATGTTAACTTAATCACGATGTAGAGATCAAATTCTTTTAAATGCTTTTCACCATCTAAGCCCACATATGTCCCACTGTTGGAGGGAATCCGCTATAGTGGGAGGGAAATTGACCTACTCAAAAATTTTATTAAATATGTTCTTACTAAATTATCTCAAGGCAGTGCATTACCAGGTATAAAAAGTACACTGTGTTAATCTAGGAAAGAGTCTATCTCTGTGATAATTTTCATCGAAATCTGTTCAATAGTTTACGTGTGATTTAGTACAAAAACATCAAAATATCTCCACAAACATTTACATTTTTAATAATTAAGTAAGATTTTAAATAATTATTTATTTGAAACAAAATTACTATTGTAGATACCACTGCGTTTGTATTTACATACGTACATATCATCACAGCAGAGTGCCAGAGAACTCTACCCTTGCATACTTCACTCGCTTCCTCAACATTCATAATTCTCTTCATACACGCTCGCCGGTTTCGGAGACTCTTGACTTCACCTTTCTTCAGTACATGACCGATCTGGTCTAGGTAGGTTAGTCTCGGTCTCCCTCGGTACCTACATCCTTCCACTTTCGCATTGTATATCTTCTTAACCAGACGTTCGTTCGGCATTCTTTCCACATGTCCGAACCATCGGAGCATTCCCTTTCGCATCTTTACACCAATACTCTCTTTCATACCTATTCGCTCTCTTACGTCGTCGTTACGAATGCGGTCGGTCAGCCTAACTCCAAAGATTTTCCGCAGAGATCGCATTTCGACCGCATTAATTTTACTTTCATACTCTTTTCTGCATACCCAACTCTCGCTTCCATACAGTAATGTTGGGACAAGCACTGCGTTATGTATTGCTACACGTGCCTTCTGGCTGAGATGGTGGCTGCCGAGAAGTTGCCCCAACGCTCCGTTCACTCTATTTCCCGCATTCACTCTTCGCTCTATATCAGTGGTGTACCTTCCATCTCGGCTAAATCCACATCCAAGATATAAAAATTCATCCACTTGCTCTAGTACATCATTACCTATTGTTACTCTTACATCTGTTCTGGTTTCATCTCCTTCAAAGACCATTATTTTGGTTTTGCTCACATTCACGCGTAGACCCCTTTTCTTACAATCTTCTGTCATTGTGTCGACTAGGGTCTGCAGGTCAGTCGTTGACTGTGCCAGCAGGACTGCATCATCTGCATAAAGCAGAGCAGTGACCACTGAGTCGCCCATCTGGACCTCCACATTCATATCGTTCAACCTTTGGAGACATTTATCCAGATATATGATAAACAGCCTGGCTGACAGAACGCACCCCTGCTTATCGCCGATATTGACGTCAAACCAAGGCGACATTCCATCATCCAGCCGCGCACAGGCTCTACAGCCCATGTAACTGGACTGCACAGCCTGTAGCAGTTTACGGTTAATACCATACTCCGGTAAAATGTCCCAAAGTTCCTTTAGTACAACCATGTCAAATGCTCTCTCCAGATCCACAAAACTGCAGAAAACCCTCTGACCTAGAGCCAGATGCTTCTCCACAATTTTGCGCAGAGAGAACACTTGATCCATGCATCCCCTTCCACTCCTGAAACCTCCTTGTGTCTCACACAGTAAACCATCGGACACCATCCTCATTCTCCTTTCAATAATTTTACCATACACTTTTGCTGCCAAACTGGTCAAGCTTATGGCTCTGTAATTTGCGCAGTCATAGCGTGAACCCTTGTTTTTAAACAAAGGCACGATGACTGCGCTATTCCAGTCCCCGGGAACCATTCCCGAGCTCCAACATAAATTGAGGAGCAACAGGAACGCCTCCCAGACACAGCAGCCACCAAGCTTGATCATCTCGGCAGACACCATATCAATGCCCGCTGGCTTACCATTTTTCAAACTTCTTATCGCCCATTCAACTTCATCCATACTGATGCCATCGGAGGACGCCATTGTCGAATGTTGTTCTACTAAACCACATGTGACACCGGCGTCAACCGTAGCATCCGCATACATATCGCCAAAATATTCACTCCATCGGCTTAACACGTCTTATGTTTGTGTAAGAATGTCTCCACCTTTAGATCTAATTTTATTCATTCTAAAGGCTGACCAACCACCCCGAGACTTCTTCACCTCCCTCCAAAAGAGTTTGGTGTTACCCTATCTTCTGCACTCATACTTGCTCTATCACGTTTCTCTTTCTTAGTGGCCTTGGTGTCATTCTTACATTGCCGATATATTTCTTTCTTCTGTTCAGTCATACTGTCATTCAGATTCAAAGAAGAGACATAGTCCAGCCACGCTTTCTTCTTTTGCTCTACGGAAGCTGCCACATCCGCATCCCACCATACATCACCATTTGTTTTTCTATGCTTCTTTGAACTTCCACATACTTCTTTCGCTGTATCTACCATACTCTCTTTCAATACTCTCCAGCATTCTTCAATGTCCGATTGCGGCTGGCTTGCCATCGTCAGCCGTTCTCGGACACCCTCTGCACACTTTTTTCTTACACACTCTTCTTGCAACCTTTCAACCTTTATTCTTTCAAGCCCTCCGAATTGGACACGCTCTCGCCAGTGCCTCCACTTTTTGAACAGACCACTAAATCTCGCAATAACGAGATAGTGGTCCGTATCGACTGTGGGGCCCCAGTAGGCTCTTGCGTCCAATATTTTGCTTCGGAGGCGACTGTCTACCAAAATTAAATCTATTATACTTTTCTGTTCATTCCTTCTCCATGTATACATGTGGATGTCCTTATGTTGGAAAAATGTGTTTGACACAATAAGGTTTCTCTCCATGCATACATCCGCTATGAGCCTACCTGCGTCGTTCACTCTCTTATCACCAAATGGACCAAGTACGTCCTCATAGTCGGGACGCTTGGTCCCATCCGTTCAAATCTCCGCATACAATCACGCGTTCACTGGTTTCTGCCATATCCAGAACTTCCCTAATATTATCCCAAAACTTCTCTAGGTCTGATGCCACCGAGGATCCTACGGGAGCATATGCTACAACCATGAATACCTTGGTGGCACCTAGTTTTATACGGACCCAAAGAAGTCTGGGATCATACATTCCGTAATCCTTCACACCTGAGGCCAAGCGAGAGGACAACAGCACTCCTACCCCCATGCTGGCTCGATCGCTTTGTGGTACACCAGACCACAGAGCCATCCCGCCACCAGGAAGATCGCAGGCGTCGCTGCCCCTTCGCTTGGTCTCTGTTACACAGAGCACGTCTAGCTGTTTGTCCGCCATGACGGATATTAGCTCGTGCAACTTACCTTCCACACAACCTTTTACATTCCACGTGCCCAACCGGCACTCTGCTCTCCTCGACTCGCCTGACTGGGCAAGGCGTGATGGGTGGCGGCCCCCATCGCCGCAACTGCCTAAGTTCGTACCGACGGGGGCGGGTCGGTACGCGTCGCCTCCGGGGGACGCCCTAACCCGCATTGCGGTACGCATATCGAGCCGGATTAGCAGTCTAATTAGACTGGCAGGGGACGCGACCGAGCACGCTCCGGACTATGCCCCCCTATTGAATATTATAATTCTAAAAAAAAATAGATACGGCACAATGACTGGAAATAATTAATGATATTAATTCGCCAAGGTTCAGTGTTTTCTTAATAATATAAACATATTAATATTTATGACATATTTATAATATTGTGGCATTATTGTGGTTTTACAACGGAAGTTTTTAGATAAGCAATAAATTATTACTCTTCCTAATAAGTTTTTTTTTTGTTATTTGTTTTTAAAATACATGCATATTTAAAAAGACGATGTGCGTATGTTCTTAATTCCTTGCCCTAAATATCATTGAACTCAAATGCAGTGATGGCGTAGTGGTTAAGACCGACCTACAGTACCAGTGGTAGGGGATCAATTACCATGCAAAATAATACTTTGTGCGACTTACAAATTGTTATTACCGAGTCTGGGTGTAATTTGTGTACATTAATTTATTTTAATCATTATTTACGAATTAAACGAATTAACGAATGAATTTGTTATATTAATAGTAACTTTTGTAAAATTCTCCACATTCGGTTGTATGGTAGCGGCTACGAATACTACCAACCCTTACTTTGCTCGTGGATGTTGTAAAAGACGACTAAGAGCCTTATAATGACCTGGGCCGACTCCATCTGATGCCTTTTGGTCATTAATTACATTCCCAAGGACGTTTGACGTCTGGCAGGCGGCTGGTCATAAAACTATTGCCAATAACTTTTACAATATGTACTATGAAAGAAGAGTATATATTGTATCGATCCTAAGTAATTGGAATAAGAGTAGGAGAATGATGATGATGTAAAATTCCCCGCAATAAATGAATTAGTTCCACAGAGCAGGGCGATATCTTCCATGCGAAAAACCTTCTGGCAAACTAAATAAAATTGCTATCATCATCATCATCACAGCCCATATATGTCCCACTGTTGGGCTCGGGCCTCCTCCATAATGGGAGGAAAATTAACCTACTATACCGCGCTGGTCAGACGTATTGGTATAGGGTTCTGTTTCAAGTTTTCCTTCTCTCGCATAGATGTTATATGCGTTTTATATCCCTTAGTCGTCTCGTATGATCACCCACGGATAAAACAGGGGGTGGTGAATTGTATTCTTACTCCGTCACCACACGGATAAATTGCCATATTGAACTTAAATTATATTCAGTGATCCAGACTAAATATATCTACATTCATCCATCAATTACCCTATTTTATTATAGACTTCACATTTATATGAATGCACAGATGGCGTAGTGGTTAAGATAATTAAACTGTACGAGGGTTGTGAGTTAAATTCTCATGTAGAACAAAACTTCTACGATGCACAATTTATTCATGTCTGAGTTGTAATTTGTGTCCGTTAATTGTATTTTATCCCAGTGGTGACGGAGAAAGAATACAGCACACTAGTCCCCATCATCTTACCCTTGGATGATCGTAATAGACAACTAAGGGATATAACATCTATGCAAGATAAAACTAGAAACAAAACTATATACCAATACGTCTGAGCAGGGTGGTATAGTAGGTCAATTTCCCTCCTATTATGGAGGAGACTTGAGCCCAACAGTGGGACACATACTAACTGAAATAATGATGATGATGATGAATTATATTTTTGTAAAATCTCCCGCAATGTAAGGACTAATTCTTTAGTGCAGTGAGCTATCTTTAAAGTCACAATCAACACATGACAAGCGGATTCTAAATAAGAATTAGTGTTATACATTTATTACAACGAAGCTCTTTCGTCTGCTGATCTCTGAATCGGTATTTACGAATCCCACTCGAAAGTGGGGGTGAAGCTTAGTAACCTGTGATCACATAGAAATTTTCTTATTCGGTTTGGATATAAGAATATAGTAATAATAAAAAAAAACCTAAGCCAGACCAATCGTTATCTCATTATGATATGTTATAAACGTCTTTTGCCTAACGAGTTATTTATTTATTTTTCTGAGCTATTTGATTGTAATTTATAGATCATGGTGTAGTCACGCTCATTGAAAAGGTCTCTGCTTGCGGTAGCTACGTGGAGCAGGTCTCTCCCTTCCCTTGAATGTAATTGAGGGGCGTGATGGCTGCTCTAGTAGTTAACTCGTGGTAGAGTGCCGCTTCTGGAATCTGGTCCAACAATTTCTGATCTTTTTTGTTTTATTTTAATTTTGTATTTAACTTTTAAAAAATCAATCTTTACTCGAAGGGTATCTCACTGGAGTTAATATAGAATAAACATGTATCCAATAATTTTGAGAAAACATATAATTAAAAAAAAATTGACGAGCCCGCTGAGTTTCTTGTCGGATCCTCTCAGTTTGATGGTTGATGGCCGCTTTCCGATCCTGTGGTAGATTAATTTTAAAAAAAATGCAAAATTGACTATATGTATGTTAGTGCCCTTAAGAGGCTTATGGATAATAAATGATTTGATTTACTCAAAAAATAGCAGAACATTATATGGCTCTAAGTTATTTTGATACATATAAAACAAGTATCACGAGATTTATTAATAACTCCAAAATGAACAAATATTTTTATTTATAAGTTTTAACATAAACAATTATTTTTTATATTATTAATTTAAGTATTATTTTACATGTAAATTGAACCCCTACTACTGGCACTGTAGGTCGGTCTTTACCACTACGCCATCACTGCAGTTGAGCTCAATAATATTTAGGGCTAGGAATTAAGAACATACGCAGATCGTCTTTTTTAATTATTCATGTATTTTAAAAACAAATAACAAAAAAAAACTTATTAGGAAGAGTAATATTTATTGCTTATCTAAAAACTTCCGTTAAAAAACCACAATTTTGTCACAATATTATAAATATATCATAAATATTAATATGTTTATAATATTAAACCATTACTTCCCAAGCATCGAAAAAATGGGAATATTTTGATGAAATTTTTAAATTAAGTTTTTAATACAATAAGAAAAAGTAATATGACAAAAGAAAGTCAAAAATAATATCATTTTCGCTGAGTCAGCCCGTCCTATAAATATGACAACGGGGACATGTGATTAGAAATAAAGAGGGATAATAATTATAAGAAAATGAGGTTTATTCAAAAACTATGACCGCAAATACTAGATATTTTACTTTTGTGATGTAGATAATCAGTCAATATAATAGAATAGAGGATATTTTTTTAATGTATAAGATGGTAGAACAGCACGTATTCTATCGATCCCAAGTAACTGGAGTAAGAGTAGAACGATGACGATGACCCACTGCGCCATACACTGGATGACCCACAGGGTATCACAAAAATAACTAGTAAAAAATATACATTAAATTGGTATTTCAAAACGTGTCAACCCTAACGTGCAAAATTCAAACTTTTTTTTTGGGAAATGGTCAAGATCTTTAAACAGTGACCTTGCATCTGTTATAGGTATTAATCTTTTATTATTACTAACCATGATTTTTTCAGCCTATATTTTTAATATATACTTTAGTGTGAAAGAATGCCGAACGAACGTCTGGTTAAGAAGATATACAATGCGAAAGTGGAAGGATGTAGGTACCGGGGGAGACCGAGACTAACCTACCTAGACCAGATCGGTCATGTACTTAAGGAAGGTGGAGTCAAGAGTCTCCGAAATCGGCGAGCGTGTATGAAGAGAATTATGAATGTTGAGGAAGCGAGTGAAGTATGCAAGCATAGAGTTCTCTGGCACTCTGTTCTCTCTGCCTACCCTGCAAAGGACATGGCGTGATGGTATGTATGTATGTATGTATATTTTAGTATCTTTGAAAACATCAATGACCTCCAAAGGTTGGAGGTCAACTTGACTTGTTTTAAGATTAATAAGTGATGAAGAGATATATATGGCATAAATGCCGATATATATGGCATTAAGTTGTGTGCCGTAAGGATTGCCTATAACTCTTAAATGTAATCTTTTAAAAACAAGATGCTTTTTTTTAAATCTTGCAATCAATTCTCATTATCAGCCTATATAATATATTCAGCTATGAAATAAGGGATGAATTTGGTTTGATATTTTTCACATTGTAACACAAATAACGAACTATAGTAAGACATATGATTTTTATGCAAATGTGGTCGGCGTTAAAAATTAGTAAATGATAAATTTCTTTGTTTGATTTAAAGGTTCGATTTCTGACTCAGACAAAGTAAATTTGGGTATAAAATGGTTATTAAATAAATTTTGAAAGAGCAAATTGGAAATATGGAATTGCATTTGTACAATGGTATGCTTCTAATATCTATAATGGTGTATCTTAATAGTGGTAGGGCCACACTTTTGATAGTTTTCGGTCGCGGGCCATTTCATCCGGAATAGTACCACATTCTCGTATAAAATCGACATCTGAGAAGTGGCAAGGTGTTGTTCCACTTCGCTCCGTGAGCGAGAGAGGTAGAAGCCCAACTTTCACCGGTGGGTATGGGGTTTTCCTTGGTAGGCAGCTGCCTAACTACACCTCAGTTATTGCAAAGGTCCATGAATGGCATTAACACTTATCATAAGCAATAAAAAAGTATGCGTTTAACAAAAATAGGTACGTTAATTACTGCATCCATGCATCAGTATATCAAGGGTTCAGACGGGGTACCCGACTGGATGCTGGTCCTGGTCCTCGAGCATCTGGGTCCACGCCTCAGGGAGCTGTACAACACGTGTTTAGCCTCTGGGCAGTTTTCTAGGTGTTGGAAGAAGGGGAGGCTGGTACTCCTGCCGAAGCCGGGACGGTCTCCGAACTCGGCCTCGGCCTATAAGCCGATCGTGCTGCTGGACGATATGGGTAAGCTGTTGGAGAGGATCCTGGCTACCCGCATCGGCCAGCACCTTAGCGAGGTTGGCCCTGATCTGTCGGACGCCCAATTCGGTTTCCGAAAGGGGCGTTCGACGATCGCGGCCTTACTGCGCCTGAGGGCCGTAGTCGCGGAGGCTGTCACTGGCGGTGGGGTGCTGTTGGCGGTGTCTTTAGACATCGCCAACGCATTCAATAGTCTGCCATTCAGCTGCATCAGGGAGGCACTCCGGTATCACGGGGTGCCTCTATACCTGAGGCGGCTGGTGGTAGACTATTTGGAGGGGCGCAGCGTCCTCTATAAGAACCGAGTAGGGGATGTTGTGCGAACGCCCATGTCGTGCAGTGTTCCGCAGGGGTCGGTCTTGGGGCTGACTTTGTGGAGTATCGGCTACGACTGGGCGTTGAGAGGGAGCCTCCCGCCCGGGGTGGGCGTAATCTGTTACGCCGACGATACACTCGTCACAGCCCGGGGTGGGACGCTGGAGGAGGCGGCACGCCTGGCAACTCTTGGTACCGAGGAGATTGTCAGGCGGATCGAGGCGCTAGGGCTAAGGGTGGCCCTGGATAAGACGGAGGCCTTATTATTTCATGGGCCCCGCACCAGTCCACCCACCGACGCCTCGATCACCGTCAATTCGGTTCCCATCAGCATGCGGGCCCATATGAGGTACTTGGGCCAGGTGCTCGACGGGCGATGGTGGTTCCGGGAGCATTTCCGTCGGCTTGCTCCACGGCTTGTCGGCGCGGCGTCCACCCTATCCTGGCTTATGCCGAATGTGGGCGGACCCAGCGTTACGTGCCGACTGCTGTACGCGGGGGTGGTACGGTCGATGGTCCTGTACGGCGCACCCGTGTGGGCGGGGTCCCTGACCGTCCGACTTAGGGCTCTTCTGTGGCGACCACAGCGGGCCATGGTGGTCAGGGCCATACGCGGATACCGCACGGTGGTGACGAAGGCGGCATGCCTGTTAGCCGGAACATCCCCTTGGGACTTAGAGGCGGAAATGCTCGCCGGACTGTACCGGCGGGTGTCAGTGACGCGGGCAGGGGGCGGCACCGTCTCGCTTAATGAGATGGCCGCCTGGCGGGGCGACGCCCGCCGTGACGTTATTGCCCGTTGGGCAATCCGGCTGGAAAGGCCTTGGTTCGGTGTTCGGACCATCAAGGCCTTCCGGCCGGTGCTGATGGAGTGGTTGGGTCGACAGCACGGAGTCCTTTCCTTCCGACTGGTGCAGGTCTTGACAGGGCATAGTTGCTTCGGGAAGTACCTGCACACGGTCGTGAGGAGGGAGAGGACACCGTCCTGCCACCACTGCGATTGCGACGAGGACACGGCGCAGCACACGCTCGAGCTCTGTGTGGCCTGGGCCGACCATTGCTAAGGCGATGCTCGACAGCGTCAGGAACTGGGACGCGATCGCCGCCTTCTACGAGACAGTTGTCTCGCGGAAGGAGGCGGCGGGGCGACTCCGAGAGGAAATCCTCTTCGGTGAGACGCTCCGCCACCGGCGCCTGGGGCGGCGTAGGCGCGAGTATCTGCGCCTAATGCCGCCCTAGCCGAGGCCGCGGGTGACTGGACCGGGGAATAGTCCTTCACCCGCAGAGAGGCTGACCGCGTGAGGGCGACGCCCCGGCGGTTAGCTGGGGCGTCGAAGGGTGATGGTACCCGAAAGGGTAACCCGTCGGGCTGGCCACGGAAGGCAAGGAAGCGGTACCAGTGGCCGGCCCAATGGCGATGGGGAGGGAATACGATGGGTTATGGGGCCACAAGCTGCCCTTCCGTCGCCCCGTACGGTGCGGGCGACATGTGACCGGGCCATAGCCTACCAAAAAAATTAAAAAGTATATCAAGAGTAACTTGTTTGACATAGTCCCTTTCAATGATGTGTAATGTCTTGATCGCCACTTGGCGATTGTAGGTGCTATTATATATTTACTACAAGAATGCTTAGAAAGCTTGTTATATTTTTCATGTTCCAGCAAAATTAGCAAAAAAATAATTTAAAAAGACCCCAGCTTGTTTACGTTGCAAGCAGCTCGCATTTGTAAATGAATGCAAATTTATAAAAAAAAATCACGCTTTCTTCTAAAAAATCATTATGAGCTATGGGTAATCCTTGTGATATATAACTGCCGTAATTATGGCATATAAATCGCTTATTAATCTTAGAACAAGTCGAATTGACCTCAACCTTTGCAGGTCAATTGATGTTTTTCAAAGATACTAAGATATATATATATATATATATATATATATATATATATATATATATATATATATATATATATACTAGCAGACCGGGCCACGCGTTGCTGTGGCTTAGGTTAGCCTCAGTAACACTTTTTGTTTATTCTAACAAATTTTAGCATATATGAAGCGTTTGTACATTTAACATAGCGCCATCTATTAAATACTTACTGAATCCAGTCAACAGATGCCGCCATCTTTTAAAATCCTTTTGATATAACATGATTTTGACTGTCACTTAGACAAATAATTTGCAATAAAATAATATTACTATAAATTGAGATTTAGGCTATCCTATCTTTTAAGTTGGATCAAACTACACATGCTGTGCAAATTTGGTTAAGATCGGTTAAGTACTTTATGAGTTCATCGCGGACAAACAACGTGACACGTAATTTATATATATTAAGATTAAATAAATATGCACAAAAAATCGTAATGGTAATATTAATACAATAACAGCTTTAATAAATGTAAGGTCACAAATAATTGGTCGAAAATTATTGTGATCTGACATACTACTCACTTTGAACAAAGGAATCATGAGTTTTGAGAATAAGTGATGAGAATTTTCATGAGTTCAGGAAATACGCTCCGAGCAACACAACCATTAAATACAGATGCCAGATGGAGGGACAATAATATCAATTATAGAATTTATTGTCTTTACAGACAAACCCCACAAATCAGCCGTCTTCTTAACATTAAGATTTTTAGAAGATTTTATGATATCATTCCTACTGACATCAGAAAATTCAAAAGATGTGTCGCATTTTAAAATACCCTGTTTCAGGAGTGATTCGGTTAAAATAGGAGACGACATCAATGATTTAGTTATTAATAAAGGAATATTAGTAACATAATTTTCAAATTCGGTTGCTACTTCACTGTTTGCACATACATTTTTATCACCTATTATTAAATTGAAGTCTTTTTCTGTACAGCATTCCTACCAGTTTCATTATTTATCACGTTCCAAATCATTTTAATTACATCACTAGATTGACTGATTTTATTTCTCACATAAATTGGTTTAGCAGAGGTGCCTGTAGAGGACTGCTAAAGCGTTTCAATATTTTGAAATATTTTTTTACATATTCTAAGAACACCAAATTGTGGTTATAAGATTTTTCGTCATAAAGGTCATATAACTTTCGTCGACTCTTGTGAATACCACAAGTTTCCCATTCACTAAAATCGCCAGCCATTATTACAATTTTAGGTTTAAATATTTTACTATACTCATCATTAAATATCTGAAATAGTGACGTATACAATTCATTGGGGTTGTCATGAAAAGGCAATAGTGATAGGTTTATACTCAAATTGTATCTAAATTGCTCTAAAAGGCTAACATAATTAGGAACGAATGTAATAGATACCCGTGGAACCCTATTAGTTCTTCTAGGAAGTACAAGTTGTCTGCTGTGATATGATTCTAATGTTATATAATGGATTTACTAATTAGTTTAGCATTTATAAAAATATTATCTATACAAGTTACACTCCGAGCAGTTATACTAATAGATTCCAGGAAAGCATTATATAAATTATAAGAATTTATTAAATTTTTAAATTGTTGTGTTATATTTTTATTGTCTAATAAGTTAATGTTGACATCCCCACAAACAATCACTGTTTGATTTGATTTTGTTTGATTTGAGACTAAGGTTTTAAATAAAACATCTTCCATTAATCTCACAAAACCATCATATGAGAACATGGGGGTCTATATACGCACACAACTATGAATGGCTCAGCCTCAACACAAGCAATTTCAATAACACGTTCAACAGTCTGACAATATCTTTTCCTTCCTTAGATTTAATGAATTTCTTCAAAATTATCAAAGAGTCACCTCGTATCATACTGGTTCTCTTGAACGAGCTAAAAACCATGGTGATTGAAAAGTTTGCACATTAATTGGTTAACTTTAAGCCAGTGGTTCAGTAATGCAGAGAAAATATATCTGGCAACCATTCAAAACAATTCAATCTCCAAATCCTTACTCAACATTTAGATGTAGCAGGTTGATTGAATTATATTTATTCTTAAGGCTACTTTTAAAGCAATAGGAAGTATCTATTGTCTACGTATGTAATTAGATTATAGATAATATTTATTGCTTTAAATCGGTGAGCATGTATGAAGAGAATTATGAATGTTGAGAAAGCGAGTGAAGTATGCAGAGATAGAGTTCTCTGGCAATCTGTTCTCTCTGTCTACCCTGCAAGGGATATGGCGTGATGATTTGTATGAATGTGTGTATGTAGTCATTGCTTTAAATACGTAAGTATTTAACAAAACAATTAATTGAACTTATTGTATTTATGCAAAATAAGTTTTAATATACACATTTCAAGCATTACAATCATCTTATATTATTATTCATAGTTGCCTAACTAATAATTATTAACTAATGATATTATAATTATAATGTTTTAATCATTATTATTCATAATCTAAGTCATTACTTATCGCGTGATCACTTAAAATGAACTGTTGTTGTAATATTAACACGTTCTGTATATATTATGATAGAATATGAATAGAGTGTCATAAGTAACCACTTAACCTTTAACTACCGACGTCGTTTTTTAGTCACACTAATACCGTCGTAGGGCCTGAGAGGCCGCTAGTACAACATAGAATTTAGTGAAATATATCTATAATATTTATGAATTTATAGCTTCTATTATTAATTTAGGATCTTATAATGGAAGAAAAGGTAAAAATTATAATCAACTCTATTAAAATTTGTAGCTATGTGCCTTAACATCTTTGGCAATGTATTATTAACTTAAAAATTACTACTGGACGACATAAAAAAAAAATAATTTCACTTATTAGGAATCACAAAAAATATTTTCCCTAATACTTTAGGGTAAAATCTATATGAAAAATAATAAACAGCATTTGGAATGCTTTACATAAAAAAATGTCCAAGAACAAACTTATTAACAATCAGGACACATTTGCTCAGCGCACTGTAAACAAACATGTTTTTTACAAGAATGACACTGATATATGGATTTTCTATTTAGTTTAGGTGGACAAGATGCACATATTTTTTTTTTGTTTTTTACCTTGGCTTGACCTTGAACAGTTTCTGGCATATCAGAACCGAGTATTCTTGCCAAACTCATACAACGTAAGTTGACCACCCTTCTCGCGATATGCTCTAAAACTGCTCAAATCGGAAGTGGGTACTCGCAGAATAATATTATGTTGTGTTATTCTGGCTGATGATCAGTTAGCAGGAGTTTTAGACCACTTATATATTTTTGTCCCCTATAATAACTAATTATAGAAAATGCTATATCATCGTCTTCTGATGAGGAATCACTAATCCTATCCTTAATCGTTAGATATATCATTATCAGTACATGTATCGTGATCGTAGACTTCTGGTACAAAATCGTCTCCTATATAATCTACTTTCAATGCTCCGATCCGCTAGAGTCTGGTGCAATCAAGCTCTCAATGACAGCTTCATTGTTTAAAAGATTTAAAGAGTGTCGTGATCTTTTGGAAAGACATGGAATATTTGTAGGTAAACGTTGTTTACCTTTTGACGTCCCAGGTATCTCCATTTCTCAAATTGGTAACGAGATTTCAGTAAAAAAAAAAAATATGTAGACCCATAGTAGAAACAAAAAAGTCACGTAACTACCGACGTTGGGTCTGTGAGGGCGCGTTGGAATTTCAAATTGACATAACTTACCGAAATCGTGTTCTCGAGCACTACTACCACACTCATTGGCATGGGCGCAACTAAACTCGCAGCTACTAAAGAATGCGGGGCTCTCCTGTGGGGGGTTGGGTAAATCTAATGCAGTGTCAACCCGCCGCGGCTTCACAGGCCCCACGTCGGTAGTTAAAGGTTAAGGATATGGTATGCATATTACATTTATGCAAGTTATTGAAGAATCAAAATAAAACCCAATACCCTCCCGTCTGGTCAGCGTGGTATAATATGTCAAATTGTCCTTTCTACTATTATGGAAGTCGATACGAGGCTAGCACTGAAGCATATAATTCGCTTGCCAGGAAGAATAGTGTCACAGGTCTAAAAATTACAATATTCATTATATTTCAACTTTTGATGGTGGAGGGGTGTTAATATTATAAGATTTCCTTATTAACTCTTCGTCGTCATGCTTAAGGATATTATGCTGACGTTTGTGCATTTGAAATCGCTGCTGAACCTAGCTGAAAAGAAGGAAATACTTATTTTGACCCTCCTGAAAAATTTATCTTTTTTGGATTGTGTCACTATTCTTCTGGACAAGCGATATGTAGTCTGTTCAAAAAGTATCGCAAATTTTGAATTTCCGCGGGCTAAGTGAATTTGATTTTTGATTTTTTGTAGCGTTATGTTGGTACTCGTGTCCTTTACTTATGCTGACAAGGTCGGCTATTTTGAATGTTTAGTTATTTTTTGACAGTTGTTGTGCTTGGATGTGTTTTGATTCGTATAAGTTGTAATGATGATAAAAAAAATATAATTAAAAAGACATGGATTGCTTAACATAAAGAAACTTTATTTCATAAATTTTTGGAACGAAGTTCCTTATCGCGCGTTGCGAAAGGGGGCTAGACGGAAAAAATTAAGACCATAAGTTGTCAGGACACAACAAAGTTGTAACGACACAACATAAAACAAAGTCGCTTTCTCTGTCCCTATATCCCTATTTATGCTTAAATCTTTAAAACTACGCAACGGATATTGATGCGGTTTTTTTATAGATACGAGTGATTCAAGAGGAAGGTTTATATGTATAATATATGCATAATGTAGTAGAGAAACACTGATAATTTTAGAGGTTTCTAATGTGATGTCGTAAATAAACACATTATTTTGCGCTTACATTGCAAACGCTGGCTGAACCCTACGAAATAGATCAAAATAAAGTACTACAGTACTATACAGCTTAAAAAGGCCTACAAAAACGTCCGCGATGGTATATGTCTATCTCTTAAGGATAACATACTATATCCATTTTAATACTTTAAAAAATGGCCTATTATAAAACGATAATTGAAAAGCTATTTACACAAATACTGTATTAATCCTTATCATTTTAAATACATTAGTTGGCTTGAGCATTTCATGAAGATATTTTTTTTTCCATCAGACCATGCAAATTAAATCAATACCTTTTTTTTTTTTTTTTCTGGGGGCGGGTTACGGTCGACACACTCCTCGCACCACTCCGTCCGGGGTGACAGAGGGGCGTAAGCACGCACACCCGTAACCCACCCGTGACGTCGCCTTCGTCGTTGAGCCAACCACCGGAGCAGAGTGACTTGACGTCAGTGGTTGGCCCGACGGAATACCCCTGAGGAGTACCCTCTCCTCGACCGACGTCCCCCCGTCGGGTAGGATGTCGGTCTTTCCTCACGCGGTCGGCCTCTCGGCGGGTGACGGACTAATTCCCCGATCCAGTCACCCGCGGCCTCGGCTAGGGCGGCATCAGGCGCAGGTAATCGCGCCTGCGCCGCCCCAGTCGCCGGCGGCGGCTCGCGTCGTCGAGGAGACGCTCCTCGCGCACGCGCTCCGCCGCCTCCTTCCGCGAGACTACTGCCTTGCAGAAGGATGCGACCGCGTCCCAGTTCCTGACGCTGTCGAGCATCGCCCTGGCGATGGTCGGCAGCGTCAGGTCAGCACCGATGATTGTGACGAGTTCACGACGCTGCTCTGCCCAAGCGGCACAAACCTCGAACGTATGCTGCGCCGGAAATCAATACCTTAAGAGATATAGCAAAATCAAAATAATGCGCAACGAAATTAATTTCGTGTCGCTCGCGTTCGAGCTCGGGGCCCAAAAGTTTTGGTAGTATAGTGGAATTGTATATCCTATTATTAATATTATAAACGTGAAAGTTTGTAATAATGTATGGATGTGAACATGTTTGTTGCTCTTTCACGTAAAAACTACTGAATGGATTTTGATGAAACTTTATAGTAATATAGCTTGCACATCAGAATAACACATAGGCTATAATTTATAAAGATATTTTGCAAATTGGCTAAATTATAACGATAAAAAAAAATCGCTTAAGGCAGAAAAAAATTATATTATTAAAATAGAACTTCGTTCCAGCCGGGCGTCCCTTGACACCTCTCGTTTTTTTTGCTCACTTACAATAACAAAAAATTATAAGAATATACTATAAGGCAATCCATTTTTTTAAATTTAATTTTATTCAACTAATTTATTATCCGTATTTCCGTGTAGTGACGGAGTAAGAATACACTTCACCACCCCATATCTTACCCGTGGGTGATCGTACGAGACGACTAAGGAATATAAAACGCATATAACATCTATGCAAGAGAAGGAAAGCTTGAAATTAAACCCTATACCAACACGTCTGACCAGCGTAGTGTAGTAGGTCAAATTGGCCTCCCATTATGGCGGAGGCTCGAGCCCAACAGTGGGACATATATGAGCTGGGATGATGGTGATGATGATGATGAATTTATCATCTGTTTAATTTTTAATAAGGATATATAATACACATAGAGCGTGTTTTAATTTAATTATAATTTATATTTTACTTTCGAGACTCACAAAGTTATTTAACGTGTAAAGAAAGATATTTTTTTTTCATTCATCTTGATAATCCAGGTCAGGATAATGGAAAACTTATTAAATTTAATATTATACTTGATCCTTTTTTTTTTTTTTTTTTTGGGGATGGGCTACGGTCGGCGCACTCCTCGCACCACTCCATCCGGGGTGACAGAGGGGCGTAAGCGCGCACACCCGTAACCCACCCGTGACGTCGCCTTCGTCGTTGGGCCGACCACCGGAGCAGAGTGACTTGACGTCAGTGGTCGGCCCGACGGAATACCCCTGAGGAGTACCCTCTCCTCGACCGACATCCTCCCCTCGGGTAGGATGTCGGTCTTTCCTCACGTGGTCGGCCTATCGGCGGGTTATACTTGATCCTTAACAAATGTGAAATGTTTCAAATCAATCCAACACTTTGAAGTGAGTCAAAATCACGTTCAAAGATTTCGCTACAAAAATAACAGACAGGTGAAACTAAAACAAAACGCGTAAATGAATAAGTCGACTTAACGACTTTGACCTTTAAAATGATTTAATATGTATATAATATGCGAGGTACTTATTATCAATGTTGTATAATTTTATGAATATTTCATAAATTTATACAATTTTTTTTTTTGCGTGGCTTCGTTGCTAGCCTCAGATGGCTATGACAACTTTACCCGGAGTGTAAGTGAGCTGAAAGCTCTCAACCCGAATTTATTCAATCCTTGATTTGACCTCCGTTTACTAAAACCGGCAAAAATATTAGTAGTTTTGTGTTTTTTATTTTTTTTATTTAAAAAAGGATTTCATTACAATATCATCATCATCTGTTGACGATGTTTCGCTAAACTCAAAAACTATTTTACCGATTATTATGAAAATTGGTATCTCGATTTCGACGCAACTTGCTTGCTTTGTGGTAGCGGCTACGAATACTACCAACTCTTACTTTGCTCGTGGATGTCGTAAAAGACGACTAAGAGCCTTATAAAGACCTGGGCCAACTCCATCTGATGCCGTTTGGTCAACAATTACATGCCTAAGGAGGATTGACGTCTGGCAGGCGGCCGGTCATAAAAATATTGCCAATAACTTTTACAATATGTACTATGAAAGAAGAGTACCTACATATTGTATCGACCTTACATATTGTATTAGGATAAGAGTAGAAGAATGGTGATGATGATGATGACGCAATATGTACGAGTACATATTACTAAAATTATTGGCAATAGTTTTATGACCGGCCCCCTGCCTGACGTCAACCCTCCTTGGGAATGTCATTGTTGACGTAACAGCATTAGGTGGAGTTGGCCCAGGTTTATTATAAGGCTCTTAGTCGTCTTTTACGACATCCATGAGCAAAGTAAGGGTTGGTAGTATTCGTAGCCACTACCACACAGCCATGGTATATAGGTATTATTTCACCGAATAGGTTTCTATGCTATCCCCATTGATGTAACTCTACACCAGGTAGCCCTATAATATATCGACATCTACAAAAAAAAAACAATGGACTGGGTTTGCTAGTCATCATCATCATCATCTTGCTCTTATCCCAATTATTTGGGGCCGACGCAATATGTCATCTTCCTCCATATAGTCCTATCAGACGTCATCTCTGTAGTCACTCCCTGTCTATCCATGTCATACCTCACGCAGTCCATCCATCAACATTCCAACTTGCATACCTCATTCTGATCTCTTTCATACAAAGGGCTCGCTTCTTACGTCGCACTCGCCCGTGATGCAACACAAGGGTTAGAGTTTGGTTGGGTTCTGGGTTTGCTAGTATTATATAAAATTATGTGCAACGATGAAGTAAGAATACAATTAATCACTCCCTTTATTATCCAGAGATGTCGTAAAATACGACTAAAGGGTATAATAATTATATAACATATAAGCAAGGGAAGAAATCTCGAAATATAATCCTATATCAACGCATTTGACGAGTGTGGTAGATTTTCCCATCATTATTGTGGAGGTTCGAGCCCAGCAGTGGGATGTACAAAGACGGAGAGCTGAAATAGTGATGACAATAAAATTAAGTTATATTTACGGATTTTATTAGGTTTGTATTTAATTGTCATGTACTGAAGGAAGGTGGAGTCAAGAGTCTCCGAAACCGGCGAGCGTGTATGAAGAGAATTATGAATGTTGAGGAAGCGAGTGAAGTATGCAGAGATAGAGTTCTCTGGCACTCTGTTCTCTCTGCCTACCCTGTAAGGAATATGGCGTGATGATATGTATGTATGTATGTATTTAATCGTTACTCTCCCGACATTTCGAATTAATTTTCAGAGTTCCTGATCGCTGGAATCGTCTCGTGAACGCGATAAAATCTGTAAGCATAGATTTATTTCACATGTCTAATACTCAAAGACACAATACGGCTTACAATATAATATAGCACTATCCATTTCTCTCTCGTAGAAGCCAAAAAAGCCAGCTCGGTGAACACCCGGGAAGTGCGCATCTGTATTCACCTGTGAAACTCGTTACCTAAACCAACAAATTGAACTGCCTGCTAGCCTACGGAGGGAGGTTTGTGCCCTACAGAGGATGCTTAATTTTATAAACAACATTACGAAGTAAGTAATAAAACCGTAAGTCGCGGGGTAAATCAGAGACATACTCTTAGCGGACAAAATTTACGCTCAATCCAAGAGCAAATCCAGCTTATAACTTAGGGGCGTGTCAATAATCGGGTAGATGGTTATGGTTACAGTCATTTAATCCAGTCATGACAAGCCCCAATTCGTTTATAATAATCATCATCACAGCTTATATAAGTCCCGCTGTTGGGCTCGATCCTTCTCCGTAATGGGAGGGAAAATAACCTACTATACCGTGCTGTTCAGACGTGTTGGTATAGGATTTTGTTTCGGGTTTTCTTTCTCTTGCATAGAAATTATATGCGTTTTATATCACTTAGTCGTCTCTTACGATCACCCACGGGTAAGATAGGGAGTGGTGAATTGTATTCTTACTTCGTCACCTCACGGATATTATAATAATAATTAATAAGAGTATTTTATTGATTTCAATAATAATAACAATTATAATTTAAAATGAAGTAATTTATCGATATACGTCAAAATAATAATTTCAATAACAATTTTATATTTTATTAGACCCAGTCCAAAAAGGGGTCATGACCATGATTGTTACGCACTTGGCCGAGATTAAAAAAAAAACTTCTATTAAAATTCCCAAAGAAGACCTTCGCTAAGGTGCCATTGCTTTACTAAGAGCACCGATTTGACTTTCAAGCATACTAAAATAGATTACAAAATCAACTTGAGAAGCATCACTCGACACTGGCAACAATAGCTCTTGTTAGTAGCCGATTGCCAAAACTTAAAAAGAATAAGGAAAACCTTGGTAGGCTTGATCAATAGATGACCATATATGTACAACGTATAAAAGAAACGTGTTGATTTTGACGCGTCTAAAGCTTTTGAGAAGACATATTCTTTATGTAAAAATATCATAGATTTATTTTGTAGATACAATTTTGCTTTTAATAAATTATATCATCTAATCCCGTGTAGTGATGGTGTAAGAATACATTTTCGCGTCAGAAACCTTCCCACGGGGCATTCTCGGGGTTTTTGACGCCTCTTCGTCTTATTTGGGGCCTGGTTTTGCACCGGGCCCTTGGCGAATTTAAACGCCTCTAGTGTTGCCATTTATAATACAATCGGACGAGGCGTCTTCTGTGCCAGTTTTACCTTGGCTTGGCTTGGCAAGGCTGTGTGGTGGAGCTGATAGAATTATAATTCCCAGTGGGCGTCTCAGCCTTTTCATCTAAGTCAAAATTGCAAGAACGATTCATTCTGTTCCCACGACTATGAGCCAAACAAAGGTCCACCCGGGCAAAGATCCCGATACCCGGCAAGTGTACATTTGTTACTAAGCGCAGTAGATCCACAGGTATCCTGGTTGAGGCGAACTATCGACTGAACAACCCATCAGCCATGCATCCCCTCGCCCAGCACCAGAACTTAAGATTTTTGGGTGATTTTTATAGAAGTTTTCTTCCTCGCTGTTCGTGCGGTTAACCCAAAATCCTCGCTTCTAAAACTGGGCTTCATGATATATTTCCTCAATGCAAGCATCAGGTTTAAGATCTGTCACAGTTGACATTTGCCTGCCCAGTCCTCAAATTAATAAGTGACCGGGTTCGTTGAATTTCGCGGCTTGCACCCTCTACAAATAGTGGACAAAGAGCAAATTTCAAGGACAAGGGACTATCGCTCGTGTCCAGGGTACACTGGCCCTATGACTGAAAGCAGCGGTCGGGCATCCGGGGAGGTTTCTGGCGTGGTACTCCAGTATGAATAGCCTGTCAAAAAATCAAAGATTTTTTATTGCTAATGGTGGCAATGGAGCAAACAGCACACCTGATGCTAAGTGAAGTGTTACGGACGCTCGTGGACCTTTGGAATGTCAAGGAAACAACTCTTAGTAGATAGATGCGCCAAAGAAAAACATGTCGGACTTACATCGCCCCGTTCGGAATTGGTAGTGTGTGTCCAAGTCATAGACTGCCAAGAAAAACGGCATACAGCTAGACCAATATCTACCAACCAAGACCAATCCAGTAAGTCGAGTTTCTGGCTCTCAGACTCACCAAACGAAGCGCAAAAGCATATTGCCACTATTCAGACACTGTTTTCTGCGAGAGTAGTACTATTACTGGACGGACCGGCCCATGGCTGTAGACAGAAAACTATCACCAATGAGGCCTTACTACTATACCTCCTGTCATTCCTCTAGGTTGCCTGTTCTCTTTTTATCCCGAGATATGAATGTACCTTAGAATTTTAAAATGCAGATAATTGAGACTAAAATACGAGTATCTATATCAGTCTTCACGCTATTTTGTACCTCAATGTATATTATTTGGCGCTGACATTGGCTACCCTTTCTTTTTTATGCGGTGGACTATGGATGTGGTCACGCCTTGCCAAATCGGTCCGAGGCGGTACGGAAGAGGCGGCGCGTGATCCCATAGACCAACCCTGCAAAGCGCCTCCCTTCGCCGTGCGAGCGGGCCACCGGCACCCGATCTTTGTCTTCGATGGCCCGCCCGGCGGTTTACCCTCGCGGGTTCCTCTTGAGTCGATGCCCCGACAGCTTTCACCGTCGGCGTCATCCTCCCGCAGTGGCCTCACTTCGGGTGAAACTAGTGACATTGGCTACCCTGGGAAATATTTGCATGGAGGTCAATAGTACCAATCAAAATAAAAATACTCTATATTTATGACGGAAATTACTTCTATAAATAGGAAATATTAATTACTATAGTCTATAAAATATAGCTTGATCTCTGTGACAGTTCTCACTAGTCCCGCACGCTTACGATGCAGTCCGTATTTTTGTCGATATAATTCCTTATTTTTTAAAGTAATTTGCTACTGCAATTGAAAAACAATGCATGAAAATCTTATTGAACTTCAATCAAATGGACGGATGATTCGGTTATAAATTTAAAACAATTTATGAAAATCTTATTGAATTTAAATTAATGGATTTTATTTAATTTAAACTAAAGCTGTTAATTAATTCTTTTTATTATTCGAAAGGAATACGTCCAAGTTCATCGTCACTATTATCATTATTGCTGGAGCATTCCTGTAGGTTGCTGAGAGTTCTTGGTCACAGATTATTTCATGAATAATCATGTTTATTTTATAAAAGAAAGCATCTTTTTAATATAATAGAAATGGTCTTATTAATATTATAACTGATGTCCGAACACTAAATTAATACAATTTACTTATTTTATAGAGTAACCATGTGGTTTATATAGGTAATGTATTGGTTTTACTTGTTTTATAAATAATTAATAAGAATGTTATCGATTTACGTTTATCGATTGCCCCATCTCTATCTTATTCTCAGTTCAGTATGATCTTGTACTTGCGTAAGCACCATACTTTTATAAAATGGTTACTAAGTATTTTAAAATTTATGAGATACTAATTTTGGTGTACATATTCATATTTTTACATTCATAATTCAGTTGAGATATAACTGGCACCTAAAGAATTCATATTTTCAAATATAGGCGATATAATCAATAGCGTGATTCTACGACTACGCTGTTGACAGTTTTCTGTCTACAGCCGCGGGCAAGTCCGTCCGGGGTAGAACCACACTCTCGCAGAAGATCGACGTCTGAGTAGTGGCAATGTGCTATTGCGCTTTGTTCGGTGAGCGAGAGAGCCGGAAGCGCAACTGGGTGGGCTTGGGGATTTTATTGGTAGGCAGCGGCCTAGCTATATTCTCTTGGTATAGCAAAGGTCCATGGGCATTAGTGACACTTACCATCAGGTGTGCT
This sequence comes from Lymantria monacha, assembly GCA_905163515.2. Taxonomy (NCBI): domain Eukaryota; kingdom Metazoa; phylum Arthropoda; class Insecta; order Lepidoptera; family Erebidae; genus Lymantria; species Lymantria monacha. The sequence continues at coordinate 4,239,814 of LR991105.1, read as the reverse complement.
GCTTGCTCGTTTGCCACCATAAGCAATAAAAAAAAAATACAAATTATAATTGTAATAATGACGCGTATTCATAATTATTTCATCGGTTTTGTCGCTATCTGTCACAGAGATCAAGCTATATTTTATGTCTTCGGACGATGCAAAAAAAAAAAAAAAATGCTATATTTTAAGGACTATAGCTTATTACGTGAGTTAAATACCTATACAACGCCATTATTTTTTTTTTACATACCCACTTTCGTATAGTGGCATATAGTAAAAATATTAGCGTTGGTATATAATATCAGAGATGCATTAATTTCAATTTGGTTGTCCCAGTAGCTGCTATGATAACGATGAATACGTAGATCGATAGACCAACCCTTATATTGCTAGTTAGTGTTGTAAAAGACGATTGAGGCCTTTACATCAGACCTCATAGTGGTAGGACCACGCTGTTGACAGTTTTCTGTCTACAGTCGCGGGCCGGTCCATCCGGGGTCATCCACACTCTCGCAGAAGATCGACGTCTAAGCTATGGCAATGTGCTGTTGAACTTCGTTCGGTGAGCGAGAGAGCCGGAAGCCCAACTGGGCGGCCTAGCTATACTCCTGGTATAGCAAAGGTCCAAAGGCGGCAGTACACCTTCCAATAGGTGTGCTGCTTGCTCGTTTGCCACCAAAAGCAATAAAAAAAATCCTGGACTAACTTTGGTCAACAATGACATTCCCAAGGGGCATTAACAGCAGGCAGGCGGCCGGTCAAAAAACTATTGCCAAACCTTTTGCTATATATATGTGAAAAAAATATTTTGTAATGCTGGGGTCACACTAACGAGAAATGGCATTAATTATTACGATAATGGACGTTAACCGTGGGTGTAGCCAAGACTTAACGCGATAATTTGACAACGGCATTAACATTGCCGTTTGGCATTAAGCAATAACTCAAGTGGCGGTACATCAAAGATATTAACGCGAGAATTAATCCAATGCAGCGGCCACACTACGTCAGTGTCAGTGTGCATTTGTATCATCCACCATCTTCTTTTTAATTGTTTCCTTTTTTCCTTCATTCGGTAATGATTCAATAAATTCAAATAATAAAAATTTACACTCATGAAATACAGAACTCGGTCAACGTCCATCTTGCTTCAATTCAAGTAAAATTAACGTCGTTTTTATCGCCAATGATGAGCATTCACGTTGACCGTTCAAGTGTAGCCACTCACTTAGGCGCGTTAAAAATTATCGCAATAATTATCGCGCTATTGGACATTGACGTTAGCCGCTACTGTGGCCCCAGCATAAACCTCACACATTAATATACAGACAAACGAAAGAAATAAATATTAGCTAAAAACACATGAATCAAATATGTACGAGGCCAAAATATGGTGCTCGTCTCACCTCGGCATCAGTAGATACGATACTACAGCATTGATATTCTGACGGGCCCGCATAATGAAGTTGCTGATATCAAACAACAACAAATACATGCACAAAAAGCAAAACGGTAACATTTAAAACAAAAACATTCTAAAAATGTGGGTCAAACTTTAATAACTGATATGATAGCGGGTAGATATAAATTTCTGTAATAACGATGACGTATTGTACGTGAAACACCTTAATCTTCCCGTGAACATAAACGCTATAAAGTCTTTGAAGCGTTGGGCAATTAAAAATCAAATACAAACGCGATAGAATACGTAAAAAAAAATTAGTTTTATTTAAAAAAGTACGTAAATCTTGTGATTAGCTAGATGGAAATAGTATGAGAAATAACAATAGTTCATTTGTGATCAATATAACGAATATTAAGGTATAACTATTTGATTTTCAAGTAGGATAAAATTAAGTCTTTTTTTGGAAAACCCTTGTAGTTGAAAGAAGAGTAGCTACATCTTGCGTCGACCAGAATTCAATAAAATAATAACCCGAATGGGATAAAATCAGAATGATAATAATAACTTTTAAAATTCATGAATTAATTAAATAATAGTATATTATTGCTTTAATAATTTAATTATGATGGAATCCGGAATACGGAAATCCGTAGAAGAACGGGTGTAACTGACATAGCCCGAAGAATTAGCACGTTGAAGTGGGAATGGACAGGCCACATTGCTCGACGAACCGACAACCGTTGGGGAAAAAAAATTTTTGGGTGGAGACCACGAATCGGACGGCGCCGCGCAGGACGACACCCCCATTAGGTGGACTGACGACATTATCAAGGTCGCAGGAAACCGCTGGATGCAGGTGGCGCGGGACCGTGTTGAATGGCATTCTCGTGGGGAGGCCTATGTCCAAAAGTGGACGTTTACGAGCTGATAGATGGATGGTGTCATTTAAAGTAGATATTATTAAAAATATATACATCTTTATATTTAATTCCTAGTACATGTGTGTCTAAGTGATGTTATCTTGAATGTTTTTACATCAAGATTTTGAAATTATCATCACAGCCTTTTCGTATAATGATAAGTTTGTGAGAAAATGACTTCAAGTGACTACTGAGTATATCGCATACGTTTAGAAGTGATACCCGATATAATAATGGCTGCTGAAACTCTTCTCAGCGCTCACCCACAGTTCGGCTTTCCTCAGCGCTCGGCCACATTACGGTTAAAATTGTCATAGCCAGTTGCGGCTAACAACTAAGTCACACACAAAACAATAAAAAAAAAGATTCCTCAGGAAATTGAGATGGGTGAGACAAACGCTTTTCTCATGTTTATCTCTACTCATTTATATAATTTTAAATAATATAATCGAAATTTTGATCCGTGTGGTGACGGAGTAAGAATACTATTCACCACCCCATATTGTACCCGTGGGTGATCGTAAGAGACGACTAAGGAATATAAAACGCATATAACATCTGTGCAAGAAAAGGAAAACTCGAAACAAAACTCTATACTAACACGTCTGACCAGCGTGGTATAGTAGGTCAACTTCCCTTCTATTATGGAGGAGGCTCGAGCCCAACAGTTGGACATATATGAGCTGAAATAATGATGATGAATGATGAATCAAAATTTTAACAAAATAAAAATCCGACTTAAATAAGTTATCAGTGGACTAAATTGAAAGGAAACCACGCGGGAAACACAAGCTTTCAAATAAAAAAAGAAATATCAAAATCAGTTCACCCATTTGAAAGCTCTGAAGTAATAAACATAAAAATATTCAGTCGAATTGAGAACTTTCTCCTTTTTTGGAGTCGGTTAAAAATGAAAAACACAATCAATGCTAAAAAGTGAACGATAAATAACTAAAATGTTTCCATGTAATATAAAAGTTTCATTTCTATCGTATCCATGTCTTATTATATCTTTATATTTTTTTAAATTTTTATTCCTTAAAATCGATTGCAACATTAGCTACCGGTTCCTACCGCATTGTTTTAATCATCTAAAACGATCTTTTCATTATTACCTATCTAATGAAACCGGTTTGGCCAACATCGGTTGAACGATTCAAAAGTACCTATACAATAATAAAAACATAACGGACATATAAACATTTTTTTGTGTATTATAAATATACATGTAATTAGTTTGCTAAGTTTAAAAAAATATAAAAAATGTAGTAAGTAATATTAACTATATTAGCAACAAAAATACTTATCACAAGTGGGTGTTTTTTTTTTAAATATCAGCTGAATATTTGAATTATAAAACAAATATTTGCTGTTAGATCTTGTCTCCATAGATAATGTATAGTTTAAGTAGCGATTCGATTTCTAAGAGCTACATTACTCTACACGACCCATATTATTCCGAATAAAATTAATAAATATAAATTATAGCATAATTTGGGTTCGTTATTGAATGTGAAAGACATCATTGCACATAATATGTGAAATACTCCAGTGCATAATAATTCCTATTGCATGTTTAAAAAATAATATAGTATGGTGGTATTATAAAAGACGACTGGCACTTTTGGCGGGAATCTAAAGCGTCATGTGGTGCTCTTGTATTATATACGATATCTTAGTGTTTTAACTTGTTATGTTAAATAATTTTGATGGCATTTTATGTAATGTGATGTGACAGAACTACTGGGATGTAATAAATATCATATAAAAGTGCTTTACAACGTTTTCGTTTTCCATCAAAATTCCCACAAGATATATTTTTTTTTTTGGTTCTGTTCGTCCATTCGGACAGGCAAAGGGATCAAAGCCCATACAGCCAAGTCTTATTTTATTTTTCATACATTGTTCATCATTTCTTCATATTATGTAGCCTTAATAGTCATTGTCTGTCAGTAAGTCAAGTCGTTACCATTAATCGGGCGCTGATAACCTAATCAATGATTTTCTTTGGGAATTTTGGACAAATATGAAAATACACGTAAACCACTATTATACCATATTCACTACACTTCAGCACTTTAACTGTACCATATTGCATAAAATACCAGCAAATTTATTCTATATAACACCACAAAACACTAAATAATTGAATATAATACAAGAGCGTGACATGACATTTCCACATTCGCGCCAAAACTCTCCCACAAGATACCATTAACAGTGTAGCCATAGCATTGTTGATAGCGACAATTTGACTTATTGACAGACAATGACTAACCTGAAGAGACTAAGAACGTTATGATAATTATAATTCGACACTGGCAACAATGGCTCGTATAAGTAGCTGATTGCCAATACATAAAAAGAAGAAGAAAAGACGAGTGAGGGACATAAGCAGGTAACATGAGTACAAAAAAAAAAGAAGAAAACTAGAAACATTATAGTAAGCCATTAGACCAGTATAAGCTATGTCAATCTCATTTGAAATAAAATTACTTTTACGGATTCTATCGCGTTTATATTTGAGGAGGACTCCGTGATATGTAATATCCGTCAAATGTGTAATACTCGCGTAAACATTAGAAGTCATTATGTCAATCTCCTTTTTCATGTGAAAACTCGTGTCTAATTATAGAAATTGTATTCGCTAAAGAAGAAAAATATTAAAGATATAATAATATATATTTTGATTTTAAACTAAATAATTCGTTAACTAACTAAGATACAACTTTACTTTTTTTTTATATAGTGGGTATAATTTTTTGGTGTGCGTTCGTTCTTCTTCTTTTTTTTGTAGTCAGCTATAGGAGTCATTGTTGCCAGTTCCTAATTACAAGCTTTTTACGTCTTTAGTCTCTTCATATTAGTCATTATTCGTCTGTAAGTCAAATCGTCGTTGTCAAATGTGCTATGGCCACACAATAGCAATTTCTGAAAATTTTGGCTGAAAAAGAAAACATTTCAAGTCTTAAAGCAGTTTTATATCATATTCACTACTTTTCAGCAGCTCCTTCGCATCACATACATAAAATACCATCAAAATTATTTAATATAACACGTTAAAACAGTAAGATATTGAAATATTACAAGATCACCACATGACCAGCGTTTCCACTTTAAAGATTTCTTTTCCCCACGCCTCATTAAAATTTCCCCTTCTCGGCACTCTTTTCCCCTTCAAAAATTATTCTGCTGTAGTTATGGCTTTGTGGCACTAGTGTAACTAAAAAAAAACTTTGATTTTCTTCTAACATGGGATTTTTACTGCACTTTTGTCACGCTAGATTGCAGCACCACCGTAGCTCCCAAACAGTCATTATATACTCTGACGTTTTTGATATGTCGTACAAAATATGATTATTTCTAAATTCTAATATTAATCAAGTTTAAAATTGGCTGGAGTATGTTATTATATAATAATGCACAAGGATGCCATAATTACCCTTTTTCATGTCTTTGCCCTTTTCCTTCCCCTCTGGAACCTAATTTCCCCTCAAAAAGGGAATTTCCCCTCATTGTGGAAACACTGCACATGACACTATCATATTCCCGCCAAAAGACTAATATCGTCAATTGAACTCAGCCTATACAGCCAAGTATTATACATTTCCTCTACAATATAAAATACTTCATATTGTATGCAATATAATATACAACAAGCCATTGCTTTCTGAAAGTCACTGCCGTCAGGAAGTTAGTTCGTCGTCTTTAAATGGGCGCCAGCCAACCAATTGAAGGCTTCTCTAGAAATGTTCACAGGATGTGAAAATACATGTACAACACTGTTCAATTGTATTCACTATATTTTAGATTTTTTTCTTCATTACATACATACATATTATCACGCCATATCCCTTGCAGGGTGGGCAGAGAGAACAGAGTGCCAAAGAACTCTATCCTTGCATACTTCACTCGCTTCTTCAACATTCATAATTCTCTTCATAAACGCTCGCCGGTTTCGGAGACTCTTGACTCCACCTTCTTTATCATCTCTCTTCATTACATTACATAAAATATCAAATAATATTTTAATGTAACACTATAAAGCGCCAATGGTATGGGATGGAATTGAATTAAGAGCACCAAATGACCCATCCACATACCCACCAAAACACCCCACAACGTAAATATTTTTTCTGTATAGCCTAATGGTCTATATATATATATATATATATATATATATATATATATATATATATATATATATATATATATATATATATATATATATATATATATATATATGGTTAATACCATAAAACGCCAATATCAGATATGTGGAGTAAAGTATATGCTTTAAATCCTTTAATAAGAAAACACTAGGTACCTACCTATTTCTTCTTAGATCTTCATAGTCAAAAACATGCAAAAATCACTGCACTCTATACTTTTGTTAATATTGAAAAATATAATATTTTATCGAAATACTTTTATCGATTTATTTTATTAAATGGGCAAAATCAATTCAATTTCATAATGACAACATAATTATTTTACAATTATTAATATGACGTTATTCACTATTCAAATCGAATGCTTATTAAACTTTATGACCAATATTTTTTTTATAAATTTAAATTTATTTCGAACGCGTTTTGAAATAAGAACAGCACAATGGCGGGACGTGCGCCGTACGCGACATTCATGCGCGCTACTATCGTAAACCGTTCCAAGTTTAAGGACATATTAACTCATAACGATATGCGATCATATTTGTTATTAAAATAAATTTAACAAAGCATTTTAACATGATGTTATTTATCCAGCGATTATTTATAAAAGGAAGATACGTGCTTAAAATATTATTTTTTATTGCTTATGGTGGCAAACGAGCAAGCAGCACTAAGAGAGTTTTAGCGGCAAAGGAAAAGTGTCATACGGTGCTCTTGTGTCATATTGAGCATCTTAGTGTTTTAACGTGTTATATTAAATAGTTTTAATGGCATTGTATGTAATTTGATGCGCAGGCGCAGAAATGTAGTAAATCGTCGTTGTGCCTGACAGATTCCTTATGTGATTTTCACAAGGTTTTGGGAAACAATAAAAAACATGTTATTAAATAAAGGGACAGATATATTCGAAAACTATGAATGAAGTATTATTAACATTTATTAAAGACATATTAGGATTACAAAATGTATAGCAAACATCACTTATTTAACGAGCTAGATTTTTTTTAACCAATAATTGCACATAACAGGTTTGGGACCTTTATAAATAATGACGGAAGTGCATTATGACACATGAGGGATTTGGCAAAGTTACACTTTTGAAATCTTAAGGCTACTTTATGTGAATTCTAGGTTTTCTTAAATTTCAAAATATAATATTATAAAATAATGTGTCTTATATAATCAGTCACCTTTAAAAATTAATTAAATAAAAATATAATGAGATCTATGGTTTGTTGATCTGTACTTATTACTTATAGATACCTAGTAAAGTTGGTGTTTATCATACAAAGTAACATTAATTAACCTTAAACTTTTAACTAATATACATACATACATATCATCACGCCATATCCCTTGCAGGGTAGGAAGAGAGAACAGAGTGCCAGAGAACTCTATCCTTGCATACTTCACTCGTTTCATCAACATTCATAATTCTCTTCATACACGCTCGCCGGTTTCGGAGACTCTTAACTCCACCTTCCTTCAGTACGTGACCAATCTGGTCTAGATAGGTTAGTCTCAGTCTCCCCCGGTACCTACATCCTTCCACTTTCGTATTGTATAACTTCTTAACCAGACGTTCGTTCGGCATTCGTTCCACATGTCCGAACCATCGGAGCATTTCCTATCGCATTTTTACACCAATACTCTCTTTCATACCTACTCGCGCTCTTATTTCGTCATTACGAATGCGATCGGTCAGCCTGACTCCACAGATTTTACGTAGAGATCAAATTTCGACCGCATCAATTTTGCTTTCATGCTCTTTTCTGCATACCCAACTCTCGCTTCCATATAGTAATGTTGGGACAAGCACTGCGTTATGTATTGCTACACGTGCCTTCTGGCTGAGGTGGTCGCTACCGAGAAGTTAACCCAACGCTCCGTTCACTCTATTTCCCGCATTCACTCTTCGCTCTATATCAGTGGTGTACCTTCCATCTCGGCTAAATTCACATCCAAGATATACAAATTCATCCACTTGCTCCAGTACATCATTACCTGTTGTTACTCTTACATCTGTTTGGGCTTCATCTCTTTCGAAGACTATTATTTTGGTATTGCTCACATTCATACGTATACCCCTTTTTTACAATCTTCTGTCATTGTGTCGACTAGGGTCTGCAGGTCAGTCGCTGACTGCGCCAGCAGGACTGCATCATCTGCATAGAGCAGAGCACTGACCACTGAGTCGCCCATCTGGATTCCCACATTCATATCGTTCAACCATTGGAGACGTTTATCCAGATATATGATAAACAGCCTGACTGATAGAACGCACCCCTGCTTATCGTTGATATTGACGTCAAACCAAGGCGATATTCCATCATCCAGCCGCACACAGGCTCTACAGCCCATGTAACTGGACTGCACAGTTTACCGTTAATATCATACTCCGGAGAATCTGTGGAGTTAGGCTGACCGACCGCATTCGTAACGACGACGTAAGAGAGCGAGTAGGTATGAAAGAGAGTATTGGTGTAAAGATGCGAAAGGGAATGCTCCGATGGTTCGGACATGTGGAAAGAATGCCGAACGAACGCCTGGTTAAGAAGATATACAATGCGAAAGTGGAAGGATGTAGGTACCGAGGGAGACCGAGACTAACCTACCTAGACCAGATCGATCATGTACTGAAGGAAGGTGGAGTCAAGAATCTCCGAAACCGGCGAGCGTGTATGAAGAGAATTATGAATGTTGAGGAAGCGAGTGAAGTATGCAAAGATTCTCTGGCACTTTGTTCTCTCTGCCTACCCTGCAAGGGATATGTCGTGGTGATATGTATGTATGTATTGTATATATATATATATATATATATATATATATATATATATATATATATATATATATATATATATATATATATATATACCGTTTGCCCATTCGGATGTCCAATTTTCTTTAACATAAGAATTTATTCCTGCTTTCAGCATCATTATCATATCAGCTCATAGACGACCCACTGTTGGGCTCAAGCCTCTGCCACAAGGAGGGAAATTGATCTACTATACAATTCTGGTCAGGCTGGTAGTTACAGGATTTAATTTCGAGTTCCCTTCTCTTTTATAGATGTTATATGCATATTATATCTTTTAATCGTCTTTTGGGAAACCCACGGGCAAAATATATGGTGGTGAATTGTATTATTACCTGATCACTACACGGAAGTGTCCTTTCTTCCTTCCTTCCTAAAACAATGAGAATTAAAAATGATTAAAAAATATCTAGAGCATCGGTCGGAAATAGGCCGAATGCGGTTCGTATCCGGATTGTTAAGGCCGATACTTGAATTGCCAAATAATGTTAAATATCCCTAAATATTTATAATTTTTTTTTTTTCAGATAACTAATCCCATTTTAATAAGGGCAATATGAAAGCCACGTAAATTCTAATTTAATAATTATTCGATTTATCTTGAACCTATTTATTGTAATACTAGCTGTATAAGCTATCTAATCGACATGACCGAAAAAATGTCTTTATTACATTTTAAATTCTTAAATTTCAACAAAAAACCTACTTTTTATATTGGTAGGACCACGCTGTTGACAGTTTTCGGTCTACAGCCGGTCCTTCCATCCGGGGTAATATCACACTCTCGAAGAAGACGTATGAGCAGTGGCCATGTGTTGCTGTGCTTCGTAGGTAAGAAAACGTGATAGGACCCATAAAGTCCTTTCACGCTTTAGATTACACTTAAAAACATGGCGAAATATATAGGTGTATTACATCTATATATCTCGCCATGTTATCAAGTTTAATGTATACAATTACATTTTTAACCGACTTCAAAAAAGGAGGAGGTTCTCAATTCGTCCGCATTTTTTTTTATATTTGTTACCTCATAACTTTCGACTGGGCGTAACGATTTTAATGATTATTTTTTTATTTGAAAGCTGATGCTTCCCGCGTGGTCCCATTTTAATTTGGTCCAGTTCTGATAATGGCACCCATGAGAAAACCATATAAGTCTAAAATTAGCATTAAGTATGTGTGCGATAAATGAACGAGTAACTCAAGCCCCGCTACTAATAGAACAACATATGTGTGTCTGTAACACTAAAAATTAAAAAAAAAACTACGTTTAAAAAACCGACTTCAAAAACTGAAAAGTATAAAATAACTTACAATACAATCATTTTTATGTGCATGTATCTATTGATAGGTTTGAAGTCGGTGCCGGTGTCGGTATCTTTAGTGTAGAAATTTCATTACAGTAAGTAAGCTGTTTATAATTAAGGCTTGGCACCGATTTTATTTATTATTTTCTTCATATTAATAATTAATAAGGACCTATTTGTATTACGGAGTAATTTACAAACTTACAATTAATGAACGCAATTACACTCAAACTCGGAACCATAATTCATGGATCGTGCAAAATATTGTCCTATATGGAAAACGAACTTGTGATACTTGGCTCAGTAGGCAAATATCTTAATCATTTGCCACCTTTGCAGTCTTAGTGGCAGAATTTTTTGGGTAATTTAAAATATTGCATCCCATCTCATCACCAGATTCTACTAAGAACAAAACCGGCAATTGCCCACAAATTCGGCGACAAAATTTACCTTGCAGAATTTCCCAAGGGTTACATATGTTTTTCTAGGATAAAAGGTTGTACTTTTGGTCTGTCTGTCATGTATAATTCATAGCAAACTGCAAATCCGAGGACGGTATCATAATAACCTTATTTTTGTATTCGCTGCCGTTAAAATAATAGCTATTTTCTCTAACTATGTTTTGCGTACATCATGCCCCAATTTACAGAGTGACGGAAGGATGGTGTGGGGTATTATTACGTGCCATTTGCTCCCTCTTCACCTATTGAATGAACCATTAGAACAAGTTTATTGATTTCACTAAGGTTAAGTTAGGATAGCGTGCCTTGCTGTGTGGTAGCGAATACATACTCGTATACTACTAATCGGGATAACTCCACCTGATGCCGTTTGGTCAACAATTACATTCCCAAAGAGGGCTAATATCAGTCAGATGGTCAGTCATAAAACTATACCTAATAACTTTTGTAATATTTAAGAAAGAAAGAAAGAAAGAAAAACATTTATTTTGTTCTCATTAAAAACTAATGAAAATAAACATAACTAAAGAAAACAACTTCTGGTATAAAATGACATTAAGGAGAAACAAAAAAGGCTATTGGCTCAGCTTTGGCTATTTTATTTTATAAAATAGCGCTGATATTCTGCCAACACATAGTACATTTTAAAGAAATTATTAAAAACATGACTAGTATAAAAGTAATCGGATTTTATAAATAGTATAAAAGTGTCAGACTGTGTGTGTATGTGTGTAACGATGTATAAATAATTTTAACATAAGTATAACAACATTGCATACATATATAATATAAATTAAATTGGCAATATTTAATAAAATATTTTTTTTTTAAGAGTATCGAAATTTCGCACTATATAATACAGTGTAATTGTGCATTAAGTAAATGTTGTTTTAAAGTTTTGTTAAAAGTAAATACAGATTTTAAGTCCCGCAATGGTGGAGGTAGATCATTCCAACACTTGGTGGCAGAGAATTTAAAACTACCACGGAATGTTGAAGTGCGATATTTAGGGGTATTTAAAAGGTATGATGAAGGTCGAGTCTTGTATTTATTAAGAGAACTAGACCAGCTAAGTTTATTGTAGAGGTAAGTTGGCTTTTTGGATAAAATTACACCGAAAAGCAAATTAGCTAAATGGAGTTTTCTGCGTGATTCCATTTTAAGAATTTTCCCATGTTTAAAAACGGCGTAACATGAGAGCGTGGTGGGACAGTGAAGCAAAATCGAGCACAAGCATTCTGTACGCGTTGTATGAGTCTTATAGTTCTAGTGAGTAGACAAGGTCCATAAACTATGTCACCATAGTTCAACTTGGACAATACAAGTAACTCACAGAGCATGATAGGCGTATCTAAGTTGATGTAAGGTCGAATACGATACATCAATCTAAGACGATAAAAACATTTACGTACTGCATCTAGTACATCGGTTTCGAACCGTAGTAATCCGTCAAAAATTACCCCAAGATTGTGAGCTTCCATTACCCGTTCAATTTGCTGTTTATTGATTAATATATTGAGGTTATTATTTTCTGTTTTTCTTACAATATCTGATGAACCTAGAATCATGAATTTCGACTTATCAGGGTTAAGCAGCAATGAATTTTTTTAGCCCAGTCGTTAATCCTTTTTAAATCTTCATTTATATTTCTTACGAATTCAGATGTATTTTGTGGTTGAAAAGAAGTATATAGTTGAAGATCATCGGCGTATATATGATACCTGCAATTGTTTATATTGTTAAAGCCTTTATCTCTAGCTTCAAGCACATTATCAACAGCATCAATTAAGGCTGTTGTAGTACTATGTCTCATACGAAAACCAGATTGGTGTTTGGGTAATATATTATTATCTTCAACATATTTCCTAAGCTGATAAAAGACCACTTTTTCTAAAATCTTGGACAAACATGGCAATAGGCTAATAGGACGTAGATCTTTGATGCACGTTGGATTAATTTTTTTCGGAATAGGTTTAACTATAGATGTTTTCCATAAATCTGGGAATGAAGAAGTTGTTATTGATTTACGAGTACATATCGAATCATCTCGAAATACCCTATACTATTACGTCTGACTAGCTTGTTATAGTTAGTCAATTTTCCTTCTATTCCAGCAGATGATAGGCAACAGAAGGAAAATTCGAAACCAAACCGAATACACCCATGTGGATGAAGGTAACAAGACAGTACTTAACTCGTGACAAAGAAGTTCTTACTTATTCTTATTAGTTTTAAAATAAATATAAGTATTTTGAGCTGTTATTTTTTAGAAATCGTAATGCGTACCGCAATGCGGGTTAGGGCGTCCCCCGGAGGCGACGCGTACCGACCCGCCCCCGTCGGTACGAACTTCGGCAGTTGCGGCGATGGGGGCCGCCACCCATCACGCCTTGCCCAGTCAGGCGAGTCGAGGAGAGCAGAGTGCTGGGTGGGCACGTGGAATGTGAGAGGTTGTGTGGAAGGTAAGTTGCACGAGCTGATATCCGTCATGGCGGACAAACAGCTAGACGTGCTCTGTGTAACAGAGACCAAGCGAAGGGGCAGCGACGCCTGCGATCTTCCTGGTGGCGGGATGGCTCTGTGGTCTGGTGTACCACAGAGCGATCGAGCCAGCATGGGGGTAGGAGTACTGCTGTCCTCTCGCTTGGCCTCAGGTGTGAAGGATTACGGAATGTATGATCCCAGACTTCTTTGGGTCCGTATAAAACTTGGTGTCACCAAGGTATTCATGGTTGTAGCATATGCTCCCGTAGGATCCTCGGTGGCATCAGACCTAGAGAAGTTTTGGGATAATGTTAGGGAAGTTCTGGATATGGCAGAAACCAGTGAACGCGTGATTGTAGGCGGAGATTTGAACGGATGGGTGGGGACCAAGCGTCCCGACTATGAGGACGTACTTAGTCCATTTGGTGATAAGAGAGTGAACGACGCAGGTAGGCTCATAGCGGATGTATGCATGGAGAGAAACCTTATTGTGTCAAACACATTTTTCCAACATAAGGACATCCATATGTATACATGGAGAAGGAATGAACAGAAAAGTATAATAGATTTAATTTTGGTAGACAGTCGCCTCCGAAGCAAAATATTGGACGCAAGAGCCTACAGGGGCCCCACAGTCGATACGGACCACTATCTCGTTATTGCGAGATTTAGTGGTCTGTTCAGAAAGTGGAGGCACTGGCGAGAGCGTGTCCACTTCGGAGGGCTTGAAAGAATAGAGGTTGAAAGGTTGCAAGAAGAGTGTGTAAGAGAAAAGTATGCAGAGGGTGTCCGAGAACGGCTGACGATGGCAAGCCAGCCGCAATCGGACATTGAAGAATGCTGGAGAGTATTGAAAGAGAGTATGGTAGACACAGCGAAAGAAGTATGTGGAAGTTCAAAGAAGCATAGAAACACAAATGGTGATGCATGGTGGGATGTGGAAGTGGCAGCTTCCGTAGAGCAAAAGAAGAAAGCGTGGCTGGACTATGTCTCTTCTTTGAATCTGAATGACAGTATGACTGAACAGAAGAAAGAAATATATCGGCAATGTAAGAATGACACCAAGGCCTTAGTGAAAGAGAAACGTGATAGAGCAAGTATGAGTGCAGATGATAGGCTGACTAAAAACTTCGAGGGTAACACCAAACTCTTTTGGAGGGAGGTCAAGAGGTCTCGGGGTGGTTGGTCAGCCTTCAGAATGAATAAAATAAGGTCTAAAGGTGGAGACATTCTTACACAAACACAAGACGTTTTAAGCCGTTGGAGTGAATATTTTGGCGATATGTATGCGGATACTACGGTTGGCGCCGTCGTCGCATGTGGTCTAGTAGATCAACATTCGGCGACGGCGTCCTCCGATGGCATCAGTATGGATGAAGTTGAATGGGCGATAAGAAGCTTGAAAAATGGTAAGGCAGCGGACATTGATATGGTGTCTGCCGAGATGATCAAGCTTGGTGGCTCCTGTGTCCGGGAGGCGTTCCTGTTGCTCCTCAATTTATGTTGGAGCTCGGGAATGGTTCCCGGGGACTGGAATAGCGCAGTCATCGTGCCTTTGTTTAAAAACAAGGGTTCACGTTATGACTGCGCCAATTACAGAGCCATAAGCTTGACCAGTTTGGCAGCAAAAGTGTATGGTAAAATTATTGAAAGGAGAATGAGGATGGTGCCCGATGGTTTACTGTGTGAGACACAAGGAGGTTTCAGGAGTGGAAGGGGATACATGGATCAAGTGTTCTCTCTGCGCAACATTGTGGAGAAGAATCTGGCCCTAGGTCAGAGGGTTTTCTGCAGTTTTGTGGATCTGGAGAGAGCATTTGACACGGTTGTACGAAAGGAACTTTGGGACATTTTACCGGAGTATGGTATTAACGGTAAACTGCTGCAGGCTGTGCAATCCAGTTACATGGTCTGTAGAGCGTGTGTGCGGCTGGATAATGTAATGTCGCCTTGGTTTGACGTCAATATCGGCGTTAAGCAGGGCTGCGTTCTATCAGGCAGGCTGTTTATCATATATCTGGATAAATGTCTCCAAAGGTTGAACGATATGAATGTGGAAGTCCAGATGGGTGACTCAGTGGTCTCTACTCTGCTTTATGCAGATGATGTAGTCCTGCTGGCACAGTCAGCGACTGACCTGCAGACCCTAGTCGACACAATGACAGAAGATTGTAAGAAAAGGGGTCTACGCGTGAATGTGAACAAAACCAAAATAATGGTCTTTGAAAGAGATGAAGCCAGAACAGATGTAAGAGTAACAATAGGTAATGATGTACTAGAGCAAGTGGATGAATTTGTATATCTTGGATGTGGATTTAGGTATGAAAGAGAGTATTGGTGTAAAGATGCGAAAGGGAATGCTCCGATGGTTCGGACATGTGGAAAGAATGCCGAACGAACGTCTGGTTAAGAAGATATACAATGCGAAAGTGGAAGGATGTAGGTACCGAGGGACACCGAGACTAATCTACCTAGACCAGATCGGTCATGTACTGAAGGAAGGTGGAGTCAAGAGTCTCCGAAACCGGCGAGCGTGTATGAAGAGAATTATGAATGTTGAGGAAGCGAGTGAAGTATGCAGAGATAGAGTTCTCTGGCACTCTGTTCTCTCTGCCTACCCTGCAAGGGATATGGCGTGATGATATGTATGTATGTATGTATTTTTTAGAATTTTAAGGCCTGGTTAAGATACTAAAGGCATTCATTCATCATTCAAACCTTCAGTTACAAAATTATTGTCTGTGAGTTACCATTATCAGTCTAATTAAAAAAAGCAAAATAAATTAAGCTACTAACTATTTTCTCTAGCATTTTGCCAATTATAAAAAGACACAGTCATTTATTTTATTTTCATTATACTTTAGGACTTTCTCTGCATTATATTATATAAAATGTCATCCAATTTATTAATATAATACAATAGAACAAAAAATGTTAAACGTATAAGAAAACTGCCACAATATTTTTACGTTCCCGCTAAAAATATTTTTATCTGATGTGAATAGTTACACGTTGAAAAGTCAGTTTTATTAAGATATCCTTATAAAAAAAAGAGTTAACTTTTTAAAATTTCATGCAAGAGATCCACGCGTTGAAAGTTTATAAGTGCACACTAAGGATGCGAAGAGTCAAAGTTTTGCTCAAACTTTTTAGCCTTTGGCTACGTTTTCTTTTATTTCACTTCGTTGCAAGTAAGTGCAGATATAACGGTTTTTAATTTTATTTTAAAAATTTAAAGATGAAATATTTAAAATATATATTATACTCATAATAAATTTTACATACATACATACATATCATCACGCCATATCCCTTGCAGGGTAGGCAGAGAGAACAGAGTGCCAGAGAATTTTAACAACAATTTTAACATTTCCTGTATTATGAGAACACCTAACTGGGTTATGTATTAAAATCAAATTATGTATTTTAATAAAGTAAGTATTGCTTTTTTTTAAGTTTGATTTTTTTTCTATGTGATTAGCATTTAATATATAACATTAGCATATAACAAATAAATTAAAATATTTAATTAAATATAATATTTAAAGTTACATTTATCCATCTCTGCTAAGCCAGCGACAGTTTAACGATACATTTCTAAACAAAATACCTTGACGGGTAGGCAAATTTTTCAAAGCCATTTTTTACTGCCTCTCGGCTATTAAATATTTTTCGCGGTCAAAAAGTAAGTGGTTTTATAATATTAACCTATTAATTCACGAACTTCATCTGCGCAGGCGCGAGTACCTGCGCCTGATGCCGCCCTAGCCGAGGCTGCGGGTGACTGGACCGACTGGATAATAGCACCGGCAGCTAGCCGGGGCGTCGACAGGGATGGTACCCGAAAGGGTAACTCGTTGTGATGGCCAAGGACGTTATAGATTCTGTACCAGTGGCTGGTCCAAATGTATAAAATAGCATAAAAGGCATAGCGAACATTTCAAAATTCAATAATGACTGTGCATTTTTATATTAATCCTCAAATAGAGAAACAGCTCCAGAAAATATAATTTAAAAAAAGAATATCTTTTAATAACATTATTTTGTTTTTAAACGAATTTTTATGTTTCATGTGACGTCAAAATAAATGGGAAAAATATTAATTAGAAATGTCAACGAAAGAAAAAAAATAGCCCCCGGGAGTTTCATTGTATTCACCGGAATTAATCATAATTCCTACAATCATAATATATACTTTTATATTTTATTAGTTTGAGGAATTTGTGGCTGAAAAAATTTGTAGAATTTAAAAGATTAAAAAAAAGCCTTTCATTTCGTTTACTACCTGCGAGAAACAATTTACTTACGTAGAGTTATTTTTAGATATTCTATATTTCTCATAAAAAAAAAAACAAAATGAACGGATTTGAGGAACAATGATGTTTTTTTTTGGACTTTTTTGACGGGAATCTGAAAACGACATGTGGTGCTCTTGTATTATATTCGATATTTTAGTGTTTTAACGTGTTATATTAGATAATTTTGATTGCATTTTATGTAATGTGATACGACAGAAGTGCTGGGATGTAGTGAATATCATATAAAAGTGCTTTACAACGTTTTCGTTTCCATCAAAATTCGCACAAGATACCATTAACAGTGTGGCCATAGCACTGTTGAAGGTGACGATTTGACTTAGACAATGACTAACCTGAAATGACTATAAACGTAAAAGTAATTATAACTTGACACTGGTACCAATAGCTCGTATAAGTAGCGGATTGCCAATACACAAAGAGAATAATGATGTTTTTTAATTATCACAGAAGCATTTCACGTAGAGGTCAACGATAAAAGTGAAGTTCTAAAATACTTTTATTTTTGGTAATTTTTTACAGCGCGACAGCAAAATTCATTAATCCATCAGGAGTTTTAGAGGGCACATGAAAATGTAATATGACACTCCTAAACTGTCCGTCTGTTCCGTGTAATGACGGAGTTAGAATACAATTCACCATCCGTGCCCGTGGGTGATCGTAAGAGACGACTAAGGGATATAAAACGTATATAACATCTATACGAGAGAAGGAAAACTCGAAACAAAACCCTATGCCAACACGTCTGATCAGCGTGGTATAGTAGGTCAATTTCTCACCCATTATGGAGGAGGCTCCAGCTCAATAGCGGGTCATGTATGTGCTGAGATGATGATGATGACTCCTAAATTATTTTCTTCTTCTTATTTTTATGTATTGGCAATCAGCTACTTAAACGAGCCATTGTTGCCGGTGTCGAGTTATCTTCAAGTTTTTAGTGTCTTCAGATCAGTCATTGTCCGTCAGTAAGTCAAATTGTCGCCATCAACAGTGCTATGGCCACATTGTTAATGGTATCTTGTGAGAATTTTGATGAAAAAGGAAAACGTTGTAAAGCACTTTTATATGATATTCACTACATCTCAGCAGTTCCGTCACATCACATTACATAAAATGCCATTAAAATTATCTAATATAACACGTTAAAACACTAAGATAACGAATATAATACAAGAGCACCACGTGACGTTTTAGATTCCCGCCAAAAAAAAACTAAAAAAAATTAAAAAAAAATAAAACAAAAAAAACTAAATTATCTTCAATACAGTATTTCTTATAGTGTTGTTTGATTAACTTTTACTTGTATTTTATGTAAAATAATACAGAAAAAGTACTGCTAGTGACATAATAATGATTTACTACTCTTTATTTTGTCCTAGTTTTATTTTACAGTAAGTAACATTAATTTTGTGTTAAATAAACTTTTTTTTAGTAGTGATTTACGTGCATTCACAAGTTCTGCCAAAAATCCCAAATGAATCGTTATTTGACTGTTAGCGCCTTATATATCTTGAATTTCCTAACTGAAAGACTTTAGTTATGAATAAGCTACAATAGTGGCCTACGTGTATATTCATATTTTGTTAAAATTATCAAAAAAAATATTAATTTGGTTATCAGCGCCCAATTAATGGTAACGACTTGACTTACTAACGGATAACGAATAAGATACTCAATACCAAGAAGTATTAAATAATATATGAAGAAAATTAAATAAGACTTGGCTGTATAGGCTTTCTTCAGTTCAACAGAACCATAAAGATTATATTTATAAAACACCTTCGCCTTTCAGGTGAGTAACATAATCTATTTTCCCCTTTTAATAGGTATAGAAGGCCAGCTACCGCTAGGATTAGTATCTAATCTTAGCACTTGATATTGAAAATTCTTCCATCATTCAACTTATTAATATTTTTTGACTGAGTCGACATTGAAGTGCGTGATATCAGAATCGACATATGAACGTTTAAATATACCAAAACCAAAACAGAATAATAATAACATATAAGATCAAAATAAAATGGTGGGATGCGGAAGTGGCAGCTTCCGTAGAGCAAAAGAAGAAAGCGTGGCTGGACTATGTCTCTTCTTTGAATCTGAATGACAGTATGACTGAACAGAAGAAAGAAATATATCGGCAATGTAAGAATGACACCAAGGCCTTAGTGAAAGAGAGACGTGATAGAGCAAGTATGAGTGCAGAAGATAGGCTGACTAAAAACTTTGAGTGTAACACCAAACTCTTTTGGAGGGAGGTGAAGAAGTCTCGGGGTGGTTGGTAAGCCTTCAGAATGAATAAGATAAGGTTTAAAGGTGGAGACATTCTTACACAAACACAAGACGTGTTAAGCCGGTGGAGTGAATATTTTGGCGATATGTATGCGGAGGCTACGGTTGGCGCCAGTGTCGCATGTGGTCTAGTAGATCAACATTCGGCGACGGCGTCCTCCGATGGCATCAGTATGGATGAAGTTGAATGGGCGATAAGAAGTTTGAAAAATGGAAAGGCAGCGGGCATTGATATAGTGTCTGCCGAGATGATCAAGCTTGGTGGCTCCTGTGTCCGGGAGGCGTCCCTGTTGCTCCTCAATTTATGTTGGAGCTCGGGAATGGTTCCCGGGGACTGGAATAGCGCGGTCATCGTGCCTTTGTTCAAAAACAAGGGTTCACGTTATGACTGCGCAAATTACAGAGCCATAAGCTTGACCAGTTTGGCAGCAAAAGTGTATGGTAAAATTATTGAAAGGAGAATGAGGATGGTGTCCGATGGTTTACTGTGTGAGACACAAGGAGGTTTCAGGAGTGGAAGGGGATGCATGGATCAAGTGTTCTCTCTGCGCAACATTGTGGAGAAGCATCTGGCCCTAGGTCAGAGGGTTTTCTGCAGTTTTGTGGATCTGGAGAGAGCATTAGACACGGTTGTACGAAAGGAACTATGGGACATTTTACCGGAGTATGGTGTTAACGGTAAACTGCTGCAGGCTGTGCAATCCAGTTATATGGGCTGTAGAGCCTGTGTGCGGCTGGATGATGGAATGTCGCCTTGGTTTGACGTCAATATCGGCGTTAAGCAGGGCTGCGTTCTATCAGCCAGGCTGTTTATCATATATCTGGATAAATGTCTCCAAAGGTTGAACGATATGAATGTGGGAGTCCAAATGGGTGACTCAGTGGTCTCTGCTCTGCTTTATGCAGATGATGCAGTCCTGCTGGCACAGTCAGCGACTGACCTGCAGACCCTAGTCGACACAATGACAGAAGATTGTAAGAAAAGGGGTCTACGCGTGAATGTGAGCAAAACCAAAATAATGGTCTTTGAAAGAGATGAAGCCAGAAGAGATGTAAGAGTAGCAATAGGTAATGATGTACTGGAGCAAGTGGATGAATTTGTATATCTTGGATGTGGATTTAGCCGAGATGGACGGTACACCACTGATATAGAGCGAAGAGTGAATGCGGGAAATAGAGTGAACGGAGCGTTGGGGCAACTTCTCGTCAGCCACCACCTCAGCCAGAAGGCACGTGTAGCAATACATAACGCAGTGCTTGTCCCAACATTACTGTATGGAAGCGAGAGTTGGGTATGCAGAAAAGAGTATGAAAGTAAAATTAATGCGGTCGAAATGCGATCTCTTCGGAAAATCTGTGGAGTTAGGTTGACCGACCGCATTCGTAACGACGACGAAAGAGAGCGAGTAGGTATGAAAAAGAGTATTGGTGTAAAGATGCGAAAGGGAATGCTCCGATGGTTCGGACATGTGGAAAGAATGACGAACGAACGTCTGGTTAAGAAGATATACAATGCGAAAGTGGAAGGATGTAGGTACCGAGGGAGACCGAGACTAACCTACCTAGACCATATCGGTCAGGTACTGAAGGAAGGTGGAGTCAAGAGTCTCCGAAACCGGCGAGCGTGTATGAAGAGAATTATGAATGTTGAGGAAACGAGTGAAGTATGCAGAGATAGAGTTCTCTGGCACTCTGTTCTCTCTGCCTACCCTGCAAGGGATATGGCGTGATGATATGTATGTATGTATGTATCAAAATAAAACTATTTTAATAGTGGTAGGACCACGTTGTTGATAGTTTTCTGTCTACAGCCGAGGGCCGGTCCGTCCGGTGTAGTACCACACTCTCGCAGAAGATCGACGTCTGTGTAATAGCAATGTGCTGTTGCGCTTCGTTCGGTGAGCGAGTGACCCGGAAGCCCAACTGGGTGGGTTTGGGGAGTTTATTGGTAGCCAGCGGCCTAAACTATACCCTTGGTATAACAGAGGTCCTTGGGCGGCAGTAACACTTACGATCAAGTGTGCTGCTTGCTCGTTTGCCACTATAAGCAATAAAAAAATGTATTCTATCGTTTTTGTATTTGATTTTTAATTTCTCAACGTTTCAAACACTTTACAGCGTTTATATACACGGGGCATTTGGGGGGCATAGTCCGGAGCGTGAAGTTAGTATTTATTTTACTCTCACAAAGCATTACAAATTTTATAAATTTCATATGTTTACGGCGCCATCTCAAAATATTATTAATTCATATAATTTATTTCATTGAATTTACCAAATACCATGACAAGCAAGATCAGTATCTGCATCATACCAATCAATAAGCTTTTTATTGTAGCACATAAAAGTGCCCTTTAATTTCGGCGACGCATCCAAGATCAGGTATAAGACGACATTAGCAGCCTCGTCAGCCTCAATTTCTCCCCCTCCATTAGACATGTCAGTCTTTAAATATCCTGGATGGACAGCATTTATAGAAATATTCCTGTCCAAATATTTTTTCTGTTGTACTCTAGTAAGTGCTGTTACCGCTATTTTTGATACTCTATGTTCAGCGTGTTTACCTTGATTTGCAAAATCATTTTTATTAAATGTCCCATTTTTAACACTTTCCAAGTATTCATCGACAAATTCGTTAATTTTTTCAGTAGTCAAATCTGAATCCGTTAAAGCTTTTATCCATTTCTTGCTTCTTAAATTCGATAAGTGTCCACAAGCGCTTGATATATTTACTATTCTAGCGCCATCTCTTAGCAACGGATATAAAAACTTCCCAATAGTTAACAGACTTTTGTAATTTGTATCAATATTTCTTTTTGCCTCATCGTAGCTAGGATAATTAGCATCCCATTCTAAAATTGCGGCATTATTAATCAACACATCTAACCCATTATGTTCTCTTTTGATGAACTCAGCGAAATTTTTTACACTTTCGCAATTGGTTATGTCAAGTTCATGGAAAATTGGTTTCAAACCAAGTTGATTTAACTTTTCCACGGCTTGTAACCCTCTATTTTTGTCTCTTGCAGTTAAATAAACAGTACCTTTAAACTTCTGACACAATCCTTTAACGATAGAAAATCCTAGGCCTTTATTTGCGCCTGTTACCACTGCAACTTTAACCTCCATTTTATTTCCATAGAATCTTATATTGGCGGCGAACGTATAACGAATGAACTGTTGTGAATGAAACCGAGTAATACGACTATTAATTAAGGTCATCATTAGCAAGAATTTGCTATTAATAATTGAAACTTATAGAGATAAAAATAAAGGTTATTTTAACTTTGTCATTAATAATGTTTATATAAATGTTGCCATTGCAAACTAGACTGTATAAATAATCAAAATAGAATATATTTTTCATTGTACTAATTTACAGAGTTATCTGTTACTCTTTCATTATCAGCTGTTAAATTCTCGATTGAAGGTGAAAATGGATCAGAATGTGATTGTCACGGTCATAAGAAATTATTATAATGTTAATGCCTTTTTAATATTAATTAACATATAGACGTCATTACAAACTACGAGGTTAAGGGTACGGGAAAAGATAAAAATATATTTACAGTCAATTTTTGGAGTTTACTCCTTAAGAATCGATTTCCATATAAGGCGCCCGGTATGAGAAAAATTTGAGGAGTAAAATCTAGTGATCGAATGACCTCGTTACGTTTTTGGTGCGCAACCTATTCTGCGCATATTTCACTTTCTGACGTGAGATAATTCTTCACTGAACAGTTTTAATAAATGTAAATAAAAATATATATATATATATATATATATATATATATATATATATATATATAGGTCTTATTTTTAGTCATTTATTGCGAGATTTAGTGGTCTGTTCAGAAAGTGGAGGCACTGGCGAGAGCGTGTCCACTTCGGAGGGCTTGAAAGAATAAAGGTTGAAAGGTTGCAAGAAGAGTGTGTAAGAGAAAAGTATGCAGAGGGTGTCCGAGAACGGCTGACGATGGCAAGCCAGCCGCAATCGGACATTGAAGAATGCTGGAGAATATTGAAAGAGAGTATGGTAGATACAGCGAAAGAAGTATGTGGAAGTTCAAAGAAGCATAGAAAAACAAATGGTGATGCATGGTGGGATGCGGAAGTGGCAGCTTCCGTAGAGCAAAAGAAGAAAGCGTGGCTGGACTATGTCTCTTCTTTGAATCTGAATGACAGTATAACTGAACAGAAGAAAGAAATATATCGGCAATGTAAGAATGACACCAAGGCCTTAGTGAAAGAGAAACGTGATAGAGCAAGTATGAGTGCAGAAGATAGGCTGACTAAAAACTTCGAGGGTAACACCAAACTCTTCTGGAGGGAGGTGAAGAAGTCTCAGGGTAGTTGGTCAGCTTTCAGAATGAATAAAATAAGATTTAAAGGTGGAGACATTCTAACACAAACACAAGACGTGTTAAGCCGATGGAGTGAACATTTTGGCGATATGTATGCGGATGCTACGGTTGGCGCCGGTGTCGCATGTGGTTTAGTAGATCAACATTCGACAACGGCGTCCTCCGATGGCATCAGTATGGATGAAGTTGAATGGGCGATAAGAAGTTTGAAAAATGGTAAGGCAGCGGGCATTGATATGGTGTCTGCCGAGATGATCAAGCTTGGTGGCTCCTGTGTCCGGGAGGCGTTCCTGTTGCTCCTCAATTTATGTTGGAGCTCGGGAATGGTTCCCGGGGACTGGAATAGCGTAGTCATCGTGCCTTTGTTTAAAAACAAGGGTTCACATTATGACTGCGCAAATTACAGAGCCGTAAGCTTGACCAGTTTGGCAGCAAAAGTGTATGGTAAAATTATTGAAAGGAGAATGAGGATGGTGTCCGATGGTTTACTGTGTGAGACACAAGGAGGTTTCAGGAGTGGAAGAGGATGCATGGATCAAGTGTTCTCTCTGCGCAACATTGTGGAGAAGCATCTGGCTCTAGGTCAGAGGGTTTTCTGCAGTTTTTTGGATCTGGAGAGAGCATTTGACACAGTTGTACGAAAGGAACTTTGGGACATTTTACCGGAGTATGGTATTAACGGTAAACTGCTACAGGCTGTGCAGTCCAGTTACATGGGCTGTAGAGCCTGTGTGCGGCTGGATGATGGAATGTCGCCTTGGTTTGACGTCAATATTGGCGTTAAGCAGGGGTGCGTTCTGTCAGCCAGGCTGTTTATCATATATCTGGATAAATGTCTCCAAAGGTTGAACGATATGAATGTGGGAGTCCAGATGGGCGACTCAGTGGTCACTGTTCTGCTATATGCAGATGATGCAGTCCTGCTGGCACAGTTAGCGACTGACCTGCAGACCCTATTCGACACAATGACAGAAGATTGTAAGAAAAGGGGTCTACGCGTGAATGTGAGCAAAACCAAAATAATGGTCTTTGAAAGAGACGAAGCCAGAACAGATGTAAGAGTAACAACAATGATATACTAGAGCAAGTGGTTGAATTTGTATATCTTGGATGTGGATTTAGCCGAGACGGAAGGTACACCACTGATATAGAGCGAATTGTGAATGCGGGAAATAGAGTGAACGGAGCGTTGGGGCAACTTCTCGGCAGCTACCACCTCAGCCAGAAGGCACGTGTAGCAATACATAACGCAGTGCTTGTCCCAACATTACTGTATGGAAGCGAGAGTTGGGTATGCAGAAAAGAGTATGAAAGTAAAATTAATGCGGTCGAAATGCGATCTCTGCGGAAAATCTGTGGAGTAAGACTGACCGACCGCATTCGTAACGACGACGTAAGAGAGCGAGTAGGTATGAAAGAGAGTATTGGTGTAAAGATGCGAAAGGGAATGCTCCGATGGTTCGGACATGTGGAAAGAATGCCGAACGAACGTCTGGTTAAGAAGATATACAATGCGAAAGTGGAAGGATGTAGGTACCGAGGGAGACCGAGACTAACCTATCTAGACCAGATCGGTCATGTACTGAAGGAAGGTGGAGTCAAGAGTCTCCGAAACCGGCGAACGTGTATGAAGAGAATTATGAATGTTGAGGAAGCGAGTGAAGTATGCAGAGATAGAGTTCTCTGGCACTCTGTTCTCTCTGCCTACCCTGCAAGGGATATGGCGTAATGATATGTATGTATGTATTTTTAGTCAAATGAGCTTTTTTTGCGCCTGTTTTGATAATCGTACTTAAGGAGTAAACTCCAGTCGTGCGTCGGAGCTGACACACACACTTTTTTTTAAACATCGTAAATTTTCGAGCGCTGTGTCATTGTGGTTATGAATACTATCAAACCTTTTTGCTTGTGGATATCGTAAAAGGTGAATAAGAGCTTCATATCGACTAAGGCCAACTGCGCCTGCCGCTTAGTCAACAATTACCTACATTCTCAAGGAAAGTTAATGTCAAGCAGAGAATCAGTCTTAAAAATACCTACTGCTAATAACTTTTGCAATATTTACGACAACTTAGTAGGTAGGTAGGTACTTCGATTTCAAGTAGGTAATTGGGATAAGAGCAAGAGGGTGAGATAGAATAGAAGTAGATAATATACATATTACTCACATTATTTTGTTAAACGTTGCACTTAAATAGATTTGCTTTCTTCAACGAAATTTAGTCAAGCACAGCCATTTTAATCTGAAATTCAAAGACTAATAAAAAGGCCGTTTAAATTACGGCAAGAATACACGGCGGCTTAAAGAGCCTCTCTTTCACCTTGGATATCTCAGTAAAATACTTTCGGCTCTATAGTCCAAAAAAGGATAATAATAAACAGTTTAGTTTTGGTAACAAGAAAAAATATTTCTGTTGTTGTCGTGAGTTCAATTTACACACAAACAATTCTTTTTTTCTTAAACATAATATCATTTGCAAGGAAGTAATCCTTGTACTGCAGGGGACTTTAAAAGCATAAAATTAATGTACACAAATGACTTCTAAATTAGGAACAAGAATTAGTAGATTGCACGAAGTCTTGTCCTGCGTGGGACTCGAATCCGTGACACTTGGCATGATAGGTCGGTTATCATATCATAATCTGTGCAGTCACTTCTTTGTGCATTCTACAAATGATTTTTCTGATTCTAGATGTAGTTTTTACTTATTTATACACACACGCACACGCACGCGCACACACATACACACACACACACACACGCACATTTAAAAACAGCGTACTGAATGTAATAAACACACAGGGATGGCTGAAAATCAGCGCTGTACTTAGTGACAGCAAAAGCTGAGCCCAATTCCTTTTGCCTTCTAAAATTTTCTTTTATTATAATTGCTTGTTTGCAGTTTTAGTTTTGAAAAAGCAATAAATTATTATTTATTTGTAGTTTCCCCTAATATTAGAATTTGTTCCTTAATACGTCATCTCAAATTAACACTTTAGGAATAAACACGTTAAATATTAAGGTAAATTCGTGAATAATATAAAAGTAAGGTAAATAACGTGTATAAAATTTATTAAGGAAACATCTAATTCAGATGAATTCTGGTTTTGATGGCCAGCAAATGTTAATTTTGTTATATTAACTAGTATTAGATTTGTACGCACGTATTTATTAGAACATTGTACTGTAATGTTAGATTATATCTTGGATGAAACAAATTTTGATATGAAATTAAGTCTTAGTGACCTCAAAAATATTATCCGTGTGGTGAGGAAGTAAGAATATGATATACTAGCAAACCCAGCTCTGATTTGTTTGTAGAAGTCAATATAACACAGCGCCGCCTAGTGGCAAGTTACATCAATGGAGCAGGGGTGGCTTTACCTTAGAGGTAAAGCCACCCCTGAGCACAAAGCTCTGCATTATAGTGCAGAGGGTGCGGTGTACCCGGACGCCGGGTGTTAGGCGGCGCCGAGAGCTGCTCGGGACATATAGAGCCTCCACTGTAACGCTCTGCACGGAGCGGGAGCACCTTACGCAGCGAGTGCCTAACCATTTATAAACGTAGTGGGTGCATTATTTGACAAGTTTGGGTAGGTTGCTTTGTCACCATGTTCACTGTAACTTCATAATTCGATCGCGTTTACTTGGTTTTGTGTCAAAACAACAAGTCTAAGCATGCGACAACGCATTCCAGCGAGGTTCGGAGTTTAGTCGAATGTCTTGTTAGTATCAACCTAATCCATTTTGTTCACGCATTCTAGAGGGCGCCAGGTTATTGATTGCACCCGGGCACTACATGTGCTAGAGCCGCTTCTGCAATGGGGATAGCCTATACACCTTCTCCGTGTAAAAATACATATTTATATATACTAAATTTCATAATGACTGGTCAAAGAGATTCTAAGTTTAGCGATGTCATATATACAGACGTCCTATTATATAGATATAGATTAAGACCTTGGTTTGTATACATTTTTTTTTCAAATCTTACCGCAAAAAGAGGGGTCTCTGTCTGTGGCATCGTACCTCTCGAATGGATGGTCCGATTTCGATGTGATCTCTTATACCAGACGACCTTGGTGGTTTTTAGATATCATCATTCTCCTACTCTTATCCCAACTACATGGGGTCGATACAATATGTACTCTTCTTTCATAGTACATATTATAAAAGTTTTATGACCGGCCATCTGCTAGACGTCAACCCTCTTTGGGAATGTAATTGTTTCCCAAATGGCATCAGGTGGAGTTGGCCCAGGTCGTTATAAGGCTCTTTCTTAGTCGTCTTTTACGACATCCACGAATAAAATAAGGGTTGGTAGCATTCGTAGCTCCTACCACACAGCAATAGCAATTAATATATGACAGAAATACATGTCCTCGTCATTGTTTTAATTATTTTACTAAGGAAATAATCCTTGTATTTGCTAGTGATAGGACCACGCTGTTGACAGTTTTCTGTCTACAGCCGCGGGCCGGTCCGTCCGGGGTAGTACCACACTCTCACAGAAGATCGACGTCTGAGTAACGGCAATGTGAATAAAGTAAGGGTTGGTAGTATTCGTAGCCGCTACCACACAGCCTTGTTGATTCTTAGATATATTAAATAAACAAATAAAATAAAAATAAAAAAATAAAAAAAAACGTTTCATATATGCCAGTATAATCTTTAAAATGATAATTATTAGAGTATTTTTAGTACTTTTCATTATTTTTATTTTCTATTTAACTTTGTTGCCAGTTCGAAAACAATATAAGCAATTTTTAGGACTTCTCGAGGATCAATCAAAGTTCTAAGTCATTCATAGAGATCATTTTGGATACTAGCTCAAAGAAGCTACAATGGTAAATTCTATGGATGTAATGGACAATCGTTAAACACACAAGTAGATGAAATTATTCCAATGTTAAAGTCAATTTTTCTTCATTTGGGATGGAGTTCGAGTCAAGCATTGGAACATATGTATATGAGCTGACAAGATGATGATGATGATTGATATCAATCTTTGTCATTTTATAATAATGAAAATCTGTGGAGTTAGGCTGACCGATCGCATTCGTAACGACGACGTGAGAGAGCGAGTAGGTATGAAAGAGAGTATTGGTGTAAAGATGCGAAAGAGAATGCTCCGATGGTTCGGACATGTGGAAAGAATGCCGAACGAACGTCTGGTTAAGATGATATACAATGCGAAAGTGAAAGGATGTAAGTACCGGGGGAGACCGAGACTATGCTACCTAGACCAGATTGGTCATGTACTGAAGGTAGATGGAGTCAAGAGTCTCCGAAACCAGCGAGCGTGTATGAAGAGAATTATGAATGTTGAGGAAGCGAGTGAAGTATGCAGAGATAGAGTTCTCTGGCACTCTGTTCTCTCTGCCTACCCTGCAAGGGATATGGCGTGATGATATGTATATATGTAAAATGACGTCTGATTACAGGTTATAAAACATATTATAATTAGTGGCGACAGAGCCACACTATTAACAGTTTTCCGTTTACGGACGGGAAGGTCCGTCTTAGGTAGTGGCAACACGAGATAATGTTCTCCGAGAAAAACGACGTTTAAGCAGCGACTATGTGCCGTACGTGTTTTGTTGGGTGAGTGAGAGAGGTGGGAACCCAACTTACTGTACGAGTTTTAGTTGGTAATCAGCGCCTTCGTTGTAGTCTGGTATGACAAAGGTCCATGAGCGTCATTAATACTTAACCATCAGGTGCTTGTTCGTTTGCCATCATATAGAATAAAGAAAAACATCATAAAAATAGAAGGCTAAAAGAACATCGGGACAATGAGCGAAATCGTTTTCCTAGGCAACTCATGGCTGGCCACCAAAGACAAAGATCGGGTACCGGTGGCCCGCTCGCACGGCGAAGAGTTCTTGCAGGGTGGGTCTATGGGGTTGCGTGCCGTCTCTTCTGTCGCCCCGGACCGATTTGGCGGAGCGCGAGCACATCTATAGTCCACAGCAAGAAAAAAATAGGCACGTGCGTGCACATGACACCGACTAGGATTAGCAGTCTGCTAAACGAATTATCGCCCTTTTGTGAAAATTTGTATCTAATAAAAGATGGCAGATAAATTATCATTATAATCTTGACCTGAATTTTACTGTTAATTAATCTCTTAGTGGTCTTTATTGACATCCATGGTCAAGAAAGAGACTGTGCTGTGTGGTAGCGGCTACGAATACTACCAACCCTTACTTTGCTCGTGGATGTCGTAAAAGACGACTAAGAGCCTTATAACGACCTAGGCCAACTCCATCTGATGCCGTTTGGTCAACAATTACATTCTCAAGGAGGGTCTGGAAGGCGCCCGGTCATTAAACTATTACCAATAACTTTTACAATATGTACTATGAAAGAAGAGTACATATTGTATCGACCGCAAGTAATTGGGATTAGAGTAGGAGAATGATGATGGTCAAGAAAGAGACTGGTGAATTGTATCCTTACTCCGTCACCACATAGAAAATAATATCCTGATATCTTTGCATTAAATTAAAAACAAGAAAATTGACAATAATTATCATCATTCAGCTTCTCTGAATACAATGACTTGGAGTCAACGCAATATGGTACTTCTCTTCCAGCGTACATATTGTAAAAGTTATTGGCAATAGTTTTATGACCAGCCTGCCAGACATTAACCCTCCTTGAGAATGTAATTGTTGATCAAACGACATCGGTAAAGTTGGCCCAGATCTATATAAAGCTCTTAGTCATCTTTTACGACATCCACGAACAAAATAAGGGTTGGTAGCATTCGTAGCTCCTACCACACAGCAATAGCAATTAATATATGACAGAAATACATGTCCTCGTCATTGTTTTAATTATTTTACTAAGGAAATAATCCTTGTATTTGCTAGTGATAGGACCACGCTGTTGACAGTTTTCTGTCTACAGCCGCGGGCCGGTCCGTCCGGGGTAGTACCACACTCTCACAGAAGATCGACGTCTGAGTAACGGCAATGTGCTATTGCACTTCGTTTCGTGAGCGAGAGAAGCCCAACTGGGTGGGTTTGGAGATTATAATGGTAGGCAGCGGCCTAGCTATAATAGCCTTGGTTATAGCAAAGGTCCATAGGTGGCAGTGACACTTACCATCAGTTGTGCTGCTTGCTCGTTTGCCACCATATGCAAAAAAAAGGAACTTTACAAACATATAATTAACGCAAAGTATTGTCCTGCCTAGGAATCGAACTAACGGCACTAGCACGGAAGTTCGGTATCCACCACTACGCAATTTGTGCAATCAATATATATAATATCATCGATATGGTCGTCCCTTCTGCTTCCTAGGTCAGATAGTTAGTTATCTTCGACAAGTGACATTATGTTGAAACTGGTTAAACTAGTAAGACGACCCCAATGCAATTGAAAACTATAGGCCTGAAGGTCACAACAAGTCTATAACATTATAGCCGTCTGCATATATATTACTGCTCACTGCTCTGTCGTTTATAGACCGCTTATTAATTCGCCTCTATTAATCAACTATTAATTAGCTAACCGCTATTAATTAACTAGCTTCTGCCTGCAGCTTCGCCACATAATAATCTTTTTTTTTTCGTTAGGATTAAGCCCACCACACATTCCCACCATTATAACTCTTATAAGCCAGGATTCACAATAATCACCATAAATGACACGGAGGTTTGACGCTTTTTTTTTTATACGGTGGACTATGGATGCGTCTCGCCTCGCCAAATCGGTCCGGGGTGACGGAAGAGTCGGCGCGTGACCCCATAAACCCACCGCAACTCCTCTCTTCGCTGTGCGAGCGGGCCATCGGTACCCGATCTTTGTCTTCGGTGGCCTGCCCGGCACAGAGGTTTGACCCTCAGGCAGTCCCGGGAGATGATTTTAATTGTCTTGAACCTGCAACTTTAATTAGAAATGTTAAAGAGGAGGAGTTGGAAAAGAGTGATTCCACTTCCCTCCCAGGCAAAGTAGCAGACAGTAAGTAATATTGTCTAGTCAGCTAATAGGTAAATGGTTGTACAGCTACGATAAGCGCAGCCAGTACGGCACCACGGATAGTATACTATACTCCAGATGTGACTTGCAAACTGTACACTTAATAATCTTGCTTAAAGTTGAACTATTATTCCAAGAGAATATATTATCGGGATAAGAAGTATATCCGCGTGGTTAATTGTATTCTTACGCCGTCACTAAATAAAAAAAAAACTTAACATTCCAGTTCTTATATTGTCCGTAGTACTTATCTGTGTAATATACGAACTGTTTCTGTTCGTGTCTGCATTATTTTGTTACGAATTTAAATATTAATTGTATGTGAATGGACAATGTCTTTAATGATAGGTGTGTGAACTGAATTAGTTATTACAAAAAATATATACCTACATTATATAGTAGTATGTATATAGTTTTTGAATTTAGTATTATATTTTTTGAAGTGAAAACTTCTTTAGCAGCATTGTGCACTTTTTTGGGATGAGTGAAAAATGTTAAACACGCCTCAGGACACGTGACCGATCGAAAATTCGTAAAATGGAGGGAGAGTAGACCGTAGGAGAGACAATTCGTAAGACGGAGGGAGAGAGTAACCAAATAAATGATATTACCTACTTTTATACTGATAAATAAAGCATTTCGTGCGAAATAATTCCTTAACCATTCCAAAATATATTTTTTTTGACGGGCGGCTATGATATGGTCACACCCATACACACTCTGGAGCACGCTTTTTATTTTTTTCGTATTTGTATAATTTTCATAGGTTTAAGTTTTCACTTCTATCGGCAGTCGCTGTGACTGCTTTTGTATTTATTTTGACATCTGTAGCTTCTTATTTGGCGGGAAAACATATTCTAATATAGTTTTAAATAACGGAGACTGTTTTTGGTATTGTTCGTCCGTTCGGACAGGCAAAGGGATCAAAGCCCATACAGTCAAGTCTTATTTAATTTTATATATATATATATAAAGTAAGATATATCTTGATCTTTCATATATTATTCAACACTTTTTTATATTGTATAGTCTCAATAGTCATTGTCCGTCAGTAAGTCAAGTTGTTACCATTAATCGAGCGCTGATAACCAAATCAATGTTTTTTTATGAAAATACACGTAAACCACTATTATACCATATTCACTACACTTCAGCATTTTAACTGTATCATATTCCATAAAATACCAGCAAAATTATTCAATTTAACACTACAACACACAAAAGAAATGAATATAATAAAAGAGCGTGACATGACATTTCCGTATTCGCGCCAAAACTCTAATAACAGAGGCTATGACAAATTAATTGTTTATTCTCAGCTAGTTTTTATTTAAAAATTTTGAACTGTTCACGATAAAAACTGAGGAAAAGTAAATAAAATTCAAGAACTTAGCTAATATTTGACACAATATTTATGAAACGTGATGACGTTATCTTGATATAAGTAGATAATAAGCAAATGCTCGCGATTTCATCCTCGTAATTCCCGTTGTCATTGGAACAGGGAATAAAATATTACTCGACTCTGTTAATCGCTGATAATGTAGCTTTTCATTAGTGTAAGATTTTTTAAAATCTATTTAGTAGTTTATCCGTGAAATTATAACAAATAAACAAACAAAAAATACTCATTTTCTCACACTCACAGTGATCATGGTCACGGGAGGACCATGATCCGGTCTCCATATAATCGAAATGTCGGGCAATTAAAAATCAAATACATACGCGATAGAATCCGTAAAAGTAATTTTATTTCAAATGTGTAATACTCGCGTAAACGTTAGAAATCATTATAGTGGGATTAGTTAAGAGTGCTATACATTTGTATATGTGACTAATCTCCTCCTAAATGGCTGAACCGTTTTTGATGATGATGAATTGATAGGTGGCACTGCGATTTATTTGAAGGACTTTTTTTTTAGAAATATCTAGAACATCTGATGGGTTATCTAAATATAATATTAATGACGAACAATAAATTATTTTATGTCATTCAATGGTGAATATAATGAGTTCGATTCTTAAACGGAACATTGTTGGATTTATGCATTAGGATATTTGAACTACATATGTTAAACAACTTTTGTTTGAAGGTAATGCCCGAAATTAATTAATACATCGTTAATTTCATCGTTATTTTCATATCCGTGTAGTGATGGAGTAAGAATACAATTCACCACTCCCTATCTTACCCGTGGGTGATCGTAAGAGACGACTAAGGGATATAAAACGCATATAACATCTATGCAAGAGAAGGAAAAATCGAAACAAAAACCTATACCAACACGTCTGACCAGCGCGGTATAGTAGGTTAATTTCCCACCCATTACAAAGGAGGCCCGAGCCCAACAGTGGAACATATATGAGCTGATGATGATGATGAATTTCACAGTGGACTTCATAAAGATACAATTAATGGACATAAAATATTACTTAGCTTCAGATCAATCATTCCTGGATCGTTTCTGTTTTCTCTTCGTTAGGACTATGATGTGTGAGGATCATCTCCACGACAATCGATATCAGAGATCTCGACCTGGTGATTTAAGTCAGCAAATGGCGATTAAACTCGATATTATATAATGATTTCTAATGTTTACGCGAGTATTACACATTTGAAATAAAACTATTTTTATGTAATCTATCGCGTTTATATTTGATATTCAATTTCTCAACGTTTTGAAAACTTTATAGCGTTCATGTTCACAGAAGGATTCCGTGACAACAAACGCTGTAATGGGTGAACGTTGAGAAATTAAAAATCAAATACAAAAACGATAGAATACATTATTTTTTTTTTGGTAGGCTATGGCCTGGTCACACGTCGCCCGCACCGTCCGGGGTGACGGAAGGGGAGCGCGTGGCCCCATAACCCAAACAAACAAGGCAAACAAGCAAGCAAAACACCGGATGGTAAGTCTCACTGCTACCCATGGACCTTTGCTATACCAAGGGTATAGCTTAGGCCACTGCCTACCAATAAAATCCCCAAACCCACCCAGTTGGGCTTCCGGCTCACTCGTTCATCGAACGAAGCCCAGCAGCACATTGCTATTACACAGACGTCGATCTTCTGCGAGAGTGTGGTACTACACCGGACGGACCGGCCCTCGGCTGTAGACAGAAAACTATCAACAACGTGGTCCTACCACTATTAAAATAGTTTTATTTCTATCTTATATGTTATTATTATTCTAAACTTCTTTAATCTATTTTAGTTTTGGTATATTTAAAAGTTTATATGCCGATTCTGATATCACGCTCTTCAATGTCAACTCATTCAAAAAATATTAATAAGTTGAATGATGGAAGAATTTTCAATATCAAATTTTAAGTTTAGATACCAATCCTAGCGGTAGCTGACCTTCTATATTAAAATTGGAAGAGAGATTATGTTACTCACCTGAAAGGTGAAGGTGTTTTATAAATATTTTCTTTATGGTTCTGTTGAACTGAAGAAATAAAGCCAAGTCTTATTTAATTTTCTTCATATATTATTTAATACTTCTTGGTATTGAGTATCTTATTCGTTATCCGTTAGTAAGTCAAGTCGTTACCATTAATTGGGCGCTGATAACCAAATTAATAATTTTTTTGATAATTTTAACAAAATATGAATATACACGTAGACCACTATTGTAGCTTATTCATAATTAAAGTCTTTCAGTTAGGAAATTCAAGATATACAGGATGTATCAGAGAATGGAGCAGCTGGTCAGAAGGGTGGTCGGTAATGATGGTAGGAACCCATAACAAAAATATGAAGGAAAAATTTCAAGGTCATTGACTCGTCAGCTGTTTGTAAAGGTGACGTTTGTTATACTGTAGCAAACGTAATCATTGATTTATTTAGGTAGTAATGAATATTTAAGAAAGTATGAGTATGTAGCAGACTATTTATCATTTACTTGGTACATTTCATTCAGTTTTAAAGAAAAAGCGATGACAAAATTGAAAACTTTAAATGCTTGTAATTTATTAACGAATCGACATTTTCCCTTCAAATTTTTGTTATGGGTTCCTAGCATCATTACCTACCATCCTTCTGACCAGCTGCTCCATGCTCTGATACACTCTGTATAAGGCGCTGACAGTCAAATAACGATTCATTTGGGATTTTTTGGCAGAACTTGTGGATGCACGTAAATCACTACTAAAAAAAAAGTTTATTTAACACAAAATTAATGTTAGTTACTGTAAATTAAAACTAGGACAAAATAAAAAGTAGTAAATCATTATTATGTCACTAGCAGTACTTTCTCTGTATTATTTTATATAAAATACAAGTAAAAGTTAATCAAACAACAATATAAGACATACTGTATTGAAGATAATTTACGAGATGGTGAATTGTATTCTAACTCCGTCATTACACGGAACAGACGGACAGTTTAGGAGTGTCATATAACATTTTTTTGTGCCCTCTATAACTCCTGATGGATTAATGAATTTTGCTGTCGTGCTGTAAAAAATTACCAAAAATAAAAGTATTTTAGAACTTCACTTTTATCGTTGACCTCTACGTGAAATGCTTCTGTGATAATTAAAAAACATCATTCTTCTCTTTGTGTATTGGCAATCCGCTACTTATACGAGCTATTAGTACCAGTGTCAAGTTATAATTACTTTTACATTTATAGTCATTTCAGGTAAATCGTCACCTTCAACAGTGCTATGGCCACACTGTTAATGGTATCTTGTGGGAATTTTTATGCAAACGAAAACGTTGTAAAGCACTTTTATATGATATTCACTACATCCCAGCACTTCTGTCGTATCACATTACATAAAATGCAATCAAAATTATCTAACACGTTAAAACACTAAAATATCGAATATAATACAAGAGCACCACATGACGTTTTCAGATTTCCGTCAAAAAAGTCCAAAAAAAAACATCATTGTTCCTCAAATCCGTTCATTTTGTTTTTTTTTATGAGAAATATAGAATATCTAAAAATAACCCTACGTAAGTAAATTATTTATCGTTGGTTGTAAACGAAATGAAAGCCATTTTTTTTAATCTTTAAAATTTTACAACGTTATTCCACCCACAAATTCCTCAAACCAATAAAATATAAAGGTATGATTGTAAGAATTATGACTAATTCCGGTGAATACAATGAAACACCCGGGGGCTATTTTTTTTTTTCTGTCGTTGACATTTCTAATTAATATTTTTTCCATTTATTTTGACGTCACATGAAACATAAAAATTCGTTTGAAAACGAAATAATGTAATTAAAAAATATTCTTTTTTTAAATTATATTTTCTGGAGCTGTTTCTCTATTTGAGGATTAATATAAAAATGCACAATCATTATTGAATTTTGAAATGTTCGCTATGCCTTTTATGCTATTTTATACATTAGGACCAGCCACTGGTACAGAATCTTTAACGTCCTTGGCCACCACAACGAGTTACCCTTTCGGGTACCATACCCTGTCGACGCCCCGCCTAGCTGCCGGTGCTATTCCCCAGTCGGTCCAGTTACCCGCGGCCTCAGCTAGGGCGGCATCAGGCGCAGGTACTCGCGCCTGCGCAGACGAAGTTCGTGAAGTGATAGGTTAATATTATAAAACCGCTTACTTTTTGACCGCGAAAAATATTCAATAGCCAGTAAAAAATGCCTTTGAAAAATTTGCCTACCCGTCAAGGTATTTTGTTTAGAAAGGTATCGTTAAATTGCCGCTGGCTTAGCAGAGATGGATAGGTGTAACTTTAAATATTATATTTAAATAAATGTAAATTATAATTTCATAGAAAAAATCAAACTTTAAAAAAAAAAGCAATACTTTATCAAAATACATAATTTGATTTTAATCTATAACCCCACATACAGGAAATGTTAAATTTATTATGAATATATTATATTTTTAATATTTGACCTTTAAACTTTAAAAAAGTGGAAGTTATAGAAAGTGGAAGGATGTAGATACCGGGGGAGACCGAGACTAACATCGGATCGAGACCAGATCGGTCATGTACTGAAGGAAGGTGGAGTCAAGAGTCTCCGAAACCGGCGAGCGTGTATGAAGAGAATTATGAATGTTGACAAAGCGAGTGAAGTATGCAAAGATAGAGTTCTCTGGCACTCTGTTCTCTCTGCCTACCCTGCAAGGGACATGGCGTGATGGTGTGTGTGTATGTATGTAAATTTTTAAATAAAATTAAAAAAGAAACCTTTATATCTGCACTTACTTGCAACGAAGTGAAATAAAAGAAAACGTAGCCAACGGCTAAAAGTTTGAGCAAAACTTTGACTCTTCGCATCCTTAGTGTGCACTTAGAAACTTCCAACACGTGGATCTCTTGCTTGAAATTTTAAACACTTAAACTCTGTTTTTTATAAGGACAACTTAATAAAACTGACTTTTCAACATGTAATTATCCACATCAGATAAAAATGTTTTTAGCGGGAACGTGAAAATATTATGTGGTGGTTTTCTTTTTCGTTCAATATTTTTTTGTTCTATTGTATTATATTAATAAATTGGATGACTTTTTACATAATATAATGCAGAGAAAGTCCTAAAGTATAATGAAAACAAAATAAATTACTGCGTGTTTTTATAATTGGCAAAATGCTAGAGAAAATAGTTAGTAGCTTAATTTCTTTTGCTTTTTTTAATTAGACCGATAATGGTAACACACAGATAATAATTTTGTAACTGTAGGGTTGAATGATGAATAAATGTCTTTAGTCTTTTAACCAGGCCATAAAATTCTAAAAAAAGGAGCAGCTCAAAAAACTTATATTTTAATTATAAAACTAATAAGAATAAGTTAGAATTTCTTCGTTACGAGTTAAGAATATGATACTGTCTTCTTACCTTCATCTCCATGGGGGTATTCGGTTTGCTTTCGAATTTTACTTCTGTTGCCTGTCATCTGCTGGAAAAGGAGGAAAATTTACTAACTATAACAAGCTTGTGCCGGCTGCGGCTCATTTGTTTCTTGATATAAATAAAGAAAACTGTTAAAATTGATATATTGGTTTATTAGGTGTATTATAATCGACATATCTCATTGAATTATAAAGTGGTGTATTATTGTTGCGTCGAATTGTAGCCACTACCCGCACGGCACAGATACCGCGCACAGACGATAGATGGCGTGCCTTGTTCACAACGTGAACATTCTCCGGGGCGTTGAAAGCTTCTGCTTTTAAAGATTCTTCGTTTAACGTAAATTTGCGTGTTAGCTGGTAAGTGGACCGATGTCACTGGAAGAAGACGGACCAGGGGTGGCAATAGGCAATAGACACAACTTGTTGACTGCCCTTCTGACTGTTCCGTTAGTTGTGAAAATATCGGCTACTCGACAGATGCCATCTTGACCGAGATGCAGTTTGACTACTCGGCCCATACGCCAATGGAGTGGCATCAGATTGTCCTCCTTTAGTACGACGAGATCTCCAACTTCTAGAGGCGAATTACCCTTTCTCCATTTGGTTCGGTTCTGTAATTCGGCCATGTACTCCCGGCGCCATCTTTCCCAAAACTGCTGTCGAATCTGCTCAATACGCTGATATCTATATGGCTTAGTGGTTTTTATGGGTAAAGAAGGTACCGACACTAGCGGTCTACCAATTAAGAAGTGCCCTGGAGTCAAAGGATTTATATCGTTAGGATCAGACGAAAGAGGAGATAGTAGGCGAGAATTTAGGATTGCTTCTATCTCTGTAAAAAGCGTTGCCAATTCCTCAAATGTTAAAGAAGCATTACCTGCTACACGTTTTAGTAAAAATTTTGAGGATTTCACACCGGCCTCCCATATACCCCCAAAATGGGGAGAGTATGCTGGACAAAACATAAATTTAATGCCTTCGTTTGCTACATAGTCTGAAACCGCTTGACGGCTGGATCGTATAACCCTACCTAGCTCATTGTTAGCGCCCACAAAGTTTCGGCCATTGTCGCAATAAATCGAATAGGGTTTACCCCGACGTGATACGAACCTGCGTAGACTTAAAATGAATGCTTCAGTGGTCAGATCGCTAACTAGTTCTAAATGTAAGGCTTTGGTGGCTAGGCAAACGAATATGCACAGATAGGCTTTTGTTATACGATTACCTCTTCCAACCTTTGATGAAATCGTAAAAGGACCAGCCATATCTATCCCACAAGAATTAAAAGGGAAATCAACATCAATTCTAACACTTGGCAAGTCACCCATTATGGGCTGAATAGTCTTGCCTCGTATACGAGCACAAACCACACACTGCTTAGTGATAGCACGAGCCAAGTTCCTGCCACCTAAAGGCCAAAACCTTTCACGAAAGGAGGAAAGCATTAGTTGTGGGCCTGCATGAAATAACCGAATGTGTTCGTACTTCATCAATAATTTCGTAAAATGATGTTTACCGTCCAGTAAGAGTGGATGCTTTTTATCGTATTCAAATTTTGATTGTTCCAACCTGCCCCCTACCCTTAGTAACCGATTTTTATCTAAAAAGGGGTTCAAAGGCAATAATCTGCTTTTGTAGTGCAGTTGTTTGTTTGAGTTAATAGTAGCGATTTCGTTAGAAAATGAATCGAATTGACTGAATTTTACTAAAGCTTTTAATGACTGATCAAGTTCATCAGCTAATAATGGACCAATATTTTTGGTATTTTATTTTACAATTATTTATGTTTATTTTACAATTATTTATGAATCTTAACATATAGGCAAACGTTCTATTCAATTTTAGATAGAATAATTTTCAAATACAATAATAGGATTTTTAACATTATTAGAGGACTCATCAACGGTAAATAAAGATTTAAGTTCAGGTAAGTTAGTAATAGTGATTTGTGGTTGAGAAGGCCACTCTGTAGGATCCTTAACTAGAAAAGATGGACCTTCCCACCAGAGTGTACATGAATGCAGATGCTGTGGGTCAACACCTCGTGAAGCTAGATCTGCAGGGTTTTCATTAGTCGGAACATGTTGCCATGTAAAACCATGAATCATCTCATTAATCTTATTTACTCTGTTACGTACAAAAGCTGGTAATATCTTAGTTTGTGTTTTCAGCCAACCAAGTACAACTGTGGAATCTGTCCACATATGTGTAGATGTAATTTTACATGGTAATATTTTTAAAACCTTGGAGCATAATTGGGCGCCCAATAACGCAGCGCTCAACTCTAGGCGAGGAATTGTAAGACCTTTGATAGGTGCCACTCTAGTTTTAGCACATAATAATTTTACAGTTATATTATAATTATCGTTATTACGTTAACGAATGTAACCACATGTCCCATAAGCATTTTGAGATGCATCAACAAAGAAATGTAGCTCAACTGTATCAGCATCAGCGTTATAGGCTTCACATAGTAACTACGACAAAGAGTCATGACGAGGTAAGGTTATATTAGATAAATGATGTAGGTTATGAATGAACTTAAACCATCTAGTGGCTAAATGTTGCGGAACTGGATCGTCCCAATCTAGTTTAGTAGTCCACAAATTTTGTAGCAAAATTTTAGCCTTAATTGTACAACAAGATACAAGACCTAAGGGATCAAACAATTTGCAAGCTGTAGAAATAATAATTCTTTTTGTTACGTTGGGTTTTGTATCAATATTACTAGGGAACTGCAAAACATCTGACTTGGGTGACCACTTAAGACCCAAAATCATAGCATCAGTGTCGAAAATAGGATTATTTAAAGAGTCTGGACTATCTGATGGAATTTCGGGGCAATTTGTACGAAATTTTCTTAACGGAAAACCAGGTGTTTTTAAAATATTGGTCACTTCAGTATAAATACGCCATAAGTCGGCTGGTGTGAAACTGCCTGTATTCAAATCATCTATATAAAAATGAGATCTAAT
This sequence comes from Lymantria monacha, assembly GCA_905163515.2. Classification (NCBI taxonomy): domain Eukaryota; kingdom Metazoa; phylum Arthropoda; class Insecta; order Lepidoptera; family Erebidae; genus Lymantria; species Lymantria monacha. The sequence continues at coordinate 4,197,480 of LR991105.1, read as the reverse complement.
AACAGTGGCTAGAGCTTCATCTTTGCATTCGTCAGCCAATTGAACAAGACATCTGGTACTTAAAAAAGGAGCAGAGGCAGTCCCGTAAGTCACTGTGTTAAGGCGATATATATTGATAGGTTCGTTTGAATGTTCTCTCCACAATATGAGTTGAAGATGTCGCTGTGATTCATCTAAAGTTATCTGGCGGTACATTTTCTCTATATCGGCTGTCAGTACAAATTTATAGACACGAAAACGAATTAAAATAGAAAACAAGTCGCTTTGCATCACCGGACCAACAGCCTGTATATCATTAAGGGATTTCGATGAACTAGTTTTTGCAGATGCATCGAAAACCACCCTCAACTTCGAAGTTTCATGTTGATCACGAGTGACACAATGATGAGGTAAGTAACATCCGAAGTTTGGTTTGTCGATTTTGCTCAAATGACCCAAATCGGCATATTCTTTTAAAAAGGCACTGTATTGTTGTTTGATTTTAGGATTTTTATTTAACTTTCTTTCTAATGACAGAAAACGTCTCATCGCTATAGGATACGAGTTACCAAGCACTTGCTCAGGAACCTCCTTCAATGGCATCATAACTGAAAATCGACCATCTGGTAAGCGACGAGTGTTTTTCTTAAAATGGGATTCGCAAAATTGTTCTTCCAGAGAATAGGCGTTGGTATCTGAGGGCAATTCTTCGACCTCCCAGAACCTCTTTAGTGAGTCATTGATATCTTGAAGTGATATCGATGATTCCTGCTTAGCAATATTGCAATGAACTTGAGTAAATTGATACTGGCCATCACCAGTAGGACCAGCGACCAACCAACCTAGAACACTGTTATGAAGGATAGGTTTATTTTCACCTAGATTTAATTTATTTGAGCGAATAATATCGAAGAAATGATCAGCACCTATCAGAATATCGATCTCTGAAGGTTTATAAAATGTTGGATCAGCTAAGATTAAATTGTCTGGTATTCCTATACTCTTAACATCTATATAAGCATTGGGTAAGTTACCAGTTATCTTAGGTATTACAAAACAATTAATATTTCGGCTAAAAGAATTATTACAAGATTTAATGTTTATTTGACAACGTTCAGTAATTGGGTAAGAAACACCATTTAAACCTGAGACTTTAAATAATTTTAAATCTTGTGTTTGTAGTCCTAGTTTGCATTTCAGGTTATTGGTGATAAATGAGGACTGACTTCCGGTGTTCAACAGCGCGCGAGCAAGGTAAATTGTTTTATTTTGTAAATTAGTTACTTCGACCTTAGCAGTACACAGCAAAACTTGACCTGGAGAGACAGCAGACAAACTCACAGGTAAATTAGATGGTTCACTCTGCTCAGTCGTGGTGGTATGTACCTTAGATTTATGTAATAGTGTGTTATGTTTTTTTTTACAAATTCTACAAGTCCCCTTCAGGTTACATTGAGTATTAGAATGACCACTTCGAAGACAATTAATACATAACTTGTGTTTAGAAACTTCACTTATGCGATCATTTGTATTTAAGGCCTTAAACTTAGCACATTGATAGATGTGGTGATTCTGGTTACAAATGGAACACATCTTATTATAAGTAGATTGCTCAAAAGTGGCAAAGGATTTTGTGGATTTGTTGTCCTTAGAATAATTATTGTGTGTGGATTTATTTTCTAAGTTACGACCACAATTAACCGTCTCTAAAACATTTGCTCTGTTCTCCAAAAAACACTTAAATTCAATAAAAGTGGGCAGATAATCAAACCTACCTTTGTGCTCCTCCCATTTATTATTCGACTTTGGATCTAACTTCGATGAAACGAGAAATATAACTAATGGGTCCCAACCGTTTGTGGCAATTTCTAAAATACTAAGAGCGCTTAAATTTTTAAACACCTGATCACATAAATATCTCAAAGCCTTAAATGATTCCTTTTGGATAGGGTTTATATTCACTAACGCATTCAAATGGTTATTTATTAAAATATTTTTGTTATTATATCTATCACACAAAGTCTTCCACGCAAGTTCATAATTGTCTGCAGCAAACTCGATCGACTTTATTACGACACTGGCACTCGACTGCAAAGAATTCCGTAAATAGTGAAATTTACTTATAGGTGCAATAGAAGGATTATCATTAATTAAATTTTGAAAAATGTCACGATATTCGAGCCACTTATTGTAAGAACCATCAAATGTAGGTAGATTTATAGTCGGCAATTTAATAGCAGTATTATTTGTATTTTGACAACAACTAGATTTATTCGAAATCTCAGAACCATCAGGCTCTTTATTTTTTACTGAAAACCTATCGATGAACTCCTGAGTTAAAGCTATTTGTGTATAAAATTCTCTTTCATATCATTCATCTTTGATATCACGCTCCAATATTTGATCATCCAAATTTTGACACAGTTCTTCAATTTCCGTTTGTGTGCGGTCAAAAGTAGACATTAACTCTTGTAATTGAGTTAATCTTAAAGATGTTTCCCTAATTTCTAAACTAGAAGGCGGTGAAACCATCTCAGTATCATATTTTTGTAAATATCTTTTAAAAACTGTTAAACGGCTTCGATATCCAGCACGTTTTCTAATTAACTGTGTAAAATAATCCTTGCTATCACCTTTGTTAAGAGACGGTAACGGTATAGGACTTTTAGACCTTTCTTTAGCACCACGTTCGGCAATTTTGTTATATAACAATGAATTAGGTAATAATAGAAATAAAATAATAAGAAAAAATGGTATTATCTCTTATACAATCCAGCACGCAAGCACCCCAAACAACGCAGCTGTCGCCGAGCCTGCCAACCGAGAAAGCTGTGTCCGCACACAGCTTACTGCCTGAGCGCAGGTCGCCACCACAGCTGACACGTACGAAACCAACGGGTTGAACTCGATTTTTACAGCACACTGGAATGATTTGGCATAGAAATTTATAGGATAACGGTACAAATAAGGGTTTTTAAAGTATTAGAGCATCAAGTTTTTAAATTTGCACAAAATAAAAGTACCTACATAATCTACATACAATGAGAAATAATACGAATTTTACGTTATGAATGTTGTAAATTACTGATATTAAGAGATAATAGCTTAACAAGGCAATAGGGAAGTTAAAATAATCATATTTCTATAAGTTTAACATTAATATTAACATATAAATTATTAGATGTATTATAATGGAATGCGTATGCTTTAATAATTAACGAAACTTAAAGGTTAAAAACTTAGCACTTGCTTTGCACAACAGATAGAATCTAGATTAGGAAGGATAAAAGATAAGGAACGGGCTTACTTCTTATTGTAATCCACTAGAATCCACCACAAACCACCAGAAGTTCAATGTCCGTTTATCTTCAATAATAATTTGCTAGATATTTTTCTTCAATAATAATTTGTATAGTTGATATTATCACGGTTGCCACTATGTGCTGGCTGCGGCACATTTGTTTCTTGATATAAATAAAGAAAACTGTTAAAATTGATATATTGGTTTATTAGGTGTATTATAATCGACATATCTCATTGAATTATAAAGTGGTGTATTATTGTTGCGTCGAATTGTAGCCACTACCCGCACGGCACAGATACCGCGCACAGACGATAGATGGCGTGCCTTGTTCACAACGTGAACAAGCTTTTTCCGTGTGGTGACGGAGTAAGAATACTATTCACCACCCTATATCTTACCCGTGGGTGATCGTACGAGACGACTAAGGGATATAAAACGCATATGCGTTTTATATCCCTTAGTATATATAATAACATCTATGCGAGAGAAGGAAATCTCGAAACAAAACCCTATACCAACACATCTGACCAGCGCGGTATAGTAGGTTAATTTCCCTCCCATTACGGAGGAAGCCGGAGCCCAACAGTGGGACGTTTATAGGCTATGATGATGATGATGATAATAAGCTAGTCAGACGTAATAGTATAGGGTATTTCGAGTTTTTCTTCTCTTGCATAGATTTTCTCATCAATCCCCTGCTCTTTTCCTAATTATCTGGAGCCGACGTAATATGTACTTGTAAATATTACAAAAGTTATTAGCTATAGCTTTATGACTGACCATCTGTCTGATGTTAGCCCTCTTTGGGAATGTAATTGTTGACCAAACGGCATCAGGTGGAGTTAGCCCGATTAGTAGTATACGAGTATGTATTCGCTACCACACAGCAAGGCACGCTATCCTAACTTAACCTCAGTGAAATCAACAAACCTGTTCTAATGGTTCATTCAATAGGTGAAGAGGGAGCAAATGGCACGTAATAAGACCCCACACCATCCTTCTGTCACTCTGTAAATTGGGGCATGATGTACGCAAAACATAGTTAGAGAAAATAGCTATTATTTTAACGGCAGCGAATACAAAAATAAGTTTATTATGATACCGTCCTCGGATTTGCAGTTTGCTATGAATTATACATGACAGACAGACCAAAAGTACAACCTTTTATCCTAGAAAAACATATGTAACCCTTGGGAAATTCTGCAAGGTAAATTTTGTCGCCGAATTTGTGGGCAATTGCCGGTTTTATTTTTATTAGAATCTGGTGATGAGATGGGGTGCAATATTTTAAATTACCCAAAAAATTCTGCCACTAAGACTGCAAAGGTGGCAAATGATTAAGATATTTGCCTACTGAGCCAAGTGTCACAAGTTCTTTTCGCATATAGGACAATATTTTGCACGATCCATGAATTATTGTTTCGAGTTTGAGTGTAATTGTGTTCATTAATTGTAAGTTTGTAAATTACTCCGTAATACAAATAGGTCCTTATTAATTATTAATATGAAGAAAATAATAAATAAAATCGGTGCCAAGCCTTAATTATAAACAGCTTACTTACTGTAATGAAATTTCTACACTAAAGATACTGACACCGGCACCGACTTCAAACCTATCAATAGATAGCACATAAAAATGATTGTATTTTAAGTTATTTATACTTTTCAGTTTTTGAAGTCGGTTTTTTTAAACGTAGTTTTTTTTTAAATTTTAATTTTTAGTGTTACACACACACATATGTTGTTCTATTAGTAGTGAGCTTGAGTTACTCGTTCATTTATCGCACACATACTTAATGCTAATTTTAGACTTATATGGTTTTCTCATGGGTGGCCATTATCAGAACTGGACCAAATTAAAATGGGACCACACGAAAAGCACCAGCTTTTAAATAAAATGTAATCATTAAAATCGCTTTGCCCAGTCAAAAGTTATGAGGTAACAAACATAAAAAAAAATGCGGACTAATTGAGAACCTCCTCCTTTTTTGAAGTCGGTTAAAAATGTAATTGTATAGATTAAACTTGAAAACATGGCGAGATATATAGATGTAATATACCTATATATCTCGCCATGTTTTTAAGTATAATCTAAAGCGTGAAAGGACGTTATGGGTCCTATCACGTTTTCTTACCTACGAAGCACAGCAGCACATGGCCACTGCTCACACGACGATCTTCTACGAGATTGTGATATTACTCCGGATGGACCGACCGGCTGTAAACCGAAAACTGTCAACAGCGGCTTTTTTGTTGACATATAAGAATTTAAAAAGTAAAAAAGCCATTTTGTCGGTCATGTGCATTAGATAGCTTATATAGCTAGTGTTACAATAAATAGGTATAAGCTAACTCGAATAATTATATTATTAACTTAGAATTTACGTGGCTATCAAATTGCCTTTATTAAAATAGAATTATATGAAAAAAAAAGAAATATTATAAATATTCAGGTATATTTAACATTATTTGGCAATTCAAGTATCGGCCTTCACAATCCGGATACGAACCGCATTCGGCCTATTTCCGACCGATGCTCTAGATATTTTTTAATCATTTTTAATTCTTATTGTTTTAGGAAGGAAGGAAGAAAGGACACTTCCGTGTAGTGATCAGGTAATAATACAATTCACCACCATATATTTTGCCCGTGGGTTTCCCAAAAGACGATTAAAAGATATAATATGCATATAACATCTATGCAAGAGAAGGGAACTTTAAATTAAATCCTGTAACCACCCACCTGACCAGCATAGTATAATACATCAATTTCTCTCCTTGTGGCAGAGGCTTGAGCCCAGTAGTGGGTCGTCTATGAGTTGAGATGATAATGATAATGAATCATCATCATCATCATTTCAGCTCATATATGTCCCACTACTGGGCTCGAGCCTCCTTCATAATGGGAGGGAAATTGACATACTATACCACGCTGGTCAAACGTGTTGGTATAGGGTTTTGTTTCGAGTCTTCCTTCTCTTGTATAGATGTTATATGCATTTTATATCCCTTAGACGTTTCTTACGATCACCCACAGGTAAGATAGGGGGTGGTGAATTGTATTCTTACTCCGTCACCACACGGATATATGATGAATCCAGGAATAAATTCCTATGTTAAAGAAAATTGGACACCCGAATGGGCAAATGCTTTATTACTAATACCTCGAGAGCGATCGGTGTCTGAAAAGGTACCTTCTGAGTGCGCCACCGAGAAAAGGAGTAATACGGTGTGTTATAGATCCTTACGTCATCCTTCTGTCACTGCGAATGGTTGGACGGGCTGTGACCTAAACAGTTGACCAAAAGTTGAAAAAAAAGGAGTCTTATAAATATATATATATATATATATATATATATATGTATATATATATATATGTATATATATATATATATATATATATATATATATATATATATATATATATATATGTATATATATATATATATATATATATATATATATATATATGTATATATATATATATATATATATATATATATATATATATATATATATATATATATATATATATATATATATATATATATATATATTAGGGTGTGCCAAAAGAAGACGATATTTTTTTTTGCTCTTAAGATGTCTTAAGATGTCCTCCATCGAACTTAAAGTTTTTCCGTTTATATAACATGGGAAACATGATTTTTTATTAGTTTTTTGTCCTGCAAACTGTGATGAAATTATTTTTAAAAACAACGAATATATGGACCTTGTTTGTTATTAAATTTGGTACAAAAAATTTTTTTGAATCGAATTTCTATCTTCAATATTTGATTTGTTACATAGCTTTAAATTCAAATTTCCGGTTTTTTTTGCATTTTTTATCTAAACAGTAAGAGTTAGACAAAAATGTTAAATGGCAAATTTGTAGAACTTTTAATATTCTATAAAAAAGTTTTCGTCAATTTTTTTATATCATCAATAACAACAAAGTTACAGGCTCATGTGTATTTATTTATTTTTTCAAATTTTCGCTTTTACGAACTGAAATATCGATAATTATACAAAAAATTTGGTGGATATTGAATATGACACAAAAGCACCGTATGACACTTTTCCTTTGCCGCTAAAACTCCCTTATTGCTGCTTGCTCGTTTGTCACCATAAGCAATAAAAAATAATATTTTAAGCACGTATCACAGCACGTATCTTCCTTGAGCGATGCTGTGATTATAAATAATCGCTAGATAAATAACATCATGTTAAAATGCTTTGTTAAATTTATTATAATAACAAATATGATCGCATATCGTTATGAGTTAATATGTCCTTAAACTTGGAACGGTTTACGATAGTAGCGCGCATGAATGTCGCGTACGGCGCACGTCCCGCCATTGTGCTGTTCTTATTTCAAAACGCGATCGTAATAAATTTAAATTTATAAAAAAAAAATATTGGTCATAAAGTTTAATAAGCATTCGATTTGAATAGTGAATAACGTCATATTAATAATTTTAAAATAATTATGTTGTCATTATTAAATTGAATTGATTTTGCCCATTTAATAAAATAAATCGATAAAAGTATTTCGATAAAATATTATATTTTTCAATATTAACAAAAGTATAGAGTGCAGTGATTTTTGAATGTTTTTGATTGACTATGAAGATCTAAGAAGAAATAGGTAGGTACCTAGTGTTTTCTTATTAAAGAATTTAAAACATATACTTTACTCCACTTATCTGATATTAGCGTCTTATGGTATTAAACATATATACGAGTATATTATGTATTTACCATTAGTCTATACAGAAAAAATATTTACATTTTGGGGCGTTTTGGCGGGTATGTGGATGGGTCATTTGGTGCTCTTAACTCAATTCCATCCCATGCCATTAGCGCTTTATAGTGTTACATTAAAATATTATTTGACATGTATGTAATGTAATGAAGAGAAAAATGTAAAATATAGTGAATACAAATTACTGAAATTTAGCATTTAATATGCTTAATTATTTATAAAATCCAATTACGAAATGAAAAATTATGTCGCAAGCGGGATTCGAACCCGCGCCTATTGGGATTCCGGCCCAATCGTGCTGCCACTACACCACCGCGACTAATTGTAGGACATGCAAATTTCATTTCGTATTATATTTACGTCTTAAGGTGGCGGTATGCTATCTACCCGACAATGTTTACACATTGTTATAGGCTTAATACTTCAAACTTTACAGTTAGAATTGTATTAAACGATGACACAACCTTGTTATTTAAATTACTGAAATTTAGCATTTAATATGCTTAATTATTTATAAAATCCGATTACGAAATGAAAAATGATGTCGCAAGCGGGATTCGAACCCGTGCCTATTGGGATTCCGGCCCAATCGTGCTGCCACTATAACAATGTGTAAACATTGTCGGGTAGATAGCATACCGTCACCTTAAGACGTAAATACAATACGAAATGAAATTTGCATGTCCTACAATTAGTCGCTTATTATTAACTTCTTTATAGGAACTAAAAACTCACGTGATGTTTATGGGGGAGGGGGGTCATAGTCTTACATCTCACCACGTATCACCAAGGTTGGGGTTGAAAATGTTAAAAAAAAGTTCACGTGATTAATGGACGTCCCCTTACTATAATGTTTCTAGTTTTCTTTTTATTGTACTCATGTTACCTGCTAATATCACTCAGTCGTCTTTTCTTCTTCTTTTTATGTATTGGCAATCAGCTACTTATACGAGCTATTGTTGCCAGTGTCGAGTTATAATTATCATCACGTTCTTAGTCTCTTCAGGTTAGTCGTTGTCTGTCAAATTGTCGCCATCAACAGTTCTATAGCCACACTGTTAATGGTATCTTGTGGGAATTTTGATGGAAAACGAAAACGTTGTAAAAGCACTTTTATACGATATTTACTACATCCCAGCACTCCCAGCAGTTCTGTCACATCATATTACATAAAATGCCATCAAAATTATCTAATATAACACGTTAAAACACTAAGATATCGTATATAATACAAGAGCACCACATGACGCTTTAGATTCCCGCCAAAAGTGCCAGTTGTCTTTTATAATACCACCATACTATATTAATTTTTAAACATGCAATAGGAATTATTATGCACTGGAGTATTTCACATATATGCAATGGTTTCTTTCACATTCATTAACAAACTCAAATTATGCTATAATTGATTCGGAATAATATGGGTCGTATAGAGTAATGTCGCTCTTAGAAATCGAATCGCTACTTAAATTATACGTTATCTGTGGAGACAAGATCTAAGTGCAAATATTTGTTTTTTAATTCAAATATTTAGCTGATATTTAAAAAAAAAAATACCCACTTGTGATATTTTTTGTTGCTAACATAGGTAGTTACTTAATATTACTACATTTTTTTATATTTTTTTAAACTTATCAAACTAATTACATGTATATTTATAATACACAAAAAATGTTTCTATGTCCGTTATGTTTTTATTAATATACTTTTGAACCAAATTACTGAAATTTTTAGCATTTAATATGCTTAATTATTTATAAATACCCGATACGAAACGAAAAATGATGTCACAAACGGGGTTCGAACCCGCACCTATTGGGCCGCCCGTTTGTGACATCATTTTTCGTTTCGTATCGGGTATTTATAAATACTTTTGAACCGTTCAACCGATGTTGGCCAAACCAGTTTCATTAGATAGATAATAATGAAAAGATCGTTTTAGATGATCAAAACAATGCGGTAAAATCTGGTAGCTAGTGTTGCAATCGATTTTAAGGAATAAAAAATAAAAAAATAATAAGACGTTGTGTATGGATACCATAGAAATGAAACTTTTATATTACATGGAAACTACTTAGTTACTTATCATTTACTTTTTAGCATTGATTGTGTTTTTCATTTTTAACCGACTCCAAAAAGGAGGAAGTTCTCAATTCGATTGTATTTTTTTATGTTTGTTACTTCAGAACTTTCAAATGGGTGAACCGATTTTGATATTTCTTTTTTTATTTGAAAGCTGGTGTTTCCCGCGCAATTTAGTCCACTGATAACTTATTGAAGTCGGATTTTTATTTTGTTAAAATTTTGATTCATCATTCATCATCATCATTTCATCTCATATATGTCCCATTGTTGGGCTCGAGCCTCCTCCATAATAGAAGGGAAGTTGACCTACTGTACCACACTGGTCAGACGTGTTAATGTAGAGTTTTGTTTCGAGTTTTCCTTCTCTTGCATAGATGTTATATGCGTTTTATATCCCTTAGTCGTCTCGTACGATCACCCACGCGTACGATATGGGGTGGTGAATAGTATTCTTACTCCGGTACCACATGGATCAAAATTTTGATTATATTATTTAAAATTATATAAATGAGTAGAGATAAACATGAGAAAGGCGTTTATCTCACCCATCTCAATTTCGTGTGTTTCTTTTTTATTGTTTTGTGTATGACTTAGTTGTTAGCCGCAACTGGCTATGACAATTTTAACCGGAATGTAACCAAGCGCTGATGAAAGCTGAACTGTGGGTGAGCGCTGAGAAGAGTTTCAGCAGCCATTATTATATCGGGTATCACTTCTAAACGTATGCGATATACTCAGTAGTCACTTGAAGTCATTTTCTCACAAACTTGTCATTATACGAAAAGGCTGCGATGATAATTTCAAAATCTTGATGTAAAAACATTCAATTAAATAAATGTTTAGATACAATATTCATATATGTAAACATAAGTAATTCACTAAAATGTTAATTTTAGTTTTTTAAATAAATAATAAAAATATATTTATAGGTATACAATGTAATTTATGTATACAAATAATAAAACAACAATATAAAATTAAATTATTATTAGTAAGCATTTAATTAAATTCATCCATCCATCCATCAGCCCGTAAACGTCCACTGTTGGACATAGGCCTCCCCACGAGAATGCCATTCAACACGGTCCCGCGCCACCTGCATCCAGCGGTTTCCTGCGACCTTGATAATGTCGTCAGTCCACCTAATCTGGTCGACCTGTGCGGCGCTGTCCGATTCGTGGTCTCCACTCGAGAACTTTTTTTCTCCAACGGTTGTCGGTTCGTCGAGCGATATGACCTGCCCATTCCCACTTCAACGTGCTAATTCTTCGGGCTATGTCAGTTACACCCGTTCTTCTACGGATTGCCGTATTCCGGATTCTATCATAATTCAATTATTAAAGCAATAATATACTTTTATTTAATTAATTCATGAATTTTAAACGTTATTATTATCATCTTGATTTTATCCCAATTAATTCGGGTCGACGCGAGACGCTCTTCTTTCAATTCCATGGGTTTTAAAAAAAAAGACTTAATTTTATCTTACTTGAAAATCAAATAGTTATACCTTAATATTCAGTATATTCAGTATATTGATCACAAATGAACTATTGTTATTTAAATTACTGAAATTTTTAGCATTTAATATGCTTAATTATTTATAAATACCCGATACGAAACGAAAAATTATAAAAAAATAATTATATATAAACGAAAAATTATGTAAAAATATTGTTATTTCTCATACTATTTCACCAAGGTCTCCATCTAGCTAACCACAAGATTTACGTACTTTTATAAATAAAACTAATTTTTTTTTACGTATTCTGTCGCGTTTGTATTTGATTTTTAATTGCCCAACGCTTCGTACACTTTATAGCGTTCGTGGTCACGGGAAGATTAAGGTGTTTCACGTACAATAAGTCATGGTTATTACAGAAATTTTTATCTACCCGCTAAAATATCAGTTATTAAAGTTTGACCCACATTTTTAGAATGTTTTTGTTTTAAATGTTACCGTTTTGCTTTTTGTGCATGTATTTGTTGTTGTTTGATATCCGCAACTTCATTATGCGGGCCCGTTAGAATATCAATGCTGTAGTATCGTATCTACTGATGCTAAGGTGAGACGAGCACCATATTTTGGCCTCGTACATATTCGATTCATGTGTTTATAGCTAATATTTATTTCTTTCGTTTGTCTGTATATTAATGTGTGAGGTTTACAAAATATTTATTTCACATATATATAGCAAAAGGTTTGGCAATAGTTTTTTGACCGGCCGCCTGCCTGCTGTTAATGCCCCTTGGGAATGTCATTGTTGACCAAAGTTAGTCCAGGATATTTTTTATTGCTTTTGGTGGCAAACGAGCAAGGAGCACACCTATTGGTAGGTGTACTGCCGCCTTTGGACCTTTGCTATACCAGGAGTATAGCTAGGCCGCCCAGTTGGGCTTCCGGCTCTCTCGCTCACCGAACGAAGTTCAACAGCACATTGCCATTGCTTAGACGTCGATCTTCTGCGAGAGTGTGGATGACCCCGGATGGACCGGCCCGCGGCTGTAGACAGAAAACTGTCAACAGCGTGGTCCTACCACTATGAGGTCTGATGTAAAGCCCTCAATCGTCTTTTACAACACTAACTAGCAATATAAGGGTTGGTCTATCGCTCTACGTATTCACCGTTATCATAGCAGCTACTGGGACAACCAAATTGAAATTAATGCATCTCTGATATTACCAACGCTAATATTTTTACTAAATGCCATTATACAAAAGTGGGTATGTAAAAAAAAATAATGGCGTTATATAGGTATTTAACTCACATAATAAGCTAGTAATTAATATTTCCTATTTATAGATGTAATTTCCGTAATAAATATAGAGTATTTTCATTTTGATTGGTACTATTGACCTCCATGCAAATATTTCCCAGGGTAGCCAATGTCACCCATCGAAGACAAAGATCGGGTACCGGTGGCCCGCTCGCACAGCGAAGAAGAGGTGCTTGCAGGGTGGGTTAATGGTGTTGCACGCCGCCTCTTCCGTCACCCCGGACCGATTTGGCGGGGTGCGACGTCCATAGTCCATAGCAAAAAAGAAAAAAAAAAGTGTAACCAATGTCACTAGTCTCACCTGAAGTGAGGCCACTGCGTGAGGACGACGCCGACGGCGAAAGCTGTCGGGGCATCGACTCAAGAGGAACCCGCGAGGATAAACCGCCGGGCGGGCCACCGAAGACAAAGATCGGGTACCGGTGGCCCGTTCGCACGGTGAAGAGAGGCGCTTTGCAAGGTTGGTCTATGGGATCACGCGCCGCCTCTTCCGTCGCCTTGGACCGATTTGGCGGGGCGTGACCACATCCATAGTCTACCGCAAAAAAAAAGAAAGGGTAGCCAATGTCTGCGGCAAATAATATACATTGAGGTACAAAATAGCGTGAAGACTGATATAGATACTTGTATTTTAGTCTCAATTATCTGCGTTTTAAAATTCTAAGGTATATTAATATCTCGGGATAAAAAAGAGAACAGGAAACCTAGAGGAATGACAGGAAGTGTAGTAGTAAGGCCTCATTGGTGATAGTTTTCTGTCTACAGCCATGGGCCGTCCAGTATAGTACTACTCTCGCAGAAAACAGTGTCTGAATAGTGACAATATGCTTTTGCGCTTTGTTTGCTTTGCTTTTGTTGTCATTTGGTGAGTCTGAGAGCCAGAAACTCGACTTACTGGATTGGTCTTGGTTGGTAGATATTGGTCTAGCTGTATGCAGTTTTTCTTGGCAGTCTATGACTTGGACACACACTACCAACTCCGGACGGGGCGACGTAAGTCCGACATGTTGTTCGTTGGCGCATCTATCTACAAAGAGTTGTTTCCTTGACATTCCAAAGGTCCACGAGCGTCCGTAACACTTCACTTACCATCAGGTGTGCTGTTTGCTCGATTGCCAGCATTAGCTTTGATTTTTTAACAGGCTATTCATACTGGAGTACTACGCCAGTAACCTGCCCGGATGCCCGACCGCTGCTTTCAGTCATCGGGCCAGTGTACCATGGACACGAGCGACAGTCCCTTGTCCTTGAAATTTGCTCTTTATCCGCTATTTGTAGAGGGTACAGGCCGCGAACTTCAACGGACCCAGTCACTTATTAATTTGAGGACTGGGCAGGCAAATGTCAACTGCGACAGTACTTAAACCTGATGCTTGCATTGAGGAAATATAACTGTAAGCCCAGTTTTAGAAGCGATGATTTTGGGTCAACCGCACGAACGGCGAGGAAGAAAACTTCTATAAAAATCACCCAAAATCTTAAGTTCTGGTGCAGGGGGAGGGGATGCATGGCTGATGGTTTGTTCAATCGATAGTTCGCCTCAACCAGGATACCTGTGGATCTAGTGCGTTTAGTAACAAATGTACACTTGCCCGGGTATCGGGATCTTTGCCCGGGTGGACCTTTGTTTGGCTCATGGTCGTGGGAACAGAATGAATCGTTCTTGCAATTTTGACTTAGATGGAACGGCTGAGACGCCCACCGGAAATTATAATTCTATCAGTCCCACCACACAGCCTTGCGAAGCTATAGTAAAACTGGCACAGAAGACGCCTCGTCCGATTGTATTATAAATGGCAACACTTGAGGTGTTTAAATCTGCCAAGGACCCGGTGCAAAACGAGGCCCCAAATAAGACGAAGAGGCGTCGAAAATCCCGAGAATGTCCCGTGGGAAGGTTTCTGACGCGAAAATGTACTCTTACACCATCACTACACGGGATTAGATGATATAATTTATTAAAAGCAAAATTGTATCTACAAAATAAATCTATGATATTTTTACATAAAGAATATGTCTTCTCAAAAGCTTTAGACGCGTCAAAAGTGACACGTCTTTTATACGTTGTACATATATGGTCATCTATTGATCAAGCCTACCAAGGTTTTTCTTATTCTTTTTAAGTTTTGGCAATCGGCTACTAACAAGAGCTATTGTTGCCAGTGTCGAGTGATGCTTCTCAAGTTGATTTTGTAATCTATTTTAGTATGATTGAAAGTCAAATCGGTGCTCTTAGTAAAGCAATGGCACCTTAGCGAAGGTCTTCTTTGGGAGTTTTAATAGAAGTTTTTTTTTTAATCTCGGCCAAGTGCGTAACAATCATGGTCATGACCCCTTTTTGGACTGGGTCTAATAAAATATAAAATTGTTATTGAAATTATTATTTTGACGTATATCGATAAATTACTTCATTTTAAATTATAATTGTTATTATTATTGAAATCAATAAAATACTCTCTTATTAATTAGAATTATTATTATAATATCCGTGAGGTGACGGAGTTAGAATACAATTCACCACCCCCTATCTTACCCGTGGGTGATCGTAAGAGACGACTAAGTGATATAAAACGCATAAAACTTCTATGCAAGAGAAAGAAAACTCGAAACAAAATCCTATACCAACACGTCTGAACAGCACGGTATAGTAGGTTATTTTCCCTCCCATTACGGAGAAGGATCGAGCCCAACAGCGGGACTTATATAAGCTGTGATGATGATGATTATTATAAACGAATTGGGGCTTGTCATGACTGGATTAAATGACTGTAACCATAACCAGATGGTTATGGTTACAGTCATTTTAACACGCCCCTAAGTTATAAGCTGGATTTGCCAAGAGCAAATCCAGCTTTGAACTTATAACTAACTATTAACAGATTGAGCGTAAATTTTGTCCGCTAAGAGTATGTCTCTGATTTACCCCGCGACTTAAGGTTTTATTACTTACTTCGTAAGGTTGTTTATAAAATTAAGCATCCTCTGTAGGGCACAAACCTCCCTCCGTAGGCTAGCAGGCAGTTCAATTTGTTGGTTTAGGTAACGAGTTTTACAGGTGAATGCAGATGCGCACTTCCCGGGTGTTCACCGAGCTGGCTTTTTTGGCTTCTACGAGAGAGAAATGGATAGTGCTATATATTGTAAACCGTATTGTGTCTTTGAGTATTAGACATATGAAATAAAGCTATGCTAACCTTTGTGTTGCATCACGGGCGAGTGCGACGTAAGAAGCGAGCCCTTTGTATGAAAGAGATCAGAATGAGGTATGCAAGTTGAAATGTTGATGGATGGACTGCGTGATGTAAGATATGTATAGACAGGGAGTGACTGCAGAAATGACGTCTGATAGGACTATATGGAGGAAGATGACATATTGCGTCGACCCCAAATAATTGGGATAAGAGCAAGATGATGATGATAATGATGACTAGCAAACCCAGTCCATTGTTCTTTTTTTGTAGATTTCGACATATTATAGGGCTACCTGGTGTAGAGTTACATCAATGAGGATAGCATAGAAACCTTTTCGGTGAAATAATACCTATATACCATGGCTGTGTGGTAGCGGCTACGAATACTACCAACCCTTACTTTGCTCATGGATGTCGTAAAAGACGACTAAGAGCTTATAATAAATCTGGGCCAACTCCACCTAATGCTGTTACGTCAACAATGACATTCCCAAAGAGCGTTGACGTCAGGCAGGCGGCCGGTCATAAAACTATTGCCAATAACTTTTGTAATATGTACTTGTACATATTGCGTCGACCCCAAGTAATTGGGACAAGAGCAGGCGAATGATGATGATGATGATGAATTTATGTCAATTTTCATAATAATCGGTCAAATAGTTTTTGAGCTTAGCGATGTTGATGATGATGATATTGTAATGAAATCCTATTTTAAATAAAAAAACACAAGACTACTAATATTTTTGTAGGTTTTAGTAAACGGAGGTCAAATATCAATTCGGTGGTAGTTTATTGGATAAATTCGGGTTTAGAGTCCTCAGCGCTCACTCACAGTCCGGGTAAAGTTGTCATAGCCATCTGAGGCTAGCAACTAAAGCCACGCAAAAAAAAATATTGTATAAATTTATGAAATATTCATAAAATTATACAACATTGATAATAAGTAAATGACCTCGCATATTACATACATATTAAATCATTTAATTTTAAAGGTCAAAGTCGTTAAATCGACTTATTCATTTACGCGTTTTGTTTTAGTTTCGCCTGTCTGTTACCTTTGTAGCGAAATCTTTGAACGTGATTTTGACTCACTTCAAAGTGTCGGATTGATTTGTAACATTTCACATTTGTTAAGAATCAAGTATAATATTAAATTTAATAAGTTTGCCATTATTCTGACCTAGATTATCAAGATGAATGGAAAAAAGATCTTTTTTTTTACCCGTTAAATAACTTTGTGAGTCTCGAAAGTAAAATATAAATTATAATTAAAATAAAACACGATTTATGTGTATTACACATCCTTATTAAAAACACAGGCCAACGATGAAAAAACTTTTTCAATAATTTTAGCTAATTTCTATGTAATTTGGTGTACTGATTTCGAAAAAAAAAATGAAATGGTCGTATCACCCACCAATTTCTCACATTTCAATATTTAGTGAAAATAATTTTTTCTAAACAAAATGTATAAAAAATATTTTTAACTATTTAAATATTTTTAAGTTGGCAATATATGTTAATGTTGTAAGGTTGGCAATAAAATCAGATGTTTTTAGGTTGGTAGTTCTGATAAATTACAAAGCTGTTTTTGTTCTTTCAGTAAATATAACCTCACATTGCAGTATTTAACCTAAGTACGTTTTATTCACAAATAAAAATGGTTAGACATGTTTGTATAAATTCTCCTAACGTTTTTTGTTATATATGTGGTAATTTTGTAATTAAAAAACATCAAAGAAACATTACTGACTTTGTAAAAAAAGTTTACTTAGCATATTTTGGTGTAGAAATCGGTAATCAAGACAAGTGTTGGGTTCCTCATAAAGTATGTTATGTTTGTGTCGAGGATCTTAGGAAATGTACAAAAAAGAGAAAATAGCTTTTAAATTTGCTGTACCCATGATATGGAGAGACCAAAAAAATCATTTAAATGATTGTTATTTTTGTAGCATAGATGTTACTGGATATAATTTAAAAAATAAAAAGGTAATTGTCTATCCTAACGTTACTTCAGCTGATCGGCCGATAGAACATGGTCCGAGATTTCCTGTCCCTGTGCCACCTGAGTCTATTAATGACGTTTTACAGTCTAGCCCTGAATTTAATCAAAGTCCACCGACTGATGATGATTTCCAATACTCTCCAGAAAATATAAAACGGCAGTTATTTACACAAGCCGAGTTAAATGATTTAGTGAGAGATATGGGTTTGACTAAGGAAAAAGCAGAATTGCTTGATTCTAGACTAAAAGAAAAATATCTATTGGAATCTGGAACATCTATTTATCATTATAGAACAAGAGATGAACAATTTACTCAATTTTTCCGGCAAGACGAGGATTTAGTTTACTGCCATGATATTAACGGTCTAATGAATGAATTTGGCATTGAATACAAAAGGGAAGGTTGGAGACTTTTTATAGACTCATCAAAAACAAGTTTAAAAGATGTATTATTACATAATGGAAATACTTATGCTTCATTACCTGTTGCTCATTCAGTTCACATGAAGGAAACTTACGAAAATCTTAATATAATTTTAGAGAAAATTAAATATACAGCTCATGGTTGGATGCTGTGTGGAGATTTAAAAGTTGTCTCAATGCTCCTTGGTCAACAAAAAGGATTTACGAAGTTTCCATGTTTTATATGTGAGTGGGATAGCAGAGCAAGGGATCAACATTGGTCTAAGAAACAATGGCCCATAAGAAAAAATTTGACACCTGGTAAGAAAAACATTTTATATAAAACTTTAGTTGACCCCAAGAAGATTCTTCTACCACCACTACACATAAAGTTGGGCTTAATAAAACAATTTTTAAAAGCTTTGCCTAAAGACGGTGATTGCTTTCAATATTTGTGCGGAAAATTTCCTCATTTATCAGAAGCTAAACTGAAAGAAGGGATATTTGTTGGGCCTGATATTCGTAAGTTGATGTTCGATTCTAACTTCGAAGCAACGATGAATAAAAAGGAAAAGGAGGCTTGGATATCATTTAAAGAAGTTGTAACTCAGTTTTTGTGTAATGTGAAAGCTCCAAACTATAAACTTATCGTAGCTAACATGATAAAAAAGTTTAAAACTCTTGGTTGTCTAATGAGCCTTAAAGTCCACTTCTTGCACAACCATCTTGATTTTTTTCCTGAGAACTTAGGTGATGTGAGTGAAGAGCAAGGGGAAAGGTTTCATCAGGACTTAAAAGAGATGGAGAAACGATACCAGGGACGATGGAATATCAAAATGATGGGTGATTACTGTTGGTCACTTCACAGAGAACAGCAAAACGCATCACATCGGCGAAAAAGCTATTCAAGAAACTTTACGGAGAAAAGGGAGAGAAAATACAGAAAAATATAAACATCTTATGTTCATATTTTAGTAATTAAATATTATTGTAAAAGAAAATTGTAACGAAATAAAAATAACTATAAATTTTTAATTCTTATAGATAAAAATTGCCCTATTTTTTAAAATATGTAATCGATGTCGTATTGTAAGCGAATGGTGGGTGATAAAAAAAAACTGCTATCAGATCCGGTTTCAGCATTCAAAAATACATAAGATTTAGGCAAATTTGTTTAAAAAGTTTTTACAAACATTTTTTTCGTTGGCCTGTGAAATTAAATAGATGATAAATTCCAACGGAAAATCTGTGGAGTTAGGCTAACCGACCGCATTCGCAACGACGACGTAAGAGATCGAGTAGGTATTAAAGAGAGTATTGGTGTAAAGATGCGAAAGGGAATGCTCCGATGGTTCGGACATGTGGAAAGAATGCCGAACGAACGTCTAGTTAAGAAGATATACAATGCAAAAGTGGAAGGATGTAGGTACCGGGGGAGACCGAGACTTACCTACTTAGACCAGATTGGTCACGTGTTGAAAGAAGGTGGAGTCAAGAGTCTCCGAAACCGGCGAGCGTATATGAAGAGAATTATGAATGTTGAAGAAGCGAGTGAAGTATGCAAGGATAGAGTTCTCTGGCACTCTGTTCTCTCTACCTACCCTGCAAGGGATATGGCGTGATGATATGTATGTAAGTATGTATAAATTCCAACCTCCACTGTTGGGCTTGAGCCTCCTCCACAATGGGAGGCCAAATTGACCTACTACACTACGCTGGTCAGTCGTGTTGGTACGGGGTTTAGTTTCAAGTTTTCCTTCTCTTGCATATATGTTATATGCGTTTTATATCCCTTAGTCGTCTCGTACGATCACCCACGGGTAAGATATGGGGAATTATATTATTACTCTGTCACCACACGGAAATACGGATAATACCTAAATTAGTTGAATAAAATTATATAAAAAAAATGGATTGCCTTATAGTATATTCTTATAATGATGTTTTTTTTTATAATAAGCGAGCAAAAAATTAATGAAATAAGGTTTCACGTTAAGCAATCCATGTCTTTATAATTATATTTTTTTTATCATCATCACAACTTATACGAGTCAAAACACATCCAAGCACAACAACTGTCAAAAAATAACTAAACATTCAAAATGGCCGTTCTTGTCAGCATAAGGAAGGGACACGAGTACCAAAATAATGCTACATCAAAATCAAAAATCGAATACATGTAGCCCGCGGAAATTCAAAATTTGCGATACTTTTTGAAAAGACTACGTATATGCTCCAGTGCTAGCCTCGTATAGACTTCCATAATAGTAGGAAGGACAATTTGACATATTATACCATGCAGACCAGACGGGTGGGTATTGGGTTTTATTTTGATTCTTCAATAACTTGCATAAATGTAATATGCATACCATATCCTTAAGTGGTTACTTATGACACTCTATTCTTATTTTATCATATACAGAACGTATTAATATTACAACAACAGTTCATTTTAAGTGATCACGCGATAAGTAATGACTTAGATTATGAATAATAATGATTAAAACATTATTATAATAATACAATTAGTTAATAATTATTGTTAGTCAACTATGAATAACAATATAAGATGATTGTAATGCTTGAAATGTGTATATTAAAACTTATTTTGCATAACTACAATAAGTTCAATTAATTATTTTGTTAAATACTTACGTATTTAAAGCAATAACTACATATACACATTCATACATATCATCACACCATATCCCTTGCAGGTTAGGCAGAGAGTACAGATTGCCAGAGAACTCTATCCTTGCATACTTCACTCGCTTCCTCAACATTCATAATTCTCTTCATACACGCTCACCGGTTTCGGAGACTCTTGACTCCACCTTCCTTCAGTACATGACCGATCTGGTCTAGGTAGGTTAGTCTCGTCTCCCTCGGTACCTACATCCTTCCACTTTCGCATTGTATATCTTCTTAACCAGACGTTCGTTCGGCATTCTTTCCACATGTCCGAACCATCGGAGCATTCCCTTTCGCATCTTTACACCAATACTCTCTTTCATACCTACTCGCTGTCTTACGTCGTCGTTACGAATGCGGTCGGTCAGCCTAACTCCACAGATTTTCCGCAGAGATCGCATTTCGACCGCATTAATTTTACTTTCATACTCTTTTCTGCATACCCAACTCTCGCTTCCATACAGTAATGTTGGGACAAGCACTGCGTTATGTATTGCTACACGTGCCTTCTGGCTGAGGTGCCTCCTCCTCCAACGCCTCCGTTCATTCTATTTCCCGCATTCACTCTTCGCTCTATATCAGTGGTGTACCTTCCATCTCGGCTAAATCCACATCCAAGATATACAAATTCATCCACTTGCTCTAGTACATCATTACCTATTGTTACTCTTACATCTGTTCTGGTTTCATCTCTTTTAAAGACCATTATCTTGGTTTTGCTCACATTCACGCGTAGACCCCTTTTAATTCCTATTGCTTTAAAAGTAGCCTAAAGAATAAATATAATTGAACAACCTGCTACATCAAAATGTTGAGTAAGGATTTGGAGATTGAATTGTTTTTGAATGGTTGCCAGATAGATTTTCTTTGCATTACTGAACCACTGGCTTAAAGTTAACCAATAAATGTGCAAATTTCTCAATCACCATGTTTTTAGCTCGTTCAAGAGAACCAGTATGATACGAGGTGACGCTTTGATAATTTTGAAGAAATTCATTAAATCTAAGGAAAGAAAAGATATTGTGAGACTATTGAACGTGTTATTGAAATTGCTTGTGTTGAGGCTGAGCCATTCATAGTTGTGTGCGTATATGTCTATATACGCCTCCATCTATACCTATGGGGGTCTCCCCATGCTCTCATATGGTGGTTTTGTGAGATTAATGGAAGATGTTTTATTTAAAACCTTAGTCCCAAATAAAAAATGATTGTTTGTGGGGATGTCAACATTAACTTATCCTACTAATATTATAAACGCGAAAGTTTGTAATAATGTATGGATGTGAACATCTTTGTTGCTCTTTCACGCAAAAACTAGCGAATGCATTTTGATGAAACTTTATAGTATTATAGCTTATACATCAGAATAACACATAGGCTATAATTTATAGAGATATTTTGTAAATAGGCTAAAATATAACGATAAAAATTGCTTAAGTCAGAAAAAAACGCCCATCTGCGAGCTATTTTTGCATACGCTGCAAAAATCTTGAAACTCAGACGAATGTTATGTATTATGGAAATGTACCTCTTAAATAGTTCTACAAAAAAATCCGCGACAGCATATATCTATTTTTAATATGTAAGCATTTATCGTTAAAATAGTAAATTAAAAATTCAAAATAATTTGGTATTTATTGCCGATGCACATTTTATAGTAACGAATTGATTCTTATGCAAACAAATGCTTTTATTGCTTTCGATATTTAAAGTACATATTTTTTGCCTTTTACCGTGTGTCGTTTGGTACAGTATTTCAAAAGTTAGGACAATAAGAGTGCGCAGTGCTGTGGTCAGGCAGCAACCGGGCGCACGACAGAAATATGACAAGAAAGAAGATCGCCGATTGTGCAACCCGAACACAAGTAAAGGCGTGAGGGCAGTCATCGTTGATGATTGTTGTATTTTTGACAGCACTATCGATTTGTAAATAACATACTATACCTGTATATAATAGATAGGTATTGAAAGTTTGTGACATGAAACATCTTTTTGCGCGCCTTACCAGTAAAATTGTGTCGACTACTGGAAATGATAGATTGGGTAGGTACTAAGGCAAATGTGGTCATGCCGTGATACTACGCCGCTATTCTCTATTCATTTGTGTGTGTGCGCGTATGACAGGGGTAGCTGTCATAAATGTGACATTAAATAATTAAATATTACCTAATCCTTACTAATATTATAAATGCGAAAGTAACTCTGTCTGTCTGTCGCTCTTTCATGCCAAAATTACTGAACCGATCTAAATGAAATATGGTACACAGATAGTCTAGAGCCTGACAAAGGACATAGGCTACTTTTTAATACAAAAAAATGTTGTAAAGGGGGATGAAAAGTTGTAAAGAAGTATCGTCATTTTTAAAGCCAGAAGCTTGAAACTTATTTTTAGGCTATTGATTAGATATAAATAAATATGACATTAACATATAAAAATTTACCCTTAAGGGGAAAATAAAAATAGGGGATGAAAAACTTTAGGAAAGTAACCTTTTACGCGGGCGAAGCCGCGGGCAGAAGCTAGTTAGAAAATAAAAGTATAACACGAAAATTTAAAAAATTAATAAATTCTTATAATTTATATACTAGTCACAAAAATTAAAGGATATAAAAAAAAATCCAAATTTTTGGGTGATTTTCAACGAGCTGTAACTCCGAGGAAAATAGTTGTACAGAAAAAATAAAAAAAGCAAATTGTAGCTCTAAGTGTCTAGTTTTCAGATATGACTATAAATTTTTTTTATCATGTCCAGGTCTGGAGAAATTCTAAGAAAACAACCAAAAAAAAAATTTTTCAAATTTTTTTTTCGTCTAAAAAAAGGTCCACGGGCTTCAAAAAAATTCTTTTGAGTGTTTCGTTCAAAAGTTCTTTTAGAAAATTTAATACTCTTTAATTTGACGTATTCAAAAAGCCTGTACAATGATTTGCCGCGGAGTTATCGTCAATCAAAGCAAAAAAGATCTTTTTAACTTTGATAATCAATAACTCCGGAAATAATGATTGTATAGAAAATTGAAGGAAGGTTTTGAAAACTGCACAATATTCTCTATAAGAAAATGATGTTTAATCTTTTAGAAAAAAAAAAAAATTTTGAATTGAAAACTCGGACTGAAAAAAAGACAAAAATTCGCATAATTAAGGATATTTGGATAACTTGGTATAACTTTGGATAAAATGGATGAACGAAAGATATCGTCGGTAATTTTTTAACCTTAAAGTGTCCCCTAAAATCCCTCAAAAATTCAAAGCGCTGCGATTTTTTTTTCATTGTGCCCCGAAGCTTCAAATTCTTTGTTTTTGCAAAAATCACCATTATGAGCAATTTTGTGATTTTTATTAATTTTTTCAATGGAAAAATTTTTTTCTCTCTAAAATCTTTATTTTTTTGATCAAAAAGATTAACTGTTTAAGAACTTTGAAAAAAAAAATCAGTCATTATTTCAAGAGATATTGATTATCAAAGTTAAAAAGATCTTTTTTGCTTTGATTGACGATACTTCCGCGAAAAATCGTTGTACAGGCGTTTTGAATACGTCAAATTAAAGAGTATTAAATTCTCTAAAAGAGTTTTTCAACGAAACAATCAAAAAAATTTTTTTGAAGCCCGTGGACCTTTTTTTAGACGAGAATAAATTTGAAAAATTTTTTTTTGGTAGTTTTCTTAGGATTTCTCCGGACCTGGACATGACAAAATTTTTTTATAGTCATATCTCAAAACTAGACACTTGGAGCTACAATTTACTTTTTTTATTTTTTTTTGTACGACCATTTTCCTCGGAGTTACAGCTCGTTGAAAATAACCCAAAAATTTGGAATTTTTTTTATATCCCTTAATTTTTGTGACTAGTGTATAATGCTTTCCTGGAACCTATTAGGATAACTGCTCGGAGTGTAACTTGTATAAATAATATTTTTATAAATGCTAAACTAATTAGTAAATCCATTATATAATATTAGAATCAGATCACAGCGGACAACTTGTTGTACTTTCTAGAAGAACTAATAGGATTCCACGGGAATCTATTACATTTGTTTCTAATTATGTTAGCCTTTTCGAGCAATTTAAATACAATTTGAGTATAAGCCTACCACTATTGCCTTTTCATGACAACCCCAATGAATTATATACGTCACTATTTTAGATATTTAATGATGAGTATAGTAAAATATTTAAACCTAAAATTGTAATATTTGGAGTGGCTGGCGATTTTAGTGAATGGGAAACTTGTGGTATTTACAAGAGTAGACGAAGGTTATATGATCTTTATGACGAAAAATCCAATCCAAACCATCTAGTGTTCTTAGAATATGTAAAAAATATTTCAAAATATTAAGCTTTAGCAGAGGAAAAGGCACCTCTGCTAAAGCAATTTATGTGAGAAAGAAAATCAGTCAATCTAGTGATGTAATTAAAATGATTTGGAACGTGATAAATAGTGTAACTGGTAGGAATGCTGTACAGAAAAAGACTTCAATTTAATAATAGGTGATAAAAATGTATGTGCAAACAGTGAAGTAGCAACCGAATTTGAAAATTATTTCACTAATATTCATTTATTAATAACTAAATCATTGATGTCGTCTCCTATTTTAGCCGAATCACTCCTGAAACAGTGTATTTTAAAATGCGACACATCTTTTGAATTTTCTGATGTCAGTGGGAATGATATCATAAAATCAGAATATATAGGTTGCTTTCCATTTAGTTAACACAGAGGGACTCTGCGGTACATTGTGAAACACTGCCAAACACTGTGTAAAAGTTTAAATGAAACAGCTAGTTGTCTCAAAATAACACTAGAGTGCATCAATATTAAAAAATTATGGGCGTTGTATACCTAAATGCAAGTTCCTCGACAAAGTCTTGGCTCAATAATTTATAAACATAACCACAATATCAGGGCTCACTTCAATAGTGCAATATTTATATTTGAACATTTTATTAAATTTTAATTAGCACTAAGAGACAAGCTCAATTTAATAATCTCAAATAATACTACTAGAATATGCCGTAAATAAATTGCGAGGTTAAGTAATGATACTTAATTCAAGCAAAGTAGTACCTATATATTTAAAGTACTCTATGAAAGTAGGTAAGCATCTGTCAAACACCACTTTTTCGAGTGTCGAACAGTGTATGGCTGTGTTCAACAGTGTCGTTGATGGAAAGCGCTTTATCGAACACTGCGTTACACTGCGTTACACTGCGTCACTTTTTGTATTAAATGGAAAGCACACATAATGTAGTTTAAAATTTTAGAAGTTTTTATATTAGGTATAAACATTTTACAAATTAAAATTACCAAATAATTTAATAAGGAATTTCGTTCATTACATATTGTGTAAATTTAAATAAAACATAACATAATATTAATAAATAGTGACAGTGAAATGTTTTTTCCTATTTAAATCATTTTTTTTAAACTAAATTTTTCAAATTAATAATTTTGGAATTAAATGAAAGGCAATAATATATATATAAATATTTTAAAGAGAAAAGATTTGTTTTTCTTTTTGTTTGTCCGTATGTTACGATTTAAATCCAAAAACTCTCTATCGATTTTAAAAATTCGTTCAATATTAGATAGCTACGTTTATACTTTTCTTGCGGTGGACTATGAATGTGGTTGCGCCCCACCAAATCGGTCCGGGGTGACGGAAGAGGCGGCGCGCAACCCCACGGACCCGCCCTGCAAGCACCTCTCTTCACCGTGCGAGCGGGCCACCGGTACCCGATCTTTGTCTTCGGTGGCCCGCCCGGCTCTTCGGTCTTCCGGCTCGTCTGCACGGCATATATATACTACTAGCCAACTAGGCAAACTTCCTTTCGCCTAAGGTTCGTAGCAGCAAGCTGTACGCGAGCGTTTACGAAATTACACCCGTGCGAAGCCGGGGTGGGTTGTTAGTTGTTCATAATTATGTAACAACACTGAACAAAATCAATTATTGTTAAAAAAATAGTAAACTATTTAATAAATAACTACCTTCAATTATTTTTCCTATTTAAATAATTTTGTTGTAAAATTTAATTAAAAAAAAAAACAGCCAAGTATGAGTCGGATCCGCACACATAGGGTCCCGTACCATTATCTATAAAAACAGCAAAAAAATCATATTTGTTGTATCGGAGCCTTAGTTTCGCCATCGGGGCATCGTCCTCGCGTGTGGTCTCGCTCCGGGCCACCAGACTAATCCCCGCTCCGGTGACCTGCTACCTCGGCTAGGGATTGTGAATCTTTTAAATATTTATTTTATTCTTTGTTTTAGCATTTCTGTTATAGTGGCAACAGAAATACATCATCAGTAAAAATCTCAACTGTCTAACTATCATGGTATATGAGATACAGCCTGGTGACAGACAGACTGACGGACGAACGGGCAGTGGTCTAAGTAATAGGGCCCCGTTTTACCCTTTGGGCAAAGACACACGAAAGAGATTATACACATAGTGGTAGGACCACGCTATTGACAGTTCTCTGTCTCCAGCCGCGGGCCGGTCCGTCCGGGGTAGTACCACACTCTCGCAGAAGATCGACGTATGAGTAATAGCAATGTGCTATTGCATTTCGTTCGGTGAGCTAGAGAGCCGGAAGCCCAATTGGGTGGGTTTGAGGTTTGTATTGGTAGACTGTACCTCTGGTATTGCAAAGGTTCATGGGTGGCAGTGACACTTACCATCAGGTGTGCTACTTGCTTGTTTGCCGATACTAGCAATAAAAAAAAATTAAACCATATTCAGGCTATTTTATTATACCGCTAATTTTGCTAATATGTAAAGTACGTAGTATGTAAGCAATGTCTCCTTGACCTTAATCAGACGAAACGGTCCGTTGACTTCAATGTACCTGAACAATGCAGATTTATTTCTTATATATTTTTGTTTTTAAATAATATTATTTATATTAGCTGGGTGTGGTACAATAAAAATATAATGAGAAAGTATAAAAAGATGAAATAAAGTAAAATACGTAAAAAATTTTTTTTTATTGCTACATACATACATATCATCACGCCATATCCCTTGCAGGGTACGCAGAGAGAACAGAGTGCCAGAGAACTTTATCCTTGCATACTTCAATCGCTTCCTCAACATTCATAATTCTCTTCATACACGCTCGCCGGTTTCGGAGACTCTTGACTCCACCTTCCTTCAGTACGTGACCAATCTAGTCTAGCTAGGTTAGTCTTGGTTTCCCCTGGTACCTAAATCCACAAGCGAAGCGCTACAGCAAAATGCCACTACTCAAACGTCGATTTTCTGCACGAGTGTGGTACTACCCCGGACCACGGCGTCGAGAGGTAAATTGTAGGGCGGGTCTACGGGGTCTTGCGCCGCTTTTCCTGTCGCCCCGGACGGAATAGCGGGATTTGACGTACCGTAGCCCGCCGCAAAAAAAAAAAAAAAAAAAAAACTATCCCGGACAGACCGGCACTCGGCTGTTGACAGAGAACTGTCAAGAGTGTAGCCCTTCAACTATTGATACGTTTTTATTTACCCATGAAAGTTCCTATAAAAATTACAGAAGAGCAGAAAAAAAAAAAAACTGTTGTGATTATCTACCTGTCTAGCGTGGCTGTGGTGTTATCGTAACTATGCTCTTTTCTTATATATACTGTGGTTACAAGCATAGCTGTGTGGTAGCGGCTATGAATACTACCAACCCTTGCTCGTGGATGTCGGAAAAGGACGACTAAGAGCCTTATAACGACCTAGGCCAACTCCATCTGATGCCGTTTGGTCAACAATTACATTCCCAAGGCGGCTTGACGTCTGGCAGGCGGCCGGTCTTAAAACTATTGTCAATAACTTTTACAATATGTACTATGAAAGAAGAGTACATATTGTATCGACCCCAAGTAATTGGGATAAGAGTAGGAGAATGATGACTGTGGTTACTACTATGGTTTTTATGGGTGTCGTAAAAGCCAACTGTGTACAGAGAACCTGAGAGGTAGATTCTATTTAGTGATGTAAGGTTAACGTTTGTTTTCACCATAACCTTTTATATGGTATATGGTCAGACGGCTGGTAGTAAATTATTTAAGTAGTCTTATGGAGCATATTTTGTACTTCTTCAAGACATTCTGTGCTGATACCATAGAAAGAGCAATCAGGAATGCTAATGGTAATAGTACCCTAATTGCATGCCTCACAACGTATGGGTCTGTTTTACGCTCATCATCATCTCAGCTCATATATGTCCCACTGCTGGGCTCGACCCCCTCCATAATGGGAGGTAAATTGATCTATACCACGTTGGTCAGACGTGTTGGTATAGAATTTTGTTCCAAGTTTTCCTTCTCTTGCATAGATATTATATGCGTTTTATGTCTCTTAGTCGTTTCTTACGACCATGCAGGGGTAATATAGGGGCCATGTCGTGCGGCGTTCCACAGGGGTCGGTTCTGGGGCCGACTCTGTGGGACATCGGGTACGACTGGGCGTTGAGAGGGAGTCTCCCCCCCGGGCTGAGCGTGATATGCTACGCTGACGATACGCTCGTCACAGCCCGGGGCAGGACACTCGAAGAGGCGGCGAGCCTGGCCACTCTCGGCACCGAGGAGATGGTCGGGCGAATCGAGGCGCTGGGGCTCAGGGTGGCCCTAAATAAGACGGAGGCCCTATTGTTCCATGGGCCACGCGTAAGGCCGCCAATCGGCGCCTCGCTAGTCGTCAACTCCGTCCAGATCAGTATCCAGGCCCATATGAAGTACTTGGGTCTGGTGCTCGACGGGCGATGGTGGTTCCGGGAGCATTTTCGCCGAATTGCTCACCGGCTGGTCGGCGCGGCGTCCGCCCTTTCGCGGCTCATGCCGAACGTGGGCGGACTCAGCTTCGAAGGTCGACGGCTGTATGCGGGGGTGATCCGTTCGATGGCCATGTACGGCGCACCCGTGTGGGCGAGGGCTCTGAACGCCCAGCTCAGGGCTGTTCTGTGGAGACCCCAGAGAGTCATGGCGGTCAGAGCCATTCGCGGATACCGCACGGTATAGACCGAGGCGGCATGCCTGCTGGCCGGGACACCCCCGTGGGACCTAGAGGCGGAGATGCTCACCGACCTCTACCGGCGGGTGACCTCACTGCGCGACGAAGGTGGCTCCCCATCGCTGAGCGAGATAGCCACCTGGCGCGAGGACGCCCGCCGAGACGTCATCGCCCGTTGGGCTACGCGGCTGGAGAGGCGGCTGGAGGTCGAGGCTCTCCGGCCCGTACTGATGGAGTGGATGGAGCGGCGGCACGGAGTCCTCTCCTTTCGACTGGTGCAGGTGTTGTCGGGGCACGCATGCTTCGGCTTGTACCTGCACACGGTCGTGTATAGGGAGTGGACTCTGGCCTGCCCCCATTGCAGCAGTGACGAGGACACGGCGCAACACACGCTGGAGGTGTGTCCGGGCTTTGACCGGCATCGCCGTGACCTCGTCGCTGTTATCGGTGCCGACCTGACGCTGCCGGCCGTCGCGAGGGCGATGGTCGACAGCGTCAGGAACTGGGACGCGGTCGCCGCCTTCTGCGAGGCTGTCATCTCGCAGAAGGAAGCGGCGGAACGGGCAAGGGAGGATTCCCGCGCCCCGGGCCGCCGTCAGCGGCCGGGGCGGCGCAGGCGCGAATACCTGCGCCTGATGCCGCCCTAACCGAGGCCTCGGGTGATCGGACCGAGGAATTGTCCGGTCACCCGACGTGAGGCCACCGCGTGAGGGCGACGCCCCGACGGCGAAATCTGTCGGGGCGTCGACGAGAGGAACCCGCGAGGGTAAACCGCCGGGCGGGCCACCGAAGTTAAAATCGAGTACCGGTGGTCCGCTCGCACGGCGAAGAGAGAAGGTTTTACGGTGAGTCTATGGGGTCACGCGCCGCCTTTACGTCACCCCGGACCGATTCAACGAGGCGAGACGCACCCATAGCCCACCAATAAAAAAAAAAAAAAAAAAAAAAGGGGTAATATAGGGGCTGGTGAATTATATTCTTACTCTGTCACAACATGCAAAACTCAAAATGCTCTCGGATTGTTGTCCTGCCAAAAGTTTCTAGATTTATTATCGTTTATATAATATTATATATTATTATATTATATATTATATATTATAATATTATAAAGCGGAAGAGTTTGTTTGTTTGTTTGTTTGTTTGTTTGTTTGTTTGTTTGTTTAAACGCGCTAATCTCAGGAACTACTGGTCCGATTTGAAAAATTCTTTTTTTGTTGGATAGTCCATTTATAGAGGAAGGCTTTAGGCTATATAACATTACGCTGCGACCAATAGGAGCAGAGCAACAATGATGAATGTGTAAAAATCGGGTTTATGTTTCCTTTTGAGAGCTTCCGCTGCGTAAACGGTTAAAGTTGCGCAAAAATTATGTACTACATAATTGTTCCCCTTTCAAAGTTCTAAATAAAAGTCCGCGACAGCATATGTCTATCTTTTAAGATTGGCTCACTATAACCTTTTTTATGCTAATCAAATTTGTTTTAAAATAATGTGATATATTCGAAGGTGTTTTTATAAGCATAATATTAATCCTTATCCAAATAAATGAGTTATTCATCACAAGTATTTAATTTAAAACAAAATTGCTCTTTACATTATTTTATTTCAATGAATATCTTAGGAAATATCGCAGTTTAAAAATAACATCGCAGCAAAATAATGATCAAGTACTGGGCGCGCATTTACGATAAAAATACTGGATCTTATAATCTTATATTAAAAAAAAACTCAAACTAATGTTATTTCAAAGTACTTCTGCACACACTACATTTTTAGTTTTGTTTTCTTCTCATGACCTTCCGTCGGCTTTACACATCCTAAATAATAATAATAAGTATAGGAAGTATTAGTGCCTGCCCTCATGTATGGCAGTGAAAGTTAGATTTGGCGGGGAAGACATGAAAATAGAATAAATGCTGTAGAGCTGACAGCTCTTCGTAAGCTGTGTGTGATGTAAGTATGAAAGATAAAATTAGGTATAATGTTATAAAAGAGCGCTGGTATGCTGAGGTGGGTTGGACACGAAGTGGAAGAAATAATGAGTGGGCAGAGGTTGACGAAGCAAACATATAAAGCAATCGTGAATGGGACGAATACAAGGGGAACACCTTTTCTGGACCAAATTGGCGATTTGTTCACGAGAGGTCATCATCATCATCATTCTCCTGCTCTTATCCCAATTACTTGGGGTCGATGCAATAAGTACTCTTCATTCATAGTACATATTATAAAAGTTATTGGCAATAGTTTTATGACCGGCCGCCTGCCAGACGTCAACCCTAATTGGGAATGTAATTGTTGACCAAACGGCATCAGATGGAGTTGGCCCAAGTCGTTATAAGGCTCTTAGTCGTCTTTTACGACATCCACAAGCAAAGTGAGGATTGGTAGTATTCATAGCCGCTACCACACAGCGATTTCATACATATTAAAAGTATGTGTAATCGTAAATAGGCGTAAGTGTATGTATGTATGTATAATATACATACATTGTATATATCTATAGAAAGTATAGATAAGACCCAATACTTTTACTTGCATTACTTTATATGGTACTACATTGCATTATATGGATTACGTCAAACTTGAATCACTTTTAAATACTTATTTCGCGTAACTACAAATACACACAAAAAAAAGAAACACATACATGCACGCACACTACATCACAAACACACGCACACCACACACACAAACACACATACACACACGTACACACACACACACACAAACACACGCACACCACACACACACACACACACACACACACACACACACACACAAACAAACGCACAACACACACACACACACACACAAACAAACGCACAACACACACATACACACGCACACACACACACACACACACACACACAACGTGTGAGCGCGCTCACTAACACGTTAATTCTCACTCATTCATATTATTATAGATTTCTTTATCATTAGTCTTTATTACGTAAGATATATATATTCATTATTTATAATGTATGTTACTGTAAAATAATTTGATGTTCAAGATTTATGTATTTCGGGAAGGAACTGTCTCTTGAAACACAGGTATTACCTAATTCAAGAGGCAAAGACATCTATGTCAACTGTCATATGTATTTAGTTTTCAATAAAGATTATTATTATTATTATTATTTTACTTAAGGTTAAATGTTCTACTCTTACTAATAAAAGGGTCATGTAGGTACCTAAAACAGCTTTAACGTATGTATTATTTAAAAATGTTTCCACCTTTTACGTAAACGAGTTCGCGAGTTGAAGTTAACGTTAGCCCAAAGTAACCATTCCACGCGGACGAAGTCGCGGGCAGAAGCTAGTCGTTTATATAACGTAAAAAAAATGCAATAGACGTTTTTTTTAAATATAATTATTACATTTTATATCGATTTGTTTTTGAACGTGTGCGTCTTTCGTTTATAAATTTACGATAATCGTTGCAATTAGTAAATGTATTTTTTTTAAGAATTTATATTTAATTACAAAATTCCATATGCAATTTTCGTAATTAAAATGCCTGCAAATTTTTTAATTATAGTGCATCTAATCTAAGAAGTGCATTTTGACGTTTTGCATTTTTTAATACACAATAACCTCGGTCAAACGTATACACATGATTGTAAACACTAAATCTGAAATTTTAAACAACTATTAGGTTATTTACATAGTTAACATTGCGGGTGACTTTCTTGTACAATAATACATACATACCATCACGCCATGTCCCTTGCAGGGTAGGCAGAGAGAACAGAGTGCCAGAGAACTCTATCCTTGCATACTTCACTCGCTTCCTCAAGATTCATAATTCTCTTCATACACGCTCGGCAGTTTCGGAGACTCTTGACTCCACCTTCCTTCAGTACATGACCGATCTGGTCTAGGTAGGTTAGTCTCGGTCTCCCCCGGTACCTACATCCTTTCACTTTCGCATTGTATATCTTCTTAACCAGACGTTCGTTCGGCATTCTTTCCACATGTCCGAACCATCGGAGCATTGCCTTTCGCATCTTTACACCAATACTCTCTTTCATACCTACTCGCTCGCTTACGTCGTCGTTACGAATGCGATCGGTCAGCCTAACTCCACAGATTTTCCGTAGAGATCGCATTTCGACCGCATTAATTTTACTTTCATATTCTTTTCTGCATACCCAACTCTCGCTTTCATACAGTAATGTTGGGACAAGCACTGCGTTATGTATTGTTGTACACGTGCCAGAAGCTGAGGTAGTGGCTACCGAGAAGTTGCCCCAACGCTTCGTTCACTCTATTTCCCGCATTCACTCTTCGCTCGTATATCAGTGGTGTACCTACCTTCTATCTCGGCTAAATCCACATCCAAGATATACAAATTCATCCACTTGCTCCAGTACATCATTACCTATTGTTACTCTTACATCTGTTCTGGCTTTATCTCTTTCAAAGACCATTAATCTAATGTTGAAACTCGTAAAAATAATTTAAAATAAAAATAACATGATAAATAGTAATTGTTATTCACGACCTAACAATGTCACGTCATCACGTTCTATACAGTAGTGCTTGACAACTTCCAATTCACGAATATCCAAATAATCGGTAAAAATATTAGAATAATACAATTAATCGAATAAAGATTTTGACAGAGATGTACATTTCGACACTTTGATTGATGAGGAAATAATTATTAATGTTTGCGACGCTGATAATTCAAGTAATAGTAGTAATTCTTAATAAATAGCTATTTTCAAATCCAGTTTTTGTTTTTAATTAACCTAATCCTACTAAATATGATGAATAGATTCTATGCTGAAATAATTAAATTTGTTTAATACTAATTTAGCAGTTAATTTATTCATCACCATTTTGAAAAATAAAA
Source organism: Lymantria monacha (assembly GCA_905163515.2). NCBI lineage: Eukaryota > Metazoa > Arthropoda > Insecta > Lepidoptera > Erebidae > Lymantria > Lymantria monacha. The sequence goes on along the minus strand of LR991105.1, from coordinate 4,162,435 downwards.
ATTAAACCGATTATTAATTATAAAGAATTAATATCAATTTCTCAGTAAAATCGGATATTTTCGATAGCGATTATTTGGTTCACATACCTAGACAACTTACTCAGACAACTGTCAAAGTGCACTTCTTAGATTAGACAGACTATAAATAATAAATAGTAATTTTAGAATTTACAATTGTTTTTGAATAGCCTATTATTTAGATAATGCGGCCTTTAAAGTTACCTTTAAAATTATATGTTTATTAAATATATAATACTTTTTTTTTTATATTTTAAGGCTGCGGCTTAATTATGCCTTAGTATAGGTGAAGGTTGGCTGGTAACTAATTTGCAACAACATTACTGATACTTTACCTTACATACATATCCTTACTAATTAAAAAAAAGTGTTTGTTGTAATGAGTTTATAGGTTATGTTCTCAAGATTAACTTCTTCATAAATCATCATAAAAAATCGCATACATATATTCCTAGGAGTAAAAATAGTTAGGTAATTTTCATACAAAAACAGTTCAGAAGAAAACTAAATTTTTGAAGGTCATATCCAAGTCACCAAATAAAAAAAAAATAGGTTTTACTTTTCACGCAATAATATTGCATAATCGTGTTTTTTTTTGTATACCTCAAGAAAAGTTAAAGCGATAAATCTATAATTCTATATTAATATTACAAAGAGGAAAGATTTTTTGAAAAAACGTTTAACGGAATGCCACTCGAATGCATGCGCGTAGTATACCTGTTATAGGCCAGCGCGAGCGTTAGCCACAAGTAGCGTCCAATATTCCAACGCAAGAAGGAGAGAAAAAGAAAGATACACAAAGGTAGAAAGTAGGAGAGAGAAAGAGAGTGAGTCGGTAGATCCCAAGCACATGTGCGTGGTATTCTTACTATGCAGCGAAGTAAACAGTGTGAGCGTCGTGAAATTAGCTGAAATACGTACTTGTTATGTAATAAAGTATATGAGTTGGTCAAGTTTAATAAACTAATAAAAAAAAGCTATTTTGAACAAACAGCTCACTATGTCTTCTGCGTACTCGCAACTGAAACTGTACTCAGTTAATGACGTAACAAGGATGACCTTATATTTGTTAGTTTGCAAGTCACATCTGTAGTAGTATACGGACTTAAATAACGATAAAGATACTAGTGTCATATTTAAATCAATAATTTCGCTTAAAGATGGTCATTTCATCTCAGTTCATGTATATCCCACTGGTGGGCTCGAGCCTCATCCATGATGGGAGGGTAATTGACCTACTAAACCACGCTGGTTAGACGTGTTGCTATAGTGTCTTGTTTCGAGGTTTCCTTCTCTCGCATAGATGTTATATGCGTTTTATATCCCTTAGTCGTCTCATACGATCACGCACGGGTAAGATAGGAGGTGGTGATTTGTATTCTTACTCCGTCACCACACGAAAAAAAAAAAGAAAGATAGTATATTTTATATTTATTTTTAATCCCTTAAATATATATATATATATATATATATATATATATATATATATATATCATATGAAAGGGCTTGAAAAATAGCAAATGATTCAGTTATTATTTATATATTGTATTTATATATTGTTTTCTATTTACCCCACATTCAGAAAATCCACGTCTGAGCAGTGGCTGTTGCGTTTTGGTGAGCGAGAGGGCCGGGTGCTCAATTTTCTGAGTGAATTTTATTTGAATAAGCGGCCTATCTTTACCCCTGGTGTTGCAAAGGTTCGTGAGCGGCATTAACACTTACTTAGGTGCGTATGAGAGCACCAATACTTGGTGTATAGATGCGAAAGGCAATGCTTCGATGTTTCGGACATGTGGAAAAAATGCCGAACGAACGTCTGGTTAGGCAGATATACAATGCGAAAGTGGAAGGATGTAGGTACCGGGGGAGACCGAGACTCACCTACGTAGACCAGATCGGTCACGTACTGAAGGAAGGTGGAGTCAAGAGTCTCCGAAACCGGCGAGCGTGAATGAAGAGAATTATGAATGTTCAGGAAGCGAGTGAAGTATGCAAGGATAGAGTTCTCTGGCACTCTGTTCTCTCTGCCTAACCTGCAAGTGATATGTATGTATGTATGTATGTATCAGGTGCGTTGCTTGCTCGTTTCTATAAGCAATAAAAAAAATAACTAATGTTTAGTTTATTTATTATCCTTACCGAAGAATATTACTATAATAATTTGCACATTAACCTAGCTAGGTGCTAGCTACGCATAATTTTTGACCTCTGTACAATAATAGCAGTTATGACACTTGAAATAAACTCATTTGCAAAAAAAACGGGCGGTTTTGATTTTCATTCATATTTAAAAAGATACAATACCAAAAAGGTTTCAATCGTTTGTACACGTTACTGGCCGGTTTTAAAAATGCTGTGGTATTTAAAAAAGTACGTTCTAAATTCAATTTTTCATTTGATGTTCATTTTTACAGAAAACCCCTTTTTATCCTACATTTTTGGCGCGAAGTTCCAGAAGTTAACATCGACTTTCATAACTTTTATTCAATTTTTATCGATTAATTTCATATCCTTGACTTTCAAAGCTTTATTTAATGCTGTTTGGCTGTATCAAAAATGGTAGATAAAGTGGTAACAGCTACCAAAATTATCGCGCTGCTTGAAGAGGGTTGCAGCCAATGTTTCGTGGCTAGGAGGCTAAATGTTAGTCGCTCGACAGTCCAAAGGACCTGGCAGCGATATCAGGAGACTGGTTCCGTCGAGAGAAGGCCTGGTTCTGGAAGAAAACCATGTACCCAACCACGGGATGATCGTTTTCTTGTGAGTCGCGCATTGAGAAATCGCAAATCTTCGTATGTGGATCTTAAGAACAACCTCCAAGAAGTAAGAAATGTGCATACTAGTCTATGGACGGTCAGGAGGAGGCTTCTCGCTGCCAATATACGCAGTCACCGCCCGGCCCGCGGCCCCAAATTACTCCGTGAGCACAGAGTTCACAGGCTTAGGTTCGCTAGAAATTGTGAATCATGGACTCAAGACGATTGGAATAGGGTTTTGTTCTCTGATGAAGCCAGGATATCTCTGTTCGGTGAAGATCGACGTCGGCGAGTGCTAAGAAGACAAGGAGAACGCTTTGCAGAGGCATGTTTCGAAGAAATCACACCTTATGGTGGGGGCTCTGTTATGTTTTGGGAAGGAATAAATTCAATGGATCGTACAGAGTTAGTCTTCATTGAAAACGGCTCACTGACTGGGCATCGATACATAACGGAAGTTCTAATTTCTCATGCACAACCCGCATTGGCCGCTCTAGGTGAAGACTCGATTTTTATGGACGACAATGCTCGCGCCCACCGATCCCGCGATGTTAATGCGTATGTGCAAGAGGTCGGCATTCGTCGTTTGGATTGGCCAGCTCGAAGTCCCGACCTCAATCCCATAGAGCATGTCTGGGACGTTCTGAAACGGCGTGTGAGATCAGTACACCCGGCTCCGCAGACCATCAGAGAGCTGAAGAATGTGATTACTGCGGAGTGGGAACGTATTCCGCAAGCAAGTATCCGGGATATACTCGCTAGCATGCCCAGACGAATTCAAGCTGTGATTTTAGCTAGAGGGGGTCACACTCGATACTAAACATTTATCTGCTTTTACTTTATTAAAGAAAAACAAACAAAAAAACTTTTTTATTTTTACTTCATGAGCATATGCACTACTAGCGAATATACACTACTAGCGAGGTTTAGCATTATTTCCCATAAATTGTATCTAAATTTTATGAAATACTGATGAAAACGATTATTTTCTTATTAATTTACCAAATTGTGTGGATAAAACTACCTATAATTATCAAACAAAGAAATATTAATATTTGAAATGGTTCATTGCTTAGGTGCCCGTTTTTTTTGCAAATGAGTGTATTATTAACATATACTCAAAAAACAGGAAACAATCACTTATGTTTACCAAATTTATCAGCGTGAATCTTATAATTTTATTTATAACGTTTAAATAAATTATCTGCTTGTTAATGAATACTGTAAAGGTTATTTCGACATATTCAATAAATTACGACAACTGTAAAAGGACATCTTTATAAAGTACGAGTTGTATACAAATTATTTTTTTAATTTAACTGACAATGTATATGTATATATTTATTTTTATGTACTTACTAGCTTCTGCCCGCGGCTTCACCCGCGTAAAAGGTTACTTTCCTAAAGTTTTTCATCCCCTATTTTTATTTTATCCCTTAAGGGTATTTTTTTATAAAATGTCATATTTATTTACATTTAATCAATAGCCTAAAAATAAGTTTCAAGTTCTGGCTTTAAAAATGACGATAATTCCTTACAACTTTGCATCCTCCTTTACAACTCTTTTTTTCCATAAAAAAGAAGCCTATGTCCTTTATCAGGCTCTAGACTATCTATGTACCAAAATTAATTTAAATCGGTTCAGTAGTTTTAACGTGAAAGAGCGACAGACAGACAGCCAGACAGAGTTACTTTCGCATTTATAATATTAGTAAGGATAGTAAGGATTTTATTCTCTTCCCTCGAATGTGATTGAGAGGCGTGATGCCTGCTCTAGTAGTTAACTCGTGATCGGGTGCCGCTTGAGGAATCTGTTCATTTCATTTAATCAGTTCATGTTTTTTTACACCATTGGAAAGTAGAGATTTCAACGAAAAAATGTCCAGAAACTTTTTTGAAAAAGTCATTATTTTGACATGAGATTTTTCGATTGAAAATAAGGGTGCTTTTTCGATATTAGTCAAAATGGGGGGTATAGTCCGGAGCGTGCTCGTACGCGTCCCCTGCCAGTCTAATTAGACTGCTAATCCGCCTCGAAATGCGTACCGCAATGGGGGTTAGGGCGTCCCCCGGAGGCGACGCGTACCGACCCGCCCCCGTCGGTACGAACATCGGCAGTTGCGGCGATGGGGGCCGCCACCCATCACGCCTTGCCCAGTCAGGCGAGTCGAGGAGAGCAGAGTGCCGGGTGGGCACGTGGAATGTAAGAGGTTGTGTGGAAGGTAAGTTGCACGAGCTGATATCCGTCATGGCGGACAAACAGCTAGACGTGCTCTGTGTAACAGAGACCAAGCGAAGGGGCAGCGACGCCTGCGATCTTCCTGGTGGCGGGATGGCTCTGTGGTCTGGTGTACCACAGAGCGATCGAGCCAGCATGGGGGTAGGAGTACTGCTGTCCTCTCGCTTGGCCTCGGGTGTGAAGGATTACGGAATGTATGATCCCAGACTTCTTTGGGTCCGTATAAAACTTGGTGTCACCAAGGTATTCATGGTTGTAGCATATGCTCCCGTAGGATCCTCGGTGGCATCAGACCTAGAGAAGTTTTGGGATAATGTTAGAGAAGTTCTGGATATGGCAGAAACCAGTGAACGCGTGATTGTATGCGGAGATTTGAACGGATGGGTGGGGACCAAGCGTCCCGACTATGAGGACGTACTTGGTCCATTTGGTGACAAGAGAGTGAACGACGCAGGTAGGCTCATAGCGGATGTATGCATGGAAAGAAACCTTATTGTGTCTAACACATTTTTCCAACATAAGGACATCCATACGTATACATGGAGAAGGAATGAACAGAAAAGTATAATAGATTTAATTTTGGTAGACATTCGCCTCCGAAGCAAAATATTGGACGCAAGAGCCTACAGGGGCCCCACAGTCGATACGGACCACTATCTCGTTATTGCGAGATTTAGTGGTCTGTTCAGAAAGTGGAGGCACTGGCGAGAGCGTGTCCACTTCGGAGGGCTTGAAAGAATAAAGGTTGAAAGGTTGCAAGAAGAGTGTGTAAGAGAAAAGTATGCAGAGGGTGTCCGAGAACGGCTGACGATGGCAAGCCAGCCGCAAACGGACATTGAAGAATGCTGGAGAGTATTGAAAGAGAGTATGGTAGACACAGCTAAAGAAGTATGTGGAAGTTCAAAGAAGCATAGAAACACAAATGGTGATGCATGGTGGGATGCGGAAGTGGCAGCTTCCGTAGAGCAAAAGAAGAAAGCGTGGCTGGACTATGTCTCTTCTTTGAATCTGAATGACAGTATGACTGAACAGAAGAAAGAAATATATCGGCAATATAAGAATGACACCAAGGCCTTAGTGAAAGAGAAACGTCATAGAGCAAGTATGAGTGCAGAATATAGGCTGACTAAAAACTTCGAGGGTAACACGAAACTCTTTTGGAGGGAGGTGAAGAAGTCTCGGGGTGGTTGGTCAGCCTTCAGAATGAATAAAATAAGGTCTAAAGGTGGAGACATTCTTACACAAACACAAGACGTGTTAAGCCGATAGAGTGAATATTTTGGCGATATGTATGCGGATGCTACGGTTGGCGCCGGTGTCGCATGTGGTCTAGTAGATCAACATTCGGCGACGGCGTCCTCCGATGGCATCAGTATGGATGAAGTTGAATGGGAGATAAGAAGTTTGAAAAATGGTAAGGCAGCGGGCATTGATATGGTGTCTGCCGAGATGATCAAGCTTGGTGGCTCCTGTGTCCGGGAGGCGTTCCTGTTGCTCCTCAATTTATGTTGGAGCTCGGGAATGGTTCCCGGGGACTGGAATAGCGCAGTCAACGTGCCTTTGTTTAAAAACAAGGGTTCACGTTATGACTGCGCAAATTACAGAGCCATAAGCTTGACCAGTTTGGCAGCAAAAGTGTATGGTAAAATTATTGAAAGGAGAATGAGGATGGTGTCCGATGGTTTACTGTGTGAGACACAAGGAGGTTTCAGGAGTGAAAGGGGATGCATGGATCAAGTGTTCTCTCTGCGCAACATTGTGGAGAAGCATCTGGCCCTAGGTCAGAGGGTTTTCTGCAGTTTTGTGGATCTGGAGAGAGCATTTGACACGGTTGTACGAAAGGAACTTTGGGACAATTTACCGGAGTATGGTATTAACGGTAAACTGCTACAGGCTGTGCAATCCAGTTACATGGGCTGTAGAGCCTGTGTGCGGCTGGATGATGGAATGTCGCCTTGGTTTGACGTCAATATCGGCGTTAAGCAGGGCTGCGTTCTATCAGCCAGGCTGTTTATCATATATCTGGATAAATGTCTCCAAAGGTTGAACGATATGAATGTGGGAGTCCAGATGGGTGACTCAGTGGTCTCTGCTCTGCTTTATGCAGATGATGCAGTCCTGCTGAAAGAGAGTATTGGTGTAAAGATGCGAAAGGGAATGCTCCCATGGTTACATGTGGAAAGAATGCCGAACGAACGTCTGGTTAAGAAGATATACAATGCGAAAGTGAAAGGATGTAGGTACCGGGGGAGACCGAGACCAACCTACCTAGACCAGATCGGTCATGTACTGAAGGAAGGTGGAGTCAAGAGTCTCCGAAACCGGCGAGCGTTTATGAAGTGAATTATGAATGTTGAGGGAGCGAATGAAGTATGCAAGGATAGAGTTCTCTGGCACTCTGTTCTCTCTGCCTACCCTGCAAGGGACATGGCGTGATTGTATGTATATACGTGTATATCTATATATGTTATCACGGTTGTTATAGTTTGTTTGTCAGCTTAGCAAATGAAGTAACAGATTTGGATTACAAGGGAACGTGACGACATTCGTGACACAAGGTTTCTTAATACGAATTCCAAAGCACTTTATTGTTTTTGAAAAATGACATATACAAGGAGATCATTGTAATCTTAAATTTTCGATCTAATAAAGATTATAATTATTAAAAATAAAATGTTACGGCACAATGACAGGAAATAATTAATAATATTAATTCGCCAAGGTTCAATGTTTTCTTAATATTATAAACATATTAATATTTATGATATATTTATAATATTGTGATAAAATTGTGGTATTTTAACGGAAGTTTTTAGATAAGCATCCAAGTATTACTCTTCCTAATAAGTTTTGTTTTTGTTATTTGTTTTTAAAATACATGCATAATTAAAAAAAACGATCTGCGTATGTTCTTAATTCCTAGCCCTAAATATTATTGAATAGACATGTGTAAGTAATGCGCTTGATATCAAAACGTAATATTACTCGGGCGGGTAATATCACATTAAAAATTACGCGACACACCGAGGCAATACACATCACATCACATAACGATCTAGTAATGTATTGCACATTACTCGATCGTTATGCTATGCACTCTTGGCTCTAGCCCGAATTTCGCGTAACGTAATGCTTGCTTGCTTGAGTTGCTAGCTAATTCCTCAACGGATTATTGTATTGTACGAAATAAGAGATCTTAAATGTACCTCTCTCACTCACTATTGGAGAATGACTGGGTATGTATATGTACCTATACCATGATCGCGCTTATGTCCGTTAACATTATTGTATAACCTTGAACCTACAATTTATTAAAACAAAGAAAAATAAAAAGTATAAAGTAAGTAGTATATGAAGATTGTCAGTTCTAAGCCTGGAAAAGTATGATGGGAAATCAATCGACTATTTTACACATTAATCATATTACGCAAATCGGGTAAAAATTTAATATTTAACACATGTAGGTAACATGTGATAAATATCATAAAATACTAAATATTAATTTACAAAATTCGGATCACAATATTACGCGAACCGAACTCGTGTGATATGTATCACATTTGTAATATCATAAAGTAATATTACGTTCTGCGTAATGTAATATGTTGTGATATGACATTTCAAAGTAATGTTTTGCGCATGTCTATTATTGAACTCAACTGCAGTGATGGCGTAGTGGTAAAGATCGACCTACAGTGCCAGTGGTAGGGGTTCAATTTACATGCAAAATAATACTTAAATTAATAATATAAGAAATAATTGTTTAAATGAAAACATACAAATAAAAATATTTGTTCAATTTCGAGTCACGTGCATATTCTCTTTTGCCTATTATTATAGGTGTAAAATTAATAAGATTATATTTAATATCTGAATAGGAATTTAGGTGTCTAGTGGACTGGTTTAATTTAAACCTATACAATTTTAACCCGCCGTGCGCCTTCAAAACCAGAAAATGTTGAAATAGTGATGGACGGTGACTCGGCATCTCACTTTGTGCACCATAATTAATCGCACAGGCCATATACACACAAGCCAAATCTACAATAAAGGACAAGCAGTCTTATCAGTGCAAGTATCTGATAGACGGAGATCAGAGGCGGTTTCTCCTTCGAGCATTTAGCTCTAGCGATATTCTCTGACACTAAAGCAAACCAGAGCTGAGAGTCCTGTTCACACTCTTCGGTTTCTAATCCAACCTGTCTATAAAGACGTACTGGATACGAGACTCTGATCGATTCTCTAGAGGATACAGGACTGTAGTGTCACTACCACTCAAAACTATTGTACGGTTTATTAATAAATCTCATGATACATGTTTTATATGTATCAAAATAACTTAGAGCCATAGAATTATCCGCTCAATTTTGAGCAAACCAAATCAAATAATTTATTATACATAACCCATAGGGGTACTTACATATTGTCAGTGTTACAGTATTTTTAAAATTAATCTACTATAGGATCGAAAAACGGCCTTCAACCACTAAACTGAGAGGATCCGACAAGAAACTCAGTGGGCTCATAATTTTTTTTAATTATACGTTTTCTCAAAAAGATTGGATACATGTTTATTCTATATTAACTCCAGTGAGATGCCCTTCGAGTAAAGATTGTTTTTTTTTTTAAGTTAAATTCAAAATTAAAATAAAACAAAAAAAGATCAGAAATGGTTGGAAAAGATTCCACAAGCGGCACCCGATCACGAGTTAATTACTAGAGCAGCCATCACGCCCCTCAACTACACTCGAGGGAAGGGAGAGACCTGCTCCACGTAGTTACCCCAAGCAGAGACCTTTTCAATGGGCGTGATGTTAAGATCTATAAATTACCTACAATCAAATAGCTCAGATAAATAAATAATAACTAACTAAGCAAAAGACGTTTATATCATAATGAGTTAACGACTGGTCATCATCATCATCACAGCCCATATATGTCCCACTGTTGAGCTCGAGACGCCACCATAATAGGAGGGGAATTGACCTACTATACCACGCTGGTCAGACGTGTTGGTATAGAGTTTTGTTTCGAGTTCTCTTACATAGATGTTGTATGCGCTTTATATCCCTTAGTCGTCTCTTACGATCATCCACGGGTAAGATGAGGAGTGGTGAGTTGTATTCTTACTCCGTCACCACTCGGATAAAATACAATTAACGGACACAAATTACAACCCCGACATGAATAATTTGTGCATCGCAGAAGTATTGTTCTACTAGTGAATTTAACTCACAACCTTCGTATTGTAATTTAATTATCTTAACCACTACACGTCATATAAATGTGAAATCTATAATAAAATAGGATAATTGATGGATGAATGCGGATATATTCAGTCTGGATCACTGAATATAATTTATGTTCAATATGTCAATTTATCCGTCTGCACGTCTGGTGACAGAGTAAGAATACAATTCACTACCCCCTATCTTATCCATGGGTGATCATACGAGACGACTAAGGGATATAAAACGCATATAACATCTATGAGAGAGAAGGAAAACTTGAAACAAAACCCTATACCAACACATCTGACCAGCGCGGTATAGTAGGTTAATTTGCCTACCATTATGGAGGAGGCCCGAGCCCAATAGTGGGACATATATGGGCTGTGATGATGATGATAATGATGGCAATATTATTTAGTTTGCCAGAAGGTTTTTCGCATGGAAGATATTACCCTGTTCTGTGGAACTAATCCATTTATTGCGGGGAATTCTACATCATCATCATCATTCTGCTACTCTTATCCCAATTACTTGAGGTCGATACAATATGTACTCTTCTTTCATAGTACACATTGTAGAAGTTATTGGCAATAGTTTTATGACCAGCCGCCTGACAGACGTACGATGACGTAGACGACGATGTAAAAGTTATTGGAATTAATTTTATGATCGGCCGCCTACCAGATGTCAACCCTCCTTGGAAATGTAATTGTTGACCAAACGGCATCAGATGGAGTTGGCCCAGGTCATTATAGGGCTCTTAGTCATCTTTTACAACATCCACGAGCAAAGTAAGGGTTGGTAGTATTCGTAGCCGCTACCACACAGCCGAATGTGGCGAATTTTACAAAAGTTACTATTTTTTTTTTTTCTTAAAGACACCCTGCAATAAGGAAATAAACCTTGTATTGCGGGGGACTTCACAAACATGCAATTAACGCAGACAAATTACACCCAGACTCAGAACAACACTTTGTGGATCACACAAACTAATGTACTGCGTGGGAATCGAACCCACTGCACTGGCACGGAATGTCGGCATCTTAACCACTACGCCATCTGTGCAGCAGTATTAATATAACACATTCATTCGTTAATTCGTTTAATTCGTAAATAATGATTAAAATAAATTAATGTACACAAATTACACCCAGACTCGGTGATAACAATTTGTAAGTCGCACAAAGTATTATTTTGCATGGTAATTGATCCCCTACTACTGGTACTGTAGGTCGGTCTTAATCACTACGCCATCACTGCATTTGAGTTTAATGATATACAGAGCTAGAAATTAGGAACATACGCACATCCGCTTTATTATTTATGCATGTATTTTAAAAACAAATAACAAAAATTGTTATTAGGAAGAGTAATAATTTATTGCTTATCTAAACACTTCCGTTATAAAACCACAATAATGCCACAATATTATAAATATGTCATAAATATTAATATGTTTATATTATTAAGAAAACACTGAACCTTGGCGAATTAATATTATTAATTATTTCCTGTCATTGTGCGGTATCTATTTTTTTTAGAATTATAATATTTAATAGGTCGAAAAAATAGGATTACAATAATCACCTTAATTTTTTTTTATATAATTATAATCTTTATTCCGTCGAAAAAGTAAGGTAACAATAATCTTTCCATATTAGACATTTGAAAAATACAAGAGTGCTTTATAACAGCTTTCTTTTTTTTTTGCTTTATTCCTTTTTTTTTGTTTGTTCTTTTTTTTATTGGCCTTCGTAACACAGTATACCTAACCTAGTACGGGATACACTTTCTTTTTTTTGCGGTGGTAGCCCACCGCAAAAAAAAAAAAGGACGTCGCACCCCGCCAAATCGGTCCGGGGTGACGGAAGAGGCGGCGCGCAACCCCATCAACCCACCCAGCAAGCACCTCTTCTTCGCCGTGCGAGCGGGCCACCGGTACCGTATGGGATACACTAGTAAATAAGAAATATAATTAAACCCTACGGAAGTTGTTATCTCATTATGAGATAAGCTCAAAACTTTGAATAGGTAGTGGTAGGACAACGCTGTGGACTGGGTGGGTTTGGTGTTTTTATTGGTAGGCAGCGGCCTAGCTATACCCTTGGTATTCCAAAGGTCCATAGGTGGCAGTGACACTTATCATGCTGCTTGCTCTTTTGCCACCACAAGCAATTAAAAAAAAACTTAGCGGAACATTATATAGCTCTAATACACAACGCGATAGTGGAAGGATGTAGGTACCGAGGGAGACCGAGACTAACCTACCTAGACCAGATTGGTCACGTACTGAAGGAAGGTGGAGTCAAGAGTCACCGAAACCGGCGAGCGTGTATGAAAAGAATTATGAATGTTGAGGAAGCGAGTGAAGTATGCAAGGATAGAGTTCTCTGGTACTCTGTTCTCTCTTCCTACCCTGCAAAAGATATGGCATGATGATATGTATGTATATACATATTTAATTGTAGTGTCTCATTTTGTCCCTGTTCTAGTCTCATTAATTTTATTGCATATGATTTTAGTGTGATAATTTTATTTTTAAAATTCAGTAGTAAAATATATGTGATGAGAATTTTTTCACCAGTCCTTCTGTCTCTGGGTATCGTAAAAGCGGCTCAAGGATGTGCAAAAACATGTAAAATCGAATTAAAACTAGGGGTTTAATATGGAATGTGGATTGGTTGAGGTACCAATCCGAAGTATCAACTGTAATAATGATGACTTGTTGGACGTGAGACACCTTAATCCTCTCGTGACGATGAACTCTGTAAAGTGTTCAAAACGTCTGGAGATTATAAATCAAATACAAACGCGATAGAAGATAATGATAAAAAAAAATCATCTAAAATTTTATCAGAATAAATTAATGAGGTTTTTTTATATTATTTTAAAATATTACATACATATACATAGGCTTTATTAATTATAATTTTAGTATATCTGCGTAATTATAAATTATAAGTCGCAAAATACGTGGTCATAATTGTTAATGAACTCAATTCGAAAAAAATATGAATTTTTATACCTATTTTTAAGTAGGCATATATAGTATATAAATTAAAAAAAAAAAAAGATTTTTATGTAATAAATATAATTAGTGATAAATTTAAATTTAAGGTAGGTATAATTACAATTTAGGAAACTTAAATTTTAATGAAACGCTGTTCAAATAAAAAAATAGGTACATTTAAAATTTAATTAAAAGTAAAGAAAAATAACAAGGCTGGAATAGTTAACGAGTAGTATTGTGCAGTTTGCTTAAGTTTTATTTAGATATATCCTGCCAGTTTTATAGGTTCAAGTCCCATGCAAGATAATACTTTATGAGATCCACACAATGACGTACTGCGTGTAATTGGTGTTCGGTAATTATTTTTTTTTTTGGATGGTGACGGAGTAAGAATAGAATTCACCACCTCCTTTACTGCTTGTGGACGTCGTATATTTCAATTAAGGGATATAATATACAAATAATATTTATGCAAGAGAAGGAAAACTCGAAATTTAACCTTATATCAACGCGAATTTTATGTGTATACTCTGAAATACCATGGTTGCAACTAGGTCACTGCTTATCATAAGGTTCTGTTTGAACTTCTGGCTCTCTCCCTCACCGAGCGTAGGACACTGTCAAATTACTACAATTCATATATCAATCTTCTCTAAGACTGTGATACTACCGCATACTAACTAGCCTATATGTACGCAAACAGAAAACTGATAATAGTATGGCTCTACCCCTAGAGGATTGGCGAAAAACATCCTAACATTAAAATTGCTTCAAGAACTGACATAATTATTAAACTAATCATTACCATTAAGAGCTTCTGTCCGCTTTCCTGGTGAACCTTTAGATTTTTTCGACTCCCACGGGCAAGTAAGAGATAGCAATAATTGTATTCTTATTCAGTAATCACACGAGTTTCTTTCGTTTCTTTCGAGAATCATTCAGTTTACCCGTGTGGCGACGGGAATAGAATACAAAGGTCGTCACCCCTTACTTGCCCGTGGGAGTCGTAAAAATCGGCTAAGGGTCTCACCGGGAGATTGGGCAGCGGCTATCTCCCGGGAAACTTAATAACATCTACCGCGATCGCCAATCCGCTCGCCAAGCGTGGCGATTATGGCATTATTACCCCCCCAAAATAAATATGGATGCACAAAAAGTCACGGCCCCCAGTCACGGCAGTTCCGCTGTTCCACGGGCTCATTTTGGTAGCGGGCCTGTTGGTGGCGGGGCAGGGGGTGCTAGGAATCTCCGGCCGCGATCCGGCTACCAAAAAAATCGACCCTTGGCCCTGGTAACACACAACGTTCGGACGCTTAGGACCGACGAGAGGGTCATCGAACTGGAAGAGGAATTGAGCAAAATCCGATGGGACATTGTAGGATTATCAGAAGTGCGAAGAGAGGGGGAGGGCACGATAATCCTCCGGTCTGGAAATTTGCTCTTCTACCGGGAGGGAGATCACCCATCCCAAGGCGGTGTAGGGTTTATCGTTCGCAAGTCTCTCGTAGAGAACGTGGAGAGGATCGAAAGTGTGTCAACAAGGGTAGCGTACCTTATACTCAGAATTACCAAACGGTATTCGTTGAAGGTCATACAGGTTTACGCACCGACTTCGACATACTCCGACGACGTAGTGGAGGCCTTATACGAGGATATCTTGAAAGCCATCCACACGTCCAAAACCCACTTCACGGTAGTTATGGGAGACTTCAACGCAAAACTAGGCAAAAGGACAGACGATGAGTTGATAGTGGGGCAATATGGATTTGGACAGAGAAACCAAAGGGGCCAAAAACTGGCCGACTTTTTGGGGAAGGAAGGCCTCTTCATGATGAATTCCTTCTACAAGAAACGGCCACAAAGGAAGTGGACCTGGATTAGCCCTGATGGATCCACTAAAAATGAGATAGACTTCATCTTGACGGACAAACGACAAATATTCAATGATGTCTCTGTGATCAGCAGGATTAAAACTGGGAGTGATCACCGCATGGTTCGAGGCACATTGAATCTTCGTACGAAAGTCGAGCGGTCCCGCTTGATGAAGTCTACACTCCGACCTACACCTGTCCAATACCAGAACCCCGATAGCTTTCAACTCGAATTACATAATCGCTTCCAATGCCTGGAAGAGTGCGAATCTTCGAACGATATGAACAACAGGTTCGTGGAAACTGTCCACGCGGTCGGGTCAAAATTCTTTAAGGCCCATCGCGCTACTAGAACAAAAAAGCTTTCTGACCAGACTCTTCAACTCATGGAGAGGAGAAAGGAAATGACGGTACAGTCTTCAGCCGATTGGTCCGAACTCAGGCAGCTTAATAGACAAATCTCTAAATCTATGCGACGCGATATTCGCCGATTCAATACACTGCGTATTGAAGAGGCGATAGAGCGAAATCGAGGCTCCAAAGTGTTCGCACGAGATTTGTCTATTGGGCAGAGCCAAATGACTAAGCTGAAGACCGATGACGGTACTGTCATTTCATCCCAGAGTGAGATCTTGGGAGAGGTCGAAAGGTTCTATGGGCAGTTGTACAAATCATCCCTGAATCCTGTTGTCAGCTTGGTCCAAGACCCCAGATCCAAGCTAACTCGGCACTATACCGAAGAAATCCCGGACGTTAGCTTGTACGAGATCAGAATGGCTCTAAAACAATTAAAGAACGGAAAGGCACCGGGAGATGACGGAATTACCACAGAGCTCCTGAGGGCAGGCGGCAAGCCAGTTTTAAAAGCCCTACAGAAGCTGTTTAATTCTGTCATTCTCGGGGGCGACGTTCCAGAGTCGTGGACCAGGAGTGTGGTGGTGCTGTTTTTCAAGAAGGGCGATAAAACGCTCTTAAAGAATTACAGACCCATCTCACTCCTGAGCCACGTGTACAAATTGTTTTCAAGAGTCATTACGAACCGACTCGCGCGCAAGCTAGACGACTTCCAGCCGCCCGAACAAGCCGGTTTCCGAAAAGGTTATAGTACCATAGACCACATCCACACGCTGCGCCAGATTATACAGAAGACCGAGGAGTATAATCGGCCTCTGTGTCTAGCGTTTGTGGACTATGAGAAAGCCTTTGATTCTGTCGAAACTTGGGCAGTGCTGCAGTCCCTTCAGAGGTGCCAAATTGACTATCGATATATCGAAGTGCTGAAGTGTTTGTATAAAGACGCTACTATGTCAGTCCGCATCCAGGATAAGAGTACGAAACCGATCCAGCTGCAGAAAGGCGTGAGACAGGGAGACGTTATCTCTCCGAAACTGTTCACCACTGCGCTGGAAGATGTCTTCAAGCTCTTAGACTGGACCGGACTCGGCATCAACATCAATGGCGAATACATCACTCACCTTCGATTCGCAGATGATATCGTAGTCATGGCAGAATCCCTGGAGGACCTTAGCACCATGCTCAATGACCTCAGCAAGGTCTCCCAACTAGTAGGGCTGCAAATGAACATGGACAAGACGAAAATCATGTCTAATGCCCATGTCATTTCTGTACCGGTCCTGGTTGGGAATGCGATTCTCGAAGTTGTCGATCACTATGTTTACCTAGGACAAACAGTTCAATTAGGTAGATCCAATTTCGAGAAAGAGGTCAGCCGACGAATCCAACTCGGCTGGGCAGCGTTCGGGAAACTTAGGAGGATCTTCTCGTCTAATATTCCGCAGTGTCTGAAAACAAAGGTTTATAACCAGTGTGTGTTACCAGCGATGACTTACGGCACTGAAACGTGGTCTCTAAATGTCGGCCTCATAACAAGGCTCAAAGTCGCTCAGCGTGCTATGGAGAGGGCTATGCTCGGTATTTCTCTACGTGATAAAATCCGAAATACGGAAATCCGTAGAAGAACGGGTGTAACCGACATAGCCCTAAGGATTAGCACGTTGAAGTGGCAATGGGCAGGCCACATCGCTCGACGAACCGACAACCGTTGGGGAAAAAAGGTTCTCGAGTGGCGACCACGAATCGGACGACGCAGCGTAGGACGACCCCCCACTCGGTGGACTGATGACCTCATCAAGGTCGCAGGAAACCGCTGGATGCAGGTGGCACAGGACCGTTATAGATGGCATTCTCGTGGGGAGGCCTATGTCCAACAGTGGACGTTTACAGGTTGATGGATGGATGGATGGATGGAATCACACGAAACATCATACCGACATTTTACACCAAAATTCATACCTAAAAAAAAATTAAAAATTCTTAACAGTTTTCTGTTTAAACAATTCATAAAAAGTTTTAGCTCCACCAAAACGGTGCCTACTCATTTATTTAAGGAACATATAAAAAACAAGATATATAAATTCTTGATATACAAAAAAATGTTTCATCATTAAGCATATAAAAAAACGATACGCGTGAACCAAGCTCGTTATTTCAAAGTAATAAATTAGTTGCTCGTTAAAAATATTACGAATTATTATGAAGAGAATATTTTGTGTCACATAATTAATGAATATATGAATAGAAAAAAAAGATTTTATAAAATGAAGGAGTGAAACGGTGTGAAAAAGTTTGAATGGGAATAAAAAAAATTACATTTTGTGTTTAAGAATAAATAGCCTTCAATAAAAATAAATTGTACGTGTGGTGATGGAGTAAGAGTACAATTCACCATCCCTTGCTCATGGGTGTCGTAAAATATAAGCAAGAGATACAATATGCAGCAGATAACAATTATGCAAGAGAAGGGAAACTCGAAATAAAACTATCAACCTGCCTGATCGACGTGTAATTATATGTCCATTACCTGCTGAGATTTAAAAAAAATATAATATATATATATATATATATATATATATATATATATCTCAATTTTTATATTGTTCAACAATGTTAATGTGTTTCAACATTTGACAATTTTCATCCTCTAAGGGTAAAAAATATGAGATAAAATATTGCGATTAAATTTTAACTTGATATTTTATTAAATTACAAATAAATACTAGATATTTTACTTTTGTGATGTAGATAATCAGTCAATATAATACATTCAGGTGTAGAATAGTGGATAATTTTTTAATATATAAGATGGTAGAACAGCACGTATTCCATCGATCCCAAGTAACTGGAGTAAGAGTAGAACGATGATGACGACCCACTGCGCCATACACTGGATGACCCACAGAGTATCACAAAAAAAAACTAGTAAAAAATATCCATTGAATTGGTATTTCAAAACGTGTCAACCCTAACGTGCAAAATTTAAACTTTTTTTTTTGGGAAATGGACAAGATCTTTAAACAGTCACCTCGCATCTGTTATAGGTATAAATGTTTTATTATTACTACCACGATTTTTTCAGCCCATATTTTTAATATATACTTTAGTATCTTTGAAAACATCAATGACCTCCAAAGGTTGAGATCAATTTGACTTGTTTTAAGATTAATAAGTGATGAAGAGATATATGGCATAATTGCGGAAGTGGTGTGCCATAAGGATTGACTATAACTCTTACATGTAAACTTTTAAAAACAAGATGATTTATGTCTATATAATATATTCAGGTATGAAATAAGGGATGAATTTTGGTTTGCTATTTGTCACATTGTAACACAAATAACGAACTATGGCAAGGCATATGATTTTTATGCAAATGTGGTCAGCGTTAAAGATTAATAAATGATAAATCTCTTTGTTTGATTTGGAGGTTCGAATTCAGGGTCAGAAAAAAAAATAATTTGGAAAATCCAAAAGTGCACGCCTCATAATTTTTATATTATTTATCATTTACTATTAGTCAATGCCAGAAATAAAAATAAAATTAAAGAAAAAAGCCTTTAGTATTTACTAATAAAATAAAATAAAAAGTTAAAAATAAATTAACTCTAATAAGACATAACACTTTATAAGTTCATTGTAACCTTTAACGATAATTAAGCTTCTTCGTCTACTATAAAATAATTCCATATCGTACATAATTATATATTTTTAACACTAAAACTTCACACCATAATTATTAAATCTTCCCGTTTCTATCACAGTCCCAATTTTATAAATAAAAGCGTGTTACATTTTGATGGTATGATTAAGAACATTTAGCACCTTCTTTTTCCTATGGCCAGCTTTCTGGTCCAACAACAGACCCTGGTTACCATATAGTATCAAAGTACTCGTCAAGACGAAACAAACGAGTCCAAACTCGATGGAGTTGCGTCGTTTAATTACGGAGTTCCTATGGCCCGCTTCCAGGTCGATCATCAGACCCTAGTTACCATATAGTATCAAAGTAACCGACAAGACAAATCAAACGAGCATAAACTCGATAAGGTTGCATCGTTTAATTACGGAGTTCCTATGGCTAGTTTCCAGGTCCATGATCAGACCCTGGTTTCCATATAGTATTAAAGTACTCACCAAGACGAATCAAATAAGCCCAATTTTGATGGGATTGCGTCGTTTAATTACGGAGTTCCTATGGCCAGCTTCTAGGTCCATCGTCAGACCCTAGTTACCATATAGTCTCAAAGTACCCGACAGGACAAATCAAAAGAGTCTAAACTTGATGGGGTTGCGTCGTTTAATTACGGAGTTCTATGGCCAGCTTCCAGGTCCATGGTCAGACCCTGGTTTCCATATAGTATCAAAGTACTCGCCAAGACGAATCAAATAAGCCCAATTTCGATGGGGTTGCGTCGTTTAATTACGGAGTTCCTATGGCCAGCTTTCAGGTCCATCGTCAGACCCTGGTTAGCATATAGTATCAAAGTACTTGTCAAGAGGAATTTAATGAGCCCAAACTCGTTGGGGTTGCGTCTTTTAATTACGGAGTTTCTTTGGCCCGCTTCCAGGTCCATCGTCAGACCATGGTTACCATATAGTATTAAAGTAATCGTCAAGACAATTCAAATGAGCCCAAACTCGAAAGGGTTGCGTCGTTTAATTACGGAGTTCCTATGGCCAGCTTCCAGTTCCATCATCAGATCAGCTCTATGTCACAATAATATTACATTGTCATCCGATTTATATATGCATGCTAAATTTCAGCTCAATCAGAAACCGGGAAGTGGATCAAATTTAACTTGCAAGATTTGATTACAAACAACGGGACAGGTGAAACTAAATATAAGCTTGTAATGAAAGAAAAGAAATACTTTTGAAATTTCGTGCCATTCTCGACGTAGAGCTAAACAGCTGTATAGGCTGAATGGGATTTATTTCCTTTGCCTGTCCGAAAGGACGAACAAAAAATGTAAACGAACCCAATTTTCATAAGGTATACATACACTAAAGACTAAGCAGTTTAGTTTTTTATTAATTGCAATTAAACGACAAAGAATTACCAAGTCATTTTCGAAAGTAAACAGCGCATTGCGATTATGAAGCTTTTAATAAAAGAAAAACTTCGATACATTCATTTTTACGGTCGTGATCCTGCCAGATATAAAATATTTTGTCCGACGTCCTCGAAAATTTTTTTTAATCAACTATTTTCTTACTTTAAACAAAATAATTGCTTTTTAAAAATATCAAATACGTTTAAACGAATGTTCTTTCTTGACATATGTATTATAATATTATCCTACAAGTGCAATGTAAGAAAATTACATTCATTACATATGCGATCAACAAAAACAGTTTCGTTAATTACTACATCCAGACATCAGTCCATCAACAGTAACTTGTGTAACATAGTCCCTTTCAATGATGTGTACCATAATGTCTTGATCGCCACTTGGCGATTGTAGTTGCTATTATATATTTACTACGAGAACGCTTAAAAAGCTTATTATATTTTTCATGTTTCAGCAAAATTAGCAAAAAATAAATTTAAAAAAGCCCAGCTTGATTACGTTGCAAGCAGCTCGCATTTGTAATTGAATGCAAATTTATAAAAAAAATCACGCTTTCTTTTAAAATATGATTATGAGTTATGGGTAATCCTTGTGATATATGACTTCAGTAATTATGGCATATAAATCGCTTATTAATCTTAAAACAAGTCAAATTGACCTCAACCTTTGCAGGTCAATTGATGTTTTTCAAAGATATTAAGATACATATATTAAATAAATATGCACAAAAAATCGTAATGGTAATAATATTAATACAATAACAGCTTTAACAGATGGTAAGGTCACTGTTAAGGAGGTCTTGACCAGTTTCGAAAATTTATATTTTTTTATTTGAGATTTGCACGATAAACGAAAGGGTTGACACATTTTCAAAATTCAATTTTTATATATTTTTTTATTAAAGTTTTCGAAATCGACAAACAACAACATATTTAACTATACTAGGTACTGGACTAGCAAATAAAAATTAATAAAAAAAAGATAAACCTGCTGAGAAACCGGCATGATGCCGAAACTTATTAAAATTGACAGTATGTAAGAATCGTCGTGAGTTTATATGTATATAATAAATGATAATGAGTATGCCAAACAATAATACGCTTGCCAAACGAGAAACAGAAAGTCAGAAAATTATAAAGAGCTTGTAGAAGACTTCCTCTTACAATTAAGAACTCTGGACTGCAGTATGAGTATAAAATTCCACTTTCTCCATAGTCACCACGATAGGTTTTCAGAAAATTTAGGAGATATAAGCGAAGAGCAGAGAGAGTGAATGCATCAAGATTTACGCATCATGGAGGAGCATTTTCAGGGTTTATGAGATAAAAATATGATGTCTGACTATTGCTGGAACCTTATACGCCGTTCTTCTAAGACCACACATAAAAGAAATCCTTTAAAGGGAAGGTTTTTGGAACACAATGATCATGATTAATGACAAAAAATCTTTTAGATTTGATTTTTCTTAGAAAATACGTGTATTTTTATATTTACAATGTGGTAGAACCACGCTCTTGACAGTTTTCTGTCATTGTACAGCCGCGGACACGTCCTTCCGGGGTAACACCACACTCTCGCAGAAGATCGACGTCTGAGTAGTGGCAATGTGCTATTGCACTTCGTTCGGTGAGCGAGAGAGCCGGAAGCCCAACTGGGTGGGTTTGCGGATTTTAATGGTAGGCAGCGGCCTAAGCTGTACCCTTGGTATTGCAAAGGTCCATGGGTGGCAGTGACACTTACCATCAGGTGTGCTGCTTGCACGTTTGCCACCATAAGTAATAAAAAAAAAAGAAGTAACCCGAAACTCATAAACTAGAGCTGATGAAAAAAATCTACTTATATATTTGTAACCAGCATATCATACGTAGTCAGCAACAACAAAAAATTTATCAGCAAAAGGTACATACACTGTAAACTAATATTATATTTAGTCGCTCAACAATTAAACGGATCTGTCATAGATGACAACCCTAATGAAATCGTTGACCAACTAATATAGGATTGTGTAGCGTGATTATTTTTTTTTTGCTATTGAAAATAATATGATTTTTAATTTTTTTTTTGCAAATACATTAAATGGCAAGTGAAAAATATTCATTATACAATAATATGACCTAGCGCGTGTATGACCTTACTTCATGAGGATGTAGGAAAAACGTGAGAATTCCACGATGTAATTAGCGCTTGTTTTACTGATGGGAATTTATATCAAATATATTAAAATTTACAGCCGCGGGCCGGTCCGTTCGGGATAGTACCACACTGAGCAGAAGATCGACGTCTGAGTAATGGCAATGTGCTGTTTTGCTTCATTCGGTGAGAGAGCCGAAAGCCCAATTTTTTGGGTGGGTTCGAGGTTTTCTTTGGTAGGCAACGGCCTAGCTGTAATATTGGTATTGCGAAGGTCCATGGGCGGCAACATTTACCATCAGATGTGCTGCTTGCTCGTTTGCCACCAAAAACAATAAAAAAAGTAAAAAAAAAAGGTCGATATTAACTTTTAGTTATCTTTTACGACACCCAAGTAAAAGTATTGGTACTATTTATGACTACGATCAGGTGGCGGCTGCTACATAGCAAATGCTGATTCAAAAAGCTCATATATTATAAATATATTTTTATTCAGTCGTCATGAATACATCCTTAGAAGAACAGTTATCAGTGCAGTCATAGCTTATAGAAAATAGTCTTATTTCATTTTTAATGATAATTATTTCACTGGTTTTATTAATTTATTTGCTGACCGATCGCATTCGTAACGACGACGTAAGAGAGCGAGTAGGTATGAAAGAGAGTATTAGTGTAAAGATGCGCAAGGGAATACTCCGATGGTTCGGACATGTGGAAAGAATGTCGAACGAACGTCTGGTTAAGAAGATATACAATGCGAAAGTGGAAGGATGTAGGTACCGAGGGAGACCGAGACTAACCTACCTAGACTAGATTGGTCACGTACTGAAGGACGGTGGAGTCAAGAGTCTCCGAAACCGGCGAGCGTGTATGAAGAGAATTATGAATGTTGAGGAAGCGAGTGAAGTATGCAAGAATAGAGTTCTCTGGCACTCTGTTGTCTCTGCCCACCCTGCAAGGGATATGGCGTGATGATATGTATGTATGTATGTATTAATTTATTTATAATACTTATTTATCTTTACAGAACGATGACAGCGATGAAAATTGCTGTGGTATTAGCATTGTCTATAGCATTTATTGAAGAAGTGCGACCTGCCACCTATGGGCCTCGTGCCGACTATGGATATCCTGCTGGTCTTATACCCGATTGTAAGTATAATTGATTTTTAACTTTTTTATTATAAGTAAATAGGAATGAAATGTAATATATCCATTAGCATTAAGAATATATAGAAATATAGTCTCTAACCCTTATATAATTCTTCGATAGATGTGTATATGACTGATCTATTAAACGGCAAGATCGATTTTGATGAAGTTTTTGTATATGTGCATGTGGATTCAGGAATAATTTAAACTAACAATTGGACCCACTAGGTGGTACTGTGATTGATTTTTTAAATTTGTACAAAATGGCATCTACGTAGTCAGATAGAATTTGTACATACATATATATCATCACACCATATCCCTTGCAGGATAGGCAGAGAGAACAGAGTGCCAGAGAATTCTATCTTTGCATACTTCACTCGCTTCCTCAACATTCATAATTCTCTTCATACACGCTCGCCGGTTTTGGATACTCTTGACTCCACCTTCCTTCAGTACATGACCGATCTGGTCTAGGTAGGTTAGTCTCGGTCTCCCCCGGTACCTACATCCTTCCACTTTCGCATTGTATATCTTCTTAACCAGATGTTTGTTCGGCGTTCTTTCCACATGTCCGAACCATCGGAGCATTCCCTTTCGCATCTTTACACCAATACTCTCTTTAATACCTACTCGCTCTCTTACGTCGTCGTTACGAATATATATACATAATAGAATATGTTTCAAATTATTTTCAATAATTTTGTTTTGTCAATATAATTGTCAGCGTTTAATGTTACATAAACAAACATATAATGTTTATAAATTCCCCTGTACCGTACAAGGATAATTTCCTTAGTGGAGGGTGGTATCTTTTAGCCACTGAAGACAAAGATCGGATAACGGTGGCGCGCTTACACGGCAAAGAGAGGCGTTTTGCCGGGTGGGTCTATGTGGTCGCGCTTCTTCCGTCGCCCCGGATCGATTTGGCGGGGCGTCATCACCTCCATAGTCCATCGCAAAATAAAAAAAGTTGGATCTTTTAAAGATAAAAACAAATATAACGATGTTCAAATCATAGTCATGTCTGTTATTATAGTTTGGACTTATCTATCCACCAATGAAATTACTTACGATGAGTAACTTTTACCTGTGTGGTGACGGAGTAATAATATTATTCACCATCCCTCTCTTTTATCCATGGTTATAAAAGACGACTATGGGATATAAAGTACAAATAACATCTATATGAGAGAAGAAAAAGTATCTAAGTTTTTTTTTCTCTTGCATAAATATTGTATCACTACAATACTATAACCCTGAATCACCAGTAGTGAATTCTATTATTGTTCAATCACCATATGGAAGACATCATGAGATGTTTCATCATCATCATCATCATCATCACAGCCCATATATTGGGCTTGGGCCTCCTCTGTAATGGGAGGGAAATTAACCTACTATACCGCGCTGGTCAGACGTGTTGTTATAGGGTTTTGTTTCGAGTTTTCCTTCTTTCGCATATATGTTATATGCATTTTATATTCCTTAGTCGTCTCGTACGATCACCCACGGGTAAGATATGGGGTGGTGAATAGTATTCTTACTCCGTCACCACACGGAATATGAGATGTTTATTAGTTTTATATCCCATGCAAGTCCATACGGTACAGTTAAGTAAACAAAAATTACAATTGCACAAAATAACGGCATTTCTCATCAGTGGAATTTAAAGAATTTGTTAAGTAAATATTACATATCTTAAAGAAATACTTTACATAAATTGCCATACATCTTACACGTTTGAAATGTTCAAGAAATTTAACTGGAAACGTTTAATGATTTCTGATATTTACGCGAATATGTAAAGCTGTGTGGTAGCGGCTACGAATACTACCAATCTTTAGTTTGATTGTGGATGTCGTAAAAGACAAAGAGCTTCATATTGACCTGGACAAACTCCACCTAATATAGTCTAGTCAACAATTACATTTCCATGGAGGGTTAATATCAGACAAGCGGCCAGTCATAAAACTAATGCCAATAACTTTTGCAATATGTACAATGGAAGAGGAGTATCTATTCCGTCCACCTCTAGTGATAAGAGCAAATGATGATGATGCTAGTATGTGTAAATGTGAAATAAAACATTTTTTGTAATGGATTTTAGAATTTTATCGCGTTTGTATTTGATCTTTATTTGTCCAATGTGACGAATACTTTTGACCGTTTATGGTCATGGAAGAACTGAGGTGTTTAATATCCAAGAAGTCATTGTTATCATAATGACTTCTAATGTTTACGCGAGTATTACACATTTGAAATAAAACTATTATACTTTTACGGATTCTACCGCGTTTGTATTTGATTTTTAATTTCCCGACGTTTCGAACACTTTACAGTGATCATGGTCACGGGAGGAGTAAGGTGTCTTACGTCCAATATGTCATTGTTATTACAGAAATTTATTTATATCTACTCTATAAGATATTAAATTTTGACCCACATTTTATTACAAAATTAATACAAATGCATTGCCAGTACAAAAAGAGAATGATTCTATATAGAATTTATATATTATAATGATTCTATATATAGTTTATATATATAAAATTTATGTTGTTTATGATTTGTTGTTATTAAAGTATTTAATTTATGATAATTATTATTGTGGTAATTTTACAATTTTACAAAACTAACAAAACTCGTCTTCGGGAAATTAAAAATCATATACAAACGCGATAGAATCCGTAAAAGTAGTTTTATTTCATTGTTATCAATAATTCATTAATATTATTATAATAAAGCAGTTTCTATTACCGAACGGTAATGAGTTGTACTAGTGGGAACACTAATAGGGTAAATAACCTACTGGTATATTTGTATAAAAAGTTGCCTTCCAAATTGTATTGCTCTTTTCTTTCTCGACTTTTTGTTGTAAAGTAAGTTAACTCTCCGTTATAATCCATACATTTTTGAATCTTATTTTTATGACTAGTTTTTGAATGTAATACTTTGTAATTTAATAATGCAACTTTACTAAGGGTATATGAAAATTAAAATAGGACAATATAAACTCCATGTTAAGTCCTAAAATTGAGTTACATATCATCACGCTATATCCCTTGCAGTTCTTGCAGCAACTCTATCCTTGCATACTTCACTCGCTTCCTCAACCTTCATAATTCTCTTCATACACGCTCGCCGGTTTCAGAGATTCTTGACTCCACCTTCCTTCGTACGTGACCAATCTGGTCTAGGTAGGTGAGCCTCGGTATCCTCCGGTACCTACTAATAAAATTTTGTTAATATTTTTATTTGTAACTAAAATGTCCATTAATTCTTATTGACCTTTAAATCTAATAATATTCAACCAATTTTAATGGAATACACTAATTACTAACATAAGAGTAATATTATCATCATCATCATCACAGCCCATAAGTGTCCCACTGTTGGGCTCGGGCCTCCTCCGTAAAGGGAGGGAAATTAACCTACTATACCGCACTGGTCAGATGTGTTGGTATAGGGTTTTGTTTCGAGTTTTCCTTCTCTCGCACAGATGATATATGCGTTTTATATCCCTTAGTCGTCTCGTACGATCTCTCACGGGTAAGATATGAGGTGGTGAATAGTATTCTTACTCCGTCACCACACGCAAAGAGTAATATATCGGTTACTATTATAAGAAAGTCCGAGATATCACATTCATTGCGGATATAATAATTCGATGGTCGAAAGTTAAGGAATCAATATACTCGTTTAAAATCATCATAATCATCTCATATATGTCCCACTGTTGGACTCGAACCTCCTCCATTATAGGAGGGAAATTGACCCACTATACCACGCTGGTCAGACGTGTTGGAATAGGGTTTTGTTCCAGTTTTTTTTTTTTTTTGCTAGATGTTATATGCCTTTTATATCCCTTAGTAGTCTCTTACGATCACCCACGGGTAAGATAGAGTAGTGAAATGTATTCTTATTCCATCACCATACGGTTAACTTATAAAATCAGCCATCGAATAAAATTTATTGCTAAAGATAATTCTGCAAAAGACTCTTAGTCGTTTTTGCCCAAATTTAAGACAAGGGGTAGTCAATTTTATTATTACTTCGTCATCATACGGAAACATATATTATAACTAGCAACCCGCCCTCGCTTCTCTTCGGTTACGCAATTCAGTTGTGTAGTTTACTTTCGCTACATAGAACTCCTTTCGGAGCAGGAATTTCTTAAAATTCTATCTTTACAGGGCAGAAAGAAAGTCCAGACCAAATTCCAAGTCTATTGGAGTAGTAGGTATTGGAAAATGTGGAGTATTTAAGTTAACACCTATGCCATCCCTTTAGAGGTGTAATTTTTAAAAAGCCGTTCTTATTTTACCTCTAAATCGTAACACAAATATGCCTACCGAAATTCAAGCCTGTATGAGCTATATTTAAAAAATGTGATTTTAACCCCCCTTGCAGATAGAATGTCGTGAAATTCGTTCTTAGTAGACTTTTACTCGGCGAAAGGTATATTCCTACCAAATTTAAAGTCTGTAGGCGTTATGGTTCCAGAGATATCGTGATGAGTCAATATATAGCTGGAAATCTGTTACATATTTTCAGGTTGCAGATTTAATTAGTAAACTCCTTGAAGGGGGTGTATCATCGACCATGATACACTAACCAAATCAGTAAAAAAAATAGTACGTAACTTTTTATTAAATTGCCATACTGATAAGCGGTCAATACACTTGTACTATAAAAATTCGATGTAGGCATATACTCATGCGTATGACAATGAACTAGTAGGCAAATAGTCCCGCTCTCGTTGCGCTCGACGCCGCACAGCTGGTCGAAATGTACCTACAGGTCAAACCTACGTTTTGATAAGAAACAAATCACTTTATCTCGGGATTGGGCAGAGCTAGAACTCTGCAACTAACTTTAATGTTTTTATGACGTCCTTCCTACACCTAGTTCAAGTTATTCTAGCAATAAAATCGGCACCCCGTATATAGATTCGTCACTTAATATAATGTAAACAATGACGAATGAATATGTAAATAGTGTATGCTTGATTGTCAGCATTTATTATCCGCACTACCTGAGTAGGGTTTAATCCATTTAATATGTTAAATAATCTGCAACGTTAACTAATTTCAATAGAGTTTAATTTTGAAAGACGATATTATTTATTTCGCTATTGAGATCAGAACATTCTTTTTCCTTCCAAGATGGTTGATGGTTGATCTAGTAGTTAATTAATGATTGGGTGGCTGTTATGGGGTTCAACTATAATATTTGTATAAATTGATGCATTATATCAGGTCGTGTTTCGAAGGGTATTAAAATTAGAACTAAAACTTACTAATACACATTTTTAAATACATACAATTTTTAAATATATATATATACATATATATATATATATATATACATATATATATATATATATATATATATATATATATATATATATATATATATACCAGCACA
Source organism: Lymantria monacha (assembly GCA_905163515.2). Taxonomy (NCBI): domain Eukaryota; kingdom Metazoa; phylum Arthropoda; class Insecta; order Lepidoptera; family Erebidae; genus Lymantria; species Lymantria monacha. The sequence continues at coordinate 4,133,166 of LR991105.1, read as the reverse complement.
TACGCACTGAATTTCTTGCCATATCTTCTTAATGGCGATAGTATACTAATTCGTAAAGTAAAACGTTAAAATTGACAATATGTAAGTACATCTGTGAGGTTTATTAGTAATAAATGAATTTAAAAACAAACTTTAAGACATATCATCATTGCAAGAGAAAGAGCGTTCACAATTAAACACTATTCTAATGTATTTGACAGGTATAAACTAATACAATTTTCTCTTCGATCATGACGAAGGTTCGTGATCAACAGTGGAATATATAGTCACGTAATAAAAATCCATAGAACCGTCTATCAGCCTCTAGAAATTCTCTATTAGGCTTACTCGTAGATACAGACGAAGACGCAGACGCAAACCTAGATGTAGATATGGGCATAGACGCAGACAAAGACTTAGACGTTCATGTAGATATAGACGTAGATGTAGTTGTAGATGTAGAAATAGACGTAGATGCAGAAATAGACTTAGAAGTAGATATAAACGTAGAAGTAGTCGTACAAGTAGACGTTGATACAGAAATTAGACGTAAACGTAGACGTAATTAGACCTAGACGTAGCCGCTGACGCATACGCAACCTAGAGTTACACTTGCAGATGCTTATTTTGTCTTACAGAAAATAAATAAAATGTCGTGCACATCTGAGACCTTGGTATATCACATCATCTCAAATACTTGGACCGACGCAATATGGACTTCTCCTTCATTCCTATTGCAAAAGTTCTTGCCATTAGTTTTATGATCAGCCGCCTGCCTGATGTCAATACTCCTTGAGAATATAATCGTTGGCTAGATGGCACCAGGTAGAGATGGCCGATGTAAATTTCTTAGTCGTGTCTTACGACGTCCACGAACAAAGTAAGGGTTGGTAGTATTCGTAACATTGGGCCTTTCGTGTATATCATTATTATACATATTTCAGTCTCATCCACAATAGGAAGGAAATTGACTTGATATATCATGCTGGTTGATAATGTGGAATTTATTTTGGAATTTTCCATTACTTCCATAGATTTTCTAAGCATATTGTATCCCTTATTCGTCTTTTATGATATTCATAGACTAGATAAGTGCTAGGTTATTCTATTATCACTCTGTTGCTACACGGAAAATATTTCTATAAAATTAGCACGTATGATAAATCTGAATTATTTAGCCCCGATCGTTTGATGTCAAGTATGATTACTTATATTTAATTATATTAGTTAAGTTATTAGCTTAGATATATCTGTATATTATTATCGTACTTTACCTTGTACACTTATTATGGAAATGTTGTTATGAATATTTAGTTTCACTAGTAACTACATTTTTCATTACTACTTATAGTACTTAGTAATAAAAGCATGCGAGTTGATTTTAACCTACTTCTAATAGTTGTATCGATAAAATGCGTAATTTACGTTTTTTATATTGATTATCATGGCAAACGAGCTGCCGCTCATGGATCTTTGCAATACCAGGTGTACAGCTAAGCCGCTGCTTATTAACTAAAACTTTACTGAGAAAGTTGGCATTCTGGTTCTCTCGTTCACCGAACAAAGCGCAACAACACATTACGACTACTCAGACGTTGATTTTCTGGAGAGGGTACTCCTCAGGGGTATTCCGTCGGGCCGACCACTGACGTCAAGTCACTCTGCTCCGGTGGTCGCCCCAACGACGACAGCGACGTCACGGGTGGGTTACGGGTGTGCGTGCTTACGCCCCTCTGTCACCCCAGATGGAGTGGTGCGAGGAGGGCGCCGACCGTAGCCCACCCCCAAAAAAAAAGACATTGATTTTCTGCGAGAGTGTGATACTTTCCCGGACTGACAGTCTTAAAGTTGTAAACAGGAAACTGTCAAGCTGTAGCTCTACCAGTTATGTAATCTCGGTATTTTATTTACACTAATAAATCTTTCTTTAAGCTCGTATGATTTGTAACAACGAGTTCAAGAAGAAGTATACTGACAATAGTCTGATGATGAAATCAGGTGATGAATAGTGTAACTTTGCAATGGTTGTTTATAGTTTTTAGGGTTGCGTACCCAAAGGGTAAAAACGGGAACCTATTACTGAGACTTCGCTGTCCGTCCGTCTGTCACCAGGCTGTATCTCAAGAACGGTGATAGCTAGACAATTGAAATGTTCGCTGATGATGTATTTCTATTGCCGTTATAACAAAAAATACTAAAAATAAAATTAAATAAATATTTAAGGGGGCTTCCATACAACAAACTTGTTTTTATATATAATGGCACGGAACCCTTCGTGCGCGAGTACAACTCGTACTTGGCCGATTTTTTTAATGTGTTATAAACGCTGAAATAATGCAGTTCGTTCGTAGTAACAAAAAAAATTGAAAATATTTTTTTATGAGCGAAATTAAATTGAAAACAACTGAAAAGATTGTAAACAATTCAAATTTTATTTGTTAATTAATTTAAAATTTACTATTAATTTTTTTGTGTATGTATTATGTATGTTTTTTTTTTTTTTTTTTTTTTTTTTTCCCGTGTGGCGACGGGATAGAATACATGTGTCGCCACCCCTTGCTTGCCCGTGGGAGTCGTAAAAATCGACTAAGGGTTCACCAGGAGAGTGGGCAGCAGCTCTCTCCTGGGAAACGTATTACACCACACTGCGATCGCCAACCCGCCTGCCAAGCGTGGCGATTACGGCTTTAACCCCTTATGAGCAACACAAATAGAGAAACGGCCCCCAGTCACGGCAGCTCCGCTATCCTACAGGCTCATCGTGGTAGCGGGCCTGGTAGCGATGGAGTAGGGGGTGCGAAGAATCTCCGGCAGCGATCCGGCTACCAATCAAAACGACCTTTGGCCCTGGTAACACACAACATTCGGACACTCAGGACCGATGAGAAGGTCATCGAGCTGGAAGAGGAATTGAGCAAAATCCGCTGGGACATTGTAGGATTATCAGAAGTGCGAAGAGAGGGCGAGGGCACGATAATCCTACGTTCTGGAAACTTGCTCTTCTACCGGGAGGGAGATCACCCGTCCCAAGGCGGTATAGGGTTTATCGTTCGAAGGTCTCTCGTAGGCAACGTGGAGAGGATCGAGAGTGTGTCGGCAAGGGTAGCATACCTTATACTCAGAATTACCAAACGGTATTCGTTGAAGGTCATACAGGTATACGCACCGACGGCATACTCCGACGACGAGGTGGAGGTCTTTTACGAGGATATCTCGAAAGCCATACATGCGTCCAAAACCCACTTCACGGTGGTTGTGGGAGACTTTAACGCGAAACTAGGCAAAGGGAGTGATGATGAGCTGAGAGTGGGGAAACATGGATATGGACAGAGAAACCAGAGGGGCCAGAAACTGGCTGAATTTCTGGAGAAGGAAAGCCTCTTTATGATGAATTCCTTCTTCAAAAAGCAGCCACAAAGGAAATGGTCAGTGATCAGCCGGATTAAAACTGGGAGCGATCACCGAATAGTACGAGGCACATTAAATATCCACACAAAAGTCGAACGGTCACGCTTGATGAAGTCTACCCTCCGACCTACACCTGTCCAATACCAGAACCTCGAAAACTTTCAACTCGAACTACACAATCGCTTCGAATGTCTAGACGAGTGCGAATCTCCGAACGATATAAACAACAGGTTCGTGGAAACTGTCCACGCGGTTGGGTCGAAATTTTTCAAGGCTCACCGCGCTAATAGACCTAAAAAACTTTCTGACCAGACTCTCAAGCTCATGGAGCGGAGAAAAGAAATGACAGTACAGTCTTCAGCCGATTGGTCCGAACACAGGCAGCTAAATAGGCAGTTCTCCAGGTCTGTGCGTCGCGATATTCGCCAATTTAATACGCTCCGTATTAAAGAAGCGATAGAGCGGAATCGTGGCTCAAAAGTGTTCGCACAAGATCTGTCTATCGGGCAAAGCCAAATGACTAAGCTGAAGACCGATGACGGCACTGTCATTTCATCCCAAAGTGAGATCTTGGGAGAGGTCGAAAGGTTCTATGGACAGTTATATAAAACATCCCGAAATCCTGTTGTCGGCTTGGTCCAAGATCCCAGATCCAAGCTAACTCGGCACTATACCGAAGAAATCCCGGACATTAGCTTGTGCGAGATCAGAATGGCTCTCGAACAACTAAGAAACGGTAAGGCACCGGGAGATGACGGAATTACGGCAGAGCTCCTGAGGGCAGGCGGCAAGCCGGTCTTAAAAGCCCTTCAGAAGCTATTTAATTCCGTTATCCTCGGGGGCGACGTTCCAGAGTCGTGGACCAGGAGTGTGGTGGTGCTGTTCTTCAAGAAGGGCGACAAATCTCTTCTAAAGAACTACAGACCCATCTCACTCTTGAGCCACGTCTACAAGTTGTTGTCGAGAGTCATTACCAATCGACTCACGTGCAAGCTTGATGACTTCCAGCCGCCCGAACAAGCTGGCTTCCGAAAAGGCTATAGCACCATAGACCATATCCTCACGCTTCGGCAGATTATCCAGAAGACCGAGGAGTACAATCGGCCTCTGTGTATAGCGTTTGTGGACTATGAGAAAGCCTTTGATTCAGTCGAAACTTGGGCGGTGCTGCAGTCCCTTCAGCGGTGCCAAATCGACCATCGTTATATCGAAGTGCTGAAGTGTTTGTATAGGAACGCCACAATGTCAGTCCGTATTCGGGATAAGAGTACGAAACCGATCCAGTTGCAGAAAGGCGTGAGACAGGGAGATGTCATCTCTCCGAAACTGTTCACCACTGCACTGGAAGATATCTTCAAGCTTTTAGACTGGACCGGATTCGGCATCAACATCAATGGCGAATACATCACTCACCTTCGATTCGCAGACGATATTGTCGTCATGGCAGAATCCATGGAGGACCTGGGCACCATGCTCAACGATCTCAGCAGGGTATCCCAACTAGTGGGTTTACGAATGAACATGGACAAGACGAAAGTCATGTCAAATGCCCATGTCATTCCTGTACCGGTCCTAGTTGGCAATGCGAATCTCGAAATCGTCAATTATTATGTTTACCTTGGACAAACAGTCCAGTTAGGTAGATCCAATTTCGAGAAAGAGGTCAGCCGACGAATCCAACTCGGTTGGGCAGCGTTCGGGAAACTTAAGAAGATCTTCTCATCCAACATACCTCAGTGTTTGAAAACACAGGTCTATAACCAGTGTGTGTTACCAGTGATGACTTACGGCACGGAAACGTGGTCCCTAAATGTAGGCCTCATAACCAGGCTCAAAGTCGCTCAGCGTGCTATGGAGCGGGCTATGCTCGGGATTTCTCTGCGAGATAGAATCCGAAATACGGAAATCCGCAGACGAACGGGTGTAACCGACATAGCACGAAGAATTAGCATGCTGAAGTGGCAATGGGCAGGCCACATCTCTCGAAGAACCGACAACCGCTGGGGAAGAAAGGTTCTAGAGTGGCGACCACGTACCGGACGCCGCAGTGTGGGACGCCCCCCCCCACTAGGTGGACAGACGACCTAGTGAAGGTTGCTGGGCGTCGTTGGATACAGGCGGCACAGGACCGCACTCTGTGGCGTAAAATGAGGGAGGCCTACGTTCAGCAGTGGACGGCAATAGGCTGAAATGATGATGAAGATGATGTATTATGTACAGTCATACTGTATAATAGGGAATATATTAAAATAGGTATTATTATATTATATATTATTATATAAAAGAAAAGATGGATGGACTGCGTGAGGTATGACATGGATAGACAGGGAGTGACTGCAGAGATGACGTCTGATAGGACTGTATGGAGGAAGATGACATATTGCGTCGACCCCAAATAATTGGGATAAGAGCAAGATGATGATGATGATGATATTATTATATAAAAGATTTCGATCACGAGAGTCAAAGTTTTGTTGTAGAATTACAAAAGTCAGGGTTTTAATTCCTATCTAATATTCATTGTGTTAATAAATCTTCAAACTTAGTAATAATTGAATAATCATAAATTCAAGAAAATTATATGATAACCTTGTTTATACATTTATTTTTAGCAGATTTATATAAAGTTTAGCAGGTTTTATAATCAGTATTATAAAATCTGCTAATAATAATAAATTATATTAGATTTTTGAATATGTTTCATTGAGAATACGCGATTATGCATTAGGTTATATAATTGTAGTTATAATACGGTCAGGGCTTTCCAGTTGCGAACTCGAGTTTATGTCAGTGTCAACAGATGTATGCGGTTTCAAATGTTGTATATCCATATATATATATATATATATATATATATATATATATATATACACATATATATATATACATATATATATATATATATATATATATATATATATATATATATATATATATATATATATATATGAGGCGTTTCACATGAAAGCGGCCATCCGGCTCGGCCAGAATTGGTTGGGAACAAATGGGCCCTATGCGGGCTCAAAATGTTCGTAATAACGTGAACTTTTGAAAGCTGAGTGATTTAAAAAAAAAGATGGCCGATCCAATATGGCGGCCGGAAGTGACCACCGTCGAGGGTCGTTTTCACCAATTTCTCTGCAAAATGGCTAAAACGACGGGGGTTTTCGTGGTCGCTGAACAAGAATCCGTCCTCAGATTTTCGAAATCCAAGATGGCAGATCCGGTATGGGTCACGTGACCGGCCAGACTTCTGGAATCTGGCTAAAACGACTAGAAGCGGCTCGCCCGTGGGTACTCGGGTGTTTTCGGGGTCAAATAATTTGTTTGCCCGCTGCTGACTTTTCTTGCTCGCTGCTAACTTTTTTTGCCCACTGCTGGCACTCTTTGGTCGTCGGAAAAAAAAATAAAGTGCTAAATTAGTACTAAACAAATTTAATTATTTCAGCATAGAATCTATTCATCATATTTAGTAGGATTAGGTTAATTAAAAACAAAAACTGGATTTGAGAATAGCTATTTATTAAGAATTACTACTATTACTTGAATTATCAGCGTCGCGAACATTAATAATTAATTATTTCCTCATCAATCAAAGTGTCGAAATGTGCATCTCTGTCAAAATCTCTATTCGATTAATTGTATTATTCTAATATTTTTACCGATTATTTGGATATTCGTGAATTGGAAGTTGTCAAGCACTACTGTATAGAACGTGATGACGTGACATTGTTAGGTCGTTACTAACAATTACTATTTACCATATTATTTTTATTTTAAATTAGTTTTACGAGTTTCAACATTAGATTATTGTACAAAAAAGTCACCCGCAATGTTAATTATGTAAATAGCTATTTACTATTAAGTTTAATAGTTGTTTAAAATTTCAGATTTAGTGTTTACAATCATGTGTATACGTTTGACCGAGGTTATTGTGTATTAAAAAATGCAAAACGTCAAAATGTACTTCTTAGATTAGATGAACTATAAATATAATATATTTTCAATTTTGTCAATTATTTGAATTTACAAGTTTATACAGAAATTAAATACTTCCATCAAAGTTATAAAAGTTATTAGCTTATATTAGTTATTTTAGGTAAGTCAATTTCCGCCTGGGTATTGAGCGGGCGTAAAGAACCAATTTTTTTTTCCGACTACCAAAGAGTGCCAGCAGCGGGCAAACAAATTATTTTAAAAATTTCAATAATTTTTTTTTTATACTTTAGAATATTATGAAAACTATTATGAATAATATTTTTTTTAAAGTTTTATTGGTTCAGCGACCCCGAAAACCTCCGAGTACCCATGGGCGAACCGATTTTAGTCGTTTTAGCCAGATTCCAGAAGTCTGGCTGGTCACGTGACCCATACCGGGTCTGCCATCTTGGATTTCGAAAATCTGAGGACGGATTCTTGTTCAGTGACCCCGAAAACTCCCGAGTACCCAAGGGCGAGCCGATCCTAGTCGTTTTAGCCAGATTCCAGAAATCTGGCCCGTCACGTGACCCATACCTTTGTCCGCCATCTTGGATTTCGAAAATCTGAGGACGGATTCTTGTTCAGCGACCCCAAAAACCCCCGAGTACCCACGGGCGAGCCGATTCTAGTCGTTTTAGCCATTTTGCAGAGAAATTGGTGAAAACGACCCTCGACGGTGGTCACTTCCGGCCGCCATATTGGATCGGCCATCTTTTTTTTTTTAAATCACCACTCAGATTTCGAAACTTCACGTTATTACGAACATTTTGAGCCCGCATAGGGCCCATTTGGCCATATATATATATATATATATATATATATATATATATATATATATATATATACATATATGAAATAAAATAATACCCCAAAGTATCCCTTACATTAAAGGGCCAAATATATAAAAGCCTAATAAGACCTGCTGTACTGTATGGATCAGCATGTTGGGCGACAAAAGCGACAGATGAGAGACGACTGCATGTAGCGGAGATGCGAATGTTGAGATGGATGTGTAATGTGACAAGAATGGATAAAATAAGGAATGAACATATAAGAGGAAGTTTGAAAGTTGCGCCAGTGACGGAAAAATTAAGAAGTGAAAGATTGACATGGTATGGACATGTGATGAGACGGGATGAAAGTAATGTTGTGAGGAAAGCTTTAAGTATGAATGTTGAAGGCTTGAGGGGTAAGGGAAGACCGAAGAAAAGATGGATGAACTGCGTGAAACATGACATGGATAGACAAGGAGTGATCACAGAGATGACGTCTGATAGAGTTGTATGGAAGGAAAAGACATTGCGTCGACCCCAAATAAATTGGGATAAGAGCAAGTTGTTGATGATGATGATGATGATATACATATATGAACAATTACATTATAAGAATAAGTATATTAAATATGTTAGAATTATTATATATTTATACAAATAATACAATAATATTCTATTTATGTAAATTTAATCCCTACTAATATATAAATGTGAATGTAAGTTTGTTTGTTACGCTTTCACGCTGAAACTACTCAACCGATCATCATGAAACAATGTACACATATTCTTGGAGGTATTAAAAGTAACATAGGATACTTTTTATTAAAAAAAAATCAAAATTTTTATATTAAAAATAAAAAAATTGTTTGTCAAAAAATCTCAAAATCTAGCTTCTTCAACGCCATCTAGCAGTCCAGTAATGAAGTTCCAACCCTGAGTATTGTAATACCGTTGCACTGTATTACCGACGGTCAAAAATAAAAATAGGGGATCAAAAACTTTAGGAAAGTAACCTTTTACGCGGGCGAAGCCGCGGGCAGAAGCTAGTTATATATATATATATATATATATATATATATATATATATATATATATATATATATATATACTTAAAATAGAATTTAAATTTATAATTCTATACTTTTGTAATGAAAGAAAATTTGAAGAAGCAGATTATTGATCATATACTAATAAAGATTTGATTATGATTCTTTTTCCGTGTGGTGACGGAGTTAGAATACAATTCACCACCCCCATATCTTACCCGTGGGTGATCGTACGAGACGACTAAGGGATATATATATATATAACATTTATGCAAGAAAAGGAAAACTCGAAACGAAACCCTATACGAACACGCCTGACCAGCGTAGTATAGTAGACCAATTACCCTCCCATTGCGGTGGAGGCTCGAGCCCAACAGTGGGACATTTATGAGCTAAGGTGATGATGATGATGATTTGATTTTGAGCATTACACGTCTATACAAAGTATAGATAAGATAAAGAGAAAGTGAACTTGAAATAGTACCTTATACTAACCAGTTTAACCAGCATGATGTAGAAGGGTAATTGCCCTCCTGTTGTGGAGGAGGCTCATGTCCAGCAGTGAGACTTTATGAGCTGACATGATGACGATGATATACAACAAAGTCACCGTAGTTGTTTATACGCCATAACTTTGAAACCACAAAACGGATTTTATTGTGCTTACATTGTAAACGCTGGTAAACACTTACAAGATATACAAACATATATATATATATATATATATATATATATATATATATATATATATATATATATATATATATATATATATATATATATATATATATATATATATGGTAGAACCACGCTGTTATCTGGGCCTGGTGCTCGACGGACGGTGGTTCTTCTGGGAGTATTTCCGCAGACTTGCTCCCCGGTTCTTCGGTGCGGCATCCGCCCTCTCACGGCTTATGCCAAACGTGGACAGACCCAGCGTGGAATGTCGATGGCTGTACGCGGGGGTGATCCGCTCAATGGCGTTGTACGGCGCACCCGTGTGAGCGAGGTCTCTGACCGCCTGACTCAGGGCTCTCTGGGTCATGGCGGTCAGGGCTATTCGCGGATACCGCACGGTGGCGACCGAAGCAGCGTGCGCATTGGACGGAACATCCCCGTGGGACCTGGAGGCGGACATGCTCTAGCATACGCGAGGAGGGTGGCATTGTGTCGCCCAGCGAGTTGGCTGCTTGGCGCGAAGACGCCCGCCGAGGGGCCATCACCCGTCGGGCAGCACGGCTGGAGAGGCCTCGATTCAATGTATGTACCATGGAGGCCCTCCGGCCGGTGCTGATCGAGTGGATGGAGCGGCGGCATGGACTCCTCTCTTTCCGACTGGTGCAAGTTTTTTCGGGCCATGGATGCTTCGACAAATACCTGTACACGGTCGCAAGGTGCGAGCCGGCTCCGTGCTGCCATCAGTGTGGTTGCAGTGAGGACACGGCACAGCATACGCTTGAGGTCTGCGTGACTTGGGCACAGCAGCATCGTGAACTCGTTGCAACCATCGGTGCCGACCTGACGCTGCCGGCCGTCATGAAAGCGATAGTCGACAGCGTCAGGAACTGGAACGCGGTCGCCGCCTAGGAAGCGGCGCGGCGTGCCTGTAAGGAACTCCTCTACGGCGACACGCACCGCCGCCAGCACCTTGGGCGGCGTAGGCGCGAGTATCTCCGCCTGATGCCACCCTACCGGAGGCAGCGGGTGACCGGACCGGGGATTAGTCTGGTCGCCCCGAAGCGAGGTCACCGCGGGCGGACGACGCCCCGACGGCAAAAGCTGCCGGGGCGTCGACTCGAGAAGATACCCGCGAGGGTAAACCGCTGGGCGGGCCACCGAAGACAAAGCCGGGTTCCGGTGGCCCGCTCGCACAGCGTGGACAGGTGCTTGTAGGGAGGGTTTATGGGGTCGTGCGCCGCTTCTTCTGTCGCTCAGGACGGATTAGCGGGGCGTGACCACTCCATAGCCCGCCGCCAATAAAAAAAGTCGGTCCGTCCGGGATAGTACCATACTCTCACAGAAGATCGATGTCTGAGTAATGGCAATATGCTATTGCGCTTCGTTCGGTGAGCGGGAGAGCCGGAAGCGCAACTGGGGTGGGTTTGGGGTTGGTATTGGTAGCCAAGCGGCCTAGCTGTACCTTTGGTATTGCAAAGGTCTATGGGCGGCAGTGACACCATCAGGTGTGCTGTTTGCTACCATAAGCATAAAAAAATATAATTTAATATTCAAGTCAGTCACACGATATGTATAATAAAGTTTTTAAGTATTTATTTACTGTAAATATTTTAAATTAAAATTTAACTTATTTATAAAACCGACGTAAATATGATACGAAGCGAAATTTGCATGTCCTACAATAATTCTCGGTGGTGTAGTGGCAGCACGATTGGGCCGGAATCCCAATAGGCGCGGGTTCGAATCCCGTTTGTGACATCATTTTTCGCTTCGTAATCGGGTTTTATAAATAATTAAGCATATTAAATCCTAAATTTCAATAATTTAAATAACAAGGTTGTGTCATAGTTTAATACAATTCTAACTGCAAAGTTTGAAGTATTAAGCCTATAACAATGTGTAAACATTGTCGGGTAGATGGCATATCGTCACCTTAAGACGTAAATATGATACGAAGCGAAATTTGCATGTCCTACAATAAGTCACGGTGGTATAGTGGCAGCATGATTGGGCCGGAATCCCAATATGCGCGGGTTCGAATCCCGCTTGTGACATCATTTTTCGCTTCGTAATCGGGTTTTATAAATAATTAAGCATATTAAATGCTAAATTTCAGTAATTTAAATAAAATTTAACCTAATAAATGTAAATTTAATATATTTAAATTGCTAACGACATACCTATCTTATATTATTTACTTTATAAGTGATGATTTTAAATATACATTATGACCTAGCAGAGTCTAGACAAAGTCTTGTGTAGAATGTCTGTCTTGTACAGAATCTGTCCTCGCCTAGTTTACCGACACATTTTTTTCAAGGACATCGGGCTGTTCGCATTTCTTAGATTCAACGAGATAATTGCTATTAAATCACTTTATGTTATTTTATAGACTTTGATGTCCAGTATTAAAGCAGCTTTTTAAGGCTACGTATTTAAAAGGATAAGCCCATTTTTTTTGGTTGGCTATGGTACGGACACGCACCGGACGTTTCGTCCGGGGCAACGGAGGGACAACGCTTGGCCCCATAACCCACTGTATTCCCTCCCTATCACCATTGGGCTGGCCACTGGTACCGCTTCCTTGACATCCGTAGCCAGCCTGGCACAAGGATAAGGCCTTTTTTTTGCGGTGGACTATGGACGTGCTCGCGCCCCGCCAAATTGGTCCGGGGCGACGGAAGAGGCGGCGCACAACCCCATAGACCCACCCTGCAAACACCTCTTTTCGCCGTACGAGCGAGCCACCGGTACCCGATCTTTGTCATCGGTACAAGGATAAGGCCTAGATGAAGGCCGTAATTTTTACTTTGACGCCATCAAAATGCAATGACATTTTGATGGCGTTTAGTCGAATGGTCAGAATCGTAGTTAAGATATCGATATACTGTGCTCAGTGTTTCAGGTTCAATTACAACAATACTTTGTGCGATCCTTATTTTTTGTTAAGACTGGGTGTAATTTGTATTTTTATAAAATTTGCCACAATTCAAGGATTATTTCTTTAGTGTATGTATGTAGTATGTTCGAATCGATAAGTTATTGGAATAAGAGCATTGTAATCATTATTCTCCTACTCTTATCCCAATTACTTGGGGTCGATACAATATGTACTCTTGTTTCATAGTACATATTGTAAAAGTTATTGGCAATAGTTGTATGATTGGCCGCCTGCCAGACGATAACCCTCCTTGGGAATGTAATTGTTGACCAAACGGCATTAGATGGAGTTGGCCCAGATCATTATAAGATAAGCTCATTGTAATGATGATATAAAAGTTACTACTAGGCCAGCATAGGTGTTCCGGTGGCGGATTGGCAAGTTGGGCCTGAGGGTCTCATTAGAGAAGACAGAGGCCCTCCTATTTTATGGTCGCAGCCAAGGTCTTCCCCGAGGGGCACATTTCAGTGTGTCTGGGGTTGCCGTGCCGGTGCAGACCCGGATGAAGTACCTGAGTCTGCACTTGGACAGTAAGTGGAATTTTGGGCCGCATTTTGCCCAGCTCGTCCCTAGGTTTTCAAAGTTGGCCGCAGCGCTGGGTAGGCTTCTGCCCAATACTGGAGGTCCCGGATCGTCCTGCCGGCGGCTTTGTGCCGGTATCTTGCGGTCTATGGCGCTGTATGGTGCCCCTATCTGGTCGCAGTCACTCACCGCCTCCAATAAAGCTTTACTACGCAAGGCGCAGAGGGCCATGGCGGTGAGGACAATACGGGGATACCGTACGGTGTCCTGGACTGCAGCTACATTGTTGGCGGGCGATCCGCCCTGGTCACTTCAGGCTAGGGCTCAGGCGGAAGCCTACCAGTTCTGCGCTGCGGCGTGGGCAAATGGTAAACGCGTCACCACGAGGGGACTGAGCAGGGCGAAAGAAGCAGCTCGAAGGGCAGTAGTCCGGCGGTGGAGGGAGGAACTAGAGCCCCCCGTAGCAGGACGGGGGACCGTTGAGGCTGTAGCGCCCCACCTTCACCGCTGGACGACACGAAGGCACGGCAACCTGTCCTTCAAGCTGACGCAGGTACTTACCGGACACGGGGTCTTCGGTAAGTACCTGCACCGAATTGGACGTGAAGAGGCCCCTGGATGTCATGAGTGTGGCGCGCAAATCGATGACGCGCGTCACACCCTGGAGGTATGTCCCGCCTGGGGGCCTCAGCGCCACGAACTGTCGGCGGTCATTGGAGCGGACCTGTCGTTCTCGACCGTCATTGATTTTAATAATATATTAATATTAAAGTACATTATTTGACTGCACAGATGGCGTAGTGGTTAAGGTACCGACCTTCCGTGTCAGTGCCTTGGGTTCGATACCTACGCAGGATAATAATTTGTGCGATCCACGAACTATTGTGCTGAATCTGGGTGTAATTTGTCTGCGTTAATTATACGTTTGTAAAGTCCTTTGCAATACAAGGATTATTTCCTTAGTTCAAGGTGTTATTTTAAAAAAGAAAAAAGTTTTCTCTTTTACCATTTTTTCATAATTGGCAGTTCTTTTGATCACGACTTTCTTTTATAAATCGAAGGTTACTGGGAAAGGCAAGGTAAACTAAGTCATCTTGGCTCCATCAGGTGTGTTGCTTGCTTATTTGCTACCATAAGCAATAAAGAACAATAATCAATGATAGAAGAATTTGACATAAATAAAGCATTTTTAGGCATTTGGCCATTTCGTCCGGGGCGACGGAAGAGCGGCGCGTGGCTCCATAACCCATCGTATTCCCTCCCTATCGCCATTAGGCCGGCCACTGGCACCGCTTCTTTGACATCCGTGGGCTCCTAAATAAAGTATGAAATATATTTCATCATCATCATCATCACAGCTCATAAATGTTCAACTGTTGGGCTCGGGCCACCTCCGTAATGGGAAAGAAAAGGGAAATTAACCGCGCTGGTCAGACGTGTTGTTATAGAGTTTTGTTTCGAGTTTTCCTTCTCTCGCATAGATGTTATATGCGTTTTATATATCTTAATCGTCTTTTACGATACCCACGGGTAAGATAGGGGGTGGTGAATTGTATTCTTACTCCGTCTCATCACATGGAAAGTCTGAATAGCAATTCACTATTGTTATATCTTCTCGGGGAAATGGGTTAAACAGACCATCATCATCATCATCATTTCAGCCCATCGCCGTCCCCTGCTGGACGTAGGCCTCCCTCATGGTACGCCACAGAGTGCGGTCCTGTGCCATCTGCATCCATAGACGCCCAGCAGCTTTCACCAGGTTGTCTGTCCACCTAGTGGGAGAGCGTCCTACACTGCATCGTCCGGTACGTGGTCGCCATTCTAGAACCTTAGAGCTTGAAAACATCTTCCAGTGCAGTAGTGAACAGTTTCGGAGAGATGACATCTCCCTGTCTCACCCCTTTCTGCAACTGGATCGGGTTTGTACTCTTATTCCGGATACGGACTGACATTGTGGCGTTCCTGTACAAACACTTCAGCACTTCGATGTAACGATGATCGATTTGGCACCGCTGGAGGGACTGCAGCACCGCCCAAGTTTCGACTGAATCAAAGGCTTTCTCATAGTCCACAAACGCTATACACAGAGGCCGATTGTACTCTCTGTACGTGAGGATATGGTCTATGGTGCTATAGTCTTTTCGGAAGCCAGCTTGTTCGGGCGGCTGGAAGTCATCGAGCTTGCACGTGAGGCGATTGGTAATGACCCTCGAAAA
This sequence comes from Lymantria monacha, assembly GCA_905163515.2. NCBI lineage: Eukaryota > Metazoa > Arthropoda > Insecta > Lepidoptera > Erebidae > Lymantria > Lymantria monacha. The sequence continues at coordinate 4,117,619 of LR991105.1, read as the reverse complement.
CAACTTGTAGACGTGGCTCAAGAGTGAGATGGGTCTGTAGTTCTTTAGAAGAGCTTTGTCGCCCTTCTTGAAGAACAGCACCACCACAATCCTAGTCCACGACTCTGGAACGTCGCCCCCGAGGATAACGGAATTAAATAGCTTCTGAAGGGCTTTTAAGACCAGCTTGCCGCCTGCTTTCAGGAGCTCTGCCGTAATTCCGTCATCTCCCGGTGCCTTACCGTTTCTAAGTTGTTCGAGAGCCATTCTGATCTCGCACAAGCTAATGTCCGGGATTTCTTCGGTATAGTGCCGAGTTAGCTTGGATCTGGGATCTTGGACCAAGCCGACAACAGGATTTCGGGATGATTTATATAACTGTTCATAGAACCTTTCGACCTCTCCCAAGATCTCACTTTGGGATGAAATGACAGTGCCGTCATCGGTCTTCAGCTTAGTCATTTGGCTTTGCCCAATAGACAGATCTTGTGCGAACACTTTTGAGCCTCGGTTCCGCTCTATCGCTTCTTTAACACGAAGCGTATTAAATTGGCGAATATCGCGACGCACAGACCTGGAGATCTGCCTATTTAGCTGCCTGTATTCGACCAATCGGCTGAAGACTGTACTGTCATTTCTTTTCTCCGCTCCATGAGCCTGAGAGTCTGGTCAGAAAGTTTTTTAGGTCTATTGGCGCGGTGAGCCTTGAAAAACTTCGACCCAACCGCGTGGACAGTTTCCACGAACCTATTGTTCATATCGTTCGGAGAGTCGCACTCGTCTAGACATTGGAAGCGATTGTGTAGTTCAAGTTGAAAGCTTTCGAGGTTCTGGTATTGGACAGGTGTAGGTCGGAGGATAGACTTCATTAAGCGTGACCGTTCGACTTTTGTGTGGATATTTAATGTGCCTCGTACAATTCGGTGATCGCTCCCAGTTTTAATCCCGCTGATCACTGCGACATCATTAAACATATGTCGTTTGTCCGACAAGATGAAGTCTATCTCGTTTTTTGTTGAACCATCGGGGCTAATCCAGGTCCATTTCCTTTGTGGCTGCTTTCTGAAGAAGGAATTCATCATAAAGAGGCTTTCCTTCTCCAGAAATTCAGCCAGTTTCTGGCCCCTCTGGTTTCTCTGTCCATATCCATGTTTCCCCACTCTCAACTCATCATCACTCCCTTTGCCTAGTTTCGCGTTAAAGTCTCCCATAACCACCGTGAAGTGGGTTTTGGACGCATGTATGGCTTTCAAGATATCCTCGTAAAAGGCCTCCACCTCGTCGTCGGAGTATGCCGAGGTCGGTGCGTAAACCTGTATGACCTTCAACGAATACCGTTTGGTAATTCTGAGTATAAGGTATGCTACCCTTGTCGACACACTCTCGATCCTCTCCACGTTGCCTACGAGAGACCTGCGAACGATAAACCATATACCGCCTTGGGACGGGTGATCTCCCTTCCGGTAGAAGAGCAAGTTTCCAGATCAGAGGATTATCGTGCCCTCGCCCTCTCTTCGCACTTCTAATAATCCTACAATGTGAAACAGACCATATGTAAATAAAAACCAGCTAAAAGTTATTCTCTAAAATGGCCAGCTTTCTTCTTAAAAACCTATAATACAAACTAAAATCGTTAGTCGTCTCTTACGATCACCCACGGGTAAGATATGGGGTGGTGAATAGTATTCTTACTCCGTCACCACACGGAAAGAAAAGTAACAGAATGAAATATATTTACAAGCCCATAAATTAACAATACGCGAAAAAGGACAATATTGAAGTATATAATTGAATTGACATAGAATACAAGGTCAAAAATGTATCCGATGAATGGAATCGCTCGTAATAACGTTTGTGATATTTAGGTGTGAAAAAATATATTTATATGGTTTTTTTTATTACCTAAGTTATTACCTTGAATAGAATAACAATTGTACTGTTGATAACAACGTACAAAATAGAGACATTATTTGATTTTTTATATTTCCTTATTGCTTCAATATTTTTTATGAATTATTAATAGGTTTTTGGAGTTTACTCCTTAAGAATCGATTTTCATATAAGGCGCCCGGTATGAGAAAAAATTGAGGAGTAAAATCTACTGATCGAAAGACCTCGTTACGTTTTTGGTGCGCAACCTATTCTGCGCACCGTTCACTTTCTGGCGTGAGATAATACTTCACTGAACAGTTTTAATAAATGCAAATAAAACTTCGTCTAAAGGACTTCGTACAGTAAGGAAATCGTACTTAAGGAGTAAACTCCAGTCGTGCGTCGGAGCTGACGAACACACTTTTTTTTTTATCCTCCTGTTTTGTTTTTTTTTTTTTTTTTTTTTTTGCGGTGGGCTATGGACGTCGCACCCCGCCAAATCGGTCCGGGGTGACGGAAGAGGCGGCGCGCAACCCCATTGACCCACCCTGCAAGCACCTCTTCTTCGCCGTACGAGCGGGCCACCGGTACCCGATCTTTGTCTTCGGTGGCCCGCTCGGCGGTATGCCCTCTTGGGCTCCTCTCCTGTCGACGCCCCGACAGCTTTCGCCGTCGAGGCGTCGTCCTCACGCGGTGGCCTCACGTTGGGTAACCGGACAATTCCCCGGTCCGATCACCCGAAGCCTCGGTTAGGGCGGCATCAGGCGCAGGTACTCACGCCTGCGCCGCCCCGGCCGCGTGATATTACACTACCTGCCTATATTAATTCAATTATTTTTTTACGATTTAATCGCTAAGCTTTTTTTATATCCAAATTTATAGAGAGTGTAAAATTTTTGATTGTTGTATAAAAACCTTGTAAAAAGAATTATATCATAATGACGGAGACTAGGTATTAATAATTAACTAATGCCCCCGTAAAAAGTAAATTTATCAAAATTGATTACATATAATCATTTCTAATGTTTACGCGAGTATTACAGATTTGAAATTAAACTACTTTTACGGATTCTATCGCGTTTGTATTTGATTTTTAATTTCCCGACGTTTCGAACACTTTACAGTGATCATAGTCATGGGAGGTCCTGTATTGTAAAGTGTTCGAAACGTCGGGAAATTAAAAATTAAATACAAATATGATAGAACCCGTAAAAGTAGTTTTATTTGAACACTTATCACAAGGGGTGTTCCCTTTTATTATTGCGGGGATAAAAAGTATTCTATTTGTAAAACCAACAAATGGTGTATTTCATCTCGTCATCTCAGCTCATATATGTCCAAATATCTCAAGTTATTCTTCTCTTGCTATGTTATATGCGTTTTATATCTCTTAGTCGTCTCTTATGATTACCCACGTGTAAGATAGGGGGTGTCGAATTGTATTATTACTCCGTCACCATATGGAAAAAATGGTGTATTTATATGCCAATTAACTTCCGTGTGGTGACGGAGTAAGAATACTATTCACCACCCCATATCTTACCCGTGGGTGATCGTACGAGACGACTAAGGGATATAAAACGCATATAACATCTATGCGAGAGAAGGAAATCTCGAAACAAAACCCTATACCAACACGTCTGACCAGCGCGGTTAGTAGGTTAATTGCCCTCGCATTACGGAGGAGGCCCGAGCCTAACAGTGGGACATTTATGGGCTGTAGTGATATACCAATTATTATCCAAATCTGATCAACAGTGATTGAGTAACAAACATAAAAATATCCAAACGTCTAAATATCATCACAAACTTTCACAGGATTCATTGTAAGCCTTAGAAATAGTAAGAATATAAACAGCTAAATAATGGCTTCATGTCGTACTTTAATGATAATATTGAGAAAGCATTTTTTTTTAATACACGACCCTACATAAAGGAAACAATCCTCGTATTGCGGGGGACTTTACAAACATGCAATTAACGAAGACAAATTAAACTCAAACTCAGAACAATAGCTTGAGAATCGCACAAAGTGTTGTCCTAAAAGGAAGGATAAGTGACATCATCGATTTTTTTTCTCTCGTGACTGTTTAGTGGCATAAGTTTCTATTTAAGATAATTCTTGTCTAATAGACACAAAAAGTTTTTCTGTTTCTGGATGCGATCTCTGTAGTTTGAATGTATGTTTATATATATCATCACGCTATATCCCTTGCAGGGTAGGCAGAGAGAAAAGAGTGCTAGAAAACTCTATCCTTGCATACTCCACTCGCTCCCTCAACATTCATAATTCTCTTCATACACGCTCGCCGGTTTCGGAGACTCTTGACTCCACCTTCATTCAGTATATGACCAATCTGGTCTAGGTAGGTTAGTCTAGGTCTCTCCCATATGTATGTTTATAAAATGACTTTTATATAAAAAAGCTTATTATTATATGCGAGATTGTAGACAAATGATTTTGAATATGTTCATCATCGTCTTTAGAATACAAAACTCCTTCATAACTGCAGGAGAAAAGAAGCTACAGTCCCACATTGGTTAAACGAAACATAAGATTTTGTTACGAGAAGGAATCAAAATTGTATACATGGAACGGTCGTACATCAGTTTGTGGATATCGAACTGTTGACACCTCAAATACCCGATTAATACCTAAATTAATATTTTAGTATTCTTAAAAAAAAATGTGACTAAACCCAGAACACTATGTACAAATGAATGGTTACAAATTCAAATTGAATAAAATATATTCCTACATAAATAGATACTACGTTTAGAAAGAAAAAAAAAACAAAAAGATTAAAATAAAAGAAATTAAAGGCATTAATATATACCTAATACTAGCAAACCTAGCCCGTTGGTTTGTTTGTAGAAGTCGATATATCACAGCGCCGTCTGGTGGCGAGTTATATCAATGGACGTACAAACCTTCTTCGTGAAAAAATACAGTTTCATGATGATCGGCCAAATAGTTTTTGAGCTTAGCCATATCATATACACAGGCATCCTATTTTATAGATATAGAAACTAAAAAATACGTCTACCTTGCGGCTGTACTAAAAGAATCTAGCTGAGAGTTTGCGAAAGAGACGAAGAGGCTGGTACTGAATTTCAGCCTAAACTTATTATGACCTACGGATGTGGAATTTAGGAGTTTATGTTGAGTTTGAACTGTACAATCTTTATTGTTATCAGAATGATAATAAAAGATTTATGTAATATGATTTTGATTTGATAAGCTTGTGCGTGAGATATATGAGATTTTCACTTATGTACTGACTCGTCACGATATCTCTGGAACTATAAGCCTAGAGACTTCAAATTTGGTAGGAATATTCCTTTCGCCGGGTAGAGGTCAGCTAAGAACGGATTTTACTAAATTACACCAGCAAAGTGGGTTGCGGGACCTGATTTTTTTTTTAATATAGCTTCTACAGACTTGAAATTTGGTATAAACATTTTTTCTGCTCTGTTAATGCGCAGAGATGCGGGCGGGTCATAGCTAGCTAATACCTATATGGCGATGGTGTACTAATTTAATTTTATTCTTACTCAAGCTTTTCGCGCATTAATTTACAGCGTGTAAATACATTATTTAGGTTAGCAGGTCAATTTTTTACTAGAATATCTAGCTATCCATCCAAGGGCCCTTAGATGACTACTGTTTTACATAGGTCTCCCCACGAGAATGCCATTCAGAATGGTTCTATCTTTTGTTTCTTAAATAAACGACTCCTGTGACTTTTACGATGTCGTTAGTCCATCTAGTAGGGCTTATCCTACAATCCGTCTTCAGTTTGGTGGTCGCCACTCGAGAACCTTACTTTCGGTTACCAAAGGTTGTTGGTACGCTGAGAGATGTAGCCTGCCTATTGCAACTTGCTAATTTTTCTGTACTTACACACCATTTTTATGTATAACTAGCTTGCCCCGTAGTTACTCGCTTGTTGTTCCCGTTTTGTACAAACTATTAAAAAAATAGTGACACTCCTAAGTGTGATAATCATTTTTCACTCGTAATAAGTATTTATAAAAAAAAAAACAAAATAGATTTTTCTAAAATTTATAGAAAGCACCATCTAACGGATGCAATCGTTAATCTAAACAATTCTTAAATCACTTGAATACGTATCAAAAAATCAACAAAATCGGTTCAGTCATTTAGAAGCAGTTCAGTTAAACATGTAGTGAAAAATTATACAAAGATCCCTCTGAATTTGTTAAAAAAAAAATGTGTGTTTTTAGATAGGACATTGCTCATGAAGTGTGTAAAAGACAACTAAGAGTTTTATATCGACCTGGGCGAACTTTATCTGATGCCGTCTGGTCAACAATTACATTCCCAAGGAGGGTTTACGTCAAACAGATGGCTGGTCATGTACCACGGAAGAGTATATATTGCTCCAAAATTAAATGTTGTTCAGCATAGTTCCAGAGTACAAGCTGTAATATTGTATAATAAATTGTCTTCCGATTTCAAAGTTATTAGAAATCACACTATATTTAAAAATAAATTGAAATCACATTTATTGAAAAAATGTTACTATAGCCTAGATGAATATCTTAGAGATAGAAACTGAATAATCTATCAATATTAAAATTTAAAATAGAATAATTATTATGATAATAAAAATAATTTTGAACATATTCACCTTACTTTTATAAAAATAGAAATATTATCAACTAAAAATATTATGACTTGTAGTTGTTGTAATAATATAAAAATGTTATGAGTTGAAGTTTGTTGTACATATATAGCATGTAACATTAATTTAGGTAGGTACTGTTATATTATTTTCGACACAAATGTAAATTTGTTATGAAATAAATGTCTTATGTCTCTTATGTATGTCTTATGTCTTGCCTACCCAAGTAATTGGGATAAGAGTAGGATGAAAATGATTAAGTTAGATTTAATAATAGTTTAGATTAATAATTAGGACCGGTAGGTGGCACTGTCATCGATATCACCATCATCATCTCAGCCCATATACGTTCCACTGTTGGGCTCGGGCCTCTCCTCCATAATGGTAGGGATATTGATCTACTATACCGCGCTGGTCAGACGTGTTGGTATAGGGTTTTATTTCGCGTTTTTCTTCTCTTGCACAGATGCCATATGCATGTTATATCCCTTAATCATCTTTTACGATACTCATGGGCAACATAGGGGGTGGTGAATTGTATTCTTAATCCGTCACCACATGGAAGGTTATTCAAGGAATTAAATTTTAAATTTATTTTAGATTTGTACAAAGCAGTTTCTATTGATTCAGCTAATAAAATGATTTGTTTTCTTAGGTCCTGGTGTCCTCAAGAATGCAAGTATCAGCCCCCAATCGATGCGGGAACTGCAGATCACTATACACAGAGTCAGCAGTAGTGGACAAATATTGAGACAGCAGCTACCACTAGAGACAGCACCCAATGTTATAGCCAAAGACAAGAATATTGGTATGTTAATACCGACTGGTTTGTCGGGTTTTTATAGTTTCACAGACTTAGTGTCGACCACTTGCACGGCGATTTTTTTTATTGCTTATGATGGCAAACGAGTAAGTATTACACTTGATGGAACGTGTTACTGTCGCCCATGGACTTTTGCAATACCAGGGGTAAAGCTAAGCAGCTAAGCCTGCCAATTAAAACACCCAGAAAGATGAGCTTTTGTCTCTCTCGCTCAATGAACAAAGTGCAACAACACACAGACGTCGATTTTCTGTCAGAATGTGGTACTACCTCAGACCGACTCAGGACTGTAGATAGAAAACTGTCAACAATGTGATCCTACACGTAATAAAATACCGCGGATTCGATTCCCATGCAAAACAATTCTTAATATAATTCATAAATGTTTAATTTGAATCAGTTTTTTTATTTGCTTCGTATATTTTTCATATTAACAAATTCCCCGTAATACAAGGATTTATTAATTAAATCTGTATTGCGTCGGCCCCAAGTAATTGCGATAAGAACAGGAAAATGATAACTGTAGAGGATAGTTATAAATCTATGTAATAACGGTGACTTGTTGGACGTGAAACACTTTAGTCGTCCAGTGACCATGAACGCTGTAAACTGTTCGAAACGTCGAGAGATAAAAAATCAAATACAAACACGATAGAATCCGTAAAAATAGTTTTATTTCAAAAGTAATACTTGCATAAACATCAAAAATCATGTTAATTTCGTAGATAATCAGTTGGATGGCAATTTTTTTTTTTTGTATTAAATAGCTTGTTTATGGGAAAAGCTTCTGGGTTATAATAATAACTCTTCGACAAATAGTAGTTGAGCAGTATTTTTAAATGTTATGCAAATTGGATAGTTTCTGTCAGGCGCAGTCCCTGTTGTCGAAACACTTCTTCATTTTATTCATATCAAGTTATGTTTACAACTGCTGGGCTCAAACTTCCTTCACATTAGGTGGATATTTCATCTGCTATACCACGTAGATCAGATGGGTTGGAATAAAGTTTTATTTTGACTTTAACTTTTCTTGCATAAAAGTTATCTGCATGTTATCCCTTAGCAGTCTTTTATGACTGCCGCGGTCAAGATAAAAGATGATGAACTGTATTCTTACTTCGTCATCACACAGAAATCAGATAACAAAAATTATGATTAACGATTTTGAAATAAACATTACAGTTATTAATATCTATTATTAATATCGTTGCCTTACATAGATTTTTATTCATAAAAGCATTATGTATGTAGGTAATCCAAGAATCATTATCAATTTGCTCTTATCCCAATTTATTTGGGGTCGACGCAATATATCTTCTCCTTCTATACAACCCTATCAGACGTCATCTCTGTGGGCACTCTTTGTTGTTTATCCATGTCATGTTTCACGTTTCACGCAGTCCATCCATCTTTTCTTCGGTTTTCCCTTACCCCTTCTTTAACATTCATACTTAAAACTTTCCTCACAACATTACTTTCATCCCGTCTCATCACATATCCATACCATGTTAATCTTTCACTCTTTAACTTTTTCGTCACTAGCGCAGCTTTCAAACTTCCTTCAGTTAATTCAAGAATAAATAAATAAACAATTATTTTTTGATTAATGTGGTTCCTTTGTAAAATTATAACATTATCAGAGACTAAATCAGCAATTAACTTTAACCAAACTCCTGAATTGAACCTAAAATTCACAGATAACCTCGTCAGACAATATGAGAGGTCAAAGTCGTATCCTTTGTTTTATTTATATTTTTTTATTTCTATTATATACTAGCTTCTGCCCGCAGCTTCGCCCGCGTAAATGTTACTTTCCTAAAGTTTTTCATCCTCTATTTTTATTTTCCCCTTAAGAGTAATTTTTACGAAAATTTAATGTCATATTAATTTATTTCTAATCAATAGCCTAAAAATAAGTTTCAAGGTTCTGGCTTTAAAAATGACGGTAATTCCTTATAACATTTCATTCCCCTTTACAACCCTTTTTTGCTTTAAAAAGTAGCCTATGTCCTTTATCAGGCTCTAGACTATCTGTGTACCAAATTTCATTTAGATCGGTTCACTAGTTATGGCGTGAAAGAGCGACAGACAGATAGAGTTACTTTCGCATTTATAATACTAGTAAGGATTTAAAATAAGTGCGGAGGGAGCTCATGAATACAATTCACCATTTTAATTCTCATCAGATTCTATTTTAAATAATAATAAAATGAAATTGGTGAAAATAATATTAAAAAATATCTATTGATAAATCACTCTATTTAGTGAGAAATACTACTCATCTTATCACAGACAAAAATCACGAAATATCACAAGGTTGGGTGTTGTAGGAAGACATCACGTGTATTTATTTTTTCGTCTTCTTCTTCTTCTTCTTCTTATATATTGGCAATCAGCTACATAATATATACGAGCTATTGGTGCCAGTGTCAAGTTATAAATATTTTCACGTTTTTAGTCTTTCAAGTTAGTCATTGTCTAAGTCAAATTGTCGCCATTAACAGTGCAATGGCCACACTGTTAATGGTATCTTGTGGGAATTTTGATGGAAAACGAAAACGTTGTAAAGCACTTTTATATGATATTCACTACATCCCAGTATTTCCGCACATCACATTACATAAAATGCCATCAAAATTATCTAATATAACACGTTAAAACACTAAGATATCGAATATAATACAAGAGCACCACATGACGTTTTCAAATTCCCGTCAAAAGTCTATTTTTTCGTCAAACGCTGCGATTTCTAAACTGAAAAGCGCCGTGTAGTGTGACTTTGACTTGCCGTTGCCAGGCAACGAACGAAGTTTAAAGTAGGCGATCTGTATAAAGACCTTTTTGCGAAGAATAAAAAAGCAAAAAACCGAGAATATAATGAGCTGTAGGCTACTTCTTTGTAGGTACTAAAAAATTACGTGATGTTGGTAGGGGAGGGAAGGTCGTAATCTTAAACCACACCACGTATCACCAAGGGGGGGCTAAAAATGCTAAAAAAAAGATCACGTGATTAATGGACGTCCCCCAAAGGTCCATGAACAGTAGTAACAATTAACATCAGGTGCGTTGCTTGCTCGTTTGCCATCATAAGAAATAAAGAAAAATAAAAGATGACCTATCACGGGAGAAAGATACTTGCTTCTGCGTCCCACTGTTGATCTCAGGCCTCCTCTGCAATGAGAGGGAAATTGACCTACTATACCACGCTGGTCAAACGTGTTGGTATAGGGTTTTCTTTTGAGTTTTTCTTCTCTTACTTCGAAGTTACATACATACATATCATCACGCCATATCCCTTGCAGGGTGGGCAGAGAGAACAGAGTGCCAGGGAACTCTATCTTTGCATACATCACTCGCTTCTTCAACATTCATAATTCTCTTCATACACGCTCGCCGGTTTCGGAGACTCTTGACTCCACCTTCTTTCAGTACGTGACCAATCTGGTCTAGGTAGGCGAGTCTCGGTCTTCCCTGGTACCTACATCCTTTCACTTTCGCATTGTATATCTTCTTAACCAGACGTTCGTTCGGCATTCTTTTCACATGTCCGAACCATCGGAGCATTCCCTTTCGCATCAATACTCTCTTTCATACCTACTCGCTCTCTTACGTCGTCGTTGCGAATGCGGTCGGTCAGCCTAGCTCCACAGATTTTCAGTAGAGATCGCATTTCGACCGCATTCATTTTGCTTTCATGCTCTTTTCTGCATACCCAACTCTCGCTTCCATATACTAATGTTGGGACAAGCACTGCGTTATGTATTGCTACACGTGCCTTCTGGCTGAGGTGGCGGCTACCAAGAAGTTGTCCCAGCGCTCCGTTTGCTCTATTTCCCGCATTCACTCTTCGCTCTATATCAGTGGTGTACCTTCCATCTCGGCTAAAACCACATCCAAGATATACAAATTCATCCACTTGCTCTAGTACATCATTACCTATTTTTACTCTTACATCTGTTTTGGCTTCGTCTCTTTCAAAGACCATTATTTTGGTTTTGCTCACATTCACGTGTAGACCCTCGAAGTTATCTGTATATAATATTCTTTAGTCATCTTGTACGACACCCATAGTAAAGAGTGTATCGTGATAACGTCGTGAGTTCTGTTCTTATATAGAGCAATACTTTGTGCCATCCACATGTTGCTTCAAGCCTGGTTGTAATTTGTGTCCTTTAAATTATATGTTTGTAAAGTTACCCGCAATACAAAGATTAGGACCTTTTTTTTAAACATGCTGTGGTAATCCTTTACGCACTCCCGCCAGTGAGAGACGAGGGGGTATGTGGGACTCGCCGGCCGATTTCTCGATCGAAATACCCACTAAAATAACAGTGTCGACTGTTGCTTTAAAAAAACAAACCCTTAACATATTTTTTAACGCGTTCATCTGCGGTACTATTATTTGGTTTCAATAAAAAATGTTATTATGTAAGTTAGCTTGTTTATCGTGAAGGATTGTAAGCTATAATATATAACGGCGCTACGAATAGGACCGGATCATCTATAATTGTAACAAATCGGACAAAAATGTGTCAATGGGACATTATATTAAGCGTTATGCTCAGTTGCCGTTATAATAGCAACTGTTGAGATAACAAAAATATTTACTAATGGATATTGTTAATATTCAGATCATTATTGCTACGGTACAGCATGAGGGGTTAGACAAAATAATAACATTAATATTTACGTAATTAATCCATGCAATCGAAGTTGATGGCACAGCTGCCTTCTACCCGAGGCAGCGGGTGACCGTGGTGAATAGTCTGGTCGCCCTTGGAGCGAGGCCATCGCTTGAGTACGATGCCCCGACGGTGCAAGCTGTCCGTCGACATGAGAAAATAGTCCGCCGGGTGAGCCACTGAAGAAAAAACCGCATTCCAGTGACCCGCACGGCGTCGTGAAGTATATTGTAGAGCAGGTCTACGGGGTCTTGCGCCGCTTTTCCTGTCGCCCCGGAGCGATTAGCGGGGTTTGACGTACCGTAGCCCGCTGCCAAAAAAAAAAGAAAATGCTGCCTAAGCCTGAATATCTTAGTTTTATTTTCGTATTACTAAGGTTTTTTTTATCATGAAGAACAAGTCACACATGATGAATTCTATATCCGTGACAAATTCAATAGTGCGAGCGTTATGTGACAACGATCGGTGGCTGCCTACCCTTCATATTTTATTCATAGCGTGATACAAGTTTGCAAAATTGCCTCGTAATACATGTAGAGCAGAATATCCCATAATGACCTTACAGGCGTCGTTTGTGCATGCGAATGTTGGATTTTTTTTGTTGTTTTTTCTTTGTAACGAGTTTTATCGGCTGACAATAATATGCCTTGTATTGTAAATCTAAATATATTTATAAAACATTTATTATATGATATAATACTTATTTCTTTATCTTGAATAAACAAAAATCATCATCATCTCAGGTCATATATGTCCCACTGTTGGGCTCCAGCCTCCGCCATAATGAGAGGGAAATTAACCTACTATATCGCGCTGGTTAGACGTATTGGTATTGGGTTTTGTTTCGAGTTTTCCTTCTCTCGTATAGATGTTATGCATTTTATATCCTAGTCGTCTCTTACGATCACCCATAGGTAAGATTAGGGGTGGTGAATTGTATTCTTACTCCAACACCACACGGAAAATTACTTAGCTCAAAAAAACATCATATCATAGCATTGGTATTAAACGATCCACCCCCACAGAGCCCTTGTGTGGAGGCAAGGTGGAATCACCGCTGTGCCCTGTGACCACCAACACATGCACCCTCCGTTTTTGACCAGCGAATCCCTCAGCACGGGTCGGTTTACACCTTAGATCGGGAGTTATATTTCGGAGTTTTCCTTCTCCTAGATGAGTTGCAGCGCAATGCTTACGAGGCCCATCTCCCCAGGAATGTGAATTGTGAATGAAGAAGAAGTGACAATGATCAAAAAGAGTATGCTGAGGTGGTTTGGACACGTAGAAAGAATGAGTGATGAGAGGTTGACGAAGAAAATATATAAAGCAAGCGTGAATGGCACGAATACAAGGGGAAGACCTCGTCATAATTTTCTGGATCAAATTAGCGATGTATTGACGAGAGGTCATATTAAGAGTATGCGTAATCGTAGAGTATGCATGAAGACTATTATGAGTGTGAATGAAGCGATGGAAGTATGCCAGGATCGTGGTTTGTGGCAATCCGTAGTCTCTGCCTACCCCTCTGGGAAACAGGCGTGAAGCTATGTATGCTTTCGCTTGTAGCTTCACCCTCATGGTTTCTAGGTAAAAAGTAGCCTATGTCCTTCCTCAGGCTTCAGTCGCGCACTCGATGTCTCTAATCGTCTTTCAATGGTTTTAATTTTGTTTTAGTTGAACTCTGTTTTCTCTAAAATAAAAGTGGCCTAAGTTACTTCTTATAGGAGTAGGTAGTTGATGTTATAATATCAGCAACCTGCCAACGAAAGTCTCGTTAAAATCGGTCCAGCCGTTTCACAAGTTAGACGGAACGAACAGACAGACAGACATAAATTTTAGAAATTGATTTTATTATGTTAGTGCCATATATACTTTCAAATTAAGTGAAAAAGTGTTAATTTGGAATTACCAACAGTCCCTTCAATTTTATTTCTATGTATAGATTTTATAAGAAATAATTTAAAAAATGACAAAAATACCCTCTCAGTTTCCTGCCCGATTGCCTCAGCTTGCAACCGCAATGCGATCCGGTGGTATGTGGTAGATTGGTTTTTTTGAATAAATGTTTACATTTATAATTCACAATATTTAAGTGCCTCTTTTTTGCTGTGGTCTGGTCACACCTCGATTTAACTGCCTCTATGAGGCCTTTGCGTAATAAATGATTAAATTTGAAAGCTTAAGGAGATATTTTTACAAGCAAAAATTTATTTTTGTGGCTGTAGTCCTGTCATATAAGGTTAAACTTACTCAAAGCCGCGACATGGATGGCGTACAACCCCATAATCTTACCGTAAATTTACTGTCTTTCTCCATACCTGTGGATCACCGGTACCCGCACATTGTCCTCGGTGATCCGTCAAGCAGGTAAATATTGGAAATTGTTGGACCATCCCAGCGCAATAAAAATCAACACCCTGCTCTAAGGAAATATCTCTTGTATACAAATACAAAACTAATGGACTCAAGTTATATCTAGACCTTAAATCACGATTTGTGGGTCATATAAAGTACTGTACTGCATGGTAGTCGTACTCACGACCTATGAAACGTGTAGGTTGGTTTATTTATAATGAACTAAATATCATTTAAGGTCGTGTTTTGCGTATCCTCTGGATTCCGTATTCTTTTTTTTCCTGTGTTATGTTGATGACGGTATTTTGCCATGGCCTAATAGTGGACACCTTTCCTATACTCTGTTTCAAAAAAAAAAATACAAAAATGTATTTTTATTTCCAGATTTTAAGAATAAGAAGACAATTCTGTACACCGTGGGATTCTTGGATAGTTCTATCTACCCGCACAATCAAGCAATTGGCACTTCATACTCCAAAAGAGGATACAATGTATTTATCTCAGAGACTCAAAGGTTTCTAGTTTACATATATCCAAAGTAAGTCACACTAAAAATATCCTTATTCATTACTTACATATGTGTCAAAAATAAAACCTGTCATCACAAATTACTTTCTAATAGGGCTCATAAAAATTGTCAAAAGGATCACCAGCAAAATAGTAAAGTAAGTACTTTTAAGAAACTTGTAATTTCAACAGCAATCGCCATGGTGATTTAAAAAAAGATAGTTGGAGGCTTAATAATTGAAGGATTAGCTTGCTTAAATTGCAATGTAAGCCACATCACTTGTTAAACTATGAATTATTGAAGACGGAAAGTTCTCTAATGGTAACCAAAAAATCGGATGACATAGCGTAGGAGAGACGCTGAAAGGAAACAGAAGAAGATTCATGACATGATAATGGTTTTAAGGAAATATTCTATATAGATGAATGATGATTTTGTATATCTTGGATGAGGATTTAGCCGAGATGGAAGGTACACCACTGATATAGAGCGAAGAGTGAATGCGGGAAATAGAGTGAACAGAGCGTTGGGGCCACTTCTCGGTAGCCACCACCTCAGCCAGAAGGCACGTGTAGCAATACATAACCCAGTGCTTGTCCCAACATTACTGTATGGAAGCGAGAGTTGGGTATGCAGAAAACAGTATGAAAGTAAAATTAATGCGGTCGAAATGCGATCTCTACGGAAAATCTGTGGAGTTAGGCTGACCGATCGCATTCGTAACGACGACGTAAGAGAGCGAGTAGGTATGAAAGAGAGTATTGGTGTAAAGATGCGAAAGGGAATGCTCCGATGGTTCGGACATGTGGAAAGAATGCCGAACGAACGTCTGGTTAAGAAGATATACAATGCGAAAGTGGAAGAATGTAGGTACCGGGGGAGACCGAGACTAACCTACCTAGACCAGATCAGTCATGTACTGAAGAAAGGTGGAATCAAGAGTCTCCGAAACCAGCGAGCGTGTATGAAGAGAAATATGAATGTTGAGGAAGCGAGTGAAGTATGCAAGGATAGAGTTCTCTGGCACTCTGTTCTCTCTGCCTACCCTGCAAGGGACATGGCGTGATGGTATGTATGTATGTATTCTATATAGACAATCTTTGTAACTGTGACTTGTTACAAATCTTTGTAACTGTGACTTGTTGGACGTGAGACGCCTTAGTCAAATAGAAGAAAACATACTTAGGATACTAGACTAGAGATAAGGAAAGAAGTACAGGATTTCATTCGCATTCGCTCTTAGTCTTCTTTTACAACATCCACGAGCAAAGTAAGGGTTGGTAGTATTCGCAGTCACTACCACACAGCAGAAACCTGTATATATATCCTTACAAATATTACAAATGCGAAAGTAACTCTGTTTGTCTGTCGCTCTTTCACGCCTAAACTACTGAACCTATCTTAATGAAATTTAGTACACAGATAGTCTAGAGCCTGATAAAAGACATAGGCTACTTTTTAATGCAAAAAAAGGTGGTAAAGGGGGATGACAGTTTTAAGGAAGTATCATCATTTTGAAAGCCTAAAGCTTGAAACTTATTTTTAGGCTATTGATTAGATATAAATAAATTTGACATTAAAATTTTGTAAAAAAATTACTCTTAAGGATAAAATAAAAATAAGGAATGAAATACTTTAGGCAAGCAACCTTTTACGCGGGCGAAGCCGCGGGTAGAAGCTATTATACTATATATAATCTAAATCTTAACTGTCATCTTATATATGAGTAGGTTTATCTAAATGAGATCAGAGTAACCCATTTCATATAATCTTCATACCCTTAATGTAAGGTAGCGATTAGTCGCAAATGTCATAAATGACATAATATATATGTAATCTTACGATTGTCGCTCGCGTGATATCCGCTTTATCTCGTCTATTCCCCGTATGAATTCCGGCTGTATACATGAAATTTATTACTCTTAGGCCGCCGGTTCGAATCCCTAGCGATAAATTAAATCCAAGTTCCCTAGATATAGAGATGGAATTAAGTAGATAAGGTTTCGATAGTCTTAAAAACTAATATTATATTGAGTTTCAAGATAGAATAACAAAATGTATAACAGAAGGAAATTTTAATATAAAACATAGCATGTCCAGTTCTCCTTCGGCTAACTAGTTTGAATTCTCTCAACCCATACGCCCCACTGTTGAGTTCGAGCCTCCTCCATAATGGGAGTGTAATTGACCTACTATATCATGCTGGTCAGACGTGTTGGTAAAGGGTTCAGTTTTGAGATTTTCTTCTCTTGCATATATGTTATATGCATTTTATATCCTTTAGTCATCTCTTACGATCACACACGGGTAAGATAGGGGGTGGTGAATTGTAATCTTACTCCGTCACCACTCATTTGACCACCGTAGTTTAATAGATCTATTTTCACTCCCATTATATAGGAGATCCTGTCGCCACAATGGTGCATATATGGATAGAAGAAGTACCCAAAAGGAAGTAATATTGCATTATTTCTACTAAACACTTTTTTAAAAAATAGCATCCGGCACTCAGACAATAATCCATGTATTGCCGAGGACTTTATAAAGATATAATTTAACAGATACTAATTACACTTATATTCGGCACAAAAAATTGTGATTGAATCCACGGCAGTAGAACTGTTGGTCGGTATCTTAACCACTACACAATTTGTGAAATCAAAGAATAATGATAGTTTTAGCCTCTTGTTTTCAATCTATATACACTACTAATGTGAAACTTCAGACTTCAGGGTTATTAATTAGAATATATCCAAGAAATACTAAATTTAATTTAAATTTAATGGTAGTAGGACCACGCTGTTGACAATTCTCTGTCTACCGCCGTGGGCCGGTACGTTCGGGGTAGTACCAAACTCTCGCAGAAGATCGACGTCTGAGTGATGGCAATGTGCTATTGCGGTTCGTTCGGTGAGCGAGAGAGCCGGAAGCACAACTGGGTGGGTTTAGGGTTTGTATTGGTAGATAGTGGCCTAGCCTTGGTATTGCAAGGGTCCATGGACGGCAGCAACACTTACCATCAGGTGTGTTGCATGCTCGTTTGCCACCATATGCAATATAAAAAAAATATTGATCCTATTTTTTTATAAAATACATCACTTTTTTTTGCCCGAATGAGAATTTCAACCCTCAAAATCAAATTAGAGAACACTCGCTACGCTACCAACGAAGTAGCCTGTTTGGTGCAATCATAAAACTAAACTACGCAATGAGTTCAATTTGATATTTACATTCCGATATTTTCTTCAACAACCTCCATTTTATATAAACGAGAAATATATAAAAAATAGCGTTGTATAAAACAGAGTTTTATGAAGAAAATACTAAATACCTAAATAAATTAATATTGTAATTAATAAATTAATTATTTTCATCATCATCATCAACACAGCCCATAAATGTCCCATTGTCGGGCTCGGGCCTTCTCCGTAATGGGAGGGCAATTAACCTACTATACCGCGATGGTCAGACGTGTTGGTATAGGGTTTTGTTGCGAGTTTTCTTTCTTTCGCATAGATGTTATATGCGTTTTATATCCCTTAGTCGTCTCTTACGATCACCCACGGGTAAGATATGAGGTGGTCAGTTGTATTCTTATTCCGTCACCACACGGATAATTGATATTTACATTCTGATATTTTCTTCAACAACCTCCATTTTATACAACGATAAATATATCAAAAATAGCGTTGTATAAAAAGGAGTTTTATGAAGAAAATACTAGATGAATCTATTAATATTAAAATTAATAAATTAATTATTTTAAATAATAATAAAGTTACTGCGCATTTTTTTTTTTATTATTTCATACACGTTATGTCTTGTAGTATAATGCATATATACTGCAACTTATACTGCAACTTTGTATAAAAATTCTTCCAAAAATGTAAATATTTGGACATCTGTAACTTTTAAGTTAGATTATAACTTCTAATTCTGTTTTTATATCATGTTATTATTCTCCTATTGTTTGGTGTGGTGACGGAGTAGGAATACAATTCACTACCTTCTATCTTACTCATGGGTGATCGTAATCGTCGACTAAGGGATATAAAATGTATATAACATCTATGCAAGTGAAGGAAAATTTGAAACAAAACCCTATACCAACACGTCTGACCAGCGTGGTATAGTAGATCAATTTCCTTCCATTATGGAGGAGGCTCAAGCCCAACAATGGGACAATATGAGCTGAGATGATGATGATGATTCACTTAGTCCTATTCCAATTACTTGGGGTTGACAATATGTACTCGTACAGACTCCAGAGATAAATGGCAATAATTTTATGACCAGCCTGTCTGACATTAATTCTCATTGCTAATGTAATTGTTGACCAAACAGCATTAGTTGGAGTTGGCTCAGGTCGGTATGAAGTTTATCTGCGCCTGATACCGCCCTAGCCGAGGCGTTGGGTGATCAGATCTGGGACTAGTCCGGTCACCCGAAGTGAGGCCACCGTGTGAGGACGAAAGCTGTCGGGACATCGACCTCAAGAGGAGCTCTTGAGGGTAAACCGCTGGATGGGCCACCGAAGACAAAGATCGGGTACCGGTGGCCCGTTCGCACGGCGTACCAAGGTGCTTGAAACAAAATAAAACCGGCGAAGTGCGAGTTGGACTCATGCACGAAGGGTTCCGTACTATTATCTATGATAACGGCAAAAAACCTCTTTTATTGTATGGGAGCCCCCTTAATTATTTATAACATTTAAATTACTGAAATTTAGCATTTAATATGCTTAATTATTTATAAAATCCGATTACGAAATGAAAAATGATGTCGCAAGCGGGATTCGAACCCGCGCCTATTGGGATTCCGGCCCAATCGTGCTGCCACTACACTACCGCGACTAATTGTAGGACATGCAAATTTAATTTCGTATTGTATTTACGTCTTAAGGTGACGGTGTGCTATCTACCCGACAATGTTTACACATTGTTATAGGCTTAATACTTCAAACTTTACAGTTAGAATTGTATTAAACGATGACACAACCTTGTTATTTAAATTACTGAAATTTAGCATTTAATATGCTTAATTATTTATAAAATCCGATTACGAAATGAAAAATGATGTCGCAAGCGGGATTCGAACCCGCGCCTATTGGGATTCCGGCCCAATCGTGCTGCCACTACACTACCGCGACTAATTGTAGGACATGCAAATTTAATTTCGTATTGTATTTACGTCTTAAGGTGACGGTGTGCTATCTACCCGACAATGTTTACACATTGTTATAGGCTTAATACTTCAAACTTTACAGTTAGAATTGTATTAAACGATGACACAACCTTGTTATTTAAATTACTGAAATTTAGCATTTAATATGCTTAATTATTTATAAAATCCGATTACGAAATGAAAAATGATGTCGCAAGCGGGATTCGAACCCGCGCCTATTGGGATTCCGGCCCAATCGTGCTGCCACTACACTACCGCGACTAATTGTAGGACATGTAAATTTAATTTCGTATTGTATTTACGTCTTAAGGTGACGGTGTGCTATCTACCCGACTACACATTGTTATAGGCTTAATACTTCAAACTTTACAGTTAGAATTGTATTAAACGATGACACAACCTTGTTATTTAAATTACTGAAATTTAGCATTTAATATGCTTAATTATTTATAAAATCCGATTACGAAATGAAAAATGATGTCGCAAGCGGGATTCGAACCCGCGCCTATTGGGATTCCGGCCCAATCGTGCTGCCACTACACTACCGCGACTAATTGTAGGACATGCAAATTTAATTTCGTATTGTATTTACGTCTTAAGGTGACGGTGTGCTATCTACCCGACAATGTTTACACATTGTTATAGGCTTAATACTTCAAACTTTACAGTTAGAATTGTATTAAACGATGACACAACCTTGTTATTTAAATTACTGAAATTTAGCATTTAATATGCTTAATTATTTATAAAATCCGATTACGAAATGAAAAATGATGTCGCATTTTATTATTTGAAAACGCATATAACATCTATGCGAGATAAGGAAATCTCGAAATAAAACCCTATACGATACATCTGACCAGCGTGGTATAGTAGGTCAATTACCCTCCCATTATGGAGGAGGCTCGAGCTTGGGCTCGCAGTGGGACATATATGAGCTGAGATGAGATAATGATTTCGATAAATACACCTACTAGTTTAAATTACTGAAATTTAGCATTTAATATGCTTAATTATTTATAAAACCCGATTACGAAGTGAAAAAAGTGTAGTGGCAGCACGATTGGGCCGGAATCCCAATAGGCGCGGGTTCGAATCCCGCTTGTGACATCATTTTTCACTTCGTAATCGGGTTTTATAAATAATTAAGCATATTAAATGCTAAATTTCAGTAATTTAAATAACAAGGTTGTGTCATCGTTTAATACAATTCTATCTGTAAAGTTTGAAGTATTAAGCCTATAACAATGTGTAAACATTGTGGGGTAGATAGCATACCGTCACCTTAAGACGTAAATATGATACGAAGTGAAATTTGCATGTCCTACAATTAGTCTCGGTGGTGTAGTGGCAGCACGATTGGGCCGGCATCCCAATAGGTGCGGGTTCGAATCCCGCTTGTGACATCATTTTTCACTTCGTAATCAGGTTTTATAAATACACCTACTAGTTTTATAAAAAAAATATTACCTACCTACGAATCTCCGGTTTAAAATCCTCATTGTTCTTCAAAATTCTGTATACGTCATGACACAAGTAAATTCGATGGACAATTGTAAAAATAATTGCCTCTGATGTTTACGTGAATATTACATACATACATACATATCGTCATCACGCCATATCCCTTGCAGGGTAGGCAGAGAGAACAGAGTGCCAAAGAACTCTATCTCTGCATACTTCACTCGCTTCCTCAACATTCATAATTCTCTTCATTCACGCTCGCCGGTTTCGGAGACTCTTAACTCCACCTTCCTTCAGTACATGACCGATCTGGTCTAGGTAGGTTAGTCTCGGTCTCCCTCGGTACCTACATCCTTCCACTTTCGCATTGTATATCTTCTTAACCAGACGTTCGTTCGGCATTCTTTCCACATGTCCGAACCATCGGTGCATTCCCTTTTGCATCTTTACACCAATATTCTCTTTCATACCTACTCGCTCTCTTACGTCGTCGTTACGTGAATATTAGACATATGAAATATATTTTTTTTTGCTTTTATAGGTATTTGATTTTACTAATCGGATGTTTATATCGTTTTCCGTATGGTGACGAAGTAAGAATTCGATTCAACACCATAAGTTCGATTCCCGCGCAGGACAATACTTTGTGCAATCAACAAATTATTGTTCCGAGTCTGGGTGTAATTTCTGACCATTAGTCACGTGTTTGTAAAGTCCTCAGCAATACAAGGATTATTTCCCTAGAGCAGAGTGCCAACTCCACCTGATGGTGTCAGGTCAATAATAACATTCTTAAGGCAGCCGGTCATAAAACTATTGCCAGTAACTTTTACAAAATGTACAATCGAAGCAGAGTACATATTACTTTGACCCCAGGTAATTGGAATAAGAGCAGGATGATGATGATGATACAACGATGATTATCGGGTTGCTCTTGTATATACATATAATGTATATTATTATTTAGTTAATCATCGTTATCCTACTCTTATCCCAATTACTTGGGGTCGATACAATATGTACTCTTCTTTCATAGTATATATTGTAAAAGTTATTGGCAATAGTTTTATGACCGGCCGCCTGCTAGACGTCAACCCTCCTTGGGAATGTAATTGTTGACCAAACGGCATCAGATGAAGTTGGCCCAGGTCATTATAATGCTCTTAGTCGTCTTTTACGACATCCACGAGCTAAGTAAGGGTTGGTAGTATTCGTAGCCGCTACCACACAGCTCAAATATTATTACTTAGTTAATAAGGTTTAATAAAAACCACATGTTACTAGACTTATTCCCATCACTAGTGACTTTGATAGCTTATTATCTGTCTGTATTGATATTATATTATTACGGCTTATTGCGTGTAATTGTGATTAATGGAATCTTTGAATGGAAGAAATTATTGATCATAAATATATATTTTAGTAATGGTAGGTCCATATTGTTGACCGCCGCGGGACAGTCCATCCGGGGTAGTACAAGAGTGTAGACTCTTGTAAAAGACGAGATAGTACTACACTCTCGCAGAAAATCGACATCTGAGCAATAGTAATATGCTGTCGCACTTCATTCGTCTAGAAAGCCGGCAACTCAACTTCTTGGGTGGGTTTTTGTTGATAGAAGAGGATTTTTAATAGTGGTAGGACCACGCTGTTGACAGTTTTCTGTATACAGCCACGGGCCGGTCCGTCCGATGTAGTATCACACTCTCGCAGAAGATCGACGTCTGAGTAATGGCAATGTGTTATTGTTATTGTCCTTCGTTCGGTGAGCCAGAGAGCCGGAAGCCCAAATGGGTCTAGTTATACCCTTGGTATAGCAAAGGTCCATGGGTGGCAGTAACACCTACCATCAGGTGTACTGCTTGCTCGTTTACCATCACAAGTAATCAAAGCGTATACTTTGTTGAAAACATAAATAGTGTACAGAGATTCTTTTATTGAATGTTCGCTTTCTAGAAATTAAATGTATGACCAGACGTTCGTTCGGCATTGCTTTTTTTTCGTCTGTTTAAGAAGATATACAATGCGAAAGTGGAAGGATGTAGGTACCGAGGGAGACCGAGACTAACCTACCTAGACCAGATCGGTCATGTACTGAAGGAAGGTGGAATCAAGAGTCTCCGAAACCGGCGAGCGTGTATGAAGAGAATTATGAATGTTGAGGAAGCGAGTGAAGTATGCAGAGATAGAGTTCTCTGGCACTCTGATGATGATATGTATGTAAATGTATGAAATACCTTGTTGGTTCATTAACATTAGTGATTGAATTGGTTTTACATATAATTCATTCTTAATTTCTAAATACGCTACGCTAAGTAGGTTTTCGAAATGTCGTAAAATTAAAAATCAATAATCGTACAAACGCAATAAAATCTGCAAGAGAGGGAAATTAATCTACTATACCGCGCTGGTCAGGCGTGTTGGTATAAGGTTTTGTTTCGAGTTTTCCTTACCTCGTACAGATGTTATATGCATTTTATATCACCCAATCGTCTCGTACGATCACCCACGGGTAAGATATGGGGTGGTGAATAGTATTTTTACTCCGTCACCACACGGATAATAATAATTTAATAAAAAGTAGTCAATAACTTAGATTATTGCGTCGTATCGTCCCTAGAATAGTGAACTGGATATTAATGCTCGAGAGTCAAAACAATGGGTAAAAGTTATTATCTATATTTTAGTCATATAATCCTTGTTTCAATTCTTAATAAAAAAGGTAAAATACCTGTATTTGGAAAGTATTTAATAATATAACAAATTCACCATTGAAAATAATGTAGATAGATTTTATTATCATCGTCTTCTCAGCTAATACGTCCTACTAATGAGCTCGATCCTCCTCCAGAATTGCAAGGAGATTGATCTAATATACCATGCTGGCCAAACGTATCAATATCAGATTCTATTTCATGTTTTAGTTCTCTTGCATATATGTTCTATGCATATTATATCACTCAGTCTCTTACAACTTCTATGGTTAAGGTTAAGATAAAGAGTGGTGAATTGTCTTGTTATTCTGTCACCACTCGGTAATGTAGATTTAGGTATATTTTATGTTGGTTTTACATCTATCAAGCAGCAATTGAGTAAGTACTTTTCATATAAAAGATACCTGTGCCATGCGATAGCAATGTGCAAAGTTTTAATATTGTATTATATATAACTAGCAGACCTGGCCACGCGTTGCTGTGACTAAGGTAGCCTCAGTAATACGTAGTAGTTATGCTAATAAATTATTGTTTATATGAAACGTTTGTACGTTTAACATAGAGCCATCTTTTAAATACTTACTCAACCCAGTCAACAGATACCGCCACCTGTTAGAATCGTTTGGAGATAACAGATAATTGTGACTGTCAAATAATAGACAAATAATTTGCAATAAAATAATATTGAGACTATAAATTGAGATGAAAGCTATCCTATCTTTTAAGTTGGATCAAACTACACATTCTGTGCAAATATTATTAACATCGGTTAAGTACTTTAGGAGTCCATCGGGGACAAACAACGTGACGCTTAATTTATATATATTAAGATATAGTTATAGTTGTGGAACGAAAGCCGATCCGTTATTATTCTACGACTATAACGATATTTAGTTTGCGAAACTAGTCCTAAGAACTTACAATGGACTCTTTACTACAACAAATTCTGCCAAAATGTTTTAATATTGGTTTTCATTTTGAATAAATAATTAAATAGAATCTTTTTCTTTATAGATCTGTACGGTTGGTAAGATTTATCGGCAAGAAGATGGGTGAATTTCTGGTTAAACTTACAAAACTTGGACTTGAGGCTGAAAATTTGGAGCTAATCGGTGCTAGCCTCGGAGCCCATGAAGCAGCTTATGCAGCGAAGTATTTTTATAAAGCTACTGGAAAAAAAATTTCAAGAATTACGGGTCTTGATCCAGCGGGACCTTGTTTCAGAGCTTTAGACACTGATAATAAACTTTGGAAAACTGACGCTGAAAGAGTGGACGTAGTTCATACTAATATAGATGGTTTTGGTACAGCTGAAACTTTAGGACATATAGATATTTACGTCAATGGTGGAGAGTTTCAACCTGGTGATATACCTTATCTACCTTGTTTAGTTATTTGTAGTCATTTAAGGGCTATTTTGTACTGGTGGCAAGCATTGGAACATCCAAAAAAATTTATTACAGTTAAATGTGATAATGTTCAAGAAGCAAGATTCGCGCAGTGTTTTAATAACACTGAAACAAACTATCTAGGTATAGAATCTAAGTTTCATAAACCTGGTATATATTATTTAGGTACTAGTAATGAATTTCCTTATTTTAGAGGTAAAGAGGGCTTGCAAGAAGAACATGAGATTTATAAAGAAGTTGTCAATATAATTAATGATGATAATGGTTTTGTCGTATGAGAACTCTAATTTTGGACTAAATGATAGAAAAATATCTCAAAAGTAATTAGATGTATCAGAAATAGTTAAATATGAGAAAAATAAAGCGGTTAAAAACTTTATTGTTTCAGACTTAGAATTAAATAAATGAGTGTACAAATTCAATTTAGAAAGTCATTTCATAATAGTAGGTACAAATTTAAAAAATAGATTATCATGATTCTCCTGCTCTTATCCCAATTACTTGGGTTCGACGGAATATGTACTCCTCTTTCTATATATTGCAAAAGTTATTGGTAAAAGTTTTATGACCAGCCGTCTGCTTGACATCAACCCTCCTTGGGAATGTAATTGTTGACCAAACGGCATCAGATGGAGTTGGCCTAGGTCGTTATAAGGCTCTTAGTCGTCTTTTACGATATCCACGAGCTAAGTCAGAGTTCGTAGCATTCGTAGCCGCTAGCACAAAGCGAGAAAGAAATAGAAACTTAAAACATAGATATAAGATTAATACAGAAGTGTAAATAAATAATACAGAATTTATAATTTTATCATAGATTTCATAAATAGACATTTTAAGTTTTTTTTTGTATATCTAACTCAATAAGGAGAAATATGTCTCCGTATTGAAACCCAATGGTGAGTCTTAAGAAAATTATGTGATACCACAATGTTATAAAATATATTAAAAATCGCCTCAGAGATCATTGGGAAAATAGACAGCACTACTTTTTCTGGAAAACTTATAAAATGTGCTCACCAAACTACCTGGGAAAAACCTAAACCCGGGAAGCTTAAATCCAACAGTGACAGCTTGAAGGATGCATAGATGGAAACGACTCTACTACATAGTAGAAGTAATTTTCCGCGTAGTGACAGAGTAAGAATACAATCCACCGCCCCTATCTTACTCGTGGGTGATCGTAAAAGACGGCTAAGGGATTAAATATGCAAATGGCATCTACGCAAGAGAAAAAAACCCGAAATAAAACCCTATATCAACACGTCTAACCAGCGTGTTATAGTAGGTCAATTTCCCTCCCATTCTGAAGGAGGACGAGCCCAGCAGTGGGACATATATAGACTGAGATGATGATAATGACATAGTAGAAAGGGAACAATGAACTGTGGTATTTCGTATTTGATTTTATTTCAATTTTCTTTTTCACATAGTAGTCTTAACTTTTTAAGTGCCTTAGCTGTCTCTCACAAGATCATTAAGTAAATAATCTTCTTTGATTATAACATATAATTTTAATACGTTTCCACTCTGACCAAGTCACTAACGAGATATTAAATTTAAGTTTTTAACATAATTGTTCCTACGGAAATGTTGGCAATTTTGTATATATTTTTTGTGATAAACTATGTGAGGTGTAACTTTTTTTTGTTTAATGATGATGAATGATAAAATGCCAAGTACGTTTATAGATATTATTATGTGTTTTGTTTAGCAAATTATACTAAGACTGGTGTCCAGTAATTGCTAGTGTATTAATGAAAAAAAAGAAAGGAAACTGCATGGGAAACTTAAATGATCGTTATCATTCTCCTGCTCTTATGCCAATTACTTGGGGTCGATACAATATGTACTCTTCTTTCATAGTACATATCTACTGTAAAAGTTATTGGCAATAGTTTTATGACCAGCCGCCTGCGAGACGTTAATTGTTGACTAATGGGACCAGTTAGGAATGTAATTGTTGACCAAATGGCATCAGATAGAGTTAGCCAAGGTCGATATACGTGCTCTTAGTCATCTTTTACGATAACCACAAGCAAAGGGTTGATAATATTCGTTCCCGCTACCACACAGCTCTATAAGAACACCTAAATAATAAATCAATGAATTCAAATACAGGAGTCGGTTATTCTTCGTATGATGATAGTGTAAGTATACAATTCACCATCCCCTTTCTTACTCTTGGATGGTCGTAAAAGACGACTAAGGTAATATAAAGCAGATAATATTACTGCGACGGAAAGAAGTCTCGGTATCGACCAATAAACCAAACCATTCTGTCAGCGTGGTATAGTACGTCAATTCTCTTCTATTGTTTTGGAGGCTGAAGTTCAACAGTGGGACGATGATTTTTTTTATTTTTTTGTATTTTAAACTTAGTGGTCGTTGGTGAAAATGGTCGTTAGTCTCTTTTGCTCACCCTTGGGCAAGTAAAGGGGTAGTGAATTGTGTTCTTACTACCGTGAACAATATTCCGGTTTATATAAACTCGATAACGAAGCGAAAAATTATGTCACAAGCGGGATTCGAACCCGCACCTATTGGGAGCCCGGCCCAATCATGCTGCCACTTACACCACCGTGAACGATTGGGCCTGACTCCCAATACGTGCGGGTTCGTATCCCGCTTGTGACATCATTTTTCGCTTCGTTATCGGTTTTTTATAAATAATTAAGCATATTAAATGCTAAATTTCAGTAATTTGAATATTCCGGTTTCCAAAGATTACTTAAAAATTCTTTAGTATATTTTTTCAAATTCACAACATTTTATGCTCCATAGTACCTACCCATAAGCAAAATACTTGATAAAAAAGTTAACGTATTTAAACGCAGTTACATTATTTTAAGTATTAACTTTTAAGTATTCATTTAATAAAAGATTAAAAAATAACATATATTTAAAGTTCAAAAGTCTGTTATTTCATTTTGGATGCAGTTATGCAGAAAAAAACCATTTTTTTTTAAACTAATAAAAATGACGAAGTTTATAATCAATAATATTTTAATCGCTTAAAAAATATATTATATAAAAAAAAAATATAATAAAATATTGCTTGATTGTGCCAAATAAGGATTAGCCAGACAGATATGATATTTGTTCTCATTTGAACATAATTGCGACATGTTTTTTTTATCATTTTTACTAATATTAGATTATAACTTCATTGTGATAATACTAATATAATAATACTAAATCATAAATTATAATAAGATGATGAAGATGATGTAAATTAAGTTAACAATATTATAATTAATTTTAATTATGTATAATCTCGAATTAAATCCTTGATACAAGATATGTCAATCTGTTTGATTATTCCGGTGTAGTAGCTGGAATTTCATTCCTTTGTACGGAAGTCATATGGTGAGTAGATAAGCGGGCCTTATATGGCTTATCCGATTATAAAGTCTCAAGTTCTAGTCATTGGTAATGATTTACCATTGAGAAATTATCAACGAAAATTGATTTTAGTCAGTTTGTTGCTATTTACTGCCAAATGGAAAATTTCTCTTATATATATTAGTGTCGCTTTTTTTTTTAAATTATATTGTTTTGCTTACATCCCCTCTCGTTCCACAAAATTATAGTAATAGGTCCACACTGTTGACAATTTTCTGTCTACAGCCGTGGGATTGTCCGTCCGAGGTAGTACAGCACTCTCGCGGAAAATCGATGTCTCAGCGGTGACAATGTACCGTTGCGCTTCGTTTAGTGAGCAAGAGAGCCGGCAGCCTAACTTTCTGAGTGGGTTTTCGGTTTTCATTGGCAGGCAGTAGCCTAGCCTTGGTATTGCAAAGGTCTATAAGCGGCAGTAACTCTTACCATCAGGTTTGCTGATTTCTCGTTTACCATCAACAAGCAGAAACAGCGAAACACTATACGTGGAGGTTATCAAAGTATGAAATATTTTTTAATTTTTATTTTATTTGGGATAACAACAGTCGTTACAAATACATATAACATAGAATGAAAATTACTAATTATTAGGACCAATTACAGTTATCCACAGTTATGTACAATGTTTATAAAGAACATACTTTCTTTTTAGATACAATACATTATAAATAATTAGAGAAAAAAAAAACAGGTAGATACATAATAAACAATTCTTTAATCTAATGAATGAATGTGTAACTACCCACCACTACATCAAGATCTGCCTGCGCTTCTAGCGCTTGGTTAGAATATGTACTATTGAAGCATAATGGTAGGTAATTGGCATTATAATAAATTAATTATAATTACATATGCAGAACTATTTGTGCAGGTTATACTAATAGATTGTAAAAACAACTAGGTATATGACTATTGATTGATATTTATGATATAATAAGATAACAAATATACTTTTGATATTAAAGCGAGAGCAGCAATAACTCAATTACCATTGTTTATAAGTTCCTTAATATTTTGCATAAATACTTGTTTACAAGTGATAAAAGGGTCTACAGTACTGAACTTTGTATTGTATGTACGCGCTATTCTAGTCATCACAGTATTCTGACCATATAATGTGGAATGCGACGGAACAAACAACATTTGTGTATGTCGAGTACGATATGTTGGTGTCCTAAATGTTATTTTAGAAAGTAGTGGAGGGCAAT
This sequence comes from Lymantria monacha, assembly GCA_905163515.2. Taxonomy (NCBI): domain Eukaryota; kingdom Metazoa; phylum Arthropoda; class Insecta; order Lepidoptera; family Erebidae; genus Lymantria; species Lymantria monacha. The sequence goes on along the minus strand of LR991105.1, from coordinate 4,087,373 downwards.
CAATACGTCCGCGGAGCAAGTCAAATAGTAATCCCATATCCATAACTGACCTCCTTTCCTGTAAGGTAAGTAAATCGTATGTTCGACAATTATCCACGTAGTTTATGGCGGGTTTTTTGAATTTAAAATTGATTGTTAGTATACATATTGTTAATTATATATTAAAGAAAATATTATTAACGTATTTGCTGTGTGGTAGCGGCTATGAATACTACCAGCCCTTACTTTGCTCGTGGATGTCGTAAAAGACGACTAAGAGCCTTATAACGACCTGGGCCAACTTCATCTGATGCTGTTTGGTCAACAATTAAATTCGCAAGGAGGGTTGACGTCTGGCTGTCGGCCGGTTATAAAACTATTGCTAATAACTTATACAATATGTACTATGAAAGAAGAGCACATATTGTATTGACCCCAAGTAATTGAGCTAAGAGTAGGAGAATGAATGATGATTGATTAACGTATTGAAAACACTTGGAATCAACCCCTTATACCTACCTAACTACTCACTCGTGCATATCATAAAAACGACTAAAATATATGATATGAAGATAACATAGATCCAAGATAAGCAAAACTGAACATAAAACCTTAGGCTAGCATGTCTCCACCGAAGACAAAGACTGGGTACCGGGGCCCACTCATATGGGGTTAATAGGTACTTGTAGGGTGGCTCTATGGGATCGTGCGCCATTAATTCTGTCGCTCCGGACGGATTTAACGAGCTATGCCCACACCATAACCCGCTACCAAAAAAATGCCAGCATATCTGACCAACGTGGTATCATCTCAACACACATATGTCCCATAGCTGGGCTTGAACCTCCTCCATAATGGGAGGGAAATTGACGTTCTGTACCATGCTTGTCAGTCGTGTTGGTATACGGTTTAATTTCAAGTGTTCCTTCTCTTGCATAGATGTTATATGCGTTTTATATTCCTTTGTCGTCTCTTACGATCACCCATGGGTAAGGTGATGAAATTTATTTTTACTCAGTCACCACAAGGAAAACATGAAACGACTAATAGCGTGACGTATATGGGTTGAGATGATGACTGACAGTAATCTAAAAAATAATAAAAACCAAAAAAAAAACAGAAATTATAAAAATATTCTTGATGCTACATATTTTTAGCATAACTCCATCCACTTAATGCATATTTTAGTATTCACTTAAATACACTCAAGGATTATGGTTGATTGAAGTTGATTGAACATAAATTATGTATGTAAATACATAATTTATGTTCAATCATCAATCATCATGAAGATCAAAATGGTGTATATAATTGCAGAGAGAGCTTTATCATTTAGGCTAACCGATCGCATTCGTAACGACGACGTAAGAGAGCGAGTAGGTATGAAAGAGAGTATTGGTGTAACGATGCGAAAGGGTGAAATGCTCCGATGGTTCGGACATGTGGAAAGAATGCCGAACGAACGCCTGGTTAAGAAGATATACAATGCGAAAGTGGAAGGATGTAGGTACCGAGGGAGACCGAGACTAACCTACCTAGACCAGATCGGTCATGTACTGAAGGAAGGTGGAGTCAAGAGTCTCCGAAACCGGCGAGCGTGTATGAAGAGAATTATGAATGTTGAGGAAGCGAGTGAAGTATGCAGAGATAGAGTTCTCTGGCACTCTGTTCTCTCTGCCTACCCTGCAAGGGATATGGCGTGATGATATGTATGTATGTATGTATGTTGTTTTTATTTTAATGACGAGCATATTGACTTCTGATATTTACGCAAGTAATACAATTTTAAAATAAAACTATTTTTATGAAATACTAGCTGACTCGGACAGACTTCGTACTGCTTCCCATTTTTTTATGAACGTCGTCTTTTTGACAGGTATTTTTATTTTTTAAATTGTCGGTTTTGTTATTTTTCTTGCATTTTTCCATATTTTCTCATCGTATAAACCTTCCCTAGACTGCCACAAATATTTTAAGACCAAAATTAGCCAAATCGGTCCAGCCGTTCTCGAGTTTTAGCAAGACTAACGAACAGCAATAAATTTTTATATATATAGATATCGCGTGATGATGGTTTTTTTATTGCCTATGATGGCAAACGAGCGAGCAGCACAATTGATGTTAAGTAATACTGCTGCATAAGGACCTTTGCAATATCAGGTGCACAGCCAAGCCGTTGATTACCGTAAAAAAGTCATCATCATCATCTCAGCATCTATGTTTCACTATTGGGCTCGAGCCTCCTCCATAATAGGAGGGAAATGAACCTACTATATGTTTCGAGATTTCCTTCTCTCGCATAGATGTTACATGTATTTTATATTCCTTAGTTATCTCTTACGATTACCCACAGATAAGATAGGGGGTGTTTGTATTCTTCCTCCGTCACCACACGGAGATGAAGAATTAAACGTGAGTGTTCTTCTTAAATTGAAATCACAAGAGAACCTGAAAAGTTTTAAAACTAACATAATAAAATTCTTAACAAAAATTTTTGTTTTTCGATTTTATTAATTCTGAATACCTATAATCATTGGCCTACTCTCATCCCAATTACTTGGGGTCGATACAATATGTACTCTTATTTCATATTGTAAAAGTTATTGGAATTAATTTTATGATCGGCCGCCTACCAGATGTCAACCCTCCTTGGAAATGTAATTGTTGACCAAACGGCATCAGATGGAGTTGGCCCAGGTCGTTATAAGGCTCTTAGTCATCTTTTACGACATCCACGAGCAAAGTAAGGGTTGGTAGTATTCTTAGCCGCTACCACACAGCTTAATTCTGAGTACCTTCGTAAAAACGTTAATGTAGATAATATTCTGAATGATGTTCATGATAGATAATACTAATATACGATATAAAACGATACGAAGTGAAATTTGCATGTCCTACAATTGGTCACGGTGGTGTAGTGGCAGCACGATTGGGCCGGAATCCCAATAGGCGCGGGTTCGAATCCCGCTTGTGACATCATTTTTCATTTCGTAATCGGGTTTTATAAATAATTAAGCATATTAAATGCTAAATTTCAGTAATTTAAATAACAAGGTTGTGTCATCGTTTAATACAATTCTAACTGTAAAGTTTTAAGTATTAAGCCTATAATAATGTGTAAACATTGTCGGGTAGATAGCATACCGTCACCTTAAGACGTAAAATATGATACGAAGTGAAATTTGCATGTCCTACAATTAGTCACGGTGGTGTAGTGGCAGCACGATTGGGCCGGAATCCCAATAGGCGCGGGTTCGAATCCCGCTTGTGACATCATTTTTCATTTCGTAATCGGGTTTTATAAATAATTAAGCATATTAAATGCTAAATTTCAGTAATTTAAATAACAAGGTTGTGTCATCGTTTAATACAATTCTAACTGTAAAGTTTTAAGTATTAAGCCTATAACAATGTGTAAACATTGTCGGGTAGATAGCATACCGTCACCTTAAGACGTAAAATATGATACGAAGTGAAATTTGCATGTCCTACAATTAGTCACGGTGGTGTAGTGGCAGCACGATTGGGCCGGAATCCCAATAGGCGCGGGTTCGAATCCCGCTTGTGACATCATTTTTCTTTTCGTAATCGGGTTTTATAGATAATACTAGTTCTATATCTAGATATATTGCAAACGAAATGCGAAAGGGGTTCTATTCTCAATGGACCTACTAATATTTCAAATGTTGAATTGTCGAACATTTCCCCAAAATACTAGCAAACGATTTGGTATTGAATGTATACTCTAGGGATGTCTGTGATATGAAGAAAAATATAAAGCATACATTTTGGCTTTAGAAACAAACTGTCTAAATTTCAAACTGAAAAGTATAAGAAATGGAGGTAAAAAGCGAAATATTCCCCAGATTTTAAAATTGTTCGAAATTGCTCCCTAATATGCTAAGTGCTAAGGTTTGGTTCCCACCCAATACGATAGGCATGATGAGATTTTTTTTTAATTTTTCTTCCATGACTTAAATAGGTGCTGTGTGGTAGCGCCTACGAATACTACCAACGCTTACTTTGCTCGTGAATGTCGTAAAAGTCGACTAAGAGCCTTATAACGACCTGGGCCAACTATATCTAATGCCGTTTGGTCAACAATTACATTCCCAAGTACGGTTGACGTCTGGCAGGCGGCCGGTCATAAAGCTATTGCCAATAACTTACAATATGTACTATAAAAGAAGAATACATATTGTATCGACCCCAAATAATTAGGTGACGGTGCGGTAACGGAGTAAAAATACAATTCACCACCTCTTATCTTACCCGTGAGTGATCGTAAGAGACGACTAAGGGATATAAGACATATATAACAACGCATCAACTTACTATACCATGCTAGTCAGACGTGTTGGTATGACCACCGAAGACAAAGATCGGGTACCGGTGGTCCGCTCGCACCGCGAAGAGAGAGGATTTTACGGTGGGTCTATGGGGTCACGCGCCGCCTTCTCCGTCACCCCGGACCGATTTGGCGGGGCGAGACGCACCCATAGCCCACCAATAAAAAAAAAAAAAAAGACGTGTTGGTATAGTGTTCTGTTTCGAGTTTTCACTATGTTTGTGCACTATGCAAGAGATAGAAAACTCAACTATGCAAAAACACAATATGCAAAAGATGTTATATGCGTTTTATATCCCTTAGTCGTCTCTTACGACCACCCACGGGTAAGATAGGGGATGGTGAATTGTATTCTTACTTCGTCATCACACGGGTGGTTACTACCTTATATAAATATAAGTTTACATATTATAAGTATTAAATAACATACATACATACCATCACGCCATGTCCTTTGTAGGGTAGGCAGAGAGAACAGAGTGCCAGATACCTCTATCCTTGCATACTTCACTCGCTTCCTCAACATTAATAATCTCTTCATACACGCTCGCCAGTTTCGGATACTCTTGACTCCACCTTCCTTTAGTACGTGACCAATCTGGTCTAGGTAGGTTAGTCTCGGTCTCCGGTATTAAATAAATAGTTATAAATTATCCTATTTTGAATTAATTTAATCTGCAGATAGATGTTATCTTAAACATTCATCTGTCCAGAATTTTGTGGTTGGATTTTAACGCTGGCAAATTATTTGTACAATTCAAGATTAAGAATTTAAATGTAATGTATGTCCATTAATTTTGAGTTAACGAAGTTTTGCGGTACATTAATATTTGAATTCAGAATAATTAATAGTCCGCAGGGCTTGAGGAGGGCGGACTGTATGTACGTAAGTGACACACTATTTGTAATATCAAAAGTGTCCTTTGAGTAATTTTTTTTTTATTGATTATGGTGGCAAACCATCAGACAGCACACGCGATGGTAAGTGTTACTGCCGCCCATGAACCTTAGCAATACCAAAGGTATAGCTAGGCCGCCGCCTACCATTACAAATCCCAAACCCACCCTAGTTGGACTTCCGGCTCTCTCACCCACCGAACGAAGCGCAATAGCACATTGCCATTACTCAAACGTCGATTTTCTCCAAGAGTGTGGTACTACCCCCGGACGGACCGGCCCGCGGTTGCAGACAGAGAACTGTCCACACCGTGGTCCTACCATTACTATATAGTGCAGGGGAAGTTGTGCGATCTCGTCGTCCAGTATCCTATAGGGGTTTATCTTAGACCTGACACAGTGGGACATTATGTGTGTGTTGAGAGATACTCTTCATTTTTCCGGTTTGTGTACGTTTTGTCGGGGTATGGTTGCTGCAAATACATTTCATTCAATACATTCATTCTGATTCAATAAATGCTTCATATATCATAACTATAAATGATCTTCAATATAAAGTAATACTTTTGGCTAATACTAATCAATATACCTAATTCTTATTATTACATTCTTCTTATATACCAAATTATTATTAAAATATACTTCTTATTTATTAAATTCTTATGTATCTGTATATTTATGTAACTAATATTTTGTCACTTAGGCTTTTTGTTCGTTTGAACAATTCGTACGTCATTAAGGTACCAATTGAAAATCAGCGTTGCAGTGTACCATATGTTGCACTGTAGCATTATTGCTGAATGGGAACCTCATTGACACTTATTATATGCATTTTGTTCTTCTTCTTTGTGTTGTATTTATAGTTAAGTTAAGCTATTATTTTAATTTTCTTATAAAACCTTTATGTTTCTTTCAACTTACTGTAATGTCTAAATTTAAGTTAAGTATCAATAAAATAGTCTTCTTTTTTTCTTTCTATATACAAGGTCCCAAGGAGGGAGACGACTGAATGCTGCCATTAGTGCGAATGCAGCGAGGATATGACGAAGCATTCGCTCGAGATTCGTATGGCCTGGATGTGTGCCGTGATCTCGTTGTAACAATCGATGCCAATCTGATACTGCCGGTCGTCGTTAGAACGATGGTCGATAATTGCAAAGCGATTGTTTAGCAAAAGGAATGCGGCGGAGAGGGTTCAAGAGGAAATCGTTGACACAATTCGCCACTTACGTGTTGGGTATAGGCGTGAGGACATGCACCAGATGCCACACTAGCCGATGCTGCGGGAGGCTGTTGAATTAATCCACCACCCATAGTGAGGCATACTGCGTATTGCCGGGGTGCCGACTCGAAATGGCCCGTGATGGATAGAGCGAAGTATGGCCATATAGTTATACTTCGCTCTATCCCCAAAGCCTATCCCCAAAAAAGGGTATTCCACTTTTACATTTGTCTTTAATTCATCTAATATCTAGATGACTGAGCCTTGCTCGGTATTTTCTTTTTAATGTGTTTATTGAAGATATATTTAAATATAATAAAATAATGGACAAACAAATCAAAAAGGCAAAAAATAAAAATAGAACCTAAAAAAATATAAAGCAAAAAGGAGCAAAAATCACGTTTATTGTATAGGAGCCCCTTAAGTATTTATTTTATTTTGTTTGTTAGTACTTGTCGTTAAAGCGGCAACAGAAATACATCATTTATGAAAATTGCAACTGTCTAACTATCATGGTTCATGAGATACAGCCTGGTGACAGAGAGACAGACGGACGGACAGCGAAGTTTTAGTTATTATATTTGCAAAAATCGAGACGGAAAGGTTGAGTTATATTAGGAACAATTAATAAGATACGGCACAGAGACAGTATATTGATGCTGATCAGATGGGTCGTGAGACGCCATGGCGTACCTATGTGCGCTACTACGGTCGTTTTGATTTATTTAAACCATTTACTTGCAAATATTTTAAAACATTCGAAAGGGTCAAATATCAAAGTAAATCTTTTGAATAAGTGATAAACCCCGCTTCAAACAAACGGTCGAGTGCCTGAATATACCGAAGCCTCCCGGTATCCCAGCTCATATCTTAAAATTGAGAGGTGGCGCGCCAAAATTGTACAATGTCTGCAAGTTTGCAAGAAAAAATATTCTAAGATTCTCCAAATACCATAAAGATTACCTCTTCGAATTTCAGAGAGTGCAGTTTGCCGTCAAAGTCTACTTGCAATGACTATAAACAAAGGTTGAGGTCAAATTCTTAAGGTAGCGGGAGAAGACTTGAGAGAAAGCTGCTTCTCCCATGGGCAGTTGTATGTGACATGCTTCAGAGTAGGCTCAGAAAGTAGCCTGGTAATTCTCATTTCAATCCAACAGAAAAACAAAACATATTGTTAATAAAGAAATACTGTAGTTGGTGTAGTATCGCGGGTGCATGGACCGGGTATTAGTCCGTCACCCGCAGAAAGGTCAGTTGTTTGTTGCCCGGGCGTCTATGGTGATGATACCCGAAAGGATAACCCGCCGGGCTGGCCACAGATGTCAAGGAAGCGGTAGCAGAGGTCGACCTAATTTCGATGCAAAACACGGTGGGTTATGGGGCTACACACTGCCTTTCCGTCGCCTCGGTCAATGAGCGCAGCTGTTCACAACGTAGCCTCCTAAGAAAAAAGCCTCGTGTCCATAATATATAACAAAATTTCATTTTATTGTCTTGTTTATTAGACCTTTTAATACCCTACACTATAATAAAGATTGTTATATTCTATAAGTATACAAACATTTAAACAATAATTTGTAAATTATAATAAAACTAGCTTCTGCCCGCGGCTTCGCCCGCGTAAAAGGTTACTTTCCTAAAGTTTTTGATCCCCTATTTTTATTTTTGACCGTCGGTAATACAGTGCAACGGTATTACAATACTCAGGGTTGGAACTTCATTACTGGACTGCTAGATGGCGTTGAAGAAGCTAGATTTTGAGATTTTTGACAAACAATTTTTTTATTTTTCATATAAAAATTTTGATTTTTTTTTAATAAAAAGTATCCTATGTTACTTTTAATACCTCCAAGAATATGTGTACAATGTTTCATGATGATCGGTTGAGTAGTTTTAGCGTGAAAGCGTAACAAACAAACTTATATTCACATTTATATATTAGTAGGGATAAATAATGTAAAAAATCAAAAAAATCTATTAGAACCATTTTCAACTTCTACGCGGACGTAGACGCGGGCAAATGTTAGTAATTAATAAAATTATTGAAAAAAAGGCAAAAAATTAAAAAAGGGAAACTAAGGATCCGAACCGTGCTCTGTATTGTTGGATTAGACTACTCAATGTTCCACTGAGCTATGCCTGTTCTTAATGACAGCGTCAAAATTTGCCTTCATATGTTAATAGCATGGAAGTAATAAGTACTCTGTACAACAGGAATGAGCTCTATCTGTGCATCTTGCAGCAAAAATAAAGAAAATAAAACCTTATGCTAAGGTAGTAAGAGTCTTGTTGCGTGCAAAATAAAAATGAAGCCGAGTGAGAGGGCAACCAGTGTACCCTGTGTCCCGTTCTAACAGTGGACTTAGAATTGGCAGAGTTAAGTTGATTTCAATCCTTTCCTTGTTGGTAGAAAAATATGCGATTGATGTAATGTAATGAAGTAAAAACATTTACTTCTAAAATGTTTTTAAGTATAAATAATAATTTATTACCGACATATTAAAACAATATTATTTGTTGATAAGTGTAAAACCTTATTAACGCAAACATTTTGCGATTGGAGTATAGGTTTTCTTTTATATGTATGAAATACGGACACCTGACCTGACAACCCCCCATGAAATCGCAAATAATAATAATAACATAATTTGTTAGTGAAGAATTACGGTGACCATGCATGACTATTCAATCATAGTTCAAGAACAAATAATTTAAATACCTATGTATTTTTTATTTTTTTATGAAAATAACTTTGTTTAGATTTCAAATTTCCTAAAGATCTTAATGTCCCTAACATTAAGTTCTTTAAAAAATTTAGGAACAAAAAGAAAGCTATTGTGGAAGAATGTAATAAAGATCAGTCGACATGATCGACATCAATAGATGATTTGTTAGATCTCGTAGATAACGCTTGTGTTTCAGATTTTAAACTGAACATTATTTTTTATATTGCTGGATATATCGTGAATAAGATGATTCACAAAATTTCTTGTTCAAATTGTGTGGTGTTATTGGATCACAACACCATAGAACACTGTTTATTACATTATTAAATCAATCGTTAAAAAACGTAAACAAACATAAAATTATCATGTAGGTATGTCGTCCGAGAATTTTATAGCAAACTACATACATCGTTAGAATCAGCACATCCTCCTCAATACAAAATTAGAATCAATGAAACATATAAGGAATAAGCTGGGTTTGCGGCAGAAACTTCACAAGACTGTCTTATTTAGCAATGTCTGATGTAGAATTAAACTTAAATGTAAACTTAACTGTTTTTTCTTAATTAAATATACCACACACCACCTTATCGTAATTTTATCTCAGTCCAGCTGCATGTCGTGTCCCACAAGGACCAGTAGATAATTACCTACCTATATGACGCGAGTGTGAAAAGCAAGCAAAAACAGGAAATGTATAGTGCCACAAAGGCCAAGTTTATAATTAGCATCTTCGATTAAAATCCATCTGAAGCAATGATCTGCTGACGTCAGATCACAAATATTTTTTATAATTATTGTCCTTAAATCATATTTCAATATGGTCACCATCGCCAGACAGGGATAAAAGGTACAGTTCTGAGCTCTCGCTCGGCTTCAATTTTGCGACAACAGCTTATTCCTGTTGTACAGAGTACTTATTACTTCCATGGTTAATAGTTTTCCGCCAATGAAAAATTATATTTTTTATTGCCTGAAAATACAGACAAAACAATATTTTCTAGAAATGAAACCTAGCTAGAACGATTAATCGCCCCCGAAACCCCCCACATGCCAAATTTCATGAAAATTGTTGGTGCCGTTTCCGAGATCCAGATTATATATATATATATATATATATATATATATACAAGAATTGCTCGTTTAAAGATATAGTGAGATAATCATCTATAGGTACCACTGGGTCTGGTTCGATCGAAATAAATACATTTTTAATTCTTTATATAAATATAATTTATTCCAATTATAATATAAAAGCTATTTTTAGTTTTAGTAATTAAAGTTAATTGCTAATAGAAACTGACTAATTTCTTTAAAAAAGTTTTTGCAAAGGCCGCAAATTTACGCAAGGAAGGAAAATGAAAACCTTCATTTAATATTTTAATGAACAAAACTAAATACATTGTAAAACAAATTTAATACAATAAAAAACAAATATTTTATTTAATCGAGGTTTATCCGTGTGGCGACGGAGTAAGAATACAATTCACCACCCCATATCACACACGTGGGTGATCGTACGATACGACTAAGGGATATAAAATGCATATAACATCTATGCAAGAGAAGGAAAACTCAAAACAAAACCCTATACTATATCAACATGTCTGACCAGCGCGGTATAGTAAGTTAATTTCCTTCCCATTACGGAGGAGGCCCGAGCCCAACAGTGGGACATATATGGGCTGTGATGATGATGATGATGAATCAAGGTTTAAATTAAAATCGCATAACATCTAAATGAACAAAACATACAACCATAAATCATAAAACTTGATAGTTTTTGAACAAATCAATTTAATATAATTCATCATTCAGACTACCGCAGTCCAATGCCGAAGGTAGACCTCTTCATAATGCATAAAAATCGCCACACCTAGCAGGTCAATTGGTGATCACAGCTGCTAATACTCACACTCTTACTAGGACTTTTATCCGACTTCCACGGGAAAGCAACGGGTGATGACAATAGTATTCTAATCTCATTGCCACACGGGGAAAATTTACGCTACAAAAACCCTTTCCTATCAGGGTTCACGTCAAGCAGACGGCTGATTATAAAACTATTGCCATTAACTGTTGCATTATATATTATGGATAAGGAGAACATATTGCGTCAACCCATGTAATTGAGATAATAGCAGGAATGATAGGATTTGAAATCATTTTCTCATGAGCGGCAGTTATATATCATTACAATAATGCGACAGATAAATAAAATATATAAAGACTTATCTAACTTCTGTGCAATATTAACAATAGCATAATAAATTTCGACTGCAATCTCTATTCATCTCCCTCGTTCACTAAATACTACTTTACTGTTTTCCCTAAAGGCATACCATAGATAGAATGGTGCCTGCGCTCTCGAAATGAAAACATTTTGCATTCATTTTTGGCCACGAGTTTTAATCCATACAGCCAATGTCGGGGGACCCGAACAGGATTACTGACAAATTGGATGATTTAAAATGAATTCCGACGATGGTTCTGTACAAAAAAAAATATCTTTAATATTTATAAGCAAAGTCTCGGCAACAATTTTGACAGTAATAAGTTGCTTCTATACGGTGACGGAGTACACACTTCACGACTTTCCGTGATTGTTCATGACATGACATGATTTGTATATTATAAGAAGCGAGTAATAAAAGATAGAACTCATAATAAAAAATATACCATCAACATCATCAGATGTTGATGGTATATTTTTTTTTTCGAAGTACATCACGCTGATTACATCAGTAATCAGCGTGATATACTTGGAAAATTTATCAACTATCTATTAGCTTCTGCCCGCGGCTTCGCCCGCGTAAAAGGTACCCTTCCTAAAGTTTTTCATCCCCTATCTTTATTTCGCCCCTTAAGGGTAAACTTTTTACAAAAATTTTATGTCATATTTATTTATATCTAATCAATAGCCTCAAAATAAGTTTCAAGTTTCTAGCTTTAAAAATGAAGATAATTCCTTACAACTTTTCATCCCCCTTTACAACCCATTTTTTACATTAAAAAGTAGCCTATGTCCTTTTATGTCCTTTATCAGGCTCTAGACTATCTGTGTACCAAATTTCATTTAGATCGGTTCAGTAGTTTTGGCATGAAAGAGCGACAGACAGACAGAGTTACTTTCGCATTTATAATATTAGTAAGGATTGTGGACGAGACATGAACCTAGCTTTGAGACAAGTATATACTGAGACGATGTTGTTGAGAAGATGATGAATATTCAAGAATAGACACGAATAATATCATCCTTATGGTGATATTATGCCGCACTAGCCGAGGCCGCGGGAGGCTGAACCGAGGATTAAACCGCCACGCCACTTGTTGTGAGGCTCATTGCGTTTTGCCGGAGTGTCGAAATGTCCCCGGATGGATAGAGTGAAATATGACCATATCATACCACCAAAAAAGGGCATGCGGGAGGAATTATATAATGTCACTGTAAGAATACAATTTACCACCCTCATCATTTTGTCCGTGGGTATCCCATATATGAGCTGGGATGATGAAGAGATGCAATTATAAATGGATGGATTATCATAACCATCTCTAAACCTTATACATACATATTGTAGGCGTGGTAACTGGTCAGTAATACATTGCATTATCATCTAAATTACCATCTATCCTTAAAATGTCACTATTAATTATTGTTATCAAATTCACAATCAACAAAGGCATTTGAAGCCGAACCGTCCTAAAGAGGCTTCATTGTCATCACAGGAGTAAGATTTCCTTATATCCTATTCCACCTTGATCCCATCCCTTGGTCCTTCCTTTCTTGAGGTGTGCGATATATTGATCAATCATGGGAAAGTGATGGGTGTTCTTTTCTTTTTACCATTTTAGAATAAATTCACAATCGTTTAAAAAATATTCATAAACAGAAATTAATTTGCATAAAATTTTCTCTTTTTTTTTCAAAATTACAGAATCAATATATATATATATATATCAATATATATATATATATATATATATATATATATATATATATATATATATATATATATATATTAAATATTTGATATATGTAAAAAAGAAATGCAGAGGTATGAAGTGTGCAAATACTGTATTTTTAAATTTTATTACACTCTCACAATCCGAGAAAATCTAAACAGCTATGTACATAAAAGTAAGCAATACAAAAATGACAATTTAAACTATAACATATTTGAAACTTTAAATAAATTCATCCGCAGTATCCTCGGAAAACACACGCATATGTTACTAGAATGTATGCAATACGAATTTAAATCACCTTAAAATTTTCAACGCGGACCCCAAAAATTAGACATACAAAATGAATTGAAACACACGTAGACGTGTTACAGCGTGTACCTAACGTCAACTGTTGACATTCTACGTTTATTTGCTAAAATATATGAAGGCTCAGTGTCAAAATTATTTACACGGACCTTCTCACTCGACATGATACAACCATTTATTATTTCATTGTTTTTTTTTTTAATATCATTTTAATTTTTTATTTTTTTTTTAGCTGTGTGGTAGCGGTTACGAATACTACCAACCCTTACTTTGCTCGTGGATGTCGTAAAAGACGACTAACGAGCCTTATAACGACCTACGCTAGCTCCATCTGGTGCCGTTTGGTCAACGGTTACATTGCCAAGGAGGTTTGACGTCTAGCAGGCGGCCGGTCATAAAACTATTGCCAATAACTTTCACAATATGTATAATGAAGGAAGAGTACATATTGTATCGACCCCAAGAAATTGGGATAAGAGTAGGAGAATGATGATGTTGATGATTTTTTTTCATTGGCCTTTATGATAGACAGCCAAGAAATTTGAAAACTAGTATCTGCTCTTCAAAGTTTATTTTCGTCTGATGATGGATTAAGAATACAATTTACTACTTATCTTACCCGTGGATGATCTTAAGAGACGATTAAGGAATATAAAATTAATATAACATCTATGCAAGAGAAGAAAAGTTTGAAACAAAATCGTATCCAACACGTCTGAACAGCGTGGTATAGTAGGTTAATTTCCCCTCCCATTATGGAGGAGACTCGAGCCCAACAGTGGGACGTACTCGTATATTAGCTGAGATGATCAGCTATTTAGATATCTAAAGAGCGGATAGCATTTAATTTTTTTTTATAGATGTCTATAGGGTACTATAGGCGCCTGGTAAGGCGCTCAGCCAAAACATTGTCCATCTTAAGGTGAGTTTCGACCTGTTTTTTTTTTCTTTTTTTATAGCTTATGGTGGCAAAAGAGCAAGCAACACACCTAATGGCAAGTATTACTGCCACACTCATAGGCTTTTGCAATAGTAGTACAGCTGTCGAACTTCAGTTAATATAATGATTGTATAATTTATATATTGCTAGCTTCTGCCCGCGACTTCGTCCGCGTGGAATAGTCGTGAGTTAGCGTTAATCCAAAGTAACTATTCTTTCTAAAATATTTCATCGCCTTTTTCAACCCTTTACAACGCTTTGTCCTATTAAAAAGTATGCCTATGTCCTTTCTCAGGCTTTAGACTATTGTGTACCAAATTTCATTTAAATCGGTTCAGTAGTTTTGCCGTGAAAGTGAGACAGACAGACGGAGTTATTTTCGCATTTATAATATTAGTAAGGATTATTATTATAAAAAAAATGTCCTGTATTTGACTTAAATCAGAATAAAATTTGATTCGCTATGACGTTTTCCAAAGTTTTTTTTATCGCCCTACTTTTTATTGCATCTACCTCGCACTATTTCTGCACCACCCTAGGTCGACTGGCAGAGAATGCCTATGGCATTAAGTCCACCTTGTACTATTTTTGTGCATAAGTTATAAATAAATAAATATTTAAATAAGTATTTCGTATATTTACTTATTACAAACTTAAATATTGTAGGCGCTCAAAAGCAATTTGATAAATGTAGGATTGTAAGGTGAAACGAAACGTAAGGAGATATAGAGATACAGAAGTAAGGAGAATGAACAAGAGAAACGTGGGATAGGCAGAATGATGGCGCATACAACAACACGACAATTTTGTGGAATAACGATTATATTTTTATACGACTGAAAATACAAACAAAATAATGAAATACCAACCGCATTTTATTCCTACATAAATATTCTCCATATTTGAATTAATACTATTTGGAATCTAGTACCTTAAGAAAAGGAACTCAAATATTACCTTAAAAAGAGAAAAACGACATAAAGCCATATGGCTTTATGTCATATAATACCACACTGGCAAAAGCCAGTGTGGTATTTTCTTATTTTTTTTTATCAATATCTTTTTTTTTTTGGGTAGCCCTTGGTCCGAACATACGCCACCTGTTCCGTCCGAGGCGACGGAAGGGCAGTGCGTGGCCCCATAACCCACTGTATTCCCTCCCCATCGCCACTGGGCCGGCCACTAGTACCGCTTCCTTGCCATCCATAGCCAGCCCGTCGGATTACTCTTTTGGGTACTATCCCCAAGACCACACCCTGCGCTATGAAAACGATATTGCGGGGGACTTAACAAACTATATAATTCACGGACATAATTTACACCCAGGACTACAGTTTGTATTTCGCAGAAAAGTATTGTCCTGTGTGGGAATCGAAGCAACGGCACTGTCATCATCATCTAACAAATGAGGGCATAGTGCCATAATGTTTAGTAGTGGTAGCACTATTGACAGTTCTCTGTCTACAGCCGCGGGTCGGTTCGTCCAGGGTAGTACTACACTATCGCAGAAGATCGACGTCTGAGTAATGGCAATAGCTGTGCTTCCTTCGGTGAGCGAAAGAGCCGGAAGCCTAACTGAGGTGGGTTTTGGGCTATGTATTGATAGGCAGAGGCTTAGCTATACCTTTAGGATTGCAAAGGTCCATAAGCGGCAAGACACATACCATCAGGTGTGCTTGTTTGCCACCACAAGCAATAAAAAAAAAGAAGGTGGGTTGGTGATCGCAGTGATGTGTTATACATTTCGAAGAAGGAAGCTGCTGCTTGTTCTCCTAGTGAGACCCTAACTTGTATCTATAACTCCAACAGACAAGAAAGAGGTGGCAACAATACTCTTCTTATCGCATATTTACATGCGGAATATCATCATCATCACAGTCCATAAATGTCCCACTGTTGGGCTCGGGCCTCCTCCATAATGGGAGGGAAATTAACCTACTATACCGCGCTGGTCAGACGTGTTGGTATAGGGTTTTGTTTCGAGTTTTCCTTTTCTCGCATAGATGTTATATGCGTTTTATAATCCTTAGTCGTCTCTTACGATCACCCACGGGTAAGATATGTGGTGGTGAATAGTATTCTTACTCCGTCATCACACGGAATATGCGGAATATATTTGAAAATAAATTAGATAAGAAATAAAAAGTAGATTTTGTAACTTTCACGTTTTTTTTTTTAATTGATGATGATAGTAAACGAGCAATTAGCATTGCTGTGTGGTAGCGGCTACGAATACTACCAACCCTTCTTTTGCTTGTAGATGTCGTAAAAGACGACTAAGAGCCTTATAACGACCTGTGCCAACTCCATCTGATACCGTTTGGTCATTAATTACATTCCCAAGGAGGATTGACGTCTGGCAGGCGGCCGGTCATAAAACTATTGCACATAACTTTTACATTATGTACTATGAAAGAAGAGTACATATGGACGCCAAGTAATTGGGATAAGAGTAGGAGAATGATGATGAGTAAACGAGCAAGCAGCACACCCGATAGTAAGTGTTACACCCGCCATGGACCTTTTCGATACCAGCGGTACACCTAGGCTGCTACCAACCAATTGAAACCCCAGACCCACCCAGAAAGTTGAACTGTCAGCTCTCTCGTTAATGAAATGAAGCACAATAGCACATTGCCATTACTCAGACGTCGATTTTCTGCGAGAGTTTGGTACTAACCCGGACGGATTGGCCCGTAGCTGTTGACAGAAAAATTTCCACAGTATGGCTATACAACTATAATTTCGCCTATGTTTACAATATTTATAAACTGTTTTATTTTTGAAGTGAAAACTTCTTTTGGCGCACTGCAAACAGTTTTTTTTTTGTAGGCTGTAAGTAAGGCTCACCGAAGACAAAGATCGGGTACCGGTGGCCCGTGCGCACGGCGAAGAGAGGAGTTTGCATGGTGGGTCTATGAGGTCACACGCCGCCGCTTCTGTAACCCCGGACCGATTTGGCGGGATGAGACACATCCATAGCCCATCGCAAAAAAATAAATAAAAAAGGAGGTAATTAAGGCTGATCCATCACGCTCTGAGGTGAAAGGCTCAATCGGGTGAACTCGTAACCACCGTGTGTATACGAGCGGATGAGATACAATTAGCTGCACTTCACCGCTGTGTCGCTGTGTTTACTATAGTCAATTTATATGTAATAAAAGTTATTATTAATTATTATCAATTATTCAATAGTTAGAGAGTATTGGTGTAAAGATGCGAAAGGGAATGCTACGATGTTTCGGACATGTGGAAAGAATGCCGAACGAACGTCTGGTTAAGAAGATATACAATGCGAAAGTGGAAGGATGTAAGTAGCGGGGAAGACCGAGACTCACCTACCTAGACCAGATTGGTCACGTACTGAAAGAAGGTGGAGTCAAGAGTCTCCGAAACCGGTGAGCGTGTATGAAGAGAATTATGAATGTTGAAGAAGCGAGTGTAGTATGCAAGGATAGAGTTCTCTGGCACTCAGTTCTCTCTGCCTAGCCTGCAAGGGATATGGCGTGACGATATTATATATGTATTCAATAGTTTTTTTTTCTTCATTCATTTCATTCTTCTGTCGGCAGTCCTCATGATAATTGGTGTTTTTTTAATTCATAATAAATTATATATTCCAAAAACGTCATTGCACTAAATTAACTTCAAATATTAACAGCTCAGTATAAAAATGATATAAAATCTTGGCTTTTAGATATTATCAAAATGTTTTATGTACTTGTTGTACTAAAAATAATTTTACACTTGAAATCTCTGCTATACAAGTATCTTGCGTTTATTACGTGTCATAAAAACAAATACATAGAAACTATTGCATATGATAGAGTTACATTTTTTTTTGTTGTTTACGTGACACCGAGTCATTAATAATAAGAAAATAAATGACACATTGCTCGCTAGCCCATAAAAGCTTCATCATCATCATCACAGCCCATAAACGTCCCACTGTTGAGCTTGGGTCCTCCTCCGTAATGGGAGGGAAATTAACCTACTATACCGTGCTGGTCAGACGTGTAAAGGAAACCAATTTTCATAAGGTATACATATACTAATGACTAAACAGTTTAGTTTTTTATTAATTGCAATTAAACGACAAAGACCAAGCCATTTTCGAAAAGAAACCGCGCGTTGCGATTATGAAGCTTTTAGAAAAAGAAATATTTTGATATATTATTTTTTACGGTCGTATTCTTGCCAGATCCAAAATATTTTATCCGAAGTCTTGGAATATTTTTTGAAGTGAAAACTTCTTTAGGCGCGTTAAGCGTTTTTGGAGGGGAAAAACTTATAGGTTCGCGTCACCGACATGCTAATGCTAATAGTATATCTATAGCTATGTGAAAACTTCTTTAGGCGCGTTGCGTTGATCATTGTGGTTTAAAAGTTATCTTACTAGCGTGGTAAAACCGATTCCTAGATGTTCGATAATATTTTTTATTTTTATATAAAAATTAGAAAATTATTATTATTTCAATTAGTTTTAAGTTAATAGTTTTCACTTCTATCGGCAGTCCCCATGACTGCCTGTTGTTTTTTTTTTAATCAACTATTTACTTACTTTAAACAAAATAATTGCTTTTTAAAAATATCAAATACGATTAAACGAATGTTTTTTCTTGACATATGTATGATAATATTATCCTATAAGTGCAATGTGAGAAAAATACCATCATTTTTAGGTTTGAAAAGTGCTTGATTTTCATATATCGAGAGTAGAGCAAGACCTCAACGCTTCGCTTATAAGGTGTACAAAATAGTACATTACTGCAGCGACCAGCAAAAGAGGTATTGATGGACGAACTTATAAATATGGGCTAAGGCGTAGCCGAGGCACACATACGGAAGTCCATCAATTCCTAGTAGTGGCCAAGGCTTGTATAGTGCTTTTCTCAACTAATGCGCGCCAATTAAAACTAAGTAGCATTAAGTAAAACTGTATACATGACGAACAATGAACAACATCTTTCACGTGCTATAAGGTTCCTTTGTTTTCTTTTTTCATTATTAAACAGCTTTCTTTTTCAAGCCAGTTCGAAATTTAAATAGAACTCTGATAAGTTGCCTATATGGTTACTAGAACTTGAAGTAACAAATCGTTCCATTTTTAAAATACACGATAGATATGAATTTACATATATATTTATTTGGCCGCTAAAACACGACAGATATGGATTCATATATTTTTTTTGATTTCATACATTTTTGCCGGCTGCCGCTCGTATGTATTTGGTCAGTATAGCAATTTCGATTTATCTCAAAGAAGGTTGTCAAAATAATGCTCAAATTTCCAAGCATGTTTGAGAAAAAAAACATTAATTGAAACAACCTGTATTAACATTCCTTATCAATTAAAACAGAGATTATTTTTTCAACTACCCTCTCTCTTTTTTGTGTTTGCTGTTTTTATGCGGGCATTTTTATCTTAATTTTAAAACATTGTTGTATATTGTAATCTAAATTGTTAAGACGAATCAAATACGTGTATAAGCTAACATAGGCTTTTGGCATAAAAAATAAAATGTATACCTCTATTGCCATTTGATCGATCGAGCAACCGGTATCAAGTCTTTGTCTTCAGCAGCCAAAGTAGCACTCTCCTGGAAAACTTTTAACGCTAGCTGATAAGATAGTATCGAAATTTCCTTCGCACTTCATATCATTAAGTTGGCAATTTTAATCATTCTAAAATCTCTATTGCCATACCGCCACGTAATTTAATCCGAAGGCATAAAATGTTTACTTCCCGAAGTCGACTGTAACTCGTAAACCATTCGCCATTGGAGCGAAAAATACGCGGACCGTCTAATGAAAGGGTGAATTATGGATTCGCTGTGGAACCTTTATTAACTCCTCACTTTGTTAATCTACCTGTATTTCTTTTGGGATCTAATTGTATTTGCATTATAGAAATTGTATTATTTGCCTTAGTTGTTTACAGTTAAAAATACAATAAGTAAAATTTCTTTAGGACTTATATTGTTGGCCACTGACGACAAAGATCGGGTTTCAGTGGCCCACTTACACGGCGTGGAGAGGTACATTGCGGGGCGGGTCTATGGGGTCGCGCGCCGCTTCATCTGTTGCCCTGGACGGATTTAGCGGGGTGTGATCTGACCATAGCATGCCGCAAAAAAAAAAGAAGTTATACCGTTGTTAAACCAGCTGAAGAATGAACAGAGGAAGCAGTACTGCTCTCATCATCACCAGTATCATCTGAACTAGACATGTGCGAAATAGTACTTCGCGAAGTGATGCGATATGGCATTACATTTCGTGCCAAGTAATATTACATTTTACCATCACTTCAAACATCACACATGACATTTCATGTCATGTGTGATGCGTAATGCGATAGCGCTCTATACATACGGCGGGCGGCGTCAAGAAATATAAGCCTTAACGTTCTGAAAATAAAGCTCAAAATAAATATTGAATTGCCAGACACCGAACATTGCAGAAATGCAGAACAGTACACGGGTGTTCACGTCACGTTTAGTGTGATGTGTGATGTTTAATGTGATGTGATGTTTAGTCGCGTAATGTGTAATGAGTCAGTACACGATCGGGTAATATTACGTGTGATACATCACTCGCATTACTTACACATGTCTAATCTGAACTCATATACGTGTCACTATTCAATTCGAGCCTCCTCCGCATTAGAAGGCAAATTGACTTACTATATCAATCTGGTCAGACGGGTTGGTATAGGGTTATATTTCATATTTTCCTTCTCTTTCATGGATGTTATATGCATATCATAAACCTTTGGTCGTCTTTTACGATACCCACGGGCAAGATATGGGGTTGTGAACTGTGTTCTTATTCTGACACTAATCAGGCATTGGCAAGGCAGTTTTCTAGGAATTATCTATGATATCAATGATAATCATCAACCCAGTTTCCAGTTGCCAGATTATAACATTATTCCACCTAGCTTATGTCTTACAATGCATGTTAACAGGCAGAGAGTTAAAAGGAGTAGCTAAATCTTCTTAGAAATGACTGAATTTTAATTTATGTGGTGACAGTCTATAAATGCAGCGGTTGTTATTTTGTACAAAGTAGTTGCCATCGTAACATAAATACGGTAGAATTAAATATATCATCATCATCTTGCACTTATCCCAATCTCTTGGGGTTGACGCAATATGTTTTCCTCTTTCATACAATTCTATCTGACATCGTTTCTGTACCTCAGTTTTATCTTTTTCATGCTAAGGGCTGTAGTACAGCAACTGTCGTCCATTTTTCAAAGAGACTAGATGCTACCCCAGTGCGTCGTCTGCGGGCTACGCCCTAACCCTGTCCTCATCTATACTATAATAATATTATAAAGAGGAAAGGTTTGTATGTATGTTTGTAACGAATTGGCTCAAAAATAGTGGACCGATTTTAAAAATTCTTTCACCATTTGAATGCTACATTATCACTGATTAATATAGACTATTTTTATTGCAATAAAAAAATAAAGATCCCTACTAAAACTACAATAATGTTACCCAAGGTGCAAAAATTGCCTATAAAATATCTTTCATCGCATGTGCTGCGAAAACTATTGATGGTAGAACAAAAAAATGTTCCACAATATTAAAGAACATATCAATATCTACAAAAAATGTGATAGCATGTGTCTAACTATTGTAGTTATGTCACTATAAATACTTTGTATAAATAGTTTTCAGTCATCATGTCACGTACGCAAAAGGAGCCCGCGATACGCTATTGCTAAATACCTTATTAATTAGGTATGTCCTGCATTTACTGTAGGTTTATGCCAAAATGTTTAAAAAATAAATGTCCACCCGTGCGAAGCCGGGACGGACCGCTAGTTCATTATATTTTTACACATTTTTGGCAATGAATTAAATATTATAAGACATTAGTTTTGGCAATGTCCTTTAAGACCAGCCGCCTGTTTGACGTCAGCCATCCTTGGTAATGTAATTGTTGTGGAAGTGGCATCAAATGGACCAAGTCGATGTAAGGTTTTCAAACGTCTTTTACATATAAAAGAATTACTTATATATAGAAAATAGAATAAGGAATAAAAAATAAATAAATAAAAGAAGAAACAAAAGGCGCAATCAGGCATCGAAAAATTCCTCCGCATCACTGTCCACTGGTAATGTGCCCAGAAGGCTGGCAGCATTGCCACGTTGAATGGCAATGCTAACCTTTTGTGCAAAATATAGGCCAGCCCTCTGATCACGTGAAGCAGCGATTAATTTTTTTGCGATCTCTTTAAATAAAATGCGCGCATTGGGACCCCAAGGCCCAAGAGTTTCGACCCCAAACGGCTCGAAAATATAATTTCCAATAAGGTTATTATACTTTCGCCGTTTGAGCTTCTCTGCAGATGCGGCAGCAGCGCCAGCACAACCTGACGTGTTTGGAAGATGTGATGGCGCAAGGGTGTCAACGCAGGTCGCGTCCCACACCAAAGGCCTACCCATCCTCCAGGGCAGCAAAGACATGCCGTCCGGTCTCTTACCATCGTCGCGTACCAAGCCGTTGGGTTCTTTAACAGCTGGTATACCGGCGGTGACAAGAGCTAGACGGATAATTTCGTTGATATTGGCATGCCTTGATATTCTACCTGCGCTCCTGCCGCACGATAGGCCGTGGTGTCCGAGACTATCAACTTGCTGTCCACAGTGACATTGATGCGGAGAAAGAACTGGAACACCCAAACGAAGGCAAACTGCAGTACGGAAGGTAGTATCATCCAGCATAGTACCTATACTGGGTGACGGTAGTGCCTGTATCCAAATACCAGATTCCCATTCTGACACAGCCAGCAAACGAGCGCGCTCTGCAGATCCAACAGATGTATTTAAGAGATTTTCTCTAATTGCTCTGCAAAGCGGCAAGTCCCACTGTCTCTGAGAGAGAGGGTTGGTGGGCAAGTCAGTGTTTGGACAAGCCATTTTCCAAGCATTCAAAGCATCAGTCTTGCATAATACTTCTGAATTAACCAGTGTGCGCATTAAAATTTTCCTGGTTAATTCTTCTGTGCTATGGACCGATGATAGGAACGCCGGTAAGCTCACACTGGAAATTTTGCGTATGCCAAGTCCACCTAAGTGAACCGGAAGTGATGCTTGTAGCCATGCTCGATCATTTAGATTTACATTTAAAATTTTACTCAGAGTGGTTCTAATAATATTATCAATTTTTTCTAAAAGGTTTGAATGTTTAAAAAACTGAGATGATCTTATTGCATACGTAAATTTTGGGACAAAGAGACAATGTCGAATAATGGTAAAAGCAGAATGTATATTGATTTTGAAAAGGCGATCCGAAACTGTATTAAAATTTTGTATCTTCTCTTCTATGAAAGAGTTGTAGGCATCTTCAAAGATAGGAGACCCAAGGAGGCGCAAGGAACTTCTTTCTATTATTTGAATGTTTGGAGCCAAAACGTTAAATTTTTGAAAAACTGATTCTTTGACTGTATTTTTGCTGAAAAATATTTCACATTTTGATGTATTTAAAACTAAACCTATTGATTGAAATTTATTCTGTAAAAAAGCCAAATCTTGAAGAACTGTATCTGCGTTGCCTCCAAGGGTTCCGTCATCTAAATACCAGACGTTCTGGGCACATTACCAGTGGACAGTGATGCGGAGGAATTTTTCGATGCCTGATTGCGCCTTTTGTTTCTTCTTTTATTTATTTATTTTTTATTCCTTATTCTATTTTCTTCTATTTTTCTGTAAATATTTTAATTTAAAACTTAGCTTTAATTTAAGATTAAAATAGTAATTTAGTAGTTATTTAAATGTAATAAATACTTATATATAGATGTATATTAGCTTAATCAATAAAACTATGACAATGAACATCATCAATTAGGAAGGTGGAGTCAAGAGTCTCCGAAACCGGCGAGCGTGTATGAAGAGAATTATGAATGTTGAGGAAGCGAGTGAAGTATGCAGAGATAGAGTTCTCTGGCACTCTGTTCTCTCTGCCTACCCTGCAAGGGATATGGCGTGATGATATGTATGTATGTATGAACATCATCAATTATCATTCCAACTTACGTATGTCCTACTGTTAGGTTCAAACCTCATCCGTAATGGAGTGGAAATTGACTTACCTTACCACGCTGGTCAGACGTGTTGGTATAGGGTTTTGTTTCGAGTTTTATTTCTCTTGCATAGATGTTATATGCGTTTTATATCCCTTAGTCCTCTCTTACCATCACCTAAGATTAAGAGCTGTTGAATTATATTCTTACTATGTCATAAAATCACAATACTAGATCGCAATTCAAGCTGAAAAATAATATATTGTTTTATCTCAATGTTTGGCAATATTCCAATATAAAAATATATGATTCCTAGCTAAAAAGCCTATGTTATCTAACAAAAATATTGAAAAATAATTGAATCAGTATAGTGCGTAGTAGTATAACCGGTGTTGAGCGCTTAATTTTCTTGTTCAAATATCCGAAACAAATTGAAACTTTACGCATGAACGATTTTAATTGATGTTATACAGAAAAATATATTTATATTCTAATTTATTTATTTTTTTATATTTTTATTATACATACATAGCCTTACGCTTGTTTCATAGAGTGGTAGGCAGAGACTCTGAGCTGGGCGGGCCACCGAAGACAAAGATTGGGTACCGGTGGCCCGCTCGCACAGCGAAGAGAAGTGCTTGCAGGGTAGGTCTATGTGGTTGCGCACCACCTCTTCCGACGCCCCGAACCGATTTGGCGGGGCGCGACCATCTCCATAGTCCACCGTAAGAAAATAGAGAAAAAAAGGTAGAGAGAGAGAAGGGGGGAGAGAGAGAGAAGGGGGAAAGAGAGAGAAGGGGGAAGGATAGAGAAGGGGGGAAAGAGAGAGAGAGAGAGAGAGAGAAGGGGGGGAGAGAGAGAGGGAGAGAGAGAGTTCACACTCTTCACACAGTCTTCATCAGCCATACTATTTGTATATTATTTAGCTTGTTCTTCATTTTTAATTAGTTTATTAAATTAACAATTAACTCACTTTTTTAGACATTCCATCTATCAATTCTGGCTTACAGCTTTTACAATAAATGGAAATTTGACCAATATAAAAATACAGAAATTATTTTGATAAATGAGTTAATCTCACAATTTTCTGCATAGAGAAAGAGAACCTACCCATATGGTAGTAACGAGATAAGAATAGAAATTATACATATTATCAGCGAGTGGGTAATAACTCACTCTTGCTAAACAAAAACACCTCACTGTAAACGTCCCTCGTCTCCCAATCGTCGGAATTAGGGCACTATTACCTCATTTGTAGGGTAACTTATATTTAAGTGGAAGTTGAGAGGCTGAATTATGATGATGATGAAGGGAAAGTGCAGTGCATTGTACTTTAACTCCATTAACGCGCGATAAACATTAATTTCAAAATTGAGATAAAGTGCCCTTTTTGTCTCCGATCAATCTATCCTAGGTGAAGGAACAGCAATGAACAGTCTCATAATTCACCGTAATACCGACCACTGATAGCGATTCCTTGACATCCATGGCCGGCTCGGCCAGACAAAGTGTCTTGACGATCATCAGTTACATGATTCGGTGAGTTAGAATACTGGAAGAGGTGAAATCTGTTATTACCTTTTCTATTAAGGAATAGGCATTTAATTTTTGTGGTGATGGATTAAATTACTGAAATTTAGCATTTAATATGCTTAATTATTTATAAAATCCGATTACGAAATGAAAAATGATGTCGCAAGCGGGATTCGAACCCGCGAATTCGCAAATTCGAATCATTTTTCATTTCGTAATCGGATTTTATAAATAATTAAGCATATTAAATGCTAAATTTCAGTAATTTAAATAACAAGGTTGTGTCATCGTTTAATACAATTCTAACTGTAAAGTTTGAAGTATTAAGCCTATAACAATGTGTAAACATTGTCGGGTAGATAGCACACCGTCACCTTAAGACGTAAATACAATACGAAATGAAATTTGCATGTCCTACAATTAGTCGCGGTAGTGTAGTGGCAGCACGATTGGGCCGGAATCCCAATAGGCGCGGGTTCGAATCCCGCTTGCGACATCATTTTTCATTTCGTAATCGGATTTTATAGGTGATGGATTAGTTATACAATATGAAAGGACCCTTAACGTTTTATCTTTCTTACTTTTCAATAAGATTCATAAAAGTACGCAAAACAGCATCAAGCTAATGGATAGCGCTATTGTTTTGGGTAACGTGTAACACCATTTGCGATCAACTTGCTTAAAATTAGCTATAAGACTTTGTGTAGAGAGATATATATGCGTTTTTTAATTCTGGTATCTGATATCGTATTGAGATGTGGTTAAAAGTTGTAGCGGAAACCCATATTAACTCGACTTGGATTGAAAAACAACTATCAACCTGTATTATTGCATTTCCAGCTACAAATTCAGCTTGAGACAATTTTGTTTTTATTATTACTTTTTAATTCTAGGTAAATAAGTTTATATATCTCTGGTGAATGTTTCTGGGAGTCGTTGGATGCGGGTGGCACGAGACCGCAGTTTGTGTCTAAATATGAGGGAGGCCTACGTCCAGCAATGGATAACAAAAGGTTGAATGATGATGATGTAGTTTAGTCACTATATTTAAGTGTAATCGATTTTATTAAATACTTTTCTTTCTTTATTTCTTATTTTGATACTCAATAAAATCACAGAAGATACAATATTAGTTTTATATTTATTAGCTTTGCAGTCAAGAGTCCCAGTCACAATAGAATAGTTGCAAGCAGTGAAACTTGCAGCGATATTATCAGAAGAAAATGTCTAAGAACAGTCGATCGTCCCGCTAATCGAATGAAATATAACTCAATAAAGTCTTTGATATTCTTGTTAAGGACGACTTATTCTGGTACAATTTTTTTTTGTATTTTTTTATTTTTTATTTTTTATTGCTTATGGTGGCAAACGAGCGGGCCACCGAAGTTAAAATCGAGTACCGGTGGTCCGCTCGCACGGCGAAGAGAGAAGGTTTTTACGGTGGGTCTATGGGGTCACGCGCCGCCTTTTCCGTCACCCCGGACCGACTTGGCGGGGCGAGACGCATCCATAGCCCACCAATAAAAAAAAAAAAAAAAAATGGCAAACGAGCAGGCAGCTCACCTGATGGTAAGTATTATTGCAACCCATAGATCTTTTTACCTTTGCCTAGGGTATTGCTTAGGTCACTGCCTACCAATAAAATCACCAAACGCACCCAATTGGCTCCCAGCTCTCTCGCTCACCGAACGTAGCGCAATAGCACATTGCCATTACTCAGACGTCGATCTTCTGCGAGAGTGTGGTACTACCCTAGACAGTCTGGCCTGCGGCTGTAGACAAAAAACTGTCAAAAGCGTGGTCCTACCAATATTAATATATATTTTCCTACCCTATGAGGTAATAGGTTAAATATCTAATGAGTCATCACCCATTTCCTCTCCAATGGTCTTGAAATCGGCCAACGAAGCACAGAATGCAGAGCCCAGCATTACAGTATAGCACATTGAAGTACGGTAAAAATTTATTATCTTATCCCGTCGCTATATATTTAATCAGAATAACTTTAATATTCTGTTCTTGTAACAATTATTTGGCGTCGACGCTCCTCCGACGTGTACCCTTTTTCAATTCTGTAAGATGTCAATTCTCCGTTCACTATCTATCCATCTCATACTTTATATAATCCATGCATCCTTTTTTTTCGACCTTAAGCATTCGAAATTTAATTTTTTTGCTATGTATGTCTTATCACACCACACAACCATCTCAATATTTCAATCTCCGTTACATACAATAATCTCTTATCCTTTGTTTATATAGCCCAAGAAGCTGACACTACAATTAGTGTTGCCCAAATGCAAGACCAAGACTCGCTGCAAGACTCTCGCAGTTGCTCCCTTAGACAGCATTTTACGACTCCTTTGGCAAAGAAAGTATTGTCAACATTTTGTATTCTAGCAGTACACGGGGAAATAATTTGATATTATTTTAAACAGTCCCATGATAGATTGTAATTATAGCCCCACTCTCTTTAAGTGGTATGTACCTAATTAGTAGTTGTACAGTTTATGCCACTAGATGAATGGCATTACATTAATTTAGTTGGATTTTCGTTTCAATGTAGATTTTTCATTTCTATCAAAATAAATGACTCTGTGTTATTCTAACAGAGAAAGTTGCAAGACTTGTGAGATTTGCAAGTCTTGCATTTGGGCAATAATACAACACAGAAATTAGAATTTAGGCTGTTAACAAAAAGTATGAAAAGGCATGTAAAATTATGTAAATGTAATTTATTACTCTGTATTGGAAAATATCCCATGAGGAAAGCCTTTTTCAAGTAAATAACTTTAACTGAACTCATAGATTACAAGCCCTCCTTTTGTAAGTATATAGTTTATTGTTAGACCTTTTACTAAAGGGTTTTAGGACTTACTGAGGATACTATTTAGGGAACAGTTTAACTTAACTATAATCCTTTAAAGTATTTAAGGCAGATAAATTGTGTTCTTAATCGAATTTGGTTTCCTGGTTAGATTAGTACTTATGAAATACTAGCTTTAACCCGCGGCTTTGCTCGCGTTGAAGCTTTTAAATAAATATCAAAGATTATAGCTATCATGCCTGCAAAATATTTATTTTTTACCCTCCATAAAAAAAACAACAATAAGTATCTTTCCGTGTGGTGACGGAGTAAGAATACAATTCACCACTCCCTCCCTTGCCTGTGGGTATCGTAAAACACGATTAACGGATATAATAATATGCACATCGGCATCTGTGCAAGAGAAGTAAAACTCGAAATAAAACCCTATAACAACACGTTTGACCAGTGCGGTATAGTAGGCCAATTTCCCTCTTATTGTGGAGGAGGCTTAAGCCCAACAGTGGGACATATGTGGGCTGAGATGATGATGATGATGATCTGTTCAGTACTATACCAGCGTGATGCATTGCAACATCGCTAGCCTATCAGTATGCGTTGAAATGACGCGATATGCACAGTGATTGGCCCACATAGTGCCTTAGACCAAATCATTTTTTCTCTGTTGGCCTCTGTTTTTGTATTGTTAATATTGAAATATACGTTGTTCGCACATAACATTGAGTACTGATTTTTTAGTATATTGCAAACCCAGGAAGCCTAGATTACACACAAACAGCTCGAAGACTACGTGTACAAAATTTCATGATAATCAGTTAAGTAGTTTTGGCGTGAGAGCGTAACAAACGAATTTACATTCATATTTACAATATTAGAATGGATTAGCTTCTGCTCGCGGCATTGCTTAGATTAAGAGTAACTTTTTCAAACTGGAACTTTTATCCCAAGAGAACATATTACCGACATAAAAACATCATATGTGTTAATCCAGAAAATAATCTATGTATATAGCAATTTTCATCCAATTCTATTCAATAGTTTGCGAGTGATCGCAAACTTTCACATTTATAATGTTAGTAGGATTTAAAAGTGATTTTGCTTTTGCTTAACTGTGTGATCGTAAGAGACGACTAAGGGATATAAAACGCAAATAACCTCTATGCAAGAGAAGGAAAACTCGGCACAAAACCCTATACCAACACGTCTGACCAGCGTGGTATAGTAGATCAGTTTCCCTCCCATTATGGAGGAGGCTCTAAGCTAACAATGGGACATATGAGCTGAGATGATGATGATCAAATGTTACCATGTTTTAAGTTAGACTTTTACCTGTACATAAGTGAATAATTCATTCTATTCTACGCAATTATTTTTAGATGTACAAACAAAATCTCGAAAAAATGTTGTCTTGATTACTGTTATTCTAATAAAGACACTCTTTTAATGTCTAATCTACAGACATCGCCAAGTTAAAATTGAATTATAATTATAAATAAATAAAGTTTATAAACTATTTAATAATATGCATTTGATTAAAAAATCATAAAGTTATATTTCATATTTATATTTAAAAAGTTACATTATGACTACACGTAGGGCGTAGTGGTTAAGATAGCAACCTTCTGTGCCAGTGCCATAGGTTCGTCACTCACATAGGACAATACTTTGTGCGATCCATAAACATTTGTTCTAAGTCTGGGTGTAATTTTTCTGCATTAATTATATGTTTTCCGTGTGGTGACAGAATAAGAATACTATTCACCACCCCATATCTTACCCGTGGGTGATCATACGAGACGACTAAGGGATATAAAACGCATATAACATATAGATGTTATATGCGTTTTATATCGAGAGAAGGAAAACTTGAAACAAAACCCTATACCAACACGTCTGACCAGCGCGGTAGTAGGTTAATTTCCCTCCCATAACGGAGGAGACCTGAGCCCAACAGTGGGACATTTATGGACTGTGATGATGATGATGATGAAGTGATGAATTATATGTTTGTAAAGTCCCCACGGTAAAGGTCTTAGTGCACGGTGATTTCTTTAAAAATAATTAATATGAATGTTTAAGGGTGTAGATTGTTGGCCTGAGATCTCGATTTCGAGCGACCGCAGCGCCAAAGTTTAATGTAACATCCGACGGGGCGGATGAATGACCTAGAGAGCGTGATTTTCAAAATGTTTTGCAACAAACGTTCCACGTTGAGAAATTGTTATTGAACTTGAATATTTACAGCATAACAATAACGTTGAATTTTTGGAAACTAGCTGTTGATTCTTTTTAATAGATTAATAAGAGTAGTTGAGACACAATTTTTATGTTTTTCTATCATTACATTACATAGTATAAAACAAAGTCGCTATCCGCCGTCTGTCTGTCCCTATGTATGCTTAGTCTTTAAAACTACGCAACGGATTTTGATGCAGTTTTTTTTAATAAATAGAATGATTCTTAAGGAAGGTTTATATGTATAATACATGCATAATATAGTAGAGAAACGCTGATTAATTTAGAGGTTTCTAATGTGATGTCGTAAATAAGCACGTTTTTTTGCGCTTATATTGCAAACGTTGGCTGAACCCTACGAGATAGACCAAAATAATGTACTACAGTATTATCCATCTTAAAAAGTTCAACAAAAAAGTCCACGATGGCATATGTCTATCTCTTAGGGATAACCCACCATAACCATTTTTTATCCTCTACTAAAAAATGATTATTTACTAAGTGATTTTATACAATACAGCATTAATCCTTATCCAATTAAGTACCATAAATAAATTGTGCATTTATTATAGATCAATATGCTTTTTATAGTATGTAATTTAAGTGAATATTGCCGAAGATAGCGAAGATAGCGAGGGCGGGTTACTAGTTTATAATATAATATACAATCAAGAGCAGGTCCGGACTGACATTTTTGTATTCTACTTACCTAAAATTCCAACTATGTATTTATTTGTAATTTCACTACCAAAATTTATTCTAATTCGTAAAATATTCATTCAATAAAATAATTGCAAATTCAGTAGGAAGTGTGTTTATCTCTACGCAAGGAAATGTGCCTATTTCGTAAACTCAAATACTTACTTTTTGTTTACGATCACCTCGTCGATATCTAAAAAAAATCTTAGGGTTTTAAAAAAAATGTCAATAAATGAAACAAGTATAAAAATGATTTATTTACTACACAATAACAAATATGAGTCGCCGTTACTCGCTATCTCAAAAGCGTGCTAGGGTTGTACAAAAATTAGTAAATAATTCATTTATTTACTAATTTTAACAGAAGTTTGTAAATTATTAATATACTAATTAAAAGTATGTAATTAAACAATAACGAAATATGAGTTCAAAATTCTAATGTTTTTTCATTCGATTACGGATCAAGTTCTGATTTCTGCTAATTTGATGATAAAATCAATGGCTATCACAAAACCTATCAGAATGAAAACGTTACCAGCTGCCCGATTCACGTAAGTAATAAAAACCGTAGCGCAGTGACGTCACTTCGTTTTTTGCAAATTTAGCCCTTTTAACCGACTTAAAAAAAAGGAGAATTCTCAATTCGCTGTATTTTTGAACCAATTTTTATGATTCTTTACACCAGGTAACTCAGAAATTGTATAGTAATTGAGCTATTGGAAGATTTATGACAATCCAAGACTAGA
The DNA here is from genome assembly GCA_905163515.2 of Lymantria monacha. Taxonomy (NCBI): domain Eukaryota; kingdom Metazoa; phylum Arthropoda; class Insecta; order Lepidoptera; family Erebidae; genus Lymantria; species Lymantria monacha. The sequence goes on along the minus strand of LR991105.1, from coordinate 4,054,910 downwards.
TAAGTAAGTGCGTTTAAAACAGAAAACCAAAAGGCGATTTCTAAGTTCCTAAGTTAAAACGACTTTTGGACTGGCGTGTTTACGTGAATCGACTGGCTGGGTAGTTAAGTTACCTGTATCTTTCAAAATCATTAGGCGTTCTTCTCTTTCAAAACACGTAAAGCTCTTTCTTTCCTCTCTTTCATAGCCTCTATGATACTGGGCGCGTCACGAATGGGCATGCTTCGTGACTGCCGAGGATCAACTAATTCTGGCAGTAGGCAATCGTAATAAAACCTAACTAATTTCATTTCCATTTTCTCCTCCCAAAATTTGTCGTCCTTTTCTATAATATAAACTTTCATAGGTACAGTAGCACCAAACCAGATGCCAAGCATGCAAACGTTTCTTTTAGTAATATGTACCTGTCCCTGAATTTGGAAATACCAGTTATGATTTTTATTTATGACATAACCCTTGGAAGCCTTGTCCTTAACCCAAAAGGTATGTTTGGCCATTGCTTCATCAAGAGTCATGCCAGCTAAAGAATGTGGGCACTTAATTTCAATTAAACCGTTTGCATAAATGCCATCTGGTGTAGTACCAAGAAATTCATATTGATCGTCGACGAACAAACCGCAACCTTGTATACTAATATTCTCTTGAATTTCTAACTGTTTAATTGCGGTTTCTTCGTTTTCGATACCGTACCGTACAGCAGGCAAACTGGAGATATTACTACCATAAACGATTTTACGAACAAGAACAGCACAACTTGTGCTCTCTCGTTTTTTACAAACTTCCCCGAACGATGATGAGGTTAGTAATTTTCTCCTTGTACTCATCCACTCAGAACTACTTCTTTGCAAATGGGTCGACCTTTCAAGCTCCTCTCTTTCAGCACAAGACAACTTTAAATCGGCTAAAAAAGATGACTTGGCTTTCTCATATAATTCTGGACTCAGATCAGGTTTTTCGCAGTTTGGTCCATAGTGAGCATCTTTCAATACAGCGCTGTGGCTCTTTTTCAATCTTAATTTAGGTTTAGCAATTAAACGGATTCTACGATTACAATTTTCCACTTTCGCGATCAAAGGATTAGGACTAGATTTAAATATTACTTCATGAGTTTTACTATGAATCGATCCTGTATTAAAAGACACAACAGCAGCTGCGCATCGGCCCGCATAAGAACCACGGGAAGAATAATTTACACGCTTACCCCCTACTAATTTGGCAATCACTGCGTTAAAACTTTCAACTATATTACTTGTACAATTATGAATTTAACTTCTAGAATGATATGACAGTCTTTTACTTAAAATGTGTACCGCGTCCATTAATCCGCATCCAACAATTGCTGGAAGCAACCCAACAGGTTCTATTCGACGAGTATCAGGTCTACAGAAATACTCCTTGCAATATTGGTGATTACCAAATACGTGTTGTGGACCATTTAGGATATCTTCACTAAGATTTTTTATTTTTTCTTCGAGTGACTGATTTTGATCGCCCCAATATTTAATAGCGCATTTTACACCCGTTCTTAAACGCAAATACCTTTCTTTTAGGAATTTCCGCAATTCGCAAGGATACTTAGTGTCTTTCGACAGTTTCTCCAAGCTATTGCAGTAGTTTCGTAAAAGATGATTTTTGCATTCAATTTTCTCTACTGTTAAATTACCGTACGGTCGCGAATCTAATATTTTTTTATAAGTACTGGAATCGCCGTCTGCTACAAATTTATTATAAATTACACCGTGATCAACAATGGAACGTTTAAACCCCTCAACTATTATGGTCGATTCCATACCGGTAGATGATCCCGAATAATTCTTGAAACAACGGTGTTCCGAGGGCTGACTGTCGTTCTTTGCGGCTCGTGCACAAACTACGCAGTATTTATTTTTAACTCCAAAAAACAATACTTTATTAGTTTTAATGCCAATTATCGCAGCTGCGCCGGACAAGGCGGAAAAATTCTTACCATAAGATCTCTTGCTCCAACAACCGTCAACAGCAACAGATATTAATGGTGTACCATTTTTATCAACACTACCTATAGACACTGCGTACTCCGCTTCTTCCTTGACAGCTTCTGCCATGGAATGTGCTGCTGTCTTTTCCCACCAATCGCAAACCGTATTATTAATTTCATTGTATAATGAAGGTGACATGATTGGTAGGGCTACTGCGGCAGTTAATGTTTTTAACTGATAGTAGCTCCCACCAGATGATATGATACCAGATACAATTTGATGATTCACTTCCATTCTATATTCTTTCTTTTCAATCAAACACACAGTAAATTTCATACTACACATACTACATTTCATGATGAGTTTTGAGTCCAGACCAACTTTTACTTCACCTATTATACTGAGGTAACTTAACTTACAATCCATTGGACCGTGGTCCCCTATGGCCTGAAGAGCTTTAAAAAAAAAAGAAACGTCTACAACTCTACGCCCAACTTCCATTTCATCCACCTTTCCTTCTTGGTCGTTTTCAATAACTAGTTCCTGTAAAGAAAGATAATGGCTTGATTTTTTTTATAAAAAATAATTAAAAATTTAAAAAAATGCAAAAGAATTAATACAATATTAGGTTCCTGATGAATAGAAATTATAATTTCTTTACGCATTAGGTATTGTTTTTTTATGACGTCACCTATTTGAAAATAAATTTTCTTTTGAGAAAGTAATTGAGAAGTATTTCGGTACTAAGGTGTTTGTCTCTCGATGAAAATAATAAATATTGCAAGAAAAATCTATAGGTAGGTATTGAGATTTTGTCTTCGCCCATCACTAACTAAGTAGTTTGTTTATTTATGTAACAAGTCTACAAGAATTACATATAACAACTTACCTCTATACAGCGCGTAGCATTGTTGCTCAGAGTCTCGGCCCCAAGGTTTTCTTTATTTTCAATACTGGAAATATTATTCATCAATATTATCCACTTTTTATTTATTTTGTACAACCCTAAGCCAGACGCTAGGCGCCTCGCGTCTGTTTGGCGGTATAGGTATGTCGACAAAGTTGCACTGTCGCCTACCTACTTCCACAATTTGATATTTAGACAATACTAGCCGACCCGGCGAACTCCGTATCGCCTTTTTTTTTTTAAAAAATCCTATTATTTTGATATTACATACAGATACTTCAATTTTATTTATCAGTATAGATATAGATAATACAAACCAATATTTACATGTTATTGTAGGTATATGTCTGAATCGGGCGATCTAAATCATATGACATATTGTATTAGCTTTGTAATGTACCCTGTTCAAATGCGATAATAAATAAGTAGGGAGGAACTTACATTTTATTCCGAGATCTTTTGGCTTTCATATTTTTATAATGCGTACAAAACTTTCTTTTCCCTGGCATGACACTCAAATTCAATCAGTCCTGCGAAAAAAATAGCCTATGTTACTCAGTGATAATGTAGCTTTCGAATGATAAAAGAATTATCGGTCCAGTACTTTTTGAGTTTATTCGTTTCATACAAAAATCCAAATCTTTCCTCTTTATAATACCTATTAGTGTAGATATTGTATTTTTTACGATTTATATCTAGTTCCATCATGGTTTTCTTTCAGACATTCATTATATCGATACTTTCTACTAACTGAAAATAAATTAATTATAAAAATGTTATACTTACAGTTTTTTACAAAAAACACAAATTCACAATACGTAATTCTGCTGTCTGCAGCCGACAAGCATGGTGTCGCGTTCACTTACAGAAAGGAACTGCCGTTAGTGACCACCGAGATTGCACGAATGAAACGAACGCTTTATCCCATACATTTGTGTATGAAAAATTTACCTTAAAATATATCTAGATTTTAGGGCTTTAAAAGAGGAAGTCTTTGTTTGTAAAGGTATAAAAAGAAGTATACAGCTATACTTATTGGTTTCTTCAGTGTTCAAAAAGTGTTTCTTTTTATCAATTTGTGTTGATTTATGGGCTTAAATCTTTAAAATACGAAGTCATGTTTTTGCATTTTTACTCAATTTTGTGCGTTTGTTGACGTTTATTATATAACAACCATTAGGTTTAAGAGTTTAATATAAGCATGAACATACTTATTGGTCTTTGATTGTAATATATACAAATTATCATTGATATCAATCATATGTAAATAGGTTAAATATGAAAAATCGTAACACTCTTTTCGGTGATTTTCACGATCTACACCCTTAAAATGTATTTTACTGCTTTGGATTGTGTCTAAAGCGTTATAATCTCACCGAGGTGAAGGGTCCAGTATTAATGATCAGCCCAATAGCGATAGGGACGTAATACGGTAGAGGAGCGGCATGTCGACCTTCGGATGGATCGGACTGGGTCTATTCAGACCATAAAAAACATTATACTACAAACAAAATGTTACTTTCCTATATACAAAAGTTTAATTTCACTATATTTTTTTGGTATCGAATATGATACGTGTATTTAGAATTCAATGTTTCCAATTGTATCCGGCTTTAGAGGACCTCGCCTGCGGCCTCGTTGTTTTATACTCAGCTAGTCTCTTTATCTTCTATTTTTTTTTCTTATAAAGTTTAGGATTGGCAGTAAGGTACAGATAGTGTAATACTTTTTCTCTTACGAGATAAACCTAGTGTGGCGGATATAAATATTATTTTAAACCTAACGCTTTTTTTTGGGATAGACTATGGTTTTGTTCTGTGGTTATTGTTTGGGTTTTCTTTTTTTCAAAACCTTTTCATGTCCCAAAAAAGGTTACAAATCAGTTTTAAAGCACTTCTATTAAAAATATTACTTCAAAAAAGAGAATATAAGATAATCCACTTTTGCAGTTATCAGGATTGCTATTTTCAATTTCCTCCTTCCGTACAACCCCATCAGACGTCATCGCTGTGAAAACTGGCAATCTTTGTGCCTTATGCTTTACGCACTCCATCCATCTTCTCTTTAGTGTTCCCTTATTTCTACATGCCTTCAACATTCATACTTGAAACTTGGATTGGGCTGTCAGCTGCAGCAACGGACGAAGCATAACAGCACACCTGCTCAGATGTCGATTTTCTGCAAGAGTGTGGTATTACTATGGATGGACAGGCCCGCGGTTGTGGACAAAATCTGTCAAAATTCTAACCCTACCATTACTAAAATTAATTATCTATTTCATTGTAAAGATATTGTATTTACACATCATCATCATCATCATAATAACAGCCCATATATGTCCTCCTGTTGGGTTCGGGCCTCCTCCATAATGGAAGGGTAATTGACCTACTGTACTACGCTGGTCAGACGTGTTGGTATATGGTTTTGTTTCGAGTTTTTCTTCTCTCGCATAGATGTTATATGCGATTTATATCCCTTAGTCGTCCCGTATGATCATCCACGGGTAAAATAGGCGTGGTGAATCGTATTCTTACTTACTCACCACACGGAAAACTTACACAGATGCATGATAAGCTGTGTGGCAGCAGCAACGAATACTACCAACCCTTTTTTTACCCCTTCGCTTGTGGATGTCGTAAAAGACGAGTAAGAGCCTTATAACGACCTGGGCCAACTCCATCTGATGCCGTTTGGTCAACAATTACATTTACAAGAAGGGTTGACGTCAGGCAGGCGGCCGGTCGTAAAACTATTGCCAATAATTTTTACAGTATGTACTATGAAAGAAGAGTACATATTGTATCGACCCCAAGTAATTGGGAATACGAGTAGGAGAATGATGATAACATAAATGCATGCATGGTAAAATTTAATAGTTATTTCTATGAAAGTAAAGTCCAAATAATGCAAGACTTAGTTCGACAAAGTTCAATACATTCCATTAGAAACTTTAATTTCGCCATTTTACTAGAGTATAGCTGGAAGGTATCACAAGTGCATTTCGTAGTCACCATCCGTAGAGTGAAACTAATATGGTTTAATTAAATGTAAATTAAATTCATTTGTTTTTAGTTAAATCTAGAAGCGCATTTTAAGCACATCTAGCATTGTGATGGCTGTTACGTCGTGGTCGAGTGCTTCTTGTAGGATCAGTCCCTACTTTATTGAACATTGTTTTTCATTATATTTAATAAAATATACTGCTCTGAAAATCATGGGAGATAATATCATCATCATCATCATTCTCTTGCTCTTATCCCAACTTCTTAGGGTCGACGCAATATGTCCTCTGTTTCCATACAGCCCTATCAGACGTCATCTCTGTAGTCTTCTTTTGGCCTTTACCCCTAGAGCCTTCAATATTCATACTTAAAACCTTCCTCGCAACATTACTTTCAGCCCATCTCATCACACGTCCATAACAGGTCAAACGTTCACTCCTTAACATATCCGTCACTTGCGCCACTTTGAAAATTGTCTTATACGGTCATTTCTTATCTTATCCATTCTCGTTATGCCGTACATCCATCTCAACATTCGCATCTTCGCTATATGTAAACGTCTCTCATCCGTTGCTTTGAAGATAATACTAATAATATATAAATTAAATGCAAATGTTGATATTCTAATCTAGAAGCGCATTTTAAGCATAGCTAGCTATAACATATGATGAAAACTGTTCTAATAGTTAACGTCGTATTCGAGTGCTTCTTGTAAGATCAGACCCCTCTTTATTCAACATTTTTTTGCGTTATATTTAATAATATATATTGCTCTGAATATAATAATATATATTTTCTGTGTGGTGATGGAGTGAGAATACAATTCAACACCCTATCTTACCCGTGGGTGATCGTACGAGGCAACTAAGGGATATAAAACGCATGTAACATCTATGTAAGAAAACCCTACGCCAACACACCAGACCAGCGTGGTATAGTAGGTCTATTTCCCTTCCATTATGGGAGAGGCTCGAGCCCAACAGTGGGACATATAAGAGCTGAGATGATGATTGCTCTGAAAAGCATTGGAGATAATACTAACTAAACATGTATAGAAAACTATTTTTACCCATTCTATTACGTTTGTATTTCATTTTTAATTTTTCTACATTTCACTCACTTTACAGCGTTCATGGTAATGGGAAGATTCCCGTATATATTCTTTTTATTTCGAACTTACGTAAACTTCAGAAGTCTTTATATACATGTATACAATTTTATCATCATTATCCTGCTGTTATTTCAATTACTTGGGGTCGATGCAATATGTACTCCTCTTCCATCGCTCATATTGCAGAAGTTATTGGTAATAGTTTTACAACCGACCGCCTGCTTGCTCAAACGGGTCACGTACTATAAGTACGTTCCTTAAGCTGATAATGGTAAAAATACTGGCCGAAAAATAGAAAGAAAGAAAGATGAAACGATATTAAGTCTCAAAATAAAAGATCGTCGATATTTAAAATGCCGATGATCTCATTACGCATCAACGCAGCGTATTGCATTTTAATAACGCGACTGAGCGTAGCTCGTAGCGCATCAACGTAGCGCGTAGCCGATAATGGAATTCGTAGCATTTCGTAGGGCTGGCGTTAATGTCGAATAAATACTTAAATAATGATGCAATTTTTTTATTGTTTGAGATTAAAAATGAGAAGTTTCATGAATGGTGACGGAATACTTTATGTCATCACCCATTACTACACGTTTATGTATTTCTTTTGTATTGTTCTTATTCATATAATAACTCATCCATTCAATGACGGAGTAAGAATAAGATTCACTACTCCCTATCTTAGCAGTGGGTCTTAGAAAAAAACAACTAAAATATGCAAATAGAAACTATGCAGGAGACGGAAACTTAAAATAAATCCTTTTACTAAAATGTCTGAACGCCGTGGTATAGACAACTATATATAAGGTTCCTAAAGAAGTCATAATCATGTTGCTCTTTTGTTTCAATTACTTAGCGTTGTTGCAATATGTACTCCTCTTCATTCATCATCTCAGCCCACATACGTCCCACTGTTGGACTCGGGCCTCCTTCACAATGGGAAGGAAATAGACCTACTATACCACGTTGGTCAGACGTGTTGCTATAGGTTTTTATTTCGAGTTTTCCTTCTCTTGCACAGATGGCATATGTATATTATATCCCTTAATCGTCTTTTACGATACCCACGTGTAAGATAGGGGGTGGTGTTATGGTATTCTTACTCCGTCACCATACGGAAAATCCTCTTCATTTTGTTAGTTATTGTTAATAGTTTTGTGATCGGCCGCCTGCCTTACGTCGACCGTCCTCGAAAATTCAAATTTTGATTAGACGACATTAATTTGGAGTTCACCCAGGTCGATATAAAGCTCTTAATTGTCTTTTACGACATCCTCGAGCGAAGTAAAGATGGTAGCCACCATACAGCATAAGTTTCCTAAAGAAATTCTGCTGCATGTATGTTCTTATATATTGCGATATTTATTGGAAATAGTTTTATAACCAGTCGCCTGCCTGACGTCAACCCTCGTTGGGAATATAATTATTAACCAAACGACATCAGACTTAGTTGGTTCAGGTCGATATTAAGCTCTTAGTCGTCTTTTACGACATCCACGAGCAGTGTAATGGTTGGTAGTATTCGTAGCTGCTATAATACGATATCTGGTCTGATATATTATATTATATATATTCATCGCCTCAGCCCATACATGTTGGCTCAGGGGCTCGGGCCTCCTCCATAATGGGTAGTACCCCGGACGGACCGGCCCGCAGCTGTAGACAGAGAAATGTCAACAGCATGGTCCTGCCACTATTAAAAATCCTCTGTTCCTCCCTCCCCTCTCTCTCCCTCTCTGCCTCCCTCCCCTCTCTCTGTTTCTCTCCCTCTCTCTCTTCTCTCTACCTTCGTGCGCTTATAATCTCAGCTCATATATGTCCCACTATTGGGCTCGCGCCTCCATTATAATGGGAGGGAAATTGACCTACCATACCACGCTGGCCAGACGTGTTGGTATAGGGTTTTGTTTCGAGTTTTCCCTCTCTTCCATAGATGTTATATCCCTTAGTCGTCTCGTACGATCACTCACGAGTAAGATAGGGGTGGTAAATTGTATTCTTACTCCTTCACCACATGAAAAATTAAATATATATATATATATATATTACCTTTAATATTTCTAGTGCTCTTTTAGGCGACTTTTACGAAAGTAATGAGTGATGACACATTCCAAATCCGTCACTACACTAGATTTGTTTTCAACTACTCTCAATAAAAAAAGCAAATATATTTCCGAGTTCACGCTGAAACCGTAACCCTTTAATATATGGTTTTCAATTCATGAATTATTTGAGTGAATTGCGGTTTCCGAGGGATGTTTTGTTTATATCCGACTTACTGATATTCTTGGTTTTACGTCACACCCACAACTCTGAAAGGGATTGTAAGGGGTTATCTGAGAAATTGAGATTCGTAACTTTGCGTTACATTCGTTCGTTGAGGAATTCTTTAACATGAAGTAAGATTTATTTCTTGGTTATTATTTGTTTTATTTTTTTGGGACATTTGCAAACTATACATAGTTTTGTATATGTATGTATATGGAAGGTTTCGTTACAATTTTGTGTTTCATGACTTACTAGATAGATGATCTGGCTTCGATGTCGATATGAATTGTTTAGCATTTGGAATGAGAAGAATCACTGCGCAATATTTTTTTCTTTTATTGACTTTTAGAATATTGCAGTTTTATTAATAATCTAACTTGTAAAATATCAGCGTCATGATTTGATTTCAGACAGGTTCATTGTGAATTATCTTTACAAAACTACGTTCTTACTTCCTGTTGATAATGGAAGCCTTAACATCGGAAATAGGTGCAGGAAGAAGCACCCTGGCGCATTATTCTCATTAGAGAAGATGGGCTTTTGGTCCAGGGTATGCTGGAAAAATTACACTGTAGATTGGAGAACATTGGCTTTGAAATCAGCAGAAAAAAAAAACAGAGTGCATATTTTGGGATATCGGCGTTCTCTCCAATTTTACACCCATATCTCTAGATGGAGTACCTACCTATACCAGTACGGTCCAACTTTCGATACCTCGGTTTGCTTATCCAAAGTAATGGCGACGTGGATCGTGCGGTGAAGCATAGAATTGACGCAGGATGAATGAAATGGTGGCTGGACACGAGTACCACATGTGACTCTCTCTTAGAATTTAAGAGTAAAATATACAAAACCTTAATAAGGCCTTTTTTTTGCGATGGACTATGGATGCGTCTCGCCCCGCGAAATTAGTCCGGGGTGACGGAGGAGGCGGCGTGCGACCTCATAGACCCACCACGCAAACTCCTCTCTTTGCCGTGCGAGCGGGCCACCGGTATCCAATCTTTGTCTTCGCTGACCTTAATAAGGCCTGCTGTATTGTATGGATCAGCATGTTGTGCTACAAAAGCGATGGATGAGAGACGATTGCATGTAGCGGAGATGCGAATGTTGAGATCGATGTAGGGCGTGACGAAATTGGATAAGATAAGGAATGAGCGTATAAGAGAATGTTTGAAAGTAGCGCCAGTAGAGTAAGTTAAGGAGTGAACGTTTGACCTGGTATGGACTTATGATGAGACGGGATGAAAGTAATGTTCCGAGAAAGGTTTTAAGTATGAATGTTTGAAGGCTTTAGGTGTAAGGGAAAACCGAAGAAATATGGATGGATTGCATGAAAAATGATATGGACAGAAAGGGAGTGAACGCATAGATGATATCGCATAAGATTGTGTGGAACAAAAGTACATATTACGTCGACCCCAAGTAATTGGGTTAAGAGCAGGGTGATGATGATGATGATAATTTTATTTTAATTTAATTATTTATTTCTAAAGTGAATATATAACTAAATATTCTGTGAATATTTCAAGCGTTCACATATTGTCGTTATCAATAACGAGCAAAAACGAGTAAAAATGTGCAAAAAAATCAAGTTTGTTGTATGGCAGCCTCCTTAAGTATTTATTTTATTGTGTTTTAATATTTGTCGTTGTAGCGGTAACAGAAATACATCCGACGAACGCATACACAGCAGAGTCTTAGTAATAGGGCCCCGTTTTACCTTTTGGGTACCGAACTCTAAAAAGGTTGAAGTCACATAAAAGCTTGGTACAATGGAAATATTCTTTAAAAATAGAATGTCTACAAAAGTCACTGTACTATATTAGTACGGCATTTGAAGGTTACTAAACTTTAGAGAGGTCATGTACTTTTAGGACACAACGTAGCAATAAACATATTTTCTTTTATTTCTTCTTTCAAATATCTATAATAAGATAGGTACAAATTCTCATCGAATTACCTGCACATATTTAACAACGTTTCTTACAAAACCTTTGGGCTATGTAACTAACTATTGAAGGTAACTTATGTCTGACATTGCAAATAACGTGGTCGCTTAATTACGCGGACATGGCGCTATGTTCAAAGGGACGTTTATTAACGTTAAACAGATAGACAGGCCTTGGTATTATTTGTAATGTTAGATAAATATTATATAGCTTGCTTATGGAATTTGGGTCAGAAAATTCCTTTGCGTTATAATTGGGAATAATTATATTATTTCTTATTTTTTTTTTTAATGCTTATGTTGGCAAAAGAGCAAGCAGCACACGTGATTGTAAGTGTCACTGCCGCCCATGGACCTTTGCAATACCAAGGCTTGGCCGTTGCCTACCAATACAAACCTCAAACCCACCCCAGTTTAGCTTCCGGCTCTCTCACTCATGCATTGCCATTACTCAAACGTCGATCTTTTGCAAGAGTGTGGTACTACACGTAGAGCAGTTCACAGCGTGGTCCTATCACTAATAAAAGATATCCTAACACTAATATCAGATATCTATTCTATACATACCATGCTTCACGCGATCTATTCATGTTTTCCTTGAACTTATTTTCCTTCAAAGCCATTCAAATTTAAAATATTCCTCGCAGCATTATTTCCAATCATTTTTATCAAATATCTCACACACATCTTTTCTGTCACTAACGTAATTTCAAACTTTCCCTTACACGTTATTTCCTTATTTACACAAAAACATATATACATATAGATATATTTTATTTATATCAATATCTTATTTATACAAATCTTTGTAATACAATACATAAACCAACAAATTAGTTAAATACACAAATATTATACAAGAGATTAGTATATTATTTAACTTATTGTTATATATTCGTAAATATCCAGTATTTGTAACTCAAATATTTGGTGAAATATTGCTCCATTTCAGTGTATTTATTTATTCCACAATTTTGATATAACAGTAACCTGAGATGTGATAATACAGCAACCGATAATAGTTATTTAATATTTCTTTTCCATTATCCGTGTGATTATGGACTTAGAATATATTTCACTACTCCTTATCTTGCTCGTAGATGTGCTGAGAGACTAATAAAGGATATAATGTGCAGATAATATAACGTGCAGATAATCTATCTTACCCGTGGGTGATCGTAAGAGACGACTAAGGGATACAAAAGGCATATAACATATATACAAGAGAAGGAAAACTCAAAACTAAACCCTATATTAATACGTCTGACCAGCGTGGTATAGTAGGTTAATTTTCCACTCAATACGGAGGAGGCTCGAGCCCAACAGTGGGACATATTATGAGCTGAGATGAAGAGAAGGTAAAGCTGAAATAAAAACCCAGTAGTTAGATGAGTTATTATATAACTCATCTGACTAGTATTAGGTTAATTTCGTTCTGGTCACAGGAGGACTCCCTTTCATAGTTCATAATCACGGGAGGATAAACCCACGACCATGAACGCTGTAAAGTGTTCGAAATGTCAGAAAATTTAAAATCAAATACAAACGCGATAGAGTCCATAAAAACAGTTTTATTGTAATTGTCTCTAATACACGCAGAAATCAACAAATAAACATAAAAAAAAATCATTAGAAGGGAATGCTCCGATGGTTCGGACATGTGGAAAGTATGGCGAACGAACGTCTGGTTAAGAAGATATACAATGCAAAAGTGAAAGGATGTATGTACCGGGGGAGACCGAGACTAACCTACCTAGACCAGATCGGTCATGTACTGAAGGAAGATGGAGTTAAGAGTCTCCCAAACCGGCGAAAGTGTATGAAGAGAATTATGAATGTTAAGGAAGCTAGTTAAGTATGCAAGGATAGAGTTCTCTGGCACTCTGTTCTCTCTGCCTACCCTGGAAGGGACATGGCGTGATGGTATGTATATATGTATGTAGATATTTTTTATTTCATTTAATTATTTAGAATTTTATTGTCCTCTGTAAGTACATACATACATATCATCACGCCATATCCCTTGCAGGGTAGGCAGAGAGAACAGAGTGCCAGAGAACTCTATCTCTGCATACTTCACTCGCTTCCTCAACATTCATAATTCTCTTCATACACGCTCGCTGGTTTCGGAGACTCTTGACTCCACCTTCCTTCAGTACATGACCGATCTGGTCTAGGTAGGTTAGTCTCGGTCTCCCTCGGTACCTACATCCTTCCACTTTCGCATTGTATACCTTCTTAACCAGGCGTAAGTTAATAAGTCTTATAAAATGAGATATTTTTAATAATGGCTACAACTATGTCCAATAGATACGAACGAAGATAGACTCATAGATCCTACTAATATTATAAACGTGAAAGTTTGTAATAATGTATGGATGTGAACATCTTTGTTGCTCTTTCACGCAAAAACTACCGAATTGATTTTGATGAAACTTTACAGTAATATAGCTTACACATCAGAATAACACACAGGGTATAATTTATAAAGATATTTTGTAAATTGGCTAAAATATAACGATAAAAATCGCTTAAGACAGAAAAAATCGCCCATCTGCGAGCTATTTGCATACGCTGCAAAGATCTTGAAAGTTAGATAAATGTTATGTATTGTGGAAATGTACCTCTTAAATAGTTTTACAAAAAAGTCCGCGACAGCATATATCTATTTTTAATATTTAAGCATTTATCGTTAAAATAGTAAATTAAAAATTCAAAATAATTTGGTATTTATTGCCGATGCACATTTTATAGTAACAAATGGATTCTTATGCAAACAAGTGCTTTTATTGCTTTCGATATTTAAAGTACATATTTTTTGCTTTTTACCGCGTGTCGTTTGGTACAATGTTTCAAAAGTTAGAACGATAAGAGTGCGCAGTGCTGTGGTCAGGCAGCAACCGGGCGCACTGCAGATTTACAGAAATATGGCAAGAAATCTATGATCGCCGATTGTGCGACCCGAACACAAGTAAAGGCGTGAGAGCAGTCGTCGTTGATGATTGTTGTATTTTTGACAGCACTATCGATTTGTAAATAACATACTATACCTGTATATATAGATAGGTATTGAAAGTTTGTGATATGAAACATCTTTTTGCGCGCCTTGGCAGTAAAATTATGTCGACTACTGGAAATGATAGATTGGGTTAGGTAGGTACTAAGGCAAATGTGGTGATGCATTGATACTACGCCGCTATTCTCTATTTGTGTGTGCGCGCGTATGACAGCGATAGCTGTCTAACATAAGTGTGACATTAAATCCTTACTAATATCTGTTATAAATGCGAAAGTAACTCTGTCTGTCTGTCACTCTTTCAAGCCAACACTACTTAACCGATCTAAATGAAATTTGGAACACAGATAGTCTAGAGCCTGATAAAGGACATAGGCTACTTTTTAATGCAAACAAGGATTGTAAAGGGGGATGAAAAGTTGTAAGGAAGTATCGTCATTTTTAAAGCCAGAAGCTTGAAACTTATTTTTAGGCTATTGTTTAGATATAAATAAATATGACATTAACCTGTTGTAAAAATTTACCCTTAAGGGGTAAAATAAAAATAGGGGATGAAAAACTTTAGGAAAGTAACCTTTTACGCGGGCGAAGCCGCGGGCAGAAGCTAGTACATTAATAGTTGGCTGACTAAATTACGCATAGCGAGTTTTAGAATTTAATTTTGTCCTCAAATAACGAAAGGATAATATCGTTTGCAACGTTGCCAGACGTACCGATTTCGGCGGAAATCCCGATTTCGGCGTGACATCTCGATTTTTGAATCAAAATTAATTGTCCTGCGCGGGACAGGCTCACTCCCGCTTTCAAGGATAACTCGATCATACGTGCAGCATGCTGAGGAAGCGAGAAAAAGATTTTGATAATATATGTTTTTTTTACTATGTCCCGCTTTCAACGAAAGAGTCCCGCTTTTTTCACTCAAAAAGTTGCAATCCATCCCGATATGATAAAAAAAAAATCTAGCCGCGCTAATCGTTTGATCTCAAAAAAAAGACAAGGTCATCCAGTCAAATTCCACGTGAAAGTTATCACGAAAAAAATGTTACAATTTTACATAAATCATCAAGAAAATAAAATGTAAAAGCGAAAATGAAATTCCACACTTTATACGATGACGCAATAAGGAAGAGATTGATGACGTATCGCTTGATGTATATCACTTCAAAAGAATGCTGCATTATGTGCCTGACATTCTGAGTAGGGGGTACATATCAAAAGTATTATTATATTCTTTATGGTTGGGGATAAAATATGATGATTGAGAGTGATAACTTTATGAGAAGTTTATGACAACGGGGAAAAGTAAAATCTTATTTTTTTCTCCTTGTTTTAAACACTTGATTTGAATATTATCTGTACTTAAAGATTGACATATAAATGAGTTGAGGTTTTGGAGTGAACGCGAAAGTGTCTTGTGATTGTCTTATATTCTGTATCAATATTTAATATTTTAATAACATTAAACACTGTTGATGGCATTATATGTAATGTAATACAGAGTAAGTGCTAAAGCATAGAGATTATGATATAACAGTGCTAAACTTATGTTTTCGTTTTACAGCTAAATTCTCAAAACATACCAGTATGGTCATGGCACTGTTGAAGGCGACGACGTGAGTTACTGATGGGCAATGATTTTAATTAAAATCAAAAATTTTTAAAGACATAGCATTGATTTCTATGCAGGTGACTGAACCGGGGAATCCGTCACCCGCAGAGAGGCTGACAGCGTGAGTGCGACATAGCTTAAAACAAGCAGTAAAGTCTATGTAACCATGCCAAAATTTTTCTTAAAATAATATATTACTTTTTCACTAATTGCCATCCCGATGTCTCCGATTCGAAAGCTAAATTCGTAGTGTTATTAGGAGAGACTTACTCAATGAATTCCACTGATACCTACTGCATAAAGTTCAAATATTATAGGTAGAACAGAAAAGCTTATTCAGCGTATACATACTTAAATTTTGTTATAAGTCCACGATCTCACGTTATTCAATTTCTAAAGTAAGCAGTCTTATAAAAAAGTCCTTACGTAGACAACCTTTATCTAGCCATTTTATTATTATTTAAGTATTATTTTACATAAAAACCGAATTTTCTTTAAGATAATTTATCATGATCTTGGCTATATAATCAGTATGGTACAAAAGTTTCGTGTTGGTTAATTCAAAACACCAGACCGCTGTATGCCGGCCTAGTTTTAAAATCGCTTTTACGTGTTTAAAAATATTTAAGTAATTCCTAACAGATAAATAACAATTGAAATTCCAGATTTCTTAATAGTTATTATTAACATTGGAACTCCAATATCAACGGGTTACACATTAACTTCAGCAATACCCTTGCTTTATATTTTGGGGATTTCATATAACATATACAGGGTGGAAGGGGACCGCTCCCGAAAACAAAGACAGGTAACCCTACTAGTCCTACTTGTAATGATAGGCTAGGAAAAAAATCGATTCGGATGATAAAAAAAAATCTTTTTTACCATGCGAGGTCGTTGAACTCTTGAACATATGATCGTGAGTTTTAAATAGATTGCGTCTTTTCTCATATGAGTAAAGTTACGTATTTTTTATGGAATTATCGTTACATGCCACTGTCCTAATACGATGGAATGTGAAAAAAACTTAAAATTCGTTGTGAAAATTTTTTTTAGAGATAGAATAGAGATTACTTGTAATTACATTTTTTTGTTTATATGAAAAATCTAATTATATACTACCAGAACTGAACATTGAAACTGAGACCTCACAGTTGTTTCCTCTTACTACTAGAAACAACGAAAGTTTATGGTAGATAAGGTTTTTTTTTTTTGAAAACAGAACAAGTGCAAAAGACATTAATTATTTGGATGCGGCAGTTTGGTTACCGGCACGTTCGCAAAATAGAAAAGCTAAAATTGATTTAATAGTACTGTAACCATGAATTCAAAAAATTTTTGTGAATTTATAATATTATCCATCTATCAGCTCGTAGATGTCCACTATTAAATATAGATGTCACTACTATCATCATCTTCATCAACATCGAGGAGAGTTCTACTGACCACTCCTCTGATACTTCCTTAGCCAGTTAGGAATGACAATACATTTTTTTTTTGCGCTGGACTATGGATGCGTCTCGCTCCCCCAAATCCGTCCGGGGTGACGGAAGAGACGGCGCGTGACCCCATAAACCCACCATGCAATCTCCTCTCTTCGCCGTGCGAGCGGGCCAACGGTACCCGATCTTTGTCTTCGGTGGCCAGGAATGACAACACATACGTTCTTAATCACCTATCGGCTGTCGTTTAGAGTATGAGATCATTCATCATTACCCTTTTTTTTTTGATATCGCTGTGGGAACGCATTTATACGCTATCCCCCGCTGGTGATAGACGGGGGGTGTGTCAGCTGCCCGACCGGAATACCCACTAAAACCACAGTGGCCCCTACCGCGCTTTTAAGGGGCACCGGAGAGATCGTCTACTGACATTCGATCCCCGGCACCCCAACGCTTGGCCTTCTGGCCACTGTCGATCCTTAAGGCGGTGGAAGGAGGTGTGCATAACGTTGCCTCCTCCTCCCCGGTCACTGGCGGCGTAGTGAGTCAGCGGACGCAAGCGCCTCGCGTTCCCGGTCCGCGGCCTCTTTCCTTTCCATGATGGCCTCACAAAAGGAGGAAAAACATATGAAGATAATATTAGTTTAACTCAATTATTATTATCATTAACTATGTAATAATTATAATGTAAATTATAAAAAAGAAGGAAAAATTGAAACATATCACTGTAACAACTCGCAAAGAGAGGACTAAGGGGTATAAAACGCATATAACATCTATACAAGAGAAGGAAACCTCGAAACAAAACGCTATACTAATATGTCTGACCAGCATGGTGGACTAGATTAATTTCTCTTCCGTTTGGAGGAAGCATGAGCCCAATAGTGGGAGGTGTTTGGGCTTTGATAGTGGTCAATGCTGTTTGTTACTCCAGGAAAGTAGAAACAGTATAATCAAAATGAAAATTCATTGAAAACATAAAAATAGTTTTATTTCACATACGGTAAACTTTACGAAATTGAATGATGGCAACTTCAACATAATTTCCTGGTTATAGCAACACATAAAAGTGACTTAAAATGGCTATAAAGCAAAACCAGACATATTCTCGTATCATTTTATTTAACAAAATAAACATCTTCGTACCAAGATTTTACGACTCACTCTCGAGGATATATAACTTTATGTGTAAACACTAATAAATGTACACGGATTTTCTTGAGGTTTCCATCCTTATTCTTTTGTGGGTGGGTTACGATTAGATTAAACCACATAGAACTTTTCAAGAAGGTAGCAGAAAGGGTTAAGATTTCGTAATCTTACCCATTCCGTGTGGTGACGGAGTATGAATACAATTCGCCACCTTATCTTAGCCGTGAGTGATCACCAGAGAAGACTAAGGCATATAAAAGAATATAACATATATGCAAAAAAAAAGAAAACTCGAAACAAAACCCTATAACTACCAACTCGTATAACCAGGGTAGCATAGTAGCCGAAGGGAAGTCATCCGGCGGTGGAGAGATGAACTGGAGTCTCCCGTAGCAGGGCGGGGTACTGTAGAGGCGGTTGCGCCACATCTCCAGCGCTGGATCAACGGAAGGCACGGCAGCCTAAGCTTCAAGGTGTTACAGGTGCTTACAGAACATGGGGTCTTCGGTAAGTACCTGCACAAAATTGGGAGAGAAGAGGCCCCAGGGTGCCATGAGTGTGGCGCGCCAGTGGACGATGCGCGCCATACGTTGGAGGTATGCCCCGCCTGGAGGCCCCAGCGCCACGTCTTGTCGGTGGTTATTAGAGGGGACCTGTCGCTGTCGAACATCATCTCAAAGATGCTCGACAGTGACGGGTGCTGGTCGTCGATGGCCTTCTTTTGTGAGGAGGTCATTTCTATAAAGGAGGCCACGGAGCGACAACGCGTGGGAATTGCGTCCGCAGACTCGCTCCGCCGGCGGCGGCCAGGGAGGAGGAGGCACTGATATGCGCAACTCCTCCCACCGCCATGAATGACGACAGGGTGTGGCACTACGGCCAAGCGTTGGGGTACCGGGGATCGAATGTCATTAGACGATCTCTCCGGCACGTCGTAAAAGCGCGGAAGGGGCCGCTGTGGTTTTAGTGGGTATTCCGGTCGGGTTTAGCTAGCCGGCGAGTCCCACACGCCCCCCTCATCTGTCAACGGCGAGGGGCAGCGCGTAAATGTAAATGTTATTCTAGTATCTGTTGTAAATTATAGTATCTGTTTTTTTTTTATTGTTATATTTTGCAATTGTATAGTTTAATATGGTTGCTGACCTTATATTAGACAACTTTATGTAAATTTTGTGTAAGCTTATTACTCCGGGACCGAAATAAATGTATTTTCTTTCTTTCTTTCTTTCTAAATGCGTTTCCACAGCGTGAACAAAAGAAAAGGGAAAGGGTGACATAGTAGGTGATCAGGTATCGGTGGCCCGCTCGCACGGCGAAGAGAGGAGTTTGCATGGTGGGTCTATGAGGTCACGCACCGCCTCTTCCGTCACCCCGGATCGATTTGGCGGGGCGAGACGAATCCATAGCCCACCGCAAAAAAAAAAAGGTTGCATAGTAGGTAAATTTTTCTCCTGTTGTGAAAAAGTCTTAAGCCATGCAATGGGATATATTAAAATTGACATATAGTACATGTTATTTCTAATATAAATACTTATAGAATTCATGATAGCAGATGACTTGAATGTCCAAGACACGGATTTCAAAGACATCTAATCATTAATACATACATTGAGGTGTCCTCAAAGGGAGAGTGCTACAATCGCCACGCTCGGCAATCGGATCGCAATTGATGTTGTTAAGTGATTTCTACGACTTCCACATTTTTTTTATTGCCGGTGGTGACAAACGAGCCAGCAGCATATCTGATGGTAAGTGACACTGGCGCTCATGAACCTTTGCCATAACCAGGGTATAGCTAGGCCGCTGGCTATCGTGAAGGAAGTGCTCTTCTTAAGCCTCGTTCATAAAAGGAAAACGAGGATGCCCATTTGAAGGTAAGGATTCTTTTTTATTGTTTACTAGTTTCTACCCACGGTTTCGCACGCGTAAAAGGTTACTTTCCTAAAGTTTTTCATCCTCTATTTTCTTAAGGGTATTTTTTTACAACATGTTAATGTCATATTTATTTATATATAATCAATAACCTAAAAATAAGTTTTAAGCTTCTGGCTTTAAAAATGACGATACTTCCTTACAACTTTTCATCCCCCTTTACAACCCTTTTTATTTATTAAAAAGTAGCCTATGTTCTTTATCAGACTCTAGACTATCTGTGTACCAAATTTCATTTAGATCGGTTCGGTAGTTTCGGCGTGAAAGAGCGACAGACAGACAGAGTTAATTTCGCATTTATAATATTAGTAAGGATGATAGCAAACGAGCAAGGAACACACCTGATGGTAAGTGTGACTGCCGCCCAAGGACCTTGAAAATACCAAGAGAAGAGCTAGGCTGCTATTTACCAATGCAAACTCCAAACCCAACCATTTGGGCTTCCGGCTCTCTCACTCATCGAACGAAGCGCAACATTGTCATTCTTCAGACGGCGATCTTCTTCGTGATTGTATTACTACTCCGGACGGACCGGCCCGCGGCTGTAGACAGGAAACTATCAACAGAGTGATCCTACCACTAAATAAGGTGACATATTATATACTATCATGCAATCATCATTTCAGCTCATATATGTCCCACTGTTGGGCTCGAGCCTCCTCCATAATGGGAGGGATATTGACCTACTACACCACGCCGGTCAGACGTGTTGGTATAGGGTTTGGTTTCGAGTCTTCCTTCTCTCATATAGATATTAATGCGTTTTATATTAGTCGTCTCGTACGGTCACCCACAGGTAAGACAGGGTGGATGAATTGTATTCTTACTCCGTCACCACACAGAAAACTACTATATGTCAATTTCTACTATATGTTAATTTTAATATATATATATGTATATATATATATCCCATTGTATGGCTCAAGACTCTTTCATTACAGGAGAAAAATTGACCCACTGTACCACGCTGGTCAAACGTGTTGGTAGAGGGTTTTGTTTCGAATTTTTTTTTCTCTTGCATATATGTTATATTCGTTTTATATCCTTTACTGGTCTCTTACGATCACCCACGGCTACGATAAGGGGTGGTGAATAGTTTTGTTCATACTCCGTCACCACACGGAATGGGGAAGATTATGAAATCTTAACCCTGTCTGCTACCTTCCTGAATGGTTCTGTGTGGTTCAAAATCTAATTGTAACCCACCCAGAAAAGAATAAGGATGGAAACCTTAAGAAAATCCGTGCCATATACCATATATATATATATATATATATATATATATATATATATATATATATATATATATGGCACGGATTTTCTTAAGGTTTCTTAAGGCACGGACCACTGATATAGAACGAAGAGTGAATGCGGGAAATAGAGTGAATGGAGCGTTGGGGCAACTTCTCGATAGCCACCACCTCAGCCAGAAGGCACGTGTAGCAATACATAACGCAGTGCTTATCCCAACATTACTGCATGGAAGCGAGAGTTGGGTATGCAGAAAAGAGTATGAAAGTAAAATTAATGCGGTCGAAATGCGATCTCTACAGAAAATCTGTGGAGTAAGGCTGATCAATCGCATTCGTAACGACGACGTAAGAGAGCGAGTAGGTGTGAAAGAGAGTATTGGTGTAAAGATGCGAAAGGGAATGCTCCGATGGTTCGGACATGTGGAAAGAATGCCGAACGAACCTCTGGTTAAGAAGATATACAATGCGAAAGTGGAAGGATATAGGTACCGGGGGAAACCGAGACTTACCTACCTAGACCAGATCGGTCATGTACTGAAGGAAGGTGGAGTCAAGAGTCTTCGAAACCAGCGAGCGTGTATGAAGAGAATTATTAATGTTGAGGAAGCGAGTGAAGTATGCAATGATAGAGTTCTCTGGCACTCTGTTCTCTCTGCCTACCCTGCAAGGGATATGGCGTGATGATATGCATATATATATATATATATATATATATATACATATACATAATATATTGCAATAGATTATAAGAAATTCCGCTGAATAAAACTCTCGCTTGTTCTGAATTTTGTATAGCCATGGTCACTTCAAAATATGGTGCATTTATTTTCTGTCCCGAACACCCGATTAAGGTAAAGCTGACATGAAATATCATCTTTCAGGTATCTGCTTAATATATTATTTTACAATACGATGGTACTTGAAACGTATGAGCTATGATCATTATTTATCATTTTGTTGTTTGCTTCTGGATGTAGTTTTCCTTCATAGATTGCCATATGTTTCGAATAGGCATCCAAATTATGTGATCCATCCAGGAAAAAGGGCTATTTAAGAATACTTGGTTATAAGGATGGGGAGAAAGCGAATTCATTCAAAGTTCGATTTGCACAACGTTAGTGCTTTCTAAACTCTGGGTTGGCCACACTGATGCATAATATGTCTGATCTAATGTCTTGGATATCAAATCAGATATTCATGATTCTGATTTAAAACTATTTCAATTGTAATTATGGGTATACATGCACTTTCGGCGTCACGCGGTGATGCCTTACTAGTAAAGACAAAATTGAGTCAAATATACTACGTGTGGTTACTGAGGGGAAAAAGGGAGAAAAAATTAAAAGAAATATTTTTTTTTAAAACTAGTTCTCCCTTAGTAGAATAAAAAATAAAAAAAATAAAACTTTTTAAATTTTTCCCCCTTTTTCTCCTCAATGACCACACTAGTATGAGTTCTCTAAGGGAGTAAAAAAATGTAAAAAAAGTCACCTAGCGTGAGTACCTTCCCTTACCCTTACTCTTTGTTGGGCTTAAGGCCTTCAGGGATTAAGAATTTAAAACAAATGTATTTTTATCCCGTCACTACAGGTAGAGAAGAAAAGTATTAATGTATGGAAAAGTATGAGACTATATCCACTAGAATGGTCATTCATCGACCAATACCGTTGCGTGTCATGCACGGTTCGTCCAGAAGCTGGTAAGTATAATTTTGCCGATCTCACTATACTCCGTTATAGCATGCATAGTAATCAGTAGCTGTGTGGTAGCTGCTACGAATACTACCAACCCTTACTTTGATCGTGTATGTCGTAAAAGACGACTAAGAGCCATATAACGACACGTGCTAACACCAACTGATGCCATTAGATCAACAATTCCATCCCAGGGAGGATTGGCAGGCGGCCGGTCACAAAACTATTTATAAACACAATAACTTTTACAATATGTACTTTTTTTTTTGGGACTAATACCACCACACATTCCCACCATTTTTGTATAAGAGTTTATCAAAATTACTATAGCAATTTTCTAGATATATTATTTCATTATTTATACCGTCTTCAACTTCGTTCGCGTTATCGTAGATTTTGTTAATCAATTTTCTTATTCATAAGAAAAAAAACACTTAATATTTAAGTTGACAACATTTACACAAAATATCAAAACGATCGGGTTCAGGAGATTGTTTTATTGCCTATGGTGGCAAACGAGCAAGCAGTACACCTGAGGGTAAGTGTCACTGACGCCTATGGACTTATGCAATAACCAAGGCTATAGCTAAACCGCTGCCTACCATTACAATCCTCAAACTCACCCAGTTGGACTTCTAGCTCTCTCGCTCATCGAACGAAGCACAAAAGCACATTGCCATTACTCAGACGTCGATCTTCTGCGAGAGTGTGGTATTACCCCGGACGAACCGATCCGCGGCTGTAAACAGAGAACTAATCACAACGTGGCCCTCCCACTAAATAAACTAAATAAGATTAAGGAACATAAGTAGATAAAATCATTACGAAAGAAGAAAAGCTCTAAATTTAACTCTGTATACTCGTACTAAGTAGTAGTCATGCGCAATATAGATCACCGCGCTGAAAAGAGTGATACATATCTTTTGAGTGTAAAGATACATATCACTCATTTAGCTCATTTAGCTCACTTAGCTCAGCAGTCAACCACATTATTAAATCACTCCTCTAGCTCACTTTCAAAGATCGTTCACTTTAAATCTATCACTCACTTTAAATCTATCACTCACTTTAAATCTATCGCTCACTTTAAATCTATCGCTCAAACAAATCTATAACTCATTTTTCGCATTAGCTTGATAATGTTTCGAATTTACTTTTCAGATAATTATATTTTTTAGAAGATTTTGTCAAATTCATCTATTTTCTAAAATCTATTTTCTAATAATAAATATTAATTATTAAACTTTATAGCTAAGGAAATAGAGTGTATTCTCTTTTGACAACTTAATTACATCAATACGAAAACAGCGTGAAATATCATTCTCGTCGGCCGGCCACGCAACGCACCTATCTCGCTCATTTTGCGAGAGGTGAAACATTCTGCGATGCCAAGTGAGCGATGAGCTAGAACTGAGCTACTGAGCTAGTGATATATTTGGCGGTAAAGTGAGTGAGTGATAGATTGTGTCTATGTGAGTGATATAGCTCTTTTATATCACTCACTCAGGAGCTACACAACTTTACTACGTAGTACCTATAAAATCGCTCCTTGACTGAACAAACAGAATGGACTGACCGAAATGACTTGATGACGTATGGTCAGACCATATTCTTACATACATACATATCATCACTCCATATTTCTTGCAGGGTAGGCAGAGAGAACAGAGTGCAAGAGAACTCTATCCTTGCATACTTCACTCGCTTCCTCAACATTCATATTTCTCTGCATACACGCTCGCTGGTTTCGGAGACTCTTGACTCCACCTTCCTCCAGTACGTGACCAATCTGATCTAGGTAGGTTAGTCTCGGTATCCTCCGGTACCTACATTATTTCACTTTCGCAATAATCTTACAGCAAAAAAAAAAAAAGGTATTTTATAAAGGGTAACATGTTTATACCGTTTGGCAATTCCATTATTTTAATACTTAAGTCACAACAAACCAGACATATTTATCTTAAGCCACAATATAAGGTATCTCACTTACCTCAAGAAACTATTCCAATTAGAGCAAGAGACAGAGACAGAAACTATTAACTGTAAAGAAAGAAAAAGACAAATAGTATTACCACGCTCACGTGGTTGAGTGAAACGTAATTTGTATGCTAAAGCTGAAATTACAGCTGGACTGACTAGGGTGACCATGCTTTTATATTTTTAACGGCCTGTTAAATAATAAATAGATTCTTATTTTAATGAGATGAGGTTCTTATTTAGATATAATTTAATTTTTAAATATAATGGAACAAAAGTCTTTTGAGAAACATAAATTTCATGGCTTTCATTGGATTGAATATAAAGTAATTCATTTGAATTTTTTTAGAATCCCTAACGTTGAAATTAGAAAGGCATTATTTTTTTTTTAATAAAAGGACATCGCCCTGCTCTAAGGAAATAATTCTTATATTTCGGGGTACTTTACAGAATTGCAATTATATATAACCTAACCTAAACTAACTAAAGTGTAAGTCGATTTTAATATGTCTAATTTAGAGAATCCTTTTACAGATAGAAATCCAGACCGATGCAAGACAGGTGAAATCATACGGTGTAAATTAATATTAATCTGTAGTTATATAGACTGTACGTCGTAGACAACCAATATAATAATTATTGACAACAAGTAAAATATTTAACAAATATAAAAACCATTAAAAAAAATCAATTTATCTTTAAAAGAACCCTATCATCAAAACTTTACTTTCAATTAAATAAAGAAATTTACATATTTCTTTATTGAATATTTGTTGCATTTAATTTTTACATAGCGAATATTTTCGTAGTCGGTTTATAACCCGAAACGTAGAGTAGTACTAGTTTTTTGGAGCTTCTTTATTAATTTGCTTACTGTATATCTTAATTTTATGCTTACATTAACACGAAATTAATTTGTTGTGAGACTAATATTTATGAGACTAAAACTTTTCTGTATAGTGAAAGAGTAAGAATACAATTCACTACCCCTGTATTACCCGTGGGTGATCGTATGAGACGACTAAGGGATATAAAACGCATATAACATCTATGCGAGAGAAGGAAAACTTGAAACAAAATCTTATACCAACACGTCTGACCAGCGTAGTATAGTAGGTCAATTACCCTTCCATTATGGAGGAGGCCTGAGTCCAACAGTGGGACATATTTGGGCTGAGATGATGATGATAAGATGATCTTATCCAAGGGTGCCCGTAAGTGACGACTAAGGGATATAAAAATAATATCCATACAAGAGAAGGAAAACTGGCAACAAAACTCTATACCAACATATCTGACCAGCAGGGTATAGTAGGTTAATATTTCTCCCGTTTAGAGTAGGCTCTAGCCTTATTAGGTTAGAGCCTACTCTCGAGTCCCACTATTGCGGGGCGTGTATGAGCTAAAATGAATGAATGAAATGAGTAAGACTAAAATTTAACTTATTGTGGGAATTAAAAGCATTATATACAAATGAACAAAATTTTGTCAGATAATTGACTTAAATGAACAAAATTGTCTCAGATAATTATCTTAAATGAATAAAATTTTCTCAGATAATTGTTTTAAATGAATAAAATTTTCTCAAATAATTGTCTTAAATGAACAAAATTATCTCAGATAATTGTCTTAAATGAACAAAATTTTCTCAGATTACAGTCTTAAATAAAATGTCATCATGGTTAACCTATAGTAATATAATGCATACATATTATGTTAAAACACGTCAGTGCTTTTATGATAATTGAAACTATAATTTATATATGCAACTCAAAAGTTTATCATCTAACGTTAGAGTAGCAAGTTTCTATTATCATAATGTTAATGCATTGCATAGAATCCTTCTGAATAGAAACACTGCATCTTCTCGAAATTAATAATTTTAAATTTATATAAATTGAAATATATTATTCTACGGCAGTATTAATAAAATATTAAATTTATTTCTCTTCTACAAAGATATAATAACTTGAATTAGATATTTTTAAATTAACTGTACCTACTGTTTTTTCATCCGTGTGGTGACGGAGCAAGACTGTAAGAATACAATTCACCACCCTCTATCTTATCCATGGATGATCGTAAGAGACGACTAAAGGATATAAAATGCATATAACATCTATGCAAGAGAAGGAAAACTCGAAAAACTATACCAACACGGTCTGACCAGCGCGGTATAGTAGGTTAATTTCACTACTATTTCTGAGGAGGCCTGAGACCAATAGTGGTACATATATGGGCTGTGATGATGATTATGATGATTTTAAACACTTGTAATGTGTCCTCACGCGATAGAGTTTTAAAATATTTTCCTGTTTTTTTTATGCTTACGTAGGTATTACACATACACACGAAATTTTATTTTATTTTACGGATTTTTAATTTCTCGACAATTCGAAAAGTTTTCGATGTTTATAGTCACGGGAGGACTAGACTGTTTTACATCCATTTATCATCATTATTTTGGTTTTCATACAAAATCTCTGTTAAAAAATACAATGTGTTAAAATTCATTAAAATAGTTTTATTTCATCATCATTCATTATTCTCCTACTCTTATGCCAATTACTTGGGGTCGATACAATATATACTCTTCTTTCATAGTACATATTGTAAAAGTTATTGGCAATAGTTTTAGCGACTGCGTCAGACATTAGATACTTTAGGTAGGACTACCTATGGTATATTGGACAATATACCTACTAGATACTTTAGTATATGTCCATCCACATCCAGTTATATGAATTTTTCGTCTTTTCATCGTAAATTTCTACTGTCTAAAAAACCTATATGTGAGAAAGGTTGATACGAAACTTTAAATCGATATAGATCCTAAACGGCCAGTCAAATCGAAAAATATTGAGAGAAAACTAAAAATGATTTTTAAATACCTATTTAACGATACCCCACTCGATATAGTTTGTTGACTTATTTTTTTTAATTTTCACAAAATGGCGTCCAGTAGTCGCCATATTGAATTTTCAATAACGTCATATCTTTAGTGACACTCGCCGGATTAAGAGGAATCGATTGACGTGCGAATCATAAAAATCGGTCCAGGCGTTTGGTATATATAGTGCTTCAAAGGAACATACAAACATACATACATACATAGACTGTTAAACACAATACCACTACTTTGCAGTCGAGTAAATAGGTCACTACATATTGCGTCATAACCCCAAATAATTGAGATAAGTGCCAAATACTGATTATGACCCTTATTTATTTACTTCCCCGTGAAGGTTGAGGGGTGATGGGTTAAGACTTACAGTGGCTTCGATCTCCAAATATAATCTATAGTTATTTATATGACATACAGAGCACTCCAGAACGTGTAATAGTGATATGTAATTTACAAGACAGTCAAACACACTTACGATATGAAACGTTACACATTTGGGTAATAGTATGGCGAAAGTAATCGCCTTACATGGTACAATACCTTTGTAAGGATACAAAATGACATTTGGAGTTCGATATTCAGTTCACGCCATATACCTATTCAGTCGTTATTATTATATTAAAAATAAGTTATTGTTTTTATTATTCGTGATGGTGATGCAATAAGAAATGTTGGTACACATACATACATACATATCATCACGCCATATCCCTTGCAGGGTAGGCAGAGAGAACAGAGTGCCAGAGAACTCTATCTCTGCATACTTCACTCGCTTCCTCAACATTCATAATTCTCTTCATACACGCTCGCCGGTTTCGGAGACTCTTGACTCCACCTTCCTTCAGTACATGACCGATCTGGTCTAGGTAGGTTAGTCTCGGTCTCCCTCGGTACCTACATCCTTCCACTTTCGCATTGTATATCTTCTTAACCAGGTAATAGAAGATAGAATAAATAAATCTATAAGAAATGTTGGTCACTACCATAAAGGAACTGTTCCTTTTCTGTGCCATAGAAATAAAAAAATAAAAAAAGAATTGCCATTACGAGTGTTGTTCTCATTTTTTGTATTTTTAATATCATCATCGCAGCCCATATATGTCCCACTCTTAGGTTTGGGCCTCCTTCGTAATAGGAGGATAATTAACCTACCGTTATACCGTGCTGGTCAGACGTGTTGGTATAGGTTTTTGTTTCGAGCTTTCCTTGTCTTGCATAGATGTTATATACGTTTTATATCCCATAGTCGTCTTTTACGATCACCCACGGGTAAGATAAGGGGTGGTGAATTGTATTCTTACTCCGTCACCACACGGATATATATATTTTTTTAATATAAAATATGTTAATTTTCACGTACATGTTCTTTTTTTTTTTCGGTATTAGTAATAAGTTACTTACACGTGCCATTGTTATTAGTGTGGACTTATAAAGAGACTAAAGAAGAGGATTTCTTTAGTCTCTTTATGTTAATCATTGCATCATATCCATCAGTAAGTCAAATCGTTACCCTCAACAGTGCTGTGGCTACACTGTTAATGGTATCTTCTGGGAATTTTGGTGGAAAACGAAAATATTGTAAAGCACTTTTCTATCATGTTTCACCACATCCCAGCAGTTCCTTCGCATCAAATTAAGATAACGAATATAATACAACCACATGACACTTTCATATCCCCGCTAAAACTTCCATGTATTTTTTTTATTCTTCGTAAATTTTTATTTAGTTAAAATATTATTCCTTGTGCCTAACTATGCCTAACAAGGAATAATATTTTCGAGCCTTATCTACAATGGAAAAAAAAAATAATCTACAACACCACACCGCTCAGATGGGTTGGCATAAGCTCTTATTTCTAGTTTTTTGTATTCCTATAGTGATGTTATTTACTTATATCCATTATTATTCTTTGATGATTCTTCCGGGTAACGCTGAGTTTATAAACTAAAGTATTATACTGCGTAGCAATCGAACTCACGACACCGGTACGGAAGATCGCTATATTATCTTTATCACTGTGCCATCTCTACAGTCAATCAATTATATTATCTGTATCAATAATAATGATTAATTTAAAATACCATTAATTTCTCATATTTAAGTTAGTATTACATATTTGAAATAAAACTAAATAATGATAATACAAAAGTAGTCATGGGATGTCCTCCCATGACTATTTTTGGGCTATAATTTTTTTTTCTCTTCATCTTCGTCTTCGCATGACCATAAATATTATTAGTACTGTTGCTATATCTCTTATAGGTTCACTTCATTGGTTAGTTAAGAAATATGGTTATTTTATAATATTATGCATGTTTTACAAATTCTAGTCGCTAATTTTTACGCATTACTTATATCTTACTTATTATTATAAATTATTTTTCTATATAACTAACTACATACTTATCTTAGATTTTACTTACCTTCTAATTATTTCTACTTGTTATTTTATTTATTAGATAATTAATTAATACTTTTCTTTTTATCTCGAACATTAATTTACGCATTGTAATATATTAAAAGAGATGAAGCCAGAACAGATGTAAGAGTAACAATAGGTAATGATGTACTAGAGCAAGTGGATGAATTTGTATATCTTGGATGTGGATTTAGCCGAGATGGACGGTACACCACTGATATAGAGCGAAGAATGAATGCGGGAAATAGAGTGAACGGAGCGTTGGGGCAACTTCTCGGCAGCCACCACCTCAGCCAGAAGGCACGTGTAGCAATACATAACGCAGTGCTTGTCCCAACATTACTGTATGGAAGCGAGAGTTGGGTATGCAGAAAAGAGTATGAAAGTAAAATTAATGCGGTCGAAATGCGATCTCTTCGGAAAATCTGTGGAGTTAGGCTGACCGACCGCATTCGCAACGACGACGTAAGAGAGCGAGTAGGTATGAAAGAGAGTATTGGTGTAAAGATGCGAAAGGGAATGCTCCGATGGTTCGGACATGTGGAAAGAATGCCAAACGAACGTCTGGTTAAGAAGATATACAATGCGAAAGTGGAAGGATGTAGGTACCGAGGGAGACCGAGACTAACCTACCTAGACCAGATCGGTCATGTACTGAAGGAAGGTGGAGTCAAGAGTCTCCGAAACCGGCGAGCGTGTATGAAGAGAATTATGAATGTTGAGGAAGCGAGTGACGTATGCAAAGATAGAGTTCTCTGGCACTCTGTTCTCTCTGCCTACCCTGCAAGGGATATGGCGTGATGATATGTATGTATGTATGTATGTAATATATTCCTAAATGTTGTGCACATCTGTAATTGATATAAACACTAGTCTTAAAGCACTGGAATGATCTTAGCATATGTTAGTGTGTATGTCGTAGATGAGCCTTATATAAATAAATACTCAAAAATATTCGAAACTTCGGCAAAGTCAAAATCATACGCCACAAAATTTTTAAAAATAATTTAACCTCATTTGTATTTTTTTACTTATTTAAACTTTTATTTATTATTTTATATTAAACAAAAGTTCAAAGTTACTTAATCACTAAAATAAAATGCCAATTAAGACATCATTTTAACGAAATTGAAAATAATTGTAAAGCGATGAAATTTGTACAAATATGTTCATTAAATATTAAAATAGTAACCAAAAAATTTAAAATTACGTAGACACTAAAGTAAAATTTTACATTAAGACATCATTTTAACGAAATTGAAAATAATTGTCGTCATAATTACCGGCGGACCCATTTTTGTAATAGGGGATGAATAAGGCCCCTCAATGGTGATATGCAAAATATTTTAATAAATAAAGAGCGGTAATGTGTTGCTAATGGGGAGAGTAATTTAATGTATTTTCTAAACTTGATTTATTTTACTTAACGATAGTATCTTTCGGGTATATTGTTGGATAAATCACCAGTCATCATTATCATCTCAGCTCATTTACGTCCCACTCTTAGGCTCGAGCCTCCTACGTAATAAGAGGGTAATTGACCTACTATACCACGCTCACCAGACGTGTTGGTATAGGATTTTGTTTCAAGTTTGCCTTCTCGTGCATAGATGTTAAATGCGTTTTATATCCTTTAGTTGTTTCTTACGATCACCTACGAGTAAGATATGGGGTGGTGAATAGTATTCTAACTCCATCACCACACTGAAAAGTCAGCAGCTAGTTTACGCTTTTGATATTGCAAAAGGTCCATGAGTAATAGTAATACTTACCATCACGTGCGCTGCTTGCTCGTTTGCCACCAAAAATAATTAAAAAAATATACATGTGTATTAAAGAAATATTAGTATTTCTTTTTTTTCGATTATTTTTATTAATATTAGTAGTGCTTTGTGGTAGCGGCTACGTATAATACCAACCCTTACTTTTAAATACCCGATTACGAAATGAAAAATGATGTCACAAGCGGGGTTCAAACCCGCACCTATTGGGAATCCGGCCCAATCGTGCTGCCACTTACACCATCGTGAACTATTTTAGGACATGCAAATTTCGCTTCATATTGTATCTTACGTCTTCAAGGTGACGTTTGCCATCTATCGGACAATGTTTACACATTGTATAGGCTTAATACTTCAAACTTTACAGTTAGAATTGTATTAAACGATGACACAACCTTGTTATTCATATTACTGAAATTTTTAGCATTTAATATGCTTAATTATTTATAAATACCTGATTACGAAACGAAAAATGATGTCAAAGACGGGGTTCGAACCCGCGCCTATTGCTATATAACCCTTACTTCGCTCGTGGATGTCGTAAAAGATGACTAAGAGTCTTATAACGACCTGGGCCAACTCCATCTGATGTCGTTTAGTCAACAATTGCATTCTCAAGGAGGATTGACATCAGGCAGGTGGCCGGTCATAAAACTATTTCTAACAACTTTTGCGATATGTACGAGTATATATTGCATCCACCACAAGTAATTGGGATAAGAGCTGGAGAATGAATGATATTAAAGAAAAAACGTGTGCGTCGTGGGACGCTCGAAAGTAGACTTAAACTAATCTAAGTTGAACTATTTAATATTGAAATTGTTTAACTTGAGAAGAGCTTAGGTTATTACTTAAATTTTATGAATATTAATATGATAATGTCATCATCATTTCAGCCCACCGCCGTCCACTGCTGGACGTAGGCCTCCCTAATGGTACGCCACAGAGTGCGGTCCTGTGCCGTCTGCATCCATCGATGCCCAGCAACGTTCACCAGGTCGTCTGTCCACCTAGTGGGGGGGCGTCCTACACTGCATCGTCCGGTACGTGGTCGCTACTCTAGAACCTTTTTTACCCAGCGGTTGTCGGTTCTTCGAGCGATGTGGCCTGCCCATTGCCACTTCAGCGTGCTAATTCTTCGTGCTATGTCGGTTACAACTGTTCTTCTGCGGATTTCCGTATAACGGATTCTATCACGCAGAAAAATCCCGAGCATAGCTCGCTCCATAGCACGCTGAGCGACTTTGAGCTTGGTTATGAGGCCTACATTTAGGGACCACGTTTCCGTGCCGTAAGTCATCACTGGTAACACACACTGGTCGTAGACCTGTGTTTTCAGACACTGAGGTATGTTGGACGAGAAGATCCTTCTAAGTTTCCCGAACTCTGCCCAGCCGAGTTGGATTCGTCGGCTGACCTCTTTCTCGAAATTGGATCTACCTAACTGAACTGTTTGTCCAAGGTAAACATAATGATCGACAATTTCGAGAATCGCATTGCCAACTAGGACCGATACAGGAATGACATGGGCATTTGATATGACTTTCGTCTTGTCCATGTTCATTCGTAACCCCACCAGTTGGGATACCCTGCTGAGATCGTTGAGCATAGTGCCAAGGTGTAATCCATGGATTCTGCCATAACGACGATATCGTCTGCAAATCGAAGGTGAGTGATGTATTCGCCGTTAATGTTAATACCGAATCCGGTCCAGTCTAAGAGCTTGAAGACATCTTCCAGTGCAGTGGTGAACAGTTTCGGAGAGATGACATCTCCCTGTCTCACGCTTTTCTGCAACTGGATCGGTTTCGTACTCTTATCCCGGATACGGACTGACATTGTGGCGTTGCTGTACAAACACTTCAGCACTTCGACATAACGATGGTCGATTTGGCACCGCTGAAGGGACTGCAGCACTGTCCAAGTTTCGACTGAATCAAAGACTTTCTCATAGTCCACAAACGCTATACACAGAGGCCGATTGTACTCCTCGGTCTTCTGGATAATCTGCCGAAGCGTGAGGATATGGTCTATGGTGCTATAGCCTTTTCGGAAGCCAGCTTGTTCGGGCGGCTGGAAGTCATCGAGCTTGCACGTGAGTCGATTGGTAATGACCCTCGAAAACAACTTGTAGACGTGGCTCATGATAATGTAAGGTAAGGTTATTTATTTATAAAATCTTTTATTGATTATAAAATATATTTTATTGTTAGTTACAATTCTTGAATAAATTACTGAAATTTAGCATTTAATATGCTAAATTATTTATAAAACTCGATTAAGAACCAAAAAATGATATCACAAGCGGGATTCGAACCCGAGCCTATTAGGATTCCGGCCCAATCGTGCTGCCACTACACCACCGTGACTTATTGTAGGACATGCAAATTTCGCTTCGTATCATATTTACGTCTTAAGGTGACGGTATGCTATCTACCCGACAATGTTTACACATTGTTATGGGCTTAATACTTCAAACTTTTCATTTAGAATTGTATTAAACGATGACACAACCTTGTTATTTAAATTACTGAAATTTAGCATTTAATATGCTTAATTATTTATAAAACCCAATTTATAAAACCATTTAATATGCTTAATTATTTATAAAGCCAATTAAGGAAATTAACCCACTACACCGCGCTGGTCAGACGTGTTGGTATAGGGCTTTGTTTCGAGTTTTCTTTCTCTCGCATAGATGTTATACGCGTTTTATATCCCTTAATTGTCTCGTACGAATACCCATGGGTAAGATATGGGTTGGTGAATAGTATTCTTACTCCGTCACCACACAGAGAAGCCCTTATTAACCACTAAGCCCCAAGAGTAAACGAAGTTACAAAATTGACTACCATTGTTATAGTATAAAAGATTTGAAAGCATTCAGTGTAACAAAACCAAACATTATAATGATTAATGAAATTTTTTTATTCTTATAAAAGACAGGTGTATAATATCATAATAATGTTATACCATGGACGGACGTACATTAAGTTTAAAAATGTTGTAGAGAATAATAAGGCTTGGCATTTATTATTTAGAACTAAAAACACTTTGAGGAAGCGAGTGAAGTATGCAAGGATAGAATTCTCTGGCACTCTGTTCTCTCTACCTACCCTGCAAGGGATATGGCTTGATGATATGTATGTATGTATATACTAAAAATACTAATCATCATTTGCCTGCCCTCTACCCACGTTAAGTGGGGTCGGCACAGCACGTTTTTGCCTTCTACAAACTTCTATTACACGTCATATCTGCACTCACAACTTTTATACACATATCCTCTTTTATACAATCTATCCATCTCTTTTTGGGTCTCCCACGATTCTTATGCCTTACAAGCATATGCAACTAAAAACAGTAATATAGATATGTTTTTAAAGATATATATAAGATAATGACTTCTAATGTTTACGCGAGTATTACACATTTGAAATAAAACTACATTTACGGATTCTATCGCGTTTGTATTCTATAACGACGCGAAATTATAAATCAAATACAAACGCGATAGAAACCGTAAAAGTAGTTTTATTTCAAATATATATAAGATGAGAATATCTTGATGATTGAGTCTAGATCGGTATTTTTGTTTTGGTTTTTTTAGATATATTTAGATCATCATTCTTCTTTTTTTTTGTTTTTTTTTTCATTGCTAGTGGTAGCAAACGAGCTAGCAGCACACCCAATGGTAAGTGTCACTGCCGCCCATGAACCTTTGCAATACCAAGGGTATAACTAGGCCGCTGTCTACCAATATAAACCCCAAACCCACCCAATAGAGCTTCCGGCTCTCTCGCTCACCGAACGAAGCGCAATAGCACATAGTCATTGCTCTTAAGTCGATCTTCTGCGACGTGCGTGCGACGAGAGTGTGGTACTAACCCGGACGGCCCGGCCCGCGGCTGCCAATAGAGAACTGTCCACAGCGTGATCCTACCAGTATTAAAAACTTTTACTTCTGCTCTTATATAGTAATTCAAATAGGATTTTTCTATTGTGGAGAAGGTTGGATTCAAACAGCGGAATCCGTATGAGCTGAGATAGTGATGATCCTGATATCTCTTATCATAAAAGATGGCTAAATGTTACTAAGATGGCTCTCATCATCATTCTCCTGCTCTTATCCCAATTGCTTGTGATCGACGTAATATGTAAATACATTGCAAATGTTAGTGGCAATAGTTTTATGACTGGCCGCCTGTCTGTCGTCAATCCTTCTTAGGCATGTAATTGTTAACCAAATAGTACATACATACATACATATCATCACGCCATATCCCTTGCAGGGTAGGCAGAGAGAACAGACTGCCAGATAACTCTATCTCTGCATACTACACTCGCTTCCTCAACATTCATAATTCTCTTCATACACGCTCGCCGGTTTCGGAGACTCTTGACTCCACCTTCCTTTAGTACATGACCGATCTGGTCTAGGTAGGTTAATCTCGGTCTCCCTCGGTACCTACATCCTTCCACTTTCGCATTGTATATCTTCATAACTAAACGTTCGTTCGGCACCAAACAGTAATTGTTGGAATTGGCCCAGGTAAATATATAAAACTCTTAGTTGTCTTTTATGACATTCATGAGCAAAGTAATTGTTGGTAGTATTCGTAGCCTCTACCACACATTAGATATTTTAAAAAATAATTGATGAATTAATGAAAAATTAAAAAAAAATGTTGAAATATTTATAATAACATTAACTGCGCACTTAACAGACATGTTGATGTACTTAGTTGGTTTTTAGCTTGACGTATAGGAGTCACTCTCCTGTTTCTATCATTATCGAGAAGGTAAGAAGTGGTGAGAAATTATATACTTACCTCAACCCTTTAGATTATATAAATATCATAAAACAGTACTAAAACTTTTACATATACTGGAGCCTCTATCTAATGCTGTCTAGTTAACAATTATATTTCCAAGGAGGGTTGACGTCTGGCAGGCGGCCGGTCATAAAACTATGGCCAATAAATTTTCCAATATGTACTATAGAAGAAGTGTACGTGTGGCGTCTACTCCAAATAATTGGGATTTTTTTTTTTTTTTGGGCTGGGTTACGGTCGGCACACTCCTCGCACCACTCCGTCCGGGGTGACAGAGGGGCGTAAGCACGCGCACCCGTAACCCACCCGTGACGTCACCTTCGTCGTAGGGTCAACCACCGGAGCAGAGTGACTTGACGTCAGTGGTTGGCCCGACGGAATACCCCTGCAGAGTACCCTCTCCTCGACCGACGTCCCCCCCTCGGGTAGGATGTCAGTCTTTCCTCACGCGGTCGGCCTCTCGGCGGGTGACGGACTTCCCCGATCCAGATAAGAGTAAGATAACGATGACGTCATCATCACACAAGGCAAACACTCAAACTTAGAAATAATAACTTAAGTATAAAGTGACGTCTATAAGTGACATCAAAGAAACAATTGTAGTACAAAATAACTTCTACTGAAATATTATTGCCACGTTATTTGTTATACACGTGTCGTAACATAAGAGCTGGTTAGGGTTGTCACTTAAACAGAATAATATTTCTAATTTTTGTTTAAACCATAATCAAACTTATAAGTATGACTATTTAGATACTATAATAGCTTAAAGAGCGTCGCTATTGAGTTTTAAACGTTCGATTGCGCGTAACATAATTCTCCGTGTTGTGACGGAGTAAGAATACAATTCACCAACCCCTACCTTACCCGTGATTGATCGTGAAAGACGACTAAGAATATAAACGCCTTTAACATCTATGCAAGAAAAGGAAAACTCGCAACAAAACCAACAACCAACAAGTCTGGACCAGCGTGGTTTAGTAAATAAATTTCCATTCCATTATGGAGGAGGCTTAAGCTCAGTAGTGGGACATATATGAGCTGAGATGACGATGAACTAGTTATTACTTATTCGATTGTAATTTAAAGGATTCTCAATTTTGAGAATATGTTTATTCATTTGCATTATGGTATACATATGCATACTTGTGTGGTAGTTAGTGGCTACGAATAATACCAATTCTTACTTTGCTAGTGGATGTCGTAAAAGATGACTAAAAGATTTATATCAACCTGAGACAACTCCACCTGATGCCGTTTGGTCAACTATTACATTACATATACAAGGAGGGTTGACGTCTGGCAGGCTGCTAGGCGTCGACAGGAGAGGAGCCCGAGAGGGCATACCGTCGAGCGGGCCACCGAAGACAAAGATCGGCTACCGGTGGCCTGCTCGCACGGCGAAGAAGAGGTGCTTGCAGGGTGGGTCAATGGGGTTGCGCGCCTCTTCCGTCGCCTCGGACCGATTTGGCGGGGTGCGACGTCCATAGCCCACCGCAAAAAAAAAAAAAAAAAAAAAGAAAAAAAGAAGGCTGCTAGTCATTAAACTATTGCCAATAACTTTTATAATATGAACGAGTATATAATGGGTTTCGATCACAAGTAATTAGGATAAGAGCAGGAGAATTATGATGGTGAGTTGATTATGACGATAAGAAATTTTCAAAAGACATATATAATTATACATTTGTAAAATATTAAAAGTATTTCCTAATAAACTTTGTTTTAATAAGGCGTTTATTATAGAAGATATAAAATGCCAAAGTGGAAGGATGTAGGTACCCGGGAAGACTGAGACTAACCTACCTAGATCAGATTGATCACGTACTGAAGGAAGGTGGAGTCAAGAGTCTCTGAAACCGGCGAGCGTGTATGAAGAGAATTATGAATGTTAAGGAAGCGAGTGAAATATGTAAGGATATAGTTCTCTGGCACTTTGTTCTCTCTGCCTACCCTGCAAGGGATATGGCGTGATGATATGTATGTATGTATTATATAATTCTGATTATAGCTATACCAAAATAAGGAACTGCATAATGATAAAGTAGCTAAAACTTATTATTCGTGGGGATTATACCTCTCTAAAAGATTACCAAGAGAATAGGCAAATGCATTCTATTGTGTAATCTGTTCAACTTATTAAGTCTGGCTGTTATGGTATTATACTTGCGATCCAATTTCCGACATATTAACGAGGGTTCATCTACATGGAGAAAACACGCGTGGGCATAACATTGATTCGCCGACGAACCAACATTCCCATATAATTTTATCCGTGACCAATCTGCCTGCTATATCTATTTAATAATTTTTTTTTATTCATTTTACGATTTTTGTTGCCTACATGCGAGAAATAAACCAGCACTATAGAAATAACGTCTACATTTTAATTTTAAAGTCCACCAAGACCTTACCAATTCTTCTATAGAACAATTATTGCTGATATTTACGCAAGTATTACACATTTGATATAAAACTATTTTTACGGATTCTATCGCGTTTGTATTTTATTTTTAATTGCTCGACGTTTCGAATACTTTAAAGCGTTCCTGGTCACATGAGGGCTAAGATATCTCGCATCTAATAAGTCATCGTTATTATAGAGATTTATATCTACCCTCTACAATATTAGTTATTAAATTTAAAGCCACATTTTTAATACAAATTCATTGACCGTAAAAAAAGAAACTAATTCTATATTTAAAAATGGAAACCTACTTCAAGTAATAGTATTTAAACGTGGTAATTCTTTGTATTATCTGTACTGTGACTTTGAATAACCTTTCATTTTTCTAAATAGTGTCAACCCTACGTTCAGGTAAATTGCGTCTAATAACAGAGTCTGGATCAAAGGAGACTAGAGCCGC
Organism: Lymantria monacha; assembly: GCA_905163515.2. Taxonomy (NCBI): domain Eukaryota; kingdom Metazoa; phylum Arthropoda; class Insecta; order Lepidoptera; family Erebidae; genus Lymantria; species Lymantria monacha. The sequence goes on along the minus strand of LR991105.1, from coordinate 4,014,827 downwards.
ATTTACACGAGTGAATATATAATTTGATGAGAGTATGTTAAATTGTTAAGTTATATTTAAAATGTCGGCGAAAAATGGCTAAACAAATGTTAAAACTAAGAGATAATGTGATTAAAATAATTTCTAAAATGACGTCCACTTCAATTCGATTTTTATTGAGGTTTTTATTCAATTAAATGATTATTTAAAATAAACTCATCATCAGTGTAGGAATAAAAATACAATTCTTCACCCCGTCATCTTGACCGTTGGTGTGGTAAGAAACGATTAAGGGATATCATATCCCATACACCTATAACATTTGTCAAGGAAACTCTGAGAAGGAAAACTAGTAATCAAGCTAAATACCAATTCGTCTTGTAAAAGTTGATGCACTGCACCCCGGGCGTTTGCAGAGGTTATAAATTACCAAACCCTATGATGAAATTAACACCGTGTGGTGACGGAGTAAGAATACTATTCACCACCCCATATCTTGCCCGTGGGTGATCGTACGAGACGACTAAGAGATATAAAATGCATATAACATCAATGCGAGAGAAGGAAAACTCGAAACAAAATCCTATACCAATACGTCTGACCAGCGCGGTATAGTAAGTTAATTTCACTCCCACTACGGAGGAGGCCCGGGCCCAAAAGTGGGATATTCATGGGCTGTGGTGATGATGATGAAATTTGGATATTCTCAAAATCCGGATTGACATAATTTTGATATAAGTACATCTTTTTAACATCGCCTAACATGCTGATCCATACAGTACAGCAGGTCTTAATTAGGAATTTGTATATTTTGCCCTTTAATTTAAAGGGGACCTCTGGAGTCGCTCTTATGTCAAGGATGCGGTACCAGTGTTCGGCCCAATGGCGATGGGGTGGGAATACGGTGGAATAAGGTTGGGGCCACTATAGATGGCAGCGTGCATTGGATTTTTAAATTTACTTTGTTCTTTTTTATGTAGATAAAGTTAGGATTATTAAAGTTTTTATTTAAAAAAAGGATGTAGGTACCGGGGGAGACCGAGACTCACCTACCTAGACCAGATTTGTCACGTGCTGAAAGAAGGTGGAGTCAAGAGTCTCCGAAACCGGCGAGCGTGTATGAAGAGAATTATGAATGTTGAAGAAGCGAGTGAAGTATGCAAGGATAGAGTTCTCTGGCACTCTGTTCTCTCTGCCTACCCTGCAAGGGATATGGCGTGATGATATGTATGTATGTGTTATTTAAAAAAAATGCCAAATATGATTAACTTTTGACGTGAAAAAGTCGTTGTGCACCACGCGCCGTTCTTTCGTCACCCCAGACGGTATGAATGGCATGGGTCCCCACAATTTCTTTTTTCTTCGCAAGGTGGACCATGGACGTGGTCGCGCCCCGGCAAATCGGCCCGGGGCGACAAAAGAGGCGGCGCGCAACCCCATGGACCCACCCTGTATTATAGGTAAAATACAATTCTCACTGAAATCCTTTGCTTGAGACTGGAGCGTACCTCAGGCGCTCCCTTTACTCCAAGGTGGTTAAGGCGCCCCAAATGGGTGGTCAGCCGGAACGGAACCGCGGCAATCATCACCTCCACGCAGCGGCACTTCCCGTCCTTATCCCTTTTGGATAGGGGCGAGGAATTTGTCGCGGCGGATTGGGGAGGGGTCACGCTCTACAGTATATACCTCTCCCCTACTAGGAGAATGGACGATTTCGGGACCTCCCTCACCACCTTGGAGGTTTCGATACGGCGACTGGCACCGGGCCTCGTCCTGATCCTGGGAGACTTCAACGCCAATTCCATAGCGTGGGGGCCTCCGATGACGGACGATCGCGGGCGGGCGATCGTGGAGTGGGCGGCGTCACTGGGCCTCTGTGTCCTAAACAGAGGCTCAGTGAACACGTGTGTGCGACAGCAGGGTGAGTCGATAGTGGACTTGTCGTTCGCTAGCCCCGCTGTCGCACCACGAGTGAGGAACTGGCGTTTCCTGGAGGAGGCGGAGACCCTGTCGGATCACCGGTACATCCGGATGGAGGTCTCCCCTCTTCGGGACCCCAGCAGGGGTCACAGGGCGGACCGAGCTCCCGCGTTTCCGCGGTGGACTGTGGGGCGTCTGGATAGGGACCCCGCGGCCGAGGCGGCGCAGGCGCGAGTACCTGCGCCTGATGCCGCCCTAACCGAGGCTTCGGGTGATCGGACCGGAGAATTGTCCGGTCACCCGACGTGAGGCCACCGCGTGAGGACGACGCCTCGACGGCGAAAGCTGTCGGGGCGTCGACAGGAGAGGAGTCCGAGAGGGCATACCGCCGAGCGGGCCACCGAAGACAAAGATCGGGTACCGGTGGCCCGCTCACACGGCGAAGAAGAGGTGCTTGCAGGGTGGGTTAATGATTTTGCGCGCCGCCTCTTTCGTCACCCTGGAACGATTTGGTGGGTGCGACGTCCATACCCCACTGCAAAAAAAAAAAAACAAAACAAAAGGTGGTTAAGGGCGATAATGGTTGCTCTATTTTTTTTTTTTTTGCGGTGGGCTACGGAATGGTCTCGCCTCGCTAATCCGTCCGGGGCGACGGGAGAAGCGGCGCACAACCCCGTAGACCCGCCCTACAATATACCTCTCTACGCATTGCGGGTGGGCCACTGGTACGCGTTCTTTTCTTCAGTGGCCCATCCAGTCTACCCTCACGGGTATCCTCTCGGGTCGACGCCCTGCCATCTCGACTAATATTATGTCTCGATGTCAGGGCGTCGTCTTCACGCGGTGGCCTCTCTCCAAGGGTGACCAGACTAATCCACGGTCCGGTCACCCGCTGCCTCGGCTAGGGCGGATAATGGTTGCTCTAATAGTTAATTTATCATGGTTGCCGCTTATAAGAACTAATAATTCCAATGTTTTTTTTTGCATTATATTATATTGTACTTTGAAGGGCAGGTATGTCTATATTTTTAGAAACTTTAAATTTTAGTGAAAATATTTTTCCATCAGTGCTTTCAACAAACAAAAAAAAAATTTTTCGTTGCCAGAAAACTATTACAGAAAGCAAATTTGCTGCTGTAATCGAGAATAACCATAGCTCAATTGGAAATAGAGCAGTCTAATCCAAACAGCTGAAGTTCAAGCCTTGGTTTTAACATTTTTACTTTTTTCGCTTTTTATTTTTTATATTTTTCCCTTATTTTATCAATTATTTTTTTAATATCTAAATATATTTTCCAAAAAACATTAAAAAGAAAATATCAAGCTAAACTAAGCTTCATCCAGATATTATAAAAATATTAACAAAAAAAAAAAACTTAAATTACTGAAATTTAGCATTTAATATGCTTGATTATTTTTAAAAATCTGATTACGAGCGAAAAATGATTGTCAGAAGTGGGATTCGAACCCGCACCTATTAGAAATCCGTCCCAATCGTGCTGCCACTTACACCACCGTGAACTATTGTAGGACATTCAATTCTCGTATCGTAATTATATTTACGCCTTTAAGGAGACGTGACATCCATAAAGTCATTTTGTATTCTCAATTCACAGTTTTTTTTTCTAACAGAAAGATATATTTATATATATATATAAAAAGCGAACATTTTCTTAAAGTATTTTGTACAAAAAATTCGGTCACGGCTTTTTATAGATATTCGTACGAAGAAGTCTACTGACCAGAATTTATAAAGAGTCAAATGAACATTGAGAGGCGAAGGTCGATTTTATTTTAATCTTTATTCATTAGGGGCATGGAGAAAATATTTTTGTTTATATAATGATGGTGATATTATTTTGACAGTAATTTGGAGACGACGACGTATTATTTCTCAAAAGTTGAGAAGTAGTAGAGAGAGATTTCATCTCATCACCATCATCTCAGCTCATATATGTCCCACTATTGGGCTCTAGCTTCCTCTGTAAAGGTGAGAGAAATTGACCTGTTATACCACGCTAGTCAGACTTGTTGGTATAGAGTTTTGTTTCGAAGTTTCATTCTCTTGCATAGATATTACATATACACATACATACCATCACGCCATGTCCTTTGCAGGGTAGGTAGAGAGTACAGAGTGCCAGAGAACTCTATCCTTGCATACTTCACTGGCTTCCTCAACATTCATAATTCTCTTCTTAGATGCTCGCCGGTTTCGGAGACTCTTGACTCCACCTTCCTTCAGTACATGACCGATCTGGTCTAGGTAGGTTAGTCTCGGTCTCCTCCGGTACCTACATCCTTCCACTTTTGCATTGTATACCTTCTTAATCAGACGTTCGTTCGGCATTCTTTCCACATGTCCGAACCATCGGAGCATTCCCTTTCGCATCTTTACACCAATACTCTCTTTCATACCTACTCGCTCTCTTACGTCGTCGTTACGAATGCAATCGATCAGCCTAACTCCACAGATTTGCCGCAGAGATCGCATTTCGACCGCATTAATTTTACTTTCATACTCTTTTCTGCATACGCAACTCTCGCTTCCATACAGTAATGTTGGGACAAGCACTGCGTTATGTATTGCTACACGTGCCTTCTGGCTGAGGTGGTGGCTGCCGAGAAGTTGCCCCAACGCTCCGTTCACTCTATTTCCCGCATTCACTCTTCGCTCTATATGCATATGCATTTTATATCCCTTAGTCGTCTCTTACGATCATCCATAGGTAAGACAGAGGGTGGTGAGTTGTATTCTTTCTCTGTCACCACAGAGAGAGATTAAATCATATGAAATATCTAAATGCTGCGTGAATTGTAATATTAATACGTAATTTTGGAGATTATTTTGCTTCCTAATAACAAAAAGAAAATAATACGGTATGATGACGTTACTAGTACTTAATAGCGAAAATTGCGACGCAGCGCTGTCACGCCGCCACGTTTAGTGTCAGTTTGTCAGTCGGCCGGTGTGTATGTGTTGTGAACTTTTTATAATGACAGGTGTTTTTTAAGTTTTTATTAGTAGTATACATATTAAAGAAAAAGCAGAGTACTTAAACGGAAAATCAGTTGATATAAATATATTATACAATGCTTTTCAGATGGTTTCGTATAAGGTTTATTTCGAGTTTTCCGTCACAACACGGCAAAATATTATTATAAAAATAAATAGCAGTTTACAATTTGTTCTAAAACAACTTCAGATGAAATGTAGAAAGAATAAAGCAGTGGCAATAGAAAGTAAAATAGAAATAAAAACAGATTATACCACCAATTATGGTCATCGAAATTATCTTAAACTCTGAAAGGTCATTATCATCAACCAAACAACCTAAAGAAGTTATATAGAAATAATTACTTAAAAAAAAAGTAACTGCAAAAGCAGCTTTTAAGGAAATAATAAAATCTAATAAATTAAATATATATGATATGAACAAAAAGCATGGCGTGAAATAATTCACGGTTATTTTTAATTGGTGTGCTAGCAATGTGTTCAAGCATTTAAGAGATGATGCATGCTAACATGAATTGGTATGCCAGTAGGATGTCCTTATGTATTAATAAAAAATATAGGATATTTTCCATGTGATGGCGAAATAAGAATACAATTCACCATTCATCTTACCCGTGGGTGATTGTAAGAGACTAAGGGATATAAAATGCATATAACATCCATGCAAGAGAAAGACTAGCTGTATAGTAGCGGCTACGAATACTACCAACCCTTACTTTGCTCGTGGATGTCGTAAAAGACGACTAAGAGAATTATAACGACCTGGGCGAACTCCATCTGATGCCGTTTGGTCAGCAATTAAATTTCCAAGGAGGGTTGACATCTGGCAGGCGGCCAGTCATAAAACTATTGCCAATAACTTTTAAAATATGAACTATGAAAGAAGAGTACATATTGTATCGACCCCAAATAATTGGGATAATAGTAGGAGAATGATTATGATGATAATGCAAGAGAAAGAAGACTCAAAATAAATCTCATGCCAACACGTCTGATCACTGTGGTATAGTAGGTCAATTTCCCTTCCATTATGAAAGATGCTTAGATCCGTTAATATGACATATATGAGCTGAGATGATGGTAAGATATTATTCGTTTCATTGCATAAAATATTTTTATTCGATACTTTGTTAATATGTCAGAGCTACGTTACATATTCTAGTTATTGTATTATTAATAAAGGTATTTTTAAATATATAAGCATTTTTGAGATAAAAGTCGTAGCTTGTATTAAAATTTAAGAAAACTCATAGAGATAGTATCGATTTGCAAAAATCTTTAGTGTTGGTAACAGTTGTTAACGTTTTCTTTTTTTTTTTTTCCGCAAGGTGGGACAATGGATGTGGTCGCGCCCCGGCAAATCGGCCCGGGGCGACGGAAGAGGCGGCGCGCAACCCTATAGACCCACCCTGCAAACACCTCTCTTCGCCGTGCGAGCGGACCACCGGTACCCGATCTTTGTCTTCGGTGGAACAATTTTCTACCTGCAGTTTCAAATAGTTCGGCACGTTCAGGGTAGTATCGAGACTTTTGCAGAAAATCGACTTATGAATAGTGGCAATTTACTACAGTATTCTATTCAATGAGGTATTAGGCAGTTCCTGAGAAACATATAAATCTATCTCCTCAAGCACAGGCTATTAGGAAAACCTTCATCTAGAAGTAGACGTGAGCGTTATTTAACGTAATTGGTTTCAGTAACTAGTTACGAGGCTGATAATCGTGTACCTAGTTTCGTAGACACAAATATAACGATTATTTTTACGTACGCAGTTGACACTCACACAATGACCGGCGCACGCGTAACCGTTTCGTTCAATAGATTATTATTAAAATGATTATAGGTTACTAATACGTTAGACGACTCGCACAACGAGATTAAAGAAAGATATAGGGTACACGCAAGATAAAAAGAGACTGCAATATAATAATCGTTGCGTCTTTAATTTCAAATGCCCATGCAAATTTATATGCAATTGGAAAGAATTTAAGTTCATTATGGTACTTGCAAAGGGTTATCGATGTGACGAACTTTATTTGTCTCGAATTCAAAGTGAAACCGATTCAAAGTGTAAATATTTTAAACAAACTGCAAAAATATATCTAAACTGTAAATAGAAAAGAAACTGTATATAAAATCAAATGAACTTTCAAATACGCCTGCTTTCTGTCCATAAGAAAATCGCAAAAATAACTTTAGTGTGAAATTTTGCAGCCAGTCCTAAGCCTGAAAAAGTATGAAGGTAAGTTCAATTGATAAAATTATGTAGGTACTCAAATTACAAGCATTGCATAATTACAATACCTATAAACTTTTACATATTCATAATCATAACACAAAATAAAAGTAAACCTAATATTGTAATACCCATATAACCTGTAACATTTTCATAATCATAACATGTTACAAACGCAAAACCAACACTCTACTAACTGTATACAGAAGTAATTAGTTACAAAAATAAGCAGTTTTGAAACTAGTTACTCATATCTATTGAACTACGTATAACCGATTACGCCCAAAAAACGTTGCGACTCACGACTATCTAGAAGTGAACTTCATAAGAGTATTTAATCCTACGAAGTTCACTTCTAGATGAACGTTAATGATGAAAATATATATTTTTAATTTACTACTACTTGCTTTACGTGCGGTGACGAAGAATATAATTCACCATCATTTATCTGCACAAGAATATCATAAAAGACAATTAAGTGACACGATATGCATATAATATCTATGCAAGAGAAGGAAAACTCGATGTAAAACCCAAACCCATCTGACTAACGTGGTATAATAGATCAATTATCTTCGTATTGTGAAAAGGGTTCGAGCCCAGCAGTGGGAGATATGAATTGATGACTACTTATTTTACATATTATAAGTAATAAATCCAATATTCGCTTTTATGAAGTTTAAAGGTTTTTATTGAAGTCTTTTTCATTATACTCCCCAATTGACGAGTGACAGAATACTGGACAATAACTGGAATTAAATGTGAAATTGAATTTTGCTTAACACTCGTAATATATTTATAAATTGAATGGCTATTCATTTCATTCCTTTTATATACATACATAACATCACGCCATATCCCTTGCAGGGTAGGCAGAGAGAACAGAGTGCCAGAGAACTCTATCTTTGCATACTCCACTCGCTGCCTCAACATTCATAATTCTCTTAATACACGCTCACCGGTTTTGGACACTCTTGACTCCACCTTCCTTCAATACGTGATCAATCTGGTCTAGGTAGGTTAGTTTCGGTCTCCCCCGGTACCTACGTCCTTCCACTTTCGCATTGTATATCTTCTTAACCAGACGTTCGGTCGGTATTCTTTCCACATGTCCGAACCATCAGAGCATTCCCTTTCGCATCTATACACCAATACTCTCTTTTATACCTACTCGCTCTCTTACATCGTCGTTTACGAATACGATCGGTCAACCTAACTCCAACTCTAACTTATTTTTCATTCTTTTTGTTAAAAAAAATTAAATTGTTCTATTGTTCTCATGCTTTTTATTTTAAAAATTGCAGGCCACCCTACACTCTATGGCGCGGCAAATAATGATATGCATAACTTATAAAATTTGCATTTCTAAACGATTTAGTTGTGTGAGGCTACCCTAATGCAGTTTTAATGACTACTATGAAATATTAAATATTTCAACGTGGTTGTGATAATTTGTTTACCTATTTGCACTGTGTCTGGTAGGCTTTCTATATTTAATGACTTCTAATGTTTACGCGAGTATTACACATTTGAAATAAAACAACTTTTAAGGATTCTATCACGTTTTTATTTGATTATTAATTTCAAGAAATTTCGAACACTTTATAGTGATCATGGCCATGGTGCCGAGAGGGCCACCAAAGACAAAGCTCGTGTTCTGGTGGCTCACTCGCATGGCGAAGAGAGGCGCTTTGCAGGGTGGGTCTATGGGGTCGCTCGCCGTCTCTTCCGTCGCCTTGGACCTATTTGGCGAAGCGTAATCATCTCCATAGCCCATCGCAAAAAAAAAGCAGGCGGTCGATCTTCTCAGGCGACTAGGCGCAGCGTCCTAGCCGAAGCTGACCTGAGCGTCGACTCGAGACCCCCACGAGGGAGACTGAAGATGAAGACCGGGTTCCGGTGCCCACTCGCACACCGTCAATAAGTACGTTGTTGGTCGAGTCTACGGGGTTACGCGTCGCTTCTTTCTTCGCCCCGGACGGATTAGTGGGGTGTAACCACACCGTAGACGGCAGCAAAATAAAAAAATAACTCGGTCGATCTGTATGATGTCTATCTGGTGATCTCTTAGCTGTATGGTTGAAGAAGAGTATATATTGGGTCGACCACAAGTAATTGTGATGATACGTCGTCATTATCACAGCCCATAAATGCCCCACTGTTGGGCTCGGGCCTCCTCCGTAATGGGAGGGAAATTAACCTACTATACCGCGCTGGTCAGACGTGTTGGTATAGGGTTTTGTTTCAAGTTTTCCTTCTCTCGCATAGATGTTATGTGTATTTTATATCCCTTAGTCGTCTCGTACGATTACCCACGGGCATGATATGGGGTGGTGAATAATATTCTTACTCCATCACCACACGGAAAATACGGCAATCAATAAAAATTAATTATTGCCGATATCAATAACAGTCGATTTGTGGCTACTTGTGGTGATACTTTAAAACGAATGGTGAATTAATAATTATGTTTTAAAATTATCCATATTTATTGCTGCATAAATGCAAATAATTTTATTATATTCGTCTGTGTGATGTATATTTATTTGTTCAATTAGTGTGGTTGAATAGCTTGATAAAACTGGGAGAACAAGGACATTCCAGTCCAGGAAGATTAATATATAATAATTATGTCAAATTTCCGTAAAAGTAAAAAGTAAACGTAGTACAAAAAATTAGTGACAAAAAATCCAAATGTATCTTTCACTCTGATGGACTCCCATAGATGTTATAGTTTGGTTTATAAATATGTCACCTCCCCTTCTATTTATGAGTAGGAGTCGAAGAAACGCAATACCCTTTTAAAAATCTATTTCACGAACTTTAACAGGCAATCCACCTGCCAAATGTTTAATTATAATATTAAATGACCTTGAGATCAATCATAAAAGGATTCTCCTAACCTTTGCTAAGTATATGTGATTGCACTGATGGCGCAATGGTTAAGATACCGACCTTCCATGCCAGTGCCGTGGGTTCGATTCCCACGCGGGACAATACTTTATGCGCTCCACAATGTATTGTTCTGAGTCTGGGTGTAATTTGTCTGCGTTAATTGCATGTTTGTAAAGTCCCCCGCAATACAAGGATTATTTCATAAGTGCAGGGAGGTAGAGTTCTCTGGCACTCTGTTCTCTCTGCCTACCCTGCAAGGGATATGGCGTGATGATATATATATATATATATATATATATATATATATATATATATATATATATATATATATATATATATATGCAGGGAGGTGTCTTTAAAAAAAATTGTTCGTAAGAAGAACAAAAAACCTAATGATGTCTGAACTAAAATTCAAATCCAGAGCTTCGGCGATTATAGTCAATAACAAAATAATATTTAATTCATTATGGCATTTTAAATACTAAAACAAAGCAATCTTTTCCTACATCTAAATAAAAATACTCAAGAAAACCCTCAAAACTACCCCATTCTACCAGTTATCATTATCCTTTAATAACAGAACCGCAACATTCTTTAATAATTTCCATCCCCCCCTCCAAAATTAATTAGTATAAGATTAAGAGTAATAAGCCTTGTGATTTATAGGGGTAACCCGAAATGATATCCAACCCTTTTAGGGTACCGCATGTGTGAGAGGTAAAACCTTTATGTGGGCGATTAATGAGGGTTTTAATGGTGCCTAATGAAATCAAATAAAACTATTATAGTGGTTGTTTACATGAGATTTTCATGGATGGAAAAGTTCAGTTGTATTTATGAGATGATTTTACAAGAGTTAACAACTGATAGATATGTGATGGGACCTGATGAAGATAATGTTGTGAGGAAAGGTTTAAGTATGAATGTCAAAGGCTTTAGTGTTGAATGAATATTAAAAAAAAATCGAGGCAAGCATGGGTCACCTTCGAAGATATTATATCGAGAAGGGATGCTGAGAAGCGGAAGAGGGGGCAAATTTTGTTACCTTACCGTTTTGGAGACCGTGGAGCCGGGCCGGCTTTGTGAGGGCTACCGCAATGCGCGGTTGGGTCTCCCGTCACGGTCTCCCGAGTCGGCCTTGGCTTACAGGCCTATCGTGCTGCTTGACGATGGGGGTAAGCTATTGGAGAGGGTGCTGGCTGCCCGCATCGAGCGGCACCTCGTTGGCACGGGGTCCGATCTATCGGACGCCCAGTTTGGGTTTAGGAGGGGTCGTTCGACGATCGCGGTTCTGCTGCGCCTGAGGGCCGTGGCAACTGAGGCCGTCGCCGACGGAGGAGTGCTCTTGGTGGTGTCCCTGGACATCGCCAACGCATTCAATAGTCTGCCATTTAGCTGCATCAGGGAGGCGCTCCGATACCACGGAGTGTCAGTTTACCTGAGGCGGCTAGTGGCAGACTATCTGTAGGGGCGCAGTGTCCTCTACACCAACCGAGTAGGAGACGTTGCGCGAACGGCAATGACGTGCGGTGTCCCAGAAGGGTCCGTTCTCGGACTTACCCTGTGGAACATCGGCTACGACTGGGCGTTGAGAGGGAGCCTCCCACCCGGGCTGGGCGTAATCTGTTACGCCGACGACACGCTCGTCACAGCTCGCGGTGGGACGCCGGAGGAGGCGTCAAGCCTGGCGACTCTCAGCACCGAAGAGATCGTCAGGTGAATCGGGGCGCTGGGGTTGCGGGTGGCCCTGGACAAGACGGAGGCCCTCTTGTTCCATGGGCCCCGCATGAGCGCTCCCTTCGGCGTTTCGATCACCGTCTATTCGGTTGACATCAGCATCTAGGCCCATATAGGCATTGGTGGTTTCGGGAGCATTTCCGCAGGCTCGCTCCGCGACTCGTTGGCGCGGCGTCCGCCCTTTCGTGGCTTATGCTGAATGTGAGCGGAGCGAGCACTACATGCCGAAAGCTGTACTCGGGGGTCGTCCGCTCGATGGCCCTGTACGGCGCACCGGTGTGGGCGGGGTCCCTGACCCTCCTACTCAGGGCTTTTGTGGCGACCACAGAGGGCCATGGCGGTCAGGGCCGTACGCGGGTACCGCACGGTGGCGACGGAGGCGGCGTGCCTGTTGGCCAGGACTCCCCCGTGGGACCTGGAGGCGGAAATGCTTGCCGATTTGTATCGGCGGGTGTCGGGGGGTGCGAGTGCAGGGCGGTGTGGTCCCACTGAGGCATCTCACCGCTTGGCGCGTCGACGCCCGCCGAGACATCATTGCTCGTTGGGCAGTCCGGCTGGAGAGGCCTCGGTTCGGTGTACGGACCGTGGAGGCCTTCCGGCCGGTGCTCATGCAGTGGTTGGAACGGTGGCACGGGTGCTCTCCTTCCGACTGGTGCAGGTTTTGACGGGGCATGAATGCTTCGCCAAATACCTGTACACGGTCGTCAGGAGGGAGAGTACACCGTCCTGCCACCACTGCGATTGCGACGAGGATACGGCGCAGCATACGCTCGAGGCTTGTGCCGCTTGGGCAGAGAAGCGCCGTGAACTCGTCGCATTCATCGGTGCCGACATGACGCTGCCGAACACCACCAGGGCGATGCTCGACAGCGTCAGGAACTGGGACGCGGTCGCAGCCTTCTGCGAGGCAGTAGTCTCGCGGAAGGAGGCGGCTGAGCGCGTGCACGAGGAGCGTCTCCTCGATGACGCGAACCACCGCCGGCAACTGGAGCGGCGTAGGTGCGATTACCTGCGCCTGATGCCGCCCTAGCCGAGGCCGCGGGTGACTGGATCGGGGAATTAGTCCGTCACCCGCCGAGAGGCTGACCGCGCGAGGAGGGACCAACGTCCGCCTCCAGGAAAGGGGGATGTCGCTCAAGGAGAGGGTACCCCTCAGGGGGTATTCCGTCGGGCCGGCCACTGACGACAAGTTCACGCTGCTCCAGTGGCCGGTCCAACGATGTAGGCGAGGTTCATGGGTGGGTTACGGGTATGCGTGCGTACGCCCCTCTGTCGCCGCGGACGGAATGGTGCGAGAAGAGTGCCGACCATGACCCACCACTAAAAAAAAAGGGGATAAAGCTAGTTCCAATGCCTACTAACCTAAACGCATCTAAAAAGTTGGGCATTCGGTTTTATTCCGCTTAGTGAATGAAGCGCAACAGCACTTTGTCATCGCTCGGACGTCGAAATTCTCCTAGAATGTGGTACTGATCCAGATGGAACGACTTGCTGCTGAAGACAGAAAACTATCAACAATGTGGCTCTACCATACCATATACATAATTGTATGTCGCAATCTTCTCAAGTTTATTAAAAAATGCAATAGATTACCTTTTATTTTTTATTGCTTATGGTGGCAAACGAGTAAGCAGCACACCTTATGGTAAGTGTCACTGCCACCCATGGATATTTGCTATACCAAGGGTAAAGGCTAGGCTGCTACCTATTATTACAATTCGCAAACCCACCCAATTGGGCTTCCGGCTCTCTTGCTCACCGAACGAAGCGCAATAGCACATTGCCATTATTCAGACGTCGATCTTCTGCGAGAGTGTGGTACTACCCCGGACGGACGGGCCTGTGGCTGTAGACAGAAAACTGTCAACAGATAGGACCAACCATTAATATCTCTTCCATGTTCCACATCAATAAACAAGACAGCGGATCAGAATTTCAAAACCTTCCCATAAAGATTATCATTTCAAAAATACTATACAGAACCATTGTCTTAATAACTATTCCAACTTTACAACTTTTTATTTGAATTTAATTAAAACAGTGTCTTTGTTTAGCAGTAAAAGGTGCCATTTTAGTTACGGTAGAGCTTTAATAACAATATGGACACTTTTGTCTGAGGAGCTTTGTATTTAAAAGCTTATTTTTATTACATTGCATTATAAATAGTACTAGCTTTTTCCGCAAAAGTGAAATGCGACTCAAATATATATATATTTTTAATGAAACAAAGGTTTCTTATAAGGTTACGTGTGTGAAAGGCCATAAATGATAAAAATAGGTGAAAAATCTAAATGAATAAAAATGAATAGCTGAAATATATGTACGCATATAACTTTTGAACGAATGCACCAAATTGGACAATCCTTTTTTTGTGTTCGTTTCTATAAAAGAAAATTAAAAAAAAAACTAGTAGTATTTTTGTTTTATATTTCATAATATGTAGAGTGAGAGAACAAAATAGAAGTATGTGAAAGATTGTCAATATATTAACTGTATATTGACAGGTTGACGTATCACTGAAAGACCATTTTACCACCGTACCACTCGACACCGCAGCAGGGTTCATCCATTTTGCGCCCGCCGAGAAGTCATCGCCATTGGGCTAAGCGGCTGAAGAGGCCTAGACACGGTATTATTACCGTCGAGGCCCTCCGGCCCGTACTGATGGAGTGGATGGAGCAGCGGCACGGAGTGCTCTCTTTCCGGTTGGTGCAGGTCTTGTCGGGGCACGGTTGCTTCGGCAAGCACACGGTCGTGCGGAGGGAGTGGACTCCGTCCTGCCACTATTGCAGTAGCGACGAGGACACGGCGCAACATACGCTTGAGGTATGTTCGGGCTGGGACGGGCAGCGCCGTGACCTCGTCGCTGTCATCGGTGCCGACCTGACGCTGCCGGCTGTCGTGAAAGCGATGGTCGACAGCGTCAGGAATTGGGACGCGGTCGCCGCCTTCTGCGAGGCTGTTATCTCGCAGAAGGAGGCTGCGGAACGAGTCCGGGAGGATTCCCGTGACCCGGGCCGCCGCCCGCGGCCAGGGCGGTGCATGCGCGAGTATCTGCGCCTGATGCCGCCCTAATTGAGGCTTCGGGTGATTGGACCGGGGAATTGTCCGGTCACCCGACGTGAGGCCACCGCGTGAGGGCGACGCCTCGACGGCGAAAGCTGTCGGGGCGTCGACGAGAGAGGAACCCGAGAGGGTATATCGCCGGGCGGGCCACCGAAGACAAAGATCGGGTACCGGTGGTCCGCTCGCACGGCGAAGAGAGGTGTTTGCAGGGTGGGTCCATGGGGTTGCGTGCCGCCTCTTCCGTCGCCCCGGGCCGATTTGCTGGGGCGCGACCACATCCATGGTCCCACCTTACGAAAAAAAAAAGCGTTCATCCATTTCATTTGGAAACGATACGATTCTCGACTGTACGTTTTCAGTGATCATTTCTCCCACGTACGTGCAAGATCTGGAATGAACTACCTGCTGCTGTGTTTCCCGAGCGCTCGCTATGACATGTCCTTCTTCAAACGAGGTTTAAGAAGATCACTTTCTTCAAGGTAGGCAATGGCCTGGCTGTGCCCCTGGTGTTGCTAGGGTCCATGTGCAGCAATATCACTGACCATCAGGTGTGCTGCTTGCTCGTGTGCTACCAATGGCAATAAAAAAAAAAAAGAGAGCCAGCAGTTGATAGCTTTAAAAATATTGACGATATTATTATTTTAATTGATTTTTAATTCAAATTCATTTATTATGTATAAAAACTT
The DNA here is from genome assembly GCA_905163515.2 of Lymantria monacha. Lineage (NCBI taxonomy): Eukaryota > Metazoa > Arthropoda > Insecta > Lepidoptera > Erebidae > Lymantria > Lymantria monacha. The sequence continues at coordinate 3,999,291 of LR991105.1, read as the reverse complement.
TCTTTTTTTTTGTGGTGGCGGGCTACCGAGTAGTCACGTCCCGCTAATCCGTCCGCGGTGATGGAAGAAGTGGCACATGACCCTGTAGACCCGAGTAACAACGTACCTGTCGACGCCATGCGGGTGGGGTCACCGGAACCCGGTCTCTTTCTTCAATGACCCACCCGGCATTATGTATAAGCCCTTTTTTTTTAGTGGACTATGGATGCGTCTCGCCCCGCCAAATCGGTCCGGGGTGACGGAAAGGCGGCGCGTGACCCCATAGACCCACCGTAAAAATCCTCTCTCTTTGCCGTGCGAGCGGGCCACCGGTACCCGATTTTTGTCTTCGGTGGCCCCATTATGTATAAACCCTAGGAGGGTATTTACATATTGCCAACCTTAACATTTAAAATTAATACAATAAATTACCAACTACTGGCTGTGTGGTAGCGGCTACGAATGCTACCAACTCTTACTTTGCTCGTGGATATCGTAAAAGATGACTAAGAGCCTTAAAAACATCCTGGGTCAACTCCATGATGATGCCGTTTGGTCAACAATTATATTCACAAGGAGGGTTGATATCTGGCAGGCGGCCGGTCATAAAACTATTGCCAATAACTTTTACAGTTTGTACTATGAAATAAGAGTAAATATTGTAACGAATCCAAGTAATTGGGACAAGAGTAGCAAAATGATGATGATGATGACAATAAATTACCAACGAATCAGAACATAACTGCTACTGAGATGATCTAACAAGAAACTTAATTGGTTTATCTAATAATTATTATTTCTTAACTGACTTTTTGCAAAAAAAAATGCACGAGATGTTTAGTAAAAATTAGGCAGTGTGATGATCCTCGAACTTCGATATACTGTAAACTTCAAATACGAACGACTATGGCTGGACCAGATCCCAAAAGCGGCACCCAAGCACGAGTTCACTACTATTACGATATTACCGTGTGGTGAGGGAGTAAGAATATAATACACCACCCCCACCCCGTAGATATCGTAAAAGACGATTAAGAGATATAATACGCACATGGCATCTGTGCAAGAGAAGGAAAACTCGAAATAAAACCAACACGTCTACCAGCATGCTATAATAGATCAATTTACCTCCCTTTGTGTAGATGGCCTGAGCCCAGCAGTGGGACATATGTGGGCTAAGATAATAATGTGATGCTTGATATTAATTCGATTATGAGATTAAATATAATTATAAAAAAAAATTTAAATTCTGCATTGAAATGCTAACAAAGTGCGCGAATCAGCTAGTGTAATGCGACGGCTATTTATATTTTTTTTATTGCTTTTGCTGGCAAACGAGCAAGCAGTACACCTGATGGTAAGTGTTGCTGCCGTCCATGGACCTTTAAGGCCGCTGCCTACCAATACAAAACCCCAAACCCATCCGGTTGGGCTGTAGGCTCTTTCGCTCACCGAACGAAGCGCAATAGCACATTGTCATTGCTCAGACGTCGATCTTCTGCGAGAGTGTGGTACCCTGGAAGGACCGGCCCGCGGTTGTAGACAGAGAACTATCAACAACAGTCCTACCACTATTAAAATTCCATGACTTCAGGTAGGATACAGAATCCGTATATGTAATATAATTCTTCTGCACATATGACTATAATCCTTCTAAACGGCTAGACCAATTTGGATAAAATAAAATTGTGTTGAGTTGGATTTAAAAAATATTTAATTTAACCATTGGGTCTTATAGGTGGCACTGCGATAGATTTTAAGTAATTCTATTTATATCTTTTTTATATTTGCACGAAATAGTATCTGTTGGATCAACTAACAGTCTTATAATCTTACAATATATACATACATACATATCATCATGCCATATCCCTTGCAGGGTAGGCAGATAGAACAGAGTGCCAGAGAACTCTATCCTTGTATACTTCACTTGCTTCCTCAACATTCATAATTCACTTCATACAGGCTCGCCGGTTTCGGAGACTCTTGACTCCACCTTCCTTCAGTGCGTGACCAATCTGGTCTAGGTAGGTTAGTCTCGGTCTCCCCCGGTACCTACATCCTTTCACTTTCACATTGTATATCTTCTTAACCAGACGTTCGTTCGGCATTCTTTCCACATGTCCGAACCATTGGAGCATTCCCTTTCGCATCTTTACATCAATACCCTCTTTCATACCTACACGTTCTGAATGCGCAGGTCTTCTTGGCAAGGACTTAGAAAATGAGGCTCCGAAATACTTAAATATTGGTTTATTCTTGGTTTTACAATAGGTTTGCAAAATATGATGTTAACAAGTCGGTAGCTCATTACGCACTGAATTTATGAGTCTGTATCGAAGACTCAAGAATTTACACGCGCGCAGACAACACATTGCTGAACTTATTTGAGCAGGCGTTGGTCCTAAACATCTTCCCCCCCCTCGAAATCCTTGGAGTTTCGAGGAGAAACTGTAGAGTCTTCTAACGAACAGAGGTTGTGTACAGCTCTGCGAATGATGCCCTTGGAAGTGAAGACGTCAGCAACTCTGGCAATTTCATCAGATCCAGGATAAAGTTTCTGGATGCGTCCCATTCGCCATTTTAGAGGTGGAGTGTTTGCTTCCTTTATGATGACCAAATCGCCTACATGAAGTTTGCCCTGCTGGATTCTCCATTTTGACCTCTGTTGCAGTTCACATAGATATTCATGTCGCCATCGATTCCAAAAGTGTTGTCGCATGCTTTCAAGGAGTTTGTATCGGTCAAGACGGTGAGGATTTACATCTATCAAATTTTCCGAAGGTAGTGATGTAAGCGATTTACCGATCAGAAAGTGCGCAGGAGTCAAGGGATCTAGGTCATTGGGATCAGATGACAGAGCTGTTAGAGGCCTAGAGTTAAGGATTGCTTCAATTTGTGAAAATAAAGTTGATAACTCCTCGAACGTAAAATGTCTATCGCGTAATATACGTGTTATGTGGTGTTTTGCGGATTTAATACCTGCTTCCCATAAGCCCCCAAAGTGTGGAGAATAAGCAGGTGAAAAATGAAATTTTATGCCTTCCTCGCCGGCAAAAACCGTTATGTTTTCACTATTTCGCAAAGGATTGTTGATTTCATTATTTGCACCGACAAAATTGGTACCGTTATCGCAGTACAATGCCAAAGGTTTACCTCTACGAGCTATAAAGCGACGCAAACATAAAATAAAACAATCCGAGGTCATATCACTGACTACTTCTAGATGTATAGCTTTTGTAGCAAAGCAAATAAATAAACACATATAGCATTTTGTAATTCGGCACCCACGACCCTTGCGATCAGTGATGTAAAATGGACCACCAAAGTCAACACCACTAACATGAAATGGATGTTCGGGAGTTACTCTACTGGAAGGTAAGTTTCCCATTATAGGGTTTTGACATTTAGCTTTTATAATTCTACATATTTTGCAATTATTAACTGTAGTTCTTGCTAATAGTCTACCTCTCATAGGCCAGAATTGATTTCTTAGCTCATTAATTAAAAACTGAGGACCGCAATGTAAAAGTTTTAAATGAAAATATGTAAATAATAATTTAGTAAATATATGTGAACTATCTAATAAAAATTGATGTTTTTTTGTATGTGGTTCTTTAGAATTCTGCAATCTTCCTCCAACACAGAGAATACCTTCTTCATTGATGAATGGACTCAAAGACAAAATTCGTGATTTAGATGATAAGGTTTCATTTCCTCTCAAGACCTTGAGTTCATCAGAGAAACATTCATTTTGATGTTGTTTTATTAAAAATGTTAAAGATTTATTTAATTCATCAACACTTAAAGGACCAGATAATCTATTTTTTTTATTTTGTAAATTATAAACAAATCGGATAGCGTAAGCTAAGGATCTCTGTAAACGCAAAAATCTTGAGAATCTATCAAATTTAATGATGTCCATGGGTTTAAAGGTAGTGGTAACATGCATTGTAGTAAAAATAGGTTTAATTTTAGAGCTTTTTATTTCAGGTAAGTCATCAAAATTGTGTGTTCCTATGTTTCGAGGCCAAGAATGGGGCTCTTCAACAAGAAAAGAGGGACCGCTCCACCACAAGGTGGCTGACTGAATAGATTTGGGAGAGACGCCTCGAGATGCTAGATCAGCTGGATTTATGTCTCCTGAAACGTGTCTCCAAATACCCTTAGCTGTCAGTTCGTGAATTTCACCAATTCGGTTAGCGACAAAGGGTTTTAAATCACGAGGCTCATGAGACAGCCAACCCAATACAATTGTTGAGTCGGTCCAATAGTAATTAGCTACAATATTGCATCGAAGCGCTTTTAGTACCTTTGCAGTGAGACGAGCTGACAATAGCGCACCGCAAAGCTCTAGTCGAGGTATGGTTGTAGTCTTTACTGGAGAAACCTTGGTTTTAGCACAGAGTAGCCTAATTAAAACTTGTCCTGCATCATTCACTGATCTGAGGTAAACAGCAGATGCATAAGCTAACTGTGATGCGTCTGAAAACGCATGAAGTTCAATTTTAATTGCCCTTGGTATTAGGGCACATCGTGGTATAGTAAAATTGGATATAGAATTTAAGTTTGATACGAAGCCTGTCCATTGCTTTAGTATAGTGCTATCCACTGGATCATCCCAGTCTATCTTTGACAACCATAGCTGCTGCAAGATAACTTTAGGAATAATAGTACATGGGCTAAGTAATCCTAGTGGATCAAAGAGCTTTGCTGAGTTGGACAGAATACTTCTTTTAGTAGCTGTTTGATTTAGATCTACGTTGGCTAAAAATTGCAGTACATCCTTAGACGGATCCCAATTGAGACCTAAAATGGTTGAATAGGACATGTGGTCCAAAGTCTTGGGTTTCAAGATACAAGATTCATCTTGCAAGACTGATGGTAAGTTAGTACGCCATTTACGTAATGGAAGACAAGCAGAACTTAGAATAGAAGTAACAGAGCCGATTAGCTCCCGCAAATCATTCTCGGTTTCCGCACCTGAAAGAAAATCATCGACGTAGAAGTCGTTTTTGATGATCTCTGCTAACTTGTTGTCATGACATTCATTCGAAAGCTGAATTAAACATCTAGTGCTGAGATATGGCGCTGAAGCTGTCCCATAGGTAACGGTATTTAATTGGTATATTTTAATTGGATCAGAAGGTTCATCGCGCCATAAAATTAAGTGCAAATGCCGTTGCTTTGGATCTATAAATATTTGGCGGTACATCTTCTCCACATCTGCTGAAACTACGAATCGATGTTGCCTATACCGTAAGAGAATTGAAAATATGTCGTCTTGGACTACGGGCCCGACATATTGAATGTCATTGAATGAAACCCCAGTAGTAGTCTTTGAAGAAGCGTCGAAGACGACACGAAGTTTCGTGGTCTCACTAGATTCTCGAATGACGGCATGATGTGGCAAATAACACCCAAACGCAGGTCGAGAAATTTCAGTCATATGACCTAGACATTCATATTCATGAAAAAATTGATAATAACCTTTTTTGAGCGATGGGTTGTTTTTAAATTTTCTTTCTAATTGATACAACCTTTTTTCAGCTATATTATAAGAATCACCTAAGCTTTGAGGGGATTCTTTCAGGGGAATTTGAACACAAAATCTACCTTCGCCATCCCGATAAGTGGTACTAGTAAATAGATTTTCGCAATAATCGTTAGTGCTAGTTACAATAGTACGAGGTACTTCTTCGAGTTCCCAAAACCTACAAAGCTGCTGATTTATATCTAAGGATAAATAACAATGTGATTTTGAGTATTTGTTACTGTTATTATAGATCAAAGTGGGGCCCGCTACAATCCATCCAAGGTGAGTTTCCTGCAGGATAGGCCTTTGTAGTCCTAAATTGATCCTGCCTGGTCCCACGAGGTCCCAGAAAATGTCAGCTCCTAATAGTAGATCAATATGGGAAGGTTCATAAAATCTTGAGTCAGCAAGTTGGACGTTTTGTGGAATGTCTAAGTCTTGTATACGCACGGCAACATGAGGCAGTCGGTCGGTAATACGAGGTAGAATAAAACATTTAACGCGACAATTATATGAATTATTTTGTGAACTAATATCTAAGTAACAATGTTCTGTAACCGTCAACACACTGCTGCCTATACCCGACACACAGTGATAGTCGCAAGTATATTTTTGAAAGCCTATTTCTCTTTGAGCCCGTTCGGTGATGAAGGAAGATTGGCTACCGCAATCAAGTAAAGCTCTAAGGGTAAAAGTTTTGCCATTATTCATCACTTTAACTAAAGCAGTAGAAAGAAGTGCTTTGTTACTACTACTACTGGCAGCCATGGAAATCGAATCCGAGCCACTTGGCACCTCGAGGATGGAAACAGGACTATGTGACTGCTGATCATCTTTGTTGACGGTTGACTCCTGACTATTAGACATGTGTTGTACAGAACTTTGTTTGTGTATTAATGTATTATGTTTTCGCCGGCAAATTCTGCAACCACCCATTTTACACTGATACGACTGATGGCCCTTGCGAAGACAATTATGGCATAATTTTAGTTGTGCTAGTTTGGATATCCTATCAGAAACTGGTAATGATTTGAAGGCAGTACACTCATATAACCTATGACTTCCCTTACAGACAGGACACTGAGAAGACGGTGAAGTTGGTTCGACAGACGAACTAAGAAATGATTTACTGTTGGGTAAACTGTGACGTTTTTCAATTTTGTTTATTTTACTAACGTTCATAGTTTCTAAAACAACAGCTCGTTCGCGAAGAAATGAGTAGAAGTCCTCTAGAGTGGGCGAATCCTTACCACTTCTATGTTCCTCCCAATTTCTGAAAGTGGTGGTGTCTAGCTTGGCAGATGCCATGTAAATTATTATAGTATCCCATTTATCAGTTGGTTCACCCAAGGATCGCAAGGCGCTCAAATTTTTTGATAATGTATCGATTAGATTGCGAATACCAATATAAGACTCTTTGTTTAGCGATTCAATGGAGAATAAGCACTTAATGTGTTCATTTATTAAAAGACGCTTGTTATCGTACCGTTCGCAAAGTAAGTTCCATGCTATTATGTAATTATCTGACGATACGGTAACGGAGTTAATGACAGCACTAGCTGAACCCTCTAAATACGTCTTAAGGTAATGAAATTTGTTTATATCATCAATTGTTTCATTTTCATGTATTAACGATAAATATGTATCTCTAAATGATAGCCATTTATTCGCCTCACCGTTAAAGGAAGAGATTTTTAAAGGAGGTAATTTTAAATGTGTGCCCTTACGAGTTGCGTTGGATGAAGATTCCAATTTATTTGTAATTTCGAAAAATTCTACTAAAGATTGAGCCTCAGCTAATAAATGAAAAAACAAATTTTCAGTAGATTCACGTTCTTGCATTTGTTTAACGGTATCTTCGTCCAACATTTCAATCTGGGATTGAATGTCGTCAAAGCGGCACGAAAGATCGCGTATCTTACTTAAGCGCAAACGCAACTCATTCAATTTTACTGCACTAGTTTCTTTACAATCTAATAAAGGCGTTAAATATTTTTCAAATATTGTTAATCGAGCTTTAATATGTCCCCTTTGTTTAATTAAATCCTTAAGTTCACTCATTTTGTCGGTGCAAATATTTCAAAACACAAATGCAATAACTAACTAATGAAAAGAATAAAAAGTAAATAAGTGAATACAATACGTGAGTCACCGTCGAGCGATGTGATAACAAACCGGTTTCCGGGCCGCTAGCAAAGCACCGATCGTTGCACACACGAACAAACACCGTGTCTGCTTGTGTTTAAAGCTCGAAGTTAGCCCTGAGTTAATTTGAGTGGTACTCCCTGAAGAGGGCCGCCAAAAATTAACTGTAATTATATTAAAATAGAATGTTAAACAATGTTAAAAAGAAGTAAGTGTAGGTGGAACCTAAATATTAAGTTTTAGTAACATAATATATTCCAAATAATGTAAACAAAAGTTTGGCTTAATTAACGGTCCGATGAAACCGACTATCTATTGAAATTAACGTTTTTATTGAGTTTATTCGTTCACAATATCTAGTTAAATAAAAAAAATATCTAGTTTATATTATATCAAATATCTAGTTTATATTAAATGATTTCAAAACACCACACAATGCGTATTACTTGTAAAGAAATAAAGATTTATTGCGAATTTAAGCTAGAATATTAGAAAAATAATTTTAATTGACGATGAAATGGTAGGTAGATTAGATGTATAAAATGATTTAATTTACGCAAATTGAAGTGGAAAGGATGATTAAATGGAGAAAGAATGAATGCACTTCCCTCGGAAATGTTGCTGCAGCTGGATGCTGGCGAGTTCCTGAAGGATAGTTCCGTTTCTTGCTAATGTGAACTTCGTGACAACCGTTGGGCGCTTTTGAATCCAGTCGAAGTTGATCACGTCGGGGTCACCAAATGAATGCGCAGGTCTTCTTGGCAAGGACTTAGAAAATGAGGCTCCGAAATACTTAAATATTGGTTTATTCTTGGTTTTACAATAGGTTTGCAAAATATGATGTTAACAAGTCGGTAGCTCATTACGCACTGAATTTATGAGTCTGTATCGAAGACTCAAGAATTTACACGCGCGCAGACAACACATTGCTGAACTTATTTGAGCAGGCGTTGGTCCTAAACACGTTCTATTACGTCGTATCTTACAATATATCCATTTAAAGTCATATTAGAACTTTTTTTTAATAGTTTCACATTTTGGATTATAAAAACTACGCACAGTAGGTGGGTAGAGAGCTGTGTGGTAGCGGCTACGAATACTACCAACACTTACTTTGCTCGTGGATGTCGTAAAAGACGACTAGGAGCCTTATAACGACCGGGCCAACTCCATCTGATGCCGTTTGGTCAATAATTGCATTCCCAAGGAGGGTTGACATCTGGCAGGCGGCCGGACATAAAACTATTGCCAATAACTTTTACAATATGTATTATGAAAGAAGAGTTCATATTGTATCAACCCCAAGTAATTGGGATAAGAGTAGGAGAATGATGATGAGGTGGGTAGAGATCATTATTATTCGTAATATTATTTTTCTCTTTAGCTCACTTTTGATCATTAGACATACATAAGTCTTTTAGCTGAGGTTGCAGGTGAGTAGACTGGAGTACTCCCCAGTGGTATACTCCTCAATCTACTGGTGTATCACCCGCAGAGGCTGACCGCGTAAGGGCCACGCCTCGCCAGTAAGTCGGGGTGTTGACAGGGGACGGTACTCGAAATGGTAATCCGTCGGGCTGGCCACGGATGTCTAAAATTCGGTACCTGTGACCTAATGTAGATGGGAGAGCACGGTGGATCATAGGGAAACGCGCCGTCCTTTCATCTCCCAGGCAGGCAATCATCACGAACAGACCATAGCCTGCCAAAAAAAGACACATAAGTCTTGTCAAAAAGGGATAGAAATTCGTATAATATATCTCACTAAGCAGATGTTTAGTATGGAGTTTACTTTCTCCTACTTTCCCATAAGAGTCTTTAATATCAGCTGAAAGAACATTAAGAAATAAATAGTTCTCCCCGGGGAACGTATAACCACGGTCTCACAATCTTGCTGGCAACTGCAGTCATTACAATATGGTCTATTTTAAAAAGGCCTATACTTCACAGTAACCATAGATCTCTAGTGTTTAGATAGAAGAAGGGAAGGATATTTAATATACAAGTGAACCTTGTTGGCCTCATAAAGAGGCTCAAATATAGCATTGTACTACTCGGCATGCCTCTGCGTAATAAAATGCGGTATAGTAACATCCATACAAGAACTAATATAACCTATAGCTCAAAGAATTAATATGTGAAAGTAGAAATGAGTTGGTCATATTGCACGTAGAAACGACAATCGTTGGCGTAATACACCGTGGCTAATATAGTCTTTGATAGTACAAGGAATGCTACATCACAGACAAGACATTTTCTTTTTATTTTCTTTTATTCAAACTTAGGCAATGGAGCCATGTTTAAATAAAAAAAATCATAATTATTATATAATAACTGCACAGATGCCGTATTGGTTAAGATACCGACCTTTCGTGCCAGTGCCGAGTGTTCGATTCCTACGCGGGACAATACTTTTGTGTGTTCTGAGTCTGGGTGCTACTGAACACAGTGTTGTTCTGAGTCTGAGTGTAATTTGTCTACGTTCATTATATGTTTGTGAAGTCCCCCGCAATACAAGGATTATTTCCTTAGTGTGGTGTATAAAAAAAAAAGGGTGGTGTATCAAAAAAAAAATCTAAATAATTTTCACAACAGATAATAGAACTAAATTTTACTTATATATTGAGTAGTTTATTCATAGTCACTCTCCGTAAGTAAGTCAATTACCATTAATTGGGCGCTGACAACCGAATTAGAATCCTCTAAGAATTTTGGCACAGCATGAAAAAACACGTAAACAACTGTTATATTCAATACACTTTAGAATTTTTGCCGTATTACATTACATAAAATACCAGCTAAATTATTCCATATTTCAGAGTAACATACTAAAATCTATACATATTAAATAAAATCCAGGATCACCACATGACAAAGACATTAGACAAAGACCGGGTTTCGATGGCCCGCTATTACGGTGAAGAAAGATATATGTAGAGTAGGTCTATGGGATCGCGCTCCGTTTTTTTCTATCACCCTGGACGGATTTAACAGGATGTGACCAGTACATAGCCCGCAGCCAAAAAAAAAAATAAAGGGATCGCCACGTGATGTTATCACATTCCCGTCAAAACTTCTCAAACATAGACATATTAAGAGTTAAATGTTCTCTATTTAAAATTATGATTCACGAAATAATGGTTCATCATCATCATCATCATCATCTCGGCTCATATATATCCCACTGCTAGGCTTGAGCCTTCTCCACTCTAGGAGGGAAATTGACCTACTACACCACGCTGGTCAGATGGGTGGGTATAAAGTTTTATTTCGAAGTTTCCTTTTCTTGCATAGATATTGTATGCATATTTTATCCATTAGTTATCTTCTACAATCACCTACGGGCAAGATAGGGGGTGGTGAATTGTATTCTTATTCCGTCACCACAAGGAAAAATGAAATTAAGATTAACGGAATATACACTTTGTATTTTATTGTTTACGAGTTTCAGTAGTTCTTAAGTAGTAGTCATTAGTTCTTAAGTAATAATGGCGTTTCTAACAGTGTTGAAATATCGGCAACTTGTAAGTAAATAAGTAAATGAATGAAATAAATTACGTTAATCATTATTGCTTGAATATTATTGACCATGATAGTTTGAAAATATTACATCTATTTAAAATACATAGAATACATTTAGATTGTCGTACAGCTACACTGTTGATAGTTTTCTGTCTACAGCCGCGGGTTGGTTCAACCGGAGTACTACACTCTTACAGAAAATCGATGTCTATGCAATGAGGAATGTGCTGTTGCGCTTCATTCAGTGAACGGATGAAGTAGCAGCCCGGGTGAGTTTGTTTTATTGGTAGGCGAAGACCTAGCTGTACCCCTGGTATTGTAAAAGTTCACGGGCGCAAATGCCAGTAACCATCAGCTGTACTGCTTACCCGTGAGGGTAAACCACCAAAGACAAAGACCGGGTTCCGTTGGCCCGTACGCTCAGCGAAGATAAGTACATGTAGGGCGGGTCTATGAGGTCGAGCACCGCTTCTTCTTGTTATATATGCGGGCTAGCCGGGATACAGGATTCAGGAATAACAAGCAAGTTGACTGTACAACGTATATTCGCCGACTGGCTTCACAATGTAATTGCATGTACAAGTTATTATATTACCCACTAATACAATATATCACACTTCTATTGCCCCGGACGGATTTAACGGGCTGTGACCATTCAATAGCCCGCCGCCAAACAAAAAAGATGTACTCTTTATTCGTTTGTTAAATAAGTAATCATCATTATCATCATCATAGCCCATATATGTCCCGCTGGTGGGCTCGGGCCTCCTCCGCAATAGGAGGGAAATTAACCTACTATACCGCGCTGGTCATACGTGTTGGTATAGGGTTTTGTTTCGAGTTTTCCTTCTCTTGCATAGATGTTATATGCGTTTTATATCCGTTAGTCGTCACGTACGATCATCCACTGGTAAGATATGGGGTGGTGAATAGTATTCTTACTCCGTCACCACACGGAAATAAATAAGTAATAAAAAAAAATACAAAATTGATCTAAGATCCTCTGCAATATTATTAAAATATTTTATTTTATATTGCATTATACTTCGGATAATAAGATCCATAAGCTGTATGGAATATCATAAAAATAACAGAAAGCCTATAGACTTTATGAGTATGTGAACATCAAAGTTTACAAATGTAGGAACTGTCACGTTTCTCGTATGTTTGGTCCAAGTAAAGAGCTGATTGCTTCTCCATTATTCTATATAATATATTTAAATTCATTACATATAATATATAGTTCTATTGTACTTTGTATGTGACTGAGTTCCTTGTACACTGCTAGATCCATTTTGATTAATATTTCTATGTTTTTAGATGAAATAAAGAATCATTTCGTTTAAAATTTATATACGGTAGGTGGCGCTGATCTTAAGGAATTCTATTTATATTTTATTTAAAGAGATCACCTAGTTAATAAAAAAGTAACAAAAATTTAACTATAGCCAAAAATAAATTTATGGCAGCGATGATTTTGAAAGACTGATGGATTGATAATACTCACTGAAAATATCTTAAACTTACTGTACCTAGGAGAAGAGTCTCTGCCTTCTATATGATCTGACCTATGGGTATGATGGTTAGTCTAGTAGTCAACTCTTCGGCTGCCATTTTTGTGATGTATTTCAACTACCATTATTGCATTATATATTGAAAAGAATAGAGAAATATGTTGTGCTTTGAGGGGCATCATACTAAAATCAATACTTACTAAACATTTTTTAATTTTATTTCATCAAAGTAACTTAAACACTAACGGACTCGCTGTAATTTCTCAACTTGTGGCCACGTTCATATCCGATGGTAGATTATTGGATCAATTTGAGACAAAATGTAAAATTGACAATATGTAAGTGCTTCCGCACGGCTTTATACATAATAAATTATTTACTTTGACTTTCCATACTACCATTATGTTATAAGAGATTGCGGAGTAAAAATATTGGCTTAGTAACGTAGGCGATGATTGCTGATACTTCCATAGTATGTCATTATTGATATCAAATGAAATTGATTGCATATAATACGGTTTACTCATTATCATTCGCCTACTCTTATCTCAATTACTTGGAGTCGATACAATATGTATTTTTCTTTCATAGTACATATTGTAAAAGTTATTGGCAATAGTTTTATGACCGGCCGCCTGCTAGACGTCAACCCTCTTTGGGAATGTAATTGTTGACCAAACGGCGACAGATGGAGTTGGCCCAGGTCGTTATAAGGCTCTTAGTCGTTTTATACGACATCCACGAACAGAGTAAGGGTTGGTAGTATTCGTAGCCGCTACCATGCAGCGTATATATGACTGAAGAACAAAATTAATAGGATGCTCTTTTTAGGAAACAAACACATAAATACCCGATACGAAACGAAAAATGATGTCACAAGCGGGGTTCGAACCCGCACCCATTGGGAATCCGGCCCAACCGTGCTGCCACTTACACCATCGTGAACTATTTTAGGACATGCAAATTTCGAATCATATTATATCTTACGTCTTCAAGGTGACGTATGCCATCTATCGGACAATGTTTACACATTGTATAGACTTAATACTTCAAACTTTACAGTTAGAATTGTATTAAACGATGACACAACCTTGTTATTCAAATTACTGAAATTTTTAGCATTTAATATGCTTAATTATTTATAAATACCCGATACGAAACGAAAAATGATGTCACAAGCGGGGTTCGAACCCGCACCTATTGGGAATCCGGCCCAACCGTGCTGCCACTTACACCATCGTGAACTATTTTAGGACATGCAAATTTCGAATCATATTATATCTTACGTCTTCAAGGTGACGTATGCCATCTATCGGACAATGTTTACACATTGTATAGACTTAATACTTCAAACTTTACAGTTAGAATTGTATTAAACGATGACACAACCTTGTTATTCAAATTACTGAAATTTTTAGCATTTAATATGCTTAATTATTTATAAATACCCGATACGAAACGAAAAATGATGTCATAAGCGGGGTTCGAACCCGCACCTATTGGGAATCCGGCCCAACCGTGCTGCCACTTACACCATCGTGAACTATTTTAGGACATGCAAATTTCGAATCATATTATATCTTACGTCTTCAAGGTGACGTATGCCATCTATCGGACAATGTTTACACATTGTATAGACTTAATACTTCAAACTTTACAGTTAGAATTGTATTAAACGATGACACAACCTTGTTATTCAAATTACTGAAATTTCAAATTACTGAAAGTTTAATACAATTCTAACTGTAAAGTTTGAAGTATTAAGTCTATACAATGTGTAAACATTGTCCGATAGATGGCATACGTCACCTTGAAGACGTAAGATATAATATGATTCGAAATTTGCATGTCCTAAAATAGTTCACGATGGTGTAAGTGGCAGCACGGTTGGGCCGGATTCCCAATAGGTGCGGGTTCGAACCCCGCTTATGACATCATTTTTCGTTTCGTATCGGGTATTTATAAATAATTAAGCATATTAAATGCTAAAAATTTCAGTAATTTGAATAACAAGGTTGTGTCATCGTTTAATACAATTCTAACTGTAAAGTTTGAAGTATTAAGTCTATACAATGTGTAAACATTGTCCGATAGATGGCATACGTCACCTTGAAGACGTATGATATAATATGATTCGAAATTTGCATGTCCTAAAATAGTTCACGATGGTGTAAGTGGCAGCACGGTTGGGCCGGATTCCCAATAGGTGCGGGTTCGAACCCCGCTTGTGACATCATTTTTCGTTTCGTATCGGGTATTTATAAATAATTAAGCATATTAAATGCTAAAAATTTCAGTAATTTGAATAACAAGGTTGTGTCATCGTTTAATACAATTCTAACTGTAAAGTTTGAAGTATTAAGTCTATACAATGTGTAAACATTGTCCGATAGATGGCATACGTCACCTTGAAGACGTATGATATAATATGATTCGAAATTTGCATGTCCTAAAATAGTTCACGATGGTGTAAGTGGCAGCACGGTTGGGCCGGATTCCCAATAGGTGCGGGTTCGAACCCCGCTTGTGACATCATTTTTCGTTTCGTATCGGGTATTTATAAATAATTAAGCATATTAAATGCTAAAAATTTCAGTAATTTGAATAACAAGGTTGTGTCATCGTTTAATACAATTCTAACTGTAAAGTTTGAAGTATTAAGTCTATACAATGTGTAAACATTGTCCGATAGATGGCATACGTCACCTTGAAGACGTAAGATATAATATGATTCGAAATTTGCATGTCCTAAAATAGTTCACGATGGTGTAAGTGGCAGCACGGTTGGGCCGGATTCCCAATAGGTGCGGGTTCGAACCCCGCTTGTGACATCATTTTTCGTTTCGTATCGGGTATTTATAAATAATTAAGCATATTAAATGCTAAAAATTTCAGTAATTTGAATAACAAGGTTGTGTCATCGTTTAATACAATTCTAACTGTAAAGTTTGAAGTATTAAGTCTATACAATGTGTAAACATTGTCCGATAGATGGCATACGTCACCTTGAAGACGTAAGATATAATATGATTCGAAATTTGCATGTCCTAAAATAGTTCACGATGGTGTAATTGGCAGCACGGTTGGGCCGGATTCCCAATAGGTGCGGGTTCGAACCCCGCTTGTGACATCATTTTTCGTTTCGTATCGGGTATTTATAAATAATTAAGCATATTAAATGCTAAAAATTTCAGTAATTTAAACAAACACATTTTATATCCACTTCTTTGAAACGTGATCATTGAGAGCCATGAAAATTTCACAGAAAGACTTTGTATATTGGCTTAAAATCTTTCTACATTTCTATTATCTACCTTCTTTTGACTCATGTAGTGAGGGTTATGAATCTTTAATCATTTCTTATCATCATCATCATCCTCATCATTTCAGCTCATACATATCCCACTGCTGGGCTCGGGCCTCCTCCATAATGGAAGGGTAATTGACCTACTATATCACGCTGGTCAGACGTGTTGATATAGGGTTTTGTTTCGAGTTTTTCTTCTCTCGCACAGATGTTATATGCGTTTTATATCCCTTAGTCGTCTCGTACGATCACCCACGGGTAAGATAAGGGGTGGTGAATTGTATTCTTACTTCGTCGCCACACGAAAAATTAACTAAAATTAAATTAATTTAACATTTCATATAACTGTGAAAAAGAAACTAGCTTTTTATCATTTTAGCTTAATAAATATTAAGCTATTGAGGTTCGCTGTTAGACTTCCTATAGAAAAGACAATTGATATGCTTGTCAAGCAGATTGGTATATGCAGTTAATACTAATAATATTGGATGAGTAATACTGTACAAACAATAATGCTTGCGAGGAATTCTTCAAGATTTTTATGTATCTATCAGCCTACTCTTTATTTCATCATCATCATCACAGTCCATAAATGTTCGACTGTTGGGCTCGGGCCTCCTCCGTAATGGGATGGAAATTAACCTACTATACCGCGCTGGTCAGGCGTGTTGATTTTGTTTCGAGTGTTCCTTCTCTTGCATAGATGTTATATGCGTTTTATATCCCTGAGTCGTCTCTTACGATCACCCACGTGTAAGATAGGGATGGTGAATTGTATTCTTACTCCGTCACCACACAGATAACACCTTATTTAATATTAAATAAATATCTATTAACCTTCCTAGACTCGCGTCAATTTTTGTAACACCTATACTGGCGCTCGGTGTCACAGACCGATAGTTCGTAACCCTATAAAATATTGTTTTACTATGAAGGCCAAAAAATATTATTAATATTTTAAAGTGTAGGATATAGTGAAACAAAATAGTATGAATAATACTAAATTTAATATTTATTTTAATGACTTTCAGTCATATCACAATTAAGCCTTCGAATTTGAGTTTTATTTCTTAGAACTATAAAAATAAAAATAAAATCTGTACTTCTTTTTAAAAACAAAATAAACTTCTAAATAATAATAAACAACATATCAAAGGACATATTCATCTATGTTTGGCTTAGTTTTGACCCTCAACATAACAATCAGGGCATACGGTTACAGCATGTTCCAAACAAAAGAATTTTTTGCAGGTGGCACAGTTGTAACGTGTCTTGCGGTTTTTTTTTTATGAGCAGTATCCACAACGACCAACTTTATTATTGTTAGATGTTGCTGAAGATTCGGGTCCATCTAATTTACAGATTTCGGTGAGCCTGAGCCTTAAAGTTCTCGGCAAGGATGTAACGAGAGCCCGACGTCTAAGTTGCGAATTGATCAGATCATAAGCTAAGGCTTCAAGAAAGATCCTACGGCTAATATTCATGGTAGGGTTGTTGTGCAGGTATATTATAAAAGTATTTATACCCGCTACATTCATCACGCTATAAAATATCACCATTGGCCATCTGTTTGTACCACGTGCAAGGTTGTAACACTCACACATTTTGTCCACGGTATCAACTCCACCTTTGGTTCTATTGTAGTCCGTAATAATCTCCGGCTTACCTGTATCTTCATTAATTTGGGCCTCATCGTGCATGCTGGATACAAGAAGGACATTTTTGCCATTTTAGGTACATAAGATACAAGACTGCAATTGCCTCGGTGCCCAAATAAACTGGACTTTTCTTCTCTTCCTCGTATTTCCGTGAATTGTTTAGGCAATTGCCTTTTGTTTTTACGAATCGTACCAATAACTGTCAATTTGTATTGAGACTCAAGCTTATCTAGCAATGGATTACTAGTAAAGAAATTATCACAGGTGATATTACGCCCTGTATTATAAATATTTTCACTCAATCTTAAAACCAAAGCCACAGCAGAGTTGTCAACTTGGTACGGACCGTCTGGTTTCCTTCCAACGTAAACCATGGTATGGGTATAAAACATTTTGGCATCAACGCATAAATTTTTATTCCATATTTGTTGGGTTTCGACGGAATATACTGACGAAAACCACAACGTCCTCTAAAGGCCTCTAATTTTTCGTCTATTGTAACATACTGGGACACACTGTAATATTTTTTGAACGCTCCTACAACTTCATCGTACAACTCTCTAATAGGTGCCAGTTTGTCCAGATTAATTCTCTCTTCTCGAGTATCTTTTTTGTCAAATCTGAGACAACCTATCAATAAATAGAACCTGCTAAAGTTCATAGTCAGTCTAAATATTTCCGGGGATGACCCATCTGTTTTGAAAAAATCTTTGGCATTTAGACGACCGTTTCTTCTGACTCCAGCAAACAGTAAAAGACCTAAAAAAGCTTCAATTTCAGTGTTGTCTGTATCGGTACAGTCTCTTTCTCTTGAGAAATTAGGTTTCAATCGATTAATTTGTTCATTAATGTACTTTACGATGAGATTTATAGTACCCTCCGAGAAGAAAAGCTTCCATATCTCACCTGGTTCCTTCAAATTTCTGGCTTCTCCTCTAGCGCCTGGGAGTTGAGTAACTATATTTCTAGCACGTCGCCTAGTTGGGTTGGCAGAAGGAGATTTATTCCACCATTGTCTTTCCATCTTTTCCTAAGTAAAAATCGCGGGCACTTTCACTATCTTCTACCTCAAATGTTTCTTCATCGTCGTCCTCTTGCTCGGTGTCGTATGTCTCTTCTTGTACCTCCACATGGTCGTCCATCTCACTGTCATTTTCGTCTTCATAGCTAGAACCAGAACTTGATTCCTCCAGCAGCAATCTGATTCGGTCATCCTGCATTTTTATATGACGTATAATCTAAAAAGAATAACAAAATTGGTTAAAACATAATATAAACCAACAAACATACATACATTTTGCTATACCATATATCATGAAGTATTCAAAGTTTTTAAAAAAGATATGAATACACTGAATATATTATATTGATACTTACACAAATAGTTGCACCTATACTCGCGTCGGTCTCACGGACCGATTGGCGCCACAAGCTATAACACGTCTGCTTCGCACGAACGCGCGGCGTGCACTAAAATGAAGTTAGTAACAAATCCGGCAGCTAGCAAGGAACTCGACTTCCCAGGATTTTCGTACATCAAAATAATTACAAAAATGTGTTTCGTCGGTCTCACAGACCAATGCGCGAGTATAGGAAGGTTAACTAAACTATACCCATAGACATATATATACCATAGATTATAGACTATATCCAACCTAATTTATTTTTAAATTGATGTTTATTACAAAAGCAGCGCAATGAAAAAGGTAAGCGAATGACTACAAGAAAAATCGATCGTGCATATCTTGACAAGGTAAGTGAATCCGTACGCTTAAAAATCATTTTTATGCCGATCATCTATTTAAAAAATGACATGTAGATTGGCAGGTGAATGCGAGGTCGCGATCCACATTTAGCATTCTACACGTTACATTTTCTCGATTCCATCAGTCTTATTTTACCATTAGAGTACCCGTACTTTATTACACCCGTACTGTATTATAACATATTATACCTTTTTTTCAAGTAATTATACTCTATTTATAATAAACTAAAAAGTACGTAAAAATACTTTATTTCTCATAAGGGGCTGTTCATAAATTACGTAAGAGATTTTGAAGAATAATTTCGCCTCTTACCGTAAGACATCATAAGATTACAAATACTCCCCGCTGCCCCTTAATAAGAATTTTTGTAAGAAATGGCCCTATTGATCAAATATAACCATTTATTCTGAAAATATCTTTTATTACAATCTTCTTACTAAGTATCATTATCTCACTGCAATAGAATGAATCTTATTAATAATCTATCACAGTTTTGACCAAAATTAGTCATTTTCAATATAATAACATACGTAATGTCAGGTACACTACAGCTCCTCCCCCTGTCTATAGTAAGAAATTATAATATTCATAAAAATCCGATTACGAAATGAAAAATGATGTCGCAAGCGGGATTCGAACCCGCGCCTATTGGGATTCCGGCCCAATCGTGCTGCCACTACACCACCGCGACTAATTGTAGGACATGCAAATTTCACTTCGTATTATATTTACGTCTTAAGGTGACGGTATGCTATCTACCCGACGGAATTCGTAATCGGATTTTTATAAATAATTAAGCATATTAAATGCTAAATTTCAGTAATTTAAATAACAAGGTTGTGTCATCGTTTAATACAATTCTAACTGTAAAGTTTGAAGTATTAAGCCTATAACAATGTGTAAACATTGTCGGGTAGATAGCATACCGTCACCTTAAGACGTAAATATAATACGAAGTGAAATTTGCATGTCCTACAATTAGTCGCGGTGGTGTAGTGGCAGCACGATTGGGCCGGAATCCCAATAGGCGCGGGTTCGAATCCCGCTTGCGACATCATTTTTCATTTCGTAATCGGATTTTTATAAATAATTAAGCATATTAAATGCTAAATTTCAGTAATTATAATATTCAGTCAACAAAAAAACGCCTTACATGATTTATGAATGGCCCTAAGTTAGTTTCTCTAGGATTAATTTTAAAGTTCATCATAATTTTTCATATTTATATAAATTAATTTCATTTTAAATGTCCATTCCCACTACGTCTCCAAAGAGAGTTTTCTATGATGAAAAGTAAATGGCGAGACAAAAGAAATTAAGTGTCTATTAATGTAATAAAAAATGAATTATTTACTAAATTTAAATTAAATTTAGAGTACAAAGATGCTACTTAGCAATGATAATTATTTGTAGAAATTAGCAAAATAATGTAATTTTTGCTTTATTTGGACAAAAAGTATTTTTTGTATCTACCTTCATAACAGAGATTTTTTTTTTTTTTTTGTTTTTTTTTTTTATTGCTCTCGGTGGCAAACGAGCAAGCAGCGCACCTGATGGTAAGTGCTACTGCCGCCCATGGACCTTTGCAATATCAGAGGTATAAATAGGCCTGCCTAACAATAAAAGTCCCAAACCGGGTTTGGAAAGTTGGGCTTCCGTCTTTCTCACTCATCGAAAGAAGTACAGCAGTAACTGATCAGACGTCGATTTTCTGCGAGTATATGGCACCCTGGACGGACCGCCCGGCGGCTGTAGATAGAAAACTATCAACAGCGTGATCCTACCGCTATTAGTGTAAATATATTAGCATTATATTAGTATAAATATTCCGTGTGGTGACGGAATAAGAATACTATTCACCACCCCATATCTTACCCGTGGGTGATCATACGAGACGACTAAGGGATATAAAACGCATATAACATCTGTGCGAGAGAAGGAAAACTCGAAACAAAACCATATACCAACACGTCTGACCAGCGCGGTGTAGTAGGTTAATTTCCCTCCCATTACGGAGGAGGCCCGAGCCCAATAGTGGGACATTTATGGCCTGTGATGATGATGACGATGAAGTAATTAGGATAAGAGTAGAATGTTGACGATAATGATGATATTATAATTAATTTTAACTTTAATTAATATTAACTTTAATTATTTTATATATTTACAACTTTTCATCCCCCTTTAAAACCCTTTTTTGCATTAAAAAGTAAGTCCATGTTCTTTATCAGGCTCTAAACTATCTGTGTACCAAATTTAATTTAGATCGGTTCAGTAGTTTTGGCGTGAAAGAGCGACAGATAGACAGAGTTACTTTCGCATTTACAATATTAGTAGGGATAAGGATTACCAGATGTCAATAATATTTCCTTCGATCAATAGTCCCATTATTGATAGAAAGAAATATTATTGACACATAATTTTTATATTACATTAACACATTAGATTAACTTGCTTTGTAGACTTTGTCTTATTTTGTGGTGTGGAAACGTTTTGGACTTACAATTCTCATAGGCGTCGTTAAAGATGATTAAGAGCTTTACGTCGACCAGGATCGACTATTATCTGATGCTGTCTGATTAAAAATTACATTCTCAAGGGGCTTAAACGTCAGGCAGATGAATGGTCATTATACTATTGTCACAACTTTTACCATATGTACGATAGAAGGGGTACATATTGTGTTGATCCTAAGTAATTAATTAATTATCCGTGTGGTGACGGAGTAAGAATACAATTCACCACATCCCTATCTTACACGTGGGTGATCGTAAGAGACGACTCAGGGATATAAAACGTATATAACATCTATGCAAGAGAAGAAAAACTTGAAGCAAAACCCTACATCAACACGTTTGACCAGCCTGGTATAGTGCGTTAATCTCCCTCTCATTACGGAGGAGGCCCGAACCCAACATAGGGACATATTGGACATATATGGGCTGTGATGATGATGAAGAAGTAACTTACTTAGGATAAGAGCAGAATGTTGATGATAATGATGATATTATATTAACTTTAATAATTTTATTCCGCTGGTCGCTTGTGACATATCCAACTAGTATTACCTGCAAAATACTGTAAGAGTCAGGCACCAAAACTTACTGTACCCAATTTTAAACTCTAGTTGATTTAGCCCACATAGTATAACCCGATGAAAATTCAATTCTATTTTCTACAATATAAAGTAAGAAATTGTTTGTTTTTCGAAACGATAGTTACCCGCAATGGAAGTAATATATTGGATTGTAAAACTGGAAGATTTTGTGAAAGTTTCAACTCCTGACTTTGGTATAAGTACTGGTTTACTATGACCGTACCTGTCGTAATATAGGTACTTAAACTTCTTTATGACATTAGATTTGGTACGAGTTCAGAATGATAAAGAGTTTTTGAAGCTGTCGCTGTCGTATTACTTATAGAGATTCTAGCTTCTGCCCGCGGCTTCGCCCTCGTAAAAGGTTACTTTCCTAAAGTTTTTCATCCCCTATTGTTATTTTACCCCTTAAGGATAAATTTTTACAACATGTTAATGGCATATTTATTTTTATCTAATCAATAGCCTAAAAATAAGTTTCAAGCTTCTGGTTTTAAAAATGACGATACTTCATTACAAATTTTCATCCCCCTTTTCAAGCCTTTTTTGCATTAAAAAGTAGCCTATGTCTTTTATCAGGCTCTAGACCATCCGTGTATCAAATTTCATTTAGATCGGTTCAGTAGTTTTGGCGTGAAAGAGCGACAGACAGACAGACAGAGTTACTATCACATTTATAATATTTGTAAGGATTTTTAAAAACAAAATTCTGAAATGATATTAAAAATATATTGTGTAAATCTCCCGTGTGGTGATTAAATCTTAATCGTGTGTGTCGTAAATTATGACTAAGTAGTAACATGTGCAGATAACATGTTTGCAGGTGAAGGAAAAATCGAAATAAAACTAAAATTACCTCTAAAATTAACTGAACAACGTTGATATAGTTGTTTCCCTTTAATTACGAAGAAGGCTCGAGCTGAGCCATGGAACCTATATATACCGACTTTATGGTTATGATGATTAAAAAGTCTTTTAGTGTTGTTATTTTTTTATTGCTTGTGGTAGCAAACGAGCAAGCAGAACAGCTGATGGTAAGTGTCACTGTCGCCCATGGACCTTTGCAATACCAAGGGTTAGGCGCGGACTATCAATAAAATCTTTAAATCCACCCAGTTGGGCTACTGGCTCTCTCCCTTACCGAACAAAGCGCAATAGCATATTGCCTCATTACTCAGACGTCGATCTTCTGCGAGAGTGTGATACTACCTCGGACAGACCGACCCGCGGCTGTAGATAGAGAACTGTCAACAACGTGGGTCCTACCACTATTAATACTTTTAAATTATTACTCGACTGCAAAGGAGTGGTATTGTGTTTAACAGTCTATGTATGTATGTATGTTTGTATGTTCCTTTGAAGCACTATATATACCAAACGCCTGGGCCGATTTTTATGATTCGCACATCAATCGATTCCTTTTAATCCGGCGAGTGTCACTAAAGATATGACGTTATTGAAAATTCAATATGGCGACTACTGGACGCCGTATTGTGAAAATTAAAAAATTAAAGTCAACAAACTATATCGAGTGGGGTATGGTTAAATAGGTATTTAAAAATCATTTTTAGTTTTCTCTCAACATTTTTCGATTTGACTGGCCGTTTAGGATCTATATCGATTTAAAGTTTCGTAACAACCTTTCTCACATATAGGTTTTTTAGACAGTAGAAATTTACGATGAAAAGACGAAAAATTCATATAACTGGATGTGGATGGAGATATACTGAAGTATCTAGTAGGTATATTGTCCAATATACCATAGGTAGTCCTACCTAAAGTATCTAATTTAATGATTTTTTTGTTAGTTATAATGGCAAACGAGCAAACACCACACCTCTTACTGCTGCCAATGGTTTTCAATACTGGGGTGTATAGTTAGGCCGTGGCTTATCATGCACAAACCACCTAGAAAGTTGGTCATCCTACCCTTTCGTTCACCGAAAGAAGCGATCAGCAAACTACCATTACTCAGCCGTCGATTTTGTGTTTTTGTGAGAGGGTATGGTACTACCACGGACGGACGTATCCTCCTGTAGATGGGCAGTATTTATCCTTACGAATTATGCAAAAACTATATTATATATTATTGTTTAAAAAGAAAAAAATCATAAAAACCCGATTACGAGCATTCGAACACGTGTAAATATTGCCCAGACAGAATAGAACCGCTTTGTTTGTGTAGGAATTGAACCCACAACTCATTGGAGGTCGCTATTTACACTGCAATATATAACTAATTAACTTCTGCCCGCGGTTTCATGTCCGCGAAAAGAGTAACTTTCTCTATGTTGAACTATTATGCTAAGAGAACACATTACCGGGATAAAGGGTTCTGGGGATCAGCATCCTATATCTTAATTCAGGAATTGGTCTATCTATGTGCCAATTTTTATCAAAAACGGTTTACGTATAATTGAGTAACAAACATTCAAACCTCCAAACATCTTCACAAACTTTCACATTTATAATGTTAAATATCTAGATGACCGAGCTTTCACTCTGTATTTTCTTTTAAGTGTGTTTTAAAGATATATTTAAATATAATAAACGTACTTAATTAAATAATAATAAAAAACTCAAAAAGTAATAAAAAAGAGAAGCATTATCCGAACCGGCCTCGATTAGACTGCCCGATTATCCAATTGAGGTGTCTTAATGACTGCGTCAAAATTTGCCTTCATATTTTAATAGATGTCAGCCAACGGAAAATTATTTTTTTTCATTTCCTGAAAATATTGACAAAACAATATTTTCTGCAAATGAAACTTAGCTAGATCGATTAGTCTTTATCGGAACCCCGTACATGCTGCTGAATTTAAAAAAAATTGTTGGTGCCGTTGCCAAGATTCAGAAAATATATGTATATATACAAGATTTGGTCGTTTAAAGATATTACATAGATATATAGATAAGAAATAGAATTCTAAATCCATACGTTCACCATATAAAATGTGTTTATTTTTATGTTCTCGAAATAAATATTAACAAATCCAACGTATAACTTTCACAATTATCCGATTAATAACAAAACGTTTTGCAATATTTTTAATTAATCTCCCCGTCATTCAGTATTTCAATCAATTTAACTCATTCGGTCAACGCCAGACACCTCGGATTTAATGTACAGCTATACCGTTATAACAATTATACGTAAAAATGAAAGATTTATAGGTTGCCATATTGAATATTGTGTAAATTGGTGCTTTTATTTTTATTTTACACATAGTTATTTGAATTTTTCGTGTAGTGGAATAAAAATAGGTAAAATCTCCATCATCATCACAGCCCAAATATGTTTCACTATTGGGCTCGGGGCCTCCTCCGTAATGGAAGGGAAATTAACCTGCTATACCACGCTGGTCAGACGTGTTGGTATAGGGTTTTGTTTCGAGTTTTCTCTCTTTTACATATATGTTACATGCGTTTTATATCCCTTAATCGTCTCTTACGGTCACCCACGGGTAAGATAGATGATGGTGAATTGTATTTTTATTCCGTCACCACACGGATAATAATATTTCCCATA
Organism: Lymantria monacha; assembly: GCA_905163515.2. Classification (NCBI taxonomy): domain Eukaryota; kingdom Metazoa; phylum Arthropoda; class Insecta; order Lepidoptera; family Erebidae; genus Lymantria; species Lymantria monacha. Next base: position 3,973,238 of record LR991105.1, on the reverse strand, counting down.
GGTATAGTGTATCCAACCATCTATAGACATCCACTGTTGGACTCCATCCAATGAGATAGTCATTGAAAACGGTTCTATGCTACTTGCATCCCATGGCTCCCTACAACTTTGAGATGTCTTTGGTTCACTTAATAAAGTGGCGTCTTACACTGCTTCGTTCGATTTATGGTCGACTCTGAAAAACCTTTCTTCAGTTATCGGTTTAAAAAGCGATGTTGCCTGCTCATAGCTACTTCAACGTTCTAATCCTTTGCGTTATGTAGATTACAATCATTTTTCTAAGGATTTCCGTATTCTGGATTTTATCACGTAGAGAAATATTGATCATAGGTCCTTCCAAAGTAAGTTGAGGAACTTTGAAGATTGTTATTAGGGTGAATTTTTGAGACAACGTTTTAATACCATAAATCATTATTGAAAACACACTAATTACAGACCCTCGTTTTCAAATCTCTGCAGAATATTGAATGTGAACAGCCTTCTAAGTTTCCCAAACACTGGCCAGTCGAAATGGATTTTCTTAATTGACCTCTTTCTCAAAATTGGATGTACCGAACTGGAATGTTTATCCTAGGTAAATATAGTGATCGATAACTTCAAGAATCGCATTCCCAACTAGAACCAGTATAGAAATGATATGGGTATTAGATACGACTTTCGTCTTAAAGTTTTTTTTAAGACACCACTCTTTTTTTTGCAGTGGGCTATGGACATGGTCACGCCCCGCCAATTCGGTCCGGGGCGACGGAAGAGGCGGCGCGTGACCCTATAGACCCACCCTGCAAAGCGCCTCTCTTCGCCGTACGACCGGGCCACCGGTACCCGATCTTTATCTTCGGTGGCCTTTAACCCTGCACTAAGGAAAAAATTCTTGTATTGCGGAGGATTTTGAAACATATAATTAACATAGACAAATTACACCCAGAGTCCTGAGTCTATGACAACAGTTTGTGGATTGTACAAAGTATTATCCTGCATAGGAATCGAACCTACGGCACTGGTACCGTAGGTCAGTATATTAGCCATTAAGCCATCTGTGTAGTCAAAAGCACAGTCTTTATTCTTCTTAATTTACAAAACAATCACTGTTGAATGATCATTAGGATTCTATCAATATTTTCGATATAGGTCATAAGAATGATAATACTATAATTGCTAGGTTTGATAAGCAGGCTGGCGATTGCAGGTGTTATGAGTTCCCTAGAAAGGTGCTACTCATTCGTCTATTAAATCTCCAGCTGATGACTTCCACGGGAAATGTGATGACATATAGTATTCTAATCCATCACTACAAAGAGGCAACGAAAGTATTTATAGAAAGTTTAATTAATTAATAATCTAATCACAGATTCAATTCCCAAAGCGATTGTTGATTGATTGTTCTTTTGACTCGGTATAATTTTTATACATACATACATACATATCATCACGCCATATCACTTGCAGGGTAGGCTGAGAGAACAGAGTGCCAGAGAACTATATCTCTGCATACTTCACTCGCTTCCTCATAATTCTCTTCATACACGCTCGCCGGTTTCGGCGACTCTTGACTCCACCTTCCTTCAGTACCTGACCGATCTGGTCTAGGTAGGTTAGTCTCGGTCTCCCTCGGTACCTACATCCTTCCACTTTCGCATTGTATATCTTCTTAACCAGACGTTCGTTTGGCATTCTTTCCACATGTCCGAACCATCGGAGCATTCCCTTTCGCATCTTTACACCAATACTCTCTTTCATACCTACTCGCTCTCTTACGTCGTCGTTACGAATGCGGTCGGTCAGCCTAACTCCACAGATTTGCCGAAGAGATCGCATGTATAATTTTTATCGGTAAATTTAATTTTTATTTGACACAAAGAATGCATTTAATATATCTATAAGCCTACTGATGAAAATAAATTAGGACAATACCATAATCGGTAGGTATATTTGAGAGACGGATTCCTCTTCTTCGTTTTGAGTAATGGCTATGCGACTAGTTTGCGCAATTCGGCCAATTTCTATTATGGTAGGGTCATAAACAAAGTATAACAGTAAGGATAATTTAGCTGATTTACAATGCTGATAAAATTAATTCATCTCAGCTCACATATGTTTCACAGTTGGGCTCGAGCCTCTTCCACAATGAAAGGGAAATTGACCTACTGTACCACGCTAGGCAGACGTGTTGGTATATGGTTTAGATTCGCGTTTTCCTTCTCTTGCATAGAAGTTATATGCGTTTTATATCCCTTAGTCGTCTCTTACGATCACCCACGGGTAAGACAGAGGATGGTGAGTTGTATTCTTACTCCGTCACCACACGGAGTCTATTTGATTTCATACTACTTAAGAGATTTTATACTACCTTTGTAGTTTCCGTTCTCATGGAAATACTGGGATAGAATATAGCATATGTCGGGGATACAATATAGCATCGCATAGCATATACGGGGATAAAATATAGCATCTGATAATGTAGCATTCTATAGATGAGAAAAAAAAATGTTTTTTTTTATTGCTTTTGGTGTTAAACGAGTAAGCAGCACACCTGATGGTAAGTGTCACTGCCGCCCATGGATCTTTACAATACCAAGTGTATAGCTAGACCGTTGCCTACCAATATAAACCCCAAACCCACCGAATTGGACTTCATGCTCTCTCGCTCACCGAATGAAGCACAACAGCATATTGCCATTGCTCAGACGTCGATCTTCTGCTCAGTGTGGTACTACCCCGGACGGACCGGCCCGTGGGTGTAGACAGAAAACTATCAACAGCATAGTCATACCAAAATCGATTTAATGATTTAGGTGTAAAAACGTAACAAACAAATAAATTTATAATCGCCAATTGTAATTTTAGTTACATACATAAATACATGTAACATATCATCACGCCATATCCCTTGCAGGGTGGGCAGAGAGAACAGAGTGTCAGAGAACTCTATCCTTGCATACCTCACTCGCTTCCTCAGCATTCATAATTTTCTTAATAATAATTTTAGTTAATATGTATAAATGCCAGAAAAAGAGTAAACGTTAGAAATCATCACCATATTACATTAAAGTTTAGAAGAAGAAAGCCGCATTGAAAACTGAAGTAGGTATAATATGCTTAACTTTTGCAGTTAACTGTTAGCTTGTCTCGTAAGGATTTCGAAGTTTCATGAACTAAGTTGCTCAATTTAAGCATTCTAAGGGTTAGCAAGTTTAAATCCTGATTGCCAGTGGCCATTGCCGGAACTAGTGGTTAAGGTTTTCTTTGTATTATGTGATATTTATTTCGCAATTTGTATCAAATATATAAAATAAAATAAAATAAAAATGCCTTATATTTCTTACTAAAAATTACAAAAAACAAATTAAAAATATAATTTTAACTAAACTGATTTTGCTTTTTTTTTTATGTATTAAACGTGGGTACTAACTAAATAGCAAGAACCTCTCGTTTTAGTTGAGAGTAAAGGCTTCTTTTAGAGATTTACATGTGTCTCTATTGGTTGCTGTATTCATCCTTTGATCGCCAGCCACTCGTTTAATGTCATCTGTCCACCGGGTAGCTGGCCTGCCCCTAATTCTAGAGCCTATTGGACCGCACCAAATTGTTAATCTGTGCGTCCATCTATTGTCTGTCAGCCGCGCTATGTGACCAGCCCAGGACCACTTTAATTTTTTGCAATAGTATCAAATATAACAATTTCTAATGTTTACGAAATTATTACACATTTTAAATAAGATTATTTTTTTACGGATTCTATCATCATTATCATCATCACAGCCCATAAATGTCCCACTATTGGGCTTGGACCTCCTCCGTAATGGGAAGGAAATTAACCCACTATACCACGCTGGTCAGACGTATTGGTATAGGATTTTGTTTCGAGTTTTCCTTCTCTCGCATAGATGTTATATGCCTTTTATATCCCTTAGTCGTCTCGTACGATCACCCACGGGTAAGATATGGGGTGGTAAAAAGTATTCTTACTCCGTCACCACACGGAAAGATTAGAGTATATTTGTTTCTAATATTGCGTAGTGGCAGCACCACGCTGTTGACAGTTCTCTGTCTACAGCCGCGGGCCGATCCATCCGGGGTAGTACCACACCCTCACAGAAGATTGACGTCTGAGTAATGGCAATGTGTTATTGCGCTTCGTTCGGTGAGCGAGAGAGCCGGAAGCCCAACAGAGTCGGTTTGGGGATTGTAATGGTAGGCAGCGGTCTAGCTATGGCCTTGGATATAGCAAAGGTCCATGTGCGGCAGTGACACTTACCATCAGGTGTCTTGCTAACTCGTTTGCCACAATAAGCAATAAAAAAATAAATATTACAATAACACGAAGAGATTTTGGATCACTCTCTGTACTTTACTGGCTCTTTCACGAGGAGTAGTCTAAGGAATCTTTTGATTAAGAACGTTATAATTTTTAACTGTACATTTTCAGCGATCATTTCTTCTACATACGTCTAGGTGGCCCGCTCGCACGGCGAAGAGAGGTGTTTGCAGGGTGGGTCTATGGGGTTGCGCGCCGCCTCTTCCGTCACCCCGGACCGATTTGGCGAGGCGCGACCACGTCCATAGCCCACCGTAAAAAAAAACAATGTCTGAAATGAAAAAAAAAAGCATTGCAATCAGTCCAATTGTTTAGAAGTTCAGTCACAATAATATACTGATGAATTATTGTATGCAATGATATTGTGCAACATTTCTAATTGTTTCATAGTCTGTACTAGTCTTTAGCGGTTAAAACTGGTTTATTGCATTTGACTGATAATACGAAGTAAATGCGGACATTGTTACTAGTGCTTACTTGTCCAGTCGTATTTATAAAGCTAACGGTAACTTAATGATTTATGATGTTTACCCGAGTATTACACATTTGAAATAAAAGTATTGCCATTTTTTTTTCGGCCTGGGGTGACGGAAAGGCGGCGCGTGACCCCACAGACCCACCGTAAAACCTTCTCTCTTCGCCGTGCGAGCGGACCACCGGTACTCGATTTTAACTTCGGTAAATAAAAGTATTACCATGGACCTTCACAATACCAAGGGCACAGCTAGGCCACTGCTCACCAATAAAAATCACAAAAACCGCCCAAAAATTCAGGCTTCTGGCTCTCTCACTCACTGAGCCAAGCATAGCAGCACATTGCCACTTTTCAAGCGTTGATTTTCCGCGAGAGTGAGGTACTACACTGGACGGACCAGCCCGCGGCTGCAGACAGTAAGCTGTCAATAGAGTGGTCCTTCCATAAAAAAATGAGCAGTTACGTGGCTACTGGCAGATGTAAAACATCGAAATTATTTTGTACAAGTAATATGTATACAGTACAGACTATGACAGAAACTATATATAGTATGATGTAAAAATTCCATATTACGAATTTTCTCTAAAAATGATGACAACTTATTTAATAAACATTTATTTTTTTTTTATATACAAAAAAAAACAAACAAAAATTTCTTTAGAATCGCGATAGTGCAATTTTTTCATTAGTGATTTCGGTAATAGTTATATTCGAAGTTGCCTCTGACGTTATTACTGTGACAATTGGTCGATGATAACTGAAGTATCTTACGAAAAACAAATTAACTAATTAAAATTAATATAAATGAAATCATTAAGAGAAAATAAATCTAAACTATTAATATTAAGACAATTAATAAATAATAACATTATTTTAATACAAAAATAATCATCATCATCATCACAGACCATAAATGTCCCACTGTTGGGCTCGGGCCTCCTCCGTAATGGGAGGGAAATTAACCTACTATACCGCGCTGGTCAGACGTGTTGGGATAGGGTTTTGTATCGAGTTTTCCTTCTCTCGCATAGATGTTATATGCGTTTTATATCCCTTAGTCGTCTTGTACGATCACCCACAGGTAAGCTATGGGGTGGTGAATAGTATTCTTACTCCGTCACCACACGGATAACAAAAATAATATTTTATTGCAATGTTGATTATATTATTATTTATTTCTGGTTGTACTAATTTATGAGCAGGACAAATACGAGTAACATTATAATAGTAATACAGTAAAACGAATAATATAACGTTAAACATATAAAAGAATAAAATATATGTATTATTAAGTAATTCTGGCAATGTACAAGTATAACATAATGTATAATAGATTAAATAAGTACAAAATATAAGTATATTATAATAAATAACGTGTATATAAAATAAAAAAATAATTAAAATGTATATGTTATTTAATAATATAATATAAATAAATTAAAATAATGACCATAATATAGAGAAAAATAAAATATTTAAATTAAAAAAAATAATTAAATATTAATAAATTTATATTATTATGCGAGCTCAGTGCCGCGAGAGAGATTGCGCACAGTGGCTTGCGCACGACATCGCGTTGCCACGTCTCACGCTCACTACTACGTATAGTAGATACATATATTTTATCATACAGCGTGGCGATGCGTCGCCACGGCCTGTATCGCCACGCCAACAATCAGTTAACCCCTCTCCTATAGATGTTTCACATCAAAAACTATCATGTTTGTATTTAAGTTATCGAACACTTTTCAGCGTTTATGGTCACGGGTGGACAGAATCCGTAAAAATAGTTTTGCTAGATTTTTCATCACGCCATATCTATGAAAGAGGCTTTTCTTTCTCTTGAGTATTAAATGATACCTTTTAGTAAAGACTTTTTTTATTATTACTTCTTTATTATATGAATATTACGATTTTTTTTAATTTTGAATCATTATAATTATATTAAAGAAATAATCCTTGTATTGAGGGATTTTACAAACATTTTTTTTTTCTTGGGATTAATTCCACCACACATTCCCACCACTGTAACTCCTGTAAGCCAGGATCCACAATGGTCTCCATAAAAGACACTGAGGTTTGACCCTCAGGAAGTCCCAGGAAACGCTTTTAATTGTCTTGGGACCCACAACAAATTTAATTAGAAAAGAAAAACAGGAGGAGTTGAAGAATTTCCACTTCCCTCCTATGCAAAGCGGGAGGCATGAAGCAAATTGGCTAATAGGCCAATAGATAGAAGGATGTACTGACACGTGAAGCGTAGCAGTACAGCACCACGGATATGACAGAGCTTAAGGGGCCTATATGTGAGCCTTAAGTTTGACTTTACAAACATATAATTAATAGACAAAAATTACAGCCAACCCCAATACCACAATATATGAATTACACTTAGTTGGGCTTCCAGCTCTCTTGCTTACCGAACGAAGCGTAATAGCAAATTGCCATTACTCAGACGTCGATCTTCTGCGAGAATGTGGTACTACCCCGGACGGACCGACCCGAGGCTGCAATTAGAAAACTGTCAACAGCGTGGTCCTACCACTAAAACAATGGTGTAATTAATTTATAATATTAGAAGACTACAGTATTCATTTAACACATAAACAAGAAAATTGACATAGTTTCTAAACACAAATATACACCCACATTTTCTAACATCAACAATTTAACCAAAGAAAACTTTGTAAAGTCATTTCACTACCAAACAATTTTCTCATACAAACAAAGCCGGAAGGCGTACATCAGTTTCATAAAATTTTGTATTAACACTATTGAAAACGCTAATTACAACATCAATCATTCGCACAATGACCTGTAAATGTCCGAAATGTCCGGACAAACTGGTGATTTACACCTGGATGATATTATGCAGGAGTCAATTATTCATTAGTTCATAATCTGTCACTAGTGTATAGCGGCTACGAATTCTAGCAACCCTTACTTTGCTCGTGGATATCGTAAAAGACGACTAAGAGCCTAATTTCGACCTTTTCTTTTTATTGTCGCTATGGAAACGCATTTACGCGTTATCCCTCGTCAGTGATAGACAGTGGGAAGTGTGGGACTCACCGGCTAGCTGAAGCCCAACCGGAATAACCACTAAAACCACAGCGGCTCCTGCTGCGCTTTTACGGGGCGCCGGAGAGATCGTTTACTGACGTTCGATCCCCGGCACCCCAACGCTTGGCCTTCTAGCCACGTCCTACCATCCCTCAAGGTGGGAGGAGGTACGCATAACGTAACGGCACCTCCTCCACCCTGGTCACCGGCGGCGGAGCGAGTCAGCGGACGCAAGCGCCTCGCGTTCCCGTTCCGCGGCCTCCTTTCTTTTCATGATGGCCTCACAAAAGGAGGCCATCGACGACCAGCACCTGTCGCTGTCAAGTATCTTCGAAATGATGGTCGACAACGACAGGTCCCTCCCAACGGCCGCTGACAGGACGTGGCACTCTGCCCAGTCACCTTACGGAGACTTGCTCATCGTTGGCCCGAGCCACAACACGCAACCGGTAAACCTCCGCCAGGGCCTTAGCCACAAGTGGCCAGGGCGGGTCGCCCGCCAGTAATGTTGCCGCGGTCCACGAAACTGTATGGTATCCCCTGATAGCCCTCACTGCCATGGCCCTCTGCGGACGTCGCAGAAGGGCCCTGTTGCGGGCGGTGAGAGAGTCTGCCCAAATAGGGGCACCATATAGTGCCATGGACCGTACGACTCCGGCGTATAATCGCCGGCAAGACGACCCGGGACTGCCAGTGTTTGGCAGAAGCCTATCTAGCGTCGCAGCCATCTTAATGAGCCTAAGAACGAGCTGGGTAAAGAGTGGCCCGAAATTCCACCCAGAATCAAGGTGCAGACCCAGATATTTCATCAAATGAAAGGAGAAATGATGTACCGTCCACATCTAATGACTTCCTGCAACTCTGAATATGTCACGAGTCCAGCTTTTGATATTCGCTATTAAGGATCTAACTACCATTTGATACCTGATCACCACTCATTATCTTTCATTCTTGACGACCGTCGGCTTGATAAATAATGCGGCCAGGCTATTATCATTTTAGGGCATTGATTCTTTGGAATGTATCGGTTAGCTCTATCCTCTACCTACACATATCTGTGTTTCAAATTTTGTTTTATGGGAAAATCTTGAGCATGGCATCCTCTAGAGTATATAAAAACACCTTAAGCTTTCTTTGAAGACCAATATTTGGAAACCAAGTTATGCATCATCGTTGACATAAGACTTAAAGCTTTTTGATATTAAACCTAAAGGCACTGAAAATATGTTAATAAGAATGTTCTTCCCAGGTTGTTGAATACTGCTCAAAGATGGATTAACGTAACTGAATGTAAATATGACTGTCGTCATAGTTTATAGACCCTACTAATTGGGCAACATTGCGGAGATGGACTCGGAGCCAAGTGCCGCCATATATTATACCATAATAATAATATTATCTGGAAATCGAAGATGAGTATGTAGAAGTATCAGAAAAAAAAATATTATCTCAAAAAAAAAATATGATCTTGATGGCTCGCTTGAGTGGTCTACATAGGCTATATGTCTGATAACTCCATGCTCCACCATTTCGTTACCTCAGACGACTGGGTTGGATGAAGAATACCCACAAAAAGCTCTGACTATTTCGCAGACGCTGCTTCTAAAACATGCGGACATTACAGCCATACAATTAATTGATACAGTATATCTAGACTTACAAAAATAATTGAGAGATCGCACAAATAATTGTTCTTCGTGCAAATAGAACCCACAACACTGCCAAATCTAGGTCAATATTTTAACACCTACGCCAGATGGGTTACTTATATTTCTAATATGTCAAAGTCACAATAACTACAATACAAAAACATTGTATTTTTACACCCAAAAAATTGGATATTTCCTTTATAATATAATAAACTATTTTTTCATTCATCCATCAGCCATGTATTCAACATACATTCACGAAACTTAAAGTTAAAATAATTAAATTTCGTTGTAGATTACAAAAATAAAAAAAATAAATTCGATACCATTATATTTTCAGTGTAAGAGGACGGAGTAAGAGTTTTATTCACCACTCCCATTCTTGTCAGTGGATATCGTAAAAGACGATTAATGGATATAATATGCAGAAAATATCACAAGAATCAAAAACTCAACATAATACCCAATTCCAAAACATCCAATCGGCGTGGTAAAAAAGCTCTATTTCTTTCCTACTGCAGAGGAGATCCAAGTCTGACAATGGGAAGTATATGGGCTGAGAAGAAGATGAAGAACAAAATCTCCATCAATATAAATATTATTACTTGAATGCAGAAATATATCTAATTAAAAAATAATATTGAATGTCTCTTGCATACTACCGTCCATATTTAGGATAATCTATCTTATAATTACCATTGAAGGCAATGGATCTATCTTTTACAGCTATTTGTTGAAAGACAAAGTTGTTTATTATAAGCTCAACGCTTAGTCAGCATAATTTAGTCAATGCAGATTTATAACGTAATTTTATTATTTTTATTGCTTATGGCGAACGAGCAATTAGTATACTCGATGGTAAGTATTACTGCCATTCATAGACCTTTACAATACTAGAGGTAAAGCAAATGCCTCTAAGCCAATTTAAAAAGTGCCTCCATAAGATTTTAGTAAGAAAAAGTTATTATTCACTGGATATGTACTTTAATGATAATTTAAGTTTCTGACATTTTCTTAATACCTAATATGACATCATAATAACATGATTTCTTTTTCATTTTTATTTAGACATTTTTGATAATATAGATCGGATTATTATTTTTTTTCTCTTTATATTATATAACCTGACATTTTTTCTATTTATATGACATCTTTAATAAAATAGATCCAATATTTTTTATACTTTTTATATTGCAATTTTAATTTTAATGGTGTATGTTTTGTTTTTTTTTTTTATTAATAAATTCGATTTATCTTGTGTAATATAAAGATGAAATTTTATCAAATTTGTATGCCCTAGAGGCAAAACATAGTGAACTAATTATTGTTATAAGATCATTTATGTATGTACCTATGTTATACAAATAAATTATTCTATTCTATTCTACGACTAGGTTACTGCCTATCAACCAAAATCCACCTAGAAGGTTAGGTTTGGGGCTATCCCGTTCACTAAACGAAGCGTTACAGCAGATTGCCACTGCTTAGACGTCGATTTTCTGCGCGAGTGTGGTACTACCCCAGACGGACAGGTCCGCGGCTGTAGACTGAAAACTGACAGCAGTGTGGACCTATCACTATTAAATTATTTAATTTGTTTCAAATTTGAATGGTAGTTCATGAGATTAAAGCTATCAAACAAATATAGTGTCTTTGGACTTATATAATAGGAGATTAAAACTCTTAAAATACTTTATTATATTTTTGTTAGGAGCATACAATAATATGGTTTATAGATATTGACTGCACAGATATGTTAGTGGTTAATGTAATGAAACTTATCGTGCCAATGTCATAGGTTCGATTCCCATCCAAGACAATACTTTTTGCAATCTACAATTTTTTGTACTAAGTTTATGGGTAATTTGGTTACATTATATGATTTATAAGTTCCTTGTAATACCAGGATTGGTCTTTTAAATAGAAATGACATCATCTCAGCCCACATACGTCCCATTGCTGGCCACGAGTTTAGTCTAAAATAGGAAGGAAATTGACCTACTATGTCACGCTGGTCATAGGGGTTGGTATAGGGTTTATATTTTGAGATTTCCATTTCTTGCATAGATTTCACTCGTATATCCATATTATATCCCTTAGTTGCTTTTTACGATAACCACGGGAAAGAGTATGATGAATTGAATGCATGGATGGCATAGCGGTTAAGATGCCGACCTTCCATGCCAGTGCCATAGATTCAATTCCCACGCGGGACAATATTTTGTGTGATCCACAAAGTTGTTCTGAGTTTGGATGTAATTTGTCTGCGTTAATTGCATGTTTGAAAAATCCCCCGCAATACAAGGATTATTGCCTTAGTGCTGGGTAGTCATTAAAAAAATATATATTTTTACTCTGTAACCACACAGAAAATTCAATAATGTTAGAACCACGCTGTGAACAGTTCTCTGTCTACAGCCGCGGACCGGTCCGTCCGGGGTAGTACCACACTTTCACAGAAGATCGACGTCTGAGTAATGGCAATGTGCTATTGCGCTTCGTTCGGTTAGCGAGAGAGCTAGAAGCCCAACTGGGTGGGTCTGGAGAATGTAATGGTAGGCAGTGACTTAGCTATACCTACCCTTGATATAGCAAAGGTCCATGGGCAGCAAAGACACTTACATCAGGTGTGCTACTTGCCCGTTTGCCACATCGCCTAATAGTAACTCGTGCTTATCGCACTAATTATTGTCCTACGTGAGTATGAAATCAATTACATTTAGAATGTTATTTTAACTACATCACCTGCCTGTGTTAGTCTTAATATAGATTTTATTAGATTTCCATCTTCAGCGTAAGTACATTTAGGAATACAATGAAATTTATAAATATCTATACAGTATATAAAATATTGTTAGAATATGTCGTTCTTGACATTTCTTTAATTAAATTCGAGGGCGAGAAAAGTTATTTCCTTTTCATATCTGGTTTTACTTTTTCATTCCTTTTAGTAAATATCGTGTCTCTTTTTGTCCACCTCTATTTAAATCATCTCAGCTCATACATGTTCCAATATTGGGCTTCAGCCTCCTCAGTAATGGGAGGGAAATTAACCGACTATACCACGCGGATCAAACGTGTTGGTATAGAGTTTTGTTTCGAGTTTTCCTTCTCTTGTATAGATGCTATATATTTTACATCCCTTAGTTGTCTCTTTTTTTTTGTGTGACTTAGTTGTTAGCCTCAGATGGCTATGACAACTTTACCCGGACTCTGAGTGAGCGCTGAGGGCTCACAACCCGATAGTCGTCTCTTACGCTCAAGTTCAAGATAAAGGATGGTGAATTGTATTCTTACTCCATCACCACACTATCGGCAGTCCAATATATATAATATAGAACAAAAAATCAGCACTAAATTATAGTAATAAATACAAGTGAAGGTATGAGAATACAATTCACCATCCCCTATTGTACCCGTATGACCATAAGAGACGATTAAGCGATATAAAACGCATATAACATCAATGGAAGAAATGGAAAACTCGAAACAAAACCCTATACCAACACGTTTGACCAGTGTAGTATAGTAAGTCACTTTCCCTCTCGTTATGGAGGAGGCTCGAGTCCAATAGTGTGACGTATATGAGTTGAGATGATGAGGAGGATGATTATGAAGTGTTTGAACTTTAAGTTGGAAAGATACCGAGCCCAAGGCATCGGTATTGCTTGATTGGCGGAAAAGAGAAATATCTAAAGCAATTTATGGGTAACTACGTTACTCTTCCATAATATCAGTTGCACGAAAATCAGCTAGTACAATAACCAAATAAGTTATATGGCAAAAAAAGTGTTAAAGTTTCTATAGAATTTACAGTTTTACATTTAAATTACTAAAATTTAGCATTTAATATGCTTAATTATTTATAAAACCTGATTACGAAATTACCATCATCATCGTTTAATACAATTCCAACTGTAAAGTTTGAAGTATTAAGCTTATAACAATGTGTAAACATTGTCGGGTAGATAGCATACCGTCACCTTAAGACGTAAATATGATACGAAGTGAAATTTGCATGTCCTACAATTAGTCACGGTGTTGTAGTGGCAGTACGATTGGGCCGGAATCCCAATAGGCGCGGGTTCGAATCCCGCTTGTGACATCATTTTTCATTTCGTAATCAGTTTTACATTTTTTTAAGGAAATCTCAATAGAGAGTATAATGTTAAAGGTGATTAATTAATGAAAGAATAGTTTATTAATATAATCTTTTATCATTAATATTTTATCATTATCCTTCTCTTATCCCAATTAGGTAACATGATGAATTCTAATGTTTATGCGCGTATTACACATTTGAAATAAAACTACTTTCATAGGTTCTATCGCGTTTGTATTTGATTTTAATTTCCCAACGTTTCAATTACTTTAATAGCGTTTATGGTCAAAGTAAGAGTATTCGAGACCTGGAGCAATTAAAAACTAAATAAGAATGCCATAGAATCCTTCAAAAATGTTGTATTTCCAATATGTAATACTTTTTTTTTGCGTTGGGCTATGGACGTGGTCGCGCCCCGCCAAATCGGTCCGGGGCGACGGAAGAGACCCACCCTGAAAGCACATCTCTTCGCCGTGCGAGCGGGCCACCGGTACCCGATCTTTGTCTTCGGTAGCCCGCCCGGCAATATGTAATACTCACATAAATGAAGCTGTGTGGTAGTGGCTACGAATACTACAAACCCTAACTTTGCTCGTGGATGTCGTAAAAGACGACTGAGAGTATTATAACAACCTGGGCTAAGTTCATCTGATGCCGTTTGGTCAACAATTACATTCCCAAGGAGGGTTGGCACCTGGCAGGCGGCCGGTCATAAAACTATTGTCAATATCTTTTACAATATGTACTATGAAAGAAGAGTACATCTTGTACAGACCCCAAGTAATTGAGATAAGAGTAAGAGAATGATGATCATGTAACAGTCATGTAAAATCATTATAATACTTTATACAATGCAGGATGTTGAATTTTCAAAAATATATTCATATTTGACAACAAGTAATTGCCCTCGCAGGTATTATATATTATTATATACATAATGACTGATTTGAATTTGAACTCTTCTCTAAATAAAGATACTTAGCGGTTGTATTAAGATGTCTTAATTAAGATTTAAGAGCCCTATAATAAAGTATATTTCTCACAAAATTCATAAATATTATGATTAGATCCCCCAAGTCCCTAAGTAATGATGCTTTACATTATTATTAACTTAGAACGATATCGCTTAATTTATTATTAGCTAAATAAACTTTAAGTTAACATTTACTTATTTAAGCAATTAAACTTAGTAAAATGAATAATATAGTTAATAATAAAATTATATAAAAAAATATTTCAAATTAGAATTTTTATATTTTTAATTTTTATTGGAATTGCTTAAGATTTTATTTTGTGTTACTAGTCTTTATCTGACGGATAAATAGTCAATTCTTGACGTGGCGCGTGGTATGGAAATCTGATGAGATAGGATGAAAGCTATGTTGTGAGGAAAGTTTTAAATATGAATGTTGAAAGCTTTAGAGGTAACGAAAGACTACAAAAAAGGTGGCAAGACTGAAGCAAAACATGGATAGACAGTGAGATGACTATGATAGTGTTGTATGGAAGGAGAGAACATATTGCGTCAACCCCAAATAAATGGGATAAGAGGAAGATGATGATGATGACTAGTTAGGAGGAAGTCGCAGGTAAAAGGTCCTCTGCCCATTTCTGATAAATATAGTTTTTTTTTATTAATTGAATTATAAAGTCAAATATAAAATAAAATATATCAAAACAAAGCTATTTAATACTCTTGCGAGGAGTATATTTCTCTGAAGCGGTTATCAGATTTTTTTTATGGGTTATGGTGGCAAACGAGCAGACTGCACACCGGAGTAAGTGTCACTGTCTTTTTCTTTTCTCCCAAAAAACTTTTCTCTCAACATTACTTTCATCCCGTCACATCACATATCTATCACCGGTACTATACCGAAGACAAAGATCGGGTACCGGTGGCCCGCTCGCACGGCGAAGAGAGGTCTTTGCAGGGTGGGTCCATGGGGTTGCGTGCCGCCTCTTCTGTCGCCCCGAACGATTTGTCGTGGCGCGACCACATCCATGGTCCACTTTGCGGAAAAAAAAAATT
This sequence comes from Lymantria monacha, assembly GCA_905163515.2. Classification (NCBI taxonomy): domain Eukaryota; kingdom Metazoa; phylum Arthropoda; class Insecta; order Lepidoptera; family Erebidae; genus Lymantria; species Lymantria monacha. The sequence continues at coordinate 3,957,605 of LR991105.1, read as the reverse complement.
TAGCCGTTATTCATATCTTCTGCTTACGCGAATATTAAACATATAAAATGAAACTATTTTAATAAAACATCTTAGTTCGCCCATGACTATAAACGCTGATGAGTTTTCAAAACGTTGGGAAATTAATATAGATAAAATATAATTAGATAAACCCGCTGAGTTTCTTGCTGAATCTTCTCAGTAGCGGTCTCATTCCGATCCGGTGGTAGTTTATTAGATTATATTTAAATTTTAAAAAAATTACAATATGTAAGTGCCCTCGCAGGGTTTATACATAATAAATGAATTTGAATTAAAAATCAAATACAGACGCGATAGAATCCGTAAAAACAGTTTAATTTGTTATATTATGAAATTTTTCGTATTAAAACTACATATATCTTCTATGGCTACGTTCTCTATTCTTAAAAATTATAAAATCGCGGTAGATAAAAATATACTTAAGTTGATTAAGTGCTAGCCGAGCAAACTAAATGCATAGCAAATTGAATTTCTGCTTGATTCGATGGATTCCGATTGAAAACATACGGGAGCAAAATTTAGATTGAAATATATAGCTAAGAAAGCATAAAGAAATTTTATTTAATAAACCTCACACATCTATACTAATATTATAACGCTGAAAATTTTGTTTGTTTGAACGCGCTAATCTCAGGAATTACCAGTTCGATTTGAAAAATTCTTTCAGTGTTACAAAGTTCATTTATTGAGAAAGGATATAGGCTATATATCATCACGCTAAAACTAATAGGAACAGATCATCAATGAAGAATGTTTCAAAATGTTTTTTTTTTTTTCATTTTGAGAGCTTCTGCTGCGCAAACGATTAAAATTTCGCAGGAATGATGTACTACATAATTGTTCCTCTTTCAAAGTTCTAAATAAAAGTTCGCAATAGCATACGTCTATCTTCTAAGGTCACTATAATCTTTTTTAAGCTAATCAAATTTATTTTAAAATAATGCGATATTTTCGAAAGTGTTTTTATAAATATAGTAGTAACGTTTTTATTTTGGATAAGGATATCCAAAATAAAAACGTTATTCATCACAAATATTTAATTTAAAACAAAATTGCTCTTTACATTATTTGATTTTGATGAATATCTTAGGAAATATCGCAGTTTAAAAACAACATCGCAGTAAAATAATGATCAAGTACTGGGCGCGTATTTATGGTAAAAATACTAGGTCTTATAATAATCTTATGTGATGTAGATTATAAGTTATTCACAAAAAAAAACCTCAACACTAATGTTATTTTAAAGTACTTCTGCGCACACTACATTTTTAGTTTTGTTTTCTTTTCATGACCGCCCGTCGGCATTACACATCCTCAATAATAATAATAAGCATAGGAAGTATTAGTGTCTACGCTCATATATGACAGTGAAAGTTGGATTTGGCGGGGAAGACATAAAAGTAGAATAAATGCTGTAGAGCTGAGAGCTCTTCATAACGTGTGTGATGTAATTCTGAAAGATAAAATTAGGAATAATGTTATAAAAGAGCGCTGGTATGCTGAAGTGGGTTGGAAAGTTGGACACGTAGCAAGAATGAGTGTGCAGAGGTTGACGAAGCAAACATATAACGTGAATGGGACGAATGCAAGGGCACGTCATAGTTTTCTGGACCAAATTGGAGATTTATTCACGAGAGGTCACACATATTAAAAGTATGCGTAATCGGAAATAGGCTTATATGTATGTATGTATGTATGTATGTATCTATAGAAAGTATAGATAAGAGCCAATACTTTTAGTTGAGGTTTATTGTTCCACTCTTACTAACAAAAGCGTCATGTAGGTACCTGAAATAGCTTTAACGTACGTATTATTTAAAAAAATATTTCCATAACGTACGTCATTTTACGTAAACGAATTCGCGAGTTGAAGTTAACGTTAGCCCAAAGTAACTATTCCACGCGAACGAAGTCGCGGGCAGAAGCTAGTTAATTTAGATACCCGAGAAAGAAATAAATAATTACTAAAAAAAAAAAAGACATTAGTCAATAGTGGTGACAGATTTCTGTTTACAGCCATAGATGGACTATCATCTGGGATAGTACCTTAATCTAGCAGCAAATCGATATCGGCACAGTGGCAATATGTTGCTGTATTTCATTCAGTGAACGTTTCAACTTATGGTACAGTAGAATACGATAGCTCTGTAATAGATTACTCTATATGTACAAATACGTCCTCTTTAGTCCTCAAAAGTCCTACTATTTTTGGAGTTTACTCCTTAAGAATCGATTTTCATATAAGGCGCCCGGTATGTAGTCATGCGCAATATAGATCACCGCGCCGAAAAGAGTGATATATATCTTTTGAGTGTAAAGATACATATCACTCATTTAGCTCATTTAGCTCACTTAGCTCAGCAGTCAACCACATTATTAAATCACTCCTCTAGCTCACTTTCAAAGATCGTTCACTTTAAATCTATCACTCACTTTAAATCTATCGCTCACTTTAAATCTATCGCTCAAACAAATCTATAACTCATTTTTCGCATTAGCTTGATAATGTTTCGAATTTACTTTTCAGATAATTATATTTTTTATAAGATTTTGTCAAATTCATCTATTTTCTAAAATCTATTTTGTAATAATAAATATTAACTATTAAACTTTATAGCTAAGGATATAGAGTGTATTCTCTTTTGACAACTTAATTACATCGATACGAAAACAGCATGAAATATCATTCTCGTCGACCGGCCACGCAACGCACCTATCTCGCTCATTTTGTGAGAGGTGAAACATTCTGCGATGCGAAGTGAGCGATGAGCTAGAACTGAGCTACTGAGCTAGTGATATATTCGGCGGTAAAGTGAGTGAGTGATAGATTGTGTCTATGTGAGTGATATACATAGCTCTTTTATATCACTCACTCAGGAGCTACACAACTTTACCGATATGAGAAAAAATTGCGGAGTAAAATCTAGTGATCGAATGAACTCGTTACGTTGTTGTGCGCCACCTATTCTGCGAACCTTTCACTTTCTGACGTGAGATAATACTTCACTGAACAGTTTTAATATATATATATATATATATATATATATATATATATAAATAAATATATATATATATATATATATATATATATATATATATATATATATATATATATATATATATATATATGTGTGTGTGTATATATATATATATATTATTTTTAGTCAAATGAGCTTTTTTTGCGACTGTTTTGATAATCGTACTTAAGGAGTAAACTTCAGTCGTGCGTCGGAGCTGACACACACACTTTTTTTTTTAATCCTCATCCTACACTAAGGAAATAATAAATCCTTGTATTGCGGGGGACTTTACAAACATACAATTAACGCAAACAAATTACACCCAGACGCCGAACAACACTTTGTGTAGCGCACAAAGTATTGCCCAGTGTGGGAATCGAACTCACGCTACTGGCACTGAATGTCGGTATTTTAACCACTACGCCATCTGTGCAGTCAACTATTGTCAAACTATTAAAAATGTAGACAGCACACAACTTGAGGAGGTGAGGTACAATAATTCGATCTAACGAAATCTTAAAATATTCTCTTACTTTTGATGAAGATATTTCAAGTATTACTTAATTAGTAAACGTTTATTTTGTATCTTAAGGATAAATGGAAATATACGACAATTTTAATTTTAGCCAATTATTAGCGAAAACAACTAAATTGTTGATCATATTATCTAATTTAAGTGAAACAACCTTTTATGAAAGGAATAAATAAAATTTAAATTAGTTTTATTAAAATAGAATAGATGTATGACGGAATGTAATATTATAATAGATAGAAAATAGAATAAATGTATGACTGAATGTAACATTTCTATAAATGGTGAGGGATTGGAACAGGTGAAAGAATTTATATACTTGGGTGTACTGTTTACTAGTGATGGTAAAAATGATGATGATGTTGAAAGACGAGTTAATGCTGGCAATAAAGTGAATGGCGCATTGTACGCTTTTATGAAGAGTAGGAATGTGTCTAAAAAGGCACGCCTAGCTGTACATAGGGGAGTATTAGTGCCCACTCTCATGTATGGTAGTGAAAGTTGGATTTGGCAGGGAAGACATGAAAGTAGAATAAATGCTGTAGAGATGAGAGCTCTTCGTAGTATGTGTGGTGTAAGTCTGAAAGATAGAATTAGGAATAGTGTTATAAGACAGCGCTGTGGTGTGAATGAAGAAGTAGCAGCAAAGATAAAAAAGGGAATGCTGAGGTGGTTTGGCCACGTGGAAAGAATGAGAGAAGAAAGGTTGACTAAGCAAGTATACAAAGCGAGTGTGAGTGGGACGTTTACAAGGGGAAGACCACGTCGTACCTTTCTGGATCAAATTGAAGATGTATTGGCGAAAGGTCAGGTTAAGAGTACGCGTAACCGTAGAGCATGCATGAAGACTGTGATGAGTGTGAATGAAGCGATGGAGGTATGTCAGGATCGTGGTTTGTGGCAATCCGTAGTCTCTGCCTACCCCTCTGGGAAACAGGCGTGAGGCTATGTATGTATGTATGTATTAAAATAGAATTCTGTTAAGCTGTGTGGTAGCGGCTACGACTACTACCAACCCTTACTATGCTTGTGGATGTCTAAAAGACGACTAAGAGACTTATAACGATCCGGCCCATCTCCATCTGATGCCGTTTGGGCAACAATTACATTCTTAAGGAGGGTTGACGTCTAGCAGGTGGCCGGTCATAAACCTATTGCCAATAACTTTTACAATATGTACTATGAAAGAAGAGTACATATTGTATCGACCCCAAGTAATTGAGATAGGAGTAGGAGAATGATGACTGCATTAAAATAATCCTTGTATTGCGGGGAACTTTACGGACACATAATTAACGCAGACAAATGACACCCAGACTCAGAACAATCGCACAAAGTATTGTCTTGTGTAGGAATCGAACCTATAGCACTGGCACGGGGAGTAATTTTCTTAACCACTACGTCATCTGTGCAGTAAATATTTTTTTAAAAAAAATGTATACCATTTTTTTTTGTCCAGCAGAATTTATACTGCAACTACGGTTCGTATATTTTCACATCCTGAACGGCGGTGACTTGGCAAATTGGCGATGAGGTATTCACAAATGAGCGAATTTGCCGACATCATAATTGTTTTTTTTTTGGCATTTTCAAGATTTATTTATATAACCATATACCTATAATAAAAGATGAAAATTATTTGATCTCATCTTGATAAGAATTATCAACAAACATCTGTACCACTCTCTTTCTTTTATTTCGACACCAGTCTGCACTAAGGAAATAATTCTTGTATTGCGGGGGACTTTACAAACATGCAATTAACGCAGACAAATACAGCTAGACTCGAACAATATTTTGTGGATCGCACAAAGTATTATTCTGCATTTGAATCGAATCAGAGATGGCACAGCAGGTGTGCAGTGAGTAGCTCAAGGTTTAAGGTTTTCATTCTTTTGACCATTCATAAAGAACTCTGCTTTCTTTACTCTACAATGAGAGGGATACAGAACTATTTTACATCACACTGCCTATTCGATTCTATACCAGGCTAGTCGTACAGGTTGATATAGTTTTATTTCGGGTTGTTTTTCTCTTGCATAGATGTCATCCGTATATTATATCCTTTACTCGTCTTTGACAATAGTCACGGGTGAGATAGAGTGTGGTACATTATGGGCACCGAAGACAAAGATCGGGTACCGGCTTTGCAGGGACTACGGGGTCGCGCGCCGCCTCTTTCGTCGCCTCGGACCGATTTGGCGAGGGCGTGACCACAGCATATTCCACCGCAAAAAAAAAGGGTGGTACATTGTACTCTGATATTTACGCAAGCATTACACATTTATAGCCTACCCAAAAAAAAAGCTCTTTACACATTTGAAATAAAACTATTTTTATGAATGCTACTCGTATCATGTTTGTATTTGATTTTTAATTTCCCCAACGTTTCGAACGCTTTACAGCGTTCATGAAAAAAGAAGAAAATGATTCTAGATATATATTATTTTATATATATAATCATTTTTTTTTTGTACTGGCAATGAATTTGTATCAAAAATGTGGGTCAAAATTTAATAACTAATACTGTAGCGGGTAGATATAAATCTCTGTAATAATGATGACTTATTGCACGTGAGACACTTTAGTTCTCCCGTGTCTTTGAACGTTGTAAATTGTTCTAAACATTGGGCAATTGAAAATCAAATACAAACGCGATAGAATCCGTAAAAACACTTTTATTTCAAATTGTACTCTTACTCTGTCTCCACACGGAAAGAATCTTTTCACTTAGGCGCTGATTAAAGTAAAATCGAATTAAATAATATAAATAGATAATGTTATTATGTTATTATTTAATGTTACTAGCTGTGTGGTAGCGGCTACGAATACTACCAACCCTTACTTTGTTCGTTGATGTCGTAAAAGACGACTAAGAGCATTATAACGACCTGGGCCAACTACATCTTTTTTAAACACACCACCCTGCACTAAGGAAATAAACCTGGTATTGCGGGGGACTTTACAAACATGCAATTAACGCAGACAAATTACACCCAAACTCAGAACAACACTTTGTGGATCACACAAAGTAATGTCCTGCGTGGGAATCGAACCCACGGCACTGGCACGGAAGGTCGGTATCTTAACCACTACGCCATCTGTGCATCATCAGTCATCTGATGCAATTTGGTCAACAATTACATTCCCAAGGAGGGATGACGTCTGGCAGGCGGCCGGTCATAAAACTATTGCCAATAACTTTTTCAATATGTATCTACTAAGAAATAAAAGTATATATTGTATCGACCCCAAGTAATTTGGAGAATAATGATGGGAAATAGATAATATTATTACATAAGAAGGGAAACTCCTAGTAAAACCCTATGTGAACATTTCTGGCAAGCTTGATGTAGTGGACTAATTGATGTTTCAATCTGGAGGAAATTCTGTGATCCGCTGTGAAACTTTAGCTTGCGAAGAAGTTATATACACATAAATTTGGCTGTACAGTTAGCTTTAACGGTTACGATACTAATCTACCACGTGAAATATTACGATTTCGATTTCCACGCAGAATAAAGCTTTATATGATCCCCAAATTGGTGCTCTGAGCCTAAGTGTAATTTTTTTTTAAATTTAATATATGTTTGTAAAGTTTCTCGCAATACAATAATTAGCTTTTTAGTGCAAGTTATTGTATTAAATTAAAGCTAATTACAGCTGTTATTATTAGCTAATAAGCAAGGATTATACCACAATAGATTTTAGTATGTAATTTACTAAATCTCAAAAGTGAATATTAAACATATAGGAAATCTCTTCTAAACGTTGTTCCAATTCAGCTAGTGTGAGAGTTGTATGTAATTACCAAATTGTCGTTCGCATTCTCGTTTTGTTAGAGACGTTTCACTACGCCAAAATGTTAGAGCCATTGTTCCGATTTAGTACTCAAATTTAGCTAGAATTATAATAAGCAATGCCACGAGCTAAGAATCTAAATTAATGATTGCTTTTTATTATCATTATCATCATGTCATAATATGTCCCACTGTTAGGCTCGAGCCTCCTCCGCAATGGGAGGGAAATTAACCTACTATATATACACCATGCTGGTCAGACGTGTTGATATAGGGTTTTGTTTCGAGTTTTCCTCTTCATGCATAGGATGTTATATGCCTTTTGTATCCCTAAGTCGTCTCTTACGATCACCCACAGGTAAGATAGGGGATGGTTATTTGTATTCTTACTCCGTCACTACACGGATACTTTTATTATATAATAAGAATTAAATGAATAAAACTTAATATACTTTTATTTTTTGGAGACAGTTTATGGTATGGTTACAACCCACCCAATACGATAGCACAGATGACGTAGTGGTTAAGATACCGACCTTCCGTGCCAGTGCCGTGGGTTCGATTCCCACGCAGGACATTACTTTGTGTGATCCACAAAGTGTTGTTCTGAGTCTGGATGTAATTTGCCTGTGTTAATTATATGTTTGTAAAGTCCCCCGCACTAAAAGGATTATTTCTATAGTGCAGGGTGGTGCAAGAAAAATAAATTCGACTAGCACCAGAGCCAACGTCTTCGACACCCATCGCCAAAGACTAGTGAGAGATGACACGTGAGGGAGTTCCGGCCAACAGGCACTTTGTCTCCATCGGTATCGTGCGATTATCTTGTGTGTGGCTCTGACTGCCATCGTCCTCTGTAGCCACCATAAGAAAGCCCTATGATGGATGTTCAGCAACTCCTCCTATACGGGTGTACCGTACAGGTTCGTGGATCGAAGTACCCGCGTGTACAGTCATCGGACGTAGCGCTGGGCCCGCCCACATGCAGCATAACCCTTTTTTTTGCGGTGGCTATAGACGTGGTCGCGCCCCGCCAAATCGGTCCGGGGCGACTGAAGAGGCGCCGCGCAACCCCATAGACCCACCCTGCAAACACCTCTTTTCGCCGTGCGAGCGGGCCACCGGTACCCGATCTTTATCTTCGGTGCCCACTCGGCGGTATGCCCTCTCAGGCTCCTCTCCGGTCGTCGCCCCGACATCTTTCGCCGTCGAGGCGTCGTCCTCACGCGGTGGCCTCACGTCGGGTGACCGGACAATTCCCCGGTCCAATCACTCGAAGCCTCGGTTAGGGCGGCATCAGGCGCAGGTACTCGCGCCTGCGCCGCCCCGACCGCGAGCGGTGGCCCGGATCACGAGAATCCGCCCGGGCCCGTTCCGCCGCCTCCTTCTGCGAGATGACAGCCTCGCAGAAGGCGGCGACCGCGTCCCAATTTCTGACGCTGTCGACCATCGCTCGCGCAACAGCTGGCAGCGTCAGGTCGGCACCGATGATAACGAGAAGGTCACGGCGCTGCCCGTCCCAGCTCGGACACACCTCGAGCGCATGTTGCGCCGTGTCCTCGTCGCTACTGCAATGGTGGCAGGACGGAGTCCACTCCCTCCACACGACCGTGTGTAGGTACTTGCCGAAGCAACCATGCCCCGACAAGACCTGCACCAACCGGAAAGAGAGGACTCCGTGCCTCCGCTCCATCCACTCCATCAGTACGGGCCGGAGGGCCTCAACGGTAACAACACCGTGTCTAGGCCTCTACAGCCGCGTAGCCCAACGGGCGATGACTTCTCGGCGGGCGTCCTCGCGCCAGGTGGCTATCTCGTTGAACGATGGGGAGCCCTCTTCGCACATTGAGGTAACCCGCCGGCAGAGGTCGGAGAGCATCTCCGTCTCTAGGTCCCACGGGGGTGTCCCGGCCAATAGGCATGCCACCTCGGTAGACACCGTGCGGTACCCGCAAATGGCTCTGACCGCCATGGCTCGCTGTGGCCTCCACAGCACCGCCCTGAGCTGGGCGTTCAGAGCCTTCGTCCACACGGGTGCACCGTACATGGCCATTGAGCGGATCACCCCCGCATACAGCTGTCGGCCCTCGAAACTGGGTCCGCCCACGTTCGGCATGAGCCGAGAAAGGGTGGACGCCGCGCCGACCAACCGGGGAGCAATTTGACGAAAATGCTCCCGGAACCACCATCGCCCGTCGAGCACCAGACCCAAGTACCTCATATGGGCCTGGATACTGATGTGGATGGAGTTGACGACTAACGAGGCGCCGATGGGCAGCCTCACACGGGGCCCATGAAATAGTAGGGCCTCCGTCTTGTTTAGGGCCACCCTGAGCCCCAGCGCCTCAATTCGCCTGACCATCTCCTCGGTGCCGAGAGTGGCCAGGCTTGCCGCCTCTTCGAGTGTCCTGCCCCGGGCTGTGACGAGCGTGTCGTCAGCATAGGGGGGGGAGACTCCCTCTCAACGCCCAGTCGTGACCGATGTCCCACAGAGTCGGCCCGCATGACATGGGCGTCCGCACAATGTCCCCTGCGGGGCTCGCGTAGAGAACACTGCGCCCCTCCAAATAGTCTGCCACCAGCCGCCTGAGGTGCAGGGGCACTCCATGGAACTGGAGCGCCTCCCTGATGCAGCTGAATGGCAGACTATTGAAGGCGTTGGCGATGCCTAACGACACCGCCAACAGCACTCCTTTGCCAGCGACAGCCTCAGCCTTAATGTAGGACATGCAAATTTCACTTCGTATCATATTTACGTCTTAAGGTGTAGTGGCAGCACGATTGGGCCGGAATCCCAATAGGCGCGGGTTCGAATCCCGCTTGTGACATCATTTTCACTTCGTAATCGGGTTTTATAAATAATTAAGCATGTTAAATGTTATGGCAGTATATCCCTGGAAAGAGCGGATGTCGCACTAGCCCATTTCGCAAAATTTCGACAAGAGAAAATTCGGCAAGAGAGTCTGCGGGCTGGTTATTCTAAAGTGACATATTTTAAATTAAATTACATAAAACATATTTAATAAGTCAGTGTCTACAGTCTGTATTATGAACATCAAACCATATTTTTTTATTTCTGACTAAGGAGCAAACAGCTCACCTGACTGTAATTGCTACTGCCATCCATTGCCTAACAACCAAACCCTTCCTAGTTGAGCTTTGGGCTTTCTCACTCACCAAACGAAGCATAACAGCACACTGCCACTACACAAACTTCGGCATTAACGACGTACCAGGGTGGTTCAAATATAAACCGGATTTTTTGAATAAAGGCGCGAAAAATTTAGTGGCTTAAAATTGGCTGCACTTGATGTTAGACTAGTCTGTTACGAAGCGCAGAGAACAGCCGGGATCGCGTAACCTAGCTTTTTAGTGTGTTATAGCCATGAGCGAGAAGGATGTTCCAGTGTCTCGTGCGCAACGCATCATTATTCGTTGTTTGGTCAAAGATAATATAAAATCCTCTAAAATTTATCGAAAATTACTCGAGCAGTTAGAGGATGAGTGCTTCTCTAAGACTCAAGTGTATGAATGGTGTTCTGCTTTTCGGCAAAGCCGAGAAGGAGTGACATAATTGCCACATGCGTGGCGCCCCAGAACAGGTGTTACTTCTTCGTGCGCAAATGGCTACGTGACAAGCCGCAAGATTTTTACGAAAAAGACATCACAAAGCTTCCGGAAAAGTGTAGAGTGTGAAGGAGACTATCTAGAAAAATTGTAAAAAAATCAGCTCTGTAATTTGATAATAATTTTTTTTATAGCAAAATTCCAGTTTATATTTGAACTACCCTCGTACATATAAAAAAAAATAGCTGAATGTCATAAGTGTCACTCGATTATGAGTTAACTACTAGAGCAGCCATCACTCTCCAAGCTATTCTATTAACGGTAACCTAACCGTACACTATACAGGTAGTCACTAGATACATACAGCCTTATTATAAAGCGGCTTTGTATTGTTTGTGATAAGTTGATGTTAAGGGTTGAAACGTAATATATAATAGTGTACAAACATATGCTTCGCTAAGACGTGGTTACATATAATATTGGTCTCATATATCATGGAGTGTGTAAGCTTTATGTTGAGCTGGGGTCATACATATAGCGTTTTAATTGCACAGATCGATTTGTGGCAAACATATTATTAACCTTTATTTGTTTATTGTGAAGTACTAAATATTTTTTTTTAGACAGCCCTTTTTTTTGTGGTGGGCTACGGTCGGCGCACTCCTCGCACCACTCCGTCTGGAGCGACAGAGGGGCGTAAATACGCACACCTATAACACACCCGTGAACCTCGCCTTCGTCGTTGGACCGGCTACCGGAGCAGCGTGAACTTGTCGTCAGTGGCCGGCCCGACGGAATACCCCCTGAGGGGTACCCTCTCCTTGAGCGAGGTCCCCCCCTCCTCGTGGAGGGACGTCGGTCTTTTCCTCGCGGTCAGTCTCTCGGCGGGTGATGGAATAATTCAGGTCCAGTCACCGGCCCCCCTCCACACACGGCATCGGCTAGGGCGGCATCAGGCGCATTTAGTCGCGCCTACGCCACCCCAGTCACCGGCGGTGGTTTGCGTCGTCAAGGAGACGCTCCTCGCGCACGTGTTCCACCGCCTCCTTTCGCGAGACTACTGCCTCGCACAAGGCTGCGATGTGTGCGAGTTCCTGACGCTGTCGGCAGCGTCAGGTCGGCACCGATGATTGCGACGAGTTCACGGTGCTGCTCTGCCCAAGCGACACAAGCCTCGAGCGTATTCTGCGCCGTATCCTCGTCGCAATCGCAGTGGCGTCAGGACGGTGGTCTTTTAATAACCCTGACCAGTTCTCTAGCAACCCCATATTGCCTACTAACCCCAAATTTAGTCTGAATAGGGATAGCATAGGTTGTAGCAAACATTTTAATAAACACTTAAACAAAAGCTATTTAATAATATTATTGAATTACTTGAGTATATTTCATGTAGATAAGATTCATTTTTGCCAAAGCAGTATATCAAAACCTCGTTTAATTTTGACCTTTTTCACTACGATTTACGGTAAAGCGAAACTTTTTATAGAATGGTTTTGAAATTCAGATGATAAGAAGGCCACGATGACAGTAACCGAGTACCGGTGGCTTGTCCTTGTCACATTTAAGGCAGACTATGCATGCCGTTCCTTCTGTTGTCCCGGATGGATGGCGCGAGGTATGATCATACTATAGATTGCTCCAAGAAAGCGGCTATGAGATCATACCCCACTCAAACCGTCGTGTGGGATGGCGAAAGAGACAACGTGTAGCTCTATAGTATATTGTAATCTAATTCCCTGTCACCATTTGTGTATTATGTCCTGGTTTCCAGTAGATATCATTGCCGATGACGATGATAAGAAGTATCATCTTTAAAAGAAAATACTTTTAAAATTCATAATGGAATCTCTTATAAATAAATCGCTTACACTAAGACCAAATCTTTCCTCGCTATTTATATCTGGAGGTGTTATTTAAATTATTGCACACAATAAATATTAAGTATTGCGCTAAAATTAGTTTTAATAGTTCATATTCACACATAAACCTCATTTCAGCTTTATACGTATATGTACTTGATAAGATCTCTATATATAGATCTGGGCCAACTCAACCTGATGCTGTTTGGTCAATAGTTACATTCCCAAGGATAAGAATACAATTCAGTATACTTTCTTACCCGTATGATAAATCTATTACGGCATGTAAGCGAATGTAAACTGCGAATGTAAACTGAGATTGTAATAATATTCTGAGTCTGGGTGTAATTTGTCTGCGGTAATTGCATGTTTGTAAAGTCCCCCGCAATACAAGGATTATTTCTTTAGCGAGGTGGTGTCTTTTAAGAAAAAAAAAAATAACTGCATAGATCTTTAAGTACCTAATTAAAATACAGAACTGCAGAGTAAATTGTTGCGGGTACGATTTCCGCGTAAGATAATACTTTATGCGGATATTGTTCTGCGTTTGGGTGTAATTTGTTTTCGTAAATTGTGTGTTCGAGAAATTACCTTGCAATGCAAGAATAAATTCTACATTCCGACTTTAAACACAGTAGGTACGCATACAAATAGCTGTCAATCCTAAGACAGAGAGATGTAAAATTAGAAGAAATGGAATCATGATGAGAAGGAAGGTTTTCGTCTTTCAGCTCACTAGCTCACAGAACGAAGTGCAGTAGCAAATTGCTAGAACTCAGCCGACGATTTTCTGAATATGGTAATATCCCAGATTAGCCAGCGTATTTTTGGCTAGATTGGCCCATAGCTTTTGCTACGACCACAAACTTTATCACTAATCATTTTGGCAATTCAAAACGATTTAATTAAGTTGTGAAACTATGAAGTATAATAAATAAGCAGTGGTTATAGGTAATTGTCGGAGCAATTAGGGCTACATTTGGAATGTTGCCCATACTTTAATAAGAATGCAGATATATAAATTATAAACATACATTACCTTTTTTTTATAGGCTTACTAGCTTCTGCCCGCGGCTTCGCCCTCATAAAAGGTTACTTTCCTAAAGTTTTTCATCCCCTATTTTATTATACCCCATAAGGATAATTTTTTTACGAAATTTTAATGTCATATTTATTTATATCAAATCAATAGCCTAAAAATAAGTTTAAACTTCTGACTTTAAAAATGGCGATAATTTCTTACAACTTTTCATCCCCCTTTACAACCCCTTTTCTAAAGCATTAAAAAGTAGCCTATGTCCTTTATCAGGCTCTAGACTATCTGTGTACCAAATTTAATTTAGATCGGTTCAGTAGTTTTGGCGTGAAAGAACAACAGACAGACAGAGTTACTTTCGCATTTATAATATTAGTAAGGATGATGTTGCCATACCCCGTCCAAAATATCCGAGGTGATGGAGAATATGATATTATCCCTCATCGACTCTTCTGATCGAGATCGATAGTGATGGCTGCTTTAGTAATTAACGCAGCTAATTGGAGCTAATTATTACTGATCATGTTGTACTATTTTTTATAAAAAAAGTAAAAAAAGAAATAATATTAATAGTCAAATCCGCTGAGTTTCTTACCGGCTCTCCTCAGTAGTGGTTACGTTCTGATCTGTTGGTAGTTTATTAAATGTCCCACTGTTGGGCTCGGGCCTCCTCCGTAATGGGAGAGAAATTAACCTACTATACCGCGCTAGTCAGACGTGTTGGTATAGGGTATTGTTTCGAGTTTTCCTTCTTTCGTATAGATGTTATATGCGTTTTATATCCCTTAGTCATCTCGTACGATCACCTGCGGGTAAGATATGGGGTGGTGAATAGTATTCTACTCCGTCACCACATGGAAAAGTTCGGCAAAGGTAGTTTATTCAATTAGTTTAAAACGTTAAAACTGTCAATATGCAAGGTTTATATACAATAAATGAATTTCAATTTGTATATATATTACCATTATTGTAGCTTATATACTTTCCACTACTGGGCTGGAAGCACCACCGGATCCGGCTCCAAGCTGTGAAGCTTCAGAATGAAAATCAGCGGAATTGTAATGTTTTAAATAACTGCACTTAAAGAAAATTGTGTGTTATGTTTAGGGTACGATGGGACCTATATATTCATAATTTTTTTTTTTTTTTTGGGGCGTGGGCTACGGTCGGCGCACTCCTCGCACCACTCCATCCGGGGTGACAGAGGGGCGTAAGCGCGCACACCCGTAACCCACCCGTGACGTCGCCTTCGTCGTTGGGCCGACCACCGGAGCAGAGTGACTTGACGTCAGTGGTCGGCCCGACGGAATACCCCTGAGGAGTACCCTCTCCTCGACCGACATCCCCCCCTCGGGTAGGATGTCGGTCTTTCCTCACGCGGTCGGCCTCTCGGCGGGTGATGGACTAATTCCCCGATCCAGTCACCCGCGGCCTTGGCTAGGGCGGCATCAGGCCCAGGCAATCGCGCCTGCGCCGCCCCAGTCGCCGGCGGCGGCTTGCGCCGTCGAGGAGACGCTCCTCGCGCACGCGCTCCGCCGCCTCCTTCCGCGAGACTACTGCCTCGCAGAAGGTTGCGACCGCATCCCAGTTCCTGACGCTGTCGAGCATCGCCCTGGCGATGGTCGGCAGCGTCAGGTCGGCACCGATGATTGCGACGAGTTCACGACGCTGCTCTGCCCAAGCGGCACAAACCTCGAGCGTATGCTGCGCCGTGTCTTCGTCGCAATTGCAGTGGTGGCAGGACGGTGTACTCTCCCTCCTGACGACCTTGTGCAGGTATTTGGCGAAGCATCCATGCCCCGTCAAAACCTGCACCAGTCGGAAGGAGAGCACCCCGTGCCGCCGTTCCAACCACTGCATCAGCACCGGCCGGAAGGCCTCTACGATCCGCACACCGAACCGAGGCCTCTCCAGCCGGACTGCCCAAGGGGCAATGACATCTAGGCGGGCGTCAACGCGCCAGGCGGTGAGTTCCCTCAAAGAGACCACACCGCCCTCCGCGCGCACCCCCGACACCCGCCGATACAAATCGGCGAGCATTTCCGCCTCCAGGTCCCACGGGGGACTCCCGGCCAACAGGCACGTTGCCTCCGTCGCCACCGTGCGGTACCCGCGTACAGCCCTGACCGCCATGGCCCTCTGTGGTCGCCACAGAAGAGCCCTGAGTCGGACGGTCAGGGACCCCGCCCACACCGGTGCGCCGTACAGGGCCATCGACCGGACGACCCCCGTGTACAGCTGTCGGCACATAGCGCTCGGTCCGCCCACATTCGGCATTAGCCATGAAAGGGCGGAAGCCGCGCCGACGAGCCGCGGAGCGAGCCTGCGGAAATGCTCCCGAAACCACCAATGCCCGTCGAGCACCAGGCCCAAATACCTCATATGGGCCCGGATGCTGATGTCAACCGAATTGACGGTGATCGAAACGCCGATGGGAGGGCCCATGCGGGGCCCATGGAACAAGAGGGCCTCCGTCTTGTCCAGGGCCACCCTCAACCCCAGCGCCTCGATCCGCCTGACGATCTCTTCGGTGCCGAGAGTCGCCAGGCCTGCCGCCTCCTCCAGCGTCCCACCGCGGGCTGTGACGAGCGTGTCGTCGGCGTAACAGATCACGCCCAGCCCGGGTGGGAGGCTCCCTCTCAACGCCCAGTCGTAGCCGATGTTCCACAGGGTGGGTCCAAGGACCGACCCCTGTGGGACACCGCACGTCATGGGCGTTCGCACAACGTCTCCTACTCGGTTGGTGTAGAGGACGCTGCGCCACTCCAGATAGTCTGCCACTAGCCGCCTCAGGTAAACTGGCACTCCGTGGTATCGGAGTGCCTCCCTGATGCAGCTAAATGGCAGACTATTGAATGCGTTGGCGATGTCCAGGGACACCACCAACAGCACTCCTCCGCCGGCGACGGCCTCAGTCGCCACGGCCCTCAGGCGCAGCAGAGCCGCGATCGTCGAATATATTCATAATGAATAAAAGTCCACAATAAATAAAAAAAAGAATAAAAAAAAATTGTATGCATATTGCAAATTTAGCTAGTATTAATTAATTTATTAAATACTAGCTTAAGCCCTTCGAACTAGGTTATTTTTTTTTAATATAATATATACATACATATAATGAAAAATATTTGGCTGGACTCTGATCCACAATGGTATACAATCACGATTTAACTATTAGTGCAGCTATCACTACCTTTAACCAATTTGAAAGGAAGAGAGATATCCACTGCACGTAGCAAACCTTTTCCGTGAGCATAGTCTACAAAGTAAAGACAGAAAATTAAAACAACAAAAAACTATTTTCGTTAGGCAATACATGCTACACTGTAGAATTAAAAAATAATAACAACAAAAAAAATCTCACCACCGTTACAGTTAGAGTAAAGAAATTGTTGTAGAAGGTACCTTCATAACCATTCCGTATTATCATCTAGATAATCCGAAATTTGGTAACCTTTAAAAAGCGACAGACAAAAGATGACTGCATGTAGCGAAGATGCGAATATTGAGATGGATGTCTAGTGTGACGAGAATGGAGAAAATAAGGCATGAACATGTTAGAAGAAGTTTGAAAGTTGCGCCAGTGACGGGAAAGTTAAAGAGTGAACGCTTTACATGGTACGGATAAAGTAATGTTGTGAAGAAAGTTTTAAGTATGAATGTTGAAGGCTTTATATTGTTTAAAGACTGCACACTGCACATATGGCGTAGAGGTTAAGATACCGACCTTTCGTACCAGTGCCGTGGGTTCAATTTACATGCAGGACAATACTTTGTGCGCCACTTTGGGCCACGAAGTGTTGTTCTAAGTCTGGGTGTAATTTACCTGCGTTGATTGCTTATTTGTCCCCCGAAATACAAGGATTATTTTCTTTTTGAGTCATTTTTGATATGTTCTTAAACCAATGACTTCTAATGTTTACGCGAGTATTACACATTTGAAATAAAACAACTTTTACGGATTCTATCGCGTTTGTATTTGATTTATAATTTCCCGACGTTTCGAACACTTTACAGTGATCATGGTCACGGGAGGACTGAGGTGTCTTCGTCCAATATGTCATTGTTACTACAGAAATTTATTTATATCTACCCTATAAGATATTAAATTTTGATCCACATTTTTATACAAAATTAATACAATTCATTGCCAGTACAAAAAGAGAATGATTCTATATATAAAATTTTATGTTGTTTATGATTTGTTATTATTAAGGGGGCTTCGAGGATTTTACAAAAAAAAATGCGTTCGTTTGATGTCTTACTGTATCCTTATTTCCAACGCTTTAGTTGTGTATTTCTTATATAAGGTATTTAAGGATTGACTCTATACATTCTAGGGTTTAAAAACACGATCACTTGTAATTTCCTCGATAGAAAAAAAATCCAAAGTTACCTCTAAATAAAAAAATAAACAAATAATACGGCGTAAATACTTCACAAAACTTTATAAAATTTTGAACATTAATAAAACTTCGTGTTTCCTATAATTTGTAGGTTTTACTTATTTAAAATGTGTATTTGTTTAAATAATATGAAGGAAATACCTAAATTCGTCCGCGGTTTGTCCACTTTAATTAGAGCTCCCACCCTTCCGCCCTATCCGCTTTAGTGCTGCTTCGGCTATCGGACGGGGAGGTTATGTCGCTTGCGCATTCAAACAATTGTGTAAACGTATCGAGATAATTTTCATTGTTTTACTTTATTCCAAATGGGAAATAAAGTAAATAAGTCAAAAAGAGGAGAATGGTGAAAAAACAAAGCTAAACGCTTACATGAACTAATAAAACTCAAATATTTATTTAATACGACTGCACACATGGCGTAGTGGGTATGGTACGGGTCTACCGTGTCAAGTGTCGCGGGTTCGATTTCCGCGCGGGACAATACTTTGTGTCATCCACAAACTGTTATTCTGAGCCTGAGTGTAATTTTTGTCCGTCGAATGTATGTTTGTAAAGTTCCCCGCTGTATAAGGATTATTTCCTTAGTGTAGTCTTAAAAAAAATGCTGCAACTGGATATTTTAAAAGCAATTAATTTGTCTCTCTAGTCTAGAGCAAAAAACTAAAAGGTAGATAATTTTGACGACAAAGAGTACACCTCCGTTACTTCGTAAGTATGTATGTATATTCAGTCCCTATCTACTATCTCAAATTTTGAACCTCATGAGTGGTATTTGATACTGTGGATTCGCAGTTGACACTAGGTAGGTAACCTATGTATTTGCAATATCTAAACTAAAAGGTGCCCATTGCAAAGTTATTTCTTTCTATTTATATAGGGTAGTTGTACCAGTTGTTGGCAATTCGAATTCGCCTATGAGGTAAGTGAAAAAATAAGAGAATGTGCACTTATAGTAAAAGTAGTGTGTCCCTAGACGATAAAGTCGGCTCGGGACTGTCAGAGAGTCAATATGGGTTCAGGGGCGGCCGGTCAACTAGTGACGCGCTGGCCGCCCGTCAACTAGTGACGTGCTGGCCGCCCTGAAGTCCTTGGCCACCGATGTGGTGACCAAAAAAAGCAGTCCTCCTGGTAGTTTCGCTGGACATAAAGAACTTCACACGCCTCCCGCATGAGACGCTAAAAGAGTTAGTGTTAGCCTGGAAAACAACATTATACCTAACATGATGTTGCCGGCTTAATAGTTTCCTTTCTTGGGATCTTAGGATACTTCAATAAGAGTAGCTCCAGATCAGACATTGACGTCACATTGTGTCGACCATCAGCAGTTTTGATGAGTATTACACCATCCTGTGTCCAACAACTGTGTATCCCGAAGTGAAGTCGGGCCTTATCAAGTATTTGCTGTCGAGTCCTTGTAAGAAACTCTCTGATAGAGAAGAGCGTTGCCTTTAATAATGATTTGGCTCTCCAGACAGAAGCCCTAACATCAGCATTTTGAAGTGGACAAGTATTGGCGGGGACGGTCACCCCCAGTACTACCTAGCCTGTGGCTAATTTTAATAGCGCTCGGAGGTATTTATTTTAGTGATAGTTTGTTATGTACAATCACTGAAATTACCTCAGAATAGTTCTTTTCACCGGTCTCAGAAATATCCAGGAATATGAGAATTTTACAGCGTTGTCTTGTTTCCATAAAGTCTATAGCTCTGGTGCATTCATTGATTTGATTGCGAAGTAATCCAAGCATGGTATACATAAGTTTCCGGTAGCTCTGGAACTCCTCTAAACTTTGGCAAGTGACGTGTTTTTGTTTTCAGTTCCAGTTCCATTCCTGTCAATAGTTTTACCTATTCCTATAAGACTTTACACGTAGTCTTGCTCTTTTAGCTTTTAATTTCATAGTTTTACGTATTTCTGCAAGTGTCCGGTTCTGACACAAAAAACGGGACTGTTACTCAAGTGTCCCGTTTTGAAATTAAAAAAATGGTTATATTAGGTACCTATATGTCCCAAGCTCTCTGCCAAAACCACTATGATTTCTGTATATGCGACATTCTTTTACAAATCGTTCGGATTTAGTTCAAAAAAATTTTCACCTTCCTAAATCTCCTCAATTTTTTTACGTAGTTCTTAATGTATATTAACACAAACTTAAGCGAGGTTTTCGTTGAAATATTTTTTTACGGAAATATGTACGAACATTGTAAATTTTAATGCAATCGTTACAATTTTTTTTTCGCTGTCCGCGCAACGCGAAGCGCAATTTTAAATTATATTCTCACTCTTAAACTAGTAACGGTAGTAAATCCTTTTGAAAGAGACTTTTGTAGCTAAAAATATACTAGAATACGATGGAAAATTTTTTCAATCGTTTTCGTTGTGGTTTACAATTAAATTGTTATCATTTTAAAGGCACTCAAAGTAAAGGTACAATAATCACGTAACTGAAAGCTAATACATATTACTTACCTTTCAAATAATTAATGTAACGATAGCATCAGTAGAACTAGAGATAATTAATTTAACATATAACAAAATTGGATGAAGCATTTTGAAAAAGTCATATTTCCGAGAAAAGATTTTTTGAACAAAAGCCTTGTATATGTGTTTGTTTATGTTCAGTATCTACAGAAAAAAATTAGGACCAATCAAAATTGTCAAGCCAAAAACGTGTTCGACTTGTAAAAGAATGTCCCATATAACAATCAATTTCCGCATCACATATTTCTGAAGGGGCATCTGGGGCATTCCATTGTGACTGGTGGGACATTTGACTCCGTAATTAAACTAACTGTAAGGTATGATTATTTCATCGAAACTCATAAAATAGTAAAATATGTTTTAAAACATAAGTGAATGTTTCAAAACCCTCTAAAGTGATTTTTGATACATTTTTACATTTTGTATCAAAAGAAAGATTTTAAATTTTATTTGCTATACGTCAATGCTTATTAATGTAACTATAAATTCAATTTAAAAAATAATGTTAGTTAAATAACACTAAAATAACTATAATTATTTTCAAAGTCCCCTAGAATGAAATTGACCAATAACAACACTGCATTTGAAACACGTGACTCGTAAAACTGTATGGCGATATTATTTGTTTTGAGTTGCTAGCGGAATTTAAAAGAATAACATTAAAAATTATGAAAGACCTAGCACAGTTTGTTAAAAAAAGTGACAACAATGAGATGTTGAACTAATAATTTTATAAATGTCTGCTAACATATTACTAAAAGTATTTTGTCAGAAAAAATATTTATAAAATACTAAGATACCAAACAAAGGATATCTAAATACAAGATACAAAATGAATTTTTAAAAAGTATCTTAGATACAAGATGGAAATACGTATTTTGTATCTTGTATCAGATCTGTATTTCAGATACTTTTATCTTAGATAAGTCACATCTCTGCCTATCACTATATTAGCATTTATTTCAGGTAAAAAAATAAATTAAAACTTTTAATTGAAGGTCAGGAAGAGAAACAAAGTTACAATCTACAGAATTCAATCATGATTCTATCGTATGTTAACTGTAAGCTAGAGTCTCAACAATAATATGTGAGTGGTGGGACATAATTTTAAAAAATCTCAGAATTATAATATGAAAATGTTAACAGTTATAAAAAGCTTAAATTGTTCTTCACAAATATATTGTTACTTCTAGAATAAATTGGATGTTATAAAGTCACGTTTGAGGTTAGAAACACAACTTCTACTTCTTTTTACGTGACTAATGGGACATGTGATATGCTTATATTCAGACATGTAATGTACAAACTAACATATATTTTTTAATTAATTATATGTAGTTAATTACTGTCTTCAAACATTTTCTGAAAAATGTAATCATCAGCTTGCTGACATCGTTTAGGTGCCTAAAAATGATAATGCCAACTTAAGTAACATTCGCCCCCTAGGCCCCTAGATAATCCAGTACGATTCAAAAGTTTCTATCAAGAAAATATCGGTTATTTTTGAATAATAATTTTGTTTTTCCACAAATTAATAAAATATAGATTTTTGACAATGACTAACTCATACCAAATTAAAAGTAATTAGAGGAATTAATAATTTTTATCGTTTCCCTCTTTTCCATGGAATGCTCCATCTCTAAAATATCATTCTAATGAAATTATAATAATTTTGTAATCATTCAACATGGATTCCACTCATTTATAATTATTTTATAATTAGAATCATTTGAATTGAAATACTTCACTCGGGCGGGAATTGGGATTTTTACCATATTTAGCCGTTAAAGATTTTTACCATATTTAGCCGTTAAAGATTTTTACCATATTTAGCCGTTAAAGATTTTTACCATATTTAGCCGTTAAAGATTTTTACCATATTTAGCCGGTAAAATTATTGAGTTCACTTTATTGTATTTCTTTTTGTATAGTTATATTTTATTATTTTCGTACTATTAGATATTATTCAATTGCAGTACCTAACTATGCCAGTAAATTACAAAATAAAATATGTGTAAAATCTGGAAACGGTTGCTAACTGTAAATAACTTCAATAAAAGTATTTTAAATAACTTTTGTTATTTTATTTTGTAAATACCTATCAGCAGCACCGTCGCTAGTCGATCGACGCATCGCGTCGGTCGCTTTTGTTTGTGTGCCTCACGCACACATATACGGAGCGCACAAAATACCTAAAAACGTTTAGCGAAAAAAGCTCTATGCCCCCTTAAGGTATTTAATTTATGATAATTATTATTGTGGCAATTTTACAATTTTTACAAAACTAACAAAAAACTATTCAGCTACTACCGGATCGGAACGCGGCCACTCTGAGAAATTTCACTCTGAGAATTTAATAATAACAAATCATAAACAACATAAAATTTTATATATGTTCTTAACCCCCCTCCCTCTTAGTGAGATGTTGGAAGACTTTTCTCGAACTCTTCTGTCCTTCTCTAATCTCACGTCAAATTTTCAAAATTTTAATTTTAGGTATAGAAGCGTAGGATTTATTTAAACAAAATGCTAAATTAATTGTTTAACAAAGATTAGTAATACTAGTTTTAATTTAGTAGTAAAAATTACGTAATACTTGCCAAGGCCCCCACTCTCCTGTAAGTGAGATTTAGTAAGATTTGCCTCGATTTATTCCTTACTGAACACCTCACATAGGAGGAATGGAATTAAAACGCACACCCGTATCCCACCCGTGACGTCGCCTTCGTCGTTGGACCAACCACCGGAGCAGAGTGACTTGACGTCAGTGGTTGGCCCGACGGAATACCCCTGAGGAGTACCCTCTCCTCGACCGACGTCCCCCCCTCGAGTAGGATGTCGGTCTTTCCTCACGCGGTCGGCCTCTCGACGGGTGACGGACTAATTCCCCGATCCAGTCACCCGCGGCCTCGGCTAGGGCGGCGTCAGGCGCAAGTAATCGCGCCTGCGCCGCCCCAGTCGCCGGCGGCGGCTCGCGTCGTCGAGGAGACGCGCTCCGCCGCCTCCTTCCGCGAGACTACTGCCTCGCAGAAGGATGCGACCGCATCCCAGTTCCTGACGCTGTCGAGCATCGCCCTGGCGATGGCACCCCGTGCCGCCGTTTTAGCCACTGCATCTGCACCGGCTGGAAGGTCTCCACGGTCCGCACACCGAACCGAGGCCTCTCTAGCCGGACTGCCCAACGGGCGATGACGTCGCGGCAGGCGTCGACGCGCCATGCGGTGTGCTCCCTCAACGAGACCACACCGCCCTCCGCTCGCACCCCCAACATCCGCCGATACAAACCGGCGAGCATTTCCGCTTCCAGGTCCCATGGAGAGGTCCCGGCCAGCAGACACGCTGACTCCGTCGACACCGTGCGGTACCCGCGTAAAATGGACGCCCTCTAAACGATTTTAATTGTAACAAAATTTTGAGACTTGAGACATGCTGAAAACTACTGAATATCATAAAGGTCGTTTGACGTTGAAAACTTTATCAGTGTTGCCAGCACTTTAACGATATAATACAATTTTTTTAATATACCTACGTATATATTTCTGTAATATTAAACTTTAAACTTTAAAGCTCTATTATTAATCTGTAATATTAAATTTTAAAACTTTTGGTATTAGTTTAGTGAGATATATGTATTTTATTATATATATATATATATATATATATATATATATATATATATATATATATATATATATATATATATATATATACACATATATATATATATATATATATATATATATATATATATATATATATATATATATATATATATATATATATATGTTTCTATCATGTTAACTTTAACGCTTAGCTTTTAGAAGTGTTACACTGATTAACACTGACAGCCAGACAGATTGTTATAAGCTTAGCAAACTTTTGTCAGCTATATATGTAAGTTTACAAGAGTTTAATGTTAGCAGAATATGAAATATATTTTACTGATTTAATAAAAGCTCTAATTTGCCGTGTGATGAAATAGTAAGTATATAATTCATCACCACCTATCTTATCTGTGGGAGATAGTAAAAGACGCCTTAGGTAGCCCAACTGGGTGGGTTTGGGTACTGTAATGGTAGGCAGTGGCCTAGCTGTTCCCTTGGTATAGCAAATGTCCATGGTCAGCAGTAACACTTACCATCAGATGTGCTGCTTACTCGTTTGCCACCAAAAGCAATAAAAAAGGTAAGTATAAAATATGCATATAA
Organism: Lymantria monacha; assembly: GCA_905163515.2. Classification (NCBI taxonomy): domain Eukaryota; kingdom Metazoa; phylum Arthropoda; class Insecta; order Lepidoptera; family Erebidae; genus Lymantria; species Lymantria monacha. Next base: position 3,932,675 of record LR991105.1, on the reverse strand, counting down.
CATCTATACAAGAGAAGGAAAACTATAAATAAAACCCTATACCAACACGTCTGATCAGCGTGGTGTAGTAGGTCAATTTCCTTCCTAGTGTGGAAGGAGGCTCGAATCGAACAGTGAGTTATATATGAGCTAAGATGATGATAATAATGAATGGTTCTTCTATCGACTACTTATAATTCTTTGCAGCGAAACTCCTATAATATATAAGTACAAATCTTTACATCGATGTGTTTGATTTGTGTGCGTTAATTGCATGTTTGTAAAGTCCCCCGCAGTCATCATCATCATAGCCCATAAATGTCCCATTGTTGGGCTCGGGCCTCCTCCGTAATAGGAGGGTAATTAAACTACTATACCGCGCTGGTCAGACGTGTTGGTATAGGGTTTTGTTTCGAGTTTAACCTACCGACCGAGAATAACCTACCTAGACCAGATTGGTCACGTACTGAAGGAAGGTGAAGCCAAGAGTCTCCGAAACCAGCGAGCATGTATGAAGAGAATTATGAATGTTGAGGAAGCGAGTGAAGTATGCAAGGATAGAGTTCTCTGGCACTCTGTTCTCTCTGCCTACCCTGCAAGGGATATGACGTGATGATATGTATGTATAACGTACAACTCGCATTAAAATCAGATATTCATCATCATCATCATCTCAGCCCATATATGTCCCACTGTTGGGCTCGGGCCTCCTCCATAATGGGAGGGTAATTGACCTACTATACCACGCTGGTCAGACGTGTTGTTATAGGGTTTTGTTTTGGGTTTTCTTTCTCTCGCATAGATGTTATATGCATTTTTATATCCCTTAGTCGTCTCGTACGATCACCCACGGGTAAGATAGGGTGTAGTGAATTGTATTCTTACTCCTTCACTACACGGAAAAGATATTATTATGTTATAAATAATTTTATAGAGTAAAACTTTTAAGAGATACAATAACAATCCGTTTGTCTTTATTTAATAATCCGACAGTAAGTTTTTCAAAGATCAACATAAAAGATTATTAGTGTAACAATCTTGAACAAAATTTCGGACCATTACGTATTATTGTGAGACATTCGTTTTTATGTAATTTTACTGTAATAGTCATTTATTTGCGAAGGTAACTTTTAAGGATATATTTAAGTATTATTTATAAATACCCGATACGAAACGAAAAATGATGTCACAAGCGGGGTTCGAACCCGCACCTATTGGGAATCCGGCCCAACCGTGCTGCCACTTACACCATCGTGAACTATTTTAGGACATGCAAATTTCGAATCATATTATATCTTACGTCTTCAAGGTGACGTATGCCTTCTATCGGACAATGTTTACACATTGTATAGACTTAATACTTCAAACTTTACAGTTAGAATTGTATTAAACGATGACACAACCTTGTTATTCAAATTACTGAAATTTTTAGCATTTAATATGCTTAATTATTTATAAATACCCGATACGAAACGAAAAATGATGTCACAAGCGGGGTTCGAACCCGCACCTATTGGGAATCCGGCCCAACCGTGCTGCCACTTACACCATCGTGAACTATTTTAGGACATACAAATTTCGAATCATATTATATCTTACGTCTTCAAGGTGACGTATGCCATCTATCGGACAATGTTTACACATTGTATAGACTTAATACTTCAAACTTTACAGTTAGAATTGTATTAAACGATGACACAACCTTGTTATTCAAATTACTGAAATTTTTAGCATTTAATATGCTTAATTATTTATAAATACCCGATACGAAACGAAAAATGATGTCACAAGCGGGGTTCGAACCCGCACCTATTGGGAATCCGGCCCAACCGTGCTGCCACTTACACCATCGTGAACTATTTTAGGACATGCAAATTTCGAATCATATTATATCTTACGTCTTCAAGGTGACGTATGCCATCTATCGGACAATGTTTACATCGTTTCGGGTATTTATAAATAATTAAGCATATTAAATGCTAAAAATTTCAGTAATTTGAATAACAAGGTTGTGTCATCGTTTAATACAATTCTAACTGTAAAGTTTGAAGTATTAAGTCTATACAATGTGTAAACATTGTCCGATAGATGGCATACGTCACCTTGAAGACGTAAGATATAATATGATTCGAAATTTGCATGTCCTAAAATAGTTCACGATGGTGTAAGTGGCAGCACGGTTGGGCCGGATTCCCAATAGGTGCGGGTTCGAACCCCGCTTGTGACATCATTTTTCGTTTCGTATCGGGTATTTATAAATAATTAAGCATATTAAATGCTAAAAATTTCAGTAATTTGTATATTTAAGTATTGTTAAAAGTATTAAACGGAAAATTTTACGATACAAACTTGTAAAAAAAAATCCTATCAAGAAGGTAAGGAATTTAATCTGTGAGAGAAGGTTTAAGTTATTGTTTTTAAATATGACTTCAGAGATGACGGTTAGGATACCAAACTTTCGTGCAAGTACAGTGGGTTCGATTCCTATGCAAGTCCTATGTGAATCACACAAATTGTTATTCCGAGTCTGAGTGTAATTTGTCTGCGTTAATTATATATTTCTAAAGTCCACCGCGATACATGGATTATGTATAAAGGTAGTATTTGTATTAAAAAAAAAGGATATTTTATAAGAAAAATTTATGAGCTACTTATAATTTTTTTATTTATTAAGTTAACTAAGAAACTTGAACTCCAATCTGATGCCGTTTCGTCAACAATTACATTCCCAAGGAGGGTTGACGTCTGGCAGGCGGCCGGTCATAAAAATATTGCCAATAACTTTTACAATATGTACTATGAAAGAAGAGTACATATTGTATCGACCCCAAGTAATTGGGATAAGAGTAGGAGAATGATGATAATGATGAACTAAGAAACTTGAACATCGATAAAAGTAATCCCACAACACATCACTACCATTATAACTCATATCAGCCAGGATCTACAGTGGTGTCTTGGATGACAAAGTTTCATTACCACTTTTCCTTCTCTTATATTTTTTTACGTTTACACGTCTACGCGTTACGGTCTACGCGTGAATGTGAGCAAAACCAAAATAATGGTTTAAATAACTGAAATTTAGCATTTAATATGGTTAATTATTTATAAAATCCGATTACGAAATGAAAAATGATGTCGCAAGCGGGATTCGAACCCGCGCCTATTGGGATTCCGGCCCAATCGTGCTGCCACTACACCACCGCGACTAATTGTAGGACATGCAAAAATGTAGGACATCATTTTTCATTTCGTAATCGGATTTTATAAATAATTAACCATATTAAATGCTAAATTTCAGTAATTTAAATAACAAGGTTGTGTCATCGTTTAATACAATTCTAACTGTAAAGTTTGAAGTATTAAGCCTATAACAATGTGTAAACATTATCGGGTAGATAGCATACCGTCACCTTAAGACGTAAATATAATACGAACTGAAATTTGCATGTCCTACAATTAGTCGCGGTGGTGTAGTGGCAGCACGATTGGGCCGGAATCCCAATAGGCGCGGGTTCGAATCCCGCTTGCGACATCATTTTTCATTTCGTAATCGGATTTTATAAACAAAATAATGGTCTTTGAAAGAGATGAAGCCAGAACAGATGTAAGAGTAACAATAGGTAATGATGTACTAGAGCAAGTGGATGAATTTGTATATCTTGGATGTGGATTTAGCCGAGATGGAAGGTACACCACTGATATAGAGCGAAGAGTGAATGCGGGAAATAGAGTGAACGGAGCGTTGGGGCAACTTCTCGGCAGCCACCACCTCAGCCAGAAGGCACGTGTAGCAATACATAACGCAGTGCTTGTCCCAACATTACTGTATGGAAGCGAGAGTTGGGTATGCAGAAAAGAGTATGAAAGTAAAATTAATGCGGTCGAAATGCGATCTCTTCGGAAAATCTGTGGAGTTAGGCTGACCGACCGCATTCTTAACGACGACGTAAGAGAGCGAGTAGGTATGAAAGAGAGTATTGGTGTAAAGATGCGAAAAGGAATGCTCCGATGGTTCGGACATGTGGAAAGAATGCTGAACGAACGTCTGGTTAAGAAGATATACAATGCGAAAGTGGAAGGATGTAGGTACCGAGGGAGACCGAGACTAACCTACCTAGACCAGATCGGTCAGGTACTGAAGGAAGGTGGAGTCAAGAGTCTCCGAAACCGGCGAGCGTGTATGAAGAGAATTATGAATGTTGAGGAAGCGAGTGAAGTATGCAGAGATAGAGTTCGCTGGCACTCTGTTCTCTCTGCCTACCCTGCAAGGGATATGGCGTGATGATATGTATGTATGTATATTTTTTTATTGCTTATGGTGCTAAACGAGCAAGAAGCACACTTGATGGTAACTGTTACTGCCGCCCATGGACTTTTGCAATACCAAGGGTAAGGTAGGCCACTGCCTATCAATACAAACCCTAAACTCACCCAGTTGGGCTTCCGGCTCTCACGTTTACCGAAGGAAGCGCAATAACACTTTGCCATTACTCAGACGTCGATCTTCTGCGAGAATGTGGAGTGGTTCTATCACTATTAAATTGTATGTTATCTAGATATCATATCATCTTTTCATCATTAATTATTCATTATTTCAGCCTATTGCTGTCCACTGCTGGACATAGGTCTCCCTCATGTTATGTCACAGAGTGCGGTGCTCTGCCACATCATCTTTTGGTCGTATTTTAATGCATTCATACATACAGGTTGGACCATGCTGTTGACAGTTTTCTGTATAATGGAGCAGGCCGGTCCATCCGGAGTAGTACTACACTTTCACAGAAGATCGACGTCTCTGCAGTGGTGATGTATTCTTCTTTCGATGAGCAAAAGAGCACGAAACCCAACTTGGGTTGGTATTTGTTGGCAGGTAGTGATTGAGCTGTGTCTTTAATATTGTGAAGATGATGATGGCAATGGTACTTGATAAGGTGCTGTTAGTTCGTTGACCACCATAAGCAATAATAGAAAAAAAAGAAACTACGGGTAAGAAAAAGGACATTGAAGTTTATTCCTATATACTATATTCTTACTAATATTATAAATGCAAAAGAAACTCTGTCTGTTTGTCGCTCTTTCACGCTAAAACTACTAAACCGATCTAAATGAAATTTGGTACATAGACAGTCTAGAGCCTGATAAAGGACATAGGCTTCTTTTTAATGCAGAAAAAGGATTGTAAAGGGGGATGAAAAGTTGTAAGGAGTTATCGTCATTTTTAAAGCCAGAAACTTATATATAGATTAACTAGCCTCTGCCCGCGGCTTCGCCCGCGTAAAAGGTTACTTTCCTAAAGTTTTTAATCCCCTATTTTTATTTTCCCTTTAAGGGTAAATTTTTACTTGATTATGTCATATTTATTTATATCTAATCAATAGCCTAAAAATAAGTGGCTTTAAAAATGACGATAATTCCTTACAACTTTTCATCCCCCTTTACAACCCTTTTTTTGTATTAAAAAGTGGCCTATGTCCTTTATCAGGTTCTAGACTATCTGTGTACCCTATTTCATTTAGATCGGGTCAGTAGTTTTGGCGTGAAAGAGCGACAGACAGACAGAGTTACTTTTGCATTTATAATATTAGTAAGGATTAGGTAGGTATATTACCTAATCCTTACTAATATTTAATGTCACATTTATGTTAGACAGCTACCCCTGTCATACGCGCGCACACACAAATGAATAGAGAATAGCGGCGTAGTATCACGGCATGACCACATTTGCCTTAGTACCTACCCAATCTATCATTTCCAGTAGTCGACACAATTTTACTGCCAAGGCGCGCAAAAAGATGTTTCATATCACAAACATTCAATACCTATCTATTATATACAGGTATAGTATGTTATTTACAAATCGATAGTGCTGTCAAGAATACAACAATCATCAACGATGACTGCTCTCACGTCTTTACTTGTGTTCGGGTCGCACAAACGGCGATCTTCTTTCTTGCCATATTTCTGTAGTGCGCCCGGTTGCTGCCTGACCACAGCACTGCGCACTCTTATTGTCCTAATTTTTGAAATACTGTATGTACCAAACGACACACGGTAAAAGTCAAAAAATATGTACTTTAAATATCGAAAGCAATAAAAGCATTTGTTTGCATAAGAATCAATTCGTTACTATAAAATGTGCATCGGCAATAAATACCAAATTATTTTGTATTTTTAATTTACTATTTTAACGATAAATATTAAAAATAGATATAAGCTGTCGCGGACTTTTTTGTAGAACTATTTATGAGGTACATTTCCACAATACATAACAATCGTCTGAGTTTCGAGATTTTTGCAGCGCATGCAAAAATAGCTCGCAGATGGGCGTCTTTTTCTGACTTAAGCAATTTTTATCGTTATATTTTAGCCTATTTACAAAATATCTCTATAAATTATAGCCTATGTGTTATTCTGATGTGTAAGCTATATTACTATAAAGTTTCATCAAAATCTATTCTCTAGTTTTTGCGTAAAAGAGCAACAAAGATGTTCTCATCCATACATTATTACAAACTTTCGTGTTTATAATATTAGTAGGATGCAGAAAAAGAATTGTAAAGGAGGATGAAAAGTTGTAAGGAGTTATCGTCATTTTTAAAGCCAGAAGCTTAAAACTTATTTTTAGGTTACTAATTAGATATAAATAAATATGACATTATAGTTTCGTAAAAAATTTACCCTTAAGGGGTAAAATTAAAATAGGGGATAAAAAACTTTAGGAAAGTAACCTTTTACGCGGGCGAAACCGCGGGCAGAAGCTAGTTACCATACAAATTAGGAGATTAGATATAACTTTATAATAATTTTATCTAGTTCTGACAACACGTTAATATATTTACGTCACAAAACTTTTTTATCCACAATGACAAAACCACGTAAACACCATTTTTTTTTTTTTTTTTTTTTTTTTTTTTTTTGGTGGGCTATGGGTTAGTCTCCCCCCGCCAAATCGGTCCGGGGTGACGGAGAAGGCGGCGCGTGACCCCATAGACCCACCGTAAAAACTCCTCTCTCTTCGCCGTGCGAGCGGGTCACCGGGACCCGATTTTTAACTTCGGTGACCCGCCCGGCGGTTCACCCTCGCGGGTTCCTCTCGTCAACGCCCCAACAGATTTCGCCGTCGGGGCGTCGCCCTCACGCGGTGGCCTCACGTCGGGTGACCGGACAATTCCCCGGTCCGATCACCCGAAGCCTCGGTTAGGGCGGCATCAGGCGCAGGTATTCGCGCCTGCGCCGCCCCGGCCGCTGGCGGCGGCCCGGGGCGCGGGAATCCTCCCTTGCCCGTTCCGCCGCTTCCTTCTGCGAGATGACAGCCTCGCAGAAGGCGGCGACCGCGTCCCAGTTCCTGATGCTGTCGACCATCGCCCTCACGACGGCCGGCAGCGTCAGGTCGGCACCGATGACAGCGACGAGGTCACGGCGCTGCCGCTCCCATCCCGGACACACCTCCAGCGTGTGTTGCGCCGTGTCCTCGTCACTCCTGCAGTGGTGGCAGGCCGGAGTCCACTCCCTATACACGACCCTGTGCAGGTACAACCCGAAACACCCGTGCCCCGTCAATACCTGCACCAGCCGAAAGGTGAGGACTCCGTGCCGCCGCTCCATCCACTCTATCAATACGGGCCGGAGGGCCTCAACGGTCTCCACACCGTGCCTAGGCCTCTCCAGCCGCGTAGCCCAACGGGCGATGACGTCTCGGCGGGCATCCACGCGCCAGGTGGCTATCTCGCTCAACGATGGGGAGCCACCTTCCTCGCGCGCTGTGATAACCCGCCGGTAGAGGTCGGAGAGCATCTCCGCCTCTAGGTCCCACGGGGGTGTCCCGGCCAACAGGCACGCCGCCTCTGTCGACACCGTGCGGTACCCGCGAATGGCTCTGACCGCCATGGCTCTCTGTGGCCTCCACAGAACCGCCCTGAGCTGGGCGTTCAGAGCCCTCGCCCACACGGGTGCGCCGTACATGGCCATCGAGCGGATGACCCCCGCATACAGCCGTCGGCCCTCGAAACTGGGTCCGCCCACGTTCGGCATGAGTCGAGAAAGGGCGGACGCCGCGCCGACAAGCCGGGGAGCAATCTGTCGGAAATGCTCCCGGAACCACCATCGCCCGTCGAGCACCAGACCCAAGTACCTCATATGGGCCTGGATGCTGATGTGGATGGAGTTTACCACTATCGAGGCGCCGATGGGTAGCCTCACACGGGGCCCGTGGAAAAGTAGGGCCTCCGTCTTGTTTAGGGCCACCCTGAGCCCCAGCGCCTCGATCCGCCTGACCATCTCCTCGGTGCCGAGAGTGGCCAGGCTCGCCGCCTCTTCGAGTGTCCTGCCCCGGGCTGTGATGAGCGTGTCGTCAGCGTAGCACACCAAGCTCAGCCCGGGGGGGAGACTCCCTCTCAACGCCCAGTCGTACCCGATGTCCCACAGGGTCGGCCCCAGAACCGACCCCTGTGGAACGCCGCACGACATGGGCGTCCGCACAATGTCCCCTGCGGGACCCGCGCAGAGGATACTGCGGCCCTCCAAATAGTCTGCCACCAGCCGCCTGAGGTACAGGGGCACTCCATGGAACCGGAGCGCCTCCCTGATGCAGCCGAATGGCAGACTATTGAATGCGTTGGCGATGTCCAACGACACCGCCAACAGCACTCCCTTCCCGGCGACGGCCTCCGCGGCCGCCTGCCTCAGGCGTAGTAGGGCCCCGATGGTCGAACGCCCCCTCCGAAACCCATACTGAGCGTCCGACAGATCGGGCCCCACCTCCTCCAGATGTCGGACGATGCGGGCAGCGAGCACACGCTCCAGCAACTTACCCACATCGTCGAGGAGCACAATGGGCCTGTAGGCCGACGGCAAATCCGGGGACCGTCCCGGCTTTGGCAGGAGAACCAACCTCCCTTCCTTCCAGCACTCAGGGAACCGTCCAGACGTCAGACAGGCGTTGAATAGCTGCCTGAGGCGAGGCTCGAAGTGCTCGAGGAGCGATGTCAGCACCCGGACTGGAATTCCGTCCGGGCCGGGGGCCGTGGTGGCGGAACGAATCTTCGCCACGGCCGCCCCCACTTCCGACTCCGTCACGGGCGGAACACTCTCGTCGTCGTCGGCCTCCCGGTCCTGATCTGGCGGAGCCATGACCGGGGGCGTGTGTTCCGACTGCCGTGGAAACAGCTCCTCGACCACCCTACGAAGGAAGTCGGGCTGGAGGGTCTCGGTGAGGGGGGGGGCCTGCGCGCGAAGCTTGTTCAGCGCCGCGCGATATGGGCGACCCCAGGGGTCACGGTCGAGACCGTCCAGCATCTCCTGCCAACTCGCGCCCTTGGCGGCACGGATGGCCAGCCGAAAGGCAGTCCGCGCACCGCGGTACGCCTCGTACAGCTGGCCCTCCCGCTCGACGTCGCGGTGACGCCGCCGGCTGCGGGTGTAGGACCTTCGGGCACTGATACCCGCCGCACGAAGGTCCGCCAGTCTTGGGGACCACCAGTAGACCCCCTGCCTCGGAGGTGGACGCCGCCGCACTCTGGGCATGGCCGCATCGCAGATCTGCGTTAACGCACTGCGAATGCGGACAGCCTCAGCGTCCACTCCGTCCGCTGGGGGTGGTGAGGACAGCCACGTGTTGACAATGGCCGCCTCCGCCAGTAGATCCCTGTCAAGACGACCCACAGCCCACCGCGGAAACGCGGGAGCTCCGTCCGCCCTGTGACCCCTACCGGGTTCCCGGGGGGAGACCTCCATCCGGATGTACCGGTGGTCCGACAGGGTCTCCGCCTCCTCCAGGACACTCCAGTTCCTCACCCGTGGCGCGACAGCGGGGCTAGCGAACGACAAGTCCACTATCGACCCGCCCTGCCGCCGCACGCACGTGTTCACCGAGCCTCTGTTCAGAACACAGAGGCCCAGTGAAGCCGCCCACTCGTTGACCGCCCGCCCGCGGTCGTCCGTCGTAGGGGACCCCCACACCGTGGATTTGGCGTTAAAGTCCCCCAGAACCAGGACGAGGCCCGGTGCCAGTCGCCGTATCGAGGCCTCCAAGGTGGTGAGTGAGGCCCCGAAATCGTCCATCCTCCTAGTGGGGGAGAGGTATACGCTGTAGAGCGTGACCCCTCCCCACTCCGCCGCGACAAATTCCTCGCCCCTATCCAAAAGGGACAAGGACGGGAAGTGCCGCTGCGTTGAGACGACGATTGCCGCGGTACCGTTTCGACTGACCACCCAATTGGGGCGATCAGGCACGGCGTACGGTTCCGCGACTACGGCTGCACCAATCGACCACTCCGCCATGGATTGCAGGAGGAGATCCTGCGCTCCGGCGGAGTGGTTGATGTTGGCCTGCAGGAGGAGGTGCATGGATGGTGTACCCATTATCGGGTTGTATCCATGACCTCCTCGCCAGCGGGCGATCGGACCGCGCTAGGAGCGGGAGCGGCCGTGGTCGTAGGGCCGCCCCGCGCCTTTGGGGCCGAAGCTGGAGGTTTGCACGCCCCAGAGCCCATGCGGTGCTTGGCGGGCTTATTGCCCGCCGCACACGCGGGGCAGTGGGGCGGGGCGGCGCAAGATGCCGCCACGTGCCCGGTCTGACCGCAGCGGAAACACAATCCGCCGCAGTCGAAGCAATTAGTGCACGTCGGTCGAGTGTGTCCGACCGCCATGCACTTGTAGCACCTCGCAGGCCGGTGCTCAAGCACGGTTACCCGCGCCGAGCTCCAGCCCACGAGGAGCCTGCCTGAGCCGGCCAGTTGCCTGACCGACTCCACCGGGCACTGCGCCCAGGCAGCACCTACGCCACCCGGACCGGGACGAATGGCACCGACCCGGACGGTGTCTATGGGACACCCGGTTTTCGAGGCAATAGCCTTCCGGATGTCTTCCACCGTCACTGAATCGTCCAAACCCGAAATGCGCATTTCGGCGCACTTGACGGGCCTGGCGATCTTGATGCCACCCTCCTCGGCGAACAAACCTCTCAGCTTCTCGGCCACGCTGTCGGCCGTCTTGGCGCCCTCGGCCCCTGGGAACTCGAGAATTCGAGGCCCCGTCCGGGCCTTGCGGGTCCTGGCTTCGACGCCTCCAATATCGGAGACGTCTAGCTCCCGCCGGGCCTTCCTCAAGACGGCCTCGTAGCTGAGGCCCTTCTCGGCCGCCTCGGGCAGCACAGTGATCACCACTGCGGCCGTCTTCGGCGACTTGAGCCCCTTGCGCGGTCTCTTCTTCCGTCCGGCTCCTGCCTGAGGAGCGGGGACCTCAGCGGCGCGCTTGGCCTCCGCTCTCCTCCTTTGGCCGCGACTCCTTCTGTCGCGTTCGGCCACCTGCCAACCCTGTTCGGGTACGGCAGTTGTGCCGGACGCGGAAGGCCTCGTCGCGGCCTCGCTGGTCGTCGCCGGCGGTGTTGTTGCGGGCGACTTCAGCGGTCCGGCAGGAGCCGGAGCCGTTTTCCTCCTCAGGGCGGGTCCCTTCGGAGCTGGGCCGGGGCCTTTGGGCCTAGGCCCGGCCGCGGCCGCGGCGTAGCTCCCCACGCGGCCACCCTGACAAGGCAGCGGGGCGGGGGCTGGTGCCACATGCGGCCGCTTGTCCGCGGCGAGAGGTGGTCGGACGCGTGGTTCTGGAGGCAACCTCGCCTCCAGAACGGCGAAGCGCGCATCGACGAGCTTGCCCACTGCGCCGATGATTTTGGCGAGGGCCTCGTCCGATATGCCTCCCACCTCAAACGGGGTCGGCTGAGCCTCCTCAGGGGCCCGTTCTACGGCGCCTGGCGGCTTTGGCGCCGCAGGGGCGCTAGCCGGCGGCAAGCGGTCCGCGGGGAGAGGCGTCAACCTCACCACCGGGACAGGGAGCTTCGCCGCGGCGACTGCGCCAGCGTCAGCCGGCGGCGCGCGCTTCGCGGCGGCAGGCGTCTTCCTCGCCGCGGGGACGGGTGTGACGGTGACGCCATCACCGAACGTCGTCGGCGCCGCAGCGCGGGGCGGCTTTGGCGCCGCAGCGGCCGCTGAGTAGCCAGTCTTGGCTGGTGGCGCGGCTGGCGCAGGCGACACGAACAGCGCCACCTGCGCCTTGAGGTCGGCCACGTCGATCAGCAACTGGCGGTTTGCCCGACGCATCTCCGCCAGCATGTCGCCCAGGTTCCTGTTTCGGGTCCGCAGGCCTGACATCTCGCCTCTAAGGCGGACATTTTCGGCCTGCAGATCCGTGGCGTCACCGGCGCGGACAGCGACCGCCGCCGCCCTTTCTATAGCCGAGGTCCCTCGCCCTCTTCGGGAGGCCTGGATTTTTGGTGGAGGCATGTTGGCCGCGCTCCCCTCGGTTTCAGCGCTCGAGCTGCCTCCCTTACTCAGGGGGCGCTTTCGCACCTGCGAGGGGAGGGCCTCCTCCTTCTTAGTCGCGGTCGCCGGCGGCGTCTTTGCTGCTAGACGCGCCGACGACCTAGTGGGTAGCTCGCCGCTCCTCCAGCCGCCTTTTGTGGCTCAGGCCGTTGCCCCGAGACTTTCGAGGCGACCTCCTCTTCTTCTTCTGGGCCTCCACGATTTGTGCCGGGCCCTCGGCGGACGCCTCAAGTCCCGAGGACGAGGCGTCGTCTTGGTCAGTTTTGCGTTGGCATGACTGGGCCTTGGGGTGAGAATCGCTAGGATTCCCGTCGGTTTTTTGTTTTAAATTTGCAGTATCCATTAGATTCCCACGAGAATGGGAGATACATTTCGTCGACCCGGGCAGAGATCCCTATACCCGGGCAAGCCTACATTTACCAACCAGGGGGTCAGCCGGTGCCCTGGCTGGAGCGTGCTAACGACAGAACAACCCATCTGCCATGCATCTTCTCGCCGCACGCCAGAACTTAAGATTCTGGGTGATTTCCGAGTCCGAATGTTACTTCGAACTCTTTATAGAGGTTGTCTTCCTCGCGGTCCGGGCGGTTAAGCCAAGACCCTCGCTCCTGATACTACGCCTCAAGACAACGTGTCTTGAAGCAAGATACCAGGTTTACGATGTGTGGGCGGTGGCATGTGCCTGCCCAGCCCTCAAATGAATGAGTGACTGAGCCCGTCCCAATATTTCGCGTCCTATACCCTCTACTACGACTGTAGTAGAGTAAGGAGCGAAATCGCGCAGATATTCGCTACGGACGACAGTACAACAGAAGAACTGGGGACCGCCGCCCGCACCCAGGGTACACCGCGTGGAGGTTTCTGGGATAGTACCCCAAACCACGTAAACACCAAAAAAAAAAAGTAAATAAACTTAGTCAGTTGTAGCCGATGAAAGTTATGAAGTAATATATAAAAAAGAAGCTAGCAAAACATTACTTAACAATCAAATTCGACTTACAAGCTTCTGATATTTACAAAGATCACGCGTAAATAGTAATAAATCTGTCAAGTTGGAAATGTACTTACTAAAAAGGGTTCCGCAGAGTTGCAATAATTATAAATGTGTTTTTTTTTTTTTTTTTTTTTTTTTTTTTTTTTTTTTTAACCCGCGTGACGATGGCAGCTGCTATCTTTTGGTAATCGTATATTTTATGATGCGATCGCCAACTCACGTGCCTAGTTTGGTGATTATTGTAATAGGTATCGCTTTTAGAGAGGCGTTTTATTTTAATCTTTTTTTAGCGGCCGTCTATGGTCTGGTCACATCCCGCTGGAGCCGTTGGAGCGACAGATGAAGCGGCGCGCGACCCCATAAACCCGCCTCGCAATGTACCTCTCCTCTTTTTTATTGCTTATGGTAGCAAACGAGCTGATTGCACACCCGATGGTAAGTGTCACTGCCGCCCAAGGGCCTTTGCAATACTAAGGATATAGCTAGGCTACTGCCTGCCAATATAAACCTCAAACCCACCCCAGTTAGGCTGCCCTTGCCGTACGGGTGGGCTACCCAGTCTTTGTCATCGGGATAGAGAGGCGTGCCATGTCAAGCAGTGCACTTAAAAATATTTTCAAATATTTTCTTAAATTAATAAAGCAAGTGATTACTTTAATTATATTTTCATTACACTTTATTTTTATAATTATTTGAAAAAATATTAAACATTTAAAATAAAACTATTTTTACATATTTTATCGCATTTGTATTTCATTTTTAATTATCTCATATATCGAACATTTTACAGTGTACTTATAAGACTTGATTACGAGCACCCATCCGCCTGCAGGACATAGCGATTACGGCGTCAAGCCTTTATTAATGGTGGAGGCTTAACTTCAGCAACGGATGGCAGAAGCCTGAACAATATTTAATTATTTGTAATACGCTAACAGACGAATGGACGGACCGACGACTGAATAGCGGAAGCCTAACAATAAGGTTCTATTGATACTATTTAAGTACGGATCCCTAATAAAAGCTATTTCATTTCAATTGGCTACTTAAAGTTAGTTATAGACAAGGCATCTTTTAAGATGATACTGTACATAGCTTATATATATATATATATATATATATATATATATATATATATATATATATATATATATATATATATATATGTATATATATATATATATATATATATATATATATATATATATATATATATATATATATATATATATCATCATTCTCCTACTCTTATCCCAATTACTTGAGGTCGATACAATATGTCCTCTTCTTTCTTAGTACATATTGTAGAAGTTATTGGCAATATTTTTATGACCAGCCGCCTGCCTGACGTCAACCCTCCTTGGGAATGGTAATTGTTGACCAAACGGCATCAGATGGAGTTGGCTCAGGTCATTATAAGGCTCTTAGTCGTTTTTTACGACATCCACGAGCAAAGTAAGGGTTGGTATTATTCGAAGCCGATACAATATGTTGGATTTAAGAGTGCCAGATGAAATTGATATACAAAAAAAAACAACATTACATATGAGTCACATACGAGTAAGCCCCATTGTTAGGATCGAGTCTCTTCCACCACAGAAGGATATTTGAGGCATTTGTTATACTGGTTTTATATCTTGTTTTCTTTTTTGCTTAGGCGTTAAATAAATATTATATCCCTTTTTTTTGGGTGGGTTACGGTCGGCGCACTCCTCGCACCACTCCGTCCGGGGCGAGAGAGGGGCGTAAGCACGCACACCCGTAACCCACCCGTGACGTCGCCTTCGTCCCTAGGCCGACCACCGGAGTAGTGACTTGACGTCAGTGGTCGGCCCAACGGAATACCCCTGAGGAGTACCCTCTCCTCGACCATCTTCCCCCCCTCGTGTAGGATGACAGTCTTTCCTCACACGGGGTCGGCCTCTCGGCGGGCGACGTTCTAATTCCCCGATCCAGTCACCAAATATTATAGCAAATATTAAGCAAATATTATATTCCTTCGTCGTCTTTTAGAACACCCACAGGTAAGATAGGGTGTGGTGTATTGTAAGTATTCTTTTTCCGTCACCATACGGCAATTGAATATAAATAAAAAAAAAACTACGTCAAAGTTTTAAAAGCAAATTTATGACTGTCATTCTATTTCACACAAGCTTAATTCATGAAACTAGTAATTCTAAAGCGCTACAGGCTGCATTCAGTAAAATTATGAAGACGACAGAGTGAGACAAATACTTATCTGTCCTTGTCTGGCCCTGAAACATATACCTTTTCATTATTTTATTACTTCAGTCGCGTCGCGTATTTAGATCGGAGTGGTTCTATCGCGCTTCCTCTCGAACTGTATTGAGAAATAACATTAAAACACGTGCGAATCGAATTCCAAATTTGAAAGTGACGTTTCAACTTTTTAATTTTACTCATAATAGTGCATAGATGTTTACGTTATAAGTATTTAAAAGTTTGTAAAAAAGTTTGATTGATAAAAAAATATATTGTAGTGACTTTGTCGTTGGTGCCAGGTTATTAAGATTAAAATAACCCGAGAATATTTTCGTCGAGGACGTCGTACGCTCGGAGACAGTTTAGTTTAGCAGTTATTTGGAACTATCGACTTTTTAGTAAGTACTTATCCACTTACATATTTTAAATGTTTAAAAATTCTATTCATAATTTTAGTTCCTAGGAAAATGTCTTGTGTAAAATAGTGATACATTATATATGTTCTTGAAATTCCTGTTAGGTTTATTTTCCCTACACTATAAATATATATATATATATATATATATATATATATATATATATATATATATATATATATATATATATATATATATATATATATATATATATATATATATATATTTAGGTACGTAGGAAGAGAAGAAACAATACGATTTGGTATTACAGTTTAAAAAAACTATTTCATATTACGTTTGTGTTTATAGAATTTTATTCTTCATATATATATTTAGTTCACTTATAACCAAATTTATCCGTGTGGTGACGGAGTAAGAATACAATTTCCCTATCTAACCCGTAGGTGATCGTACGAGACGACTAAGGGATATAAAACGCATATAACATCTATGCGAGAGAAGGAAAACTCGAAACAAAACCCTATACCAACACGTCTGACCAGCGCGGTATAGTAGGTTAATTTCCCTCCCATTACGGAGGAGGCCCGAACCCAAAAGTGGGACATTTATGGGCTGTTATGATGATATATGTTCTTGAAATTCGTGTTAGGTTTATTTTCCCTAAACTAATAGGTGTGTTAAAATACTATTTAGGTACGTAGACTTGTATGGTTTTTTTTTTTTATAATGTACTAAAGTTTTCTTGTATTTTCATAGTTTGCATGCTGTTGTGCTAAGTAGTCATTAGTGACAATTTAGTAAAGTACGTGCTTCTAATAAAAAATCATTAAAATGTTGGGTAACCATTTTAAATTAATTTTTTAATTAATTTTGTTAAGATATTTACTGTATATATAGCTGTGTGGTAGCGGCTACGAATACTACCAATCCTTACTTTGCTCGTGGATGTCGTAAAAGCCGACTAAGAGCCATATAACGACCTGGGTCAACTCCATGTGATGCCATTTGGTCAACAATTACATTCCCAAGGAGGGTTGACGTCTGGCAGGCGGCCGGTCATAAAAATATTGCCAATAACTTTTACAATATGTGCTATGAAAGAAGAGTACATATTGTATCGACCCCAAGTAATTGGGATAAGAGTAGGAGAATGATGATGATGATGATGATTTACTGTTATTATAATAATTATTTAAGCGAATAATAGTGAGATATTTAGGTTCTAATTTTTTTTGGTTAGATATTTTATGTTTTAGTACTATAAAGTTCTTGCCTTTTAAATTTTGACATTTTAAGATTTTAAAATGAAGAGAAGAAACAATAAAATTTGGTTTTACAGTTTAAAAAAACTATTTCATATTACGTTTGTGTTTATAGAACTTTATCTTTCATATAAATATTTAGTTCACTTATAAACAAATTTGTACGTCTAAGAATACAATTCACCACTTTATCCGTGGGTGATCGTATGAGACGACTAAGGGATATAAAACACATATAACATCTATGCAAGAGAAGGAAAACCCTAAAAAACAAAACCCTATACCAACACGTCTGACCAACGTGGTATAGTAGGTTAATTTCCCTCCCATTACGGAGGAGGCCCGAGCCCCACAGTGGGACATATATGGGCTGTGAAGATGATAATCAAATACAATGGTACTAATTAAAACTATTCAGCCTCTCGAGCTTTTTTATGTGTTTTTATATTTTTCTTATATCTTGATTCCATATACCAACACGTCTAGCCAGCGTGATATAGTAGAATGAATTTCCCTCCGATTATGGAGGAGGTTCGAGCCCAACAGTGGAACATATATGACCTGAAATGATGACATATTGTTTTTTTTTTTTACATATTCAATCTATCTCAATCTGTGATATTCTTAGGCAATGAATTGTACAGCTGTGCTTCCTCGAACAATATTGTTCCCACACTGTAATTAGTACGTGGGTTAAAATAAATTGTAATATGTTTTTATTTTTAAATTTATGTCTAGCTGTTTTATTCGTTAGCTGTTGTTTTAATAGGAAAAGTAATATTTTTTCCTAACTAAGATGAAAATGTAGTATATGTATAGGTATTTTATATTTAATATTTCTGTTTTTTTTTTATATAGTTGGGTTGTTGTAGTTAGGTAATTATGCTTTACATACTCGTAAATACATACATATCAACACGCCATATCCCTTGCAGGGTTGCCAGAGAACTCTATCCTTGCATACTTCACTCGCTGCCTCAACATTCATAATTCTCTTCATACACGCTCGCCGGTTTCGGAGACTCTTGACTCTACCTTCCTTCAGTACGTGACCAATCTGGTCGAGGTAGGTGAGTCTTGGTCTCCTCCGGTACCTACATCCTTCCACTTTTGTATTGTATATCTTCTTAACCAGACGTTCGTTCGGCATTCTTTCCACATGTCCAAACCATCGCAGCATTCCGTTTCGCATCTTTACACCAATACTCTCTTTCATACCTACATACTTATGCTTTAAAAGCACTTTATTTTATTTTGTATTCTTTGTAATGAGTTTAAGTGCGTTGTAGTGTTCTAAATGAGATTCTACTAAGGAATTATATATAGTACTCATTAGAAAATTTTGTCACCTCTGAATATTTATCACCTTCGAACCTGTATATTTAGTTCTGTAATATTCGATTAAAGTTTTAGTGATTTTTTTAAAGATTTTTTTATGTAAACAAATAACTACAATATTATTTAGTGAAATTATTTATAACTAGTCTATGCATAAGGCATAATTTACATTAAAATTATAACTGGGTGTACAGACGTGTTCAACAATAAGGTCATCGTTTTTAGTCAGTTTAAAATAGGAGTAGAATAGCTGTATGGTAGCGACTACTACCAACCCTTACTTTGCTCGTGGATGTCGTAAAAGACAACTAAGAGCCTTATAACGACTTGGGCCGTTTGGTCAATAATTACATTTCCAAGGAAGGTTGACGTCTGGCAGGCGGCAGGTCATGAAAACTATTGCCAATACTTTTTACAATATGTAACTATGAATGAAAAGTACATATTGTATCGACCGCAAGTAATTGCGATAAGAGTAGGAGAATGATGAGTCAGTATAAAATCGGAATTTGATGGAAAAATTTACATACATACATATCATCACGCCATATCCCTTGCAGGGTAGGCAGAGAGAACAGAGTGCCAGAGAACTCTATCTTTGCATACTTCACTCGCTTCCTCAACATTCATAATTCTCTTCATACACGCTCGCCGGTTTCGGAGACTCTTGACTCCACCTTCCTTCAGTACATGACCGATCTGGTCTAGGTAGGTTAGTCTCGGTCTCCCTCGGTACCTACATCCTTCCACTTTCGCATTGTATATCTTCTTAACCAAACGTTCGTTCGGCATTCTTTCCACATGTCTGAACCATCGGAGCATTCCCTTTCGCATCTTTACACCAATACTCTCTTTCATACCTACTCGCTCTCTTACGTCGTCGTTACGAATGCGGTCGGTCAGCCTAACTCCACAGATTTTCCGAAGAGATCGCATTTCGACCGCATTAATTTTACTTTCATACTCTTTTCTGCATACCCAAGTCTCGCATGGAAAAATTTCATTTTAAATAGTATTAATAAACAATTTGAAAGATAGATGACCTTGTTTTTAATAGAAATAATAAATGATAGAAAGCGTAACTAACAATAGATAGAAATCTTTAACTTTCAAAATTATAGATATATAGTTATATATATATTAAACAATTTTCCCCTTTAACAGTGAAGGGAAATGTCAGGCAAAATTTACGTTTTCGCGAATTAAAAGCGCAAAATTTCGCGAATTAAACACAAAAAAATTTCCTCGAAGACTGTTTAAAGTCATGACTCCGAGAAGCTTTTTAAGTTGTCGATCTTGGCTGTACCTTTATGACAGCTGGAATTGGAAGACGGCAACATCTGTTATCTTGATATTTGTTTTAATTTAACAATACTGTTCATTTGCTGACGTAGCTGGTTGATTTATCAACGGTGAACTGAAAATTTATATAGATATATAAAACTAGCTTCTACCCGCGGCTTTGCTGGCGTAAAAAGTTATTTTTCTAAAGCTGAACTATTATCTCATGTGAATACCGGGATAAAAGTATCCTATGTACTAATCTGACATTTTTATTTATATCTAAACAAAAGCCAGATAAATTGTTTCATCGTTCTATCTACAAAAAAAAAACAATTTTTATATAAAGTTTCATCCCCTATTTTTATTTTTCCCCCCTTAAAGATACAATTTTTACAAAGTTTAAATACAAATAACCTAAAAAAATAAGTTTCAAGCTTCTGGGTTTAAAAATGACGATAGTGCTTAGACGATACAACCTTTCAGCGCCCCTTTCTACCCCTTACAACCCTTTTTTCGTATTCAAAAGTAGCCTATGTCCTTTCTCAGGTTTTAGACTATCTGTGTACCAAATATCATTTAAATTAGTTCAGTAGTTTCGGCGTGAAAGCGCGACAGACAGACTATAACAATGGTCCATGAGCGGCAGTGACACTTACCATCAGTTGTAATGGTGTAAAAAAAAATATCTCATTTCTTCTCTGTATTCTTTTTTGCTATAACAGTTTTAGACTTGAAATTTTATTTTGAATTTTGATTCTTAGTCGCCTAAGAAGTTTCTCTTCACTAGAGAATGTTTTACATATTGTTACGATGACAGCGGTATCCAATATAAAATATATTACATGTCCAAAAATTTCCTTATTTTATACAAAACCCTTACCAGCGGTTTTGCTAGCTTCGTTTTCTAGATATCTTTTAACGATTTCTCACATTTATGTTATTATTACATATCATTACTAATATTATAAATGCGAAAGTAACTCTGTCTGTCTGTCTGTTGCTCTTTCACGCCATAACTACTGAACTGATCTAAATGAAATTTGGTACACAGATAGTCTAGAGCCTGATAAAGGACATAGGCTACTTTTTAATGTAAAAATGGGGCTGTAAAGGGGGATGAAAAGATGTAAGGCAGTGTCGTCATTTTTAAAGCTTGAAACTTATTTTTAGGCTATTGATTAGATATAGATAAATATGACGTTAAAATTTTGTAAAAAAAAATACCAGTAAAGGGTAAAATAAAAATAGGGGATGAAAAACTTTAGGAAAGTAACCTTTACGCGGGCGAAGCCGCGGGCAGAAGCTAGTATGAAATAAAACTATATAGATTGTATTTTTTTTTTACGGGAGAATTGTCCTTTTTGTGCTGTAGAAATACATTTGCGTACTCTACCTTGCCGGCTATAGACGGAGAGGAGTGTAGGACTCGCCGGCGAAAACCGCAGCGGCTCCTTCTGTACTTTTACGGGGTACATGAAAGATTGTCTAATAAAACCAGACTCAGGACAGCAATTTGTGTATTGCACAAAGTTTCGTTCTGCCTCATAACTTCTCTCTTTTTACTGTGTAAAACATTTTTTTTCTGACCAGCCCTATAGTTCCTGATAAATTATGCGTCGGAGTTATCTTTATGATGGAAATAAGGATATTTAAAACCTAATTATAATTGTAGTATAGCATAATAGTGGTAGGGTGACATAGTTGACAACTTTCTGTCAACAGCTGTGGGCCGGTGAATCCCGGGTACCACATTTTGAACACGAAGCGACCTCTGAGTAGTGACAATCTGCGTTGCGTTGGTGAGTGAGACTCATCGAATGAAGAACCGGAAGCCCAATTTAGGTGGATTTGGTTGGTGGGCAGTGGCCTAACTGTACCTATGGTATTGTAAAAGTTCATGGGCAATAACACTTATCACCAGGTATACTGCTTATTCGTCTACCGCCATGAGCAATAAAAAAAATCAATAATATTCTTCTTATTTTAGAAATGTGTTTATTACAGCATTTTGATGATAATTTTCTGATGATTAACGAAAGATAATATGTAACTACATAAAAATAGATAAAATTCACAAAAAAATAAAGACCGCCATCTGTTGACAAATCCTAATAAACATTATGATTCTCACAAAAACTTTGTGCAATTATAATATATAAGTAAAAGAAAAGCAATCTCGCAAGTGAGTAGGGTTCACATAGGACTTTTACTTATGATACTCGTAATAATTATATATAATATATCATATAAATTTAAGACCCAAGGCTTTGTCTTTTACTGAACAATATTTGTAGATAATGTAATACTAAAAGTGTCTAAAGACTTAAATAAAGACCCTTAAGCGTTGGTTTTATGTCATAAAATTTACATCCAGATAAGATTGCATTTATTGTTAGGTAGATATGGTTATTAAATATTTCATACACATTTGTTTTCGTAATGCTGAGTTGGTCAGACATAAAAGGGCCCTGTGAATCACTGAATTTTAAAATATAAATAATAATAAAGTGTGATGATAATGTAAGAATACAATTCATGACCCCCCTTTCTTATTCGTGGGTGATTATGAGACACCCAGCCGGGCGGGCCACCGAAGACAAAGATCAGGTACCGGTGGCCCGCTCGCAGGGCGAAGAGGTGGGTAGAGGTGGTGAGGCTTTGTTAGGTGGGTCTATGGGGTCACGCGCCGTCTCTTCCGTTGACCCGGATCGATTTGACGCGGTGTGACCACCTCCGTAGTCCACCACAAAAAAAAAGGAGATGATTACGGGACGCAAGCAGATGATAATACTGCGAGGAAACTCGAAACAAAACTCTATACCAATCCTTCTCATCACTGTGGTTTAGTAGGTCAATTGCTCTCCAATTTTATAGAACTCTTGAGCCCAGCAGTGGGACGTATCTGAGCTGAATTGATGATGATGATATATAATAAAAAAGAATGATCTTCTCATTTTATATTCATCTTATTGTTGGTTTTAAGTCTGTTTCAAACTATGAAGGACGTTGAGCTACTATATTACATGGATGGACTGGTTGGTGGGTATAAAAGTATGGTCTGCTTATACATCATACACCTTTATTATTCTTACATCATCAACAATGAAGATAAAAGTATTTCCAACTGAATCGTTAGTCAGTTAAAATACTTGTTTTATGATTAAATATACATACATATCATCACGCCATATCCCTTGCAGGGTAGACAGAGAGAACAGAGTGCCAGAGAACTCTATCCTTGCATACTTCACTCGCTGCCTCAACATTCATAATTCTCTTCATACACGCTCGCCGGTTTCGGATACTCTTGACTCTACCTTCCTTCAGTGCGTGAGTAATCTGGTCTAGGTACGTTAGTCTCGATCTCCCCCGGTACCTATATCCTTCCATTTTCGCATGATTAAATATACATCTTTCTTTATTTTCTTTCAATAGCCTAGTAGGGCCTTATAATGGGACATATATGAGCTGAGATGATAATGCATCAGCCTAATGAAATCTTTGGTTCAAATTACCTTTACTAATGAAAGGAACGTTATGCTATCGCCCCGCTTCAAGGCGGTTAGTGATTGCATTTTGTGTTATGATTTGTGCAGCAAAGCATTGCTATCTGCTCTCTCTTCTTTTCATAAGTTTTCCAAGATAATTGTACTACCTACTACAGGTAGGTACCTGGTATCTCTTAAGTTGTTTTTACGATTCCCACAAAGAAAAATATGAGGTGCCTATACATTGTATTTTGAACTCATTACCATACTAAGAGTTGCTATGTAGTGGACTACGAATAATACCAACGCTATTATTCTTTATGGATGTCAAAAAAGACGATTTAAAGTTTTACAACAACTCATACTAACTCCATCTGATGTTGTCTGGTCAACAATTAAATTGCCAAGGAGAGATGACGTCATGCAGGCGGCCGATCATATAAATATTGGAAAAAAAAAACTTTCGATTAAAGAAGAATTTGAAAGTGGTAGGACTACGCTGTTGACAGTTCTCTGTCTGCAGCCGGGGGCCGGTCCGTCCGGGGTAGTAATACACTCTTTCAGAAGATCGACGTATAAGTAATGGCAATGTACTATTGCGCTTCGTTTGGTGAGCGAGGGAGCCAGAAGCCCAACTGGGTGATTTTGGGGTTTCTATTGGTAGGCAGCGGCCTAGTTATAGCCTTGGTATTGCAAAGGTCCATGGGCGCCAGTGACACCTACCATCAGGTGTGCTGCTAGCTCGTTTGCTACCATTATCAATAAAAAAAAAAAAAAAAAAGAAAAGTATATATATTACGTCATTTCCAAGAAATTTAAATAAAAGCTAGATAGTCCTCTCGTGACCATGATCACTGTAAAATATTCGAAACATCAGGAATACAAACGCGATAGAATCCGTAAATTTAATTTTATTTCAAATGTGTAATACTCGCGTAAACATTAGAAATCATTAAGAGCAGCATAATCAAACAAGGAAGCATTATATAAATTATACTAGATAATAAATATCCCAGTGATAGAAGTCAACAATTCAGAAAAAACCAATTCCCGCTTATACTGCTAAACTATTACCACTCGGCCGATGTTTGTTTGCTTTTCCTATGAAACCGAGTAGGTACACAGAAAATTACGGGCATGTTTCTGTAAGGCAACAGCTGCCATAGTATTAGATACATAGCTCCATATTAAAACTATACAGTATAATAACACCATGTCTTCGTTACATAATGTTTTAATAACAACCTATGGCTTTAATAACTAGCAATTTACCATTTAAATTATTGTGTAAAATAAACCACGTAGTGATAGCTATTTCAAACGGAAGAATATAACTTTTCGAAGTTATGCGCATATTAAATTCAAAATTTTGAAATTTATTATTAACGTAGAAAATGTTTGGAGAATATAAATAAATGAAAATATATAATATAGTAAGGAAAACAAATAATATATCAAAGGGATTTGGAAGTGTAAAAAGAATAGATGGACAAAAATCAACTTAATATTTTTTTAATGACCTTGCACTATAGAAATAACCCTTGAATTACAGGGGACTTTACAAATACGTAATTTAACGCAGACAGATTAAACTTAGACTCAGAACAACACTTTGTGAATCGCACAAAGTATTGTCCTACGTGGGAATCAAACCCTGGCACGGAAGGTCGGTATCACTACGCCATCTGTGCAATCTCTAATGATATGACATACAAGTATACAAGCCCGTAGACGTATAATTTAGGACATAGGCTATGATCCCACTCAGTACGGTTCTGTGCCTCCTGCATCCAATACCTTCCTGCGTCTTTCGTGATATCATCAATCCACTTACTTAGTGGGGGGTATAAATTAACAAATCAATTGTAATTAATTACATATGTGTCATAGTACACAATGTCCAATTGTATTTTCAAAATATTTAGAAACTCATTGAAATATACAAATAAAATTTCATCCAAACCAGCTCAGCTATTTAAAAGCAGTTAGGCGACAAACATACAGAAAAAAATAATTGACCAAAATCAATTTCTTTTTTCTACAGAATTATTTTGTGTTTCTATAATATAATAATGACAATAATATCTAGTAGTAATTAATGAATATAATAAATAAAATAATTTTATATAACAATAAAATTGTATAAAAGTATTGTATAAACTCTAAATTGATGACATAATACTATAGTGGGCAGATATAACCTCTATAATAAAAAGTGGATGGTTGAATTTCAATTTATTCGTGACCATGAATGCTGTAAAGTATTCGTAAAGTCAAGATAGTAAAAACAAAATTAAAACGCTATAAAACACATAGAAATAACTACACAGTTTATTTTAGTTCTTTCACAGAACGCTGTTTGAAATATTTTCAATTGATCGTTGCGGGAGACCGGCTCTGTCATATTATCGTTTAAACTTTCGTCTCAATGCATTTTAAAAGATATATATAATAATAAAATTTTATTTCACTGCAATTTGACATTGATTTTTCTTAACTAACAAAGAATTTGTTAAAGTTGCAATTTGAAATTATTTTAAAGTTTTTTGGAGTTTACTCCTTAAGAATCGATTTTCATATAAGGCGCCCGGTATGAGAAAAAATTGCGGAGTAAAATCTAGTGATCGAATGAACTGCACAGATGGCGTAGTGGTTAAGATACCGACCTTCCGTGCCAGTGCTGTGGGTTCGATTCCCACGCAGAACAATACTTTGTGTGATCCACAAAGTGTTGTTCTGAGTCTGGGTGTAATTTGTCTGCGTTAATTGCATGTTTGTAAAGTCCCCCGCAATACAAAGTTTATTTCCTTAGTGCAGGGTGGTGTGTAAAAAAAAGAAAAAAAAAAAAAAAAAAACTCGTTACGTTTTTGGTGCGCAACCTATTCTGTGCACCTTTCACTTTCTGACGTGAGTAATATTTCACTGAACAGTTTTAATAAATGTAAATAAAAATATATATATTATTTTTAGTCAAATGAGCTTTTTTTGCGCCTGTTTTGATAATCGTACTTAAGGAGTAAACTCCAGTCGTATGTCGGAGCTAACACGCACTTTTTTTTTTTTCAAGATATGACCTAGATAAAATATTAAACTAGTGCCAGCAATTCGTTTTTTAATTTTTTCTCATTATATTTGCACATTTGACCAATTTAGTATATGTGTATAAGCGTTATGATTTATAACGCTTATTAGAATATATTACGCATATAACTGTAACCTAATATTTGAATATACCTATTTCTTAAAGTACACGCCAAAGAATCAAACACTTTTGAAACAACACGGAAGTGCGGTATCTTAACCACTGCGCCATCTGTGCAGTCAAATATTTTTTTACTTTACGGGTTCCATTCTCACGCAGAATTGTCTTGCATGGGAATCGAACCTGTACGCTTTGTGTGATCCACAAAGTATTATTCTGTGTCTGGGTGTAATTTGTCTGGGCGTAATATATCTGCGTTAATTGCATATTTGTATAGTCTCACGCAATATAAGGATTATTTCCTTAGTTCAGGGTAGAGCCAATAAAAAAAAAACATAATATTAATTATATATTTTTTTTATTTTTAATCGCTAAAGGGTATAATAATATTCATAATAGCATCATATGTGGAAAGAATGACGAAAGAACGTCTGATTAAGAAGATATACAATGCGAAAGTATAAGGATTTAGGTACCGGGGGAGACCGAGACTCACCTACCTAGACCAGATTGATCATGTACTGAAGGAAGGTGGAGTCTCCGAAACCGGCGAGCGTGTACGAAGAGAATTATGAATGTTCAGGAAGCGAGTGAAGTATGCAAGGATAGAGTTCTCTGGCACTCTGTTCTTCTGCCTACCCTGCAAGGGATATGGTGTGATGATAGGTATGTATGTATGTATAATAGCATCAAAATGGTTAATTTTGATATATCTCATGAGTATCTCTCATGTACATGAAGATATCTGATCATAAACGTAGAAAACCAATATAAGATCGATTATAAACTAAAAAAAAAATATTTTTAGAAAATACGAAAATTACAGGCAGGCAATAAAAATACTATAGTAAGTAGACGAAGAAAAAAATAAATACTTAAACATTTTCCTTCCTAAATTTAAAGTAGGCACACGTACAAATGGTAATCACTTCGCGTAAGCACTCTTAGCTTCTCTCCTCTTTTACGTTAAACTGAAAAGCTTTATAGGATAAAAGCTGAAATGATTTATATGTATAAAGTTTAAAGCTGGGTCAACACTATTGTGCTTAATACGTCGGTAAAAGAGACCACTGTGAAATGATATAATATGTGTCAGCTATTATTCATCTTTAGATTAAGTTGTATTACATCTACTTACTATCCGTGTGGTGACGGAGTAAGAATACTATTCAACACCCCATATCTTACTATATGTGAGAGAAGGAAAACTCGAAACAAAACCCTATACCAACACGTCTAACTAGCGCGGTATAGTAGATTAATTTCCCTCCCATTACGGAGGAGGCCTGAGCCCAACAGTGGGACATTTATGGGCTGCGATGATGATGATGACATCTACTTATAAGTCGAGTTTCATTAATTTTCATATATTTTAGATCATATTGGTTCCACTACTAATCTTGAGAGAAATGGTAAGCCCATTTCCCTCGAATTATACCATGTTGATCAAACAAGATAGTATAGGGTGTTATTTCAAGTATTCATTCTCTTGCACGGATACAATACCTATGCTTATCACATCTTTTACAAGTGCTTCGTAAAAGATATGCATAAGTATAATACAAGTGCTGCGTGGTAGAGGTTATGAATACTACCAATCCTAACATTGCTTGTGGATGCCGTAAAAGACGACTAAGAGCTTTATATCGATCTGGGCCAACTTAACCTGATATACACTCATTTGCAAAAAAAACGGGCGGTTTTGATTTTCATTCATATTTAAAAAGATACAATACCAAAACGGTTTCAATCGTTTGTACACGTTACTGGCCGGTTTTAAAAATGCTGTGGTATTTAAAAAAGTACGTTCTAAATTCAATTTTTCATTTGATGTTCATTTTTACAGAAAACCCCTTTTTATCCTACATTTTTGGCGCGAAGTTCCAGAAGTTAACATCGACTTTCATAACTTTTATTCAATTTTTATCGATTAATTTCATATCCTTGACTGTCAAAGCTTTATTTAATGCTGTTTGGCTGTATCAAAAATGGTAGATAAAGTGGTAAAAGCTACCAAAATTATCGCGCTGCTTGAAGAGGGTTGCAGCCAATGTTTCGTGGCTAGGAGGCTAAATGTTAGTCGCTCGACAGTCCAAAGGACCTGGCAGCGATATCAGGAGACTGGTTCCGTCGAGAGAAGGCCTGGTTCTGGAAGAAAACCATGTACCCAACCACGGGATGATCGTTTTCTTGTGAGTCGCGCATTGAGAAATCGCAAATCTTCGTATGTGGATCTTAAGAACAACCTCCAAGAAGTAAGAAATGTGCATATTAGTCTATGGACGGTCAGGAGGAGGCTTCTCGCTGCCAATATACGCAGTCACCGCCCGGCCCGCGGCCCCAAATTACTCCGTGAGCACAGAGTTCACAGGCTTAGGTTCGCTAGAAATTGTGAATCATGGACTCAAGACGATTGGAATAGGGTTTTGTTCTCTGATGAAGCCAGGATATCTCTGTTCGGTGAAGATCGACGTCGGCGAGTGCTAAGAAGACAAGGAGAACGCTTTGCAGAGGCATGTTTCGAAGAAATCACACCTTATGGTGGGGGCTCTGTTATGTTTTGGGCAGGAATAAATTCAATGGATCGTACAGAGTTAGTCTTCATTGAAAACGGCTCACTGACTGGGCATCGATACATAACGGAAGTTCTAATTTCTCATGCACAACCCGCATTGGCCGCTCTAGGTGAAGACTCGATTTTTATGGACGACAATGCTCGCGCCCACCGATCCCGCGATGTTAATGCGTATGTGCAAGAGGTCGGCATTCGTCGTTTGGATTGGCCAGCTCGAAGTCCCGACCTCAATCCCATAGAGCATGTCTGGGACGTTCTGAAACGGCGTGTGAGATCAGTACACCCGGCTCCGCAGACCATCAGAGAGCTGAAGAATGTGATTACTGCGGAGTGGGAACGTATTCCGCAAGCAAGTATCCGGGATATACTCGCTAGCATGCCCAGACGAATTCAAGCTGTGATTTTAGCTAGAGGGGGTCACACTCGATACTAAACATTTATCTGCTTTTACTTTATTAAAGAAAAACAAACAAAAAAACTTTTTTATTTTTACTTCATGAGCATATGCACTACTAGCGAATATACACTACTAGCGAGGTTTAGCATTATTTCCCATAAATTGTATCTAAATTTTATGAAATACTGATGAAAACGATTATTTTCTTATTAATTTACCAAATTGTGTGGATGAAACTACCTATAATTATCAAACAAAGAAATATTAACATTTGAAATGGTTCATTGCTTAGGTGCCCGTTTTTTTTGCAAATGAGTTTAGTTCAGTCAATAATTACATTCCCAAGGAGACTTGATGTCAGATAGGCGGCCGGTCATAGAACTATTGCCAATAATTTTTGTATGTACGAGTATATATTGTGACGATCACAAGTAATTAGAATAAAAGGAAGAAAATGATAAGTTGTCTTTTAAAACATCAATAGACAAGATAAGTAGGTGATGGTGAATTGCATTCTTACTCCGTCACCACACGGATAAATAAAAGTAAGTGAATAGAATTAATAATAAATCAGTAAGAGGAGTTATAATTGTGGTCAACATTTACTTACGTATGTTGACATTTGTCTTTGAGTATAATAATTAATATAGTATTCAATTAATATTTTCATTGATAGTTATCATTTTGATCCCAATACAATGCGCAATATTTGGTTTTTTCATTATACCAGTTAAATAATCTAATTCTGGCTGTAGCTATATTCTGTTAAACATTTTAATGTCTTAATATTTACGAAATTTATAACTTTAAATGCTTACAATACTTTTATTTACCTCTAATCCTCTTTATGGTTCGGACATGTGGAAAGAATGCCGAACGAACGTCTGGTTAAGAAGATATACAATGCGAAAGTGGAAGGATGTAGGTACCGAGGGAGACCGAGACTAACCTACCTAGACCAGATCGGTCAGGTACTGAAGGAAGGTGGAGTTAAGAGTCTCCGAAACCGGCGAGCGTGTATGAAGAGAATTATGAATGTTGAGGAAGCGAGTGAAGTATGCAGAGATAGAGTTCTCTGGCACTCTGTTCCCTCTGCCTACCCTGCAAGGGATATGGCGTGATGATATGTATGTATGTATGTGTATTTACCTCTAAGATAATACTATTATATATATTCCATATTTGTTTCACTTTTAATACGCAATTTCTTCGCAATTAAAATTAAATTAGACTTAAATACAATAACAATTAGTATTTCCATGTTTATTATTATTTTTTTATCACACTTCGATACTATTTATCGTTTTGAAGACAAATGACAGATTGAAATTCAATAGTTTTAATTAAAACCAATGTACCGAACTCTCAACCTCATAGTCGGATATTAGATACCCTCATCACACAATAGTTTTACAACGACCGTTGGTAGAATACGAGTGTTATATGCAGCCATGGAGTGTCATCGGTAAATGTCCCATTCCATTTTTAGATTAAATATCTCTAAAGGGTTACAGGCCCTCATGATCCCGTGTAAGCTTTCTAAAGAACTGGCTAACTTCTTTTGAAAGATCCCGTGAATAGATGAAATACGATGTAATAAAACTAGGGTAGTTAGACGATTGAACATCGATTTTATTTTACTCCTGCAATGATGATGATGTATCATTTGCCTGATCCTTAAGTTGCGGAGGATTTTACAAATAGGGAATTAAAGAATACAAATTACACGCAGACTTAGAGTAAATATTTTTCTTATTTTAGTTTATTAAAAAACCTTTTTTTTTTTTTTTTTTTTAATAATAATAATAACTTTATTGATTCCAACAACAATACTACAGTTTCGCTAATTTCTAGGCATAATTAGGTACTTACAAAGTTAGTATTTAATTTTTGTAGCTGCTAACGTTTAAACTAGGCCGAGCCTGTATCTTAGACGTTAGTTTCTTCTCATTACACAATACAATACACACACTAGCACTAAGTAAGCATAATATTTAAACTTCACATTAAATATACATAATTGCAATGAAAAGGAATTAAGAATATTGTTTTTAAGTATTCTGAGTGACCAAATAATATGTTTTCTACAAATACCCACTATGTACAGAATATATGTAAGCGGTAAATAACACTACTGTATGTGTGAACTTCGGCAATTTTTTTACATACAAGATACTAGTACTACTTACATACAAGTACTGCAGAAACATGTCTCAAGAGTATGACATATTTTATTAGGTTTATATTCTTAAAATAAATTTATAATTTATATTACATATATATTAACATTTACTTACTAACATAAAAAGAAAAACAAAAAAGTAACATAATATCAAAAATATATCCAGCGAAAAATATGTAATTTACAATATAATGTATATGTATGTATATGTATATATATATATGTATGTATAAAGGCTGTTCGTGATCAACTCTAAACTCAGGAAAAACAATTTCATTTTCCATTCTTCTCTTTCTTCAGAGAATAAAATTTTAAGAAGATTAATTTGCCATTCAATAAATTAACGTTTATTAATTTATTATTTCCATTTATGTATTAATTTATTATCTCTATTTCCATATGCATTAATCTATTCTCTATATTTATGTATTTGCTGAAACTTGAATTCTTATATATTTTTTAATTGACTCTTTTTTTTTTTATTTTTTTATTTATTTTAATGTAATAAATAAATTTTCTATATCCTCATAGTTTTGTGTTTTTAACCATGAATCTAATATTTTATTACATCTTTTTTTATTGAGCGGGTATATTTTTAGAATTTTGTTTAATTTATTGTAAAGCAAGGGACCAAGGTAGCATTCAAACTTGTTTATAAAATATGTTTTGTACTTAATAGTAGCACAAACATTATAGTTTCGTCTCTTTTTTAAACTGTGATAGTTAAAATTAATTTTACTATGTTGCGACATTATGATATTTTTTACAAATAACTGTCTAATAGTTAAAACATCACAATCATTATACAACCGAGCAGTGGGATATCTGAAAGGTTTAGATTTTATTACTTTAAGCAACGCACGTTGGGCTCGTTCTAATTGAATCAAGTGGGTTTTTCGTGCACCACCCCATGATGTAATACAGTAGCTAAAAACAGCTTGGGCGAGGGCATAATATATTGTTTTTAGAAGAGAGAAATCGGCAACATGTCTGAGTTTCCTAAAAATATACATAAGTCTTCGGGTTTTGTCTGATAACTCATTAATATGTG
This sequence comes from Lymantria monacha, assembly GCA_905163515.2. Lineage (NCBI taxonomy): Eukaryota > Metazoa > Arthropoda > Insecta > Lepidoptera > Erebidae > Lymantria > Lymantria monacha. Next base: position 3,900,006 of record LR991105.1, on the reverse strand, counting down.
CCTGCCATGTAATTTTTTCATCTATTAGAATGCCTAGATATCTAACAACCTTATGTCTACTTAAAAAGGTGCAATTACATGAATTTTTATTCGTAATGTCACAGGTGTGTAATTTTATTTCAAAGTTATCAGGGGGAAGTGATCGCTGTGTGTTACCGAAAACCATGAACTTAGTTTTAGTTTTGTTAAGTGTTAGCAAGTTCTTGTTTAACCAACACACTGTAGTTTTAAGCCCACACTCAGCATTTACTTTTACTTCGTCCCAGGTTTTGCCGTAAAAGACAAGCGCTGTATCATCAGCAAAAGTATAGATGTTGCAATTCTTCAACTTCAGCTTACACAGATTATTAATATATATCAAGAATAAGGTTGGCCCAAGAACGCTGCCTTGTGGCACACCATAAGTAATAGAAACATCGCTACTAAGAAGACCACCCATTGCAACCCTTTGAGATCTATTACTTAAATAATCAGAAAATAATTTTAAGATTACTCCTCTTATTCCAATATCTTCCATTTTATTCAGGAGGATTGGAATAGAGACTGTGTCAAATGCTTTGGTTAAATCCAGGAATACTCCAATACATTTATGGTTATTGTCAACACGTGCAGCTAAAAAGTTAGTAAGGTCGGACACAGCTTGCGCTGTAGATCTATCTTTCCTGAAACCATATTGATTTTTAGCTAGTATGTTATATTTTTTAAGAAATGACACTAATCTTATATTCATAATTTTTTCCAAGATCTTAGATAGTACTGGTAATACTGATATTGGTCTATAGTTACTGACACAGTCTCTATTCCCTGCTTTAAAAATGGGGTGAACAATAGATATTTTATATACCATAGGAAATACTCCATTTCGTATACAAAGATTGGCAATATGAGTCATAGGCGGCACAATGATTTCCTTGGCAATTTTTATTAATTTGGTTGGTATCTTGTCCCATCCAGATGCACTGTCACTTTTAAGATTCATGATTATAGCCTCAACTTCATGCTCATTAGTTTCAAGAAACCCCATAGAATTAATTGATTTCGTTTCAGTCCCAAGATTGTAATTCTTATTACGTCCATTTACACTTTTAATTTCTTTAGCAAGTCCTTCTGCAACATTCACAAAATAATTGTTCACTACATCCAAGGCCTTTTCTGGAGTATCTTCTAATTTAAGGAGGTTATCTGGTGAAGTTTTTATACTATTCCTATTTGCAATCGTATTTATGACCTTCCATTTCATTTTAGGATTATTTGCATATTCAGTAATTTTATTTTTTTCAAAATTTCTTTTTAAACGTTTTAGCAAATCATTACAATAGTTTTTATACCGATTATAAGTTAGATTAAGAGTGAGATTTTGTGGTTCCTTTTTACATTTTAAGTGCATACGGTCTCGATTTTGTATACAACGGAGTAAACCCGCGGTAATCCATGGTTTTATATTACGTAATTTTCTTGGTGTTTTGAGTGTTATAGTATTCTTTAAAATTAGTCTATTTATTGTATTTGTAAACTGTTCAGCAGACCAATTTGCATCGCGCGATTTTATAATGTTATCAAAATTAGTGGATTTAAGCTCATCAAGTAGTAAATCATAGTTTAATTTATGCATAGCCGATTTTGTGGGTTTTTGTATTTTTTGTTCTAGATCAATGCATGTAAGAACCGGTAAATGATCAGTTATCATAGATTGTATAACAATGGTAATACTCGGATATTTTGTTTTAATCATTGCGTGGTCGATACAATTATTATTCCTAGTAGGAAATTGGTGACCAGTTAAGAGACCATGACTAGCCATCAAGTTTAAGTATTCACATGAATTGTGATCATTATTGTTGCTCTTAATGTCTATATTTAAGTCACCTGTAATAACAATATTAGTGTAACTACTTGAGACTCTTAGAAAATTATCTAGGGAAAATAGAAAACTGTCTATATTTTTATGCGATGGGGATCTGTAAATACCTAAAATTGCTGTGTGCAAATCAATTTTTATTAAAATACAAGTAGAATCCGAGATGGATAATTCTTCTACTGAACAACCCAATCCTTGTCTCGTATATACTACAACACCATCATTTTGGTTAATATTATTTTTACTAAAGTAAACGTCAAAATTTTGCAAAGAGGGGAAATCGAAAACTTTTGCATTCCAGGTTTCTGTAAGGATGTAAATGTTACATTTTATACCTAGTCTAGACAATAAAATTTCAAAATCGTTGAAGTTTCTATTAATACTTCTTATATTTTGTGTAAGAATTGTGAGGCTTTTATCAGATGTTAGTTTTGATGAGAGAAGGGACTTACAAGATTCTGGATTAGATAGAAAAGATGGCCCTGCTATTATTTTATCAATATTTTTATTCAATCTGATATTATTAATAGAATCGAATTTTTTAGTAGATTAAAAATGTATTAGACTCAATATACCCGTCATTTTGATTTCTAATTGTTTTAAACAAATACATCTGTATATAAGAGATACATTTATGGAGTAGAATTTGTAAAACAGATTGGCAAAACAACATATAAGTACACATAATCCTGAGCACAAAGTGAAGTAACAAAGATAATAGTAAGCCGGATATTGAATTAAAACTAGTCATATTTGATTTTTGAGAGAGTTGAGTTGTGCTTCATCCCTAATTTCAATGTGGGGTGCGTTTGCGTCTTTACGAAGATATATTCTTCCATAACTGGTCCAACAAAACTTGTAACCCTGTGTTTTAGCCACGTCTCTAGCCAAATAGAACAACCTCCGTCCTCTCTCTGTGAGTGATTCAGATATGTAAATTGCACTGGGAGCACCTGGTATGCCAATATGTGTAGAAGTAAGAGTTTGGTTAGGATTTGCTTTCCTGTGGGATTTGATCCCTTGTATAATATTATTTTTTTGTAGTACCGACGTTAATTCAGCAATTATTGTACCGTTTCCTGATTTGTTATTGATTCGATATACATCTCTGATCTCGGTCTGTCCGATATTGACTTGAAGCGCCTTACATGTATTTTGAACAATATTGTAGAGGATATTTTTCGTTTCGGTACCATTGGATTTTGGAATATTTCTGAACTCAACTGTAGATAATTTAGTGTTCCTCTCTATAGCTTCCATCTTCATTTCTAGTGAAGCTATTTGCAATAGGTGTTGTTTACGTTCTCTTTCAAATGCCTGGATCTTTATATTCATGTCCTCATACTGACTATTTAGAAAGGCTAGACTCTTTTGAATCTCTTCGTTTGCTTTCTTTATTTCTGAATTTTGATTTTTAATACTTGCAACTTCAGAGATAAGTTTGTTTAGGAGGGAGTTTTGACTTTCCTTCCACTCGTCTAGCATAATTTTAATCTCATCTTTAAAATCGGAGAGCTTTTCTTCACTTGATTCACGCTGTCGTTTTTGCCGCTGTGTTTTGAACAAGGTTGAAGAAACGTTAGGAGCAATATTAGGCACATCAGAGTCTGAGTGAGTATGCTGTACACCAATTGGTGGTGAGCGCGTAACTTTAGGCATATTATAAGAAAAACAAAAAAATAAATAAATAAAACAAAAAATACCTATATATAAAGTCAAAATATGCCGAAGTTCTCACACTGTGTGGTCGTCGATACTAAAGTTGATTTGTCCTACTTCCACACTAACGTCGCTATTACATACGCACTAAGTGTACTCCTACTTCACTTTCTGAGCGCCTGGTCCTTGCAATTTAATTGTTAAGAGTTATTTGATTTTTAATTAGTGAATTTAAATTGTATTATTACGTGTATACACGTCTAAGCACTTTCGTGGTCCAGGAGAGGAAAAAGATTTTTTTTTTTGGTAGTCTATGGCCTAGTCACACGTCGCCCGCACCGTCCAGAGCGACGGAAGGGGAGCGCGTGGCCCCATAACCCACCTTATTCCCTCCCCATCGCCATTGGGCCGGCCACTGGTACCGCTTCCTTGCCTTCCGTGGCCGAGTTTATTAAAAAACCTGGAGGGAGGAATAAGGGAATTTGAAAAATTATTATATTACGGGGGACTTTACATAGCATATAATTAACGCAGACAAATTACACTCAGACTTAGAAAATAGTTTGTAGTTCGCATAAAGTATTATCCTGTTTAGGAATCGAATCCACGGCCGTGGCAAGTTTGGAAGTTCGGTATCTAACCAATTACGCAACCAGTGCTGTTACTTTGCGTAGCGTATAAATCGTTGTCTAGTGGGGGCATCGAAATCACTACTTTTTTACACCTAAACCATCTTAATCAATACTAAAAAGATACATGTTAAATAATCGAACATCTATATTTAATCTTACATAACTAATTTCACTGTTTAATAATTGTCAAATGTTATTAAGCGCAATAGTGTATATCCATCCTAATCCTAGGATGATATCTGAAGCTTATATTAAAGCTTGCAGCTGTCGTCTCTATGTTATTGTAATAAACTTACAGAGTTCAATGCTGGTGAACTAGCTGGCAACATGCCTGCATTTCTGCTAAGGGTCGCCGGTTTGGTTCTATGTAAAACAAATATTTGTCCAATGTTATTTTTAGTTCGTGTTGAGATTTATAGATTTAATACAAGTAGATATTGCAATTGTCTTGTTTATCTAGTGATACATAACCTGCGATAATTGGTTTAATATTACAGATTTGAATTCTGTGTCGTATTATTTTTATCCGTGTGGTGACGAAGTTAGAACACAAATCACCATCTTCTATCTTACCCGTAGGTGATCGTAAGAGACGACTAAGGGATATAAAATGCATATAACATCTATGCAAGAGAAGGAAACCTCGAAACAAAACCCTATACCAACACGTCTGACCAGCGTGGTATAGAAGGTCAATTTCTTCTTCGTGGTATAGTAGCCTTCTGGGCACATTACCTGTGGGCAGTGATGTGGAGGAATTTTTCGATGCCTGATTGCGCCTTTTGTTTTATAATCCTTATTCTGTATGTATGAAAGAGAGTATTGGTGTAAAGATGCGAAAGGGAATGCTCCGATGGTTCGGACATGTGGAAAGAATGCCAAACGAACGTCTGGTTAAGAAGATATACAATGCGAAAGTGAAAGGATGTAGGTACCGGGGGAGATCGAGACTCACCTACCTAGACCAGATCGGTCATGTACTGAAGGAAGGTGGAGTCATGAGTCTCCGAAACCGGCGGGCGTGTATGAAGAGAATTATGAATGTTGAGGAAGCGAGTGAAGTATGCAAGGATAGAGTTCTCTGGCACTCCGTTCCCTCTGCCTACCCTGCAAGGGACATGGCGTGATGGTATGTATGTATGTATTCTGTATTTCTTTAATTAATTCTGTAAATACGTTTAATTTAAAACTTAGCGTTAAATATAAGTATTATTATTTGCTTTTAATATTAATTTTAGGCCCATATTTTTTTTTAAATTGTACAAAATGTTACTGTCTTAATAGAAATAGAATATAATGGATGAAGATAGCGGTACGGTTATTGGCAATAGTTTTATGACCGGCCGCCTGCCTGAAGTCAACCCGCCTTGGGAATGTAATTGTTGATCAAACGGCATCAGATTGAGTTGGACCACCGTTATAATGCTCTTATTCGTCTTCTACGACATCCACAAGTAAAGCAAGGGTTGGTAGTATTCGAAGCTGCTACCACACAGCTAAGTATTATTATGTCCATACTGAGAAGAAAAAATCTCAATTAAAAAACAAACATTCAATATATTTTTTGTCACTAATAGGTAAATAAGTTATTATGTAAGTATGAAAACTAAGAGGTAATAAATAGCCTATGAGATGAGTCTTTTCACGAAAAATAAACTTTCAAAATTAAGTAAAGTCTAAATTACTTAGTGGAACTAAATTACACAGATTTAATCTTCTAATAGTTAATTATGAATAAGGGTCACCTTATTCTTTTGGAACGAATAATATACATGAAATTCTAAATGAAGATATATAAAAAAAATCTTTTCATTAAGTTGGAACTGGAAATTCTACGTCGACATAATGGAAATCACATTTATAATTTAAATTTTCTATGTTTAATTAATATTAGATACCTAATCGTGTAGTAAAATGTAGCAATTTTTTTTCTGCAGGTTTTCAGTAATATTAGAAATTTAATCTAAAACTTTATCCATTTTAGTTCCTAGCTAGGAATAAAGTGACAATTGATGTCACGGGGCTAAATCTGGCAGGCTTTCACGACATACCAATAAGATTATATGCAATTATATTATAGACCTTTTTTTTTTTTTTTTTTTTTTTTTCTTCGCAAGGTGGGACCATGGATGATTTATATTATAGACCTAGGACGTTATGGAGTTCCGTAAACGTTCTATCTAAAACACTGAGCTATTTTGAAATAATTTGATGTCTATAATTGTATACAAAAGCGATATAATGTTATTCTAATAGTTGTACTTTTATTTAGATTTAAAACCCCATATCCTCAAGGTCCCTATTATAAAATGCCCACTGAGTTATATTCCTATCATATCATACTAACATGTATCATTATCTAAGCTGAGGGAATTTGGCTACCGGAACCCAGTCTTTGTTTTTGTGTTTTTGTGGCGCACGCCGAAGAGAGGCGCTTTAAAGGGTGGATCTATGGGGTCGCCCGCTGTCTCTGCCGTACGACTGATTTGGCGGAGCGTGACCAACTCCATAGTCCACCGCAAAAAAAAAATTGAAGACGGAAGCGGAGGGCATTGTTGCCAGACTTTAATACTATGTAATACAAATGACTTTTGCACGTATTTCTCACAACTCAATTTTGAATTTTATCTTAGTCTACTTTTTTCGTCAGTTTGTATCTCACCTATGGGTCTAGACCGATCCCGCATGGGACATTGTGCGGACACCCATGTCGTGCGGTGTTCCGCAGGGGTCGGTTCTGGGGCCGACTCTGTGGGACATCGGGTACGACTGGGCGTTGAGAGGGAGTCGCCCCCCCGGGCTGAGCGTTATTTGCTATGCTGACGACACGCTCGTCACAGCCCGAGGCAGGACACTCGAAGAGGCGGCGAGCCTGGCCACTCTCGGCACCGAGGAAATGGTCAGGCGAATCGAGGCGCTGGGGCTCAGGGTGGCCCTAAACAAGACGGAGGCCCTACTATTCCATGGGCCCCGTGTAAGGCTGCCTATCGGCGCCTCATTAGTCGTCAACTCCATCCACATCAGTATCCAGGCCCATATGAGGTACTTGGGTCTGGTGCTCGACGGGCGATGGTGGTTCCGGGAGCATTTTCGCCAAATTGCTCCCCGGCTGGTCGGCGCGGCGTCCGCCCTTTCTCGGCTCATGCCGAATGTGGGCGGACCCAGTTTCGAGGGCCGACGGCTGTTTGCGGGGGTGATCCGCTCAACGGCCATGTACGGCGCACCCGTGTGGGCGAGGGCTCTGAACGCCCAGCTCAGGGCGGTGCTGTGGAGGCCACAGCGAGCCATGGCGGTCAGAGCCATTCGCGGGTACCGCACGGTGTCGACAGAGGCGGCGTGCCTATTGGCCGGGACACCCCCGTGGGACCTAGAGGCGGAGATGCTCTCCAACCTCTACCGGCGGGTTACCTCAATGCGCGAAGAGGGTGGCTCCCCATCGTTCAACGAGATAGCCACCTGGCGCGAGGACGCCCGCCGAGAAGTCATCGCCCGTTGGGCTACACGGCTGGAGAGGCCTAGACACGGTGTCATTACCGTTGAGGCCCTCCGGCCCGTACTGATGGAATGGATGGAGCGGCGGCACGGGGTCCTCACCTTCCGACTGGTGCAGGTGTTAACGGGGAACGGGTGTTTCGGGAAATACCTGCACACGGTCGTGCACAGGGAATGGACTCCGGGCTGCCATCATTGCAGTAGTGACGAGGACACGGCGCAACATACGCTCGAGGAATGGTCGGGCTGGGACGGGCAGCGCCGCGACCTCGTCGCTATTATCGGTGCCGACCTGACGCTGCCGGCTGTCGCGAAGGCGATGGTCGACAGCGTCAGGAATTGGGACGCGGTCGCCGCCTTCTGCGAGGCTGTCATCTCGCAGAAGGAGGCGGCGGAACGGGCCCGGGAGGATTCCCGTGACCCGGGCCGCCGCCCGCGGCCGGGGCGGCGCAGGCGCGAATACCTGCGCCTGATGCCGCCCTAACCGAGGCTTCGAGTGATCGGACCGGGGAATTGTCCGGTCACCCGACGCGAGGCCACCGCGTGAGGACGACGCCTCGACGGCGAAATCTGTCGGGGCGTCAACAGGACAGGAGCCCGAGAGGGCATGCCGCCGAGCGGGCCACCGAAGACAAAGATCGGGTACCGGTGGCCCGCTCGCATGGCGAAGAAGAGGTGCTTGCAGGGTGGGTCAATGGGGTTGCGGGGTTGCGCGCCGCCTCTTCCGTCACCCCGGACCGATTTAGCGGGGTGCGACGTCCATGGCCCACCACAAAAAAAAAAAAAAAAAAAAAAAAAAGGGTCTAGACCGATAGAAGGTCGGCATGAAATTATACAGAACCGTTTTTTTTTTTTTTTTTTTTTGCGGTGGGCCATGGACGTCGCACCCCGCCAAGTCGGTCCGTGGTGACGGAAGAGGCGGCGCGAAACCCCATTGACCCACCCTGCAAGAACCTCTTCTTCGCCGTGCGAGCGGGCCACCGGTACCCGATTTTTGTCTTCGGTGGCCCGCTCGGCGGTATGCCCTCTCGGGCTCCTGTCCTGTCGACGCCTTGACAGCTTTCGCCGTCAAGGCGTCGTCCTCACGCGGTGGCCTCACGTCGGGTGACCGGACAATTCCCCGGTCCGATCACCCGAAGCCTCGGTTAGGGCGGCATCAGGCGCAGGTATTCGCGCCTGCACCGCCCCGGCCGCTGACGGCGGCCCGGGTCACGGGAATCTTCCCGGACTCGTTCCGCCGTCTCCTTCTGCGAGATGACAGCCTCGCAGAAGGCGGCGACTGCGTCCCAGTTCCTGACGCTGTCGACCATCGCCCTCGCGACAGCCGGCAGCGTCAGGTCGGCACCGATAACAGCGACGAGGTCACGGCGCTGCTCGTCCCAACTCGGACACACCTCCAGTGTGTGTCTCGCCGTGTCCTCGTCACTGCTGCAATGGTGGCAGGCCGGAGTCCACTCCCTATACGCGACCGTTTGCAGGTACAAGCCGAAACACCCGTGCCCCGACAATACCTGCACCAGCCGAAAGGAGAGGACTCCGTGCCGCCGCTCCATCCATTCCATCAGTACGGGCCGGAGGGCCTCGACGGTAACGACACCGTGTCTTGGCCTCTCCAGCCGCGTAACCCAACGGGCGATGACGTCTCGGCGGGCGTCCTCGCGCCAGGTGGCTATCTCGCTCAACGATGGGGAGCCACCTTCGTCGCGCGCTGAGGTAACCCGCCGGTAGAGGTCGGAGAGCATCTCCGCCTCTAGGTCCCACGGGGGTGTCCCGGCCAATAGGCACGCCGCCTCTGTCGACACCGTGCGGTACCCGCGAATGGCTCTGACCGCCATGGCTCGCTGTGGCCTCCACAGCACCGCCCTGAGCTGGGCGTTCAGAGCCCTCGCCCACACGGGTGCGCCGTACATGGCCATTGAGCGGATCACCCCCGCATACAGCCGTCGGCCCTCGAAACTGGGTCCGCCCACATTCGGCATGAGCCGAGAAAGGGCGGACGCCGCGCCGACCAGCCGGGGAGCAATTTGGCGAAAATGCTCCCGGAACCACAATCGCCCGTCGAGCACCAGACCCAAGTACCTCATATGGGCCTGGATACTGATGTGGATGGAGTTGACGACTAACGAGGCGCCGATGGGCAGCCTCACACGGGGCCCATGGAATAGTAGGGCCTCCGTCTTGTTTAGGGCCACCCTGAGCCCCAGCGCCTCGATTCGCCTGACCATTTCCTCGGTGCCGAGAGTGGCCAGGCTCGCCGCCTCTTCGAATGTCCTGCCCCGGGCTGTGACGAGCGTGTCGTCAGCATAGCAAATAACGCTCAGCCCGGGGGGGAGACTCCCTCTCAACGCCCAGTCGTACCCGATGTCCCACAGAGTCGGCCCCAGAACCGACCCCTGCGGAACACCGCACGACATGGGCGTCCGCACAATGTCCCCTGCGGGGCTCGCGTAGAGAACACTGCGCCCCTCCAAATAGTCTGCCACAAGCCGCCTGAGGTACAGGGGCACTCCATGGAACCGGAGCGCCTCCCTGATGCAGCTGAATGGCAGACTATTGAAGGCGTTGGCGATGTCCAACGACACCGCCAACAACACTCCTTTGCCGGCGACAGCCTCCGCGGCCGTCTGCCTCAGGCGTAGCAGGGCCCCGATGGTCGAACGCCCCCTCCGAAACCCAAATTGAGCGTCCGACAGATCGGGCCCCACCTCCTCTAGGTGCTGGACGATGCGGGCAGCGAGGACACGCTCCAACAGCTTACCCACATCGTCCAGAAGCACAATGGGCCTGTAGGCCGACGGCGAATCCGGGGGCCGTCCCGGCTTTGGCAGGAGAACCAACCTCCCTTCCTTCTAGCACTCAGGGAACTGTCCAGACGTCAGACAGGCGTTGAACAGTCGCCTGAGGCGAGGTTCGAGATGCTCGAGAAGCAACGTCAACACCCGGACTGGGATTCCGTCCGGGCCGGGGGCCGTGGTGGCGGAACGAATCTTCGCCACGGCTGCCCCCACTTCCGACTCCCTCACAGGCGGAACACTCTCGACGGCCTCCCGGTCGTGATCTGGCGAGGCCGTGACCGGGGGCGTGTGCTCCGACTGCCGCGGGAACAGCTCCTCGACCACTCTACGAAGGAGGTCGGGCTTGAGGGTCTCGGTGAGGGGGGGGCCCTGCGCGCGAAGCTTATTCAGCGACGCGCGATACGGGCGACCCCAGGGGTCACGGTCGAGACCGTCCAGCATCTCCTGCCAACTTGCGTCCTTGGCGGACCGGATAGCCAGCCGAAAGGTGGTACGCGCACTGCGGTACGCCTCATACAGCTGGCCCTCCCGCTCAACATCGCGGCGACGCCGCCGACTGCGGGTGTAGGACCTTCGGGCACTAATGCACGCCGCACGAAGGTCCGCCAGTCTTGGGGACCACCAGTAGACCCCCTGCCTCGAAGGTAGACGCCGCACCCTGGGAAATTATACAGAACCGTGCATCCTCTTTTCGCTTTTAGAGCGGATTACTAACTCAATGACTAAATTTGATGACTTGTCAGGTTAAGGATAATGAGAAAGCGTTTTTATCCTTTCCCAGCTCTAATTACACCTGTATCTCTTAATTTTATTAACTATAAAATGCCTCAAAAAAGTACAACACCTTGAAAAATTTTCCTTGTTTAACTTATAAATGTATAAGTTTTTTTAAAGACCCCATAAACATGAAATTTTAAATGAATTTTTTTTTACGATCCTGACCACCACTTAGAATTTTAAGCACTATTAAAGGTTATATTTAAATGACCTAACTTAAGGGATACTATTTCATTAAAGTTTATGACCTTTAAAAGGGGTACTGACTTTCAAAAGTTGTTTCATTATAACGACCACTACTTTAGCGTAAGGGTGAAACAGAATATTTAACCTTTGATATACTTTTAAAGATTTTTGTAATAAACATTCTTTATTAATATGTATCCCGTGCGGTAACGGAGTAAGAATACAGTTCACCACCCCCTATCTTACCCGTGGCTGATCATAAGAGATGACTAAGGGATATAAAATGCATATATAAAATGCATATAGCATCCATGCGAGAGAAGGAAATCTCGAAACAAAACCCTATACCAACAGGTCTGATCAGCGTGGTATAGTAAGTCAATTTCCCTTCCATTAGGTAGGAGGCTTGAGCCCAACAGTGGGACATATATGAGACATATTTTAACTGTGAAACATATTTTATATTTATTTCTTGCTCTATATAACTGATTTAAAAAAAAATATTATATTTTTTTTTCAAGAAGAAAACTACGATTACCTTCGCTAGGGAACAAATCTATGACGGGACCTTGCCATATATACAATTAGGGATCATGTATTATACCCAGACTCGGCACATTCAAAATTACCTCTTTCATAGTTTAATCAATTAGGCTAGTGTGGGTAGGTATGTATATTTACCGATTTACCAATTAGGCTAGTGTGGGTTGGTATATTTACCGATTCAGGGATTAGTTTAGTGTGGGCAGGTATATATATATACTACTGTAGTAACTCGAAAAAATTTCCATGTGTTTAGGCGTTTCTGCCATACTTACCACTGCAATCAATCTTAAGACTCACATATAGGCCCCGTTAAGTTATCCCCTATTCGTGGTGCCGTACTGCTGCGCTTGTCGTAGCTGTACAACCCTTTATTTATTGGCTGACTAGTCAATATTGCTTTCTGTCTCCCGCATTACCTGGGAGGCAAGTGGAATCACTCTTTACCAACTCTTTCTCTTTAATTTTTTAATTAAATTTGTTGCGGGTTACAAGACAATTCAAATCATCTCCCGGGACTGCCTGAGGGTCAAACCTCGGTGTTTTCTTTTTTTGTATGGTGATCATTGTAGATCCTGGCTTACAAGTGTTACAATGGTGGGAATGTGTGGTGGGATATATACTACTTTACCGAGTAGGTTTATGTGAATATGTACCCACACTATACACCTATGTATAATAAACAAATCGTTCGGAGTTATCTGATAGATGGCAGTTAAAACATCATCTATTTTAGAATTAGGTAAGTTTTTAATTTTGTTTTTATTCACATCGCTTCACGATTAGAACGAAAGATTCATCATCATCATCATCACAGCCCATATATGTCCCACTGTAGGGTTTGGGCCTCCTCCGTAATGGGAGGGAAATTAAGCTACTATACCACGCTGGTCAGATGTGTTGATATAGGGTTTTGTTTCGAGTTTCCCTCTCTTGCATAGATGTTATATGCGTTTTATATCCCTTAGTCGTCCCTTACGATCACCCACGTGTGGTGAATTGTATTCTTACTCCGTCACCACACGGATAAATGAAGGATTAGTCGAAAATATTTATCACATATGTGAATCAAAACCTTACACTCAATTTGAGCGATTATTACTTACATAAATGCGCCATCTAAGCCGTTAACTTACGGAGTTGGTTCCTGTCAATTATCTATTAAAACGTAGACCAATTATCTTACTAATTAAAGTGTTAAGAGTTAATCGGGTTGAGAATAAGTTATTACTTTAGTAAAAGCTTAATTTGATATCAAATATCATTTTAAAGAACAGAAACAATCTATTTTATGAACCTTCAGAGTTAGATATCGGTAGCTTAATTTATTTTTATTGAAATGAAAGATAAGTGTGTAATGCGTAGATATGTGATAGCGGCTACGAATACTACCAACCCTTATTTTGCTTGTGGATGCCGTATAAGACGTCTAAGAGCCTTATAATGACCTGGACCAATTCTATATGATGCCGTTTGGTCAACAATTACATTCCCACGGAGAGTTGACGTCTGATAAGCGGCCGGCTACAAAACTATTAGCTTTTTACAATATGTACTATGAAAGAAGAGTACATATATGTATCGATCCCAAGTATTATAATTGGGATAAGAGTAGGAGAATGATGATGATGAAAGATATTAATATGTAGGTAAGGTACTAAAACTTAAAAAAATAGCATATATCCAGATATTAATCAAATAAGGGGAGCGTCATAAGATTACAATTATTACCAACCCTTACTTACCCGTGGGAGTCGTAAGAATCGGCTAAGGATCTCATCGAAAAAGTGTGCAACAACTTTCTGATGGAAACTTATATACTTTCACAACCTTATAATGCTTTACAACAATCGGCGACCCGTTTACCAAGCGTATCAACCGCGCCACTTTCTCTTCATATGTCATCATTCTCCTACTCTTATCCCAATTACCTGGGGTCAATACAATATGTACTCTTCTTTCATAGTACATATTGTTAAAGTTATTGGCAATAGTTTTATGACTGGCCGTCAGATGGAGGTGTGGCCTAGGTCGTCTTTTAGGACATCCACGAGCTAAATAAGGGTTGGTAGTATTCGTAGCCGCTACCACACAGCTACTATTTTTTCATATGAGAGGAAGGCTTATGTCCAACAATGCGCGGCGAGTGACTATTATTCTAATATCTACCTAGCCGTAGAATAAAGTTACATCTTCATAATCATTACTTTAGGGAAGAGCAATTTAAAATTTGTCAAACACAAAATCATCAATAACATTTTTCTTAGTAGTTTTGTATAGGATTGATTCATATTAGTTTCTCTTATATATAGTAAAGTTTAGTTTTATAACTACAATAAAAACGATTTGGTATCATAATCATATGTAATTTTGTTCTTCGTATAGTTCATTATATGTGGCATATATGTAATATATTGATCAGATTCATTCTCCTACTCATATCCCAATTACTTGGGGTCGATACAATATGTACTCTTATAACTATTGTAGAAGTTATTGGCAATAGTTTTATAACGGGCCATCTGCCAGACGTCAACCCTCCTTGGAAATGTAATTGTTGACCAAACGGCATCAGATGAAGTCGGCCCAGGTCGTTATCAGTCATTATATTGATCAGATTCAATATACAGGATGGAGGTGGACCGCTCTCAAAAAGAAAGATAGGTACTAGTCCTACTTGTATTGATAGACTAGAAAAAAATCGATTCGGATGAAAAAATAATTTTTTTATCACAACGAATTTTAAGTTTTTTACATTCTATCGTATTAGAACAGTACCATGTAACGATAATTCCATAAAAACTACGTAACTTTACTCAGATGAGAAAAGACGCAATTTACTCAAAACTCGCGATCATATGTTCAAGAGTTCAACGACCTCGCGTGGTGAAACAAAATTGTTTTTTCATCAGAATCGATTTTTTTTCTAGACTATCATTATAAGTAGGACTAGTAGGGTTACCTATCTTTGTTTTCGGGAGCGGTCCCCTTCCACCCTGTCTATAATCATGGATAGTAGCGTAACCTCAACATTAATGTAAATAGCAATTCTAATAATACGTAACCGCATCCATTTTTAGTTGATTGGTTGGACTTTGGTAATTAATTATTATATTAAAATTTATTATTATTTTTATTCGAAATATCATCATATCCTAAGCTATGTGATAGCGGCTACGAATACTACCAACCCTTACTTTGCTCGTGGATGTCGTAGAAGACGACTAGAGCCTTATACTGGGCCGGCTCCAGCTAATGCCGTGTGGTCAATAATTACATACCCAAGGAGGGTTGATGTCCGGCAGGCGCCCGGTCATAAAACTATCGCCAATAACTTTTACAATATGTATTATGAAAAAAGAGTATACATGACATACAGTATCGACCCCAAGTAATTAGGATAAAAGTAGGCGAATGATGAAGATGATCTTCCATTTTTTTCTCTGGTGACAGGCTATGGTATAGTTTGGTACAGGGATGAAACATTAATTTCAAAAATTTCATCATCATCATCATCATTACAGCCCACAAATGTCCCACTGTTGGGCTCAGACCTCCTCCGTAATAGGAGGGAAATTAACCTACTATACCGCGCTTGTCAGACGTGTTGGTATAGGGTTTTGTTGCGAGTTTTCCTTCTCTCGCATAGATGTTATATGCGTTTTATATCCTTTAGTCGTCTCGTACGATCACCCACGGGTAAGATATGGGATGGTGAATAGTATTCTTACTCCGTCACCACACGGAAAAATTTAACCTAAATAAATTCATTTATATATTAATTACTAGCTAATGCCCGCGACTTCGTCCGCGTGACATTCAGTTTTACTACGCACCCCTATATGAAACTTAAAAATTCAAACTTGACCAAGTATTTCCGGCAGCCACTTTCATCAAGCATGATTTTCTGAGATGATTTCATGAACATTTTCATCAAGGAGGACGCTTTCTCCAATTTTCTTTAAAACATCCGCAATTCTTAAGCATGTGAATTAATGTTGCCCAAATGCAAGACTCTTGCGAGGCTCGCAAATCTTGCAACTTTTGCTTTTAGAATAACATAAAGTCACTTGTTTTGATAGAAATAAAAAATCCCCATAGACATTAAAAATCCATCTAAATTAATGAAATTCTATTCATCTAGTGGCAGCAACTGTACAACTATCAATAATTAGGTACCACTGAAATCTGAAACTATTTGAAATTACGTACAAATTAAAATCAAAAAAGTTTTATATTATATGTGTACTTTCGTAAACATTAGAAATCAAAGAATTAAGTCATCATAAAGATGTTACAGTTTGAATTAAATTCGTGATGTTATATTGAACATAATCTTGAAAGGTGTTGATTAATCGTTTTTGTCGCAGAAATGTTATAACATCAACGTTTCCAGATAACTTTAAGTAACGATATTTCAAATTGTATTCATGTCAGTAGCGATATTTGAATCTACGAAGAGGTGGTAAGCACACACATACATATTTTATATATACTCCGTTCAAAATTAGAAGATATAAATAAGATTAGCTAAAGATTTTTGCTAACTAGAACATTTTTCGCTTGTAAAACAATTATTTATAAATAAATTAGCATCTTGAATGATAAATCGCAGTAATCTCGATAATTTTATGAACATTTAATGTAATACCAAATTTAAAAGTTAGAGTATTGAAATGGAATAACTTTGATACGTTGATCGATAAATGGCGTAGGGAACGACTCCATTAAGACAAAAAATATTTGGTGGTTCTTATACCTACGTGGAGCTACGCTCGTCTGATTTGATAAGGCAATTAGAACGGATTTCTAGTAGATGTGGATTCAAATCACACATGTGGCAATAACTTTATGTTTGTAAAATAAGTTTTTAAGAAGTGCTAAATTTAGAGGTAGAGGCTGAGTACTATAAGGGCGGTATTTAGTATTCCAAAGTAATACATACTTCACTTCCGCAGACCTATCAGGAGTCGGCAATAGTTCTTATTCATATAATTAATTATTCGTTTATATATTTAATTAATAATTAAATATTAATATTTTTATTAATGATTATTATTCATATAATTAATAGTTAGTGAAGTAGGTAGTATTAATTTATTTTAAATATGCTTAGTTCAGTGAGCGAGAGAGACAAACTCCTAATCCAGCCTCCATTTCTATTCTTATTTCCAATCCTATACAGTAAGCAGAGACTTCGCATTACTTCTAGTATTTCTGAAGTCTATAAGTAGCAGTTACCCTTTACCACCAGGTCCATAGCTGTTTACAATAAAGGCAATAAAGTATAACAATAAGAGAAATTAAAAGCTGATTTTCAATACATAACGCAGTGCTTGTCTCAACATTACTGTATGGAAGCGAGAGTTGGGTATGCAGAAAAGAGTATGAAAGTAAAATTAATACAGCCGAAATGCGATCTCTGCGGAAAATCTGTGAAGTACTTAATGCTGACCGACCGCCGAACGACGACGTAAGAGAGCGAGTAGGTATGAAAGAGAGTATTGTGTAAAGTTGCGAAAGGGAATGCTCCGATGGTTCGGACATGTGGAAAGAATGCCGAACGAACGTCTGGTTAAGAAGATATACAATGCGAAAGTGGAAGGATGAAGGTACCGGGGGAGACCGAGACTAACCTACCTAGACCAGATCGGTCATGTACTGAAGGAAGGTGGAGCCAAGAGTCTCCGAAACCGGCGAGCGTGTATTAAGAGAATTATGAATGTTGAGGAAGCGAGTGAAGTATGCAAAAATAGAGTTCTCTGGCACTCTGTTCTCTCTGCCTACCCTGCAAGGGATATGGCGTGATGATATGTATGTATGTATGTGTTTAAAAGCTGATTACTTGGTAAATATACTAGTCGTTATATGTTCTTTCGCAAACATAAAATGAATTCAGCGAATTACTATTATTAATAAAATTATTTTCCCTTTGATAATCATTTTCATTATACATTAAAGTCTGTATTAAAATGAAAATAGACAATATATTTATATCATTAAAATTGTATCTAGAGCTTATTTTAAATGCTTTGTTCTATAAACGATAATATATGAAAACTTGAATTAATTTTAAATTAATATTGTACCTGGTACAATAGTACCTATCATATATATGTAAATTAGTTATAAACCTTATTTTCTTAAATTTATTCTAATCGTTGAATAAATATAGATATGTGGTAGTGGCTGCGATTCCTACCAACCATTACTTTGCTCGTGGATGTCGTAAAAGACGACTAAGAGCCTTATAACGACCTGGGCCAACTATCTGATGCCATTTGGTCAACAATTATATTCCCAAGGCGGGTTGACTTGTCTGGCAGTCGGCTCATAAAACTATTGCCAATCATTTTTACAATACGTAGGTATTATGAAAGAAGAGCACATATTGTATCAACCCCAAGCAATTGGGATAAGAGTCCAAGAATGATGATATACTAAGAGCCAATATAAGAGTTGTTCGAGATATTAGTCAATTACCACTCTTAGCGAGCAGTCGCAATTAGTATTAGAAATTTTCTCCGGTCATTCTTCTAATAATTAATCTATAAAAAAATCATTGAAACAAAAATAATGCTTCCCGCAACGTTTTTTAAGAGGTGGCACCACTTTAAGAAGCTTTTAATTTATAAAATCATCATGGTCATCATCATCTCAACTTATATAAGACCTGCAGCTCGTCCCCTCTCCACAAGAAGAGGAACATTGACCATACAACGCTGCTCAAAAAGGTTAGTAAAGGATTTCATTTCGGATTTTCCTTTTTTTATATATATGTTATATGCATATTAAAATCCTTAGTCCTTTTTTACTATAGCTAAAGGCAATTGTAATGTGAATTCAAAATCCAAAATATTATCATTTTCTTAACTAATTTACTCGAGATAACGGAGTATTTTG
This sequence comes from Lymantria monacha, assembly GCA_905163515.2. Classification (NCBI taxonomy): domain Eukaryota; kingdom Metazoa; phylum Arthropoda; class Insecta; order Lepidoptera; family Erebidae; genus Lymantria; species Lymantria monacha. Next base: position 3,881,161 of record LR991105.1, on the reverse strand, counting down.
CTCAATAATTTACGATTTTTGGCAGCAAAGAAACCGAAGATACAAAGATATATCCATTTGCCTATAACAACTGCCACTTTTAGAAATCTAGATAATATTATCATAAATTTATTACACAAAAGAAGATTGCTATCGGAACTATATACTCTTATCCCTTTGAATATCTTTGATCCGTATAAATCTATGCTAAATTCTGCCCGCCTAGAAAACCTTTAGTTCTATAATAACTTTCATTCCCCATATAGCTGACTCATAACTTTCAATTCTTTATAGAACATAAACGGATATTTTCCATGTGGTGACGGGGTAAGAATACTATTCACCACCCCATATCTAAGAGACGACTAAGGGATATAAAACGCATATTACATCTATGCGAGAGAAGGAAAACTCGAAACAAAAGCCTATACCAACACGTCCGACCAGCGCGGTATAGTAGGTTAATTTTTCTCCTATTATGGAGGAGGCCCGAGCCCAACAGTGGGACATTTATGGGCTGTGATGATGATGAATGTAAATTTGTATGTTACGCTTTCACGTCAAAACTACTTAACCGATTATCATGAAACTTTGTACACATAGTCTTCGAGGTATTAGAAAAGACATTGGATACTTGTTATTTAAAAAAATCGCGAAAATTAACTTCATTATATGTAGTAATTTTTAAATACTGAATCCTATTGATTCATTTTTATTGGATTGTATGATTTTTGATATTTATTTAAGGGCTTCAACGTGAGCGAAGGGGCGGGTAAAAGCTAGTACATTATAAAAAGAAGTTATATTAATGTGCCCCTAAGATGGACAAACGAGTCCCGGTATCAATGGATATGGTGTGGTAGACCTCTATCCACTATGAATAATACGGCGGTTTTTACTTGATGGGGGTACTTTTAAAGATAGAAGGGCTGGCAGTTTCACTCTTTACATTTTTTTTAAATAGTCCAGATCATTTGAGAGTATTTGAGAGCATTCTATAACGGTCCAAAACATTGAATTGAATATTCTATAATAGAATGCTCGGGAATATTCTAAAATATTCTGGAAAGTTTGAAAAATCAATATCATTGTGGCGCTTTTCAGAATATTTAAATAATATGACATATTCTAGAAATTTGATTTTAATTTTTAATAAAAATTAAAATCTTTTATACATATTCTTATATCCACTTAGAAAAGAATATTTTAGAATGCTATAAAATATTCTAGAATATTCTGGAACGTTCTAAAAACAGCCTTTATCATTGTGGAACTTTTCAGAACACTCTTAAATATTGTCGAATGTTCTAGTAATTTTATTTTAATGTTTATTTTTTATTCCATATTCTTATATCGACTTAGGTCAAAACCACAAATTTTGTTGGCCTTTTGTTCAATAATTCTATTTCCAAGGAAGATTGACGTTAGACAGGCGGCTGATTATAAAACTATTTTCAAAGCTTTTGGAATATGCACGATGAGACAGAAACACATATTGCATCAACCCCAAGTAATTGAAAATAAGAGCAGAATGATGATGATGCTGTTCGTAAAATTTCTTTTATTATACTATATTAATTTTTCATACGTCCTATTGAAGATTATATTCCCCTGTAATGAGGACCAATAAATAAATATCTAAAAATGAATGTTAAGAGCAGGAAAATGATGATGACTTTTATTCCAATTACCACACTCTTTCATATCAAGTCCTGAGCGGAATTGGATATTCCAGCTGTACCAATTATAAATAAAGATAAATATATCTTAGATATCATTCGCTACCAAGTTTTAATTACCATTTCCGTACCACGTGTTGACATAAGCATGTTATGTGATAGTTTAATAACTTGTATGTTTACGGAAACGATTTATAGCTGTTTAGTTCTGTGTTCGTGTTATGTTAAAATTAATATCGATAGGATAGATAACGTTTGATATAATTTAAATGTGGTTAAAGAATCAGATATTAGGTATATTGTTAACTCGTTGTCGGATGCCGTTTGTGGGATCTGGTTCAGCTATTTTTGTTTTTTGTTTTAATTTTATATTTATCTAACATTAAAAAAAATGAACCCTTCATTTGTGGTAGGACCACGCTGTTGACAGTTCTCTGTCTACAGCCGCGGGTCGATACATCCGGTGTAGTACCACACTCCCGCAAGAAGATCGACTTCTGAGTAATGGCAATATGCTATTGCGCTTCGTTTGGTGAGCGAGAGAGCTGGCAACCTAACCGGGTGGGTTTGGGGATTGTAATGGTAGGCAGCGGCCTAGCTAGATCCTTGGTATAGCAAAGGTCTATTACAGGAGAGGACAGGAGTGACACTTACCATCAGGTGTGCTGCCTGCTCGTTTGCCACCATAGGCAAAAAAAAATGTGTTAATATGTTTTCACTTTCTTATGGGAGTAATATAAACAGGTTGCAGGATCGCTATGAAAACCAATACGTAGGGCACTTTTGTTAAGCGCGCGCTTCTCTTTCGTGGACGCAAGCTCCTCAAAATCAAGCGAAACTGCCAGAAATAAAGGCTCCATCGTAGATAGTGGAACGAATGCGACGAGCATCGTTCTCATCTTTTGTTAAAGGTAGAGTAGTAGTAGAGTAAGAAACAGCGTAATTTGAGCAGGTAGGTGTTGGCTTACTCTGAGAATCCGGCATAATTTCTTCGTTAGCCCGGCTTACCAATAAAAAATTTCCTCTCGAAAACTTAACAGCAACCGCGATCACCAAAGACAAGTTGACGGTTATGACAATCGGGTCTGACAGTGATTCATCACATCATAGCCCATAAATGTTCCACTGCTGGGCTCAGCCCTCCTTGGTAATGGGAGGGAAATTAAACTACTATACCGCGCTGGTCAGACGTGTTGGTATAGGGTTTTGTTTCGAGTTTTCCTTCTCTCGCATAGATGTTATATGCGTTTTATATCCCTTAGTCGTCTCGTACGATCACCCACGGTTAAGACATGGGGTGGTGAATAGTATTCTTACTCCGTCACCACACGGAAAATGATTACATTGTGGTAATTAAAGAAATACTGTTTTTCAACCAACTATGATCCAGTCCAACTGTTTGAAATGACTTCGAAGGTGACGTGAATCTGTATAACCCGTTTTGTATCCTGTTTCCTTTCATAGAGCGTTGCAGCAGTACCATTGCCGCGACTATCGTGTCCTGAACAAATTTTGCTTTAAGAAACGAAGAAAAAGCTAATTTCTCCATAGACAATTTGCTGCTCTGTATATAACCAAAGGGTAGACATAACAGGCTACATAAAGTAACCTACAGTAACAGCCTGAAGGGGTCCGCGAATTTATTACGTCACTTCCGTTGCTAGCGCCAATGACTTCCGTTTTCGGGGTGGTTTTATTGCACCGATGTACACAGACAACAGCTCGGAGATTGGAAAGCTTATTTTTTTTCATTATTTGAGTTTCTGTGGTTAGTTTTGATTTGAAAGTAAAAGATATGTACTTTTCATGATCTTAAAGTTTTTTGTTCATGATTTTTAATAATTAATAAAGAAATTCAAACAGAGCGACCGAATTTTGGCCTGATGCTTCATATTTTTTTATAATGTCATGTATTTGTGACGAAGATTGAGAGAGCCGGAAGATTTGGGTGGATTTGGGGTTTGTATTGGTAGGTAGTAGCTTAGATATACCATCAGGTACATACCCTGTACAAAAAGGATTTTAATCTAGGCTAACATACGTATTTTTTAAACAAAAAAGATACCAGTCTGCATTAAGGTCATCTGCATTAAGGTCCATCCTTGTATTGCGTTCCGTTGGCGTTATTTTACAAAGATGTAATTAACGCAGACAAATTACACCTAGACTCAGAACAACACTTTGTCGCACAAAGTATTATTCTGTAATCGAACCTACGACACTGACACTGGCACGGAAGATCGTATCTTAACTGCTATGGTATATGAGCAGTCGATATATAATATACATATATAAAAACCTTCGATATATCAGAAAGTACGGATAAGAAATAAATAGACCCTTATTTCCTTCAAAACCCTAATCGTATAATAACAAAATCAGCCCTTTTGAAGTGTTGCCAGATACACAGAAAGTGACTCAGCGTCTGAAATCTATCAATGTTTTTCAGGTAGGGTTTCAATTGGTAATCTATTATTCTACTTCAATAAAAAATGGTGCGGTTTTTTTTGTGAATATATTTTTCTATTTCGTTCTTTTTCTCTGTAGTATTCATTGATTTATATTTTAATAGCTAACCCAAGTAAGTTCGTTTCCATTTCTTTTTTATTTGATAACTAATTATAGAAATTTGGTTCAGCTACAATATTTTATCTTGTATTTGAATTTTGTTTTATATCGTGGTTCGAAGAAAATCTTCCTTTATCATGGTAGGTTATTGCATAGTCACACCCTATCCGGTCCTTACGGGATGACGTAGGAGGAGGCGAGTGATCCTGTAGCTTGCTCTACAAACGGGTAACCCTCTACGCCGTGCCACTAGAACCCGGTATTTGAGGTGACTCGTACGGTGGGTTACCCTTTCGAGTATCGTCTCGAACGTAAGTCTCGAGAAGTGAGCTTCATTTCAGGTGGTGGAATACGGCCTCTGCTAGGTGGCATCAGGCTTAGATACTCACACCTGCGCCGCTCAAGGACATCACACCGAAGCTAATTCTTACTAAACATGTACTATTTTTCATAAAAAAATCAGTATAGTATTATCAATAATAAACAAATCTGTTAAGTTTCTTGTCGGGTCTTCTCAGCGACTGTCATGTTCTGATCCGGTTATAGTTTATTGGTTTTATTTAAAATATCTAAATTGACAATATGTAAGTGCCTGTGTGATGTTTATATAATAGGTATAATAAAAATCTCCCGCTTTAGATAAGAGGGAAGTAGAATTTTACCAACTCCTTATGTTCTTCTTCTCTGATTAAAGTTGCGGGTCTCGAGAGAAATACAAGCGTTTCTCGGGATTTCCTGAGGATTAAACGTCGCTGTCTCTTACGTTGACCATTGTGGATTCTGGCTAACAGGAATTATTGTGGTGAGAATGTGTGATGGGAATAGTCCCAATAAAAAAAAAAATAATATGAATGTGGCACTATCAACCAGCCTGTCAATGAATTGATGGATATATAGAATAGGTATACCCGAAGCACCAAAATACAACACATTGGTTGAAATAAAACGATGATTTATTGGACGTAGGACACCTTAGTCCTCCCGTGACCATGATCACTGTAAAGTGTTCGAAACGTCAGGAAATTAAAAATCAAATACAAACGCGATAGAATCCGTAAAAAATAGTTTTATTTCAAATGCTTAATATTCGCGTAATCATCAGATATTAACCCTTCATCATCATCACCTAAGCTCACATATGTCCCACTGTTGGGCTCGAGCCTTTTTTTTTTTTTTTTTTTTTTTTTTTTTTTTTTTTTATTGCTTATGGCGGCAAACGAGCAGGCAGCACACCTGATGGTAAGTGTCACTGCCGCCCATGGACCTTTGCCAATGGTATAGCTAGGCCGCTGCCTACCAATACAACCCTGAACCCACCCCAGTTAGGCTTCCGGCTCTCTCGCTCACCGAACGAAGCGCAATAGCACATTGCTATTACTCAGACGTCGATCTTCTGCGAGAGTGTGGTACTACCCCGGACGGACCGGCCCGCGGCTGTAGACAGAGAACTGTCCACAGCGTGGTCCTACCACAATAGAGCCTACTTCATAATGGGAGGGAAATTGACCTACTATACCATATTGGTCAGACGTGTTGGTATAGGGTTTTGTTTCGAGTTTGCCAACTTTTGCATAGATGTTATATGTGTTTTATATCCTTTAGTCGTCTTTTATGATCATCCACGGGTAAGATGGGTGGTGATGGTGGGATGGGTGGTGTATTGTATTTGTACTCCGTCACCACACGGTTGGCTTCCAAAAAAAAAGAGTGTGTGTCAGCTCCGACGCACGACTGGAGTTTACTCCTTAAGTACGATTATCAAAACGGACGCAAAAAAAGCTCATTTGACTAAAAATAATATATATATATATATATATTTTTATTTACATTTATTAAAACTGTTCAGTGAAGTATTATTTCACGGCCGAAAGTGAAAGGTGCGCAGAATAGGTTGCGCACCAAAAACGTAACGAGGTCATTCGATCACTAGATTTAACTCCTCAAATTTTTCTCATACCGGGCGGGCGCCTTATATGAAAATCGATTCTTAAGGAGTAAACTCCAAAAAGCTTCACATTTAAAATGAGAAGAGTTAAAACTTATATAGGACAGTCATAAATTCAATTTCAACTACTTAAACTAAATTGTCCGACATTACCTTGTAAAGTTCTGTTTAAAATACACAGGATGTTTCCAGAAGCTTGTAAGTTTGAAACTTAAAATGTTCTCAATATTAATTTCAAAGTATAAACACGACTTTTGGTAGTCATATTTGTGTTTTGTGTTTTTTGATTTTGTAACAAACCTAACTTGAAAATTAACCTGTAGCAGACAATGTATTATTTTTTACTAGGTGCGTGGATTTATCTTTTTTTGGAGTTTACTCCTTAAGAATCGATTTTCATATAAGGCGCCCGGTATGAGAAAAAATTGAGGAGTAAAATCTAGTGATCGAATGACCTCGTTACGTTTTTGGCGCGGAACCTATTCTGCACACCTTTCACTTTCTGACGTGAGATAATACTTCAATAAACAGTTTTAATAAATGTAAATAAAAATATATATATTATTTTTAGTCAAATGAGCTTTTTTTGCGCCTGTTTTGATAATCGTACTTAAGGAGTAAACTCCAGTCGTGCGTCGGAGCTGATACACACACTTTTTTTTTTCGTGGCAGGCTGAGCCATAGGTATGCGGCATCGACGGAAAGGGTGGCGAGAGACCCCATTACCTGCCCTACACGTACTCTCTCTACGCCTTGTGGGCGGGCTACTGGAAACTTGTCTTTTTCATGAGTGGCTCTTCTGGTAGGTTATCGTCTGGAGCCCTCACGCGGTTGGCCTGTCCTCGGCTGACGTACGGCAGCGTGCCTTGTCACATATTTAAGTAATAATCTACATATGACAGTTTCTCTCTGAAATTATAAAAAACCTAATATTATAACCAACAAAACGGTGCCCGGTTTGTAGGTTATTACCATAATCTTACAGAACATTCACATATGACCTGGCTGTGCCTGGAGACAATACTAAGGTATTGAAGTCCATGAGTGGTGTTTAATACTTACCCTTAGATTGTTTGCTGGTCAATCGCTATAAGGAATAAAAATGCCAATATACAAACGATTTAAATGTATTTAATTATTAAAAATTCAGGCATAAATTGCCCGTTTTCTAATACCATCGTTTGGTGAAAGATGGCTGCAAAATAGTATTGTCTTTTTTTACTATTTTTATGGCGTATATTTTATAGTTTAGTGAAATCAATTTCCTTATGCATTATAAGCTTGGTATTAGAGATTATATTTTATGGGAAAACTATTTATTGCTTTCATAAATAGTGATAAATAGTTCTTGGCAAGACCTTTTTGTCTAGCGTATTACAATTGGTTATTTTTCCTCCTATTGTGGCAAAGGTATCAGCCCCAGTAGTGGGATAAATGGACATAAATAATTAATACTAATCTATATTAAGCCAATTGTGAAGGCTAATTTACCTATCAAGTGGGTGATTATGAGATTAATCGCCACTACTTGCCGGTAGTAGTAGCAGGGCTATATTATAATTACGTATAGTCTAATATAATTACACGCTCAGGGTGCTGTTGGGGTTACAGCGATATTGTAGTGCTTCTGGAATGGTCGCAGAGAGTATAAATGTGAGAGAATAAATTCTATAATTGAATAATGTTAAAAAAAAAAAACATTCAATGACACTGACAGATTTTTATTATATTGACCGTTCAAAATATTTTTACCCTGACATTTATTATAATAATTATTTCAATTTATTTAATTTCGCTTCTATTTATTATTATATTTTTTTTTGACATTTATTGATTAACCCGTAGACATTTAAATTTAGAATCAACTTAGTTATAAGGTTAATATTTACGGACCATTATTATGGCAGAGTGTAACGGCACTGTACAATTTTATTGACCACCAACATGTAACCACACTTCTAGTAAATAAATGAATTTGAATTTGAGTGAAAAACTGCGCCTCCTTCCTGCGTAGAGTACGCTCACACAGCATCCTGTCAGTGTTAAACAACAGGTGGGATTGTTCAATGCTGCAGCACAGGATACGTTTGCATACCCGGTCGCTAAGTGTGCAATACTTTAGCGGAGCACATACAAAAGTATAGTTAATGTTTGTCTATACTTTTGTATGTTATTTTACTTTATTATATCTCCATTTATTCACGAGATCTTCTATAGAGAAGATGCCCGGTCCTTTGGGAGGCTTACATGGGGCTATGGATCCATCACGCAGAGGCCCTTGGAGAAATTTAATCTAAATATTGGGATGGGACATCTACCGATGATATTCCACGTCTGCACAGCATACGTGGACTGCCAGCGGTAAATGTAAAACTATTGTGTGATTATGGTGGCTAATATCTGGATATGGGAGTGGGTGCTTAGTGAACTGGTTCATCTTATTATATTATTTTTATGATAATTGTTATTTTGTCCTGTTTTTACTAACACTAGTTACATTAGTCTTTTAATTTTTTTTTGTACTACTAACATTGATGGATCACAATGGCCTGAAATAAAATTATTAATATTATATTTTAGAGTCAATAGATTGATACCATGATGATTACGATAAAATGTTTAATGAAAGAAATTTATATTTTTGACTTCTTCATAAAATTTTGGTATACACATGTGATGGGGAGAAAAGTGAACGCCTGACTTGGTAGGTATGGACATTTGATGAGACGGGATGAATGTAATATTGGGGGAAGAGTTTTAAGTATAAATGTTGAAGGCTTTAGGGGTAAGGGAAGACTGAAGAAAAGATGGATGGATTGCGTGAAGCATGATGTGAATAGAAAGAGAGTGAACGCAGAGATGACATCGGATAGGACTGAGTGGAAGAAAAGGACATATTGCGTCGACCCCAAGTAATTGGGATAAGAGCAGGGTAATGGTGATGACACATGTGATGGGGAGGAACAAATCGTGAGAGATCTAAAAGGAGAAGAAAAACAGAAGACGGGTTAATTATGATCAACTAAATTTACAGTCTCCATGTGGTGATGAAGTAAGAATAGAAATTATCATCCTCTTTCTTGTCTGTAGTTGTCAGCAAAGATGACTATGTGATGTGATATGCAGATAATATCGATGCTAAAGCAGGAAAACTTGAAATCAAACCGTGTGCCGGCACATGTGATCAGAACTGTATAATAGATTATTTTCCCTCCCATTATGGAGGAGGCCCAAGCTCACCATGATGATATGAAATTCATATTCCCAAAATACTCATCCATTCATTAGTTAGTTGACGTCTACTATTAAATATACAAGAAGACTAAATCCAAAATAAATTTTCAGCTGTTCAACTCTTCACGAGATTTTGGGACACCGTTTGACCTAAAAAAAATTTGCTCAACGCGCTTTTGGGACACAGGTTTGACCCAATTAAATGCTTTACAATTAGCAATTGTTTTTAGCACTATATAAATATATACTAAAGCGCGGGGCACTTGAGAGCACCGCGAAGTCTGGTGCGTGAGGGGCAAAGAGTAAAGTTATTAAACTGAAAAAGAGTGGCAACTCGATGATAAAATATGCATGTATGGAAAGTGCTGCTACCCAGAGATTAAGCGGTGAACTAAAGTTGAAGTGATATATATACATATCTACATGTGTATGTGTAATTATACAGAATATTCTTTTACTATGAGATCTACCCTGAAATATAAAAAAAACCATATCAGCTGATATCGAAACAATAATAATATAAGTTTAACAATGAAAATTGATATAATTTTCAGAAAGTACATCAATAATCGAAAATAAATCGATGACAATAACTACCTACACTATGAACAAAAAATAACAATTCTCAATTGTCAAACGTTTGACAGACAGGACAAAATGGCAGCAGCTAAGTTTGTACAACCAGTCTGTAGGCGGCGCGACGGTCAGTAAAAAAAAGTAATGTTTTAAGTGTGCCCCCCCAGGTGAGGGGTTAATAGTGGTAGGACCACGTTGTTGACAGTTTTCTGTCTACAGCCGCGGGCCGGTCCTTCTGGGTTAGTACCACACTCTAGTAAAAGATCGACGTCTGTGCAGTGCTAATGTATTATTATGCTAAGTTCGATGAGCTAGAGAGCTGCAGTCCAATTTTCTGGTTGGGTTTGGTGTTTTTATTGGTACGCAGTGGTTTAGCTATATCCCTGGTATTGCAAAGGTCCGTGGATAGCAATAACACTTACCATCAGGTGCGCTGCTTGTTACGAAGACAAAGATCGAGTACTGGTAGCCCGCTCGCACGACGAAGAAACGAGTTTGCATGGTGGGTCTATGGGGTCGCACGCCGCCTCCTCCATCACCCCGGACTGATTTGGCGGGGCGAAACGCATCCATAGTCCACCGCAAAAAAAAAAGGTTTGCTTGTTTGTTTGCCCCAATAAGCTTTAAATAAAAAAGAGTCACTTTAATGTAGAATACATTTTTCCAGTTCAGTTTTAGTTTTTATAGATTTTATTGGGCATTGCAGTGATCGTAAATAATTTTGTCGAGAGTTTTAAGAAAGTGTGAAAAATCTCTGACGCCAAATTTGACCTAGATTTTAAATCTAAAGTTATACTGCATTTTAAGCTAATTTATTGAATTTTTCTGTGTGTTAACGAAGTAAGAATACAATTCACCACCCTATCTTACCCGAAAGTGATTAAAAGAGACGACTAAGGGTTACGACGACTCTGTTCTCTCTGCCTACCCTGCAAGGGATATGGAGTGATGATATGTATGTATGTATGTACTAAGGGATATAAAACGCATATAACATCTATTCAAGAGAAGGAAAACTCGGATGAAAACCCTATACCACCACGTCTGACAAGCGTGGTATAGTAGGTTAATTTCCCTCTCACTATGGAGTGATGAGCCTAACAGTGGGATATATATATAAACTGAGATGATGATATTAAAATTTCTAAGTTTTCCTAGGTTATTTATAAAAATATGTTTACGAGCGAAAAATGAATGTCACACGTGAGAAAATAACCCACACTTGTCAATCAGTTATAATCGTTCTACCACTTAGACAAGTGTGAGTTGTCGTATGACATTCAATTTGCAGCTCGTATTATTTTGGTATCTGTATGGCAGGATGTGTACCATCTACCCGATAATGTTTATTGAAGTATTGCCGTACCCGTTGTATTCCGTGTGGTCACGGAGTAGGAATACAGTTCATCAACCCTTACCTTGCCCGGAGTCTCGTAAAAAATGACTAAGAACATAATGCATATAACCACACAGCCACATCCTCTGGGAGTGCAGTCTCTGGCGTAACGAGCACGATCTCATGTTGGACAGTCTGAAAGTCACGTCTGGGGTAGTATATTATACGGACCTTGTAGCAACTCAAGAAAATTTCCGTGCGTTCAGGCGCTTCTGCCATACCTACTGTTGCAATCAATCTAGGCTCACATATAGGCCCCATAAGCTTTGTCATATCCGTGGTGCTATACTGCTGCGCTTCACGTATCAGTACATGCTCTTATCTATTGGCCTATTAACCAATTTTTGCTTCATGTCTCCCGCTTTGCATAGGAGGGAAGTGGAATTTTTCCAACTCCTCCTGTTTTTCTTTTCTGATTAAATTTGTTGCGGGTCCTAAGACAATTAAATTCGTTTCCCGAGACTTCCCTAGGGTCAAACCTCGGTGTCTTATACGGAGACCATTGTGGATCCTGGCTTACAGGAGTTACAGTGGTGGGAATGTGTGGTGGGATTAGTCCCAAAGAAAAACGCGTATATAATAACTATGCAAGAAAAGGAAAACTCGATATACAACTATATATCAACCCGTCTGACTAGTATGGTATACTAGATTATTTTTCCCTCCAAAGGAGGAGGAGGCTCGAGCCCTTTAGTGGGACATATATGAGCTTATTGTCTATAATAAAATACAAGTAAGCCTTTAATTGTCTGTGAAAATTAATAATACCGAATCAAAGGAACCTTTGTACAAGCTTTTATACAAAAGTTTAAGATATTCAGATATAAGTTTTAATTGCGTTTGAAAGCTAATAGTAATGAATTAAAATGGACCTTATATAAGTTATATATTTTGTGTTTAAGCTCCTGCTTTTCTTCTTACAATAATCCAATTCGTTTTTTGGTTATTACGTGATAAATGCTTTCATTCAACAATCCCTAGACGTCCACTGTTAAACTTAAAACTCACCATAAGAATGTCACTCAGAATGGTCCCATGCTTCTTATATCCAGTAACTACCTTCAACTTTTGAGACACCTTATAAGATGACAGTTCACCTAAAGAAAGAGGAAAAGTACTACACTAAGTCGTCCGATTCAAGGTCGCTACTCGAGAACGGTTGTCGGTATGACGAGCGATATGGCCTACCCATTGCCACTTCAAAGTTATCATGCTTCACTGTGTCGGTTACACCCATTCTTCTATGCATCTCGTATTATAATGATTTCAGATATTTACGCGAGTTTTATACATTTGAAATAAAACTATTTTTACGGATTTTATCGCGTTTCTATTTGATTTTTAATTTCCTGACGTTTCGAACACCTTACAGCGTTCATTGTCACGGGAAGACTGAGGTGTCTCACGTTTAACAAGTCATCATTATTACAGAGATTTTACTGTAGCCTATATATAAATCTCTGTAATAGTCAAACAAGTCATCGTTATGACAGAGATTTTACTGTAGCCGGTAGATATAAATCTCTGTAATAATGATGAGTTGTTGGACGTGAGACACCTCAGTCCTCCTGTGACCATGAACACTCTTAAGTATTCGGAGTGTCGGGCAATTAAAAAACAACCTATCATTTAGAACCTATCAACACTTTTTTTCAAATACTAGACAAAGTTACATCAATCAAAGTTTTAAAATATTCTATAGGAAAAGTTTTATTACCGATATACGTGTACCTACAGTTAGTATGGGTACAAATGTATACAAACTTGTTATACAAGTTTCAAGCAGGCGTTCCATGTAAAGGTTTGTGGTCGGCAAGGCCCCGAGGGACCGAAACAAATTGAAAATTCGATAGAAGATGTTGTGAAAGATACACAATTGTAAACAAAGTGACTTGCTTCTGCGTACCTTTTGTTGGTTGAAGTTTATGTACCTATATGATAATAAATTTAATAATACTTTGTATTATTTCCATATTTTTTAACTTTTAACTGTAGATACATGGAGTAGGTATCTTAAAATAGAGGAAAGGAAGGAAGATCCACCACTTTCTCACGGTTAATCAATGTACCGTACACCTCAAGAAAGTAAGGAATACGGGTTGGGATCAAGGTGGAATAGGATATAAGGAAATCTTATTCCTGTGATGAGCACCCGCCAGAACTTCAACTTGCAATTTTCCGCAGAACTTCGAATAAAGATTCGACACGTGTTTCGCCTTAAACGAGGCATCTTCAGGACGGTTCGGCTTCAAATTGCATTGCAGCCAAAAAAAATATATGGTCTTCTTCTACTTTTTCTCCCTTCTCTCCAACTTGACTGCATAGATAGCGTGATGGTTAAGATACCAAACCTCCACGCCAGTGCCGCTGCTTCGATTCCTATGCAAGACAATACTTTATGCGATCCACAAAGTTGGGTCTGGGTATAAATTGTCTGCGTTAATTATATGTTTGTAAAGTCCCCCACAATACAATGACTATTTTCCTTAGTGCAGGGTGGGGTACAAAAAAAAATAGTTAATTCGTGATCGGATGCCGCTTGTGGGATTTGAGCCAGCCAATCTTTTACTACCTTGTCTACGCGTGAATGTGAGCAAAACCAAAATAATGGTCTTTGAAAGAGATGAAGCCAGAACAGATGTAAGAGTAACAATAGGTAATGATGTACTAGAGCAAGTGGATGAATTTGTATATCTTGGATGTGGATTTAGCAGAGATGGAAGGTACACCACTGATATAGAGCGAAGAGTGAATGCGGGAAATAGAGTGAACGGAGCGTTGGGGCAACTTCTCGGCAGCCACCACCTCAGCCAGAAGGCACGTGTAGCAATACATAACGCAGTGCTTGTCCCAACATTACTGTATGGAAGCGAAAGTTGAGTATGCAGAAAAGAGTATGAAAGTAAAATTAATGCGGTCGAAATGCGATCTCTTCGGCAAATCTGTGGAGTTAGGCTGACCGACCGCATTCGTAACGACGACGTAAGAGAGCGAGTAGGTATGAAAGAGAGTATTGGTGTAAAGATGCGAAAGGGAATGCTCCGATGGTTCGGACATGTGGAAAGAATGCCGAACGAACGTCTGGTTAAGAAGATATACAATGCGAAAGTGGAAGGATGTAGGTATCGAGGGAGACCGAGACTAACCTACCTAGACCAGATCGGTCAGGTACTGAAGGAAGGTGGAGTCAAGAGTCTCCGAAACCGGCGAGCGTGTATGAAGAGAATTATGAATGTTGAGGAAGCGAGTGAAGTATGCAGAGATAGAGTTCTCTGGCACTCTGTTCTCTCTGCCTACCCTGCAAGGGATATGGTACGTAATGATATGTATGTATGTATGTGCATAATCTTTTACAATGTATTTTTATCTTACATTATATCAGAATTCGAAGGGCGTCACACTGGAAATAATTATTTCTTATATAGTTGTACTATTTTTTTTATAAACAAGCAATTTAATAAATAATAATAATGAACAAACCTGTCGAGTTTCTTGCCGGATCTTCTCTATAACGGTTACGATCCGATTCGGTGAAAGTTTATTGGATTAATTTAAAATGTTAAAGTAACAATATGTAAATTACCCTCGCAGGGTTATAATAATACCGAGCGGACCACCGAAAACAAAGATCGGGTACCGGTGGTCCGCTCGCACGGCGAAGAGAGAGGATTTTACGGTGGGTCTATGGGGTCACGCGCCGCCTTCTCCGTCACCCCGGACCGATTTGGCGGGGCGAGACGCACCCATAGCCCACCAATAAAAAAAAAAAAAAAAAAAAAAAAGGGTTATAATAATAAATGAATTTCAATTTATATTTAAAATATTGAGAAACGAGTAGTAGTGTTGCTAATTTATACATATGATACGTACTGCGTTGTCAAATACGCGGTCGCTACTCTAGAACCTTTCTTACCCAACGTTTATCGTTACGTCAAGCGATGTGGCCTACCCATAGCCACTTCAATCTGCTATTTTTTTGCCCTACGTCGGTTAGACCTGTACTTCGAATTGCCGTAATACAGATCCTATCTCGCAGTGTAATCCTGAGTATAGCACGCCCCATAGCACGTTGAGCAACTTTGAGCTTATTCATGAAGCCTGCATTTAAGGACCACGTTCCCGTGCCATAAGTTGTCACTGGTAACACACGCTGGTCATAGACCTGTACGTGCTTATTATATGTTAAAATAATATTTAATAAATTCGTAGATAAACAATGATCTAATCTTTAATACTTCAAAAACAAAACATCAACAAATCGTGTAGGTATCTAATAAAGTAATTTTATTATAAAGTTCTATTTTATGAATTCTTGTAATAAAAAAAGAATTAGCAACTGTATTATCTATCTTAGCTAATTTTATTTACGCAAAAATTTAGATGGACGAGTGTTTTGTTGGTATTTTTCACCAGAATAATTCAACAAATTTGGATGAAATTTAACACAGATATAGACTATATATAAGCTAATTACATCGCGTAAAAATTACGTTTTAATTGAACAGATTTAATTCACAAAACATTAAATTAATCTTCGCAAAATCTCAAGCCAATTTGAAATAAAAATATGATAAAACAAAACCATGGAAGGCGATTACCTTCATGAAAGATATTCCAATGGAGGTTTGATGTCAGGCCGGCGTTCATAAAACTTACCCAAAAATCCCAACAGTATATTATGAGCTTCATTCTCTATCACACAAAGAAAAAATACGTGCCACACTAACTTAATATAAATTGGAAAAGGATAGGAAAAAAATATTTTCAAGAAATCTTTTATTAATTTTATTCTGTATTTCTTTTATACCAAAGTATTATTTCTAGGAAGATACTATATAGATTGCTTTACTTTTAAGTGTAAGAACAGCAAATAGAATTCCTTTAATACCAAAGTTAATTATTTTTTTTACAAACACACGAATTGAAAGAAATATGTGTAATAATTTTTAAGAGACATATACAAAACTAGCGACCCGCCCTCGCTTCTCTTCGGTTACGTCAGTTCAGTTATGTAGTTTATTTTCGCGACATAGAATTTCTTTCAGAGAAGAAATTTCTTAAAATCCTGTTTCATCTGACCTTTACAAGGCAGAAAGAAAGTGTCCACACCAAAAGTCTGTAGGAGCAGTATTGAAAATCTGACTTTTTTATGAAATATTTTTATTTTATTTATTTTATATTCAATTGATATATACATATATGTATATATATATATATATATATATATATATATATATATATATCTTCATCAATCTTCATCCAAATCTGTTTAACGGTTTACGCGTGATTGAATAACAAAAATATCATCATCATTCATCATTCTCCTTCTCTTATCCCAATTACTTGTGTCGATACAATATTTGCTCTTCTTTCATAGTACATATTGTAAAAGTTATTGGCAATAGTTTTATGACCAGCCGCCTGCCAGACGTCAACCCTCCGTGGGAATATAATTGTTAACCAAACGGCATCAGATGGAGTTGGCCCAAGTATAAGGCTCTAGTCGTCTTTTACGACATCCACGAGCAAAGTAAGTGTTGATAGTGTTCTTAGCCGCTACTACACAGCAGTGCGTAAAAAATATATAAACATTTAAAATAATAGTAGGATAATCTGCCACCAAACCTATTTGAAATCATTGTTTAAAATATCATTCAACCAAAACTAAATACGTCCGACTAAATACTATGAAAATAAGTTTCAATTTAAAAAAGTAAATAATCATTATCAAGCGGGCAAGGTATACCAGATACAAGATTGTCAGTTTTTCTTGTTAGAAGAAGAAAAAAATTGTATCCCTCTCTTACCCGTGTGTTGTCAAAGACTAATAAAGAGTAAATTTCAAATAAGACCCTATTTTATGAACTCTAATTAGAATTGACCAACCAGGTGAATATCCTTCCTATTGTGGAGGAGGCTCGAGTCCTAGCACTTAGACATAATAAGTTAAAATGCTGATAATAACGAAGAACTGAAACAAATATTACAATAATACACATAATAATGATATTAGAATTATTATAATTTAATACTAGTAACTTTCCGTGTGGTGACGGAGTAAGAATACAATTCACTATCCCCTATCTTACCCGTGGGTGATCTTAAGAGATGACTAAGGGATGTGAAATGTATAACAACCTAATAAAAAACAATTAGTTGTTAGCTTGTTATTTTAATTCAATTATAATCCGATGCATCGTGAAAATATATTATTAATTTGAAATGGAGGATAAAAAGGCGACCCATAATTTGTTCACACTTAATCAACATACCTCGTATCTTAAGAAAGAAATAAGGATAGGATCAAGATGAGATACGATATAAGGGAAATATTAATGGCTATGTTCAGAATTGCTTCAAATGTACATTTGAAACCAAAATATCCTAAAGATGGTTGGTTAAGATGTAAAATGTGTGTTAAATAAATATTCTTATCATACAGGATTAAGAATTTTCCTTATATCCTATCTAAGCTTGATAATATCCCATATTCTTTGTTTTCTTGAGCTGTGCAGTATATTGATTAACTATGGAAAGTGATAGTTTTTGAAGGACGTACCTTTCCACTATTTCAAATTAATAATTTTGATGTAGTTTTATATTAATTATTAAGCACCTATTATTAATAAATTTATTTTAATTTTGATTACCATTTAATTTATTTAATAATATTATATCTTTTGTGTGTGCGTCGCGGCTAAAAATACTACCAATCCTTACTTTGCTCGTGGATATCGAAAAGACAACTTCGACCTGGCTCAACTCTACCTGATTTCGTTTGGTCAACGATTACATTGCCAATAAGGGTTGACATGCAGGCGGCCGGTCATAAAACTATAGCCAATAATTTTTACAATCTATCTATACATATAATAGTTTATACGTTACCTCAACTTTAAATTCAAAAAAACCCGCCATAAACTACGTGGATAATTATCGAACATACGATTTACTTACCTTACAGGAGAGGAGGTCAGTTATGGATATGGGATTACTATTTGACTTGCTCCGCGGACGTATTGATTGCCCTCCATTACTTTCTAAAATAACATTTAGGACACCAACATATCGTACTCGACATACACAAATGTTTGTTCCGTCGCATTCCACATGATATGGTCAGAATGCTGTGATGACTAGAATAGCGCGTACATACAATACAAACTTCAGTACTGTAGACCCTTTTATCACTTGTAAACAAGTATTTATGCAAAATATTAAGGAACTTATAACCAACTAGCTTCTGCCCGCGGCTTCGCCCGCGTAAAAGGTTACTTTCCTAAAGTTTTTGATCCCCTATTTTTATTTTTGACCGTCGGTAATACAGTGCAACGGTATTACAATACTCAGGGTTGTAACTTCATTAATGGACTGCTAGATGGCGTTGAAGAAGCCAGATTTTGAGATTTTTTGACAAACAATTTTTTTATTTTGCATATAAAAATTTTAATTTTTTTTTAATAAAAAGTATCCTATGTTACTTTTAATACCTCCAAGAATATGTGTACAATGTTTCATGATGATCGGTTGAGTAGTTTTAGCGTGAAAGCGTAACAAACAAACTTACATTCACATTTATATATTAGTAGGGATGGTAATTGAGTTATTGCTGCTCTCGCTTAAATATCAAGAGTATATTTGCTATCTTATTAAATCATAAATATCAATCAATAGTCATATATAGTTGTTTTTACAATCTATTAGTATAACCTGCACAAATAATTCTGCATATGTAATTATAATTAATTTATTATAATGCCAATTACCCTACCATTATGCTTCAATAGTACATATTCTAACCAAGCGCTAGAAGCCCAGGCAGATCTTGATGTAGTGGTGGGTAGTTACACATTCATTTATTAAATTATAGAATTGTTTATTATGTATCTACCTGTTTTTTTTTTTTCTCTAATTATTTATAATGTATTGTATGTAAAAAGAAAGTCTGTTCTTTACAAACATTGTACATAACTGTGGATAACTGTAATTGGTCCTATTAATTAGTAATTTTCATTCTATGTTATATGTATTTGTAACGACTGTTGTTATCCCAATTAAAATAAAATAAAAAATAATAAAAATGTAACGGATCGCTGTCTGTACATGGAAGATATATGAGAAAAAATATTACTGGGACCTTTATCAACACAAATAGAACCCAAAACAATGATTGTTAAAATTTTTGTCTGTTTAACTATTTGCCGGTTTGTCTGTGCGTTTGTGCACGCTAATCTCAGAAACGGCTTATCCGATTTAGACGCGGTTTTCGCTAATATATTGTGGCAAGCTTCCCTTAACATTTAGGTTTTATTTCATGACAATTGGTTAATAAATAAAAAAAATATGTCAATTTAAAAAATTTTTGGAGAATTATATCTTTATCGATTCTTTTCAAATTACGTACAAATTATCTTCAGTAAAAATAAATAAATACGTGTTTCAGTATTTGTTAATATTTACCCTCTGGGGGTGTAAATTAGGCCTGCGAAACGGCTTGGACGACTCATTAAGTCATTAGCGTCAAGCCGATATTATTCAAGCTGGCAACTTGAAATTTTGACAGAGGTTTCTTTCTATGACGTAAAGATTTACTAAGAAAGGATTTTACGAAATTTCACCCCTAAGGCGGTGAAACAGAGTGGCCAAATTTGTATGGGGAGAAAAAAATCTTTATTGATTTTTTTCAAATTACGAGTCGAATCAAATATTCTGGCAAATATTCTTCGGTAAAAATAAATAAACACGTGTTTCTCTCTCCCTCTACATCAACCCCGCACCAGTGCCGTCCTGGCGATCAATGCCGGCGTGAGAGCTCACACGACACACATAGTAGACGGCAATAGGTTCTTGCCTAAGGGTTTAAGATACAAGTTCACTTTAGCTTCAAAAATGTTCACTTTATAACTTAAATAATAAATCATATCTAACGAGGTCGCAACTCTGCTGGTGAAACAAAACAGTCAAATAAAGGGTGGCGATAGTTAGTTATTTTTATCCCATGGTCATACTGTAAATAGTATATTAAAGGCAATATAATTTGTAGAATGAATAGAACTTTGAACAAACTTTTTCTATACCATAGCCGGTCACTAAGACCGGCTATGGTATATATACACACCATGCCCAATCCGTTCGAGGTGACGCGTGACCCCATAGCGCGCCGTACACGTACATCTACGTTATGCGGGCGGGCCACCGCAACCGGGTATTATCTCGAGTCGAAGCTCTCATGCAGTGAACCTCAATACAGGTACTCACGCTTGTGCCGCCCAAAGCACCGACGGTAGAGCGTGTCAACGTAGAGTAATTTCTCTCGGACCCGCCGTATTGCCTAATTCCGTTAGACAACTAACTCGCAGAAGGCGGCGACCGCATCCCACAGTTTCTGACGCTGTTAATCATGGTCCTAGCGACAAACCTTTAACACTTTGCATTGCTTTTTCTATTTAACTCTGTCAGAGATGACTTCTGCGTGGACGAAGTCGCGGGCGAAAGCTAGTATGTACTATGAAAGAGGAGTATATATTACGCGACTCTAAGTAATTGGGATAAGAGTAGGAGAATGATAATGATGTTTCGTGAACACGTGTCAAAAATACAATATCTTATTATCCTTTAATAATCCTGTAGGAATATTAAAAATTATCCTCAGAATCACGAGAAGAATGGAAAGTAGGTATTATAAGTATACCATGAGTTTACCATAAAGAGAATAAATTTATACCTAATACCAAATCGGATCGTTAAAGCAATGGCAAGGAGTGGCGATTATAGTAATATACCTTGGCATTATCCTGCTTTAAGTGTAGGCTTATTTTTGACAGTGGACTTTCAGAGATTGATAGATAGATTTCGCGGATGGATAGATTCTTATGTATTATATGGTGTATTTATAAAAACTTGTTTTACAAGCGAAATATGATTGCCGCACTTGGCATTTGATTCTACATCTCCTGGCATTCCACTCTAATCGTCTTAACAATTAAACGAGCGGGAGCGTTATGTATGTTAACCAAATACTTGTTCATATTGTCGTGTTTATAGGAAATTTTACACGCCATCTATCGGCAAAAAATGCACATTGTTCCGTTTTTATACTCTATCTAATATTTTAATTAGAATTGTATTTAAAGATGATACGACCTAATTACATAAATTACTAAGGTTAAGTTATTTATATTTTCTTTTTTATTTAGTTATTTATGTATATTTTGTCATTCGTAAAACAAATTTTATTAACCTATAATAACCTAGAATATTAATTCCTCAAGCTCAGTAATTTAAAAACTGTAGTTACTAGTATTCATCATCTTAGCTCATATATGTCCCACTGTTAAGCTCGAGCCTCTTCCATAATGGGACGGAAATTGACCTACTATGGGTAGGTATGGCACGCTGGTAAGGCGTGTTGATATAGGATTTTGTTTCGAGTTTTCTTTCTTTTGCCTGAGCAAAAGAAGGACATTTATACAAATTACTGAAATTTTAGCATTTAATATGCTTAGTTATTTATAAAAACCCGATTACGAAGATTTTTATAAATAATTAAGCATATTAAATGCTAAAATTTCAGTAATTTGTAAAACACAACCTTGTTGTG
Organism: Lymantria monacha; assembly: GCA_905163515.2. Classification (NCBI taxonomy): domain Eukaryota; kingdom Metazoa; phylum Arthropoda; class Insecta; order Lepidoptera; family Erebidae; genus Lymantria; species Lymantria monacha. The sequence goes on along the minus strand of LR991105.1, from coordinate 3,859,184 downwards.
TCATCGTTTAATACAATTCTAACTGCAAAGTTTGAAGTATTAAGCCTACGCAATGTGTAAACATTGTCGGGTAGATGGCGCGCATCACCTTATAGACGTAAATATGATACGAAGCGGGATTTGAATGTCCTACAACAGTTCACGGTGGTGTAAGTGGCAGCACGATTTGTCTGGACTCCCAATAGGTGCGGGTTCGAATCCCGCTTGTGACCTCATTTTTCGCTTCGTAAACGGGTTTTTATAAAGGAAATTTATATTCAAGATATTAAAACGCAGTGGGATTTCATTCAATCCAGACTAAATGATACAAGAGAAAGGCGTAAAATCTGTGTGAGAGTAAATAAGATTTCTTTAACAAAAGCTGTGTAAAGTATCTCGGGACATTAACATGCGAAGCTATCAGTCTTATCTACCGTGTCAGTTGAAGGTGATAAATCAGATGTTGGTTGTTAAACAGGCAGACAAGATGAATTACTTGGATATACTGACAAGCCAGCTCTTTGATTGACAACTCTGTCTAAGTAATTTATATTTAAACGTATTTATACGTGTAAGGAAATGTTTTTATTGTAGTGAAAACTTTTTTAGCGGCGTTGTGCACTTTTTTTGGGATGGATCATCATCATCACAGCCTATAAATGTCCCACTGTTGGGCTCGGGCCTCCTTCGTAATGAGAGGGAAATTAACCTACTATACCGCGCTGGTCAGACGTGTTGGTATAGGGTTGGTATAGGTAGGGGCTTTCTCTCGCATAGATGTTATATGCGTTTTATGTCCCTTAGTCGTCTCGTACGATCACCCACGGGTATGATATGGGGTGGTGATTAGTATTCTTACTCCGTCACTACACGGAAATTGGGATGGATAAAAATGTTAAACTCGCGTCAGGACATGTGAGCTGAACGAAAATTCGTAAGACGGAGGAAGAGTAGACCGTAAGAGAGAAAGTAATAATATAATATGTTTATAATATATTTTTTTTTCTTTGTTTTTTTTTCCATAGATTTAAGTTTTCACTTTTGTCAGTCCTCGTGACTGCTTTGTGTTTTTTTTATATTATCTCAGCTTATATGTGTCCAATAACCGAGCTCGAACTTCCCCCATAATAAGAGGGAAATTGTCTTAGTATACCATTTTTTTTTGTGTGTTAGTTGTTAGCCTCAGATGGCTATGACAACTTTACCCGGACTGTGGGTGAGCGCTGAGGGCTCTCATTAGGAGGGAAATTGTCTTAGTATACCATGCTGGCCAGGTGGGTTTTATTTTGCATTTGCTTTCTTTACGTGTAATTAATGATTTATATTAACTATTCTTTTGTTTCTTCTTTTGTCTTTTGTGTGGTGGCGGCTCCGAATACTATGGGTTGGACCAACACTTATATTGCTCATGGCTGTCGTAATAAAATATTAAGAACTTTAATTGGCCTGCGCCAACTCTGATGCCGTCTGGTAAACAATTACCTTCTCTAGGACGGTTATCCTCAGGGAGAGGAGAGGTAGTGATGGAGTAAGAATACAGTTCATTACCCCTATCTTACCTGTGGGTGATAGTAAAAGACCAATAAAATATGCATATAATATCTATGCCAGAGAAAGAAATTTAGAAAAAAACCCTATAAGAATCCGTGTGACCAGAGTTATGTTGTAGGTCAACTTCCCTTCTACTGTGGAGAAGGCTCGAGTCCAGCTGTAGGACATGAGCTAAGATATCTGGATAAAATCTAAACATAACCAATATATATCGAGGTATAATGTCACATGTAACAATGACAAGTGAATGAGAAATTGATTACGTATGAACGAGTGTTTGGAATGAATAAGGGGCATAACTCTGATTTTAACAATAAAGATGTGTAAACGGATTGCTAATATAAGGATGTCATAACTACCGGAGGTATTCTATTTTTTGATTCATAAAAAAAGCAAACAAATCTTTGAAATTAGACTTTAAAGGTTCATTTTTGACAATAAGCATCTAAATTACTGAAATTTAGCATAAAACATGCTTGATTATTTATAAAAAATGGATTACGAGCGAAAAATTATTGCCACACATGGGATACGGAACCCACACCTATTGCAAATCCTGCATGTATGGTAGATACAGCGAAAGAAGTATGTGGAAGTTCAAAGAAGCATAGAATAACAAATGGTGATGCATGGTGGGATAACACCAAACTCTTTTGGAGGGAGGTGAAGAAGTCTCGGTGTGGTTGGTCAGCCTTCAGAATGAATAAAATAAGGTCTAAAGGTGGAGACATTCTTACACAAACACAAGATGTGTTAAGCCGATGGAGTGAATATTTTGGCGATATGTATGCGGATGCTCGAGTTGGTGCTGGTGTCGCATGTGGTTTAGTAGATCAACATTCGGCACCGGCGTCCTACGACGGCATCAGTATGGATGAAGTTGAATGGGCGATAAGAAGTTTGAAATATGGTAAGGCAGCGGGCATTGATATGGTGTCTGCCGAGATGATCAAGGTTGGTGAATCCTGTGTCTGGGAGGCGTTCCTGTTGCACCTCAATTTATGTTGGAGCTCGGGAATGGTTCCCAGCGACTGGAATAGCGCAGTCATCGTGCTTTTGTTTAAAAACAGGGGTTGACGTTATGACTGCGCAAATTACAGAGCCCATAAGCTTAACCAGTTTGGCAGCAAAAGTGTACGGTAAAATTATTGAAAGGAGAATGAGGATAGTGTCCGATGGTTTGATGTGTGAGACACAAGGAGGTTCAGGAGTGGAAGGGGATGCATGGATCAAGTGTTCTCTCTGTGCAACATTGTGGTAGAAGCATCTGGCTCTAGGTCAGAGGGTTTTCTGCAGTTTTGTGGATCTGGAGAGAGCATTTGACACGGTTGTACGAAAGGAACTTTGGAACATTTTACCAGAGTATGGTATTAACGGAAAACTGCTACAGGCTGTGCAGTCCAGTTACATGGGCTGTAGAGCCTGTGTGCGGCTGGATGATGGAATTTCGCCTTGGTTTGACGTCAATATCGGCGTTAATCAGGGGTTCGTTCTGTCAGCCAGGCTGTTTATCATATATCTGGATAAATGTCTCCAAAGGTTGAACGATATGAATGTGGGAGTCCAGATGGGCGACTCAGTGGTCACTGCTCTGCTATATGCAGATGATGCACACCTGCTGGCACAGTCAGCGACTGACCTGCAGACCCTAGTTGACACAATGACAGAAGATTGTAATAAAAGGGGCCTACGCGTGAATGTGAGCAAAACAAAATAATGGTCTTTGAAAGAGATGAAGCCAGAACAGATGTAAGAGTAACAATAGGTAATGATGTACTGGAGCAAGTGGATGAATTTGTATATCTTGGATGTGGTTTTAGCCGAGATGGAAGGTATACCACTGATATAGAGCGAAGAGGAATGCGGGAAATAGAGTGAATGGAGCGTTGTGACAACTTCTCGGTAACCACCACCTCAGCCAGAAGGCACGTGTAGCAATACATAACGTTGTGCTTGTCCCAACATTACTATATGGAAGCGAGAGTTGGGTATGCAGAAAAGAGCATGAAAGCAAAATTAATGCGGTCGAAATGCGATCTCTACGGAAAATCTGTGGAGTTAGGCTGACCGACCGCATTCGTAACGATGACGTAAGAAAGCGAGTAGATATGAAAGAGAGTATTGGTGTAAAGATGCGAAAGGGAATGCTCCGATGGTTCGGACATGTGGAAAGAATGCCGAACGAACGTCTGGTTAAGAAGATATACAATGCGAAAGTGGAAGGATGTAGGTCTTGGGGGAGACCGAGACTCACCTACCTAGACCAGATTGGCCACGTGCTGAAAGAAGGTGGAGTCAACAGTCGCCGAAATCGGCGAGCGCGTATGAAGAGAATTATGAATGTTGAGAAAGCGAGTGAAGTATGCAAGGATAGAGTTCTCTGGCACTCTGTTCTCTCTGCCTACCCTGCAAGGGATTTGGCGTGATGATATGTATGTATGTGTAAAAATTAATTACGAGCGAAAGATGATTGTCACACATGGGATACGAACCCACACCAGTGTGAACTGATGTATGACATTCAATTTTCGCATCGTATTATATTTTCATCTTAAAGAAGACGTATGACATCTACCCGACATTGTTTACAGATTGTACAGATTTAATACTCTAACTTTGTAGTTAGAATTGTATTAAACGATAACACAACCCTGTTATTCAAATTACTGATATGTAGCATTTAAAGGGATACGTATTAATATATATTATTAAACGAAAAATTAACAAGTCTTAAATAATCAAGCATTTAAATGCTTGATTATTTATAAAAAAATAATTACGAGCGAAAAATGATTGTCACATATGAGATTTATAAATAAGCATCTATTTGCCTCATGGTTTCATCGTTGTGCTGAGATATAATGGATACGGTATAACAGTGTTTTACATAGGTTTCCAGTTTCTAACAAAATTGTCGGAAGTGATTATGGCGCTATTCGAGGTGGCGATTTGTCGTGCCGACGGGCAATTACTTTAAATGATGTCATAATTTATAAAAAATACTTAACGTAATGTTTAATGTAAAAAAAAAGCTGTAGACGTGAAGAAAGTTATAATTTGTATTTTTTTTTAAATTTTATATTTGAGACAACAACCAGCAATAAGGAAATAGTCCTTTTATTGCAAGGATATTTACTTTTTTTTAAACTAGTAAATTTCCATAATATAATAATTATCATTTTCCGTGAGGTGATGGAGTAAGAATTCAATTCACCATCCCCTATCTTACCTGTGGGTGATCGTACGAGACGACTAAGGAATATAAAAAGCATTTAACATTTATGCGAGAGAAGGAAAACTCGCAACAAATCCCTATACCAACACGTCTGACTAGCGTGGTATAGTAGGTCAATTACCCTTCCATTATGGAGGAGGCCCGAGCCCAACAGTGGGCTGACATGATGAGATGATGATGAATAATTATCATAAACTTAATCTTTAATAATAACTGACTATAAACAGCATAAAACTTTTTATATAGAATACTTTTGTTTCTGTAGCAATGAATTCGTAACAAAAATGTAGGTCAAAATTTAAAAACTAATACTGTAACGGGCAGATATACAAATCTCTGTAATAACGACGATATGTTGGACGTGACAAATCTTAGCCCTCCTCGTTAACGTATACAAATTATACCCAGACTCAGAACAGAAATTTGTGAATCGCTCAAAGTATTGTCTTGCGTTAGAATCGAATCTACAGTACTGGCACAGTATCTTAACCACTACGCCATCTGTGCAGTTGTATAAAACTTAGCTGTATGAGCTTTGTTCCCTTTACCAGTCTAAACAGACGACCAGAATAAAAAATCTAACAGTTATGACAATCAGAGGTAATAACATACCTTTACCCAATAAGACAGGCACAGAGAACAAAGACCATACAGCCAAGTCTTATTTTTAATCTACATTATCTATATTATCTTATTTTTAATCTACATCTAATTGTGGGAGGACTACGCTGTTGACAGTTCTCTGTCTGCAGCCGTAGGTCGGTTTGTCCGGGGTAGTACCACACTCTCGAAGAAGATCGACGTCTGAGTAATGGCAACGTGCTATTGCGCTTCTTTCGGTGAGCGAGAGAGCCGGAAGCCCAATTGGGTGGGTTTTGGGTTTACATTGGTAGGCAGCGGCCTAGTTATACCCTTGGTATTGCAAATGTCCATGGGTGGCAGTGACACTTACCATCAGGTATGCTGCTTGCTCGTTTGCCATCACTAGCAATTAAAAAAGAAATAAAAATATTTCAGCTTCTGATGATGAGATGTACAAAGACTTATATTCACATTCAAACTGACAGTTCGATAAAATATTCGCTTCATAAATCGTAGTAATCTATGCCAAGATTACTCAAAGTACTTTAAAAGTTATTGCGGGCAATGAGGAGACGATCAGCGAAATTTTAAATAGTAGCTATATTTAGTTATTCCCTGACGTTAAGTGCTTAAAAGTATTACAATACACGTCATTATTTTCATGGGTATTGATGCAGTGAGAATATATCATCACCCCTTGTCTTATCTGTGGATGTCGTAAAAGGTGATTATGGGACTAATATATGAAAGAAAGAAAGAAAGAAAAGTATTTATTTTGTGCCACATAGAAGAGACGTGAGGAACACACAGAAAAACAAAAATAAACCTTACAATAAATGAAAACACATAAATTCTATAAACTAAATAAGGAGAACATAATAATAATTACATTGAGTGAACGTCTCGGCTGCGGCAGAAAAAGGATAATTGCTCAGCATTTATTGTGATGTCAATGTATCACCACAACGCTGATTTTCAGCAATGTCCTTTTTTTTTCGAAGTCAGACATCAAAGCCGCCAAAGTGGTGGCGCATTAGAAATAAAAAACAAGAAAAAAACAAAATATATATATATATATATATATATATATATATATATATATATATAAAAGTTATAAAAGAGAAAGTAATCTCAAAAGAAACTCTTATACCAATCCGTATGACTAGCGTGATATTTCAAATCATTTATGATGCGTAGATTCTGGCCGCAGTGTCGCCCGATGTAAAAGTATCTTTCTCAAAGTTGAGCTATTATCTCAAAGGAAAACATTACGTGATACGTATACCTACTATGTATTAATCCCGGAATTGGCCTATCTATGTACCAATTTTCGACCAAATCAGTTCACCGGTTTACGCGTGATTGAATAACTTCACAACCTTTCACATTTGTAATATTAGTAGGACAAGCCAAATAAAGGCACTCACGTATTTTCAATTTTACTAAATTAATTAGATAATCTACCGTCGGATCGGAATGTAGCCACTAACTGAGAAGATTCAGCAAGCAATTCAATGGACTTATAATTTTTTGAATTAGTTCTTTTCAATAAATTCTATATATATTAATATTACATACATACATATCATCACGCCATATCCCTTGCAGGGTAGGCAGAGAGGACAGAGTGCCAGAGAACTCTATCCTTGCATACTTCACTCGCTTCCTCAACATTCATAATTCTCTTCATACACGCTCGCCGGTTTCGGTGACTCTTGACTCCACCTTCCTTCAGTACGTGACCAATCTGGTCTAGTTAGGTGAGTCTTGGTCTCCCCCGGTACCTACATCCTTCCACTTTCGCATTGTATATCTTCTTAACCAGACGTTCGTTCGGCATTCTTTCCACATGTTCGAACCATCGGAGCATTCACTTTCGCATCTTTACACCAATACTCTCTTTCATACCTACTCGCGATCTTACGTCGTCGTTGCGAATGCGGTCGGTCACATATTAATATATTACAAGTTTAGCTAGTTATTTTATCAGAGCAAGCAGTACAACTGCTGGTAAGTGTTACTGCCGCCCATGGACCTTCGCAATACCAGGGATACAACTAGGCCGACACTCTTGCTCACCGAACGAAGAGCAACAACACATTGTCACTATTCAGATGTCGATTTTTAGCGAGAGTGTGATACTACCTAAGGACCGTCCCACTGCTGTATACAGAAAACTGTCAACAATGCCTGCCATTATTGAAAGTATTGAACAGAGATAGATACTTTCTTGAAAATCTAATATAAAAAAAGCAATGACTGTGCCAGATCCCACAAGCGGTATCCGATTACGAGTTAATTATTAGAACAGCCAGTACTCTGCAATTGTTGGTAAATTTCTTTCCTATTATAGAGGACCTCGAGGGTCCTCAATATTGGTGATACATTATCATCTCCTTATTTCCCTTTGGAATTCTAGCAATCAGCTGAGGGTTCATCAGGAGAGTATGTAGCAGTACTTTTCTGTAAAACTTATAACAATTTTAGTGTTTATTGCATTATTCTTATACGAGGAGGCTTATATTCAATAATGAACGTAGATGATGGGTGTAGGGATGGATGGATATAGGGATGGTTGGATGAAATAAACCACCTAATTATAAAATCCAAAAAAAAAACAAGCACAAGCAATCTGTAGTAACACATAAAAGGACGGTGTGTTTTTTTTTTAAATCTAAAACTATAGCGCTTTCTAAATTACACTTAATCCTTTAGATAACAAGGTTCTAAATTATTTAACATGTGACTTTCTACTATTTCTACTTTTCAGTTCTATCTAAGACTCGCATGTTAGAATTTATTATGTATGTACTAAACGAACTTTCTTCCCCAACGATTGTCAGTTCGTTGTGGGATGTGATCTGTGGCTTGCTACGAAAATCGTACGAAAACGGATTCAATGATAAGTCGTTCGTATTACTATCAAAGCCCTTCGCCTTCAACGGCTGATCCTTGTAGTTTGACACATTTAGGCGACCCTACTACTAAAGTTTGTTCGATGTTTTTGAGTTCGAGACCATTATACATTCATTCGAACGATTGGTTTTCGATCTAAAACAGAATAGGGTTTTGGAACAAGACAGTGGAACACCTGTTTCGACCGGAAACGTTTAATTACTAATTTTGACTTCTTTAATGACTCCGCACGTAAATATCAAGTATTATAGTCATCAGATCTTTATATCACCAGATCCTTAAGTCACCAGGTCTTTAAGTCACCAGATCTTTTAGTCACCTTGTCTTTAAATCACCAGGTATTTAAGTCACCAGATCTTTAAGTCACCATGTCTTTAGGTCTCCATGTCTGTAAGTCTCCAGGTCTTTAAGTTACCAAGTCTTTAAGTCACCAGGTCTTTAAGTCACCATGTCTTTAAGTCAACAGGTCATTAAGTCACCATGTCTTTAAGTCAACAGGTCTTTAAGTCACCATGTCTTTAAGTCTCCAGGTCTTTAAGTTACCAAGTCTTTAAGTCACCAGGTCTTTAAGTCACCAGTTCTTAACAAATTATAATCAGCGGACATAAATAAGGTCCAGATTTGGAATATTCATGGATTGTACAAAGAACTGTTCTGGGTTGGATACAACAATTAACTACATAGGTGGCGTAGTGGTTAAGATACCTGCTGTGCCAAGTGCCGCGGGTTCGAATCTCATGGAGAACTATACTTTGTGCGATCTACAATTTTTTGTTCTTTCTGGATGTAATTTGTATTCTTTAATTCATCTCATCATCATCTCAGCTCATACACGTCCCACTGTTGGGCTCGAGCCTCCTCCATAATGGGAGGGTAATTGATCTACTACACCACGCTGGTCAGACATGTTGGTATAGGGTTTTACTTCGAGTTTTCTTCTTTCATATAGACGTTATATGCGTTTTATATCCCTTAATCGTCTCTTACGATCACCCACGGGTGAGATTGGGGGTGGTGAATTGTATTCTTACTCCGTCACCACACGAACAACGACGGTGTTCTTTAATTATGTGTTTGTAAGGCCCCCCGCAATATAAATATCATTTCCTTAAAGAAGGTTGTTGTTTTTTAAAAGAATACACTCAGAATCTCTTATTTTGAAAATTCCTTTTTCTAGAAATTGGATCTCGGAATCTATTAACGCGTTGAATTGTTTTGTTAGACATAGGACTCCCTAAATAGTAAATAATGGCATGATCGCCACGTTTAATGGCGTTGGTGATTAAAATTATTGCTATAAGTGCACTAGAAGAGTGCTCCATCTCATTTCCGTGGCCTTCTTTTAAAACTCTCACTGGAAATTAAGTGAATGATACATTGCATTCTTAATCCATCATCATCAGTAGTATGACTATTCGATACTATCTAATTTTCATACGTAACGAACCACACTGGTCTAATTGCTAAATTGCTTAAAATGGATTTCCAATTGATATAATCTTTACTCATGTATGATATTTATATTTTGTTTGCAAATAAATTTTTATAATAAGCTTTTGGTCTTACCCCTCTATAAATAGCCGCAATTTAGAATATTTCAAGTATTAATTATTATGATCTTCCTGCTCTTATCCCAATTACTTGGGGTTGATATAATATATATTCTTCCGTTGTACGTAATTCAAAAGCTGTGACAATAGTTTTATCATCCCCTACCTGACGATAACCGTGCTTGGAAATGTAATTGTTGACCAGACAGCATCAAATAGAATTAGCTCTGGTCAATTGCACGCCTTATAAGCGAAGCGTTGAGATCTTGCTCTACTCTCGATATATGAAAATCAAGGACTTTTCAAACCTAAAAATGATTGTATTTTTCTCACATTGTAAGGACGTCCGGATATTTATTCTGGATCTGGCACGATTACAACCGTAAAAATTAATGTATCAATATATTTATTTTTTTAAAAGCTTCATAATCGCGAGGCGCTGTTTCCTTTCGAAAATGGCTTGGTAATTTTTTGTAGTTTAATTGCAATTAATAAACAACTAAACTGCTTAGTCATTAGTGTATGTTTAATCTTATGAAAATTGGTTTCGTTTACATTTTGTTCTTCGTTCATTCGGACAGGCAAAAGAAACACATCCCATACAGCCTATTGTAAACGAACAGCTATGTTTAGCACTACGTCGAGAACGGAACGGAACATAATTTTAAAAGTATTTTTTTCTTTCATTTTATTTATGGCATTGACTAATAGTAAATGATAAATAATATAAAAATTACGAGGCGTGCACTTTTGGATTTTTCAAATTATTTAAGGCTATCTGTGGTTTTTTTATGTCATCTACAAGCAATGGAGTAGATTTATAACCGCTACCGTACAGCGTTGATCTGCTAATACAATTTTAATTAAAAACCACTACATACGTATAAAGTTGATAGCTATTTTATAGTTGCAAAAACCTTTTAAACGTAAGCCACTTCACTGATGCATTTAAACCGTTGCCTGTCCATTCAGTGTACTAAATAATAGTATAGAAATTGAATCGATACTCTTTGTACAAGCTTGTTTATTTCAGTACATTCATTTTCCTACTTCTATTTCAATTTATACTAGGTATATTTTTTAAATATTTTTTTTTATTTTTTTTTTATTGCTTATGGTGGCAAATGAGCAAGCAGCACACCTGATGGTAAGTGTTACTGCCGCCCATGAACCTTCGCAATACCAAGATTATAGCTGGGCCACTGCCTACCATTACAATCCCAAATCTCACCCACTTGGGCTACAGACTCTCTCGCTCACCGAACGAAGCGCAATAGCACATTGGCATTACTCAGACGTCGATCTTCTGCAAGAGTGTGGTAATACCACAGTAAAAAAAATTAAGTAAAAGTAAAGGAAATTGATGAACCTTCAGAGCAGTTTATCAATTTCATAGATTATCTAGAATAAACAGACAGACATACAGATATAAATTAACAAAATGTTTCCTTTCAGAAAACCTATGCACAGCCACTAACTGTGTCAGACGCCATGTTGGCTGAGATTGTATCTATATAATCTTATTTTGTTTAAATATCATGGTTTCGTGAATATTCTAATAAGTAATAATATCAACATCAATAATATCCAAGCTACATTAGTAAGAGTTTTTGTTATCTCAAAAGTTGTCATAACAACGGCGACTGCGCAAAACGCTTGATGGCCTTTATTAAATATACTTTTGATCGATTTGTAAATATTTAAAGACAGGGTTCCTTTCCTATTTGTTACACCGTCATTTATTGTATGCCTTTCTATATTTTGTATTGTATCTTTCTTTATAAATAAGCTATCAATAAGGTTTATTGGAATCCAACTGGTAGTTATTGCAATCAGCAAATTTAAGTAAATAGACTCTTCGGCATAATAATAATATGATTTACATTTTTTTTTATTGGTTTTGGTGACGAACGATCAAGCGTCACACCTGATGGTAAATGTCACTCTGCCACCCATGGATCTTTGCTATACCAAGACAATAGCTAGGCCGCTGCCTACCAACACAAACTCCAAACCCACCTCAGTTGGACTTACTTACATAGAAAATATTAATAATATCATTTTACTTACTTATAATACTTAGATAGAAATTATTAATAATTTCATGGATTTTTGCATGTGGATCTAATTCTTGTTCATAAAATCCGATTACGAAATGAAAAATGATGTCACAAGCGGGATTCGAACCCGCGCCTATTGGGATTCCGGCCCAATCGTGCTGCCACTACACCACCGTGACTAATTGTAGGACATGCAAATTTTCACTTCGTATTATATTTACGTCTTAAGGTGACGGTATGCCATCTACCCGACAATGTTTACACATTGTTATAGGCTTAATACTTCAAACTTTACAGTTAGAATTGTATTAACCGATGACACAACCTTGTTATTTAAATTACTGAAATTTAGCATTTAATATGCTTAATTATTTATAAAATCCGATTACGAAATGAAATCTTGTTCATAAATAAAAATAACTGAGCTACATACATACAAGCCTTATAGCAGTGAAAGTTTCCTCATAAAAGGTTTAACAATTTTATAGATTAGCAATTACAAAATATAAAGACAGATATTTTTGAAGAGAAACATCCTATAGAAGAGCTTCGAAATTCTAATACGCAACTATTTTACGTACCTACTTTTCACTTCAAAATCAAAAATTTGCTCTTTCTCTGGCGAACGTTAAAAACGTGAGGCATATATTCCGGCGTTCTCATTTTTTTTAATAATATTAGTTTATTTTCTGCTGTCGCAGGAAGCCATTGGATACAGATAGAATAGGCTCTTTCTGAGTGGCATTCTCGTGGGGAGACCTATGTTCAACAGTGGAAGGCTATAGGCTGATGGATGGATTTAGTTAAAATAGCGATTATGTTAAAAACATAAAAGTAATTTTGTTCTAATTAACTTTATTTAATATATACTGTCTATCTGGATATATTAAATTTATACTGTGTGGTAGCGGCTACGAATACTACCAACCCTTGCTTTGCTCGTGGATGTCGTAAAAGACGACTAAGAGCATTATAACGACATGGGCAAACTCCATCTGATGCCGTTTGGTCAACAATTACATTACCAAGGAGGGCTGACGTCTGGTAGGCGGCCGGTCAAGAAATGATTACCAATAACTTTTACAATATGTACCTACTATGAAAAAAGAGTACATACTGTATCAACTCCAAATAATTGAGATAAAAGTAGGAGAATAATAAAAAATCAGGATATATTAAATTTCTGATCCCCTTTTGTTAATCGAATGAATATATAGACATAATAAAAAAAGTTTTTTCTTTTATATTGCAAAACTAAAACAATTCGCGTTCGATGAGTATTTTCGGTTAGCACAAAACTTCTAACGAGCGTAATTGCTTGTCTATTTGAAAACTTGATCTTTTGATAGGAAATCCGCGTATATTAACGTCCAATAACTTTCTAGCTAAATTAAATCTAGTTCGTAGAATATTAAATTGTTAATTATCTTTGTATACCTAGTTGGGTAATAAGTTCTGTCGTACCTTTTATTTTTAATTAAAATTTAAAAATATTGATAATAATTTTTGATAAGAAATTTTTGTGCCGTTTAAGTACAAAACAGAAATTGGTTTTTTCAATATTTAAACACATGGATTGGACGCAAAAAGAGCAAAAGAAGTTACGGTTATTCATCATCATCATCATCTCAGCTCATATATGTCCCACTGTTGGGCTCGAGCCTCCTCCGTAATGGGAGGGAAATTGACCTACTATACCGCGCTGGTCAAAAGTGTTGGTATAGGATTTTTGTTTCGAGTTTTCCTTCTCTCTGCGGCTATTGGGGTACATCAAAATTTAAAATAACCTTAAGGTTTGTTTATTATGATAAATGAAAATAAACAGGCAGATAAACATCATTATCCTTTTTTTTTTTTTTTGACGCTGTGGAAACGCGTTTACGCGCTAATGCTGGTGGACGGGAGGGAGTGTGGGACTCGCCGGTTAGGCTGTTCCACCGGAATACCCACTAAAACCACAGCGGCCCCCTGCCGCGCTTTTACGGGACGCCAGAGAGATCGTCTACTGACATTCGATCCCCGACGCCCCAACGTTTGGCCTTTTGGTCACGTCCAGTCGGTCCTCAAGGCGGTGGGAGGAGGTGCGCATAACGGCGCCTTCTCCTCCCCGGTCGCCGGCGGCGGAGCGAGTCAGCGGACGCAAGTGCCTCGCGTTCCCGCTCCGCAGCCTCCTTCCTCTCCATGACGGCCTCACAAAAGGAGGCCATCGACGTCCAGCACCTGTCGCTGTCAAGCATCCTGGAGACGATGGTCGACAGCGACAGGTCCCCTCCAACGACCTCCGACAGTACGTGGCGCTGGGGCCCCCAGGCGGGGCATACCTCCAGAGTGTGACGCGCATCATCTACTGGCGCGCCACACTCGTGACATCCTGGAAAAAAACATCATTATCCTGCTATTATCCCAATTACTTGGGATCGACGTATTATATGCTTGTATTCCATTGTACATATCGCAAAAGTTATCGGCAATAGTTTTATGACTGGACGTCTACCTGACGTTAACTCTGAGAATGTAATTGTTAAGCAGCTAAAATCAAATGAAGTTGACCCAGGTCGATATAATACTTAATCCTCTTTTACTACATCCATGAGTGAAGTGAGTGTAGTATTCGTAGCTAATACCACATAACAAATACAAAGATAAATGCCTGCTGTGTGGTAGCGGCTACGAATACTACCAAACCCTACTTTGGTAGTGGGTGTCGTAAAAGAACTAGACAAGACTAAGAGCCTTATAATGACCTGAGCCAACTGCATTTGATGCTGTTTGATCAACAATTACATTCCCAGGGAGGGTTGACGTCTGACAGGCGGCCGGTCATAAAACTATTATCAATAACTTTTACAATATGTACTATGAAAGAAGAGTACATATTATATCGACTCAAGGAATTGGGATAAGAGTAGGAGAATGATGACAGAGGTAAATGAAAAAATATTTTTTAACAAATCTACCATTTAGGGGTAATTACCATGCCAGCAGGTTCGTTGGCGGTTATACCTGTATAGTCCTATAGTAGTTGATACTATCAGCTATCAAGTGATGAAGATTGTTGTATCAAAGATCATGACCTTTCATGATCTTCGATAATCGAAAATGAACGGTTAGACAAACAAAAAATATTGCAGTTGGCCTTAAGTAAAACTATGATTAAACGAGTGCTAAATGAAGACCTAGAATGTCGAGACTTATGTTCAAAAAACAACACATTTTCTTAATGATCGTTTGAAGAACTTGAGACTCGATAAAACTCGCGCTTTAGTAAGGCGGTATGTAGAAAAAAAACATACTACGAAATCCTTATTTCGATGAAAATAAAATTAAGATTGTAGAAAGTAGTCGTAATGATAAAAAGTGTGTGCTTATAATTATGAAGAAGCGAGCAAGCAAATCTCGAGGATCCAGCGTAGACATTAACCCTTCATCACTACATGGGTGGCTTCATCATCAACATCATTCTTCTAAACGTAGGCCTCCCACATACTTCGCCACATAATGCGGTCCTGTGTCACCCGCATCCAACGATTCTTGAAAAAATGTGAAATCTAGTGTACTTTGTATACCAAATGACCGTTTTTAGAAATTTTGTGGAACCTCTTTCTCAAAAGATGTTAGAAAATCAATACTGGGTGTTGCAGAAAGATTCTGCGTCAGCTCAACTATCAGCATGCTTGCGTAACTAGTTAATTACGCATTGATTCACCAAACATGACTCTTCGCTATTCCAGACTTGAGCCTGTTGGATTCTAAAATATGCCAGAATTAGAGGAAAAAGTGTGCTCTAAACCTCAACAGAATTTAAAGTCTCTTAGAGATCTTAAGAAAGTAGTATCTAATATATATGCGAACGATATGGGTACTCCGAGTGACAAATGACCTCGAATGTTACAACCAAAATCAAGAAGGGCTTTATTTTATTACTATACTTTTTTAATTTAAAATATGCTTGACAGACAGATTGTCGTTTGCATTCACTTCATACATTCATTCATTCACACTCTGGGAGAAAATCGACATCGATATGCTGTTGTGCTTCATTTAGTGAGCGAGAAAGCCGAGCCAAATATCAGCAGAGCTATACTCTACACTTATTTGATCATTGCCTTAGTTGATTTTCACGACTTCCACAGGAAAGTAAGTGCTGACGTTAAGATAAATTTCATAATTACTCAAGACAATATTTTGTGTACGTCTGCAATATGCAAATGCGTAATCTGTGTCCACTGGCTGTATGTTTAAAAATACCTTCTACAAGTACCTTATCCGATAAGAATACTATCGCCACCACACCTTAAACCTCATGGAAGTCATAAAAACCAACTAAGGGTTAAGAAGGGATTGAGCAGGACCTCTGTCCTACGAAACGTATTTGCTCACTACAATCAACAACCTTCCCGCTAAGTGTATTAATAACGGCACTATCTCCTCATAATGAATGATGTATCAGAGAGACTTACGTCCAACGGTGGATGGTAAAAGGCTGAATGACGATGATACAAGTATTATTACTTTAGCGCAGTTGCCCAAAAAAAAAGAGCAAACAAAAAATTGCCATGTTAAGATTGGAACGTTGAAAAAGTAGATTGGGATAATCATTTTATTCTTATAGAAAAAGTCGTATGAGCAACATTGGAATTTGAATGAATGTAGGTAATTATTATATAAAACTAAACAATCAGATTTGAAAATAACCACTCAATCTAAGTAAAGTCACTAACCTGTCCAATATATCAATGTTATTTATTATACGTGCTATTTTTGCGAAGTCTATTTTACTAGAAGCATTGAAAACAATTCGAGTAATCGATTTATTATGATGATTTTCCGTGTGGTGGCGGAGTAAAAATACCATTCATCACCCCATATCTTACCCGTGGGTGATCGAACGAGACGACTAAGGGATATAAAGCGCATATAACACATATGCGAGAGAAGGAATACTCGAAACAAAACCCTATACCAACACGTCTGACCAGTGCGGTATAGTAGGTTAATTTCCCTACCATTACGGAAGAGGCTCGAGCCCAACAGTGGGACATATATGGGTTGTGATGATGATGATGAATCGATTTATTAGATTTGGTTGGCGTAGATATTTTGTTCTGTGTTGTACCGGAGTATGAATACAATATCTTGGAACTCCTTGCTTTCTCTAGTAAGTCTATAAGGTTATAAGTGTATAACTTCAATGCAGGAGATGAAAAAAGTCATGTCTATCTGAGTGCTCTTTTGACTCTTTAAAGAGGAGTGCACCAAGGAACTGTTTAATATCAAAATTACCTGCACTGACGACTTGGCGACGAATATCATCCTCGCCTCTACATTTTCAGCGTTCATTTCTGGCGCATAAAAATGTGTGGTGACAAGACATTTGTGTTAGGACCACGCTGTTGACAGATTTATGTCTACAGCCGTGGGCCCATCCGCCTGGAGTAGTACCACACTCTCGCATAAGATCGACGTCTGAGCAATGACAATGTGTTATTGCGCTTCGTTCGGTGAGCGAGAGAGCTGGAGCTCAACTGAATGGTTTGGCGTTTGTATTGGTAGGATGCGGCCTAGCTATACCCTTGGTATTGTAAAAGTCCATGAGCGGCAGTAACACTTTTTGCCACCATAAGCAATAAAAAAAAGAAGAGTGAATTGTATCACTAAAGAGCTATCTTGAATCTAATAAATATGTTTTTTTTAAACTAAGTACAGCCTCCACTTTTGGAAATAATTATTGTAATGCGAAAGCTTTTACAAAAATGCAATTGATGACTGCAATTTACACCCAGACTTAAAGTATTGTCTCGCGCCATTGTAATTGATAGATCTGTATCTTAATCACTGTGATAACTATGAAAAAGGTATTTATCTGTAGAGTATACCTTCAGAAACAAAAACAAATTTACCTCCAAACATATACAATAAACATATAAAATTCTCTTCTCATTGTTCTTGCAGTCCAAACCTTAATGAATAAATAATACAAGCAATCTTAACAAAACGTTTTTACATTCTAAACGCACACCAAACAAATAAACCTTTTTGTTTTATTACGTCATTAGAACTGTGTATTAGACAATAGAATAGAAACTAAGTCTTGGTTTAATAATTATAATTAATGTATTTTTATTTTATTATTATTGAACACCTTAAAGAAATGATCTTATCATCATTATTTTTTCTTATACTAATTACTTGTAGTCTACGCAATATGTAATCTTCTTTCATACACACATACATACATATCATGACGCCATATCCCTTGCCGGGTAGGCAGAGAGAACAGAGTGCCAGAGAACTCTATCCTTGCATACTTCACTCGCTTTCTCAACATTCATAATTCTCTTCATACACGCTCGCCGGTTTCGGAGACTCTTGACTCCACCTTCCTTCAGTACGTGACCAATCTGGTCAAGGTAGGTGAGTCTCCGGTCTCCCCCGGTACCTAAATCCTTCCACTTTCGCATTTATATATCTTCTTAACCAGACGTTCGTTCGGCACCCTCATCTATCGTATCGCGCAGCCACTTCTGTTGCCCCGGACCGATTTGGCGAGGCGCAACCACATCCATAGTCCACTGCGAAAAAAAAAATCTAAAGTTATTGGCAATATGTTCTACGATTTTATGACCACCTACCTGCTTTGAAACCTCTTTTGGAATGTAATTGTTGATTGCAGTAAATGTTATAGCCTGACAGAGGATAGTTGTTGCCCACTCTCTTGTTGAGACATTCAACTAATTTTTACGACTCCCATGGGTAAATAAGGGGCGACAACAGTTGTATTTTTATCCTATTGCTACACGGGCTGTTATAATGAAACACACCATAATTGCATCCTTGATATTCAAGGTCAGGAATGGAGTTTTTTTTTATGAAATGACACCACCCTGCACTAAGGAAATAATCCTTGTATTGCAGGGGACTTTACAAATATATAATTAACGTAGACAAATTACACCCAGACTCAGAACAACAATCTTTGGCACAAAGTGCTGTCCTGCGTAGGTATCGAACCCACGGCACTGGCACAGAAGGTACGGTACCTTAACTACTACGCCATCTGTGCAGTATATTATATAAATATGCTACCAAATCCTTATTTGCTTATTGAAATCGTAAAAGGCGAACTAATCCGTCTAAAAAGCGTGACTATTATGGAATTTATCTGTCCTGGAGTAGGTTTAGGTGTGAATACCGATAGACTAGTTGCTGAATAGATAGATGTTTGACAAAATTCACTCTTACGTAAAGAGAACTCTCTTTTTTGGATATTTTATGGGTTAGCAGATTTGTATATACATATATATTTTTTTGTTATTAGTGTATTGTACAATCAACAAATGACATAGATATACACTTAAACCTCCGTAACCAAAAATAACTTATTAACGGACTTTCTACCACAGATTATACACTCATTTGCAAAAAAAACGGCCACCTAAGCAATGAACCATTTCAAATGTTAATATTTCTTTGTTTGATAATTATAGGTAGTTTTATCCACACAATTTGGTAAATTAATAAGAAAATAATCGTTTTCATCAGTATTTCATAAAATTTAGATACAATTTATGGGAAATAATGCTAAACCTCGCTAGTAGTGTATATTCGCTAGTAGTGCATATGCTCATGAAGTAAAAATAAAAAAGTTTTTTTGTTTGTTTTTCTTTAATAAAGTAAAAGCAGATAAATGTTTAGTATCGAGTGTGACCCCCTCTAGCTAAAATCACAGCTTGAATTCGTCTGGGCATGCTAGCGAGTATATCCCGGATACTTGCTTGCGGAATACGTTCCCACTCCGCAGTAATCACATTCTTCAGCTCTCTGATGGTCTGCGGAGCCGGGTGTACTGATCTCACACGCCGTTTCAGAACGTCCCAGACATGCTCTATGGGATTGAGGTCGGGACTTCGAGCTGGCCAATCCAAACGACGAATGCCGACCTCTTGCACATACGCATTAACATCGCGGGATCGGTGGGCGCGAGCATTGTCGTCCATAAAAATCGAGTCTTCACCTAGAGCGGCCAATGCGGGTTGTGCATGAGAAATTAGAACTTCCGTTATGTATCGATGCCCAGTCAGTGAGCCGTTTTCAATGAAGACTAACTCTGTACGATCCATTGAATTTATTCCTGCCCAAAACATAACAGAGCCCCCACCATAAGGTGTGATTTCTTCGAAACATGCCTCTGCAAAGCGTTCTCCTTGTCTTCTTAGCACTCGCCGACGTCGATCTTCACCGAACAGAGATATCCTGGCTTCATCAGAGAACAAAACCCTATTCCAATCGTCTTGAGTCCATGATTCACAATTTCTAGCGAACCTAAGCCTGTGAACTCTGTGCTCACGGAGTAATTTGGGGCCGCGGGCCGGGCGGTGACTGCGTATATTGGCAGCGAGAAGCCTCCTCCTGACCGTCCATAGACTAATATGCACATTTCTTACTTCTTGGAGGTTGTTCTTAAGATCCACATACGAAGATTTGCGATTTCTCAATGCGCGACTCACAAGAAAACGATCATCCCGTGGTTGGGTACATGGTTTTCTTCCAGAACCAGGCCTTCTCTCGACGGAACCAGTCTCCTGATATCGCTGCCAGGTCCTTTGGACTGTCGAGCGACTAACATTTAGCCTCCTAGCCACGAAACATTGGCTGCAACCCTCTTCAAGCAGCGCGATAATTTTGGTAGCTTTTACCACTTTATCTACCATTTTTGATACAGCCAAACAGCATTAAATAAAGCTTTGACAGTCAAGGATATGAAATTAATCGATAAAAATTGAATAAAAGTTATGAAAGTCGATGTTAATTTCTGGAACTTCGCGCCAAAAATGTAGGATAAAAAGGGGTTTTCTGTAAAAATGAACATCAAATGAAAAATTGAATTTAGAACGTACTTTTTTAAATACCACAGCATTTTTAAAACCGGCCAGTAACGTGTACAAACGATTGAAACCTTTTTGGTATTGTATCTTTTTAAATATGAATGAAAATCAAAACCGCCCGTTTTTTTTGCAAATGAGTTTATATCACAACAGAATGTCGTCTACGCGTCTGTAACCGCTATTTATACCATTTATAGCCACGAAACCACTCAACCGTAATGCTAACGTTGTCAGAGCGCACTCTTGGAATCACCACCTTTCGATGGGCGATAACAAATTAGAATATAGCTTTTTCTTCTTTTTCTAGATTTGACATTCAGCTACTAATGCAAGGTCATCGCTGCTGGTATTAGTGGATTTGGTTTCTAAAGTTGCACATATTTTTAAAGACATTGTTTCTCGATCAGATTTTGCCTTTTATTAATCATCGGTTATCCAACCAAAAGCTCGTTGCCGAATGTTGGAATGATATGAAAACACAAGCAAAGCACTTTTATATTTAATCGTTAAACTTTGACACTTTGTCTACAATAAATTAAATTTAATTCAACAAAATCACTTAGATTACTGAAATTTATCATTTAACATGCTTGATTATTTATAAAAACTTGATTACGAGCGAAAAATTTATTGTCAGAAATGGGATGTCTGACCCATGTGTGACAATCATATTTTGATCGTAATCAAGTTTTTATAAAAAAATCATTTAGTATAATCATTATTAAATACTGAAATATTTAATACAATTTAAGATCTCCCGTCAAAATTTCTGGAATCCTGTTCTCCAACTTCCGTTTATGTTTTTTTTTTAATTAACATCTTGCGGTTGCCGAGGCAATTAAAAGCATTGTACGAAACATTTTGAGGTTCAAATTTCTGTTTTATTCATGGCAAATATTTTGAATCTTGTTTCACAGAAGTTATAATGTTGGGAATGCGTGATGGAATTAGTTCCATATGAAACCTTTGACTTAATTTTTAAATTTAGAATTTGACATGCTATTTTTACAATTCATTTGCTAATGAAAATATGATTGCCGAAAAAACGCTTTTACGAGTGAAAAATGATTGTCACAAGTGGGATTCGAACCCACATCTATTGGAAATTTTGGAAATTCGTTCCAATCGTGCTGCCACTTACTTGGAGTTCGAATCCCACTTGTGACAATTGTTTTTCGCTCGTAATTGCGTTTTTATAGCAAAAATTAAATGCTAAATTTCAGTAATTTGAATAACAAGGTTGTATCATCGTTTAATATAATTTTAACTGCAAAGTTTGAAGTATTAAGCTTGTACAATGTGTAAACATTGTCAGGTAGATGGCACACGTCTCCATAAAAACGAAAATATAATACGATGCGAGAATTGAATGTCCTACAATAGTTCACGGTGGTGTAAGTGTCAGCACGATTGGAACGAATTTCCAATAGCTGGTGTGGCTTCAAATTCCACTTGTGATAACCATTTTTTGCTCGTAATCGGGTTTTTATAAATAATCAAGCATATTAAATGCTAAATTTCAATAGTTATCGTTACAATTAAAAAAGATTATAAGTAATATCATCATAACCACTCTGCTCTTGTCCTAATTACTTGAAGTCTTCGTAATACGTATTCTTCTTTCGTAAATATTGTAAAAGTTATTGACAATATTTTCATGACAAGCCGTTAGCCTTTTTTTTTTTTTTTTGGTAGGCTATGTCCCGGTCACACGTCGCCCGTACCGTCCGGGGCGACGGAAGGGCAGCGCGTGGCCCCATAACCCACCGTATTCTCTCCCCATCGCCATTGGGCCGGCCACTGGTACCGAAGCCGTTAGCCTGACGTCAACTCTGTTTGAGAATTTAATTGTGAGATAAAATAGAGTTGATAAAAGTCAATATAAATTTGAAATAAGACTACTTTTACTCACGGGAAGACTGACAGTCCTCTTGTGACCATGATCACTGTAAAGTGTTCGAAACTTCGGGAAATTAAAAATCAAATACAAACGCGATAGAATACGTAAAACTAGTTTTATTTCAAATGTGTAATACACGCGTAAACATTAGAAGTCAATATAAATTTCTTAGTCGTCTTTTACGTCATCCACGACCAATTTAATGGTTGGTAGTATTCGCAGCCGCTACTATACAGTTATAATATCAAAAAGTATTGATCATCATCATCTCAGCTCATATGTGTACCATTGTTGGGCTCGAGCCTCCTCCGCAATGGGAGGGAAATTGACCTACTATACCATGATGGTCAGGCGTGTTGGTATAGGGTTTCGTTTCAAGTTTCTCTTCTCTTGCATAGATATTATATGCGTTTTTTATCTCTCAGTCGACTCGTATGATCACCCACAGGTAGGATAGGGGGTGGTGAATTGTATTCTAACTTCGTCACCACACGGAAAAAATATTATTAGAAAAAAAAAATCATAATTCTATTAACGTGCCCACCTACAATACAAAAACTATACTGACTAACACCATAAGGGAAAACCTGGAAGACATCCGTGCCCAAGGCAAAACCGTCAGACTATTTTGGCTCAGAGCACACGCAGGCACCGTCGGAAATGAACGAGCCGATGAGCTGGCAAAGAGAGCAGCACTAGCAACTACACCCGCCACATCCTACGACAAAGTGCCCCTGTCATATGTAAAGAGAACCATCCGAGAGGAAACAATCAAAATATGGCAGGACCGGTACAACGCCTCCACAGCAGGGGAAGTCACTAAAAAATTCCTCCCAGACGTCACCAACAACTACCGTCTGGTGAGATCCATCAAATTGACACCAACCTTAGTGCAGGCGTTCACAGGTCACGGAAGCATTGCAGCTTACCTGTATCGATTTAAGCTCAAAAATAACCCAAGCTGCGAATGCGACGACCACACCGAAGAAACCATATGGCACCTACTATACGACTGCCCTCGCTTTCTAGTCGAACGAAGTGCACTCGAAATAACAACAGGAGTACAGGTCAAAGATACACAACTGAACATCTTAATGGGAGACGAAGACATAAGACCAACATTCCTCACCTACGTTGAAAATACCATACGTAGAGCAGCACGAAGGAATAGTACGCGCAATGAAGACCAAAGACCAAGGTCAAACACCATCACCCAAACATCAGCTCCAACACAACCCGATCAAACAACAATAACAGCGCGAAGGCAAATACAAATACTCACTGAACACCAATTGCTAGCAAATGGCGAAACAGGAACACCAGGATTAAGAACTCGCCCGGTGGCCCTGTTCATGTCCACCACTCACGAAAGACTGGGCCTCGCCTTCTGTTACGTGGACAGAAAAAATAGGGTGTCCATATCACCAGGACTAGCTGTTTTATTAAAAGGAAGCACTAGCCGAACGAAATTGAAATCATCAGTATACAATACCTACAGTACTATACAAGTAGGAAACATGGAGTGTCGGCTAATACGAGCACGCAATAAAATGCTGCTCGTATTCAACAGGAAAGCCGACGAGACCCAGTTTGCGCAAGCTAGTGTCTTCCTTCAAAACATAGCAAAGAACAGTGAAGAAAACACCGACTCCATCCCCAAAACCATCAGTGTGGATGCAATGACAGTTGGCTTCGATAAAGGAGAAGCTGCGGATTATATGGGGTGTATCATGGCCTCTAAACACCACAAGGTTATAACCTACGAGAATAGAGGCCAAGATCTGAGCTTCTTACTCGCTCCCCCCTCTAAAATCACACTACGCCCAGCGGCCAACGTCCAAAACGAAGCCTCTATATCGAGCCAATTAAACCCTAATCAGCCCGAACTAGCTACGCCTCAGCGCCAAGACGAGCAGAACGACAACGGGGAAACACCAAAACAGAAATAAAAACACCATTCAGCACAGTAAAAGCACTATTAAACCCCCTTCTTTCCGCCATCACCAAAAAACACGGCGAAGAAAAAAGCAGTAAGCGACTGGCATCTGCACTCGAGGCTTTTACTAGAAAAGAACGCCCAATCGATAAAGAAAAAGAACCACAACTAAGCACAAACGCCGACAAAGGAATAGTGACACCACCAAACTACCGACCGGTGAACACAACGTTGGACCTATATATGAATGCCTTCCTCGAATACAAGGCCATTTTAGAAGGCACAATAGTTATCAAAGCCCTGACCGCCAGCAAGATACTCGAAGCCTACCACTATCAAAGCGAAGGGTTGCTGAAAGTCAGACTCGAGGAAGAAGAGGCCAACGTTTACAACAACCAAACAGGCGAGGTCATGGTGGGTAAACCCATCTCAACCCACATGGCCGCGTTTAGTGCCACCGGAGGCTTCATAGACATCGATGAAGAAGCCACAAAGGAAAACGGTAGAATAACATTCCACACCCCGGAACACGACCCCACTGTAGTCACTGCGAAATTCACTGAAATCTGGCTCACAGAGAAAATTCTAAAACGAGCCAGAGATCTGGAAGCGAGTACATGGGACTTACCAGACAAGATCACCCTGGTAAACGGAGTGCCCGGATGCGGCAAATCAACCTGGATTGTGGAAAACTTCAACCCCGCACACGACGTCGTTTTAACATCACTGCTCAAAGCAAAAGACGATCTAAAGAATAGGATTACCTAACGCATGGGGGAAAAGGCGGCCAAGAAC
Organism: Lymantria monacha; assembly: GCA_905163515.2. NCBI lineage: Eukaryota > Metazoa > Arthropoda > Insecta > Lepidoptera > Erebidae > Lymantria > Lymantria monacha. Next base: position 3,833,795 of record LR991105.1, on the reverse strand, counting down.
GTCTACACAGTAGCATCAGCTCTGACAAACGGAGTCAGAACGAACAAAAACCAAGCGCTTCACCGGCTAATCATAGATGAAGCGCTCATAAATCACTTCGGCTCCGTAGTCTTATTAATGCGAACTGTCAAGGCCAAAGAACTCCTCCTCATTGGAGATACAAACCAAATCCCATTCATAGATCGGGACAACCTATTCGAAATGAGACATGACAAGCCTCTGACCACACCATCGGCAACACAAAAACTGCTGTGTACGCATCGGTGCCCCATGGACGTAGCATATGCCCTCCAGAACAACTACAATGGCATATACTCGTCAAATAAGATCATAAAATCCCTGAACATATACAAATACACTGACGCCGTCATACCACCCGACCTTCCCGAGACTCTATACCTGTCACACACCCAGGCAGAGAAAGAAAACTTCAAGGAAAAGGGATACGGCACCGGTGAGGGCTCCGAACTGCGAACCATCCACGAGGTGTGCCTCGTGGATGGTTCGCAGTTCGGAGCCCTAACGTTATCATAATCGACGGGACTCGGCGCACCTAACGTTATCATAATTCAGACTAGAGACTCGGTGCAAAAGTTACATAACAGCATACAACACGCCGTGGTCGCCATCTCCAGGCATACCAGATCCTGCACTTACTACACAGACATCCGTGAAGATGCCATCTGGAAACTCATGAGGAAGTCCATAGATCAGGATTCTGGTACTATACTGGGATACGTCAAGAAGATGGCGGTAAAACATAGAGACGAAAGGGTAATGAAAGAGCTTGGTCTACTACCCCATTAAACTAAAGTCAACACAAGCGTGGAGTCAATTACCATCAACCTAGACATAGACTTCCAAATTAAACAAATCATTAAATAAAACGTCACAGACATTATTATCATCATCACAACATCACAGAGGACAGAAACATCTACAAATAGAAGGGTTTCACCAACAACAAGACCACCAGCGCCAAGAAGAAACCCTAAAAGACATGTTGTGGCTCAACATCTATGACACATTAATTGCGCTCTTCAAGCTTTATCCGATTGTAATAAAGCCACTTCAAGAACATTAATTTTATAAACAAACCACCATAACAATTAAATTAAATGTAAAAAGAGCACGGACAAAAAGTCTGTGGAATAACATACTCATAATAAAAAAAAAAAAATACAAAAACTATAATAATATCGTTAAAACCAACTATAATATTTGTCTTGCCCGGGACTCAATTGGTATTGGTTATTTAGTTAGGATGTGGTTTGTAGGAAATGTGTAAACATTGTGATTATATCATGAAATAATGTTGAATTTTCTGTAATATAGGAATCATATATGTTAGTTTTATAAGGCTTCGGTCGTGGGTACTATGACCACACAATTTAATTATTTGCTTTCTCTGTGAATTTTTATTAAACGTCTAAATTTAATTTGACTGCACAGATGCCCTAGTGCTTAAGATACGACCGTCCTTGCTAGTACCATGGGTTAAATTCAATATACCAACCTTCCTTACTAGTGTCATGGTTTAGATTCAAGATACCAACCCTCCTTGCCAGTGTCATGGGTTAGATTCAAGATACCAACCTTCCTTGCCAGTGTCATGGGTTAGATTCGAGATAGCAACCTTCCTTGTCAGTTTCATGGGTTAGATTCAAGATACCAACCTTCCTTGCCAGTGTCATGGGTTAGATTCAAGATACCAACCTTCCTTGTCAGTGTCATGGGTTAGATTCAAGATACCAACCTTCCTTGCCAGTGTCATGGGTTAGATTCAAGATACCAACCTTCCTTGCCAGTGTCATGGGTTAGATTCGAGATACCAACCTTCCTTGTCAGTGTCATGGGTTAGATTCAAGATACCAACCTTCCTTGCCAGTGTCATGGGTTGGATTCAAGATATCAACCTTCCTTGCCAGTGTCATGGGTTAGATTCGAGATACCAATCTTCCTTGTCAGTGTCATGGGTTAGATTCAAGATACCAACCCTCCTTGCCAGTGTCATGGGTTGGATTCAAGATACCAAACTTCTTTGCTAGTGTCATGGGTTAGATTCCTATGCAGGACAATAATTTTTGCTAACCACATAGTATTGTTCTGATTTTGTCTATGTAATTTGTCTGTGTTAATTGCATGTTTGTAAAGTCCCCCGCATTACAAGGATTATTTCCTTAGTGCAGGGTGGTGGTCTTTGGCCACTGAAAACAAAATTCGGGTACCGGTGGCCCGCTCGCACCACGGAGAGAGGCGCTTTGCAGGGTGGGTCGGGTCTATGGGGTCGCGCGCCGCCTCTTCTATCGCCCCGGACCGATATGGCAGAACGTGACCACCTCCATAGTCCACCGCAAAAAAAGGGGTGGTTGTCTTTAAAAAAAGAAGCTTGCTTTGGTGATTGATTCGGAATATATAAACATCTATTTAGTACTAGCGGAAGTAGTACGATCCGGTGAAGAGATGACGAAGACACACACAGTAACACTTTTAGGACGGATATAAAAATTAAGATAAAATAACATGATAGCAACGTAAATGCTTAATTAATCTTGTTTTATAGACATATAAAATTAATATCACAGAGAAGCATCGAAATTAATTCATTTGGTATTTGTATTCTCAAATTGTTGTTCTTCTGTGCGTTATTTTATAGCTCTTGATAGCAAACGAGCTAGCAGCACATCTGATGGTAAGTGTCACTGCCGCCCATGGATCTTTGCAATACTTGGGGTAGAACTAGGCGGCTGCCTACCTATAAAAAACAAAACGTATGCGTCCCGGGATGCTGGAAAGAAGTGATAACTTGAACTAATCTAAGTTCAAACTATTTAATATACATACAGAGGGGTTTCCGCCATCAATATCGAGCAACTACGCAAAGTAGAAAACCCCATAGGAACATGCAAGTCATGCAATCACACAACATCAAGGACGCGCCAATATAAACCATCATAAATGTATTAAAGCCACTTCAAGAAACCTTGAAATATATAACATCAATATAATAATTAAAATATAAAACATAAAAAGGCACGGACAAAAGTCTGTGGACCTAAACTTTATTATAAAAAAAAACTATTTAATATTGAAATTATTTAACTTGAGAAAAGCTTAGGTTATTATTTAAATTTTATGTATATTAATATGATAATGTAAGGAAAGGTTATTTATCAATACAATCTTTTATTGATTATAAAATATATTTTATTACAAGTTACAATTCTTGGATATATAATATACATTAGAATTTTGTGTATGTATATTTTCAGTATAATTATTTAATCCAATAAAGCGGCTAGATAGATTGGCGCCGTTACGCGTTACGTAACGAAGCGATTTACTCTTCCGTAAGAAGTTATCACTTCAGAAAACCTCAAACCTCCCAAAAACTTTGGCTGCTGGCTCTCTTATTTACCAAACGAAGCACAGCAGCATATTGCCTCTGCTCAGACGTGGATTATCTGCATGTGATACTACCACGTACGGACCGGCCTGTGGCTGTAGACAGAAAACTATCAACAGTGTGGTCATACCACTAAATAGATATATATGGTGGATGGGATTCTTTCCAAATATGTCTTAAAATATACGTTTACGTAACGAAAGCTTTATTAGGTGTTAATGATCCTTAAATTAAATAATTATTCAAATTACTGAAATTTTTTTAGCATTTAATATGCTTAATTAATTATTTATAAATACCCTATTACGAAACGAAAAATTTTAATACAATTCTAACTGTAAAGTTTAAAGTATTAAGCCTATACAATGTGTAAACATTGTCCGGCAGATGGCACATGTCACCTTAAAGACGTAAATATGACACGAAGCGAGATTTGCATGTCCTACAGTATTTCACGGTGGTGTAAGTGGCAGCGCGATTGGGCCAGACTCCCAATAGGTGCGGGTTCGAACCCCGCTTGTGACATCATTTTTCTTTTCGTAATCGGGTATTTATAAATAAAAAATATTTCTTTAACATTAGGAGCTTTAAAAAAAAACAATTTATATATGTCCCACTGCTGGGCTTGAGTATCGTCCACAATGATAGAGGCATTAATATTATCCCATGCTATTCAAACCGATTGGTATGGATTTTTTTTTCGATATTTCTCTATCTTGTGACGATGTTATCTGATCGCGTCACTTAGTCTTCTTTTTCGATCACCCAAGTAAAGAAAGCGTTGGTGACTTCATCATCATCATCATCATCACAGCCCATAAATGTCTCACTGTTGGGCTCGGGCCTCCTCCGTAATGGGAGGGAAATTAACCTGCTATACCGCGCTGGTCAGACGTGTTGGTATAGGGTTTTGTTTCGAGTTTTCCTTCTCTCGCATAGATGTTATATGCATTTTATATCCCTTAGTCGTCTCGTACGATCACCCACAGGTAAGATATGGGGTGGTGAATAGTATTCTTACTCCGTCACCACACGGAAGTCTTACTCTACGTCTACTTAGTCACAAGTTGGTGACTTAATTCTTACTATTTCACCACGCGTATGTATATATATTGACTGCACAGTTAGTGTAGTGGGTAAAATACCGACCTATCCTGTCAATGACGTGGGTTCGATTTCTACGCGGAACAATACTTTGTGCGATCCAACAAAGTGTTGCTCTGAATCTCGGTGTAAGTTGTCTGCATTAATTATATGTTTTGAAAGTCCTCACATCATCATCATCTCCTACTCTTATCTCAATTATTTAGGGTCGTTACAATATATACCTAGTCTTCTTTCATAGTACTTATTGTAAAAGTTATTGGCAATAATTTTATTACTGGCCGCCTACCAGACGTGAACCCTCCTTGGAAATGTAATTGTTGACCAAACGTCATCAGATGGAGTTGGCCCAGGTCGTTATAAAGCTTTTAGCCGTCTTTTACGACATCCAAGAGCTAAGTAAGGGTTGGTAGTATTCGTAGCCGCTACCACACAGCTATTTTGAAAGTCCTAACATACAAGTATTATTTCTTTAGTGCAGTATGGTGTAAAATTAAAAGAATATCTACAATGGTAATTAAGTAAATGGTAATTAAGTATCATTAATCAAGTCTCAATGATATAATACTAACTAATTCTACCTCTTACTTGTCTTGCGTTGATTATTTTGATATTTATCACAATGAATTCTGATGTTTATATGAGTATTACACATTTGAACTTTATTACCTTACTACCGGGACGGGATAGAATACAAGTGTTGCTTGCCCATGGGAGTCGTAAAAATTGGCTAAGGGTTCACCAGTGGAGTGGGCTGCAGCATTCTCTTGGAAAATGTATAACATTTCACTGTGATCGCCAATCCGCCTGCCAAGCATGGCGATTACGGTTCTAACCCCTTTATAACACGAGGGAGGCCTACGTCCAGCAGTGGATGGTGATAGGCTGAAATGATGATACATTTGAAATAAAACTATTTTTGGAGGAACATTAAGATTAGTGACTATGAATACTGTGAAGTGTTTGAAACGTCGGGCAATTATAAATCAAATACAGACATGTTAAAATCTGTAGAAATATATTTGTTTTGAAAAGGTATTTATTATTTTAAAATGTATTATCATTTAGTTGTAAAAGATCGGCATCTCAGTAATTACGACGTAGCTGAAGATCTGGAAATTGACCACAAAATAGTTATGACCAATTTAAAAAAAAAACTAAATATATAAAAAGCTAGATATTTGAATGCCTCAAGAGCTCACTGAAAGGGAACTAATGAATAGTCCTTGTATTGCGGGGGACTATACAGACATACAGTTATCGCAGACAAATTGCATCCAGACTCAGAACAACACTTTGTGGACCCCACAAAATATTGTCCTGTATGGCAATCGAACCCGTGGCACCGACACGGAAGACCTGTGTCTTAACCACTACGTTATCTCTGCAGTCAATATAAACGTAGAAACTTTTCCTCCGACTTTATATCTAGATAAGATATTATTAAACTACCAAAACCTCTCATAATCCTAATCCATATAAATTAGTCTAACCAATTTGTACTATTACATCATAGACTAATAGCTGTCTCTTAAGTAATCGCTCTTGTTCCAATCACCACGATAAGCCACTATAACATGAACCCACACAATATCTTAAGAGAATCTATCTTCAAACGATTCGAAACGATAAGATTACAATGCCCGGTCATATTATACTGGATCTTTTTTACTATGCCTGTCTGAACACAGAGATTTTCTAAATATTTTAGGTAATTTATTATCATCAGTCTTCTGATTAATTAATTGGGAACGCCTGTTTTATTTAGAAACTAAGCAGTTTAGTTATCTATGCGTAATACAAAATGAAAAAAAGAAGAGAGATTCACCATTTTTCCACGATTAATTAATTTGCTGAATATCTTTAAAAAGGAAGGAATACGGGATAGGATTAAATTAGAATAGGATATCGAGAAGTCTTCTTATTTCTGTGATATGCAGCCTCCAGTACTTTAATTTGAAATTTTCTCTATAATTTCAAATTTTGATTTGATACATGTTTAGCGTCAAAACGCGCCACGGACGTCAAGGATTCGGTACTAAGTGCCGGTCTGAAGTTTTGACAATAAAAGTTAATTCACAGAATTAAATTGATAATTTTATTAATTTAAACAAAAAAATGCCTCGCTATTACGCAAATTACTACATAAATTATAATTAAGTTATAAAAATGTTAATTAATAATAAATTATTGCGTCATAAAAATGATAAAGATTTTGAAATCTTTGAGTTTTGCCAGAATTTAGGTATTGAATCATTCATAATGGTATTAAAAATTTGATTGAAGGCATAGTTGTATGCCAAATCATTGGTCATTTTCAATTAACACTTAATTAAAATATGATTCTTACGAAACAAAACTATATTTACGGCTTTTGTCGCATTTATTTTTGATTTTTACTTTCCCAACATATTTTTCAGCATTGTTATTTCCAAGAGAATTAAGGTATTTCACGTCCATACGTGTTATATTCGCGTAAATATGTAAATACTTGCTGTGTGGTAACGGCTACGAATACTACCAACCCTTACTTTGCTCGTGGATGTCGTAAAAGACAGCTAAGAGACTTATAACGACCTGGGCCAACTCCATCTGATGCCGTTTGGTCAACGATTACAAGGAGGTTTGACGTCTGGCAGGCGGCCGGTCATAAAATTATTGCCAATAACTTTTGCAATATGTACTATGAAAAAATAGTACATATTGTATCGACCCCAAGTAATTGGGATAAAAGGAGGAGAATGATGAATGAGTTACATATTGACCCCAAGTAATTGGGATAAGAAAAGGAGAATGATGTTGATGTAAATACTTGTTTACAAGCGGAAAAAATAGAGTATTAGAACGGAACAATATGTAAACGTTTCCGATAGATGGTGCACGTCTCCCATAAAGATGACAAAAAAATACGAGTCACAATTTGATTGTCATCCATTTCACACTGGTCTAGTTGGTAGGACGATTGGAACTTGAAATTGGTGTGGGTTCGAGTCCCAAGTATGATAATCATTATTCGCTCGTGATTTTTTTTTTACAAATAATTTAGCATGTTAAATACTTAAATTAAGAAATTTAAATTAACAGGTGATAAATGTGGGTAATTATTCATAGTATGATAGGATAAGATCACAATTGACCACCTCGTATAGCTAGCCCCTTAGTGTAATAAAAGGCGTCTAAGGATATAATGTGCGAAGAGCATTGATGCAAGAATTTTTAAATGGAACTAATCCCACCACACATTCCCACCATTGTAACTCCTGTAAGCCAGGATCCACAATGGTCTCTATAAATGACACCGAGGTTTGACCCTCAGGTACTCCCAGGATATGATTTTAATTGTCTTGGGACCCAAAACAATTTTAATTAGAAAAGGTTAAAGAGGAGGAGTTGGAAAGAGTGATTCCACTTTCCTCCTAGGCAAAGCGGGAGACAGGCAAACAAAATGACTAGTCAGCCAATAATTAAAGAGGAGGAAGAGCTTAAACGATGCAAGAATAGGAAAACTTAAAAGAAATCTTTTGCTAACCCGACTAACCAGAGTATTGTATGCTAGTTCACTTTTCCGCCCATTATGAAAGAGATCCAGGCTGAAGTGTAGGTTCATGTATGACCTTTATTTTATGTTTTACAAGCTATGGCATAATCAAACCCGGATCGATCCATCCGCAGCAATGGAATGGACGGCGTACAACTCACGTCCTGTCGTACACGTGCCTCTTTGTACCATGTGAGCGGGCTACCTTTTTTTTTTTTTTTTTTCTGTGTGTCTTAGTTGTTAGCCTCAGATGGCTATGACAACTTTACCCGGACTGTGGGTGAGCGCTGAGGGCTCTCAACCCGTGAGCGGGCTACCGTTACTCGGCCCCTTATATTCCATCCGGTCCGTTCGGCGGGTTACCTTTTCGAGCATCATCTCTTCTTTCATGGCTGCTACCACTTACACATTACAGTTACCAAGGCTAATCCCCGGTCCAGCTACGCCCATTTATGAAGCAAAAGATGTATGAAATTAATTAAGTAATGTTTTTTTATAAAATTCTAAACATTCTTCGTATATGAAGAGACCGTTTACAAGGATTTTTCATTTTTTTTTTATTCCTTTTATATGTGATTAAGTGAGATTTTTTTTAATTTTAGAATGTTTTTGTAAAAAAAAAAAAATAGCCGAATCTTTTTTATTTATATTTTCATTCAATTTGTGTTGTAGAATGCTTTCTTTTAGCTTTATTCATAAGTAATAAAAGTGCAGACTCTGGCGTAACGAGCGCGATCTCATGTTGGACAGTCTGAAAGTCACGTCTGGGGTAGTATATTATACGGACCTTGTAGCAACTCGAGAAAATTTCCGTGCGTTCAGGCGCTTCTGCCATATCTACTGTTGCAATCAATGTACTTTGCTTTACCATATCCGTGGTGCTTTACTGCTGCACTTCGCGTATCAATACATCCTCCTATCTATTGGCCTATTAGCCAAGTTTGCTTCATGTCTCCCGTTTTGCATAGGATGGAAATGGAAATTCTTCAACTCCTCCTGTTTTTCTTTTCTAATTTTTGTTGCCGGTCCCAAGACAATTAAAAGCGTTTCCCGGGACTTGCCGAGGGTCAAACCTCGGTGTATACTGAGACCATTATGGATCCTGGGTTACAGGAGTTACAGTGGTGGGAATATGTGGTGGGATTAGTCTCATTAAAAAAAAGTAATAAATGAGAAATGGGAATAAAATGTGTCATCACCCACAGCTCTTATCTCAATTACTTGGGATCGACGATATATGTACTCCTCTTCCATCGTACATGGACTGAACCGGGGAATAGTCCGTCACCCACAGAGTAGCTGACCGTGTAAGGGCGACGCCCCGGATGATACCCGAAAGAGTAATCGGTCGGGCTGGCCGCGTATGTCAAGCATGCGGTGCCAGTGGCCGACAAAGACCAAAGCCTGCCAAAAAAAAAATTGTAACTGCAGCGGGTACATTAAAAATTCTGTTATAGCGATGACTTAATGGACGTGAAACATCTTAGTCCCCGTGGTACTTACTATGAATACTAAAAGTATTCGAAACTTCAGGAAAGTAAAAATCGAATTCTCTTACTCTTAACCCAATTAGTTGGGATCGATACAATATGTACTATTTTTTCATAGTAAATATTATAAAAGTTATTGGCAATAGTTTTATGACCGGTCGCCTGCCAGACGTCAACCCTCCTTGCGAATGCCATTGTTGACCAAACGGCATCAGATGGAGTTGGCCCAGGTCGTTATAAGGCTCTTAGTCGTCTTTTACGACATCCACGAGCAAAATAAGAGTTGGTAGTATTCGTAGCTGCTACCACACAAAAAGTAAGGGTTGATAGTATTCATAGTCGCTACCACACAAAAATATGTATAAAAATGTTACCTTATTATTATTTTATACTTACCCTCCTTACAAATCCAGATCGGTAAACGTATTTTATAATTACCCGACCATTATTAATGATTTAAAAATAAAGACTCGTCGTTTTGTTTTTAATCTAAGACATTAAACCATACTAAGACATTCCATGTATTCATAAACCATCTTAAAATTATTCGCTCGTTCTTTGATGATGAATTTACATTAAAATAACGCGTATGTCGTTATTAATGTGCAAGTATGTAATTTCCCCAAAGCATATTAACTGTCATATCTTTAAATAATATTCCACACGCGAAAGATCAAAACAATTTTATGGAATGTGTTTCATGGTGTATATACTAAAATAAATATATTAATTATATATTATTAACCTTTTTATAATTAATTATACGTCGTTAATTAAATTAATGTCTATGTTTTGATGGAGTGTGAAAAGAATATAATCTTTCAAGTTTAATATTATAAATGTCAATATAAAGTTGGTTACGCTTTCACGCCAAAACTACTTAATCGATAATCATAAAATTTTAATATACTTAGTCTTTGAGGTATTAGAAAGGAAATAGAATATTTATTAATGTGAAACATCTACAGGCGAGGGGTAAACCTGATTGTTGGCGTGGCGATACAGGCCGTGGCGAGCGGCCACGCTATCTGATAGAATACATGTAGCTACTACGTAGTAGTCTATGAGACGTAGCGACACGATGTCTTTCGATGAATTAAAAATGTTTGTATATAAAGAAAATAAATGTTTATTAAATAAACTATCATCATTTTCTAGAGAAAATTCATAATATTGTATTTTTAGGGTTTACTCCTCAAGAATCGATTTTCATATAAGGCGCCCGGTATGAGAAACATTTGAGGAGTAAAATCTAGTGATTGAATGACCTCGTTACGTTTTTGGTGCGCAACCTATTCTGCGCACCTTTCGCTTTCTGACGCAAGATAATACTTCACTGAACAGTTTTAATAAATGTAAAGAAAAATATATATATTATTTTTAGTCAAATGAGCTTTTTATGCGCCTGTTTTGATAATCGTACTTAAGGAGTAAACTCCAGTCGTGCGTCGGAGCTAACACAGACACACTTTTTGCCATATTTAGTTCCTGTCATAATACTTTTATGCCTACATTTGTGCACCTATAGTGTATACAGTGTTATAATCTATTCTATTATACATATATAAGAGATTGGCACCTATGTATTGACTCATCACGATATCTCTGGAACCATAAGGCCTACAGACCCAAAATTTCGTAGAAATATTATTTTCGCTGAGTAGAGGTCAACTAAGAACGGGTTTTACGAAATTGCACCCGCAAGGGGGGTTGCTGGTATGTAGAAATCTCATTTTTTAAATATAGCTCCTACAGACTTGAATTTAGGTAGACATATTTGTGTAAGGCTACGTCCGCACAGACAGGCGGCTTGCTTAGCGCCTAGAGCCTAGCGGGTCACCTAGCGAGTAGCTTAGTACAACGAACGTTCTAGCATGTTTACGAACGGCCGCATTGCGCGCTTGACGCCTAGCTAGTCGCTTAGCGTGTATCGAGGTAAACAAACGTGTTGGTTTTTTTGTCACGAGGCGCGAGGCATTTTAGAAGAAACAAATGAATGAAATATTAATTACATCAGTTTTTAAAAGAGAACCTCTATGGAAGCCGGCTAATGAACTCCATAAAAATGCGGTTGTCCTAAAGAAACTATGGGAAGAGTTAGCAGTTGAAGTAGGAAAAGATGGTTAATACTTACCTACTAAAAAAAGTTATTTATTTATTTTTGATGAGATAATAATATTTTTACAGTGAGTTACTAAAGATGTTAATGTATGTTATTATGACGTATTATATTTTCAGACATCTCGTCAACGTGCCGACAAGCAAATGACCAAGGCACAGTACGGCCACCCTGTATCCAAGCAAGTAGCCAGATTATAAGCCACTAAGCTCTAGGCGATAAGCAAGCCACCTGTCTGTGCGGACGTAGCCTAACTGATGCGAAGCGAGGGCGGGTCGCTAGTATATAATAATATTATTATTATTTATATTATATATTATTTCATGTTTTATTTCATAATATTATTTATATATTTTATTTATTACTTTATATTTATCGTTTATTTCTTTATTTCATATTTGTACATTTTTAAATAGATTAGAGGGATAAACAAACACGCACACATACATATACAGTAAAAAACAAAACAAAAAAAACTACAAACACACAATCTATTTAAAAGAGTAAAAATAGTATAGCTACCAAACCAAACTACCGGTGGTTAGGGATCCAGAGAGAGAAACCTCCTCACAATTCGTGCCGTGTCGAGGAGAACTGCCTTCTGCATCTGACCCTTGACCCAACCACCTAACGCGAGCCTCGAGAGATGTTGGTCGAGGCTCTTGGCCATTAAGCCATTGACCGAAACAACTATCGGTACAATGATCGCCGAGTCCACATCCCACATGTCGACAATCTCGTGAGCCAAGTCCAGATATTTAACTTGTTTATCTTTCTCAGCCTTCACGAGATTCTCGTCATGTGGAACGGTAACGTCAACTATCATTGCACGATGCTCTAGACGATCTATCACCACGATATCAGGCTTGTTGGCTACAACAGTCCTATCAGTGATGATAGATCGATCCCAGTACAATGTGACATGACTATTTTCGAGAACTACTTCTGGTACATACCTATAGTACGGCATTTCTACGTTGACAAGTTTGTACCGCAAAGCAAGTTGCTGGTGGATTATCCTGGCTACTTGATTATGTCTGTGCAAGTACTCGCCGTTAGAAAGAATAGAACAGCCGGAAACGATATGCCTGAGGGACTCACCTGGTCGGTGGCATGCACGACAGATGTCGGCGGTGCCATCCCTCAAGATATGTTTCCGGTAGTTCTTGGTCATTATAACTTCGTCCGCAATTGCACAGACAAAACCCTCAGTCTCTCCGAAAAGATTGCCGAAACGTAGCCAGGCTACCGAGGCTAAACAGTCTACTTCGGGACCATTTAGGGCCCTGTAGAATCTGCCATGCAGCTCCTTGCTCTGCCATACATCCTTGCGGTCGTTGGTACTTAGTACTATAGGACTGCACCAATTCTCCTTAGCCAACCGCAGCGGGGTGAGTCCACTATCTACTGCGACCACATCACGATGCACCACCTTTGTCATCCGTAAAAAATAATTTCTAAGGTTGCACACCTCGCGATTATGGAGGGACTTAGCATTTAGAAAGCCTCGTCCCCCACACTTTCGCGGGATGTACAACCTCATCACAGACGAACGCGGGTGATGCATTCTGTATGTTGTCATTAGTGTGCGGACTCTTCTATCTATAGTGTCTAGCTCAGTTTGAGTCCACTTAAGTATGCCAAAGGAGTACATTAGGATTGGCATAGCCCAAGCGTTGCAGGCACGCACCTTATTGCCACCTGATAAAAGGCTGTTGAAGACCTTTTTCAAGCGGCCAAAGAAACGCTCCTGCAACGCCTGTTTCATATCCGCATCCGTAATGTTTAACGACTGTGACATACCCATTACTTTATATTATTATTATATTTTTTATTTATATTTATATTAATTTTTATGTCTTACATCTGGCAGCCGTCACGTGACAGCTGTTTTTTTTATTATATTTTTTTTAAGGAGAGTAACATCATTGTATGTAGTAATTTTTAAATACTGAATCACATTGATTCAATTCTATTGGAATGTATGATCTTTGATATTTATTTAAGGGCTTCAAAGCGAGTGAAGCCGCGGGTATAAGTTTATATAATATATAATCATTTGTGAAGTTAATAAAAAAATATTCTGTATGGAAATCGAATTCCTAATCCTTGTTATGAGAGGTCACGGGATAGCGTTGAAAAGTAAAAAAAAAATCTATACCATCCATCAACAGCCACTATCCGCACACATAGACTCTCACCCAGTTGGGCTTCCGGCTCTGTCGCTCACCAAACGAAGCGCAATAGCACTTTGCCATTACTCAGACGTCAGTCTTCTGCGAGAGTGCAGTACTACCCCGGACGGACCGGCCCGCGGCTGTAGACAGAGAACTGTTAACAGCGTGGTCCTACCACAATTAGCATGTTTGTGAAATCCTCCGCAATACAAGGATTATTTTCTCAGTGCAGAGTATATCTTAAAAACAAGAAAAAGGAAATGGTGCCTTTTAAAATTAAGTAAAGATCTGATGATTGAAGTAATTTTTTCGGTGATTTTTTAATAGCGCATGATATGTGGTCTCTGCACTAAAATTGTCAACAAGAGAGAGATTTTTGTTCAAGGAGTTTTCGGTTTCGGTGACTCATTCCTGATGAGTAATCAGGAATGAGTATAGCAAAGGTCTAAGCAAAAAGTTTTCTTCTCTCTATTCCTGTCTTGATTTGAATCTCTTCAATTCTTTCTTTCTTTCTACAAATTACCAACAGATTTGCCATTTGTTTATCTGTCACTAAAAGCAAAGGAAAAAACATATTTTTCACATGTCAAAGAACAATATATATAATTTTTGAATCACAAAAGGATTTTAACGCAGGCATTTTCTAATATTAAGACATGTATGCTCAATAGTCCCAAGAGCATTGAGTCCCTATTTGCAAGGGTCCGAACCAATATTAAACGTACCCTCTTTAATTGGATTGCTCAATAGAGGACCACTTATAGGTACTTTATAGTCAAGTAAATAGCCTCAGTTATTATACTTTTATATGAACAAACGCGTTTTATTAAATACTAGCTGACTTAACAGATGCTTGTTTTATACTTGATGAGAATATCTGGTCTGACGTCTGACCATCATCATGATCGAGCTTTTATCCCAATTACTTGGAGTACGCAATATGTTCATTTCTTTCATGCAGCTAGATGTCATCTCTGTAGTCATTCCCTGTATATCTAATATCATGCTTCACGCAGTCCATCCATCTTTATTATAGTTTTCTTTCACTTCTAAAGCCTTAAATATGAATGATATTGCACGCCTCATAAGCGAAGCGTTGAGGTCTTACTCTACTCTCGATATATGAAAATTAAGCACTTTTCAAACTTAAAAATGATTGTATTTATCTCAAATTGCACTTATAGGATAATATTATCATACATATGTCTAGAAAAAACATTGGTTTAAACGTATTTGATATTTTTAAAAAGCAATTATTTTGTTTAAAGTAAGAAAATAGTTGATTAAAAAAATACTCGAGGACGTCCGGATTAAATATTCTAGATCTGGCACGATCACGACCGTAAAATTTAATGTATCGAAGTTTTTTTTTTACTAAAAGCTTCACAATCGCAACGCGCTGTTTCCTTTCAAAAATGGCTTGGTAATTCTTTGTCATTTAATTGCAATTAATAAAAAACTAAACTGCTTAGTCTTTAGTGTATCTATCTTATGAAAATTGGGTTCGTTTACCTCTTTTGTTTGTCCATTCGGACAGGCAAAAGAAGGAAATCTTATACAGAATGGCACGAAATTTCAAAAGTATTTTTTTTTCATTCACATTCATTTATGGCATTGACTATAGTAAATGATAAATAATATAAAAATTATGAGGCGGGCATTTTTGGATTATCCAAATTATTTAAAACTTTCCACACAATTACTAAAATAGGTCATCATTCTCCTGATCTTGTCCCAATTACTTGGGGTAGACGCAATATGTACGAGGACATATTACAAAAGTTATTGGCAATAGTTTTATGACCGGCCGCCTGCCTAACGTCAACACTCCTAGGGAATGTAATTGTTGACCAAACGACATCACGTGAAGTTGGCTCAGGTTTATAAACAACTCTTAGTCGTCTTTTATGACATCCACAAGTAAAGTAAGGGTTGGTAGTATTCGTAGCCGCCACCACACAGCAATTACTAAAATAGGTATGACAGAAATGCCTGAATATAATTTCTCCAGCTGATTTCAGGTTCGTATATTATACTATTTTAGACATAACTTAAAAACTATCGGTATTTAACGGTGGGCTTACGGGTTTCGGTATATTTTATTCTGTAGAACAAATAGATAGAAGTCAAAACTCTTAATCACACACTTCGCCTTGTAAACAGTTTATTACAACTTTTTCTGTAAGAAAAGTTGTTGAAGATTAGTAGCGTGTGTGTTTCTACAAAGCCATGGTACATTAAAAGTTAGTCGGACATGTTTGAAAAGTTGAATAAAACCTTGTTGAAAAGTAAAACGTGGACATTTTAACAATGAAAACCTTTTATAACTTCGTGATATAATAGAAATAGTTATACCTCATGTATTGTGATGGACGAATAATATAATTAAGCATTCTCATCTCTTTTCTTCTTAGACCATATACGTCTCAATATTGAGCTTGGCTACTTCCACAATAGGAGTAAATTTAATCTATTATACTACGCTGGATAAAGAGAGAAGTATAAGAAAAGGAAAACTCGAAACAATATCCTATACCAAGACGTCTGACCAGCGCGGTATAGTAGGTTAATTGCCCTCCCATTACGGAGGAGGCTTGAGCCCAACAGTGGGACATATATGGGCTGTAATGATGATGATATTACGCTGGACAGACGGATTAGTATAAACTTTTATATTTATATTTTTTTTAAGGAAACTTGCGCTGTAGAAATAGTCCTTGTATTGCGGGGGACTTTACGCAGACAAATTAAACCCAGACTCAGAACAACTATTTGTGTATAGCATAAAATATTTTCCTGCGTTGGAATCGAACCTACGGCATTGGCACGGAAGGCCATCTTAAGCACTATACCATATGTGCGGTCATATCATTTTCTTTATTCGTCTTATATAGCATCTACTGACAAGAAAGGGTATTCTTATTCCATTTCTTTACAAGAAAATTATTGTTTATTTATTATTATATAAATGTTATATTATAGCTCTTAGTCATTGTTTTTCTATTCTATAGACAACATCATCATCATCATCATCATCATCTCAGCTTATATATATCCCACTGTTGGACTTCGAGTCTACTTCGGGCGGGAAATTGGCCTATTATACCACACTAGTCAGACATGTTGGTATAGGGTTTTGTTTCGAATTTTCTTTCTCTGGTATAGATATTATATATCAATTATATCTATCTCTTGATCGTTACATAACCCACGGGTAAGATAGGCGGTGGTGAATTGTATACTTACACCGTCACCACATTGAATATTATGTATCATATAAAGGTCTCATAATTAGCGAGTTCCAAAAGCTTCAATTAAAGCAATTCTTCGTAGCAAATTGATCCTACCTTTGACGCGGATTATATGGATAAATACCTAAATAATAAGGGATTTCTATCTTGTAAAGGGATATTTCTTTTGATTATATTAATTAACTATTTGTATTCGCTGCTTGGTCAGCCTTATAATCTTTATATTTCGGGGGACTTTACAAACATGTAATTCATCATCATTATCATCACAGCCCATATAAGTCCCACTGCTGGGCTCGGGCCTCCTTCGTAATGGGAGGGAAATTAACCTACTATACCGCGCTAGTAAGACGTGTTGGTATAGGGTTTTGTTTCGAGTTTTCCTTCTCTTGCATAGATGTTATATGCGTTTTATATCCTTTAGTCGTCTCTTAGGATCATTCACAGGTAAGGTGGGGGATGGTGAATTGTATTCTTACTCCATCACCACACGAAAAATTATTCGTATATGTATACCTATATATTGATATGTAAAATTTATTAAAACTGTTGTTTTCACTTATGTGACTCTAATAAAAACTTTCCATTATATTATTATAGTTTAATTTTCAATATTTCAATTTTATTGCTGTGTGGTAGTGGCTACGAACACTACCAACCTTTACTTTGCTCGTAGATGTCGTAAAAGACGACTAAGAGCTTTGTAACGACCCGGGCCAACTCCACCTAATGCCGTTTGGTCAATAACTATATTCAAATTTTCCAAGGAGGGTTGACGTCTGGCAAGCGGCCGGTCATAAAACTATTGCCAATAACTTTTACAATATGTACTATGAAAGAAGAGTACATATTGTATCGACCCCAAGTAATTGGGATAAGAGTAGGAGAATGATGATGATCGTATTTACTTAAACACCTTAGTCGTCTCTATAAAATTTAAAGAAAAGGAAGGGGAGGTGCCATATTGTATGCCTAACTCGTCAACCTGTAAATATACTGCTCTAAATAATTTTAACATGAAAAAGTGAAAATTATTAAAACTGGATTCGTGAAGCATTTTTTTGTATGTGCTTTTATTAAAATAGACTTTTCTGTTCACAGGTATATTTTAAGCTTTTGTGACAAAGCTTTGTAGCTGTTTAAAGCTTAATAGCTATCTATCACAACTGAAGGTATGTTATACTTATCTCTTTTGTACTTTAATAATCTAAGTGCGAGTTATCCGTGTGGTGACGGAGTAAGAATACAAATCACCACATCCTACCTTACCTATGGGTGATTGTAAGAGACGACTATATACATACATACATATGTATCATCACGCCATATCCCTTGCAGGGTAGGTAGAGAGAACAGAGTGCCAGACAACTCTATCCTTGCATACTTCACTCGCTTCCTCAACACTCATAATTCTCTTCATACACGCTCGCAGGTTTCGGAGACTCTTGACTCCACCTTCCTTCAGTAGGTGACCAATCTGGTCTAGGTAGGTTAATTTCGAGACGTCATTGCTCGTTGGTCAGTCCGGCTGGAGAGGCCTCGGTTCGGTGTGCGGACTGTGGAGGCCTTCCGGCCGGTGCTGATGGAGTGGTTGGAACGGCGGCACGGGGTGCTCTCCTTCCGACTGGTGCAGGTTTTGACGAGGCATGGATGCTTCGCCAAATACCTGTACACGGTTGTCAGGAGGGAGAGTACACCGTCCTGCCACCACTGCGATTGCGACGAGGATACGGCGCAGCATACGCTCGAGGCGTGTGCCGCTTGGGCAGAACAGCGCCGTGAACTCGTCGCAATCATCGGTGCCGACCTGACGCTGCCTACCATCGCCAGGGCGATGCTCGACAGCGTCAGGAACTGGGACGCGGTCGCAGCCTTCTGCGAGGCAATAGTCTCGCGGAAGGAGGCGGCGGAGCGCGTGCGCGAGGAGCGTTAATTTCCTTCCCATTACGGAGGAGGCTCGAGCACAACAGCAGGACATGTTATGAGCTGAGATGATGAGATAATAAATTTGAATGCGATAAGATATTAAATATACTACCTACGTCGTCAGCTTCTCTCGCTTTACAGTCCATACATATGTACATCTATCAGCCCGTAGACTTCCACTGGACATAGTCTTCCACTGGACATAGTCTTCCAATGGACATTATCTTCCTCTGGACATAGTCTTCCACTGGACATAGTCTTCCACACAACAATGCCAAGCCTAATTGTACTTGTGCCACTTGCATTCAATGATTTCCTTTGTGGCTTTTGATACGCCGTGATTTCAACTAGTGGGGAGGGAGATCACACTACGCTGCGTCTTCTGATGGGTGATAGCTACGCAACTTTTTTCTTTTCTAGCCGCTGGGATCTTTATTTATGTTTTCTGTAAAATTACCGCGTAATTCACAATCCCTTTTCTTGCTCGTGGGTTTTTGTGGGTTTTGCTAAAAGAAAGACAAAGGTAGATAATATAATATCGACTGAACAGATAGCTTAGTGGTTAAGATGTCAGGTGCGGTGGACTCGATACCTATACACGACAATACTTTATGCAATTGTAAAATTATTATTTTTTGTTTTTTCAATTGAGAAATTATTGTTGTGTGTACCATGCATTACAAGGATTATTTCAAGACAAAACAAGACAAGAACAGGTAGCATAAAATCCTATAGCAATAAAAAGAAAAAAAGAAAACAAAGAAAAAATATCGCCTAAGTGCGAGTTGTACTCGTGCACGAAGGGTTCCGTAAAACCAAAAAAAACAAGTTTGTTGTATGAGAGCCCCCCTTAAATATTTATTTTATTTTTAGTATTTCATTTCATTATTTCAACTTTATAGTTTCACTGTTCTTGAGATACAGCCTGGCGACAGACGGACAGCGAAGTCTCAGTAATAGGGTACTGTTTTTACCCTTTGGGTACGGAACCCTAAAATAAATATTATAACATACATACATATCATCACGCCATATCCCTTGCAGGGTAGGCAGAGAGAACAGAGTGCCAGAGAACTCTATATTTGCATACTTCACTCGCTTCCTCAACATTCATAATTCTCTTCATACATGCTCGCCGGTTTCGGAGACTCTTGACTCCACCTTCCTTCAGTACATGACCAATCTGGTCTAGGTAGGCGACTCTCGGTCTCCCCCGGTACCTACATCCTTCCACTTTCGCATTGTATATCTTCTTAACCAGACATTCGTTCGGTATTATAACGAGCCAATTTATATAAAAATTTTGATATCCATAAGCCACATATTACACAATTAGGTCTGACTAGTATGACATAGTTAGTCATTTTCCATTATAGAGATATTCTGAGCCCAATAAAGGAATTAAGCTGAGATGAAGCTAATAATGTTTATATCCCAAAAAAATTGTTTTATTTCAAATTTCATCCCAATCAGACGTAAATGTAAATATATTCAGCATAAATAATGTTGCAATCAGCAATATTGGCTGTTCGTATTAAATACTTGTTATGAAAATACCAAATTGTATTATTGTAGTATTTTCTTTTAAAAGGCAACACTGCTTTTTTGGCAGTCTATAGTCTGGACCGCATCACCCAATTTATCCAGGGCAACGGAATATTCAATGTTTATCTTGATCATTTTTTATTTTAATATAGGAATTAGTGTATCTGTGACGAGAATGGATAAGACAAGTAATGGAGCGTATATAAGAACATTTAAAAATGGCGCCAGTGACGAATAAGTTAAAGAACGTTTGACCTGATTTGGACATGTGATGAGTAATGTTGTGAAGAGGGTTTTTATGAATGTTGAAGGCTTTAGGGGTAAAGGAAGACCAAAGAAAAGATGGATTGAGTACGTGAAGCATGATATGGATAGACAGGGAGTGATTGCAGAGATGAGGTCTAATAGAGCTGTATGAAAAGGAGGACATATTGCGTCGACCTCAAGTATTTGGGATAAGAGAAAGAAAATGATGAGGTACCAGTGTATCTAGAAACAGAATAGCGTCTATCCTGTTACCCTGGACGCAGACGGGCTATGATCGGACCTTATCCTGGCAAACCAAACGTCATCGTGTGACGGTTTAGGAATGCAATCTGTTAACACTTATTCTCATCAAGGAGTCGTAAAAACTTAATAGAGGAAACAGGGATCGTATGCAGAAACCTTCACCGAAACCAAATCTCAGTTAAACCTCGGTGTTATTTATGGAGGCCAGTGTGGATCCTGGCTTAGAGGAGTTACAATGGTGGTAATGTGTAGTGGGATTAGTCCGAAAAATGAAGCCTTCAACTATGAAATATATAACACCAATTCACCATTACAGCCTATAAATGTCCCACTGTTGGGCTCAGACCTCCTCCGTAATGGGAAGGAAATTAACCTACTATACCGCGCTGGTCAGACGTGTTGGTATAGGGTTTTGTTTCAAATTTTCCTTCTCTCGCATAGATGTTATATGCGTTTTATATCCCTTAGTCGTCTCGTACGATCACCCACGGGTAAGATATGGGGTGGTGAATAGTATTCTTACTATTCTTACTCCATCACCACACGGAAAGAATAACATCAATTACTATCGCCAAAATACCTAACAAACGTGACGATTGCTATTATTTTTCTCTGAGCATATCTGTGCTCAACGGTGGACGTCAACGCAATTATGGATGGATAAAATTTACTATTGACTTTAAATAATACTGATGGCTGCACAGATGGCGTTGTTGCTAAAATACCCACTATACCAATGTTATGGGTTCAATTCATGACAATACTTTGCGCCACAAACTGTTGCTCTAAGTCTGGGTGTAATTTATGTACCTTCATTATATGTTTGTTCCCCGCAATACAAAGATTATTTCCTTAGTACAGGGTGGTGTTGTTGTTGTTGTTGTGTTTTCCGTGTGGTGACGGAGTAAGAATACTATTCACCACCCCTATCTTACCCGCGGGTGATCGTACGATACGACAAGGAGATATTAAACGCACATAACGTCTATGCGAGAGAAGGAAAATTCGAAACAAAATCCTATATCAACACGTCTGACCAGCGTGGTATAGTATGTCTATTACCCTCCCATTATGGACGAGGCCCCAGCCCAACAGTGGGACATATATTAGCTGAGATGATGAGATAATGATGACAGGGTGTTGATTAAATAAGCTCTTATCTTATTGCCTGTATTATTTATTGTAGTGTTGCATATCGATAGTCTACTATCGATAGACAATCAATTGTCTATCGATAGTTTACGTATAAGCAATAGTATCAATAGTATATCGATTGTATTGTAATACGTCAATACTATCGATACTATCGATAGTATCGATAGCTCTCTACGAGCAATACTATCAATAACAACGATACTATCGATACTATCGATAGTGATTCATTCGATAGTATCAATACTATCGATAGTATCGCTAATACCATTAGTTTTAACTTAAAACTATCGATACTATCGATAGTATCGACTATTTTGGACTATCGATAGCAAGCAACTATTCGATAGTATTGTTGTCTAAAGTTATGTTATGTGGTAAGCCAAGTACTGACATTATTAATAAAGAAATTTATTTAAATTTGCGTCATCATAGAGTAGAACAAGACGACTTTTGACGGGAATTTGAAAACGTCATGTGGTGCTCTTGTATTATATTCGATATCTTAGTGTTTTAACGTGTTATATTAGATAATTTTGATGGCATTTTATGTAATGTGATGTGCGGCAATACTAGGATGTAGTGAATATCATATAAAAGTGCTTTACAACGTTTTCGTTTTCCATCAAAATTCCCACAAGATACCATTAACAGTGTGGCCATTGCACTGTTAATGGTACAGTTTGAATTAGACAACGACTGACTTGAAAGACTAAAAACGTGAAAATATTTATAACTTGACACTGGCACCAATAGCTCGTATATGTAGCTGATTGCCAATACATAAGAAGAAGAGTAGAACAAATTTTAGTCAGGTGAATAACATTAAATTTGTGATACTAACAAAGTGAAACAATTATAATAGCAATACTTGCTGCTGTCAATATTTCTTAAGTTTCGGTGGGAATGTAGAAGTATTATGTCATATTCTTGGATTATTTAATTTTTCAAGTGTGTTTATCACTATCACACAGTGTTATATTACATTCATTGGTATATACTAAGACAGAGAAAAGTCTTTTCGCAAATAGTCTGTATAAACTTTAATACAATTTCTTTGGCTGTACTAGTTATATCTGGCTGGTATTGATAACAAATTAAAGTATCATTTAAATAAAGAAACAATTTAGTAAAATGTTATTTTCGGTCGTCTTTCATTTTATTTTATTTTTGTTAAAATGAGTCAATTCTATGAAGAAATTCGACATATTTTAAAACTTCATTACAAAAAAGATATATGCAACGCAAGCTGTGAAAAAAATGTGACGTTTATGGACCTAATGTGGAGTCAGAGAGAGTAACATAAAGCTGGTTTAAATGTTTTCAATTCGGGAATTTTGATGTCAACGTTGCATCTCGTTTATTTTATTTTCAATTGTATATAATATACAATTGAAAATTGATACTGGATTCAGTTAGATACATATTTCTATATCCCTATAATGTGAAGTTACATATTTACATATATTTAGTTACATATTGCATATTTTTAATAGAGGCTTCTCGATGGATTACATTGCAATCGAGCGTACAGAGAACTTATGTTTTTCGGACCCTGTTAAATTTATTTCACAAGGTTAATATTGCTAAAAATACAACAAATCTAATGACTAATCATTCTATGTAATTCTGTGTTTCTGTGTGTGTCGGCCATAATTCTGTGTAGAATTGTAACTCAAAATTCTTGATTATGTTTTTCTTAATTTTGTTTAACCGAAACTATCAAAACTAATAACTACAATAAAAATTTACAGTAATAGACATTCTGAGTTTCATTAGTATACTGATACAAACCATTTTTTTATTTTATTGCTTATGGTGGCGAACGAGCAAGCAGCAGCACACCTAATGGTAAGTGTTACTGCCGCCCATAGAGCTTGGCAATACCAAGGGTATAGCTTAGGCCGCTGCCTACTAATAAAATCCCCAAACCCACCTAGTTGGGCTGCCGGCTTTCTCGCTCACCGAACGAAGCGCAATAGCACATTGCCATTACTCAGACGTCGATCTTCTGCGAGAGTGTGGTACTACCCCGGACGCATTCACACTCACATTCTGACCCAATTGTCCAGAAGTCTCGGAGCATTATAATTTTACTCAACTTTCAATGGCTATTGATCTTAACCATTATTAGCTAACTTAGACTTCAAAGTAAGAACGCAAATGCACGTTACTGCTAGAGAAGTCACCACAAAATTCACTGAAAACAAGCAACAGGGACACAACTATGGTATTTATATTTTTAAGCAATACTATTGAAAATTTTCTGGCAATCGATAGCCCGAAATAGTCGATACTATCGATAGTTTTAGGTTAAAACTAATGGTATTAACAATACTATCGATAGTATTGATACTATCGAATGAATCACTATCGATAGTATCGATAGTATCGCCGTTATCAATAGTATTGCTCGTGGAGAGCTACCGATACTATCGATAGTATTGATATGTGACGATACTATCGATAGTACTATCGATAGTATGAATACTTTTTGAGGTTAACTATCGATAGTCAAACTATCGATTTTTATGCAACACTGATTTATTGGCTTCCCCTTATCTCACGCTAATTAGGATTGGCACATGTTCTTTGTATAGCAGTCTCAAAAATTTCTCAGGGGAGTTTGTAAATAAAACTGGATGAGATAATGTAACCAAATCATTTAATAAAATAGTGCCTAACAAGTTCTAAACAACCTTTGCTGACGTTAACATCGCGATGTAGAAAATTATACAACGCCATCTATCGAACTACAAAAAATCTTATAACTTTAGACATTCTTACTTTTGATAGATTCTGTCAGGCACTATATCTACATTTTTCACATAATCCTTCCACCAATTTTCTGGTCTACCACGATTTTTACCCCCAACCAAAACCAGATTGATAATCCTCATCGACGTATCCCTTTTCATCGCTCCACATCACATTCACTATCATCGGTGTCACTTTTAGACTTTCCCTTAAAATATTCATTAGGTACTCATCATGTCGCTGTTGACAATGTTTTGTCTACAGCCGTCGGCCAGTCCGTCCGGGGTAGTACTACACTTTCGCAGAAGATCGACGTCTGAGTAATGGCAATGTGCTATTGCGCTTCGTTCGGTGAGCGAGAGAGCCGGAAGCCCAACTGGGTGGGTTTGGGTTTGTGTTGATAGACAGCGGCGTAGCTATATTGCAAAGATTCATAGGCGGCAGTAAGACTTACCATTAGGTGCGCTGCTTACTCGTTTGCCACCATTAGCAATAAAAATAAAACACTTATTGCCTCTTTTTTAATCATATTAATTGATAACAGTATTTTTATAGAAATTATAAAAAATAATTGTATTGAAAGTGGAAGGATGTAGGTACCGGGAGAGACCGAGACTAACCTACCTAGACCAGATTGGTCACGAACTGAAGGTAGGTGGAGTCAAGAGTCTCTGAAACCGGCGAGCATGTATGAAGAGAACTATGAATATTGAGAAAACGAGTGAAGTGAATGTCGTGATGTATGTAATTGTATTTTCCAGCATAATAATATTTTATCGAAATTGATATTCTTATGGTACATACATACATACATATCATCACGCCATATCCTTTGCAGGGTAGGCAGAGAGAACAGAGTGCCAGAGAACTCTATCTCTGCATACTTCACTCGCTTCCTCAACATTCATAATTCTCTTCATACACGCTCGCCGGTTTCGGAGACTCTTGACTCCACCTTCCTTCAGTACATGACCGATCTGGTCTAGGTAGGTTAGTCTCGGTCTCCCTCGGTACCTACATCCTTCCACTTTCGCATTGTATATCTTCTTAACCAGGCGTTCGTTCGGCATTCTTTCCACATGTCCGAACCATCGGAGCATTCCCTTTCGCATCTTTACACTTATTCTTATGGTAATATAATAAAATAATTATATTTATTTCATCTCAGCTCATATATGTCCCACTGTTAGGTTTGAGCCTCCTCCTTACTAGGGGTAAGATAAGGGGTGGTAATTTGTATTCTTACTCCGTCACCACACGGATAATATTTATTTACAAGATTACATGCATAAGAAGAGATATATTTATTTACAAGAAAGGATTTATAAAGATATTTATCACATTGATTTAAGTAGTACCTAACATCAAAGGATACTTAGTGATCTCTGAATGTCTGACACAAAGCAATTTCTTAGTCATTTACGTATAAAGCTCTTCAAAGGAGTATTTCATACTGAACGAGTAACCACGGGATTATTTCAACGTATTTACATGTAAGACAGTTTAATCTTATAAACCTACTGTATAATCAATAAATAGCTAATCTGAACATAATATTTGTTATAAAAATCATTCTCCTGCTCTTATCCCAATTATTTGGGGTCGATACAATATGTACTCTGCACACATTGTACATATTGTAAAAAAAAAAAAAAAAATTATTGGCAATAATTTTATGACCTCTGTCTGTTACTGTTACTGTCTGCTAGACGTCAACTATTCCTGGGAATGTAATTGTTGACCAAACAGCATCAGGTGGAGTTGGTACCGCTGCTGGCCCGTTCACACGACGAAGAGAGGCGCTTTGCAGGGTGGGTCTACGGGGTTGCGCACCGCCTCTTCTGTCGCAGTGTCGTGACCATTCCATGGCCCACGGCAAAAAAAAAAAAACATAAGGTAGATATAAAGCTCTTAGTCGCCTTTTACGACATTCACGAGCAAAGTGATAGTATTCTCAGCCGCTACCATACTGTATATTAGTGTTGTTAGAAATGAAAATGTATTTATAAAAACTTTTTTTAGAAGCAAAAAATGATTGTCACACTTGGTACTCGAACCTTTTGGAAATGCGTTGCGATCATCCTACCACTTACATATGTAAAAGTAAGCTGTCGTATGACAATCATTTTGTGCCTCCTATTATTTTATCGTTCTTAGGAGAGACGTATGCCATCTATCGGGCAATGATTACACATTATAACATCTATGCTTTATTATGCCTATGGTTTTCATCCGTTAATGCGGATGGCAGAGTTTTAGAGGGAAAGAAAAACTAACACGTGGTGCTCTTGTATTATATTCAATATCTAAGTATTATAACGTATTATATTAAGTAATTTTGATGGCATTTTATGCAATGTAATGAGCAGAAAGTACTGAGGTGTAATAAAAATGATATAAGAGTTTTATGTACGATTTAATTTTTCACCAAAACTTCCAAAAGATATCTTTAACAGTGTGGCTATGGCATTGTTAAAGACGACGATTCGACTTACTGATGGACGATGATTTGAATTGAAGTTAAATGATAAACAAAGATTTAGCTTAAAGGTCTTAGGAACCAAGCCATAAACTCTAAAAAATAACCAATACTTGCCGAGTTGTTTTTGGAACGAGTTTTGGCGCGAATGTGGAAATGTTATGTCACGCTCTTGTATTATATTCATTTCTTTAGTGTTTTGTGGTGTTATATTAAATAATTTTGCTGGCATTTTATGCAATATGGTACAGTTAAAGTGCTGAAGTGTAGTGAATATGGTATAATAGTGGTTTACGTGTATTTTCATATTTGCTCAAAATTCCCAAAGAAAATCATTGATTAGGTTATCAGCGCCCGATTAATGGTAACGACTTGACTTACTGACAGACAATGACTATTAAGGCTACATATTATGAAGAAATGATGAAAAATATATGAAAAATAATTAAATAAGACTTGGCTGTATGGGCTTTGATCCCTTTGCATGTCCGAATGGACGAACAGAATAAAAAAAATGATTTTGGAACGAAGAGCGGTCTTACAACATGTCATATTACTGTATTGCCATTTCTCTAATCACTGGTACCGATTCCTTGACTCCCGTGGCCCACCTGGCCAGATTACCGTTTCGGGTATCGTCGCATATCGCCACTCCGGTAACAAACTACTCCAATGCCACGGTACTAACGCGGTAAGCCTCTCTGGTATAGTAAATGGTGGACTCATCCCAATCTATTTAGCGATGACCTTGGCTGGGGCAGACGCTTGATTAAATAATATAGTTCTAATATCTTATCTTAATATTAGGATAATATTACTGACAGTTTCTAACCTGCAATTATAGATAAATACATTCTGATTACTACCATACAAGCATATTGGTATCTATTTAGCTTTTTTCGTTGAGCAAAAGAGCCAGAGGTCCAAACCCCACCTTGTCTTAGATCCTACCTCAGATGGCTGAGGTTTATTAGCGGCAATTATTATTAACCAGCAAGTGGACTGCTTGCTCGTCTCTCACCAATGATAACAATAACTATTTTGAAATGAAATGAAAGGATAGTGAATGAAATGGAATGAAAGGATAGTGAATGAAATGAAATGAAAGAATAGTGAATCAAATAAAAGGAAATAATAGCCAATGAAATGAAATGATAGCGAATGAAATGAAATGGTAGTCAGTGAAATAAAATGAAGTGATAGTTAATGAAATTATAGTTAATGAAATGATAGTCAGAGAAATAAAATGAAGTGATAGTTAATGAAATGAAATGATAGTCAGTGAAACGAAATGATAGCTAATGAAATAAAATGAAGTAGTAGTCAGTGAAATAAAATAAAATGATAGTTAATGAAATGAAATGATAGTCAGTGAAATGAAATGATAGTTAATGAAATGTAATGATAATCAATGAAATAAAATTATAGTCAATGAAATGAAATGATAGTAAGTGATAGTCATTTAGATAATTTATTTCATTTCTTTTCATTTTAATTATTCTGTACTCTGATCTTATATATCTGTATTTAAATTGTCTTGCCTATTTCCAGCAAGTTAACAAATTAATTTAAATTCAAAGGTTCACATAACTTTTGGTTTATCTGTGGCTCGTAAAATGCTCACTGTTTAAAATATTCCAATTCAAAATCCAACAAGATCTCTTTAAGCAAATAAAATATTCTATTTTGTAGATAGACTTATATTAGTCGTAACGGCCAGTA
The DNA here is from genome assembly GCA_905163515.2 of Lymantria monacha. Taxonomy (NCBI): domain Eukaryota; kingdom Metazoa; phylum Arthropoda; class Insecta; order Lepidoptera; family Erebidae; genus Lymantria; species Lymantria monacha. Next base: position 3,804,619 of record LR991105.1, on the reverse strand, counting down.
TATAAGAGTCTTTTATAACAAAGAAAATATTCAAGGTCAAGGTTGTAAATGTGGTATTTGTTTTTATGTTGCCGAATAAAATGACATGGTCATATCATAAAAAGATAATCGTATTTGTGATATTAGCATATTGAAAACATTTTCACATTATATATCATTGTATTTCCATATTGTCGCCACTTTTTACCCTTTACCCTTATCCGTGGGAGTTATAAAAATTGACTAAGCTCACCAGGAGAGTGGGTAATAGCCTTATGAAACGTATAACACCTAACTGCAACCTCTAATCCGTCTTTCAAGTATAGCAATAATGACATACAAATTAACTTCAATTATGAAACAGCCTTCGGCCTAGGTTCAACTTTGAATGACAAAAGTTTAAGAAAGGACTTGAAAGGCATAATATAAAAAAAAAATATTATATAGAATTTTCTTTTTGTATTGGCAATGATTTTATATCCAAATTGTACTTCAAAATTCAGTAACTAATACTGTAACGGGTAGATATAAATCTTTGTAATAACGATGACTCGTAGTACTTGAGACATCTTATTCCTTCCGTAACCATAAACTTGAGTGTTTAAAACGTCTGGCAATTAAAAATCAAAAATAATGGCAATAAGATCCATAAAAATTGTTTTAATTTAAATATTTTCTATCTTTTCATCAGCTTGTCGACGTTTACTGCTAAAATATATGCACCCCCAAGAAAGGAATTAACTTTCCGTGTGGTGACGGAGTAAGAATACAATTCACCACCCCATATCTTACCCGTGGGTGATACGAGACGACTAAGGGATATAAAACGCATATAACATCTATGCGACAGAAGGAAAACTCGAAACAAAACCCTATACCAACACGTCTAACCAGCGTGTCAATTACCCTCCCATTATGGCGAAGGCTTGAACCCAACAATGGGACATAATATATGGGCTGTGTTGCTGATAATGATGATTATGAGCCCTTGGTCGTTTTAAGAGACCCACGGGCACTAGAGGTAGTGAATTGTATTCTTTTTCCGTCACTACACGGAAATATAATAACATGATAGGGTCTGCCTTGTTCCCAAAGGATAAGCCGTGAAAATGTTCTAGCTGACGAACATTCACGCTGAGACTTATCATGTCACGTTTTGTATCAAATGGGAGTTAGTATAATACTTTGGTTCCGCATACTTTCTATATTTATGAAGTTAAAATTTTGATGGTTATAGGGATTTTTCTAATCATAAAGCTTCAGGCAATAAGATAGAATAAGGATATAATGGTCATCTTTCCCGTTGGTGATCGTAAAAGATGACTAAATGATGATAGCAGATTACATCACTGCAAAAAAGGAATACATACATACATACATATCATCACGCCATATCCCTTGCAGGGTAGGCAGAGAGAACAGAGTGCCAGAGAACTCTATCCTTGCATACTTCACTCGCTTCTTCAACATTCATAATTCTCTTCATACACGCTCGCGGGTTTCGGAGACTCTTGACTCCACCTTCTTTCAATACGTGACTAATCTGGTCTAGGTAGGTGAGTCTCGGTCTCCCGCGGTACCTACATCCTTCCACTTTCGCATTGAATATCTTCTTAACCAGACGTTCGTTCGGCATCCTCAAAATAAAATCTTATATGTACCAGCCAGAATTAGTGGTAGGTCCAAGCTGTTGACAATCTCTGTCTATAACTACAGGCCAGGGTAGTACCACATTGTCGCAGAAGATCGACGTCTGATTAATGGCTGTATGCTATTGCGCTTCGTTCGGTGAACGAGAAAGCCGGGTGACCAACTGGGTGGGGTTGTGGATCTTATTGGTAGGCGGCGGCCTAAGCTATACCCCCTTGTTATTGCAAAGGTCCATGGGCAGTAGTGACACAAACCATCAGGTGTGCTGTTTGCTCGTTTGCCACCATAAGCAATAAAAAAAGAAGGATGATTTATTGGTAGTGAAATATCTCAGTCCTCTCATAATATGAACACAGAAAATTATTTAAAATATCACATAAAATTCAAATACGAACTCGGATTTTGTTAATTATAATTTAGTCTTGTGAAGTGAAATTATATAAGTTTATATCATTCTCCAACGACATTTTTCGTGAAGAAGTAAGAATACCATTCTCCACACCATCCATCTTAGCCGTGGGTATCATAAAATACAACTAACAGATATAATATTTGTACAACATCTATGCAAGGGAAGGAAAACCTGTGTCTATGGAATACGATGTTTGTATATATGACATCACTAAACTCAGAAACTATTTAACCGATCATTATGAAAATAAATATGTGGAAAGAATGCCGAACGAACGTTTGGTTAAGAAGATATACAATGCGAAAGTGGAAGGATGTAGGTACCGGGGCAGACCGAGACTAACCTACCTAGATCAGATTGGTCAAGTACTGAAGGAAGGTGGAGTCAAGAGTCTCCAAAACCGGCGAGCGTGTATGAACAGAATTGTGAATGTTGAGGAAGCGAGTGAATGCAAGGATAGAGTTCTCTGGCTCTCTGCTCTCTCTGCCTACCCTGCAAGGGATATGGTGTGATGATATGTATGTACTATGAAAATTGATATTTATATGCATTTTTATAGAGAATGTTTATATGCTATCACTATTGATGTAACTCGCCACCAGGCGGCGCTGCGATATATCGACATCAACAAACAAACCAACGGTCTGTATTTACTAATTCAACATAAAAATCTATCACAACCAGTCTTACCCGTATGATATAGTGAGTCAATTGCTCTCCTATAATAGAAGAGGCTCGAGCCTAGCATTGGGCTGAGATGATAAAGATGATTTTATATATCTACAATACTCGCATAAAAATCATTACCTACACGTGTATTTTTTAATCACATGTGGAATGCGTCTATTAAACTCCATTTATTTTTATAAATATTTCGCATAAGCTTACATATGTTGGTACTTAAAGGATAATAAATTCAATCCCAATGGGTTTTGGATGGGATATGCTGATTTTGATGTCGGATTATGAAAATTAAACCCTTGGGGTAAGCTTGAGTGTATATATAACATGATGTATATTAAGCATTGATGTATTAATACATCAATGATGTTAAGCCATAAAATAGATTTAGTTTAATGACTTCTAATTTTTACGCGTGTATTACACATTTGAAATAAAACTACTTTTACGGATTCTATCGCGTTTATATTTGATTTTTAATTTTCCCGACGTTTCGAACACTTTACAGTGATCATGGTCACGGGAGGACTAAGATAGGACAGTGATCATGGTCATGGCGATAGAATCCGTAAAAGTAGTTTTATTTGAAAAGCTTTAGTTTATTTTATTTTTCAAGTTATAACTTACCTATGTCACGATGGTTTGAGGATAGTTAAGTTAAGAGTTGTTTGTTTGTAACTATTGAACGAATTACTATTCTCTATTAATATAATGATTTCTGATGCTTACGCGAATATTACACATTTGAAAATAAAACTATTTTTTACGGATTTTATTCGCGTTTGTATTTAATTTTTAATTGCCCAACGTTTGGAATACTTTACGGCGTTCAAGGTCATGGATGGACTAAGGTGTAGACACTTTAGTCCACTCATGACCTTGAACGCGTTAAAAAAGTTAACGTTACAACGTTCAACAAGTCATTGTTATTACAAGATATTTACATCTGTAATAAAAATGATCTAATCTCAGATATCTATAAATCTCTGTGATAATGATGACTTGTTGGCCGTGAGACACTTTAGTCCTCCCGTGACCATGAACGTTATAAAGTGTTCGAAACGTCGGCAATTTAAAAGTAAAATACCTACAAACGCGATCGTTAGTTTATTATGTTTCTATAATTTGTTCCCACTTCTGAGTGTGCTGTGAAAATTAAGCATACACTTCAATTTTGTGTTATATTCAAATTTTTATATTAATAACTAGCTTCTGCCCGCGGCTTCGCCCGCGTAAAAAGTTACTTTCCTAAAGGTTTTGATCCCCTATTTTTATTTTACCCCTTAAGGCTAAATTTAAAATAATTTCATATTTATTTATATCTGATCAGTAGCCTAAAAATAAGTTTCAAGCTTCTGGCTTTAAAAATGACGATACTTTCTTACAACTCTTCATCCCCCTTTACAACACCTTTTCTGCATTAAAAAGTAGCCTATATCCTTTATCAGGCTCTAGACCATCTGTGTACCAAATTTCATTTAGATCGGTTTAGTAGTTTTGGCGTGAAAGAGCGACAGACGGACAGACAGAGTTACTTTCGCATTTATTATATTAGTAAGGATTATATAGTATATAGCTATTGCCCGCGACTTCGTCCACGCAGATGTCCTTTCTGACAGAGTTAAATAGAAAAAGCAATGCAAGGTGTTGAAGGTTTGTCGCTAGGATGATAATCAACAGCGTCAGAAACTGGGATGCGTTGAGGTGTTGATTCTTCGAGTTAGTTGTCTAACGGAATTAGGCAATAGGGTGGGTCCGTGGTTAACACGCTCTACCGTCGATGCTTTGGGCGGCGCAAGCGTGAGTACCTGTATTTAGGTTCACTGCATGGGGGCTTCGACTCGAGATGATACCCGGTTGCGGTGACCCGCACGCACAACGTAGATGTACGTGTACGGCGCGCGTGTGTCTATATACCATAGCCGGTCACTAAAGAAAAAGGTGGTTCAAAGTTCTATTCATTCTACAAATTATATCGCCATTAATATACTATTTACGGTATGACCATGGGATAAAAATATAATTATCGCTACCCTTTATTTGACTGTTTTGTTTCACCAGCAGAGTTGCGACCTCGTTAGAAATGATTTATTATTTATTTTTTTAGTGAACATTTTTGAAGCTAAACTTAACCTGTATCTTAAACTATTAGGCAAGAACCTATTGTCGTCTACTATGTGTATCGTGTGAGCTCGCTGGAACTGGTCGCCACAGCGGCACTGGTGCGGGCTTGATGTAGAGGGAGAGAGAAACACGTGTTTATTTATTTTTACCGAAGAATATTTGTACGTAATTTAAAAAGAATCGATTAAGAAATTTTCTCCCCATACACACTTTGCCGCTTTGTTACACCCCCTTAGGGGTATAATTACGTAAAATCCTTTCTTAGTGAATCTCTACGTCATATAAAAAAACTACTGTTAACATTTCAAGTTGCCAGCTTCAATAATATCGGCTTGGCGCTAATGATTTAATGAGTTGTCGAACCCACTTTGCAGGCCTAATTTGCACCCCCAGAGGGTGAAAATCAACAAATGCTGAAACACGTGTTTATTTATTTTTACTGAAGAATATTTGTACGTAATTTGAAAAAAATCGATAAAGATTTTTTTCTCCGAACATTTTTTAAATTGACATAACTTTTTTTTTATAACCCAATTGATATAAAATAAAGCCTAAATGTTAAGTGAAGCTTACCACAATATATTAGTGAAAACTGCGTCTAAATCTGATAAGCCGTTTCTGAGATTAGCGTGCACAAACACACAGACAAACAGATAAACGGACAAAAATTTTAAAAATTATTGTTTTGGGTTCTATTAGTGTTGATAAAGGTCCCAGTAATATTTTTTTTCATATATCTTCCATGTACAGACAGCGACCCGTTACATTTTTATTATATGTATAGATGTATCAATTACTGGGTGTCCTTAAATAGAAATATAAATTCCTGAGCGATAGAAAATTAACTGAATTTTCTGCACAGACAGTGAAATGATTTAAGTAGGTACCGGACTTTCTTCAAAGTGTCATAGCCTGAATCTCCGCGTTTTTAATATGGGTGTAATTTGTATCCGTTAATTCTATGTTTTTAAAATATCTCGCAATACAAATATTTAGCTTTTTGACGCGAGGTGTTGTCTTAAAAAGAACTTTTAAAATGTCTTACACGTTTCATAGAGGGTTCTTCGTGGCGCTGATTGTAACATTACTAGTGTTATATCTAATTATAGAATCACTAACTTTGCAGAGTATAATTTTTCTCTTCTTCTCAGTTCCATTTAGAAAACTAAAAGAGAAACTATCACTGGATCATTGCTCCGAGTGTAATATAGTGAAAAGAGGAATCTATTGAACCAGATACTGGATTGAAATTAACAGGTACGACCTGTTAATTTCAATCCAGTATGATGATGATAATGATACTTTAAAAGTTGATAATGAATATAAATAAATTTGGCAGTTATCATTCACCATTATGAGGTTCGCTTATCTGTCATGAAAAGCAATAAAAAAAAAAAAAAACTAGACAGGCTGTATTATAAAGTGAATGAAACTCTGATTACATGGCAATATTTTAAATATAGCGTACATTGTGTATATTTTTTTTTTTTTTTTTTTTTTTTTTTTTTTTTTTTTTTTTTTTGGACCACCGTCCACAATAGAAGAGAATTCGAACAATTATATCACGCGGGTCAGAAGGATTGGTATAAAGATTAATATCGTTTTTCTTTTAAAGAAACAATACCCTGCACTATGGAATTATTTCCCTGACTTTACAAACGTATAATTAACCCAAACAAATCACACTCAGACTCAGAATAACACTTTGTGTATCGGACAAAGTATTGTCATGCATAGAATCGAATGCACAATCCATGGCATAGAAGGTCGGTATCTTTACCAATACGCCATCTGTGCAGTTAAGTACATTAATTTAGTTATTAAAAGTTTGATCCCCACTTCAATACTTTATTAAAATGTGTGTCAAACTTTTAATAACTGATACTGTAGCGGGTAGTATATAAATTTCTGTTTTAACGATGACTTTTTTTTGCCGGGGTACGATGCCAGAAACCTCCACGTGGTGTACCCTGGGTGCGAGCGACAGTCCCTCAGATCCCTCTGTCGAATTGTCGCTCGTAGCGAATCTCTGGCGCGAGGGGGGGTTCCCCAGTAATGGGTTGAGCCCCAATTCGCTCCTGACCCTCTAGTTGTAGAGGGTACAGGAGGCGAAATTTCGGACGGGCCCGGTCACTCATTAATTTGAGGGCTGGGCAGGCTTATGCCACCGCCGACATATCGTAAACCTGATATCTCGCTTCAAGACATATTGTCGTGAGGCGTAGTTTCAGGAGCGAGGGTCTTGGCTTAACCGCCCGGACCGCGAGGAAGACAACCTCTATAAAGAATTCGAATTAACATTCGAATTCGGAAATCACCCAGAATCTTAAGTTCTGGCGTGCGGCGAGAAGATGCATGGCAGATGGGTTGTTCTGTTGTTAGCACGCTCCAGCCAGGGTACCGGCCGACCCCCTGGTTGGTAAATGTAGGCTTGCCCGGGCACAGGGATCTCTGCCCGGGTCGACGGTGTACTTCTCCCTTACTCGTGGGAACAAGATGGATCACACTTTACCAATCAAAGACGGGGATCCTAGCGGTTCCCACATTACAGCCTCGCCATGCTACCGTAAAACTGGCACAGAAGACGCCTCGTCCTCTAGACTAGAGGCGCTCAAACCCGCCGAGGGCCCGGCACCCATAGAGGCCCAATCGAAGCCGAAGAGGCGTGGAAGACCACCCAAGGCTACTCGTGGGAAGGCTTCCGTCGCGAAGGGGCGCCAAAAGGAGCGAGAGGAGCGGCGGGCTCTCAGGGAGGCTGCCGTCGCTCCAACCAATGAAGGAGACGACAGTTCTGCTGCAGAGCCGTCGAAGGACGAGGGCGACAGTTCTGTCGCAGAGCCGTCCAACGACGAGGGCGGCAGATCTGTCGTGGAGACAGAGGACGAGGGCGGCGATGCCGCAGGTCCGTCGGAGATGGAGGAGGGCAGCATGTCGGCTGCCGAGACTGCCGCTGCATCATCGTCGCGTTCTGCGGCAACCATGGCGGCGGCTTTGACGCTCAGGGAGGAGGCCCTCCCCTCGAAGGTGCGGAAGCGCCCCCTAAATAAGGGTGGCAGCTCAGGGTCCGACTACGAGGGGAGTGCAATTATTATGCCTCCTCCCAAGGTGGCAACCTCTCGCAGGGGGCGAGGGGCCGCGGTGGCGGCAAGATCGGCGGCTTCGTCCCCGGTCGGCCAATTGAGGGAGGCCGAGGCTCGCATGCGTGCCGAAAATGAAGCAGTCGCCGCGAGGATGGTGAGGGTGTTGTCCAACATCCCTCCCACTGGCGCGGCGGCAGCTGAGGGCGCTGTGAGCAACGACCCCCCAGGCACTCAGATGGAGGCCCTGCAGGCCGAAAATGCCCGCCTTAGCGGCGAGGTATTAGGTCTGCGGGACCAAAACCACCGACTGGAGGCGGAGTTAGCGGCGGTGCGCAAAGAAAACCGCAAGCTGGCCAAAGATATGGCCGACTTGCGGAGCCAATTCGCGCTTTTGACGCCGACAACGCCGTCGACAAGGTCCGACTCTGTCGCCGCCTCAATTGCGCCGGCTCGAGCTGCGAGGCGCGCCCCGATAGCCCAGCCAGTAGCGGCAGTACCGCTGCCCGCGCTGCCTGTGGTGGACGGTGTGCCGGAGGCAACCATGCGCGCCATCATGGAGTCTGTTGGCGTCATGGTCAATGCGCGCATGGAGGTTCTTGAGGCAAGATTGCCTCCGGAGCCACGTCTCCGGCCGCCACTCGCTGCGGACGGAAGCAAGACCACGCGGCCGACTATAGCGTCGAGACCCACCCCGCTACCCTGCCAGGGTGGCCGCGTGAGCTTCGCCGCAGCTGTGACTGGGCCCAAGGCTGGGTCCAAGGGGCTCGCTTCGGCTAAGAAGCCGAGATCGGCGCCGGCTCCTGCTAAGGCCACGCCGCAACCGGTGCCCACACCTGCGTCGCTGGTACCGGTTAGCGCGCCCACGACTGCGCCTGCTGCGCTCAGTGCTGCTGCCATGCTCGAACAGGGCTGGCAGGTGGCTGAGCGAAGCAGGAAAAGTCCCGGCCAAAGACGGAGGGCGGCGGTCAAAAGCGCCGCTGAGGCCACCGCTCCCCAAGCAGGAGCCGAAAAGAGGGGGAAGAGGTCGCGCAGGAAGCTCCGGTCGCCAAAGTCAGCAGCAGTGGTTATCACTGTGCTGCCTGAGGCGGCTGAGAAGGGCCTCAACTATGAGGCCGTCTTACGTCGCGCCCGGCGGGAGCTAGACGTCTCTGACATCGGAGGCGTCGAAGCTAGGACCCGCAAGGCCCGGACAGGGGCTCGAATCCTCGAGTTTCCTGGGGCCGAGGGTGCTAAGGCGGCCGATAGTGTGGCCACGAAGCTGCGGGGGCTGTTTGGCCAGGAGGATGGCGTTCGAATTGCCAGACCTGTCAAGTGCGCAGAGATGCGCATTGCGGGTCTGGACGATTCCGTGACGGTGGAGGACATCAGGGAGGCTATTGTCTCGAAAACCGGATGCGCCTCGGACACTGTCCGGATTGGCGCCATTCGCCCTGGACCGGGCGGCGTCGGTGCTGCCTGGGTGCAGTGTCCGGTAGAGTCGGTCAAGAAATTGGCTGACTCAGGCAGGATCCTCGTAGGCTGGAGTTCGGCGCGGGTAACCCTGCTGGAGTCCCGGCCTGCGAGGTGTTTTAGGTGCATGGCGGTCGGGCATACCCGGCCAACGTGTACCAACTGCTTTGACTGCAGCGGACTATGTTTCCGCTGCGGTCAAACCGGGCACATGGCGGCATCGTGTGCTGCCGCACCCCACTGTCCCGCGTGTGCGGCGGGCAATAAGCCCTCCAAACATCGCATGGGGGGTGGACAGTGCAGACCCCCGGCTTCGGCTCCAAAGGGGCGGAGCGGCCCGGCGACCCCGGCCGCTTCCGCTCCTTGCGCGACCCAATCGCCCGCCGGCGCGGAGGAGGTGATGGACACGGCCCACTAATGGCTACCGAGTCCATCCACCTCTTGCAAGCCAACCTCAACCACTCCGCCGGTGCGCAGGACCTTTTCCTGCAAGCTATGGCGGAGTGGTTGATAGGTGTAGCCGTAGCCGCGGAGCCGTATTGCGTGCCCGACCGATCTAATTGGTTGAGTAGCAGTGACGGCTCTGTGGCAATCGTCGCCTCAACGTCGTGGCCTTCCCCGCCTCTGTCTCTAAAGGACAGGGGTGATGGATACGTCGCGGCGGACTGGGGAGAGGTAACGCTTTACGGCGTGTACTTCTCCCCTAACAGGAGTGTGGCAGATTTCGGGGCCTCCCTCACCAACTTGGAGGCCTCGATACGGCGACTGGCACCGCGCCAGCTCTTCGTAATGGGGGACTTCAACGCCAAGTCTATGGCGTGGGGGTCCCCCAGGACGAACGATCGCGGGCGGGCGGTTGAAGAGTGGGCGGCGTCACTGGGCCTCTGTTTGCTGAACAGGGGTTCAGTGCATACGTGCGTGCGGCAGCGGGGTGGGTCGATAGTGGACTTGTCGTTCGCTAGCCCCGATGTCGCACCACGTGTGAGGAGCTGGTATGTCCAGGAGGAGGTTGAGACCCTATCCGACCATAGATACATTCGGATAGAGGTCTCCCGGACCCTCCGCCAGCCCAGCAGGGGTCACACGGCAGACGGAGCTCCCGCTTTTCCGCGGTGGGCTGTGGGTCGACTTGATCGGGACCTACTGGTGGAGGCAGCCATTGTGCATTCGTGGCTGCCGTCACCGCCCTCGGTGGACGGGGTGGACGCCGAGGCTGGCCGCATTCGCTGTGCGTTAACGCAGATTTGCGATGCGGCTATGCCCCGTGTGCGGTGTCTTCCCCCGAAGAGGGCGGTTCCCTGGTGGTCCCGGGAGTTGGCAGAGCTCCGAGCTGCGTGCATACGTGCTCGGAGATCTTATACCCGCAGTCGGCGGCGTCACCGCGACGCTGAGCGGGAGGGCCAGCTGTACGAGGCTTACCAGTGGCCGGCCCAATGGCGATGGGGAGGGAATACGGTGGGTTATGGGGTCACGCGCTGCCCTTCCGTCGCCCCGGACGGTACGGGCGACGTGTGACCGGGCCATAGCCTACCAAAAAAAAAAAAAAAAAAAAAAAAAAAAAAAAAAAAAAAAAAAAAAAAAAAATAACGATGACTTTTGGACGTAAGACGCCTTAGTCCTCCCGTGACCATGATCACTGTAAGATGTTCGAAATCTCGGGAAATTAAAAATCATATACAAACGCTATAGAAACCGTAAAAGTAGTTTTGTTTCAAATGTGTAATACTTGCGTAAACATCTTTTTTTATTTTATTTATTTATTTATTTTCACAATGTACACATTTTCTATATTATATACATCCTCTGCCAAACTGGAATACAGTTTGTCGGCAGTAAAAAGCTTCTGCCCGCGGCTTCGCACGCGTAAAAGGTTACTTTCCTAAAGTTTTTCACCCCCTATTTTTATTTTATCCCTTAAGGGTAAATTTTTACAAAATTTTAATGTCATATTTATTTACATCTAATCAATAGCCTAAAAATAAGTTTCAAGCTTCTGGCTTTAAAAATGTCGATATTTCCTTACAACTTTTCATCCTTCTTTACAACCCTTTTTTGCAATAAAAAGTAGCCTATGTCCTTTGTCAGATTCTAGACTATGTGTGTACCAAATTTCATTTAGATCGGTTCAGTAGTTTTGGCGTAAATGAGCGACAGACAGACAGATAGAGTTACTTTCGCATTTATAATATTAGTAAGGGATTATGAAAGCGGGACGAACCTATATCTCACTCTTTTCAACTTCGTGAGAAAAATAACTTTATGGGACTGCTGTAATGCGTACTTACACGAAATTATCACAAAAGTTTCACTTCGAAGTATGTGACAAATATATTAAGTACGTGACGTAGCTATTTAAAGTATTCACGCGTACTTTTCGTTTGATAATATGATTGCCATATCAAATCAAATAGCTGTGTGGTAGCGGATACGAATACTACCAACCCTTACTTTGCTCGTGGATGTCGTAAAAGACGACTTAGAGCCTTATAACCTGGACTAACTAAACTAGAAGTGTTAAGAAACTAAAATGTAAGTGAGCTGGGCACGTAGCGATGCTAAAGGATGAGATGAAAGATGGCCTAACAGGGTAACAACGTGGAAGTGTGCAATCGGCAAACGTCTCAAATGCAGACCCCACACGAGATGGGAAGACGAGTTGATAAAAATAGCTGATACCTGCTGGCCACAAATAGCTCAAGGTATTCTTTAGAGGAGACCTTCACCTTCATTTGAGGAGTCTTCAAGTTCATGCAATCAAACTTATATCATTGTCGATATCTAAACATTTTCTGAAACAAGTGAATTACGAGTAAATAACATCGCTATTTCCCTAAACTATGTATGTATCTTTGCCGATCTGATGCCGTTTAGTCAACAATTACATTTCCAAGGAGGGTTGATGTCAGGCAGGCGGCCGGTCGCCGGGCCGGCCACCGAAGACAAAGATCGGGTACCGGTGGCCCGCTCGCACGGCGAAAGAGATGTTTGCAGGGTGGGTCAGTGGGTTGCGCGCCGCCTCTTCTGTCACCCTGGGCCGTTTTCCCGGGGCGCGACCACATCCATGGTCCACCTTGCGAAGGAAAAAAAATGCAGGCGGCCGGTCATAAAAATATTACCAATAACTTTTACAGTATGTACTATAAAAGACGAGTACATATTGTATCGACCCCAAGTAATTGGGATATGAGTAAGAGAATGATGATTACAAATCAGATTTTTAGAACCAAAATAAGAAATTTCACTTAAATATTTTAACGCTTATTTATTTGCGTAAAACGATACCCACAGAAAAGGAAATAACGAATTGTATTCTAAATTTCGTTACTACATGAAAAAGATAAATATGTTTGAAGGTTTTTCTCCACTCATAGCGTAACCCTAACAATAAAAAAAACCAATGCCGCAGTGCAGTGTCAGCCGGTCACCGAGTGATTTTACGATCTGGTCCCTTTTGTTATATCAATACCGATGTTGTTTTCTTTACATTTTATTTTCTGCTTTTGTTTTGAGCTAACATTTCAAGCTATAAATTCACTTATTTCTACGTTTTAAGTGGTCAAGATACTATTTAGTTTTCCAGTTCATTGATTAAATGAGAAAACTTTATATAAACATTTCTAGTCTGTATTTATTTTGGTATTAATACATTTTTGCTTTATTCTTAAAAAATAGGGTAGAAATAAATATATTTTTATGGATTCTATTTGCGTTTGTATTTGATTTTTAATTTCCTAATATTTTGAATGTTTTACAGCGTTCATGGTCACGGGAGGACAAGAACTTTTTTTTCTTTTATTACCTATTATTGTTAATGGTGGCAAACGTGCAAGCAGCACAGCTGATGGTAAATTTTACTGACGCCTATTGACCTTTGCTATACAAGAGGTATACCTAGGCCGCTGCCTACCAATACAAACCCCAATCCTACCCAGTTGGGCTTCCGTCTCTCTCGCTCACCGAACGAAGCGCAATAACACATTGCCATTACTCAGACGTCGATCTTCTGCGAGAGTCTGGTACTAATCCGGACGGACCGGCCCGCGGCTGTAGACAGAGAATTAAGTACAGCGTGGTTCTTGCACTATTAGTACCTCACGTGAAACAAGTCATTGATATTACAGCAATATATCCACTCGCCGCTGTATTAGTTATTAAATGTTGACCCACTTTTTGATACAAATTCATTATAGTAGAAAAAGAAAATGGTTTTATATTAATATTATTATAGGTCATTTATTGAGTATTAAATTGAAAACTAAAGAAAATAACTAATGAATATCCAGACTGAGTTTTCTTGTCAAGTCTTTCTCGGTTTTTCATTACGTTTGTAATATATTATAATTAATTAATAAATAGTCATATTATAACATTTACCATAAATTTAACAGCCTTTTTTGCAGTCAAATAAATTAATAAATTGCTCTAGGAATATTTAGATATTTTAATATCATGATATAGAAACTGAATTTAAATATGTTAGCGGAGAAAGGCATATGTTTTAGTCACTGAAGCAGATATTACCTAGATAGAATATGATACAATATATACTCTTCTTTGATAGTACATATTGTAAAAGTTATTGACAATAGTTTTATGACCGGCCGCCTGTCAGACGTCAACCCTCTTTGGAAATGTAATTGTTGACCAAACGGCATCAGATGGAGTTGGCCGAAGTCGTTATAAGGCTTTTAGTCGTCTTTTACGACATCCACAAACAAAGTAATGGTTGGTAATATTCATAGCCGCTACCACACAGCTATATATACCTATATAATTTATTAGCAGTTATTATTAAACATTGAATTTATGATAATTATTACATTTTACTTTACTAATTTAAAAACTATAAATCAAATAGAAACTCGATAAAATCTATAAAAATAATTTATTTTCTATTAGAACACAGTTTTATTATTTTATAGACATACTAGCTTCTGATCGCGGCTTGTCCCGCATAAAAGGTTACCTACTTTCCTATCTAATCAAAATCCAAAAAAAAAAATTTCTTACGTCTATCTAGCTTCTAAAATAACCTATTTCTATATACATTCATACCCTATTTTTATATTTCCCCTTAAGGGTAATTTTTGTACAAAATTTTAATGTCACATTCATTTACATTTAATCGACAGCCTAAAAATAAGTTTTAAGATTCTGGCTTTACAAATGACGATACATACTTACAACTTTTCATCCCCCTTTACCACCATTTTTTGCATTGAAAAGTAGCCTATGTCCTTTGTCATGTTCTAGACTATCTATGTACCAAATTTTCTTTGGATCGGTTCAGTAGTTTTGGCGTGAAAGGACGACAGACAGGCAGACAGAGTTGCTTTCGCATTTATAATATTAGTAAGGATTAAATAAAGAAATATTGTCTCTTTGGTTTATGAATATATTATTTCAATCGTGAGGATCTGGGTTCAAATCCTATATCATGGAATAAACACAGTTAATAAAGTTTGGAACTATGCCCAGTTAGCAACAATAATCTCGCCCCCTATTTATGTATGACTTAAATACTGTAAGGCTCAAATAATACTGCTTTATGGAGGGATGGTCCCCCCCCCACTAGCTCTCCTCCTACACCCTGTATACTACAAAGACCCATATTATTTATTACCCTACTCATAATATTTTATGATATATATATTAATGCGAGTATAATTCGTGTAACAAATCTAGTCTTGCGGTCTTCATCCCCGATCCTGTTTTTTTTTTACTGTTTTGAAGAAAAAAAACTAAAGGAATCAAAAAAAAAACCTTATGGTACGAAGGAGTTCACAAATATATATAGGGTAAATTACTCCCAAACTTAGAACAATCTTTCCGTATGGTGACGGAGTAAGAATACAATTCACTACCCCCTATCATACCCGTGGGTGATCGTACAAGACGACTAAGGGAAATAAAATGCATATAACATCTATGCGAAAGAAGGAAAACTCGAAACAAAACTCTATACCAACATGTCTGACCAGCGTGGTATAGTAGGTCAATTACTCTTCCATTGTGGAGGAGGCCCGAGCCCAATAGTGGGACATATATGGGCTGAGATGATGAGACGACGATGTTTACAACAACTATTCGTTGACAAAGACATTGGGTGGCTATCGAACTCGCCGTGATGCGGCTTGTCAAGTCGCTACTGACCACTCAGCAATCTGTGAAGTCTTCTTATGCTTTTGTCTGGACGTCCATACTCAGAAGTAAAACGTAACGCACTGACAAGAGATTTTTTATTCTCCAGTGGTTGGTCTTTTTAAAATTGACTGCATGAGGCCAACATTCTCTACGTTTAACTTAAGTTTCAAATCTATAGAAGATTTATTATTAAATGGATATATTCTATAATAGATAACATTTTTAATAGGCGTTAATACTTATAGCAGTATTAAGAGTCCATAGATGGCGCAGTAATTAAGATACCGACTTTCCGTGCCAGTGACGTGAGTACGATTCCTACGCAGTACAATACTTTGTGTGATCTACAAACTGTTGCTCTGAGTCTGGGTGTAATTTATTTACGTTAATTATATGTTTGTGAAATCCCAAGCAATACAAAAAGGTAGGGTTTCTAGGTCTTAGGTAGGTAAGGTTTCTTAGGTACAGGGAGAGGGCAGGCATGGTATTTAAAAAAAAAAGAGTGTTCACACCTATAAAAACGTGATGACTCTAAGATCTTTAGATAATATTATAGCTGTTGTATAACAAGGTTAATTTTTTTTTTCTTGGGTAGGATATGTAGCAGCACGTAACCCCTAACCCAACATATTCCCTCCCCATCGCCTTTGGGCCCGTCACTAGTACTGCTTCTTTGTCATCCGTGGTCAACCCGGCAATATATTACAGCTCCTGTAATAAACCGGTCAGATAATTTCATATTTCAAGAAAGATATAAATACCGGATTCGAACGTGTAGACAGTATTCAATGCTGATATTTAATATCTCATATTACAATTGTACAATAAGATTAAGTTAGTAAGGTAGATGACGTAATATATATATATATATATATATATATATATATATATATATATATATATATATCATCATCATCATCATCATCAACCTGCTCTTATCCCAATTTATTTGGGGTCGACGCAATATGTCTTCTCCTTCCATACAACTCTATCAGACGTCTATATATATATATATATATATATATATATATATCTATATCTATATATATATATATATATATATATATATATATATATATATATATATATATATATATATATTTAGTAGAATCGTACTATACCAGGAAGTCCTCATTTCGCTTCGCTATTCAGTCGCTCTGCCTCTACATTTTAAATCCTTATTAATATTATAAATACATAACTCTGTCCGTCTGTCTGTCGCTCTTTCACGCCAAAACTACTGCACTGATCTAAATGAAATTTGGTACACAGGTGAGCTAGAGCCTGATAAAAGACATAGGCCACTTTTTAATGCAAAAAAAGGGTTGAAAAGGGGGATGAAAAGTTGTAAAGGAACTATCGTCATTTTTAAAACCAGAGAAGCTTGAAACTTATTTTTAGGCTATTGATTAGATATAAATAAATATGACATAAAAATTTCGTAAAAAGAATACCCTTAAGGGATAAAATAAAAATAGGGGATGAAAATCTTTATTTAGCCCGCGGCTTCGCACGCGTAAAAGGTTACCTTAACCTTTTACGCGGGCGAAGCCGCGGGCAGAAGCTAGTTTCTAATAACTTTCAAGATATTCATTTTAATGATATACTGTAGAACGGCAATTTCAATGTACATTAAATGCATCGTGTATTTAATTTATTTAATTGGATAAGGAGTAATACTGTAGTGTTAAAAATAGTTTCTTATAATAATCTATTATTTTTTAATAACTTGTAAAGATGGATGACATTAGTGTAGATTATCCTTAGGAGAGATACACCCGCCGGGTTGGCCATGGATAGCAAAGAAGCGATACCAGTGGCTAGCCCAATTGTGATGGAAAGGGAATACGATGGGTTATGGTGCCACGTATTGCCCTTCCGTCACCTCAGATGGAGTGGACGACGCGTGACTAGACCATAGCTTACCAAAACAAGAAAAGAGGAGAGGGTACATATATAAACGCGAATTTTTCGTAGATATCTCGTAAGGATTAGCTGTCGTTTGTAAAAGTAATTGTATAGAAATATGTTTTTACAACACTACATTAAAATGCCTTTTAAATTATCGTCTTATCTCTACTACAATATACTTGTATATAAAAACTTTCTTCTTGAATCAATCTCTGTCCACTAACAAAAATTATATTAAAATGTGTTGCAAAGTTTAAAATATCTAAAAGTAATATACAACGATGGCGACTTTATTAGGTCATACGAATAGTTTTCTTTCGAATTTTACTTCAAGCAAGCAGCGCACCTGATGGTATCACTGCCGCCCATAGACTTTTGCTATAACCAAGGCTATAGCTAGACCGCTGCCTATCATTACAATACCTCAAACCCACCCAGTTGCTTGAAAATATGTAATAAATAATAATTGTAATCAATTTTACATATTTGAAATAAAATTGTTTTTACGGATTCTATCGAGGGCATTCCTCCTTTGACTATAAACATTGTAAAGTGTTCGAAAAGTCAGGCAATTAAAAATGAAATACAAACGCAATGGAGTCTATAAAAAAATATTCAAATGTGTAATATTCATGTTATCATCATTATCATCATCTCAGCTCATATATGTCCCGCTGTTGAGCTCGAGCCTCCTCCACACTAGGATGGTAATTGACCTACTATACCACGCTGGTCAGACGTGTTGGTATAGGGTTTTGTTTCGAAGTTTTCTTCTCTTGCATAGATGTTATATGCGTTTTATATTCCTTAGTCGTCTCTTACGATCACCCACGGCTAAGATAGAGGGTAGTGAATTGAATTCTTACTCCGTCACCACACGGAAAATTTTACATATTTGTAATAAAATTATTTTTACGGATTCTATCGAGGATATTCCTCCTGTGACCATAAACACTGTACTGTTCGAAAAGGCGGGCAATTAAAAATCAAATACAAACGTGATACAATCTACAATATATATAAAAAAAAAAATCAAATGTGTAATATTCGTATAAACATTTATAAAAACTTGATTACGAGTGTCGTATCTTTGGAGTATACGATGGTGCCAAATAAAAGTCCCTAATAAGTTTAAATCTAGTATATTATAAAATAACGTGTTACAGGGTGCGAGTTCTGTGGGTAAGTGACAAGTGAATATTTCTATTCAATTACAATAAAGAGCGCCTAGTAACACGTTATTTTATAATATACTAGATTTAAACTTATTGGGGACTTTTATTTGGCACTATCGTATACTCCAAAGATACGACATTGGTGGCCCATGAGGGGAACCATCTAGAAATCCGCGTAAATTTCAAGAAATACGAAAATTTTGAAGACATTAAAAGGGACAAAGTTCGTCAAGACGGTTGTCCACTTTCGAATCGGATTACTTCAAAAGTTGGAGCCTTGCAGTGGATGGGCCAAAGCCACGGGCTCCACACGAAGATATACTAATTCCAGAGAAATTCAGAAGCCAAGTTCGAGCAGTAATACATCAAAAGTATTACATCGACATCTTCACCAAACAGATAAGTGTCTTCCAACAGTCACAATATTAATCAAAATCATCCAAAATACCTCGTACACCTTATGTACTATTTTTAATTAAAGCTAATTTGTGTAAACAAGGTTTTGTGGTTTAGTCATAACCAACGAGCGAAAAATGATCCCATGTGTAACAATTTTTTTTTTTGTGCATCGCAATAATCAAGCATGTTAAATGCTAAATTTCAGTTATTCGTGTAAATGTCAGAAATTTTACATATTACATTGGTTTGGGTATTTAACTAATATAAGTTAGATTGTAGTATATACTCTCATCCCTAACGTGACAGAATCCTCTCTCCACATATCGACATACTTTCACGCAATCCCTCATTACCTTTTTAATCTCACAATTGCGTTGCGTGATATTAAAAATGGTTCGCTGTCGATAATTAAATTTTAACACTATTAAGTGCCTTGTTTGTACAATATACAGATTTTTATTGTATTAACAATTACAGATAATATTCAATTATAGTAATAGCATAGTGGATATTTTAACAGATTGTCATATACAGGTTATGGATACAAACCCATGTTAAACACTTTCACTAACTATAAACTGTAGCTAATCGTATTTTCGTTTAAGCCATTAATTGCACTTAGGAATAATATGATTACTGTGCTAAATGATGGTATCAAAACACCAAAACTGAACTTCAGTTTTGGTGTTTTGATATGTTTTATATTATTTCTTTATACCAAAACTTTTCTTAATTTATTGGTTAAAATGTGGATATTTGATCTGCAATTTTCGAATTAGTTTTTAAATTTCTAATTCAGTAAGTTAATTGCTTATGCTGACAAACGAATAGGCAAATTTTTATGTTACTGCCGCTCATGGACTTTTGCAATTTTAGGATTACAGCTAAACCTATATTCCTACCAACTGCCTGCCTGCCGCCTGGTAATAAAAACCCCAATTCCACGCAGAAAGTCGGACTGTGCTGTCTGTTTATATTGACCTGTACCAACTACAGCTGATACTGTTTCGTCAACAATTACATTTCCAAGGAGTGTTGACAGCAGGCAGGCCAGTCATAAAACTATTGCCAATAACTTTTGCAATATGTACACTGAAAGAAAAGTACATATTGCGTCGACCACAAGTAATTGGGATAAGTGCAGGAGAATGATTATGATTTATTATGAAAGCGTGTTTTAATTTATTTTAAAACTATATTTATTAAATAATTTTTTTTTCTCTCAAACATGCTTGAAAATTTGAGCATTATTTTGACAACTTTCTTCGAGATAAATCGAAATTGCTGTACTGACCAAATACATACGAGCCGGCAAAAAAATGTATGAAAATCCATATCTGTCATGTTTTAGCGGCCAAATATGTAAATTCATATCCATCGTGTATTTAAAAAATGGAACGATTTGTTACTTCATAACATGGTAACCAAATAGGCAACTTATCAGTGTTTTATTTAAATTTCGAACTGGCTTGAAAAAGAAACCTGTTTGATAATGTAAAAAAAAACAAATGAACACTATAACACGTGAAAAATGTTGTTCGTTGTTCGTCATGTATACAGTTATACTTACAATCTATAAAATATAGCATGATCTCTGTGACAGTTCTCACTAGTGCCGTACGCTTTCAATGCAGTCCGTATTTTTGTCGATATAATTCCTTATTTTTAAAGTTATCTGCTACTGCGATTGAAAAACAATTTATGAAAATCTTATTGAATCAATCAAATGGATGGATGAATCGATTATAAATTTAAAACGATCTATGAAAATCTTATTGAATTTAAATTAATGGATTTTATTTAATTTCAACTAAAGCTGTTAATTAATTCTTTTTATCATTCGAAAAGAATACATCCAAGTTCATCGTCACTATTATCATCATCGGTGGCGCATTCCTGTAGGTTGATTATGAGTTCTTGGTCACAGATTATTTCATGAATAATCATGTTTATTTTATAAAAGAAATTATCTTTTTAATATAAAAGAAATGGTCTTATTAATATTATAACTGATTTCTGAATATTAACTTAACGCAATTTACTTATTTTATAGAGTAACCATGTAGTTTATATAAGTAATGTATTGGTTTTACTTGTTTAATAAATAATTAATAAGAATTTTATCGATTTACGTTTATCGATTGCCCCATCTCTATCTTATTCTCAGTCCAGTATGACCTTGTACTTGCGTAAGCATCATATTTTTATAAAATTGTTACTAAGTATTGCAATGGTCCATGGGTGGCAGTGACGCTTACCATCAGGTATGCTGCTTGCTCGTTTGCTATCATAGCAATAAAAAAAATACAAAATAAAATTGTAAATATGACGCGTATTCAGAATTACTTCATCGGTTTTGTATCCATCTGTCACAGAGATCAAGCTATATTTTAAAGACTATTAGTTTTAATTTCCACGCATTATTTGAGTAAAGTACTATACAAGCCTTGGCCACAACTAGGAATTGATGGACTTACGTATGTATGCCTCGGCTACGTCTCGGTCCACATTTACACGTTCGTCCATCAATGCCCCTTTTGCTGGCCGCTGCAGTAATTTACTATAATCTATTTATTTTCACCATTAAAGAGAATTGATGCAGTATTATATTACATTAAAGAAAATATTAGTAGAATTGATAGAGTATTATGATATTTCATAACAACTAAATAATATCTTTAAAAAAACATACATAAATTGATACAAAATCATTCCCGAATCGTACTGGTCCATTATTACGAAAGCGTTCATAATCAACATTCGTTGGATGACAGCATTTTCCCTAACTCATTAACCGTCCAAAGTGTATTGAAAATTGAAGTCTTCGAGTTAAATAAAACTTTCATTCATGGAAAAAAGACAATTATTCTATTAAAATATACAATTTACTTACTACTATACACTACTACTATACATATTTATTCTTTTGATTTTAGCATTTATTTTGAACTTATAACGACCTGGGCCAACTCCATCTGATGCAGTTTGGTCAATAATTACATTCATAAAACTATTGCCAATAACTTTTACAATATGTACAATGAAAGAAGAGTACATATGTATCGACGTCAAGTAATTGGGATAAGAGTAGGAGAACGATGATGATGATATTTTAAATGTAAGTCCAAAGTAACTGAATATAACAACACGACAAAATCTCTAAAAATAGTTTCATATTTTATATGTGTAAATAGTTGCGTAAATATGAGAAGTCATTACAGACTATTATTTCCATTTGATCGCATTATATAGACTCGAATGGAGAACCTTGAGACTTATTTATTTATTTATTTATTTATTTATTTATTTATTTATTCATTCAACTGCTCCACACACTTACAGTTTCCCAATACGTGCATTGAGCCATTACAATTTTACAATTTAAATACATAATTATAACATAAAAAATGCAAACAAAATTTTAAAAATACGTCGAAGTTGGTGAAAAATATATCAACATCCGGATACTGAGCAATTAATGAGTTGAGCAATGTGATTGCCTGACTGGTGGGTGCATATTGTGCGGTACACGTACGCACCTGTGGGGCAGCGAGCAGGCACCGCGAACGAAGCCGTGTGTATTGAATCGGCGCTAATAGCGAACAGCGCGACAGTGCATTTGAATTATCAATTTTATTATTTAATAATAAGTAATAATGTAAGAAAAGGGCACATTTACGTCGTAACGCAAGGGTATCGAGACTTATCATACCAGATACAAAGAGAGAAGGATATAAATATGGATAATAACCGTACTGCTTTTTGTATAAAAACCTACAAAATTTACGCTGCACACGTTCAATCATTATGCTATACTTGACCTCATGCGGGTCCCAGATTATAGAGTTGTACTCCAACATGCTGCGAACGAAGGCATAGTACAGCGCAAGAATAGTGTTCCTAAATTGAAACAAGGTCGATTGTCTCATCACAAAGCCTAGTAATTTGTAACTTTTTTCACAAATAGTTGTGATATGCGTGTTGAAAGTTAGACATGAGTCCAGTGTAACGCCCAGGTCACGGATTTGTGTAACCCGTTCCAACGGTGCATCAGATATTTTGTACGTGTGCGTGCATGGAACGCGCGATCGAGTAAATGTGATGGTTTTACATTTAGATGTATTAAACTCTAAGTAATTGTGCGCACCCCATGCAACAACATTATCAATGTCACGCTGTAGCGCCTCACAGTCTTCCGTGCTGTTTACGCCCAAAAACAGTTTCAGATCATCGGCAAACATAAGACATTGAGCCGAACGGATTACACCGGGCAGATCATTGACCATGATTAAGAACTGGGTTGGGCCCAGAACACTGCCCTGGCTCACACCAGAGCGAGTGAAGTATGGGTCAGATTGGTATTTGCCTAGCTGTACGTATTGTATTCGATTTGTAAAATAACTAGCAAATAATTTTAAAAGCTTAGGAGTGAATCCAGCAGTGGCAAATTTTCGTAGGAGTACATCATTATGTACGCGGTCGAAGGCTTTTTTAAAATCGAAATACGCGGCGTCTACTTGCCTATTATGATCCATTTTAGTAACACAATAGTCGACAAAGTTAACTAAATTGGTAGTAGTTGATCTGCCCGTTCTAAAACCATGTTGACACTCGCTAAGTTGTTGTTTATACTGTCTAGTAATATGACTGTTTAAAATGTACTCAAATATTTTAGCTAATGCTGACAGTACAGCAATTGGCCTATAATTGGTGATTTGAGACCTTAAACCGTCCTTGTGTACTGGTGTAACACGCGAAACTTTCCATAGGGTTGGATAAGTAGCAGTTGTTATTGCTAGGTTCAAGATATGTAACAGTGGCTCCTGTAACACTCCAATGCAATCTTTTATAATATAGGCGGGTATACCATCGGGCCCAATAGAAGATCGAGCCTTTAAACGTTTTACCGCTTGCAGCAAATCTGCTATATCAATAAGATCGATGTTAATGTGCGAAGAACACAAGTTACTATTTTCGTGGTGTTCTGGGGCCATTGTCGACAAAGTGGGTACATTTGACAAAAACATAGATTTAAAATATGCTGCGAATCCATTCGCAGCATCTAATCCAGAAGTTATACTGCCATCGTACTCGTATTCAGAGCAAGAGTTACGCGAGGATCGCTGAGTCTTAATAAAATCCCAAAAGGTGCTCGGATCTCTCCTTATACCCGCCTCTGCGAGGCCTATGAAGTTAGCGTATGCAATTTTTATCAATTCCTTTGTCCGTTGCCTATAAAATTTGAACATTTCTTTATTGAAATCTAATTGACATTTTCTAAATTTTTTTAAATGATAATGCTTACTTTTAATGTTCTCAATTATTTCTGAAGTATACCATGTAGGATATATATACTTCCTAAAACCAGTAAATTGTTTTTTCAGAGGCACATTAGCGCTTAAGTTTATATTAAGTTGGGAATAAAAATTATCTAGTGCATTATTAACGTCGGTGGTATTTAGTACTGTGGACCACGATAACGACGCAAGGCGCTTATACAATGTGTGAAAGTCAGCCTTTTTGAAATTCCACTGTGGTGGGTCATATTGTGATGTTATACTTAGCGGCGGTAGCGGCCGAGCCCGCTCAACAGCCCGCCGCGGCACGCTCAGCCGCACACAGAGCGGTGGGTGATGCGCGTCCGCTGGTACTAACGGCTCAACGGCGCTAGCAACACACACACACTCACCTCCTAGATTGCTCAGCACCAAATCTAACATTTTGCCATAAATGTTTCTAACTGTATTGTATTGTACCAATTTACAAAAAGATAAAAGGTAAGTAAAATGTAAATTTACATTTTGACTACACGAAGTCAAATTAAAATCACCTAATATGATGATATCTAATTTAGAGTATTTTTCAATAACGTTTTCTAAAAGTGTAAAAGTATTCACATATTTATCATCCATTGAATTGGGTGGAATATATACAACACACAATAGAAAACGCTTATAGGTTAAGTTTACAATGGCTACAATAACTTCCAGATCACAAATGTAGTTAATATCGTATATCTGTTGGACAGAATATTGTGCACGCACCGCCAACAACACGCCACCCCAACCGACATCGTTTGCGCGATCGCGACGTATAACAGTATACCCGTCGGGAAACATTTCGCCGTCTTTGACACTACTTGTTAAAAATGTCTCAGTTAAAGCATATATATCAGCGTATTCACTTATCACAGATAGCTTAAACACATTTAACTTGGACCTTAATCCTCTAACATTTTGGTAGAACAAGGTATAATGTTTAGGTTTGGGCGGTTTGTACACTTTGTTTACGAAATCCATTCCGCCACCGTTTCACACAAATACCTTCCGGCCAGTTATCGGCACACATATACATTTCTAAATGCTTAGCTGAAACACATAATTATTTAATTACTTGAAAGCATCCTTGTAAATAGTGCCGTAATATATAATCGATTCCCGGTAATATGATGGCGTCGATTGCATTTGGGAATCGAGTTTCTGTGTCATGGGACAAAATAATTTCTGTGAATTATGAAGAGATATATATCATAAATGTAGCTATAATTGAGGTAGATTTGTAACTTGAGATTATTTGCAACTAATATATTTATTGTGACTATACGATGGCGTAGTGGATAAAATACCGACCTTCCGTGCCAGTGGGATTCGATTGCCACGCAGGACAATACTCTGTGCGATGCACAATGTTCTGAGTCTGGGTGTAATTTGTCTGCGTTAATTGCGTGTTTATAAAGCCCTCCCAATAGAAGGATTATTTCCTTAGTGCAGAGTTGGTTTAAACAAGCATTACACTTTTTTAGTGTTTAAATTATCGTTAGTTTTACAAATATTAGACAAATGTACGAGTATGTTACGGCAATACGCGCAGCTGCGTCTGCGAGCCCCAAGCAGTGCGCATCGGAGGCATAAGCATTATGCTTGTTTTGCGAACTCCAAGAGAAAGAAAATTCTAAATAAAACTACGCTTACCCACCTGTCTAGCATGGTATAGTAAGTCAATTTCTCTCCCATTATGGAGAAGGTTCAAGCTCAACAGTAAGATGAACGTAGTAAAATATCACTGCATAAAGGCGAGGAGTCAAAAGCCAAAAGCCAAAAAAAGTCAAAAGCCAGCTGTGTGGTAGCGGCTACGAATACTACCAACCCTTACTTTGCTCGTGGATGTCGTAAAAGCCGACTAAGAGCCATATAATGACCTGGGTCAACTCCATCTGATGCCATTTAGTCAATATTCCCAAGGAGGGTGGACGTCTGGCAGGCGGCCGGTCATAAAATTATTGGCAATAACTTTTACAATATGTGCTATGAAAGAAGAGTACATATTGTATCGACCCCAAGCAATTGGGATAAGAGTAGGAGAATGATGAAAGGCGAGGAGTCAACGAAAAATTTGATTATATGTGATTATTAATATAGCTGATAAAACTTTGGGAATACAGAGCCAATAACTATAGCTTAAAGTTTCATATCTGGTGATTGCTTTTTTTGTTCATAAATTTATTTTATCAACGATCCAATTAATAATAACCAACCCATCAATAATATGAAATATATAAATAGGAAAAAATAATATAATATAAAAAATAAATACGATACAATTCGACAAGGAATAATACCATAATTTTCCTTAAAATTTATGTAAACAAGTCTCTTAAGGAAAACCAGGTAAAATATTATTTAATCTTTCCTTTCTACACGAATGACAAAGTGTAAATAATTTGTCAAATGTAAAATTCAAAAGATATTTACATTATAGTTAAGATTTAATTCAAAACATTTTCTTTAAAAATATCCTTGATAACCAGCATTTAGGGGTAAAAAG
The DNA here is from genome assembly GCA_905163515.2 of Lymantria monacha. NCBI lineage: Eukaryota > Metazoa > Arthropoda > Insecta > Lepidoptera > Erebidae > Lymantria > Lymantria monacha. The sequence continues at coordinate 3,777,791 of LR991105.1, read as the reverse complement.
AAAATGTTGTTTGTTTTTTTCACTTCTGCCTTTTCTTCTCATCTCATATACGGTTTGGGCCTATTCTTCATTTGGGAGGAACTTGCTGTAATTACTTTAATCAGATAAATTGGCAGAGGTTTTTATGTCGAATTTGAATTTTTGTATTTATCTTTCAAACATATGTATATCCTTTAGTCAGTTTGCGACAACCAAAGGCATGAAAAGGTATGGTAAATTGTATTCTAACTCCGTCACTATGCGGTTTCTTTTATAAAGTAATGTTTTACTATATCTAACTTGGCAAAAAGGACCATATTGGTCCTTTTTTACTATTATATTTTAATGACCATATTTTAATTATTTATATTTTTTTATAAAATAAAATACCGAATTTAATCTTTAAAGTATTTCTTTCATTCCATTTTGGTAACATACGAGTTCACGTAGTTGTTCACGTAGTTGTTCACGAGCAGTTCACGTAGTTGTTAGTGACAATTACCACTCAGGGATCTCAAGAATATCAGAGAAACAGTCAAATCACTGCCGACAGCGAGAGAAGAGAGCTCTTCTTTTACTGTCAGTACAAATTCATATAGTTCCTTAGAAAATTCTCCATTAAAGAATCGATAGAACCTTCAGCTCATCACCGCTCAAAGGACTCCAATTCGTCCATAAGATTGCGATCATCGACAATTCGAATAACACGTTTTAGTAGGGGTCATGAGGGCCGAGTGAAATTTGGGCGCAGTCACTCGGAGATGTGCGCAGTACTCCACATGTGGACCAATTGTTTTCTACAAGACAAAACTATCTCGGCATGAAAGACCACTTGGCTCTGTTCAGAACGTCCAGCTTTTGCTCGCCAATTTCTTTTAATACATTAGACAATTTCATATTTTAATATCCTAAAAAATATACAAAAATAACTGGTCTCTCTTTACTCGAAAATAATCTGCCGTCAGTTGTCATTCAAAAATGACTGACATTCGATTTCACAAGTTAATTCTGACATGGGTAGATGTCACATATGGAGTTGTCATTCGTATTCACAATGCATTTATTTCTTTTTATTTTTGCGTGCTAATTTTTTTAACGTACTGAAAACGTGATGATTTTATTTTGCCATGGGATTGATGTAGATAGAATAAAAGGTCACACGGCTAATGGGTAACAGCATTCTTCAAGGAAACTCCATCACCCCGAACCGTTTAGGCTAGGTATATTCATATATTTTTAGTGGTAGAACCACGCTATTGACAGTTATCTGTCCTCAGCCGCGGGCCAGTCTATCGGGGGTAGTACTCGTGCAGAAAATCGACGTCTGAGTAATGGCAATGTGCTATTGAGCCTTGTTCGGTGAGCGAGAGAGCCGGAAGCCCAACTGGGGTGGGTTTGGGGATTGTAATGGTAGGCAGCGGTCTAGCTATACCCTTGGTATAGCAAAGGTCCATGGACAGTAGTGACATTAATTTACCTTGCGTTCTTAATTATGAATTACAAGAACAGTCATCATCATTCTCCTGCTCATATACCAATTACTTGGAGACCCAATATGTCCTCCATCTCTTCTATCGTACATATTACAAAAGTTAATAACAATCATTTTATGACCGACCGCCTGCCTGACGTCAAGCCTCCTTGAGAATGTAATTGTTGACCAAACGACATCAAATGAGGTTGGCCAGGTCGATATAAAGCTCTTAGTTGTCTTTTACGACATCAACATGCATCTAACTTAGGGTTGTTAGTATTCTCAGCCAATATATATTTCAAGAATAGTATAAATTACTAGAGAGAAGGAAAACTCGAAAGAAAACCCTATACCAACACGTCTGACCAGCGCGGTATAGTAGGTTAATTGTCCTCCCATTACGGAGGAGGCCTGGGCTCAACAATGGGACATTTATGGGCTGTGATGATCATGATAAATTACTAATAGTAGCAGATTTTTTCTTTAATATGTCTATTCATTTTCTTCTTCACTAACACAAGAGCATACAGATTTATTTTAATATTTGTGTTGCAAAGTCCAATATTTCTCTGTAATAGAAGGACATGCTGATCAGGTGGGTTGATTCATTTCCAGTTCTCCTACTCTTGCAAAGATTATATGCATATTTAATCGGTTAATCGTCTTTGCGACACCCACGGATAAAACAGGAAATGGTGAATTATGTTCGCTCTCCATACAATATTCATATTATCTTTTTTTTATCTCGAATATTTATAAAAGATTCTAAATTGAATATAGTAATATTCATTTTAGAATAATATATATACTGAGCAAGAGCAAGAGAGAGAGAGAGAGCAGGAGTAATCACATTTTATTAACAGCTATTTTAAAGGCACCACCCGTTTGTTTTTTTTTTTTATGCGGTGGACTATGGATGCGTCTCGCTCCGCCAATTCGCTCCGGGGTGACGGAAGAAGCGGTGCGTGACCCCATAGACCCACCGTGCAACTCCTCTCTTTGCCGTGCGAGCGGGCCTCCGGTATAAAGGCACCACCCTGCACTAAAGAATTATTCCTAGTATTGTATCCTATATATACCCTGCTTTAAAATCAGTAAAAAGCAGAGGAATGTAAGATTTAAAAATGAGTAAAAATCAAGCGACTTTAAATCGGGGGACTTAAAAGAGAGTAATAATCAAATACAAACATTAATAAGACCGTTTTCCGTGTAGTGACGGAGTAAGAATATAATTCACCACCCGCTATCTTACCCATAAGTGATCGTAAAGGGATAGGCGGTGAGGCAAAAGTGGACGACTCGATCATAACCAACTCAAAACAAAAGATATATTTATTTGATATTAATAATATTTGTGAGAAATCTTCCGGAAACAAGAGTATATAACCTAGTATCTTTTATTTACTAAATAGAAAAAGAAAAATGGTAATGCCCGCAAAATCACTAAGTAAACTGACAATGCATAAGAAATACTACCCATATTTGGCATCATAGAACAATAACTCAGGGCGACTTTTTGTTCAGACTCTTATGGAGTGATATAGCGACTATCATTATGGTAATAAAGTAGTGAATTTGGACATCAAAGCAAAACAGAATAATGTTGAAGCATAATTATGTCGTCACAAACAGAAATGCGTATGGTATTTTGCTTGTAGGCTGTTTTTTGTAGTACTAGATATCATATTTATGTGGTGTGTTATTCTATAGACATGCAAAATATCTTCTTTCAGGTTTATTTTTTTAGTTTATGATAACTGTGCCTGACCTGCATCAAAATTATAAATTAAAAAAAAACATTTTTATTGATTCGATCGCTATCAAACTTCACAGTAATACAAATCTGAAGATTTCATGAAAATCGGTCTCGCTGTTTTGGAGTACATAAGAAACATATATACCTAACATTGATTTTTATATATACTGAATATAGTTTTATATTTCTGACAGAAGTTCTAATTACTCTATTGCTTTAAAAAAAAAAAGACTTCTATTGATCTGATCGTCTTCTTCCCAGGATTATTACTTCCTCTACTCCCTCTACCCTCAAAGCTAATTTAAAGATTACCTGAAAATTTCCTCAAAATCGATCTAGCCGTTTTGGAGTACATGAAAAACCCACGTTTAAACATATATATAGATCATCATAGCTATTTGATACCTTACCTTTTTCTAGCCTTTGTTGTTGTGTGAGTTTTCCGTCTGGTGACGGAGTAATAGAGTATACAATTACGCAATTTCTCTCTCTGCTAACTATCATACATACATACATACATATCATCACGCCGTATCCCTTGCAGGGTAGGCAGAGAGAACAGAGTGCCAGATAACTCTATCCTTGCATACTTCACTTGCTTCCTCAACATTCATAATTCTCTTCATACACGCTCGCCGGTTTCGGAGACTCTTGACTCCACCTTCCTTCAGTACGTGACCAATCTGGTCTAGGTAGGTTAGTTTCGGTCTCCCTCGATACCTACTCGCTCTCTTACGTCGTCATTACGAATGCGATCGATCAGCCTAACTCCACAGATTTTCCGTAGAGATCGCATTTCGACCGCAATAATTTTACTTTCATTCTCTTTTCTGCATACCCACCTCTTGCTTCCATACAGTAATGTTGGGATAAGATATCAACGCTGACCTTCTTATCACTGGTAAGTGACGCAATTGTATACATAAATGTAATGCATAACAAATAATAGATACATACGAGAGAGAACAGAGTGCCAGAGAACTCTATCTCTGCATACTTCACTCGCTTCCTCAACATTCATAATTCTCTTCATACACGCTCGCCGGTTTCGGAGACTCTTGAATCCACCTATCTTCATTAGATGACCGATCTGGTCTAGGTAGGTTAGTCTCGGTCTCCCCCGGTACCCACATCCTTCCACTTTCGGATTGTATATCTTCTTAACCAGATGTTCATTCAGCATTCTTTCCACATGTCCGAACCATCGGAGCATTCCCTTTCGCATCTTTACACAGATACTCTCTTTCATACCTACTCGCTCTCTTACGTCGTCGTTACAAATGCGATCGATCAGCCTAACTCCACAGATTTTCCGTAGAGATCGCATTTCGACCGCATTAATTTTACTTTCATACTCTTTTCTGCATACCCAACTCTCGCTGGAAGCGAGAGTTGGGTACAGTAATGTTGGGACAAGCACTGCGTTATGTATTGCTACACGTGCCTTCTGGCTGAGGTGGTGGCTACCGAGAAGTTGCCCCAACGCTCCATTCACTCTATTGCCCGCATTCACTCTTCGCTCTATATCAGTGGTGTACCTTCCATCTCGGCTAAATCCACATCCAAGATATACAAATTCATCCACTTGCTCTAGTTCGCTCTTACATCTGTTCTGGCTTCATCTCTTTCAAACACCATTATTTTGGTTTTGCTCACATTCACGCGTAGACCCCTTTTCTTACAATCTTCTGTCATTATGTCGACTAGGGTCTGCAGGTCAGTCGCTTACTGCGCCTGCAGGACTGCATCATCTGCATAGTGCAGAGCAGTGACCACTAGAGTACCACCACCACCACTACCTACTAGCTAACTATCATTATAACTAGTTATTTTAGTAAATTCTGGTGAGACATTTTTTTTCGCAGTATGGACACGCCCCTCCCAATATATTCAATGAGCCTATAAGTTTCTTACTTTATAATCTTCATCCTACTCTTATACCAATTACTTTTGGCCACGGAAGACAAAGACCGGGTTCCGGTGACTTACGAGATGGTATCGACAGGCGCGTTGTTGGGCGGGTCTACGGGGTCGCGCGCCGATTTTTCAGTCGCCATGGAAGGATTAGCGAGGTGTAACTACATCGTACCCTGCCGCTAAAAAAATACCAATTGGTAATTTTCTCGATTCTATCGTACATGTTGCAAAAGTTATTGACAATAGTTCTATAACAGGCCGCCTGCCTGCTGTAAACCCTTTTTTGGCAATTTTAAATAAGTGTCTTCCTTCTGGTATTTTATTCATATGTATAAGATATACAATGCGAAAGTGGAAGAATGTAGGTACCGGGGGAGTTCGAGACTAACCTACCTAGACCAGATTGGTCACGTACTGAAGGAAGGTGGAGTCAAGACTCTCTGAAACCGGCGAGCTTGTATGAAGAGAATTATGAATGTTGAGGAAGCGAGTGAAGTATGCAAGGATAGAGTTCTCTGGCATTCTATTCTCTCTCGTATGTATCTATTATTTATTATGCACTGAATTTATGTATACAATTGCGTCACTTACCAGTGATAAGAAGGTCAGCGTTGATATCTTATAGCCAACATAATGCTGTTATCAGGTTGTGGCAAAAAATAGATAACTACGCTTAATCATTATTATTTCTAAAGATACTCTACTGTTCTCCACTGTATTATACGGTAATCTACTCTACTCTACGGTACTCGACTGTACTCTACGATACTCTATTTTATTCAATCTATAATAGACATATTATTAGAATATTATTTTTCAAAATCTTTATTAACGCAATCAAAGTCGGAAAATGAATGAAACATTTATTTACATAAAATCGGTACAAGCTTGGCTAGTTACCTATATAACAGTCCGTTTTCACTAACGCAATCGCTATAATAAAAAAAGCCCTTTATTATTATCTACCATTGGCAAAACGGATATGACCCGTTATAAAAGAATACCCGGATATACAGACGTCCCTTTTGTAATATTTGACCTCGCAAACCGGATGTAGCAGGTTTTTTTTTTTACAAATATCCCCAAGGCACATTCGATGAGTTGAATGAATATTTATATTTGATAAGCCTCATTGAGGGTAGAAGAGAATTTAAATGAGTTTAATAAGGTTTTTTTTAGGCTATTGGAATGTCCACACATTCCAATAACGATGGTTATGGTGAAGTAAGCGTTGATGCTTACTTTGTCATAGCTCATACTGATCCCATTAGAAGATTCGAGCCTCCTTCCAAATAAGAAGAAAATTGATTTACTACACCACACTTGTCTGGTAAGTCTTTTTATTGCTCTTGGTGGCAGCAAGCAGTTTCATCATAATCATCATCATCACAGCCCATAAATGTCTCATTGTTGAGCTCGGGCTTCCTCCGTAATGGGAGGGAAATTAACCTACTATACCGCGCTAGTCAGACGTGTTGGTATAGGGTTTTGTTTCAAGTTTTTCTTCTCTCGCATAGATGTTATATGCGTTTTATATCCCTTAGTCCATTTCCGTGTGGTGACGGAGTAAGAATACAATTCACCACCCCCTATCTTGCCCGTGGGTGATCGTAAGAGACTACTAAGGGATATAAAATGCATATAACATATATGCAAGAAAAGGAAAACTCGAAACAAAACCCTATACCAACACACTTGACCAGTGTGGTATAGTAGGTCAATTTGCCTCCCATTATAGAGGAGGCTCGAGCCCAACAGTGGGACATACTATATGAGCTGAGATGATGATGATGATGATATCCCTTAGTCATCTCGTATGATCACCCACGGGTAAGATATAGGGTGGTGAATAGTATTCTTACTCCGTCACTACACGGAAAGCAAGCAGTATACCTGATGGTAAGTGTTACTGCCGCTTATCGACCTTTGCAATACCAGAGGAACAGCTATATCGCTGCCTACCAATAAAAATCCAAAACCACCCAGAAAATTGGGCTTCTGACTCTATCACTCATCGATGGAAACACAGCAGCGTATTGCCACTGCTCAAGTGTCGGTTTTCTTCGGAAATGTGGTACTATCCCGGACGGACCGACCCGCGGCTGTAGACAGAGAACTATCAACAGGATTTGGATTTTGTTTCAAGTTTCCATTTTCTTACGTAGATATTATATACATATACGTGCATACATACATATTATCACGCCATATCCTCTGCAGGGTAGGCAGAGAGAACAGAGTGCCAGAGAACTCTATCCTTGCATACTTCACTCGCTTCCTCAACATTCATAATTCTCTTCATACACGCTCGCCGGTTTCGGAAACTCTTGACTCCACCTTCCTTCAGTACATGACCAATCTGGTCTAGGTAGGTCAGTCTCGGTCTCCCCCGGTACCTATATCCTTCCACTTTCACATTGTATATCTTCTTAACCAGACGTTCGTTCGGCATTCTTTCCACATGTCCGAACCATCGGAGCATTCCCTTTCGCATCTTTACACCAATACTCTCTTTCATACCTACTCGCTATATAATATGTAATCCCTTAATCATTTTTTACGACACCTACGAGATAGGGGGGTGATGCATTGTATCAGGGGCGGCTCTAACACATGTAGCGCCCGGGTGCAATCAATAACCCGACGCCCTCTTTTATCAAAATGCGTGAACAAAATGGAATAGGTTGATAGTTACAACATTTACAACACGTTCGACTAAACTTCGAACCTCGCTGGAATATGTTGTCGCATGCTTAGTCTCGTTGTTTTGTAACGAAACTAGGTAAACGCGATCGGATAATGAAGTTACAGTGAGCATGGCGACAAAGCAACCTACTCAAACCTGACAAAACGTACACACTACGTTTGTAAATGGTTAAGCTCTGCGTATGGTGCGCCCGCTCCGTGAGGAGCGTTTACAGTGGATGCTCTATATGTCCCGAGCGGCTCTCGGCGCCCTCTAACACCCGGCGCCCGGGTGCACCGCACCCTCTGCACTATAGGTAAAGCCGCCCCTGCATTGTATCCTTACTTCGTCACTACATAGAAATGAACTATTTGCCGTTATTATTTTTGATTCAAGACTTCCTTCTTGTTCTATCTATCTGTCAACCTAATGATGTCCATTATTTGGAAATAATTTGACTGCACAGATGGCGCAATGGTTAAGATACCGACCTTCCATGCTAGTGTCGTGGGTTCGATTCCCACGTGGGACAATACTTTGTGCGCTCCACAAAGTATCGTTCTGGGTCTGGGTGTAATTTGTCTGCGTTAATTGCATGTTTGTGAAGTCCCCTGCGATACAAGGATTATTTCCTTAGTGCAGTGTGGCGCAGGATAGGATACAGAGGCCACCGAAGACAAAGATCGGGTACCGGTGGCCCGCTCGCACGGCGAAGAAAGGTGCTTGCAGGGTGGGTCTATGGGGTTGCGCGCCGCCTCTTTCGTCGCCCCGTACCGATTTGGCGGGGCGCGACCATGTCCATAGCCCACCGCAAAAAAAAAAAGGTTGGCGTCAAAAAAAAAGTAAATTAGGATAATGCAATAATCGTTACTTGATCGCAGATCTACTTGATCAGCATCTACTTGTGCTACGCAGATCTGCTGATCAAGTGTATAACACTTTTGCCAAAAAAAGTGATATTGTCTTAAAGTTTTTTCTACTTGGAAATACAAAATGCTATTACATACAATAATAAAAATAATAAAATAAAAACGACTTCAACTAGTTACCAATGGACTAAATTGAAATGGAACCAAACGGGAAACTCAAACTTTCAAATAAAAAAAAATCTGAACCGATAAGCAAATATAAAAAAAGTGTGTGTGTCAGCTCCGACGCACGACTGCAGTTTACTCCTTAAGTACGATTATCAAAACAGGCGCAAAAAAAACTCATTTGACTAAATATTAAAACTGTTCAATGAAGTATTATCTCACGTCAGTAAGTGAAAGGTGGGCAGAATAGGTTGCGCACCAAAAACCTAACGAGGTCATTCGATCACTAGATTTTACTCCTCAAATTTTTCTCATACCGGGCGCCTTATATGAAAATCGATTCTTAAGGAGTAAACTCCAAAAAAAAATGAAAATAAATAGAAACGAATTGAGAACCTCATCCTTTTTTGGATGGGGTAAAAATCAGGCCTCCACACAGAATAGATACCGACCACCACTCCATTTATGCAGTTTTCCTTATAATATTTTTTTCCTTGGTCAATAAAGGGTGCTATAATTAACAATCAAATTTGATAATGGCGATAAAAATTGGTTGTCATAAAAACGTTTGCGGTAAATTGACCTAATTTTATTTAATAATAAATAATATTAATTCCATGGAAATTATTAAAAAGCGTCGGAGCGAGCATTAGGAGACAGTGCAGCGGAAAAGTCCTGGTAATTTTATAACACTCAATGCGATAGTTAACTTTTCTTTTTGTGAATATGGCATTTCCCGACTTATGGAGAACCATGTCTAGTGGTACACACAATGCACGTTTGTTTAATGAATGTCTTTTTAGCACATTATTACACTATATCAAACGGCGGTCGATCATAAAACTATTGCCAATTAGACATGCGCGAAACAGTACTTCGCGAAGTGATGTTATATGGCATTACATTTCATGCCGAGTAATATTACATTTTACCATCACTTCAAACATCACACATGACATTTCATTTAATATAAGCCTTAATGTTCTAAAAGTAGAGCTCAAAATAAATATTTATCGACCGCAGGCGCAGCGCGGTCCAGTCGTTCTATCCCTCTCACTCTCCCGAAAAGACACACGGCGCGTTTGAGAGATAGATAACCATTACCAAATTATCGAACATTGCAGAAATACAGAACAGTACACGAGTGTTCGGCGTCATGTTTAATGTGATGTGTGATGTTTAATGTCATGTCATGTTTAGTCGCGCAATGTGTAATATGACAGTACGCGGTCGGGTAATATTACGTGTGATGCATCACTCGCATTACTTACACATGTCTATTGCCAATAACTATTATTATATTGCAAAAACCACCATAAACAAACAAAAAAGAATACAAGCGATTAAAATGCTTCAAACATTTTGGTGATATATTAAATGCTTTTGAAATTATTGTGAAAATACGTATTTCATAGAATTAAACAAAACAAGAATGGATGATAGCTATAATGAACTTTAAAATACATTCAATAAATTACCTCATGCAATATTATGTTCGCTTTTCAACGATTTCATGGCTAGCATTTGAATATGAATTCCCAAAGGGGATTAAGTTCGGCCCCCGAGCATATAGAACTCAAAATTACGAAGCTACTATAAAAATATATAGCAAAAGTTTCCATTTCGGACGGTTGAAATCGTCCCTGATATTTTTATCGGATTTGAAATTCAATCTATTTTATAACCAATATATATATTTGGTGATAATTTTAATTGAATTCGGTGGCATATTAGGAACGGGAGTATTTGACAATCGCTATGCTTGGCAGGCGTTTTGTCGGTTGCTGTTGGTGCTGAAAGATTCCCGGTAAAGTACCCATTCTCCTGGTAATTCCTAATTCATTTTTTGAGATCCGTCTGAAAGAAAGGGGGTGATAATATCCTATATTATTAACGAATCACTAAAGGTGAACATATTCATTAATTATTTCTGTCAACAAATAATAAAACTGAAAAACCTAAAATAAATCATACACCCACGTTCTCGCTGAAAACAATGACAAAAAAGAATTCAACTACCTACTCAAAAATGCTATACCCGCTTACGTCATTGCAGTTAACCAGGGCTACCAACCGTATTCTATATAAATAAAAAAATAAAAATAATACATGTCATAATATACTTTTGTACTTTCAAAATCAACTATAGTCTAGCATGTTTATAGTTGATTTTGGATATAATAATTTTCAAGCTTTTATAGAAATATATTGTTAGATATTTTTTTTTACAAAACTCACGCACTAATCGCCTGAACAGATGGCGTTGGTTGAAATGCCAATCTACTATGCCAATGTCATAGATTTTAGACTCACGTAAGACAAAACTATGTGTGATCCACAAATTTCTAGGTATTATTTCCTCACAATACAAGGATTATATTATAAGTGCAGAGTGTAGTTTTTACAAATTCTATACTAAAGGTTCTCTTTTATATCGTATCTTTACGAGACATTTTAGTATTTTTTTTTTTAAATTTCAATTAATATTCCGCTTTAACTTCGGATTAAACTTATAGTTTTGATTAGAATACGATAAAGATTCACTTTGAGGTATTTCTATCTAGAAATTTCGGCCTCTATTTCAGCGCATTATGCTGTATTCGTGCTAACTAGTTATATAGGTATGTTAGATACTACTCTATCATCAATTCACTTAGTAGATATAAGAACTGGTTTAAGGATGACCAGATGAGTAAGCAGCAGCGTTTGCTTGAGGAATTTAATTAATCGGAATTTAATTAATATATATGGTCCAAGCATAAAGGTTATGAAAGTATACTTTTTTGTAAAGTGGACTATACTTAACAGTGGACATAGATAGGCTGATGGATGGACTATTTCCAGATATATATTAGTAAAGTAAAGTAAAAATTTATTTGTGAAACATGTGTATACATACAAACATTAATTTGCATGGAAGATGTTACAGTTGAGATGTTCAGACATGTTTGCCGACTGTGTGGCGTACAAATGTAGGTACTTATCATAATATTTTGGCTAGGTATTATAAATAGAATTAAACAAAGTGGTCAAAATAATAACAGCCAATATGAATATCAAATAAAAACATAATAATCAATGCAAACAGAATAATAATAATAAGCAATTGTCAAGTAATATAATAGCATAATAAAACAATATAAATGAAACAACAATCATAATAGTCAATGTAAGGTCAATTAGAATATATGTATGTACAAGTCAAAATAAGTTAATATATTATATAAGCAAAAATAGTAATACATCAAGCAATGTTTAATTTAAATTTGGATCTCCCAGAAATTCCGCTATGTCATAGTATGCTTTGTCAGTTAAATACGATTTTAGTTTCATCTTTAAGGCATTTGCACTTAATTCCCTCCACTTTTTTGGCAATCTATTATAAATTATTGGAGCCATGCACAAGATACTCTTGCCCATAAGTGCAGTCCTTGATGAATGCAATCGCAGTTTTGTGTTGTCTCGTCTGAAGAAAATACATTTTAATATTTATGTTATAAAGACGTTTATTTGAGAAATCGTACTGGGTAAATAATAAAAAGAAAACGTTTCTCCATGACATGTTAAAAAAAACTTAATTTTTAACTTTTTTTAAAATAAAGTAACAACCCTATGATCGACCCACACATTGCCGCGTAAACTGGACTCGTACAAAAACGGCCTCGGTTTCCGTAACGCCAAAGGAAACTGGCGCCCAGTGTTGCCAATAAAAGCTGATAAAACCGGTTTTATCCGGATACTGGGCGACATTTCGCACGGCTCGTAGCAGAGGGTCGACTCTATAAGAATTCAAATGTGCGAACCTTAAATAACTGGCTATTTTATTAAACTCATCAAGATTATAACAGAATATTGTAGTGTATTTGAAATAACGCTATCTAGAAGCATAATGACCCTTTAAAATGACCTTATATATATATATATATATATATACATATATATATACATATATATATATATATATATACATATATATATATATATATATATATATATATATATATATATATATATATATATATATAAATATAAATATAAATATATATATAAATATATATATATATATATATATAAGTATGCAGAGATAGAGTTCTCTGGCACTCTGCTCTCTCTGCCTACCCTGCAAGGGATATGGCGTGAAAATATGTATGTATATATATCTTAATATATATAAATTACGTGCCACGTTGTTTTGTCCGCGATGGACTCCTAAAGTACTTAACCGATTTTAATCAAATTTGCACAACACGTGTTTGATCTAACTTAAAAGATAGGAGAGCTTCTGAATTTATAGTCGCAATATTATTTTATTGCAAATAATTTGTTTATTATTTGATAGTCACAATTATCTGTTATCTCCAAACGATTCTAACAGATGGCAGTATCTGTTGTCTATGTGTACATACAAACGTTTTATTTAAGCTACAATTTATTAACATAACCACCTATTCTGCCACTATGTATGTATATATATATATATATATATATATATATATATATATATATATGCCCTTCCATGCCAGTGCCGTGGGTTTCAATTTCTATGCAGAACAATGCTTTAAGCGACCCACAAAGTGTTGTTCTGAGTCTGTGTCTAATTTATCTGCGTTGATTGCAAGTTTGTAAAATCCCCGCAATACAAAGATTATTTCCTTAGTGCAGAATGGTGTCCTTTTAGCAAAAGAAAGAAATAAGGTATATATGATACGTTCCGAAACTTAGATGCTGCAAAAATATATCCAGCAAACAGGAGCAGAGAACTCCTATCGCTTTCACACTTCAACAATTTTGAAATCAGCGTTGTGAATTTATTTGCTGATCCAGTTTGCTACCGGTCTGCATTCGTTAGATGCGGGCAACTTAAAAATTTGAAGGTATAGTTCATTAAAACTAATGGTCATATGATAGTATTTTCGAAACACATTCTACCTTATAAAATAGGGCGATCAGTTTCTCTGTTTCAAACAAAATTATTATTATGCATTAGTTCTGTGAGCATATACATATTGTCATTTCTATATTTTATCTAATACCTTTCCTTGTGGTGAGTAAGAATACAATTCATCACTTCCTATCTTACCCGTGGGTAAGAGACGACTAAGAGATATAAAACGCATGTAACACATAGATGTTTGCATGGGCAAGAGAAGGAAAACTTAAAACAAATTCCTATGCCAACACGTCTAACCAACGTGATATAGTAGGCTAATTTCCCTCCCGTTCGAAAAAGGTGATGACCAATAGTAAGACATATATGAGCTGAGATCATAATAAATCTATCACTTGATTGCAAAGCGACCGCAAGCTGAGAGGATCCGGATGAGGCTCGTAATTTTTGTTACTTCCTTTATATTAAGTTGCATACATTATATTTATTAAGTTAATACTTAGGAGTTAATACTCCAGTATTTTGCCCACCAAGAAATCATTTCGTTCACAAAATAATCCAAAATTATAATTGGAGCCCAAACGGGGTGGGTTTGGGGTTTGTATTGGTAGACAGCGGCCTAGCTATTATAACCTTGGTATTGCAAAGGTTCATGGGTGGCAGAGACACTTACCATCAGGTATGCTGTTTGCTCGTTTGCCATCATAAGCAATAAAAAGAACCCAATAATTGGACATATATGGGTTGTGATGTGATGTGATGCTCGTGCTGGTCAGATGTGTTGGGTTGGTTTGTTTCGAGTTTTCCTTCTCTTGCATAGATGTTATATGCGTTTTATATCCCTTAATCTTCTCTTACAATCACCCACAAGTAAGATAGGGGTGGTAATCTTATTTCACGTATAATCTATACGTTACTATTGGACAGACAAGTTATGAGATATACTTATTTAAAGTCATATATGAGGCTCCTAGAACCAGAGCGGCCTTTTTTTTTTTTTTTTTTTTTTTTTTTTTTATTGGTGGGCTATGGGTGCGTCTCGCCCCGCCAAATCGGTCCGGGGTGACGGAGAAGGCGGCGCGTGATCCCTTGGACCCACCGTAAAATCCTCTCTCTTCGCCGTGCGAGCGGACCACCGATCTTTGTCTTCGGTGGTCCGCTCGGCGGTTTACCCTCGCGGGATCCTCTCGTCGACGCCCCGACAGATTTCGCCGTCGGGGCGTCGCCCTCACGCGGTGGCCTCGCGTCGGGTGACCGGACAATTCTCCGGTCCGATCACCCGAGGCCTGGGTTAGGGCGGCATCAGGCGCAGGTATTCGCGCCTGCGCCGCCCCGGCCGCTGGCGGCGGCCCGGGTCGCGGGAGTCCTCCCTGACTCGTTCCGCCGCCTCCTTCCGCGAGATGACAGCCTCGCAGAAGGCGGCGACCGCGTCCCAATTCCTGACGCTGTCGACCATCGCCCTCGCGACAGCCGGCAGCGCCAGGTCGGCACCGATAATAGCGACGAGGTCGCGGCGCTGCCCGTCCCAGCCCGAGCATTCCTCGAGCGTATGTTGCGCCGTGTCCTCGTCACTACTGCAATGATGGCAGCCCGGAGTCCACTCCCTGTACACGACCGTGTGCAGGTATTTCCCGAAGCACCCGTGCCCCGTCAACACCTGCACCAGTCGGAAGGTGAGGACCCCGTGCCGCCGCTCCATCCATTTCATCAATACGGGCCGGAAGGCTTCGACGGTCACGATACCGTGTCTAGGCCTCTCCAGCCGCGTAACCCAACGGGCGATGACGTCTCGGCGGGCGTCCTCGCGCCAGGTGGCTATCTCGCTCAACGATGGGGAGCCACCCTCCTCGCGCACTGAGGTAACCCGCCGGTAGAGGTCGGAGAGCATCTCCGCCTCTAGGTCCCACGGGGGTGTCCCGGCCAATAGGCACGCCGCCTCTGTCGACACCGTGCGGTACCCGCGAATGGCTCTGACCGCCATAGCTCGCTGTGGCCTCCACAGAACCGCCCTGAGCTGGGCGTTCAGAGCCCTCGCCCACACGGGTGCGCCGTACATGGCCATCGAGCGGATGACCCCCGCATACAGCCGTCGGCCCTCGAAACTGGGTCCGCCCACATTCGGCATGAGCCGAGAAAGGGCGGACGCCGCGCCGACCAGCCGGGGAGCAATCTGTCGGAAATGCTCCCGGAACCACCATCGCCCGTCGAGCACCAGACCCAAGTACTTCATATGGGCCGAACCAGAGCGGCCTAACTACAAGAACCATGTTTTACATTATGAAGAGAATTAAAATTAAATTCAATTCAATTTAATCGATTTGAACATAAGCTGAAAATTTATTTGTACTGCCATCTATTGTTAAGAGTTTGTAAACAATTCTGGGCCGCTGTTTTGTAGATTAACATTTTTAGATTACGAAATTGCAATTAGGTCAAAAGTTTCAAAAATGCAGTTAGGTGACTCTGGTTCTAGCAATCTCATATTTTATAAACTATTTATGGTTTGACTACAAATTCTTAAAATATTTTTTAAAATGCTACGCATATGCTATGGTTATATAGCTTCGGTCATTAATATTCGAACATCTCGTTAGTAGAAAATTTTAAACATTTTTATTATAGAAAGAGTATGTGTTCAGTACAGTATAGTTTTAATATCTATATTAATAGCACATATATATATATATATATATATATATATATATATATATATATATATATATATATATATATATATATATATATATATATATATATATATATATATATATATATATACATATATATATATATATATATATATATATATATATATATATATATATACATATATATACATATATATATATATATACATATATAAATTTTTAAAAGGTGTGACGTCACCATTGCCGACGTCACTGTTGTTAGTTACGTGGATTACTCATGGTACGGTTTTAATCTTCGAAATAAAAACTCCACAAGTAACTGTTTAAATGTTAGTTTTAATGTTGCTATTCTCAACGAGTAGCGTAACGTCGCCCCAGAGAGCTCCGCACGGTACAAAGACTCGAACACGAATGAATGTTTTACTTTTTTTTTTTTTTTTTTGTGTGTCTTAGTTGTTAGCCTCAGATGGCTATGACAACTTTACCCGGACTGTGGGTGAGCGCAGAACTCTCTCAACTCGTAGAATGTTTTACGACAGTGTGTCCGTATTTATAGGGCTCGGCGCACGTGCACGCGCACGTGTTTACTATTTAAGTATAGAAATTTCAATGAGAGAACCAATCACATGTTTGTTAATGTTAATTTAACATCAAAATAATCTTTAAGTAATCAATTGATGATTTATGAAGTAATTAAACTGTTCAATTAATTAGTCTAATTATTTATAGTAGGTGTATTGTTGTATTTGCGCCGATATATATATATATATATATATATATATATATAAATTATATTTTTCTACCGCTCGTGGATGTCGTAAAACACGACTAAGATCCTTATGATGACCTGAGCCAACTCTATTTGATGCCGTTTGGTCAACAATTACATTCTCAAGGAAGGTTGACGTCTGGCAGGCGGCCGGTCATAAAACTATTGCTTTAAATAATAACTTTTACAATATGTACTATGAAACAAGAGTATATATTGTATCGACCCCAAGTAATTGGGATAAGAGTAGGAGAATGATGGTGATTAATAGTACACATATAAAGCTGAACATTTTCTTTGTTCCTTTGAACTCTACACTAGAAATAGGATTGGAATAAAATGTTTAGTTTAGTTTTATCTACTAATCGAGAAAGGTTGAAGGATGTGAAATATACGGCCTTTTACCGTACTCTACTGAAGAAAGTCTTCACCATAGAAAACCAAATAGCGAGTTTATTCTTGAGTTATTAATAATCGCGACGCCTGACTCTAATAATATATCATCTATGATATTTACTGAAATATAATATATATATATATACTTTATTTTGCGAGAGTGGAAGGATGTAGGTACCAAGGGATACCTAGACTAACCTACCTAAACCAGATCGGTCATGTACTGAAGGAAGGTGGAGTCAAGAGTCTCCGAAACCGACGAGCGTGTATGAAGAGAATTATGAATGTTGAGGAAGCGACTGAAGTATGCAAAGATAGAGTTCTCTGGCACTCTGTTCTCTCTGCCTACCCTGCAAGGGATATGGCGTGATAATATGTATGTATGTATGTAATATAACACATTCATAATATAAATCATTATGATTTAAAAAAATAAAAATCGATATCGTTTTCGGAATTCGAACGCAGCCATTTTGGCGCGCCTTCTAAATGAGACAATTTGACTGACGAACAATGATTAATATGAAGAAACTAAAAACATAAATAAACTTATAATTTGTGAAGAAAATTTTAACTCGGTACTAGTAACAGTGGGCTCATATAGGTAACTGTGCAACAACGTGAAAGTTTGTGAGGATGGATGTACATATGTTTGTTACTCTTTCGAAGGAGTAACAAACATCCATCCATCCTCAGAAACTTTATTATTTATAACTTTAGTAGAAAGTAAGAAGAAGGATTGCTATGAGTGAGTTAGACCAGTGTATAACTGCACATTTAATATATAATTCTCGATCTCACAAAAATTAGCGATTTCAAATGACTTTTCTTTTTTTTTAATAACTCTCTGCACTAAGATTATAGGATTATTTACAAAGATTTTGTATTGCGGGTGAATTTATAAACAACTTTTGGCGGGAATCTGAAAACGTCATGTGGTAGTTTTTAAGGTTCCGTACCCAAAGGGTAATAACAGGACCCTATTACTGAGACTTCACTGTCCGTCCGTCCGTGTGTCACCAGGCTGTATCTCAAGAACGGTGATAGCTAGACACTTGAAATTTTTACAGATGACGTATTTCTATTGCCGCTATAACAAAAAATACTAAAAATAAAATAAAATAAATATTTAAGGGGGGCTCCCATACAACAAACTTATTTTTTTTAGTTTTACAGAACCCTTCGTGCGCGAGTACAACTCGCACTTGGCCGGTGTTTATATTACATTCAATATGTTAGTGTTTGAACATGTTATATTAAATAATTTTGATGGAATGTTATGTAATGTGACGTGAAGGAACTGCTGTGATGTAATGAACATGATATGAAAATGCTTTAGAAACGTTTTCGCTTACCACCAAAACTCTCAGAAGATGCCATTGACAGTTTAGTCATTGCACTGTTAATGGCGACGATTTCCCAAAAAAAAAAAGGAAAAAAAAAATGTTCACGATTTTAATTACTGACGGACAATGACTAACATAAATAAACTAAAGACGCGAAAAAAAATATAACTAGATATTGGTATAATGGGCCGTATAAGTAGCTGATTCCCAATGTAGAAAATTATAAAAAAAGATTACATCTAAATTACTGATGTTTAGCATTTAATATGCTTGATTATTTATAAAAATCGATTACGAGCGAAAAATGATTATCACAAGTGGAATTCAAACCCACACCTATGAACAAAATACACCACCCACACCTAATTGAAAGACGAAAATATAATAGGTACCATGCGAGAATTGAATGTCCTACAATTGTTCAATATGGTGTAAGTGGCAGCACGATTGGGACGGATTTCCAATAGGTTTGGGTTCGAATCCCACTTGTGACAATCATTTTTTCGCTCGTAATCGGGTTTTTATAAAGATAAGATCTATTTATTAAAACTGATTTTCTGTTGCAATAATAAAATATGCTTACTTTACTCTACGTTATAAGATGATTCTTCAGGTATCAAGATATATGAAGGCACCATTTGAAGTTTCAGTATCAAATGTAATAAATATGTCCGCATGGACTTTTAGACCGTCACGGATATTCAAAATC
This sequence comes from Lymantria monacha, assembly GCA_905163515.2. Taxonomy (NCBI): domain Eukaryota; kingdom Metazoa; phylum Arthropoda; class Insecta; order Lepidoptera; family Erebidae; genus Lymantria; species Lymantria monacha. The sequence goes on along the minus strand of LR991105.1, from coordinate 3,758,189 downwards.
GATCATTTAACGTGATAGGAAGTTGCGTTAATTTCTAAATAATTACTCATAAAGTTGGTAGGCGTCTTATTATTATGTTTGTTGAGTTTAGATCAAAGTGAACTATTCATTATGGGCTTTAATGGAACTAAATTGATATGAGTATGTTCAACGCGTTCGTAATAGTATGGTTTAATTTATAAGCGGGGCGTTTATCTAACTGTTGGCCATAGGCTAGCGTATTTTTTTTTGACAGTTATTTGTCTAGTCACATTCTCTTCAACATAAAAAGTATCCGGGATGAAGAAAAGCCAAAATTATGCCCAATAACCCGTCTTATTGTATATATTGCCATTTAGGCTAACCACTCTTACTGAATTTTCTCTTTTTTTTTTTCAGTTGCCTTTATAAATTACCCAAGACAGATTTGCTGGCTTGGCCTGGCCTTGGTCTGATGATTCCTCAACCAATTATTCAGTATAGCACAATTGAGAGCAATATCCGTGTGATAATAGAATAGGAATATAGCATTTCACCTTTTTCATTATGGCAAATCGTAAAGGACTACATAATAAAATATAGTGTATGTTATTTGTAAAACCCGATTACGAAGCGAAAAATGATGTCACAAGCGGGATTCGAACCCGCGCCTATTGGGATTCCGGCCCAATCGTGCTGCCACTACACCACCGTGACTTATTGTAGGACATGCAAATTTCGCTTCGTATCATATTTTACGTCTTACGCAAATGACGCTTCGTAATCCGGTTTTATAAATAATTAAGCATATTCAATGCTAAATTTCAGTAATTTAAATATAGTGTATGTTAATTTCTCTCCCATTATGTAATTAAATCCTGTACCAGCTCGTTTGACCAGCGTGGTATATTATATCAATTTATCTTCTGTTGTGGAGAAGACTAAAACGCACCAGTGAGACGTATATACTTGTTGTTGGTAAGACTACCCTGTTGACAGTTTTTTGTCTACAGCCGTGGGCCGGTCCGTCCGGTGTAGTACAATACTCTCGCAGAAGATCGACCGCTGAATAATGGCAATGTGCTACTGCGCAACTGGGTGGGTTTGAGGTTTCTATTGGTAGGCAGCGGCGCTATACCCTTGGTATTGCAAAGGTCTATGGGCGGCAGTAACACCTACCATCAAATGTGCTGTTTGCTTGTTTGCCACCATGTAATGGTGATTGCAGTATCTATCTCTACAAACCAAATTTTGTTCAGTAGAATAATGAGTTCTGATTGTTACGCAAGTATTATAAATTTTAAATAAAACAATTTTTACGGATTCTATCACATTTGTATGTGATTTTTAATTTCCTGGCGTTTTGAACACTTTATACGAACGTTCATGGTCACGGGAGGACTAAAGCTTTTCACGTTCAATAAGTCATCGTTATTACAAAGATTTATATCTACCCGCTGAAGTACCTATCGGCTAGTAAATTTTGATACAAAAAAATATTCAGTAGACTTAAGTAGTATGTAGAACAATTTTGTAATTGGTTATTAGTAGACTCCTGCCTAACGGAACTGAAACTAATATGAAATGAATAGAAGGAAAGGCAAAGAACATATTTAAACTTCTACCACTCGCTTATGTTAATAACTTGGGCCAACGCCTACCACACAATACCTAAACCAGAAATTCAATTTCGCGTTGCGGATGATTCAGCGAGTAATAGTAGCAAGCTGATTAATATGGCAGTAATTACGTTGGTTGATTTTGTTCTATACAAATCCTAACTTGTTCTTTGGTGAAATGAAGAAGAAGCATAGATGAGTTGATTACGTAAATTCTAGATTATTCTAAAAATTTATATTTTATACCGAATTTGAAATAAAACTTTTTTTTACGGATTTTATCGCGTTCATATTTAATTATTAATTTGACGACGTTTCGAACACTTTACATCTTTCGCGGTTACGGCACGAGCTTATTCAAATCCAGTCGTCCCGTGAAAACGAAGTGAACGCTATAAAATTTTCGAAACGACGAGAATTTAAAAACCAAGTAGAAACGCTATAAAATCCGTAAAAATAGTTTTATTTCAAATATGCAATGTTCGCGTAAACATCAGAATACATTCCTTTTAATTTTCCAGTCTTCATTCATTCATCATTTCAGCTCATATATGTCCCACTCTTGGGCTCGAGCCTCCTCTATAGTGATAGGGAGGGGTTTTTCTTCTCTTGCATAGATGTTATATGCATTTTATATCCCTTAGTTGTCTCTTACGATCACCCACTAAAGATAGAGGTGGTGAATTGTATTCTTACTCCGTCACCACACGAACTATTTTTCAAGTACTTTAGTTAAAGTTCTTTCGTATTCATCGGTCGAACCGATGCCTGCCTTTTGATATATTAGTTTACGCCATCCACGTGAGACGTAGAAGCATTAAAATTGTAATGTTTTAATGGCTCTACCACTATTTTTGGATGACTACAATTTAACGTTTATTTCCAATCGTTCACTTTCGAATTTGAACCTCTGAGATCTTGTAGTGAACAAAAATATTGCTTGTAATACCAAATATGAGACTGTTGCTATCCTATATGAATTATTTAAACAATTACATAAAATGACATCACGTCTCTATCAAAATAGGGTGGATTTTGGTAAAAAATCTGTTTCTTATGAAACCAAATTATTATATTTTATTTTTGCCTTTGTATTTGTTTACTCTGCAAAATTTTCGAATATTTTTCAATCTTTATAATCACTAAAAGACTAAAGTGTTTCAAACCTAACAAATCTATCCATAAAACATGTGCCAACATCATCAACAAATTTACAATGAGGACAGTTAACGTTAGAAGACCAACATACAGAGGGGTTTCCACCGTCAACATCAAGCAATTGCGCAAAGTAGAAAACCCCAAAGGAACTTGCAATTATATAACATCAAGGACGCGCCAATATACATATAAACCATCATAAATGTATTAAAGCCACTTCAAGAAACCTTGAATTATATAACATCAATATAATAATTAAAATACAAAACATAAAAAAGGCACGGACAAAAGTCTGTGGACCAAAACTTTATTATATAAAAAAAAACTTAACAAATCATAGACATAAAAAAATTAGTCCCCCTGTAATCATGAAGAATGTAAAAATAATTCTATTTCATATAACACTAGCGTAAGCATCACAAATCTTTACCTTGTTAAAGGAGTTTTGGCGCGAATATGGAAATGTCATGTCACGCTCTTGTATTATCATCATTTCTTTAGTGTTTTGTAGTGTTATATTGAATAATTTTGCTGGTATTTTATGGAATATGATACAGTTAAAGTGCTGAAGTGTAGTGAATATGGTATAATAGTGGTTTTCGTGTATTTTCGTGTTCACCCAAAATTCCCAACGAAACTATGAATTTGGTTATCAGCGCCAAATTGATAGTAACGACTTGACTTACTCACGGACAGTGACTATCAAGGACTAATTACAATTTGAAGAAGTGGTAAACAATAATACGGAAGACAAGGCACGAAGTGTCTAAACTATGAAGACTTGGCTTAAAGGTCTAAGTAACCAAGCCATAAACTCCAAAAAAAAAAAAAATACCTTGTTAAAAAAAAAAACCTTTCACGTACTTGACAATTTACATTAAGACGAGTAAAAATGATACATAAGCAAATCGTCACCGTATTTCTCATGAAATCTTAGAGTCATATTCACCGGCCCTTTACATATTATTTTGTACCGTACAATCTCCTTCATTTGACGACCTACGAACGAGTCTTACGGGACATTGGCGAAGTTACGGTTAATCGCTAACAGAAGCCATTCATCCAGAAGAAGAAGAATGATACATTTTTTTTTATTGCTGTTGGTGGCAAACGAACAAGCAGCACACCTGATGGTAAGTGTTACTGCCGCCCATGGACCTTTGCCATACCAGGAGTATAGCTAGACCGTTGCCTACCAATATATATATGACTGCACAGATGGCGTAGTGGTTAAGATACTGATCTTCCGTGCCAGTGTCGTGGGTTCGATTCCCACGTGGGACAATACTTTGTGCGATCCACAAAGTGTTGTTCTGAGTCTAGGTGTAATTTGTCTGCGTTAATTGCATGTTTGTAAAATCCCCAGCAATACAAGGATTATTTTCCTTAGTGCAGGGAGGTGTCTTTAAAAAAAAATATATATATATATATATAAACCCCAAACCCACCCAGTTGGGCTTCCGGCTCTCTCATCGAATGAAGCGTAACAGCATATTGCCATTGCTCAGACGTCGATATTCTGCGAGAGTGTGGTACTACCCCGGACGGACCGGCCCGCGGCTGTAGACAGAGAACTGTCAACAGCGTGGTCCTATCACTATTCGTATTATAATATAATAATATTTATCTAGATTTACAATTTACGACAAAGTACATAAGATAAAGATGGATGATCTTGAAATACGAGCGAAATTCTCTTAACATTTAGCGCCTTAAGCATTTTCTTTTACCGGATACCCGTGACACGTTGATTGCTTACGATAAAAAAAAAAATACTCGTATATCTTGAATGTTGGGTAATCAGTTTAAAGAGTACGATACTACAAGTCGTCGTCGTCGGTAAAAGAAATGAGAAATTCGTTTAAAAACTCTAGCCTGTTTACGATACTAATATTCCTTTCGAGATAGTTCCATAATCTTTGACGTAATTCAAGTTATTGTCAGAACAATTTCTTTTTTTTTTTACGCCTATTGAATCATTTTGTTCAGTTTGAGTATTAAATTAAGGTAATACGGAAGTTATAAATTTCTGTATCTATAAAAATGTGAATATGTTATAGGTATAACTGCGCAATTTTTTTTTTTGAGAAGAAAGGCAAGAGATATGTCATAATTTTCTGGACCAAATTGGTGATATATTGACGAGTGGTCATATTAAGAGTATGCTTAATATTAGATAATGCATGAAGACTGCATGTGAATGAAACGATGAAAGTATGTCAGATTCATGGTTTGTGGCAATCCGTAATCTATGCTAACTCCTCTAGGAAACAAGCGTGAGGCTATGTCTCTAAGAAAGACATAAAAACCCTTACTAACATTATAAATGCGAAAGTAACTCTGTCTGTCTGTCGCTCTTTCATGCCAAAACTACTGAACTGATCTAAATGAAATTTGGTACACAGTCTAAAGCCTGATAAAGGACATAGGCTACAAAAAAAGAGTTGTAAAGGGGGATGAAAACTTGTAAGGAAGTATCGTCATTTTTAATGTCGAAGAAAGAGAAGAAGCTTGAAACATATTTCTAGGCTATTGATTAGATGTAAAATAAATATGACATTAACATTTTGTAAAAAAATTACCCTTAAGGGGTAAAATAAAAATAGGGGATGAAAAACTTTAGGAAAGTAACCTTTTACGCGGGCGAAGCCACGGGCAGAAACTAGTATTAAATAAATAATAAAAATATCATAAATTTAACTAATTCGAGATCTTAACATTATAAGAACTTGAGTCCTTTGTATTGGCAGTAATCTCTAGTCATCATCATTATCATCATCATCCTTCCCTTCTCCCAATTACTTGGTTTCACCGCGGTATATATTTTTCTTTCATCGTATAGATTATATCCTTGGCAATGTAATTGTCGACTATACATCATAATTAGAAGTTGACCCAGATCGGTATGAAACTCTTAGTCGCCTTTTTGACCTCCACGAGTAAAATAAGGGTTGGTAGTATTTACAATATATCGTGGTCGATACAATATGTACTCTTTTTCCATACATATTGTAAACGTTATTGACAATAGTTTTATGACCGGCCGCCTGCCAGACGTCAACCCTCCTTGGTAATGTAATTGTTGACCAAACGATATCAGATGGAGTTGGCCCAGGTTGTTATAAGGCTCTTAGTCGTCTCTTACGACATCCACGAGTAAAATAAGGATTGCTAGTATTCGTAACCGCTACCACAGAACATACAATATATTATTTACAATATATTTTACATAATAGAAATTACTAAACAAAAATAAAATATAAATTATAATATAAAGACTGCAAATAAAATAAAATATAAAGACTGCACAGATGGCGTAGTGGTTAAGATACCGACCTTCCGTGCCAGTGCCGTGGGTTCGATTCCCACGCAGGACATAACTTTGTGTGATCCACAAAGTGTTGTTCTGAGTGTGGGTGTAATTTGTCTGCGTTAATTGCATGTTTGTAAAGTCCCCCGCAATACAAGGTTTATTTCCTTAGTGCAGGGTGGTGTCTTTTTACATTTTACATAAATCAAAAACAATTCGTATTTTCATATATTTTAAAACGTTAATCCGAACGGTCAAAGGAACCATAAAACTGTTACAAAAAGACCTTTTAAATCTGAATCTCTGACGATACTTGTGTACCCACTGACAGAGACAAATTTATGTGGATTATAGAAATGTTTTTTTGTGAATATTTTAATGGGTTTCGTGTTATTTGTATCAGATAGTAATTTAATAAAACTAATTTTAGAGATTCTATAACGTATGTAATTGATTTTTAATTGCCTGACGTTTTGAGCACTTTGTAGGGTTCATGATCACGGGAGAATTAAGGTGTGTCACGTCCGACTAGTGATCTTTATTACAGATATTTATATCTACCCGCTACAGTATTAGTTATTAAACTGTGTCATTTTTAATACAAATTCTTAGCAGTACAAAATGAAAATGATTGTTGATATATAAGAAAATTTTTATTATATGTCCTGCTTAGGAATCGAACCTACGGCACTGGCACGGAACGTCGGTATCTTAACCACAACGCCATCTGTGTAGTCATTTATCGTTTATGGTCATTTATTATTAAATATTAAATTTATGATATTTTTTTTATTGCTCATGGTGGCAAACGAGCAAGCAGCACACCTGATGGTAAATGTCACTACTGCCCATAGACCTTTTGCTATGCCAAGGGTCTACCTAGGTCGCTGCCTACCATTACAAACCCCAAACTTAGTTAGGCTTCCAGCTCTCTCGCTCACCGAACGAAGCGCAATAGCACATTGCCATTACTCAGACGTCGATCTCCTGCGAGAGTGTGGTACTACCCCGGATAGACCGGCTCGCGGCGTGTAGACAGAGAACTGTCAACAGCGTGGTCCTACCACAAATAAAACAATTATAATTTATTAATTATATTTTCCGTAAGGTAATGAAAGTAGAATTAAAAAAATATATATGTCGTTACACTTTGCTTTTCCTAGGATGATCATAAAGGATGATAAAGAGACGCAAGTAGATAATGTCAAAAAGGTCATATATAGACACATTGAGCACTTAGGTTCTGCCATATCTGTGGTGCTGTACTGCTGCGCTTATCATAGCTGTAAATACTTTTATATATTGATATGTTAGTTCATTTTGTTTGTGTAAAGAAATGGAATTTTTCAACTCCTATTTCTTTTCGAGTTAAATTTGTTTCAGCTTCCAAGGCAATTAAAAGCGTTCGTCTAGAGTGAAACCTTAATGTTATTATTTGTAAAGACCATTGTGGATCTTGTATAACAGGAGTTAAAATAGAAGAATTAGTCCCATTTTGATTTAAAAACAATATATAAATTACAGAGTAGGCATTACATTTCCGTACTAGCAGAATCGACTTACGTTTTTAACAGACTTCAAAAATTAGGTTTTAAATTCTATATACATTTTTTTTGTTGCTTATGGTGGCAAACGAGGAAGGAGCACACCTGATGGTAAGTGTCACTGCCGCCCATGGACCTTTGCAATACCAAGGGTATAGCTTAAGTCGCTGCCTACCTTTAAAATCCGCAAACCCACCCAGTTGGGCTTCCGGCTCTCTCGCTCACCGAACAAAGCGCAATAGCACATTGCCATTATTCAGACGTCGATCTTCTGCTCAGTGTGGTACTACCCCGGACGGACCGGCTCGCGGCTGTAGACAGAGAAGTGTCAACATCGTGGTCCTCCCACTATTGACTATTTATGTAGTTGGACTTGATTACTTGAAAGCGATTGGAACAATTTGGTAATTAGATTGGGCGATAATGATTTTTGATGTTTAAGCAAGTATTGCGCTTTTGAAATAAATAATTTTAATAAATAAACTATTTTTACAGACTCTATCGTTTTTGTAATTATTTTTTTCTTTCGAACACTTTACAGCGTTCATGATGCTCATGAGGACGTGAGACATCTAATTCCTCCCGTGACAATGAACGCTATAAATTGTTCAAAACGTCGGGAAATGAAATATCAAATACAAACGTTATAGAATCCGTAAAAATTGTTTTTTTTTTAAATTTGAAATAGATTGGTTTCACTCTAGATTCCCAAGGAGGGTTGACGTCAGGCAGGCGGCCGGTCATAAATAAAACTATTGCCAATAACTTTTGCAATATATACAAGTATATAGTGTCGACCCCAAGTAATTGGGATACGATAAGGAGAATAATGATCATATTATTTGAAATAGATTGGTACAATTTGGAGATTATCAACCCGATTGAAGTGATAAAATGATTGTATTGATGTGATTGTACTGATGTGTCCCCTTGTTCATTCTTCTGGTGATTCTTCAAACAGTTTTTAGGAATCCCTCGCGCACATCTCTCGGTCGTACCAATTTAATCTGAATAATAATATTAATTTTTAATGTTTTCTTCCGCAAAGGCATCTTATAAAGATATATTAATTCACAAACACATTTCACAACACACAAACACAATTATTGTTTTCATATAGTTGAAAATGTTAATTTGTACCATCAAAGGGAACAAGGGGCCGTTACAAAAAGACCCCACAAACGCGGAACTTTTGACAATTCGTATATACAACTGACAGGGGTGGCATTACGCGGCTTACCAAATGTTTTATGGTGGGAATATTAATAGGCTCTGGAAGTAAAAGAATCTAATTGCATTTAAGTACACATTCCGTTGAGAAATTGAATGGATCTTTTTTTTTTTTTAATTTTAAAAGCTACATTTAGCGGTGGTAAATAAAAGTAGTAGTGAGTTTCTCTCTCTCTCGCTACTTCTTTTCTTGTCCCTATTTGTCGTAAAGATTATATAGGTATAGTATGCAGATATCAGCTATACAACAGGAAAAATCTACAAAAAAAAAACCTGTACCAAACTTATGCTATAGCAGAAAAATAGATCTATTTACCATGTGGATCAAAAGAGTCTATATAGGGATTCGAAATTTCCTTCTCTTGCATAGATGTAATTTACATTTTTTCATTTATTCTGTATTTTAAACACCACCCTTTTTTTTTCATTTTTTTATTCGCAATATAGGCCATGGATGTGGTCGCGCCCCGACAAATCGGTCCGGGGCGACAGAAGAGGCGGGCGCCCAACCCCATGTGGACCTACCCTGCAAACACCTCTCTTCGCCGTGCGAGCGGGCCACCGGTACCCGATCTTTGTCTTCAGTGGCCAATTAAAAAAAAATAATCCTTAAATTACAGGGAACTTCACAAACATATAAAACGCAGACAAAATACATCGAGACCCAGAACAACATTTCTTAGATCGCACAATGTAGTGTATAAATGTACTACGTAAGAATCGAACCCATGGCACTGGTACAAAAGATCTGTATTTTAACTACTATACCATATGTGCAGTCGTCTTTCAAGTATATATATACATTACACCACTGTATTTTTACTCCATGTCCACAGAATAAAAGCCATTTATGAATTATCTACTGAGAATCAACACGTAATAAATGACATAACACTGACTTAGATTACAGCGCTTAAAGTATAAATTTTCTTAAGTAATAATTAAATTTCCTTCCTGAGTTATAATGTACAACAAGTAAGTTAAATAAGGTTTATTTTAACAATAATTACTCCCAGGAAACCACTAAGTTTCGTCAAGAATAGAACTTTAGTACTTTTGGCCGCGTACCAAGTTCTTCAATCCAATTACAAACAGATATAAGTCACAATACAAAATCTTAACGGAATAAAAATACAATTCCTCCCTCCTTTCTTTTTCTACCTTTACTTTACCTTTATAATTTACCTTTCGAAGTGAAACTTCTAATGCAACTTCCAACAAGGTTGCGTTAAACGTATAATGCAATGGCACTCGAACGTATGTGTGTAGTATACCTGTTACAGGCCAGCGCGAGCGTTAGCAACGAGTAGCGTCCAATAATTCAACGCAAGAAGGAGAGAGAAAGAAAGATATACAAAGGTATAAAGTAGAGGAGAGAAAGAGATTGAGTCGGTGGATCCCAAGCACATGGTATTCTTGCTATACAACGAATCAAACAGTATGAGCGTCGTGAAATTAGCTGAAATATGTACTTATTGTTGTATTTTAATTTATAATATTCATTATTTTGATAGGTTTAATTTTTCACTACTGTCGGTAGTCCTCATGACTGCTTTGCGTTTTTCTACCTTTCCATCTACCAGTCTATTGAAGTTTACTGCTCAACATGAGAGGGATAATATTTTATCAGCTCGCTTGGTAGGCGAATTGGCAGTTGATGTTAAAATTTTCTCAAGAGCCTACCATTAAGCAATCTTTTGATGATTCCTTAGCCGAATTATATGTCGTAAGTTCTCAAAGAGAAGTTGAATAGATACCGCATCTGGAAGCACTCCCTTAGAGAATTAGCCGTTAGCAAGGCGACGCCGGGTATGATCGAATAGATTATTTTACATTTGGGCTATATGACTATCATTCCAAGGTCTATACCATTTTTGAAGTGAAAACTTCTTTAGGCGCACCGCACACAGATTTTTTCGTGGGTAGTAAGTTAGCCTGATCCGTCATGCTCTGAGGTGAAACGCTCGATCGGGTGAACTCGAGACCGCCGAGTGTACCCGAGCGAGAAAGATACAGTCAGCTGCTCTTCGCAGTTGTATCGCTGTATTTCGTATGATCAATTCTGACGTCTTAATTGTCTTTATCAAATCAATAGTTATAATTGATACGTAATGATTATTATTATTATTTTATTTATTTTTTGACAGGTTATGGTTTGGACACAGGCCGTCCATTCTGTCCGGGTTGATGAAAGGTCGCATGGCCCCATAACTTACCGTATTCCCTTCCTATCGTCATGGGGCCCGTCACTGGTTATGAATACTTGATCTCCGTGGTAATTGCTAAACCGTGAAGACTCGGTCGGTGCTTGTGGAGGATATGAAGTGACGTCATCTTTTTCTTCCAATTGGTGTAGGTTTTGTCGAGTTATATTTGCTTCGGCTGATCCTTACACATTATTGGGATTACAATGAGGATACGGAATTGCATACTCGTACAAGAGAAGGAGAGTAGTAATGGTAGAATTTGTTAAATTATCGTTTTAAGTTCTCATCATCTCAGCACTGTTGGGCTCGACCCTCCTCCACAATGGGAGGGAAATTGACCTACAATGCCAGTCCAAAGGTGTTGGTATAAGTTTTTGTTTCGAGATTTTCTTCTCTGGCATAGATGTTTTATGCGTTTTATATCCCTTAGTCGTCTCTTACGATCACCCACGGGTAAGTTAGGGTGGTGGATTCTTCTTGGTGAATTGGATTCTTACTTCGTCACCATAAGGAATAATATTTTTTTTTAAGTTCTATTCTGCCATAAATCAATGCTTTTAATTTATATTATTTGACATTTATTAGTAACGGAAGATTTGATTGTCATAGAAACGCATGTCAATTTTGTTGAGAGGTTAGAATTCACGACACGTTAGGGCAGCCTTTCAATAGATAGCTTAATCAAGCAACACGTTCTGCCTTTGACTTTGACAACAGACATACTATTATGTAGAAATGGCATTGAATTTACATCTGTTTCGGCATTCATTACCCAATATTTCCTAGTAAAGGGAGAACAATTTATCATTGTCATCATCTCAGCCCATACCCACAACAGGGCACGAAACTCCACCAAAAGAAATAAAAATTACTTACTCTACCGTACTAGTCAGACGTTTCGCTATAGGTTTTTAATTGTACGCGTATTATTCTCTTTGTTTTCTTTTACGATACGCACTGTCAAGATCGAAGGTTTTTTAGTGGTAAGACTACACTGTTGATAGACTTCTGTCTACAGCCGCGGGCCGGTTCGTTCGAGTTAGTATAACACTCTTGCAGAAGATCGACGTTTGAGCAATGGCAATTTGCTATTGCGTTTCGTTCGGTGAGCGAGAGAATTATAAGCCCAATTGGGTGGGTTTGGGGTTTGTATTGGTAGGCAACGGCCTAGCTATGTCTCTGGTATTGCAAAAGTCCATAGACGGTAGTAACACTTACCATCAAGTGTGCTGCTCGCTTGTTTACCACCATAAGCAATAAAAAAGGGTGGTACATACATACATACATACATATCATCACGCCATATCCCTTGCAGGGTAGGCAGAGAGAACAGAGTGCCAGAGAACTCTATGTCTGCATACTTCACTCGCTTCTTCAACATTCATAATTCTCTTCATACACGCTCGCCGGTTTCGGAGACTCTTGACTCAACCTTCCTTCAGTACATGACCGATAAGGGTGGTAAATTGTATATATACTTTTTTACCACATATAAATATACGGATAGAAAAAATATATTAACGAAACTTAAGCCTTTTATTGCGTAAACATAACTACGTCATTTCTCTACCGTTTTGGCTGCATGAATCATAAATATATCACGGTTGCATCATGCCGATATTGCAGTAAAATTGTGATTTATGCTGGCAACATCGAAATATACAGTCTATGGACACCGTTAGGTCATATCTCGGCTATAAATAAATATATTCGCGTTGTTATACGAACTTCGGAGTTTTTGAAATATTGTGTAGGAAGGCAATTGACTACACAGAAAGAATATTAATAACTTTATTATTATTTGTAACTTCATTTTAAAAATATTTAACACTATCTTCTGCCCGCGGCTTCGCCCGCGTAAAAGGTTACTTTCCTAAAGTTTTTCATCCCCTATTTTTATTTTACCCCATAAGGGTAATTTTTTTACAAAATTTTAGCTTCTAGCTTTAAAAATGACGATACTTCCTTACAACTTTTCATCTCCCTTTACAACCCTTTTTTGAATTAAAAAGAAGCCTTATATATATCCTTTATTAGGCTCTAGACTATCTGTGTACCAGATTTCATTTAGATCGGTTCAGTAATTTAGGCGTGACAGAGCGACAGACAGACAGACAGAGTTACTTTCGCATTTATAATATTAGTAAGGATAAAGAAGAAATTTCAATACATTTGATATTCCCGACCAAAATCACTTGCACAGCGGATAGGAGCTCGTTTTCTTCTTTTTATGTATTGGCAATCAGATACTTATACTGCCTGTATCGAGTAATGATTATCTTCACGTTAGTCTCTTCAGATTAGTCATTGTTCGTCAGTAAGTCAAATCGTCGCCATCAATAGTGTTATGGCCACACTGGTAATGGTATCTTGTGGAAATTTTGATGGAAAACGAAAACGTTGTAAAGCACTTTTATATAAACTTCACTACATCCCAGCAGTTCTGTCGCATCACATTACATAAAATGCCATCAAAATTATCTAATATAACACGTTAAAACACTAAGATATCGAATATAATACAAGAGCACCACATGATGTTTTAGATTCCCGCCAAAAGTTGGAGCTCGTCTATACTTAGCCTTGTAATACGTATATTATTATATTTTCACTTTTGCACTTAATTTTTCTCTACAATAAGAGTGAAAATATTACTTTAACATTCTAAGTAGATAGGTAATTGTAATATAGCCATTTAGTTGACAGTTTTTTTGTCTACAGTTGCGAGCTGATCCGTCCTCGGTAGTAGCACACTCTCGCAGAAAATTGACGTCTGCGTAATGGCAATGAAAACCAAACCAACTTTTTTTTTTTTTTTTAGGGGCGGGTTACGGTCGGCACACTCCTCGCACCACTCCGTCCGGGGTGACAGAGGGGCGTAAGCATGCATACCCGTAACCCACCCGTGACGTCGCCTTCGTCGTTGGGCCAACCACCGGAGCAGAGTGACTTGACGTCAGTGGTTGGCCCAACGGAATACCCCTGAGGAGTACCCTCTCCTCGACCGACGTCCCCCCTCGGGTAGGATGTCGGTCTTTCCTCACACGGTCAGCCTCTCGGCGGGTGACGGACTAAATCCCCGATCCAGTCACCCGCGGCCTCGGCTAGGGCGGCATCAGGCGCAGGTAATCGCGCCTGCGCCGCCCCAATCGCCGGCGGCGGCTCGCGTCGTCGAGGAGACGCTCCTCGCGCACGCGCTCCGCCGCCTCCTTCCGCGAGACTACTGCCTCGCAGAAGGATGCGACCGCGTCCCAGTTCCTGACGCTGTCGAGCATCGCCCTGGCGATGGTCGGCAGCGTCAGGTCAGCACTGATGATTGTGACGAGTTCACGACGCTGCTCTGCCCAAGCGGCACAAACCTCGAGCTTATGCTGCGCCGTGTCCTCGTCGCAATCGCAGTGGTGGCAGGACGGTGTACTCTCCCTCCTTACGACCGTGTGCAGGTATTTGGCGAAGCATCCATGCCCCGTCAAAACCTGCACCAGTCGGAAGGAGAGCACCCCGTGCCGCCGATTTAGCCACTGCATCAGCATCGGCCGGAAGGCCTCCACGGTCCGCACACCGAACCGAGGCCTCTCCAGCCGGACTGCCCAACGGGCAATGATGTCGCGGCGGGCGTCGACGCGCCAGGCGGTGTGCTCCCTCAACGAGACCACACCGCCCTTCGCTCGCACCCCCAACATCCGCCGATACAAACCGGCGAGCATTTCCGCTTCCAGGTCCCATGAAACCAAACCAACTGGAGTGGGTTCGGGGTTTATATTGGTAAGCAGCGGCTTAACTATACCCTTGGCAAAGGTCCATAAGTGGCAGTGACATTTACTATAAGTTGTGCTGTTTGCTCGTTTGCCACCATAAGCAATAAAAAAAAATATGCATGTTAAAAGTTTATAAAGATGTTTCTATGTTTTGACATTTGTTATTCAATCACTCGTAAAATATTGAACAGATTTGAATGAAAATTGGCACATATATAAACCATTTCCTGGATTAACATAAATGACAGTAAAAGTTACGCGAGCGAAGCTGCCGGCAGAAGCTGCTGGCAGAAGCAGTATATAAATAATCTATGTTAGCGAAGTAAAGAAGATAAGTATCTAATATAATTTGAATTTACTATTAAACTTACAAATTTCTGCTTACAGGTATGGACTCTTAAAATAAAAACTCATTACAGTAAGTAACTATATAAAACTAATGTGGTAATTAAAAGTATTCTGGCCATTGAACAACGCAGAGTTTTAGGTTATATAATCAAGTCTAGTAATTTAGTTAATAGCAATCAAGGCATGAAATAAAATAAATTATAACGACCTAGGCCAACTCCATCTGATGCCATTTGGTCAACAATTACATTCCCAAAGAGGGTTGACGTCTGGTAGGCGGCCGGTCATAAAACTATTGTCAATAACTTTTACAATATGTACTATGAAAGAGGAGTACATATTGTATCTGTAAATATGAAATACTCCGATGGTTCGGACATGTGGAAAGAATGCCGAACGAACGTCTGGTTAAGAAGATATATAATGCGAAAGTGGAAAGATGTAGGTACCGGGGGAGACCGAGACTCGCCTACCTAGACCAGATAGGTCACGTACTGAAGGAAGGTGGAGTCAAGAGTCTCCGAAACCGGCGAGCGTGTATGAAGAGAATTATGAATGTTGCCGTGGGTTCGATTCCCACGCAGGACCGGCCGTGGGTTCGATTCCCACGCAGGACAATACTTTGTGCGATCCACAAAGTGCTGTTCTGAGTCTGGGTGTAATTTGTCTGCGTTAATTGCATGTTTGTAAAGTCCCCCGCAATACAAGGATTATTTCCTTAGAGCTGGGTGGTGTCTTTAAAAAAAAAAAAAAAAAACTAATAAATGTCTTAGCACCAATGCTCCTGGGAATGCAATTTTTGACCAGATGCTATTAGGTGGAGTTGGGACAGATGGATATCTCTTAACTCAAAGCTAAGCTATTACTCGTCTTTTACGACATCCATAAGCAATGTAGGAGTTGTAAGTATTTGTAACCACTACCACACAGCAAATCGCGTGAATATACCAAGCAATCATTATTTCAAAAACAACTGTAAATTGTTGAAAAGCTTATAAATTTCATGCAATACAAACCTATGAATTTTTATAACTTTAAAAAAAAATGTTGCAATACAATCTATTATTTTTTTTAAAGGAATCTTATGGTATTCTTACAAAGACCTTTACGTCTAGTCTCTATTCTAAATTATTACTTCATTTACATTAACGATCCATCAGTACGTCAAAACGTTTTTAATAATTTAATGGCCGCACAATAATGTAATAGTTAATAGCACATACATACATATCATCACGCCATATCCCTTGCAGGGTAGGTAGAGAGAACAGAGTGTCAGAGAACTCTATCCTTGCATACTTCACTCGCTTCCTCAACATTCATAATTCTCTTCACACACGCTCGCCGGTTTCAAAGACTCTTAACTCCACCTTCTTTCAATACGTGACCAATCTGGTCTAGGTAGGTTAGTCTCGGTCTCCCCTGGTACCTACATCCTTCTACTTTCATTTCCACTTAATAGTATCTTCTAGAAATTTTGATGAGACATCTTAACATATGTAAATCAGTATCATACTAAAATCACTATACTTTAGCACTTCATATGCATTACATTACATTAAGGCCATCAAAATTATTTAAAGTAATACTTTAAATAAAATAATGAATTTAGGACAGCCACATGACACTTAAAGTTGCCACCAAAACTCCAATATTTTTATAAAATGGAATACACCAAAGGATATAAAATCACTACGAGTATACAAAAGTACTGACAATTCCACAGAGTAATAATGACTGCTACTTTTATACGTATGCTGACACATATAAGTGGAAAACCACGAAGTACAAAAACAAACGTCCATTTCTTTGTAAAAGCTAAATAAACATGTTGGTGGGACATGAGGCTAATTGCTATGTTACATATCAAAGATAAACATCATATGGTAACATTGTTATATTGCGGGGTCTCAGCGGAAGCGATCATGGTTTTTAAATACTCATCATATTTTATAAATACTCTGTGCTAAGTTATCTGTGGTAAGAAACTTGGTTTATTTAAACTTGCGATTCTCTTAATTTAAAATTTTAAATATATACTATTGTGTGGTAGCGGCTACGAATACTACTAACCCTTACTTTGCTCGTGGATGTCGTAAAAGACCGACTAAAAGCCTTATAACGATCTGGGCCAACTCCATCTGATGCCCTTTTGTCAATAATTACATTCTCAAGGAGGGTTGACGTCTGGCAGGCGGACGGTCATAAAACTATTGCCAATAATTTTTACAATATATACTATGAAATAAGAGTACATATTGTATCGACCCCAAGCAATTGGGATAAGAGTAGTAGAATGGTGATGATGACTATAATTAAATTCCTTTTCATAATAGAATTCATATCAATCTATTGATATATTTTTGAAGCTATCAACAATTGACTTCACAACTGAACGTCAATCTATCAATGTTTATACTGAAGATTGAAGTGAACGAACGAAGACTTATTCACTTTCTATATCACTCACTCACCAACTGTCCATGTTATGAAATTGTTAAAAAAATCTGTTCGATTTTAAAAAAAAAAATTCGCAAACTTTTTTCTGACAATAACAAACACAAAATAAAGAAAATTATTAAAAAAATCGAAAATCACGACTGCGTAAAAAGTGAACCAAACTACGTACATAATAAAAAAAAACTGAAAAGAAAAAAACAAGCACTTGATGTCCGGTGGTCTAGAATTCTATAATATATTATTGAATGCATACTATTGCAGAAAATAAAATATATTGACAGACAGACAGACGGGCGAACGGACAACAAAGTGATCCTATAAGGGTTCCGTTTTTTCCTTTTGAGGTACGGAACCCTAAAAACAATATGTACTGTAACTAAAAGTTTAAAGTTTTCTAAAGTTTTCCTTTATATGTGCTATAAAACATTGCTTCATGCCAAATTTCAAGATTCTAGGTCGACTGGAAGTACCCTTTAGGTTTTGATTCCCTTGCGAGTAGTTGCGTGTTTGAAAATATGCGGCTTAAATTGCTGTTTCTTTTGATTGCGTTGACATAGTAGTTTGATTTTGTTGCAACTTAAAGGTATAATACCTTTACCTCTAGACCTGAGTATTTGATATGAATTTCAATTTAATACCTCTACACGTTCAGGAGAAAAGGGGTAGTGAGTTTAAAATTATTAAAAATGTTTTTTATATATGATGTAATTAAAAATTTACGGTTTTCACAATTTTTCCTTTATCTGTGCTATATGATCGTACGTATCGTTGCTTCGTACCAAATTTCAAGATTCTGAGTTCACGGGAAGTACCCTGTAGGTTTTGATTCCCTTACGAGTGTCGAAAATTTGCAGAAATTTGCGACATAAACAGCTGTATCTTTTTTTTTTTTTTTTATAAAACCCGATTATGTATCTTTTGATTGCGTTAGCCTTTTTTTTTTGCGGTGGGCTATGGACGTCGCACCCCGCCAAGTCGGTCCGGGGTGACGGAAGAGGCGGCGCGCAACCCCATTGACCCACCCTGCAAGCACCTCTTCTTCACCGTGCGAGCGGGCCACCGGTACCCGATCTTTGTCTTCGGTGGCCCGCTCGGCGGTATGCCCTCTCGGGCTCCTCTCCTGTCGACGCCCCGACAGCTTTCGCCGTCGAGGCGTCCTCCTCACGCGGTGGCCTCACGTCGGGTGACCGGACTCGGTCGGACCGGACGAATTCCCCGGTCCGATCACCTGAAGCCTCGGTTAGGGCGGCATCAGGCGCAGGTACTCGCGCCTGCGCCGCCCCGGCCGCGGGCGGCGGCCCGGGTCACGGGAATCCTCCCGGGCCCGTTCCGCCGCCTCCTTCTTCGAGATGACAGCCTCGCAGAAGGCGGCGACCGCGTCCCAATTCCTGACGCTGTCGACCATCGCTCGCGCAACAGCCGGCAGCGTCAGGTCGGCACCGATGATAACGACGAGGTCACGGCGCTGCCCGTCCCAGCCCGAACATACCTCGAGCGTATGTTGCGCCGTGTCCTCGTCGCTACTGCAATGGTGGCAGGATGGAGTCCACTCCCTCCGCACGACCGTGTGCAGGTACTTGCCGAAGCAACCTTGATTGCGTTAGCCTAAAAGTTTGATTTTTTTGACAGCTACAAGCGACAGTAGACCTGAGTATGATATGAATTTCAGCTTGATAACTTTACGCGTTCCTGAGAAAAGGGGTCTTGACAGAGAGACAGACGGACAGACGGACGGACAACAAAGTGATCCTATAAGGTTCCGTTTTTTACACCCATACATTCTTATATGTCGAGCGATATGGCCTACCAATTACCACCTATTCTAATTCTTATTAGAATAGGTGGTAATTGGTAGGCCATATCGCTCGACGAACCTGAAGGGAAGAAAGGTTCTCTAATGGCGCTCACTAACACAGTATAGGACGCCCCCCATCAGGTAAAAAGATGAAATTTAAAAAATTGCTGTGTAATATTAACTCTACCCTAATGGCTTCTGATCGGATTATATTTTTAAAAGATCTTAGATCATGGGGTTTTCGAAAGTATATATACAAATAAATCCAGATTCTTGCAGCAGCAGGGCCATATAGTTGACAGTTTTACCTCTACAGCCGCAGGCCGGTCCCTCCAGGGAAATACTATACTCTTGCAGAAAATCTCAATCTGAGCATTGGAAATATGCTGTTGCGTTTTGTCCGATGAGCGAGATTGTTGGAAATCAAATCATTTATTATACATAAGCCCTATAAGGGCACTAACATATTGTCAAATTTACATATTTTTTTAAATTAATCTACCATCAGATCGTAAAGCTGCCACAAACTGAGAAGAACCGGCAAGAAACTCAGCGGACTCGTAATTTTTTTTTAAATTATATGTTTTCTTAAATATTATTGGATACATGTTTTAGTACATATTAGCTCCAGTGAGATACCCTTCGAGTAAAGATTAAAGAAGAGTAAAGAAGCTCAACTTGGAAGGATTTTGGTTGGTAGGCAATGGATTTATAGTTTCTTTAGTATTGCAAAGGTCCATGGTCGGCAGTAACACTTGCCATCAGTAGTACTATTCATACCTTGCCACCATAAGCAATAAAAAAAAAACAACGCGTGTTACAACATTTCGAACAATAGGAGGCGCAATTTTTACTCTGGTGAGAATGAAATTTACAACTTTAGTTCATAAATTAGTGATAAAATATAGATTAAACTAATAGATCTGTTATTATTCCCATATTAATTTAGTAAGATTACCATGAAGTTATGGTCATAGTCATAGTAAAAGGCGATCAAAGTAATATGTAGAATTGCAAATGGCATGAATGCAAAAAAGGGAAATGTGAAAATAAATCTCTACACCTTCTCGAGTAACCAGAATAATCAATCGAGCTGATATTAGAGTTCGCTTCTATTATGAAGAAGGTTCAAGGCCAGCAGAGGAACGTATTAGAGCTAAAGTAACACAAAGTAGTCATAAGAACTGCCGAAAAAAAAGAAAACTAGAACATATGAAAGACAAATAAATACAAAAAAAATAAAAAGCGTGTCCCAAGGAGTACGTACAGGTGACCATATCATAGCCAGCCGTTAAAAAGTAACTATAAAAAGCTATTGAACTATTGATTATAACTAATAAAAACAATTGTTTCATATAAATTGAATTTAGTAAACACAGCGATACAGCAGTGAAAAGTAGTTGACTTGAAGACAGCTCTGTCTCGCTCAGGTACACTCGGCGGTCCCAAATGCACCAGATCGCGCCTTTTACTTCAGAACTTGTCCGATCAACCTAACATTTTTTGCAGCGGTCTATGTATATACCTCTCCACGCTGTGCAAGAGGACTACCGGAACCCGGTCTTTGTCGTCGATGGGCCAACCTCACTTACAGCCTACAACAAAATCTATTCGCGAGGCTCAAAAAATTTTTCACTTCAAAAAAACCTTTTTTTTTTTTTTTATTGGTGGGCTATGGGTGCGTCTCGCCCCGCCGAATCGGTCCGGGGTGACGGAAAGGCGGCGCGTGACCCCATAGACCCACCGTAAAACCTTCTCTCTTCGCCGTGCGAGCGGACCACCGGTACTCGATTTTAACTTCGGTGGCCAAGATGATGAAACCTTAACTACCATAACCGTAAATAAAATAAAGACTAGAATAATTAGGTACATAGCGTATATTCTAGAAGGCTGAAAGCATTACCTGCTACGAGACTTGATCATAGCTGACCCAAAATAAAGGGGGCAGTAATATAATCTCGCAATGGGCACATAAAATGCTTGTAAGTACTGGTCTTTACACGGTCAATAAATATCAACAAATATAATAAAATTGTAAATGGCCGATGTCTGTATATTACAGTTATTAAAGTAAAACTAATATGTAGGGCCTATATTACAGCAACAGAAGCTAGTATAACATCTCTTAGAATTACTTTCGATCTTTCGGTATTTTTTTTTATTGCTTATGGTGTCAATCGAGCAAGCAGCATACCTGATGGTAAACGTCACTGCCGCCCATGGACCTTTGCAATACCAAGGATATAGCTTAGGCCGCTGCCTACCAATAAAATCCCCAAACCCACCCAGTTGGGCTTCCGGCTCTCTCATTCAGCGAAGGAAGCGCAATAGCACATTGCCATTATTCAGACGTCGATCTTCTGAGAGAGTATGGTACTATCACATGAGTAAATAAACGTACAGAGACAAACATTCAAATAACCGCGCCACGGTAGGGACATCACTACAAGTATGATGCGCGTGTGTGCGTGAGCACTGGCGGCTCGTCACGTACGGAACGAAACCTGTTTAAGCTGGTTCGGCCAGTGCTCAAACAAAGGGCTCACTCACCGCTCGCTGTGCATCGCGTCGTGCGTGTTTGTTTAAATTTGAAATTTGAATTAATTAGAAAGAGTGTAAATATGGTTTATTGTACTGTGTGCATGAATAACAATCGAAAAAATAAAAACATATCTTTTTTTAATTATCCCAAAGACTCCACTAGGTAAAAAATGGTTTAGTCTATGTATCGAGCTATTTGTACAGAAAATGCCTCGAACAACACAAATGTGAGAAAATTACATTGTATGTTAATAGATCTGAACAACCTATAAATATGGGGAAAGACTTTTTTCAGCCATTACAAAGACTTTAACGAAAGCAGTATACAATTGGGTTTTTTAATAATACCTCCTGACAACTTCATCGCATTTGTTGAATTGCTTGAGAAGAAATTTCGAGAATATTTCGATCTAGAAATAAATATTGTTAATATTGGAAGTGATATACTAAAACGTATACAAGATTGTAAATAGATATAACAAATTATTAAAAAAAAATCAAAAATTACAAAATAAAACTATTTATAGTAAGCAAATTGAAAAAAAAATATCCATACAAAGCTGACAAACGTTTTGTGTATTTATTTTCATCCTCATGTGCCAACCCTATCAGAAAAGGTAACAATTTTGCTCGCTCCTTAGAAGCTTGTTCTCTGTACGTTTATTTACTCATGTGGTACTACCACGGACGGACCAGCCCGCGGCTGAAGACAGAAAACTGTCAAAAGCGTGGTCCTACCACTATTAAACTTAATTTAAATCTAACAAGTATAACTGCTAACGCGCATGATAGCCGTATAGACGGGCGAGAACCTCTTGGAAACGATGTCGTCTTAACTGTTATCGGTGTTCAACGATATTGTTCTTCACCTCGTATGAAATTAGAGAAACGGTGCCAGGGCATGAGCCCTCAGATCTTGGTGTCTAGCCCTGGTGTTTAAGAACACTGTGTCTTCGGGTTTGAAGTATTTTTTCGGTGGCAGAGACCACGAAGAATGCCTAGCATGCCGTCCTGGTGGTCTCTCTCCTTGGTGACGACCAGCAACGATCTGCCTAAGCCGGATAAGACACTTTTCGAGTCCCGGAGCAGGTCCAGTTCCAGGCAATTTAGCGACAATGGAGACTGCTTGGGCGAGAATCCGTGGATTGGAGTGATAACACTCTCATGTGCGTCTCGCCGCGTCAAGCACCCGAGCTGGAATAACTGTTGTAGTCGATGGCGAACTGTGTCAACAATTAAAAAGCACTGCTTTATATATCCTGGTTTAGTCTTTATTTTTGAGGGTAGTTGCAATATGCCACCGAAGACAAAAATCGGATACCGGTGGCTCACTCGCACGGCGAAGAGAGAAGTCCTTGCACGGTGGGTCTATGGGGTTGCGCACCGTCTTTTCCGTCACCCCGGACCGATTTGGCGGAGCACGAACACATCCATAGCCCATCGCAAGGAAATAAAAAAAAAATGTTAGTTGCAATATAACCAGCATTCCAACAATATGTAGATTTATTTCGCTTTAAGTGGAAACCCGCCTCCACAACAAGAGTGTAAATATGGAACGTTTTCATGCCATTGTTTAGCATAATCAACAGTTAAGTTAGGGTACGCGTTTGCCGACAGAATTAAAGATTTTATCTAACTAACCGCTCTCTGTTTAGAAGCAAAAGTTTTTTCCTTACGTAAATACTCTCTTGTTTTTTGGTGGAAAATTAAATTTTTGTATACTGAGTTTTGTATGTGTGCTGTACTTACAAAGTTTAAGAGATATCTATTTATGTATGTGTGTGTGTGGACTGGATATTTCTACAATTTTAAACATTGTTTTAAAGCCTTTTCGTTGTAGCGGTCGTACTCGTTTTATTTCAAATTCACTTTGAAAACTGTTTTATTAAATGAATTCCTCCTAATTCTTTCTATGAAATTTTATTTCGTTCTCCGAATGAATTAGATTAAAGGTCTTTTGTTTGCCTTACTTTTATAATGCGGATGAAAATATTTTAACGACATGTTAAGTTTATATCTTGCTTTGTAGATATTTATTTAATGTAACAACTTTACAACCAAAGGGATTATTTTTTTTTAAGGAATATAAATTTTGTACGACACTTTACGTAAGTGTCGTACATACGGTTTTTATCTATAGAGGGTTATACTTATTATTTATCTTCTTTATACATTCCAATGTTGAGCACTGAGTCTTCGTAATGAGTATGAATTGCTTTACATCGTCAAGTCATATAAGCCCCAGCCACCGAAGACAAAAATCGGGTACCGGCGGTCCGCTTGCACGGCGAAGAGAGGAGTTTGCATAGTGGGTCTATGGGGTCACGCGCCGACTCTTCCGTAACTCAGGACCAACTTAGCGGGGCAAGAACCACCCATAGTCCACCACAAAAAAAAGGTCATATAAGCCCCACTGCTGGGCATACTACCTTTCCTACAATTGAATGGTAATTGACTACAATACGATGATAAAACAAGGAATAAATAATTTTATTTTGAGGTTAGTTTCTCTTGTAGTTTAATCGTCTTTTATAACCTCAACGATAGTAGAAGAAGTTGTAAATTGTATTTTTGCTTCGTAATCTTAGGGAACATAACTGTCTAATCCCAATTACTTAGAGTTGACACAGTATGTACCCTTTTTTTTTTGCTATGGATGCGTCTCGCTTAAATCGGTCCAGGGTGCCGGAAGAGGCGGCGGGTGACCTCATAGACCCACTATGCAAACTCCCCTCTTTGCCGTGCGAGCGGGCCACCTATATCCGATTTTTGTCTTTGGTGGCACAGTATGTACCCCTACCTATTGCATATGTTTTATGACTGGCTGCCTGCCAGATTTCAACCCGTCTTGTGAATGCAATTGTTTACCAAATGGAAGAGAAGATGACCCAGGTCGATATAAAGCTCATAGTCAGTTTTTACAATATCTACGAGCGAATTAAGGGATATTAATATTCGTCGCTACCACACAGCAGTAACCATAGAGGACGTAGGTAAAAATAGAAAGAAAGAAGGAAGAAAGAATATATAGTATTATTTAAACCTCACACATTAACTTAGAATACAGCGAAAGAAATAAAATTTAGTTAAAAACACATGAGTTGAAAATTTGCGAGGCCAAAATATGTTTTTTTTTTTTTTTTTTTTTTTTTTTCTTTTTTTGGTGGACTATGGATTAGCCGCGCCCCGCCAAATCGGCCCGGGGTGACGGAGAAGGCGGCGCGTGACCCCATAGACCCACCGTAAAACTCCTCTCTCTTCGCCGTGCGAGCGGGTCACCGGGACCCGATTTTTAACTTCGGTGGCCCGCCCGGCGGTTCACCCTCGCGGGTTCCTCTCGTCGACGCCCCGACAGATTTCGCCGTCGGGGCGTCGCCCTCACGCGGTGGCCTCACGTC
This sequence comes from Lymantria monacha, assembly GCA_905163515.2. NCBI lineage: Eukaryota > Metazoa > Arthropoda > Insecta > Lepidoptera > Erebidae > Lymantria > Lymantria monacha. The sequence continues at coordinate 3,732,863 of LR991105.1, read as the reverse complement.
GGGTGACCGGACAATTCCCCGGTCCGATCACCCGAAGCCTCGGTTAGGGCGGCATCAGGCGCAGGTATTCGCGCCTGCGCCGCCCCGGCCGCTGGCGGCGGCCCGGGGCGCGGGAATCCTCCCTTGCCCGTTCCGCCGCTTCCTTCTGCGAGATGACAGCCTCGCAGAAGGCGGCGACCGCGTCCCAGTTCTTGATGCTGTCGACCATCGCCCTCGCGACGGCCGGCAGCGTCAGGTCGGCACCGATGACAGCGACGAGGTCACGGCGCTGCCGCTCCCATCCCGGACACACCTCCAGCGTGTGTTGCGCCGTGTCCTCGTCACTCCTGCAGTGGTGGCAGGCCGGAGTCCACTCCCTATACACGACCCTGTGCAGGTACAACCCGAAACACCCGTGCCCCGTCAATACCTGCACCAGCCGAAAGGTGAGGACTCCGTGCCGCCGCTCCATCCACTCTATCAATACGGGCCGGAGGGCCTCAACGGTCTCCACACCGTGCCTAGGCCTCTCCAGCCGCGTAGCCCAACGGGCGATGACGTCTCGGCGGGCATCCACGCGCCAGGTGGCTATCTCGCTCAACGATGGGGAGCCACCTTCTTCGCGCGCTGTGATAACCCGCCGGTAGAAGTCGGAGAGCATCTCCGCCTCTAGGTCCCACGGGGGTGTCCCGGCCAACAGGCACGCCGCCTCTGTCGACACCGTGCGGTACCCGCGAATGGCTCTGACCGCCATGGCTCTCTGTGGCCTCCACAGAACCGCCCTGAGCTGGGCGTTCAGAGCCCTCGCCCACACGGGTGCGCCGTACATGGCCATCGAACGGATGACCCCCGCATACAGCCGTCGGCCCTCGAAACTGGGTCCGCCCACGTTCGGCATGAGTCGAGAAAGGGCGGACGCCGCGCCGACAAGCCGGGGAGCAATCTGTCGGAAATGCTCCCGGAACCACCATCGCCCGTCGAGCACCAGACCCAAGTACCTCATATGGGCCTGGATGCTGATGTGGATGGAGTTTACCACTATCGAGGCGCCGATGGGTAGCCTCACACGGGGCCCATGGAAAAGTAGGGCCTCCGTCTTGTTTAGGGCCACCCTGAGCCCCAGCGCCTCGACCCACCTGACCATCTCCTCGGTGCCGAGAGTGGCCAGGCTCGCCGCCTCTTCGAGTGTCCTGCCCCGGGCTGTGACGAGCGTGTCGTCAGCGTAGCACACCAAGCTCAGCCCGGGGGGGAGACTCCCTCTCAACGCCCAGTCGTACCCGATGTCCCACAGGGTCGGCCCCAGAACCGACCCCTGTGGAACGCCGCACGACATGGGCGTCCGCACAATGTCCCCTGCAGGACCCGCGCAGAGGATACTGCGGCCCTCCAAATAGTCTGCCACCAGCCGCCTGAGGTACAGGGGCACTCCATGGAACCGGAGCGCCTCCCTGATGCAGCCGAATGGCAGACTAATGAATGCGTTGGCGATGTCCAACGACACCGCCAACAGCACTCCCTTCCCGGCGACGGCCTCCGCGGCCGCCTGCCTCAGGCGTAATAGGGCCCCGATGGTCGAACGCCCCCTCCGAAACCCATACTGAGCGTCCGCCAGATCGGGCCCTACCTCCTCCAGGTGTCGGACGATGCGGGCAGCGAGCACACGCTCCAGCAGCTTACCCACATCGTCGAGGAGCACGATGGGCCTGTAGGCCGACGGCAAATCCGGGGACCGTCCCGGCTTTGGCAGGAGAACCAACCTCCCTTCCTTCCAGCACTCAGGGAACCGTCCAGACGTCAGACAGGCGTTGAACAGCTGCCTGAGGCGAGGCTCGAAGTGCTCGAGGAGCGACGTCAGCACCCGGACTGGAATTCCGTCCGGGCTGGGGGCCGTGGTGGCGGAACGAATCTTCGCCACGGCCACCCCCACTTCCGACTCCGTCACGGGCGGAACACTCTCGTCGTCGTCGGCCTCCCGGTCCTGATCTGGCGGAACCATGACCGGGGACGTGTGTTCCGACTGCCGTGGAAACAGCTCCTCGACCACCCTACGAAGGAAGTCGGGCTGGAGGGTCTCGGTGAGGGGGGGGGCCCGCGCGCGAAGCTGGTTCAGCGCCGCGCGATATGGGCGACCCCAGGGGTCACGGTCGAGACCGTCCAGCATCTCCTGCCAACTCGCGCCCTTGGCGGCTCGGATGGCCAGCCGAAAGGCAGTCCGCGCACTGCGGTACGCCTCGTACAGCTGGCCCTCCGGCTCGACGTCGCGGTGACGCCGCCGGCTGCGGGTGTAGGACCTTCGGGCACTGATACACGCCGCACGAAGGTCCGCCAGTCTTGGGGACCACCAGTAGACCCCCTGCCTCGGAGGCGGACGCCGCCGCACTCTGGGCATGGCCGCATCGCAGATCTGCGTTAACGCACTGCGAATGCGGACAGCCTCAGCGTCCACTCCGTCCGCTGGGGGTGGTGAGGACAGCCACGTACTGACAATGGCCGCCTCCGCCAGTAGATCCCTGTCAAGACGACCCACAGCCCACCGCGGAAACGCGGGAGCTCCGTCCGCCCTGTGACCCCTACCGGGTTCCCGGGGGGAGACCTCCATCCGGATGTACCGGTGGTCCGACAGGGTCTCCGCCTCCTCCAGGACACTCCAGTTCCTCACCCGTGGCGCGACAGCGGGGCTAGCGAACGACAAGTCCACTATCGACCCGCCATGCCGCCGCACACACGTGTTCACCGAGCCTCTGTTCAGAACACAGAGGCCCAGTGAAGCCGCCCACTCGTTGACCGCCCGCCCGCGGTCGTCCGTCGTAGGGGACCCCCACGCCGTGGATTTGGCGTTGAAGTCCCCCAGAACCAGGACGAGGCCCGGTGCCAGTCGCCGTATCGAGGCCTCCAAGGTGGTGAGTGAGGCCCCGAAATCGTCCATCCTCCTAGTGGGGGAGAGGTATACGCTGTAGAGCGTGACCCCTCCCCACTCCGCCGCGACAAATTCCTCGCCCCTATCCAAAAGGGACAAGGACGGGAAGTGCCGCTGCGTAGAGACGACGATTGCCGCAGTACCGTTTCGACTGACCACCCAATTGGGGCGATCAGGCACGGCGTACGGTTCCGCGACTACGGCTGCACCAATCGACCACTCCGCCATGGATTGCAGGAGGAGATCCTGCGCTCCGGCGGAGTGGTTGGTGTTGGCCTGCAGGAGGAGGTGCATAGATGGTGTACCCATTATCGGGTTGTATCCATGACCTCCTCGCCAGCGGGTGATCGGACCGCGCTAGGAGCGGGAGCGGCTGTGGTCGTAGGGCCGCCCCGCGCCTTTGGGGCCGAAGCTGGAGGTTTGCACGCCCCAGAGCCCATGCGGTGCTTGGCGGGCTTATTGCCCGCCGCACACGCGGGGCAGTGGGGCGGGGCGGCGCAAGATGCCGCCACGTGCCCGGTCTGACCGCAGCGGAAACACAATCCGCCGCAGTCGAAGCAATTAGTGCACGTCGGTCGAGTGTGTCCGACCGCCATGCACTTGTAGCACCTCGCAGGCCGGTGCTCAAGCACGGTTACCCGCGCCGAGCTCCAGCCCACGAGGAGCCTGCCTGAGCCGGCCAGTTGCCTGACCGACTCCACCGGGCACTGCGCCCAGGCAGCACCTACGCCACCCCGACCGGGACGAATGGCACCGACCCGGACGGTGTCTATGGGACACCCGGTTTTCGAGGCAATAGCCTCCCGGATGTCTTCCACCGTCACCGAATCGTCCAAACCCGAAATGCGCATTTCGGCGCACTTGACGGGCCTGGCGATCTTGATGCCACCCTCCTCGGCGAACAAACCTCGCAGCTTCTCGGCCACGCTGTCGGCCGTCTTGGCGCCCTCGGCCCCTGGGAACTCGAGAATTCGAGCCCCCGTCCGGGCCTTGCGGGTCCTGGCTTCGACGCCTCCAATATCGGAGACGTCTAGCTCCCGCCGGGCCTTCCTCAAGATGGCCTCGTAGCTGAGGCCCTTCTCGGCCGCCTCGGGCAGCACAGTGATCACCACTGCGGCCGTCTTCGGCGACTTGAGCCCCTTGCGCGGTCTCTTCTTCCGTCCGGCTCCTGCCTGTGGAGCGGGGACCTCAGCGGCGCGCTTGGCCTCCGCTCTCCTCCTTTGGCCGCGACTCCTTCTGTCGCGTTCGGCTACCTGCCAACCCTGTTCGGGTACGGCAGTCGTGCCAGACGCGGAAGGCCTCGTCGCAGCCTCGCTGGTCGTCGCCAGCGGTGTTGTTGCGGGCGACTTCAGCGGTCCGGCAGGAGCCGGAGCCGTCTTCCTCCTCAGGGCGGGTCCCTTCGGAGCTGGGCCGGGGCCTTTGGGCTTAGGCCCGGCCGCGGCCGCGGCGTAGCTCCCCACGCGGCCACCCTGACAAGGCAGCGGGGCGGGGGCTGGTGCCACATGCGGCCGCTTATCCGCGGCTAGAGGCGGCCGGACACGTGGTTCTGGAGGCAGTCTTGCCTCCAGAACGGCCACACGCGCATCAACGAGTTTGCCAACTGCGTTGATGATTTTGGCGAGTGCCTCGTCCGACAAGCCTCCCACCTCCAGCGTCGGGGTCGGCTGAGTCTCTCCAGGGGCCCGCTCCGCGGCGCCTGGCGGCTTTGGCGCCGCAGGGGCGCTAGCCGGCGGCAAGCGGTCCGCGGGGAGAGGCGTCAACCTCACCACCGGGACGAGGAGTTTCGCCGCGGCGACCGCGCCAGCGTCAGCCGGCGACGCGCGCTTCGCGGCGGCAGGCGTCTTCCTCGCCGCGGGGACGGGTGTGACGGAAACGCCATCACCCAACGTCGTCGGCGCCGTAGCGCGAGGCGGCTTTGGCGCCGCAGCGGCCGCTGAGTAGCCGGCCCTGGCCGATGGCGCGGCTGGCGCGGGTGACACGAACAGCGCCACCTGCGCCTTGAGGTCGGCCACGTCTATCAATAGCTGGCGGTTTGCCCGACGCATTTCCGCCAGCATGTCGCCCAGGTTCCGGTTTCGGGTCCGCAGGCCTAACATCTCGCCTCTAAGGCGGACATTTTCGGCCTGCAGATCCGTGGCCTCGCCGGCGCGGACAGCGACCGCCGCCGCCCTTTCCATGGCCGAGGTCCCTCGCCCTCTTCGGGAGGCCTGGATCTTGGGCGGGGGCATGTTGGCCACGCTCCCCTCAGTTTCGGCGCTCGAGCTGCCTCCCTTGCTCGGGGGGCGCTTTCGCACCTGCGAGGGGAGGGCCCCCTCCTTCTTAGTCGCGGTCGCCGGCGGCGTCTTTGCTGCTAGACGCGCCGACGACCTAGTGGGGCCTTCACCAGCCGACCCGCTGTCCTCTTTGGACGGCCCTGCGGGAATATCACCGCCCTCGTCCATTCTGACGGTAGATCCGCCGCCCTCGTCTTCGGACGGCTCTGCGACATCGCTGTCGCCCTCGTCCGTCGACGGCTCTGCTGCGAGTCTACCGTCCTTCTTCTCTTCAGCGGCGGCAGCCTCCCTGCGCGCTCGCCGCTCCTCCAGCCGCCTCTTGTGGCTCAGGCCGTTGCCCCGAGACTTTCGGGGCGACTTCCTCTTCTTCTTTTGGGCCTCCACGGTTTGTGCCGGGCCCTCGGCGGACGCCTCAAGTCCTGAGGACGAGGCGTCGTTGTCAGTTTTTCTTTGGCTTGACAAGGCCGTGGTGTGAGAATCACACAGATTCCCGTCGGTGTTAAAAAGGTTTTTTAAATTGGTATCCATGAGATTCCCACGAGTAGGGGAGATACACAACGTCGACCCGGGCAGAGATCCCTTTACCCGGGCAAGCCTACATTTACCAACCAGGGGCGCAGCCGGTACCCTGGCTGGAGCGTGCTAAGAACAGAACAACCCATCTGCCATGCATCTTCTCGCCGCACGCCAGAACTTAAGATTCTGGGTGATTTCCGAGTCCGAATGTTACTTCGAACTCTTTATAGAGGTTGTCTTCCTCGCAGTCCGGGCGGTTAAGCCAAGACCCTCGCTCCTGATACTACGCCTCAAGACAACGTGTCTTGAAGCAAGATACCAGGTTTACGATGTGTGGGCGGTGGCATGTGCCTGCCCAGCCCTCAAATGAATGAGTGACTGAGCCCGTCCCAATATTTCGCGTCCTATACCCTCTACTACGACTGTAGTAGAGTAAGGAGCGAAATCGCGCAGATATTCGCTACGGACGACAGTACAACAGAAGAACTGGGGACCGCCGCACGCACCCAGGGTACACCGCGTGGAGGTTTCTGGGATAGTACCCCAGGCCAAAATATGATACCAGTCTCAGCTTATAATTCTGACAGGCTCATACAATGAAGTGACAGATATCAAGCATTAATAAATATAAACGAATTACTGAGATTTAGCATTATTATAATTGATTATATTATTATATATCATCATCATCATTATCATTTCAGCTCATATATGTCCCACTGTTGGGCTCAAGCCTCCTTCATAATGGGAGGGAAATTGACCTACTATACCTCGCTGGTCAGATGTGTTGGTATAGGGTTTTGTTTCGAGTTTTCCTTCTCTGGCTTAGATGTTATATGCGTTTTATATCACTTAGTCATCTCTTACGATCACCCACGGGTAAGATAGGGAGTGGTGAATTGTATTCTTACTCTGTTACCACACGGAAAATAAAATTATAATAATCCTTATTATTATATATATTACTATTATATACTATTATATACTATATATTGCTATTATTATACCACGCTGACTGGACCAGTACACTTATGGTTAGTGAACATTGAATCAGCGTCGAAATATCAAGTTCGCATTCTGTAAATCTGCCGCCACTGAGAGTGCGGTAATAAAAAGAATTATTGTCTATTAGCTTCTACTAAAAGGTAATCAAAAAACTATTTTATAGGTTTGTGACGTTTGAAATTTTGTAACAAAATATTCGCCTTTACGTAGCTGTTAGTTATGTCTCTTCGCAAGAGTTGTAAAATGATTAGGTATTAAATCAAAGGAAATTGCTTCAGAAGTTGATTATTTTGGTAATAATGTAGAAATAGAATAGCTTCAGATCTTTCATAGGGTTTTAATTAATTCGAGTTTTTATTGCAGTACATGGGAATACCCATTTTCCTAGACTGGCTGATATATCAACGCTTTCTTGTAATCCAGGCCAAGTTGTTAAAGCCATCTGCTAATAACTGCACACACATTAAAAAAAAACAGATGGCTGTCTGTAAAGTCTGTTTTGATAATGTTTGATTGATGAAAAATTGTACATTACTTTATCAATTAAACCAACATAAACAATGGAAACCACATTAAGTTTTGACTTCACTTTATAAACAGTTGACAAAACAGTTCAATTTTAAATTCTTAAATGCAAGAACGTTTATGCCGATCGTGCCTCTTGATTGTTCTACGCTCTCCTTGCACGCTTGGCTCAGGCGGAAAGTGTGGAACGTTCATCGATTTATAAGAAGTTATCACGTCAAAAAAATCGCTGGGGGCAGACAAACAAGCGTGTAATAACTCTACGAATGATGAATGCAACCATATCAGAAAGATGACAAAACATCATTATGCATCATTCTCCTACTCTTATCCCAATTACTTGGGGTCGATACAATATGTACTCTTCTTTCATAGTACATATTGTAAAAGTAATTGGAAATAATTTTATGGCCGCCTGCCAGACGCCAAACCTCCTTGGGAATGTAATTGTTGACCAAACGGCATCAGATGGAGTTGTCCATTTCGTTATAAGTCTCTTAGTCGTCTTTTACAACATTCACGAGCAAAGTAAGGGTTAGTAGTATTCGTAGCCGCTACCACACAGCACAGTAAGATGACAAGACATTACGATAGAAACCTTGCTTATTTTTTCCTAAATAAAATTAAACTGTATGACAGTTTAACTTGTAAGACTTATAACTCATAAGAGAATGATCTTAAGCACCTAATTCTTCAAAAATTGACCTACTATACCACGCTGGTCAACTCTTACGATCACACAGGGGTATGATATGGAGTAGTCAATTGTATTGTTATTCCGTCAACAATGTCACCATACGGAAAATACACTACCCCTTTACTAAAGATATTATCCTTGTATTGCTGGGGATATTCCAAACATCAATTAACTCTCTCTGCCTACCCTGCAAGGGATATGGCGTGATGATATGTATGTAATTAACGCAGACAAGTTATACCCAGATAAATCTACTCGTATAGAAATTTTATCCAATTCAAATAGTGATAATCATTACTAGTTCGCAAATAATTTGTTATAAATATCATGATAAACGCTAAATCACAGTAATTAAAAAATATTGAATCCTTCGTGGTTTATTGAGTATTCATTACTAAAAGAATTTTTACAAATTACTGAAATTAAGCATTTAATATGCTTGATAATTTATAAAAACAGAATACGAGCGAAAAATGTCACAAGTGTGATTCGAACCCACACCCATTGGAAATCCGTCCCAATCGTGTTGCCACTTACACCACCGTGAACTATTGTAGGACATTCAATTCTCGTATCGTATTATATTTTGTGTGTCATCGTTTAATACAATTCTAACTGCAAAGTTTGAAGTATTCAGCCTGTACAATATGTAAACATTGTCGGGTAGATGACGCACGTCTCCTTAATGACGTAAAATATAATACGATACGAGAATTGAATGTCCTACAATAGTTCACGGTGATATCAGAGTTTTTACAATTCATACTAGTATTGCCTGATATTATCGCACTCAACCAAACGAATTCTTTAGCTTGATAATATACCTACATAACATACCTACTGTTTTAATCAATGTTAATGCTCGCATATAGACTCCATAAGCTCTGCCATATCCGTGGTGCTGTACTGCTACACTTCACGTATTAGTACATTCTCTTATCTATTGGAATATTAGCCAATTTTTGCTTCGTATTGCCCGCTTTGGATAGGAGGGAAGTGGAATTTTTTTCAACTCTTATATTTCTTTTCATTTTAAATTTGTTGCGGGTCCCAAGACAATTAAAAGCGTTTTCCGGGACTTTCCGGGGGTCAAACCTCGGTGTCTTGTACAGAGACTGTTGTGGATCTTGGCTTACAGGAGTTACAGTGGTGGGAATGTGTGGTGGGATTAGTCCCAAATTAAAAGAAAAAGTGTGTGTGTCAGCTCCGACGCACGACTGGAGTTTACTCCTTAAGTACGATTATCAAAACAGGCGCAAAAAAAAAGCTCATTTGACTAAAAATAATATATATATTTTCATTTACATTTATTAAAACTGTTCAGTGAAGTATTATCTCACGTCAGAAAGTGAAAGGTGCGCAGAATAGGTTGGGCACCAAAAACGTAACGAGGTCAATCGATCACTAGATTTTACTCCTCAATTTTTCTGATACCGGGCGCCTTATATGAAAATCGATTCTTAAGGAGTAAACTCCAAAAAAAGCTTCTTAATATTAGTATAAAAACTACTAGCAGATATTCTCTGTTATTCGGGTTACACATTTCTGAACCATAGCTAAGAATTTTTTTTTGTGACAATATTTTTTGTTAAAGTAACTAATGAAACCATAACTTCTTTTTTTTTAATATACATATGGTGACAGAATGGGGTATATATTATGTCACCAGTTCATCTATTCTCAAGAGCATCGTTTAAGATAACTAAATAACTTCAACAAATGATTTTAAAAGACGGAAAGCTTGAAATAAAACCTAGTATGTTCAATGTTTATGCCTGGTGCAGGTGTTGTCGGGGCATGGATGTTTCGGCAAGTACCTCTATACGGTCGCAAGGAGGGAGACGACCCCGTCCTGCCAATAATGCGGCAGTGATGAGGACACGGCGCAGCATACGCTCGAGGTCTGCGTGACCTGGGCTCAGCAGCACCGTGGCTTCGTTGCTGCCATCGGTGCCGACCTCTCGCTGCCAGCCGTCGCGAATGCGATGGTTAACAACGAGAGGAAATGGGACGCGGTCGCCACCTTCTGCGAGACCGTCATCTTTCTTTTTTAATAAAAAGAAAATAAGCGTTTTAGAATTTTTTTTTTTTTCAACAGACTCGTCACCTTCACAGCCATATATGTATAGACATAGACATATATGTCCCACTGTTGGGCTCGGGTCTCCTCCGTAATGGGAGGGAAATTAACCTACTATACCGCGCTGGTCAGACGTGTTGGTATAGGGTTTTGTTTCGAGTTTTCCTTCTCTAGCATAGATGTTATATGCGTTTTATATCCCTTAGTCGTCTCGTACAATCACCCACGGGTAAGATAGGGGGTGGTGAATTGTATTCTTACTCCGTCACCACACGTATAGGATACACTTTATATAAATACATCCCCTATCTTGTTCGAAGGTGTCATAAAAGACGACAAAGAGATATATGCTATCAAATCAACCTAATATAGAAGGCCAATTGCCCTACCATTAATGAAGGGAGCCCGTACTCAGTAATGGGAGATATTTGTGCTGAGAATAATCAGAAGATTCAGAAGATTCAAACAGTTATTACGAGACAATTTAATTTGTGTCTGTTAATTTTACAACTGTAATATTCTTTTCAATATGGATTTATTCTTTAGTTCGATGTATTTTCTTTAAGATTAATACGATGTTGTATAAATAAAAGATAATTATACATAAGCATCTAGAGGTCGCTTGCCTTTGCCATTTTGTTACCAGAGTAAATTGTGAATTTAAATTTTTAAGCCATCTGTGTACTGAAACTGAGCGCAAACATTACTCTGTGCACATTTCGTGCTTGCAACACGGCTTCAAATTACGTTTAGCTACAAACTAAATGACTTTTTTAATAACTAGATGATTTTGAACTCGTATTTTTCTTAATCAGCATATCTGTATCCTGGGATTTTTAATTAATATAAACTTTAAATAATACTAGTATTCGTTTTCAAAGTCGACACTTAACATTTAGGTAATATCTAAGGTATATAATTTTAATGTTAGTCAATAAGTCAGTTTTTTTTAAAATTTATTAACAGCTATGGATACATGTCCTTTAAGCAATAAGTCAGTTCAAAGATCAATGTTGCAAGTTAATGATATGTAACTTCGATCAACCATTGATATATTATGTATAATTTCACTTTTTTTTATTGCTTATAGTGGCAGACTGCTCGTCTGCTACCATAAGCAATAAAAAAGTAGCACACTAGATGGTAAGTGTTACTGCCACCCACAGACTTTTAGAGTAACAGAGGTGCAGCTAAGCCGCTGCCTTCTACCCTGGACGTGTTGTACTACACGGGACGTATCAGCTTCGCGGCTATAGACAGAAGAGTGTCAATAATGTGGCCTTACCACTATAAAATGTAAATTGACTTAGTTATTACTTAAAATGTAGGTGTCGTTGGTATAAACGGATATATTTCTTGTTAATCTTACAAAATGTTGGAGGTAAATAAATTGACAAAATGGCGGCTAAGCCCACAACGCCTAAGACAAGCGTTAATGGCACGAAATTTATTACATGATAAAATTACGAGGACCTTAAAGAAAATAAAAAGAAAGAAAGAAAAAAATAAACCTTATTTAATATCTAAGTACCCTACTAATTCAAATTACTGAAATTTTTAGCATTTAATATGCTTAATTATTTATAAATACCCGATACGAAACGAAAAATGATGTGGGCCGGATTCCCAATAGGTGCGGGTTCGAACCCTGCTAGTGACATCATTTTTCGTTTCGTATCGGGTATTTATAAATACCCTACTAATATTATAAATGTGAAAGTTTATGAAGATATTTGAATGTTTGTTACTCAATCACGCGTAACCCATCATTCTCCTCTTATCGCAATTACTTGGGGTCGATACAATATGGACTCATAGTATATATTGTAAAAGTTATTGGCAATAGTTTTATGACCGGCCGAGTGCCAGACGTCAACCCTCCTCGGGAATGTAATTGTTGACCAAACGGCATCAGACGGAGTTGACCCAGGTCGTTATAAGGCACTCAGTCGTCTTTTACGACATTCACGAGCAAAGTAAGTGTTGGTAGTTTTCGCAACCGCTACCACACAGCTAAATCACGCGTAAACCATTGAACATAATAATTTAACATATAGAATACTTTTTATCATTGTAATGTCAACTTTTTATCCCTTGGGATAATTTAGTGATAAAAATTTATATTGTAAAATTTACGCGGGTACAAGTTAACGTTATTATAAAAGTGTGAGGTTTAAGACTGATTGCAGAGGTAGGCATGGCCGGGTTGCCTTTCTTTTCTTTTTTCTGGCAGGTCTGAACACCAGACCATTCCCACACAACTTCAGCGTGCAACCCATGGGGTTGCACGCTGAAGTTGTGTGGGAATGGTCTGCACCGTGTCCTCGTCACGAGCGCAATGGTGCCAGAAGACTGTTGTCTTTCTCCTCACGACTATATGTAACTACTTGTCGAAGGAATACCAAGGCAATATCGGCAATAACCTGCTCAGTCATCGGTGGGAATGCCTCTATAAACTGAACATTGAACCGAGGCCTGTCCAACCGAACTTATTCATCGAGCAATGACATTCCGGCTGATGTCGCTTCGCCAAGAAGTCAAATCGTTACTCTTTATCAACGTCGTTATTACACGCCGAATGGCAGAAAGTCCTGAACGCAAAGATATTTTTTTCAAATTGCTACAATTAATAATTAGTCATATACATCATCTCAGCTCATATATGTCCCACTTTTGGGTTTAAGCCTCCTCCATAATGGGAGCGAAATCGACCCATTATACCACGCTGATCAGACGCGTTGGTATGGGTTTTTTGTGTTTCCCTTCTCTAACATGGGTGTTACAAGCATTTTATATCCCTTAGTTGTCTCTTACGATCACCCACGGGTAAGATAGGGGGTGGTGAATTATATTCTTACTCCGTCACCACATGGAAAAGTTATATACACTATTTATAAATTAAATATAGATTAAGTGCCCGCCAACTAAATTACAATATATCGACCAAGATTGATAATCGAATCTAATTTTCAACAGATGTGTAATAATGCGAGAAAAGTCACTAACCCCGTTTCTAACTAACATTGATTCGTTTTTATATCTAGTCACGTATGAATCATTAGTCATTGATATTTTACGTGCTTCTATGTTGAGAAAAGTGCTACTCACGACACTACTTTGGTTTCAACTGATACGAAAATAAAAAAATATGTTTACGTGATAATATCTAAAGAAATATATGATACGGCGTGTGGTAGTGGGTACGAATACTACATATATACATATCCTATCTTTACTCATAGGCCTAGTTAAAGATGACGTAAAATTTTACATAATCAAATTCCATCTGACGGCACCTGGTCAAGAATTACGCTACCGAGAAGGGTAGACGTCGGACAGGCATAAAAATGGCAGATTTTGAATATTGATATTAATGGCAGATTTTACATACATACCTACATACATATCATCACGCCATATCCCTTGCAGGGTAAGTAGAGAGAACAGAGTGCCAGAAAACTCTATCCTTGCATACTTCACTCGCTTCCTCAACATTCATAATTCTCTTCATACACGCTCGCCAGTTTCGGAGACTCTTGACTCCACCTTCCTTCAGTACGTGACCAATCTGGTCTAGGTAGGTGAGGCTCGATCTCCCCCGGTACCTACATTCTTCCACTTTCGCATTGTATATATTCTTAACCAGACGTTCGTTCGGCATTCTTTACACATGTCCGAACCATCGGAGCATTCCCTTTCGCATCTTTACACCAATACTCTCTTTCATACCTACTCGCTCTCTTACGTCGTCGTTGCGAATGCGGTCGGTCAGCCTAACTCCACAGATATTCCGTAGAGATCGCATTTCGACCGCATTCATTTTAGATTTTAAATATTTATATATTTTACCGCAGATTTTAAATATCATATCTTAAATATAATATATTTATAATTCTGTATGGTGACGGAGTAAGTATACAATTCACCACTCCCTATCATACGAGATCGTAAGTGTAGGCTTTTTTTACATCCATGGCCAGCCCGGACATAAGAAACTACTAAGGGATATAAGTAGATGGGATTTGCCGTGTGGTGACGGAGGAAGAATACTATTCACCACCCCATATCTTACCCGTGGGTGATCGTACGAGACGCCTAAAGCATATAAAACGCATATAACATCTATACGAGAGAAAGAAAACTCGAAACAAAACCCTATACCAACACGTCTGACCAGCGAGGTATAGTAGGTTAATTTCCCTCCCATTACGGAGGAGGCCCGAGCCCAACAGTGGCACATTTATGGACTGTGATGATGAAGGGACATAAATCGCATATAACACCTATGCAGGAAAATAAAAACTCGAAACAAAGCGTTATAACATCACGTCTGACCAGCGTGGTATAGTAGGTCAATTTCCCTCCCATTATGGAGGATGCTCGAGCCCAACAGTAGTACCTACATATTCATATATTGTGAGCTGAGAAGAAAAATATATTTATACTAGTAAGTAGTAAACTTTAAGAAAATAAAATATAAAAAAATATAAAAAAAAATATAATAAAAAAAAAAATGACGAGCCCACTGAGTTTCTTGCCGGATCTTCTCAGTATGTGGCTGCTTTCCGATCCGGTGGTAGATTAATTAAATTTAATTTAAAACACAATGTAAAATTGACAATATGTAAGTGCCCCTATGGGGCTTATGCAGAATAAATGATTTGATTTGATTTAAGTAAACAATATATTTTCCTTACAAAGAATGACGTTGAGGTTCTTGGCTAAAGATCAAATGTTATTTTACGCATTCCTGGATTTGGGTAAAATGAAATATAGTGGTGTAAAAATAAATTATTTATCATATCTTACATAATCCTTCTAAATGGAGTTATAATACCAGAAATATGATTGGCATACTGGTTGGAGATCACAATAATTTTTATAAGTTTCACAACGACAAAATAAAAGATTTATTTGTCCCTATTCACTTGTATTCTTACTCCGTCACCACATACATATGTGGTGATGGAGTAAGAATACAATACACCACCCCAAGAGAAAGAAATCTCGAAACAAATCCCTATACTAACACGTCTGACCAGCGTGGTATAGTAGGTAAATTTACCTTCTAGAAGAGGCTCGAGCCCAGTAGTGGGACATATATGAGCTGAGATGATGGTGATTATGATATAAATATACAAGATTTATTATTAAAATAGATAATGATATGTTATTGTAATATATTTTTACCATATATTTAGATCAACACTGTCATACAAACTTTTATGCGAACATAACTCTAAGAAAAGCTTGGGGCAAACATCATTTGTCATAAAAACAACTTTCATCATGTCATACATGAAACTCCATGGGCTTAAACAAGATTTTATGATAATTATTATGCTTTGTTAGACCAAAAGTTTGTATAATAACGTGTATAATAACTCTGATGTTTGCGCGAATATTACGCATATGGTATGCCCTTTTTTACGTATTTTTTTCCATTCATGGTGCAACGCAAAAAGACCTTCTTTAATATTAAATATTGACCGAAAAAAACTAATACTGAAGTAGGAAAAAAGAAACTTTTGTAATAACGATGACTTGTTGGACGTGCGATATTTTGGTACTATCATGACAATTAACATTTAAAATTGTTTTAAATGTCGCCTAAGTAAAAATCAAGTATAAGCGCATAATTATTAAAAATTAAATGTTTAATAATAATTGATTATAAACACTATAACATTTTATATATTCTTGAATATTGAACATTATTTAATTTAAAAAAAAAACAAACTATAAACAAACTTCTATAGTTCAATTACACAAAATAAATCACAGAGTAATTAATTTAAAATCTAATGAGTATAACTGCTAACGCGTATTATAACCGTATAGACGGACGGGACCTCCTTGGAAATGTTGTCCTTGTGGTCGGCGGCGAACTGTGCCAGTATTTTGCACGCCTCATAAGCGAAGCGTTGAGGTCTTGCTCTACTCTCGATATATGAAAATCAAGCACTTTTCAAACCTAAAAATGATTGTATATTTCTCACATTGCACTTATAGGATAATATTATTATACACATGTCAAGAAAAAACATTCGTCTAAACGTATTTGATATTTTTAAAAAGCAATTATTTTGTTTATAGTAAGAAAAAAGTTGATTAAAAATAATATTCGAGGCCGTCCGGATGTTACCGTAAGTATCTGGCATTATCACGACCGAAAAATGAATGTATCGATGTTTTTCTTTTATTAAAAGCTTCATAATCGGGGTAAAATAGGGGGTGGTGAATTGTATTTTTACTCCGTCACCAAACGGATAGTTACATGGAAAAGCCATAAACTAATTTACAATCACCAAACCGTATACCTATGAGATCTAACTAACAAGACGATAAGCCAATAAAAACAAAAGGAACAGCGTCTTCTTTATAGAATAAAATAATACCAGAAATTTGTATTCACATCATACAATAATAGAATATCTTTTTTTACTTCACAAGAACAGTTTACATTTTTAATTAATCCCTTAATTCTATTCAGGTTTACCGCCACGGGCGTGAATCAACTTTGAAGCCCTTAAAAAATATTTAATTACTATGATACGGATAGGTACAAAAGGTCAAAATCGTATTCATAAATTAGTTAAAATATACAGGTTATGTGTTATGTTATTCGTGTGATGGCTTAAAAATATGGCTCGCTATCCCCTTTTTCTACCCGTGGGTATTTAAAAGCGACACAAGCAGATAGTGTCGCTGTAAAAGATAAATTTAAAATAAAAGCTGAGGAAAATCCGTCCAGTTATTGTAAATATATCACACATTAGCAGACTCGGCCACGCGTTGCTGTGGCTAAGGTAGCCTCAGTAACACGTGGTGGTTATGCTAATAAGTTTTAGCTTATATGAAACGTTTGTATGTTTGACATAGCGCCATCGATTATATACTTACTACAATCCAATCAACAGATTGACCGTCATCTGTTAGAATCGTTTGGAGATAACACATAATTGTGACTGTCAAATAATAGACAAATAATTTGCAATAAAATAATATACACATACATACATACATATCATCACGCCATATCCCTTGCAGGGTAGGCAGAGAGAACAGAGTGCCAGAGAACTCTATCTCTGCATACTTCACTCGCTTCCTCAACATTCATAATTCTCTTCATACACGCTCGCCGGTTTCGGAGACTCTTGACTCCACCTTCCTTCAGTACATGACCGATCTGGTCTAGGTAGGTTAGTCTCGGTCTCCCTCGGTACCTACATCCTTCCACTTTCGCATTGTATATCTTCTTAACCAGGCGTTCGTTCGGCATTCTTTCCACATGTCCGAACCATCGGAGCATTCCCTTTCGCATCTTTACTATTATTCGCATCTTTTATATTATAAAATAATATTGCGACTATAAATTGAGATGGAAGCTATTCTATCTTTTAAGTTGGATCAAACTACACATGCTGTGCAAATTTGATTAAAATCGGTTAAGTACTTTAGCAGTCCATCGCGGACAAACAACGTGACGCGTAATTTATATATATTAAGATAGGGACTGGTCGTCGCTTCGCTTCGAGTTAGTGAGATTTTTAAATTGATTTTTTTTTAAGTCGAAGTGAAATATAGATGTGTAGATTATTACGTTGTAATATTTTCTTGTTTTTACTTACATTACAAATTATTCACTGCTTTAGAACTGTAGACGATTTTCGAGAATTTTAAAATTACACGAGACTTTCGAGTATTTTTCTCAACTCGGAATATCCATCCATCCTTAACCCTATCAACTTCTATGGCCTTTACACAATTTTTCCCAAAAATAAGGGTTAAATCCATAATTGCCACGCTTAGCAGCTCCATTACCGATCGATGTGATAATGATAGAAAACGCTCCTATCTACTCCCTTAACTCGTTAGAGCAGGCTCTCAAACCATCACCACACGTAGAAGCCTAAATTCAAGATTATGAGAGGCTAACGGAAATATGCATGGATAGAAAATAATAGATTTTATTCCGAAAGAAATATCAACTTATTAGTCTAAAATTACATTTTAGAGTCTGCTATGTAACGTAAACGAGCCGGCAGCGTGAATGAAGCGCGTATTCATGAATTATTTCTAAATTTTGGATTTTTTTTATTGGTTATAGCATATAGGGAAATAGTTATGCGAAAGGGAATGCTCCGATGGTTCGGACATGTGGAAAGAATGCCGAACGAACGCCTGGTTAAGAAGATATACAATGCGAAAGTGGAAGGATGTAGGTACCGAGGGAGACCGAGACTAACCTACCTAGACCAGATCGGTCATGTACTGAAGGAAGGTGGAGTCAAGAGTCTCCGAAACCGGCGAGCGTGTATGAAGAGAATTATGAATGTTGAGGAAGCGAGTGAAGTATGCAGAGATAGAGTTCTCTGGCACTCTGTTCTCTCTGCCTACCCTGCAAGGGATATGGCGTGATGATATGTATGTATGTATGTATGTATAGCATATAGTGGTAAAGCTCAGCCATTAACCAACCAAAATCTGTCTTGAAAATTTGCCTTCTGGTTCCCTCGCTTACTGAACGAGTTACAACAGCACATTGCTACCTGATTTTCTGTGAGAGTGTGGTATTATTCCGAACGCGGTTGTAGACAGAAAACTTTCAACAGCATGGCATTACCGCTAGAAAAATATATAACCTAACACAATCCGAACGTTAATATTACCTTAATGTTGAATGATAACATTTGATAGATTGCCTTAGGTGCCACCTTAATTTAATGTAGTCAGCTCTACTAAGGTGTGGGCCCTCTAAACCGCTCCACACACCGTTTACTCTACGTCCAGTGTCTTGACAAAATATAGAATTTCATATTAACTTATTGATTTCATTTCGCATTCTCTACTAAGCTAGTCCATTTAATTGATGGCATTCTGTAAAACACAATAATAGTGGTAGGACCACGCTGTTAACAGTTCTCTGTCTACAACCGCGGGCCGGTCCGTCCGAGGTAGTACCACACCCCGGGCGGGCCACCGAAGTTATAATCGAGTACCGGTGGTCCGCTCGCACGGCGAAGAGAGAAGGTTTTACGGTGGGTCTATGGGGTCACGCGCCGCCTTTCCGTCACCCCGGACCGATTCAGCGGGGCGAGACGCACCCATAGCCCACCAATAAAAAAAAAAAAAAAAAAAAGGTAGTACCACACTGAGCAGAAGATCGACGTCTGAGTAATGACAATGTGCTATTGCGCTTCGTTCGGTGAACGAGAGAGCTAGAAGCTCAACTGGGTGGGTTTGGGGATTTTATTGGTAGACAGCGGCTTAAGCAATACACTTGGTATTGCATAGATCCATGGGCGGCAGTGACACTTATCATCAGGTGTTCTGCTAGCTCGTTTGCCAGCATAAGCAATAAAAAAAAACAAACTTTATCTCCATGAAATTTACCATTTTGATTATATTTTAATGTGAATTTATTAAGTATATAATCTACGTTGCAGTTTTTATAACTCAGCTCACCCAGATCGTTACCATACAGCAAGCTTTAAAAGAAATATACAGATATATTTATTTAAAATGTATTAAGAGATATAATAAATACTAACAAATAAATTCAAATGCTTATCCAATTTCAATATATAGGCTATATATAAACTCAAAACTGGGTTGACAAATAATTGGACACAGTATCCTAATTAATTACAAGCAGTCGGTACATTTTACAAACGCGATGGAAATTTGAGTATTAAGATTATTAAAATCCATCTATATCTCGTGTCTACATTAATATTAAGCTGATGATTTTGAAGAGGATCATCTTCGAAATTGCCAGTTGCCAAAATTCTTAACCTTATTATTCTGATTTAATAGCGGCAGGACAACGCTGTTGACAGTTCTCAGACTACAGCCGCGGGCCGGTCTGTCCGGGGTAGTACCACACTCTCGCAGAAGATCGACGTCTGAGTAATGGTAATGTGCTATTGGGCTTCGTTCGGTGAGCGAGAGAGCCGACAGACCAACTGGGGTGGGTTTGGGGCTTGTATTAATAGGCAGCGGCCTAGCTGTTCCCTTGGTATTGCAAAAGTCCATGGGCGGCAGTGACACTTACCATCAGGTGTACTGTTTGCTCGTTTGCCATCATAAACAATAAAAAAATATATATTTACTTGAGTATTACACATTTGAAATAAAAGTAAATTGACTTCTTTTTCCAAGTGGTGACGAAGTAAGAATACAATTCTTACCTATACCTTACTTGTAGATGATCGTAAGAGACAACTAAGGTATATAAAACCTGCCTGCTGATAAGGTATATAAAACTTGTTCTGAGTCTAGGTGTAATTTGTCTGCGTTAATTGCATGTTTGTAAAATCCCCCGCAATACAAGGTTTATTTCCTTAGTGCAGGGTGGTGTGTGTAAAAAAAAAAAAATAAAAACGCGTATTACATAAATGCAAGGACACGTCTGACTAGTGTGGTATAGTTGGTTAATTTCCCTCTCATTATGGAGGAGGCTCGAGCTCAACACTGGGACATATATGAGTTGAGATGTTGCATAGAACTTTTTTCTATGTGAACTGATTTTGAGATAGTATGCGTATAGATAACTAGCATCGCTTGCGTGGATTACTTATATTTATTATCATTTTCACTATCTCAACTCGTGTAATTTCCACTGCTCGGTTCGAACCTCCTTCACATTAGTTCCTAAATTAATCTACGTACACCACACTGAACTGAACTTTCCGTGTGGTGACGGAGTAAGAATACTATTCACCACCCCACATCTTACCCGTGGATGATCGTACGAGACGACCAAGGGATATAAAAGGCATAAAACATCTATGCGAAAGAAAGAAAACTCGAAACAAAACCCTATACCAACACGTCTAACCAGCGCAGTATAGTAAGTTAATTTCTCTCCTATTTCGGAGAAGGCCCGAGCCCAACAGTGGGACATTTATGGGATGTGATGATTATGATGATGATGACCACACTGAATAGAAGGGTTGATATTAGATTTTATTTTGATATTTAAATGATTAAATAGTTTTATAATAATAATATGAAAAGACAATCATAAAAAAAACACATCATATTTCAAACCGCGTTATTTTCACCAAAATTCTGATGATCTAAGGCCACCCTTCTTGCAATAAAACAAATGTTTTATGTCTTTCTTATCGCCGTAAGGGACGAATGAAGGGCAAATCCCTTTTTTTCCTTTTGCGAATTTACTAAGTATTCGTTTTCATATCACTATGCGAGTTATCTTTATTTTCGTTATTCTATACGGGTCGTCTCAAGGACAAAATGTTAAAGTTTGACAGCTAACAATTGATTTATAATGCTTAGCTGAATATTTTTTCTAATACATACATACATATCATCACGCCATATCCCTTGCAGAGTAGGCAGATAGAACAGAGTGCTAGAGAATTCTATCCTTGCATGCTTCACTCGCTTCCTCAACATTCATAATTCTCTTCATACACGCTCGCCGGTTTCGGAGACTCTTGACTCCACCTTTTTTCAGTACTTGACTACTCTGGTCTAAGTAGGTTAATCTCGGTCTGCCCCGGTATATACATCCTTCCACTTTCGCATTGTAAATCTTCTTAACCAGACGTTCGTTCGGCATTCTTTCCACATGTCCGAACCATCGGAGCATTCCCTTTCGCATCTTTACACCAACACTCTCTTTCATACCTACTCGCTCTCTTACGTCGTCGTTACGAATGCGATCGTTCAGCCTAACTCCACAGATTTTCCGTTGAGATCGCATTTGCTTTTGCACCTAATAGATAAATCAAATTAGATAAATAGGGATTAAATTTACCAATGGTACCACACTGTTGACATGTTTCTGTCTATAGCTGTGAGCCGGTCTGTCCGGGGTAGTACCACACTCTCGCAGAATTTTGACGTCTGAGCTAAATAAAGACAATGTACTATTTCGTTCAGTAAACGAGAAAGCCGGCAAGACAACTTTCTGGGTGGGTTTGGGTTGGTAGGCAACGGCCTAACTGTACCGTTGGTAATGCAAAGGTTTATAAACGGCATTAACACTTACCATCAGGTGTGCTGTTTGCTCGTTTGCCGCTATAAGCAATAAAAATAAGATAACTATTTATTTATTTCTGAACAAACGTCTGGTTAAAATATACAATGCGAAAGTGGAAGGATGTAGGTACCGGGAGAGACCGAGACTCACCTACCTAGACCAGATTGGTCACGTACTGAAGGAAGGTGGAGTCAATGGTCTCCGAAACCGGCTAGCGTGTATGAAGAGAATTATGAATGTTGAGGAAGCGAGTGAAGTATGTAAGGATAGAGTTCTCTGGCACTCTGTTCTCTCTGCCTACACTGCAAGGGATATGGCGTGATGATATGTATGTATGTGTGTATTGTTACAAGTTTCATCTTATTTTCGCGATTTTTGTGATCATTTTCAATTATTCAAGGTCACGGGATATCTAAGAAAAAGTATCTTGTAAAAAATAAATGTCTAAAAAACTATAGTTAGTATAGATAATTTCTATGAACTCGCAATAATATTAGTTATTATTTTTATCCCAAAAGTTTTATTATAATATTAATTGATTTTTATGATATTAATTAATCATAATTGATCCTGGTGTAGTGGTTGAAAACATAATTCACTATCTTCTTTTTTTTCCCGTTTCTTGTAAAAGACATTTAATACGATTAAGGAATAAGCAGATAACAAAATTTTTCAGGGTAAAACTCACCATAACTGAAGACAAAAATCGGGTACCGGTGGCCCGCTCGCACGGCGAAGAAGAGGTGCTTGTAGGGTGGGTCAATGGGGTTTGGCGCTGCCTCTTCCGTCACCCCGGACCGACTTGGCGGTGTGCGACGTCCATGGCCCACCGCAAAAAAAAAGAAAAAAAAAAGGGTAAAACTCACCATATCTGACCAGTGTGGGGATATGTAGAGATTATTAGTAGCAGTAAGACAATTTTCTCCTCCTATTATGGAAGTTACTCCAGCCCATATCAATAGTGGTAGGACCACGCTGTTGACAGTCTCTGTCTACAGCCACGGGTCGATCCGTCCGGGGTAGTACCACACTCTCGCAGAAGATCGATTCTGAGTAATGGCAATGTGCTATTGCGCTTCGTTCGGTGAGCGAGAGAGCTGGAAGCCCATCTGGGTGGGTTTGGGGTTTGTATTGGTAGGCAGCGGCCTAGCTATAGCCTTGGTTATAGCAAAAGTCCATGGGCGGCAGTAACACTTACCATCAGGTGTGTTGCTTGCTCATTTGCCACCATCAGCAATAAAAAAAAAACAACCAAGTTATTTTTTGTGGGGCTGTGTAATAGTCAAAATAATGGATTTATATGTCTGTGCTTGAAATAAAATCGATTTTGTTCCCAAGTGCAGTGCAGTCTTGAAAAATAATAGTTTAGATGCAACCGTGGCCAAATTTGTGCAAACAACCGGAACTGTGAAGAAAACTACAATCAAAATAGAATTAAAAAAATATTAGTTGAACAGTCAAAATTATCTTCAAACGAGCCTGTCGTCTGTGCCAAAATAAACGTAAACTAATTGAAGCCGCGCAGACTGACAAGGAAAAATAAATAGATCGGTTTTTAGGTGAAGGCCTTATGATATGGTGTTAGCGAAACATGATTTTATTTACCATCTAACTAAAATTAGATGATACAATTTATGTTTCCATTCTTAGACGCAGATCTTATCCATCCTTTCATCCATTAGACTAAGTCAACTGCTGAATATAATCTATCTTTCTTTTATTTTTTTGGGTAGGCTATGGTGGTTTTCGTGGGGCGACGAAGTAAGAATATAATTCACCACCTGAATATGGGTGAATGTAAGAGACAACTAAGGGATATAAAACACATATATGCAAGAAAAGGAAGATTCGAAACAAAACCCTATATCAAGACGTCTGACCAGCGTGGTATAGTAGGTAAATTTTCTCCCTTTCCTCCTGGTATGTTAGCTCCGTCACCATAGGAGAATTTATTTATAACCAAGGTCAATTGCGGCTTCGTAGTCATCTCTTTCTCAATAAACGGTCATTTACCTTAAGTGTTTTTTTTTTAAAACAACACAATCTATTCTCATATGAAATAACACAACAAATTACCAGACGATGACTCTTAAAAAATGGTAAAAATTATAAACATAACATCAAATTGTCTGAATCATTGAGCATTCGGTATTTCAGCGAGTCAAATATGAAATAAACATCGTCATAGATTTGCGCCGAAATAAAAATTATATTTCTTTGAATATATAATCGGATTGTGTCGTGAAGGCTAAAATTAAATTACAATGTGTCACCATTTCTTTCTTTCGTTTCGTTATACAAACAACTAACAGACATATTTCTAACTGACTTCGAGGTAGTTGAAGAGATTTATCGGCTAGTTTAATAGTTAAATTGAGATCGAAAGCTGCTTGTAGGAGCTGATATATATATATATATATATATATATATATATATATATATATATAAGTTGTATTATTGAGGAGTTTCGCTATTAAACACAAATTGTTTCTCTGAAAATATAAAGTTTTATTTAACACACTTTTACTTATACAATAAACTATGTAAATATCCCCTCCTCAATTATATCCTTTCATTTATCTTTCTACAAGTTTTTTATAACAATAATATCACAAAATAATCTGAACATGCGCTCTCTACTCACTTCCACAGACAACCTAATACACACGCAAAGCGCGAAAATTCAATTTAATGAAACGTCATTTCATTACATATATATAGAAAAAAAGTTTTATTCTGGTAAGAAAAACATCTCACTGTACTTTTAATATATTAACAAATCCAGCCTGTTGGTTTGTTTGTAGAAGTTGATATGTTGACAAGTTACATCAATGAAAGAAAAAGTACATACACACACATAATAATCGGTTAAATAGTTTCTTGAGTTTAGCAATATCATATATGCGAACATCCTCTTTTATAGATAGAGAAGATAATTATACAAAGAAAAAAATCAAATAGAAATCAGCTGTGTTTCTTGCGTGCTTGCTTCCTTCTCAGTTGCAGTCGCGTACTGATTCATTTCTCCGTGTGGTGACGGAGTAAGAATACAATTCACTACCCCCTATCTTACCCGTGGGTGATCATAAGAGACGACTAAGGGATATAAAACGCATATAACATCTATGCAAGAGAAGGAAAACTCGAAACAAAACCCTATATCAACACGTCTGACCAGCGCAGTATAGTAGGTTAATTTCCCTGCCATTAAAGAGAAGGCCCGAGCCCAACAGTGGGACATAATTGGGCTATGATGATGATGATGATGACTGATTCGTTGGGTAAAAATTTACTAAATGTGATTGCACCCGCAGAGTTTATGGTAAATTTGAATATAAATTTGACAGTATTTCGCTCACTGTGGATTACACATAGTAGATATTACATCAGACATTTTATGAGGTAGAAATATATGCGCAGACAGATACGCTTTTACGAAATAGATGAAATAAACAAAAATAAATACTGTGCTCTTTATATAAATGTAATATTAATAATTTATTGACTTATGTACTATTATTTAAGTAGATAAGTTTTGATAGGCACCTTCTGCTAGAAAGCTTGTTAACCACTTAAGTGAAGTGGGACTTCAGTCTCAAGATGCTATTATGTATTAAAGTGGTTGTTATAACCAGACATTTATGTGCTTCAATTATCTTGTTGCTTATCACAATGACCTGAAGATTAAATTCAATTAAACTTTAAACTGTAGTAAATTTATGAACATTAAATGTATACCTCGCAAGATGGACCCAAATAAATAATTAACACGCTTAAGTAAAGCTGTCTACATTGAATCTGTTTACGATAATATTTTTAGATATTTCGTATCATAGGTTTTCCCTGTTTTTTAAACGCGCTACCCAGTAATAGAAAATACAAACTTAACACGAGCGAAGCCACGGGCAAAATCTACTTGATGATATATAATGTGATTTATATGTGTCGTAGCGGCTACGAATACTACCAACCCCTACTTTGCTCGTGGTTGTCGTAGAAGACTAAGAGCCTTATAAGGACCTGGGCCAACCCCCATCTGATGCCGTTTGGTCAATTATATTCCTAAGAAGAGTTAACGTCTAGCAGGCGTACGGTCATAAAACTATTGCCAATAACTTTTACAATATGTACTATAAAAGAAGAGTAAATATTGTATCGACCCCAATTAATTAGGAAAAAAGTAAGGGAGAATGAATGATTTGATTTATAACTTAATAAATTTAATCATAAGCTATTAAATAAAGAATATACCATAACAAGCGGGATTGACAAAAAGTTAACCGAGTTGTAAAATATTCGAACTTTCAAAGCCGCATTCGACAAATTCTGTTATAACTCAGTGCTTTCTTGTAAACAAATGAAAAGTCGTATCATCCCAATAAATTATGAACGAGAAGACATTACGCGGTAGCAAATAAAAGGCTTAAAAGTCCAATGCCTCTGAAACAGCCTTAACGATATACTCAGAAACGAAAATATAACTTATTTAATTCACATAGTGTTGTAATTTCTTTGTCTTAGTTCATTATTAACGACTTGGCGTTGAACTTTAGGTTAAGCTTATGATAGCGTATATTTTGTTTTTCTTTCTTTTTTTTTTTACTTTTAAACAAATCCCGTATAAGGAAAATGTCATCGTATTTTGAATTAATGGCGTAGATAACTTTCCACATATTTTTTGTACTATTAAAAAAGTTGTTTGATTATGGTGCATACATATCTAAGTCTGGCTTAGATTTTCTTATGGTTAATTACTTTTATGGAATATATGTTTAGATTCCCGTGTGGTGACGGAGTATGAATACATTTCCCCACCCCCTATCTTACCCGTGGGTGATCGTAAGAGACGACTAAGGGATATAAATCGCATATAACATCTATGCGAGAGAAGGAAAGCTCGAAACAAAACCTTATACCAACATGTCCTACCAGCGTGGTACAGTAGGTCAATTTCCCTCCCATTATAAAGGAGGCTCGAGCCCAACAGTGGGATATATAAGAGCCGAGATGATGATGATATGCTTAGATATTAAAGAATTGTGACGGTATTTCGAAGTATATTTAGGTACAAATTACATGGCCACCGAAGACAAGGACCGGATTTCAGTGGCCTACTCGTAAGGCGAAAGCGAGGTACATGTAGGGCGGGTCTATAGGGTCGCGCGCTGCGTATTAATTGTCCCATATGGATTTAGCTGGGTGTGATAACTCCATAGTCCACCGTAAAAAAAGGTACAAATTACATACTGATGAAAGATATAGGATAAAAGTATTTATTTTTATCCTATACATATATAGGATAAAAGTATTTACTTTTATCCTATACGGTATAAAAAAGATATAAATTGGTTATTAAATTAAAGTGGAGTTAGGCTGACCGACCGCATTCGTAACAACGACGTAAGAGAGCGAGTAGGTATGAAAGAGAGTATTGGTGTAAAGATGCGAAAGGGAATGCTCCGATGGTTCGGACATGTAGAAAGAATGCCGAACGAACGTCTGGTTAAGAAGATATACAATGCGAAAGTGGAATGATGTAGGTACTGGGGGAGACCGAGACTCACTTACCTAGACCAGATCGGTCATGTACTGAAGGAAGGTGGAGTCAAGAGTCTCCGAAACCGGCAAGCGTGTATGAAGAGAATTATGAATGTTGAGGAAGCGAGTGAAGTATGCAAGGATAGAGTTCTCTGGCACTCTGTTCTCTCTGCCTACCCTGCAAGGGATATGGCGTGATGATATGTATGTATGTATTAAATTAAACAAATACATAAGAGAAAATTCATGAAATAATGGAAACAGTATTAAAAAAAAAGGAAAACAAGCATCGTATCTGAGCTGTCGAGATTAAGCGTCTACTCGATTGCCTAGCCGAGTTATTTTTATTCATGATGACATTGGTTAAATTTATATTCCTATTCTATTCTTGCTATTCCTTTTAATCATACTATTTTCATTGGCTTTAAAACAATAACAAAACGTGATTTTCAATCATTGAAATCTAGTTATAAGATCTCGTAGTGGTGAGAATTTGTAGTTGTAGGTCTAAACTGTAGATCATTTTCTGTCTGCAGCCGTGGGCTGGTCTGTCCGGTATAGTATCACATTCACGCAGAAAATCGTTTTGCAGAAAGACGGTGGACGTTTCATTGGCTATATGCTATTGCGCTTCGTACAGTGGGCGAGAGATCCGACAGCCCAATATGGGTGGATTTTAATTGCTAGGCAGCGGTCTAGCTATACCCTTGGTATTGCAAAGATCCATGGCCGGCAGTAAGACTTACCATTGAGTGTGCTGCTTGCTTGTTTGCCACCGGCAAGAAAAATTATGTTCTTTTTACATATGTTTTTATTTTTTGTATACATATATCCTATAAATACATCGCCATCATCACAGCCCATAAATGTCCCACTGTTGGGCTCGGGCCTCCTCCGTAATGGGAGGGAAATTAACCTACTATACCACGCTGGTCGGACGTGTTGGTATAGGGTTTTGTTTCGAGTTTTCCTTCTCTCGCATAGATGTTATATGCGTTTTATATCTCTTAGTCGTCTCGTACGATCACCCACAGGTAAGATATAGGGTAGTGAATAGTATTCTTACTCCGTCACCACACGGATAATACATCGCCATATGGTCCAAAAATTACGTCTGCAATTACGCAGCATATAAAGTGCACTTAGATATTTATTCTAAGTATTACATTCCGCGCCAAGTGTTATAGGTACAAACAATATGCAAGACAATTCCTAAATGATTATTCTAAATTTGTAGCTTTTATTATGTATTTTTTGCTGTGTGATAGCGGCTATGATTACTACCAACCCTTACTTTGCTCGTGGATGTCGTAATAGATGACTAAGAGACTTATAACGACCTGGGATAACTCCATCTGATACCGTTTGGTCAACGATTACATTCCCAAGGAGGGTTGACGTCTGCCAGGCGGCCGGTCATAAAACTATTGCCAATAACTTTTGCAATATGTAGGTTTACTAATGCGTCGACCTCCAAGTAATTGCGATAAGAGTAGGAGAATGATGAATGTATTTGATCAAAACTTTGATTTGTTTATAGTTTTGGAATTGTCCGGTCACCCGACGTGAGGCCACCGCGTGAGGGCGACGCCCCGACGGCGAAAGCTGTCGGGGCATCGACAAGAGAGGAACCCGCAAGGGTATACCGCCGGGCAGGCAATGGAAGACAAAGATCGGGTACCGGTGGCCCGCTCATACGGCGAAGAGAGGTGCTTGCAGGGTGGATCCATAGGGTTGCGCGCCGCCTCTTCCGTCGCGCCAGATCGATATGTCGGGGCGCGACCACATCCATGGTCCACCCTGCAGAGAAAAAAAAAAAAGGCGGCCGGTCATAAAACTATTGCTAATAACGTTTACAGTAATAATAGTAATGATAATAGTGGTAGGACCACGCTGTTGACAGTTCTCTGTCTGCCGCCCAGGATGGTATCACACTCATGCAGAAGAGAGAATGTGCTATTGCGCTTCGTTCGGTGAGCGAGAGAGCCGGCAGCCCAATTGGGGTGGCTTTGGGGTTTGTATTGGTAGGCAGCGGCCT
Organism: Lymantria monacha; assembly: GCA_905163515.2. Taxonomy (NCBI): domain Eukaryota; kingdom Metazoa; phylum Arthropoda; class Insecta; order Lepidoptera; family Erebidae; genus Lymantria; species Lymantria monacha. Next base: position 3,703,282 of record LR991105.1, on the reverse strand, counting down.
AGTATACCCTTGGTATTGCAAAGGTCCATGGGCGGCAGTGACACTTACTATCAGGTGTGTTGCTTGCTCGTTTGCCACCACTAGCAATAAAAATAAATTAAAAAAAAAAACAATATGTACTGTAAAACAGACATATTGTATCGGCCACAAGTAATTGAGATAAGAGTAGGAGAATGATGAGGGCACCATCAAATCTCCATCGATGTAAGCCCTAGTCGCCTATCCTTAAAAAAATAGCAATAATAGCACATAAACATTGTTTATTTCTTTATAAATCTAAATTAAAACTAAACACATATCACGATATAGTTGTAAACGTTTACGATGTTATAGAACAAAAGCTATTACTATGTTTAAGTTTTTAATGTTGCCATAAAAAAATTGGGACATTATTATATAGATAGTGTTATAGTGACAGCCATAATAAGTATTGCTAGAATGATGAATAGTTTTATAGGCTGTAACATAATGTTAGTCTGTTACCATGTGTCTACAATATAATAAAATACTAATAAAATGATACATGCGGTAAAGATGCGAAAGGGAATGCTCCGATGGTTCGGACATGTGGCAAGAATGCCGAACGAACGCCTGGTTAAGAAGATATACAATGCGAAAGTGGAAGGATGTAGGTACAGAGGGAGACCGAGACTAACCTACCTAGACCAGATCGGTCATGTACTGAAGGAAGGTGGAGTCAAGAGTCTCCGAAACCGGCGAGCGTGTATGAAGAGAATTATGAATGTTGAGGAAGCGGGTGAAGTATGCAGAGATAGAGTTCTCTGGCACTCTGTTCTCTCTGCCTACCCTGCAAGGGATATGGCGTGATGATATGTATGTATGTAAAATAATACAATACAATTTTTTTTTTTAAATCACCAACACTGCGCTATGGAAATAATCATTGTATTGCGAGGGGCTTTACAAACATGCAATTAACGAAGACGAATTACTCCCAGACTCAGAACAATAGTTAATGGATCGCATAACGTGTTGTCTTGTGTGGGAATCGAACCCACACTACTGGCACGTAAGGTATTTTAACCATTATGCCATCTGTGCAGTTTTTTTGTGTTATTATTATACACTATTATATACATCAACATTCTTCTACTCTTATCCCAATGGGGAATATGCATGATTTTTTTTTATTTTTTTAAACTGATCTACTAGTTATTATGGTGGCACCACACTTCGCTATGTGTTATTCGTTATGCGGCTACTATTTATTTGCCCAAATATTTGACAAACACTTTATTACGAACATGCTACTCCACACTTCGTGCCATCATGCCAAATATTTGGCACGCCGACACATAAATAGAAAATGGACGTGTTGACTGTGGCGGCAGCTTATTTTTACTTCAATGCATCTGACCAATACCTGTTGTATAAGTACCAAGTTACAAAAAGACCGTTTAGACATGACCGCGCCGTAGCGAATGAACATAACGAATGAATGAACGAAGTGTGGGCAGTCGACACACATATTCGGCTTATTTGTGTCCTTTGAAGTGTGCAAAAACCGACAAGTGGATGGCTACGCGTATTTGCTATTCGTGCTTATGCGTTATGTATGCGCGTAAAGCAAATACAGACGAATGAGACCTCCACACTTCGCCGCATGCGGCCAATAACGCGCATAACGAATAACACATAGCGAAGTGTGGTGCCACCATTACATTATCAAAAATAAATATAACACATCCAAAATATAAACCAAGCTAAAAAAATAATATTAAAATCACTATCATTTTTGGGCCATTTAAACGCGGCTATTATGTCGCGCTTCAATGACGTCAGAATACACACATAAGTTGGATGTCAACAACGAAATGTTTGGTTCACGAAGTTATTGAAAATTAAAAAAGTGAGTGTAAAGTCAACTTATTACTATGGAAAAGAACAGAAAACCGTATTATAAATATTGTGTCATTCCTATGTGCCAAAATATTATCAAAACTGCACCTAACAAAGTATATTTTCTTATGCCGAGAAATGTAATAAATAAGAAAAAAATGGTTCAAGGCGATGAGAAGAGACAATGTGTCGTGTTTGAGCAGTTTATACTGTTGTGAAGATCATTTTAACGTAAGTAAACACATTAGAGAAGTGATAAAGTACATAAAAGAATCATTTTTCCTTAATTACATGCACGTGTTTGTTTTGTTTACAAACTTCGACGTACACATACTTATCTTTACGTGAAGTTCTTTAAGATATATTCTCAATATCTAATAGGTACATGGGTCTTTATCCATAAAAGTAATATATGTTTAGTCATCTATGATACCTATGAATGAAAACGTGTAACTTATTAGAGTAAGGGAAAAGTTCCAAATTATTTATTATAATATTTATCTTTCTATTGGGTTTCAGATACAGATAATTATATGCAATATAAAATAATAGCATTAGAAAAGGGACAAAAAGTGACGTTTGATAAGTCTCTCATTCCTGTGAATGAGAGACTTATCAAACGTCACTTTTTCTGATTAATACTTACATACATACATACATACCATCACGCCATGTCCTTGCAGGGTAGGCAGAGAGAACAGAGTGCCAGAGAACTCTATCCTTGCATGAAGTATGCACTCACTTCCTCAACATTCATAATTCTCTTCATACACGCTCACCGGTTTCGGAGACTTGACTCCACCTTCCTTCAGTACGTGAAGCAGTACCAATCTGGTCTAGGTAGGTGAGTCTCGGTCTCCCCCGGTACCTACATCCTTCCACTTTCGCGTTGTATATCTTCTTAACCAGACGTTCGTTCGGCATTCTTTCCACATGTCCGAACCATCGGAGCATTCTCTTTCGCATCTTTACACCAATACTCTCTTCCATACCTATTCGCTCTCTTATGCCGTCGTTATGAATGCGATCGATCAGCCTAACTCCACAGATTTTCCGTAGAGATCGCATTTCGACCGCATTAATTTTACTTTCATACTCTTTTCTGCATATCCAACTCTCGCTTCCATACAGTAATGTTGAGACAAGCACTGCGTTATGTATTGCTACACGTGTCTTCTGGCTGAGGTGGTTACTACCGAGAAGTTGCCCCAACGCTCTGTTCACTCTATTTCCCGCATTCACTCTTCGCTCTATATCAGTGGTGTACCTTCCATCTCAGCTAAATCCACATCCAAGATATACAAATTCATCCACTTGCAGTACATCATTATCTATTGTTACTCTTACATCTGTTCTGGCTTCATCTCTTTCAAAGATCATTATTTTGGTTTTGCTCACATTCACGCGTAGATGATTAATACTTGAACACAGAAAACTAATAACTCATGAAATAACTGGTTAACGATACAAAATAATCACTAGAAACACCCTGATACCAGAAGACTCGAGTGTACGATGACGTCACATTTTGAACAACCAACCGCGTCGCGTTTTAGAAATTTGCGAGCGAATTTAAAAAAAGCCGATTTTTGATAATTAAATTTCACTATTAAATAAAGATGAATTTCAAAAATAATTGTGTAGGCATGTTTTATAAACAATAAAGATTACAAATAAAAATATTTTGTTCATTTTGGAGTCACGTGCATATTCCCTATTACTTGGGGTCGATACAATATGTACTCATCTTTCATAGTACATATTGTAAAAGTTATTGGCCATAGTTTTATGACATTATGACCGACCGCCTGGCAGACGTCAACCCTCCTTGGTAATGTAATTGTTGACCAAACGGCATCTTGTAATTATAACTAAATAAATTTTGATAAAAATGTCCTGAATTTTCATATAGAATGCGAAGAAACTTTTCCCCCGACCTTAAATATAGTTTTATGTTGATATAAAAACGACTATTTATAACATACTTCGTAAACAGTAAATTTTATAACTTTGACCGATGCGAATATAAAACTCTTTGTTGAGAGACGGTACATGTATCTCAATTGCCATCATTTATTGAAAAATATGGAGAACATTACCGCCTTGAACTGTTCCTATCATAATATATAATTCAGCTGTAAAATATAGCTTTATATATCTTTAAAAGGATCATCGTTTCGTTGGTTTTCATTTCAATGTAGTTATTTCTATTATTTTCCGTGTGGTGACGGAGTAAGAATACAATTCACCACCTATCTTACTCGTGGATGATCTTAAGAGACGACTAAGGGATCTTAAGCGCATACAATATATATATATACAAGTGAAGGAAACCTCAAAACTTAATCCTATACCAACACGTCTGACCAGCGGGGTATATTAGGTTTATTGCCCTCCTATTATGAAAGATGCTTGAACCCAACAGTGGGACATATATTATAAGCTGAGATGATGATGATGATACATACATATGTACATATATATCACCACGCCATATCCCTTGCAGGGTAGGCAGAGAGAACAGAGTGCCAGAGAACTTTATCCTTGCATACTTCACTCGCTTCTTCAACATTCATAATTCTCTTCATACACGCTCGCCGGTTTCGGAGACTCTTGACTTCACCTTCTTTTAGCACGTGACCAATCTGGTCTAGGTAGGTGAGTTTCGGTCTCCCCCGGTACCTACATCCTTCCACTTTCACATTGTATATCTTCCTAACCAGACGTTCGTTCGGCATTCATGATGATGATGAAGTTATTAAACTGCAAAGATGGCGTATAGGATAAAATACCGACCAACATTGCCAGTGTCATGATCGATTCCCATGTAGGAAAATACTTTGTGCGATTAACAAATTGATTTGAGTCTGGATGTAATGTTTCTTTTATTTATATGTTTGTAAAGTGAGGGGACCTTGTAAAGATATTTTCTCTACGCAAGTTTTGCCTTTAAAAAAAAAATTAGAAACTCTTATACTTTCCGTAAGTGAGGGAGTTAGAATACTACTCCCTCTATTGACTGTGAGTGTTTTAAACGACTAAGAGATTATAATATGAATATACTATAGCAAAAGAACGAAAACTCAAAATAAAAATATATACCAGACCAAAATGATATAGTAGGTCAGTTTACCCTCTAATGGAAGAAGCTCGTGCTCAGTAGTAAAACGTATCAGAGCTGAGATAACAATGATGATGATATTTTATAAACAATCTTCAGAAGGCATAAAAAAGTTATAAATACGTAAAGCCTATAATATGTTTCACGATTTGTAAATATCAGTACTTTCTTTCACATATCATATATTCTGTATCCTACCCCTTTTTTGCGGTGGGTTATGGACGTAGTCGCGCCCTGCCAAATCAGTCCGGGGCGACGGAAGTGGCGACGCGCAACCCCCATAGACCAACCCTGCAAACACCTCTCTTTGCCGTGCGAGCGGGCCACCGGTACCCGATTTTTGTCTTCAGTGGCCTCTGTATCCTATCCTGCACAAGTCTATAAGGAAATAAAATATTCATATTAATAAATGGATTTATTAATTTATTACAATGAAAAACTACCCAAATATATTATTATTTCTTTTTCCTTCGGTAACAGAACCCTTTTGCGAATCATCATCTCAGCTCTTATATGTCCCACTGTTGAGTTCGGGCTTCCACCGCAATGGAAAGGAAATTGACCTACTATACCACGCTAGTTATCTATCTAGAGAGAGAGAAAGCAAAATAAAATAGAGAGGGAAAGCTAAAAACAAAACCCTATACCAACACAGATGTGTTGGTATAGGGTTTTGTTTCGAGTTTACATTCTCTTGCATAGATGTTATATGCGTTTTATATCCCTTAGTCATCTCTTACGATCACCCACGTGTAAGAAAAGGAGTGGTGAATTCTATTCTTACTCCGTCACCACACGGAGAATCTTTTTCCAAATGTAAGATAATAATTACAGTACTCATGATTACATCTATGCGTTCTTGAATGACAGTTGAATAGTTTAAAAATGAAAATGTAAATAATATTCTTATAAATAAAATATTCTTATAATGTTTCTTTATATGAGAGCTGTATAGTATCGGCTACGAATACTACCAACCCTTACTTTGCTCGTGGATGTCGTAAAAGACGACTAAGAGCCTTATAATGACCTGGGCCAACTCCATCTGATGTTTTTGACCGCAGATTGGTCAAGAATTACAATCCCAAGGAGAGTTGACGTCACGCAGGTGGCCGGTTATAAAACTATTGCCAATAACTTTTACAATATGTACTATAAAAGAAGAGTACATATTGTATCGACACCAAGTAATTGGCATAAGAGTAGGAGAATAATGATGTTTCTTTATATACCAGTAACTTTCGGCACGTTAAATAAGTTTAAAAAAAATATATTTTTAAATCACAATGCAAATATCCAATTATTTTTGTATGATGATAGAGTAAGAATATTATTAATAGTGTTGCCCAAATGCAAGAACAAGACGAGACTTAGCCAGTCTTGGTCTTGGTCTTGCGCCAATACACCTGGTCTTGGTCTTGGTCTTGCGCTCCCAGTCTTGGTCTTGGTCTTGGTCTTGCAGCAAGAGTCTTGCAAGTCTTGCAATTACCTATTAGTCTATTACTATTTATTAAAGTTTACTTTCAATCTTAGAAAAACGTATTAGAATTGAAACATTGTGAGCTTGAATTAACATAGCCATAGTAAAGATCAAGCAGATTAATAAATAACTGAGGATTTGATAAGAAATTCGAAAAATCAACTGACCTATATGTCGTTTTCCATGGAAGTAACTGTTTCTTAATAAACATTTATGATTTATAAGCTTACATTTGCTAAAACATGTAAAAAAACAAATTAATTACAATAACTTGACTGTATTTTAAAGAACAATATCTGTCTAGAAAGAGATTGAACCCACAACTTATATGAAATTTAATAAAAGAGTTTTACGATTTATCATTTATTTCAATAAAAAATAGAATACAACACAAATCAAACATAACAGTACACAACAGCTTTATCATTAGGTTATGTTACTTTATATCAATTCTTTTGACCAAGAATTAATACAAAGTAACCATCTGGCTGACTCATCACTTAACCTATTTCTATATTTTCTAATTACTAATGATGCTTTAGAAAATAATCTCTCAGCAGGTACTGAAGTTGCAGGTATTGAGAGAAAATCACGGGCCATCTTCGATAAAGTCGGATACTCTGTCTCATGCGTCCTCCACCAATCTAAAATGTCTTCCGAGCTGACAGTTCTTGGTTTTCTCAGGTACTCCTCCAACTCGTCTATCACTAAGCCTTGAAGACAAGATCCAGATGACGTCGAGGGACATTCATAGAGTTTATCAAAGTCTATTACGTCTTCATCTTCATCACATACTTTATTTTCTTTTTTTGGTAATTCCAGAGATTTGTTCAGTGAGTGTAGACTTTTATATTCTTCATAAAGTTCATTGAACTTGCGCAGACTTTCTGTTTTAAGTTGCTTCCCCCACATTGTCAGGTCAAAAGTCTGAGCCTTATGCCTTGGGTCTAAAACTAAAGAAGTACAATAAATCCAGTTGCTCTTCTTATAATGTTTAAGCATTTTGTCTCGAGCTGCTTGGAAACCTAGAATGAGCCTTTCATCCACTTCAGATCGATTAGGTTTCTCATCTAACTGTTTTACCATGGATTCAATTTTATCTAGCAAGAGATTGAATGATACAATGACTAGCGGTAATGTAACATATTTGTCTCCACCAAGTTTTGTACTTCAAAGTTTAAAGTTTATTAGGAATTTATGTAATTTTTCGAGTACCTGCCATTCACTAGCTGTGATTTGAAAATCATTCAATTCAGTGACAGAACTGCACAATATGTTAATGCCCGCTCTCACTTTTAAACCAAATCCAATCATATCATGTGTGGAATTCCATCTCGTTGGACAGTCAAGAATGGCATTTAGATTTGATGGCACGCCAGCTGCTTCACAAGCAGACTGAAACTTCTTCTTCACTATCTCACTTCTTTTTATTTTACTGGAAATACTGCGTAACTTTGTTACAGATGTACGCGAGTCAGCAATATTTGGTGCATATTCTTCATCTTCCTCATCCTCAGTTTCGTCTGCATAGTCTTCATACTGCTGATCTTGCGCGTTAGTGTCAGACTCATAGTGTAATGCTAAGGTCTTTAATAAATCTTGTACACCAAGGTTTAAAATGTGAGCAAAGCACCGGAAATGTTGATTGTCTGAATCAAAGTGTGGCGGCAGCTGTTTGCCCAGTTCATACATAAATTTGGTATTTGCAGTTGCGTTGTCGACCGTGATACCTTGTATTTTATCAATTATGTCATATTCCAATAAACATTCATGGAAAATCGTTGCAATATCTTCCCCAGTATGTCGACCGCGTGATGGTATAACATCAAGAACTACAGATCGATACTTCCATTCGTTGTCTATATAATGCATAGTAACCCCGTAGTAACTCCTACCAGCAATTGACGTCCACCCATCAATAGTAAACGACATTTTAGATGATAATTGTTAAAGTCGTTCCTTGAGATTCAATTGGAGCTCTTCAAATCGCTCTTTGACTTTCCTTCTAAGTGTAGACCTTTTAGGAAACACCATATTAGGGCAAATACGTCGAAAATATACTTGTGTAGCTTCGTCATCGAAAAATGAGAAGGGAAGATATTTTTTCACCACCCAATCAACTGTAGCTGTCGTGATGTTGTCACTGCTGTTTTCCGACTGAAATAAAACAATAAATCTTGTGTTATTATTTAAAACATACTAGGTTTGAGCGTTTAGGAGGAGGAGGTTTGTTGTTGTTAAATCGAGAAAATCGTTAAATTGACATTTGTTATATTACCAAAATAAAGTACTTAGTTGTTACTGGCCGATTATGAAAACAAATGAAAATATGGGTGTTAACTAAAGAGTAAGAGTTAAGACGATAATTACATACTTAATATGTCGCACCCCTAGATGAAAACACCACTAACTCAAAAATACTTACGTAAGTTAATGGCGTTTTTGAAAGTATCGCATGAATAGCTACGCGGAGTTAAAATTCCCGTAGCGACAACTTCGACCATTGTTAAAAAAATATTCTTACCTGTCCACTTCTTCCAGCGGTTACTAAAAAGCTTGTGATATCTCCACTTAATTTTGGTTTAACAGGAAGAAATATTTGTGATTTCTTTTTGTGGAAAGATATTAGATGTTTCCTTAAGCCTGAAGTGTTTCTGTTTTTCATTTTTATTTCAATCTTTTTATGTTGGCACAATTTACACAAGGCAGTTTGGGATGCATGAATTATTTCGAAAAACTCCTCAAATTTGCTTTTGGGTCTTTTAGATCTGTGACTCAAACTCTCGTTACTCGGACTAGAATAATATGAATCTTCGTCACTCATATTAAATTGTACACGTGATACGTTTTTAGAAAACAACAAGAATTAGTAAAAACAATTATTAAGTTAGACTCGAAGCACAGCTCAATTGGAAATGACTGGAATTAAAATAATTCCTTTATTTATAGTACGTTTCCTTGCTTTCTACCGCGCCGCCTCGCCACGTGCCGGCTCTATTAAAAGGATGCCGCCGCAAATCAAACGATGCCGCGTGCGGCGTACAAACACAGATTATTACCTACTTGTACAGACGCGACGCGTGAATAAAATATATGTAAAGAATTAGTGCCAATCACTATTCTTTACATATAAGTGAATGTTTTGGCGTACATCTATACTTATCTATACTAATATTATAAAGCTGAAGAGTTTGTTTGTATGTTTGATGACAGAAGTTTTAAAATAAATAAATAAATCCTGAACGTCACTATACCTCCAAAGTTACTATTCCTCGTGGACGAAGTCGCGGGCACTGCTAGTAAATACTTACTCTCATCATCTCTCTCAGAGATATTCGGGCTGGTAAGCAATACAAAACTCTTATCGCAGGCTTTTTATTTTATTAGTAGGTAAGTACCTACGCTTTTTATATTATTTTATTAGTTTTGTAGAATTTTTTTACACGTTTCAAGTATATTTAAAAGTGGCTACAATATTTATCAAACGGGTGATATTTGAACACTTTTTTGCTATTTTTTCTTGTAAAAACTTAAGAAATATAATGACTAAATGTACAATAATAGTACCTGAGTAATTAGTTTAAAACCATATAATCAATATTATAATATATACTTACTAGAATAAATTATTATGACATCTACTACCTATCCTTAACATTTTTTCCTATCATAATACTACTTGCGTGATCAGTATAATGTATTCATTTTCATTCTAAGCACTCTGAAACTTATTTATTCTTTGGAACACCTGTAGGTACTCTTAAAATTCGAAATTATTTTGCATGAGTATACCTACGCCCTGTGGCGGCAATCAAATAGTGTCAAATGTTGTGATTTCGGCGCGGCGGCAACGATTGTTGTATATGATTTCAAAAGAAGCCGCCGGCGCGTGTATCATAACCATGTACTTCCGAAAAGCGGCAAATTTCTTTGAGAAGTAAGTACAAAACCTTTGATGCCGCATTATCAAAGTGCCGATGGTTAAAACATAACTATGCATGCACTCAGTTTGATTTTAATGGATATTTTTTTATTCGCTATGTAGGTATGTTTATGGTATTAGTCGTAATGCGCATAGGTCCAGTTTTTCATATTCTTTGATACAGTTTTTTGCGTCTCATAGAATTCCTAAGCGTACCTATACACCGAACTGTTACACCTAACTACTCCGTGAAATAGCGCTAAGTCCTAGCTGCAAGACGCAAGAGTCTTGCAGGCTTAGTCTTGTTCTTGCTCAAGTCTTGCAGGGTCAGTCTTGGTCTTGGTCTTGCTAAAAATACGCGGTCTTGTTCTTGGTCTTGGTCTTGCAAAAACGCAAGAACAAGACCAAGACTGCAAGACCAAGACTGAATTTGGGCAACACTAATTATTAATCACCACCTATCTTGCCAGTTGATATAGTAAGTGATAAAGGTGAGTAAGGTATGTAATATGCCTATTAAATCTCATCATCATCTTGCTATTATCCCAATTACTTGGGGTCGACGCAATATGTCATCTTCTTCCATACATTCCTATCAAACGTCATCTCTGCAGTCACTCCCTCTATCGTCCGTATATCCATGTACTGCCTCACGCGGTCCATCAATCTTTTCTTTGGTCTTCCTTTACCCCCCAAAGCCTTCAAGATTCATATTTAAAACTTTCCTCATAACATTACTTTCATCCCGCCTAATCACATGTCATGCAATAGCACATTGCTACTGATCAAGTGGTAGCTAAATAGCTTTTGTTAGTTTTCCTAAACTTGTAAATTGCCACAATAATAATAAACACTAATAATATCTAACAGATCATAAACAATTTAAAAATTTTATATATAGAATCATTTTCTTTTTGTACTGGCAATTAATTTGTATTAATTTTGTATAAAAATGTGAGTCAAAATTTTATTTCTTTTAGGGTAGATATAAATTTTGGAATAATAATGACATATTGGACGTAAGATACCTTAGTCCTCCCGTGATCATGATCACTGTAAAGTGTTCGAAACGTTGGGCAATTAAAAATCAAATACAAACGCGATAGAATATGTAAATTAGTTTTATTTCAAATGTGTAATACTCGCGTAAACCTTAGAAATCATTATATAGATAGCTAGTTTTATATATAGAGATCTAAGCGATCATTAAATAAATCGTTCTATTGAATAGTGACAAAAAAAAAGGTCGCATATATACCCCTGCACCCTTAAGAAATAGTTCTTACAGAGTCCTGGGACATTATTCACCAGAATAAATGAACTATCAACGTTCCCTTCATGCCCGTAGTATTATCCTCGAGAAAAGGTCCGTGTATGTACAAAGAGGGGTACTTTAAATGGATTCCTTCTTTTTTCAAGGATTCGTATGAATAAATGAGTAGTTTGAAAGACCGGTTTGTGTGAAAACATTGTTTGTAAATGATAGTTCGAGTTCGGATGGATTTTTTAGTACATTTATTTTTAACTTTAAGTAAGTTTTTAATAGATTTGTAAGGTAACTTGAGTACTATTACAAAGATTTTTCATCTCAGCTCATAATATATTTGTTGGGCTCGAGCCTTCTCCGTAAAGGAAGGGAAATTGACCTACTATACCACGCTGGTTAGACGTGTTGGTATAGGCTTTTGTTTAAAATTTTCCTTCTCTTGCATAGATATTATATGCGTTTTATATATATCCCTTAATCGTCTCTTACAATCACCCACGGGTAAGATAGGGGGTGGTAAATTGCATTCTTACTCCATGACCACACGGAAATAATTTACTATTTACATAAACCTTTTGGAGATTGCTTTAATATTGTTAATTTCAAAAAATATCCTAATAAAAATCACTAAAGCATTATTTTCAGTTCAAAAGTTAAAGAAATTTATTATAAATTATATGCAGGGATATTTATCATTAATTATTATCACCAATTATTATTATCATTTTAATAATGGTTTTTTGACTGGCCACCTGCCCGATATGAACCCTTTTTTTTTTTTTTTTTTTTTTTTTTATTTTATTGGTGGGCTATGGGTGCGTCTCGCCCCGCCAAATCGGTCCGGGGTGACGGAGAAAGCGGCGCGTGACCCCATAGACCCACCGTAAAATCCTCTCTCTTCGCCGTGCGAGCGGACCACCGGTACCCGATCTTTGTCTTCGGTGGTCCGCTCGGCGGGCCCGATATTAACCCTGCCTTAGAATGTAATTGTTGACCAGACGGTATCCAATGTAGTCCAAGTATATATAAAGCTTTGGTCTTATTTTACGATACCCATAAGCAATATAAGGTTGGTAGTATTTGTAGCAACAATAGCAGGGCATCAGGGTAAAGGAAGTAAAACAATAGTGGTCAATAAAAATTTAAAGATATCATCATCATCATTCTCCTACTCTTATGCTAATTACTTGGGGTCGATACAATACGTACTCTTCTTTTATAGTACTTAATGTAAAAGTTTTTGGCAATAGTTTTATGACCGGCCGCATGCCACACGTCAATCCTCCTTGGGAATGTAATTGTTGACCAAACGGCATCAGATGGAGTTGGCCCAGGTCGTTATAAGGCACCTGCGCCTGATGCCGCCCTAACCGAGGCTTCGGGTGATAGGACCGGGGAATTGTCCGGTCACCCGACGTGAGGCCACTGCGTGAGGACGACGTCTCGACGGCGAAAGCTGTCGGGGCGTCGACAGGAGAGGAGCTAAGTAAAGGTTGGTGTATTCGTAGCCGCTACCGCACAGCAAATAATTTAAAATATACAATGCGAAAATGGAAGGATATAGGTACAGGGGGAGACCGAGACTAACCTACCTAGACCTGATTGGTCACGTACTGAAGGAAGGTGGAGAAGAAGAGAAGAGTCTCCGAAACCGGCGAGCGTGTATGAAGAGAATTATGAATGTTGAGGAAGCGAGTGAAGTATGCAAGGATAGAGTTTTCTGGCACTCTGGTCTCTCTGCCTAACCTGCAAGGGATATGGCGTGATGATATGTATGTATGTATGTCAACGAATAATAAATAAGTCACTCAAACAAATTTGTATATATATTCAAAGACGGACCAAAACATTTGATGATAAGATATTTTACATTAAAAGTACGAAGTAAATAGGTATATTATAAAAGTTTTAATTGACTTTTCTACATTCGTAAGAAGAAATTATTGTCAAAACTTTTTTCAAACGATATCTCTTCAATATGGGCAAGTTTAAAAGTTAATTATAAAAAAAAATACTTCTAATAAATATAATTTTCTAGTGACCTATTTTATACATATTTTTGACGTGATACGTATATTATAAATCGATAAAAGTCGGCTGCACGCACGAGAGAGTGTCACGTTCCGCCTGAGCTGAGCGTGCAAGCGAGCACGCAGAACAAGCGATAGAGAGGCACGATCGAAAAATTTGCCGAGAACGGTTTTGTCCTGTTTATAAGGTGAAGTGAAAAGCTAATATGGTTTCCATTGTTTATGAAGAATGCAATTTTTATCAATGTTTTCTTATGACATTATCACGTAAAATTATAGTCCGGAAACCGACTTACAGACAACCATCTATTTTTTTATATGGTGACGGAGTTAGAATGCAATTTATTTTCTAGGCTATGGTACGTACGAAGAGCTTGAAGACATCTTCCAGTGCAGTGGTGAACAGTTTCGGAGAGATAACGTCTCCCTGTCTCACACCTTTCTGCAACTGAATCGGTTTCGTACTCTTATCCCGGATGCGGATCGACATAGTAGCGTTTTTATACAAACACTTCAGCACTTCGATATATCGATAGTCAATTTGGCACCTCTGAAGGGACTGCAGCACTGCCCCAGTTTCGACAGAATCAAAGGCTTTCTCATAGTCCACAAACGCTAGACACAGAGGCCGATTATACTCCTCGGTCTTCTGTATAATCTGGCGTAGCGTGTGGATGTGGTCTATGGTACTATAACCTTTTTAGAAACTGGCTTGTTCGGGCGGCTGGAAGTCGTCTAGCTTGTGCGCGAGTCGGTTCGTAATGACTCTAGAAAACAATTTGTACACGTGGCTCAGGATTAAAATGGGTCTGTAATTCTTTAGGCGCGTTTTATCGCCCTTCTTGAAAAAGAGCACCACCACACTCCTGGTCCACGATTCTGGAACGTCGCCCACGAGAATGACGGAATGAAACAGCTTCTGCAGGGCTTTTAAGACTGGCTTTCCGCCTGCCTTCAGGAGCTCTGTGGTAATTCCGTCATCTCCCGGTGCCTTTTCGATCTTTAATTGTTTTAGAGCCATTCTGATCTCGTACAAGCTGACGTCATGGTACTATTATACCTATCTAAACTGCCTAGGTTGGTGGAAATTACGGGAAGCAAATTGCCTTAAATGTACCCCTATATCACGATGCTAGCGGATTAATCGCTATCAAATCTTTAGTGGTAGAATACAGTGGAATACATTTCATTAATACCATTTCGCCACAAACTCGTATGAGAGTCAAGAGAATGTATCGCCATTAGCTTTTTTCCGTGAGAATCATAAAATCGCCTGAAAGAATACTAGGGGTATAGGAATCAACGTCCTCTTAGAATTTAAAAATTCAATTCTTAATCTACCACCTACCATTTAATTCCTTGTTATCTATACCACCATATCTATACTACCATCTAATCATTAGGAAGGAATATGGAATGGGATCAAATGCGCATTGCTGTCAAACCATCCTAAAGATGCCCAGCTTATAAGCGAAACGTGTAACGAATTATTATTCGAAATACAGTATTAGCAAATTACAAGTTAGAGGTCTCAAGGCTGCTATGCTGTCACATAGGAGTAACACTTCCTTATATTCTATTCCACACTTTTTTTTTTTTTGGGGCGGATTACGGTCGGCACACTCCTCGCACCACTCCGTCCGGGGTGACAGAGGGGCGTAAGCACGCACACCCGTAACCCACCCGTGACGTCGCCTTCGTCGTTGGGCCAACTACCGGAGCAGAGTAACTTGACGTCAGTGGTTGGCCCGACGGAATACCCCTGAGGAGTATCCTCTCCTCGACCGATGTCCCCCCCTCGGGTAGGATGTCGTTCTTTCCTCACGCGGTCGGCCTCTCGGCGGGTGACGGACTAATTCCCCGATCCAGTCACCCGCGGCCTCGGCTAGGGCGGCATCAGGCGCAGGTAATCGCGCCTGCGCCGCCCCAGTCGCCGGCGGCGGCTCGCGTCGTCGAGGAGACGCTCCTCGCACACGCGCTCCGCCGCCTCCTTCCGCGAGACTACTGCCTCGCAGAAGGATGCGACCGCGTCCCAGTTCCTGACGCTGTCGAGCATCGCCCTGGCGATGGTCGGCAGCGTCAGGTCAGCACCGATGATTGCGACGAGTTCACGACGCTGCTCTGCCCAAGCGGCACAAACCTCGAGCGTATGCTTCGCCGTGTCCTCATCGCAATCGTAGTGGTGGCAGGACGGTGTACTCTCCCTCCTTACGACCGTGTGCAGGTATTTGGCGAAGCATCCATGCCCCGTTAAAACCTGCACCAGTCGGAAGGAGAGCACCCCGTGCCGCCGTTTTAGCCACTGCATCAGCACCGGCCGGAAGGCCTCCACGGTCTGCACACCGAACCGAGGCCTCTCCAGCCGGACTGCCCAACGGGCAATGACGTCGTGGCGGGCGTCGATGCGCCAGGCGGTGTGCTCCCTCAACGAGACCACACCGCCCTCCGCTCGCACCCCCAACATCCACCGATACAAACCGGCGAGCATTTCCGCTTCCAGGTCCCATGGAGGGGTCCCGGCCAACAGACACGCTGCCTCCGTCGTCACCGTGCGGTACCCGCGTCTGGCCCTGACCGCCATGGCCCTCTGTGGTCGCCACAGAAGAGCCCTGAGTCGGACGGTCAGGGATCCTGCCCACACCGGTGCGCCGTACAGGGCCATCGACCGGATGACCCCTGCGTACAGCTGTCGGCACGTAGCGCTCGGTCCGCCCACATTCGGCATAAGCCATGATAGGGCGGACGCCGCGCCGACGAGCCGTAGAGCGAGTCTACGGAAATGCTCCCGGAACCACCATCGCCCGTCGAGCACCAGGCCCAAATACCTTATATGGGCCCGGATGCTGATATCAACCGAATTGACGGTGATCGAGACGCCGATGGGAGGGCCCATGCGGGGCCCATGGAACAAGAGAGAGAGAGCGGAGAGAGAGAACAAGAGAGAGAGAACATGGGAGAGAGAGAGAGGAAAGACCGACGATCAAACGTGTATTTTTGTTACTCTCTGTTTTAATTCGTTTAAAATTAGAAATGTCAACCAAAAGTACGGAAATTACCATCCACGAGTTGAACAAGTCTGTGATCTTGCTTCAAGATAAAGTGTCTGCGCTAGAAAAGCTTTTATTAGAACAAAATAAGCTAATTAAAAAATTAGTGGACGAAGAATCAGTGAAAGCTAAAGCTCACAATACCATTACTGAAGGTATTGCTGCATCGGAATCGAATCCGCGTCCAATCCGTGAAGCTCGTGCTCGGGCAGCCTCGGCTATCTCCGTGGGAGCTCGAAAGAACGTAAGCAAAGCGAAATTAGTACCAACTGAATTATCGAGCTTGGCCCCTACCACAAGCAATGAACCACCGACGCAACATGCCGTAAGTGATAATCAGCAGATGATCGAGACACGCGTGAGTTCTAACGAAGAGAATGAAGCCAACTGGGTCGAAGTGCGCCGCCGTCCTCGTAAACGTACGAGTGAGAATGTGACTCGTGGTACGGCCTCGCCAACCCCCACTTCGCTACTAGCTGCGGAACGTAGGACGTACCTTCATTTATATTATTTAAAAGTTGGAACAACAGTTACGCAGGTGTTAGAACATTTAAATATAATTTGTCCGGATGCTCAATGCACTGTTGAGGTACTAAAAGCACGCGGCGACTACGCGTCATTTAAATTATGTGTTTCAGCTAAGCATTTAGAAATGTATATGTGTGCCGATAACTGGCCGGAAGGTATTTGTGTGAAACGGTGGCGGAATGGATTTCGTAAACAAAGTGTACAAACCGCCCAAACCTAAACATTATACCTTGTTTTACCAAAATGTTAGAGGATTAAGGTCCAAGTTAAATGTGTTTAAGCTATCTGTGATAAGTGAATACGCTGATATATATGCTTTAACTGAGACATTTTTAACAAGTAGTGTCAAAGACGGCGAAATGTTTCCCGACGGGTATACTGTTATACGTCGCGATCGCGCAAACGATGTCGGTTGGGGTGGCGTGTTGTTGGCGGTGCGTGCACAATATTCTGTCCAACAGATATACGATATTAACTACATTGGTGATCTGGAAGTTATTGTAGCCATTGTAAACTTAACCTATAAGCGTTTTCTATTGTGTGTTGTATATATTCCACCCAATTCAATGGATGATAAATATGTGAATACTTTTACACTTTTAGAAAACGTTATTGAAAAATACTCTAAATTAGATATCATCATATTAGGTGATTTTAATTTGACTTCGTGTAGTCAAAATGTAAATTTACATTTTACTTACCTTTTATCTTTTTGTAAATTGGTACAATACAATACAGTTAGAAACATTTATGGCAATATGTTAGATTTGGTGCTGAGCAATCTAGGAGGTGAGTGTGTGTGTGTTGCTAGCGCCGTAGAGCCGTTAGTACCAGCGGACGCGCATCACCCACCGCTCTGTGTGCGGCTGAGCGTGCCGCGGCGGGCTGTTGAGCGAGCTCGGCCGCTACCGCCGCTAAGTATAACATCACAATATGACCCACCACAGTGGAATTTCAAAAAGGCTGACTTTCACACATTGTATAACCGCCTTGCGTCGTTATCGTGGTCCACAGTACTAAATACCACCGACGTTAATAATGCACTAGATAATTTTTATTCCCAACTTAATATAAACTTAAGCGCTAATGTGCCTCTGAAAAAACAATTTACTGGTTTTAGGAAGTATATATATCCTACATGGTATACTTCAGAAATAATTGAGAACATTAAAAGTAAGCATTATCATTTAAAAAAATTTAGAAAATGTCAATTAGATTTCAATAAAGAAATGTTCAAATTTTATAGGCAACGGACGAAGGAATTGATAAAAATTGCATACGCTAACTTCATAGGCCTCGCAGAGGCGGGTATAAGGAGAGATCCGAGCACCTTTTGGGATTTTATTAAGACTCAGCGATCCTCGCGTAACTCTTGCTCTGAATACGAGTACGATGGCAGTATAACTTCTGGATTAGATGCTGCGAATGGATTCGCAGCATATTTTAAATCTATGTTTTTGTCAAATGTACCCACTTTGTCGACAATGGCCCCAGAACACCACGAAAATAGTAACTTGTGTTCTTCGCACATTAACATCGATCTTATTGATATAGCAGATTTGCTGCAAGCGGTAAAACGTTTAAAGGCTCGATCTTCTATTGGGCCCGATGGTATACCCGCCTATATTATAAAAGATTGCATTGGAGTGTTACAGGAGCCACTGTTACATATCTTGAACCTAGCAATAACAACTGCTACTTATCCAACCCTATGGAAAGTTTCGCGTGTTACACCAGTACACAAGGACGGTTTAAGGTCTCAAATCACCAATTATAGGCCAATTGCTGTACTGTCAGCATTAGCTAAAATATTTGAGTACATTTTAAACAGTCATATTACTAGACAGTATAAACAACAACTTAGCGAGTGTCAACATGGTTTTAGAACGGGCAGATCAACTACTACCAATTTAGTTAACTTTGTCGACTATTGTGTTACTAAAATGGATAATGATAGGCAAGTAGACGCCGCGTATTTCGATTTTAAAAAAGCCTTCGACCGCGTACATAATGATGTACTCCTACGAAAATTTGCCACTGCTGGATTCACTCCTAAGCTTTTAAAATTATTTGCTAGTTATTTTACAAATCGAATACAATACGTACAGCTAGGCAAATACCAATCTGACCCATACTTCACTCGCTCTGGTGTGAGCCAGGGCAGTGTTCTGGGCCCAACCCAGTTCTTAATCATGGTCAATGATCTGCCCGGTGTAATCCGTTCGGCTCAATGTCTTATGTTTGCCGATGATCTGAAACTGTTTTTGGGCGTAAACAGCACGGAAGACTGTGAGGCGCTACAGCGTGACATTGATAATGTTGTTGCATGGGGTGCGCACAATTACTTAGAGTTTAATACATCTAAATGTAAAACCATCACATTTACTCGATCGCGCGTTCCATGCACGCACACGTACAAAATATCTGATGCACCGTTGGAACGGGTTACACAAATCCGTGACCTGGGCGTTACACTGGACTCATGTCTAACTTTCAACACGCATATCACAACTATTTGTGAAAAAAGTTACAAATTACTAGGCTTTGTGATGAGACAATCGACCTTGTTTCAATGTAGGAACACTATTCTTGCGCTGTACTATGCCTTCGTTCGCAGCATGTTGGAGTACAACTCTATAATCTGGGACCCGCATGAGGTCAAGTATAGCATAATGATTGAACGTGTGCAGCGTAAATTTTGTAGGTTTTTATACAAAAAGCAGTACGGTTATTATCCATATTTATATCCTTCTCTCTTTGTATCTGGTATGATAAGTCTCGATACCCTTGCGTTACGACGTAAATGTGCCCTTTTCTTACATTATTACTTATTATTAAATAATAAAATTGATAATTCAAATGCACTGTCGCGCTGTTCGCTATTAGCGCCGATTCAATACACACGGCTTCGTTCGCGGTGCCTGCTCGCTGCCCCACAGGTGCGTACGTGTACCGCACAATATGCACCTACCAGTCAGGCAATTACATTGCTCAACTCATTAATTGCTCAGTATCCGGATGTTGATATATTTTTCACCAACTTCGACGTATTTTTAAAATTTTGTTTGCATTTTTTATGTTATAATTATGTATTTAAATTGTAAAATTGTAATGGCTCAATACACGTATTGGGAAACTGTAAGTGTGTGGAGCAGTTGAATGAATAAATAAATAAATAAATAAATAAATAAATAAAGAGGGCCTCCGTCTTGTCCAGGGCCACCCTCAACCCCAGCGCCCCGATCCGCCTGACGATCTCCTCGGTGCCGAGAGTCGCCAGGCTTGCCGCCTACTCCAGCGTCCCACCACGGGCTGTGACGAGCGTGTCGTCGGCGTAACATATCACGCCCAGCCCGTGCGGGAGGCTCCCCCTCAACGCCCAGTCGTAGCCGATGTTCCACAGGGTGGGTCCGAGGACCGACCCCTGCGGAACACCGCACGTCATGGGCGTTCGCACAACGTCCCCTACTCGGTTGGTGTAGAGGACGCTGCGCCCCTCCAAATAGTATGCCACTAGCCGCCTCAGGTAAACTGGCACTCCGTGATATCGGAGCGCCTCCCTGACGCAGCTAAATGGCAGACTATTGAATGCGTTGGCGATGTCCAGGGACACCACCAACAGCACTCCCCCGCCGGTGACGGCCTCAGTCGCCACGGCCCTCAGGCGCAACAGAGCCGTGATCGTCGAACGACCCCTCCTAAACCCAAACTGGGCATCCGACAGATCGGGCACCGTGCCGACGAGGTGCCGCTCGATGCGGGCAGCCAGCACCCTCTCCAATAGCTTGCCTGCATCGTCGAGCAGCACGATGGGCCTGTAGGCCGAGGCCTTCTATTCCACACTAACCCTGTCCTGGATTCATTCCGTTCTTGGAGATATAGATATATCGATCAACAATAGAAAACTGGTGAGTCTTCCTTCCTTTCCTCTGTTTTAAAATAATAATGGATTGTCGCCATGTATCACCTAATTCAATCGATAGATGGCGTGAAAAAGTCTGCCGTAAAGATGATAATATATTTCACAATTTTGTTATCATACTTACCCATCCAATGACCCAATTGGTAAGACGGTTGAAACGGATTATCGTTTCACGTCGGTTCAAGCTCTACATATGGTAATCATTTTACGCTAGCAAATATTTATTTTTATGTATAATCATCATTCTCCTACTCTTATCCCAATTACTTGGTGTCGATAAAATATGTACTCCTCTTTCATAGTATATATTGTAAAAGTTATTGGCAATAGTTTTATGACCAGCCGCTTGCCAGAACAACCAACAATGGGCTAATAAGACCTATTCCTAAAAAAAGGAGTCAACAGGTATACTCTAACTATAGACCCATAACAATACTTTCCACCATTAATAAAATTGTAGAAAAACACATTTCGAAACAAATATATGAATTTTATAGTGCGAATGACGTAATTAGTACAAAACAATTTGGCTTGCAACCTCGAAAAAAAAAGTACTACACAATTACTCTTATCATTTACAGATGCTGTTTACGATCACCTTAACAATAAAAAACATGTCCTAATAGTATTTGTGGATTATAGCAGGGCATTCGACACACTTAGACATGACCAATTACTAGAAAGGCTGGAAGCATGTGGCATTAGAGGTCCACTCCTCATATGGTGTCAAAACTACCTCAATAGTAGATCATACTGTAGATCATGCATTAAGGTGGGTGATGCTTATAGTGGTATGGTACAGGTCACAGAAGGTACAGCACAAGGCTCGGTTCTTGGACCACTCCATTACATTACCTATGTCAACGAATTAGTAAATGTAATAAAAAATACCGATATGTACCAATTCGCAGATGACACATGTCTAATAGCTGCCGATAACAATATATCTTTAGCTCTAAAACGATTACAAACTAACTTCACGTTACTAAACAAATGGTCACATGATGCGGGATTAGTACTCAACGCAAGCAAAACAAAAATGATGTACATAAGCACTAGTCAGAACAGAAAACCGCAGCAACTTAGGCTCATTGCTCATGATCACAGTTGTCTCCATCTTAATAACGTATCACAATGTAATTGTAAAGCTATAGATGTAGTATCTGAGCATATGTACTTAGGTCTTGTCATAGACAATCGCATGAAATGGTCGAGTCATATAAATTATGTATGTGACAAATTGCGCGCTATCCTTGCTAAACTCACGCTTGTCAGAAACAAAATACCTTATGATATCCGACTTCTACTCTACAAAGCTCTAGGTGAATCGATAATATCTTATGGACTTAGTAGCTACGGTCGCACTTATAAAACTCACCTAAATTTAATATATCACATCCAAATCCAAATATTAAATCAAATTGTACCGCTAAAGATAAGAAAACAATATCAGTCAGACTACGCGCAACTTTTCTCCCATTGTAAACTCATTCCGATACACGAAAAAGTAAAACTAGCACTACTTTCTGAAAATTATTTTAATGACCGTCTTAAAAAATATAACACTAAATCTAATATGACACTACGTAACACATTTACAAAACTAATAGTACCTACTTTTAAAAACTTCTTTGGTCAAATGTGTCTTAATCACGTCATACCGGTACTAATGAATAAATTACCACCGGAATAAAAAAAAGAAGTTACACCAAAAAACTTAACACACAAATTAAAAAATCATTACATAGAAGAAATCACACTCACTAATCAATGTATATTAAGTAAATAGAAAAGGAAACATGCTGTATCTGTGTCACATTATTTATATGTAATAACTTGAGGGTATATCTATAAAGATGCGGTGCGGGCGCGCTGCATGCACACATTATATATAAGTGATTCTTGTAAATATTGTCGACGTCTCCTAGGTGTACAGATAAACCTAAACTGGTTTTTAGCTACACCTTTTAATAGAATTTAAGACCTTGATGTACTAGTATGAATAAATAAATAAATAAAAATTAAAAAAAAAACCCTCCTTGGGATGTAATTGTAGACCAAACGGCATCTGATGGAGTTGGCTCAGGTCGTTATAAGGCTCTTAGTCGTCTTTTACGACATCCACGAGTAAAGTAACGGTTGGTAGTATTCGTATCCACTACCACACAGCTACTTACTTTTATATGAAATATAATATGTAAATTTTTGTATAAAAAATATATTAAATGAAAAATAACCTACTTCGCAAGTCCATTCGTTTTCACATCGAAACATCGAAAAATTTACAAATAACTACGTCAGAATCGATTTAACTGTGTCTCAAGGAAATAAAACTTTTCGACAATTTATATTACGAGGCCCGACCTTCGAGACATCGGAAAATAAATAAGATCACAAGTATTATTAAGTGGCTAAGCCGACGTCCGCCCCCGACGCGCTGGGAAGTCAATAATTCCTTTGGTAAAAGGAAAAAGATAGATTCAGGAAGCGAATTGTCGACACGTAAGACGAATCGTTTGTGGGAACTTATTAAGTATAGTTAAAGCAATAGAGATTTATTATATATATTTTATACGATACAATATTTTGGTTTTGTATTTCATTTCTTCGTAAATAGGAATTTTGGAGTTAAGAATAGAAATTGTCTTTTCCCAGTACTTCCTCGTGAAATTCGTGAATAAAGGAATCATCAGGTATATGAGCAGCAGACTCTGCCCGCCGGGCTGTCCACGGATGGCAAGTAAGCGGTACCATTGGCCGGCCCAATGGCGATGCGGAGGGAATACGGTTGATAATGGGGCCACGCGCTGCCCCTCCATTCCCCGGACGGAACGGTCGGCGTGTGTCCGGATCATAGCCTATAAAAAAAAAATCATCACACTCTTAAGCATTTAAAAACACCAAACATGGCGACAATTTTGTACACATGGGAATGTTTTAAGTTATTTATTTATAATTAATCCTTGTAAAGCTTGAACTTCATAAATATGCAATAAGCATAACACAAATTACTTCCAGACTTAAAACAACAATTTGCGTCTCGTATAAAATACTGTGATGCATGGGAATTGAATTCGCAATACTTAGAAACTAGGTATTATAACCACTACGTAATTAGTGCAGACAGTTTTTATCCAAGAGATAAATTGGAGACAGATGAATGGAAATGTAGATAAAGCGTAGATAAAATTTCAATATATATGAGTTGAGTATACTAATTCAATTGCGTGGTTGAACAGACCATTCTATATTTCTATCACAAAGATGTGATACTATCAATTGATTTAATATTAATTAACTGCTCAATTTATTACAAGGATTCCTCGTCATCCTGCTTTTATTCCAATTGTTTTGAGCTTTAGGGATTCATTACCCCAATTACTTCTGGTCGACGAAATATATACTCATCTTCCATCACAAATATTATAAAAATTATTGGCTATAGTTTTATAAACGGCTACTTTCCTGACGTCAACTCTCCTTGAAAATATAATTGTGTTTTTTTTTTCAGCTCATCTATGTCCCACTGCTGGGCTCGAGTCTCCTCTGTAAGGGAACTGAAATTGACCTACTATATACCACGCTAGTCAGACGTGTTGGTATAGGGTTTTTTTTCGAGCTTTCCTTCTCTAGCTAGAGGTGATGTGCGTTTTATATCCCTTGGTCTTCTCTTACGATCACCCACGGGTATGATAGGGGGTGGTGGATTGTATTATTACTCCATCACTACACGGGAAAAGGGAGGGGTCACACCCCGCTATTTCCATCCGGAGCGACAGAAAAAGCGATGCGCGACCCCATAGGCCCACACGGCAATGTACCTCTCTTCGCCGAGCGAGCGGGCCATACGGTTTAAAAAGCAGCATTAGGTACATTTAAGCTCTTCATCGTCTTTTACGATATTCACGAGCAAATTTGGCTGGTAGTATTCGAAACTACTACCACACGGGGAATTAGATATATATTGCAGATATTAAAGATAGTTTAAATTGTAAAAAAGGTGTCAATATCTCAGCGCATACACAAAGCTGGAACCTCTTCTACAATAGGAAAGAAATTAACTAACTGTACCACGCTGGCTTTATTTCAAGTTTTCCTTCTCTAGCTGTTATTTGTATGTTACTGCACCATATCTTCTTAGATGTCTTGTACAAAACCGCATACTATAATAACGATTATGAGTTTTTAAGTACTTAGCTCTCTCATAAATATATTTTACGGTAAATTAAAATAAAATTGTCCGTGTGGTGACAGGGTAAGAATACCATTTACTCTATCTTGCCCGTGGGTGATCGTACGAGACGACTAAGGGATATAAAACGTATATAACATCTATGCAAGAGAAGGAAAACTCGAAACAAAATCCTATACCAACACGTGTGACCAGCGCGGTATAGTAGGTTAATTTCCCTCCCATTACGGAGGAGGCCCGAGCCCAACAGTGGTACATATATGGGCTGTGATGATGATGATGAAAATAAAATTTAAATGCCACAAAAACCGATATAAATGATTTTATTAAAAACTTATTTTACAAGCGAAAAATGATTTCTACACATGTAATAAATTTTTAACCAAAGACGTCTCGCCGTTAGAAAAAAGATTGATAGAGACTGCCGTGGATTTTATAAGTGTCTATTGCTATACTCTAAAGGGGCGAGGGTGAAGTTTGATAGATGTTCTCTTTCTATTCATTGTTCTCTAATAAGTATCTCTTTTATCAAGTGCGGCATAAAATAGATATTATATTAATTTATTTTCTATATAACTTCAAATCAATAGATTTTTTTTTAGCATACCTGATAGTAAGTGTACTGAACATGGACTTTAGCAGCACCAAAAGCACAGCTAGGCCACTGCCTAACGTGAATAAAGTGCTCTTCTTAAACCTCGTTTAAAGAAGAATATAACATAGGGGTCGGGAAACACAGCAGTAGTTAGTTCATTCCAGATTTTGCACGTACATGGGAGAAATTATTGCTGAAAACGTATAGTCGAGGACCGTATTGTTTCCTGGTGAAATGGATGAACTTTGCTACGGTGTGGAGTGGTACCAAATTAAACAGTTCCTGGGAGCACTCCCCATGAAAGAGCCGATAGTTGAATTGTGCTTTAGAAAAATACAATTTCTCAAAGACAGAGTACCGGATGGCAGCCCATATAGCGCTAGAGACTTGTACAATAGGTTATGGGGTCGCTGGTCGTCCCCTTCATTGTCTTGGTCGGTTCGGGCGTGGTTTACCTATACTTTAGTCAGGCATAAAAAAATAAGAATATAATTTCGTTTGTATTTATGGTTTCACGTTTCATTTATAGAAAATATTAGGTTTCATTCATCATCTAGTTTAGTTATATTTATAGAACATATCATTTTGTCAGTTTATCAGCAAACGAAATTACTTTTTTTTTGTTGGCTGAATATTATTAGAATATGTAGATAAATTTGGCCGCTTTCATTGAGAATAGACATAATTCAGTTGGCAAAAATGGAGCGGTCTATTCCAAACAATTCCAGTTCGATTCTTAGTTTTCTCCTTTCTTCTTCATCATCATCATCATCATCACAGCCCATATATATCTCACTGTTAGACTCGGGCCTCCTCCGTAATGGGAGGGAAATTACCTTACTATACCGCGCTGGTCAAACGTATTGGTATAGGGTTTTGTTTCGAATTTTCCTTCTCTTGCATAGATGTTATATATGCGTTTTATATCCCTTAGTCGTCTCTTACGATCACCCACGGGTAAGATAGGGAGCGGTGAATTGTATTCTTACTCCGTCACCACATGGACAATTTCGAATCCTTTCTTATTTGCACATTATTTAAAATTAAATTTTTCATTATTTTTTTATTACTTTTTTATACCTAAACATATTTAAAAATAAAACACCAAAAAGAAAATATAAAGCTAAACCAGTAAGATAAATGTTTTCGTAACCCACTACTAGTTCACTATGTTTAGTATATTCTAAGAAAATATTCTATAAGATCATGAAATATTAATAAAAAAAATATAGTAAATAATTCAAAAGGTTTCAAATGAAATATCATAGATGAAAAGGTCGAATCTTTAAAATATGAGGGGAATAAAAAGAGTAATAAATTACGCTCTATTTGGTCTACTTATATAAACATATGACTGAAACGTATTCGGTTCGATTCCAAGATCATCATCAACTTGCTCTTATCACAATTTATTTGGGGTCGATGCAATATGTCTTCCCCTTCCATACAACCCTATCAGACGTTATATCTGTGGTCACTCTTTATCTATGTCTTGTTTCACGCAGCCCATCCATCTTTTCTTCGGTTTTCCCTTAGCCTTAAAGCTAAACATTCATACTTAAAACTTGCCGTACAATATTGCTTTCATCCCGTCTCATCATCACATGTCCATACCATGGCAACCTTCCACTCCTTTAATTTTCCGTCACTGATGCAACTTTCAAACTGCCGCTTATATGTTCATTTCTTATTTTATCCATTCTCGTCATACCACACATCCATCTCAACATTCGCATCTACGCTACATACAGTCGTCTCTCATCCGTCGCCGAATATGCTGATCCATCCAATACAGCTTAGTTCGATTCCAAGATCAAGTAGCAAAATTGAATTTCTTAATTAGGAAACTTTGATTACCAAAATGGAATCTAGCCTGGCGAACTGGAAGAGTAAACCGTAGAAGGGATTTTCATCATCATCTCAGCTCCTATACGCCCCCCAGTTGGGCTCGAAAATCTGTCATAATAAGAGGAACGTAAAACCATTATACTATCAGTATGTCAAAGGATTTGTATGGGGTTTATGTCGAGTTTTCATTCATAGATGTTACTTGCATACAATATCTCTTATTCACATTTTACGACATTCATGGGCAAAATGAGTGGTAGTGAATTGTATTCTTCTTTACCATTAAACATCTAACTTCTTCACCATTTTTTTTATTGTTTATGGTGGCAAACGCGCAAGCAACATACCTGATGGTAAGTGTCACTGCCGTCCCTGGAACTTTGATATGGATACCAAGAGTATAGGCTGCTACCTACCAACAAAATCCTCAAACCCACCCAGTTGGGCTGCCGGCTCTCTCGGTCACCGAACGAAGCGCAATAACATATTGCCATTGCTCAGACGTCGATCTTCTGCGAGAGTGTCGTCCTACGGACGGACCAGCCCCTAGCTGTAGACAGAGAACTAAAAATATTACCAATCCTTACTGTGCTCGTGGATGTCGTAAAAGATGACTAAGAGCTTTAAGTCGACGTGGGCCAACTCCACTTGATGCTATTTAGTCAACAATTACATTATCATTGAGGATTAACTTCAGGAAGGCAGCCGGTCATAAAACTATTGGCAATAACTTTTGCAATATGTACGATGATGGAAGAGGAGTAAATATTGGGTTGACCTCAAAGTAATTGGAATAACAGCAGGAGAATGAGAATGATAAATTGTCTTTTACGATATCACAGTCAAGAATGTGTGAATGATACTTTGTAATCATACGATAAAGATTAAAATCAATAAGATAGGAAGATCTTCATCCTGCACTTAGTAAATTATCATGGTATAGTGAAGGAGTATAAATAAAAATAAAATAAAAAATAAAAAAAATAAAAATAAAAAATAAAAAAGCCTTTTATTCCATGCATTTACAAATGAAATTAACAATAATCTTATTCTTAATCTAGTTTAAAATATAATATAAATGTGTAAATAATTAAAATGTGATAATAATTTAAGTGTAAATAATTCGAATGTACAGATAAATTTGAATAATATTATTATTGTTTATTATAATTGAATTTAAAATTAATATTGAATTTAAATTTGTATTTTCCCCATGGACCCCTCTCAGGTGAATGCCTCCTCCAAAGATATCCATTTTTCCCTGTCTTTTGCTACTTTGATCCAGTCCGGTCCAGTGATTTTTCTAATATCGTCCTCCCAGCGCGTACATGGTCTACCAACACGCCTCTTCCCCTGAGGACCGTTCCATGTAGTTACTTCAGATGTCCATCTATTATCTCTAAGCCGTGCTACATGGCCAGCCCATTTAAATTTCAGTCTTTGAGCAAAATTGAGCGCATCTACTGTCTTTGTGATGTTTCTTATTTTTGTGTGACGGATTCTGTGTGCTTTTCTTATCTTTAGCATGCTACGCTCCATAGCTCGCTGGCATGTTATTATTTTATTTTTTACCTTACAGGTGAATTTCCATGTCTGGCAGCCATATGTGAGACATGGTAAAATGCACGAGTCCATCTTTTTCTTTTTTACTTCTATTGGCATGTTACTTTTCATCACTTCCTTGTAACTCCAGAACTTATTCCATGCAATTCTTGATCTGCGCTCTACCTCTAGTTCGTTGCTCTTGTTGCCAAATGATATCCATTTTCCTAAATAGATATACTGATCCACGTACTGTATTGGCTTTTGCTCTAGTGAGATTGTTTGTTTGTAGCTATTGGTCATGATGTTTGTTTTTAATAGATTTATTTCTAATCCGACTTGTCTGCTAGCTTCGTTTAGCGATTGTATCATACATTCTAAGTGTCCAGCTGTTTCAGACAGAAGTACCAGGTCGTCTGCGAATCTTAGATGACTCAGATACTTTCCTTTGATATACAAGCCGCACTTTCTCCAATCTAATTTATTTATAATTAATTCCAATACTGCAATAAATAGAGTTGGGGACAGTGGGTCACCCTGTCTCACTCCTCTATTGATATTAAAATCAGGGCCACATGATTCCAGTTTAACTCTACTTACGCTGTTGTTGTATATATTTTTTATTACATTTATGTACTCATTTTCTACTCCTTGTTTATTTAAGGCTTCCCATATACTGGTGTGCGAAATTGTGTCAAAAGCTTTTTGGTAATCTATGTAGGCTATGTAGATAGGTCTTTGGTTTTCTTGATATTTTTCCACAATGAGTTCCAGTGTATGTATGTGGTCTATTGTTGAAAAACCTTTACGAAAACCAGCTTGCTCTACGGGTTGTTTCTTTTCTAAAGTTTTTGTTATTCTTTGATTTATTATGGAGGAAAAGAGTTTGTAAATCGTTGGGAGAAGGCATATTGGTCTATAATTGCCGATGTCGTTAGGGTTTCCTTTTTTAAAGAGCAAAATTATATTGGATTCTGACCATTGTGTAGGTGTGTTCGCAGTTTTTAGTATTAAATTAAATAGTGATGCAAGTGGTGATGCTAGTACTTCATATCCATTTCTTATTGCTTCATTGGTAATGTAGTCCGGACCTGGGCTTTTTTCTAGTTTTAACTTCTTAGCTGTTAGTATAATTTCCATTTCGTCGATACAGTCTATATTATTTTCTTCGTGGCTGTTTAATTCTTCCTGGTTGTCATTTTTTATCTGATGCGTCGGCGCATTATATAGGTTTCTATAAAATTCTGTAGCAATATTGATTATTTCTCCACGGTTGTGTGTTGTTTGTCCTGAGTCGTTTAATCCCTCGATCCAAGTCTTGTCCGTACGGAGCTCTTTTAAAGCCTTTTTGAAACTTTTACCTTTTGTAAGGAAAGTTTGTATTTTCTCATTTCTGTAGTTTTTATAATCCCTTTTTATGTACTTACTAGTTAACTTGTATAGGGCGCTAAGTTCATTTTTTTCCGATCGAGATTTGTCTTTCATTTTTTGTAGTGTTTGTCTTCTATTTAGTAATGTGATTGTCCGTTCCGAGAGAGTTTTGTGTCTAGTAGAAGTGTTCTTAACTTGTCTTGCCTGATGCAAGCTGAGGTTGATAGCATGTAGTAGTTTGTTATAAAATTCCTGTACTGTCATCTCCACTTGATTCTCAACTATATTTGGTATATGGTGCATTAGATGTCGCTTATATGTTTCAATTTCATCTGCCATTTTTAAGGTACTGATTTTATATTTGGTGAATTTAGTTCTGGTTTTTCTTATGACTTTTAGGGCTATTGTAGCCCTTACCATTCTATGATCTGTAGAGAAGTTAAGGTTTAGTGTTTCTATATTTTGAAATATTTTAGGTTGGTTGGACATTATATAGTCGATTTCATTTTTGTATACTCCGCCGGGTGAACGCCACGTCCATCTGTGCTTTGGTTTCTTCTTGAAATAAGTATTGACCACTGAAAGTTTATTCTCAAATGCAAAATCTATTAGTCTTTGACCTCTGTCATTTCTTTCTCCATAACCATATTTTCCTGTAATTAGGTGTTCATCTTTTAGCGGTTGTCCTATTTTAGCATTAAAATCGCCTAATATTATAAGGTTTTTATACGATATCTGTATTGCTGTATCCAAAGTATGATAGAATTTTGTTACTTCTTCTTCGTTTGATAAAGTTGTGGGGGAATAGGCTTGTATAATGCTCATTTTATAGCCTTGAATGTTAAGGTTTAGTAAGGCAACTCTTTCTGTTAAACCTATAAATTCTTCAATATAAGGTTGTAAGGATTTTTTTATTAAAAAACCAACACCGTATAGGCCTGGCGTATGGCCTATGTAACATAATATTGTATTTTCATATTCTTTTATTTGGCTGCCAGTTCTTCTAACCTCTGACAGACCAATGACGTCATATTTTATGTTTGCTAGGGCTTCTTCAAGTTCCAACAATCTTTCGTATGAGGAAAGTGTTTTGACGTTATATGTTGCTATGTATAGCTTCTTTGTTACAGGGTTGCCGGATATTGGGATTTCTAATTATTTCTTTGGAGGGTGGTGGTCGTTATTATCTTCCATGGCGACCAACCGGCTTGAAAGATGGTTTATGTTGTTGTGGTTATTTTTTGGTTTGTTTTTGTTGTTGTTGAGAGGGGGTGTCGATTGCTATTGGTTCATATCATTTTTTGGCAGTTCTTGGTTGGTTTGGTTTCTATTCACATAATAATTGAGGATTCCCGGCTTTACAACGTTTTCAGCGCAGCTAGGTGTATTTTGAGAAGTGTGTGGTGTATGTTTATTTTTTTTTTTGCTTGAGTTGTATGCGGTGAATCTTTGCGGTTATATCTTTCTTGGGGCGATATTGGAAGAGATCTTTTATTTTTTCCTGCTGTATTATTTATTTCTTGACTTTCAATAATAACTAGTTTGTCATATTTTATTATTGCTTTGTTTCCCTTCTCTTTTTCAGTTTTTATTTGTTCTTGTAGCATTTTCCTTTTTTCCAAAACCTGTTGTGGGTAGTCTTCCTTAATGTAGTAATTTGTATCTTTTAAAAGTTTCGTTTGTTTAAAAAATTCATTTTTTTGCCGACTGTGGTCAGTGTTACCACAATGGGCCTTGGTCTTTCGGATTTTTTTCCTATCTTCTTGATTTCTTGAATATCGTTACACTCCAATTTTATGCCTAGATATCTTGATAGAAAACCGATCATTTCTCTTTCCAAGTCAGAGTAAGAATAGTGTGAATTATTTTCTTCTATGCCAAAAAATACAACATTTCGGTTTCTTACTTGCTTCTCTAATATATTTAGTCTTTGTTCTTGTTTATCGCATGTGAAGGAGTATATCAACATGCAATTAATGAATATAAGTTACATCCAGACTCACTCATAAAGTATAGTCATGCGTGGGAATCGAACTCAAGACTTGACACTATATATCATTAATTCATCTGTGCAGTCAAAATACCAATGATAATAGGCATATTATTTTACCTCTAACATACCATGCATCTTTTCTCCGCCTAAAAGTTGGGATCACTCATACCTTTAGAATTTAGTCACCCACTTGGTGGTGGCTTCATCATCATCATCATCATCATCTCAGCTCATACACTGTTGGGCTCGAGCCTCCTCCATAATGGGAGGGCAATTGATACTATACTACGCTGGTCAGACGTGTTGGTATAGGGTTTTGTTTCGAGTTTTCCTTCTCTCGCATAGATGTTATATGCATTTTATATCCCTTAGTCGTCTCGTACGATCACTCACGGGTGATATATGGGGTGGTGAATTGTATTCTTACTCCGTCACCACACGGTGGTGGCTTATCCTTTTGAACAATTTCTGATATTTTTACGAATATTACATACACATTGAAATCAAATATTTTTACAGATTCTATCGCGTATGTATTTGATTTTTAGTTATCTGAAGTTTGGAAAAATACTGCGTTCATGATCATGGGAGGACTGCTTTTATAATTTGTTCTTTTCGGCAATACTTTTTTATACAAAATTTTGCTATTACAGAAATCACAATTTTCATAATATTTAGAATATTTAGATCATAAATCCTAAAACTGTATTTGATTTCAAACGTGTCTGCATACAATGCTTTCAGAATACAAACAGTTTAATGCTGATCGTAAAATACGCATTTGATTCCCATCAATTTTATTATCCAATAATACCATCTACAGTTTTGAAAAGCATATTTTTTATATTTACTCATAACTATAAATCTTATTTGGTTATAGAAAGTAGATAATATAAAATGACATATTAAAATCGTTTATTATGTCTTAAACGCGAGGGTATTTATATACATACAGACTGATTTTATTTGAAATTAATCCGATGATTTATCATTGGAGCGACCGCAACTGAAAAGATACGGTAAGAAACTCAACGGACTCATCATATTTTTTGAATTGAAAACTTCTTTTAGCGCAGCGCACATAGTTTTTTTCTTAGGCTGTAAGTGAAGCAGATCCGTCACGCTCTGAGGTGAAAGGCTCGATCGGGTAAACTTGGGACGGCCGAGTGTACCCGACCGAAAAAGTTACAGTCAGCTGCTCATCACTGCTGTGTCGCTGTGTTTACTTTATTCAATTTACATATAATTATTATTATTTTAATTATTATCAATTATTCAATAGTTTTTAATATTTATCATTGATACGTAATAATAATTATTTTAACAATGATTTTTTGGTTTACATTGTGAGGTTAGTGTCTGGTTATTAGTGGTTTATCGTGCTAATATTATATAGTGAAAAAATATTAAAGATTATAAAAAACATAATATTTTTGTCGGCAGTCCTCATGACTGTTTTGCTTTTTTATATTTTTGGAGTTTACTCCTTAAGAATCGATTTTCATATAAGGCGCCCGGTATGAGATAAATTTGAGGAGTAAACTCTAGTGATCGAATTACGTTTTTGGTGTGCAACCTATTCTGGGCACCTTTCACTTTCTGACGTGAGATAATACTTCACTGAACAGTTTTAATAAATGTAAATAAATATATATATATATATATATATATATATATATATATATATATATATATATATATATATATATATATATATATATATATTATTTTTAGTCAAATGAGCTGTTTTTGCGCCTGATTTGATAATCGTACTTAAGGAGTAAGCTCCAGTCGTGCGTCGGAGCTAACACACACACTTTTTTTCTCTTACATACATCACATATTTGATTACGACTAACTTCAAAGTAGGACTTTATTGTTTTTTTTTTATTTTTGAAAATATGACTCAAAAGGTCAAGTAGACATTTTTTTAATATATCGTAGATGAAAAAGTAGAATTACATTTCTCAAAATTTTGAAAATGGTTACAATACTGTTATCGTTTGTATTTTAATAGAAAATTACAACATCATCAAATTAAACTTCAAAAACTCTTTACTGTCAGAAGTGTCACTTTGATATTCAATATTAAACCGCCATATCTTTTCGAAAATATCTTTAAATGCGTATACTGTAAAATTTGCTCCCTTTGATTAATATCGCTTTTCTATTTAATCATATTATATACCATATTCATAATTAAAAATATGGTATCAATTATAATAAAAAAAAATGCAATAAATCTCAACATTTTTTTTTAAACACCATCCTGCACTAAGGAAATAATTCTTGTATTGTGGGGGATTTTACAAACATATAATTAACGCACACAAATTACACCTAGATTCAGAACAACAGTTTGGCACGGAAGATCATTTTCTTAACCACTACGCCACTTGTGCAGACAATATTCATCATCATTATTATCACAGCCCACATGTGTTCCACTGTTGGGCTCGGTCCTCCTCCGTAATGGGAGGGAAATTAACCTACTATACTACGCTGGTTGGACGTGTTGGTATAGGGTTTGGTTTCGAGTTTTACTTCTGTAGCATAGATGTTATATGCGTTTTATATCCCTTAGTCGTCTTGTACGATCACCCACGGGTAAGATATGGAGTGGTGAATGGTATTCTTACTCCGTCACCACACGGATATACATGTACAGAAAAAATTATATTAAAGTAATCCAGTAAAACAATGAGCTCAATTACAAAATAAATCTGTTCTGCATAACGACATTCAACTGTGCATATCTTTGAGATGACAGTGCACGTGTATACCTTGACCGGCGCTCGAGCAACGTGCCAACTGGCCGAGGTCATATTTCAACTATTGACATTTTGATGTGAAACATACAATATTTCTATTTCATTTGGAGACGAACGATTAAATTTTAAAAGGTATATCGCTTTATGCTACTGCATACTTTAATATAAATACTAGATAACGTGCAGCAAACCTTTTTTTTTAATTTTTTTTTATTGGTGGACTATGGATGCGTCGCGCTCCGCCAAATCGGTCCGGGGTGACGAAAAGGCGGCGCGTGACCCCATAGACCCACCGTAAAACTCCTCTCTCTTCGCCTTGCGAGCGGACCACCGGTACCCGATCTTTGTCTTCGGTGGAACGTGCAGCAAACCTGGAATGTTGTCAAAAAGAATGTATAGAGCCACACTGTTGAAAGTTTTTTTATCTACAACCGCGGGCCAGTCCGTCCGGGGTTATTGCCCTGTGTAATATTTTACCCTCTAGCAGAAAATGGACGTCTGAACAGTGACCATAAGCTGTAACGCTTCGTTAGGTGAGCGAGAGAGCCGACAGCCCAACTTTCTGGGTGGGTCTAGGGTTTTCATTGATAGGCAGTGGTCTAGTTATTCTCCTGGTATTGCAAAGGTATAAAGACTGCAGTAACACTTACCATCAAGTGTGCTGCTTGCTCGTTTGCCACCATAAGCAATAAAAAAAAACATCAGGCAGTCATGGGGACTGCCGATAGAAGTGAAAACTATTAACTTAAGACTAATTGAAATAATAATAATTTTCTAATTTTTATATAAAAATAAAAAATATTATCGAACATCTAGGAATCGGTTTTACCACGCTAGTAAGATAAGAAACGAAAAAAAAACAAAAAAACGAACCTATAAGTTTTCCCCCTCCAAAAACGCTCAACGCGCCTAAAGAAGTTTTCATATAGCTATAGATATACTATTAGCATTAGCATGTCGGTGACGCGAACCTATTAGTTTTTCCCCTCCAAAAACGCTCAACGCGCCTAAAGAAGTTTTCACTCCAAAAACTCTATTTTTGCAACATTTTTCATAGAAGACTCTATTAGTCAAATCGTGATGATATGTAGGTTTATAGCCTGTGTCGATGATTGAGCTAACCAACATTAAAATAATTTTTCTATTTCGAACCTGCAGTTTCTGATTTTACGCAAACAAGTTTTGCTTTCGAAAAATAAACGTAAGTAAAGAAAATTTTCCGTGTGGTGACGGAGTAAGTATACAATTCACCACCCCATATCTTACCCGTGGGTGATCGTAAGAGACGACTAAGGGATATAAAACGCATATAACATCTATGCGAGAAAAAGAAAACTCGAAATAAAACCCTATACCAACACGTCTGCCAGCGCGGTATAGTAGGTTAATTTCCTTCCTATTATGGAGGAGGCCCGAGCCCAACAGTGTAACATTTATGAGGTGTGATGTGATGATTATGCTACTGGATATGCTACTGGATACTTTAATATGAATACAAGATAACATGCAGCGAATAAGGGATGCTCTTAAAAGAAATGTATAGTGGTGCTTATTTTTGCTGTGGGCCATGGAGTGGTTATGCCCCGCCAAATCAATCCGGGGCGACGGAAGAGGTGGTACGCAACCCCATACACCCACCCTGCAAACGTTTCTCTTCACCGTGCGAGCAGGCCACCGGTACCCGATTTTTGTCTTCATTGGCTAATAGTTGTGTAGACATTGTTGACAGTTTTCTTTCTACAGACGCAAGCCGTATCGACCGGTGTAGTATCATAGTCTCGTAGAAAAGATCCATGGGCGGCAGTAACACTAATCATCAACTGATGATTAGTGTTACTGCCTCCCATGGATCGAGCTAGCAGCACAACTGTGCTGCTAGCTCGTTTGCCACCATAAGCAACAAAAAGAAAAGCCCAATTTTTGCAACATTTGTCATAGAAGATCCGCTTCTAAAAGTCAAATCATGATGTTAATCTAGCTTTATCATTATCATCATCACAGCCCATAAATGTTCCAATGTTGGGCTCGGGCCTCCTCCGTAATGGGAGGGAAATTAACCTACTATACCGCGCTGGTTAAACTGGTGTTGGTATAGGGTTTGTTTCGAGTTTTCCTTCTCTCGCATAGATGTTATATACGTTTTATATCCCTTAGTTGTCTCATTCGTACCCACGGGTAAGATATGGGGTGATGAATAGTATTCTTTCTCTGTCACCACACGGAAAATCTAGCTTTATAGCTTTCGTTAACAATTGAGGTTTCCAACATAAATAGAATTTTTAAATTTGGACTAGCAGTTCTTGAGATTAACATGTTCAGGCAAACAAATTCTTTACCTTCATAATTTTAGTACAGGCACACGGCCAAATTCGAAAGTCATTATCAAAACATGAAGCCTATATGGATCGAGACGTCCATTGTCTATTGTTTTCTACAGTATAGACAAATTTAAAATACAATATTAGTTGATTGACTATGGATATACAAGTGTAACATGGTATTTTTGTAGTAGTTGAAATTAAAACTTACATTTTTTCAAAAATTATAAATGTCTAAATATTTATATTTTTACAATAATTTTAATAAACGTTATCATTAAGGGCATTTTTAGAGTTCCGTACCTAAAACTTCTATGTCAACGCAATCGAAACAAACAGCAATTAGAGCCAAATATTTTCAAACACGCAACTACTCGCAAGGGAATCAAAACCTAAAGGATACTTCCAGTCGACTTATAATCTTGAAATTTGGCATGATGCAATTATAGCACATATAAAGGAAAAATTCCGAAAACCTTACATTTTTAGTTACATCACATATTTTTTTATATATATTTATTATGGTGTGTTGCGAGTTAAGAGTGCGAGTTACTCGCACTTGGCGATTTTTTTTTTATTTTATGTAAAACTAAATATAATTAAATATTATTATTATTATTAAAAATTTCAAAACACAGTTGACATTAATTGATTCTTTATAAATACCCGAATACGAAACGAAAAATTATGTCACAAGCGGGGTTCGAACCCGCACCTATTGGGAATCCGGCCCAACCGTGCTGCCACTTACACCATAGTGAACTATTTTAGGACATGCAGATTTCGCTTCATATTATATCTTACGTCTTCAAGGTGACGTATGCCATCTATCGGACAATGTTTACACATTGTATAGACTTAATACTTCAAACTTTACAGTTAGAATTGTATTAAACGATGACACAACCTTGTTATTCAAATTACTGAAATTTTTAGCATTTAATATGCTTAATTATTTATAAATACCCGAATACGAAACGAAAAATTATGTCACAAGCGGGGTTCGAACCCGCACCCATTGGGAATCCGGCCCAACCGTGCTGCCACTTACACCATAGTGAACTATTTTAGGACATGCAGATTTCGCTTCATATTATATCTTACGTCTTCAAGGTGACGTATGCCATCTATCGGACAATGTTTACACATTGTATAGACTTAATACTTCAAACTTTACAGTTAGAATTGTATTAAACGATGACACAACCTTGTTATTCAAATTACTGAAATTTTTAGCATTTAATATGCTTAATTATTTATAAATATTTTCGTATTCGGGTATTTATAAATAATTAAGCATATTAAATGCTAAAAATTTCAGTAATTTGAATAACAAGGTTGTGTCATCGTTTAATACAATTCTAACTGTAAAGTTTGAAGTATTAAGTCTATACAATGTGTAAACATTGTCCGATAGATGGCATACGTCACCTTGAAGACGTAAGATATAATATGAAGCGAAATCTGCATGTCCTAAAATAGTTCACTATGGTGTAAGTGGCAGCACGGTTGGGCCGGATTTCCAATAGGTGCGGGTTAGAACCCCGCACACAGTTACAGTGATCATGGTCACGGGAGGACGGGAGTCCTCCCGTGACCATGATCACTGTAAAGTGTTCGAAACGTCGGGAAATTATAAATCAAATACAAACGCGATAGAATCCGTAAAAGTAGTTTTATTTCAAATGTGTAATACTCGCGTAAACATTAGAAGTCATTATAATTACTGAGCGATTAGAATGACTCTAACTTGAGAAGTAAAGAATTTATATTATGCATATAGTGACCCGGATAATCCATTATCAGGGCAATCCGTTATCAGAGTAATCCATTATTATTTGGGTCACTATCCGTACGTTTTCTTGGGTGATCATAAAATATAAGAATGGGAACTAAGGGACGCAAGCAAATTATATCATTGCAAGAGGAAGAAAACTCGAAATAAAAATCCTTATACCAACAAATCAGACCAAAATTATACAGGAAATCAATTTACCGTTCTGGACGAGGATAGACTTATAAAAGCTGAGATAAAAATTATGATTAAATGGCCTAGTGGTATAAAGATGTGTGGTATAGGCTACGAATACCACCAACCCTTACTCTGCTCGTGGAAGTCGTAAAAAACGACTAGCAGCTTTATAACGACCTGTGCCAACTCCATCTGATGCCGTTTGGTCAAAAATTACATTCCCAAGGAAATTTGACGTCTGGCAAGCGGCCGGTCATAAAACTAATGCCAATAACTTCTACAATATGTACTACTAGCTTCTGCCCGCGACTTCGTACGCGTGGAATAATCGAGAGTTAGCGTTAATCCAAAGTAACTATTCCTAGTACAATCTTTCATCGCCCTTTTCAACCCTTTACAACGCTTTATCCAATTAAAAAGTCGCCTATGTCCTTTCTCAGGCTTTAGACTATCTGTGTACCAAATTTCATTTAAATCGGTTCAGAAGTTTTTCCGTGAAAGCGGGATAGACAGACAGACGGAGTTACTTTCGCATTTATAATATCAGTAAGGATGAAAGAAGAGTACATATTGTATAGACCCTAGATAAGAGTAGGAGAATGATAAGCCTAGTGGTATAAGTATTAATATCTTGTAACAATTCTCTTGCGTTCTATTCATAAGTGTATCTAGCTAAAATAGGACTTATTGTACTATATAAGGCTGTTTAATATAAGTAGGTAGTCTCTAAAGTTCGCCTTCATAACAAAACTGAAATTCAATTAGAGAGAATTCACGACGCAATAAAATCTGGCATGCGACAATTCGTAGAAAAATATGTGTAAGCGATATAGCATATAGAATTAGGTTACAAAAGTGGCAGTGATCAAGCCACATTTGCTTATCTATCCAACAATGCTTAGAGCAGAAACATCTGATAAGGTGATCACAAATCAACCGACGCTGGTCTAGTGGTGAATTGTCGGGCATTTTAAATGTCGTAGTATGCCGTTGGATGTAAGTAGCACAGGATTTTTCTACAGACAGTGAAAACATGAGGGGCTGATAGGTTTTTTTTAAGATACTACCCTGCGTAGAGGAAATAACCCTTATATTACGGGGGACTTTACAAATATATAATTACACAGACAAACCTAGTATACACACCTAGACACACCCAGTCTCAGAACAACAGTTTGTAATGAAACTTTTTAATAAGAAACGAATTCACGGCATTGGCACGAAAGTTCTGTATCTGAGCCACTACCCCAT
Source organism: Lymantria monacha (assembly GCA_905163515.2). NCBI lineage: Eukaryota > Metazoa > Arthropoda > Insecta > Lepidoptera > Erebidae > Lymantria > Lymantria monacha. Next base: position 3,662,252 of record LR991105.1, on the reverse strand, counting down.
CTATGCAGTTCAGATGTCATTCTCCTACTCTTATCCCAATTAATTGGAGTCAATACAATATGTACTCTTCTTTCATAGTACATATTGTAAAAGTTATTGACAATAGTTTTATGACCAGCCGCCTGCCAGGACAACCAACAACAACTCTCCTTGGGGTGTAATTGTAGACCAAACGGCATCAGATGGAGTTGGCCTAGGTCGTTATAAAGCTCTTAGTCGTCTTTTATGATATCCACGAGCAAAGTAAGGGTCGGTTTTACTCTTAGCCACTACCACACAGCTCTGATACCGCCGCTACCATGTAATTGAGATGGATCGATGGAATTATCATATTTGTGAAATGCCCTAAGATACAAGAGCTTACTCCTCAGTGTAGGAATCTGAATACTAAACGGATAACCTTAGAGAAACAATGTATGAATGTTTTGGCAGTATAATCTATTCCACAGTACGCTAAAAGTACCTTGGTAAGTGAATAACTAAAATTAGCATAATCTCTAAGTACTTGTCTACTAGTGTTTACAGATTCAAATCTCAGGACCCAAGAATGGTTTAAGACAATCAATTTAACATCTTACAGCTCACAGATAACGGAGTTGTTTAAGTACCGATCTGAGATGAGTGTTGTGGGTTTGAACGCAAAGCAGAACAAGTCTTTATGCAATACAGGAATAGTTATTCCGAGTCTAGATAATTAAACTATTGTTCTTAATAATGATTTTGTGAAATTCCCCATGATATAAGGATCTTAAAAATATTTCTCGCCTTGCAATTCATAATATTTTAATATTTTTTCCCGTATTTGTTGTTGCAAATAAGCAGTGGATGTTAGTAATTAACATCATCCATCTTCTTCTTCTTTTCCGTGTGGTGACGGAGTAAGAATACTATTCACCACCCCATATCTTACCCGTAGGGGACCGTACGAGACGACTAAGGGATATAAAACGCATATAACATCTATGCGAGAGAAGGAAAACTCCAAACAAAACTCTATACCCACACGTCTTATCAACGTGGTATAGTACGAGTAGGTTAATTTCCCTCCCATTATGGAGGAGGCCCGAGCCCAACAGTGGGACATTTATGGGCTGTGATGATGATGAACATGGTATTCTTCTTCTTATTCTTTACCTTATCCCATTATTTAGGTTCAGCCTTCTTCGTTTTTAATATAACAGCAAAAAAAAATGCAAATAAGATTATGACAAGAAAGAGAAAGGACTTTACTAAAATATAATTCATGTCAGCTCATATGCGTCTCATTGTTGGGCTCGAGCCTTCTCTATTATAGAGAAAAAATTACCTACTATACCACGCTGGTCAGATGTGTTGTTATAGGGTTTTATTTCGAGTTTTCCTTCTCTCGCATAGTTAGTGTTATATGCGTTTTATATCCCTTAGTCGTCTCTTACGATCACCCACGGCCAAACAGCCAAATTACAATCAGACTCAGAAAGGTCACTCAGCTCACAGAAGGTCTGTATATCGACCACTGCGCCATCTGTGCAGTTAAAATTTCTAAAACAATATACAGTCATATGCATTAGATATTGAATGCATGCTTAATATATCTTCCAAATGGCTTGCAGCAACCACGGAATGTAAACAGAAACTTCATTCGGAACAATAGTACTGTTTAATTTATTACCTACAATAACAATTTGGAATTGTAATTTGTTATAACTCTTCAACATTATTTCAGCTCTTATAGGTGCCACTAGGCTCAAGCCTTCTTCACAATGATAAGGAAATTCACCCATTATATATACCTAGCTGTAAGACGGGTAGGATAAATCGGTTTTACTTCAAGATTGTACATAGCTCTTGTACATAGATGTTCTCTTGATTTTCTGGTAAGCATATTATATCCCTTAGTCGCTTTTTTAACCCGAGCTTCTTAACCTGAAGGTTAGGAGGGGAGGGATATAGGATAGGCGCATATTATATGATGGTGAATTGCATTATTCTCTCATCAAACAGAAGAAAATAATATTTTGTGTTTGTTAAATAGGTAGGATTTATATTTTCTTTGATTTGACGATTTAATTAATAGCGGTAAAACTTATTAAACACTAAATTAGCTACCTTGGTCAAAATGTGCTACTGCCGAAGCTGACTCCAAGGAATCAATCGTGGAAATGAATAGAAACACATTACTACCTCGTGTCTTAAAAGCCGGCTGAAGGGTTTTCAAAAGAGTGGCCAGCAATAACCTCCTAAAAATCTTATTATTCGATTGTTTTCCAAGCCGTTAGTATAGCGCTTCTTTATGGTATTTAGGTCTTCTTTATGGGCTTCCCATGGAAAGAAATATTTCTGTAAAAGGTGAATAGTAATGATAAATGAAATGCGATATCTACGGAAAATCTGTGGAGTTAGGCTGACCGATCGCATTCGTAACGACGACGTAAGAGACCGAATAGGTATGAAAGAGAGTATTGGTGTAAAGATGCGAAAGTGAAAGCTCCGATGGTTCGGACATGTGGAAAGAATGCCGAATAAACGTCTGGCTAAGAAGATATACAATGCAAAAGTGGGAGACTAACCTACCTAGACCAGATTGGTCACGTACTGAAGGAAGGTGGAGTCAAGATTCGCCGAAACCGGCGAGCGTGTATGAAAAGAATTATGAATGTTGAGGAAACTAGTGAAGTATGCAAGGATAGAGTTCTCTAGCACTTAGTTCTCTCTGCCTACTCTGCAAGGGATATGGCGTGATGATATGTATGTATGTGAATAGTAATAAAATGTATTGCTACCAAAGCCGGCTGAAGGCTTTTTAATAGAGTGGCCAGCAACAATCTCTTAAGAATCGTGTTATTCCATTTTTATGAGACTGCTGATAAACCGCTGGTATGAAACGTCTCTATGGTATTTAAGCCCCCCCGTGGAAAGGCATACGTCTGTAAGTGAAAGTTAATAGGCTAATGGATAGATAGACTTTACTCTTTAATTACTTTTTTAAAAGACTCCAACCTGCTCTAAGGAAATAATCCTTATATCGCGGGGGACATTACAAACATATAATTAAAATTACTGAAATTTAGCGTTTAACATGCTTGACTATTTATAAAAATTTGATTATAAGCGAAAAATTATTGTCACACATGGGATTCGAACCCACGTCTATTGGAAATCCGTTCCAATCGTGCTACCACTTACACCAACGTGAACTGTTGTATGACATTCAAATTTCGCATCGTATTATATTTTCGTATGTCGGGTAGATGGCAAACGTCTTCCGTTTGCCATCTACCCGACATTGTTTACACATTATATATAGATTTAATACTTTAACTTTGTAGTTAGAATTGTATTAAACGATGACACGTCCCTTGGATTGGAACGGATTTCCAATAGATGTGGGCTCGAATCCCATGTGTGACAATCATTTTTCGCTCGTAATCAAGTTTTTATAAACATATAATTAACGCAGACAAATTACACTCGGAGGCAGAACAACACTTTATAGATCGCCAAAGTATTAATAACCTTCGTTGTCAAGTGCTTTTCGACCCTCCTCATCAAATATCTGTATCAAGACAATAATTTACTGTTGAAATAATATTTAGTTAAATATTAAAAAAAAACCGTAAGACTAATTTTATTTTTTATATACCGGGTGTAAGGGGACCGCTCCCGAAAACAAAGACAGGTAACCCTACTAGTCCTACTTGTAATGATAGGCTAGAAAAAAATCGATTCGGATGAAAAAAAAAAATTTTTCACCACGCGAGGTCGTTGAACTCTTGAACATATGATCGTGAGTTTTGAATGGATTGCGTCTTTTCTCCATAACTAAAAAAATATTTGTAAAAAAAAAAAATTTTTTTTCATCCTGGCCGATTTTTTTTCTAGCCTATCATTACAAGTAGGACTGGTAGGGTTACCTGTCTTTGTTTTCGGGAGCGGTCCACTTCCACCCTGTATTTTTTACATTTTTTTCCGCCGCGGGATATGGTGTGGTCGCGCCTCGTTAAGTCAGTCTGGGGCAACAGAAAAAACGGCGCATGACCCCCACAGACCCGTCCTACAAGTACCTATCTACACCGCGCGAGCAGGCCACCGGAACTCGGTTATTAAACTTCGGTGGCCCGCTCAACGGTTTATACTCGCGGATGTTTGGGTATATATTTTTTTAACTTAAAAATATACCACAAAGTATTCTTTAAAGTGAATTAAGAAGCCATTTTCTACAGCCGTTAGTAGCTGTGTAAGAAAATACTTGGGATATAATTTGTTATTCAAAAACAATCTTGAAACCATTGTAGGACCACAAAATGAAACATTTAATATTCAAAATCGGCTACTGGAAGTTATAAAATGAATATTTTTCCACGTTTAATACTTAATATGGGCTATGGCTTGAGTTGGAGTTGAATTTTAGAAAGAAAGCAATGCATTATTGATTATAAAAGTTTTCAAGGCAATTTTCTAACTTTTCTTTGGTTCTACGGTTAAAAGAATTTTTTTAGTATGTAGCATTAAGATTTTTGAAGCGAAAACTTCTTTAGGCGCGTTGAGCGTTTTTGGAGGGGAAAAACTTATAGGTTCGCGTCACCGACATGCTAATGCTAATAGTATATCTATAGCTATGTGAAAACTTCTTTAGGCGCGTTGAGCGTTTTTGGAGGGAAAAAACTTATAGGTTCGCGTCACCGACATGCTAATGCTAATAGTTTAACCTTTATGTCATGAAATGAGTATCATTGTGGTTTAAAGGTTATCTTACTAGCGTGGTAAAACCGATTCCTAGATGTTCGATAATATTTTTTATTTTTATATAAAAATTAGAAAATTATTATTATTTCAATTAGTCTTAAGTTAATAGTTTTCACTTCTATCGGCAGTCCCCATGACTGCCTATTGTTTTTTTTTTTTTTGCTCTTACGGACGGATGAACAAGCAGCACACCAGATGCTAAGTGTTACTGCCACCCATGGCCTTTTGCAATACCAGGGGTGTAGGCTACGCTACCTACCAATAAAAATTACAAACCAAATTTTAATAGTGGTAGGACGACACTGTTGACAGTTCTCTGTCTACAGCCGCGGGCCGGTCCGTCCGGAGTACTACCACACAGAAGATCGACGTCTGAGTAATGGCAATTTGCTGTTGTGCTACGTTCAGTGAGCGAGAGAGCTGGAAGCCCAATTGGGTGGGTTTGAGGATTGTGATGATAGGCTAACTATACCCTTGGTATAATACAGATCCATGGGCAGCAGTGACACTTACCATCAGGTGTGCTACTTGCTCGTTTGCCACCGTAAACAATAAATAAAAGAAGAACATTGGGCTTCTGGCTCTCTCACTCACCGATCGAAGCACAATAGCACATTGCTATTACTCAGACGTCGATCTTCTGCTCAGTGTGGTACTACCCCGGATGGTCCGGCCCGCAGCTGTAGACAGAAAACTGCCAACAGCGGGGTCCTACCTCTATTATATTGTACACATCAATATATTTTCTTTGTATCATGGTTCGGACATGTGGAAAGAATGCCGAACGAACGTCTGGTTAAAAAGATATACAATGCGAAAGTTGAAGGATGTAGGTACCGAGGGAGACCGAAACTCACCTACCTAGACCAGATCGGTCATGTACTGAAGGAAGGTGGAGTCAAGAGACTCCGAAACCGGCGAGCGTGTATGAAGAGAATTATGAATGTTGAGGAAGCGAGTGAAGTATGCAGAGATAAAGTTCTCTGGCACTCTGTTCTCTCTGCCTACTCTGCAAGGGATATGGCGTGATGATATGTATGTATCATCGTAAATTCAACTACTCCTCTAAAATAGGTGAGAAATTAACCTATATTTTTTGTTTCAGATAATAATTCTAGTTCCTTGTTGCTGTTTAGTGTAAGTATAATTTCGTTTGAAATTTTAAAATCTCTTGCTAAATAACTACAAATCACTTATTTTTTTTGCATATATACATACATATCATCACGCCATGTCCCTTGCAGGGTAGATAGAAAGAACAGAGTGCCAGAGAACTCTATCCTTGCATACTTCACTCGCTTCCTCAATATTCATAATTCTCTTCATACACACGGTTTCGGAGACTCTTGACTCCACCTTCCTTCAGTACGTGACCAATCTGGTCCAGGTAGGTTAGTTTCGGTCTCCCCCGGTAGATACCTACATCCTTAAATTTTTTTTAGGTCTATTATTTGCATTTTTTTATAAATACATACGTCCAATGATTTCTAATGTTTACGCGAGTATTACACATTTGAAATAAAACTCATTTTACAGATTCTATCCCGTTTGTATTTGATTTTTAATTGACCGACGATTCAAACACTTTACAGTGATTATCGGAATGACCCCCGTGATCAAATACAAACGCGATAGAATCCGTAAAAGTACTTTTATTTCAAATACATACGTCAGAGTTAATACGTGCAGTTACTTTCCTGTGTATATATCTTATCCATAACACTCGGCAAAAGAGCTTTGTACTTAGATCACTCCATCATATCTACAGTCATTGTGATTAATTTTTCGTTTATATTCACCAAACGCTTAAGGGACCTTAGAAATATCGGAAATTTTAGATTAAACCAATCAGGAAACAGCATAAATTAATGAACTTTACCCGAACAGTACCAAGTTTGGGCGTTAAAATTCAAATCGTCTGGTCATTAGATGAATGCGATTCTTGAATAACTTTATTATAATGTAAGGTTTGTAATACACTGTATTCTAATTTAATGGACTACACAATTTGATAAAGTGGGGAGATTATTAATGATAGGGCTTAGTGGGCAGATTAATAATGATAGGGGCACCCTGTTGACAGTATTCTGCCTACAGTTGCGCGTCGGTCCGTCCGTAGCACCTCGCACAAAATCGACGTCTGAGTGGCAATGTGCTTTTGTACTCAAATTACTAAAATTTAGCATATAATGTGCTTGATTATTTATAAAAACCGAATACGAGCGAAAAATGTCACAAGTGGGATATTGAATGCTAAATTTCAGTAATTTGAATAAACAAGGTTATATCATCGTTTAATACAATTGTAACTGCAAAGTTTGAAGTATTAAGCCTGTACAATATGTAAACATTGTCGGGTAGATGGCACACGTCTCCTTAAAAGACGTAAATATAATACGATACGAGAATTGAATGTCCTAAAATAGTTCACGGTGGTGTAAGTGGCAGCACGATTGGGACGGATTGCCAATAGGTGTGGGTTCGTATCCCACTTGTGACATTTTTCGCTCGTATTCGATTTTTATAAATGTTCTCTTGTGTTTGGTTCAGTGGTATTTTTTTTAATTGGGAATAATCGCACTACATATTCACACCATTATAACTCCTGTAAGCCAGAATCCACAATGGTCTCCATACATGACCCCAAGGTTTAAGGTACGGCCAAAGCTGCGCGTCAAACACGCGGGACGCGGGACACGAAACTCGAGCGTCTAAAATCGCGCACAATAAGTCCCGCACCGTGGTCGCTTAGGTGTGCACAGCGCCATAAGATATCACGGGTAGCGTCCGGTAGCGTCTGTCACGGGGCCGACGCTCCCGCTTCGCAATTGCTTTGGTCGCGCATGTTTGGTCGTACCTTTAATCCTCAGGCAGTCCCGGAAGATGATTGTAATTGTCTTGGAAACCGCAACAAATTTAATTAGAAAAGTTAAAGAAGAGGAGTCTCAAAAAAGTGATTTCCCTGCTATTGTAAAGATCACTTACCATCTTTATGATTTGCTGTTCCCTTATTTGCCATCATAAGCAATAAAAAATTTCTGTAAGCAGAAGGAGCAGAGGAACGGGCATATAAGGCAAATGATCATGTTAACCAGCTGCGTCACCGACATTCGAGGCCTACAGTTAGACATGTATTCAAATTCATTTATAAACCCTGCGAGGGCACTTACATATTGCCGGTTTTATGATTTCAAAATAAATGCAATAAACTACCACCAGATCGGAACGTAACCGCTACTGAGACAAGCAAGCAACTCAGTGGGTTTGTCTATTATTATTATTTAATTTTTTTATTTTTTTTTTTGTGTTTTTAGCTGTTAGCCGCAGATGGCTTTGACAGCTTTACGCGGACCATGGGTGAGCACTGAGGGCTCTCAACCCGAAGAAAAAAAAATATTATAACATGTTTAGTAAGAATTAGAGATTTGCTTTCGAACTTTGATATAATAAAAAATACAAGTACAATGAAGAAGGTTGTAGCTAGACCAGATCCTACAAGCGACACCCGATCACGAGTTTACTACTAGTAGTAACTGAGTTGGTAATTAATTTCAAAAAAATATCAAATAGACATATTTTCTACTAGCTTCTGCCCGCGACTTCGTCCGCGTGGAATGGTTACTTTGGGCTAACGTTAACTTCAACTCGCGAATTCGTTTACGTAAAAGGTGGAAATATTTTTAAATAATACATACGTTAAAGCTGTTTTAGGTACCTACATGACCCTTTTATTAGTAAGAGTAGAACATTTAACCTTAAGTAAAATAATAATAATAATCTTTATTGAAAACTAAATACATATGACAGTTGACATAGATGTCTTTGCCTCTTGAATTAGGTAATACCTGTGTTTCAAGAGACAGTTCCTTCCCGAAATACATAAATCTTGAACATCAAATTATTTTACAGTAACATACATTATAAATAATAAATATATATATCTTACGTAATAAAGACTAATGATAAAGAAATCTATAATAAATGAATGAGTGAGAATTAACGTGTTAGTGAGCGCGCTCACACGTTGTGTGTGTGTGTGTGTGCGCGTGTGTATGTGTGTGTTGTGCGTTTGTTTGTGTGTATGTGTGTGGTGTGCGTGTGTTTGTGTGTTTGTGTGTGCATGTGTGTATGTGTGTGTGTGTGTGTGTGTGTGTGTGTGTGTGTGTGTGTGTGTGTGGTGTGCGTGTGTTTGTGATGTATTGTGCGTGCATGTATGTGTTTCTTTTTTTTTGTGTGTATTTGTAGTTACGCGAAATAAGTATTTAAAAGTGATTCAAGTTTGACGTAATCCATATAATGCAATGTAGTACCATATAAAGTAGTGCAAGTAAAAGTATTGGGTCTTATCTATACTTTCTATAGATATACCATACACAATGTATGTATATTATACATACATACATACACTTACGCCTATTTACGATTACACATGCTTTTAATGTGTATGACATCGCTGTGTGGTAGCGGCTACGAATACTACCAATCCTCACTTTGCTTGTGGATGTCGTAAAAGACGACTAAGAGCCTTATAACGACTTGGGCCAACTCCAGCTGATGCCGTTTGGTCAACAATTACATTCCCAATTAGAGTTGACGTCTGGCAGGCGGCCGGTCATAATACTATTGCCAATAACTTTTACAATATGTACTATGAATGTAGAGTACTTATTGTATCGACCCCAAGTAATTGGGATAAGAGTAGGAGAATGATGATGATGATGACCTCTCGTGAACAAATCGCCAATTTGGTCCAGAAAAGGTCTTCCCCTTGTATTCGTCCCATTCACGATTGCTTTATATGTTTGCTTCGTCAACCTGTGCCCACTCATTATTTCTTCCACTTCGTGTCCAACCCACCTCAGCATACCAGCGCTCTTTTATAACATTATACCTAATTTTATCTTTCAGACTTACATCACACACGTTACGAAGAGCTGTCAGCTCTACAGCATTTATTCTATTTTCATGTCTTCCCCGCCAAATCTAACTTTCACTGCCATACATGAGGGCAGGCACTAATACTTCCTATACTTATTATTATTATTTAGGATGTGTAAAGCCGACGGAAGGTCATGAGAAGAAAACAAAACTAAAAATGTAGTGTGTGCAGAAGTACTTTGAAATAACATTAGTTTGAGTTTTTTTTAATATAAAATTATAAGATCCAGTATTTTTATCGTAAATGCGCGACCAGTACTTGATCATTATTTTGCTGTGATGTTATTTTTAAACTGCGATATTTCCTAAGATATTCATTGAAATCAAATAATGTAAAGAGCCATTTTGTTTTAAATTAAATACTTGTGATGAATAACTCATTTATTTGGATAAGGATTAATATTATGTTTATAAAAACACCTTCGAAAATATCACATTATTTTAAAACAAATTTGATTAGCATAAAAAAGGTTATAGTGAGCCAATCTTAAAAGATAGACATATGCTGTTGCGGACTTTTATTTAGAACTTTGAAAGGGGAACAATTATGTAGTACATAATTTTTGCGCAACTTTAACCGTTTACGCAGCGGAAGCTCTCAAAAGGAAACATAAACCCGATTTTTACACATTCATCATTGTTGCTCTGCTCCTATTGGTCGCAGCGTAATGTTATATAGCTTAAAGCCTTCCTCTATAAATGGACTATCCAACAAAAAAAGAATTTTTCAAATCGGACCAGTAGTTCCTGAGATTAGCGCGTTTAAACAAACAAACAAACAAACTCTTCCGCTTTATAATATTAGTATAGATAATAACTTAACATATATATTTGAATATTTGGATAACCGATCTTAGCTTGGAAAAATAAGTGATAAAAAAATTTAAAAAAAAAACATACATACATACATATCATCACGCCATATCCCTTGCAGGGTAGGCAGAGAGCGCACCCGTGTGGGCGAGGGCTCTGAACGCCCAGCTCAGGGCGGTGCTGTGGAGGCCACAGCGAGCCATGGCGGTCAGAGCCATTCGCGGGTACCGCACGGTGTCGACAGAGGCGGCGTGCCTATTGGCCGGGACACCCCCGTGGGACCTAGAGGCGGAGATGCTCTCCGACCTCTACCGGCGGGTTACCTCAATGCGCGAAGAGGGTGGCTCCCCATCGTTTAACGAGATAGCCACCTGGCGCGAGGACGCCCGCCGAGAAGTCATCGCCCGTTGGGCTACGCGGTTGGAGAGGCCTAGACACGGTGTCATTACCGTTGAGGCCCTCCGGCCCGTACTGATGGAATGGATGGAGCGGCGGCACGGGGTCCTCACCTTCCGACTGGTGCAGGTGTTAACGGGGCACGGGTGTTTCGGGAAATACCTGCACACGGTCGTGCACAGGGAATGGACTCCGGGCTGCCATCATTGCAGTAGTGACGAGGACACGGCGCAACATACGCTCGAGGAATGCTCGGGCTGGGACGGGCAGCGCTGCGACCTCGTCGCTATTATCGGTGCCGACCTGACGCTGCCGGCTGTCGCGAGGGCGATGGTCGACAGCGTCAGGAATTGGGACGCGGTCGCCGCCTTCTGCGAGGCTGTCATCTCGCAGAAGGAGGCGGCGGAACGGGACCGGGAGGATTCCCGTGACCCGGGCCGCCGCCCGCGGCCGGGGCGGCGCAGGCGCGAATACCTGCGCCTGATGCCGCCCTAACCGAGGCTTCGGGTGATCGGACCGGGGAATTGTCCGGTCACCCGACGCGAGGCCACCGCGTGAGGACGACGCCTCGACGGCGAAATCTGTCGGGGCGTCAACAGGAGAGGAGCCCGAGAGGGCATACCGCCGAGCGGGCCACCGAAGACAAAGATCGGGTACCGGTGGCCCGCTCGCATGGCGAAGAAGAGGTGCTTGCAGGGTGGGTCAATGGGGTTGCGCGCCGCCTCTTCCGTCACCCCGGACCGATTTGGCGGGGTGCGACGTCCATGGCCCACCACAAAAAAAAAAAAAAAAAAAAAAAAAAAAAAAAAAAAAAAAGGGTAGGCAGAGAGAACAGTGTGCCAGAGAACTCTATCCTTGCATACTTCACTCGCTTCCTTGTTAAAATTGATAGCTTAATACATCAAATGAAACCTACAGCGCCATCTAGTTATAATAATGTAAATCAAATAATGTAAACCAATAATATTCATTCTCTGTCTTTTTAAGAATTTTTCTTTTTCAGTCTAAAATAAACTTACAGTTGTTAGCCATCGCTCAAAGTGTTTTATTGAATATTATAATATTCCTCAACATTCATAATTCTCTTCATACACGCTCGCCGGCTTCGGAGACTCTTGACTCCACCTTCCTTTAGAGTTTAGTACATGACCGATCTGGTCTAGGAAGGTTAGTCTCGGTCTCCCCCGGTACCTACATACTTTCGCTTAAAAAATAACACGTATAAAAATTAAAAAAAGATCAAATAATAGAAATTCATTCACTCGTTTCAGTTCTTAAACATTCCTTAGTTGGGCCTTATCTACATAGATACAAATTGGTTGGTCTACTATACCACGCTGATCACACGTGTTGGTATAGAGGGTTTTCATTCAAATGGCTCTCTACTTCCACAAATGTTATATGCAATTTTTGTAGAAGGTTATGAACAAAACTTTTAGTTTCAATATAAGGTATATCGATTTAACCACTTGGAAGCTAAAGCGCGTCTTTACTAGCACAAGCTACGAGCTCGAATAAGGTGGCCGAATACGTTTTTACAAACGTCATAACGAACCAAATTCAAATATTAATCAAATACAGCACTATTAATTTTGGTATAATAGTATGTTAATTATATAAATTTGTTACGAACGTTATATTGTAGATCTGTCGGGTCTTGTTCAAGCAGCCAATGGCTCTGACTCCGTGTTACTTCCACCAAAGCACGCCTCGTAATGAATTACTATGAATCGTACTTCACAACACAATGTCGCACGCGCCCCACCACACAAAATATCAATTGTCAAACACTTCCGTTTGAATTAGTGTTGCCAACTTTTCACTCACATAGTTCTCAGGTGTTGCCAGTTTTTTTAAAGATGGCGCCACTAATTGGATTACCATTTAATTAAGCTAAGTCTACCAACAACTTGAAAATGGTTATAATCTATGATTTGTAATATATGACACGACACTTTTTGAGAAATCATGACAAATTCAATAATTTTCATTCAAATCTGTGCAAAGAAACAAAACAAAAACATCCAACACACTCATCTACACTAACATCTTCATAAACTGTCACATTTATAATATAAATTAAGTATAATTATTATACTGAATTTATATTATAAATGTGACAGTTTTTTTTTGTTAAGCTATAATCTGGACACATGCCATCCATTCCATCCGGAGCAACGTGACCTCAGAACCCACCGTATTCCCTCCCCTTCGCCATTGGGACCGCTTCCTTGACATCCGTGGCCAGCCCGGCAATACGTTAAAACATAAGATATTATTGTTATTATATTTAATACAAGAACCATATAACGCTTTCACGTTTCTACCAAACCTCAAGAACAACTCAAGAATTTTATGTTCACATTAAACTTTATAATCAATTAAATATCTTCTACTAATCCATTACTCATATTAAATATTTAAAACAGAATAATATTAATTTTCAATGTCTGATGTTGAATATTAAATATTACTCCATTTTGTGGTGCTACAAAGATTATTTTTGAATAACAAATTTTAACCAAATGTTTTTATTGATGTAAATGGCTTTTTAATAAAGTCCGTAGAATAATTTAATGCTTTAACAAATAAATATATAATGATTTTTAATGTTTACGCTGTTATGTCGGCAATAGTGTCGTATTCTCGCAGGAAAACGTTTTTTGATTAGCAGCAATTTGCTATAGTGTAGTGAACGTGAGATCTGGAAGCCCTTATAGTAGGCAACGAACTGGTTATCTCCTGATATTGCAAAGGTCTATGAATGGTATCAACCACATACCATACGGTGGTCGTCTGGCTATAAAAAGAACATTTATAAATATTAACATAATTGTTTTTATAGCACTCAGAGATGGTTAATATAATGATTTTTAATGTTTAGTATACTATACGTAGACGTTTCCCGTGTGGCGACGGGATAGAATACATGTGTCGCCACCCCTTGCTTGCCCGTGGGAGTCGTAAAAATCGACTAAGGGTTCACCAGGAGAGTGGGCAGCAGCTCTCTCCTGGGAAACGTATTACACCACACTGCGATCGCCAACCCGCCTGCCAAGCGTGGCGATTACGGCTTTAACCCCTTATGAGCAACACAAATAGAGAAACGGCCCCCAGTCACGGCAGCTCCGCTATCCTACAGGCTCATCGTGGTAGCGGGCCTGGTAGCGATGGAGTAGGGGGTGCGAAGAATCTCCGGCAGCGATCCGGCTACCAATCAAAACGACCTTTGGCCCTGGTAACACACAACATTCGGACACTCAGGACCGATGAGAAGGTCATCGAGCTGGAAGAGGAATTGAGCAAAATCCGCTGGGACATTGTAGGATTATCAGAAGTGCGAAGAGAGGGCGAGGGCACGATAATCCTACGTTCTGGAAACTTGCTCTTCTACCGGGAGGGAGATCACCCGTCCCAAGGTGGTATAGGGTTTATCGTTCGCAGGTCTCTCGTAGGCAACGTGGAGAGGATCGAGAGTGTGTCGGCAAGGGTAGCATACCTTATACTCAGAATTACCAAACGGTATTCGTTGAAGGTCATACGGGTATACGCACCGACCTCGGCATACTCCGACGACGAGGTGGAGGTCTTTTATGAGGATATCTCGAAAGCCATACACGCGTCCAAAACCCACTTCACGGTGGTTATGGGAGACTTTAACGCGAAACTAGGCAAAGGGAGTGATGATGAGTTGAGAGTGGGGAAACATGGATATGGACAGAGAAACCAGAGGGGCCAGAAACTGGCTGAATTTCTGGAGAAGGAAAGCCTCTTTATGATGAATTCCTTCTTCAGAAAGCAGCCACAAAGGAAATGGACCTGGATTAGCCCCGATGGTTCAACAAAAAACGAGATAGACTTCATCTTGTCGGACAAACGACATATATTTAATGATGTCTCAGTGATTAGCCGGATTAAAACTGGGAGCGATCACCGAATAGTACGAGGCACATTAAATATCCACACAAAAGTCGAACGGTCACGCTTGATGAAGTCTACCCTCCGACCTACACCTGTCCAATACCAGAACCTCGAAAACTTTCAACTGGAACTACACAATCGCTTCGAATGTCTAGACGAGTGCGAATCTCCGAACGATATAAACAACAGGTTCGTGGAAACTGTCCACGCGGTTGGGTCGAAATTTTTCAAGGCTCACCGCGCTAATAGACCTAAAAAACTTTCTGACCAGACTCTCAAGCTCATGGAGCGGAGGAAAGAAATGACAGTACAGTCTTCAGCCGATTGGTCCGAACACAGGTAGCTAAATAGGCAGATCTCCAGGTCTGTGCGTCACCCATCGTTGAGCGAGATAGCCACCTGGCGCGAGGACGCCCGCCGAGACGTCATCGCCCGTTGGGTTACGCGGCTGGAGAGGCCAAGACACGGTGTCGTTACCGTCGAGGCCCTCCGGCCCGTACTGATGGAATGGATGGAGCGGCGGCACGGAGTCCTCTCCTTTCGGCTGGTGCAGGTATTGTCGGGGCACGGGTGTTTCGGTTTGTACCTGCACACGGTCGCGTATAGGGAGTGGACTCCGGCCTGCCACCATTGCAGCAGTGACGAGGACACGGCGAGACACACACTTGAGGTGTGTCCGAGTTGGGACGGGCAGCGCCGTGACCTCGTCGCTGTTATCGGTGCCGACCTGACGCTGCCGGCTGTCGCGAGGGCGATGGTCGACAGCGTCAGGAACTGGGACGCGGTCGCCGCCTTCTGCGAGGCTGTCATCTCGCAGAAGGAGACAGCGGAACGAGTCCGGGAGGATTCCCGTGACCCGGGCCGCCGTCAGCGGCCGGGGCGGCGCAGGCGCGAATACCTGCGCCTGATGCCGCCCTAACCGAGGCTTCGGGTGATCGGACCGGGGAATTGTCCGGTCACCCGACGTGAGGCCACCGCGTGAGGACGACGCCTTAACGGCGAAAGCTGTCGGGGCGTCGACAGGAGAGGAGCCCGAGAGGGCATACCGCCGAGCGGGCCACCGAAGACAAAAATCGGGTACCGGTGGCCCGCTCGCACGGCGAAGAAGAGGTGCTTGCAGGGTGGGTCAATGGGGTTGCGCGCCGCCTCTTCCGTCACCCCGGACCGACTTGGCGGGGTGCGACGACCATGGCCCACCGCAAAAAAAAAAAAAAAAAAAAAAAAAAAAAGGTCTGTGCGTCACGATATTCGCCAATTTAATACGCTCCGTATTAAAGAAGCGATAGAGCGGAATCGTGGCTCAAAAGTGTTCGCACAAGATCTGTCTATCGGGCAAAGCCAAATGACTAAGCTGAAGACCGATGACGGCACTGTCATTTCATCCCAAAGTGAGATCTTGGGAGAGGTCGAAAGGTTCTATGGACAGTTATATAAAACATCCCGAAATCCTGTTGTCGGCTTGGTCCAAGATCCCAGATCCAAGCTAACTCGGCACTATACCGAAGAAATCCCGGACATTAGCTTGTGCGAGATCAGAATGGCTCTCGAACAACTAAGAAACGGTAAGGCACCGGGAGATGACGGAATTACGGCAGAGCTCCTGAAGGCAGGCGGCAAGCCGGTCTTAAAAGCCCTTCAGAAGCTATTTAATTCCGTTATCCTCGGGGGCGACGTTCCAGAGTCGTGGACCAGGAGTGTGGTGGTGCTGTTCTTCAAGAAGGGCGACAAAGCTCTTCTAAAGAACTACAGACCCATCTCACTCTTGAGCCACGTCTACAAGTTGTTTTCGAGAGTCATTACCAATCGACTCACGTGCAAGCTCGATGACTTCCAGCCGGCCGAACAAGCTGGCTTCCGAAAAGGCTATAGCACCATAGACCATATCCTCACGCTTCGGCAGATTATCCAGAAGACCGAGGAGTAAAATCGGCCTCTGTGTATAGCGTTTGTGGACTATGAGAAAGCCTTTGATTCAGTCGAAACTTGGGCGGTGCTGCAGTCCCTTCAGCGGTGCCAAATCGACCATCGTTATATTGAAGTGCTGAAGTGTTTGTATAGGAACGCCACAATGTCAGTCCGTATTCGGGATAAGAGTACGAAACCGATCCAGTTGCAGAAAGGCGTGAGACAGGGAGACGTCATCTCTCCGAAACTGTTCACCACTGCACTGGAAGATGTCTTCAAGCTTTTAGACTGGACTGGACTCGGCATCAACATCAATGGCGAATACATCACTCACCTTCGATTCGCAGACGATATTGTCGTCATGGCAGAATCCATGGAGGACCTGGGCACCATGCTCAACGATCTCAGCAGGGTATCCCAACTAGTGGGTTTACGAATGAACATGGACAAGACGAAAGTCATGTCAAATGCCCATGTCATTCCTGTACCGGTCCTAGTTGGCAATGCGATTCTCGAAATTGTCGATCATTATGTTTACCTTGGACAAACAGTCCAGTTAGGTAGATCCAATTTCGAGAAAGAGGTCAGCCGACGAATCCAACTCGGTTGGGCAGCGTTCGGGAAACTTAAGAAGATCTTCTCATCCAACATACCTCAGTGCTTGAAAACACAGGTCTATGACCAGTGTGTGTTACCAGTGATGACTTACGGCACGGAAACGTGGTCCCTAAACGTAGGCCTCATAACCAGGCTCAAAGTCGCTCAGCGTGCTATGGAGCGGGCTATGCTCGGGATTTCTCTGCGAGATAGAATCCGAAATACGGAAATCCGCAGACGAACGGGTGTAACCGACATAGCACGAAGAATTAGCACGCTGAAGTGGCAATGGGCAGGCCACATCGCTCGAAGAACCGACAATCGCTGGGGAAGAAAGGTTCTAGAGTGGCGACCACGTACCGGACGACGCAGTGTGGGACGCCCCCCCACTAGGTGGACAGACGACCTAGTGAAGGTTGCTGGGCGTCGTTGGATACAGGCGGCACAGGACCGCACTCTGTGGCGTAAAATGAGGGAGGCCTACGTTCAGCAGTGGACGGCAATAGGCTGAAATGATGAATGATGATACTATACGGACTTTGTGGAAACTCGAGAAAATTGCCGTGCGTTCATGCATTTCTGCCATACCTACTACTGCAATCAATCTTAACGCTCACATATAGGCCCCGTTAAGCTCTTCCGTATCCATGGTGCCGTACGGCTGCGCTTATCGTAGCCGTACATTTCTTTAATTATTGTGTCACTAGTCATTTTGTTTTCCTGTCTCCCGCTTTGCCTAGAAGGGAAGTGGAACCACTCTTTGCAATTCCTTCTCTTTAACCTTTTCTAATTAAATTTGTTGCGGGTCTCATATATACATACATACATATCATCACACCATATCCCTTGCAGAGTAGGCAGAGAGAACAGAGTGCCAGAGAAATCTATCTTTGCATTCTGCACTCGCTTCCTCAACATTCATAATTCTCTTCATACACGCTCGCCGGTTTCGGCGACTCTTGACTCCACCTTCCTTCAGTACATGACCGATCTGGTCTAGGTAGGTTAGTCTCGGTCTCTCCCGGTACCTACATCCTTCCACTTTTGTATTGTATATCTTCTAAACCAGACGTTCGTTCGGCATTCTTTCCACATGTTCGAACCATCGGAGCATTCTCTTTCGCATCTTTACACCAATACTCTCTTTCATACCTACTCGCTCTCTTACGTCGTCGTTACGAAAGCGGTCGGTCAGCCTAACTCCACAGATTTTCCGCAGAGATCGCATTTCGACCGCATTAATTTTACTTTCATACTCTTTTCTGCATACCCAACTCTCGCTTCCATACAGTAATGTTGGAACAAGGACTGCGTTATGTATTGCTACACGTGCCTTCTGGCTGAGGTGGTGGCTACCGAGAAGTTGTCCCAACGCTCCGTTCGCTCTATTTCCCGCATTCACTCTTCGCTCTATATCAGTGGTGTACCTTCCATCTCAGCTAAATCCACATCCAAGATATACAAATTCATCCACTTGCTCTAGTACATCATTACCTATTGCTACTCTTACATCTGTTCTGACTTCATCTCTTTCAAAGACCATTATTTTAGTTTTGCTCACATTCACGCGTAGACCCCTTTTCTTACAATCTTCTGTCATTGTGTCGACTAGGGTCTGCAAGTCAGTCGCTGACTGCGGGTCCCAAGACAATTAAAATCATATCCCGGGTCTGCCTGAGGGTCAAACCTCGGTGTCATTTATGGAGACCATTGTGGATCCTGGCTTACTGGTTACAATAGTGGGAATATGCGGTGGGATTAGTCCTATTAAAAAAATGTTTACGCGAGTATTACACATTTGAAATAAAACTATTTTTACGGATTTTAACGCTGTAAAGTGTTCGAAACTTAGGAAATAAAAAATCAAATACAAACCCTATAGAATCCGTAAAAATAGTTTTATCTCAGAGCTGGTTTTACAGGCTTGTTTTTAAAACATTATAAAAATAATTTATGTAAATAGAGTACGCTGAAAGAAAATTTCAAGCCAAATCCAGTAACGAGGTTGAAAACAGATTGAAGCAGATATTTTAAGCTAGAAGTCCTTGTAATCAAGATGCTAAAGAAAATCTCAGCATCTCGTTTGATTTGTAATCAACAGTGATGCTGGATTTGCAGGTTATTTAGCTATCTATTTTATTTTACTTTTAAATGTATAGTAAAATATTGCAGTAAAGGTAAGGTAGGTATATTGGTGTAAAGATGCGAAAGGGAATGCTCCGATGGTTCGGACATGTGGAAAGAATGCCGAACGAACGCCTGGTTAAGAAGATATACAATGCGAAAGTGGAAGGATGTAGGTACCGAGGGAGACCGAGACTAACCTACCTAGACCAGATCGGTCATGTACTGAAGGAAGGTGGAGTCAAGAGTCTCCGAAACCGGCGAGCGTGTATGAAGAGAATTATGAATGTTGAGGAAGCGAGTGAAGTATGCAGAGATAGAGTTCTCTGGCACTCTGTTCTCTCTGCCTACCCTGCAAGGGATATGGCGTGATGATATGTATGTATGTATGTATGTAAAATATTGCTAAAACCTGTTTAAAAAGAAAAAGTGTGTATTATAAATACATATTATAAAAACGTAGGTAACTTGAATGTTTTTTTTATGAAATGACTTTTTTATTTACCAATTCATTGTAAATGAATGAAATGAATGAAATGACTTTTTTATTTACCAATTCATTTATTTACCAATTCATTGTTTACAATTGCTTTTTACAAATAAATGGTTCTTTTACGATTACATTAATACAATTTAATTAAAATTAAGTCGCGAATCTAAAACTAGGGCGTAGCCTATATCTTGATATAGAAAGTTGCCATTACTTTGCTCGTGGATTTCATAAAACTAAGAGCTTTATAACGAACTGAAAGTAAGAGCCTTATAACGAACTGGATCAACTCCATCTGATGCCGTTTGGTCAACAATTACATTCCCAAGGAGGATTGACGTCTGGCAGGCGGGCGGTCATAAAACTATTGCCAATAACTTTTACAATATGTCCTATCAAAGAAGAGTACATATTGTATCGACCCCGAGTAATTGGGATAAGAGTAGGAGAATGATGATTTACATACGATTCGAAATGTATTACAGAAAATATTTTTATTACTTCTAAATCACTTTTGTAGTATTGTATAGATTGTGTTTATCGGTCATTTATTAAAATAAAATTATGAATTTCTTATTCATAATTTTATGAGCGTAAATTTTATTACTCTCAAACTTTAAAATGACAAATATGAGAAGAATTCGCGTAAGTACGCAATATATTCACTTAAACGCTTTCTTTCATGCTATTTTCTACCATTTTTATGAAGAATTCACATCAGAGTTACAAAATCCTCTCATAAAAATCAAAACCAACCAAACCTCACAACACTCGCGTAAGACTTACACGCCATCTATGCCTTATAAATGTAACTAATTGACGTAGCTATTTCAAATAAGATGAAAATTACCTAAAGTAATGTACGAAGTCTGATGTTAATTAAAGAGTGCCGTAGGAAATTTTTGGGGCAAAAACGACAGCTTTGCATTTGTGAAATGTTTCAAGTTCCTAATTAATTTTTACAAGGACTTAGGTATCCATAATATGATAAATATTTACTTTTTTATCTTTGGTTTTGTGAAATAGCGTTCTTCTTTATATTTTAGTAAACCAGTGTGACGATGGGATATGAATACAATTGTTGCCCTCTTTACTTGCCTATGAGAAGCACAAAAATTGGTTAAAAATATCCACCAGGAGGTTGAGCAGTTGCTTCCTCGTGCGCAATGGATAACACAGCGATTCCTAACACACTTTAAAAAAAAGCTACTACTTTTTGAATTCTTAAAAATATATCATAAACCATTCCTAAAAATATTATGGGTTATTATGGGTACTCGTCGGTACTGCACTCAGCGCACTCCTAGTTAACAAATTTTGCAAGTATCTTATCTATACTAATATTATAAAGAGGAAAGGTTTGTATGTATGTTTGTAATAAATTGGCTCAAAAAGTACTGGACCGATTTAAATAATTCTTTCACCATTGGAATGCGACATTATCACTGATTATTATAGGCTATTTTAATTTTAATAAAAATATAAGGATCCCTACTAAAATTACAATAATGTTACCCAAGGTGTAAAAAAACGCCCATAAAATATATTTCATCGCATGTGCTGCGAAAACTATTGATAATAGAACCAAAAATGTTCCACAATATTAAAGAACATATCAATATCTACAAAAAATATTGCGATAGCATGGGTATAGCTATTGTAGTTATGTCACTCTAACTACTTTTTAACATTTTAAAATTTAATAGAAATTTCGACCATAATCAGACCAAGTTATTTATACCTTTGCCTTAATCCTTACCCAAATAAATTATTTCTCTAGCAAGGCTGTTTAAATACCTGTAAATAACTTTTTATTTTATTAAAATCGGATACTCCATTCGAAAGATATTACGAGTTTAATAATATTGAAATAAAATTAATTCGCCGCCGTGACGCGCCGGTGCGGCGGGGGGGGAGTGCAGGAGAAGCGCACATCTATGAAATAGGTAGCCGCGCGGCTCGCTCTGAAAAATTTAAGACCTCCCAATATGTATAATGGAACAAGACTTTTGGTTATGGAATTGCGAGACAATGTGATTGTAGCTACTATCAACACCGGCCCCGCGGCCGGACAGCTTGCTCACTTTCTGCGGATCCCAATGATACCGACTAAATACATTATTATTTAGGTATGTCCTGCATTTACTGTACGTTTATGCCAAAATGTTTAATAAATAAATGTTCACCCGTGCGAAGCCGGGTCGGGCCGCTAGTATCTAAATATAATACTTTATAATGTTTATAAACATACAATATGATCGCGTCGCTAACACCTCACATATCTTTTTATTATTAGCCCGTTTTATCAGTTATTTTATAATATCTAAATATATTTCTCAAAGAATACTAAAGAGAAAATACCGAGCTAAGCTTTGTAATCCAGATATTATATTAATAATTATACCCAGATAACTCTTAAAAAGCCATATTTTATAACGTTGATTCCTTTCTTACTTTCCAGGGAATAGAGGCATAAAAAATAATAATGTAAAGCAATATAATATTCTATGATGCTAGTCAAAAGACGTCCAAAATATTATTCAAATTTGTGACATGTCAATCTGCAACACCGTCGTTTGGGAACTGAACTTTGACTTTGGGCACTACGTGAACTGAAGTTGAAATAGTACAATTTTGTTTGAATAATCTATTCGACGTTCATCCGTTCGGGAATAATTTTATTGGTGTTTTGGCTAGTTTCGTGTTATCAAAACCAAGTTATGTAAAATGTCAGCGTAATATTAATAAATTATAGTATTAAATGATAACTTTGTACTTATTTAATGATCCTTGTTAACTAAGAGAAGATAATATTGAAGAGATACACGGTAATATCAATTAGGTATTTTTTGTTTTACTTGTTTTTTTTTTGGACATTACTCCGCACTAAGAAATAAGGGTTCCTCTCTCTGTCCGAGCTCGATAGAGTTGTCGCAGGTTTTACAATTCAATATATTTACATGATGAAACTGATGGTGACATTATGGGAATATGATGAGACGAGATGAAAGTGATGAAAGTAATGTTTTGAGGAAAGTATTAAATATGAATGTTGAAGGCTTTAGGAGTAAAGGAAGGAAAGATGGATGGATTGCATGAAACATGACATGAATAGTCAGGAAGTGACTACAAGGATGAAGTCATTCCAAGTAATTGAGAAGATCAAGATGATGACGATGATGAATGACGGTGACATTAGATTCGCTCAACTAAATGCACGGTCATCGTACATAAGTATCCGCAGATCCCTCCATGCGAAACAATACCGCGACAACGTCAGTGAGCCAATAGTGGGAATACCCACTTTGCATCAAGCGATGCTACAAGCTGACATCACATCCCACAAAGCTTTCCTTTGGACACTGACGTTTAATTTACTGCACCGGATCGAGTCGTCAGTACTCACTCATATTCTGGGCAAAGCAGTAAAAGCCATCTGCAATTAACAGTTAGACAGATACGAAAAAAATGGGCATTTGCGAGTTGTCTGTCGAGGTGAGCAGACGTGTAACAGTTGTACGAGGTATGTTTACAATCATAATAATGTACAGTCAACGGGGTTTTGGAAGCATACCGTATTTAACTAACGCCTTTATTATAAATAGTACAAACACATTACTTTCGGCCAAAGGTTTCATTTTTAGAGTTTGATTTAAAATTTATTTTTATAGAATCATCGAGAATAAAGTCCTATTTGAAATCAGTAATTAATCCTAGGATTATATAAGCCTGTACATACATATCATCACGCCATATCCCTTGCAGGGTAGGCAGAGAGAATAGAGTGCCAGAGAACTCTATCCTTGCATACTTCACTCGCTTCTTCAACATTCATAATTCTCTTCATACACGCTTGCCGGTTTCAGAGACTCTTGACTCCACCTCCTTTCAGTACGTGACCAATCTGGTCTAGGTAGGTGAGTCTCGGTCTCCCCCAGTACCTACATCCTTTCACTTTCGCATTGTATATCTTAACCAGACGCTCGTTCGACATTCTTTCCACATGTCCGAACCATCGGAGCATTCCCGTTCGCATCTCTACACCAATACTCTCTTTCATACCTACTCGCTCTCTTACATCGTCTTTGCAAATGCGGTCGGTCAGCCTAACTCCACAGATTTTCCGTAGAGATCGCATTTCGACCGCATTAATTTTGCTTTCATGCTCTTTTCTGCATACCCAACTCTCGCTTCCATATAGTAATGTTGGGACAAGCACAGCGTTATGTATTGCTACACGTGCCTTCTGGCTATATATAATTATAGTCACAATCGATAGGCATATTTATATTAAAAAAAAAGTACTAGGACATTTTAAAAACTGATAATGACTTTTCTATTGAGGGTAGTTAGAAACCCATTACAAAAATAATGTTTCAATACTTCACAGCAAATGAGAATACCCTACATTTTCGGCATCGATGAAATATCGTAGTTGATTACAAAATCGTGTACATTTTTGACACTCACTTAATATTTTGCTTAAATTGAAACAATTTTATTTTATTATATATTCCGTATGCAAAGTAACAGTCCGTATACCAAGTCACCCACAGACTATAAGGTTTGGCGAATAAACACAAATGAAACGTTCCCTTGTGACCAAGTATTGAGTCAGATTCGCATACCGGTTTACAAATTAGCTCAGATAGTTGCGAAAGTACTTTTTAACTCCGGGGAAATACTAGAGCTTAGATCAAAGAACATTTTGTTATTTAAGTCTTCGATCTCACGTAGATTGCAAATTTGGATGTCAAAGCACTTTTTACCTGATCATCTGTCGAAATTCAAATTAGTTAGAAGCTATCTAACCCTAATATAAGCCTAAAATACGCATCTTATTTAACTACGGTATTAACTTCTCCCTCTATATCTCTTCTTTCTTAAATTCAGTCACTTGGTGTTTCTTCTTTCATCTCAACTTCTTCTTTCTTAACTTCAGGCAGTTGTTTATTTAATGTGACATGATGAATTCAAGAATATTTTTTAATATTCTTAATAATAGAGACACTACCATGTACTAAGGAACTAATCTTTGTATTGCGGGGGACTTTACAAACATATAATTAACGCTGACAAATTACACCCAGACTCAGAACAACACTTTGTGGATCGCACAAAGTATTGTCCTACGTAGGAATTGAACCCACGACACTGGTGTGGAAGGTCGGTATCATAACCACTACGCCAGCAGTCAAAAACTTAATTAACTTCAGCCTTGACCTCTGTCTATCTATCTGTTCTTTCTTAACTTCAGTCCCTGACTAGAAGCTAGTTATTTATTGTGACATGCTGAATTCAAGAAACGAGTAGATAGAGAACGAAAAATGCTGAACGAACGTCTGGTTAAGAAGATATACAATGCGAAAGTGGAAGGATGTAGGTACCGGGGGACACCGAGACTAACCTACCTAGACCAGATCGGTCAAGTACTGAAGGAAGGTGGAGTCAAGAGTCTCCGAAACCGGTGAGTGTTTATGAAGAGAATTATGAATGTTGTGGAAGCGAGTGAAGTATGCAAGGATAGAGTTCTCTGGCACTCTGTTCTCTCTGCCTACCCTGCAAGGGATACGGCGTGACGATATGTATGTATGTAATAGATAGAGTGACTGTGGGCACTATTTTTCCTGTTATTAGTGTATAATGATTTGATCATTTCTTTGGCTTTGGCGAGGCTTTATCAAATTTCTACTAATTAACGCAACCGTCCACACCTAAGTTCTGCAAGTGAGCTGTCTTCGTTTCACTTCGGTATTTGGTCGCTCCGCCTCCGCATTTTAAATCTCTAATCAATACTAGAATATTCATTTGAATGATATGACTATAAGAAAAATTTTCATCATCATCATCATTGCTCATAAATGTCGCACTGTTGGGCTCGGGCCACCCCCACAGTGGGAGGGAAATTAAACTATTATACCGCGCTGGTCAGACGTGTTGGTATAGGGTTTTGTTTCGAGTTTACCTTCTCTCGCATAGATGTTATATGCGTTTTATATCCCTTATTCGTCTCGTACGATCACCCACGGGTAAGGTATGAGGTGGTGAATAGTATTCTACTCCGTCACCACACAGAGATCAAGGAGGACGATTTTAATGTGCATTAAGGACAATTTTAATGTACATTAAATGTACCACGTATCTAAATATTTAATCGGGTTGGAGTTAATACCGTATTCTTAAAAATAGCTTCCTAAATAACCCATATTTTGTTGGAAATATGTAAAAGTTACTGTAGGTTATTCTTAATTCACCGAAGATAAAGACCGGGTTCTGGTGGTCCGCTCGCTCGGTGAAGAGAGGTACATTGCAAGGCGGGTATATGGGGTTGCGCGCCGCCTCTTCCGTCGCCCCGGGCCGATTTGCCGAGGCGCGACCACATCCATGGTCCCACCTTGCGAAAAAAAGAAAAAAAAAAAAAAAGGGCGGGTATATGGAGTCGATTATTCTGTCGCCCTGGATGGATTTAGCGGGATGTGATCATTCCAGACCAGACAGAAAAGGTTATTCTTAAGAGATAGATAGATCTTTTCAAGATATACAATTTCATAGTATATAATTTTACCTCATAAGACTTAGCCAGCGTAAGCAATTTAGACGTATAAAAATATGATTTTTACGACATTATATTACAAAAATTTTAAATTCATAGTTTTTTTTAAACTCATCATCATTCTCCTACTCTTATCCCAATTACTTGAGGTCGATACAATATGTACTCTTCTTTCATAGTACATATTGTAAAAGTTATTGGCAATAGTTTTATGACCGGCCGCCTGCCAGACGTCAACCCTCCTTGGGAATGTAATTGTGGACCAAACGGCATTAGATGGAGTTGGCCGAGGTCGTTATAAGGCTCTTAGTCGTCTTTTATGACATCCACGAGCAAAGTAAGGGTTGGTAGTATTCATAGCCACTACCACACAGCTAGATTTTCTCTACTATAATATGCATGTATTATACATATAAACCTTCCTCTTGAATAACTCTGTCTAGTGACGGAGCCGCATTAAAATCCGTAGCGGGGTTTAAAAGATCTAAGCGTACAGACAGAGGAAGCGACTTTCTGTTATACTGTGTATAGATAGATAGATATAGATTTAAAACTTAAGTAATATATAAAATTTAAGAATTGTTGATAAAAATGGCGATTATATACATTAAATACACATGTTTTTATAAAATGACTAGCATATCCAATGTCCTTAATATATATCCTTACTAATTTTATAAATGCGCAAGTAACTCTGTCTGTCTGTCGCTCTTTCACGCCAAAACTACTGAACCAATCTAAATGAAATTTGGTACACAAATAGTCTAGAGCCTGATAAAGGACATATGCTACTTTTTAATGCAAAAAGGTTGTAAAGAGGGTTGAAAAGTTGTAAGGAAGTATTTTCATTTTTAAAGCCAGAAGCTTGAAACTTATTTTTAGGCTATTAATTTGATATAAATAAATTTGACATTAAAATTTTGTAAAAATTTACCCTTAAGGTGTAAAAATAAAAATAGGGGATGAAAAATTTTAGGAAAATAACCTTTTACGAGGGCAAAGCCGCGGACAGAAGCTAGTAGGTATATATATTCTTTTGACATTATGTAGTATGTACTTAACATCCTTTACAAGAGTCAATTGCGGGTAAATCACTAGTAATACATAATTAATAACTCTAATACATAATAATAAGAAAATACGAAACAAATACAAACAAAATATCATATCTAATGACAAAAATACCCCGAATATATATTTCGTAAGGATACCGACCAGTTATGATAGACATCTAATATTTTATTCATACATAAATATTTTACCGTCGATATTAAATTTACCTTAAGAATAGAGATCTTCGATAAATGGTTGCTAATACAAAAAGTAGGCTAAGTCATGTTCATACAGTATATAAAACTGAGTCAAGTTCCAAAGTGAAGTTACTTTTTGAATTTTTTGGACAGTGAATTCTTATAAAATGAAACTTTGTTTGCGAGTTAACTTTTTGACGTTGATTTATCTGTAATCCTTATTTCCTTACTAATATTATAAATGCGAAAGTAACTCTGTCTGTCTCTGTTTGTCGCTCTTTCGCGCCAAAACTACTGAACCGATCTAAATGATATTTAGTGCACAGATAGCCTAATAAAGGATATAGGCTACTTTTTAATGCAAAAAAAAGGGTTGTAAAGAGGGATGTAAGTTTAAAGATGTAAGCTTTAAACTTATTTTAGGCTATTGATTATATATAAATAAATATGATATTAACATGTAAAAATTTGCGGGCTAAGGCGCGGGAAAAAGCTAGTGATTAACAAGTATGGGATAATGGTAGAATATATATCTAGTGACGGCTTAATTTGTATTAATCTAATCATTTTCTACCACTACATCGTAATTCCACCCTCAATGAGGAGATTAGAGATAAAAGTAATTTTTATCGTTTGTTTTTAATTAATACTATCTAAAAAATGTTTTTATCCGTGTGGTGTCGGAGTAAGTATACTATTCACCTCCTCCCTATCTTACCTGTGGGTGACCGTAAGAGAGGACTAAGTGATACAAAACGCATATAACGTATATGCAAGACAAGGAAAACTCGAAACAAAACCCAATATCAACACGTATGATCAGCATAGTAACTATAGTAGTGGATCAATTTCCCTCAAATTACGGATAAGGTTTGAGTCCAACAGTGGGACATTTAGAGCTGAGATTATGAAATATTTTTGTTATAGAAAATACTGACAATAGACGCTTTCTATACAAAATACTGACAATAGACGCTTTCTATACAAAATACTGATAATTCTTCGGCCATAATATTATTTTTATTAAAATATAATGGACAATTTACAGTTGGACTAGACATCTTGAGCGCAACCATTACAGGTTTAATTATTAGTGTAGTCATCACTTTCTTCAATCATCATTCTTCTACTCTTACCCCAATTACTTCGTCGGTCGGCGAAGAGAAGTACATTGCAGGGCGGATCTATGGAGTCGATTCTTTTTTTACCTCATAAGACTTAACCAGCGTAAGCATGGTAGACGTATAAAAATATGATTTTTACGACATTATATTCCAAAAATTTTAAATTCATGGTTTTTTTAAACTCATCATCATTCTCCTACTCTTATCCCAATTACTTCGGGTCGATACAATATGTACTCTTCTTTCATAGTACATATTATAAAAGTTATTGGCAATCGTTTTATGACCGGCTGCCTGACAGAAGTCAACCCTCCTTGGGAATGTAATTGTTGACCAAACGGCATCAGATGGAGTTGGCCCAGGTCGATATAAGGCTCTTAGTCTTTTATGACATCCACGAGCAAAGTAAGGGTTGGTAGTATTCGAAGCCGCTACCGCACAGCACTCTTTCTTTCTTCAACTAGTATATTAATATTCTAGCTTGAATATATATAGTTAAATTACAAAAAAAAAACAGATGGTTGTCTGTAAAGTCGTTTTACGAATAATAATTTTAAATTTTTTAAAACATTGATGAAAAATTTGACGGTACTTCCGTTTATCGTACGTGCTAAGCGGAAACATGTTAACAAAGTATTCACTAATCGCGCCACCTAGCGCAAACTTGTTTAAGAGACGAACAAAACTAAACGACCGACCTCCATTCGGCAGTCTGAGCCCGAGTGGCACGGTGCACTGGTCGCATGTCGTATTCTCGCTTACGTTAGTTTTGTGGATCTCTCTCATGTTGTCACTTGTGAGAGAGTAGTGTCTTGGTTGCTGCGCTTGGCACGTGGGCTGGCGGTAGCGGTAGATGCTGTACCTTCTCCGGAGAAGAGCTGTTGCTCGTTCTCTTAATGAATCCTTGGGTGATTTGGAGGAATCCACGAGCAGGTAGATGGGTGTCGCTGGTTGTGGTCTTGTCCCGTGGTCGCACGATCAAGACTATCCTGTGTCATCCATCCATACCATATAGTTGTTTGTACAAAGGCGATTTCCTGGGTCTATCCTGTGAGTTCACTTAAGATGTGAGTTGTGATTGGTGTATAGGTGTGAAGGTAATCGTGATTACTTGCAGTACGGTCAATTTCAACTTTATATCCGCATTTACATTCCTCGTGTCTGATTCCTTCTACAAATTGAAGAAAGAAAGAATGAAAAACATAATTGCAAACTTTTATGAATTGAACAAATATAAACAATGGAAACCACATTAACTTTTTACTTCATTTTATAAATAGTTCGTGGCGTTCATCGATTTATAAGACGATGTCACGTCAAAAATTTATAAATATTAGTATCAAACTTTTTGATAATGATGCTTTTTGGGCAAACAAAAAGGTTGAACAATAATCTTATTTTTTGTGTAGAAAATGGAAAAAACGGACTGAAATAAATATAATAATAATATATATATATATATATATATCGGCCGCCATTATTAGCGTCGTATAAGTTATTTCTTGTTATTTGTATTGTGTGAATAACTTTACACGTGTTATATCGTATTATTGTTATAGTAACAATTATAATACATGTGTGTTGACGCCATAGGAATACAGTTTTCTTCTTTGTATTTTTTTTCTTGGTTGGAACGTGAAGCCACCGAAGACAATGTTCGGGTACCGGTGGCCCGCTCGCACGGCGAAAAGAAGAGAGTTGCATGGTGGGTCTATGGGGGTCATGCACCGCCTCTTCCGTTACCCCGGACCAACTTGGCAGGGCGAGACCACGTCCAGAGCCCACCGCTAAGAAAAAAAAAAAAAGGGTGGGAACGTGGAAACGTTGTGTGGTTGTTTTGTGTTATATTCAATATTTTAATGTTTTAACGTATTATATTAAATTATTGTAATGAAGTATTAGTATATAGTAATGTAATGCGTAAGAAGTGCTGGAATGTAATGAATATGATATGACAGTGTTTTATATATGTTTTCGTTTTCCATCAAAATATCCAGAAGATACAATTAACGGTGTGGCAATGGCACTGTGTTTTCGTGTGGTGACGGAGTAAGAATACAATTCACCACCCCCTATTTACAACCCCCCCCCCCCCCCTCCTATTTTACCCGTGAATGAACATAACAGAAGAATTTTATGTTAACACGTCTGACCAGTGTGGAACTTCCCTCTTATTATGGAGGAAACTCGAGCGAACGATATGAGCTGAGATGATAATGATGATGAATACCACTGCTTAAGGCGAAGATTTGACTTACTGATAGAAAATTATTTTAAATTGATAATTTAAAAATAAAATCTTGTGATACAAAAACCCTAAGCTGGCAACAAAGAGCTCGTATTACTAGCTGATTGCGGGCAGAAGTACCAGTATCTTAACCCTTACGCCATCCATGCAGTCTTACATATTAGCATTTTAGTGGATTCAATACCAACGTGTGTTCTTTTACCCCGGCAGCAGGCCGCACGGGCACCGACGGGGGATGGTACCCGAAAGGGTAACGCGCCGGGCTGGAGACGAATGTCAAGAATACGGTATCATTGACCAGCCCAAGGCGATAGGGAGGGAATACGATAGGTTATGGGGCCACGCGTCGCCCTTCCGTCGCTCCGGATGAAAAGGACGGCGTGTGTCCAGACCATAGGCTGCCAACAAAAAAAAAGTTCTCTGGGCAAGCCACAAATAATTGTTCTAAGTCTCATTGTTATTTGTGTCCAATAATTGTATATTTGTAAAGTCCCGCACAACAAAAAGATTTTTAATTTCTTATTGCAAAGTGTTTCCTTTAATTCTGTATAATGTGTAAACATTGGCGCTTAAAGATGAAAATATAATGCAAAGCGAAAATTGAATGTCATAATAACAGGTCACGCTGGTGTAAGTGGTAGCATGATTTAAACGGATTTCCAATATGCAAGGGTTTCGAATCCCATGTGTGACAATAATTTTTTCGCTCGTAATAAAGTTTTTATAAATAATCAAGCATGTTAAGTTCTCATCATCATCATCATTACAGCCCTTATATGTCCCACTGCTGGGCTCGGGTCTCCTCCGTAATGGGAGCGAAATTAGCCTACTATACCGTGCTGGTCAGACGTGTTGGTATAGGGTTTTGTTTCGAGTTTTCCTTCTCTTGCATAGTTTTTATATGCGCTTTATATACCTAAGTCGTCTCTTACGATCACCCATGGGTAAGGGGTGGTGAATTGTATTCTTACTCCGTCACCATACGGATGATAAGTTCTAAATGTTAATTTCTAAATTTCAGTAATTTGTTTCCTTCAAAAAATAAACTATTATACATTTTCCATTACTTTTTATAAATTAGTTTTATTTCACTCATCTCTTCAACTCACAAAAGTATTACAACCCCATTATCAAATTTCGTTCAACCCTTTATTCCATTATAAACCATTATAAACCTCTTGAGAATACTCTCCAATCTTTTGTAGACATCTCCCAGAAAAAAAAATCCAAATTTCAAGGAGTTTTGAGGGATCAATCATCCCTTTACCTCGTAAGGGTACCTTGACAACAATAGCGTAAAATTTATTCGGTATATTCGTCATATTATTCTGACAGAAATCGATGTCACCCATGGGGCTCTTAAGTTTGTTATTATACTCCATAACATGCCATACGAGTAACATTTTTCACGATTATCCGGATAAAAGAGGATATAACCGGATTTATCCGGTTTGGACGTTGTGATTTTTATACGTAAGATTCTTTTGACATTATTAGGAATTCAGCGCGTAATTTTGTTTGATAAAATAGAATGTTACTTTGAATCTTTAGCGTGTTATCTTTTATCTCGTGTCTTGATGAGGTAAGAATACAATGCGCCACCATTTCTTATTTTCCCGTAGCAGTTGTAAAAGCTGTCTAAGTGATTACCAAGAGAATGACTAACAATTTTCTGTGATTTTTTCCTACTTAACTAACTACGCCTATATTTCAGATAAAACCTTAGACAATATCAATGACATAACATTTATTTTATGTATTACTAGCTTTCTGCCCGCGGCGTCGTCCGCGTAAAAGGTTACTCTCCTAAAGTTTTTGATCCCCTATTTTTATTTTTGACCGTCGGTAATATAGTGCAACGGTATTACAATACTCATGGTTGGAACTTCATTACTGGACTGCTAGATGGCGTTGAAGAAGCTAGATTTTGAAATTTTTTGACAAACATTTTTTTTATTTTTCATATAAAAAATTAGATTCTTTTTAATAAAAAGTATCCTATGTTACTTTTAATACCTCCAAAAATATGTGTTCAAGAGTAGTTTTAGCGTGAAAGCGTAACAAACAAACTTACATTCACATTTATATATTAGTAGGGATTTATTTATTTTTATTGCCTTAGGTGACTTACCTACAATTTTAATTATTTTATATTGATGTTAAATTAATTAACATCAATAAATTTAAATGACATCAATTTTACGTGTCATATACATAGGTATGTATAATCTAATATTTAGGTCGCTGGTGAAAACGGGTATGATAATACTAAGTGATATCACGAGCCCACTATATTATATCCACGCTTAAAAGCAATAAATACCAAGCAACATATTAGTGAAAATACTCATAATTCAATAAACATATCATCACGCCATATCCCTTGCAGGTTAGGCAGAGAGAACAGAGTGCCAGAGAACTCTATCTCTGCATACTTCACTCGCTTCCTCAAGATTCATAATTCTCTTCATACACGCTCGCCGGTTTCGGAGACTCTTGACTCCACCTTCCTTCAGTACATGACCGATCTGGTCTCGGTAGGTTAGTCTTGGTCTCCTTCGGTACTTACATCCTTCCACTTTCGCATTGTATATCTTCTTAACCAGACGTTCGTTCGGCATTCTTTCCACATGTCCGAACCATCGGAACATTAATTCAATAAAAATTAATTATTAACGATGGATCACCGAAAAAAAAAATTTTTTTTTTTTCGTTAGCGAACGAGCAAACTGCACACATGGTAGTAAGTGATACTGTTGCACATCGGCCTGTGAATTGTGTTTTTTTTAGTTACCAAGCAACATCAGTACTTTTTCTAGCTGTATTACAGTATGACCAGTAGACTTCATCATCGTCGTTTTAATATCGTTCAATATATCGCTTGGTATTGCCTTTAAGCGTATATATAAAGTTACTATAAATAAATAAATAAAATAAAATAAAAAGCCCATTTATTCCATAACCAAAAAAACATAAGTGTAAGTTAATCTAAAAAAAAAAAAATACTAATAACTTAATACTATCCTAATAATAACTTTTTTTTTTATATTATATATATGTGTATTTTTTTTTCCAATATTATACTTATTAAGTATATCTTAGTTACTATAGTCCTTAAAATATAACTTGATCTCTGTGACATATAGCTACGAAAACAATGAAGTAATTTTGAATACACGTTATGTTATAATTTTATTTTGTATCGCCTATATTTGCATTCTTTACGCGTCAGTTATATCTTAACTGAAGAGCAATACATTATGAATATAAAAATATGAATATTTACACTAAAGATTGTACCTCATGCATTCTAAAATACTTAGTAATCAATTAATAAAAATATGATGGTTACGCAAGTGCAAGATCATACTGGACTGAGAATAAGATAGAGATGGGACAATCGATAAACGTAAATCGATAACATTCCTATTAATTATTTATAGAACAAGTAAAACCAATATATTACCTTTATAAACCACATGGTTACATTATAAAATAAGTAAATTGTGTTTATTTAGTATTCACAAATCAGTTATAATATTAATAAGATAATTTCTTTTATATTAAAAAGACAATTTCTTTTATAAAATAAATATGATTATTCATGAAATATTCTCTGAACAAGAACTCTTCATCAACCTAAAGGCATGCTCCAGCGATGATGATAATAGTGACGATGAACTTGGATGTACTCCTTTAGAATAACAAAAAGAATTAATTAACAGCTTTAGTTTAAATTAAATAAAATCCATTTATTTAAATTCAATAAGATTTTTATAGATTGTTTTACAATTATAATCGATTCACATTCTATAAGATTTTCATACCTTGATTCTCAATTAAAATTGTAAATAACTTTAAAAATAAGAAATTTTATCGACAAAAATACAAACTACGTCGTAAGCATGCAGTACTAGTGACAACTGTTACAGAGATCAAGCTATATTTTATGGACTATAGACCAACTATGTATATGAAATATTAAAAGAAGTTTTAAGAGTCAAATAAATACCTTTTAAATAAAAAAAATGCGTGCGTACAAAGTGCTCACATATCAGAAGTGAAACTTTAGCAAACTAATTTTTAAATCACGTCTACATACTGATGTACCAATAGCGTGTATTCTCTTTCTCTCTCTCTTTCTCCCCTCTCTCCCTCCCCCTTCCCCTCTTTCCCCCCTCTCTCGCTCTCTCTCTCACGTGCCGCGTTTCATTTGTAAAAATTTTACCGTCATACGCGTAATGAAGTTTCACTTCAAAATAAATATGGCGCGTAACGGAAAAATGTGACTTAGAAATAAAGTAACAGAAACACGTTACAATATAAAATTTCTCCCATACGTCGATAAAAAAGTTTCACTTCAAAATGAAGGTTTTGTGACCCAACAACGTCGAGTTTAAATTACCGAAACTAGAAACACGAAATTTTAAGAGTGATTGCTTTTTCTTATATAAAATCTCATTAATTAAGGTTTTTTTATAAAATTGAACACAAAGGTGGTAATTATTTTTTTAATTTGTATTCAAATTAAGCTACAAAAAAGCTCTTTAGTAGCAAAAAAATAACTGTTTATTAATTAAGTTATATTTTGATATATTTATTGCTACTTATGTCGGTGTGGTGACGGAGTAAGAAAACAATTCACTACCCCCTATCTTACCCGTGGGTGATCGTAAGAGACGACTAAGGGATATAAAACGCATATAATATCTATGCAAGAGAAGGAAAACTCGAAACAAAACCCTATACCAACACGTCTGACCAGCGCGGTATAGTAGATTAATTTCCATCTCATTACGGAGGAGGCCCGAGTCTAATAGTGGGACATATATGGGTTGTGATGATGGTGATTGCTACCTAAAACATTTTTTTTTTACCGCAAGATGGACCATGGATAATAAACATAGATAATTGTCCGGTGAGGCCACCGCGTGAGGACGACGCCTCGACGGCGAAAGCTGTCGGGGCGTCGACAGGAGAGGAGCCCGAGAGGACATACCGCCGAGCGGGCCACCGAAGACAAAAATCGGGTACCGGTGGCCCGCTCGCACGGTGAAGAAGAGGTGCTTGCAGGGTGGATCAATGGGGTTGTGCGCCGCCTCTTCCGTCACCCCGGACCGATTTGGCGGGGTGCGACGTCTATAGCCCACCGCAGAAAAAAAAAATAAAGAAAAAAAAAAGGTGGGCCATGGATGTGGTCGCGTCCCGACAAAACGTCCGGGACGACAGAAGAGGCGGCACGCAACCCCATGGACCCACCCTGCAAACTCCTCTCTTCGCCGTGCGAGCGGGTCACCGGTACCCGATCTTTGACTTCGGTGGCCATTGCTACCTAAAACTAGTGTTGTCCAAATACAAGAATATTGCGAGTCTCACAAGTCGAGAGTCTTGGTCTTGCATTTGGGCAACACTACCTAAAACTATATATACATATATAGTAAATTAGTGATGTTAAATTTGATCGGTAAGTGCTAATCATCATCATCTCATATACAACCCCACTGTTGGGCTCGAGCCTCCTTCATAATGGGAGAGAAATTGACCTACTATATCATGCTTATCAGACGTGTTGGTATAGGATTATGTTTCGAGTTTTCCTTCTCTCACGTTATATGCGTTTTATATCACTTAGTCGTCTCTGTACGATTACCCACCTAGAAGATAGGGGGTGGTGAATTGTATTCTTACTCCATCACCACACAGAAAAGTGCTAATATATACGGTTTATTAGAAAATAAAAAAAGATAACGCTTTTATGTAAAATTGACTTAAGCAGGACCCTGTTTTACTTATATTTAATATTAGCTACTTACTGTGGTATAGTAGGTTTAATTTTCCTTACATTGTGGAGGAGGCTCGAGTCCAACACTGGTACATATACGAGCTAAGATGGTGAAGATTGTAAAATAAGTGAATAAATTTGGCGCTGATACTTTTAATTAAGCTTTTATTAATTTAAAAATTGGTAAAAAAATACTAAATTTACTAGTATTTACTATACCTACTATCATTTTGAAGTAAAAACTAACCAAAAGAAAGATTCTAAAAATCAGCCCCTCATAAAATGTAATCTTCGTTAAGTATGTAATAGAAAGGATTTATTTTGCTTTGATATTTAATAAAAATCTCACAAACGATTTTAACGTGAACGAAATCATCGAGAAAGTC
This sequence comes from Lymantria monacha, assembly GCA_905163515.2. Classification (NCBI taxonomy): domain Eukaryota; kingdom Metazoa; phylum Arthropoda; class Insecta; order Lepidoptera; family Erebidae; genus Lymantria; species Lymantria monacha. The sequence goes on along the minus strand of LR991105.1, from coordinate 3,625,000 downwards.
TTACTCTATAAAAGAGTTTCACGATATGTAATGGGCCGGGTAACGCCTATTCGATTATTTATGCGTCCACTTACATCACTCCTGGGACGGGAGAAATGGGAGTAAAACGCAAAAGTTTAACATGGAACAAGGTAAAATAATAACCAGTCTTTTATAGCACTCCGTTAAAATCACTCTCCTGGGCACTCTTGGGAACTGAATATATAATGATTAATATCAACGATTTTGATGTTTCATTCTTTGTTTTAACTTATAAGATTATTTTGTTTTTGAACTTCTTTATCGGCGATGGAAAAAAAAAATTACCGTCACATTTTTCGGTTACGCATCACATTTTCCGTTACGTGCCACCTTTTTTGAAGGGAAACTTTTTGCGCGCATGAGGGTAAAATTTTTACGCGACACGAGAGAGCGAGAGAGCGAGCGAGAGAGAGAGGGAGAGAGAGAGCGAGCGAGAGAGCGAGAGAGATAGAGGGAGAGAGAGAGGGAGAGAGAGAGAGAGAGGGAGAGAGAGAGAGAGTACATGCTATTGGTTGATGTATGTAAAATAGATGTAAAAAAATAGTTTGCTAAAGTTTCACTTCTGATATGTGTACTTTGTACACACGCATATATTTTTTTTTATAACACTACCCTGCACTAAGGAAATAACCCTTGTATTGAGCCCAATTGGGTGGTAGGCAGCGGCCCAAAAGGTCCATGGGCGGCAGTAACACTTACCATCAGGTGTACTGCTTTCTCATTTGCCATCAAAAGCAATAAAAAATGACAAATTATACCGAGACTCAGATCAATACTGTGGATCGCACAAATTATTGTCCAGCGTTTGAATCGAATTCATGGCACTGGCATAGGAGATCGATATCTTAACCGCTAATCCATATGTAAATAATTGTTTGGCATCTATATATATCATCGGTCATTCATCATTATCCAGCTCCTATCCCAATTACATAGGTTTCATCTTCCACCGTATATATTGCAAAAGTTATTAGCAGTAGTTTTATGATTGGCCGGCTGCCTGACGTCAACTTTCTTTAGGAATGTAATTGTTGACCAAACAACGACAGATAAATATGGCCGAAGTCGGTATAAAAGAAACTCTTAGTCGTCTTTTACAACACAGTCTTTTAGTATGCATCGATCTTGCTATGTTTTATTTATAGAAAATAACGTTTTGCGTTTTAATTCAATGAAAAAATATATATAATAGGATTATAAATTTCAAGTTTAGCCATTATCATCATGAATACAAATATCTAAATTGGGAAATCGGGGAGTTACTTAAACTATAAAGCCTCGATTTGATTCGAGTTTTCCTTTTTTTTTTTTATTATAATTTCTCACAACTTTTTTTTTAAGTGAAACTTCTTTATCGAGAGAGGAGAAAAAAAAATTGTAACGTTTTTCTGTTACGCGCCATCTTTATTTCTGAGTCACATTTTTTGTTACACGCCATATTTATTTTGAAGTGAAACTTCTTTGCGCGACACGAGGAACGTTGTACGAGAGTGAGAGAGAGAGAGAGAGAGAACTGAAACTTGGAGGGTGTGGTTCTTTATATGACGTAGGTATTCGCCGAATTCTACCCCAATTAAAAACTCTATTAAAACCATTTTTGACTTCTAAGTGAACGAAGTAACGGATAAAAGCTAGTCTTAATATATTATGAAACTTATAAATTGAAATAACTATTTCTTTTTAAAAAAAAATATTTTTGTACAAAATTTACAATTTATCAAAAAAAAACATAAAGACCGAACTAGTCTCAGAGTCATGCACCACCATTGGCCACCGAAGAAAAAGACCGTCGCGATCGAGAAGTACGTCGTAGGTTGTCTACGGGGTCGTGCGCCACTACCGTCTACTGTCGTTAGCCCGCTGCCAAAAAAAAAAGTCATCCAAATAATATTAATTTAAAAAGTCAAAAATACTTATTATCCCATATGGTGACGGATGAAAATATAATGACCCATCACTTATCACCTGCAGAATTTATATCACACCACTTCAAGAAGCACTCAGAAAGTGTGAAGCTTTATTAGTTAGCACACCCAATACAAACTACAAACTATAACCCCAAACACATTACTAAAACATATCATCTCGTCTCAGCTCATATATGTCCCACTGTTGGGCTCGAACCTCTTTAATGGGAGGGAAATTGACCTACTATACCACGCTGGTCAGACGTGTTTGTACATAGAGCTTCAAGTTTTCCTTCTCTTGCATATATGTTATATACGTTTTATATGCCTTATTTATCTCTACTTATCTACGAGTAAGATAGGTGCTGATGAATTGTATTCTTACTCCATCACTACACGGATAACTAAATCATAATATAAGATTCTTCTTCTTCTTCTTTTTATGTACTGGCAATCAGCTACTTATACGAGCCATTTTTGCCAGTGTCGAGTTATAATTATCTTCACGTTCTTAATCTCTTCAGGTTAGTCATTGTCTGTCAGTCAGTCGAATTGTCGCCATCAACAGTGCTATGGTGACACTGTTAATGGTATGTTGTAGGAATTTTGATGGAAAACGAAAACGTTGTAAAGCACTTTTATATAATATTCACTACATCCCAGTTGTTCTGTCACATCATATTACATAAAATACCATAAAAATTATCTAATATAACACGTTAAAACACTAAGATATCGAATATAATACAAGAGCACAACATGACGTTTTAGATTCCCGCCAAAAGTCTAATATAAGATTGAAAGCACAAAAGGTTAAGGGATGCCAACTATCGTCTTGGTACCTCGAAATAGAGAGAATGCGGTCCAATTACACCCCGCAAACAAGATACTGAGAGTTTGTTAGAGAAATAAAAATATAGTGTTAAAAATAATATTTTCTTGCAATATTTTTACTGTTTTTATTAAACATTCCCTGGTCTGTTGTCTGTGCCATAAGTTTTAAAACTAAAATTGACTTACATTTGTGACACACAGTCGTACAATTTAATGAACAAAATTGTTTTAATAAAAAGTTTAATAATATTTTTACCGTATTGTAAATAAGTAAAAATATAATGTTTCACCTTCTTTTCCTACCTCTATATCTAATCACAATGATGACTTATCATTATCATCTCAGCTTTTATATGTCTTACTGCGCTATAGTTTATAGCATTCTCCACAATAAGAAGGAAATTAATAAAACTATATCACGCTGGTCAGATGGATTAGTATGGGTTTTCATTTTTAGTTTTCCTTCTCTTAACAGACGATTATTGTATTAAGAAACTACGGCCAGAGAATATTATTTAAAAAAAATGCTTCAGTGCATTTTTTTTTTAATATTCTCTGGCCGAATGTTAGTATAGGTCACATATGAAAAGGAGCAAAATCCAATCAATTAAAACAATATCTTAAAAAATTAAATCAATGTTTTATATTCTATATTTATATTAAATAAAACTTTCATTCATTCATTTATATTAAATAAAACTTTCCGTGTGGTGACGGAGTAAGAATACAATTCACCACTCCCTATCTTACCCGTGGGTGATCGTAAGAGACGACTAAGGGATATAAAACGCATATAACATCTATGCAAGAATAGATAGTAGTCTCAGCAATTTTTAAAAAATGGGACATTGAATTTCTTGAAATTATTCGAAGCGTTACCTACCGGGTACAATTATTAATTTAAACCGTTCCTGAGTAGTTACAGAATATTTCTTCAAAATTGGTCCAGTCGTTTACGAGGAGTTCAGTCACATACACACGTACACGAGAATTATATATATAAAGATTGCCAATTCATCCATAAGCTTGGAGATGTCTATTGTTGCACATAGGCCTCCTCACGATAATGCCACTCAGAACAGTTCTAGGCCACTTGCATCCAACAATTCCCTACGACTTTTAAAATGTCGTCGCTTCACCTAATGGCTGAAATAATAATAATAATTATTTATTCATATCTCTTACTTATATAGCTAGCTTACAAACATATTTTTATTTTCCATACTAATTAATATATTTTAATAAGATTAGATACTCTGATATCGTGTGGTGACGGAGTAAGAATACAATTCACCAATATCTTACCCGTGGGCGATCGTGAGAAACGATTAGGGGACAAAAAACGCATATAACATCTATGCAAGAGAAGGAAAACTCAAAACAAAACCTTATAACAAAACGTCTGACCAGCGCGGGTTAATTGCTCTCCCATTACGGAGGAGGCCCTAGCCCAAGAGTGGGACATATATGGGATGTAATGATAATAAGATACTCTGATCTTAAACTAGGCCGAGGTCTGTACTATAAGTATCAGAGCACCAAAATATGTATACAAAAGTTATATAACTATATAAATAATAATATTATTTGAAAGCTTGTCGTTGAAAAAGTTCGTGTGTCACGAATTGCCTTTTACAGTGCTTCCGTAACTCTAAATTGCCTCTGAAAGTTATTTTTTAAACTTTCAAAGCCTCTTTACCTATAAACAGATATTTTGTAGCTTCAAATTAAATGAAAAACCTGGAGTTTTTGCCTTCATCAGACAAAATGGCGTATAGGTTTTCGAACAAGTTTGTAAATTCCAATGGTTTCATTTTGTATTCGCTGCTTGAACTTTTAAAATACAGCTTACCAGTTCAGTAGGGTTGTCGAAATCTCTATAGGCTTTATTTTACTGTTTTGTAAAAGTTATTTTGTTTGTAACGAGTTTCTGCTTTTCATTCTGTATTATTTCTGTTCCAATATTTTTATGGTTACTTAAATATTTATGCTATTTTAAGATTTAATTCAGAAATTATGCGACAATGAAATGATGTTCTAGAAAATTGAACAATACCATAATCGATTCTCTGGGCGAAATGGTTAGCAATCGCATTTGTTGCTCTAAGTTTTCTAGTTATGCGCGGTTAATGAATCCTTTGGTGCTATTAGTCGGTTTTATGACTCCCATGGGAAAGTAAGTTATCCAGTTTATTCTTAAACTTTGTTCTATTCTATCCACGGTACGCTTAACGCTGTCCAACCATTTTCTTCTATCTTACCTTACACTTGAAGTCTTGTAGGCTAAACTTACACCTAAAGTCTATAACTAAGGCTTTACAAAGCTTTACACTTAGTCTTGAACACTCTAGATGTAAGAGAACACCTCTATGTAACATCCATAATAAAAACTTTTCACAGCTCGAACCAATGGCTTAAAATATATTCTAAGTAACAAATTTCACATATATTATGGATAATTTTCTGCATTTGATACTGTACCATAGTTTTATGGTGATCATAAGATCTAAAATTTAATTCTTAGGCGGCAGAAAAAGGTTGTGTTGTGTAATTATTTTTCTTTGGAATTACATCTATATCGAAGTTGAAGTATAGATCTAATTCCTGATAACAACAATAAACTCTGCTCACTGTTTGCAACTGAAAGTCTTAGTAATGGTATTCACTTAGTTTTTCCTGCCCGTGTGGTGACTGGAGAAGAATACAATTGTCATCACCCTTTACTTGCCCGTGAGCGTCGTAAAAATCGGCTATGCCCTCAGCTCTCTACTGAGAAATGTATAACACTACACTGTCGTCGCCAATCCGCCTGCCAAGCGTGGCGATTACGGCTATAGCTACTTTATATGACGAAATATGAGGGAGATCTATATCCGATAATGACGAAAGGCTGAATGATAAAATGATAATAGTATTTCCAAGATAAAGCCGTGATCGTAGAGAAATATATTTGTGTCAGGTTATGGGAACACGCGCCGTCCCTTCCAGCGCCCCGAATGAATCGGGCTTGGTTTAACCATACCACTGCCTATCCCAAAAAAAAGGATAAAGTCGTAATACGCCAATGAAAGAAAATAATTTAGCTTATTAGTATAAAAAAAAGTAGTTAAGCCAGCTACTAGTTAACAATAAAAAGACTATAACAAAGCCTTTAGCCTAAGAAAAACCATTGCATTGCTTCTAAGATACTTCCCTCCATTTTTATGGCTCGAAATAAAAGTAACAAGTAGTAAGGTATATAAGACCTTGGATTACCTCGGCCGAACTAAACAATCGGCTGCCTTTATCTGACACTTGTCTCACTAATTCGATTTTACGGCTAAACAGTAAAATTGTGGTGGTTTTGGTCACAGATTTAATATACACAGTATAACAATGGTTGATAACTTTATATGCTCTCCGTTCAATTAAGAACTTTTTTTTTAAAGACACCAATACAAGGATTGTTGTCTTAGTTCAGGGTGGTACCTTAAGGCCACCGGAGACAAAGATCGGGTACCGATGCCCTGCTCGCACGGCGAAGACACGTGCTTGCAGGGTGGGTCTATGGGGTCGCGCGCTGCCTCTTCCGTCACCCCGGACAGATTTGGCGGAGTGTGCCCACTCCATAGCCCACAGCAAAAAAAAAAAAGAAAAAAGGAATCATCGTGATGATGATTTTTTTTTTAAAGATACCACCCTGAACTGAGGCAATAATCCTTGTATTGCCGAGGACTTTACAAACAATGCATATAAATTACATCCAGGCTCAGAACAACATACATACATACATATCATCACGCCATATCCCTTGCAGGGTAGGCATAGAGAACAGAGTGCCAGAGAACTCTATCCTTGCATACTTCACTCGCTTCCTCAACATTCATAATTCACTTCATACACGCTCGCCGGTTTCGGAGACTCTTGACTCAGACTCAGAACAACAATTTATACAAAGTATTATCATGCTGTCGAGCATAGGAATTGAACCTATAGCACTGGTACAAACGTCGGTATCTTAACCGATATACCATCTGATGATTAGATGACGAAAAATAATTAGTAAAATAATTTCAACTCTTTCTTTCTCGCAGATTTCATTTCTTCTTTATTGAAAAGCTAGGGTCTAGTTACCTGGCCCCATAACTTGTGATATTACATCCTCACTACAACCATTGGTGCTGATTTCATGAGCTATGTAATTAGTGGCTACGAATACTACCAACTTTTACTTTGCTCGTGGATGTCGTAAAAGACGACTAAAAGCCTTATAATAACCTGGGCCAACTTTATTTGATGCCGTTTGGTCAACAATTACATTCCCAAGGAGGGTCGACGTCTGGCAGGCGCCCCGGTCATAGAACTATTGCCAATAACTTTTACAATATGTACTATGAAAGAAGAGTACATATTGTATCGACTCCAAGTAATTGGGATAAGAGTAGGAGAATGATGATGACCGTAATTTTATAATATACATAAAAAGAAAATGGGGTAGGAATTATTGAATCTTTTTTGTTTACTACACGGAGATGACCAAGCTTAATAAGATGAAAAAATGATTCAATGTTCTACTGATATATTTTTAAAACTGTGACGCTTAAGGCTGTGTACACACAGACTTTAAGTTGCGATTGAGGGTAGTAAATCTCGCCTAGTGCAAATAAAGTATAAACGTGAGTAGCAGCCTAAGGCAGCCCATCTTCATCTCAGTTTACGAGTCAACTCGAAAGGCACTTTTTATTGCAAGCCCTTTTTTAAATATGAATCTATTAAGTAATAAGTTTGTTGAAGGAAATTTTGAAGGTTTTTTTTTTATTATTTACGGCAGCAAATTAGCCAGCGAGTCATCTAATGGTATTAGATATTAACTATCGTTCACGAACTTCAAGAATATCATAGACATAAAAATGGCTACCCGTCGTGAATAGTTCAGTGGCATGCTAAGACTATATGCTATCGGGGCGAGACCACGGCTGGAGGACGATGCTTTAATGGCGAAACTGAACTGCTAAAGTGTTGACTCGAGAGGATATCCGTGAGAGTAATCCACCGGCTATATCACCGAAGGACAATCATCAAGAACTGGGTACCGGTGGCCCGCTCATACGGCGTTGATAAGTAGCCCCGGACAGATCAAGAGAGGGATAAATACACCAGAGCCCACCGCCAAAAAAAAAATCCCTGTAACCTGAAACCCTGTATTATTTCTACCATATGGTAGACGCCGAACTACCTCTGTCCTTAGTATTGTAATGATATATTTTACCATTTACAATCAGTTGGGCCTCTTGCTCCTATGTTATCAGAGGAATAAAGAAAAGTACCATTTCAGTTATTGAGCGATAACCAAATATGCCTTTAACTATTATGACTGTAGTTTCCATTACAAAGCTTGCTGACGGTCAGAGATCGCTTCCTATTATGGAGAACGATTATGTTTAACAGTGTCAAATATATCAGTTAGCCGTGTGGTAGCGGCTGCGAATACTACCAACCCTTACTTTGCTCGTGGATATCGTAAAAGACGACTAAGAGCCTTATTACCTGGGCCAACTCCATCTGATGTCGTTTGGTCAACAATTACATTCATAAGGAGGGTTGACGTCTAGCAGGTGGCCGGTCATAAAACTAGTGCCAATGACTTTTATAATATGTACTATGAAAGAAGAGTACATATTGTATCGACCACAAGTAATTGGGAAAAGAGTAGGAGAATGATGAGTGTCAAATATATCAGTTAAAGAAAAACAAATAGAAGAACTGAAATGACGTGATTTTGTGCTTTATTTTTACATAACAATAAAAGCTTCACGTTAAAGTTTAGGTTGATCAATAGAGCCCGTATGGAAGTTCGATATACTGATTGCCAAGATAATACTTTCTCTCGCAGTTGCTTCTTTTATTTGTACGATTTCAAAAGCACTTCATTTTTTAATACAGAAATTATTAATTTGCTTTTATAATATTTCACTTTTATATTGATAGAGGCATGCTGGGATGATGGGATGGCAGGTACCGGTGAATAATAGTGTAGTTTGATTACGAGCTTTTAATTAATTGACTCTTCCAGCCTTTTTTTTTTGTTGGTGGACTATGGATGCGTGTCGCCCCACCAAATCGGTCCGGGGTGACGGAAAAGCGGCGCGTGATCCCATAGACCCACCGTAAAACTCCTCTCTCTTCGCCGTGCGAGCGGACCACCGGTACCCGATTTTTATCATCGGTGGCCATGACTCTTCCAGCCTATGTCATATATATATTTTTATCATCACTATTTCAGCCTATACCATATATATTAGCAGTGTAGTGACAGAGTAAGAATATAATTCACCACCCCGTATCTTGCCCACAATACTTTCACCAGCAATATTTAAATTATACAAATTATCACATTTTAACGTATTACACATTTTACATATCGTATATGTAAGTTACAAACTGTAATGTTTAATGAGAACATTAATTTTAATATATTTAGTTATTTTTATATGTAGGTACCGGGGGAGACCAAGACTAACCTACCAAGACCAGATTAGTCAAGTACTAAAGGAAGGTGGCGTCAAGAGTCTCCGCAACCGACGAGCGTGTATGAAGAGAATTATGAATATTGAGGAAGCGATTGAAGTATGCAAGGATAGAGTTCTCTGGCACTCTGTTCTCTGCAAACATCAGAAATAATCCTACTTCAATAAGATTTTGAATCGCAGGGTCAGAGAACTGTCAACAGCGTGGTCCTACCACTATGATGTGTCTATGTGTCTGCTTACTACCTGTGCAGGAATCGAACCCATGAAATATATACAAATAATAAATCATTTATCTAAAACTCTGAAGTTCTTAGCTTTAATCTATGGTCGAACAAACGTTTAATAAAATTTAATCACTAACGATTTGCATTTGACCTTTCTCCCCAAACCTTTGAAGTCAAGAGGTTGTGTCCCCAAATGAGAATAATGGGATATTCGTGTTCTCGGAATCCTCAATATACATCTTTTATTTTATTTCAATATCTTTTAATCAAATAACTTGATAAGTGTATTTGTTTTGTTGTAAAATATAAAAAACTTTATTATGAGTTTTTATGTTATTTAAAGATAATATAAAGTATTCATCTGATCATCATATCAGCTCATATATGTCCCACTATTGGGCTCGAGCCTCCTCCATAATGGAAGGGAAATTGACCTACTATACCACGCTGGTCAGACGTGTTGGTACAGGGTTTTGTTTCGAGTTTTTCTTATTTTGCATAGATGTTATATGAGTTGTATATCCCTTAACCAACTTTTACAATCACCCATGGGTAAGATATGGATGGAGAATTGTATTCTTATTCCCTTACCAGACGGAAAATATAAAGGACTGTTATATAAAAATTATGTTAAAACTAAATTATATTATTTTTGGTAATGTGATGACGTTCACGATTATTTCCAACTCTTCTTCTCTCTCTCGTCATCATAATAATCATCATTTCAACTTAAATATATATCCCACTACTGAGCTCGGACCACCTTTATTCTGGGAGAAAAAGTAACCTTTTTTTTTTGGTATGGCCCGGACACACGTAGCCCGTTCCGTCCGAGGCGACGGAAGAGCAGCGCGTGGCCGCATACCCACGGTATTCTCTCCCCATCGCCTAGAAAAACAAATACTAAAATTACTATTAAAATGCCAAATTAAACCCTATATCAATACATCTGATCAGCATGGTATAATAGATCAATTCATCTTCCATTATGAAGAAGGCTCGCCCAGTAATGTCGTAGCTATTTTTTTTAAGTTGGACTATGAATGTGGTCTCGCCCCGTCAAATCGGTCCGGGGTGACGGCAAAGGCGGCACGTGACCCCATAGACCCACCATGCAACTCATCTCTTTTCACCGTACGAGCGGGCCACCGGTATCCGATCTTTGTCTTCGGTGGTCGTAGCTACCCTCACATAGCACTATAATATCTATTAATCATCACCAATTAAAATTAATGTGGTCGAAATGCGATCTCTTCGGAAAATCTGTGAAGTTAGGCTGACCGACCGCATTCGTAACGACGACGTAAGAGAGCGAGTAGGTATGAAAGAGAGTATTGGTGTAAAGATGCGAAAGGGAATACTCCGATGGTTCGGACATGTGGAAAGAATGCCGAACGCACGTCTGGTTAAGAAGATATACAATGCGAAAGTGGAAGGATGTAGGTACCGAGGGAGACCGAGACTAACCTACCTAGACCAAATCGGTCAAGTACTGAAGGAAGGTGGTGTCAAGAGTCTCCGAAACCGGCGAGCGTGTATGAAGAGAATTATGAATGTTGAGGAAGCGAGTGAAGTATGCAGAGATAGAGTTCTCTGGCACTCTGTTCTCTCTGCTTACCCTGCAAGGGATATGGCGTGATGATATGTATGTATGTAATCATCACCAAATTCAAATCAGCGCTGCGACATATTCGTGATGCAGCTCAAGCAAAGGTGAGACCTTTTGAGATATCCTATCTGTATATGTTTGTAACCTTTATATAGTTTATTTACTTTTAAGTTTGAAATAAAAACTCCATCCGACATCCTCCCGTGACCATGATCACTGTAAAGTATTCCAAACATCGGGTAATTAAAAATTAAATACAAACGCGATAGAATCCGTAAAACTAGTTTTATTTCAAACGTGTAATATTTTTTTTTGCTTTTAGTGGTAAATGAGCAAACAGCATACATGATGGTAAATATCACTGCTGCTTATGGACCTTTGCATTACCAAGAGTATAACAATCTTCAAACCCACCCGGTTGGGCTGCCCGCTCTCTCTAATACTCGCGTAAACATTAAAAATCATTACTTTAATAGTAGAAGCACCATACTGTTGATAGTTCTCTGTCTACAGCTGCGGGCCGGTCCACCCGGAGTAGTACCAAACTCTCGTAGAAAATCGACGTCTGAGTAATGGCAATATGCTACTGCGCTTCGTTCAATGAGCGAGAGAGCCGGAAGCTCAACTTTCTGGTTGGCTTTGAGATAATTGGTAGGCAGCGGCCTAGCTATACCTCTGTTATTGCAAAGATCCATGGGCGGCAGTACTTACCATCAGGTGAGGTGAGGCCACCGCGTGAAGACGACGCCTCGACGGCGAAAGCTGTCGGGGCGTCAACAGGAGAGGAGCCCGAGAGGGCATACCGCCGAGCGGGCCACTGAAAACAAAGATCGGGTACCGGTGGCACGCTCGCACGGCGAAGAAGAGGTGCTTGCTAGGTGGGTTGATGGGGTTGCGCGTCGCCTATTCCGTCACTCCGGACCGATTTGGCGGGGTGCGACGTCCATAGCCCACCGCAAAGAAAAAAAAAAAAAAAGTATTTACCATCAGGTGTGCTGTTTACTCGTTTTCCATTAAGTAAAAAACTTTTAAGTTTTAGGAAACTGTAATAAACGATCTTCATTCTTTTTTTCTTCCATATTATTAAGTTGAATCATTTTGAAACGGATATGCGTTATTTCCTCTTAAAGAAACAACACGTTTTGAGTCACAAAGCTGACGCAACGCACAAAATGTGTTAACTGGCAAAAAGTTAAAAGTGCTCTTTCGGGCAGAGAGCCAACGTCGGACATTCCATAATGTCTAGACGACCGTTATAATAAAATATTTATTGTTACATTATTCTGAATGTATTAGCTTTAGTGTTGTTTAGCGTTTTAATTTTTAACTGCTTCTTGAATAAATAATACATACATATCATCACGCCATATCCCTTGCAGGTTAGGCAGAAAGAACAGAGTGCCAGAGAACTCTATCTTTGCATACTTCACTCGCTTCCTCAACATTCATAATTAATAAATAATTGTACTGTATAATGAAATAGTAAAAATACAGTGAATCACACCACTTTCTTATATGTAGCTAACGTAAAATATGACTGAGGGATATAATATCGACTGCACACATAACGTAGTGGTTAAGATAAGGACCTTCCGTTCCAGTTTTTGGTGTTCAATTCCTACACAGGACAATACTTGGTGCCTTAAAAAAGGGAGGTTATAATTTGCGAATTTTCTTTTTAAACTCAGAACAATCGGAGGATCGCCCGAAGAACTATACTTGTTATATATCATTTAAATTTCAAAGAATATTGTTATCATCGTTTAGTTTTGAAGCGTTCTTTGATTCTGGCTACAGTATAACTAGAAAGTAGGTACTTAATGTGAGACTTGTAGGACCATTCTTTCGCAGTGTTCTCTACGCGAGCCCCGCAGGGGACATTGTGCGGACGCCCATGTCGTGCGGCGTTCCGCAGGGGTCGGTTCTGGGGCCGACTCTGTGGGACATCGGGTACGACTGGGCGTTGAGAGGGAGTCTCCCCCCCGGGCTGAGCGTTATTTGCTATGCTGACGACACGCTCGTCACAGCCCGAGGCAGGACACTCGAAGAGGCGGCGAGCCTGGCCACTCTCGGCACCGAGGAGATGGTCAGGCGAATCGAGGCGCTGGGGCTCAGGGTGGCCCTAAACAAGACGGAGGCCCTACTATTCCATGGGCCCCGTGTGAGGCTGCCTATCGGCGCCTCGTTAGTCGTCAACTCCATCCACATCAGTATCCAGGCCCATATGAGGTACTTGGGTCTGGTGCTCGACGGGCGATGGTGGTTCCGGGAGCATTTTCGCCAAATTGCTCCCCGGCTGGTCGGCGCGGCGTCCGCCCTTTCTCGGCTCATGCCGAATGTGGGCGGACCCAGTTTCGAGGGCCGACGGCTGTATGCGGGGGTGATCCGCTCAATGGCCATGTACGGCGCACCCGTGTGGGCGAGGGCTCTGTACGCCCAGCTCAGGGCGGTGCTGTGGAGGCCACAGCGAGCCATGGCGGTCAGAGCCATTCGCGGGTACCGCACGGTGTCGACAGAGGCGGCGTGCCTATTGGCCGGGACACCCCCGTGGGACCTAGAGGCGGAGATGCTCTCCGACCTCTACCGGCGGGCTACCTCAATGCGCGAAGAGGGTGGCTCCCCATCGTTTAACGAGATAGCCACCTGGCGCGAGGACGCCCGCCGAGAAGTCATCGCCCGTTGGGCTACGCGGCTGGAGAGGCCTAGACACGGTGTCATTACCGTTGAGGCCCTCCGGCCCGTACTGATGGAATGGATGGAGCGGCAGCACGGGGTCCTCACCTTCCGACTGGTGCAGGTGTTAACGGGGCACGGGTATTTCGGGAAATACCTGCACACGGTCGTGCACAGGGAATGGACTCCGGGCTGCCATCATTGCAGTAGTGACGAGGACACGGCGCAACATACGCTCGAGGAATGCTCGGGCTGGGACGGGCAGCGCCGCGACCTCGTCGCTATTATCGGTGCCGACCTGACGCTGCCGGCTGTCGCGAGGGCGATGGTCGACAGCGTCAGGAATTGGGACGCGGTCGCCGCCTTCTGCGAGGCTGTCATCTCGCAGAAGGAGGCGGCGGAACGGGACCGGGAGGATTCCCGTGACCCGGGCCAAGCCCGCGGCCGGGGCGGCGCAGGCGCGAATACCTGCGCCTGATGCCGCCCTAACCGAGGCTTCGGGTGATCGGACCGGGGAATTGTCCGGTCACCCGACGCGAGGCCACCGCGTGAGGACGACGCCTCGACGGCGAAATCTATCGGGGCGTCAACAGGAGAGGAGCCCGAGAGGGCATACCGCCGAGCGGGCCACCGAAGACAAAGATCGGATACCGGTGGCCCGCTCGCATGGCGAAGAAGAGGTGCTTGCAGGGTGGGTCAATGGGGTTGCGCGCCCCCTCTTCCGTCACCCCGGACCGATTTGGCGGGGTGCGACGTCCATGGCCCACCACAAAAAAAAAAAAAAAAAAAAAAAAAAAAAGGACCATTCTTTGTGTTTAGGAGGGCTGTCATATTGTTGTGTTAAATTATTAATCATAGTTTATAGTGTGTTTAGTTGTTAATCTTGGCTTGGGTTGAAAATCAACGGCTGGGGTGTACCTGCATTTCTGGCCACAAGTTGAGCCCAATATCATTTTGTTTTTACTTTTATTATCTATTTGTTTTTATTTTTATAATATATTTTTATTTTTCCTATGTAAAAACAAATAAAGACCTTTTCTTTCTTTCTTTTTTTCTTTCTTTCTTGTGGTAGGGCCCACACTGTTGATAGTTTTCTGTAATGCTACAGAGGTCTACGATCGATAGACATCAAAAGCAATAAAAAAAGGATTTAGCTTATAAAGTCCAAATAGAAACCACTTTATGGGAAATGATATCCAAAATTTGTTAGCTAAAAAGCTAATCCCGATTTAAATAAGAATAATAAATTCTTGAACAATTAATTAACTAAAATTTAATATTGCATTCACAAAACCTATTTAAGAACATTAATTAAATTATTGCCAAAAAAAATAACAAATACTTTTAACACTTCTAACATTGCAATTAGACGCTTCGTCTATTAACAATATTTATTTAACCGAGTGAAACTGCGAGCGGTGGCTAGCTAAAAATACATTGTTAAGGAATTTTTTAACTTATAAAAACCCTTTGAAGGCCTTTTGCATTTAAAAATAAAGCATAAGAACTCTTTGACCTAATTAGAAATCCGTTACGTTTATAAATATTATGAAGAAATATTTTAACATCCCAATGGATTTTATTAAATAAAATAGCCCAGTGAAAAGGAAGTGATTGGATCTACTGAATTATATTTAAGTATTTTGTTCAGCGAATAATGACTTGTTTTTAATATAATTAATAGAAACACATGATTTGGACATGTAAAAAGAATGAGAGTCTTCCGGTGATCACTGTAAAGTGTTCGAAACGTCGGGAAATTATAAATCAAATACAAACGCGATAGAATCCGTAAAAGTAGTTTTATTTCAAATGTGTAATACTCGCGTAAACATTAGAAGTCATTAAAAAGAATGAGTGAAAAAATATTGACGGAGCAAGTATACAAAGCAAGTGTGAGTGGGACGATTGCAAGGGAAAGACCACGCCATACTTTTCTGGATCAAATTGAAGGTGTGTTGGCGAAAGGTCAGATTAAGAGTACGCGTAATCGTAGAGCATGCATGAAGACTGTGATGAGTGTGAATGAAGCGATGGAGGTATGTCAGGATCGTGGTTTGTGGCCATCCTACATACCTACCCCTTTGGGAAATAGGCGTGAGGTTATGTAAGTATGTATGTCATCATCATCACAGCTCATAAATGTCCCACTGTAGAGCTCGGGTCTCCTCCGTAATGGAGGGGAAATTAACCTACTATACCGCGCTGGTCAGACGTGTTGGTAGAGGGTTTTGTTTCGAGTTTTCCTTCTCTTGAATAGATGTTATATGCATTTTATATCCATTAGTCTTATCTTACGATCACCCAAGGTCAAGGTAGAGGATGGTAAATTGCGAACAAATAAACAAAAAAGCCGAATCACATGAAAGTAGTTCCCAATTAATATTTTTTTTTATTTTGTTCATCCGTTCAGACAGGCCAAAGGAACAATAACTATAGAGGAACAATGACAAAACCTATAGAGTTAAATCTTATATAATTTTCTTCTATTTAACATTTCTTCATATTGAGTAGTCTATCAATATTCAATGTCCGTAGATAAGTCGAGTTATTAACATAAATTGGGCGCCGAAAACCAAATTAAAGATTTCTCTGGGAATTATGGTAGAACATGAAACTTATATAAGTAACTATACTTAAGCCCTTCATTATATTACATAGAATACCAACAAAATTATTCAATACAATTTTATGAAACACTAAAGAAATTAATATAATTCAAGAGTACGATATGACACTTCCATGTTCCCGCCAAAAACCACAGTAAACAATAAATAAATATGAAAAAAAAAAAACAATTTAAAAAATCATAGAACAAAAAAACTATAAACAGTAAAACCACACGTTCATAGACACAAAACTACCCTACGTTCCAGCTGCGCCACTCTCGTACGATACTCTGCGCTACTTCCGCGGCACTTCAACACTTGTGGCTGTGTGAAGTGGCCATTACGCTCGCCACTATGACATATTGCTTCTTTGTTTTAGTGATGCGACAACGATTATGTAACTATTATAGAGATGCTACTGTTATAATAGATAACATAATATTTTATATTGCGATATTTCCTGTGGAGTTCACTATTTATATATTAAATCTAACATGTATTTTTATGAATGACTTACACTTATTTTAGTGATGTAGTAAATGTGACTATTATTTTATTGTTGTAGCACATAGTGTAATATTTTATGTTATGATATTAAGAGTCAAGTAATAAATTATTTCAATGTTGTCACTTGTTCAGAATATTATGTATCCTACTAATATTATAAATGTGAAAATTTGTGAAGATATTTAGATTTTCAATCACGCGTGTATTGTTAAACAGATTTGTATGAAAATTGGCACATATATAGATCATTTCTTAAACACATAGGATACTTTTTATCGCAGTATTGTGTACCCAGTCGGGCGGGCCACTGACGACAAAGATCGGATTCCGGTGGCCCGCTCGCTCGGCGAAGAGAGGCGCATTGCCTCGCGGATCTATAGGGTTGCGCGCAGCCTCTTCTGTTGCCCCGGATGGATCTTGCGGGGTGTGACCACAGCATAGCCCGCGGCAAAAAAAAAGTATTGTGTACCCATAGGATATACCTAGTTCATGTTTGGAAAGTTACTTTAAGCCAAGCTAGTTTGAAATAAACCTATAAACTTTGGAAAATTGAAAATTAAATACAAACGTGATATATTCCATAAAAATAGTTTTATTTTGAATGTGTAATACTCGCGTAAACATTTGGAATTATTAGTGTCTACTTTATGTTCGTAATTTTTTTAGTTATCATCATCATCATCACAGCATATAAATTTACCACTGTTGGGCTCGGGCCTCCTCCATAATGGAAGGGAAATTAACCTACTATACCGCTGGTCAGACGTGTTGGTATAGGGTATTGTTTCGAGTTTTCCTTCTCTCGCATAGATCTTATATGCGTTTTATATCCCTAAGTCGTCTCGTACGTGCACCCACGAGTAAGATATGGGGTGATGAATTGTATTCTTACTCCGTCACCACACGGAAAGTCTTTAGTTATAAAGTCTAGTAATACTATGAGATTTCAATGGAAAGTAGCTACAATAATGCGATTATTATTATTTTTTTACTTAATTTAATTGCAGTGTATAATAGATTTCTTTTATGCTATTATTAGTTTTTTTAGATGAGAAAATGACCAGTTTTATTTTTGAGGTTTATCTAATAATGTACAATTCTTTTGAAATTATTGAATTTAATTAGATATATTTTCCTTATCATTTATAAGCTATACTGACTTATTGTCTGCCTTTTTTTGGCTTATGCCGAATATGGGCAGACGCAGCGACACGTGCCAAAAATAGTAAACGGGGGTGACCGCCCAACACAGGTCCCTCTTTTGGTGATCACAAAGGGCCATGGGAGTCAAGGTTATACGTGGATACCGCACGATGGCGACGGAGGCAGCGTGCTTGGTGGCCTGAATTAGGAACGTGGGGCTTGGAGGCGAAAATTTTCATCCTGTACGACCTGAGCAGAGCTCGTTGTAATCATCGGTGCTAGCTTGGTGCCGCTGACCATCTCTAAAACGATCCTCGAGGACGTGAGACTCGAGAACTGGGACGCGGTCGCCGCTGTGAGGCAATCATATCGTGGAAGGAAGCTGCGGGCGGCACAGACGCGACTACGTACAACCGATGCCGTCCTAGGCAAGGCCGCGGACGGATGGACCAGCTATTAGTCCGCTACCCGCAAAAAGACCGACCGCGTGAGGGCCATGCCCCGGCAACACTATTATTCGTTGTCGGGGCTTCGATGGAGATGATACTCGAAAGGTTAATCCACCGTGCCAGCCACGGATGTCAAGGAAGTGGTACAAGTGGTCCTATGGCAATTGGGAGGGAATACGGTTAATTATGGAGCTACGCACCGCCTTTCTGTCGCCCCGGTCGGAATGGGCGGGATGTGTCTAGACCATTGCCTACCAAAAAAAATATCGACTGATTCTAAAGTTTATTATGGTTTTATGTTATAAATAATCCACTAATGATCTAAATTATTTACTATTTTCAATTGCCATATATAATACTATAAGAACCGTAGACCTTTTAGTGAAAACGTATAGGAACCATTCAAATTCTTTTGCAAATTATGAACTATGATTATGCTAATTGTAAGCACCATTTAGTCCATTCGCATAATATAATACAGCATCTGCATAATATAATATAGCATTAAAAATATTTTGAGTCAAGAGTCTCCGAAACCGGCGAGCGTATATGAAAAGAATTATGAATGTTGAGGAAGCGAGTGAAGTATGCAAGGATAGAGTTCTCTGGCACTCTGTTCTCTCTGCCTACCCTGTAAGGGATATGGCGTGATGATATGTATAATTTTTTTTTTGTTTACAGGTAATGACTCCAGCAATAAAATAAGCGAAGATCAATTCGGAAGAATACAAAAACTTTGAAAGCGAAGTGTCAAAAAAACAGTGAAAAATATTAAAGAGTGAAAAGTTATTTAATACGCTAATATAACAGTGCTATTGCTATAAGTGATAAATAGCTGTTATAATAGCAATGCTTTTATAGTGTGGTGATATTGATGATTCTATCACCGTCATCACGAATGCGGGCGGACGGCCCCTCAGGCCGGCAGGTCAATGACATCGCCGGCACTTTTTGTGCTCTCCATGGCTCTTGGTAAGTTATCATAATATTTCTAGTGCATGGTTGTATGATACAAAATTATTATCGCAGTATATTATCACGGTATTCTTGAAGGACTACCAGTACGATGATAAGCTTCGTATTCCGTGATTTGATGGAGTAAAAATGCAGTTCAGTATTTATTTTCATATCTGTGGGTGATTGTACAAGAAGTCTCTATGTACAAATATAATATGCAAGAAAAGCTAATCTCGAAATACATTATTAAACCAACCTGTCTGATCAGCGTTGTAAATTAGATCAATTTCTGTATGTAAAAAAAAATCTGTAAGTTGTTTTTTTTTATTGCTTATGTGTGTGTGGGTGGCAAACGAGTAATCAGCATATCTGATGGTAAGTGTCACTGCCGCCCATAGATCTTTGCAATACTAACTGCTTAGAAGCTTTGCTTAGACCGCTGTCTACCAATAAAAACTCCAAACTCCAACTGGGTGGAGTTTGGAGTTTTTATTGGTAGACAAAGAACCGCAATAGCACATAATCATTACTGAGACGTCGGTCTTTTGTGAGAGACGTATGATATACGATGGTACTACCCCGGACGGACCGGCCCGCGTCTCTTGACAGAAAATTATCAAGAGCGTGGTCCTACCACTATTTAAATGGCGGTAGAATTATATTTTTAATCTGTCGCCACACGTAAATCCACAGCCGTTAGAACAGTTATCCAATTTGCCTTCAATTCGAATGCACAGATGCCGTAGTAGTTAAAATATCGAACTATCGTGCCAGTGTCGATTGGTTCGATTCTTAAGTAGAATAATACTTTGTGCGATCAACAAATTGTTGCTTTAAGTCTAGGTGTAATTTGTGTCTGTGAAATTGAATGTATTATTTTATATTTATCCATCCCTCACAATATAAGGATTACTTCCTTAGTACCGGGTGTTGTTTTTTTTTCCAATAAATAATGTAAAGAAAGAAACGTATTATATGTTTTCGTGTGGTGATGGAGTAAAAATACAATTCCCTAGCCCCTTCCATACCCATGGATAACGTTCAAAATAGTTAAAATGTTCCACTATAGGGCTCGAGCCTCCTCCATAATAGAAGGGAAATTGACCTCCCCCGCTGGTCAGATATGTTGGTATCCTGTACGGCGCACCGGTGTGGGCGGGATCCCTGACCGTCCGACTCAGGGCTCTTCTGTGGCGACCACAGAGGGCCATGGCGGTCAGGGCCGTACGCGGGTACCGCACGGTGGCGACGGAGGCAGCGTGCCTGTTGGCCGGGACTCCCCCGTGGGACCTGGAGGCGGAAATGCTCGCCGATTTGTGTCGGGGGTGCGAGCGGCGGGAGGTGTGGTCTCACTGAGGGAGCTCACCGCCTGGCGCGTCGATGCCCGCCGAGACGTCATTGCTCATTGGGCAGTCCGGCTGGAGAGGCCTTGGTTCGGTGTGCGGACTGTGGAGGCCTTCCGACCGGTGCTGATGCAGTGGTTGGAACGGCGGCACGGGGTGTTCTCCTTCCGACTGGTGCAGGTTTTAACGGGGCATGGATGCTTCGCCAAATACCTGTACACGGTCGTCAGGAGGGAGAGTACACCGTCCTGCCACCACTGCGATTGCGACGAGGATACGGCGCAGCATACGCTCGAGGCGTGTGCCGCTTGGGCAGAGCAGCGCCGTGAACTCGTCGCAATCATCGGTGCCGACCATCGCCAGGGCGATGCTCGACAGCGTCAGGAACTGGGACGCGGTCGCAGCCTTCTGCGAGGCAGTAGTCTCGCGGAAGGAGGCGGCGGAGCGCGTGCGCGAGGAGCGTCTCCTCGACGACGTTAACCGCCGCCGGTGACTGGGGCGGCGTAGGCACGATTACCTGCGCCTGATGCCGCCCGAGCCGAGGCCGCGGGTGACTGGATCGGGGAATTAGTCCGTCACCCGCCGAGAGGCTGACCGCGCGAGGAGGGACCGACGTCCGCCCCGGGGGAGGGGGACGTCGCTCAAAGGGAGGGTACCTCTCAAGGGGTATTCCGTCGGGCCAGCCACTGACGACAAGTTCACGCTGCTCCAGTGGCCGGTCCAACGACGTAGGCGAGGTTCGTGGGTGGGTTACGGGTATGCGTGCGTACGCCCCTCTGTCGCCCCGGACGGAGTGGTGCGAGAAGAGCGCCGACCATAACCCACCCCTAAAAAAAAAAAAGACATGTTGGTATAGGGGGTGGTGATTTGTATTCTTACTCCGTCATCACACGAATAAGGGAGCATACGTTAAGGGATATAAATTGGATTTGATAGCTATGCAATAAAAGGAAAACTTAAAACTCTCTACAAAATCTGTATCAGCGAGATACAATAAGTCAATTTCCCTCCGATTGTAGTGGAAGCTCTAGTTGTAAAACGTATATCAGTTATAATAATGTTACAGCTGAGATGATGACATGATGAATTGTGTATTTTTAAAGTCTTTATATAAAATTATTGTGGTACAAGCTCGCTAATGACAGATTTCTGCCTGTACACATAAAGGGATTGATTTTTCCTTGGTAACCAAATCATCATCATCATCACATCCCATATATGTCCCACTGTGGGGCTCATTCCTTCTCCATAATGGGAGGCAAATTAACCTACTATACCACGCTGGTCAGACGTACTCCGTCACTACACGGATAACCCTCTAGCAGTAAATCATCAGTAGCAATTTGCTACTTTGCGGAAGCTAGTATTACCTATAATAATTTTTAATATTTACGTGAATTTTGCACATTTGAAATATTGTTTTTTATGTATTTTATCGCGTTTCTATTTTGATTTCAAATTTAATTCGAAATCAAAATAGAAACGCGTTGACATTTATAAAAAATGTTTTATTTCAAATCTATAAAAGGCAATTATACCATCAAATGATCTACATATTAGTTTGGCAATAAGTCTAATGAAACGATATTATATAGATTTTTATATATAATGTAGCTTACATTAAGTAAGTATTTACGTGTCTAATAAAACATAACAAAAGCCAACATTTCTCCTAGAAAACAAAACTGACAATACAAATTCCCAACAGAATAGCTCTCATTCATATGTTACGCACTGCTACCCGAGTAATGATTATATATAGCGTACTCGTTATATATCTAGAAAAGACAAGTATTTTATTACTATAATAATGTTCTTTATAACTGCTATTTTTCACAGTTATTTCTTTACTACCTTTCTGATTTTTTGGTTTGTTCTAGTTTAACTGTTAAAATGATTCACTATTTAATGTTAAAAGCTTTTTTTATTATTTTGTTAATTAGTTCATCAAAAAACGTGAATATTCGATTCCAAGAAGATCTGAATTCGAATTTTGTGTGAATTCTATGTTTTTCAGTGACAGAATAAGACTACAGAATTCATCGCTTCCTTTCTTGCCCGTGGTTATCGTAAAAGATGATTAAGGTGTATTTTTAAATACCAGATTTTTATTGCTCTTGGTGGCAAACGAGGCTAGCAACACACATGATGGTAAGTGTTACTGCCGCCAATGGACCCTTGCAATACCAAGGGTATAGCTTAGGCCGCTGCCTACCAATAAAATCCTCAAACCCACCCAGTTGGACTTTCGGCACTCTTGTTCACCGAACAAAGCGCAATAGCACATTGGCATTGCTCAGACGTCGATCTTCTGCGAGAGTGTGGTACTACTCCGGACGGACCGGCCCGCGGCTGTAGACTGAAAGCTGTCAATAGTGGGATCCTGCCACAACTCGTCAGATCAGCGTGGTTATAGTGGGTCAATTTCCCTGCTACTGTGGGGGAGGCTCGAGTCCGGTTGTGGGTTAGCTGAGCTATGATTTCAGGTCACCACACGGTTTATAGGAAACACAACATGGATAGATACACATATATGCCTAGAAATTTAAATTAAAAACGGTCTTCCGACAGAAAAAAATCCTATATAAAAGTAAATAAAAAGATTAAATGAAAGAAATAAATTAATGCATAATATATAAAATGTGTGTGCGTGTGTTCGCGACTGTCCTCAAAGAATCCCGATCAAAGTTTGTCAGGCACTGCCTTTCAGATTAACCCTGTTATGATCAGATGACAATTATACTGATGATTTCTTCATCATCACAGCCCATAAATGTCCCATTGTTGGGCTCGGGCCTCCTCCGTGATGGGAGAGAAATTAACCTACTATACCGCGCTGGTCAGACGTGTTGGTATAGGGTTTTGTTTCGAGTTCTCCTCCCCTCGCATAGATTTTATATGCATTTTATATCCCTTAGTCGTCTCGCACGATCACCCACGTGTAAGATGTGGGGTGGTGAATAGTATTCTTACTCCGTCACCACATGGAATATGATGATTTCTTATTCGCTCCTAACTTAACAATCCTTATTACATTTTTGAACAAAACAAATGTGTAATATTACTAACATGGTATTACTTGATTACAATCTTTTTTCATTCAACCTTCATTCATCAAACAACCTTTCACCGTCCACTTCTTAACGTGGACCTTCCCCACGCGTAGCAGGTGGGTTGGCGATCACAGTAAAACGTTATACGTTTCTCAGAAGAGAGCTGCGGTCCACTCTCCTGACGGACCCTCAAATGATTTGGATGACGCCCAAGTATAAGAAAGGGGTGGGATAATTGTATTATTATTTATTACAAAGTGAGTTAATAGGAATTATTATGATCAATGTCATTAAAAATAATTAAGATACGTGCAAATGATATGGCGTGTGAAAATTGAGTTAAACCGGCAGAATTTTGGTCACTGAAACTATGGTTGCAATATATAGTTTCATTTCAGCTTATATATGTACCACTGTTGGGCTCGAGCCTCCTCCATTACAGGAGGGATATTGATCGTCGAGGCGTGTTGGTATACGGTTTTTTTTTTTTTTTTTTTTTTATTGTGTTTTTAGCTGTTAGCCGCAGATGGCTTTGACAGCTTCACGCGGAACATAGTGGGTATACGGTTTTGATTCAAGTTTTCATTCTCTTGCATAGATGTTATATGCATTTTATATCCCTTATTCGTCTCTTACGATCACTCACGGGTAAGCTAGGGGTAGTAAAATTATATTCTTACTCCATCACCACACGAAAGATATATTGTATCAAATACATACTTATTAATTATATTATTATCGTGTAAAGTAAGTCACATTTTGACTATTAATTATTAAATTTTTAAATTGATAATAAGTTCATGTCAGCGTTGATATTTCTCAATCGTTTTTAACGATTTCCATTTAGAAAGTGAGGTGTGTTCATTTTATTTTTAATCTGTTCCTACAAAAACAAAGCCTAGTAAGCGTATTCACAGACCAGCTGTGCCCGTGCAAAATTCAAACATGCACATCAAATTTCTCACCCTAACTTGTGCAAACAAATCATTAACGTTTATACGCATCAATCATCGTTATGGATTATGGTATGGGGTCCGTATATGTTGTTTCTATGGGCATATGGCGTAAAATATTCTTGTACATATTACCTGCGATAATACGAGGTTTTTTTTAATATTTTATATATATTTGGCAGACGAAGGAATTTTAATATAAAGAAGAAAGAATGAAATGGGTTTTAATGTGCAACACAAATATTAATTATTACAATCACTTTCATATTCCATAAAACCAACCAATAAGCGAATTATAAGCACTCGTTAAACTAATAGTTAATCCTAACACTTCAATGACATAACAACAAATGGTATTCGGTACACGAACAAGCAGAGCTACCGCACGCTAGAGAGCTCGGATGTGTAATGCCGTCTCTGGCCTTTTTTTTTTTTTTTTTTTTTTTTGGTAACGCAGTGGTTAAAAATGCATTTGTCGGTTGTCAACGCAGTGGTTAAAAATGCATTTGTGTTGTGTTGGTTGGTTGTAGGCCCTGAAGGGGACACTGAATACCCACTAAAACATACCAACTGCGAGCTGTTAACCGAAGGGGCTTTTACAGCTGAACCGGACTGCGGGCGAGCCCGAAGGCTCTCAACCCGATACATCTCTAGTCTCCGTTACTGCACTTTATATAGGTTGCGCTACCCGCTTTTCGTTAATATTAATATTTGACTCCTTACAATATTATAATTTCTTATATTACTTGTAATGGGTGAGCCTAGCTTGATATTTTATTCCTTTTTTATTGGTATTTTTGTAGTGAAACTTCTTTATCGGCGTTGGAAAAAAAATTAACGTCACATTTTTCGGTTACGTGCCATTTTTTTTTTAAGGAAACTTTTTTGCGAGCACTAGAGTAAAATTTTTACAGATGAAACGCTACACGAGGAACGCGCCACGAGAGAGAGAGAGAGTCCTCGCTATTGGTTGATGTATGTAAACGAGATTTAAAAAATAGTTTGCCAAAGTTTCACTTCTAATATTTGTACTTTGTACGCACGCATAATTTATTTTGTTTTATAAAATACTAGCTTCTGCCCGCGGCTTCGCCCGCGTAAAAGGTTACTTTCCTAAAGTTTTTGATCCCCTATTTTTATTTTTGACCGTCGGTAATACAGTACAACGGTATTACAATACTCAGGGTTGGATCTTCATTACTGGGCTGCTAGATGGCGTTGAAGAAGCTAGAGTTTGAGATTTTTTGACAAACATTTTTTTTATTTTTCATATAAAAATTTTGATTTTTTTTTTTAATAAAAAGTATCCTATGTTACTTTTAATACCTCCAAGAATATGTGTACTATGTTTCATGATGATCCGTTGAGTAGTTTTAGCGTGAAAGCGTAACAAATAAACTTACATTCACATTTATATATTAAGTAGGGATATAATATATAGATTAAAAAAGTTTTGACAGAACTTCGAAGCATATTTAAATACAAATTATGTACCAAAATCTGAATATTTTTATATCCTATCGATATAATAAAAATATAAACTTGTTATATAAATGCAAAAAAAAAAAAAAAAAAAAAAAAAAAAAAAAAAAAAAAAAAAAAAAACCCGAGTGTGGCTGTGTCATGGACACGACCGTGTATTGTACGTGAATACATCTCGTAATAGGTGATATTCTCTATATATAGTATATTATTATCTTAATATATATAAATTACGCGTCACGTTATTTGTCCGCGATGGACTCATAAAGTACTTAACCGATGTAAGCTTTGTGACGTTGACAATGACATTGACATTAAATTGAGTTTGCACTAGTACAGCCATAAGTAAGATGGAGCTACTAGTAACAGAGAAGGAACATTATACCGAGTTAAAATTACTTACAAATATAAACGTTGTGGTTTTTTCTTTAATATTTATGTTTGTTATGTTCAAGTTATAATTGTGAATTTGCTTAGATTTATTGTGCAAAAGACGATTAAAGTTTTGTAGTAAAAGGAGAAAGGCATGAACATTTAATTGTCGATTCTCTGTTTTAGGTTAGTTACTTTTTCAGTACTTTCTCATTTGTTATATTTTATGTAAAACTGATTTGTATTTAATAAATAAAACTCTGTTTTAGATGAATCACATTGTGTTGTGCTTTAAGAAGAAGTCCTGATCTTATACCGATTTTACTCAAATTTTCACAGCATGTGTAGTTTGATCCAACTTAAAAGGTAGTAGGTATAGCTTCCATCTCAATTTATAGTCACAATATTATTTTATTGCAAATTATTTAGCGTCACCGTGGCTGTTTAACCTATTTATGGATAGCTGTTTGCAAGATTTGAAAAATAATGAATGTGGTTTAAGAATGAATGAGTTACTCGTCAAATGTCTTCTTTATGCCGATGATCAGGTTTTACTTGCATCGTCGGCTGAAGACTTACAGGCGATGGTAACTACTATGCATGATGCTTTTGAAAGAAAAGGTATGAAAGTAAATGTAAGTAAGACGAAAGTAATGGTCTTTGAAAAGGATAAATGTATGACGGAATGTAATATTTTTATAAATGGTGAGGGATTGGAACAGGTGAAAGAATTTGTATACTTGGGTGTACTGTTTACTAGTGATGGTAAAAATGATGAAGATGTTGAAAGACGAGTAAATGCTGGTAATAAAGTGAATGGGGCATTGTACACTTTTATGAAAAGTAGGAATGTATCTAACAAGGCACGCCTAGCTGTACATAAGGGAGTATTAGTTCCCACTCTCATGTATGGCAGTGAAAGTTGGATTTGGCAGGGAAGACATGAAAGTAGCATAAATGCTGTAGAGATGAGAGCTCTTCGTAGTATGTGTGGTGTAAGTCTGAAAGATAAAATTAGAAATAGTGTTATAAGAGAGCGCTGTGGTATGAATGAAGAAGTGGTGACAAAGATAAAAAAGGGTATGCTGAGGTGGTTTGGACACGTGGAAAGAATGAGTGAAGAAAGGTTGACTAAACAAGTATACAAAGCGAGTGTGAGTGGGACGATTACAAGGGGAAGACCACGTCGTACTTTCCTGGATCAAATTGAAGATGTGTTAGTGAAAGGTCAGATTAAGAGTACGCGTAATCGTAGAGCATGCATGAAGACTGTGATGAGTGTGAATGAAGCGATGGAGGTATGTCAGGATCGTGGTTTGTGGCAATCCGTAGTCTCTGCCTACCCCTCTGGGAAACAGGCGTGAGGCTATGTATGTATGTATTTGTCTATTATTTGACAGTCAGAATTATCTGTTTTCTCCAAACGATTCTAACAGATAGCGGTATTTGTTGACTGGATTGAGTAAATAATTAATAGATGGCGCTATGTTAAACGTACAAATGTTTCGTATATGCTACAATTTATTAGAATAACCACCACGTGTTGCTGGGGCTAATTTAGTCACAGCAACGCGTGGCCGTGTCTGCTAGTTTTATATATATTCTACGACAAAATCGTGTTTGGACACTAAGAAGTCCTCCGGGTTTCCATGTTTTGGTATGGCAATTGTTTTCATATGTTTATACAAGAATAGTTGTTCTACGTGATTTCATCCGCTTTAATCCAGGGCTTGTAGGAAAATTATAGCCTGTGCTGTTCTAAAATAATACGCTTTCTACTAGTGAAAGAATCTTTAAAATCGGTCCAGTTGTTTTTAAGTTAAATCGTAACAAACAAACAAAACCAGCTCTTTATAGATAAAATATAGACTTATTAGATAAATATAAATTAGGTAAACATAGCGTAAAAATGATGGGATCCCATATGTGATAATCATTTTTCGCTCGTAATCAAGTTTTTATAAATAATCAAGAGTGTAAATGCTAAATTTCAGTTATTTGTATAAAATGGCCGTGTCATCATTTAATACAATTCTAACTGTGAAGTAAGAGTATTAAATCTGTATAATGTGTAAACATTGTTGGGTAGATGGCATACTTCACCTTTAAAGTCGAAAATATAATATGAGCCGAAAATTGAATGTCATGCAACAGTTCACTCTGGTTTAACTGGCAGCACGATTGGAACGGATTTCCAATAGGTGTGGGTTCGTACCGCATATGTGATCATTTTCAATTCATTCAATTCATTTTCGCTCAAGTGTTTTATAAATAATAATCAAGCATGTCAAATGCTAAATTTCAGTAATTTGAATTATTATTTTGGCTTCTGTTACTCTCCATATCTATAACGTACATAAATTGATATGTTATTATTTTATTATATCTATAGATAACACTGTTTTGACAGATCGCAAATTTATTTCATCTAGAATTAATTTCAACGATAAATTAGTTCTTTTTAAATATATTTTGAACTAGAAGCAATGGAATCTTTCAGAAATATCTCATGAAATGCGTCTAACATCACTATTTAGAATACAATATTCTCAGATACATTAATTTTAGGTTTGGTGTCAATTATAATTCTTGTGACTACAAGAGAACTTGCATTAAACATCACTTATTACCATTATACGTTCGTCGTGACATATTTGATATAGTTTATCTATTTAAAATAGCTCAGAATTGTGTCGACTGTGCAGAGTTAGTATCGAAGCTGTCATTACAAGTTCCATATAGAACTCTGAGAAAGAATCGTCCGCTTCATGTACCGTTAGTTTCAACCAATTATCGGCAGAACTCGTATCTGTGGAGGGTGTGCAGTAGCTTCAATAAACTATCGGCTGTTCACGATTTTGATTTGTTTAATACAAGTATTACTTCTGTAAAGTCTACACTAAGTGAGCATTTCTCTGTTTATGGGGGTGTCAGTGGTAACATTCTTTAGTATAAGTATTCTGTCTTTCTTTCTTTTTAATTTCTTCAATCTTTGCGCTGGAGTAGGCGCGTGGTTTCTCCTCACTGTCGACTGATGAGCTTTCTAATGTAATAAGATATCTATCTGTAAGAACCTATAATTGGCTATCTGTTATTATTTTGCTGTTAAATATTATATGTAAGCTGTTGGTTCTTTTTAAATAAATAAATAAATAACTACTATTTAGAATTTAGTTCTATTACAAAACTTCTATACGAATTTCTATTTAGAATATAACTACTACTACTACTCGTATTGCATTATATTTACGTCTCAAGACGTAAATATAATACGATGCGAGAATTGAATGTCCTACAATAGTTCACAGTGGTGTAAGTGGCAGCACGATTGGAATGGATTTCCAATAGGTGTGGGCTCCAATCCCACTTGTAACAATCATTTTTCGCTCGTAATCGGGTTTTTATAAATATTCAAGCATATTAAATGCTAAATTTTAGTAATTTACTATTTATTTACTTTAAATACGTACTACTATTTAGAATTCACAAATGATGTTATTATAAAGATAATTGCGCCAGTGTCGTGGGTTTGATTTTCACACAGGAGACTTCGTTGTGACTAAGTCTGGGTATAATTTGTATCCATTATATTTTTGTAAAGTCTCCTATAATACAAAAAAAAATTCTTAATGTAGGCTGTTATCAAAAAAAATACAGGTCCAAGAATAATTGACAACTTTCTCTCTCTATATCAAATTAAAAAGAAAAACTCCGCTTAATTTAAGCATGTTAAGCGAAAGTGTCTCACATACATAGCATGCAGTACCTGTCAATAAATATTGTACATCGACCCTTGGAAAGAGACAATCGACCAATTTCGGCTTCGTAAAGCGTTGTCCCTGTCGCACACTAACTATATGACATTGCACGAAACACTGACAGTTTTGTATCAATTTAGAACTGTTTAAAAAATTGTGACTTTTTGCTACGAAATAAAGTCATCCGTGTGGTGACAGGGTAAGAATACAATTCACCACCTCCCTATTTTACCCGCGAGTGATCGTAAGAGACGACTAAGGGATATAAAACGCATATAACATCTATACAAGAGAAAGAAAATTCGAAAAAAAATACCAATTCCATCTGACTAGTGTGGTATAGTAGGTTGGCCACTAAAGAAAAAGACCGCGTACCAGTGATCCACCCGCACAGCATCGAGAGGTATATTGTAGAGTGGCTCTACGGGGTCTTGCGCCGCTTTTCCTGTCGCCCCGGACGGATTAGCGGGGTTTGATGTAACGTGGCCCGCCGCCACAACAAACAAAAAAAAAAAAAAAAAAAATAGTAGGTTAATTTCCCTCCCGTTTGGAGTAGGTTTGAGCCCAAAAGTGGCAACATAGCTAAGATAATTTTACAAAATAAAATAGCCCTTTTCTTCTAAATTCCTACGACTTAGTTATTCTATGCATTTTTTTTTGACTGTACACAACTGCACTCTCTCGCATTTATTTATAAAACGATTGACAAATGTCACAAGGGAAGTGCCGGAAAACCCGAAATAAAAGCTCTTAGTCGTCTTTTGCGATATCCACGACTAATATAAGAATTTGTAATATTCGCAGCCACATATGAATCATTTGTAATACAGTTACAATAAAGTATACAGTTATAATAAAGTTACATCTGCATAATCATTAATGTAATGCTTTTTAAAATTTGTCCAATACAAAATTGGCAATATCATTTTTTTAATTATTTTGTATGGGATTGATTGATTTCCTAATACTAGTTTCTCTAATCAGATATAACTTTGTTCTTCGTATAAGTTGATATATGCTACAAGTATAAGGCGCAAAATGCCCTCTATCGGCAATACTTGTCAATTATTGATCTATGTGTTGCCAATTATAGTTTAAATGATTATTATATTATTATTTGTAATGACAACATTGCTATTTACCATGCTATGATATTTAAAAGACACTATTTTGACTATTTTCTAGAAATTTTTGATTTAATTGTTTAAATATTAAAATTATTATGCAAATATTCAAAATAAAATCTATTAGTATTAATGTAATTATTTGTAACCATATTTAGTTGTTTTTACGCAATAAATATTTCTATTTATTTCTACTCACAGCGCTATTTGTTGAACAATATGTAAGAATAATATTTCCTTTAATTACACGAAAGTAAATTGCGTAAAATAGACTATTTGGAACTATGTTAAACGCATTAAAATATTTGTCATTATTATTTAGCTGTTTGTTTTGTAGTTTCGATAATTATTTTATAGTAGATTTATTCGTTTGTTATAAAAAGTAGTTGTAGTTACTAAGATTTGACGTTTCATTGTAGAGTTGGAGTATATAAAAGCGTTGTAAGATTAGAATAGGACTTTTGGCGGGAATCTAAAACGTCATGTTGTGCTCTTATATTATATTCGATATCTTAGTGTTTTAACGTGTTATATTAGATAATTTTTATGGTGTTTTATGTAATATGATATGACAGAACAGCTGGGATGTAGTGAATATCATATAAAAGTGCTTTACAACGTTTTCGTTTTCCATCAAAATTCCTACAACATACCATTAACAGTGTCACCATAGCAGTGTTGATGGCGACAATTCGACTGACTGACAGACAATGACTAACCTGAAGAGATTAAGAACGTGAAGATAATTATAACTCGACACTGGCAAAAATGGCTCGTATAAGTAGCTGATTGCCAATACATAAAAAGAAGAAGAAGCTGCAACTTATCTTTGACATTGGCTTAAGTATAAACAGAGCCACAAAAAAAAAAAAAAAAAAAGATTAGAATAGAATTCATCTGCCAGGATAGACTGGGGTCTTTATCGATCTTTGATTTTTAATTTACCTTTTAGTGGTTGGAGCGACTAACTAGGTTCCTTCAAAAATGTCCGCGATCCGACGTCCTCGACATTTACTGACGAACTTAGACGATTCGATCATGATCGCTCAAGAAAGAGCATACACGCCCGCGCGGCGATTTCGTTTAAAGCCTTTCTCCGGGTTGAGAGCCCGCAGCGCTCACCCATAGTCCGGGTTAAGCTGTGACAGCTATCTGCGGCTAACAGCTAAAAGACAGACACAAAAATATGGAATAGAATTCAGTTTACTCCAGACACTTCTCCGGCAATAATCCTTACTAATATTATAAATGCGAAAGTAACTGTTTGTCGCTCTTTCACGCCAAAACTACTGAACCGATCTAAATGATATTTGGTACACAGATAGTCTAGAGCCTGATAAAGGACATAGACTACTTTTTAATGCAAAAAAGGGGGATGAAAAATTATAAGAAAGTATCGTAATTTTCAAAGACAGCTTGAAACTTAATTTTAGCTTTTGATTAGATATAAATAAATATGACATTAAAATTTTGTAAAAAGTTTACCCTTCACGGGTAAGGTTTTCATTATCCCCTATTTTTACCCGTAAAATAAAAATAGGGAATGAAAAGCTTTAGGAAAGTAACCTTTTACGCGGACGAAGCCGCGGGCAGAAGCTAGTTTCTAATAAATACAGTGATTACATATTAGCTATTTTTTTGGAACGCCCAATTTCCTGGCGAAACGCCGACAAGTACATTAAACATTTAATAATACGTTATGAATAAAAAATGAAATATGAATATTTATTTATCGAACGAACCTATAGATATAGATAAAACATTAATATTATATTATAAAAATTACTCATATCATCAATCATGAATATCGTCAATCATAAATCATGAATTTAAAAGTGGTAGGACCACGCTGTTGACAGTTTTCTGTCTACAGCCGCGGGCCGGTCTGGCCGAGGTGGTACCACACTCTTGCAGAAAATCGACGTCTGAGTGTCTGGGTGGGTTTGGGATTTATATTGGTAGGCAGCGGTCTAGCTATACCCTTGGTATTGCAAAGGTCCATGGGCGGCAGTGACACTTACCATCAGGTGTGCTACTTGCTCGTTTGCCACCAAAAGCAATAAAAAAAACAACAGGCAGTCATGGGGACTGCCGATAGAAGTGAAAACTATTAACTTAAGACTAATTGAAATAATAATAATTTTCTAATTTTTATATAAAAATAAAAACCTATAAGTTTTTCCCCTCCAAAAACGCTCAACGCGCCTAAACAAGTTTTCACTTCAAAAATCTTAAGTTTAGATATTGTTGGTGAAAATGGGGCTTACGAGTGTTCTATTCATCTATCGTGTTAACGTTATTTTTTTTCAATATAGGCCTCACCACCAGAGTGCTACCCAGTACAGTCCTATATCCAATGACTACCTATGATATTGAATTTGTCATCAGTCCAGTGGAGAGTTGTATAAGACGTCGTCAAATCCACGGGTGCCATTTGAGAATCATTTCACCCAACGGTTGATTGTTCGACGAGCAATATGACCTGCCCATTGGTACTGCAACGTGCTAATTTTTTAATCTATATCAGTTGTACACGTTCTTCAACGGAATTCCATATTTTGGATTATATATTTTTGAAAAAATACCAAGTATACTCTATATAGCACGTTGAAGATATTTGACCCTTATTATGAGACCAATTTCCATAAACTATGATTTAGTTTTTTTATGGTCTCTAAATGACGTTTTCTTCAAAAGTCGAATTGATATCATCATCATCATCATACCTGATCATTACAGCTCATGCACGTCCCACTATTGGGTTCGAGCCTCCTCCATAATGAGAGGGAAATTGACCTATTATACCTCGCTGGTCAGACGTGTTGGTATAGGATTTTCGTTCGAGTTTACTTCTCTTGCATAGATGTTATATACACATACATACATATCATCACGCCATATCTCTTGCAGGGTAGGCAGAGAGAACAGATAGATGTTATATACGTCTTATAATCCTTAGTCGTCTCTTACAATCACCCACCGGTAAATCAGGGGGTGGTAAATTGTATTCTTATTTCATCACCACGCGGATAATAGTAATAGGGATATTTATGTTACATATAGCAATCCAATCAAGATTATCCATGTTGTGACTCAGTAAGAATACAATTAACCACCCCCTATCTTATCCGGGGGTGATTGTATGAGACAACTAAGGGATATAAAACGCATATAACATCTATACAAGAGAAGGAAAACTCGAAACAAATCTTATAACAACACGTCTGACCAGCGCGCTATATTAAGTTAATTTCCCTCCCATTACGGAGGAGGCCCGAGCCCAACAGTGGGACATATATGGGCTGTGATAATGATGATATATCAATCTACAGGACACATAAAATCTGGGTGGTGTTGCGTCATTTAAGATGTATGTATCATTAACACTTAAAATATCTCTATCATTAATGCTTAAAATAATTAAAATTTTGGTATAAATCTATTTTTACATACCTATTTTATCGCGTTTGTAATTGATTTTTAATTTGACGATTTTTGGAACCTTTTATAAAATTTATGGTCAAAGGAGTGTCATATTTATGGCTCTAGGAGGATCATTTTGATGTTGGAAAATGAAAAATTAAATATAAGTGAGGCAAAAATCATTTAAATGGTTTTATTTTAATTCGCATAACACAAAATAAAAATTAAAATATAGGCCTTAAAAAACAGCTATCAATCTACTGAATCTTGAAATAAAATTATAAAAAAATATTCCATTCATTTTCCTATTAAAACCGCTATGATTTTTAACAGATAATATATCAAAAGCATCCTTAAATATTACCTAACCAACCCCAACTTGACATAAACCCGCCATGAAACGTAAATAAAACTGAGGAAAACCCTCACAATAAGTAACTCGCAAGAGGCGGTACCAGGCAAGTATAAGTAGTTAAGAGATGTAACTTTGTCATTGCGTCGTTATATAAGTAGGGACATAAATAACGGGACGGTTGTCGTAATCTTTGTATGTGTCTTGAATATAATAAAGTATGGAGTTCTTTTGAATAGCGGGATCGAAAAAGGTATTCTATTATCTCTATAGATCATGGAAATGACGCTGTGTAATGATAGCTTAAAATAACTGCAAATTGGGCTAAAAGTAACAATACAACATTTGTGCATCACCTTTCTTGTACCGCCGCTGGCATAACAATTGCTGAGATAACAAATTCGAATGCAATTTTGAACGAAGTTTTTTTTTTGTTATTGCTTTTGGTGGCGAATGAGTAAGCAACACGCGTGATGGTAAGTGTCACTGCTGCCCATGGACCTTTGCTATACCAAGGGTATAGCTAGGCCGCTGCCTACCATTACAATTCCCAAACCCACCCAGTTAGGCTTCCGGCTCTCCCGCTCACTGACCGAAGCGCAATAGCACATTGCCATTACTCAGACGTCGATCTTCTGCGAGAGTGTGGTACTACCCCGGACGGACTGGCCCGCGGCTGTAGACAGGGATTTGTCGACAGCTTAGTCCTACCACTATTTCTTATTGATGTGTTTTGGATATTATTAATTTTCAGTTATTTTTACTTGCCCTCATGGTGTCACCACTATTTTCTTTATTTTTGGCGACGGGTTATGGTGTGGTTAAACTGACGAGAAGAACCCGCGAGGGTAAACCGCCGGGCGGGCCACCGAAGTTAAAAATCGAGTACCGGTGGTCCGCTCGCACGGCGAAGAGAGAGGAATTTTACGGTGGGTCTATGGGGTCACGCGCCGCCTTTCCGTCACCTCGGACCGATTCGGCGGGGCGAGACGCATCCATAGCCCACATAAAAAAAAAAAGAATGGTGTGGTTAAACTTGTTAAACCTATCCGGGCGACCGAAAGAACGGCGCGCGACCCCATAGACCCGCCATTCAAGTACATATCAACCCCATGCGAGCGGGCCAAGTTTAAGTTTACAATCATAGTACAATATATTAATGTGTTTACGATGCGTCACCAATAGGGGTGGTAATTTATTTGATGGTAATTGTCCGTGATTATAGTCAATTCGGGTCAAATTCTAAGACATTTATAACACCAGCTGTGATCACCTGCCATGCAGTACTAGGTGCCATAATGTTGCTTGGAGACATTTATCTAACAATAAATATTGAAAGGCTGATCGGGGCTTGAAATTGTATGCTTTGTAGTACTGTAACATTATCGCTGATCGGCCACATCGCTCGACGAACCGACAACCGTTGGGGAAAAAAGATACTCGAGTGGCAACCACGAATCAGACGACGCAGCGTAGGACGGGCCCCCCACTCGGTGGACTGATGACCTCATCAAGGTCGCAGGAAACCGTTGGATGCAGGTGGCACAAGACCGTTATAGATGGCATTCTCGTGTAGAGGCCTATGTCCAACAGTGGACGTTTACGGGCTGATGGATGGATGAATGGATGGATGAACATTACAGTACTACTGCAACTACAGTATCTATACCTAATGCATGCAATTGCTTTTACAAGAAAAAACTGAACACCATGCTATCAATCATCATTACCATTTAGCCTTTTGCCGTCTGCTGTTGGATGTAAGCTACATACTTCGCTAAAAATTGCAATTATGTGCTCCCCCCGCATCCAAATCGGTCCATTTAGTGGGGGAGGGCGTTTTACAATGCGTCATCTAATATTTAGTCGCAATTCGAGAACGCTATTCGATAGAAAGTTACCCAAACGACTATCGGTTCAACTGGGGATATATCTTGTCCATTACCACTTTAGTCTACTTGACATCTGTTTTTTGTGGATTTTCGTATTTTGGATCTATCTCACGTAAAAATCCCAAGTACAGCCCAATCAGTAGTATCTATGTAATAATGAAAAAGGCAATTGACAAAAAACAAAATTCGTGTTGAATTAACATGTTGAAGCAAAAAGTTGAGGTTCCAAAAATACTGAAGAGGCGGTTCTAGTTTTTGCAGAGCTACCGTTCAATCAGCCACAGAGGTTGTTCGGTACCTATATTACGACTGTTATCGATGCGCCGTCGGTTAGAGGCGTGGCGATCGCCCATTCGTTCTCGCAATGAAAGAAGCAATTGATCTTATAAAATAAATGCGATTTAGATTCGTGGATTCAGAAGTTTTATTTTAGAGTGACTATACTATCAGCTTACGTAGCTTACTTTTATATTTATTGCTATTACTTAAAAAAAAAGAAAGAATTTATTTTGAGAAGCATATATATTATTAAATTTAAAGTTAAATAAATGTTCTAAACTAAACGTTTACTGTATAAATGGGCGTTACAGAAACTTTCAAAAAGTAACGTATTTAATGTAATCTGTATTACAATAAGCATTTCAGCACGGGTTTTAGCAAAATTCACATAATATATACTTTAATTTGCTATACCATTATCGCTTTAAAGATAGAAACAAAAATTAGTACTATAAATAATACACACATCTGGTGTGCCACAGGGCTCGCGCGCGGTCCACTATTATCCCTGGTATTACAAAAGTCCACGAGTGGTAGTAACACTTACCATCAGATGAACTGCTTGCTCGTTTGCCAAAATAAACAATTAAAAATACAAAGCTACCAGATTTAATCATAGTATCTATAATAGCTAGCCAAAAACAGACTCATAAAAAGCTAATTACGACACTAACCACATATATTCAAAAAACGCTTAGTAATATTCTATTTATATTCCGAAATATTCAAAATATTTCCGAAGTATTTCAGTATGTTGTAAGGTATTTGATTCATATTGTGCCGTAAGCGGTATTTAATAAAAACAGGATGCGTCTGTTGGACGTCGGCCAGGGCCACAGATGTCGTTTTGTTTGTTACGAAAAACATGACTGCGGTTTAATAAGTCAAGGGTTCGTGGAAACGATGAATGCTGACTGAAAAACAATGTTATTATTCACCTTTATTAATATATTTCTTCTTGTAGTGAAATATTATGAATACAATTCATCACCGAGGGATCGTAAGAGACGATTGAAAGACACAAATCATATATCATCATTGAAAAGAAAGAAAACCTGATATAAAGCTTTATTCCTACCCGTCTGACCAGCGTAGTAATTGGAATAATAGATAGATAATGATGATTTTGAATGAAATTTATTTTATTATTTATTACATATATACATATCATCACGCCATATCCCTTGCAGGGTAGGCAGAGAGAACAGAGTACCAGAGAACTCTATCCTTGCATACTTCACTCGCTTCCTCAACATTCATAATTCTCTTCATACACGCTCGCCCGGTTTCGGAGACTCTTGATTCCACCTTCCTTCAGTACGTGACCAATCTGGTCTAGGTAGGTTAGTCTCGGTCTCGCCCGGTACCTACATCCTTCCACTTTCGCATTGTATATCTTCTTAACCATATGTTTGTTGGGCATTCTTTCCACATGTCTGAACCATCGGAGCATTCCCTTTCACATCTTTACACCAATACTCTCTTTCATACTTATTATTTATTAAATAGGTATTCTCTTATTATTTAATATATACATACAATATTCTCTTTATTACTTATTAAATAGATTGTAAGCCGCATAACGTACAATATTTTTTTTTAAATTGACAGAAACAGTCTATTTGACGCATTAAAATCTTTTTAAGACCAAGTTTTAATATATAATGAACAGATGTAAGAGTAACAATAGTTAATGATGTACTAGAGCAAGTGGATGAATTTGTATATCTTGCATGTGGATTTAGCCGAGATGGAAGGTACACCACTGATATAGAGCGAAGAGTGAATGCGGGAAATAGAGTGAACGGAGCGTTGGGGCAACTTCTCGGCAGCCACCACCTCAGCCAGAAGGCACGTGTAGCAATACATAACGCAGTGCTTGTCCCAACATTACTGTATGGAAGCGAGAGTTGGGTATGCAGAAAAGAGTATGAAAGTAAAATTAATGCGGTCGAAATGCGATCTCTGCGGAAAATCTGTGGAGTTAGGCTGACCAACCGCATTCGAAACGATGACGTAAGAGAGCGAGTAGGTATGAAAGAGAATATTGGTGTAAAGATGCGAAAGGGAATGCTCCGATGGTTCGGACATGTGGAAAGAATGCCGAACGAACGTCTGGTTAAGAAGATATACAATGCGAAAGTGGAAGGATGTAGGTACCGAGGGAGACCGAGACTAACCTACCTAGACCAGATCGGTCAGGTACTGAAGGAAGGTGGAGTCAAGAGTCTCCGAAAACGGCGAGCGTGTATGAAGAAAATTATGAATGTTGAGGAAGCGAGTGAAGTATGCAGAGATAGAGTTCTCTGGCACTCTGTTCTCTCTGCCTACCCTGCAAGGGATATGGCGTGATGATATGTATGTATGTATGTGTATGATAGAGACATCAATATTGACAATATAATTGAAAATGAAATAATGATAGATGCGGGTGACGATAGCTCAACCGACAATTTTGGCTCGCTTCGGGTGCTCGGACCGGGGAATTGTCCGGTCACCCGACGTGAGGTCACCGCGTGAGGGCGACGCCTCGACGGCGAAAGCTGTCAGGGCGTCGACGAGAGAGGAACCCGAGAGGGTATATCGCCGGGCGGGCCACCGAAGACAAAGATCGGGTACCGGTGGTCCGCTCGCACGGCGAAGAGAGGTGTTTGCAGGGTGGGTCCATGGGGTTGCGCGCCGCCTCTTCCGTCGCCCCGGGCCAATTTGCCGGGGCGCGACCACATCCATGGTCCCACCTTGCGAAAAAAAAAAAAAAAAAGCTACCGAGGAAGACCGAGACTAACCTACTTAGACCAGATCGGTCAGGTACTGAAGGAAGGTGGAGTCAAGAGTCTCCGAAACCGGCAAGCGTGTATGAAGAGAATTATGAATGTTGAGGAAGCGAGTGAAGTATGCAGAGATAGAGTTCTCTGGCAGTCTGTTCCCTCTGCCTACCCTGCAAGGGATATGGCGTGATGATATGTATGTATTTTAATATATAAGATTAGCAAATTCACATGAACAAACAACCGCTTTTAAAAAGCTTTTACTTGCTTCGCCTAATTTTTTGAGCAATTCAAAACATCAGATTAATGAAATAAATAATTAAAATAATGAACCCAACTAAGATTTTTTGGAATTCAAATTATATATCCTGAGATTAGCACATTCAAATGGAAAATCTCTTGATATTTAAAAGAGCGTATTACTTTTTGTTGATTCAGTATTTGACATGCTGGACAATTTACAAAAATATTTACGAAAAACCACTACAAATTTTCCATTGTTGTGGGAGCAAGCTGTGAAAATCCTTTTTCAAGATTACAAATGAATTTTACAAATAATTCTTATTCCATCAGTCTTAAAGTGCCTTAGGCGACGAAGAACATTTTTCATCCTTATTTGCTCGATAAAGGGATTTCAACCCTAAACGTTTTGCATAATACCCTGAATTATTTAAAATCCTAAAATATGTTTCCATAAGCTTATAGACTGCAGGAACTTCTTGAGGGAGAATTTGATAATATTGTCTGTGTAATCCCTTTGGAAATATTTTCAAGGGTATTTATTTTTATTTCTAGTTTATGAGAATATTTCAAATATAATTTGGAAAATCCAAAAGTGCACGCCTCATAATTTTATATTATTTATCATTTAATATTAGTCAGTGCCATAAATGAAAATGAAAGAAAAAAAGTACTTTTGAAATTTCGTGTAATTCTCGACGTAGTGCTAAACATAGCTGTTCGTTTATAATAGGCTGTATGGGATTTGTTTCCTTTGCCTGTCCGAATGGATGAACAAAAAATTGTAAACGAACCCAATTTTCATAAGGTATACGTACATACATACATAGCCTCACGCCTATTTCACAGAGGGGTAGGCAGAGACTACGGATTGCCA
The DNA here is from genome assembly GCA_905163515.2 of Lymantria monacha. Classification (NCBI taxonomy): domain Eukaryota; kingdom Metazoa; phylum Arthropoda; class Insecta; order Lepidoptera; family Erebidae; genus Lymantria; species Lymantria monacha. The sequence goes on along the minus strand of LR991105.1, from coordinate 3,583,642 downwards.
CAAACCACGATCGTGACATACCTCCAATTCTCATCTTCATGCATGCTCTACGATTACGCATACTCTTAATCTGACCTTTCGCAAACACATCTTCAATTTGATCCAGAAAAGTACGTCGTGGTCCTCCCTTTGTTATCGTCCCATTCACACTCGCTTTGTATACTTGTTTAGTCAACCTTTCTTTACTCATTCTTTCCACATGTCCAAACCAACTCAGCATACACTTTTTTATCTTTGTCACTACTTCTTCATTCACACCACAGTGCTCTCTTATAACATGATTCCTAATTTTATCTTTCAGACTTACACCACACATATTACGAAGAGCTCTTCATAAGGTATACATACTACTTCATAAGCTATAGCTAAGGTTTACATACACTAATGACTAAAGCAGTTTAGTTTTTTTATTAATTACAATTAAGCGTCAAAGAATTACCAAGCCATTTTCGAAAGGAAAAAGCGCGTTGCGATTAGGAAGTTTTTAAAAAATAAATATTTTGATACATTTATATATTTTCATTGCATTATTTTTCTTTTTAATATTTCAAAGAGAATAATAGGAAAACCTTTTAGCTTTGAAGAATTTCACGGATATCATTTGTCTTTGCAAAAATAAAGGCCACTATTTCTTTTACTTTAGATAGTGACTAGTCAGAGAACATTAATATGAATTTAGTAGCAATGCATTATATACTATATAAATGTTGACTGCATGAGATGTCATAATGAGTTACCATGGCGAGTTTGATTCTCATGCAGGACAATCTGTTATAACAATGTTAAAATATCGTTAGTGGTGAACCTTCCAAATTGCGATGAGAATAGAATACGACGTGGTACGGGTATGGTGCTGCATGCTGCCATTCTGCTACTCCAGACGGTTCGGTTGAAGTGTGTTCAGATCATAACCTGTCAAAAAAAAAGACAATCTTTTATGCTATTCACAATTTCAAATTACTGAAATTTAGCATTTATTATACTTGATTATTTATAAAAACCCGATTACGAGCTAGAAATGATTGTCACAAGTGGGATTCGAACCCACACCTATTGGAAATCCGTCCCAATTGTGATTTCACAATTTGTTGTTCCGAGTTTGGATGTATTTGGTGTGTTCCCCGCGACACGATATTTAACTTAGTACAAGGTATTGTCTTAAAACATCTTATTTTTGTATCGTATTTCTGTTTATAAATATATTCCTCCTCTCAGCCGTATGGTAGCGGCTACAAATACTACCAACTCTTACTTTGCTCGTGGATGTCTTAAAAGACGATTAAGAGCCTTATATCGACCTGAGTCAACATCACATGATGCCGTTTGGTCAACAATTACATTCCCAAGAAGGAATTTGTTTTTGGTAGGCTACGGTCCAACCACATGCCGCCCGTTCCGTCAGGGACGACGAAAGGGCAGCCCGTGGCCCCATAACCTATCGTATTCCCTCCCCATCATCATTGTGCCGGCCACCGGTACCGCTTCCTTGACATCCGTGGCCAGCTTGACAAGTAGGGTTAACGTTGGGGAGGCGGCCAGTCATAAAACTATTGCCAATAACTTTTACAATATGTACTATGAAAGAAGAGTACATATTGTATCGACCCCAAGTAATTGGTATAAGAGAGATAGAGATAAGAGAATAATGATCAAACCAACATATGTTAGGTATTTATATCACTTTAACAATGCAATCAGTCATACTTTAACTATGGCAATACTGATATATAATTTTCTACTATTGCTGATTTTGCTACCAGTTACGAAATGATCGAAAAATCATAGAACTCCCAGCAGGTGAAACGATGACATAGTCTGTATAATACGAAGAAGATGAATCACCATTCGAAAATTGATTAAATAAAAAAAACACTTGGCTGTTTAGGCTCTATTTCCCGTGACACACAGAATAAATAACTCGCACTAAAATGAAAAAAAAAAGATCTATTGTTGACAGTACTGTCACATCATTCACCATTCATCATGTATGTAATTTATTTCAATATTATAGTTTTTGTTTACTTATATTTACAAATAAAATAGCAGAAAAATTGGTTACCATTGCATGTTTTCAGTGAAAAAAAATATTTTGTTAAAATAATTAAAAATAATTCATTTAACTCATAAATTTACTTAGATTTTTCTTCTTCTTTTTTTGTAATGCCAATCAGCTACTAATACTACTAATACGCGTCATTATTGTCAATTTCAAGTTAAAATTTTCTTCACAAGTTATCAGATTCTACACATCTTCTTCTTGATGAATGGCTTCTGTTAGCAATTAACCACAACTTCGCCAATGTAAAAGTAAAATAAATTTAAAAAAATAGTAGATTAACATTTTAGTCGCCAATAATGTCACATTAATATGTTTTATCCCTTGCAAGGTTTATACATAAATTAATTTGAATCACAATCTTTAGATTCCTTAAATTAGTCAGTCTATCAATAAGACAAATCGTCGTCTTCAACAAATTTCACACTATTAATAGTATTCTGGGAAATATGGTAGCAAACGAAAATATTTATAAAGCACTTTTATGTCAGAATCACTACACTCTAGCAATTCCAATGCATTACATTAAATGCAAAAATGATTACAACACGTTAAAACCCTACGACTTTGAATATAATGTAAGATCACCACATGATGGTTTGAAATACCCGCCAAAATGCTTTCTTTTAGATTTATTAATCTACTTTTTTAACTAGTAGGACAATATATCTTTCATTCATTCTTGAATTACAAAGACTGCTTCATTCATTTCAAACGCCTGCATTCATTGAAATTTGTTCACAAGGATAAAAAACACGTTAGCTTTGACTGCGCTGTTGAATTTGAATTAGAAACTTCATTATTGAAGTTATATTTTTTTAGGCGCGTTATGAAAAAAATATAAGACTGAAATATTAAGATGATAAAATTAACAGGTTGAAGTTGACCGTAAATAAAATGCGCGCGCATTACTGTAACACAAAATTAGCAGGTTGAAGTTGGCTGCAAAACCACTCATTAAGTCTTGAAAAAAAGCTACCAACAAAATAGAAATTAAACCTCTTTCTAGTTTCTTCATTCACAACACGTGATTTAATTTCATACAAGTGCGAATAATATATGTGCTAATAAATTATATTCAGTAGTGATGTAAATTTAATATTGTGAATAATATTATTTACCATTCGTAAATTTACGTGAATTTGAGTTAGTGAAATTGAATTGATTATTTGCATGTAATTAAAAATTATTTTTTAATGATGCCAAAGAAGTAAAACTTTGTACATAATTACACGCACCCATTTGTATTTTTAATGAAGAATCTTCAAAAAATTGACGAAACATAAACTGTTAATGAAATCACATTTCTGCACCGACATTTCTTTTTTTTTCACTAGACATTATAAAACTTCTCTAATGGTCACCGAATAGGTGCACCATATGCTATCCTCACACCTCTACAAAATAAGTCCTAAGTCTTGATCCGTTGTGATACTTCATTAAAATTAAAATTTAGATTTTTTTACCATTTAAAGTTATCATCTAAAACTTTATGACCACTAAAAATTTTATCAAACAAAATAATAATTTCATAAACATACAAGTACAGAATATAAACTGTTTTTAATCTGTTAAAGAACGAATAAAACTTCAGTTTCATCATTCGTTTTTAGAATTTAAAATCTAAGAACGAATGATTCATCTGTGACTGCGACATATGCGAATAGCTTTTCGCAGCAAATGGAATGATAGGAATGAAGGGAACGCGGAATCGTCTGTACTATTAACTACTTTGGAGTATGGTCTCAGTGATAGGATATCGCGAGAAGTTAATAAAAAAAATACTTACTTTTTAAGTGAGCAAGTTAATGCTTACTCCATAGCGTGGTCTTACAGTTTTAGTCATTATATCAAATGTTAAAAGATAATAATAATAATAATAATGTTTATTACCAATAAAGTCATTACATAAAAATTACATAAACAAAGATTCCCAAACTAGGCAACAGAGCCTGTATCTTGGGATTCAGAGCACAAGTTGATGGTATGTAAGACATTTGGTCCTAACTCGTAATAACATTAGGTAAGATATTTAAAATTTTAGAAAAAGACAATACAAAACATATAACTAAATAGACATCAACCTATGTGGATATGATGACATAAAGGTTGTGCAATACGTTAAGTGTGCGTGTGTGTGTTTGGGAGTGTGTATGTGTGAACGTACGAGAGTGTGTGTGTAAATACTGATACGGGTGGCATTATTGTTACAAACAGTTTCACAGGTAGGGCGATTTATGTTCCAGAAGATTTTCTGTCGCCTCGTATGATAAGGTGAGTAACCAATTTGTAATCAGTTTTTTACATTTAGGTGCATTACAATTTAGGAGCGCACAGTGCCTGCACATTATTGTAGGTGTTTGGTTGGGAGAATTTCGGGCTTCTGCGAGCAAGTGAAGAGTACCATTTTGGAGTTGGCATCCTGAATACTCGGCGTGCTGTAAGAGAGTCAAAGTCCTCGCGGTTTAAAAGTACCTTATGTGTTTTTACCGTAGCATTCAAAATATAAAGTTGTCTTACGCGAAGGACTTTGAATTCATCGTAAATGCTATCCGTGGAGTATCTGAATGGCCTTTTCAGAATAACTTTTAAACGAGAAGATAAACGGAGAACTTAACAATAATACACAACGGCTGGCGTAATAGTTAAAATATCGACTTATCATACCAATTCCGTGGGTCCGATTTCCATATAAAACAATACTTTGTGCGATCCGCAAATTGTAGTTATGATTCTGGTTGTAATTTATGAGCGTTAATTTTTTTTTATTGCATGTGGTAGCAAACGAGCAAACTTTGCAATACCAAGGGTATAGCTAGGCCGCTGCCTACTAATACAAATCCCAAACCCACCTAGTTGAGGTTCTGGCTCTCTCACTCACCGAACGAAGCGCAATAACATATTGCCATTACTCAGACGTCGAACTTCTGTGAGAGTGTGGTACTACTCCGAATGGACCGGCCCGCGGCTGTAGACAGAAAACTGTCAACAGCGTAGTCCTACCACTATTAATTGCATGCTTTTAAAAAGGTCCCCTGCAATTCAAGCATTATTTCCTTATTGGGTGTCCATAAAAAAAAAACAAAAAAATCTAAATCTAATCATTCGTTCATTCAATATTTTAGCTTTTAATATTTCTATTATCTAGGACTAAATATTTTTTTATTTATTTCTAAAGGCTTGTTAGTGGATTTTTTGGTTTTGGAATATGAAAAGATTATACGGTGTGAGCGTTAGCGTTTTTTAAACTGATTTAATTGTAATTATAGGTGTACTATTTTGCGTCACGCAGTAATTGGCATAATAATTCAATTTATTTGCTCGAATATGGCTTATACAGGCATTTTAGATACATCATATTCTGCCTTGTGGGCAAATAGTTATATAATATTAACAAAAACGATTTGAGCCAAATCGATTACTCTTTTTTGAAGTTCCTGATTGCAAAAAAAAATTTTAGAGGTATATTAAAGAAATCATATGAATAATCCTAAGTGAAGAGGACTGACTGAGGATACATAACAGGTGGTTCGATCCCTAATAAACAATACCAACCCGTTTGATAATAATATGAATATTCTTCAGAGCAAGATGGGTCGTACGATTTTTTTAATATATATTTATTGCCTAATAATTTAATTTGCTAGCTCAAACGCTGACTGCATAATAAGGAGAGAATTAACCAACTACATCACGCTGGCTAGATATGTTGAGTGTTCCTTCTCTTGCATAGATGTTATATGCAGATTTTATCCGTTAGTTGTCTTTTACAATAAGTCCTACAGGTAAGATAGGTGTGGTGAATTGTAACCCATCACCACAGTCATGATAAAAGTTCTATTCAGGCTCAAGACAAATTACTACATTATAGCACTCCTACAAGATATCATATCTCTCAAACACATTGAATGAATTCTTCTTTTCTATAAAATACGATTCGATTCGATTTCTATAAAAATGACCAGTCAGCATATCGATTTGGGGACGGTATCCAATACTTTCAAATGGGCAGGGAAAAAATATTCTATTCACATAATATTTGGAAAGCAGATGTCTATATAAATAGCTTTCCTTAAATTGAATTTTTCTAAGAAAATCCGGATTAATATGCAATCTTCGTAAGATTGCATATTAATCCGGATTTTCTTAGAAAAATTCTAACGTAACCAACTTTTTTTATTTATTTTTTTAGAGACTGCAAGCACCCTGCATGGTGCGGTGTCTAGTTGTTAGTGCACTAAGGAAGTAATCCTTGTATTGCGGGGGATTTAACAAACACGTAATAAACGCTGACAAATTACACCTAGAGTCAAAGCAACTATTAGTGGATCGCACAAAGTATTGTCCTACATGGGAATCGAACCCACGTAACTAGCACGTATCTTAACCATTACTGCATCTGTGTCGTATCTTAACCATTACTGCATCTGTGTTCTTGATTGCAGAATTAGTGTTATAAATTATATATATATATCATTCAATATTATGATTTCAGCTCATTAAGGTCCCATTGCTGAGCTCGAAAACAGCCCTTCCTATTTTGAGCTATATATATATATATATATATATATAAATATAATATATATAACTAGCCTTAATAATAATTATATATACTAGCCGACGCGGCACACTTCGTTCCGCCTAACAGATAATGAATGAGATGAGATTTCGATTAGTTCAAAATTATTAAGTCGAAGAAGTAGGTACCTTGTGTTATACGACATTTTTCTTTATGCGCGTTGAAAATTATCTAATTGTTGATCTCTGAGATTTACTCGACGATTTTGCATTGTCAACCGTGCCGTTTCACGGGCTGCCTTGCTTTGCTCTTGTAATTGAGAAGCAAGAAGTCGGGCTATATTAACGCGGCGGTCTTCCCGTGCAATATCTTGTGCTTCTGCCGTTGTTACATTTCGAATTCTAATTTCGTTACGGCTTTGTCGTGAAAGATGTGATCTTCTTGGTCGCGGTATTGTTGATGACAATATAGACATAATATGATTTATTATAATAAAATTCGTAAAAAATCATAACACTCGCACAAAACGAACTCAGACCAATCAAATTTAATTTCAACTTTTCGCAGTATTTTCCAAACATCCATTACGTGAGCTGTCAGTTGCGTTTTTTTACATCATCAACAAATGAACGTTTAGAGCTATTGTTTTTTTTTTAATGTTTTTTTTTGTTAATATCATATTTTAATCCTATATCCTATTCCCGACTTAAAAACATAAAAACTTTTAAAATCTGTATACATGAAAGTTTGATGATGAATATCTTTTGAACGGTTAATTTCATCACCAAAACATAAGAAACCATTTTTATAGAGCAGTTAATTTTCAACAAAAATTTGTATTGCGCATTTTGTAAAAGTCATTTTTTGTGGAGTTATAAAATTCATAAACAAAAATGAAATTTGTCTTAAAATAATCAATATTAAATCCTTAATATCTTTCAAATGGTGAAGTTTACGGAAAAAATATAAGATACCTTTTTGTAGAGCATTAAATTTTCTAAAATATTCTCTCGAAAGATTTTTCTGTTCAATCGATAAATGATGAGGTATGAATTTTTTCTATTGGACTGAGAAAAAATACAAAACTGCGATGCGGAGGATCTTTCTATTAAAATTAAAAGCTCATGCTTGGTGAAAATTTTTTTAAGGTGTCTAGCAACCCATTTTTCCGTGTCACTTGTAAAAATAAATCGATTTTTTTGACGCACCCTAATATATATATATATATATACATATATATATATATATATATATATCAGTGAAGTTAGTATATATATTATTACCCTGCCCTGAGGGTCGCTTAGTACTCTTTTACAGTATTTTGTACTATAAAGTAGAAATAACGTCAAAAAAACTTTCGGGTAAAGTACGTTAAGCCCACCCATATCACGCAAATTGATGCCATGTACCTAAACTTTTAAATACCTTCATATAAAAAATATGCATGCAATAAAAATACTTTAATTTCTTTTTTTGATTAATTTAAGTGAAGGAAAACTCTAAATTACCAAGCTGTATGACAAGCTTGGTATATTAAGTAGGTAGTAGGTCAATTGCCCTTCCATTGTGGAGGAGATTTGAGTAAAAAAGTGAGACGCATATTAACTGATATCATGATTATATTTATATATTTTTATTGCAAAATTTATTGTAACGAAAGATTTGGGTAAGTGAAAGAACAGCAAGTCACAGGGCATACGTAGACATACGAACGTACGGACATCAGAGGCTAAGTAATAGTATTAGCACACTAAATTCGGATACTTTTAGAGTGATAAGAATGGTAGGACCACGCTCTGGACAGTTCTCTATCTACAGCCGCGGGCCGGTCCGTCCGGGGTAGTACCACACTCTCGCAGAAGATCGACGTCTGAGTAATGGCAATGTGCTATTGCGCTTCGTTCGGTGAGCGAAAGAGCCGGCAGCCCAACTGGGGTGGGTTTGGGGTTTGTATTAGTAGGCAGCGGCCTAACTATACCCTTGGTATTGCAAAGATCCATGGGCGACAGTGACACCATCAGGTGTGCTGTATGCTCGTTTGCCACATTTTTTTTTTTGCGGTATGCTATGGACGTCGCGCCCCGCCAAATCGGTCCGGGGTGACGGAAGAGGCGGCGCATAACCCCGTTGACCCACCCTGCAAGTACCTCTTCTTCGCCGTGCGAGCGGGCCACCGGTACCCGATCTTTGTCTTCGGTGGCCCGCTCGGCGGTGTGCCCTCTCGGGCTCCTTCCTCTTCTGTCGACGCCCCGACAGCTTTCGCCGTCGAGGCGTCGTCCTCACGCGGTTGCCTCACGTCGGGTGACCGGACAATTCCCCGGTCCGATCACCCGAAGCTCGTTTGCCACCATAAGCAATAAAAAAAATAAACCTTTAAAATAATACAAAATATATTTGGATAAATGGAGTGACAATATAAGGTCTGGTCCTAAGATTATGGAATGGGTAATAGGGGTATTGAATTATGTATTTCTAACGCACCCTCTCTATTATATAGCTTAGAGAATTTCAAGAGAATTATTATTAAACCACAAGCGTTTCTATGCATTAATTTAAGCAATAATTCAAATAAGTTACTGTTGGAACTACATCCGTCTGAGGGACTAAGAATAGTTTTATTCACGTACACACAGTGTTAATGTCAGTGAAGATTCTAATAGATGTTATTTAATGAATTCTTATGTTTACGCGAGTATTACGCATTTGAATTAAAACTATTTTTACGGATTCTATCGCGTTTGTACGTGATTTTTAATTACCTAACGTTTCGAATTTACAACGTTCATGGTCGCGGATGGAAACGATATTCCTGTAAAAATAATTTTATTTCAGAAAATTTTAAGTTTAGTTTAGTTCTTCTTCTTTTTATGTATTGGCAATCAGCTACTTATACGAGCCATTGTTGCCAGTGTCGAGTTATAATTATCTTCACGTTCTTAGTCTCTTCAGGTTAGTCATTGTCTGTCAGTAAGTCAAATTGTCGTCATTAACAGTGTTATGGCCACATTGTTAATGGTATCTTGTGGGCATTTTGATGGAAAACGAAAACGTTGTAAAGCACTTTTATATGATATTCACTACATCCCAGCAGTTCTGCCACATCACATTACATAAAATGCCATTAAAATTATCTAATATAACACGTTAAAACACCAAGATATCGAATATAATACAAGAGCACCACATGACGTTTTAGATTCCCGCCAAAAACTCCCGTTTAGTTTAGTTACTTAGTTAGTTTAATTAGAATTACTCACTATACTATAGGTAATAAAAGATAATTTTCTAGTAATTAATAAAATATCGCATTTAATATCTATGCAAGAGAAGGAAAGCTATATAAAAATAAAACCCTATACAGAGTCGTGCGCCGCTTCTTCTGTCGCCCCGGACGGATTTAGCGGGGCGTGAACTCCATAGACCGCCGTCAAAAAAAAAAATACCAACACGTCTGACCACTGTGGTATAGTAGGTCAATTTCCCTCCTATTATAGAGGAGGTTCGACCCAACAGTGGAACAACAAAATGAGTATGAGCTGAGATTATGTTATTATGATAATGATGAATTAGAAAACAAAATTTTAATGATTTAATTTGATAATTCTTGTGTTTCAAAACGCGATGAAATTGATAAAAATAGCATTATACAATTTATTTAATTTTTATAATGTTCTTTCTGTGTAATAATAGAGTAGAAATACTATTCACTATATCCTTTCTTATCCATGGATGACGTAAATTACGACTAATATAATTACAATATTTAGAAAACAATTATGCAAGAATGCAGTAAAGCAAGAATGCAGTAAAGCAAGCAGCAAGTAATTTAAATAACAAGGTTGTGTCATCGTTTAATACAATTCTAACTGTAAAGTTTAAAGTATTAAGCCTATAACAATGTGTAAACATTGTCGGGTAGATAGCACACCGTCACCCTAAGACGTAAATATGATACGAAGCGAAATTTGCATGTCCTAAAATAAGTCACGGTGGTGTAGTGGCAGCACGATTGGGCCGGAATCCCAATAGGCGCGGGTTTGAATCCCGCTTGTGACATCATTTTTTGCTTCGTAATCGGGTTTTATAAATGATGTACACATATTAAAAATAAACAAATACCATGGAGCAATGGCACAAATGAGTAATAGTCTATACACTACACGGTCAGCTGATGCGAACCATAGGCGCCGCCATATTGGCCTCGGCTACTCTGTCGAGCGTCTTTCACTTTACCTCTACTCCGCGGCCGACCGTCACGCAATATGCAATAGATGGACGAAGAATTTTGAGGCGATGTAATAAAAGTTTCACTTTAATATATACGAAATATTTGAATTTGATTTAGTTGGCCATATATAGGCAATATTTGCCTGCACTTATCCCAATTAAACGTCAACGTAAAATGTACTTGTACATATTGCAAAAGTTATTAGCAATAGTTTTATAACCGCCTGCTCTATTTCAGCCCTTTTTAGAAATGTAATTATTAACCAAACGAACAAGTAAAATTGACCCAAGTTAGGGGTGTCCACTTTGAAAAAACATCGATGTTTTTTTCGATTCGATAAATCGAAACTGTACATCGATGTCTTTCGATGTTTCGGATGAAAACATCGATGTTTTTAAACATCGAGTACTTTTTCTAAAGTCATATCAAAAGTGTTACTTCTAAAAAAAAAAGGTCTTTTTTTGTGGCATTTATACCTATTCCAATCCCTTATAAAACTGACTTCTAAAAAAAAGGTCCTTTTTGTGGCATTTATACATATTCCAGTCCCTTATAAAACAGATTTCTAAAAAAAAAAAAGGTCTTTTTTGTGGCATTTACTGGTTATCATCGTTTCGATGTTTTATGAAAAAACATCGATACATCGAGTATTTCGATAGCTCTTCAAAACATCGGATCGATTCGATGTATCGCATTGTAAACATCGATGTTTTCGATGCATCGATGTTTAACGAATATCCCTAACCCAGGTCGATACAAAGCTCTTAGCCGTCTTTTACAATATTCACGAGCAAAGTAAACGTTGGTAATATTCTTATTAGCTGCTAATATTCTAATTAAATGATGTTATTTCTAGAACTTGGTTAAAACTAATCCAAAAGATCCCGTAACATATACTTATGTGCCAGCAAATGTTATAAAAATGTATAAATAGCAAAGTTATACTAACTAACTTATCAACGTATTTCCTATCGAAGTATTCGCCGATTGGGACTTCTGCGTAAAAGGGTAAAATGTCTCCTAAGTTAATATAGAACGAAAGTTTCTCTATCTAAATTAAATAATAAAAGAAGTTTTATTAATATAATAGCAGTGGTAGAGCCATACTGTGTGGTAGCGGCTACGAATACTACCAACCCTTACTTTGTAAAGTAAATTAAAATAGAACAAGTACGTAGTTCAGCTAATTTCTCGAGCAAGAATACCACGCACATGTGCTTGGAATCCACCGACTCACTCTCTTTCTCTCTCCTACTTTCTATCTTTGTGTATCTTTCTATCTCTCACCCTCTTGCGTTGGAATATTGGACGCTACTCGTTGCTAACGCTCGCGCTGGGCTGTAACAGGTATACTATGCACATGCGTTCGAGTGCCATTGCGTTAAACGTTTAACGCAACCTTGTTCTAAACTTCAATAATTCACATAAATGTTATGGGTTATTTATATTGCCTTAAGCGTAACTTAAATTTTATGTGTTATAATCATCATTGTCTCAACACTATAGAAACGAAAATTTACCTAATACATCATTATCATTCTCCTACTTTTATCCGAATTGCTTGGGGTCGATACAATATGTACTCTTCTTTCATGTTACATATTGTCAAAGTTATTGGCAATAGTTTTATGGCAGACGGCCTGTCAGACGTCAACCCTCCCTGGGAATGTAATTGGTGATCAAACGGCATCAGATGGAGCTGGCCCAGGTCAGGAACATAATTTTATTTCAGAAAATTTTAAGTTTAGTTTAGTTACTTAGTTAGTTTAATTAGAGTTAATCACTATAGATAGGTAATAAAAAATAATTTTCTAGTAATTAATAAAATATCGCATTTAATATCTATGCAAGAGAAGGAAAGCTATATAAAAATAAAACCCTATACAGGATCGTTCGCCGCTTCTTCTGTCGCCCCGGACGGATTTAGCGGGGCGTGAACTCCATAGTCCGCCGTCAAAAAAAAAAAATACCAACACGTCTGACCACTGTGGTATAGTAGGTCAATTTCCCTCCTATTATAGAGGAGGTTCGACCCAACAGTGGAACAACAAAATGAGTATGAGCTGAGATTATGTTATTATGATAATGATGAATTAGAAAACAAATTTTAACGATTTAATTTGATAATTCTTGTGTTTCAAAACGCGATGAAATTGATAAAAATAGCATTATACAATTTATTTAATTTTTATAAGGTTCTTTCTGTGTAATAATAGAGTAGAAATACTATTCACTATATCCTTTCTTATCCATGGATGACGTAAACTACGACTAATATAATTACAATATATAGAAAACAATTATGCAAGAAAAGGTATACGCAAAATAAATTGCTACACCAACCCACCTAACCAGCGCGGTATTATAGATCGTTTGCCCTTCTATCTGGAGGCGGATCGCGCCCTACAGTGAGAAGTAGGAGTATCCCGACTAGAAATTTTTTCGTCTTCCTTAGCAGGACCGGACCGGGCATGCCCGATCTGGACCAGATAAGGTATGTAACGCAGAAGATATATCTGGACCCGATCAGGAAAACCTTATCAGGTCCAGATCAGGCATTCCTGATCGGGTCCAGATCAGGCGTTCCAGATCGGGTCCACATCAGGCGTTCCTGATCGGGTCCGGATGAAATTTTACTGATCGGAACCAAATCAATCATCTGCGTTATATATCTTGCCTGATCTAAAACGAGTATGCCCAGTCCGGTCCTTTTAAAAAACATGAATATCTTAAAGAACATGTTTAATAGGTAAAAATATAAATTAATATACGACGTAGGCACCGAATGTAGTGCTATATTCTTATCATAGAGAGTCCCAGTGAGCCGTTCCGATTATGGCGCATCCACCAGATGCTAACGACTGCAACTGTCGCCTGAATTTCTCATTCATGACCTGATCGATCTGTTTTAATCTGATTCGATAACAACCAATTTAATATTAGGCCATGTCATTACGCTTCGGAGATTCTTAACACCGCGATTCAAATAATGACGTCATTTTACTAACGCCATCTATTTATTATGATACAAAACATTAAATGGTAGAATGGTTTTTACAATATAATATTTCTATCTATCTATGTTTTCAAATGTTAGGTACATTTATATATATATATACACTACCGTCCAAAAGTTTGGAAGCAGCAAGGTAAAATCGAATAAAACCAAACTAAGTCATTTAAATTTAAATGTATTGATAAAAAAATAAAGAACAAACAGAAACTAACTTAAACAAAATAAAAAAATAATATACAATGGTAAATTAGATTAAATTTTAGCTTCATCAAAGTGTCCACCTTTCTCCTTTATAATCTTCTCACATATTCTGGGCATTCTATTAATCAATTTTTTAAAATAATCTTTATCTAATTTGTTCCATTCGTTCTCTAATAGCTGCCACAAATGTTCTGAGCTCGTAGGACAACGACTTTTCACCCTCCTGTCAAGTTCATCCCAAACAAGTTCAATGGGAGAAAGATCAGGGGATTGAGATGGCCATTGCATGATGTTTAAAATGTTTTCAGCTTTTTTCTTGTTTAAAAAGTTCTGGCACAATTTAGACGAATGCTTAGGATCATTATCCTGTTGAAAAATGAATCCAGAACCAATGAGACTTAGTCCACTGGGTATGGCAGAATCTTGGAGAATTTTTAAATAGCCTTCCTTGTTTAATTTTCCGGTTATCCTCACAAGATTGCCGGGTTTACTGTTGCCAAAACACCCCCAAACCATGACATTACCACCACCATGTTTGATGGTAGGCACTGTACATGCCTCTGAAGCCCTCTCTTCTTTTGACCGGCGTACAAAGACACGTCTATTGGATCCGAAAATCTGAAATTTTGATTCGTCACTCCAAAGGACATTTTCCCATTGTTCTATAGTCCAGTTTTTATGCGCTTTTGCCCATTCTAGTCTATTTTTCTTATGTCGATTTGTTAGTTTGGGTTTTTTAGCAGCAACACATACTCTTAATCCCGCAGACAGTAAGCGTCTTTTAACAGTAGTTGTTGAAATGGGTGTTTCTCGCGTATCATTCAGAGCTGCAGTGATCTGTGGTGCAGTTAAGCGTCGATTCCGTTTAGAAAGAACTCTAATGAAGTTGTCCTCTTGATTTGTTGTGGATTTGGGCCTACCAGATCTCTTTCTATCTTCATTTTTCCCCGTTTCTTGTTTTCTAGCAAGGGTATAGTGGACACCTTTACAAGAAATTCCGAGCCTTTCTGCGATTTGACGTTCACTGTATCCTTCCTCGCGTAGAGTGCAAATAGCGCTTCGCTGTTCAAGCGTGATTTGCTTGCGTTTTGCCATTTTCAGAAGAAAAATACGGTCAAAGTAGTAGCCGATATCTTTCGAATACAGACAATGTTAATATCACAACTTTCACGTGCCAATGCTCAAGTGCGACTGAATAAGGTCTAAAAAAGTTAAAACCAGCAAACATTATCAATAAAACTACACCATTGCATAGGATAAAGTAGCCGACGGATTAAGTCATAAAACACGTGTTTCGTCAATATTAAGGAATTCCATAAAACTTGATGAATGTAGGATAATAATCCTTTTGTGTTTGTGTAGACAGTCGTAAAAGGTTGTAAAACTTAAGATTATTGCTAATTTTTACCGCTATTAGTCGGCATTTATTTGTTTTGTTTGAAAACAGGTGTGCTTCCAAACTTTTGGACGGTAGTGTATATATATATATATATATATATATATATATATATATATTATTTATTTTTGTTTTTTACTTTAAATATAAATTATTTTTATATTATTAATTAAACATTATTATTATTATTAAATACATATGATTAATTAAAGATTTCAGATTAATCTCCTCTGATGCAAATACAATTTCGCTGTGGCATAAATATGACAATCATGTCACTTTTTTGAATTTTGATTGATATTTTTTTTGTGTTACGAAAACTGTTTCTGGTTCTGATATACTACAAGCCTTACTATACATATACTTGATGATATTTCACATCAGGCTAGCCTTATTTGGTCCTGATCTGGTCCTGATCCGGTATGCCTTACCATACTTGATGTTATTTCACATCAGGCTATCCTGATCAGGACCAGACCTGGTCCTGATAGGGTTTGCCGGATCCGGCATGCCTCATTCTGTCCTGATCGGGTCCTGATCCGGTATGCCTTACCATACTTGATAATATTTCACATCAGGCTATCCTTATTTGGTCCTGACCTGGTCCTGATCCGGTATGCCTTACCATACTTGATGATATTTCACATCAGGCTATCCTTATTTGGTCCTGATCTGGTCCTGATCCGGTATGCCTTACCATACTTAATGATATTTCACATCAGGCTATCCTTATTTGGTCCTGATCTGGTCCTGATCCGGTATGCCTTACCATACTTAATGATATTTTACATCAGGCTATCCTTATTTGGTCCTGATCTGGTCCTGATCCGGTATGCCTTACCATACTTGATGTTATTTCACATCAGGCTATCCTGATCAGGACCAGACCTGGTCCTGATCGGGTTTGCCGGATCCGGCATGCCTCATTCTATCCTGATCGGGTCCAGATACATGATCTGGTTGAACCATACTTTTTTTCTAGTCGGGATAGGCTGTAATGATAATAGGAATGGGTATTAAAAACTTGTGTAAATGTCAGAATTATTTATCATTACTAAAAAAATAAAATTGTGGGTTTATGAAACCATGGTAAAAGTGAAACTTTTTTCGCATTGTATACATACATAATATATACAATTATTTAGATGATGTACACATTTAAATTACTAGAAATTTAGCATTTAATATGCTTATTTATAAAATCCGATTACGAAGCGAAAAATGATGTCACAAGTGGGATTCGAACCCGCGCCTATTGGGATTCCGGCCCAATCGTGCTGCCACTACACCACCGTGACTTATTGTAGGACATGCAAATTTCGCTTCGTATCATATTTACGTCTTAAGGTGACGGTATGCTATCTACCCGACAATGTTTACACATTGTTATAGGCTTAATACTTCAAACTTTACAGTTAGAATTGTATTAAACGATGACACAACCTTGTTATTTAAATTACTGAAATTTAGCATTTAATATGCTTAATTATTTATAAAACCTGATTACGAAGCGAAAAATGATGTCACAAGCGGGATTCGAACCCGCGCCTATTGGGATTCCGGCCCAATCGTGCTGCCACTACACCACCGTGACTTATTTTAGGACATGCAAATTTCGCTTCGTATTCGTAATTTAAATAACAAGGTTGTGTAATCGTTTAATACAATTCTAACTGTAAAGTTTAAAGTATTAAGCCTATAACAATGTGTAAACATTGTCGGGTAGATAGCACACCGTCACCTTAAGACGTAAATATGGTATGAAGCGAAATTTGCATGTCCTAAAATAAGTCACGGTGGTGTAGTGGCAGCATGATTGGGCCGGAATCCCAATGGGCGCGGGTTTGAATCCCACTTGTGACATCATTTTTCGCTTCGTAATCGGGTTTTATAAATGATGTACACATATTGAAAATAAACAATTACCATGGAGCAATGGCACAAATGAGTAATAGTCTATATACTACACAGTCAGCTGATGCGAACCATAGGTGCCGCCATGTTGGCCTCGGCTACTCTGTCGAGCGCCTTTCACTTTACCCCTACTCCGCGGCCGACCGTCACGCGATATGTAATAGATGGACGAAAAATTTTGAGGCGATGTAATAAAAGTTTCACTTTAATATATACGAAATATTTTAATTTGATTTAGTTGGCCATATATAGGCAATATTCGCCTGCACTTATCCCAATTACATGAGGTCAACGTAAAATGTACTTGTACATATTGCAAAAGTTATTGGCAATAGTTTTATGACCGCCTATCCGATTTCAGCCCTTTTTAGAAATGTACTTATTAACCAAACGAACAAGTAAAATTGACCCAAGTTAGGGGTGTCCACTTTGAAAAAACATCGATGTTTTTTTCGATTCGATAAATCGAAACTGTACATCGATGTCTTTCGATGTATCGGATGAAAACATCGATGTTTTTAAACATCGAGTACTTTTTCTAAAGTCATATCAAAAGTGTTACTTCTAAAAGAAAAAAAGGTCTTTTTTTGTGGCATTTATACCTATTCCAATCCCTTATAAAACTGACTTCTAAAAAAAAAGGTCCTTTTTGTGGCATTTATACATATTCCAGTCCCTTATAAAACAGATTTCTAAAAAAAAAAGGTCTTTTTTTGTGGTATTTACTGGTTATCATCGTTTCGATGTTTTATGAAAAAACATCGATACATCGAGTATTTCGATAGCTCTTCAAAACATTGGATCAATTCGATGTATCGCATTGTAAACATCGATGTTTTCGATGCATCGATGTATATCGAATATCTCTAACCCAGGTCGATACAAAGCTCTTAGTTGTCTTTTACAATATTCACGAGCAAAGTAAACGTTGGTAATATTCTTATTAGCTACTAATATTCTAATTAAATGATGTTATTGCCAGAACTTGGTTAAAACTAATCCGAAAGATCCCGTTACATATACTTATGTGCCAGCAAATGTTATAAAAATGTATAAATAGCAAAGTTATACTAACTAACTTATCAACGTATTTCCTATCGAAGTATTCGCCGATTGGGACTTCTGCGTAAAAGGGTAAAATGTCTTCTACGTTAATATAGAACGAAAGTTTCTCTATCTAAATTAAATAATAAAAGAAGTTTTATTAATATAATAGCAGTGGTAGAGCCATACTGTGTGGTAGCGGCTACGAAGACTACCAACCCTTACTTTGTAAAGTAAATTAAAATAGAACAAGTACGTAGTTCAGCTAATTTCTCGAGCAAGAATACCACGCACATGTGCTTGGAATCTACCGACTCACTCTCTTTCTCTCTCCTACTTTCTATCTTTGTGTATCTTTCGTTCTCTCACCCTCTTGCGTTGGAATATTGGACGCTACTCGTTGCTAACGCTCGCGCTGGGCTGTAACAGGTATACTATGCACATGCGTTCGAGTGCCGTTGCGTTAAACGTTTAACGCAACCTTGTTGGAAGTCGCATTAGAAGTGAAAATTTACCTAATACATTTTCATTCTCCTACTTTTATCCCAATTGCTTGGGGTCGATACAATATGTACTCTTCTTTCATAATGTACTATTAAACTATTGCCAATAAACTTTACAATATGTATATTGTAAAGGTTATTGGCAATAGTTTTATGACAGACGGCCTGTCAGACGTCAACCCTTCCTGGGAATGTAATTGGTGATCAAACGGCATCAGATGGAGCTGGCCCAGGTCATTATAAGGCTCTTAGTTGTCTTTTACGACATCCACGAGCAAAGTAAGGGTTGGTGGTATTCGTAGCCGCTACCTTACCGCCACACAGCTATTATACCACACACTATATATAGAAAATTTACCTAATACATACATACATATCATCACGCCACATCCCTTGCTGGGTAGGCAGAGAGAACAGAGTGGCAGAGAACTCTATCCTTGCATACTTCACTCGCTTCCTCAACATTCATAATTCTCTTCATACACGCTCGCCGGTTTCGGAGACTCTTGACTCCACCTTCCTCCAATACGTGACCAATCTGGTCTACGTAAGTTAGTGTCGGTCGTCCCCGGTACCTACCTTACTTAATACAATACGAATATATGTTATATTCTGGTTAGACATCTTAGTATAGGGTTTTATTTCAAGTTTTTCTTCTCTCACCCTTCTTGCGCCCATAACTAACAGGCTATAATGCTTAAATGACAGGATTTATGCATTAACTATTATTCCGTTTATGATACGACCGTTTAAAATAAAGGTTATGTTCTGAAACATTGTTATGGCGGGCGGAAGTGACGATGTAAGTAAAAATAATCTGTTTCCGGTTATTTGCTAGACATTTTCGAGGTCGATGAGACAAGGTAATGGTGTGTTTGGTAATCTCCGTATTTGTCTTCCCTTAATTATTTTTACGGGCACCCTCTTAGAAAGTATCCTTAGGGATGTTCTTTGTATCCGGTCTATTACTGTTGAGAGTATTAAAATTTTATTATTGTACAATATTTTTTGTTGTTACAACGAGTGCATATATGGTGAAGTGGTTAAGATACCGACATTCCGTGCCAGTGGCTTGGGTTAAATTCCTATGCCGTGGTTTTGATTCGTACGCAGGACAATGCTTTGTGTGATCCATAATCTGATTTTCTGAGTCTGGGTGTAATTTACCTGCGTTAATTATATGTTTGTAAAGTCCCCCGAAATACAAGGAGATATATATATATATATATATATATATATATATATATATATATATATATATATATATATATATATATATATATATATATATATATATATATATACATATATATATATATATATATATATATATATATCACCTCTTTGCTTCCATAAAGTGATACCTTAAAAAATGAAATTTTAGAGGAGTGCCTTGCTTTAGTGTTATCTATGATTTTTATTATTTCATTATTCTATAATTAAATCATCTAAGATTTAAGTCAGATTTACGATAAAAAAATATTCATTGCGAAACAATTATTTTTTGAAATTTGAAAAATACTCCTCTAAAATTTCCTTTTCCAAGATATGACATTATTGAAGCAAAGAGGCGATATGTAGATATATACCTATCCATTAAATTTGTCCGTTAAAAATTTTATAAGGTAAAAAGTTCTAGTTATTTTCCTATAATATAGCCATAATTACACTATCTTTAATTAACAAAAACCCATTAATAGCCTATCATAATATCTATAGCAATTCAGTAGATACGTGGCAATAAACGGACATACATATATTATGTGAGCTTATGGGTGTTTCGTATCGGAATTACAGAAAAAGATCGTAAGCGTTACGTGACTATTTTCTATAGTTTGATTCGAGATTGGGTAAAACGAAATATATTTGGACGCTTCTGGTATCAATTCTCATTATTAAGATGTATTTATAGAAATACAATAAGCAAGGCGCAGTTATAATACAATTCAATATAACTTACTTTCCTCTCGTACTACGTAAAAGATGGCGATAATATAGATGACTGAACCCGTGGGAGGTCTTAATACTGTTTGATCACAAGACAGACTCCTTGTTCGTTTCAATATTTTTTTAATAAGACAACAACTTGTACTTAGAAAATAATCCTTGATCTCATCATCATCTCAGCTTATATATGTCCCACTGTTGGGCTCGAGCTTCCTCTATAATGGGAGGGTAATTGACCT
Source organism: Lymantria monacha (assembly GCA_905163515.2). NCBI lineage: Eukaryota > Metazoa > Arthropoda > Insecta > Lepidoptera > Erebidae > Lymantria > Lymantria monacha. The sequence goes on along the minus strand of LR991105.1, from coordinate 3,562,579 downwards.
ATTATACCACGCTGGTCAGACGTGTTAGTATAGGGTTTTGTTTCGAAGTTTTCTTCTCTCGCATTGATGTTATATGCGTTTTATATCCCTTAGTCGTCTCTTAAGATCACCCACGGGTAAGATAAGGGGTGGTAAATTATATTCCTACTCCGTCACCACGCGGAAATGCCGTGACACTTGGCACGGCTGATTTTTATGTTACTTACACACCATGTGTGTAGTCAATTGTTCTGAGTATGATAAGATGTGATTTTGTCCCATAGGGTCTTCCATTAATTATGTTTTTTAGCATTTTAACCCTCCTCCCCCTGATGATACATGGTGAAGTTACCCCCAAAATCACGTATATTTTTTAACACAAATATACATACATAGATATCATCACGCCATATCCCTTGCAGGGTAGGCAGAGAAAACAGAGTGCCAGAGAACTCTATCTCTGCATACATCACTCGTTTCCTCAACATTCATAATTCTCTTCATACACGCTCGCCGGTTTCGGAGACTCTTGACTCCACCTTCCTTTAGTACATGACCGATCTGGTCTAGGTAGGTTAGTCTCGGTCTCCTTCGGTACCTACATCCTTCCACTTTCGCATTGTATATCTTCTTAACCAGACGTTCGTTCGGCATTCTTTCCACATGTCCGAATCATCGGAGCATGCCCTTTCGCATCTTTACACCAAAACTCTCTTTCATACCTACTCGCTCTCTTACGTCGTCGTTACGAATGCGGTCGGTCAGCCTAAACACCAACAGCCTTTAACACAAACAAATTGAAAAAATCAGAATATTTTTTAATACATGCCAGCGTTATCTCATTTAATTCTATAAAAGAAAGTAGTGTGATAAAAATGTCAAAATAAAAATATTAAGATGTAATCATGCGAATAATATATAATTATATTGAAATATATTTGATGCACATTATCCATAAATCACTAATTTGTAAGACTCTCCATTATTAATAAATGGATTAGCATATGTTCGCGCTGTGCTCAGTTATGTAACTGTTCACACTATACTTAATTATACTCGTAACTGATGACTGTCAAGCCGAGCTACGCATTTGTCACGCCGCCGCAATAATCACACTCCTACATGGCTGTTCAGTTCTTTAGAAATCGCGTTTCTGTTTTAGTTGTTAGCTGTGAACGTAGAGGCCTCTCAGCTCGGTAACAATAGCAAAAATCGTACTTTCAAAACCAAATTAAACACACAATATTTCACTACAACCCTTGTGATATTTGTGCAATTACCTTTTGAGTCTCACGTAATTAATGGACGAGCCCTTATATATTCTTTAACTTTGCAGTGATATAAAGATTTATTCTTTCATATTGCATGTTTTTTTTTTTAAATACAACGACAACATTTTGTACTGGTTCGGCTACAGTGGCTGTTACGATTGTTGTGTGAAACTTAGCCTTTATCTTTCGTCATTAATTTTTTATGGTACAGTAAAATTATAAATTTAATATTGCAGCAAAGTATCTAATCAGAATGCTAGTCAATATCCCTAGTATTGTAGGCTCAAGGCTTTTTTTTTTTTTTTTTTTTTCGCCAGGTGGGACCATGTATGTGGTCGCGCCCCGGCAAATCGGCCCGGGGCGACGGAAGAGGCGGCGCGCAACCCCATGGACCCACCCTGCAAACACCTCTCTTCGCCGTGCGAACGGACCACCGAGGCTCAAGCCTAGCAAACAAGATTTATACAAGCTGAAATTAGAATGATTAAGAAATATTTTTACACCACTTTATTCTATATTAAATGCCAATGCCTTGCATCAATGCCTAAGATTTAGAATCGAGCGGTATGAAAGTCGGAATCGATATTGGAACATGAGAAATATTTTATACTAGCCATTTTAGGATATCTTACGGCTAGATCGAGTTGCAATGCTTCAACTTATAAACCATTTAACTGATGGCTATAAAAATGAATTGGATAAAAATTCTGCATTATATACAGACCATAAATTTTAGATTCTTCTATAAATTTTCTTTTTAAAACTAGAAAAGATTAGGAATAGAAGAATTAGAAAAGATTAGTCTTTTTAAAACAATATCATCATCATCATCATTACGCTACTGCTTATCTAAATTACCTGGGCTCGATGCAATATGTCTTATTCTTCCACACAATCTTATCCAATGTCATCCTTGCGTTTATTCCTTTTCTATCCATATCATGCTTCACGTAATCATTTCTTTGGTCAAACTTACCTCTAAAGACTTTAATATTTACATTTTTAACGCGATATGTATTATTAGAAATGTATAATATATATATATTATATATATATATATATAGTAAATGTAGCGGCAACGAATACTACCAACCCTTACTATGCTCGTGGATGTCGTAAAAGACGACTAAGAGCTTTATAACGACCTGGGCCTATACCACCTGATGCCGTTTGGTCAACAATTACATTCCCAAGGAGGGTTGACGTCTGGCAGGCGGCCGGTCATAAAATTATTGCCAATAACTTTTGCAATATGTACGAAGAGGAGTACATATTGCATCGACCTCAACTAATTGGGATAAGAGCAGGAGAATGATGATGATGATGATGATGATGATGAGGTATTATTAGAAATAAGTCCAAAGTGTTTTACTTATTAAGCTATATATTTCATGGTCCAACATATCGCTTAAGCATCCAAGAATGCTAATTACTTTGACATTTGTCTCTAGATTGAAGGTTCTGGATTCATGTTATTATAAAGTAAAAGAAATACAAATAATATTGAAAACATTCTACATAATATGCATCATCATTCTCCTACTCTTATCTCAATTACTTGGGGTCGATACAATATGTACTCTTATTTCATAGTACACATTATAAAAGTTATTGATAATAGTTTTATGACCGGCCGCCTGCCAGGCGTCAACCCTACTTAGGAATATAATCGTTGACCAAACGTCATCAGATGAAACTTCATCTGTCATCAAGCATGACCTGGACCAACTGGTCCAGGTCATGCTTTTGACAGTTCTCTGTCTACAGTTGCGAGCCGATCCGTACGGGGTTACTACTACAGTCTCGCAGAAAATCGATGTTTGAGCAGTGGCAATGTGATTTCGTGTTTTATTTGCTCAGCGAGAAAGTGGGAAGCCCTACTTTCTGGGGTGAGTCTTAGTTTGTAGACAACAGCCTAGCTGAATCCCTGGTACTGTTAAAGTTCATGAGCGACTGCAACACTCTGAGTCTCTAAAAAAAACACTAAGGCTCTAATTTGTTATTATTTTGACGTTTAGATTTCGCTTATAATGAGAGTAATTCTGGTATCGTTATTGTACATACATACATGTCATCACGCCATATAACTTGCAGGGTAGGCAGAGAGAATCGTTATTGTAATATAACAAATGGCTGTTTTGATTCTTTTTACACATTCTAATTTTGTATTTGTTACCTGGATTAACATATAAGATACTTTTTATGCTTATAATGTCTCCACTTCGAAAATTTTTTTGATAAAATTTTATATTATAAAAGTTACTTTAATTTAGGCGAAAATATGAGTCAAAGTTAGTATTTTATATTTGTAACACTCATTCATTTCAGGCCTTTGTCATCCACTGCTAGACGTAGGCCTCCCTCATATTTCACCACAAAGTGCGGTCTTGTTCCACCCGTATCCAACGACTCCCAGCAACCTTCACCAGGTCGTCGGTCCACCTGGTGGGAAGGCGAACAACACTGCGATGGCCAATTCGTAGTGGCTACTCGAAAACCTTTCTTCTCCAACGGTTATCGGTTCTTCGAGCGATGTGGCCTGTCCATTCCCACTTCAGCGTGCTAATTCTTCGTGCTATGTCGATTACTCCCGTTCTTCGTTCAATGTAAAATTGACAATATGTAAGTGCCCCTATGGGGCTTATGCAAAATAAATGATTTGATTTGATTTTGATTTGATTTGATTCTTCTGTGGATTTCTATATTACGATTATCATGAGTAACACTCATATTTAGGACATAAAAAACGAACGAGACACCATTTCTTTTATTTATTGATTTTATAAAACCCTTATGAATCTGATATTAAAAATACTTAATACTAACCATCTTAAGTTAGTATTTAAAAACATAAAAACTGACACAAAGTACCAATACTTTTATCGTAATCAAGAAAGTGAACATTAAAATATCTTATTCAAAAGACTTAACTTTTTTCTTTCTCGAAAGTCGTTGTAGGTAATGATGTAAGCAGAGTAGGTACCGTACTGTGATGTAGCGGCGAGACGTTTGATGAATGTATTAGGGATGGGACAGTGTCGCTATAAAAATATATATATATTTTTTTTTAATTTATATCAATCTAAAACATTGAATTTCGAGTAACTAACTGCAGATAATTTCAATAGTTTTATTGTTTGACACAGGATTTGACCCAATAACGTCACGAACTGACGTATCAATGTCACTATTTTATTGCTTATGGTGGCAAACGAGCAACTAGCACACCTGATGGTAAGTGTTACTGCCGCCTATGGACCTTCGCAATACCAAGGGTACAGCCCACCCAGTTGAGCTTCCGGTTCTCTCGCTCACCGAACGTAGCACAATAGCACATTGCCATTATTTAGATGTCGATCTTCTGCGTGAGTACTACCTCGGACGGACCGGCCCACGGCTGTAGACAGAGAACTGTCAACAGCGTGGTCCTACCACTAAAGTAACAAAACGTATAAAAAAATATTTTCATTTGAAATAAAATTATTTTTATGGATTCTATCGCGTTTGTATTTCATTTTTATTTTACTGAAGTTCATGGCTAGGAGAACACTGTCCTCCTGAACATGAATGATCGTTATGTTTACAACGTCGAGAAAATAAAATCAAATACAAGCGCAAAAGAATCCGTACAAAATAGTTATATTTTAAATCTGTAAAACTCGTGTAAACATCAGAAACCGCTATATCTCAATCCCTGTCCCTCTAAATCTTTTAAGTAAACATATATTTCGTAATAGAAAATATTTACCAAGTTTAGATATTAATATGTCATAAATACACAAATAACAGGCGAGAATTGGAACCAATATGTACTCATACAAATAATACAATAATGAACACACCGTATTACTATATACGAAACGTATTTTCGGCAAGCATGTTTGCGATTACTAATGTTTCAGCTTAAAACACACAATTAACGCATTCGAAAACAGTTTAATTGTAGTTTCCAGCCATTAATTTTGTTATTTAGCATCATCAAGCATTGTATTTAAGCAGGTACGCTTTGTTTATGCAGTGAATTAATACAATAGTTGTAAATATTAGCTATGTTGATGTATATATCAAAGATATCGATTTATATATAAAGGATATAGTTTAGTAACTGATCAACGTCGAGCCGTTCAGCTTCAATAGTTTTCAAGCTAGATACATGAAGTTTCGAGAGTAATTTTATTTGCACGGTGGTGACTCACTTTTACAGTATTTAACCCCAAAGAACATAAAACCCAATGGCAAAGTTTGTATGAGAAGACAAATACTCTATATATTATCGTCAAATAAAGACACTCTTCAGTAAAAATAAATGAACACGTGTAGTAAAAATAAATGATTCAGCATTTCTCAATTTGCATCGTGTTAAATAGGAAATTTAATTTCCAGCGATAGTTCTAATTGATTACTTAATGAATTAAAATTTTGCATAAATAGTCAGCTTCTTACATTTGTGATATGAAATCTTTCTAAAAAAGAATATTCTAAATATCAGCCCCTCAGACAGTTTATTTTCTATACACCACCTAATCTACCCATGAATATATTAAATAGGGGAATAAATTTTGATTTGTTATTTTTCACTCTATAATACAAATAATGAAAATCATATTAGAAAAAGCTAAAAATTATACAGTAAATATAAAGAAAAGCTAAAAATTAACATCTGCCTTGGTATGTGATGAGACGAGGTGAAAATAATGTCAGTAAAAATATCGGAAGCTTTATAGTTACAGGCACGCCAAAGAAAAGATGTATTAATTGCGTGAAGTATGATATAGAGATAAAAGACAATGAACGTAGCGATGACGATGAATTGTGTGAAAAAAGAGGATAGAGAAAGATAGAAGGGAGAGAAGGATGATGCTCATCATCATCATCATATAAAATATTTATAATTTACTGATTAGTAAGCGGTATTAAGTAAAATAGACATGGTTGCCGGGCTGGCCACGGAAGTCAAGTAAGCGGTACCAGTAGCTGAACCAATGGCGATGGCGAGGAAATAAGGTGGCTTATGGGGCCACGTAATGCCCTTCCATCGCCCCGGATGGAATGAGCGGCGTCTGTCCAAACCATAGCCTACCCAAAAACCAAAAAAAAGAGATATACATGGTTGGTTTATTGCACTTATAGATAGGTAATTCTCTGTATCCAAATATCCGAATATATTAAAATTCAGACCTGTTTTTACCAATGACCCCTAAACTTTTAGTAACTCCCAAGGCAACATAATGCATTATGCTCTATATTAATTATATCGATTTAGCTATTACATAAAATTTAATTTTTATTTAAAATTTAATTAATCTCCATGTTTTTCGTATGGTGTCAGAGTAAGAATACAATTCACCACTCTTTTTCTTTCCCATGGATATCCTAAAAGGTGACTAAGTGATATAATATGCTTACAACATGTATGTAGGAGAAGGAAAAATCAAACTAAAACCTTATATCAACACGTCTGACCAGCGTGGTATAATAGGTCAATTGCCCTCCTACTGTGAAGGTTTGAGACAAGCACTGAGAGGTATATAAGCTTAGATGATGAAGTGATTTATATTGCCTTAGATTGTTACCTAAAATAAGTAATAATTAATAAAAATGGGTATTATGTGTCACATTGAATAATTCTACTTCATTATTCTCCTACTCTTATCCCAATTAATTGGGGTCGATACAATATGTATTCTTCTTTCATAGCACATATTGCAAAGTTATTGGCAATAGTTTTATGACCGGCCACCTGCTAGATGTCAACCCTCCTTGGGAATGTCATTGTTGACCAAACGGCATCACATAAAGTTGTCCCAGGTCGTTATAAGACTCTTAGTCATCTTTTACGACTTCCACGTGCAAAATAAGGGTTTGTAGTATTTGGAGCCGCTACCACACAGCATACACTATGAATAATTCTACATTATCTTTAAATTTATAACACCAATTGCAGTCACCATCTCGTTTATCATAGGCGTCTATTACCGCCTTATCCTTATGAGACATACAGACTTCGATAGACAGATGCAAGAATGGAACAACTATATAATATTAATTAAATTTTTTATCGATATAAATTGTGTCCCATCCCTATTCTCTTCTGAAGTATATCCCGCGGGGCGCGCCCTGCCTTAGGTCAGTGCTAATTTATTCATTGCTCATTTGATACTAACTGACGCTATGACGGCTCAAAAATTTGTTTTGTACTTCTTATTCTTTTTTTTAATAAATGCATATTCTTGAGTACATGCTAAGTGACGAAGTAGCTAATTAAAATTTGCACAAACAGTTGAGTGGTTTAAGCAATGCCAAGTCTTGGATTTAGTCCAAACGTTTCAACAAATGTCTATTCTGAATCTGGGTGTAATTTATTTACGTTAATTGCTTTATTGTGAAGTCCCCGCAACTCAAAGATTCTCAATCGCGCATTGTTTAAGAAATTAAACAAATTAATTGTAATCTGTTTCATCTTTACTTGATAATGGAGTAATATTAGGTATAATAGTCACCACTCTTCCTTTTCCGTGCCATATCTCATAAATTAATGAAGATAAGTAACCAAAACATCACTGCAAGAGGGTAAACTCAAAAACACTGGCCTTTTCCACAATGAGAGAGATCATCATCATCATCATTCTCTTGCTCTTATCCCAACGACTTGGGGTCGACGCAATATGTCGTCTTTTCCCATACAACCCCTTTTTTTTTATTATTTTTTTTTTTTTATTGGTGGACTATGGATGCGTCTCGCCCCGCCAAATCAGTCCGGAGTGACGGAAAGGCGGCGCGTGACCCCATAGACCCACCGTAAAACTCCTCTCTCTTCGCCGTGCGAGCGGACCACCGGTACCCGATCTTTGTCTTCGGTGGTCCGCTCGGCGGTTTACCCTCGCGGGTCCCTCTCGTCGACGCCCCGACAGATTTCGCCGTTGGGGCGTCGCCCTCACGCGGTGGCCTCGCGTCGGGTGACCGGACAATTCCCCGGTCCGATCACCCGAGGCCTGGGTTAGGGCGGCATCAGGCGCAGGTATTCGCGCCTGCGCTGCCCCGGTCGCTGGTGGCGGCCCGGGTCGCGGGAGTCCTCCCTGACTCGTTCCGCCGCCTCCTTCCGCGAGATGACAGCCTCGCAGAAGGCGGCGACCGCGTCCCAATTCCTGACGCTGTCAACCATCGCCCTCGCGACAGCCGGCAGCGTCAGGTAAGCACCGATAATAGCGACGAGGTCGCGGCGCTGCCCGTCCCAGCCCGAACAATCCTCGAGCGTATGTTGCGCCGTGTCCTCGTCACTACTGCAATGATGGCAGGCCGGAGTCCATTCCCTGCACACGACCGTGTGCAGGTATTTCCCGAAGCACCCGTGCCCCGTTAACACCTGCACCAGTCGGAAGGTGAGGACTCCGTGCCGCCGCTCCATCCATTCCATCAGTACGGGCCGGAGGGCCTCGACGGTAACGACACCGTGTCTAGACCTCTCCAGCCGCGTAACCCAACGGGCGATGACGTCTCGGCGGGCGTCCTCGCGCCAGGTGGCTATCTCGCTCAACGATGGGGAGCCACCTTCGTCGCGCACTGAGGTAACCTGCCGGTAGAGGTCGGAGAGCATCTCCGCCTCTAGGTCCCACGGGGGTGTCCCGGCCAATAGGCACGCCGCCTCTGTCGACACCGTGCGGTACTCGCGAATAGCTCTGACCGCCATGGCTCTCTGTGACCTCCACAGAACCGCCCTGAGTTGGGCGTTCAGAGCCCTCGCCCACACGGGTGCGCCGTACATGGCCATCGAGCGGATCACCCCCGCATACAGCCGTCGGCCCTCGAAACTGGGTCCGCCCACGTTCGGCATGAGCCGAGAAAGGGCGGACGCCGCGCCGACCAGCCGGGGAGCAATCTGTCGGAAATGCTCCCGGAACCACCATCGCCCGTCGAGCACCAGACCCAAGTACCTCATATGGGCCTGGATACTGATCTGGATGGAGTTGACGACTAACGAGGCGCCGGTTGGCAGCCTTACGCGTGGCCCATGGAATAATAGGGCCTCCGTCTTATTTAAGGCCACCTTGAGCCCCAGCGCCTCGATTCGCCTGACCATCTCCTCGGTGTCGAGAGCGGCCAGGCTCGCCGCCTCTTCGAGTGTCCTGCCCCGGGCTGTGACGAGCGTGTCGTCAGCATAGCACACCAAGCTCAGCCCGGGGGGGAGACTCCCTCTCAACGCCCAGTCGTACCCGATGTCCCACAGAGTCGGCCCCAGAACCGACCCCTGTGGAACACCGCACGACATGGGCGTCCGCACAATGTCCCCTGCGGGACCCGCGCAGAGGATACTGCGCCCCTCCAAATAGTCTGCCACCAGCCGCCTGAGGTACAGGTGCACTCCATGGAACCGGAGCGCCTCCCTGATGCAGCTGAATGGCAGACTATTGAATGCGTTGGCGATGTCCAACGACACCGCCAACAGCACTCCCTTGCCGGCGACAGCCTTCGCGGCCGTCTGCCTCAGGCGTAGCAGGGCCCCGATGGTCGAACGCCCCCTCCGAAACCCATATTGAGCGTCCGACAGATTGGGCCCCACCTCCTCCAAGTGTCGGACGATGCGGGCAGCGAGGACACGCTCCAGCAGCTTACCCACATCGTCGAGAAGCACGATGGGCCTGTAGGCCGACGGCAAATCCGGGGGCCGTCCCGGCTTTGGCACGAGAAACAACCTCCCCTCCTTCCAGCACTCAGGGAACCGTCCAGACGTCAGACAGGCGTTGAACAGTTGCCTGAGGCGAGGCTCGAAGTGCTCGAGGAGCGACGTCAATACCCGGACTGGTATTCCGTCCGGGCCGCGGGCCGTGGTGGCGGAACGAATCCGCGCCACTGCTGCCCCCACTTCCGACTCCGTCACAGGCGGAACACTCTCGTCGTCGGCCTCCCGGTCTTGATCTGGCGAAGCCATGACCAGGGGCGTGTGTCCCGATTGCCGTGGAAACAGCTCCTCGACCACCCTACAGAGGAAGTCGGGCTGGAGGATCTCGGTGAGGGGGGGGGGGCCTGCGCGCGAAGCTTGTTCAGCGACGCACGATACGGGCGACCCCAGGGGTCACGGTCGAGACCGTCCAGCATCTCCTGCCAACTCGCACCCTTGGCGGCTCGGATGGCCAGCCGAAAGGCAGTCCGCGCACTGCGGTACGCCTCGTACAGCTGGCCCTCCCGCTCGGCATCGCGGTGACGCCGCCGGCTGCGGGTGTAGGACCTTCGGGCACTCATACACGCCGCACGAAGGTCCGCCAGTCTTGGGGGCCACCAGTAGACCCCCTGCCTCGGAGGTAGACGCCGCACCCTGGGCATGGCCGCATCGCAGATCTGCGTTAACGCACTGCGGATGCGGACAGCCTCAGCGTCCACTCCGTCCGCTGGGGGCGGTGAGGACAGCCACGTGTGAACGATGGCCGCCTCCGCCAGTAGGTCCCTATCAAGACGACCCACAGCCCACCGCGGAAACGCGGGAGCTCCGTCCGCCCTGTGACCCCTACCGGGTTCCCGGGGGGAGACCTCCATCCAGATGTACCGGTGGTCCGACAGGGTCTCCGCCTCCTCCAGGACACTCCAGTTCCTCACCCGTGGCGCGACAGCGGGGCTAGCGAACGACAAGTCCACTATTGACCCGCCCTGCTGCCGCACACACGTGTTCACTGAGCCCCTGTTAACAACACAGAGGCCTAGTGAAGCCGCCCACTCAACGACCGCCCGCCCGCGGTCGTCCGTCATAGGGGACCCCCACGCCGTGGATTTGGCGTTGAAGTCCCCCAGGACCAGGACGAGGCCCGGTGCCAGTCGCCGTATCGAAGCCTCCAAGGTGGTGAGGGAGGCCCCGAAATCGTCCATTCTCCTGTTAGGGGAGAGGTAAATGCTGTAGAGTGTGACCCCTCCCCATTCCGCAGCAACAAATTCTTCGCCCCTATCCAAAAGGGATAAGGACGCGAAGTGCCGCTGCGTTGAGACGACGATTGCCGCAGTTCCGTTTCGGCTGACCACCCAATTGGGGCGATCAGGCACAACGTACGGTTCTGCGACTACGGCTGCACCAATCGACCACTCCGCCATGGATTGCAGGAGGAGATCCTGCGCACCGGCGGAGTGGTTGGTGTTGGCCTGCAGAAGGTGAATGGATTCTGCAGCCATTAGTGGGCTGTATCTATCACCTCCGCCTCGCCAGTGGTCGAAAGGCCGCCCCGCCCCGAAGCTGGAGGTCTGCACGCCCCAGAGCCCATGCTGTGCTTGGCGGGCTTATTGCCCGCCGCACACGCGGGACAGTGGGGCGGGGCGGCGCAAGATGCCGCCACATGCCCGGTCTGACCGCAGCGGAAACACAATCCGCCGCAGTCGAAGCAGTTATTGCACGTTGGTCGAGTGTGTCCGACCGCCATGCACTTATAGCACCTCGCAGGCCGGTGCTCAAGCACGGTTACCCGCGCCGAGCTCCAGCCCACGAGGAACCTGCCTGAGCCGGCCAGTTGCCTGACCGACTCCACCGGGCACTGCGCCCAGGCAGCACCTACGCCGCCCGGACCGGGACGAATGGCACCAACCCGGACGGTGTCTATGGGACACCCGGTTTTGGAGGCAATGGCCTCCCGGATGTCTTCCACCGTCACAGAGTCATCCAGACCCGAGATGCGCATTTCGGTGTACTTGACGGGCCTGGCGATCTTGATGCCACCCTCCTCGGCGAACAAACCTCGCAGCTTCTCAGCTACGCTGTCAGCCGTCTCGGCGCCCTCGGCCCCTAGGAACTCAAGGATTCGAGCCCCCGTCCGGGCCTTGCGGGTCCTGGCTTCGACGCCTCCAATATCGGAGACGTCTAGTTCCCGCCGGGCCTTCCTCAAGACGGCCTCGTAGCTGAGGCCCTTCTCGGCCGCCTCAGGCAGCACAGTGATCACCACTGCGGCTGTCTTCGGCGGCTTGAGCCCCTTGCGCGACCTCTTCTTTTTGTCGCCAGCTCCTGCCTTGGGAGCGGAGACCTCAGCGGCGCGCTTGGCCTCCACTCTCCTTCTTTGGCCGCGACTCCTTCTGTCACGCTCGGCTGCCTGCCAACCCTGTTCGGGTGCGGCAGTCGTGCCAGACGCGAAAGGCCTTGTCGCAGCCTCGCTGGTCGTCGCCGGCGGTGTCGTTGCGGGCGACTTCAGCGGTCCGGCAGGAGCCGGCGCCGTCTTCCTCCTCAGGACAGGTCCCTTCGGAGCTGGGCCAGGGCCTTTGGGCTTAGGCCCGGCCGCGGCGTAACTCCCCACGCGGCCACCCTGACAAGGCAGCGGGGCGGGGGCTGGTGCCGTGTGTGGCCGCTTGTCTACGGCAAGAGGCGGCCGGACACGTGGTTCTGGAGGCAGCCTTGCCTCCAGAGCGGCGAAGCGCGCATCGACGATTTTTCCGACTGCGTTGATGATGGCGCGCAGGGCCTCGTCCGGCAGTCCCCCCACCGCGGGCAGCGGGTTCGGCGCCTCCGGTTGAGCCTCCACCGGGGCCCGCTCCGGGACGCTTGGCGACTTTGTCGCCGCAGCGGGAGGCGTCCTCCTCGCCACAGGGACGGGTGTCGGCTCGGGGGCCGTGACAGCTTTGGCCGGCCGGGTGCCCTCCGCAGCGGGAGGCGTCCTCCTCGCCGCAGGGACGGGTTTCGCCGCAGCGGCCCTTTTGGGCGGCCTTATCGTCGGCTGTGGCGCAGGCGGCAGGCAGTGGTCCACTTGGGCCCGCAGGTCGGCCATATCCTTGGCCAACAAGCGGTTCACCCGCCGCACCGCCTCCAGCTCGGACCCCAACTGGCGGTTCAGGTCCCGCAGGCCTGAAAGCTCGCCACTAAGGCGGGCATTTTCAGCCTGCAGGTCCAGGGGGCCGTTGCTCACAGCAGGCGCCGCCTCACGCCGAGGGGTCGCCGACCTTCCTGCTACTGCGGCCCCTCGCCCCCTGCGAGAAGCCAGCACCTTCGGTGGAGGCATATTGGTCCCGCTCCCCTCGGAGTCGGCGCCCGAGCTGCCTCCCTTGCTCAGGGGGCGCTTTCGCACCTGCGAAGGGAGGGCCTCCTCCCTGGTCTTCGCAGCCGCCGCCGCAGGACGCGGCGATGGCTTAGCGGAGTCTTTAGCTTCTGATCCGCTATCTCCTCTGGACGGCCCTGCGAATACACCGCCCTCGTCCATCTTAGTGGCAGGTCTGCTACCCTCGTCTCCGGACGGCTCTGCGACGTCACTGTCGCCCTCGTCCGTAGACGGCTCTGCAGCAATTCTGCCACCGTCCTCCTTTTCAGCGGCGGCAGCCTCTCTGCGCGCTCGCCGCTCCTCCATCCGCCTTTTGTGGCTCAGGCCGTTGCCCCAAGTCTTTCGACGCGACTTCCTCTTCTTCTTTTGGGCCTCCACGATTTGTGCCGGGCCCTCGGCGGAGGCCTCAAGTCCAGGGGACGAGGCGTCGTTGTCAGTTTTTCTTTGGCTTGACAAGGCCTTCCCATACAACCCTATCAGACGTCATCTCTGTAGTCATATCATGGTTCACGCAGTCCATCCATCTTTTCTTTGGTCTCCCTTTACCCATAAAGCCTTCAAAATTCATACTTAAATCCTTCCTCGCAACATTACTGTCATTCCTGCTCATCACATGTATATACCAGGTCAAACGTTCACTCTTTAACTTATCTGTCACTGGCGCTTCTTTCAAACATTCTCTTATACGCTCATTCCTTATCTTATCTATTCTCGTCACGCCGTACATCCATCTCAACGTTCGCATCTCCACTACATGCAATGGTCTCTCAGTCGTCGCTTTTGTAGCCGAACATGCTGATCCATATAATACAGCTGGTGGATTATTAGGGTTTTGCAAATTCGTGGTATAGTAGGTCAAAGATATTGACCTACTATACCACGCTGGTCAGGCGGGTTATCTAATTTTATGCTAGTTTTAAGTGGCCTTTTCCTTTTCTTGCGTCGATGCTATCTGCCTATCAAATACCTTAATCATCTTTTACGACATTCAGAATTAAAAAGTTGGTAATGAATTGAATTCTTACTTCATCACCAAAGGGTAGACCAACAACTATAATTGAATCTTAATAAACTTAAAAGAATACAATTCACCACCCCCTATCTTACCCGTGGGTGATCGTAAGAGACGACTAAGGGATATAAAACGCATTTAACATCTTTAACCAACACGTCTGACCAGCGCGGTATAGTAGGTTAACTTCCCTCCGTTACGGAGGAGACTCGAGCCAAACATTGGATCATATATGAGCTGAAATGAATGAATAAATGAATGAAATTTAAAAGAAGTAGTAAAAGCAAGAGCTGCTAAGAAAGAGACAACGAAGCAAGATCAACGTTTAAACCTGGACACAGGTATAAGCGACAATAATCTCGCTATCTATTTCATAGATGTTTTGGTGAAAATTATTGAAGTATAAAAAAAAAACAAAAATTTTCCATCTATTTCCATCTACTTTACAAAGTTTAGTATTTTTCCCGGCAAACGACATAAGCTCATCAACCACTGTTTACGATAAAAATAGATAAAACCATAAATATTTTGTGTTGCTCGTCTAACACCTTTATCCCATAGACCGTAATAAAATTTTACGAGCCGTTGCGATTGCCAAAATATTGCGTGGATGTAATTCTAATAAGGCTCTATGTTCTGTAGTTGAGGCCCTATAGTCTTTCAATGTGAAGCTTAAGAATAAATCCACTGAGTAAAAGGTATTAAGATGGGATTAGGATACGAGCTCAAGATGTAATTGGAATATTATATCTGTTTTTCCTTCAAATGAAATTAATATTCGATCAAAGTGCTTCAAATTCACTGAGGCTTATATAGATTTAGTATGTCGAAAAGCTAGTATTTAAAATATTACATTTTATACTAGGTTCGGCCCGTGGCTTAACACACGTAAAAGGTAACTTTCCCAATGTTGAATTATTATATCAAATAAACATATTATTTGCATAAAAATTATCCTATGTGGATTAATCCAGGTAATAGTCTATATGTACACCAATTTACATCCAAATCTGTTCAATAGTTTGCACGTCCGAGTAGTACGAGTAGCAAAAATCCAAATATATTCACAAACTGTCACATTTGTAATATTAGTTGGTTTATAATTGGCAATCTATCCATCTATCAGTCCATTGAGGGTTACTTTTACACTATCCTCCTCAATAGAAGGTGCTATTATTACCAGGTTTGTCCGGTAATCGCTGTTAATATTATAGTAACCAGGAAAGTTCTGTTTTCCGTCCTCCTGGTGATCCCTCAGGCTTTTTCTTACGACTCCTACGGGCAAACAAGTTATGGTTCTGCATAGTATTTTTAACACGTCACAATACGGATAATTACTTAGCGCTTCTCCGCAAGACATTTGAGTGCATTCCAGATTACCTCATATCTCATCGCTATTATTTATTCTAAAATACTAATTTATAATGTATTTATTGTTACAGTTTTCTCCTCTTGCGGAACAGCATCGGACCGAAAAGCTGATCATGGCATCAACGAAGATTTAAAGATATCATCACTTGATATCAACGTGGATAACAAATGGACCAAAGAGCATAGCATCAAATATATCAATGAGAATGAAATTAAGAAGATAGATGAAATATATAATGATAACGATATACAAGTAATTAATACAAATAAGCATAATAATAATCCACAGAAAACATTTGGAGGACTAAGGCATTTCAATACTAAAACTTTAGATAATAATAATAATAGAATGAAAAGAGATGCGAATGATCCATGTGATTTTTTTAATTATAAGGAAGGCAAATTTATAACTCATCCGCATCCTAAAGATAATTATATGTATTATGCTAAAAATACTACTTGTGTCACTGTTATTTCTAGTAAGTATATATTAATTTTATTATACTGATCCTAAACTAGTAGTTTACTACAAGTGGATAATTATAGATATCGAGGTCGTCCTTGAACAATATCTATTCTGAATATCAAGGATGGGTCCTTGAATTATATCTATTTAAGACGTGAAAATGATATTGCTTATGGTGGCAAACGAGCAAGCAAAATACCTGATGGTAAATATTTCTGTCACCTATGGACCTTTGCAATATTAGGAGTACAACTAGACCACTGGCTAGCAAAGTAATTTCCAAACTCATTCAGAAAGTTGGAATTCCGGCTCTCTCGCTCCTCGCAACGATGCGTTTCCACTACTTAGACGTCGGTTTTCTGCTCGTGTCTGGTGATGTATTTACCCGGACTGACCAGCCCCCGGCTTTAGACAGAAAACTGTCAACAATGTGACCATATCACTAAAAGCATATTTATTATATAACCTCTTAGCCTTAATATTAAACTGTATAAAAATTTTATTGAGGAAAAAATCAATCTGTGCAAATTTTATCTGTTTTAAGCAGTGGTTCTTAACTGGTGGTCCACGGAGCCATCCTTAAAAATAATAACTATATACTATGTAGTATGTAGTGAAGAATATGCAATCACAAAATTCCATTAAATTTTATCTTTGATTCGTAATAAATATAATTTAATACGTATTTTTTATTGGTTTTCCTTTATTTATTTTCTTCTAACTATATCTATATTAACTCCAAAACAATAAATCGGATAGATGGTCCGCGGCTAGTCAAAAATTTTGTCTAGTGGTCCCTCATGAGAAAAAGGTTAACCCTGGTTTTAAGTATTCAGACGTTCAAATTCGTAAAATTTGTTTATTTCATATGTGTAATGTTTTACGTAAATATCAAAAATCATTGTGTTAATACTGTATTTAATAGTAATCATTCTATTTTAGCTCAACAGGAGAATACATTGATAAGACTTACTTTTGTGGACATGTTTCGTATAGAAAATCATCCTCAGTGTGATTATGACTATTTAGAGGTAAGTAAAAAACTAATAAAATAGCTTTTACACAAATTACTTACGCATTATGTCGCATTATTTTATACAAATTAATAACGCATTATGTCGCTTTTCAAAAGTTATAAATAGTAGTTAGATTTAAAATATTTTGAAAGTATATACCTAATTACCTTATAAAATTCAAATTCAAGACTTTCATTTTCTGAAATTAATCAACAACTGTAATTCTTATTTTAAAATGGCGGAATAGAACGAAGATTCATTTCAATCAATTATATCAACTATAATGCTATTTGATAGACATAAGTCTTAACTTTTAGACGTAATTAAATATATTCTACAAATATGCGAATTTCAGAATGTTAATAATTGATACCTAGGATGTGATCTCTTACTTTTGTTTTTCTAAAAGTAATTATGTAATTTACAATTATAACTCCACTTCAATGATCTGATTCATAATTTTATT
The DNA here is from genome assembly GCA_905163515.2 of Lymantria monacha. Taxonomy (NCBI): domain Eukaryota; kingdom Metazoa; phylum Arthropoda; class Insecta; order Lepidoptera; family Erebidae; genus Lymantria; species Lymantria monacha. Next base: position 3,545,005 of record LR991105.1, on the reverse strand, counting down.
CATTAATGTCTGAAGAAAAAAAAATGGTGATCAAAATGTTCAACGTCAAAATTTTTATTATTTACGAGTATCTTATCTTAAAATTGTATTTCAAAATTGTGACATTTGAAAGACATTATTTAACTAAGCATTAATTAACTCCAAGTTCCTAAATTGTTTTCTCAATTATCTTCAGATCAGAGACGGCCTTTATGGCTACGCCAATTTAATCAAAAAAGTTTGTGGCCAGACATTTCCTACGCAAGTAACCTCATCAGGGCCATATTTATGGTTGAAGTTTCGCTCTGATGATACCATTGAGTATGAGGGATTTAAGATAACTATTGAATTCATACCTGGAATAAGCCGTGAGTATGATATTGTTATGTTATTTCTATAATAAATAATCCATCCATCCATCAGCTTGTAAACGTCCACTGTTGGACATAGGCCTCCTCTCGTAAACACCATTCAAAACGGTTCTGTGCCGCCTGCATCCAACGGTTTCCTGCGTACCTTCGTAATATCATCAGTCCCCCTAGTGTCCCCAAGGGTTGTCAGTTCATCGAGAGATGTAGCCTGCGCATTGCCAAAAAAATAATATCGTTGGCTTTTTATTTAAACATTTGGTATTTTGTATTATCTCCTTCATTTATCCATCTATTAATATAGCTTTATATTACAAATTACGATCGCCTTTTTCTCCTGCTGGCCCCTCAATCAGCTTTTACAACTCCCACAGACAAGTATTATTTCGTGAGATATTGTATTCTCTTACACATACATATTATCATCACGCCATATCCCTTGCAGTGTAAGCAGAGAGAGCAGAGTGCTAGAGAACTCTATCCTTGCATACTTCACTCGCTTCCTCAACATTTATAATTCTCTTCATACACGCTTACCGGTTTCGGAGACTCTTGAATCCACTTTTCTTCAATACGTGACCAATCTGGTCTAGGTAGGGTAGTCTCGGTCTACCCTGGTACCTACATCCTTCCACTTTCGCATTGTATTCTCTTCATTACAGATATTGAATATTGTAACAATCGAATTGTGTAAGATAGTCATTAGATTAGCATGATCTTTGACAACATATGCTCTAATTGTGTGGAAACAATTTTTGAAGGTATTTTTTGTATTATCTAATAACGACAAAAGCTCTATCTCACGTAGAATCCATTCACTGCAATTTTACGATCAAAGTTTGTAAATGAACTGTTTCATTAATTTTTTTGTCGTTTGGTGATATAGTAAAAATACAATTCACGACCCTTTATCTTACTCTCGGGCGTAGTAAATGACGACAAAGGACTATTACGCATATAGCATCTGTACAAGAGAAGAAAATCTCTAAATAAACCCTATACCAATCCGTCAGACCAGCGGGATATAGTATGTTAATTGTCCTCCTATGGTGGAGGAGGTTAGACCCAAGCATTAGGAGTTATATGAACTGATAATGATGATACATTTTTTTATATGTAATTTTTTCATTTATAGGTAAAGTACCCGAATCCTGCTACATGACCTTCCCAGAAGGTACTTTTCATGGACTAATATCCACCAAAAACATAGATCCTGCTTGCAATAGAAGTAGTGAAAACCAAGCGCTGGATGTCTTGTGGACAATAGAGACACCTAAAAATACAAAGGCAAGGAGTTTAATCTGTAAAATGATAACATATTTCAATATAAGTATTATTATACGTTTTATTTCTTTTATTTCTTAAAAGGCAACGATGGGAACCAAGAAATAAATCCTCCATCCTTATGTCATGGGGTACTTCATAAGCATGCATTTAATGGACATAAATGACACTCAAATCTGGAAAAATTATGCTAAATAAGTAAAATATCTTAAGTGACCTATTAAATGGCTTACGATTTCAAGCACCTCCTCTTAGACAAAGTCTTAGTGCACTTTAAGATTTATTTGAGCGGGAGACATTATTACGTTTATTGGAGATTCACTGGACTACCCAAGTACAGCTTTAACTAACTCTGCTGACAAGATAAATTTATTTCAAGTGATGAAATGCCTGGTCTGTCGAAAAGTAATTTCAGTAGTAACTAACTCTATCTAGACCATCGTAAATATACTTATTTGCAATGAAAATAATTCCACAACATTCTGAAAACCACTTATCATTTTTCCTATAATTTTGCTTACATCTCCGAATGAGGAAATAGAAGTATAATAACAAGGTTTCAATAATTAATTTTATAAATTCTATTTCAATAGAATATATAAATAGCTACTATTTTCCATTTCTGGAGCGTAGTTCTGATTAGCTATTTGATTGGTACTGACAATTTTCTAACAGCCATTCGATAACTGATCATTCCAATAATCAAGACTGATATATAAATAGAAGTAGAATAACAAGGTTACCTTCCAAACGTAGGCTCAGATTAATTTAATTGTATTAAAGAAGCTCAACCGAAATTTCTTTTGTTACAGATATATCTTAACTTCACTGCCTATGCATTAGAGTTACCAAATGAATGCGAAGCAAACGTCATTCAAGTCTTTGGTGCCGTTATGGAATTAGGTGTCAAGTAAGTTGAAAGAATACGATAACTCGAACATTACTTAATTCCTCTTTATTGTCAATTCCGACCACCGAATGATATCCATATCCATAAGGAATAACTATGCTAGAAACTTTACTGGTCGAGTCTTTGATTGTAGTACACATAATTTATTATTGTATTCGTTGACATAGTGACTATCAATCAACGATTTATCGATACCAAACCATAATCAAAATGCCACCAACAGTCAAGATTCACCATCACATTTAGTTCGCAGATACTCAGAACAATATTAAATAATTCGCGATGCTACTTTTGCACTAACTAAAATGCCACCAACAGTCAAGTCACCAAGTCAAGTCACCAAGTTAACTCATCATTCTCCTACTCTTATCTATTACTTGGGGTCGATACAATATGTCTGTCTGTCTCTTCTTTCATAATACATATTGTAAAAGTTATTGGCAATAGTTTTATGACCGGCCGCCTACCAGACGTTTGGGAACATAATTGTTGACCAAACTGCATCAGATGGAGTTGGCCTAGGTCATTATAAGGCTCTTAGTCGTCTTTTATGACATCCACGATAACTAAAATGTACTAAATAATATTAATAGTTCTTATTCGTTAACTGAATTATTCTTTTTCGGAACATGTGGCAATTTTCAATCAAATAATAGCAAGAGCGGTCACTAAATCTTGCGTAAAAAATCCATGATACCCAATATGTATTAGAAGCAAATAAATAGATGCTATGATAAAAAATGCAATAAAATATTTATCTTTGCGCTCATTACGCTAAATTTACCTAAGCCAGATGAATATTTAAATGCTTATTTAAATTTCGCTCTGACTACAAACAAAAGTGTGGAGAAAATTGAAATTATTTTAATGCACAGATTTACGCGATGTAAAAACTGAGGCAGTAGCGAAAGGAAGTATTCTAGTTACTACTTCCTAATATTAAAAGATTTACATCTTTAAACCATAGAAATAATCAAAGATACACACTACTCCTATATTTCACTATTTAGAATCGCCCATTATTATTGAAGCAGATCTTAGTGCAATCTACTAGGTTCACAATGAAATTTGAAAGTTATTTAAATTATCCTATCGAAAAAACTTCTTTATCTGTGTTTAAAGTTCTGGAAATGTGTTCATGACTAAAAACACATTATTTTATTAGTGAGATGTACCTTACTTTTTGTCTTTCCTTCCTTATCTACTGGGAACTCAGAATCAAGTTTTTAGAAAGCTATTTAGAATATTGCATTGAAAAGACTTCTTTGTCTGCATTCAAGATTCTAAAAATTTCTTCGTATTCATTAATAACATTAAGATTTGTTTTCAGGTTGGTACAGTACTGTGGTTCAATAGCTAATTCTGTAACAACAACGGATTCTGAAACGGGCAACATTATGCACGTTAGATTCTACGCATCCAAAGCAGCTAAAAAGGGTTCTTCGTTCAATGCCACTTTTAATGCATTTAGAAGCTTAAACGTGGATCCTAGTGTAAACGGTGAGTACGATTTCAAGAATTTCTCTTAGTTAACTTATATGAAACTTCTGACAGAGAACTGAATAATGGTAATTAAGAATGTCTGAGTAATAATTCAAATCACCATTGACTCTCTCTTTCTTGCCTGTAGGTGTCGTAAAAACTACTAAGGAATATGATAAATATTAAATATAGGTATATCATATAAAAAATAGTACAATATGTTCAGTAGTAAGAATTAGCTCCAGTGTGATGCACTTCGAACTCCGATATACCTATTTTTTTTTTGTGGGGTGGGCTACGGTCGTCGCGCTCCTCGCACCACTCTGTCCGGGGCGACAGAGGGGCGTAAGCACGCACACCCATAACCCACCCGCCTTCGTCGTTGGACCGGACACCGGAGCAGCGTGAACTTGTCGTCAGTGGCCGGCCCGACGGAATACCCCCCGAGGGGTACCTTCTTCTTGAGCGACATCCCCTCCTCGCGGTCAGCCTCTCGGCGGGTGACGGACTAATTCCCCGGTCCAGTCACCCGCGGCCTCAGCTAGGGCGGCATAAGGCGCAGGTAATCGCGCCTACGCCGTCCCAGTCACCGGTGACGGCTCGCGTCGTCGAGGAGACGCTCCTCGCGCACGCGCTCCGCCGCCTCCTTCCGCGAGACTACTGCCTCGCAGAAGGCTGCGACCGCGTCCCAGTTCCTGACGCTGTCGAGCATCGCCCTGGCGATGGTCGGCAGCGTCAGGTAAGCACCGATGACTGCGACGAGTTCAGAGCGCTGCTCTGCCCAAGCGGCACAAGCCTCGAGCATATGCTGCGCCGTATCCTCGTCGCAGTCGCAGTGGTGGCAGGACGGTGTACTCTCCCTCCTAACGACCGTGTGCAGGTATTTGGTGAAGCATACATGCCCCGTCAAAACCTGCACCAGTCGGAAGGAGAGCACCCCGTGCCGCCGTTCCAACCACCGCATCAGCACCGGCCGGAAGGCCTCCACAGTCCGCACACCGAACCGAGGCCTCTCCAGCCGGACTGCCCAATGGGCAATGACCTCTCGGCGGGCGTCGACACGCCAGGCGGTGAGCTCCCTCAATGGAACTACATCTCCCTCCGCTCGCACCCCCGACACCCGCCGATACAAATCGGCGAGCATTTCCGCCTCCAGGTCCCACGGGGGACTCCCGGCCAACAGGCAAGCTGCCTCCGTCGCCACCGTGCGGTACCCGCGTATGGCCCTAACCGCCATGGCCCTCTGTGGTCGCCACAGAAGAGCCCTGAGTCGGACGGTCAGGGACCCCGCCCACACCGGTGCGCCGTACAGGGCCATCGACCGGACGACCCCCGCGTACTGCTGTCGGCACGTAGCGCTCGGTCCGCCCACATTCGGCATAAGCCACGAAAGGGCGGACGCCGCGCCGACGAGCCGTGGAGCGAGCCTGCGGAAATGCTCCCGAAACCACCCCGATATACCTAATGGCAAATTCAAATACAATGTAAAAGATTATGGCTGGACCAGATCCAGGCAAGCGTTTTGGCAAACAATACAGGAGTATAAATAGACGGAAGCAGTTCTTCAACCCATGATTTTTTTAATTAATTTTGATGTTTAATTCCAGATGAATGTGACCCGGTTAAAGAATTTGATTGTGAGGATAGTACGTGCATAGATCATCGCTTGTACTGTGACGATGTAGCCCATTGTAGATTAAAAACTGATGAGGAATCATGCAACGTAAGTTTGAGTTAATTTATTTCTCTTCGCTTTTGTTAAGGTGTCAATGTAATTTCAATAAAGTGAAATAGTACAAGCTGATCCAGTAGCCATTTTTATCTCTCGTTAAATTTAGATATATTGCAAGTTTCCAAACGTTTCTAATGACGTTTCTATGTATTCTTGTTCCATAGTACATATTGTGAAAGTTATTGGCAATAGTTTCATGACCGACCGCCTGACAGACGTCAACCCTCCTTGGGAATGTAATTTATTTATTGTTGACCAAACGGCATCAGATGGAGTTGGCCCAGGTCGCTATAAGATTATAAAATAAATCTAATATCTTTATATAGGCACCTTGTGCAAATAAACGATATCGCGTTTCAGAAAGATAGTATACGCCATCTATGGACGCAAGAAATAATCTCTCGTTACACGTTGTCTTTAAAAATGTAGTACTATATATATTTCCCCATACGTGTATACAAATGTCATAATGCTCAGAATATAAGGATGTCAGAAAAATGGCCGGCAGCAATCTTCTGAGAAATCTGTAAGACTAACTGCGATTGTCAACCAGCCAACTAAGCTTGCCGATTATAATATTAACATCCCTTCGTGGAAAGGCTTAGTTTAGTCCAACAATAGACATCGATAGGATAGTAATAGACAAGAAGGCAAACTTGTAAGAGACCTCTATCCCCGTACAAATGGTCAGCGTAGTGTATAGATCAGTAGTAGTAGTATCTGGCTTTTTAACTAGTTTTAAAAACCTCCAATTTTAAAGGAAGCTGATGCACATTAGGTTGTATAGAAAAAAAATATTTTATTATATTTTTTTTTTAGAACAACCAAGTGGATGCGTCGGTAGATGAATCACACATCACGGTGATACTCGTCATCTTCTCTCTGATCCTGTCCGGAATGTGTTTTGTATTCATATTCAAGTGCATAAAGAAATTATATCAAGATCATAAAATCATAAAGGTATGAATTTTGCTCATTTAAATTTAAATTTTCCATTTAGTCTTAATACACAATTCATCAACCCTAATGTTAAGTAGCATAATTAACATCCAGTGGAAGTCTGAAGGAACATCACGAAGTGTTTTTTCTAAAACTCATAATATTTACTAATATTGCGATCGTCAACCCGCTGGTGTATGATAAGGCGTTTGAAATAAATTTTCAATAGATATGCGTTTAAATCTTTTTTTTTATTGCCTATGGTGGCAAGTGAGGATGCAGCATACCTGCGTTACTGCCGCCCATGGACCTTCGCAATACCAAGGGTATAGCTAAGCCGCTTACTACCACCACATACCCCAAACCCACCCAGCTGGACTTCTCACGAATCATCTCAGCTCATATACGTCCCACTGTTGAGCTTAAACCTCCTCCATAATCGGAGGAAAATTAACTTAGTAAATCACGCTGCTGCACCAAAACGCCTGGTTTTGGTATAGAGTTTTGATTCGAGATTTCCTTCTCTCGCATAGATGTTATATCACCCATGGATAAGATAGGGGGTCGTGAATTGTATTTTTTACTCCGTCACCACATGGAACTCTCACATATAGTAATCGTTTTTCATTCACAAATAACTTTAAATAATTAGCCTAGATTCTGATAATATTATCATCATTCTCCTGTTCATATCCCAATTACTTTTTGTACGCTATATGTACTCATACATATTGCAAAAGTTATTGGCAATATTCAAATTACTGAAATTTTGCATTTAATATGCTTAATTATTTATAAAACCCGATTACGAAGCGAAAAATGATATCACAAGCAAGATTCGAACCCGCGGCTATTGGGATGCCGGCCCAATCGTGCTGCCACTTACACCACCGTGAACTATTGTAGGACATGCAAATTTTTGGCAATAGTTTTATGACCGACCGCCTATCTGAAGTCAAACCATTCTTGGACATGTAATTGTTGACCACACAGCATCAGGTCATCCACGATCAAAGTAAGGGTTAGTAGTATTCATAGCTGCTACCACACAGCAATTAGCAGAACATATCAAATCATAAACCTCAGTAAAAATACTGAAAATTAGCATTTAGTATGCTTAATTATTTATAAAAACCCGATTACGAAGCGAAACATTATGTCACAAGTGGGATTCGAACCCACACCTATTGGAAAGTCCCAATCGTGCTGCCACTTACACCACTGTGAATTATTATAGGACATTCAAATCTCGCTTCGTATTATATTTACGTCTTTAAGGAGACGTGTGCCATCTACCCGATAATGTTAAACATTGTATGGGCTTAATACTTCAAACTTTGCAGTTCGAATTGTATTAAACGATGACACAACCTTGTTATTCAAATTACTGAAATTTAGCATTTAATATGCTTAATTATTTATAAAAACCCGATTACGAAGCGAAAAATGATGTCAGAAGTGGGATTCGAGCCCACACCTATTGGGATTCCGTCCCAATCGTGCTGCCACTTATTAGTAATCGGGTCTTTATAAACCTCAGTAATTAATATATAGATAGACAATTGCATACAAAACCTATAAATAATAAATGTATTATGTATGTTTATGTATTTGATTACATACATACATATCATCACGCCATATCCCTTGCAGAGTAGGCAGAGAGAACAGAGTGCCAGAGAACTCTATCCTTGCATACTTCACTCGCTTCCTCAACATTCATAATTCTCTTCATACACGCTCGCCGGTTTCGAAAACTCTTGACTCCACCTTCGTTCAGTACGTGACTAATCTGGTCTAGGTAGGTTAGTCTCGGTCGCCCCCGGTACCTACATCCTTCCACTTTCGCATTGTATATCTTCTTAACCAGATGTTCGTTCGGCATACTTTCCACATGTCCGAACCATTGCTTTTCCAAGCATTCCCTTTCGCATTTTTTGGCGATCAAGTACCTATAGAATATTTGAACAAAATTGACAACATAATTAACTTTCATACTTTCAAAATTATACGTTTGAATAAGTGAATGGTGTGGTGACGGGGTAAGAATACAATTCATTACACCTTATCTAGCACATGGGTGTCGTAAAAGACGACTAAAAGATATATAACATAACATCTGCCCAAGAGGAGGAAAGCTCTAAATACCAAACACGTCTGACCAGCGTAGTATAGTAAGTCAACTTCCAGTACCCAGACCAGACCAGTGGGTACATAAATTAACTGAGAAAATTATGATATAATACCGGTAATTAATGTTATACTTCATATCAGGAGAATATTAGAAAATCATGTGAAGATCGCCTGGATAGTATGGGAGGCAGCAGACTTACTTTGGACCCCAAAAGATTGCAAATGGACAGCGAACCAAGAGCAAGCTTGGAAAGGGAGAACTATACTAACGAAATGTCTAAGCAACATAGAAGTTTGTCTAAACATAAGGTAAGGAATACAGAATATTTTTTTATAATATATTTTTTAAAACTTTGGGCCTTCTTGCTCAAAATGCGACAACGTATATCTATTACTTATTGTTTAATATCCATCCGACAATCACTTTCTTTCTTTTTAGGGTTCCGTACCCAAAAGGTAAAAACGGAACCCTATTACTGAGACTTCGCTATCCATCCGTCCGTCTGTCACCAGGATGTATCTGAAGAACTATGTGATAGCTAGCCATAGGGGTAGGGGAGGTAACACGATAAATTATAAGGCCGCATGGCGTCCTTCCATTACTCTGGTTAGTTTATATCCAGACGAAAGCACATTGAATCCTACTTGAATGCACAGATGATGTAGTGTTTACGATAACGATCTTTCATGCCAGTGTCGTGGGTTCGGTATCAACGCAAGAAAATACTTTGTACGATTCACAAACTGTAGTTCTGAGTCTGGGTGTAATTTGCTTGTTTTAATTGTATGTTTGTAAAGTCCCCCGCAATACAAGGGTTATTTGTTAGGTTGGTGCCCTTAAGAAAAAAACCCTAGTCAAAAAAAAATCGATGTAAAAATCTATAGAATAATAAAACACTAACCGAAGGGAATTTTCCATTAAGTTGAAAGACGAATATGGACTCTAAAAGCTGTTGCTATGGCTATATTTTCATTTCCGTAGCAATTTACCTCACCTAGTTGTGCAACGAAGCAGCAAATCAAATTGTTTATATATGACCTTATTTTATATTTCCTACATATTATATTTTTTATTTAGCCTAGAGTTATTTACGAGAAAAACTTGCTCAGTAAATCATAGACACACGAAAGTTCTACGTCTAAGTTTTACTACACGGATGGCGTACTAAACAGCGTAGTGTCAATTGTAATGGATTTGATTCCCAGGCAGAATAAATCTTTATGCGATCCAAAAATAATTGTTCCTAGTCTGTTAATTATATATTTGCGAAATTCCCACAACACAAGGATTTGGTCCTTAGTGTGATGTATTGTTTCATAAAAAAAATATTAAGTTGTCTAACCAAGTTGTCTGACCAAGCAGAGTAGGTCAATTTCCTTCCCATTATAGAGAAGGTCCATATCCAACAGTGAAACTATGTGCGCTAAGAAGAAGCTGAAGGGAAAAAGAAACTAAAATGCTTTTACATTACACATATCTAGACATATTTTATTTTTTTCTCAGCAATCGAGCATAGAATCGGATTACATTGAAGAAACTCATCTAGATCTCGATGAAGAAGCTTGGAGGAGAGAAGTGGACAGTGTGCCAATAGAAGCTGAAGATATAAAAATAGAACGTAACGGCAGAACAAGGAGAAGCGATTTTAGTAGAAAAGAAGAATCACTGAGAAGTAGAACGAAAGAAACTGATGGTAGTAGAGAAAAGAAAGAAATTAGAGATGTATCAGTTGGAGCACCTGATACGAAAGAATCGGGCTGTCAAACCAGAGAAAGTCTATTCCAAACAGATCCACCACCAAGTTCAGATGGTAAGTCTTATTTTAACAATACTCAATCTTAAAATTCCTCTGCTTAATAATCTTCCTTGACTCCCTGCAAATGCGTGCTATTCAAATCGTCAATGATCCCAATCTCACGGATAGACTGGAGTCGCTGGAGCGGTGGAGAGACTTTGGGTCTCTCTGCGTACTCTACCGGCTCTTTCACGGGGAGTGCTCTGAGGAACTGTTTTACTTGGTACCACCGTCACTGTTTTATCACCGTACCACTCGTACCACACCGTAGCAGGGTTCATCCATTTCTCTAGCCGAGGCCGCGGGTAACGACCAGAGAATTACTCCGTCACCCGCCGAGAGGCTGACCGCGAGGAAAAGACCGACATCCTCTCCCGTCAGGGCGTTGCTCAAGGAGAGGGTACCCCTTTCTTTTTCTTTTTTTTTGCGGTGGGCAGGAGAGGTTACCCCTCAGAGGGTATTCCATCGGGCCGGCCACTGACGACAAGTTCACGCTGCTGCTGTGGCCGGTCCAACGACGAAGGTGAGGTTCACGGGTGGGTTACGGGTGTGCGTGCTTACGCCCCTCGGTCGCCCCGGATAGAGTGGTGTGAGGAGTGCGCCGACCGTAGATTGATAGGCCTGCCAGGTTTTATGAGTTTTTTTAGATTTTTAGCAAAAACTATAAAGTAGTAATTATAAAATGAACAGATCATTATCATTATTTCAACTTCTATACATACATCCCACTATGGGGCTCGTGCGTCCTCGATAACAGAAGCGAAATTGAACTGCTATACTACGCTGATCAGATCTGTTGATATATAGTTTAATTTTGAGTTTCCTTCTCTTGCATAGATATTATATATAAATCATATTGATTAATCGTCTTTCAAGGCATTCAAGGACAAGAGAAAGGCTGGTGAGTAGTGTATTTACTCCGTCACCACACGGATAAATTTCGCTGCAAAATCCATACGTTTTTTTATTACGTTATATTTCACATTCGCTCTATTATATTTCATATAATACGTATATCTAGATATCATTTCGACAAGTTTGCACCATAAAAGATCAATGCAATCAGATTCGGTCCTCAACAAACACTGAATCCAACATAACTGATAGCCATTGAATCATATTACAATACCCCCTGTTTGTTCTTGTACTTGTCAGTCGAGAATACGAATTGATTGTTCGTATCACTACGTTATAGATTACAATCTCTCTTAAAATCGTATATAATTATATACGATTTTAAAGAATGTTTCGAATATTTTTTGAATCAATCGTCTTTTTTTTTTCTTTTTAAACGTCAAACGTTAAATATAAATACAATAACCCCCTATAACACGGTAGATTTTTTTTATTGTTTATGGTGGCAAACGAGCAGACAGCACACCTGATGGTAAGTGTTACCGCCCATGGACCTTAGCAATACCAAGGGTATATAGCTAGGCCGCTGCCTACCACCCCAGATGGGCCTCCGGCTCTCTCGTTCACCGAACAAATCGCAATAGCACATTACTCAGACGTCGATCTTCTGCGAGAGTGTGGTACTATCCCGGACGGACCGGTCCGCGGCTGTAGACAGAGAACTTTCCACAGTGTGGGTCCTACCAGTACTAAAGATTGGTTCCGTGTTACGGCAAAAGTGCTGTAAGAGCATTCACATATAATGCGCTTGTACTATCCCATATAACACGTTATGTACAAATGGTTCACGTTTAACTTTTATTTCGAAATGATTTCTAATGTTTACGCGAATATTACACATTTAAAATTAAACTACTTTTTACGGATTCTATCGCGTTTATATTTGATTTTTAACTTCCCGAAGTTTCGAACAGTTTGCATCGTTCATGGCAATGTATTAACCTTACTTTCGTCTTTTACGTCATAGATGGATAGGAAGAGTGCGAAGAAATATTTTAATAAATGCAAACTATGATGAGTATAATTGAATTAAAAAATATGTCAGGATCATGGCTTATGTATCTGTGTGGTGACCGAATGAGAATACAATTCACCACTTCCTATCTTGCCATGGGTGGTTGTAAGAGCCAATTAAGATATATAAAGCTATATATATAACATCTATGCAAGAGAAGAAAAACTCGAAACATAACCCTATACCAACACGTCTGACCAGTGTAGTCAATTTCCCTCCTATTACGATGAAGGCTCGAGCCCAACAATGGAACATATATGAGCTGAGATGTGGTTTATGTAAACTGTAGCTGTGTGGTGGCGGCTACGTATACTACCAACCCTTACTTTGCTCGTGGAAGTCGTAAAAGACGACTAAGAACCTTATAATGACCTGGGCCAACTCCATCTGATGCCGTTTGATCAACAAATACATTCCCAAGGAGGATTGACGTCTGACAGGCGGTCGGTCATAAAACTATTGCCTATAACTTTTACAGTATCTACTGTGAAAGAAGAGCACATATTGTATCGACCCCAAGTAACTGGGATAAGAGTAGGAGAATGATGATATAGTTTATGTAAACCCTTTTATAAATATATGATACTAGCAGACCCGGTCCCGCGTTGCTGTGGCTTAAGTAGCCTCAGTAACACGTGGTGGTTATGCTAATAAAATGTAGCTTATATGAAACGTTTGTACGTTTAACATAGCCCCATATATTAAATACTTACTCAATCCAATCAACAGATACCGCCATCTATTAAAATCGTTTGGAGATAACACATAATTGTGACTGTCAAATAATAGACAAATAACTTGCAATAAAATAATATTGAGATTGAAGCTATCCTATCTTTTAAGTCGGATCAAACTACACGTGCTGTGCAAATTGGATTAAAAACGGTTAAGTACTTTAGGAGTCCATCGCGGATAAACAACGTGACGCGTAATTTGTATATATTAAGATTGTAAATAAAAGCCAGTATTATTATAAGAAACAAAGCATTTCGTATTTATATATATAAAAGAAATGCTAAAAAAAAGAAATAATCAAATATATGTAGGTCTAGATGTCTAACATGTTATTTGAATCCGATATAAAGCAACCATTTGAAAAGTAATAGCTTTTATTGCGATTTCTGTGCCAGTTAATGTAAATTCAGAAGGGACGTTCTGCGTTGATTCAATTTTATCATTCTGTATACCCGTTTGGAATCAACATTATTATGGATTCCTTAATTTTTTGTTATTCACAATATGTTATTGAGGAAAAAAAGTATATTATTATTTAGACATTTCTGTGTTGTATTTGTGAGATAAATATTTAACTTTTTAAATTTGTAAAAGCCAATTACAAGCGAAAAATTATTGTCACAAGTGGGATTCGAACCCACACCTATTGGAAATCCGTCCTAATAGTGCTGCCACTTACACCACCGTGAACTATTGTAGGACATTCAATTCATGCATCGTATTATATTTACGTCTTTAAGGAGACGTGTGCCATCTAGCCGACAACGTTTACACATTGTACAGGCTCTTTGCGTCACACGTCTTCTTAAAGACGTAAATATAATACGATGCGAGAATTGAATGTCCTACAATAGTTCACGGTGGTGTAAGTGGCAGCACTATTGGGACGGATTTCCAATAGGTGTGGTTTCGAATCCCGTTTGTGACATCACTTTTTGCACGTAATCGGGTTTTTATAAATAATCAAGCACATTAAATGCTAAATTTCAATAATTTGTAAAAGTCATTTATAAATTGCGGTAATAATAAAAGTAATCGATAGTTTAGAATATTGAGTCGTCGAATATTGAGTCATCATTTAATTTTAATTCTAGCCATAAAGTTTGAGTGTAAAATCGGTAAAAGATTATAAAAAATTCTGATAGATGAAATGGTAAAACGGCTAGTTAATTGGATAGAACACGTAGCTGAGAGAGCCGGCATCCCAACTGGGTGGGTTTGGGGACTGTAATGACAGGCAGCGGCCTAGCTATACCCTTTGGTATAACAAAGGTCCATGGGCAGCAGTGATACTTACCATCTTGTGTGCTCCTTATTCGTTTGCCACCATAAGCCATGAAAAAAAGCTGCCATAGTAGCTTATATACTGAAGCAGTTAGAACGATTTTACAATAGATCTAAGTTTAAATTATATTGTATTTCCCAATTATATATACGACATACATACATACATATCATCACGCCATATCCCTTGCAGGGTAGGCGGAGAGAACAGAGTGCCAGAGAACTCTATCTCTGCATACTTCACTCGCTTCCTCAACATTCATAATTGTCTTCATATACGCTCGCCGGTATCGGAGACTCTTGACTCCACCTTCCTTCAGTACATGAGCGATCTGGTCTAGGTAGGTTAGTCTCGGTCTCCCTCGGTACCTACATCCTTCCACTTTCGCATTGCATATCTTCTTAACCAGACGTTCGTTTATATATACGAGTCTTATAATAAACAATCTTATTTTTTATTATGTAATATTAGATAAGAGTACTCTATATGGTGGCGGCTAAGAATACTACCAACCCTTACATTGGTCGTAGGTGTCGTAAAAGACAGCACATTGACCTTTTTTTTTCGGTGGATGTATTCGTCTCGCCTCGCTAAATCGGTCCGGGGTGACGGAAGAGGCGGCGCGTGACCCCGTAGATCCACCATGCAAACTCCTTTCTTCGCCGTGTGAGCGGGCTACCAGTACCCGATTTTTGGCTTCGGTGACAGCACGTCGACCTAGGCCAACTCTATTTTATACCTACAGTTTGGTCAACGTTTACATTCACAAGGAGAGCTAACGTCAGGCAGGCCGCTGGCCATAAAACTATTGCCGATAACTTCTGCAATATGTACGATGGAAGAAGAGTACATATTAATCCCCATTAATTGTGATAAGAGCAGAATGATGATGATGATGATGATATTCAATTTTATATGAATATACTGATAGATGATGGATGGACGGTATATGTTAAATGTTTATTTTTAATATACCATATATATATATATATATATATATATATATATATATATATATATATATATATATATATATATATATATATATATATATATATATATATATATATATATATATATATACATATATATATATATATATATATATATATATATACAGGGTGGAAGTGGACCGCACCCGAAAACAAAGACAGGTGACCCTGCTAGTCCTACTTGTAATGATAGAAAAAAATGGATTCGGATGAAACAATTTCTTTTTTTCACAATGAATTTTCAGTTTTTTCACATTCCATCGTATTAGGACAGGGCCATGTAACGATAATTCCATAAAAAATACGTAACTATATTCAGATGAGAAAAGATGCAATCTATTCAAAACTCACGATCATATGTTAAGAGTTCAATGACCTCGCGTGGTGAAAAAAAAATATTTTCACCCGAATCGATTTTTTTTTTCTAGCCTATCATTACAAGTAGGACTAGTAGCGTTACCTGTCTTTGTTTTCGGGAGCGGTCCCCTTCCGGCCTATATATATATATATATATATATATATATATATATCCTTTCAAAACCTTTGTCCCTATTCCACCTACTTATAACTTCTAACAAAACCACTCAAAGTCCAATCCTGCACTAACAATTGTTTTCTCTAACAGACTCACCCAATTATACTATCACCCGACCTGGATTCGAAACCAAGACTCCAGCGAGGCTCACAACAATGCAACTGAATCCAAGTAAGAAAATCCTGTTTACTTTAATCTCTTTCTCAGGATCTGGCACCAATAGCAGAGGTTTCTCGACCTTCGGATATTCTGGAGGTACAATAGCTAGACCCACGCCACCACCTACCACTAAAACTGCTGAAGTCACCATTGAGCTCTTCAAGCAGATACCACCTAAGGAAACAAAACCACGTAAGTCATTCACTTACTCTGAGTTTTTTTACTGAACCTTTTTCAATGTGGCCGCGTTACGATGCGATCGTAGCTTATTAGATTTGTTAATTATAAATTGATCATTTACAATATGAAAATTGCTATACATTTTATATCTAATAATAATTGACCAAAAAAAATATCTATATTTTTATATAGAATATTTTTTTTTTGTACTGGCAATGAATTTGTATCAAAAACTGTGGGTCTTAGTTTAACTAATATTGTAGTGGGTAGATAGAAATTTCTGTAACAACGATGACTTTGGGCGTGAATTAACTTAGTGCTCCCGTAATTATGAATTCTGTAAAGTATTTGAAACGTCTGGCAATTAAAAATCATATACAAATACGGTACAAACCATAAAATAGTTTTAATTCAAGCGGGATATATAAAATTAAAAAAAAATTATATCTTTTTAAATATATTTATCAGTCAAACTTTTTTCGTCAAGTGCCGTATAGACTTCAGTGACATCTGCATCCAAATATTCTCTGGAAAGATGAAATTGACTCAATATGAAGAGGAAAACTATGTATGGATATTTGAAATAAAACTATTTTTACGGATTTTGTTGCATTTATTTCTGAAGTTTACTTTCCTGGTATTTTATTTTAAACCCGTAACTATGAATACTGCAGCTCGAAATGCTGAAATAATTTTTACTTGTCCAATACTTGCAATACGTCCTCTCGTAATGAATGAACGTATGAGCACTGCAGTACTCAAAATGCCAAAAAAAAATCAAATTCAAATACAATAAAATCCGTAATAGCTGTTTAACTTTGTACGCGTAATATTCGCCTAAAAATCAATGAAATTAATATTTTGACTACGGAGAATGAACATAAAATGAAATATTGTTTATGGATTTAACCACGTACTCAGCATTCATAATTACAGGACGATGGACCTGTTACGGCGTTTGTAGATAGATTTTCTCTATCAGCTATAAATATTTTTAAAATGAAAGGTACGCAGAATTTATTTCTACATAACGAAAAGATAGAGTTGAGCCCCTTTTTATACTCATAGGTATCTTAAAAGACGACTTAGGGATATGATATTCAGATAACAAAGGAAAAGATTGTATATTAGAAATAGAAAATTATACCAACTCATCTAACTTGTGTGGGACAATAATCCTTTCATTGCGGCAGAACCTCGAGTCTAACAGTGGGACATTTTTTTTATTGCATATGATGGCAAAGGAGCAAGCAGCGCACCTGATGATAAGTGTTACTGCCCTGGACTTTTGTAATACCAAGGGTATATTTAGACCGCTGTCTACCAATACAAAGCTCAAACCCACCCAGTTGCGCTTTCGGCTCTCTCGCTCACCAAACGAAGCGTAATAGCATATTGCCATTACTTAGACGTCGATCTTCTGCGAGTGTGTGGTACTACCCCGGACGGGCCGGCCCGTGGCTGTAAACAGAAAACTATCAAGAGGACCACGTCCTACCAATACTCGGATATATAAGCCGAGATAATAAAGAATTTATATACATACTAGCAGACCCAGCCACGCGTTGCTGTGGCTAAGGTAGCCTCAGTAACACATAGCGTCATCTATTAAATACTTACTCAATTCAGTCAACAGATACCGCCACCTGTTAGAATCGTTTGGAGATAACAGATAATTGTGACTGTCAAATAATAGACAAATAATTTGCAATAAAATAATATTGCGATTATAAATTGATATGAAAGCTATCCTATCTTTCAAGTTGGATCAAACTACACATGCTGCGCAAATTTAATTAAAATCGGTTAAGCACTTTAGGAGTCCATTGCGGACAAAAAACGTGATGCGTAATTTAATTTTATTTCACACCGAACTTACATCAAATCAAAACAAAACAGAGACATTAAATTTTGAAGTGGAATTTGATCGCATTCAAATAAAGTTTTAACAATCCTCGATGCTAAACTGTTTGTCTTTGAAGTATACTCAGATTATAAAACTTATATTAGACTCCAACGTCTCACGTTTATGTTGTTCATGAAAGGTCAGGAAGTCCCGGATTAAATTTAATCTAATGCGTCTGGTTTAGAATATAATACTGCTTCAAGCATATTTATATATTATAGGAAGTATGAAACTTGTGGTAAAGATGGCTGGATAGAAGTTTAAAACTTATGTAGGATCTCGCATGATGGATTAAGAATACAATATTCCACCAGTCTTTACTTTGCTTTGGGGATTCTGTTTATTGCTTCATCTCGACTCATATGCATCCCATTGCTAGAGGCGGAAATTTACCTCAGTATACCATGTAGTTGTGTGGTAGCGGCTTCGAATACTACCAACCCTTACTTTGCTCGTGGATGTCGTAAAAGCCGACTAAGAGCCTTATAATGACCTAGGTCAACTCCATCACATGCCGTTTGGTCAACAATTACATTCCCAAGAGGGGTTGACGTCTGGCAGGCGGCCGGTCATAAAACTATTGCCAATAACTTATACAATATGTACTATGAAAGATGAATACATATTGTATCGACCCCAAGTAATTGGGATAAGAGTAAGAGAATGATGAATGACCATGCTGGTCAGATGGGTTGATACAGTTTTATTTCTGTATAATTACCCTTAGTCATCTTGTGTGACTCTCACAAGCAACAGCAGGCGGTGAACTGTATTTTTATTTCATCACCATATGTATAAAAAACTACTTATGATAGTACAAAAGTGGTGAGCAGAATTGCTCTCCTGGGCATTTCATTGGATTAACCATGATCGTCAACCGAGCCAACCAAGTATGGCAATTGATCCGAAAAATTTATAATAATAAACTTTTAAACTAAAACCTGATTGCGATGACAAAAACCAGGAAGATTGTATAGGTACTTGTAGCGGTGAGGGCCACAATACCAAATATTAGTGTAGTACTATACCAAATCGATGTTTAAGCTTCGTTCGGTGAGCAAGAGAGCTGCAAACCCAAATTTTTGGATGGTTTTCGGTCGGTAGGCAGTGACCTCGTTATAGCTCTGGTATTGAAAAGGTCCATGAGCGGCAATAACACTTTTTACCAGGTGTGTTGCTTGATTTTGTACCACCGTAAGCAAAAATAGTAAAAGTTCTTATTTACCTTTTAAAGGCCTTTAATTTTATGTCCTGGGAAAATTCGAGTTCCTGAAAATGGATAATTAAACTCGTGATATCTGTCATTTTTATTTAAAAGCATTTAATACCCAGCGATATTCACACCACCAAGTCAAGTCTAACTGATTATCAAAATTAGTTAAGCCGTTAAGTAGATACGAGCGGATATAGAAACGGACATACATAGATATTCTTCAAACACTTAACCCTCTTTTATGCTTAACCGCAGTCGTGTAAATATAACAACATATTAAATTATTTATTGTTTTACAGAAAAGAAAATCGATCGCCGTCCAATAAGCACGGAAACTACACGTTCAGCTCCTGACGTCATTATAGTCTCCAAACCGATTCGCTGAGGAAGACCTTTGGGGCCCCCACCTTGGGCCCCAACTCCTCCAGACTCCTGGTATCCCCTCGAGCCTCGTACGAGACCAGAGGGCTCGTATCAGCCACATACTTGTCACCTAGACAACTTTTCTAAAAGCATGTCTTTTGACGACTGTGATGGATATTATAGCAAATATTTTGATGAGAAACCTAAAGTAATCTATGACTACTGTTTAAAAAGTGATTTTGATTATAAAAAATCTCAAACACTGCCTAGGAATTTAGGATCTTCTGTGGACTATAAGCCAAAAGTACATCCTCAGAGGAGTGTGTGTTTCTATGGGGTCGACGATGAAGATGTGTGTCGGAGACCAAGAAAGACATTTGTGGTTACTGCTGACATTGAACCCCATAGATAACGATTGTAAAAACTTTTATAACGTTTTTAATTTTTTTTTATATTATCAATTTGTTTTGTCAATAGACCGATTGCACAATATATACAGTTGTTTTTGAAATAAATATCAAAAACAAATATGAAAAACAAAGTTCCTTTTGCAGTTCCATTTTTTTTTCTTTATTTTATTTGTTTTTAAATGTCTTTAAAATTAGGAGGAGATTTGAATGAATTTTTATGTGTGCTATTTAAAACTATTTAGATGAACGAATTTGGTTAATTATTTTATTTATTTGAAAGCTGGTGCTTCTCACGTAGTCGGATTTAAATATTAATAAGATTTGAAAATTATTGGAGTTATCCTTTGCGTATATGGTTGACCTCTATTAATGAGGTGCCTAATTTTTTATTACTTTTTGATGTAAAAGTGTAACACTTTTAGTTTATTTTTCATTTTATAATATTTATACTTTTTTGATATTCATTTTGTTCATTATTTTTTTTTATTATTGTGGTGGGAGTGGGAGTTTTATTCTATATGAATTTGTAACACTGATCATACGCTCACCATATATAATATATAACCCATATACATAAGTGATGTCATTCTAATTTCAATATGGCGAATTAAAGATGGCGACCAGTGACCAGTTTTTTTTCTACACAACATGATATGGGTATCAAATAATACGCTCTGACGATTGCAAATGAAATAATAAATAGTTTGTCTTTAAAAGATTGTTTTGTTTATTTATTTAATGTCACGATGTAAATAAATATACATATTTCTTTTTATTGTGCAATTCGGCTAAATAAATTCGTTTTAAAACTAAAAGTTTAGTAAAGAAATGTTTTCAAATTTAACTGTAACTATGTAAATAATTAATTTGATTAGGTATTACTTAAAATTAGAGTACGAAAAAATGTTCAATAGTTTTGAATTTTTCAATGAACTGTAAAGTCAGCTGAGGTGATGTATATAAAGAATTAATACTGCCATAAAAAATAGTTTATTATAAAATATATTGTAGAAATATTTTATTAAATATTATGATAACGGTATTAATCTGGATTTATTTTTGAAAGGCATATTTGACGGTAATTAAAAAAAATACACTGTCGAATTAGGTATCTTTGACTACAAGTTTTGGCGCGAATATGGAAATGATATGTCACGCTCTTGTATTATATTCATTTCTTTTGTGTTTTGTAGTGTTATATTGAATAATTTTGATGATATTTTATAGAATATGGTACAGTTAAAGTGCTGAAGTGTAGTGAATATAGTATAATAGTGGTTTACGTGTATTTTCATATTTTACTAAAATTTCCAAAAAAAAAAAAATATTTGGTTATCAGCGCCCAATTAATGGTAACGACTTGACTTACTGACGGACAATGACGATTAAGACTACACAATGTGAAGATATATTAAGTAATATCTGAAAAAAAATAACACTTGGCTGTATGGGCTTTGATCCCTTTGCCTGTCCGAACGGACGAACAAAACCAAAAAAAAAAGTATCTTTGACTACTATATGGGAATAAAGAATTAAAAGTATAGTTTAAACAGTTCTCCTGTGTCTATGAACGCATGTAAGGTGTTCGAAATGTCGGAAAATTTAAAATCAAATAAAACCGCCAAAGAATCCGTAAAATAATTTTATTTCAAACATAGCTCGAAAATGTTAACCCATTCACTCCACCAAAAATAAACTATTGACATAGTCGTTACCGCCAGTACTCTGAATTTGTATTGGGCAAATTATTATCATTATTATTATATTATTATTGTTATATTATTATTGTATTGGACAAAAGGACAAAGTCGACTTTAAGAAATAAATCGAATAATTAATAAAAAAAAATCAAATATTTGATTGTATTAAATAATTAATTTTACCGATTTATTACAAATTATTAAGTATTTCTACAATATTAAAACGAAATGCAATAATTTTTAATTAGTGTAGGTACTTAATTAATTTGAAAATTTAAGAACGAATTGATTTGTAAAATGTATACCTTTTGTAATTATTTATAAAATTTAATTATTTTAAGACATGATAAATTATATTTTCGACATTAATTTATAGCACATTTGATTATTTAAATTTAAGCATATCTTTTTTTCATAATGATTTCTGAATTTTTTCGCGAGTGTTACACATTTGAAATAAAACTATATTTGAACGATGATGATGACTTTTGGACGTAAGACATCTTAGTCCACCCGTGACCACCCATGTTCGAAACGTCGGGAAATTAAAAATGAAATACAAACGCGATAGAATCCGTAAAAGTAGTTTTATTTCAAATATCTTTTGTTTCGTTCTAAACTAAATTCAAACATATTTATTTTTAAAAAATTATAAACGAAGTTTAAAAATATATCAAAATTCTAATTGTTTTAATATCATTATTATATTAACTAATGTTTAAAGAAAATTAATAATATTAATTGTTTTCTAAAATTGTTAAGTATCATTTGTTATAATTATAGATATTTAACAAAACAAAAAGTCTTCCAATTAAAAAGGAAATTAATTTTATTATTCACATATTTAATTATATAATTTGAATTAGTCATGAAATGTACTAATAATCTTTTAATTGTTATTTCAATGTAATTCAAATTAGTGTTTAGATAAAAAAAATAATAGACCAATTCGATTAAAGGGTACTTTTAAGAAACAATATAAATATGATGATAAAAATGTAAATAAAATTAAAATGCTTATTTAAATATTGTTATATTAATTAGAACAATTTTTTTATTTTATGTCATACAGAATTAAAAAATATACATTTAAAAATGGCGTTCATCAAATTGCACAGCGTGTAATAATTCTATGTAGTTATCATAGTTATCGAAATAATATAAAAATCGCTTAAACGCGGAACAAGTTGACGTCATTATTATTGTCCCTCTCTTATTCCAATTACTTGTGTTCTACGCAATATGTACTCTTCTTGCATCGTACATATTGTAACAATTTTATGACAGGCCACTTGCGTGACATCAACCATAGTTAAGTAAATTTTGTTTGGAGTTGACCTAGATCGATGTAAAACTCTTAATCTTTTACGACACCCACGAGCAATGTAAGGGGTCGGTAGTATTCATAGCCGCCATCACACAGCAAATGTAATAAAATGACGTATTTTCTAAAATTTTGACATCATTTTCGAGTTCATATATGAAAAATCTTTTATCATATCTGTGAATTTATTAGAGAAAGTCATCGAATACATGTAATTATACTTATAAAGGCATATAATTTTATTGTTGACTTGATTTCGTGGATATTAGTACATTACTGCAGCGGCCAGCAAAAGAGGCATTGATGGACAAACGTGTAAATGTGGGCCGAGGCGTAGCTGAGGCACATATACGTAAGTCCGTCAATTCCTAGTTGTGGCCAAAGCTTGTAGTGTAATAGTGCTTTTCTCAACTAATGCGCGGAAATTAAAACTAAGTAGTACTAAGTAGAACTGTATACATGACGAACAATGAACAACATTTTTCACGTGCTAAAGGGTTCATTTGTTTTTTTTTCATTATCAAACAGGTTCCTTTTTCAAGTCAGTTCGAAATTTAAATAAAACTCTGATTAGTTGCCTATTTGGTGAACATATTTTAAAGTAACAAATCATTCCATTTTTAAAATACATGATAGATATGAATTTCCATTTATTTGGCCGCTAAAACACGACAGATATGGATTTTCATACAATTTTTGCCGGCCGCTGTTTGCATCTATTTGGTCAGTACAGCAATATCAATTTATCTCGAAAAAGGTTGTCAAAATAATGCTCAAATTTCCAAGCATGTTTGAGAAAAATCTATTTTCTAAATACAAAAATATCGATTTATCCTTCTTATACGTAAGTGTAAAAATTGTTGCATTTTAAAATGGCACTTGATTTTATATATTTACGAATCAATATAATTAACATTGTTATATGAATCTTTTGCAGCCTTTTTAATAATTACAATAAAGAACTAGGCTTTTTATTGCGGGGAACTTTTCAAACATACAATTAATGGACACAAATTAGTGTCAAACTCATAATAGCAATTTAAGATCGGTGTTTAACCACTACATTATCTGTGCACTTAAAGCATAACTAGTATATTGCAAATGGCGCCAACGGTTTGGCGGGAATCTTACGCTAATGGTTTTTTAGTATTTATTTGGATTTCTGCGATGTTTTCTTACAGATATGACATGTTCTGAGTGATTCTATTATATTTTTTTATTTTTTTTTTGTTTTGGCGATCAGCTACTTATGTGAGCCAGTGTCGAGTTACAATTTTCTTCACGATTTTAGTCATTTTAGTTATTGTCTGTCAGTAAGTCAAAGCGTCGCCATTAACAGTGCCTCAGTATTAATTCTGTCTTCTAGGAATTTCAGTGGGAAACTAAAACTCTATATACGCCATACGTGAACGCACTATATATGCCCCCATAGCAGTGTTGTAAGTGACAATTGGGCTTACTGAAAGACAATGACTAACATGAAAAAACTAAAAATGTGAAAAAATTGTAACTGGCAACAATGGCTCGTATAAGTAGCTGATTGCCAATAAAAAAAAAGAAGTTTGTCTTTTTTAATATTCAAATTCGGTAATATATGTCGATCGCTTCCCTAACTGTTTTCAAATTGTTTATTTTTTATATATTGAATTATACTAGGGACTATATTATTATTTACGAGTTATATTACTAAAAGAAGAGTTCTCAGGTGAATACTGTTATATACTAACGGTTCGCCAATAAAGAATTTCCTCTTTAGTTTCAATGAGGCAAAATATCTGAGACAGTTCGAAGACCGCTAAATATCTGGTTCATTTAAAAATGCTTAGAACGATGTCAAATTCCAATTTTAAAGAATTTAACTTTTGAAGAATGCACTGGGACGTTGTTTTTTTTTTTTTAAATAAAAAGGAAACAAAGTCATAATTTACAATTTGATTATTTACAAAAATGAACGATTTAACAATTAAAAGCTCTAAATAAATCAAATAGATCTTTAGAAAAGTATTTTTTAAAAATATTGAGTGTAAAAATGATCAAAATTATTATTAGCCAAACAGAACTCGAAGTTTTAAATCAAATTTATCCTTCACAAATGTATTTTAACAAAGGTAAACTTATTTGAGTAATTTCAAATCGCAAAGTTTATTGCAATTTCAAATCTTATTTTTAATCACATTTCCAAAATTTAACTTTATATAAAGTTTTCTTAATTACTAATTGAAATTTGAATACATTTTCTATTTATAGGTATGCATTTTATGATTTCAAACATCTGTTTTTTTTTCATTAGGTATGAAGGTTACGCTAATATTATATCAAGAGTTGGAGTACGCTTAGTTTTTGCAGTCAGTCTATTAACTTAATCGTAGACGATTTGACTTACTGACGATCAATGACTAATATGAATGAAAAAATTAAAGATGTGAAGAAAATTATAACTCAACACTCCCAACAATGGCTTGTATAAATAGCTAATTGCCATTACAAAAAAGAAGAAGAAAAATCTAATAGCTTATAGTTTATTTAATATTCAAATTCAATTAATATTTTTTATGATATTTTAATACGCAATCATTTAATTAAAATTGTTTCTGCCTATGCTTAGACGTAGGCTTTCAAAAGCATCGAATGAAATGGTATTTTACTTCGTTAATTAGCTTCCCATTTAGTTATTTTAACGGATAGCTCTGTACGCCCTATCTATATTATTCTTTCAGTCTGAAACTTTTAGTATAAAGGTTTGTATAAATATGAAGGGAATCTGATTCTAAAAATAATAACAAGTAAATTATTAATCTTAACGGAAACGTGTATAGGGGACGTCCATTAATCACGTGATCTTTTTTTTTAGTATTTTTAACTCTCCTCCTCTACCAATATCACGTGAATTTTATTCTTGGTTATAAACCAAGAATATATATATGTATATAAATACCTGTTTGCGAAGTATAAAAAAGCAATAATGCTTTTTTATACTTCGCAAACAGGTATTTATACAGATCACCTACTTTAAACGATTTCGTTTGTTGTCTGGCAACGGCTTTTCAGTTTAGAAATCTCAGCGTTTAGCAAAATAAATAAATACACGTGATATCTTTCTACAACCCCCTCTTACCCCTTGTGATATTTCGTGATTTTTGTGAAAACCCTCCCCACCGTTTCAAACCTCACGTGATTAATGGACGGCCCCTTATTGAATTACATAGTAATAATTACAGATTAAAAATAAAATAAAAATATCTATCATTCTGTTACGTTTAACTTTCTATTTTGATAAAGGTCAGAATATTAATACAAAGGTATGTATTTAGATTTTCCTCTCGACTTCAGCCTCGTAGAAATTATAATGTGACAAACAAACAGAAAGTTATGCAGGGTGCTCAATGTTGGGCCACCGAAGACAAAGATCGTGTACCGGTGGCCCGCTCGCACGGCAAAAAGAGGGCTTTACAGGATTTGGTGGAGCATGGCCACTCCATAGCCCACCGCAAAAAAGGGTGCTTAAAGTTCTATATCAATTCTATAAAGAGATTAACGTACATATGTCAGTATATATTTTTACTAATTTTTAATTCAGTAAAAAATCAAGTTAAAGAATTATTGCAAAATTTAATCCCTTATTTCATACCTTTCAAGGATGACAATTAAAAAAAACTGTAACACGTCCTTATTTATTTTTATTGAACTCTTTGGGCTTAATTTGAAGATAATGACTGAAACTCTTTTTCTTCCTTAAATAAATAAAATGTCACCTTCATAGAATTTCGTAAAATCCTTTCTTAGTGAATCTTTACGTCACAAAAGGAAACTACTGTCAATTTCTGATGTTGACCCGAGTATTACATATTTGAAATAAAACTATTCTTATGGATTCTATCGCGTTTGTATTTGTTTTTCAATTTCCTCACGTTTCGAATATTTTACAGGTTACATAGTTACAGCCTGCACTCCTCCCGGACAGTCCTCTTGACCATGAACACTATAAAAGTGCAAAACTTAGGGCAATTGCAAGACAAAAATATAAACGCAATAGAATCCGTAAAAATAGATTTATTTCAAATAGTGTAAATTTTTTATATTTCTAGTTTCGATAGTTTCGCCTCGGTGGTGATTATTACACCTATTGTCATCGATTCGTATTGCCATAATTAAAAAAAATATTACACACATATATGCAATTATCATAATCGTTATAACCCAGCACGTCACGCGGCTACGACAACTGTGTTCATTTGAAATAATTTTGGTTATGACAACAATTATATTAAACTTCTTTTTGTATTTAAATAAGGATCGTTATATATACGTTTTATTAGCGTGGAATATTCTAGAAACATAGCAAAATAATGAGATGAATGGTTAATAAATCCGTTTAATAATATCAAAATTTAATTACTTTTTTTTTAAGGGAACGTGCTCATACTACGTGACTTATTTTTAAGATTTTTCTATCCCTCCTTCCCCTCGCTGACTACTCGTAGTATATGCCAAAACTCTTCCCCTCCCCTTAAATATTTCACGAAGTATTGACAAATATAATTATTAATCATTTCGCTGGTAGAAATTGAAACAAATGGAAATAATTTAACTCATATTCGTCTCTATAAAGTAATAAATCTTTATATAGGTATTTTTTGCATAAAACTGCATGCATGCTTATAATTAACTGTGTGTATAACTAATTGTGGATAGAAAGGTGGACTAAACACTGGGCGCCAAAATGGGGCTTCAAAAATAGGTCAAAAACGCTCGTAATGAAATTTTTCTAGGTGAAATCGACTACATAAAAAAACTCATGCCATTCCCACGCTCCTAGTGTAATAGCGCGTAAAAATCCTAGCGTAGTATTTTAATGACCTCCTTCCTTACCTTAAACGGGTCACGTAGTATGTGTACGTTCTCTAAAAAAATTAATCAATTATTTAAAACTTAATGCTACTGATAATTATATGTAGAAAATTATAATAAAATAAATAATGTATATTGTATATAGATTATTGATTTATATATTATTACATTTATAAGTCAATAAATAATAAACGTTTTTTCTTATTTGTGTTTTTTTTTATTGTAATATTAATTTCATCCATCCATCAGGCTGTAAATGTTCACTTTTAGACATAAGCCTCCCCCTGAGAATGCCATTCAAAACGGTCCTATGCTACCTGCATCCAACGGTTTCTTGCGATCTTCATAATATCGTCAGTCCCATCATTCACCTGTTCTTATCCCAATTACTTGGGTTCGACACAATATGTACTCTATTTCCTTTGTACATAATGCAAAAAGTTATTGGTAATAGTTTTATGTCCGGCCGCCTGACTGACGTCAATCCTCCTTGAGTGTGTAATTGCTGACACCTAACGACATCAGGTGGAGTTGACCTAGATCGATATATATCTATTAATCATCTTTTACGACATCCACGAGCAAAGTAAAGGTTTGGTAGAAAAAAAAGACCTATCTACCGGCAAGTCATCCTACACTGCGTCATGATATTCGTGATAGCTATTAATTAATCAATGGTTATTGAAAATGGTTGTTTTGTCGTATTAATTGAATGATATGAGCATACTGATGTCAAAATTCTAGACTTAGATTTTGATTCGATTGACAAGTCACTAATTTGATTACTAATTCTACAGAGCTCACAATAATATCTTATACTTTCATCATATCAGCCCATATATATATCCCAAAACTGGGCTCGAACCTCCTCGAAAATAAGAGGACAATTGACTCACTATTCCACGCTGTGTCTGTCACCACTCACTTTTCCGTGTGGTGACAGAGTAAAAATACTATTCACCACCCTATATCTTACCCTTGGGTGATCGTACGAGACGACTTAGGGATATAAAACGCATATAACATCTATGCGAGAGAAGGAAAACTCGGAACAAAACCTTATACAAACACGTCTGATCAGCGTGGTATAGTAGGTTAATTTCCCTCCCATTACGGAGGAGGCCCGAGACCAACAGTGTGACATGTATGGGCTGTGATGATGATGATTCCACGCTGGTCAGATGGATTGATAGTAATGAAACCCTTATTTCATACCTCTCTTCTTTTGTCTATACATCTATATGTAATGCGCAAATTATATTCCTTATTCGTCATTTACAACATCCATGGCTAAAAAAGGAGGTGGTGATCCTTCTCCATATTGGAGGGAAATTAACCCACTGTATTACCAGACGGATTGAGTAAGAAAACAATTCACCACCCCTTATCTTACCCGTGGGTGATCGTACGAGACGACTGTGGGATATAAAACGCATAGAACATCTATGCAAGAGATGGAAAACTCGAAACGAACCATATACCAACACGTCCAACCAGCATGGTATGGTAGATCAATTTCCCTCTCATTATGGAGGAGGCTCTAGCCCAAAAGTGGGACGTATATGGGCTGTGATGATGATGAGTGTGAAGTCTATACAATAATTTAAAAAAACAAACCTTTATTAACTATAAACCTTACGAGGGCAGTCTTACAATCAATCAACCTTACATTTTGTTTGAAATCAATCCAAAAATCTAGCTGAGGACCGGAACGAGGTGGTAAGCTGAGAAGATCCGGCAAGAAAATCACTGGGCTCTTTTTATTTTATTTATAAGTTATATAAATAACACCCGTCTCTAAATAGTAATCCTTGTATTGAGGGGTAGCTTACAATTGTAATCGAGATTGAACCCATAACACTTGACAATGTAAATCAGTATTTTAACCACAACTCCATCTGTGCAGTCATTTTATATTTTCAAAATATAATATAGATAGATTATGGCTGGACCAACGTACTTAACGTGTTACGCAGACGTAGTCAGGAACGTCGCTAGTTAACCACGTTGCCTCAATATCAGAAATAACAATTGCAACACTCAACACAGGTGGATACAGAGAATGCTGACACAGGAACAACTGCCGAAAATAACACAAAATGACGAATTCTTATGTGAACCAAATTGATGAACTTTTATATGAACGCTCGTCACTTTTATAGCCGACATAGTCACACCTTAGTAATATTTATCTTAATTTTGTAATTTTAAATTATATTATCATGCATCGGATTTTTTTAATCCTATGCTGCCACTGCTCTTAACTAGCGTGTAAACAAAGAGGCTTCGTAACGGTCTGTCAAATGACCTATGAAATTACCTTAATCTATGAAATGGTGCTAATTAAATAAATATGTATATATTTGATTATTAATCATCATCATTAATTAACTTAGGTACCGGGGGAGACCGAGACTAACCTACCTAGACCAGATTGGTCACGTACTGAAGGAAGTTGGAGTCAAGAGTCTCCGAAACCGGCGAGCGTGTATGAAGAGAATTATGAATGTTGAGGAAGCGAGTGAAGTATGCAAGGATAGAGTTGTCTGGCACTCTGTTCTCTCTGCCTACCCTGCAAGGGATATGGTGTGATGATATGTATGTATTAATTACCCTGTCGCCGTCCGCTGCTGAACGTAAACTTTCTTCATAAATGAAAGAAAAATGTCATAATCAATACACTTGGCAGGTGGGTTGGCGATCGCAAGCACATGATATATCTTTCCCAAAAGAGAGCTGCTTCCCATTTCCTTAAGCAATTTTTACGATATCTACCAGTAAGTAAGGCAAGGGTGGATAAATAATTTATCCCCTCGCCAAAAGGGAGTGTTTTTATTAGGTTACCTCATATTTAAATTTCACTTAGGCAATAGTATAATTGGACTGATTAAAGTAGAGATCCGAGTAGCGAGTAGCGAGTAGAGATCATTTGAGCTCATATATGTCCCACTGATGGGCTCAAACCTCCTCCATAATGGGAGGAAAATTGACCTACTGTACCACGCTGGTCAGACGTGTTGGTATAGAGTTTCCTTTCGAGTTTACCTTTTCTTGCATAGATGTTATATGCGTTTTATATCACTTAGTCGTCTCTGACGTTCACCCACATCACTTCACGGAAAAACCAGCTTAGTAGGTCATCTTGAAGTCATTGCTTACTCGGTAAGATCCCACAAACACTGCGCCAAAATACAATTTTATAAATAAGTCGTATAAACTTTAAAGTAAAGACTGGAATATTCTATATATTAGGCCAATTTTCTTCCGACAGTGAAGTAAATGCGTAAGTTTTATATACTTCTGTCGTAAAACGTGGCTGTACATTTAAAATATTTATTAATAAGCCAAATATATTGACCAAATTAATTATCAAAATACGATTTCACATTTTCTTTGATTTTATATATACAAAGTAAAATTAATGTAAATATTTTTAAAAGGTTGAATAATTGGATTTCCTTTTATGAATACGGCTTTTCTTTTCTTTAGAAACTACCAGATTGGTTTTGAAATTAATTTAGAAATTAATTTAGATTTATTTATATTAATTATCAAAATATTTGCTGTGTGGTAGCGGCTAAAAATACTACCAACCCTTACTTTGCTCTTAGATGACTAAGGGCCTTATAACAACCTGGGACAATCGCATCTGATTCCGTTTGGTCAACATGCTAAAAGCTTTGCCTAAACTATAGGCATTTTTGGAACATATACTGTAGCGATCCCAAATAAATTCATTTATAGAAGATGATAATGATGACTCTTAAACAACAAAGGCAATTCAAATAAATACACCTTGATTAAAACACATTCAAAATTATATTTAAAACTTATCGCTCTGATTGGCTAATAATCATTTTGCTCGCTGCTCAACGCAATACTTCCGTGACAAGGTGCCCCCTTTGAAGGTCTGTTATTTGATTAATATGAATTTAAAGTTTTAGCAATCGAATTTTAAGAGGTTTGGCATTCCTTTTGAATTGATGGGTCGTTAAATAATTTCCTCTTAAACTTTGTTTGTAGAGTTATAAAGTTTTAAATTTAATTGTAAATAAGACGCAAAAGTTTTGTAATTGCAACATTGGGCAGTTAATTCTGAAACTGTTAATAAGTTATGTTATTTAATTTCAAGCCCGCAGTAAGTTATGTTAAAATTTGGCATCGATACTTAATTTTATGGTTTATCAAAATTGTTATCTTATGAAGAGTCTCCGTAACCGGCGAGCGTGTATGAAGAGAATTATGAATGTTGAGGAAGCGAGTGAAGTATGCAAGGATAGAGTTCTCTGGCACTCTGTTCTCTCTGTCTACCCTGCAAGAGATATGGCGTGATGATATGTATGTTATCTTATGATTATGCTGTATTGTAGCAGCTACGAATAATACTAACTCTTACTTTGCTCGTGGATGTCGTGAAAGAAGACTAAGAGCTTTATATCGACCTGGTCCAATTCCACCTGATGCTGTTTGGTCAACAATTACATTCCCACTGAGGGTTGGCAGGTAGGTAGCCGGTCACAAAACTATTGCCCATAACTTTTGCAATATGTACGATGGAGGAGTACATATTGTATCGACCACAAATAATTGGGATTAGAGCAGGAGAATAATGATGTTATCTTATGATTTTAGAAAATAATAATATAGAAGAGAAGCAGTGAGCTTTATTCCTACAAATTATTTTGATAATTAATATCATCATTCTCCTACTCTTATCCCAATTACTTGGGTTCGATACCACATGTACTCTTCTTTCATAGTACATATTGTAAAAGTTATTGGCAATATTTTTATGACCGACCGCCTGCCAGACTTGAACCCTCCTTAGGAATGTAACTGTAGACCAAACGGCAACAGATGGAATTAGCCCAGGTTGTTATAAGGCTCTTAGTCGTCTTTTACGATATCCACGAGCAAAGTAAGGATTGGTAGTATTCGTAGCCGCTACCACACAGCTATATCGTACACATATATGTAGACTGTGTAGCAGGAAAAAGAAGATTGTTGATAGCATGGTTTGTTTCGCTCTTTGAAATTTTTGGGAGCTTCACTTTTGCTGTTAAAAAGTAAATTAAAATATTAAGAAAATATTCTTTTAAAAGAAAATATTTTATACAAAAATATAAAAAATCTAAAAATGTTAGTAGAAAAAATATCCAAAATCTTAGCTCCAGCCGCTTCCAAAAGTTTAAATTTCACTTATAAACTTTAAAGGATTGGAGCCCGAACATAAATCGCGTTTGAACTTTTAGTGTAGAAAATCTTTCTTCCACTTAGACGCGAATTGGATTATTTTCTTGTAATTACTTAATTTTCTCACAAGAAAAAAATAGAGCAATAAATACAGGCTTTCTATCATAATAGTTAAATAGAAGATTATATTTCCTATCTGCCAGATTATTTAAACGCTCGAAGACGCATCCCCGTAGGACAACTTGGTCCATTAACACGGCCATAACTGAAAGACCACTTGAAGTGGGGAGTAAGATTATACGTGAGTCTAGTTATTAAATTTATTTTATGAAGGAAATGAAAAGATAAAGTTAAAATATCGTAGGTTAGTTCATGTTTTAAATTCTATTATAATATATCTGGATAAAATAATCAGTTTAGCTCATATACATTCCAATGCTGGGCTAGAGCCTCCTTCGCTATAGTAGGGAAATCGATCTTCTAGACCATACTCGTCAGGCAAGTTGGTATCATCATCATCATCATCTCAGCTCATATATTTCCCACTACTGGGCTAGAGCCTCCTCAAATATAATAAGGAAATTGATCTACACACCATTGGTTAAACAAATTGGTATAAGGTTTTATTACGAGCTTCCCTTCTCTTGCATATATGTTTTCTGCATACTATATCCCTTAGTCCTCTTTTACGATACCCACGGACAAGATAGAGGCTGCTGAATTGTATTCTAAATACTATTTCTAACTACTTATTCGCAACTAGCTTCATCACCACACGCAAAATAACCGTGTAAAATATCTGAATAGAATTTCTTTTCAGATGGCATTATAAAAAAAAACGATTAAGGGACGTAAGCAGATAAAATCATTGCTAGTGAAGGAAAAACGGAAATATTTTAGAAACATCTGACAGCCAGACCAGTTATGGTACCAGTTAGGTACTGTGAATGTCCCTTCCATTATTGAGAATACTAGCAAATGTTGGTATAGGGCTTTGCTCATCTGCTACTAAAGGAAATAAAGAAATATTCTATTCTTAACACATGTCCAAATCTACACGAGAATTAGCATTATCTTAACAAGTATGACTTTGGACCATTAATAGTTTTGTTTTGGGGGCCAAAGATATATTCGTTATATTTTTCAAATTTAATCATAACTTTTCTTTCTTTATCTTGCGGTTGACTATGGATGTGGTCGCGCCCCGCCAAATCGGTCCGAGGCGACGGAAGAGGCGGCGCGCTACCCTATAGACCCACCCTGCAAGCACCGCTCTTCGTCGTGCGAGCAGGTCACTGGTACCCGATCTTTGTCTTCGGTGGCAAATTTAATCGTACCTAAAAAAAATCTTATAAAATATTTCTTTTAAAAATTATTTACGATTCACCGGAGTAAAGCGTCGAAGGAACATTAAGAAATGGTAATGAAAACACGTCGGAAGCACATGAGGTATTATTGCAACGGCAAGCGGGAACATCCATACAAATGGTTCGGACATGGGTTTCGTGAACAAATGGAATTTAATGGATTCTTTACAATTATTTATTTCTTATTGCGCACGTTGAAAAACAAACCATAGTTTTATTTTTTGCCTATAGTTAGGCTATGATTTGATTGCTCCTTAATCAAAGATTTAGATTGACAGAAAATTAACGTGGGACCTCAGAAACGTACGTTTTTTGCCTTTTGAATGTACTTTTGGCACCCGATGCGCACTTTAGTCATTTTCTATTTGATGATCCATCGAAAATGGTAATTTATCTATGGCCTTTATACAAATAGTACAATGTGATGGAGAGATTGACTTTGTGGAATGCTCTAGTTTGGTTGTGGTTCTAAATTAAACTGCTGAGTACAGTGATGAAATATTTTAATCTGCCTTGTCAGAAGTACAAAATGAGAGTGACTTTTTTCATAAATTTACTGACTATATAAATTGCAATAAAATGTGAACGTGCGCGTTGCGCTCAATATTTGTGCAGGCGTTTTTCTCCTGAACACAATTAAATTCGAAGTCAATAGTTCTTTTGAAATAAAACTATTTTACGGAGATTCTATCACGTTTGTATTTGATTTTTAATTGCCCGACGTTTCGAACACTTTATAGCGTTCATGGTGACGGGATGACCTGTTCTAGAATCCGTAAAAATAGTTTTATTTCAAATGAAGTACTTACGTAAACTTTAGAATTATTCTGTAGTTCTTGTCAAATAACATAGCTAGAATCACTTCAGTTACACAATGACGTAACTGGTATATACACTTGTATAGTGTACACACAAATAACTGTTTTAATTTCTTTCAGGCAAGGATAATTTTTATATGATGATTGTTTACTTTATATCTAGATGCGATCTTCGTTTTTGTGTGAAGTGGTTTCAATAAATAACAGTGGCTAATATAACTGTGGCCACTGAAGGAAATGACCGCGTTCCAGTGACCCACCCGCACGGCGTCGAGACGTACCTTGTAGGACGGGTCTACGGGATCGTGCCCCGCTAAGCCCGTAGCCCGCCGCCAAAAAAAAATATAACTGTAGAAATTGTTCCATTATGATTTCTGATGTTTACTCGTTTCGAAATAAAACTATTTTAAAATATGATTTTTTTTATTGCTTGTAGTAGCAAACGAGCAGACATCACACCTGATGGTAAGTGTCGCTGCGTGTGTGTGACCCATAGATCTTTGCTATAACCAAGGATATAGCTAGACCGCTGCCAACCAATACAAACCACAAACTCACCCAGTTGAGTTCCCGGCTCTCTCGCTCACCGAGCGAAGCGCATTAGCACATTGCCATTATTCAAACGTCGATCTTCTGCGAGAGTGTGGTACTACCCCGGACGGACTGGCCCGCGGCTGTAGACAGAACTATCAACGGCGTGGTCCTACCACTATTAGAATTTCTCGACGTTTTGAACTATACAACGTTCATGGTTACGAGAAGACTTAATCTTCTATACTCCAAGGAGCTAAAGATCTATCTTCGAGTCAAACATATCACATAATACAACTTTAAACTTTTCAAGCTATGATTAGATCATATATCACAAAATTACCATTTAGAAACCGAATACCCAGACGTTACCGCAGTACATTCAGGTAGGTTACAGCAATTAGTGTCACGAGAGTGACACTCGACGAGTCAAGAGTCGACACTCGTCTAATTAGAGCGCTGAGATCGCAGCGGTGAACCATCAAGGGACTTTTATTACTCTTTGATATAAGAATTTTTATATACATTCTAGGCCTTTATATAAATTAATATGTTTTATTCAATCTACATTATTTAAAAAGTCATCGTATTTCAATTTTATTTATAAGAGCTAAAAAATTACGTGCCCGTTGTGTTTCTTGCCAGATTTTCTCAGATTTCGATCGCTTTCCAATCCCTTGGGATATTATTAGATTCATTTCATCATCATTTCAACTCATATATGTCCTACTCTTGGACTGGAGCCTCCTCCGTAACAGGAGGGAACCACATTTTTTTTTTTTTTTTTTCCGGTGTACAATGGAGGTTGTCACGTCCCGCCAAATCAGTTGGGGCCGATGTGGCGGCGCGCGACCAAATAGACCCACCCTGCAAAGCGCCTCTCTTCGCCGTGCGAGCGGGCCACCGGTACCCTATCTTTGTCTTCGGTGAAGAGGCATCCACCTACTGGCAATATAGGGGTTGGTGAATTGTATTCTTATTCCGTCACCACATTGAAAATTATTAGATTAATTTGAAATAAAATTGAAGATTTACATTATGTAAATTCCTTTGTAAGCCTTAATGCATAATTAAATGATTTGATTTGATTCGGTTTAATACGTTTTCCGTATTACTTGTATCTTTTTTGTTTTACCTTATAACATTGTTGTGGGAATTTCTAATTACTGTTCATTAAGAGATTTTACCTTAAAGTAAACAAGCACAGTCAATAACAATATCTTTAATTAGCATTTTACCTTAGAAAGGGTCTCGTTAACTCTTAATAATGCTCACAGCTAATAAATTTCATTATCTCATCATCTCGGGTCATATATGTCCCACTATTGAGCTTTCTATGCTCGTGGAAGTCGTAAAAGACGACTAAGATCTTTGTATCGACATGGCCCAACTCCAGCTGATGGCAATTGATCAACAATTACATTTCCAGGGAGGGTTGACATCAAGCAGGCGGACGGTCATAAAACTATTGCCAATAACTTTTGCAATATGTACGAGTAGGTACATATTGCATCGACCTTAAGTAAATGGGATAAGAGCAGAAGAATTGTGATGAGGTACATACAGAAAACTTAAGTTAATCATCATTCTCCTACTTTTATCCCAATTACTCGGGGTTACACTCGGGGATACAATATGTACCTACTCGTACATATTGCAAAAGTTATTGGCAATAGTTTTATGACCGGCCGCCTACCAGACGTCCACCCTCCTTAAGAATGTAATTGTTGACCAAACGGCATCAGATGGAGTTGGCCTAGGTTGAAAGAACTCTTTTCCGTCTGATGACGAAGTAAGAATACAATTCACCACTCCCTATCTTACCCGCGGGTGATTGTAAGAGACGACTATGGGACATAAAACGCATACAATATCTATGCAAGAGAAGGAAAACCCGAAATAAAACCCTATACCAATACGTCTGACCAGCGTGGTGTAGTAGGTCAATTCTCTCCTATTATGAAGGAGGCCTGAGCCCAACAGTGGTGATGATAAATCTCTTAGTCGTCTTTTACGACATTCACGAGCAAAGTAAGGGTTGGTAGTATTCGTAGCCGCGACCACACAGCGAACAAAAGTTAAAAGACCGAGCTTAAGTTAATAAAGCGTTTTAAAAATCATTTTTATCACAACCCTATTCCAACAAAGCAAAGTGATAATGAACTTTTGAACCGTTTAAAAGCTAACTTTTAACAAAATAACACTCATTACGTCCTAGACGTGCAACTAGCGAGCCATATTATATCAACGACTCACCAGGGAGCAAGCAGTATATTAAAAATACGACCCTAGTTTATTTTCATTGTGCAAGTTCGTTGCAGTGGATGTGTGAAGTCGTTTATTATAGAAAATGTCTGGTTGGACATTGTTGCAAATGTTTGTTATGTCTGGTACCGGTTTCTTATTGCCACTATGTTCAGGTCACTATAAAATTCAGGCAAATTGTTTCAGGTTATAATATAATTCAAACAAGTTGTTTTAATTTTTGTTGGATAACCAATTTTTTTTTATATAACATCGTCTTCAGCATTCATTGTGCTGTCTGATAGCGGCTACGAATACTACCAACCCTTACTTTTCTCGTAGATGTCGTTAAGTTACAACTAAGAGCTTTATCGACGTTGACCAAACGCCATCTGATGCCGTTTGGTCAACAATCACATTCTCAAGGAGGGTTGACGTCTGGCAGGCTGCCGGGCATAAAACTATCGCAATATTAACGAGCCTAGTAACGAATACTTTTGCAATATGTACGAGCACATA
Source organism: Lymantria monacha (assembly GCA_905163515.2). Lineage (NCBI taxonomy): Eukaryota > Metazoa > Arthropoda > Insecta > Lepidoptera > Erebidae > Lymantria > Lymantria monacha. Next base: position 3,506,130 of record LR991105.1, on the reverse strand, counting down.
TATAGCGTCGACCCCAAGTAATTGGGATAAGACAAAGAGAATGATGATGGTCTTCAATATTCAACCGTTTGTCTGTTGAGCGTAGACCATTCTGATACTTGTATAACGACATAATATCGTGATTGCCACGTTAGGCAGGCTGGATATCTATGTGAAGTATTATATATTTACCACAAGAGAACTGCTGCCTTTTTCCGGGTTAGACCCTCAGCCGAATTTTACGACTCCCATAGACAAGTAAAGGGTAGCGATAACTGCATTTTCATTCCTTCACCACACGGGGATTTTTTTTTTACTTTTAAATTATGGTGTCACCGTTAATCGCCTATGGTCTTATTAATAATAAACATCGTTTCACCTCATATATGTCCCACTCTTGGGCTCGAGCTTCCTTCACAATGGAAGGGAAATTGACCTACTATGCCACGCTGGCCAGATGTGTTTGTATACAGTTTTGATTTGAGTTTTCCTCCTCTTGTTACATGCGTTTTATATTCTTTAGTGGTCTCTCACGATCATTCACGGGTAAGATTGGGGGTAGTGAATTGTATTCTTACTTCGTCACCACACGGAAATTAATAATAATACTATTGGGGGATTTCTCTCTAGTGTTTATGAGTTCTAGGGAATATATTTTTAATAGAATGTCATTTGAACCTAGTAAACCAAAAGTAATATTAGATTTTATATATAGTTAAGCTAAATAAATAGGAATTTAAGTGATTTGATAACTCATACCTATAAATATTTGAACACCTATAGATGTTCGCAGAAAATTGAGACGATTTAATACGCCCGTCAAAATACAGATTTTATATACCTTTGAGAACATTTGTTTGTTAACCAATTTTAATGTTCATCAAAGTTTCGTATTTTTCTCCGATCTCTATTACATGTGTTTCTTTACGCGTTTTAAGAAGAGCACTTTCTTTACAATAGATAATGCTTCCCTTGGAATTACATTCCATGAGTGACAGTAAGAGACGACTAAGGGATATAAAAGGCATTAAACATCTATGCAGGAGAAGGTAAACTCGAAATGAAACCTTATACGACCATGTTTGATCAAAGTAATACAGTAGGTCAATTTCTCTGTAATTGTGTAGAAAGCTTGACCCCAGCAGTATACTGTTGGGCTCAAACTCAGCTCATCCCTATATAATTATGATCACACAGTATAACTTACCTTTGCTGTGTGGTAGCGGCTATGAATACTACCAACCCTCACTTTGCTCGTGGATGTCGTAAAAGACGGCTAAGAGTCTTATAACGGCCTGGGCTAACTCCATCTGATGCCGTCTGGTCAACAATTACATTCCCAAGAAGGATTGACGTCTGGCAGGCGGCCGGTCATAAAACTATTGCCAATAACTTTTACAATATGTACTATGAAGAAAGGGTACATATTGTATTAACCCCAAGTAATTGGGATAAGAGTAGGAGAATGAAAACTTGTTTACGTATTAGTGAAAGCTACTATACAAATACATACAATAAAAATAAATTTAAAAAAAAAACATAATAAAAGCAATAATAACACCTCATCATCTTCTCCGCTTAAGTACGTATTTAAGGGATATCCCTTTGCTGGTCTGAAACCTCCTCAATAGAAGGGCAAATAATTATTTTTCCCTAATAAATTTACTATTCCACTCTATTCACACAGATAGGTATAGAATTTTAGTTCGAGATTTCCTTCTCTTGTCATGCACATGGGCAGGAAGCGGTATCCCGGGCTGATAGGTGGTAAATTGTATTCTTATTCCGTCACAATACACAACAGGTAGTCACATATTTTATTCTACATAACCTATACATCTTTAAATGATGGTCTTGTATGGGTTGCCAACTGAAAATCAGCGTTGGATGACGTGTCATCTAGCTTATGCTGAGTTGCCTATCTTTTCCGGCAAGACACAACTTGTATTATTTATAATACGAACATGATTTGTTTTTGTTCTTTTAAGTTCTTTATTTTGCTGGAATAAATGAATTTCTTTCTTTCACAAATTAGTCAATTTATGAATAATCTTATTTAGCACTATATCTGTAACTACACACAAAATTGCCATAACAAGATCGTACTTTAAACGAATATTTTAAAACACTGTACTTTTGGGAGGACTAAAGTTTTCATCATTACAAAATGAATACTATAATTAACACATGTATATTTAGCCTTTATTTTGACTAACTAGGCGTATAATTTGTCGCTATCTATTTGTTAAAGTGTCGTACATTGTCTCTGACAATAAATTATACACATGGTGGTATACAGCAGTAGTTTACTTAGGGAGAAAGCGGTATGTACGATCAGTAGCAACAGCCAAACCAAATCATGAAATGGATAGGTATGGAAACTTTGAAACAACATACATACATATCATCACGCTATATCCCTTTCAGGGTAGGCAGAGAGTACAGAGTGCTAGAGAACTCTATCCTTGCATACTTCACTCGCTTCCTCAAATAATTCTCTTCATACACGCTCGCCGGTTTCGGAGACTCTTGACTCCACCTTCCTTCAGTACGTGACTAATCTGGTCTAGGTAGGTGAGTCTCGGTCTCCCCGTATCTACAGAGAGAGACAATCCTTATTAAATTACACAACTCCGGAAAAAAAAGTAAATTGTACGACGAATCAGCCTTTTTTGTACAGATATATGTCTCAGAAGTCTTCGAAACTTATTGTACTATAATGATTTCTAATGATTACGCGAGTATTACACATTTGAAATAAAACTAGTTTTACGGATTCGCGGGTAACACGGGTAGCGTTTGTATTTCAACCCGCCTCTCATCTCTCGTGACCATGAAAGGGAGGATAGTCCTCCCGTGACCATGACCGCTGTAAAGTGTTCGAAACATCAGGAAATTAAAAATCAAATACAAACGCGATAGAATCCATAAAATTAGTCTATTACAAACTGTTATAGTGGTAGGCTGAAGACAGTTCTCTCGCAGAAGATCGTCGTCTGAGTAATGGCAATGTGCTGTTGCGCTTCGTTCGGTGAGCGAGAGAGCCGGAAGCCCAACTGGGGTGGGTTTGGGGTTTGCATTGGTAGGCAACGGCCTAGCTATACCCTTGGTATTTCAAACGTTCATCGGCAGCGGTGACACTTACCATCAGGTGTGCCATCTGCTCATTTGCCACCATAAGCATTAAAAAAACAACTTATTTTACTTATAAAAATGAGGGTAAAATAAGTATTTTGTGTAGTTTTCGCTAAATGTTCGGGTTCCGCCGGTAATGGATTCATTTGTTTTGGTTTATGCGGTATTAATACTTCCAAACTTGTGTCAACATGTGACTACCTAAGTATAATAAAGCCCCTCATTGGACTCTCCCAAAACGATCTATTTGACCCAAAACAAGAATAATAAAGTTTTAAAGTTACCTAAAAAATGTTACACAGGATCATAATTCTGACTTCAAATATCGATTCAGCAGTTTAAAATGCGTCCTAAAAGTATAGTTTGATACGTCCTATAACCTATTTTATTTTTGTGGGGTAGTGTTATTTTTCAATTCAATCAAAATATAATCTGATAGCTATTTCGATGTAGTTGGATTCTAAAGTCCTCATCTCAGCCCACACATACCAACGCTGTACTCCGGCTTCCTCCGCAATAGTAGGGCAATTAACCCACTATACCTCGCTGGTCAGACGTGTTTGTATAGGGTTTTAATTGGGTGTTAGTGTTTTAATTTTTAATCTGTGGAGTTAGGCTGACCGACCGCATTCGTAACGACGACGTAAGAGAGCGAGTAGGTATGACAGAGAGTATTGGTGTTAAGATGCGAAAGGCAATGCTCCGATGGTTCGGACATGTGGAAAGAATGCCGCACGAACGCCTGGTTAAGAAGATATACAATGCGAAAGTGGAAGGATGTAGGTACCGAGGGAGACCGAGACTAACCTACCTAGCTGGTCTAGGTCATGTACTGAAGGAAGGTGGAGTCAAGAGTCTCCGAAACCGGCGAGCGTGTATGAAGAGAATTATGAATGTTGAGGAAGCGAGTGAAGTATGCAGAGATAGAGTTCTCTGGCACTCTGTTCTCTCTGCCTACCCTGCAAGGGATATGGCGTGATGATATGTATGTATGTATGTTTAATTGGGTGGGTGGTAGGACCACGCTGTTGACAGTTTTCTATCTACAGCCGCGGGCCGGTCCGTCCAGAGTAGTACCACACTCTCGCAGAAGATCGACGTCTGAGTAATAACACGTGTCATTGCGCTTCGTTCGGTGAGCGAGAGAGTCAGAAGCCCAACGGGGTGGGTTTGGGGTTTGTATTGGTAGACAGCGGCCTAGCTAGCCCTTGATATTGTAAAGGTCCATAGGGGGGCACAGTAACACTTACCATCCGGTGTGCTGCTACCTCGATTGCCACCATAAGCAATAAAAAAAATATATTTTAAGTTTTCCTTCTGATGCATAGATGTATATATATACATCAGAATACCAGAAGGAATAAGGCCTTGTACTTTGTCTTTCAGAATTGCTAGGCCAGATCCCCGAACAGATAAATCCGTTATTGATCTGAAGTCGTATACTTCAGATTTAATAGCTGATGGAATTGAAGAATTGATTATAGATAGAAGCTGTGTGATAGCGGCTACGAATACTACCAACACTTACCTTGCTCGTGGATATCGTAAAAGACGACTAAGAGCCTTATAACCACCTCGGCTAACTCCATCTGATGCCGTTTGGTCAACAATTACATTCCCAAGGAGGGTAGACGTCAGGCAGGCGGCCGGTCATAAAACTATTACCAATAACTTTTACAATATGAACTATGAAAGAAGAGTACATATTGTATCGACACCAAGTAATTGGGATAAGAGTAGGAGAATGATGATGGGATTGAAGAATTGATTATAAAGACTTTTCTTCATCATCATCACTATTCTTCTGCTCTTATCCCAATAACTTAAAATTGATGCAATATGTACTTGTACATATTGTACAAGTTATTGGCAATAGTTTTATGACCGGGCGTCTGTCTGACGTCAATCTTCCTTGGGAATATAATTCTTGACCAAACGACATTAAGTGGAGTTGACCTAGATCGATATAAATCTCTTAGTCGTCTTTTACGACATCCACGAGCAAAGTAAGGGTTGGTAGTATTTGTAGCCACTACTACACAGCATTCTTCATTCTCTAACAATATTTTGATGAAATATACAGGTACACAATGTCAAACAGTGAGAGCGCTGTATAATCTCATTTGCACGACACAGAATCATCAATCAAAGACTAAAAGGGGTAAAGCATAAAAAGGTATCTAATTAGTCATTTATCTAACAGCACTGGCTTATGTCACTATCGTTTGACAGGCAAATCGGTGGCATTAGGGTCCCCCATTGTGAAAATTATAACATTAATAAATTACTAGCCGAGCATCTCAATTATCTGTTCGGGCCGATAGAAGGGTGGTGTGGGTATTGTTGAACCTATCTTCCTTATCCTTTTTTTTTTAATTTTACAACGTATTTTTTTTTGTAATAAGCAAATAAAGGTCATTTCACTTCGTATCGTATTTACGTCTTAAGGTGACGGTATGCTATCTACCCGACAATGTTTACACATTGTTATAGGCTTAATACTTCAAACTTTACAGTTAGAATTGTATTAAACGATGATACATTGTAAACATTGTCGGGTAGATAGCATACCGTCACCTTAAGACGTAAATATGATACGAAGTGAAATTTGCATGTCCTACAATTAGTCACGGTGGTGTAGTGGCAGCACGATTGGGCCGGAATCCCAATAGGCGCGGGTTCGAATCCCGCTTGTGACATCATTTTTCATTCCGTAATCGGGTTTTATAAATAATTAAGCATATTAAATGCTACATTTCAGTAATTTAAAAAAAGGCCTTTTCTTTCTTTCTTTGATCAAATCACCGACAACGCAACCTTCCCGAGTACCGTTTTTTTTATTTTTTTTTTGCGGTGGGCTATAGATGCGTCTCGCCTCACCAAATCGGTCCGAGGTGATGGAAAAGGCGGTGCGTGACCTCATAGACCCAACATGTAAACTCTTTCTCTCTTCGCCGTGCGAGCGGGCCACCGGTACCCGAACTTTGTCTTCGGTGGACCTTCCCGAGTACCTACGCATTCATCATTATCATCCTAGCTCATATATATCCCACATTTAGGCTTGAACCTCCTCCACAATGGAAAGGTAATTGACCTACTATACCACGCAGGTCAGACGTGTCGGTATAGGGTTTTGTTTCGAGTTTTCCTTCTCTCACATGGATATTAATGCGTTTTATATCTCTAAGTCGTCTGATACGATCACCCACGGGTAAGGGGGTGGTGAATTGTATTATTACTCCGTCACCACACGGGAACCTACGCATTCCAATTCATTAATACTAATTTAACTTTTTCGTGAATGTTGTGAACGTTGACGAAGAAAAATGTACGTATGTAATTACTATCTTATAATAATATAGTAATTCCTCATAGCATTGAGTAATTGGGCCGGCCACTGACGACAAGTTCACGCTGCTCCGGTAGCAGGTCCAACGACGAAGCCGAGGTGACACGGGTGGGTTACGAGTGTGCGTGCTTACGCCCCTCTGTCGCCCTGGACGGAATGGTGCGAGGAGTGCGCCGACCGTAACCCACCCCCAAAAATTAAAAAAATAAGAAAAATAGTATTGAATTATTCAAATGATAATATTCTTAAGGATAATTCACGTCAGACTGGGCGTAAATAGCCATTTCTTTAGGTATATTATATATTCTATGTAATGATGGATTCATCATCATTATATCTATCAACTTATATACGTCCCACCGCTTGTCTTGAGCCTCCATATAAGGGGAATATTGACCTACTATACCACGCTGGTTAGACGGGTTGATATAAGGTTTCATTTAGAGTTTTCCTTCTCTCACATAAATGTGTATGGAATATAATATATTACTTAATCGTGTTTTACAAAACCTATGGGTAAAATTTTATTTCCGTATGGTGACGCAGTAAGAATACAATTCTCCACCCTCTATCTTACCCGTGGGTGATCGTACAAGACGAATAAGGGATATAAAACGCATATAACATCTATGCGAGAGAAGGAAATCTCGAAATAAAACCCGATAAGAGAGGGAAGTGAACCTACTATACCGCGCTGGTCAGACGTGTTGGTATAGGGTTTTGTTTCGAGTTTTCCTTCTCTCGCATAGATGTTATATGCGTTTTATATCCCTTAGTCGTCTCGTACGATCACCCACGGGTAAGATATGGAGTGGTCAATAGTGTTCATACTCCGTCATCAGACGGAAATCTAATTCTATTACTTAATACTATTTCCTATATTATTCTCATAACTTTGTCAACTTTATTATTATCAATATTATATTACTCTTACATATAACGACTTGGGCCAACCCATCTGATGCCGTTTGGTCAACAATTACATTCCCAAGGAGGGTCGACGTCTGGCAGGCGGCCGGTCATAAAACTATTGCCAATAACTTTTACAATATGTACTATGAAAGAAGAGTACATATTGTATCGACCCCAAGTAATTGGGATAAGAGTAGGAGAATGATAATGATGATGATTATATTACTCTTACTCAACTATATTCACTAATTCTATTACAATTACTCTACACGCTAATTTAACGTCAACATTATATCTACCCTGGGTAGATGAAAACCCAAACTGTTGATAGTTTGGAAAAAAAAAACAAATAATTTCCTTGGTTGCCTATGGGAGTCGTACAAACCAGCTGAGAGAATACTAATGTTGTCAGTGCTCTTCTCTATTCTTCTTTAAGTAAACCTATGTCGAACACTAGACATTCATAGCTCAATGGGTGATTCGATACTTTGCTCTTCTTATATGTGACGAGGGAGCAAACGCCGTTTAGATTAGACCAGGATTAGGAGCATGACGAAAATATTAGTTACATTTTATTTTATTCTTTTTTATTAAAAATAAACAAGTAATTAGGATTTTCAGTCGACTTTAGAAACATAATTAACTGATAGAAATAATTTCCAGACTCATAATAATCATTTATGGACAAAGATTTGTCCTGTCCTGGATAAGAACCACAACACTCGGCAAAGGATGTCGCTAAATAGACCACAACGCCATCTATGCAATTAAATGACATAGAATGGAATCACGGTACAGACAAACACCCAGTTATGAAACTAAGTTTCTTCAACTAAAGTTGATAGTACAGCGAACTGAAACTCTAGTTGTGAAAGGTGACACTCATCCAATGTTGCAAGTAGAACATTTAGGTGGACCATAATTCTTGAATAATCCCAAAATAGTTTATATTTTCAGTCCTATATGTAAAACTAACTTTAACTTTTTCCTTGTAACTTTCTTCGTGGTGACGGAGTAAGATAAAATTCACCAACCCCCATCTTACCTATGGATGATTGTAGAAGACGACTAAAGGATATAAAACGCACATAATATCTATGTAAAAGAAGGAAAAGTAGAAACGAAACCCTATACCAACACGTCTGACCAGCATGATATAGTAGGTTAATTTACCTCCCATTATAAAGGAGGCGCAAACCCAAACAGTGGGGCATATATGATGTAAAACTAATTATATATACAATCAATTTTTAGTAAGAACTTTTAAAATTTACAATCCTATAGTGAAATTAATATATTCAACAAGCAATTGCCTCGCTATGTTTTATTGATAAGAAAAATTAAAACAAGTAAAATTAATGCGGTCGAAATACGATCTCTACGGAATATCTGTGGAGTTAGGCTGACCGATCGCATTCGTAACGACGACGTAAGAGAGCGAGTAGGTATGAAAGAGAGTATTGGTGTAAAGGTGCGAAAGAGAATGCTCCGATGGTTCGGACATGTGGAAAGAATGCCGAACGAACGTCTGGTTAAGAAGATATACAATGCAAAAGTGGAACGCTGTAGGTACCGGGGGAGACCGAAACTAACCTACCTAGACCAGATTGGTCATGTACTGAAGGAAGGTGGAGCCAAGAGTCTCCGAAATCGGCGAGCGTGTATGAAGAGAATTACGAATGTTGAGGAAGCGAGTGAAGTATGCAAGGATAGAGTTCTCTGGCACTCTGTTCTCTCTGCCTACCCTGCAAAAGACATGGCGTGATGGTATGTATGTATGTAAAAATTAAAACTAACGCCTAATTTATAGTTGTACAGCATTGTGTACAATAATTGTTAACTGTTATCGTGTTTGACTCTTTACTCCATAATTTGGTTATTATTGTAATTTGATTATTTATCTTCATACTGTTTTATTCATAAGTGGAAACTTTTTTAGCTGTTGTAATACGCATTTGACTGTCTTACATGTATTTTAAAGCTGTATGCTTAATAAATAAATAAATATAATTATCTGGAATGAATGCCGAACGAACGTCTGGTTAAGAAGATATACAATGCGAAAGTGGAAGGATGTAGGTACCGAGGGAGACCGAGACTAACCTACCTAGACCAGATCGGTCAGGTACTGAAGGAAGGTGGAGTCAAGAGTCTCCGAAACCGGCGAGCGTGTATGAAGGGAATTATGAATGTTGAGGAAGCGAGTGAAGTATGCAGAGATAGAGTTCTCTGGCACTCTGTTCTCTCTGCCTACCCTGCAAGGGATATGGCGTGATGATATGTATGTATGTTACATCTTATTTAATTTGTATACAGCTGTGTGGTAGCGGCTACGAATACTACCAACTCTTACTTTGCTCGTGGATGTCGTAAAAGACGACTAAGAGCCTTATAACAACCTGAGCCAATTTCATCTGCTGTCGTTTGATCAACAATTACATTCCCAAGGAGAGTTGACATCTGGCAGGCGGCCAGTCATAAAACTATTGCCAATAACTTTTACAATATGTACTATGAAAGATGAGTACATATTGTATCGACCCCAAATAATTGGGATAAGAGTAGGGAAGAATGATGATTTAAAATTTGTATAATTAATTCTCTATACTGAGAATGTATCTCAATCTGTAGAAATCATACTTACCCTATTCAACCGATCGATCAGTCAGTTAACGTCTGCAGTAATGCAATTTATTATGCATGTAATAAGATTCTATTTGCATTGGCAGAGTTATATCTACTTGTAAGACTGGCAGGTGGACTTACCTGTTAGAACTAATGGAACTTGATAACCATTGCTGAATACGTTAATGAAAGGATTTATAGATTCTCGAAACAAGCAATGTAATCAAATTGACTGCAATGATGGTTTAGTGGTTAATTCTGAACTATCGTACCAGTGTAGTAAGTTCGATTTCCATACTGGACAATATTTTATGGAATCCACAAATTCTTTTTTTATGTATGAATGTAATTTGTGTCTGTTAATTTAAAAATTCTCCGCAATTAAGGCTTATAGGTAAGGTCTACGCGTGAATGTGAGCAAAACCAAAATAATAGTCTTTGAAAGAGACGAAGCCAGAACAGATGTAAGAGTAACAATAGGTAATGATATACTAGAGCAAGTGGACGAATTTGTATATCTTGGATGTGGATTTAGTCGAGATGGAAGGTACACCACTGATATAGAGCGAAGAGTGAATGCGGGAAATAGAGTGAACGGAGCGTTGGGGCAACTTCTCGGCAGCCACCACCTCAGCCAGAAGGCACGTGTAGCAATACATAACGCAGTGCTTGTCCCAACATTACTGTATGGAAGCGAGAGTTGGGTATGCAGAAAAGAGGATGAAAGTAAAATTAATGCGGTCGAAATGCGATCTCTGCGGAAAATCTGTGGAGTTAGGCTGACCGACCGCATTCGTAACGACGACGTAAGAGAGCGAGTAGGTATGAAAGAGAGTATTGGTGTAAAGATGCGAAAGGGAATGCTCCGATGGTTCGGACATGTGGAAAGAATGCCGAACGAACGTCTGGTTAAGAAGATATACAATGCGAAAGTGGAAGGATGTAGGTACCGAGGGAGACCGAGACTAACCTACCTAGACCAGATCGGTCATATACTGAAGGAAGGTGGAGTCAAGAGTCTCCGAAACCGGCGAGCGTGTATGAAGAGAATTATGAATATTGAGGAAGCGAGTGAAGTAGGCAAAGATAGAGTTCTCTGGCACTCTGTTCTCTCTGCCTACCCTGCAAGGGATATGGCGTGATGATATGTATGTATGTGTAAGGCTTATATTTTTTTGAGTACAGGGAATATACATATATTAAAAAAAATATTTTAGTAGAACACTCCACTAAGCCTATGTATTTGGCTTCTAGGTCTCCCTTAAGAAAATAAAGGGTGGTCAGTATTTCTAATATGTAAACTCTTTATCTTTTAAAGACATCCTATACTAAGAAAATAGTTCTGCTATTGCAGGGTACTTTACAAAAATATAATTAACGTACTGAAATTTATACCCAAACTCAGATCAACAATTTATGAATCGCGATAAATATTGCTCTGATTGAGAATCGAAAGCACGAAACTCGGCACGGTAGGTCATATCTTAACCACTATGCCATCTAATCGGTTAAAAATTCCTTCATAGACATAATAAACCATAGATAATTGTATTTAGAAGCTTAGCTTTGTGCAGCTGTCTTGGCTGGGAGCCAATACATGCTTCTGAATATGAGTTCTAGCCCTGGATGAAATATAATATCAAGAATTTGTAACCAAAGATTTAGTGAAATTATTGATGCGTACATAAAACTACTTTTACGAATTCTATCGCGTTTGTATTTGATTATTAACCCTTTGCACTCCGTTGTCGACGTATTTGCGACATTAAAATGCTAACATTAAATCCACTGTCGCGGCTACGGCGACACGGTTATTTACTGACTCAGCGCCCTTAACACTTAGGTAAGTGAAGTCGTCTGTGTTTATCTTATAGTGATTATGGTATGTTTATTATGTTTACATTATAATAAGTGCTTTGTTTAGTTTCTTATCGTTACAATTATTACGTTATAACCCTTCGTGTAGTGAAGATGGAAGGCGAAAATTTTTACAATAGTTGTGAAATAAGTGATGTGGAAGATGATCTCGATATTGCGTTTCATGGCGACGATTTAAGTGAAATGTCATTAAAAGATAATTTGGGGATAGATAGTAGTAATAGTGACGTAATAGTAGTTAAGAAAAAAAAAGAAGAATTGATATTATTGAATCTGATTCAGAGGACGAAGATACACCACCTGTAGACAGCAATGCATGGAGTGATATTACGGAAAGCGAGATTCCCTTACAAAAAAATAAACGGCCACAAGTTTATGTTTTTCTTTTATAATATTAGTTAGTAAGAAATAAATGTTTTGTTTTATTGCAACGACTCCATTTTTCTTTTACATCACAGGTACACATCACTGTATACCTAAGTTACAAGTACATATGTATATGTACTTGTAACTTAGGTATACAGTGCTGGAGTTATTGGCATCCTCTATAAGTTACGAGGCTGGAGTGAAAAGGGTTAATTTATCGACGTTTCGAACACTTTACTATGATCATGGTCACGGGGGGACTGAGGTGTCTCACGTCCAATATGTCATTGTTATTACAATTTTTTTTATCTACCTACCCTATAAGATATTAAATTTTGACCTACGTTTTTAAAACAATTCATTGCCAGTACGTTACAGTACAGTTGTACAATTGTTTTTTTTGGTAGACTATGGTTGGGATACCTTGCCCATTCCGTCCAGGGCGACGGAAGGGCGACGTGTGGCCCCATAACCCACCGTGTTCTCTCCCTGGTACCGCTTCCTTGACACCCATGGCCGACCCGGCAGGTTACCTTGTCAGGTATCGTCCCCGTCAATGTCCCGACAACAAACGACAGTGTTGCCGTGGCATCGCCCACACGCGGTCGGCCTCTCCACAGGTGGTGGACTAATCCTCGGTCCATCCACCGGTGACCTCGGCTAGAGTAGCTCGACACCTTGGCAGATTTTATCCATTTCACCTGGAAACTTTATAATCTTCAACTATACATTTTCAGCTAACGTTTCTCTTACGTACGTGAAGGATCTGAAATAAACTATCTGCTGCTGTGCTGCCGGAAAACCATGGCATATCCTCCTTTAAACGAGGTTTAAGAAGAGCACTTTCTTCACAATAAGCAGTGGCAGTGGTGGTGGCAGTATTACTTATCATCAGATCCGCTACTAGGTCATTTGCTACCATAAGCAATAAAAAAAGATCCCAGGAGAATACTGCTATGACGCCATGAGCCATTGTCATATGACGGTAATTTAAGTAGTTGGTATACATTTCATTTTAAATTCATCACTAAATGATTCTGCATGATGTTATAATATAATGTTATAATCCGCAGAAGAACGGGTGTAACCGACATAGCACGAAGAATTAGCACGCTGAAGTGGGAATGGACAGGCCACATCGCTCGAAGAAGCGACAACCGCTGGGTAAAATGGTTCTAGAGTGGCGACCACGTACCGGACGACGCAGTGTGGGACGCCCCCTCACTAGGTGGACAGACGACCTGGTGAGAGTTGCTGGGCGTCCATGGATGCAGACGGCACGGGATCGCCCTCTGTGGCGTACCATGGGAGAGGCCTACGTCCAGCAGTGGACGGTGATGGGCTGAAATGAAGATGATGATGATGATGTTATAATCCTTTAAAATCCTCATCATTATCTCAAATCAAATGCCATTGCCCAGCTCGATCTTCCCTTCAAATTAGGAAGAAAATTGAACTATTATCCTCCCTCCTCAGATGGCCAAGCCGTCGTTGAGAGTTTTACTTTCGAGATTTCCTTTTCTTGTAGTGATATTATCTGCTTGTACCCCTTATTTATTTTTAACGATTATCATCATAATCTCAGCTCATATATGTCCCACTGTTGGACTCGAACCTCCTTCACACTAGGAGTAAAATCGACCTACTACGACGCTGGTTGGACGTATTAGCATTTTTTTTTTATTGGTGGACTATGGATGCGTCTCGCTCCGCCAAATCGGTCCGGGGTGACGGAAAGGCGGCGCGTGACCCCATAGACCCACCGTAAAACTCCTCTCTCTTCGCCGTGCGAGCGGACCACCGGTACCCGATCTTTGTCTTCGGTGGTACCATTGGCATAGGGTTTTATTTCGAGTTTTCCTTCTCTTGCATAGATGTCATATTTATATTGTATCCTTTAATCGTTTTCTACGATCACTCACGGGTAAGATCATCATCATCACCATAGCCCATAAAAGTCTCACTGTTGGGCTCGGCCTCCTTCGTAATGGGAGGGAAATTAATCTACTATACCGCGCTGATCAGACGTATTGGTATAGGATTTTATTTCGAGTTTTCCTTCTCATGCATAGATGTTATATTTATATTTTATCCCTTAATCGTCTTTTATGATCACCCACAAGTAAGATAGAGGGTGGTAAATTTTATTCTAACTCCGTCACCACACGGAAATCTTTAACGATGACCTATGGAAAAGAAAGGACTTATATTACTCGTTTACCATTCGAAATCCTTTAAATCTAATAGCATAATACTCTCATCTTACATTTCAGAGAGCGATTCCGTTTCAAAGCTGTGCAAATATCTCGTACCTACATATTGCAACCGGGACACTTGTACATAGTTCCCGCACAGAATAGAACACGCCACCAATATACATTAAGTCGCAGTCAATGTAAGATTATTGGCTTTTAGAAAAAAATCCAGATAATTCGAGTTCGAATCATAAAATATCGCGGTATTAAGTTACAGATAAAGTATTTGTTATTATCTTTTAATAAGAATTTCTTAGTATAAATTGTGTCCGTTTATTATATGTTTGTTAAATTCTCGCAATACAAGGATTATTTCCTTAGTACAGGGTTCCTTAGTTGCCCTTAATAAAAAAAAAAACAGATGGTTGTCTGTAATATCTGTTTACGTACGATAATATCACGTTATTACGTCATAAGAAAACATAGAGGAAAAATGACATACTTTTATGAATTGAAGAAACATAAACAATGGAAACCACATTAACTTTTCACTTCACTTTAAAAACAGTTTACGAAAAAATCTTAAAATGTAAGAATTAATTACCTTTTTACCGTAATTGTTGTTGTAATAAACAATTAATCATTTCTCTGTATCGCTTGTTCCGCGTTCTAGCTTGAAAGGTGAGACGTGACAACTTTTCTAGCGTGCGGTTGTCATCAATTTCTAAGATGTTATGACGTCAAAAAATCAAAAATAATGTTATCATCTCAGCTTATATACGTTCTACTCCTGAACTCGATTGAACTTTCTCCACGAGAAAATTGGAACGGGAAATTGACCTACTATGCCACATTCATCTTGAAACGTGTTTATATTTATTTCAAGTTTTCCTTCTCTTTCATAGATGTTGAATATATATCCTATCCGTTAATTGTTTTTGACGACACCGATTGAAAAAATAAAAGGTGGTGAATTATATTTTTATTATGCAGCCAACCAACTTATATTACTGTGTGGTAGCGGCTAAGAATACTACCAACCCTTACTTTGCTCGTGGATATCGTAAAAGACGACTAAGAGCCTTATAACGACCTGGGCCAACTCCATCTGATGCCGTTTGGTCAATAATTATATTCCCACAAGGAGGTTTGACGTCTGGCAGGCGACCAGTCCTAAAACTATTGCCAATAACTTTTACAATATGTACTATGAAACAAGAGTACATATTGTATCAATCCCAAGTAATTGGGATGAGTATAAGAGTAGGAGAATGATGATGCAACCACAAGAAATAAAATGGTAATTTTACCAACTATTTGTTTTCACGGTAACATGTGTTTTGCCTTTGATTTTATTCCATAGAGTGTCTTGAAGGAGTGCAGTGTACGCTTTGGAGAGTATTTCAGACAGCACGGGTGTTTATATCAAAGGCAGGTTGGAAAATGTTAGTGAAAATATCAGGAACGTGATTATTTTTCTCGCCATATGTGTATCGCAAAATGTAATTTAACATGGTACTCGTATACTTAATATTTGTATATTCTCTTTTTAAAGTATTTAATATAACTTATTTATAAAGATTAGTTTTTATTATAAATCACCTATTTTTAAAACCTACAAGGTTTTAAAAAATAAATTATTTACCACGAGTCATCATCATTCTCCTACTCTTATCCCAATTACTTGGGGTCGATACAATATGTACTCTTCTTTCATAGTACATATTGTAAAAGTTATTAGCAATAGTTTTATGACCGGCCGCCTGCCAGACGGCAACTCTCCTTGGCAATGTAATTGTTGACCAAACGGCATCAGGAAGAGTTGACCCTGGTTGTTATAAGGCTCTTAGTCGTCTTTTAATACATCCACTAGCAAAGTAAGGGTTGGTAGTATTCATAGCCGCTACCACACAGCTTGTTACCGCTTGTTGTTGCTAACCAGGAGTGACTCTCACAAAAATACAATTAAATAACGATTATTTCTGAATCACGCAAACATACATCTCATTTAACCATTTTTGGATAAGTTGATATGGTCACACGTCACCCGATCCGTCCGAGACGATAGAAGGGACGAAGAGATGATATGCAACCCATACCTGTACCTATTTTACATCATGTGGGCGGCTATTTGTACCCGGTATCATCATTTACCCATCCGGCGGGTTACGCTTTCAGGTATCATCGAGAGTCAATATCTGGCTAATGTTTTATTTGCCATGTGTTGAAGGTCACTGCTTACATCGCTATGCCAATTGAGGTAACTATCTGTTGTAGTAATATACCAGTTGCCAACATTAGTTAAAGTATATAATTTACCTCATCGTGTATTATATATTGTATCTAATATCTTTAAACGAGCAATTATTGTATATATATTTTCTGAATCTCGGAAACGGCACCAACAATTTTCCTAAAATTTAGCATGCAGGGAGTTTCGACGACTAAGGGCGGACAAATCGATCTAGCTAAGTTTCATTTGTAGAAAATTTTGTTTTGTCAATATTTTCAGGCACTGAAAAAATATAATTTTGCGTTTGACAACTATTAAAATATGAAGGCAAATTTTGACGCTGTTATTAAGACACCTCAATTGGATAATGAAGTAGTCTAATCGAGGCCACTTCGGATCCTGTTTCTCTATTTTAATTACCTTTTGACTTTTTATTTTTTTTAATTTTATTTAATTATTTTTATTATATTTAAATATATCTTCAAAACATACTAATAAAAAAATACCGAGCGAAAGCTCGATCATCCAGATATTTATATATTACATTTGCAAAAATACAATGCAAACCCATATAGATGAAATACATTTTATAAAATGTAATGGATAAAAAAAATCGAATACAATTTAAATACTATATTATACCCTCCATCCGTGCTGTACAGTGGTACAATAAAGGATTAAAAATGTTATAATTTTTAATCTTTTCTATATAAACACAAACATTCAAGTTTAAGTCACGTCCTCACCGCACACCGCAGATTCCCCGCATCCGTGTAAACAATACAATCTGAATACAGTACACGCTTCCGCTTTGAAAACAGAGACAGGACATAGACTTATACTGTTAGACTAGATGTGACTAAATATATTTATATAAAAAGGGAAAAAATGTACTCTTCGTTTTTAATCTCTGCTCGGCTTATATACATTCCAATGTAGAACTTTTTTTAGCAGGCTATGACCTGGACACATGCCGTCCGTTCCGCCCGGAGCGACGGAAGGACAGCGCGTGGCCCCATAACCTACCGTATATGATGCCCATTGCCATTAAAATGACCACTGGTACCGTTTCCTTGACATCCATGGCTAGCCCGGCGGGTTACACTATAAGGTACCATCTCCTGTCGACACACTAGCTTGCTGCGTTGCCCTCACGCAGTCAACCTCTCTGCAAGTAGCCTGGGCTAGGGAGGCAACAAATGCGGGGACTTGCGCCTGCACCGTCTCAGATGCTGACGGCGGAGCGTGTCACCGAAGAGGATTTCCTCTCCGATCCGTCGAATCGATAGGAACGAAATGTTTCGTTCAAAGCACCGAAAGGGCGGCGAGCGACCCCATACACCATATTACTTTACCACCAGATTTGGGCTGGCCACTGGCACCGATTCCTTGACCAGGAGTTTTTTTAGGTTTTATTTAAATATATATTTTTCTTTTCTTTCACTGATTTGGTGACTAATAAATATAGTACTTGATGGTGAAGCAATCAGTTTGGGAAGGAAAACGAGAGGGATTGAGCCTTCTGCTCTCTCGCTTACTGAAAGATCGAATATATACATATGTATGTATGTGTTTTAGGTAATTAAAAAAAATAAAAAATAAACGCAATCAATAATACTGGGGTAAACTAATAACACTTAGGAACTTAAGCAAGCATGTGCGCAATTAATATTTTTATTTTAACAAAGAAAATTTCGAGTGAGTGTCAGAATTCGAGCGGTGTATCTAGACAATTTATATCATTGTGCCGTCTTCCTTACTTTAGCATCTCATATTTAGGTATATATGTCTTCCTACTCGTTCCTCTAAACTCGACTGAAACGTAAGTTTTCTTATTAAAATTTGATAATATCACTATTAAACTTCAGAATAGTTGTATTTGACTTTTATTATAGACCTTTTGACCCAAAAATAACAAAACAAAGCATGAGGACTGCCGACAGAAGTGAAAACTTAAAACTATGAACAAAATAATTATGTTTTTTATAATATTTAATGTTTTCTTCACTATATAATATTAGCACGATAAACCATTCATTATATACACTAGCCTCACAATATAAACCAAAAAATGTTTGTTAAAATAATTATTATCACGTATCAATAATAACTATTAAAAAGTTGCATAATAGATAATAGTTAATACCTAATAATTATTATTACATATAAATTGAATATAGTAAACGCAGCGACACAGCAGTGAAGAGCAGCTAACTGTATATTTCTCGCTCGGATACATTCGGCGATCGCGAGTTCACCCGATCTATTCTTTCACCTCAGAGCGTGACGGATCAGCCTCACTCACAGCCTACGAAAAAATCTGTGTGCGGTGCGCCAAAAGAAGTATTCACTTCAAAAATATATATTATTTTAGTTATTTTTTATTAAACACTAGCTTCTGACCGCGGCTTCGCCCGCGTAAAAGGTTACTTTCCTA
This sequence comes from Lymantria monacha, assembly GCA_905163515.2. Lineage (NCBI taxonomy): Eukaryota > Metazoa > Arthropoda > Insecta > Lepidoptera > Erebidae > Lymantria > Lymantria monacha. The sequence continues at coordinate 3,487,021 of LR991105.1, read as the reverse complement.
AAGTTTTCATCCCCTATTTTGATTTTACCCCTTAAAGGTAATTTTTTTACGAAATTTTAATGTCATATTTATTCATATCTAATCAATAAATAGCCTAAAAATAAATTTCAAGCTTCTAGCTTTAAAAATGGCGATAATTCCTTACAACTTTTCATCCCCTTTTACAACCCTTTTTTTGTATTAAAAAGTAGCCTATGTCCTTTATCAGGCTTTAGACTATATGTGTATCAAATTTTATTTAGATCGGTTCACTAGTATTGGCAAGAAAGAGCGACAGACAGACAGAATTACTTTCGCATTTACAATATTAGTAAGGATTAAATAAATACCACACGCCTCTCCCTTTCTTGCCCGAGGATGTAGTAGCCACTACTAAAGGTATGATACGCAAATAGCATCAATTCGAGAGAATGAAAAATCAACAAATTAACCCTATGCCGACAACAAAGCGGTATCATCATCATTATTTCAGACTATCGCCGTCCACTGCTCGACGTAGGCCTCCCTCATATTACGCCACAGAGTGCGGTCCTGTGCTGCTTGCATCCAACGACTCCCAGCAACCTTCACCAGGTCGTCAAAACGATATATTACGTGATAAAGGACATTTAAATTATTGAAATTTAGCATTATACATATATGTTAGGCTATTTATAAAAACGTGTTCCAAGTGAAAAATGAAACGATGTAACAAGAGATGATTTAAATAAGGAGAACTTAAAATAAAACACTATATTAATAAGTCCAACTAATGTGGTATAGTAGATCAATTTCCTTTCTATTGCGAAAGAGGCTTGAGCCCAGCAGTGGGACGTATATAAGCTGAAATGGATTCATGTGCTATGAATACCCCCGCAATTTTCTAATAAATAACATCACCCTACACTAAAGAAATAATTCTTGTATTGCGGTGAACTTTACAAACACGCAATTAATAGACTCAGAACAATACTTTGAGGATCACACAAAGTACTGTCCTGCATGAGAATCGAACCCACAGCACTGGCACGAAAGGTATCTTAACTAATAAACCATTTGTGCAGTAAAGGATTTGTTCTTTACTGCAAGTAGTTACCTTAAAATAAAAAGAGAAAATCTATGTATGTTGCGCCAAAAGAAGTTTTCACTTCAAAAATCTTAATGCTGCAGAGTGTATGTAAATGCTAAATGTACATATGTAGCCAGGATTTCCTGGAACAGTTCCATATTTCCCTTGAGTCCGATTCAACAAGTCCGATTGTGATTTAAAGAAGTTCTACATATTTTTAAAATGGATATATCTGAAGATATTACTTGTAAAACATTTGGTACGTTTTTCTGATTGGTGAAACTTGATGTACACCATATGGTAAAGAATAATCCATCCGAATTGGGTTTACTATTCCCCAATCATTATTTTTTTAAACACCTACTATGAGAAAAATCAGCATAAACACGTCCCACTGAAAGAAAGAAAGAAACGAATTTTATTTTGTAAACCTTAATCGTGATTTTGACGGAGTAGGAATACAATTCACCACCCACTATGTTACCCATGGGTGATCGTAAAAGGCGACTAAGGGATATAAAACGCATATATCGTCTATGCGAGAGTACTCGAAACAAAACCCTATACCAACATATCTAACTAACGTGGTATAGTAGGTCAATTTCCCCCCATTATGGAGAAGGATCGAGCCCAACAGTGGGACATATATGAGCTAAGATGATAATGATGAAACATCACACATTAATATAGAGACCAACAAAAGAAATAAATATTAACTAAAAATGATCATGGGACGAATATACGTGAGTCCAAAATATGGGTGGCTGGGCTCTCCTATTTGTTAATAAAATAAGAATCCGCCACCCCTTTTTTTTTTTTGCACGGTGGACCATGGATGTGGTCGCGCCCCGACAAATCGGTCCGGGGCGACAGAGGAGGCGGCGCGCAACCCCATGGACCCACCCTGCAAGCACCTCTCTTCGCCGTGCGAGCGGGCCAACGGTACCCGATCTTTGTCTTCGGTGGCTTTTTCTTCCTCCTTTTCTTACCTTTTTTTTTTTCTTTCGCAAAGTGGGACCATGGATGTGGTCGCGCCCTGGAAAATCGGCCCAGGGCGACGGAAGAGGCGGCACGCAACCCCATGAACCTACCCTGCAAACACCTCTCTTCGCCATGCGAGCGGGCCACCGGTACCCGATCTTTGTCTTCGGTGGCCTCCTTTTCTTACCTGTGGATGTCGTAAAAGACGACAAAGACATGGTGGCATACTAACTACCCCATAACAAGCACCAGGTTCCAGGGGCCCACTTATATGACATAAAGAGTAACTCTCCGTCCTCTCGAAAAGGACGACATCCAATATGACTGTGACCTTACCACAGCCTGTCCCAAAAAAAAATGGAAGCGATATAATATACAAATTACATATATACAAGAGAAGGAAAACTCCAATTTAAACTCTATACCAACTGATTCAACCACCGTAATTGTGGAGACTTGAACCCAGCAGTGAAAGATATATGATCTGAAGTTATGATGATGACAGCTGCCTTCGAGCATCAATCTCCTCTTAAAATAAAATGCCTTACTCTCTCACATTATTCAGATGGATTTTGTTTTGATTATTCCTTCACTAGAAGTAATATTACCTGCTTATATTTCTTACAACATAAATAAAGATTTGATTTTCATTCTCGCACTATCCCCATACAGACTTATCTATATAACAGAACTAAATGTATGGAATTCACAAAATCTTATTGTACTTGGTAGCCTGTTTCTCAAGAATTATTATAAACTAAAATATATTACATAACGCTACGGCGAATAGTTTCGTAGAAATGTCTATAAAGCCGGCAAAATATAGCAGCAAAAACCTTCAAGCTTTGCGTTGCCGTTATCATAATAACTAATAAGATAACAAATATTGCGCTTGATGTATAACGGATAGTATTAATATTGATATTATTTTTAATGCCAGAGGACAATATAGGTATTTAATCAGAATAGAAGCATTAAATAAGTAGATAATCCTTGTAAACTTGTTATCTTGTTGGCACAATTATTTTGTTTAGTTGTATAAGCTCATCTTAAGAACTACTGGCTGGAATTGAAAAAAATCTTTGAGTTTTGGATAGCCTATTTATCGTGGAAGGCTATAGGCAATATAACTTCACTATATAACTAATAGATCCGTAGCTATAAAGAAAATAGAGCAGAGTGTATGTAAATGCTGAATGTACATATATAGCCAGGATTTCCCGGAACAGTTCCGTATTTCCCTTGAGTCCAATTCCACACGTCCAATTGTGATTTAAAGAAGTTCTACATATTTTTAAAATGGATATATTTGAAGATATTATTTGTAGTAAACTTGGTTGTATGACTTGTAGCAAACTTGGTACGTTTTTGTGATTAGTGAAACATGATGTATTGTTGGGACTAATCCCAACACACATTCCCACCATTGTAACGCCTGTAAGCCAGGATCCACAATGGTCACTATAAATGACACCAAGGTTTGACCCTCAGGCAGTCCCGGGATATGATTTTAATTGTCTTGGAACCCGCAACAAATTTAATTAGAAAAGGTTAAAGAGGAGGAGTTGGAAAGAGTGATTCCACTTCCCTCCTAGGCAAAGCGGGAGACAGGAAAACAAAATGACTAGTCAGCCAATAATTAAAGAGGTGTACTGCTACGATAAGCGCAGCCGTACGGCACCACGGATACGGAAGAGCTTAACGGGGCCTATATGTGAGCGTTAAGATTGATTGCTACAGTAGGTATGGCAGAAACGCATGAACGCACGGAAATTTTCTCGAGTTGCCACAAGGTCCGTATAGTATACTACTCCACAGGTAACTTGCAAACTGTTTAACATAAGGTTACGCTCGTTTCGCCAAACTTGATGTATATCTAATATCATGGTCACGGGAGAACGATCACTGTAAAGTGTTCGAAACGTCGGGAAATTAAATACAAACGCGATAGAATCCGTAAAAGTAGTTTTATTTCAAATGCATTAAATAAGTAAATATTCCATGAAAACTAACATGTTGGCACAATTATCTATACTAAATATCGTAAAATAAAGATTTTGTTTGATTGTATAAGCTAATCTCCAGAACTACTGGTTAAAATTGAAAGGTTCTTTTAATGATATATAGTTTATTTATCAACCAATAGAACTGCAGCTACAATGAGAAATATTGAAATAATGGGGCAATTTTATTACTTCTGAGAGCCTCCACCGCGTGCGCTATGTTCGTTATGCCTACGAACAACTCTCTGTCTCACCTTGTCGTTCTTCGTTGTAACGCAGGCCAAATTGCATGAATAAACTAAGCAAACAAATTATATCAATATCATATTAGTTAATTAAAATTATTATTTTATTTAATTATAATTATTATAAGTTATCACATTATCTTAGTTATATCATCTTGGTTGATTATAATAATTATAAGTATCACACGTACCACATTTTTGATGTTTAGAAAATAAAACATTATAAAAAATGTGTTGTATCGCATACAATTTACAACAACCTTTAATGGACATTACGATATATTAATGATCCATTATTTTAATAAAATTGGCGATTTATTATAAAATATTAATACAAGATCAGCTATATTGGTCGTTAAAATATTTTTTATTAATATTTTGCTGTTTTCAGATTGTCGTGGATTATCAGCAATACTTTAAAAATATCGATAATATTTAAAGAGTATAATTTAGTTGATAAATTTTTAAAATTTTATTCTATCCATCCATTAGCATGGGCTAATGGATGGATAGAATAAAATATTTAGACGTAAAAAATTTTAAGACGTTTTACGTGTCCAACGTTATATATTATCCCCTTATCAAGAATGTCAGTCATTATGTACTAAATCACCTGCATCCAACCCTTGACCTTTACAATATTAACCTCAAACCCACCCCAGTTGAGTTTTAAAACTTTCCTTACAACATCACTTGCATTCCGTCTCATCACATGTCCATACCACGTCAAGGATTAACACCTTAGCTTATACGTCTATAGCCCTTACTATTATCTACCAAATATACTTCCATAACCAATACAGAGTAATATTTTTTTTATTGCTCATGGTAGCAAACGAACAGACAGTACACCTTATGGTAAGTGTCACTCCCGTCCATGGACCAAGGATATAACTAGGCCGCTGCCTACCAATACAAACCCCTTTAAAGTAGTATCCAAAAGGTCAGGATAAAAACAATAAAATTAAATACGATAAAATCCCTAATAGCATTATCTCTTACGTCTAATAGTCGCGTAAACATCAGAAATCATTATGTAGCCTTTAATCAGGGCTATTAATTGACCTCAAGGGGGCCATTATAGTAAAATGTAGAATTTGCTGGCGCCAACACGATTCTATCTCAGTGGAATGGACCTTACTTAACTAACGAGCCGACCTAATTCACCTCAAACATTAAATAACTACTTTCTTCGATATATCTCGGTTTATCACTACTTTCTGAAAATTATTTTAATGACCGTCTTAAAAAATATAACACTAAACCTAATATGACACTAGGTAACACATTTACGAAACTAACAGTACCTACTTTTAAAAACTTTTTTGGTCAAATGTGTCTTAGTCACATCATACCGGTACTAATCAATAAATTACCACCGGAATTAAAAAAAGAAGTTACACCAAAAAACTTAACACACAAATTAAAAAATCATTACATAGAAGAAATAACACTCGAGAAATAACACTAACTAATCAATGTATATTAAATAAATAGAAAAGGAAACATGCTATATCTGTGTCACATTATTAATATGAAATAACTTGAGGGTATATCTATAAAGATGCGGTGCGGGCGCGCTGCATGCACACATTATACAAGTGATTCTTGTAAATATTGTCGACGTCTCCTAGGTGTACAGATAAACCTAAACTAGTTTTTAGCTACACCTTTTAATAGAATTTAAGCACTTGATGTGCTAGTATGAATAAATAAATAAATAAATAAAAAAAATAAAAAATATACGTCTTACTGCTGGTCTTAAGTCTCCTTCACAGTATAAAAGATACTGATCTATACATACATACATATCATCATGCCATATCCCTTGCAGGGTAGACAGAGAGAACAGAGTGCCAGAGAACTCTATCCTTGCATACTTCACTCGCTTCCTCAACATTCATAATTCTCTTCATACACGCTCGCCGGTTTCGGAGACTCTTGACTCCACTTTCCTTCAGTACGTTTCCAATCTGGTCTAGGTAGTTTAGTCTCGGTCTCTCTGGTACCTACATCCTTGTATTATACTGATTTATACTGGTCAGATATCTGTATGACGTATGCCAAAGTGTTTTTTTCTTATGGTGGGAAACGAGCAAGCAGCACACCTGATGGTGAGTATCACTGCTGCCCAATAGCAAGAGTATAGCTTAGGCCGCTGCAATAGTTCATTGCCATTAATCAGACGTCGATCTTCTGCGAGAGTGTGGTACTACCCCGGACGGACCGGCACGCGGCTGTAGACAGAGAACTGTCAACAGTGTGGTCCTACCATTATTATTTCTAGTTTTCCTTCTCTTGCATAAATATTATCTGTATATTCGTATGGTCTTTTATGATACCCAGAGGGAAGAAAGAAACTGTCCCCTTTCCCAAAAATTTCAAGAAAGACGATAGTGAATTGTATTCTTACTTCTTACTCTATTAATTGTAATATAATTTGTACTCTGATATTAAATTGTATTTTAGAAGTGGCCTACAAAAGCCACGAAATAATAATCAAGGAATGTAAAAGGTAAAGAGGAAGACCAGTGAAGAGGGGGGAAGATAAGCCAAAAGGTTCGCCACTTTTGGCATGAAGGTTAACAATCGCAATTGGTGTTTCAAACTTCCGAGGAGAGTGTTTCTATCTTTTCTCCTGGTGATCATTCATGTTATTTTTACTTCGAGTGAGTTCTACTATAAATTAAGAGGTGATGACATTTTTTTTTAACTCCATTACCCCCATTTTATTTATACGTTCACATTTCTATTCATCATTCTCCTGCTCTTATCCCAGTTCCTTGACGACGCTATATGTACTCTTCTTCCAACTTATTGTAAAACTCATTGGCAATAATTTTATGACCAGTTACCTGCCTGACATCAACCCTCCTTGGGAATCGGCATCGGATGGAGTTGATGTAGTTCAAAATAAAACTCTTAATCGTCTTTTACAACATTTACGAGCAAAGTAAGGATCGGTAGTATTCGTAGCCGCTACCACACGGCACATATTCGTATCTCTATTATATTTTAAAAAATAAACTTCGTTGCAAATGTACAGATTGGCTCTAAGCCAGTCAACTCTTTGTTGAATGAAACGTGATGGTCGAAAATTCAAAACGGCTACAAAAGTTCCAATAGTTTTTGATCAAATATATATGTATGTGTTTCGTTTCAAATATTCTCAATGTATTTTGTAATGTACTTCTAAAATATTTGCTAGAGGCTGAGCCAATAGTTTTTTTGTCTTTGTAATAAACTTTCATATTGCTGTATGTATATATACATACATACATTACATCACGCAATATCCCTTGCAGGGTAGGCAGAGACAACAGAGTGCCAGAGAACTCTATCCTTGCATACTTCACTCGCTTCCTCAACATTCATAATTCTCTTCATACATGCTCGCCGGTTTCGCTCGGAGACTCTTGACTCCACGTACGTGACCAATCTGGTCTAGGTAGGTTAGTCTCGGTCTCCCCCGGTACCTACATCCTTCCACTTTTGCATTGTATATCTTCTTAACCAGACGTTCGTTCGTTTGCTGTATGTATAAATAATTTATTTTCTGATTTCTTTAGTAAACGTTCAGGTATATTATCGTTGAAAATTTTGCTTGGTTTGTAATTTATTTACTCACATAATATACATCTTGCAAATTGTGAATTATGGTGCGAAATTGTTTCAAAATAAATAGCTCCTGTTTAGCACATATATGCCATCCCCCGAGCGTGAAAACTGTTGGGGAGTCGATTCGAGAGGATACCCGCGAGGGTAGACCGCCGGATGGGTCACTGAAGAAAAGAACACGTTCCAGTGACCCACCCGTACGGCGTCGTCGTTGTTGTAAGGCGGGTCTACGGGATCGTGCGCCGCTTCTCCCGTCGCCCCGGATGAATTAGTGGAGCGTAATCGCTCAGTAGCCCGCCGCCAAAAAAATAACACATATATACCAGATTACTGGTTATAATTTTCATTATTTTTAAAAGTCAAAATATTATGAATACTTTAATAAAACAATACGATTTTCATTATTTATAACAATTTTATTTATTGTTTTTTTTTTTGACAAGTTAATACGTTGCTAATAAATAAATCCTTCTGTCAATCTGTTTTCTTTTTAATAGTGAATGATATGGTCACACTCATCTGAACCATCCGAGGCGATGAAAGGGAAGGTGTGCAACCCCATAACTCGTTATAGACGTCTACCTACTTACTTATCTATCACCTTGTGGGAAGGCCACCGCTTCAAGGTCCTTGTCTTGAGTGGCTCATCTTCCAGTCTGCTAATTATGTCATAATTGTTCCTCCGCCTCCTATTTGAAAAAATATATGCCTGATATGGCTAGTACAATAAGAGTGAATGCGGGAAATAGAGTGAACGGAGCGTTGGGGCAACTTCTCGGCAGCCACCACCTCAACCAGAAGGCACGTGTAGCAATACATAACGCAGTGCTTGTCCCAACATTACTGTATGGAAGCGAGAGTTGGGTATGCAGAAAAGAGTATGAAAGTAAAATTAATGCGGTCGAAATGCGATCTCTGCGGAAAATCTGTGGAGTTAGGCTGACCGACCGCATTCGTAACGACGACGTAAGAGAGCGAGTAGGTATGAAAGAGAGTATTGGTGTAAAGATGCGAAAGGGAATGCTCCGATGGTTCAGACATGTGGAAAGAATGCCGAACGAACGTCTGGTTGAGAAGATATACAATGCGAAAGTGGAAGGATGTAGGTACCGAGGGAGACCGAGACTAACCTACCTAGACCAGATCGGTCATGTACTGAAGGAAGGTGGAGTCAAGAGTCTCTGAAACCGGCGAGCGTGTATGAAGAGAATTATGAATGTTGAGGAAGCGAGTGAAGTATGCAGAGATAGAGTTCTCTGGCACTCTGTTGTCTCTGCCTACCCTGCAAGGGATATGGCGTGATGATATGTATGTATGTATGTATAGCTAGTACATACATATATGTGATACTGCTTTTTGCAAAACTATAATTATATACATCTGTGTGGTGACGGAGTAAGAATACAATTCACCACCCCCTATCTTACCCGTGGATAATCGTACGAGACGACTAAGGGATATAAAACGCATATAACATCTATGCGAGAGAAGGAAAACTCGAAACAAAACCCTATACCAACACGTCTAACCAGCTTGGTATAGTAGGTCGATGGCCCCTCCCATTGTGGAGGAGTCTCGATAGCCCAACATTGGGACGTGAACGAGCTGAGATGTTGATGAAATTTTATACAAGGAAGCGATGGAATAGACCAGAAGTTCGTTTATGCAATTTTAATAGAGTGGAACTCTCTCTTTGCCCTACAAGTCGAAAAAAATGTTGGCTGCGCTAGTCTAGCCATAATCTCTTTACATTAAAATTTAAAAGAATGAACTCGGTTAAAAAGGGAAATGAACACTGATTCAGAAGGCTATACTACAGTATGTATGCGAATATTTGTATCTTATGATATGTAAAATTTTATTTAAAAGAACTAACTTGAAAAATGACGAGACTATTGAGTTTCATGCTGGTTCGTCTCAGCGTTCTCGCGTTCCCATGTTTATATATTAAATTAATTGAATACAAATTATAAAAATTAATAATATTTAAGTGCCTAGTAATTCTGTAGTGGTAGGGCCACGCTGTGGATAGTTTTCTGTCTACAGCGGCGAGCCAGGCCATTCGGTGTAGGGTCAATCTACACTCTTGCAAAAATCGAGGTCTGAGCAGTGACGATGTTTTCCGTTCAGTGAGCAAGAGAAACGGCAGACCAACTTTCTGGATGAATTTCGATTTGTATGCAGCCTAAGTGGTACCCTTAATAATGCAAAGGTTCAAAAGCGGCAGTGGTATGTACCATTAAGTGTGCTGCTTGCTTGTTTACCACCATAAGTAATAAAAAATATAATAAATGATTTCTATTGACTACTTAGCCAATGTAAGCTACAAAAAAAACACTAAGCAGTGACTAGGACTGCCAACAGAAGTGAAAACTTAAACCTATGAAAAAAAATAAACAAATTAAAAATAATAAAAAGCGTGCCCCAAGGAGTGTGTGGATCCGCGTGAGGACGACGCCCTGAAGGCGAAAGCTATCGTGACGTCGACTCGAGAGGAATCCGTAAGGGTAAACGGCCGGGCGGGCCACCGAAGACAAAGATCGGGTACCAGTGGCCCGCTCGCAGGGCGAAGAGAGGCGCTTTGCAGGTTGGGTCTATGGCGCGCCTCCTCTTTCGTCGCCCTAGACCTATTTGGCGGGGCGTGACCACTCCACAGGCCACCGCAAAAAAAAAAAAAGAAAAAAAGGAGTATGTATGGATGTGACCAAACAATAAATACACATATTAAATATATTATATTATACACATATTATATTATTACTTCATCTCCTTTTTTTTTCCCTTTGCAGGGTGGACCATGGATGTGGTCGCGCCCCGACAAATCGATCCGGGGCGGCAAAAGAGGCAACGCGCAACCCCATGGACCCACCCTGCAAGCACCTCTCTCCGCCGTATGAGCGGGCCACCGGTACCCGATCTTTGTCTTCGGTGGCCCGCCCGGCGGTATACCCTTGCGGGTTCTTCTCTCGTCGATGCCCCGACAGCTTTCGCCATCGGGGCGTCGCCCTCACATGGTGGCCTCACGTCGGGTGACCGGACAATTGCCCGGTCCGATTACTTCATCTCCTACGGTCTACTCTACGTCCGTCTTACAAATTTTCGATCAGGTCACGTATCTTGATGCGAGTTTAATATTTTTTACCCATCCCAAAAAAGTAGTTTTCACTTCAAAAAAAATACCAGTATTTAAACAGATGACCTTATAGCACTTCTTATACTCGTTAAAGACGTTAGAGACGACATAATAACAATAATATAACCTATTTTAGTCCGTAAGAGACGTTATTTGAAACTAATGTTCAGATAACTGCAGCCTTTTCATATAATATGTACTTGGGACTCTAATACTTAAGACTAATTTTATTTTATTACCTCTTAACCTTACTGGTTCAACAGCATAAGGATGCAATTGAAATTTTACGACGTTTAAAATAAGCTAGAAAATATATGCTGAAGGTTTCGAAATGTGCTTGGTTCATATCCCACTTCTGTGTTCACATTTTCTTTACAGTGTAAGAAAAATTGACACAAAATACCACGCTTGTCAGACAGTTTGGTATTAGATTTTAATTCAAGTTTTTTCTTCTCTAAATTCGTTTGTTATGCTTTCACGCCAATACTACTTTGTTTTTGTTGCCGGTGGTGGCAGACAAGCAAGCCCCACATCTGATGGTAAGCGATACTGCTGCACATGGACCTTAGCAAGACCAGGGGCACAGCCAGGCCGTTGCCTACCGTGAAGAAAGTACTCTTCTTAAACCTCGTTTGAAGAAGGACATGTCATAGCGCTTGGGAAACACAGCAGCAGATACTTAACCGATTATCATGAACTTAGGGTACTTATTAAATTATTTTTTTTACGGATGCAAAAAAAAATATTTAGGCAGGCATGATAGTTGAAGCGATATTATATTATATTAATTTGTATGTCATCATCATCATCATCACAGCCCATGAATGTCCCACTGTTGGGCTCAGGCCTCCTCCGTAATGGGAGGGAAATTAACCTACTATACCGCACTGGTCAGACGTGTTTGGTATAGGGCTTTGTTTCGAGTTTTCCTTCTCTCGCATAGATGTTATATGCGTTTTATATCCCTTAGTCGTCTCGTACGATCACCCACGGGTAAGATATAGGGTGGCGAATAGTATTCTTACTCCGTCACCACACGGAAAATTTTAATTTGTATGTAGTAATTTTTAAATACTGAATTACATTGATTCAATTCTAATGGAATGTATGATCTTTGATATTTATTTAAGTACTTCAACGCGAGCGAAGCCGCGGTTAAAAGCTAGTATTCATATATTTCTACTGTAAAATAATATAAGAAAATCTCTTTTTGAGGTCCACATTTCTTCCCTAATCCAACCGTGAGATTACTACTATGGATTCTTATCGATAGAAAGAATAAGGTTGCCACTCATTGAAAGAAACTATGTATATTTAGCTATGTATCTTTAGCTCAAAGAAAAAGAAAAGAAAAGTAAGTAAAAATATTTATTCTGTCCTCGTTTTAAATTTTACAATCCGTAAGTCATCATTCTCCTACTCTTATCCCAATTACTTGGGGTCGATACAATATGTACTCTTCTTTTATAGTACATATTGTAAAATCTATTGGCAATAGTTATATGACCGGCTGCCTGCCAGACGTCAACCATCCTTGAAAATGTAATTGTAGACCAAACGGTATCAGATGGAGTTGGCTTAGGTCGTTATAAGGCTCTTAGTCGCCTTTTACGACATCCACGAGCAAAGTAAGGGTTGGTATTATTCGAATCCGCTACCACACAGCTAATTCGTAAGCATAAAAAAAATAAACAACTAAATAAAATAGTTTCGGATATAAATTAATCTAATTTTAATAAATTACAAGAAAAGGGTAATTAACCTAGCTTGCCTATGTTCTAATGAAAAAACAGTGATATTCTACCAATACCGATATATATTGGTACAAAAAAAAGTTAAAATTATTAAAAAAAAAAAGTGGATTCCTGTACTTATACGCGCGTGAGAAGTATACTTTGGTATTATTAAAAATAGTTTTTAACTGCATGCAAATAATTAATTACAATAAAATAATAAAAGAACTGCAAACGGATAGTATAATCTTTTTCACTAATATTTACGAATAATAAATAATATTAATCAAAATATTTAATTTAAATCACTACTGAATATAATTTATTAGCACAATGTAATTCGCACTTGTAGGAGACTAAAACGCGTGTTGTGAATGTAGAAACTAGAAAGAGGTTTTATTTCTATTTCGTTAGTACCTTTCTTTCGAGACTTCTTATTCTTATATATTGGCAATCAGCTACATATACGAGCTATTGGTGCCAGTGTCAAGTTATAATTATTATTACGTTTATAGTCTTGTCAGGTTAGTCATTGTCTAAGTCAAGTTGTCACCATTAACAGTGCAATGGCCACACTGTTAATGGTATCTTGTGGGAATTTTGATGGAAAACGAAAACGTTGTAAAGCACTTTTATATGATATACACTACATCCCAGTATTTCCGCACATCACATTACATAAAATGCCATCAAAATTATCTAATATAACACGTTAAAACACTAATATATCGAATATAATATATACCAACATGACGTTTTCAAATTCCCGTCAAAAGTCCTTTCGAGACTTAATGAGCGGTTTCGAGGCCAACTTCAATCTGTCGCTGCTGTGTTACAATGATGTATACACAATTCATTTAACACGCGCGCATCTAAAAATTTCACTCTCATAATTTTATTCATAACGCGCCTCAAGAAGTACAACTTCAATTAAAGGGACAGATAGGAAAACAGAGGTTGTGAATTGTTGTAATATTAGTAACTATACTAATCACAAAATAAAAGGCCCGTTTTGACAGTTCACACCCAAGAAGTTTTCTATTTTTTACCGATCGAAATGTTCTAAGGTAATTACATTTTCATTGATGGGTACCGCCCACTCGACTAAGTGCCGTTCATAACGATTTTTTCATATTCTCCACAGACTATTAATAATCGGTTAAAGAAAAAATAAATCGATCAAAATATTTTCTTTTAAGGTGGACTCGCAGTTGTCCGGTTTTATTAATTTTAATACTAGTGTTTAGAATAACTGAATTTCACCAGCTGTGTATTGATCTTTACTGAAAGTTATGAGTTTGGAGCTAACAAAGTCACAAATTAGGACAATGTCATATTTGTCGAAGAGCTTTGGCTGAACTCGAATCATACCGTGCCACAGTCGTAGACGGACGATACCAAGGCATCTTGCTCAAAAGTGCCAATGGGAAAAGGTGGATGCTTAATAATCTGCCTCGCTGAATCAGCTGGGGGAAGTTTTTTTTTAATGATGCCTTGCCTGCAATGGAGTCTAAAAGTACAAAAAATATCACGAAGAAAAGGACGCAAATAAATTCACAGAGTGGTTCAGCATGGACACAAAATGATAAGAGCGCCACCATACCATTGTCAGTACAATACTTTGATCTGGGCTCAAATGAAAGGATACGCAGCACGCCACAATACAAAGCCGCCATTCTCCACTAAGAAGATTATGACATTGTTGAATGAAGCTTGTGCCAAAATTACAAAAGAAGACTGGTCAAAAGTGGTAGAAAACTCGAAAAATAATTAAGGAAGACTATGATAGAGACATCAATATTGACAATATAATTGAAAATGAAATAATTATAGATGCGGGTGACGATAGCTCAACCGACAATTTTGGCTCATCATTTGAAGAAAAAGAAGAAATTAAATGAAGAAATTGAAGATTCACTTTTTCTCGATTTTTTATTTTGTGATTGAGTGAATGTTATTGTAACACAAATATATAATGATAGAAAATTGACCTTTCATAACATTGTGTCATTTCAAAATACCCATAATATCAAAATTTTAACTTAAATTTTCAAATCAGAACTTTAATCCAATGCACTTTACAATACATATTCAAATCGATTAAATACTCACGCAAACTTGAATCGATATATCGTGAGTACCGAGTCGTATGGTTATATCACTATATCCATCAATAAGACAAATGTCAAAACGGGCCTTTTATTTTGTGACAACTATAATTAAACGCAAACGATTTTTTTTATGGTGTGGATTACGGTCGGCCCACTTCTCGCTTAACTCCGTCCCGAGCGATAGAGGGGCGTAAGCACGCACACCCGTAACCCACCCGTGAACCTCGCCTTCATCGTTGGACCGGCCACCGGAGCAGGGTGACTTGACGTCAGTGGTCAGCAAACGCAAACGATGATAGATAACCCTTATTCTGAACTTAAAGCAAAGTGATATATTTCCATCATAGTTCTTATTAAATATCAGATATCTGTTAGTGAAACTGACACATCAGTCAAATTACTGAAATTTACCATTTAACATGCTTAATTATTTATAAAAAATTGATTACGAGCAAAAAATTATTGTTTTTTTTTTTATAAATAATCAAGCATGTTGAATGCTAAATTTCAGTAATTTGAATTACAGGGTCGTATCATCGGTTAATACAATTCTAACTGCAAAGTTAGAGTAATAAATCTGTATAATGTGTAAACATTGTCGGTTAGATGGCATACGTCTCCTTTAAAGACGAAAATATAATACGAACCGAAAATTGAATAGCATATATTAGCTCACGCTAGTTTAAGTGGTAGCAGGATTGAAATAGATTGTCACCGAAGACAAAGATCGGATTCCGGTGGCCCGCTCGCACGGCGAAGAAAGGCACATTGCAGGGTGGGTCTATGGGGTCACGCGCCGTCTCTTTCATCGCCCCGAACCGGATTTGGCGGGGCGTGACCACACCATATCCCACCCGCAAAAAAAAAGGGATTGAAACGAATCATCATCATCACAGCCCATAAATGTCCCACTGTTGGGCTCGGGCCTCCTCCGTAATGGGAGGTAAATTTACCTACTATACCACGCTGGTCAGACGTGTTGGTGGGTTTTGTTTCGAGTTTTCCTTCTCTCGCATAGATGTTATATGCCTTTTATATCTCTTAGCCGTCTCTTACGATCACCCACGGGCAAGATAGGGGGTGGTGAATATTATTACTCCGTCACCACACGTAAAAAAGTTTTACCCAATACCGAGAGTTTAATTCCTACCCAGAATAATTCTTTATAGCATTATTCCTTATTGCTAGGATGTTATCTTTAAAAAATAAATATAGATTGATAAATTTTCACGGCAACCCTATCATTTCTATAAAATTATATATTACATAATAAACCTAAAAGCGACAGGAACAAGACTGTTATTTTCATACACCCTTTTCGTATACCGACAAAACAAAATAGTAAGATATAATATTGAGAGATAACATATTCGCAAATATTTTGTAAACGTTCGCTTATATTATTCCTAATTTTGTTTATAGCGGGGATTCGTGGTAACGCTGTCGAATATGTTCAGAGGTTTTATTTCGTTTAAAGTATGCAATAAAAAAATATAAAGCGAATAAACTGTTGTCTTTTTTGAAGGCATATACATATATATTTTTATTGTTTACGGTTGGTAGGTTATAATTTTTTTTAAACACCACCCTGCAATAAGGAAATAATCCTTGTATTACGGGGAACTTTACAAATATGCAATTAACGCAGATAAATTACACCCCGACTCAAAACAACAGTTTATGGATCGCAATGTTTTACGCCACATAAGTATTTTTTTGAAGACAACACCTTCTTTATATATATCGACAGCGAAAAGCGGAAACGTCGTAGTCCACAATGTATGAAAAAAAAATTTATTGCACTGTTCGAACCAGAAAAAAAAAACTGATTCAAATGGTCCGGGTTACATAATTCTAAGATGAATAGTTATGAAATTAACATTTTAAAAAAACGGGTTTAAACTGAAATGCCTGCATTCAAAAACGCTGTACGTTACAGAAAAAAGTAGTAATAACTTATACTATGTCGATTACAGCAATTCGCTTTCCGTAAAAAAAGATTTTTGCTCATTAACGACGTTTTAGCAGGTAGGTAGGTTTTAGTAGTACAAGGAATCGATTCTATTACTACCCTTGGTAAGGTTTCTGTACAATCCACTCTGGAATTTATGACATTTAGATTATCTTATTTAAAGTAAGTACACAGCTATACACCATTTTAATAGTGATGCAGATTTAAACTTCATCGATTTACCGCTCTTAAACGCTCTATTTGCTGCTCAGCTTGCTATATTCTTATTTTTTGTTGTAATGTAAATATAATAAGATGGCAATCTTTTCGTATAGAGGTACTTATTTTCGTAAGTCATTTCAATAAGTACTACGTATGCTATCTACCCGACAATGTTTACACATTGTTATAGGCTTAATACTTAAAACTTTACAGTTAGAATTGTATTAAACGATGACACAACTATACCATACACCGCATACCGTCACCTTAAGACGTAAATATGATACGAAGTGAAATTTGCATGTCCTACAATTAGTCACGGTGGTGTAGTGGCAGCACGATTGGGCCGGCATCCCAATAGGCGCGGGTTCGAATCCCGCTTGTGACATCATTTTTCATTTCGTAATCGGATTTTATAAATAATTAAGCATATTAAATGCTAAATTTCCGTAATTTAAATAACAAGGTTGTGTCATCGTTTAATACAATTCTAACTGTAAAGTTTTAAGTATTAAGCCTATAACAATGTGTAAACATTGTCGGGTAGATAGCATACCGTCACCTTAAGACGTAAATATGATACGAAGTGAAATTTGCATGTCCTACAATTAGTCACGGTGGTGTAGTGGCAGCACGATTGGGCCGGCATCCCAATAGGCGCGGGTTCGAATCCCGCTTGTGACATCATTTTTCATTTCGTAATCGGATTTTATAAAGTAATACGTATTTACGGGAGCAAGAACACTTGTTCTTGCTTGTATTACTGGTAGTACGAGTACGATGTTGACAGTGTATATATAATAAAAAAATTACTATTAATATTTTTATGACACATTTTTTATTGCCTATGGTGGCAAACAAGCAAGCAACACATTTGATGGTAAGTAATACTGCTGCACATGAACCTTAGTAACACCAGGGGTACAGCCAGGTCGTTGTCTATCTTGAAGAAAATTCTCTTAAACTTCAATTGAAGAAGAACATATCATAACGCTCTAGAACCACGGCAGCAGGTAGTTCATTCCAGATCTTGCACGTACGTGGGGGAAATGATCTCTGAAAACGTACAGTATAGGAACAGGGTAAGTTCAGGTGAAATGAGTGACCCCTGCTACGGTGACGAGTGGTACGGTGGTAAAATGGTGACGATGGTACCAGGTCAAACAGTTCTTTAGAGCACTCACCATAAAAGAGCCGGTAGATTACAAAGAGAGACCCAAAGTCTCGCCGCCGCTCCCGTAAATTATAATAATTATAGCTTATTATGTTTTTACATTTGTAATATAATTTGTAGTGTATTATTTATTGAACTCTACGTTTTAATATTCTGTCAAATTTAAATCGCATTACGTGTAATACATTTTATCTTACCCCAAATAAGATATTATTTTAGTTTACACCTATTCTAAGATATTAGTTTCATGGAATAACTACGTTTACAACATGCAGTTGGGCAGCCTTAGTTCAAATAATGTTGCTTAGACGTTTTCGTTTTCCTTAAAAAATTTCATTTGACCCCGCTCCATACAATTCTGTAAAAATAGTTCAAAATGTCGTAGTCTACAAAATTTTGATAAATAATTATTAGAATGAGATTTGAGAGTAATAATTATATTTAGAAAAAAATAATAAATCTAATATTCAAAAATCGTGGGTCTACGTTAAAAAATACGCGAGTTATGATTTTTTGAAAAAAAAGTGAAACAGTTTTTTGGCTCTGGTGAACATTTTCGTTTTTGTGGACTACTATGATTTCGCTTTCCGCCGTCGATATATATATATATATATACGACACCTAATACGCTAGGTATATAACCACTACATCATTTGTACAATCACTAATAAACTCATCGTCATTCTACTACTCTTATCCCAATTAATTGGAGTCGATACAATATGTACTCTTCTTTCATAGTACCTACATATTGTAAAAGTTATTGGCAGTAGTTTAATGACCGGCCGCCTGCCAGACGTCAACACTCCTTGGGAATGTAATTGTTGACCAAACGGTATCCGGTATAACGTTATAAATTGGCCCAGGTCGTTATAATACTCTTAGTCGTCTTTTACGACATCCACGAGCAAAGTAAGGGTTGGGAGTATTCGTAGCTTAAATCATTAATATTAATAAATAATTACTATCCCTGTGGTGACGGAGTAAGAATACAATTCATCACCCTTTAACTTACCCGTGGGTGATCGTAAGAAATGACTAAGGGATATAAAATGCATATAACATCTATGCAAGAGAAGGACAACTCGAAATATAACCCTATACCAACACGTCTGCCCAGCGTGGTATAGTAGGTCAATTTCCCTCTCGCTATGGCTCGAGCCCAAGAGTGGGACATATATAAGCTCAGATGAATAAATAGGTAATTAATAAACTATTCACGCTAATATTATACAATCATAAAACCGATAACATAAAACTTTTATTGTAAACAAAATGGCGGTGTCCAATTCTCACGAGATTTGTTAAATACGAAATAATTTATTTAAATATAATATCGGCTTGTATATTTAGAATTGTCTGTTATGAATATTGTAGCTTGTTTTATTCAGAGCTCAATTTTGATACATCATTTATTTATAACTCTTTCTTCTTACGGCAAGAAAAATACTATAGTCGCTTACCCCTTAGTTTGTCGCTTTCCCTTTTTTTGGTTTTAGCCGAGATGGAAGGTACACCACTGATACAGAGCGAAGAGTGAATGCGGTAAATAGAGTGATAGAAGCGTTGGGACAACTTCTCGGAAGCCACCACCTCAGCCAGAAAGCACGTGTAGCAATACATAACGCAGTGCTTGTCCCAACATTACTATATGGAAGCGAGAGTTAGGTATGCAGAAAAGAGCATGAAAGCAAAATTAATGCGGTCGAAATGAGATCTCTACGGAAAATCTGTGGAGTTAGGCTGACCGACCGCATTCGCAACGACGACGTAAAAGAGCGAGTAGGTATGAAAGAGAGTATTAGTGTAAAGATGAGAAAGGGAATGCTCTGATAGTTAGGACATGTGGAAAGAATGCCGAACGAACGTCTGGTTAAGAAGATATACAATGCGAAAGTGGAAGGATGTAGGTACCGGGGGAGACCGAGACTCATCTACCTAGACCAGATTGGTCACGTACTGAAGGAAGGTGGAGTCAAGAGTCTCCGAAATCGGCGAGCGTGTATGAAAAGAATTATGAATGTTGAAGAAGCGAGTGAAGTATGCAAGGATAGAGTTCTCTGGCAGAAGACCTAGATAGATAGACCTACATACCTAATACTTCGCCACAAAGTGCTATCTTGTGTCGCTCGCATTCAACGCGGAACGGTATAGAGGCGTTCCACGCTGCGTCGTCTGATACGCGATCGCCGCTCAGGAACCTATCCTTCCCATCGGTTATTGGTTCGTCAAACGATGTGGCCTGCCCACTACCACTTCAACGTACTAATTCTTCGTGTTATGTCTTCTACTTCTGCGGATTTTCATGTCCATACTACGCTGAAAGCCTTTGATCTTGGTCCCGAAGCCTATTGCACGCCTCATAAGCGAAGCGTTGAGGTGTTGCTCTACTCTCGATATATGAAAATCGAGCATTTTTCAAACCTAAAAATGATTGCATTTTTCTCATATTGCACTTATAGAATAATTTTATTATACATATTTCAAGAAAAACATTCAAACAAAAAACATTAAGTTTAAACGTAATTGATATTTTTAAAAAACAATTATTTTTTTAAAGTAAGAAAATAGTTTAAAAGAAAATATTCGAGGACGTCGAATAAAATATTCTCGATCTGGCACGATCATGACCGTAAAAAATTATGTATCAAAATATTTCTTTTTTTAAAAGCTTCATAATTGCAACGCGCTGTTTCCTTTCGAAAATGGCTTGGTAATTCTTCGTCGTTTAATTGCAATTAATAAAAAACCAAACAGCCTAGTCATTAGTGTATGTATACCTTATGAAAATTGGGTTCGTTTCCATTGTTTGTTCGTCCATTTGGACAGGCGAAGGAAACAAATCCCATACAGCCTATTGTAAACGAACAGCTATGTTTAGCACTACGTCCAGAATGGCACCAAATTTCAAAAGTATTTTTCTTTCATTTTCATTTATGGCATTGACTAATAATAAATAATATAAAAATTATGAGGCGTGCACTTTTGGATTTTCCAAATTATTGTTTAATATAATATAATCAAACCATGGTGATATTACATTCTATTAAACAAAAGGCATGTACGGAAAACAAGCAAAATCTATTCACGTAACTAATTCAAACATTAAACACGACCTCAATGGGCGGATGACATTCAACTTTCGACCGAACATGATCACAATATGATACTATACCCCAAAGTTGACAACTTTCGGGGACCCAGAAACAAACTTGTTATACACCAAGTTGGGAATAGTTGAAAGGGTTAGGATGTAAAGGATATAGGACACCGTTTCGTCAATCAGATTCACATTAAAAGGGGACGCTTTGGATGAAGGATCTATGGAATAAATTGACCTTAAAATGTTGTTCCACAAAGGAATGTTTCCATTCTGTTATATTTTGGTTCAATATTTTCAAGTTTTGCCTTGTAGTTATGCAATAAGCACCTTTTTCTTTTTTTTTCCCCAGGGTGGACCGTGGATGTGGTCGCGCCTCGACAAATCGATCCAGGCCGACAAAAGTGGTGGCGCGCAACCCCATGGACCCACCCTGCAAACACCTCTCTTCGCCGTGCGAGCGGGCCACCGGTACCCGATCTTTGTCTTCGGTGGCCATGCAATAAGCACCTTAAAATGTTGTTCCACGAAGGAATATTTCTATACTGTAATATTTTGCATATAGATCCATAAATGTCCCACTGTTGGGCTCAGGCCTCCTCCGTAATGGCATGAAAATTAACCTACTATACATATATACCGCGCTGGTCAGACGTGTTGGTACAGGGTTTTTTTTGCCTTCTTTCTCTCGCATAAATGCTATATGCGTTTTTTATTCCTTAGTCGTCTCGTACGGTCACCCACGGGTAAGATATGTGGTAGTGAATAGTAATCTTACTCCGTCACCACACGGAAAGTGACATATATTTAGAATACAATATTTTAATTTTCACCTTCTAATAATGCAATAAGGACACAATTCATCACTTTTATTGCCCGTAGATACTATAAAAGACGGCTAAGGGATATGATATGGTATGTCTATAATATCTCCTATATCCGCGTATCGAACAACGCAGTGTTATTCGCCTCAACCAAGTTGATCGACGAGTGGTGATGGTTGCTGGAAGATGTTGGATGCGGGCAGCATAGAACCGATCTTTATGGCAAAGCATGAAGGCATACATCCCGCAGTAGATGGCAATAATATGCTAAATTTTGGTAATTATTAAAAACCATTGTAAAATTACACAATTGTTAAACTACACACACCTAAACTTAAACTACACACACACCAAAAAAAAAAAACTACATACACCAAAAAAATTACACGAAATACATTTTTGACGTCAACAGTTCGCGCAAATTATTCCCCAGTGATATTTTTCAATTCCGCGCGACCATGATTGATGGAGTTATTCAGTTTGATGATATTTTTCAACGAAATTCACTATCTTCTTCTTCTTATGTATTGGCAATCAGCTACATATACGAGCTATTGGTGCCAGTGTCAAGTTATAAATATTTTCACGTTTTTAGTCTTTCAAGTCAGTCGTTGTCTAAGTCAAATTGTCACCATTAACAGTGCAATGGCCACACTGTTAATGGTATCTTGTGGGAATTTTGATGGAAAACGAAAACGTTGTAAAGCACTTTTATAGGATATTCACTACATCCTAGTATTTCCGCACATCACATTACATAAAATGCCATCAAAATTATCTAATAGGTATAACACGTTAAAACACTAAGATATCGTATATAATACAAGAGCAGCACATGACGTTTTCAAATTCCCGTCAAAAGTCCGAAATTCACTATTTGTGATGACACAATTAAGACATTGATTTGCGAATAAGTTTACTGTCTTCATCAACCTTATGAACTAATAAACTAACTGCTACATATAGACCTAAACTAACTAACTAACCTAAACTAATAAACTAATTATCGGTGTGGTGACGGAGAATTAATACAATTTACCACCCCCTATTTAGGCTTGTATGTGTCGTAAAATACAACTAAAAGATATATGCATTCAAATTTTATACAACAGAAGGAAAACTACAAGAAAGGAAAGAAATTTCTATACCAGTACGCCTGGCAAGCATTATACACTCTATTTTTAGCGGCGGGCTTTGTAGTGGTCACAACCCGCTAAATCTGTTCGGGGTGACAAAAGAAGCGGCACGGGTCCCCATAGACCCGACATGTGGGGCACATGTATCTCTCTTCGACGAGCGAGCGGGTCACCGGCACCAAGTCTTTGTCTTCGATGACCCGCCCGGCAGCATGATTCACTAGGTCAATTTCCCTCCTATTGTGGAGGAGACCCACAGTGAGACGCATACGAGCCAAAATAATAAATAAAAAAAATAATTACAAAAATCAAAAAACCCGACTACGTAAAAAGCGAACTAAACAACGTAGGTAAATAATAAAAACTGAAAAGAAAAAATAAGCACTTAGATGTCCGGTGGTCTATGCCGCCCTAACCAAGGCCTCGGGTGATCGGACCGGGGAATTGTCCGGTCACCTGACGTGAGGCCACCGCGTGAGGGCGCGAGGACGCCCCGACGGCGAAATCTATCGGGGCGTCGACGAGAGGAACCCGCGAGGGTAAACCGCCGGGCGGGTCACCGAACTCAAAAATCGAGTACCGGTGGTCCGCTCGAATGGCGAAGAGAGAGGAGTTTTACGGTGGGTCTATGGGGTCACGCGCCGCCTTTCCGTCACCCCGGACCGATTAGGTGGGGCGAGACGCATCCATAACCCACAAAAAAAAAAAAAAGAAAGATGTCCGATGGTCTAGAATTCAATAATATATTATTGAATGAATACTATTACAGAAGATAAAATATATTTTAATAATGGAACATGACAACTGAACAGTCGAGATCCATTGTTCGACAGCAAATCTAATTTTTCAATGAATCGTAAATCTATCTTAGTCTACTGTCTAAAAATCTATATGTGAGAAAGGTTGTTACGAAGCTTTAAATCGAAATAGATCCTAAACGGTCAGTTGAAGTCAGAAAAATGTTTAGAGAAAACTAAACATGATTTTAAATACCTTCTTCTTCTTCTTCTTCTTAATGAATGGCCTCTGTGAGTGATTAACCACAACTTCGTCAATGTCAAGTAAAATAAGTTTAAAAAATTATAATAGATTTATATTTTAGTCGTCAGTCATGTCGGTTCTTTGTCTAAGTCCTTTTAAATACCTATTCAACGATACCCCATTTGACATAATTTGTTGACATTCATTTTTTTCAGTTTCATAATATGGTGTCCAGTAGCCGCCATATTGAATTTCCACAAACGTCATATCTTTACACACAGACACTCGCCGGACTAAGAGGAATCGATTGACGTATGAATTATAAAATCGGTGCAGGCGTTTGCACTATATAGTGCTTCAAAGGAACATACATATATAGACTGTTAAACACAATGCCACTCCTTTGCGTCGCGCAGTCGGGTAAAAAACAAATGGTGTCTGTAAAGTCAATTAACAGACGATAATTTTACGTGATAACGTTATAGGAAAACATTGATGAAAAAAAAATATACTCTTATGTATTGAACAAACATAAACAATAGAAACTACATTAACTTTTCACTTCATTTTATAAGCAGTAAAAAATATAAAACAATTCACATCAAATTCTTAAAATGCAAGAAAGCTTAAGCCTGGCCACCGAAGACAAAGGCCGGGGTCCGATGGCCCGCTCCCTCAGCGAAGAAAGGTACATCACAGAGCGGGCGCTGATAACCAAATCAATCGTTTTTTTTTATGAATTTTGGCAAAATATGAAAATACACGTAAACCACTATTATACCATATTCACTACACTTCAGCACTTTAACTGTACCATATTCTATAAAATACCAGCAAAATTATTCAATATAACACTACAAAACACTAAAAAATAGAATATAATACAAGAGCGTGATATGACATTTCCATATTCGCGCCAAAACTCTAATACCATAACTATATTCTAAATCTACAACTTTTTAATAATAAAAATAATTCAACAGCCAGGATGCGGTCATAGAGAATTAATTTTCTTCTTTGTTTAAGAAACGAGCCTTTGTGTCGAATTCTTTGGATACAACAAATAATTATCTGAATTATCCGACTTACATTGTGTTGCTTTTGTTGGCGTTAACCTTTTTTTTTTATTATTATTATTAACAATAGAAACATTTTAATGGCGTAGATTTATTAACAGGGGTGGAAGATATAAAGTGTACCATCACCGTCTTGAACTATCTGTTTTTTAAAAACCCGATAACGAGCGCAAAATGATTGTCACAAGTGGGATTCGAACCCACACCTATTGGAAATCCGTTCCAATCGTGCTGCCACTTACACCACCGTGAACTATTGTAGGACATTCAATTCTCGCATCGTATTATATTTTCGTCTTTAAGGAGACGTGTGCCATCTATCCGATATTGTTTACACATTGTACATGCTTAATACTCAAACTTTGCAGTTAGAATTATATTAAACGACGACACAACCCTGTTATTCAAATTACTGAAATTTAGCATTTAATATATAATTATTATATTGATGATCTGGACAGCTGTAAAGCGTTAATGTAACCATTAACGCTGCTAACACACAAAAAAAAAATGTGTACACACACTTTAATTTGAAACAGGTATTTCTAATTTAAAATATCTCACATGTCTTATTTTATCAAGTTAAACTTTATTTAGACCTAGTTTATTGAATTAAATTCACATTACATGTTAGTTATATGAATTTGTTAACGTACAGTCATATTTAATTTTTCATTTGATATACAATCTGTCGCAATAATGGAAAATCTGCGCTGTGGTCACTGCCATGACGCATGTGGCATGGCGCGTATTCACTGCTGTGTCACGTGTCTTTGTGATCGTGTAAGATACTTATATATTTTACCTGTACATATATTTTTTTGTTGTTGTATTTGAACATGGTATATTTTATGTTTATTTTATGTTTGTTGTTCTTATATTTTGTCTGCTTTAATTATATTAAAATTTTAGTGTAGTTAAGTTCGTTGACGTCCATGACGTCAGCAAAGCGTTTCCACGGAAGATCAGTGCAGGTAT
Source organism: Lymantria monacha (assembly GCA_905163515.2). Classification (NCBI taxonomy): domain Eukaryota; kingdom Metazoa; phylum Arthropoda; class Insecta; order Lepidoptera; family Erebidae; genus Lymantria; species Lymantria monacha. Next base: position 3,460,707 of record LR991105.1, on the reverse strand, counting down.
TTTAAATGCAACATGCTGAGATGGAGGCGTTTTGTGACGGGCAGCTTCTCATTTACATTGTTACTTTTTTTTATATCCATTTTTGTATGTCCGTTGCAATAAACAGATTTCTTTCTTTCTTTCTGTCTTTCTAATATGCTTAATTATTTATAAAAACCTGATTACGAGCAAAAATGATTTTCACAGGGAGGATTCGAACCCACGCACAAATCCGTTCCAATCGTGCTGCCACTTACACTGAGGGGGTTCGAATCCCACTTGTGACATCATTGTTCGCTCATAATTGGGATTTTATAAATAATCAAGCATATTAAATGCTAAATTTCAGGTTATTTGTTTTTTCTTTTATTGATGAATTATGATGGTTGCTCTAGTACCTAGTTATAGGATGCCGCTAATGGGATCTGGTCCAGCCAAAATCTTTTGCTTTAGATTTGCAATTTCATATTAAGTATATTTTGCTTCAAAGAGTTAGACTAAATAAGTTGTATAATAATTTTATATAAAAAAATCAGTTAAAATAATAATAGACAAGCTCGCTGTTTCTTGCCAGATCTTCTCAGTGGCGGTTACGTTCTGATCCGCTGGTAGTTTATTGTATTAATTTAAAATGTTAAAACTGACAATATATAAGTAGGTATTCTAGCGTGATTTATACATATATAGTGCAGCTTAACTTCGGTATTCGGGCGTTCTGTCCACACATTTTAAAACGCTGATAATTTCTAGGAACATTAATTCATTCTTATGATATGCAATAAAGCAGCTAGGTCAAAGATACAGCCCGGCCCGCGGACCGTATCTTTGAAATGACTGACTGACGGTATTTTGACGGCATTTTTAACAACCGTATATTATATACTATATATTATCCGTGTGGTAACGGAGTAAGAATACAATTCACAACTCCTTACCTCCTCTTACCCGTGGGCAATTGTAAGAGACGACTAAGGGATATAAAACGAATATAATATCTATGCAAGAGAAGGAAAACTCGATACAAAAGGTCAGACGTGTTAGTATAGGACTAACACGTCTAACCAGCGTGGTATAGTAGGTCAATTTCCCTCCCATTACAGAGGAGGCTCGAGCCCAACAGTGGGACATATATGAGCTGAGATGATGATATTCTATACAATATTTTAATTTAATAAATAAAATGTTAAATATATATAATTCAGATAATTTTTTTTTTCAATCCCGGCCCGCCTTCTAATTCAAAATTTAATGCAAACATGAGTTTGACACGTCTGTAATAAAGGATAATTTTAATGTACATTAAATGTACACCACGTATCTAATTTATTGAATAAGGAGTAATAATCATCTCAATTCATATATGTCCCACTGTTAAGCTCGAACCTCCTACATTATGGAAGGGAAATTGACCTACTATACCACGCTGGTCAGACGTGTTGGTATAGGGTTTTGTTTCGAGTTTTGCTTCTCTTGCAAAGTTGTTATATGCATTTGATATCCCTCAGTCATCTCTTATAATCACTCATGGGTAAGATAGGGGGGTGGTGAATTGTATTCTTACTCCGTCACCACACGGATATAGGAGTAATAATGTACCTAATGTTAAATTAACTTTGTAAATAGCCCATTATTTTTCAATAATGCGTAAATATAAACATGGTTCTAAAGATTATGCTTGGGTGCTAGATATACGGCCACCGAAGACAAAGATCGAGTACCGGTGGCCCGCTCGCACGGCGAAGAGAGGCGCTTTGCATTGCACCGCCTCTTCCGTCCATCTCTATAGTCCACTGCAATAAAAAAAGGAGCTAGATATATGCCATAGCGGATTTTATAAATACACTCATTTGCAAAAAAAACGGGCACCTAAGCAATGAACCATTTCAAATGTTAATATTTCTTTGTTTGATAATTATAGGTAGTTTTATCCACACAATTTGGTAAATTAATAAGAAAATAATCGTTTTCATCAGTATTTCATAAAATTTAGATACAATTTATGGGAAATAATGCTAAACCTCGCTAGTAGTGTATATTCGCTAGTAGTGCATATGCTCATGAAGTAAAAATAAAAAAGTTTTTTTGTTTGTTTTTCTTTAATAAAGTAAAAGCAGATAAATGTTTAGTATCGAGTGTGACCCCTCTAGCTAAAATCACAGCTTGAATTCGTCTGGGCATGCTAGCGAGTATATCCCGGATACTTGCTTGCGGAATACGTTCCCACTCCGCAGTAATCACATTCTTCAGCTCTCTGATGGTCTGCGGAGCCGGGTGTACTGATCTCACACGCCGTTTCAGAACGTCCCAGACATGCTCTATGGGATTGAGGTCGGGACTTCGAGCTGGCCAATCCAAACGACGAATGCCGACCTCTTGCACATACGCATTAACATCGCGGGATCGGTGGGCGCGAGCATTGTCGTCCATAAAAATCGAGTCTTCACCTAGAGCGGCCAATGCGGGTTGTGCATGAGAAATTAGAACTTCCGTTATGTATCGATGCTCAGTCAGTGAGCCGTTTTCAATGAAGACTAACTCTGTACGATCCATTGAATTTATTCCTGCCCAAAACATAACAGAGCCCCCACCATAAGGTGTGATTTCTTCGAAACATGCCTCTGCAAAGCGTTCTCCTTGTCTTCTTAGCACTCGCCGACGTCGATCTTCACCGAACAGAGATATCCTGGCTTCATCAGAGAACAAAACCCTATTCCAATCGTCTTGAGTCCATGATTCACAATTTCTAGCGAACCTAAGCCTGTGAACTCTGTGCTCACGGAGTAATTTGGGGCCGCGGGCCGGGCGGTGACTGCGTATATTGGCAGCGAGAAGCCTCCTCCTGACCGTCCATAGACTAATATGCACATTTCTTACTTCTTGGAGGTTGTTCTTAAGATCCACATACGAAGATTTGCGATTTCTCAATGCGCGACTCACAAGAAAACGATCATCCCGTGGTTGGGTACATGGTTTTCTTCCAGAACCAGGCCTTCTCTCGACGGAACCAGTCTCCTGATATCGCTGCCAGGTCCTTTGGACTGTCGAGCGACTAACATTTAGCCTCCTAGCCACGAAACATTGGCTGCAACCCTCTTCAAGCAGCGCGATAATTTTGGTAGCTTTTACCACTTTATCTACCATTTTTGATACAGCCAAACAGCATTAAATAAAGCTTTGACAGTCAAGGATATGAAATTAATCGATAAAAATTGAATAAAAGTTATGAAAGTCGATGTTAACTTCTGGAACTTCGCGCCAAAAATGTAGGATAAAAAGGGGTTTTCTGTAAAAATGAACATCAAATGAAAAATTGAATTTAGAACGTACTTTTTTAAATACCACAGCATTTTTAAAACCGGCCAGTAACGTGTACAAACGATTGAAACCTTTTTGGTATTGTATCTTTTTAAATATGAATGAAAATCAAAACCGCCCGTTTTTTTTGCAAATGAGTTTATATTAAAGATATACAATTTCGTAGTAGAAGGATGTAGGTACCGGGGGAGACTGAGACTCACCTACCTAGACCAGATTGGTCACGTACTGAAGAAAGGTGGAGTCAAGAGTCTCCGAAACCGGCGAGCGTATATGAAGAGAATTATGAATGTTGAGGAAGCGAGTGAAGTATGAAAGAATACAGATCTCTGGCACTCTGTTCTCTCTGCCTATTCTGCAAGGGACATGGCGTGATGGTATATATGTATTATATATATTTTTTTTTTTTTTTTTTTTTTTTTTTTTTTTTTTTTTTTTTTGGCTGACAAAACTTTTAGAGATATATCAAAGTAATGTATTAGATATTTATATAGAAAATAACTTAAAAAATGTCTAAACCAAATCAATAGCTTTATTTCACGGGTAATCCATCCATCAACCTATATACGACTAGTAACAGATATAGTCTTTTTTTTTGGCAGGCTATAGTCTGAACACACGCCGTGCATTCCGTCCGGGGCGACGGAAGAGCGGCGCGTGCCCCATAACCCACCGTATTCCCTCCCCATCACCATTAGTGCCGGCCACTGGTGCCTTGACCTCCGTAGCCAGACCGGGTCACACTTTCGGGTACCCATCTCCATCGGCGCCCCAGCAATAAACTTAGGCGTCGCCCTCACGTGGTCAGCCTCTTTGTGGGAAAAGGACTATTCCCCGGTCCAGTTACCCAAACATATATAGCTTACTATCGACTGCACAGATGGTGTAGTGGTTAAGAGACCGTCCTACAGTGTTAGTGTCTTGGGATTAATCAAGGACCAGGTTGTTGATAACTAGATTCGGATCTAGATAAAGATAAGGATTAGAATATCACTATAACAATTTCGGTTATATAAGTGATAAATTATTTCGTATTATCGACACATCATTGTTATTTAAAATTAACAATTTAATTTAATTAACATTATTTTGTTAAGGATTAATACCAAGCGGTTGCATTTGAATATATTTATTAAAAGGAAAAAAACACTTATTGTGACATAACTATAATAGTTAGACATATGCTGTCGTGATATTTTTTGTAGATAATTATATGTTCTGCAAAGTTGTAGTACATTATTTTGTTCTATAATCAATAGTTTTGCAGCGCACGCGATGTAAGAAAGTTTTTTGGTAATTTTTTCACACGTTGGGTTTTTTTTTCACACATTATTGGAGTTTTAGTACGGATCCCTAATTTTCTTGAAAATTTAATATAGCCTATGTTCACCGGAGATAGTGTAGCTTCCCAACAGTGAAAGAATTTTTCAAATCGGTCAAGTAGTTTCGGCGCCTATTCAATTCAAACAAACAAAAAAATAATCAAATTTTTCCTCTTTATAATATTAGTATAGATTAGAAAATCCACTTAAATAAGTTAAGAATAAAAAAGGCTCGGTGGATATATTCATCATATATCAGCATCTCATTTCAGCCCATATACGTCCCACTGTTGGGCTCGGGCTTCTTCCATAATAGAAGGGTAATTGACCTACTATATCACGCTAGTCAGACGTGTTGGTATAGGGTTTTATTTCGGGTTTTCCTTCTCTCGCATAGATATTATATGCGTAAAACGCATAGTTTTATATTAGTCGTCTTGTACGATCATCCACGGGTAAGATAGGGTGTGGTGAATTGTATTCTTACTCTGTCACCACACGGAAAATAAAAATAAAATAATATTCATCATATATACGTTTTAAACCAAAATTGGATTTATGGTATTAGGCTAAACGTGAAATTGTAGAAATATGTAGTGACATTCCTCACATTCCTTCTACAGTAGACTTAGTTCCAATAATACCCGTATCGGGGCTAAACATGAGCATCCCTAGCCGAGGCAGTGGGTGACCGGACCAAGGACTAGTCTGATCGCCCTTGGAGCGAGGCCATCGCGTGAGATCGATTCGAGATGACGGGGCGTCGAATCGAGAGGATACCCCGCGAGGTTAGACCGCCGTGTGGGTCTCTGAAAAAAAAGACAGGTGCACAGGTGGGTCACTACCTGCCCGCACGCCTTTCGAAACGTATGTCGTAGGGCGGGTCTACGGAGTCGTGCGTCGCTTCTCTGCCGCCCTGGACGGGTTAGTGGAACGTGATGTACCGTAGCCGATCGCTAAAAAAAAAAGAATGAAATATGCATAACATGGAAAACTACGTAATTATTACATTACATTAATAAAATGAAAGTAGAATTTTGAATGGAAGATGAAAGTAGAATGTTAAACGAATGAACGCATAATTTAAGTGAATATAAGTTATGCTAGCAAAAACGAAGTTAATTACTTGCAAGATAAGTACTACAAAGCGCTTTGTGAAAGCGTTTTAGTGAGCAACTTTTTATTTTGAACTTCATTTTATTCTGTCCTTGTTCCTTATGAGAATAAAACACGAAAATATTTGCAATATATTGGGATATGTTCGTGTTCCTTCATTAATCAATGCGGTCATCAAATACAGATAATATATATGCAAAAATAGAAAACATTTCAAACCGTCTAAGGGGCCGTCCATTAATCACGTGAGGTTTGAAAGGGGGGTTTAACAAAAATCACGAAATATCAAAAGGAGAGAAGAGAGTAGTAAGATATCACGTGTATTTATTTTTTCGTCAAACGCGATTTCTAAACTGAAAGGCGGCGTGTAGCGTAACTTACGAACGAACGAAGTCGTTTAAAGTAGGTGATCTATATAAAGACCTTTTTGCGAAGTATAAAAAAAAACGAGAATATAATAAGCTGTGGGCTACTTCTTTGTAGGTACAAAAAATTCACGTCATGTTGGTGGAGGAGGGGGGTCATAGTCTTAAACCTCACCACGTATCACCAAGGGAAGACCGAAGAAAAGATGGATGAACTGCGTGAAACATGACATGGATAGCCAAGGAGTGACCACAGAGATGACGTCTGATAGAGTTGTATGGAAGGAGAAGACATATTGCGTCGACCCCAAATAAATTGGTATAAGAGCAGGTTGATGATGATGATGATGTATCACCAAGGGGGAGAGGGGGTTAAAAAATATTAAAAAAAGATCACATGATTAATGGGCGTCCCCTAACCAGAGCCATCATCATTCTTCAGCTCTTATCCCAATTACTTGGGATCAACACAAAGTATACTCTTACATATTGCAAAAGTTATCGGCAATAATGTTATAACCGGCAACCTGTCTGGTGTCAACCTTCTTTGGGAATGTAATTGTTGACCAAACAGCATCAGGCATAGTTGAGCCCAGGTCGATATAAAGCTCTTTTACGATATCCACGTGAAAAGTAAGGGATGGTAGTATTCGTAGCGGCTACCACACACCAAACTCTATATAGATTTATATTTAATATACATATTAATAATACAGATGATATATTTCTAAAAAGTAAACTACATAATTGGCGATTTTAACTTTTGTTCAAATAAATTAACCTCCTTAGAAATTCGTCGCACTCACAAAGATTTAATGTTATTATATAAAATTATAAATAATTTAGCTGATTCTTCGTATCTATTAAGCCAAATAGGATTACGTTGTAAAAGGCAAACTTTTTGTTGTATGTCTCTTTTTAATATACCTTATTCAAGAACTTCATATGGACAAAATTTATTTATAAAACGTGCTGGTAGCTGTTACAATATTAAGTATAACAACATAGATATTTAGCCAACATATATATATATTTCGTAAGAGAGCGAGTAGGTATGAAAGAGAGTATTGGTGTAAAGATGCGAAAGGGAATGCTCCGATGGTTCGGACATGTGGAAAGAATGCCGAACGAACGTCTGGTTAACAAGATATACAATGCGAAAGTGGAAGGATGTAGGTACCGAGGGAGACCGAGACTAACCTACCTAGACGAGATCGGTCATGTACTGAAGGAAGGTGGAGTCAAGGGTCTCCGAAACCGGCGAGCGTGTATGAAGAGAATTATGAATGTTGAGGAAGCGAGTGAAGTATGCAGAGATAGAGTTCTCTGGCACTCTGTTCTCTCTGCCTACCCTGCAAGGGATATGGCGTGATGATATGTATGTATGTACATAGATATTTTTAATGAAACTCTTAGTACTTTTAGATCTCAACTTTCCAAATTTGCGGCATAACTTGTAATTTCGTGTATTTCTTTACCTACTTCTTTACTTTTCCTTTTATTTTATATAACATCTAATAGATTTTTAATTAATAATCTCTTAATTAATATTAGAAACTTCATTGGTGTTAATTATTTTAATATTGTTTCTTATTGTGAATTAATTATAATACTGTATGTTTCTTTGATGCAATAAATAAATAAATAAATAATTATTTTGTTCTCTGACGATGGCTGAATGACCTGATGGGCTACTGATGCCAAGGGCCCTTTATCGATGACCCGTACTCAGACTTAGCTAGAGAGGTACGCGCAGTCTAGGTTATGAGTTTGAGATCCGCCCCTTCCGCCGGCCCATTTGGATCAGACGGGACAAAATAGCAGCTTAACCAATCAGAATGATCAAGTGCGATAATTTAAAACCATGCTTAGTGGTTTTTTGAGCTTATTTCTCAATAGAAATAAACTCAAAAAACCACTCACTCGCTCTGTTTCAACGAAAATTGCTACATACTTTGATTATAATACTAGCAAACCCAGCCTGTTGGTTTGTTTGTTGAAGGAGATCTGTCCCAGCGCCGCCTGGTGGCGAGTTCCATCAATGGGGAGAGCATCTTCTCCGTGAAAACATACATACATATATCAATTTTCATAATGATCGCTTAAATAGTTTCTGAGTTTAGCGATGTCATATATACAAACATCCCTTTCTCTCTTGATGATAATGATGATGGTTACTCATTCGTGGAGGAGAAACTGTTGTAAAGAACCAGAAGAATGATTAATCCTCTAAGTCGTTTCTTATCTTTCCTCTACTGAGAGTGTATCATCAAGAGAGAAAGGGATGATGATATATTTGTATTCTTAGTTTATTACAAGAAGTAAATGAACGTGATATTATAAAAGCTTTTAATATATACTTATTTTTCCTTATAATTTTCCTAGTTCTGTTTTTCTTTCCTAATTAAATTTATCGCGGGTCCCAAGACAATTAAGAGCATTTTCCGGCACTTTCTGAAGGTCAACCGTCGATTTAATTTATTGAGACCATTGTGGAGAATGGCTTACAAGAGTTACAGTGGTGGGGAAGTAAAGTGGAATTAGTCCCAACAAAGAAAAAACAGATGGTTGTCCGTAAAGTCGATTTACGGACGATAATTTTACGTGGAAACGTTGATAAAAATTACATACTTTTATGAATTTAATAAATATAAACAATGGAAACCATATTAACTTTTCACTTCGCTCTATAAACAGTTGATAAAACAGTTCATGTCAAATTCTTAAAATGTTAGAATTAGTTATCTAGTCGAACGCTTAGGCCGATCGTGCCTCTCTATCGTTTGTTTTGCGCTCTCGCTTGCACACTCGGTTCAGGCGGTAAGTGATACTTTTTTACGCGTGCTGCCGGGCTTAATTGATTTATAAGATGTTATCACGTCAAAAATATGTTTGAGACCGGTGATGCGATCACTAACGCTCAGACAACAGCTTTCATGGCTCGCGAAGCCATAGCAAACAAAAGACCACGGTTCCGCCCTCGCCGTCGAGGTGCGAAACCGTGCCGCGCAATAATAAATTCACCTAACGTGTTTATAAATACCCGATACGAAACGAAAAATGATGTCACAAGCGGGGTTTTCATTTTTCGTTTCGTATCGGGTATTTATAAATAATTAATCATATTAAATGCTAAAAATTTCAGTAATTTCACCTAACGTGGTTACTCCCACATTGCCCTCAGCAACGCCCCAAGCCGAGGTTCGTACCCCACAGAGGGTACCCGTGGGCCCCGTTGCTTAATTTGTCTTGGGTTGATAGCCCTCTAGTCCACGTAAGGATGCAACATTCACGTATTACGTCTGAGGCTAACCATCCCTAGTCCAACAAAAAAAAAACTTTATAACTCAAACGCGCAGGTGATCAATATATTCAGAATATGTTTCGTGACATACGTACATATATACATACATTAAAATTGTATATGTGTAAATTCAAAGTAAATATTCATAAATATTCATAAGGCTTGATGCACGTTTTGATTGAAACCGTTCTGTTGAACGAAATTCAACAGCTACGTTTTTGAGAACGTATACTTGGAATAAAAACGAGGAACACTCTACAGATTGAGTACACAAATGGCGCAGTGGTTAAGATGGCCTGAATGGGAAAATAATACCACAGTGAAGCGTAAAGAAGTAAGCATCGAGTACTCAGCGCGAGCATCATCCTCATCTTAGCTCATATATGTCCTACTGCTGGGCTCAAGCCTCCTCCACACTAGGAGGGAAATTAACCTACTATACCACGCTGGTCAGACGTGTTGGTATAGGGTTTTATTTCGAGTTTTCCTTCTTTTACAAAGATGTTATTTGCGTATTTTATACCTTAGTCGTCTCTTACGATCACCCACGTGCAAGATAGAGGGTGGTGAATTGTATTCTTACTCCGTCACCACACGGATTGCGCGAACATATATTAATTAAATAGAATAAGAAAAGTTACAAACTTTTGCATATACAAAATCTTAACTAAATAAGATAAGGGCATGGACTCATTGGCTATGGAGCCAAAACAAGAACGCTAAAAAATTGAGGGCATACATAAAATACTAGTAAAATTATTCAATATAAAATATTGAATAAAATTTATAAACGCCATATAACATTTTCATAATGCTGCCAAAACCTCTACTAATATATTTTATGACGGGGCTGCCATAATTATAAATGAAAGTCTCCCAAAAAAAATATAGATCAAATGTACACCAAAAATAAGTATATATAAACGTGTACGTACAAAAATTAAACTTTCCCAACATAATATCGTGAGATATGTCTCGAGACGCACGCAACGTGGTTTAATTTGACAGCTGTCAACTTGACACATGTCATTGTACCCAGTCTTGTTATCGGAACACGTTAGGTAAAATAATGAATTTGTAAGATATTTATTATTTTTTTATTTACTAAGCAGAACATACATACATATCATCACGCCATATCCCTTGTAGGGTAGGCAGAGAGAACAGAGTGCCAGAGAACTCTATCCTTGTATACTTCACTCGCTTCCTCAACATTCATAATTCTCTTCATACACGCTCGCCGGTTTCGGAGACTCTTGACTCCACCTTCCTTCAGTACGTGATCAATCCGGTCTAGGTAGAAGATTAATTATTAAGATTAATTAATTAATTATTAGATCTGGTTAAGAAGATATACAATGCGAAAGTGGAAGGATGTAGGTACCGGGGGAGACCGAGACTCACCTATTAAGCAGAAAAAATGATTATATTACTAAACTTGAGTTCTGTGTTCTGTTATTAAGGACATACCGCAGACATTTTTTTTGATTGAAGCTATAAATGGGCTCAGCCGTAGTAGTAACATATTCTCTCAAAAAAAAACCCGACATCTGAATGATGAGGAGCTGCTCCGGTGTAGTGAATTTCATATAAAAGTACTTTACATATATTTTTGTTTGCCACCCAAAAATGCCAAGAAGATACTATTAACGGTGTGACCATAGCACTGATATGGGCTAACGATAACTGATAACGGCAACAGGTAGACCCTTGAAATATTTAATTAATATTAAATTATATATTCACTTTAAAATAAATTATTAAATTAAAATAAAAGCTGTGTAGTAGCGACTTCGTATACTTCCAACCCTTACTTTGCTTCTGGATGTCGTAAAAGACAACTAAGAGCCTTATAACGACCCTAGCCAACTCCATCTGATGCCGTTTGGTCAACAATTACATTCCCAAGAAGGGTTGACGTCTGGTAGGCGGCCGGTCATAAAACTATTGCCAATAACTTCTACAATATGTACATATGAAAGAAGAGTACATATTGTATCAACCACAAATAATTGGGATAAGAGTAGGAGAATGAATTAAAATAGAATAAAACAAATATTTAAAGGCAGCTCCCATACAACAAACATGATTTTTTTGCCGTTTTTAAAGATAATGTATGGAACCCTTCATGGACGATTCCGACTTGCACTTGGTCGGTTTCTTTTTATTTGTAAAGTCCCCTGCAATACAAGTATCAGTTGTTTGGTGCAAGGTTTTTTTCTTCTTCCTTGCCTTGTCCCATTATTTGGAGTCCTTCTAAATATAGTTATTTAATACATGGCTGTTTAAAGGAGAATATCGTCTTCAATATACAAATTTACAAACTTTTGGTCTAAAATATAAAAGTAAAAAAAGACTAACCCAACTAAAAAGTTTCTCCTTCACTTCCTTCCTCCACTTCGGTGAGGTATTTCTATTACAACGCCATCTATTAGATCTGTTAATTATTAAAAAGAAAGATACTATATTTTTTTTCTCAATTGTATATTTTGTTGCTTATTTTTATTGGTATAATTTCATTATAATATTTCATCACTATCCTGTTCTTATCTCAATTCCTTATGATCGACACAATATGTACTTCTCTTGTATCGTACATATTGCAAAAGTTATAGGCAATAGTTTTACTGGCCGCCTTTCTGACGTCTACCCTCCTTAGGACTATAATTGTTGATCAAACGACAACAGATTAAGCTGGCCTAGATCAATGTAAAACTCTTAGTCGTCTTTTATGACATACACGAACAATGTAAGTGTTGCTAGTATTCGTAGCCGCTACCATACAGCTTCATTATAATTATAATGTTTCATTCATTCATTCAATGTTTATCATATATACTATAACAATATTTTTAAAGACTTTTGGATTTTATATATGATTTGGATTATATGAACCCTTCACGTTCTGAGCTCGGGGCAACTCAACACTTGAATCTGGGCCAGAGGCCAGTGACCCAGAGGGTCACTCATCTGGGTCTCAAGACTTTTAACAACATCAAAAACGCTACCGTCCTGAGTTTCTGATCCTATTGCGATTAGTGTCTGATATCTATTATATGCTGGCTAGTACTCACGTTCAAAAACATTCAGCAGTGTCTGCTTCACCTACTGCAAATTAAAAAAGATAATCATAAACATTTCACACATTGTTTCTGTCGGTCTCTCTCGCTCCAAAATATACTAAACTATATTAACTCCAGAACTGCAGCTGAGGGCATCATTCGCCCGAGCCTGTCCCAATTACTTAGGATCGACACAATATGTACTCGTACATACTACACAAGTTACAAAAGTACTAAAAAAGTGGCTGTGTGGTAGCGGCTAAAAATACTACCAACCCTTACGTTGCTCGTGGATATCGTAAAAGACGACTAAGAGCCTTATGACGACCTGAGCCAACTCCATCTGATGCCGTTTGGTCAACAATTACATTCCCAAGGAGGGTTGACGTCTGGCAGGCGGCTGGTCATAAAGCTATTGCCAATAACTTTCACAATATGTACTATGAAATAAGAGTACATACTGTATCGACCCCAAGTAATTGGGATAAGTGTAGAAGAATGATGATGACATACTACAAAAGTTATTGGCAATAATTTTATAACCGACCGACTGCCTGATATCAACCCTCCTTGGAAATGTAATTGTTGACCAGATGACATTAGATGGAGTTGACCCAGGTCGATATTGACCTCTTAGTCGTCTTTTACAACATCCAAGAACGAAATAAGTATTGGTAGTATTCGTAGCCTCACCACACAGCAAAAACAATGGCTGAGAGTGTCCCAATATTAATACTGATGCGTTTCTTGATAAAGTTAAATTCCCGCGCAGGATTCTATATCAGCTTATGAAAACAACCACAAATAAAACCAATCCTATTAGATAAATTGTAATAAACAAACTGCAAATCCATTTAGAATCATATTTTCAAGACAAATCACCGCTAAAAATAATAATATGTATTTATAGCATCTATAAATTGAAAGATAAAAACAGCTCGCCGGAAACAAAGCACTTTTACCGCGTGATTCATAATCTCATTCCTCTTCATTCACTTCAGCGATCACTCTCTTTTATCAACCGTCATAATTCAGTATCATTCATTCGTAAAAATGAAATCCATTAGCAAGTAAATACTTATGTAAGCGAAGTCCATGTGCATAATATATTATTAAAAATATCCTTGTATATAAAAAAAAATATTCAAACTCTTTACGCCTTACAAGGTACGTAAAATGTATTTGTAAGTTAAAGTCCATTTTCCGTGTGGTGACGGAGTAAGAATACTATTCACCACCCCATATCTTACCCGAGGGTGATCGCACGAGACGACTAAGGGATATAAAACGCATACAACATCTATGCAAGAGAGGAAAACTCGAAACGAAATCCTATACCAACACGTCCGACCAGCGCGGTATAGAAGGTTAATTTCCCTCCCATTACGGAGGAGGCCCGAGCCCAACAGTGGGACATTTATGGGCTGTGATGATGATGATGATGAAGTTAAAGTCCATCTATTAATTGTAACTATTGAATTGAAGGTACAAATATATTTACATAACTAAAATATATAACAGAAATTATATCATCATCATCATTGCCATCATCATCTCCGCTCATACACGAGTACCTATATCACTGCTGCTCTCGAGCCTCCTCCACAACAAGAAAAAAATTTACCACGCTGGTTGGTATGTATATGATTTTTTTTTCGAGTTTCCCTTCTCTAACATAAATACTATAATACTACTTACGCTTAAATATTCCTTATTTGTCTTTTACGTGGCCCGAGGTATGTCCAGACGATTAACCTACCACAAAAAAAAAGAAAACTTGTAGCGCAATTGATTATTCTTTTTTTAGTTGAAAGTTGTTACTTCCTATGTGATTTTTTTTTTTTTTTTATTGGTGGGCTATGGATGCGTCTCGCCCCGCCAAATCGGTCCGGGGTGACGGAAAAGGCGGCGCGTGACCCCACAGACCCACCGTAAAACCTTCTCTCTTCGCCGTGCGAGCGGACCACCGGTACTCGATTTTAACTTCGGTGGCTTCCTATGTGATCCTAGGTCCTCGTTATACTAAATAAAGCGTAATTAGTTGACCTCGATTATATTGCTTTGAAGTCATTTGTTTTTTATATTCTCAAGGTTTAAATATATTTCAAAGTTCATGGTCATAGTAGAATTAAGGTGTTTCACGTCCAACAAAGACTTCGTTAGAAGACAAAATTCTTCGATATAATATCGCGCTTCGTTTTGTTTTCCTCAGCCCATATTAGTGTCAATATCGAGCACTATAACACGCTGGTGACACACAGCATAGTTTTTTTTTTTTTTAATTTCTTATGGTGACAAACGAGCAAGCAGCATACCTGATGGTAAGTGTCACTGCTGCCCATGGACCTTTGCTATACCAAGGATATAGCTAAGCAACCAACCTTTTTTTTTTTTTAACATCATTTAATATTCTTAGAAAAGAGCAATTTGGTTTTAGAAAGGGAAGTTCCACAACTATGGCATGTTTCTCACTGATGAAGCATATCACTGAAACTCTTAACAATAGGTCAATGGTGGCATGTCTTTTCCTAGATATGACCAGAGCGTTTGACTTCGTATGTCACAAAACCTTACTGTCGAAATTATTCGACTATGGTATACGTGGTAAGGCTCATGAATGGATAGATAGTTATCTTAGCAATCGCCTGCAGTGTGTTGAAATAACTAAAACGTATAGGACTAACCAGATATCTTATAGATCTGCATACAAAACTAATAGTCGTGGTATCCCCCAAGGTAGTTTATTGGCCCCTTTATTGTTCTTGTTGTACATTAATGACCTGCCAGGCGCCATAAACAAAGATACAATACTCTTCGCCGACGATACAACAATAATAATAAAAAATTCTAGTAAAACGGCACTTGAAACAGACATGACACTAGCTCTTGAAAATACTGTCAACTGGTTAGAATACAATAAATTAAAAGTAAATATGACGAAAACAAATGTAATACAATTTCAGACCTACAAAGCAGATATTACTCCACTTAATATTGAATTCAATGGTACACATATCAACTGTGTTAGCGATTGTACATTTTTAGGTATTACCCTAGATAAATACTGTAGCTGGAAACAACATATAGAAAAAATACTTACCAAAATAGATCACTTTGTATATGTTATAAAAAAAATTAGACAAACAGTTAATGTAAGCGTTGCTTTAACTGCATACCATGCTTACGTCGCATCTGTGTTTAGATATGGCATAGTTATCTGGGGTAATTCAGTGATTGCTGATAGAGTACTAAGAGCACAAAAAAAGTGTATTCGAGCAATATGTGGCATTAGCTTTCTAGATACTTGTAAGCCACACTTTGTCAAGCTCAAAATCCTGACCGTTCCATGCCTGTATATCTACGAAGCATGCATATTTGTTAAAAAATATCCGGACATTTTCAACAAATTTGATAATACATCTAAGCATAAAGCGAAATTAAAATTGCCAGCAATTAAATTAGAATTATTAAATAGAAACTCGTATTGCATGTCAATTAAAATATTTAATCACCTACCACAAAATATAAGATTATTGCCTTTGCACAGATTTAAAAATGTACTACACAATATATTAATAAATAAAAATTATTACAGTTGCATAGAATATTTAGATGACAGAATTGAATATAGATTGACTGAAATATGAATTGACATTTACAATACAATATAATTATTATACTAACCGCACTGACATGAATAATATGGATACTAACCAATGTCAATTTTATTATTTATTATTAATATTACTAACAATTAAAATCATTGTGACATTTAATGGACTCAAAATAGTGTTATTAATATAATATTATTATAATATTATTGTGACCTTTAATTAATTGAATATGATATTGTTAACAATTGAAATAATTGTGACGCTTAATTCAATGATTATATATACCTATTTGCACGCCCTGCTGGGCAGAATATGATGTACCTAAATCTAAATGTAACACCTGTTTATACCATATTTGAGCAAATAAAATAAATTGAATTGAATTAAATTGAACCAATACAAACCCCAAACCCATCCAATTGGGCTACAGCTCTCTCGCTCACCGAACGAAGCGCAACAGCACATTGCTCGTACATTACTCGGACGTCAATCTTCTGCGAGAGTGTGGTACTACCCCGGACGGACCGGCCCGCCGCTGTAGACAGAAAACTGTCAACAGCGTGATCCTACCACTGAAAAACTTCCTTCATTCGTTCTTCTTTCATGTGTGCCTAAACAAAGAATACACTGTGCCAACTCTATAGATAAATATTAAAATACAAAGGCAAGATAATATGATATATTTTCCTTATGGCAAATGAATACGAGGTTATGGGAATAAAAAATAATAAACAACTCCACAATAGATTTTTTTGTAATAAATTTTATATATTCTTATAGAAATCGTAAGCTTCATTGACCTGTGCAAAATAACAAATAAATAAAATACTTTCGTTTAAATAATCTTGATTGGTTCCATTATTAACACTCAAATGTTCACTGGCGCGGTGAATAACTCATTCTTTCATTCATTATTATTCACTCAGATTGAGTGTCACCGCCATTCATTATTCAATTGATCATTCACTCTGTTTATTGTATCATTCTTGTTCATTGTGAATGTTGTTTTAAATTAATCACTTTTGTTATTATCGTATTAACTTTTATGATATTTTAAGCTTATTGTTTCTTCTCCTAATCCTATCTAGCAGTTTCAAAAAATATTTAAAAAATATGCATTAGTTTAGTTTGACTTAAAATGTTAATACTAGATACACTTGCAACTACGAGCATATACCAAGTGAAACTGAAGAAATTTTCATTAGGAGTAAGGAATCTGGGTCTATCTCTAATAAATGGCTCATTTTTTAATACTTAGGAATAATAAATAAGCTCTTTATCGAGTACAGTTTATACGTACTTGATTTTTTTTTAACTGTGGGTGAAGGTGTGTGGTCTTACGTCTGAAGCATAGATGACCCACTACTAAGCGATTATATCTTCTGTAGTGAGAGGCAAAATTAGTTACAATATTGCGCCAGTAGTAAGATGAGTGTAGACTAGAAATGACAAAATCATATATACAACCGCATATCTGGATTTTATATGTTATGGTGCACCAGCCTAGGCCGATAGAACTACGTTAGACGCGACACGATGTAAATTACTCCAAAATCAACGATTGGTACTAATTTTCCTAAATAAGGCATACAGAACAGTTAGCACCTAAGCCTTATCAGTACTAGCAGGTGTACTTTCGATCCCAGCGAAGACAATGATCGGGTACCGGTGGCCCGATCACACGGCGAAGAGAGGAGAGTTGCATGGTGGGTCTATGGGGTCACGCGCCGCCTCTTCCGTCACCCCGGACCGATTTGGCGGGGCGAGACCACGTCCATAGTCCATCGCAACACAAAAAAGATGTACTTTCGATCAACTTGAAAATATAAAGGCAATATAAGGCAAAGTCAATATATTACTCCACCAGGGAAATCATGAGCACCGATTTTCTTTTACCGCGTGATTTTATTAAAATTACCAAATTTTCGAAAAGTGGGATTTGTCAATGAAGGGCCGTCATTTATATCTATTTTTTCCATCTATTCAATAAAATATTGCTGGAAAATTACCACTATGTAGCACAATTCAACGTTCCACAACTAACTGCGATTTTGAACAAACAGCTCATGAAACCCTCTGGGAATGCAGTCTCTGGCAAAATGACCTGCTCTAATGTTAGACAGTCTATAAGTCACGTCTGGGGTAGTATACTATACAGACCAGTCCCAAGACAATTAAAAACGCTTCCCGGGTCATCCTGGGGTTCAAACCTCAGTGTCTTTTACGAAAACCATTGTGGATCCTGGCTTACAGTAGTTACAATGGTGGAAATGTGTGGTGGGGTTTAGTCCCATAAAAAAGTAATAAAAAGAAAGACTAGAAATGGGCTGTTATATTGCATAAGGTTTTATTTAAGTCGAGCTTATCTTCTCTTAAATCGATTTATCTCCATACTATTCCCTAATTAGTTTTTTACGACATCCACCAAAAAGATAGGGAATAAAATTTAATTGTAACTCCATCACCACACGATAAGTGTAGCATGACTTTAAATAACGACATTGAAATATAAAAGTTTATTTGATTTAGAGTGAAACGGAATAAGAAAAAAGAATAAGACTTTTCTTTTTACTTCTTTATGTATCACATATCAAAAAATTTCATCAATACACTTAACTTATTTTCATCAAAACTTTAATTATTCGTCATAGTCATATTGACAATAATGTCCCACTGAAGTGTACGACTTGGGAGACTGGTCACAGCCCATCCTACACTTTATCATCCGTTTCCTTTTTGTCCCTTTCTTTCATTTACAACAATTATCAATTCTTTAAACGATTTGGCCTGTCACCTCAGCGTGCTAATCCTTTTACGAATATATGTAGGTTACATGAATTCTTTTACAGATTATTAACGACTGGAAGCTATCTCGTAGAGAAATTCCTAGCTTATCCCATAGTTAATTAAGCTATTTGCAGCTTCTCTGTATGAGGAATGATTTAAAACCGCGTTTGTACATCACAGGTCATCTCTAGTAGACAGACTGATCATAGACTTTTGCGTTCAATTACTGTAGAATATTATACAAGAAAACTCTTCGAAGTTTAACGTAGAATAAATAAATAGTACTAAATAATTATAATTATACCTATTCTAAGTAACAATAGCATTATAAAGGCGTTCATTGAGCCGTTAAACTAAGCCCCACTGGCATCGTAGAACAGATTTATGTCTTATTCGCTGTACGCGCTCGTTCATTCACTCGTTCAGTGATTTATGTTCGTTCATTTCCTTGCGGTCATTTGTTACTATTTATTCATTCGATATATCAATCTTTCGTTTCGTTTCTCTATGTTTTTGGCGTTGTGTTTAGTGTAAGATGAGATTTAGCTCAAATAGAGCGTTGGATGTTTTTGTTTAATGAACTGATAAGAAACCATAGACAATATTATTCAACTGAATAATGAAGACGTTATAACTGAATATATTATACATATGTATATAGTGTGGGAGTGCACCGCTCCCGAAAACAAAGACAGGTGTGCTACCTGTCTTTGTTTTTATTGGTCCTACTTGTAATGATAGGCTAGAAAAAAATCGATTCGGATGAAAAAAATATATTTTTCACCACGCGAGGTGGTTGAACTTTTGAAAATAATATGATCGTGAGTTTTGAATAGATTGCGTGTTTTCTCATCTGAGTAAAGCTACGTATTTTTTATGGAATTATCGTTACATGACACCGTCCTAATACGATGGAATGTGAAAAAAATTCGTTGTGAAAAAAATAATATTTTTCATCCGATTCGTTTTTTTTTCTAGCCTATCATTACAAATAGGACTAGTAGGGTTACCTATCTTTGTTTTCGGGAGCGGTTCACTTCCACCCTGTATACTTTTCAAAAGAGGAAAAAAAGTTTTTCTTTTTTTTATTGCCTATGGTGGCAAACGAGCAAGCAGCACACCTGATAGTAAGTGTCACTGCCACCCATGGGCCTTTGCAATACCAAGGGTGAAGCTAGGCCGCTGCCTACCAATACAAACCCCAACCCCACCTGATTGGGCTTCCGTCTCTCTCGCTCATCGAACGAAGCGCAAATAATGTACTAAACATTGCCATTACTCAGACGTCGATCTTCTGCGAGAGTGTGGTACTACCCAGGACGGACCGGCCTGCAGCTGTAGACAGAGGACTGTCAACAGCGCGGATATTTTGTTTTAAAGAATTGAATTAACATTTAGTTCGTTGTATAACCTATATATAATTGAAAGATCACAAAACATGATTCATGTGTTTTTTGTACTAAGTTGTAGGTATGTTTGTGTATCTGTTGTTGGTGATACAACCACTAAAATTAAAAGAAATAAAAATAAAATAGTTATGAATTCTCTATCATCATTTCAACTTCATGTATTTTCCCACTGTTGGCTCCAGCTTCCTTCACAATAAGAAGGAAATTGGCCATATTGGTCAAACGGCTTGGTATAGGGTTTTATTTCGAGGTTTCCTTCGTAGTATTAATCGTCTATTACGGCACCCATGGGGTATTTCTTTTCTACATCATCATTTCATCATTCTCCTACTATTATCCCAATAACTTGGGGTCGATACAATATGTACTCTTCTTTCATAGTACATATTGTAAAAGTTATTGGCAATAGTTTTATGACCAGCCGCCTGTCAGACGTCAACCCTCCTTGGGAATGCAATTGTTGACCAAACAGCATCAAATGCAGTTGGCCCAGGTTGTTATAAGTATCTTAGTCGTCTTTTACGACATCCACGAGCTAAGTAAGGGTTGGTAGTATACGTAGCCGGTACCACACAGCACTTCCTTCTACATATAATGTCTTATTTAAAAGTAAAGTCATCATCATTAATACATACATACATACATACATACATACATATCATCACGCCATATCCCTTGCAGGGTAGGCAGAGAGAACAGAGTGCCAGAGAACTCTATCTCTGCATACTTCACTCGCTTCCTCAACATTCATAATTGTCTTCATACACGCTCACCGGTTTCGGAGACTCTTGACTCCACCTTCCTTCAGTACCTGACCGATCTGGTCTAGGTAGGTTAGTAGTACTCCCTCGGTACCTACATCCTTCCACTTTCGCATTGTATATCTTCTTAACCAGACGTTCGTTCGGCATTCTTTCCACATGTCTTGCATCTTTACACCAATACTCTCTTTCATACCTACTCGCTCTCTTATGTCGTCGTTACGAATGCGGTCGGTTAGCCTAACTCCACAGATTTTCTGCAGAGATCGCATTTCGACCGCATTAATTTTACTTTCATACTCTTTTCTGCATACCCAACTCTTGCTTCCATACAGTAATGTTGGGACAAGCACTGCGTTATGTATTGCTACACGTGCCTTCTGGCTGAGGTGGTAGCTGCCGAGAAGTTGCCCCAACGCTCCGTTCACTCTATTTCCCGCATTCACTCTTCGCGCTATATCAGTGGTGTACCTTCCATCTCGGCTAAATCCACATCCAAGATGTACAAATTCATCCACTTGCTCTAGTACATCATTACCTATTGTTACTCTTACATCTGTTCTGGCTTCATTTCTTTCAAAGACCATTATTTTAGTTTTGCTCACATTCAAAATCATCATTAATCAACCTTTAATAGTGATAAGGCCGTTAAGTTCGTTCGAGTTAGTACCACATTCTCGCAGAAAACCGCTGTATGAGCAGTGGCAATGTTGTGCTTCGTTTGGTTAACGAGAGAGCTGGCAGCCCAAATTCCTGGGTGAGTTTATCACTGGTAGGCAGTGACCTAGCTATACCTGGTATTACTAAGGTCTATAAGCAGCAGTAGCACTTACCATCAAATGTGTTGATTGCTCGTTTGCTACCATAAGCAGTAAAAAAAGCCTTTCGCCGTTCCCTGATGGTCGTAAATCTCCTCGATATAAAGCCACAAATGCGGCCATTTGTTATGAGGATATTGGTACGCTCACCAAATCTGGAAAGCGGGCAAGCGAAGAAAGTATAATACGTTTCCCAAGAGAACGATACTGCTTATTCTGAACCGTATGGTAGATCAACTAAGCTTCTGCTGTGGTGGAAGCACGAGTCCAGCAATGCGACTTATGAGCTGGGTTTTTTTTTATTTAATACAAACCTCAATCCCACCCAGTTTGGCTTCCGGCTCTCTCGCTCACCGAACGAAGCGCAATAGTACATTGCCATTACTCAGACGTGGATCTTCTGCAAGAGTGTGGCACCACCCTGGACGGACCGACCCGCGGCTGTGGACAGAAGACTGTCAACAGCGTGGTCCTACCACTATTGGTGGTGATGGGTTGATTATGATGAGATTATAGAATATTTTATTTTCCTAGAATTTGTCTTTGACTATTTCTTTAGCGCCACTGCATCTGATATAATCTGTGATTATAATATTTAATTTTAAATTATTATTATCTTACGTATCTTGAATTGTTTTCATTAAGATTACGAGTTTTGCTAATTATAGCGTAGCATCGTCTCAGTTAACAGGGTGTCAACCACCCCCCCCGGAGAATATTTTATTCATTACAATCTCACCCTCTTTGATAATTAGCCTGCATTTACAATGTTTCATTTTAAATATTTTCTTAATCTATGCTATAATTATTTATTCAATTTTTTTATTTATTGCTCTTGGTGGCAAAGGAGCAAGCAGCATACCTGATGGTAAGTTTTATTGCCGCCCTTTGCAATACCAGAGGTATAGCTAGGCTACATAACAATAAAAATCCCAAACCCACTCAGAATGTTGGGCTGCCAGTTCTCTCGCTCACCGAACGAGCGCAGTAGCACTCTGCCACTGCTCAAGCGTCGAATTTCTGCGAGAGTGTGGTACTAACCCGGCCAGATCCGCCCGCGGCTGTAGACAAAAAACTATTAATAATATGGTGTGTGGTTCTACCACTATTATACCAACCAATTTGCAAATATAAGCGCCTTATAGTTTAAATTTTTCTAGAATTGTTTGTTTATTATCTTCTTCTTAATATATATAAATTACGCGTCACGTTGTTTGTCCGCAATGGACTCCTAAAGTACTTAACCGATTTCAATCAAATTTGCACAATATGTGTAGTTTGATCCAACTTAAAAGATAGCTTCCATCTCAATTATATTTGCAATATTATTTTATTGCAAATTATTTGTCTATTATCTGAAAGTCACAATTAACTGTTATCTCCAAACGATTCTAACAGATGGCCGTATCTGTTGACTATATTGAGTAAGTATTTAATAGATGGCGCTATGTTAAACGTACAAACGTTTCTTATAAGCTACAATTTATTAGCATAACCACCACGTGTTACTGAGGCTATATATATATGTATATATATATACTAGCAGATTCGGCCACGCATTGCTGTGGCTAATGTAGCCTCAGTAACACGATATATATACTAGCAGACTCGGTCACGCGTTGCTGTGGCTAAGGTAGCCTCAGTAACACGTGGTCTGCTAGTATATATATATATATATCGACCACATCCATGGTCCACCTTGAAAGGGAAAAAAAAAAGTATATATGCATATATATATATATATATATATATATATATCGACGGCGGAAAGCGAAAACGTAGTAATCCACAAAAACGAAAATGTTCACCAGAGCCAAAAAACTGTTTCACTTTTTTTTCTAAAAATCATAACTAGCGTATTTTTGAACGTAGACTCACGATTTTTGGATGTTGGATTTATTATTTTTTTCTAAATATAATTTTTACTCTCAAAACTCATTCTAACAATTATTTATCAAAATTTTGTTGACTACGACATTTTGAACTATTTTTACAAAATGTTAAAACGCTGTAATTGCACTATTGAGTTGTATGGAGCGGGGTCAAATGCATTTTTTTAAGGAAAACGAAAATGTAGTAAGCAACATTATTCTCATTATTATTTTCATTATTTGAACTAAGGCTGCCCAACTGTATGTTGTAAAAGTAGTTATTCCATGAAACTAATATCTTAGAATAGGTGTAAACTAAAATAATTGTTTATTTGGGGTAAGACAAAATGTATTATACGTAATGCGATTTAAATTTGACAGAATATTAAAACGTAGAGTTCAATAAATAATACACTACAAATTATATTACAAATGTAAAAACATAATAAGCTTAAAAAAAATCAAGTTAAAAATATATAAATAAGCAATTTACTTAATTACTTTGTCTTTAACCATAACAAATGTCATTCATATCTTCTGCTGACTACACACCAGCATGGATAACAGGTAGTGGTTGAAGCCTCTCTTGGGTCATCTGACCATTGCTTGTTCCGTAGACAGTGCCCCTATTGCAAGGCTTTTTCGTCATGTTCGATCAGCTGGCGATCTTTTTGTATACCTCATACATCGTTGGCCATAGGCCTTGGATGGCAAGTTTAGAGAGTTACGCCTTAGTTCCAAGGAGTAACTCTCTAAATTTCCTAGAGTATTGGGATCCTCGACGTCGAACTATAGAGCAAAGGCCAGTTTGGTAGTCATTTGGAGGGCAAAGCCAAATTGGCAAACAAAAAGTTAGACGTGCTAAGCAGAGCTAGGTGGTCCTTCACGCCAAGACAACGTCTTGTGCTATACAAAGCACTAGTTCGTCCTCACGTGGTGTACTGCTCTCATCTCTGGGCTGGCGCGTCTAGATATCAGCTAGACCCACTTGACTCCCCGCAAAGGCATGCTGTTCGAATCGTCCCAATCTCACGGACAGATTGGAGTTTACGGGAGTGGCGGAGAGACTTTGAGTCTCTCTTTGTACTCTACCGGCTCTTTTACAGTGAGTGCTCTAAAGAACTGTTTGACCTGGTATCATCGTCACCATTTTACCACCGTACCACTCTTCACCGTAGCAGGGTTCACTCATTTCACCTGAACTTACCCTGTTCCTAGACTGTACGTTTTCAGAGATCATTTCTTCCACGTACGTGCAAGATCTGGAATGAACTACCTGCTGCCGTCTTTCCAGAGCGTTAGGACATGTCCTTCTTCAATTGAGGTTTAAGAGCATTTTCTTCAAGATAGACAACGGCCTGGCTGTACCCCTGGTATTACTAAGGTTTATGTGCAGCAGTATCACTTACCAACAGATGTGCTGCTTGCTTGTTTGCCACCATAGGCAATAAAAAATGTGGCATAAAAATATTAATAGTATTTTTTTATTATCATAATACACTGACAACATCGTACTCGTACTACCAGTAATACAAGCAAGAACAAGTGTTCTTGCTCCCATAAATTCGTAGTATTTATTGAAATGACTTACGAAAATAAGTATCTCTGTGAAAATATTGCCATCTTATTATACATTACAACAAAAAATAAGAATATAAAGTACATACTTTAGTTTTACGTAATTGCACCCACTGTTTGCAATTATAAAATCACTGACAATATTTACTTCCACCCACTTAGATGCTCGATGCCTACTGAGCAGCAAATAGAGCGACGACGCAATCAACAAACGATGCCACTGCGGCTTCGTTTAAGGGCGGTAAATCGATGAAGTTTAAATCTGCATCACTATTAAAATGGTGTATAGCTGTGTACTTACCTTAAATAAGATAATCTAAATGTCATAAATTCCAGAGTGCATTGTACATAAACCTTACCAAGGGTAGTAATAAACTCGATTCCTTGTAGCACTGCCCGCTAAAACGTCGTTAATAAGCAAAAATTTTTTTTTACGGATGCGAATTGCTGTAATCGACATAGTATAAATTATTACTACTTTTTTCTATAACGTACAGCGTTTTTGAATGCAGGCATTTAAGTTTAAAAATTATGTAACCCGGACCATTTGAATCAGCTTTTTTTCCTGATTCGAACAGTGCAATAAAAAAATTTTTCATACTTTGGGGACTACGACGTTTTCGCTTTCCGCCGTCGATATATATATATATATATATATATATATATATATATATATATATATATATATATAATTCTATTGTACGCGTGTATATCACTAAACTCCTACTGAACGGCGGGACGGATTTTCTTGAAATTTTTTGTGTGTTCGAGGGGATTTGAGAATGGTTTAGATTTGGAATTGGACCCGGTAGCTGGCGCCGTTGTCAGTATGTCAAACGGCTTAACCCACTGGGATGAAACTTTCTATGTATATTCCAATGTGTCCCTGGATGATTTTAAAACACAATTGGACCCGGTAGGTGATGCTGCTGTCGGCATATCACTTAAAGACTTTCCGGGCATAACGACGTCTGCCGGGATATATTAGATTTATATATTTCAATTTAACCATATGTGACTCCTTATCGCGAGATATTCAACCGTGAAAATATATAAAATGCGGTGTAAATTTTACAGCCAGTTCGTTCATTTTACGACCAAATATTATGAAATAGTTCATTTCGATATAACTTACCGTCTGCTGATAACGGTACGAAATGTACCATATGTTTATCTAGTTAAACCACATATTCACTGGTTATATTTTTATGCAATTGTAAAAGAAATATTATTATGTAGAGTTGTTGTAGTTTTTCGTGTGGTAACGGAATAAGAATACAATTCACCACCCACTATCTTACCCGCGGGTGATCATACGAAACAACTAAGGGATATAAAACGCATATAACATTTATGCAAAAGAAGAAAAACTCGAAACAAAACGCTATACCAACACGCCTGACTAACGTGGTATAGTAGGTCAATTTCCCTCCTATTATAGAGGAGACTTGAGCCCAACAGTGGGACGTATACGAGCTTAGATGATTACGTAGAGTTGATGCATACCACTATATTATATCGACAATTCATTGTAGTCTGGTGACAATAAAGGTTAAAGTTATTTATATCGAAAAAATTAAAATGTTGCTTATTTGCCCTATTTAATTTCTGTTCACTGAAAATGTTTTCTGAACTCCACACAAGGATACCTTAGTATAAGATAGCTTAATGGTAGGACCACGCTGTTGACAGTTCTCTGTCTACAGCCGCGGGTCGGTCCGTCCAAGGTAGTACCACACTCTTTTAGAAAATTGACATCTGAGTAATGGCAATGTACTATTACAATGCGCTTCGTTTGGTGAACGAGAGAGCCGGAAGCCCAACTGGGTTGGTTTAGGGTTTGTAATGGTAGGCAGCGGCCTAGCTGTACCCTTGGTATAGCAAAGGTTCATGGACAGCAGTGACACTTACCATCAGATGTACTGCCTTCTCGTATGCATATAATGTAAATTAAGACCTTACAAAATAAGTCTGTATCATCATAAGTTTATCTCAGCTCACATATCTCCCACCGCTGGCCCCGAGCCTCCCCCACAAAGGGAAGGAAATTAACCCACTATATCACGCTGATCAGACGTGTTGGTATAAGGTTTTGCATCGAGTTTTTCTTCTCTCACATAGATATTAATGCGTTTTATATCCCTTAGTCGTC
This sequence comes from Lymantria monacha, assembly GCA_905163515.2. NCBI lineage: Eukaryota > Metazoa > Arthropoda > Insecta > Lepidoptera > Erebidae > Lymantria > Lymantria monacha. The sequence goes on along the minus strand of LR991105.1, from coordinate 3,433,254 downwards.
TCGTACGATCACCGACGGGTAAATTAGGGGGTGGTGAATTGTATTCTTACTCCGCAACCACACGGAAAATCATCATAGCTTACGTTAAAAATATTACATAATACGTAAAAGAAAAAACTTTATTGATTTTTTTACAAAGAATTTCGTTTCACAGTTTATCTTATTTATGATGAAATAGCAAAATCACAGAATTTCGTTAATGTTATAACAATTATCACTTGTAAATATTACATTATTTCAATCGCTACACAGTTACCATCATCAGCTTTACCTGCGCCGGTAGGACACTCATCACCTTTAAAAACGTGTTTGATGTCATTTGCAATATATTCTGCATAAGCAAATTCAGTTTTTGTCACTATTTCAGTTCCAGTTTCATTATCACTATTTTCTATGCCTACAAGATCAGTAGATAAAGATCCATTATTATTATTACCAAAATTCACTGTTGCTATTTTGATTTTATCTCCATTTACATCAATTTGGATATCCCTTGGTATACGGGCGCAGTTACAGCTAACCACAAATATTATAAAAATAATAAGATGTGCCTTCATGATAAAGAACAATTGTGCCAAAAAATAAAGTATTACGTTCTTAATATAACTATATTTAAAGTTCAAAGTGCATTACAGTACATATGGGAGAAATGAATAATAAGTAAAGGTCTCGTCTCTATTTAATTGAAATATATAATTTCAAAAATAAACTAATCTATTTAATCTGTGTGATTTAAAATATTACATTTACTATATATTATATTCTCACTGTTTCAGAGGTAGATCGTAAATTAATAGGTTGCCTTATAACTTCTATTATAATATTTCCTGCCACATTATCAAAATAATCACCTGTGTCTTCTATAGAAACGCAATTTCCATCATCAGCATTTAGCTTACCAGATATACAACCACCAGTAAAAGCTTTTTTGTAAGTTTTGTATTTCTTTTCACGATATTTTTTTGGATTTCTATTAATATTATTGACTCTTGTGTTAACTTCTTCTGCTCTCGCGTTCTCATTAAATTCATTGTTGATATATTCTTGAATAAAAGCCTCGCTATCTTGAGTAATGCTATTAGATGTAGTTATATTACTATCGGTAATTGTTTTTATTTCATTTTCGACGTTTTCTTTTTCTGTGCTTTTAGGATTATTAGTAACATTACTTTTGCTCAAATTATCATTAATTTTGAATGAGTAAATAGTAGTTATTTGTATAACTGCAAAGTAAATCACAAAGAATACTGAGAAATTCATTATTTGTTGCTTAACCTCGCACAATGTTCATGTTTCTCACAGTTATTTTATGTAATTCTTGAGTTAGTGGATATCTTAGTAAGTACATCACTAAAGTTCAAAGTTTATGTTAATAGAAGTACATTTGGGTTAACTGCACAAATTTCATTTTATTTAAAATAAAACAAGCTCTAATAATCTCTATGCATAGATATAAATATTATCTTTCTCGAACAATGTAATTGTGTTCCAGTTTAACAAAATTTTCAATTATTGCCACAACTAAAGCAACTGTCCATCAATCTATTGACATCCAATGTTAGACATAGCTTTCTTCAAAGCGGGATTATGTCATTATCGTCCTCATTAGCATTTTGTTTGGTAATTGCAGTTGGTGTTAAACTTTTCTCTCCAAAAGGCTGCTTCTTATTCTCTCCCTCGGCCTTCAGCTCGTTCTTTATTATTCCCACCAGCAAATTAAAGATGATAACATGCTATTAATACGTCACCACATCGATCAACTTAATCTATGCATACAAAATTTTATGACTTTATAAACATATGATTCATCATCATACTGATCTTATCCTAATTACTTGGAGTCAACGCAATATGCACTCTTCTGCCATATTATATATTACAATTAATTTTGGCAATAGTTTTATGAACGGCCGCCCACCTGACATCATTAGGTATTGTTGACCAGAAGGCATTAGACTGAGGTTATTTCTCATGTCAATACGCGGTACTCGGGCATAACCCATAATTGTAGGGGACTTTTCAAACATATAATTTAATGGATACAAATACGAGTAATACCCAGACAAAAAATAACAATTTGTGGATTTCACAGCGTAGTTTTGTCGTTCTTGGGAAATGAATCCATGTCATTGGCACTGTAGGTAGGTATTTTAATTACTACGCTATCTGCGCATTCAAAGTTGGTCAAAATCTTTGGTTAATTGGGACTGAAAATTTTGTACTAAAAATGACGATTTAAAATTGATTATTACACCTAGCTACCACTGTAGCTTAGATAATAAGGCTGTTGAAATGTATTTCAAATAGTTGCAGGTGAAAATCCTGTAAATGGCAAGCTTTTTTTCGTAATGATTTCTGATATTTACGCGATATTACGAAATAAAATTTATTATTAAAGATTTTATCACGCATTTATTTGATTTTAATTACTTGTCGATTTTTTTAATATTTTCAGCGTTCATGATCACCAAAATTAAATAAAACGCTATGAAATCCGTAAAAATACTTTTTTTATATCTATTTTGTGTTTCAAAACTGAATTTTGTTAAATGTGTTCAATTTACCCTTCTGTACTCTCATATCATACATCACTGCTATTTGCCTCTGCTGATAACAAATCGATAAGGAGGTCAATTATTCATAATGACGTGAGTTTGTTTATTCTCAATTAATCTTAAGTTTATAAGTTCCCATTCAAATCTACAGATTGCTCCACTTGTAACATAGCTTCAAATTTGTTCTTCCACTTTCTATTTAATATAATGTCTACTGTTTACTGTGACTCAGGGCTCTTACAGAGGTGTCCACCACCCGCAGTAAAACCGGCGTTGCCAGAAATTTTAGAGAGGAAACAACCTTAACCTTCTTGGGGTGTCCGACGAGCTAATCTGCTACGCCAATCATACCGAATAAAATGGAGCGAGAGCACTAGTTTCTATTTTTCTGCCACATCGCTTTGCCTTTTTTCTTTTTGAAGGGTAGCCTATATAACATATTCACACCTCACCATATTCATCCTGTGCGACAGATGGGTCGGCGGGCGACTCAGACAGGTAATGTGGGCGAGCCATCGATACACGTTTCTTCTAATCGGTGACCCGCAAGGCGCAAATCAACGCCCGGCAGATTTCGCCGTCAGTGCGTTATCCTCATGCCATCATCCTCTCTACGATGCCTCTCTACTTCTAAACGTAAGGATCACCACAAAGTGCAGTCTTGTGCCGCTTACATTCAATAACTCCGAGCAATTTTCACCAAGTCGTTGGTCCACTTAGTAGCAGGCGTCTCATACTGTGTCATCTGATACGTGGTCTCCACTTGAGAACGTTTCTTATTCAGCGGTTATCGATTCATCCAGAGATATTGCCTGTCCATTTGCGCTTCGGCATGCTAATTATTTATGCTATATCGCCTACACCTATTTCTCTTCGGATTTTCGTAGTTCGGATACTTTTCCGCAGAGAAATCCCAAGTTTAGTCCTCTTCATAGTTAAAAATGATAACAGATATCCGTCAACTTCCATTCAGTAAAACCTGAATACTTACACAATCAAATGCAAAGATATAGCTATTCAATTATTTTTTATTTTAACTTCCCTTTTTTCCAAATACATTGATAATAAGGGCATCACGTGCTACGGATTTCATCTCATTTTTCTCTTTGTTGGTCGGGAAGTAATGTTATGTATTTAATGTATAAAAATATATAAATAGTTTTAAGTGTTAATATCGAGCCTTCTAGCAGTGCCAGTAGCTTCACTTGCGTGGATTCCACGACTATTTTAAGCTATTATTTTATTAAAATAACCACGTTGTTCTATGGGTTTAATAATAGTATCATTATTGGTAACATTCTCAGTACATTAATCACCTTTTTTGATATGTCAACAGTCGCTAGGAAAACAATAAATGCATAACACTCTTGATGACGAATATGTTGCTATTATCATATGACAATCGCTTCGCAGGCTGTTCTTTAAAATTTGTAGACACTGTTCAGCTCCTATTTGTGAAAGGGTCATTCAGGTATTGTGGTCATTATAGATATAAAGAAGAAAGAAAGCGTTGATACTCATTCTCCTGATGAAACCCATAACCGGTTTTTACGACTTCCACGGGTAAGTCGAAGTAACAATTATATTTTTATTTGAAATAAAACTATTTTTACGGCTTTTACCACGTTTGTATTTGATTTTTAGTTTCCCGACGCTTCGAATACTTTACAGCGTTCATTTTCACGAAAAAACTAAGGTGTCTCACGTCCAACAAGCCATCGTTATTACAGAGATTTATATATACCCCCTACAATCATCATCATCACAGCCCATAAATGTCCTACTGTTGGGCTCGGGCCTCCTCCGTAATGGGAGGGAAATTAACCTACTATACCGGCTGGTCAGACGTGTTGGTATAGGGTTTTGTTTCGAGTTTTCCTTCTCTCGCGTAGATGTTATATGCGTTTTATATCCCTTAGTACAATATTATTTAAAATTTTGGACCCACATTTTTATACAAATTCTTTGCCAGTACAAAAAGAAAAAGATACTATATAAAAAATATACGAGTATGTTGTTTATGGTCAGCTATTATTAAACATTAAATTTATTATATTATAGCAATTTATTGATTTAAAAAACTTAAAAATTCTGTTAATCTACCACCGGATCGGAATGCGGTGATACTAAGTTGAACCTGAACTACATTCTTATCCATTCACCACGCGGTGAGCTAATATTATCTAAGTTAAATCTTACCTGTCTACTAACCTTGCATATGTAGCATAACTTTGTAACTTAGCACTACAACTTAACACTTATTTAGACACGTATATTGTCACAAATTGTACTGATGAGTTGCTTTAATACAAGGTATATTAACAATTGGAGGTAGACAGGTACTTCTTGTGGTATGGCGTAATAATTGTTCAATTTAAAACGATTTTTCCTATGTTGTGAGAGACTTTATAACCATATAATTAAAGGATACATTTTACATTCAAACGATAAAATAACTATTTGTAGGTCGCAGAAAATATTGTCCTACATGGAAATCAAACTCGACACTTGGTTGTACTGTTACGTTATACTGACTTGACTTAATTACTGCTCCAACTGTGCAGTCTACCATTATATCACGGCGTTTCTCAAAGCTTATTTAAATATAAAATTTGGATTCGAAAGTCTATTCACAATTACAAATCATTAATCGTTTAGCTTGCCGTGTTTTGATGAAGTATGAATTCAATTCAATTTAATTCACCATCCCATTTTTTACACGTGGATGTCGTAAAAGATGACTAAGGAATATAATAGGCATATAACATATATACAAGAAAAGGATAACTCTAAACTAAACCCTATACCAACACGTCTGACTAGCGTGGTATAGTAGATCAATTTCCCTCTTACTGTAGAGGAAGCTGAAACCCAGGAGTGGGACGTATATAAGCTGAGATGACAATCGTCAGTCGTTTGGCAGATTCCCTTGATTTATAAATATTAATTTGGAGAGGAAAATTACATACGGCTGTCTTCAATACTTTAGTGTTTTTTTATTTAGTTGTATTTAATGTAGTGCAGAGAAACTGCTAAATTGTAGTGAATTTGATAGAACAATGCTTTAAACGTAAAGCGTAAAGTTTCTGTGTTCTATTGAAATTCCCAGAAAATACAATTAATAGCGTGACCATTGTGCTATAAAAGATGATTTTATTTATTGAGAGACAATTATTATAAATGAAATAATAATATATTTATATATAAAACTACTTTTACGGATTTATATTTAAAACTACTTTTACGGATTCTACAGCGTTTGTATTTGATTTTTAATTCCACGACGCTTCGAACATTTTACAGTGATCATGGTCAGGTGCGGGAAGGCTGTCTTCCCGTGACCATGACCACTGAAAAGTCTTCGAAAAAAATAAATACAAACGCGATAGAATCCGTAAAATTAGTTTTATTTCGTGTCAACATCGTAATACTCGTGTAAACATCAGAAATTATTAAATAATTAATAAATAAAAAGGTAACGTTAAGACCTTTGTAACAATACTTTAAAATAAAGAAAAAATATGTATCTAATTTTTATCTGTATTTATTTCAATTTTACATATCTATCAAACCGTTAGTTATATTGTCTAGTGGCGGCTACGAATACTACAAATCCTTACATTGTGGTGTCGTAAAAAAACGTGTAAGAGCTTTACATACTCCTGGGTTAACTCCAGCTAATGCCATGTAATCAATAATTGCATTCCCAAGAAGATTTGACTGCACGCAGGCAGTCACTTATACCTATAAAACTATTACCAAAACTTTTGCAATGTGTCCTATGAAAAAAAATAGTAAATATTGCGTTAACCCCCAAATAACTGGGATAACAGCAGGAGGATAACGATTGAACATAACATCCATTATATTTTTCCTCTCCAGTTAACGTAATTCTAAGTTAATATAATGTGTTATCACGATTGAATAGCTTTAAGGAAAATGTCAGTCTTTATCAACGTAAAAGATTACGTGTAAAAGCTAAACAATATAAATAATGGAAAGAAATATTTTCTATATTTATTTTACTCTCTCGAGCTAAAAATGCTTCGCCACATATATTTTAATCAAGCATTTCTATGTTTGCCGTGTTATTTTATCGATTTAATAACATTAATTAGAGTTTTTCTTTTATTGGTTAAATCACGCTGTCAACGAAGACGAAGATTCGGTAGTAATTCAGCTCCATACTCAGTACATTTTAGTAGTTTTTTAGACAACCATGGGTGAGTAATGGATTGATAAATTGTATTCTTAACCCCATAAGGGGACTCCTTCGTATACATAGAATAGACAGATTATTGATCTACATTAAGACCTTAAAAATAAGTCTTAATCATCATAACTTGCGTTAAAAATATTAGAAAATATGTAAAAAAAGAAATACTTTATTGATTTATAAAACCCGATTATTTATTTACAAAAAGATCATAAACCTGCACATTTTACATTTTATCTGATTTATGACGCAATAACAAAATCACAGAATGTCATTCATGTTAATTTAAATATCACTTTAATAAATAAATATTATATCACTTCAATCGCTACACAGTTACCATCATCAGCTCTACCTTCGCCGGTAGGACATCCATCACCTTTAAAAACATTTTTGGTGTCACTTGTACTATATTGAATTGATACTGCATAACCAATTTCACTTGCGGTCACTGCTTCAATTCCGTTTTCATTATCACTATTTTCTATGCCTACGAGATCAGTAGATAAAGATCTATTATTATTATTACCAAAATTCACTGTTGCTATTTTGATTTTATCTCCATTTATATCAATTTGAATATTTCTTGGTATACGGGCGCAGTTACGGCTAACCACAAATATTATAAAAATAATAAGATGTGCCTTCATGATAAAGAACAATTGTGCCGAAAATTAAAGTGTAATGGTCTTAATATACCTATATTTAAAGTTCAAAGAGCATTACAGTACATATGGGAGAAATGAATAATAAGTAAAGGTCTCGTCACCATTTAATATATATTTCAAAAATAAACTAATCTATTTAATCTGTGTGATTTAAGATATTACATTTAATATTTATTATATTCTCACTGTTTCTGAGGTAGATTGTAAATTAATACGTTGGCTTATAAATTCTATATAATATTTCCTGCCACATTATCAAAATAATCACCTGTGTCTTCTATAGAAACGCAACTTCCATCATCAGCATTTAGCTTACCGGGTATACAACCACCAGTAAAAGCTTTTTTGTAAGTTTTGTATTTTTTTTCACGATATTTTTCTGAATTCATATTAATATTATTGACTCTTGTATTAATTTCTTCTTCTGTCACGTTCTTATTCAATTCATTGTTGATATATTCTTTAATAAAATCCTCGCTGTCTTGAGTAATGCTATTAGATGTAGTTATATTACTATCGATAATTGATTTTATTACGTTTTCAATGTTTTCCTTGTGTGTTTTTAAGATCATTAGTAACATTATTTTTACTCAAATTATCATTAATTTTGAATGAGTAAATAGAAATTATTTGTATAAATGCAAAGTAAATCACAAAGAATACTGAAAAATTCATTATTTGTTGCTTAACCTTGCGCGGTGGTGCACAATGTGCATGTTTTTCACAGTTATTTCATGTAATTCTTGCGTGAGTGGATATCTAGCAAGTACATCGCTAAAGTTCAAAGCTTATGTCAATAGAAGTACATTTGGGTTAACTGCATAAACTTCATATTATTTAAAATAAAACAAGCTCTGATAATCTCTATGCATAGATATAAATATTATCTTTCTCGAACAATATAATTGTGTTCCAGTTTAACAAAATTTGCAATTATTTCCACAACTAAGCAACTGTCCATCAGTCTATTAACATCCAATGCTAGACATAGCTTTCTTCAAAGCGGGATTATGTCATTATCGTCATCATTAGCATTTTATTTGGTAATTGCAGTTGGTGTTAAACTTTTCTTTCCAAAAGGCTGCTTCTTATTCTCTCCCTCGGCCTTCAGCTCGTTCTTTATTATTCCCACCAGCAAATTAAAGATGATAACACCCTATTAATACGTCACCACATCGATCAACTTAATCTATGCATCCAAAATTTTATGACTTTATAAACATATGATTCATCTTTTTTTGTGTACAATGGATGTGTCTCGCCCCACCAAATCGGTCCGGGGTGACGGAAGAGACGACGCGTGACCCCATAGACCCACCATGCAAACTCTTCTCTTCGCCGTGCGAGTGGGCCACCGGTACCCATTCTTAGTCTTCGGTGGCTATGATTCATCATCATGCTGATCTTATACCAATAACTTGGAGTCAACGCAATATTTACTCTTCTGCCATATTATATATTGCAATTAGTTTTGACAATAGTTTTATGATCGGCCACCCACCTGACGTCATTAGGTATTGTTGACCCGAAGGCATTAGACTGAGGTTTTTTTCTCATGTCAATACGCGGTGCTCGGGCATAATCCATAATTGTAGGTGACTTTTCAAACATATAATTTAATGGATACAAATACGAGTAACACCCAGACAAAAAAATAACAATTTATGAATTTCACAAAGTAGCTTTGTCGTTTGTGGGAAACGAACCTATGTCATTGGCACTGTAGGTAGGTATCTTAACTACTACGCTATCTGCGCATTTAAAGCTGGCCTAAGTCTTTGGTTAATTGGGACTGAAAATTTGTACTAAAAATGACAATTTAAAATTGATTACTACACCCAGCTACCACTGTAGCTTAGATAATAAGGCAGTTGAAATGTATTTCAAATAGCTGCAGATGAAAATCCTAAAAATTGCAAGCTCTTTTTCGTAATGATTTCTGATATTTATACGAGTACACATACGAAATAAAATTTATTATTAAAAAATTTATCAAGTATTTATTTGATTTTAATTACTTGCAGATTTTTTAATATTTCATCGTTCATGATCACGGTAATTAAATAAAACGTGATGAAATCCGTAAAATACTTTTATTTCATATCTATTTTTCGTTTCAAATTAGATTTTTATAAAATGTGTTCATTTTACCCTTCTATACTCTACATCACTGCTATTGCTGCTACTGACAAGAAATCGATAAGCAGGTCAATTATTCACGACATCGTGAGTTTGTTTATTCTCAATTAATCTTAAGTTTATAAGTTCCCGTCAAACCTACAGATTGCTCCACTTTTATAATAGATTCAAATTTGTTTTACCATAAATTTCAATTCAACGTCCGCTACTGCGACTCAGGGTAAATAAAGGCGTTCAACACCTACAGTAAAGCCGGCGTTGCCAGAAACTTTTGAGAGGAAATACAAGGTCAACAAGTGTTCAAAGAAATAATCCGCTACGCCAGTCATATAGAATAAAATATAACGAAAACACCAGTTTCCATCCTTCTACGTATTGTCTCTTTTCTGCCGCATCGCTTTGCCTTTTTTCTATTTTTAGGGGATAGCCTATATAGTATGGTCACAACTCAACATATCCGTCCAGGGCGACAGATGGGACGTCGAGCGACTCAGAAAGGTAATGTGGGCGAGCTATCGATACACGTTTCTTCTAATCGGTGGCCCATCAATAGACATGTGTAAGTAATGCGAGTGATGTATCACACGTAATATTACCCGACCGGGTACTGACTCATTACACATTACTCGACTAAACATCACATCACATTAAACATCACACATCACATTAAACATGACGCGAACACCCGTGTACTGTTCTGCATTTCTGCAATGTCTGGCAATTCAATATTTATTTTGAGCTTTATTTTCAGAACGTTAAGGCTTATATTTCTTGACGCCACCCACCGTATGTATAGAGTGCTATCGCATTACGCATTTGAAAGTGATGGTAAAATGTAATATCACTCAGCACGAAATGTAATGCCATATCACATCACTTCGCGAAGTACTGTTTCGCGCATGTCTACCCATCAAGCGGATTATCCTTTTGGGTATATCGAATCGATGCCCCAGCAGCTTTCACTGTCAGTGCATCAGCGGATGCTATCGTCCTCTCTATGAGACCTCTCTACTTCTGAACATAAAGATCGCCACAAAGCGCAGTTTTGTGTTTAGTCTTCTTCCTAGCTAAAAATGATAACAGATATCGGTCAACTTCCATTCAATAAAATCTGAATACTTACACAATCAAATGCAAATGAAAGGTATAGCGATTCAATTATTTTTGGGCAAAGGGAAATGTAAAGTATTCAAATTTCCCTTTTTCCAAATACATCGATAATAAGGGCATCAGGTGCTACAGATTTCATCTCATTTTTCTCTTTGTTGGTCGGGAAGTAATGTTATGTATTTAATGTATAAAAATATATAAATAGTTTTAAGTGTTAATATCGAGCCTACCAGCTGTGCTAGTAGCTTCACTTGCATCATCATCATCACAGCCCATTAATGTCCCACTGCTGGGCTTGGGCCTCCTCCGTAATGAGAGGGAAATTAACCTACTATACCACGCTGGTCAGACGAATTGGTATAGGGTTTTGTTTCGAGTTTTCCTTCTCTTGCATAGATGTTATATGCGTTTTATATCCCTTAGTCGTCTCTTACGATCACCCACGGGTAAGATAGGGGGTGATGAATTGTATTCTTACTCCGTCACCACACGGAACAAGGAAATAAGTAACCGTGTTAATAATAAATCTATTTCTGTGATAAAGTGTCATGGTTTCGATTCCTTACTCAAGATATTTCTTCATACAATACACATATTGGTTATCAATAATCGAATTAAGATCGCGTCTCCTCTACAATGGGAGGGAAATTGACTTACTATACCACGCTGGTCAGACCAGTTAGTAAGGTTTCATTCTTCTACATAGACATTTGTGATAAACCACGAGACACAAGGATTTATGCCTTAGAGTATTGTATTTGCCACCGAAGACAAAGATCAGGTACCGGTGGCCCGATCGCACGACGAAGAGAGGCGCTTTGCAGGATGGGCCTATGGCGTCGCGCGCCGCCTCTTCCATCGCCCCGGACCGATTTGGCGGGGCGTGACTACCTTCATAGTCCACCGCAAAAAAAAGGAGCATTTAGAATAATAATTCAATATTAAAAATGTGGATTACTTATTTTGAGGAATTCCTAACGAATATTTTTTCTAGTCCACCAAAGTACACTCGGCACTGAGGAAATAATCCTTTTATAACAAATAATTTAGAAACATATACTTATCGATACAAATTTTTTTTTTTTTAATCCTGTATGGGAATTGAATTCATGACCCTGACACTATAGGTTAGTATCCCAACCACTACGCCATCTGTGCATTCGTATTATAATTTATAATTCTTCTTTTACTTCTTCTCAGCACATGTCGTAACTTTACCAAACGAAGTAATTTACACCGCGGTGGCAAGGCCGTTATTATCTCGAGTTTCCGTTCTCAGTACGATGATATCATCTGTTTATATGTTTTAATCACATTTTATAATATTCACAGAAAAGGTTCCAACTCCGTCATCATACGAAGAAATCCACAGCATTCTTATCTTTGTTAGATTTCGCTGAATATTAATTATAATTAGAGAATGTATAGATAAATTTTCAAAAGGCGTTCGTTAGTGGTTGGACTACACTGTTGACAGTTCTCTGTCTACAGCCGCGGGCCGGTCCGTCCACGGTAGTACCACACTCTCGCAGAAGATTGACATCTGAGTAATGGCAATGTGCTATTGCACTTCGTTCGGTGAGCGAGAAAGCCGGAATCCCAACTGGGGTGGGTTTGTGGTTTGTAATGGTAGGCAGCGGCCTAGCTATACCCTCGGTATTGCAAAGGTCCATGGGCGACAGTAACATTTACCATTAGATGCGCTGCTTGCTCGTTTGCCACAATAAAAATAAAAAAAAATAAACAGGCACAGATAGATTTGCAAAGTATCCATTTCCTTAATCATTTCGTGTAATTTTCGTTCAGAAAATTACACGAAATGATTATATAAGTAAGATATGAAATATAAACGATGGAACTTCTTCTAAATACGAGTATGAATGACAGTAATTTCCAATTCCATTACGCGTACGTAGCATTCTTTCAGAAAAAAAAACTCTCATTATTTAAACGCCACTCTTTCTGACATTACCCTAAAGAGCTACTTTTATGAAGCATACGAATAAAAAAAAAATATGACAAAGAAAGTAAAAAAACAGAAACAATTCTATATACTTTTGTTGTAGCGTCGCAAAATTAAAATCATTTTGTTCCGTCAACCTTTTAGTAAATTGAAAGGCCTTCTCCTGAGATGAGTACAATGTCGGGCAAAAATATATGTACGGACAAGGATAAAAAGGAACTAACTCTAATAGTTCTATTATTGGAAATAAGAACTATTGTGTATTCTATTCTAATCTGTTATGTAAAACTAATCTGTAATCTAATTAAAAAACTAAAACCCAAAATAGGTACAATAAAAATAAATAGATATTATTAATAATATGAATTCTCCGTGTGGTGACGGAGTAGAATACTATTCACCACCCCATATCTTACCCGTGGGTAATCGTACGAGACGACTAAGGGATGTAAAACGCATATAACATCTATGCGAGAGAAGGAAAACTCGAAACAAAACCCTATACCAACACGTCTGACCAGCGCGGTATAGTAGGTTAATTTCCCTCTCACTGCGGAGGAGGCCCGAGCACAACAGTGGGACATTTATGGGCTGTGATGATGAATAATATGAATAAAGAAATCAAGTTATACCGCTAAATGAGGCTAGCCAGATACTGGCCACTAAACGAGTCTAATTTTATACAGATAATATGTAATTAAAAGAAATATCTTTAACCTGCAATATGCTGATATAGAAGCATTTTGTGACGTTCCCGTCATTTCATTTACATTGTTACTTTAATGTTCATTTTGTATGCCCATTTTTATATTTCAAATAATTACTGTCATTTTTATTTCATATAATATATAATGGACAGCGATTAGTTTTATGAAGGAATATTCAATAATAATTTCAATTTTTTTCAAAGTCTAGCTTTTAACCACGATTGCAGCTTTACGCGGACTATAGGTGAGCGCTGAGGGTTCTCAATCCGGTGAAAATAAGTATTTCAATAAATACAAACAATTTATATACACACAGCTCGAAGTATTACTATTAGTATATAAATAATACATTAAACAATTAATAGCCAAAAATATCAAAATTATCAATGAAAATAATAGTGAAACAAAATATCCCAATGACTTTTTGCCGTTTATGCAAATATTATCTATGCAATAGAAGAAAAACTCGAAATAGACCCTATACTAAGTCATATGACCGCCCGGTATAATAGATCAATTTCCCTCCTAGTGTAAAGGTGGCTTTAGCGCAGCATTGAGACATATATGAGCTGGGATGATGAGAATGATGACCTTATAGAAATTATAAGAGAAGACGCTCCAACGTGTTGATAATAATAATGACAGTTTTAGGCATTAGAGGAAAAAGCTGGATGTGTAAAATTAAAAACAGAGACCTGTGGAAAAAAACTAGAGGAAGCCTTTTTTCAAAAATAAATCCATACCTTGAGAAGTAGAAACATTTAATTATATTAACATTATCTATAAAACTATTAACAATACTAACATCAGGATTTCTAATGTTTACGCGAGTATTACACATTTGAAATAAAACTACTTTTACGGATTCTATCGCGTTTGTATTTGATTTTTAATTTTGTGACGTTTCGAACACTTTACAGTGACCATGGTTACGGGAGGACTAAGGTGTCTTACTTCCAAACATTATCGTTATTACAGAAATTTATATCTACTCACTACAGTATCAGTTATTAAAAGATTGACCCACATTTTAGTACACATTTATTGCCAGTACAAAAAGAAGAAAATACATTTACATATAGAATCATTTTTTACAATTACATATACAATCAAACTTTTAATACCTGATACTGTAGCGTGTAGATATAAATTTCTGTAATAACGATGACTTTTGGACGTAAGACACCTTAGTCCTCTCGTGACCATGATCACTGAAAAGCGTTCGAAACGTCGCGCGTCGGGCAATTAATAATCAAGTATAAACGCGATAGAATTCGTAAAAGTAGTTTTATTCAATACTAACATCATTCGAAATATTAAATTTGAGAAGAGTTATGAAATTAAAAAAACTTTTTTAATACTATTATTAAATATTTTTGTCCGGAATTGTACCCAAACATTAATGTCGAAATAGCGAATGAAAAAGAAAAGCTTACACTCTTTTATGTCCCGACACTGTAATGCTGTGTCATTTTAATGAACTGATTGTTGCAAGATATATCGTCTGACTTTCTTTGTCTTTGCAATGGTTTTTGGGTTCTAAAGTCAAAATTAAAATATTATTCCTTCTTAAGAGGAAACGATTGCCAATTTCTGCTGAAAATAGTCTTTCGAAATCTTTAATAAACGTTAATCTTTCAAGGAGAATAATGGTAGATGTTGTAGTGTTAGAAGCATCCCAGAGAGTGGTACTGTTCTTTCTCCTAGATCACCAGGTGCCGTGGCAGTCGGGAAAACCATATAAGTCATCAGACTTGAACCATATAAGTCATCACACTTATATGGTTTTCCCGACTGCTACGGCACTTAATAAATTGTAACGGGACCCAAGATAAAACCAGGACTGCTTAAGGATCAAATCTCAACGTTATCGAAGACCATAATAGATGCTTGTTTATAGGAATCACAATAGTGGGGAATGTGTGGTGGGATTATTGCTACAGAATTTAAGGGTTGGTGATATATTGTATTTTAGTCCGTCACTATAACGTGAGCTCTCTACCATCTAGTGGAAAATACGGTAAAAGAAAACATTGATTTTGTAAAAATATATATTATCTCAAATTGTCATCTCAACTCATATTCGATCCACTGCTGGATTCGAGCTTCCTCTATACTAGAAGGGATGTTAACCTACTATATCGCGCTGATCAGAAAGGTTATAGGGTTCTATTTCGAATTTTCCTTGTCTTGCATAGATGTTATATGCAATTTATAATCCTTAGTCATCTTTTACGACACCCACAGCCAAGAGGAAGGAGGAAGGTGATGAATTGTATTCTTACTTCATCACCACATGGAAATCTTAGATTGCAATCAGTTAAAAACATTTTTTCTTCTTGTTAGATTATATACATTCTTAATATTAACTCGAGGTTTCCCCATATGAGATAACGAACCTACTATACCACGGTGGGCACTCTGGGCAGTCTCCATCCATGGAACTTACAAGCAGCTGATGGATAGATGAAATATAAAAATGGTACACTTTATTATACATATATATTGGACTAGCTTCTGCCCGCGGCGTCGCCCGCGTAAAAGGTTACTTTCGTAAAGGTTTCCATCCCCTATTTTTATTTTACCCCTTAAGGGTAAATTTTTACAAAAATTTTATATCATATTTATTTACATCTAATCAATCCTAAAAATAAGTTTAAGCTTCTGGCTTTAAAAATGACGATACTTCCTTACAACTTTCATCCCCCTTTACTACCCTTTTTTGCATTAAAAAGTAGCCTATGTCCTTTATCAGGCTCTAGACTATCTATGTACCAAATTTCATTTAGATCGGTTCAGTAGTTTTGGCGTGAAAGAGCGACAGACAGACAGACAGAGTTACTTTTGCATTTATAATATTAGTAAGGATTATAAAGTAAGATTAAAATAGTCACCACCCTTTGCTTTCCCGTGAATGATAACACAAACAGATAACATCTCTGCAAGAGACGGTATACTTGACCAACGTGTTTGCCAAAAACTTTTGCACTATACTCGATGGAGGATGAATTGATAATGCTTCGACCACAAGTACTTGGGGTAAGAGCAGAAGAATGATGAGTGAGTTAGAATACATTTTATTGACCCCCATCTTCCCCGTGGCATGTCGTAAGAGACGGCTAAGGGATATAATATGCTAGATGCATCTACGTAAGAAAACTCGAAACAAAACTCTATACCAATACATATGACCAGCGTGGGTCATTTTCTCTCCTATGTGGACTGAGAAGATTTATATGTTTCCTAAATTCCCCTCGACCTTTTATATATGGCATAGAATAGAGTATTGTATTTAAACAAAAAGAAATGGGGTGCAGGTACTTTTATGTACGCGCAGTCAGAAGTTATAATTCTTTGGCATCATTAAAAAATAGTTTTTAATTGCATGCCAATAATTAATTACAATCCGTGTGGTGACGGAGTAAGAATACATTTCACCACCCTCGTGATCGTACTAGACGACTAAGGGATATAAAAGGCATATAACATATATGCAAGAGTAGGAAAACTCGAAACAAAACCCTATACCAACACGTCTGACCAGCGTGGTATAGAGGGTCAATTTCCTTCAAATTATGGAGGAGGCTCGAGCCGAACAGTGGGACATTTATGGGCTGTGATGATGATGATGATGAATAGAAGGACTGGAAAAGAAGAGGATAATTTTTTCACTAATATTTACGAATAGTAAATAAAATTAATGAAAAATTATCCAATTTAAATCACTACTGAATATAATTTATTACCACATATATAATTCGCACTTGTATGAAACTAAAACACGTGTTGTGAATGAAGAAACAAGAAAGAGGTTTAATTTCTATTTTGTTGGTAGCTTTTTTTTTTGAGAATTAATGAGCACTTTTGCGGCCAACTTCAACCTATTAGTTTTATGTTACAGTGATTGATTATTGATTAAAATTTCACTCTCATCATTTTCATAACGCGCCTAAAAAAGTATACATACATACATATCATCACGCCATATCCCTTGCAGGGTAGGCAGAGAGAACAGAGTGCCAGAGAACTCTATCCTTGCATACTTCCCTCGCTTCCTAAACACTCATAATTCTCTTCATACACGCTCGCCGGTTTCGGAGACTCTTGACTCCACCTTCCTTCAGTACCTGACCGATCAGGTCTAGGTAGGTTAGTCTCGGTCTCCCTCGGTACCTACATCCTTCCACTTTCGCATTGTATATCTTCTTAACCAGTCGTTCGTTCGGCATTCTTTCCACATGTCCGAACCATCGGAGCATTCCCTTTCGCATCTTTACACCAATACTCTCTTTCATACCTACTCGCTATCTTACGTCGTATAAAAAAGTATAACTTCAAAAAAACATAGTACAGAACCATCAAAGAATAATGTCGTCTCGTATTTACCCACTTTCTTTTATAGGTAGCCTTGATACAATTGATGACAGTACCCTTTTTCGTGGTTTAAAGTAGATAAAGGGGTACAAGAGGGTATTAGTTGAAAAATTGCGTGCCTTTGTTAAACAAAGAGAGACTATTGAATGACTTGCAATCTTAAAAATAACTACTTAAAAGTGATTTTATTCTTGAATTCTTTTATTCGCTGTTTTTCTTCTGTTCTTATATACAATCTATATGTATAGTACTTTTTTTCATATATTTTATAAAAATTTAGACGAGAATGATAACTAAAATTATCCGTGTAGTGACGGAGTAAGAATACAATCCACCACCTCCTATCTTACCCATAGGTAATCGTAAGAGACGACTAAGGGATATAAAACGCAAACAACATCTACGCAAGAGAAGGAAAACTCGAAACAAAACCCTATACCAACACGTTTGACCAGCGCGGTATAGTAGGTTAATTTTCCTCCCATTACGGAGGAAGCCCGAGCTCAACGGTGGGACATATATGGGCTGTGATGATGACGATGATGATGATAACTAAAATACATAAAAATTCTGGATTTCATTAACGCTATTTCTTTTTTAAATCAGAGTAATAAATCAAAGGTATGTTTAAATTACTGAAATTTAGCATTTAATATGCTTAATTATTTATAATATATTAGCATATTAAATGCTAAATTTCAGTAATTTAAATAACAAGGTTGTGTCATCGTTTAATACAATTCTAACTGTAAAGTTTTAAGTATTAAGCCTATAACAATGTGTAAACATTGTCGGGTAGATAGCATACCGTCACCTTAAGACGTAAATATAATACGGAGTGAAATTTGCATGTCCTACAATTAGTCGCGGTGGTGTAGTGGCAGCACGATTGGGCCGGAATCCCAATAGGCGCGGGTTCGAATCCCGAATCATTTTTCATTTCGTAATCGGATTTTATAAATAATTAAGCATATTAAATGCTAAATTTCAGTAATATAAATATATTTTATAATCAATAAAAGATTTTATAAATAAATAACTTTTCCTTACATTATCATATTAATATACATAACATTTAAGTAATAACCTAAGCTTTTCTCAAGTTAAACAATTACCCGGCCACTGACGACAAGTTCACGCTGCTCCGGTGGCCGGTCCAACGACGAAGGCGAGGTTCATGGGTGGGTTACGGGTATGCGTGCGTACGCCCCTCTGTCGCCCCGGACGGAGTGGTGCGAGAAGAGCGACGACCATAATCCACCCCAAAAAAAAAAAAAAGATAAACAATTACAATATTAAATAGTTCAACTTAGATAAGTTTAAGTTATCACTGCTGTCGGGCGTCCTGAGACACGCACAGGATTTTTTTTGTTTATTTGTTTTATATACAACACTTTGAACTTATCCGTATATTTATTATTTTTTTTTATTGCTTATGGTGGCAAACGAGCAAACAGCACACCTGATGGTAAGTGTCACTGCCACCCATGGACCTTTGCAATACCAAGGGTATAGCTAGGCCGCTGCCTACCAATATAAACCATAAAACCCACCCAGTTGTGCTTCCGTCTCTCACGCTCACCGAACAAAGCGCAATAACACATTGCCATTACTCAGATGTCAATGTTCAGCGAAAGTGTGGTACTACCGCGACGGACCGGCCGGCGACTATAGACAGAGAACTGTCAACAGCGTGGTCCTACCACAAATAAATTATTCCTCCTACGTCACAACACGATAAAATATCAATATGGTTCTAAATACAGAAATATCTAATGAAGTTAATTTTCATAAATTATTCAATATGAACAGTACATGTATTCGTTGAATGTTTACTTAAAGAAAATTCAATTACATCGCCGAATCTTGATCGGAATACTTCTTATTTGCAAGGAAATCGAAATTTTAGCTAAAATTTATGTTTCCTTGTTTAGATACGGTGATTGCGTTTTGTACCAGCTTGCTGTTAAAATTTGAACATAAAGGTAGAACTTCTAGGGTATACATTGAAGCATAAGCATAACATACATATATTAAAGCATAAGCATACAAATGTTGAAGACCTGGGCCAATACCATCTGATGCCGTTTGGTCAACAATTACATTCCCAAGTAGTGTTGACGTCTGGCAGGCGGCCGGTCATAAAACTATTGCCAATAATTTTTACAATATGTACTATGAAAGAAGAGTACATACTGTATCGACCCTTTCGAGTAATTAGGATAAGAGTAGGAGAATGATGATGATGGTGATTAAACGTTGAAAAATGTATCTTCATCCGAAAAGAAAGTACTGTTGTAAGAGATAGAAAAACCAGCTTTTTATCTGACTATCATCACGGCAAACCATCGAAATTGCGAGTATAATTAGTAATGTAAAAAACTAAATGATTTCTAATGTTTACGCGAGTATTACACATTTGAAATAAAACTACTTTTACGGATTCTATCGCGTTTGTATTTGATTTTTAATTTCTCAACGTTTCGAACAGTTTACAGTGATCATGGTCACGGGAGGACTGAGGTGTCTTACGTCCAATATGTCACCGTTATTACAGAATTTTTATATTTACCCGCTACAGTTGCAGTTATCAAAGTTTGATCTATGTAGGTACATACATACATATTATCACGCCATATCCCTTGCAGGGTAGGCAGAGAGAACAGAGTGCCAGAGAACTCTATGATTGCATACTTCACTCGCTTCCTCAACATTCATAATTCCCTTCATACACGCTCACCGGTTTCGGCGACTCTTGACTCTACCTTCCTTCAGTACATGACCAATCTGATCTAGGTAGATACGTTTCGGTCTCCCGCGGTACCTAGGTTCATCATGAAATACAAACGCAATAGAATCTGTAAGAGTAGTTTCATTTCAAAAATGTAAAAAACATACATACATATCATCACGCCATATCCCTTGCAGGGTAGGCAGAGAGAACAGAGTGCCAGAGAACTCTATCTCTGCATACTTCACTCGCTTCCTCAACATTCATAATTCTCTTCATACACGCTCGCCGGTTTCGGAGACTCATGACTCCACCTTCCTTTAGTACATGACCGATCTGGTCTAGGTAGGTTAGTCTCGGTCTCCCTCGGTACCTACATCCTTCCACTTTCGCATTGTATATCTTCTTAACCAGACGTTCGTTCGGCATTCTTTCCACATGTCCGAACCATCGGAGCATGCCCTTTCGCATCTTTACACCAATACTCTCTTTCATACCTACTCGCTCTCTTACGTCGTCGTTACGAATGCGGTCGGTCAGTCTAACTCCACAGATTTTCCGCAGAGATCGCATTTCGACCGCATTAATTTTACTTTCATACTCTTTTCTGCATACCCAACTCTCGCTTCCATACAGTAATGTTGGGACAAGCACTGCGTTATGTATTGCTACACGTGCCTTCTGGCTGAGGTGGTGGCTGCCGAGAAGTTTCCCCAACGCTCCGTTCACTCTATTTCCCGCATTCACTCTTCGCTCTATATCAGTGGTGTACCTTCCATCTCGGCTAAATCCACATCCAAGATATACAAATTCATCCACTTGCTCTAGTATATCATTACCTATTGTTACTCTTACTCTTTAAAATGTAAAAAACGACTAATATTATACAACATGGAGTTTTATGTCTGCATGAAAGAGCTTAAACAGTCAATGAGAGGAAATTCAATGCGTCTCTAGTCGCTCATAAAATGAAGTATTAGCTGATGTATTTAATTCCACTTGACTTAAATGATTTTGCCGGTAAATTGGAACGGAGCTTACACCTAGGCTGTTATTAAGTGGAACGGCAATAACTTTATTTTTACTAACTTTTCTCGCTTAAAACTAAAAAGTAACTAATTTGTATATTAAAAGCGTTTAATTTCGTAAGAATTAGTTTAACGCCACAAAATTTTATGTTTTGTGTGGTAATTGAGCATAAATACAATTCTTCACCCTCTTTCTTGCCCTTGGTTCGCAAAAAACGACTAAGAGATATATAATATGGATACAATATCTTTGGAAGAAAAAGAAAACTCTAACTAAAACCCAATTCAATCCATTTGACCAGAGTTGTATAATAATCAGTCAGCGTGGTATAACTTCTTTGTAGAGAAAACTCGATCCCAGCAGTGGGGCGTATAGAGAAATTAATAATGAATACTAATTTATTAATGAAATCAAAATTTAATATTAAATTACCAATATGACGTCAGGAATAATATGTAATATTTAAATTACTGAAATTTAGCATTTAATATGCTTAATTATTTATAAAACCCGATTACGAAGCGAAAAATGATGTTACAAGCGGGATTCGAACCCGCACCTATTGGCATTCCGGCCCAATCGTGCTGCCACTACACCACCGTGACTTATTATAGGACATGCGAATTTCGCTTCGTATCATATTTACGTCTTAAGGTGACGGTGTGCTATCTACCCGACAATGTTTACACATTGTTATAGGCTTAATACTTCAAACTTTACAGTTAGAATTGTATTAAACGATGACACAACCTTGTTCTTTAAATTACTGAAATTTAGCATTGAATATGCTTAATTATTTATAAAACCCGATTACGAAGCGAACGTTCCGTTTTTCGCTTCGTAATCGGGTTTTATAAATATGTAATATTTTCAAAAAATATTAACAAAATAAAATGTCTCATACATTTAATTATATTTTTTTATAAAAAAATTTAACCGTAGTCCGCTTAAAATATATACTTTTCGAGACATTCATCCATCATCCCGTAGACATCCACTGTTAACAGGCCTCCTGATGAGAACGCTATTCAGAACAATCCAATCCCACCTGCATTCAACAGTCCATCAGCATCTGAACAATTAACTGATCTTCCATATCGATCAAACCGTTCAGCCACGTTGAGTGAACAAAAATAGTGGTAAGACCACGCTGTTGATAGTTCTCGGTCTACAGCCTCGGGCCGGTCCATCCGGGGTAGTACCACACTCTCGCAGAAGATTGACGTATGAGTAATGGCAATGTGCTATTGCACTTCGTTCGGTGAATAAGAGAGCCGGAAGCCCAATGGTTATATACATACAGATATGCCTTTGTTATTGCAAAGGTCCATGGTCGGCGGTGACACTTACCATCAGGTGTGCTGCTTGCTCGTTTGCCACTAGCGATAAAGAAAAAAAAAAGTGTGTGTGTCAGCTCCGACGCACGACTGGAGTTTACTCCTTAAGTACGATTATCAAAACAGGCGCAAAAAAGCTCATTTAAGAATATATATACATATATATATATATATATATATATATATATATATATATATATATATATATATATATATATATATATATATATATAATAAAATATATATATATATATATAATAAAATATATATATATATATATATATATATATATATTATTTACATTTATTAAAACTGTTCAGTGAAGTATTATCTCACGTCAGAAAGTGAAAGGTGCGTAGAATAGGTTGCGCACCAAAAACGTAACGAAGTCATTCGATGACTAGATTTTACACCTCATTTTTTTCTCATACCGGGCGCCTTATATGAAAACCGATTCTTAAGGAGTAAACTCCAAAAAAAATGTACGCTACACAAACAAAAACGAACAAAATAATAGCAATTGAATGCAATAATATCGATAAAGTTAATACAAATCTGACTATAATCGATTACCGTTTCGCTCAATTAAACTCTAATACAATTGCCTCATAACGTTTCATTCCACATTTTATAGCTCGTGATAAGCTATTTTCCAATGTTAACGTATCGTTATATTATCGTTAGTCTGAATACGAACTTTTTTAATTGAATCAGAAATAGGTTTGGGAAGCTTGTCGTGTTAGTACAGAATTTTAGTCCAACATGTTATCACTTTCAAGGGACTAATCAGAAGTTAGTTTTTGATAATAAGAAATATGCAAAAGATTTTTTTTATTAGGGAATAGTTATGCCTACTTTTAGGTATGGTACTTCTAGAGCTAAAGACAATTAGCCTCATTTCAACTCATATGCCTCCCATTATTAGGCTCGAGCCTCCTCCATAATAGAAGGGAAATTGACCTACTATACCACGCTGGTCAGATTTTATAAATAATTAAGCATATTAAATGCTAAATTTCAGTAATTTAAATAACAAGGTTGTGTCATCGTTTAATACAATTCTAACTGTAAAGTTTTAAGTATTAAGCCTATAACAATGTGTAAACATTGTCGGGTAGATAGCATACCGTCACCTTAAGACGTAAATATAATACGAAATGAAATTTGCATGTCCTACAATTAGTCACGGTGGTGTAGTGGCAGCACGATTGGGCCGGAATCCCAATAGGCGCGGGTTCGAATCCCGCTTGTGACATCATTTTTCATTTCGTAATTGGATTTTATAAATAATTAAGCATATTAAATGCTAAATTTCAGTAATTTACACATTATATCACTCAGGGAATAAAAAGGGTATGGTGAATTCTATTCGTACTCCGGCACCATAAGGACATACAATTTTTTTTTTTAAACTCCCTGCACCAAGCAAATGGTCCTTGTATCGCGGGAGACTTTATAAATATGCAATTAACGCAGACAAATTACACCTAGACCCAGAACAAAACTTTGTGGATCGCACAAAGTATTATTCTGCGTGGGAATCGAACCCACGCCAATGTCACGGTAGATCCGTATACCACTACGCCATCTGTGCAGTCAAAAAAAAGTTTATAGTAAGTGTGCAATTAACTTACCACTAAACGCTGGTAAAGGATTACTTTTATTGGTTTTATTTCAAGTTTTCCTTATCTTGCACCAATGAACTGAGAGAGATATAAGATCTCTTAGTCCACTTTCAAAAAATCTACAATAAAGAACCGATGTACTGTATTCTCATTTACATGGAAAATATAAATTCTTAATAAAAACCCGATTACGAGTGAAAAATGATTGTCACAATTGGGATTCGAACCCACACCTATTTGAAATCCGTTCCAATCGTGCTGCCACTTACACAATGTGTAAACAATGTCGGGTAGATGGCACACGTCTCCTTAAAGACGTAAATATAATAGGACACGAGAATTGAATGTCCTACAATAGTTCACGGTGGTGTAAGTGGCAGCACGATTGGGACGGGTTTCCAATAGGTGTGGGTTCGAATCCCACTTGTGACAATCATTTTTCCCTCGTAAATCGGGTTTTTATAAATAATCAAGCATATTAAATGATAAATTACAGTAATTTGTATAAATTTTTAATTTTAAGGAAATCATATTTAGTCTTCATGTAGTGGACAGCATAAGAATACAATTGTCGCCAACCCTTCCTTGCCCGTGGGAGTCGTAAAAATAGGTTGAGCAGCAGCGGATAGTACTTCACTGCGATCGCCAACCCATCAACCAACCCTATGTCTATTCTCTTATATGAGTAACGCAATAAAAGCTGTCCTCAATCATAACAGCTTCGTTATCCTCACTAAGTGTCAAGCTTCCATCCCAATTACTTATGGTCGACTCCATATGTACTCCTCTTTCATCTTTTTTTTTATTGTTTATGGTGGCAAACGAACAGACAGTACGCCTGATGGTAAGTGTCACTGCCACCCATGGACCTTTGCCATACCAAGGGTAGTACAAACCCCAAACCCATCCCAGTTGGGCTTCCAGCTCTCTCGCTCACCGAACGAAGCGCAATAGCATATTACCATTACACAGACGTTGATCCTCTGCTCAGTGTGGTACTACCCCGGACGGACCGGTCCGCGCCTGTTGACAGAGAACTGTCAACAGCTTGGTCCTACCACTATTATCATCTTATATATTGCAAAATATATTAGCAATAAGTTTTATGACCAGCCGCCTGCCAGACGTCAAATCTCCTTGGTTATGTAATTGTTGACCAAAAGACATCAGCTGAATTTGGTCCAGGTCGAAAGCTCTTAGTCGTCTTTTACGACATCCACGAGCAAAATAAGTGTTGATAGTATTTGTAGCCGCTACCTCACAGCTTTGCTATCCTAACGGTTCATTTTGTTGCTAGGGAATGGTTGAATACATGCGGCTAGGGATTGTGCTTTATGGCAATCTGTAAGGGAGGCTTACATCCAGCAGTGGACGACAAAAGATTGAATGATGATGAATATTAATTTCTCATCATAATACAGCAATCTTATAACGCATTTTCATATTACGCGATTTTAGTCCCTCGTATAACATGGTTATCCCCCCGTATAATGCGGGGATTTCAAACCGTTATATGTACATATTTTATTCATAACATCATCATCATCACAGCCCATAAATGTCCCACTGTTGGGCTCGGGCCTCCTCCGTAATGGGAGGGATATTAACCTACTATACCGCGCTGGTCAGACGTGTTGGTATACAGTTTTATTTCGAGTTTTCCTTCTCTCACATAGATGTTATATGCGTTTTATATCCCTTAGTCGTCTCATATGATCACCCACGGGTAAGATAGGGGGGTGATGAATTGTATTCTTACTCTGTCACCACACGGAAAATTCATAACATAGTTTTTTTTTAATATTCGATTTAAATCCCCCTTTTAACTAGAAAAGTTAAACGTGATTCATTTGTACTTAACGCATTATATGGGGTTATACAAATGCATTATGTGGGGATACTCTTACAGCGCGTTTCCTATAACGTGGAGACCACTAAAGAAAAAGACCGCGTTCCGGTGACCCACACGACGTCGAGACGCATGTTGTAACATGCGTCTATACGCCATGCGTGCGGCGATTGCCCCGGACGGATTAGCGGGGAATGATGTAACGTAGCCCGCCACAAAAAAAAAAATTCGGACGCAATCTACTGTGTTATAGGGGTGATTACTGTACATATAACTTCAATTATAGATATAAACTTGTTGAAATAAAATTATATCTATGAATTTCACGGTTGAAATATTATTTTTACAGCGTTTTCAATCATTTTCAGCTTTAATGGACTCGTGAGCACTTAGATATCTACGAAAGTTATAGATTCATTTTAATTATGCTCGACCAAGCGTGGTTTGTACCTAGCAACCCAACTGATTTTATTTAGATTTTGTTTAGCCATTTCTTCAAATAAATTACACGCCCAATCAGAATAACTTAGGTACAGACAACATTCATGAAAGACAAGAATTTCAATAGGTTTCAACAACTGCACGCTTCCACTACTTCTTTTAATGCTTATGGTAGCAAACGAGCAAGCTGCACACTTGATGGTAAATGTTACTGCCGCACATGGACCTATGCAATACCAAGAATATAGCTAAGCCACTGCCTACAAACTCCGAACCCACCCAGTTAGGCTGCCGGCTCTCTCGCTCACCAAACGAAACGCAATAGCACGTTGCCATTCATCATCATTGCCATTCATCTTCTACGAGAGTGTGGTACTACACCGGGCGGACCGCCGCGGCTGTAGACAGTACTGTACTGTAGTAGAACTGTCAAAAGCGTGGTCCTATTATATGTTTGTAAAGTTCCCCGCAATACAAGTATTATTTCCTTACCATAGTTTGGTATTTAAAAAAAAATATGTGTCCTAGAATTACATTAAAACACAGCCACATCAAAATACATAAAATAATATAATTCAATTTTATACGCTTCACCTGCTACTTATAAATCGTATAATATACCCTTTATATTTTATACAATGTATTAATATCCGGCCATTGTACCTTTTATAATTGCTCTTTAGCTGAATTTCATGTTAATAAATTATCGAGCTTCAGGATAATTATAATAATTAATTAATTGGGTGTATCTAATTATCCTCATTTCAATTATTCTTGAAATTGATTTATCTATAACCATCAATTTTAGCACCGCAATATTTCAAAATTCCGACTCGTAAGGGATATGGAATACATTTCACAAATCCTTATGTTACTCGTGGGTGTCGTAAAAGATGACTAAGGGTTATTATATTTCCTAGCGTAGAGAGCTACGTGCATATGGCAAGTTATAGGGTCGCAGACCGCTCCCTTTGTCGCCTTGGACGGATTCAGCGGGGCGTTACTATAGTCACATGTATACCATGGCCTGCCTTCCAAAAAAAAGGTTTATAATATTCACATAAAATCTGTACAAAAGAAGGACAACTCGAAATAAAACGCTATACCAACCCGTATGACCAGTGTGATATAGATCAATAGCCCTTCTACTGCTACGTGCTACGTGGAGGAGGTTCGAACCCATCAGTGGGACGTATATCAGCTGAATGATGATAAAATGGTGATTGTTCCCCTGTAGCAACGGAATGATGATTCCAACGGAATCCTTCTATAGGGCTGAACGTCGATGGTGACTGATGAAATGGTAACTGGATTTTTGATCCTATACCACCTAGGCGGTTGGGACGGCTGATCTCCCGCCCAGTAGAAGAGCAGAATTCCTAATTAAAGTATTATCATGCCCTCACACTCTCTTCGCACTTCTGATAATCCTACAATGTCCCATAGAATTTGGCTCAATTTCTCTTCCAGCTCGATGATCCTATCCTCAATCCTAGGCGTTCAAATATGGTATGCCAAATTTCGAATTTTTTGGTAACCAAATCGCGGTTGGTGATTCTCAGCACTTCCTACCCTACCACCAACGAGCCTGCTACCAATATAATAATATTCTCTTCGGTGACCCAGCCGGCACTCCCTATCTTACACATCATAAGAGATGACTAAGGGATATAAAACGCATATAACTTCTATGCGAGAGAAGGTAAACTCGAAACTAAAACCTATACCAACACGTCTGACCATCGTGGTGTAGTAGGTCAATTTCCCTTTTAGTGTGAAGGAGGCTCGAGCCAACAGTGGACATATATGAGCTGAGATGATGATGATTCAAAATATTCTCGTAGTCGTTAGTATATTGCAAGTCTACAGTATGATAGAAATAAACAGGTCCAGTCCAAAAACAAAACATAGAAATGTTAGCCGCGTTCAATATTACGATAATTATGGTCTCTTTATCGACCTTTTGATGTCTGATGATGTCTAAATAGGTACCAAGTTTTGGAGACATTTCTAAAAGTTATGTATTAGAAGAACATATAAAATTCTTACATTGAAAAAACTAATTTTGTTTTGTGATGTTTGCCCGAGTATTACACATTTGAAATAAAACTATTTTTACGAATTCTATTCGCGTTTGTATTTGATATTTAATTTTCCAACGTCTTCGTAAATTAAAAATCAAATACAAACGCGATAGAAACCGTTTATTAAGCTGATATCAGACGGTTCATTCGAGTGAGCAGTCACTCGAGTGAATGCTCATTTTTCTTTCATTCTATGTTCACACGGCTAAGAGAGAATGATTTAAAAATGAACATTCACTATTTATTTCTTTCAATATATCATCGAATGAAGTCGTGCATCTTGGAATTACTTTAATTTATGATCATTTAATCAATTTTTACTAATATTTTTTTTAGTGGTAGGATCACGCTGTTGACAGTTTTATGTCTAAAGCCGTGGGCCGGTTCATCCGGGGTATTACCACACTCTCGCAGAAAATCGTCGCTTGAGCAGTGGCAATATGCTGCTGTGCTTCGTTCCGTGAGCGAGAGAGCCGGAAGCCCATTTTTCTGGGTGGGTTTGGGATTATTGGCAGGCAGCGGCCTAGTTATACCTCTAGTGTGGTAAAGATCCATGGACGGCAGTAACACTTAACAACAGGTGTGCTGCTTACTCGTTTGCCACCAGAGCACTAAAAAAAATTAAAGAGTTGACAAAAAAGAAGTAAAGAAAACGTCGACGGTGATGGGTGATACCATGGATTGAAAGAAAAAAATATTAGCAGCATCAAATACATTGTTGAGAGAACTAGCAGTTGAAGATCCTGATTCATATTGTAATAATCTTTTTAAAGTTCTCCAAAAAATGTAATGTATTTTGATCGATCCACTCGATCGATCAACACACACACACACACACACATTTGCCGCGTGACCACCGTGCAAAGCAGCGCAGAAAATTATCAACACGGGCCGTCCTTCGGCTACAGAACTTGAAACAAAATGACCGGACCCGAATGAAAGTTCTCTCAGTGTTCAGACTGTACATTTCTCGTTCACTCGGAGTGCGAGTGAAAGATGCCGAATGCCAATGTCCAACACTGTTGGATCGTTTCACTAATGAATTCATTCGGCACTAATGTTTCATTTTGTGTTCAGATGCGTCACTTCGAGTGAAAGATGCAAAATGAAAGACAAAAATGAACAAAAAATGAACCGTCTGATATCAGCTTAAAAATAGTTTTATTTCAAATTCTTGTTTATTTATCTACCGCACAAATAATATTTATTTATAAATATGACTATATTAAAATTCCAATAATCCAACTAGTTACAAAAAGCAAATAACTTATTTATCTATAAAAACTCGACACGACGAACTTTGACTCGACTTGTGTTCAGATACCAGTTATTTTATATTTACCTAAACGTCTTATTTTCCGTGTGGTGACGGAGTAAGATTTACTATCCCCTATCTTACACGTAGGTGATCGTAAGAGACGATTAAGGGATATAAAACGCATAGAACATCTATACAAGACAAGAAATACTCGAATCAAAACCCTTTATCAATACGTCTAATCAGTTAGGTATAGTAGGTCAATTTCCCTCCCATTATGGAGGAGACTCGAGCCCAACAGTGGTACATATATGAGCTAAGATGATGATGATGAAACGACTTATATTCTTTATCTTATATACAAGTTATGGTTGTTATTTTTTTTTTAAAGACAAACAATCAAACTAATGAAATAATTCTTGTATTGCGGAGGACTTTACAAACATGCAATTAACGCAGACAAATTACACCCAGACTCAAAACAACACTTTGTGGATCGCACAAAATATTGTCTTGTTTAGGAATCGAACCCACGGCACTGGCACGGAAGGTCGGTATCTTAACCACTACGTCATCTGTGCAGCCAAAGTGCATTGTACAATTCTATTTTTTTTTTAAATATTTTATTAATATATGCAGTGCGGCTTATCAGTGCTCTTTGCTTGAACTTGGTTTGATAAGCTACCATTTGTCTAGATGCATTTATGGTGATTTACGTGTAGCTAATTACAATATATATCATCATTCTCCTACTCTTATCTCAATTACTTGAGGTCGATACAATATGTACTCTTCTTTTATAGTACATATTGTAAAAGTTATTGGCAATAGTTTTATGACCGACCGCCTGTCAGACCTCAACCCTCCTTGTGAATGTAATTGTTGACCAAACGGCATCAAATGGAGTTGGCCTAGATCGTTAAAGGCTCTTAGTAGTCTTTTACGACATCCACGAGCAAAGTAAGGGTTGGTAGTATAAGTAGCCTATCGGCTGTGGTGTGGTGTGGTAGTGGTGTGGTATCCCACACAACTAGGAAATTACAAAATATATATATATATATATATATATAGTAATACCAACGTCAATCTATTTTAATGTGTTAAGAATTTCCATTTACGTCTAAATTCATAGACATTATCTTTAAACCGCTGTCAGCTGTGATTGATTTGGGCTCTCCATTGTGACCACATATGTAAATATTATATTTCAATATTGTATTTATTCTATATACAATTCACCACTCCCTATCTTACCCGTGGGTGATCGTATGAGACGACTAAGGGATATAAAACGCATATAATATCTATGTGAAAGAAGGAAAACTCTCAACAAAACCCTATACCAACACGTCTGACCAGCGTGGTATAATAGGTAAATTTCCCTCTCATTATGGAGGAGGTTCGAGCCCAACAGTGGGACATATATGAGCTGAGATGATGATGATGATGTATTTATTCTATTCTACTTTAGATACTTGTTAGAATAATTGACTGAAAAATGCGGATTATAAAAAAAAGAAAGCATTTAAAATTTAATAACTAATATTGTAGCTTTCTGTGTGATGACGGAATAAAAATACAATTCACCACCTCCCATCTTACCA
This sequence comes from Lymantria monacha, assembly GCA_905163515.2. NCBI lineage: Eukaryota > Metazoa > Arthropoda > Insecta > Lepidoptera > Erebidae > Lymantria > Lymantria monacha. The sequence goes on along the minus strand of LR991105.1, from coordinate 3,401,564 downwards.
GTCGGTGATACCATCACTCAACGACTAAAGGATATTTACTAATTAACTATAATAAATATATATGTAAATATAAATTTACACACACGTATATATATATATATATATATATATATATATATATATATATATATATATATATATATATATATATATTGATAGGCTAGAAAAAAAATCGATTCGGATGAAAAAAGATTGCGACTTTTCTCATCTGAGTAAAGTGACGTAATTTTATGGAATTATCGTTACATGGCACTGTCCGATATACGATGGAATGTGAAAAAACTTAAAATTCATTGTGGAAAAAAAAATTTTTTTTCAGCCATATCGATTTTTTTTCTAGCCTATCATTACAAGTAGGACTAGTAGGGTCACCTGTCTTTGTTTTCGGGAGCGGTCCAAGTTGGGCTTCCGGCTCTCTCGCTCACCGAACGAAGCGCATTAGCATATTGTCATTATTCAGATGCAGATCTTCTGCGAGAGTGTGGTACTACCCCAGATGGACCGTCCCGCAGCTGCAGGTAGAGGACTGTCAACAGCGTGGTCAACAATTAAAAATATACATACATACATACATATCATCACGCCATATCCCTTGCAGGGTAGGCAGAGAGAACAGAGTGCCAGAGAACTCTATCTCTGCATACTTCACTCACTTCCTCAACATTCATAATTCTCTTCATACACGCTCGCCGGTTCTGAGACTCTTGACTCCACCTTCCTTCAGTACATGACCGATCTGGTCTAGGTAGGTTAGTCTCGGTCTCCCTCGGTACCTACATCCTTCCACTTTCGCATTGTATATCTTCTTAACCAGACGTTCGTTCGGCATTCTTTCCACATGTCCAAACCATCGGATCATGCCCTTTCGCATCTTTACACCAATACTCTCTTTCATACCTACTCGCTCTCTTACGTCGTCGTTACGAATATACTTTAATATAATTAAAAATTTACATATTATTATATTATAAAAAATATTTCTGTATTCAAAATATTTCGATAACAGCTACATATAATAAAGATAATACTAAAGTGATGTTATCAGTATATATTTCGTGTAATATCACCCGCATTTAATATTCGATGAAGGCAAAATATTATCGTGGTAATTTTAACTAAACTAGAGATAAGTTAATATAGTGTCGATATAGCTTGTAGTCGAGTATGAAAGCGTTAATGTACCGTTAGAAAAACAATTCAAATTAATATCATTCATTCACCTTCATATCATTCAATGGATAAAATAAGAAATGAACATATTAGAGGAAGTTTAAAAGATGCGCCAGTGACGGGAAAGTATAGGAGTGAACGGTTGACATGATATGGATATGTGATGAGACGAGATGAAAATAATGTTGTGAGGAATTTCAAGTATGAATTTTGAAGGCTTTAGAGGTAAAGGAAGACCAAAGAAAAGATGGATGAACTGCGTGAGATATGACATGGATAGACAGGGCTGTGACTACAGATATGACATAAAATCAAATAAAGCACAAAACTATACTGTTTGCTGATGATGCTTCGATTATTGTGACTACAGAAAATAAATTGACATTAGAACAACATAAATATGACATCCACAAAACATTGACATTAATAATAAATTGGTTATATAATAATAATTTACAAATTAATCTATCTAAAGCAAATTTAATGAATTTTAACAATTTTAAACAGAATAATGTAGATATAGAATTGATGGATGGAATTATTACAAAATATAAATAAAACAACATTTCTCGGGATCATTTTAAACTCACATCTAAACTGGAAGGAACATATAGAAAGTGTTACTAATAAAATAAATACATTTTCTTTTGCTTTATATAAACTATCAATAATGACAAATAAAAATACTGCTATGACTGCTTATTTTACAGATGTGGAATCCATATTAAGATATGCCGTAATGATGTGGGGAAATGGAACAGACATAATTAAAGCATTTATTGCTTTTCCGTGTGGTGACGGAGTAAGAATACTATTCACCACCCCATATCTTACCCGTGGGTACGAGACGACTAAGGGATATAAAACGTATACGTGCACTGGTCATACGTGTTGGTATACCAACACGTCTGACCAGTGCGGTATAGTAGGTTAATTTCCATTCCATAACGGAGGAGGCCCGAGCCCAACAGTGGGACATTTATGGGCTGTGATGATGATGATGATTGCTCAAAAAAGTGTATCCGATCGATATGTGGGATTGCACCCGATGTATCCTGCCAGCCCTATTTTATAAAATTAAAAATAATGACATTTCCATGTAATATAGATATATGACGTATATATGCAGGATGTAACACGAGAAATCCAAATCGCTTGGTTCTAGAAGGGGTTCCAACAAAAAGTTGTTGAATGCAAAAAAATTGTTATGTCATGTGTAAAAATATCTATAACAATATTCCAGAAAGCATGAAAGTAGTGAAAATAAATTTATTTAAGAGAAAATTAAAAATATGGCTTTTAGAAAAGGCTTTCTACTCAGTCGAGCAATATTTAGAGTATTAAAATATAGTATATTAATATAAATAATATTAATATTAATATAGTATAGTAAGTAGTATGGAATGAGGCATAGTTCATAAGAATTATTATATATTTGCGTGCTATTTTCTAATGGTCAAATAGGCGATATAATTGAGTTCATTTTCGAAATGCTTGTAAGAACAATGTACACCCTATTTTAAGCAAATGAAGAATTTGAATTTAACGTCTGATAGGACTATATGCAAGAAAATGACATATTGACTCCAAATAAATTGCGATTAGAGCAAGATGATGATGATGATCATTCATTTATCTGTTCTCGCCCATCAAAAATGAAGATTTCGCGATTGTGTTCTGGCAACATTGTGGTTGATGAGCGTTAAGGACGCTTAAAGGACTATATCGAATATATATATATATATATATATATATATATAATATATATATATATATATATATATATATATATATATATATATATATATATATATATATATATATATATATAATATATATATATATATATATATATATATGTGTATATATATATATATATATATACACATATATATATATAGTATAATTAGCTTAACCATCATCATTCTCCTACTATTATCCCAATTGCTTGGGGGTCGATACAAAATAAATTATTGGCAATAGTGTTATGACCGGCTGCCTGCCAGAAGTCAACCCTCCTTGTTTGTTGAGAATGCAATTGTTGACCAAACGGCATCAGATGGAGTTGGCCCAGGTCGTTATGAGGCTTTTAGTCGTCTTTTACGACACCCACGAGCAAACAAGGGTTGGTAGTATTCGAAGCCGCTATCACACAGCTATTATAAATTAACCTAACCATCAGTCTATTAAAATTTTATTGTTAGACATAAGCCTATTCACAAGGGGAAAGAACGCTAACGCCACATTTGGCAAGCGGATTGGTGATTGCATTTAATGATTTCAATTTCCTAGATGAATTCTATTGAGTTTTGAGTCTTTCTACAGACCAAGGACTAGTCCGGTCACCTGAAGTGAGGCCACCGCCTGAGGGCAGTGACTCGAGAGGAACCTGTGAGGGTAAAACGCCAGGCGGACCTCCGAAGACAAAGATCGGGTACCGGTGGGTCGCTCGCACGGCGAATAGAGGCACTTTGCAGGATGGATCCATAGGGTCGCGCGCCGTTTCTTCCGTCGGCCCGGACCGATTTAAAGGGGCGTGACCACAGCATACTCCAACAGCAAAAAAAAAGGGTGATCTTTTAAAAAAAAAACACTCATACAAGTACAGTGAAATTACGAAGCAGTACAGTAAAATACCGTCATCCCATGTGGTGACATAGTCAGAATACAATTCACTACCCCATATCTTACCCGTGGGTGATCTTAAGAGGCGCGTAAGGGATATAAAATGCATATAACATCTATGCAAGAGAAGGAAATTTCGAAAAAAACCTTTACCAACACGTCTGACCAGCGTGCTGTAGTAGGTTAATTCTCCCATAGCGGAGGAGACTCGTACCCACCAGTGGGACGTAATGAGCTGAGATGATGATAATGATGGCAGTAAAATACATTGGAAATCGGTGTTCTAAGGTAACACATATACACAAATATAGTGGAATTAAAAACCTACTCCATTTTTTTAAGTCGATTAAATGAATATTGTATAATTTTTATGCTAACGTTACAATAGAAGTAGATAGCGATACTGTTAATATCGATATCGGTATAACACATCAAAAACACAACACTACTTAGCGTAATCGACTAACTAAGTTTAATACTTTATAAATACAAATACTAACTCGTATCTTGTAGAGAAATAGGCGAAGATTACGGACTTTTACATGCCACGAACCTGACATGTCTCTCTCGTCTTCTCAATTACATATGTCCCACAGCTGGGTCTGAGCTTCCTCTAAATGAAGGAAAAAAGCCTAAAACACCACACTGATTACGGGATTTTTTAGGGGGAAATGTTACAAGTCACGCAAGGTGGAGTAAGGGACAGCATGCAACCCCATAGTCAGCCATAGGCTATCTATCGCTATTCAGATAAGTACTGCTTCCACCAGCCTGCAGATCAGCTTCCATTACCTATTCACCAGCCTGTCGTCGTCTACTTTTGTAAAAATCATTTTATTTCATTTAGTTTGTAGTTACAGTGGCAATCATTCTCTTGCTCTTATCTCAATTACTTGTGGTCGACGCAATATGTACTCTTCTTTTATAGTCATCATCATCATCATCATCATCACAGCCTATATATGTCCCACTATTGGGCTCGGCCTCCTCCGTAATGGGAGGGAAATTAACCTACTATACCGCGCTGATCAGACGTTTTTGTATAGGGTTTTGTTTCGAGTTTTCCTTCTCTTGCATAGATGTTATTTGCGTTTTATATCCCTTAGTCATCTCGTACGATCACCCACGGATAAGATAGGGGGTGGTGAATTATATTCTTACTCCCGTCACCACACGGATAATACATACTTCATCTTCTGTAGTACATATTGCAAAAGTTATTGGCAATAATTTTTTGACCGGCCGATATTGACCCTTCCTTGGAAATACAAATGTTGACAAGCTAGCATCAGATGTAGTTAGCCCGGGTAGATGTTAAGCTCTTAATCTTCTTTTATAACCAGGATCAATTTAAGAGTTGGTAGTATTCTTAGCAGCTATCAAACAGCATCAGTTATACTCGTAGATACAAATATTGTAAAAATTTAATGAGTTTGACGCTGATTGCTACGCTGTTATTTTGAGATACAGCCAAACCAATAGGCAAACGAACGGACAGCAAGATCTTAATAATACAGTTCCATTAGCAACCATCGGATTAGTTACCCTAACTTTGTAACAATGGAATAACGTGAAGCGAATCAGAAACAAATTATTTCATTAATAAAAACACGATAAGAAATAAAAATTAATAAGTCATTTAAATTACTGAAATTTAGCATTTAATATGCTTAATTATTTATAAAACCTGATTACGAAATGAAAAATGATGTCACAAGCGGGATTCGAACCCGCGCCTATTGGGAATCCGGCCCAATCTGCGCGGGTCATTTTTCATTTCGTAATCAGGTTTTATAAATAATTAAGCATATTAAATGCTAAATTTCAGTAATTTAAATAACAAGGTTGTGTCATCGTTTAATACAATTCTAACTGTAAAGTTTTAAGTATTAAGCCTATAACAATGTGTAAACATTGTCGGGTAGATAGCATACCGTCACCTTAAGACGTAAATATGATACGAAGTGAAATTTGCATGTCCTACAATTAGTCACGATGGTGTAGTGGCAGCACGATTGGGCCGGAATCCCAATAGGCGCGGGTTCGAATCCCGCTTGTGACATCATTTTTTTTTCATTTCGTAATCAGGTTTTATAAATAATTAATAAGTCATATAGTACTAACAAGTAAACGAATTTGTTATATGGTACCTATACTTATACTCTACCCATACTTATGCCATTTGAAACTATTAAGATATTTTCAGAGGCTGATATGAGTAAAAGATATTGGTCTCTTCATGAATTGTATTGGTGCCGGGTTGGCCACGGATGTCAAGGAAGCGGCACCAGTGGCCGGCTCAAAGGTGATGGTGAGGGAATACAGTGGGTTATGGGACCACGCGCCGCCCGTTCGACACCCCGGGCTTGACGGCGTGTGTCCAGAACATAGACTGCCAAAAAAAAATTGTATTGGTTGGGTCATTTGTCTAGTAAAACCAGACATACGCCCCGACAGCAAAATCTGCTAGGGTGTCGACTCGAGGCGATACTCCAAAGGATAATCTACCTGGCGAGCCACCGATGACAATCAACGGGTTCCGGTTGCCCGTCCTCACGGCATAGAGAGGTACGTGTATAGCAGGTTATGAGGTCGCACGCCATCCATTCTGTAGCCCTAGCCTGCCCGAAAAAAAATATATCTTAGGCGTGTGGTGAAGGAATGAGAAATACAATTCACCACCTTTCCTTTCTTGTCTGTGTTTGTCGTAAAACACGTAAAAAAAACGAGAAGATATATGCCAATAAAAACTATGCAAAAGAGGAAAACCTCAAAATAAAACCCTATAGTGACTCGTCTTACCAATATAATATAGTAGGTCAATTTCTCTCTCAACGTGGTAGAAGCTTGACCCCAGCAGTGGGACGTGTGCTGGGCGTAATCTGTTACGCCGACGATACACTCGTCACAGCCCGGGGTGGGACGCTGGAGGAGGCGGCACGCCTGACAACTCTTGGCACCGAGGAGATTGTCAGGCGGATCGAGGCGCTGGAGCTAAGGGTGGCCCTGGATAAGACGGAGGCCTTATTATTTCATGGGCCCCGCACCAGTCCACCCACCGACGCCTCAATCACTGTCAATTCGGTTCCCATCAGCATCCGGCCCATATGAGGTACTTGGGCCTGGTGCTCGACGGGCGATGGTGGTTCCGGGAGCATTTCCGTCGGCTTGCTCCACGGCTTGTCGGCGCGGCGTCCGCCCTATCCTGGCTTATGCCGAATGTGGGCGGACCTAGCATTACGTGCCGACTGCTGTACGCGGGGGTGGTCCGGTCGATGGCCCTGTACGGCGCACCCGTGTGGGCGATCTCCCTGACCGTCCGACTTAGGACTCTGCTGTGGCGACCACAGCGGGCCATGGCGATCAGGGCCATACGCAGGCGGCGACAGAGGCAGCATGCCTGTTGGCCGGAACACCCCCGTGGGACTTAGAGGCGGAAATGCTCGCCGGACTGTACCGGCGGGTGTCAGTGACGCGGGCAGGGGGCGGCACCGTCTCGCTTAGTGAGATGGCCGCCTGGCGGAGCAACGCCCGCCGTGACGTTATTGCCCGTTAGGCAATCCGGCTGAAAAGGCCTCGATTCGGTGTTCGGACCATCGAGGCCTTCCGGCCGGTGCTGATGGAGTGGTTGGGTCGACAGCACGGAGTCCTTTCCTTCTGACTGGTGCAGGTCTTGACGAGGCATGGTTGCTTCGGCAAGTACCTGCACACGGTCGTGAGTAGGGAGAGGACACCGTCCTGCCACCACTGCGATTGCGACAAGGACACGGCGCAGCACACGCTCGAGGTCTGTGTGGCCTGGGCAGAGCAGCGCCGTGAACTCGTCGCGATCATCGGTGCCGACCTGGCGCTGCCGACCATTGCTAAGGCGATGCTCGACAGCGTCAGGAACTGGGACGCGGTCGCCGCCTTCTGCGAGACAGTTGTCTCGCGGAAGGAGGCGGCGGAGCGACTCCGAGAGGAAATCCTCTTCGGTGAGACGCTTCGCCGCCGGCGCCTGGGGTGGCGTAGGCGCGAGTATCTGCGCCTAATTCCGCCCTAGCCGAGGCCGCGGGTGACTGGACCGGGGAATAGTCCTTCACCCGCAGAGAGGCTGACCACGTGAGAGCGACGCCCTGGCAGTTAGCGGGGCGTCGAAGAGGGATGGTACCCGAAAGGGTAACCCACCGGGCTGGCCACGGAAGGTAAGGAAGCGGTACCAGTGGCCGGCCCAATGGCGACGGGGAGGGAATACGGTGGGTTATGGGGCCACACGCTGCCCTTCCGTCGCCCCGGACGGTGCAGGTGACGTGTGACCGGGCCATAGTGTAACAAAAAAAAAAAAAACAAAAAAAAAAGCAGTGGGACGTATATAAGCTGTAATGATATTCAAATTACTGAAATTTAATATTTAATATACTTGATTATTTATAAAAACCCGATTACGAGACTTAATAGTCTAACTTTGCAGTTAGAATTTTATTAAACGATGTATGATGTATGTATGTGTCTTGTACAATGTGTAAACAATGTCGGGTAGATGGCACACGTCTTCTTAAAGACGAAATAATACGAGGCGAGAATTGAATGTCCTACAATAGTTGACGGAGTAAGTGACAGCAGGATTGGAACGGATTTCCAATAGGTGTGGGTTCGAATGCCACTTGTGACAATCATTTTTCGCTCGTAATCTGTTATGATATCTTGAAGCTGTCTACAACTTTCCTATATAATAATAGTACAATGTTTTTTTAGGATTTTAGGCCATAATAATAGAGACCTTTATGTCAAGTGGTTATTTACACAATTTGGTCAATATAACTTTTCTTCAACGTCTTTAGTGTACAGATAGACAGCCTATTACAATTTTATTATATGTATGTGTAGATAATTAGTAAAATTACATGCTACTTTCGTTACAGTAACCGTTTAATGCCTGAATATAATGCATATTAAAATAAAATCACATTCAATAGTGAAGCCATTGAAATCACTTCTAATTTAATATTTACTAATTATAAAAATATGAATATTTTTATTTTAATATTTGCATTATATATTGTTAATTGTTTAAGTTTTTTTATATCACGAGAGGATAAAGATATTTATAAAATAGCTCGTGATAAAATATATAAAAACATGATACATAAACCAAAAGTGATATTATTTGATGATATACCGATCACTCACACAGCAGTGATTTCGAAAGATGTTCGTTATGATACTAAGACAAAGGCACTTCGAAATGAATTCCTGCCCGATTATACAAACGCTGCAACGAATATGTTCTCGTCAATAATGTTGAAATAAAAATAAAAGAGGATTCAGAGGAAAACTAAATTAAAATATCTGTATGTAAAATTAATAATATTACTCTATATTAAAGATTATTTTAATTTATGCCTTATTTTTTTATAGTGACATACATACATACATATCATCACGCCATATCCCTTGCAGGGTAGGCAGAGAAAACAGAGTGCCAGAGAACTCTATCCTTGCATACTTCACTCGCTTCCTCAACATGCATAATTCTCTTCATACACGCTCGCCGGTTTCGGAGACTCTTGACTCCACCTTCCTTCAGTACGTGACAAATCTGGTCTAGGTAGGTGAGTCTCGGTCTACCCCGGTACCTACATCCTTCCACTTTCGCATTGTATATCTTCTTAACCAGACGTCCGTTCGGCATTCTTTCCACATTGGTGAATTTTTTATGGTGACCTTTTAAGAAAAGAAATTCATTTACTATGGTACGTTGGTAATACCGATAGATATAAGGTTTTATAACGAGTTTTCCGTCTCTTGCAAAGATGTTATATTATATTCCTTAATCGTCTCTTACGAATACCCACGGTTAAGAGAAGAGGTGGTGAATTGTATTCTTACTTCGTCACCAAATGGAAAGTTTTTTTTAGTTAATTACATTTTAAATAAATGGTAGGACCACGCTGTTGACAGTTCTTTGTCTGCAGCCGCGGGCCGGTCTGTCCGGGGTAGTAGCACACTCTCGCAGAAGATCGACGTATGAGTAATAAAATTGCGCTTCGTTCGGTGAGCGAGAGAGCCGAAAGCCCAACTGGGTGGGTTAGGGGTTTATATTGGTACCATTAGCAATAAAATAAATTTAAAAAAATAAAAATTTAAGCTATCAAAAAGATTTCTTATATAAATCTAACTTTCTTATCTGTTTCTACAATCCAGGTAATCATCCCAACATATTATGGCATTATTTATCATCTAGACTGAAACGCCTCCTACACCTTAGGAGGGTCTTACTAAACTACGCTAGCTAGACAGATTGATATAGTTTTATTGCGAATTATTATCAATTTACATCCATTAGTCCTCTTTTATGACACTCACGGGAAGGGAATTGGGTACTACGCTATTTCCTTCTTGTGTCGAATTGTATTCTTATTTCGACCACACTTAAGAAAACTTCGTGACATTAATTAAGGATTTATTACGTTAATAACTATTCCCAAGGAGTGTTGACGTCTGGCAGGCGGTCGGTCATAAAACTATTGCCAATAACTTCTACAATATGTACTATAAAAGATGAGTACATATTGTCGAACCCAAGTAATTGGGATAAGAGTAGGAGAATAGGAGAATGATGATGATGATATTACGTTAATAACTGTAACCTAGTAAGTCTGGTAACCATATATCTATTAGTGATACAATAGATTTTTGCTTATTGCCGGACCTTTTATAAGAAAAATTTAAACAAAACTTTGAATTTAGAATAAAGTTCACCTCAATTGTGAATTTTTAGTTTTTAACACGTCAGTGGTTACTAATTTAGTGCTTATCACGTCAAGGGTCACTAATTTAGTGCTTATCACGTCAAGGGTCACCAATTTAGTGCTTATCACCTCAGGTTCACTAATTTAATACTTATCACTTCGGGTAACTAATGTAGTGTTTGTATTCGTTTGACTTAATTATTTGTGTGCAGAAGAGAAAATGATAACTCCAAGATTTAATATACATATTAGGATAAATCGAGGGCGCTTATACTAGAAGTATTCGTTGTAAAGCTCCAACAACAACTAATAAGTAATGTTGAGAAGCGAGAGCGGCTCAATGCCAAGTTCTCTTAACAATACTAGTCATTACATATTGTTAATATTGCTTTCTTCATTAAAGCCATACATCTTTCATCAGTGTTACAGCTACAAATTCATCATTAAAAATGTTAGAATCCATCATACGGATTGTTGCGTGTAAATGAGGCTAATATACTTTCTATAAATTACTAGCAAATCCAGTTCGTTGATTTGTTTATAGAAGTTGATATATTGCAGCGCCGCCTGGTGGCGACAACAACGGAAATAAAATACAATACATACAAAATTTCTTAATGATCAGCCAAATAGTTTCTGAATTTAGCGATGTCATATATACAAACATCCTCTTTCAAAGATTTTAAATTAACTTACCACTTCCTATATCTATATATCGCCACTGTTCAGACATTGATTTTCTGCAAAAGTGTGGTACTACTTCAAATCAAATCATTTATTTTGCATACATATTGTCAATTTTACATTGTTTTTAAATTAAATTTAATTAATCTACCACCGGATCGGAAAGCAGCCACATACTAAGAAGATCCGGCAAGAAACTCAGTGGGCTCGTCATTTTTTATTTTTTTTATTATATTTTTTCACGAAAGTGTTTGGTAACATGTTTAATTTATGTTAGCTCCAGTGATATGCCATTCGAGTAAAGATTTTTTTTTTTTAAACTAACCGGGCGGTCCGTTCCCACAGGTAGGTATAGACAGACAACTGTCAACATTGTGGCCCCACCACTCTAGCTTGCAACCAAATCCCGATGAAAGATTACTAAATAAATTTCAAACAAAATTTAAAATTAACAATATGAAAGTGCCCTTATAATAACTTACAGATCATTAATGATTTTATTTATATTAATCCATCATGACATATATCAGTGTTGAACTATAAATATTACATAATATTTATTGCATCTCTATTAGAATGATCTTTGATCATAATTATGATAAACATAACACCTAGACATAATTATTTAAACCTAATTAACTCTATCCAATTAACTATTAGTCCTGCAGTAGCATTCAAAATGCATAAACTGATAGTAGTCTTGATAATATGCGTTGTAAGTGTTAAATGTGGCCTTTTAAAAGATGTTTTATCAAAAAATGGTAAAGATGAAAGCAGTGATAAAAAGAAACTTGATATATTAAATAAAGTCAAAGAGACACTTGATAATGGAACAACAATTGTTGTTGATGCTTTAGGCAATGTTATTGGAGTTGATTTTAGTGAATTAGCTGAACATGCCAATACAAAAGATACAAAACCGGCATCTAAGTCTGAAGATATTAAGGATGATAAAAAACCATTCAAACCAGAATCTGGTGTCAAGGATATTATAGAAAATACAGATTCCGTTCACAATTCTACAGAATTAAAAGACGACATCAATAAACAAGATGAAAGTAAACAAGATAATAATAATAAAATAGAAGATGTAAAAATTAATGGAATAGAATCAAATGATGAGAAACATAAAACAATAACAGACCTAAAGGATATAGGCAATATAAAAAATTTAGGCAACACTACCGAGACTTCGTCAGGCAAATCCTAAAACATCATAAATGGTACAGCTACAGTATAAAAATAAAAATCAACTAGTAATTTAGTAGTAGTACTTAGATGGAGAAATTAAATAGAAGCAAATTATGCAAATTATATTTTCTGTAATTCAATGTAAATTTTGAAAATTATAAACCTTTAAGAATTATCAATATTTTTTATTAAAAAAGCTTGTGCTGTTAGCAGCTACGAATACTACCAACCTTATTTTGCTTACGAATGTCGTAAAAAACGATTAAGAGATTTATATAAACCTGGGCCAATCCACCTGATTTCGTTTGGTCAACAATGACATTCCCAAGGAGGATTAACGTCAGTCATCGTCGTCCTAAAACTATTGCCCAATAACTTTTATCTCCATTATTAGTATGATTTTTTTAGACTAATCCCATCGCATATTCCCGCCTCGGTAGCTCCAAAAAACTAGGATTCACAATAGTCTTCACGAATGACACCGCGGTTTGACATTCAGTAAGTTCTGAGAAACTCGTTCTGATTCGCAATAAATTTAATAAGAAAGAACGAAACTAAGAGAATTGGAAAACCCACTACCCACCTATGCAAAAATGACAACATGAAGCAAGGTAATGTTTTATAAAAAAAATATTTTGCTATTTCTTACACCTACTTAAATGAAATATTTCTAAACCAGGTTGTTGTATTGAATGATTCTGATCGTAAAAAATATATACCACATTTTATATATATTCCGTTTTATGTATCCAAATAAACACAGATATGAAGAATAAGAAATATGTTCTTTTTTAGTGTTGACTGCATATGTTTATTTATTATATGCCAGATGCAACGATACTGAAATATATAAAACTAGTTTCTGCCCGCGGCTTCGCCCGCGTAAAAGGTTACTTTCCTAAAGATTTTCATCTCCTGTTTTTATTTCACCCTTTAAAGGTAATTCTTTTGCAAAATGTTAATGTCATATTTATTTATATCTAATCAATAGCCTAAAAATAAAATGCAAGCTTCTGGCTTTAAAAATGACGATACTCCCTTACAACTTTTCATGCCCCATTACAACCCTTTTTTGCATTAAAAAGTAGTCTATGTCCTTTATCAGGCTCTAGCATATCTGTGTACGAAATTTCATTTAGATCGGTTCAGTAGTTTTAGGCGTGAAAGAACGACAGACAGACAGAGTTACTTTTGCATTTATAATATTAGTAAGGATTAGATTTAGCATATTACAATGAAAATTGGATTTATTGGATTATTTTTAGAAAACTCTTTTTTATTTGTGGTAGGGACCACACATTTAACAATTTTCTGTCTATAGATGTGAACCGGGCCGTCCGGGATAGTACTACACTCTCGGAGAAAATCAACGTCCGAACAATGGCAAGGTACTGTTGTGCTTCGTTTGGTGAGCGAGAGAGCCGGCAGCCCAACTTTCTCGATGGGTTTGGAGTTTTTATTGGTGGCCACCGGCCTAGGTGTACCTACTATTTCTATTGCAAATGTCCATGTGCGGCAGTGACACTTATCATCACTGCTTGCTCGTTTGCCACCATCAGCAATAAAAAAAAAACTCTGACAACGAAGCCATTAGATTAAATCGAATTATATAATTCATAAGTTTAATATAATAATTTTCTTTATCACTTATAAAACAATATTACATTTCAGTCATCAGTTCATTCACAACCAAGTCATCAGTTACAACCAAATTACAAAATTCACAAGTCTTGTTTTCAATACAATTTACATTTCTTCATATTTGATTAGCTTAGTCATAGTCAATGTCCGTTAATCAAGTTATTACCATTAATTAAGCACTGATAACCAAATTACGATTCCTCTGAGAATGTTGTGCATGAAAATACACTTAAACCACTGTTACATCGTACTAACTATATTTTAGCACTTTCTCTATAGGTATTACATTAAATAAAATATTAGAAAAAAATATTCAATATAACACTCAACACACCAAAATATTAAATAAGATTTAAGAGTGCCACATAACATTTTCGCATACCCGCCAAAACTCTTGCATTCCGATAAACTAATGTCCGAATAATTGATTCTATAAAGATATGTAGGTATTTATTTAACTAAATCATAATTCCCAGTATCCACAGAGCACTTATTATTCTTAATCGCATTAGAATCTCGTTGCTTGTTGTAATTAACTTAATATTTCAACTAAGCAATACGGATAATTGTGAAATGTGTCACGTCTTCAAAGTACTTTCAACAGTGCTAGTCTTAAACTTTGATCAGGGTAGAGCCAAATCGTCTTTCAACATCCCTTAGTCGGCGCTTTTACTCATCATAAATTGTACTTTGACTTATAGTAAATAAATAGTAATTATCATTTTATTTTCAAATAAATTTATTACGAACGTCAACAATTATTAAATTTAAATTAAATTAACTGTCTCTAGTTATTATACATGTGCTTATTAAACATTACAATTTGCATTTGGTTTCTTGACGCCCTTTTCTACTTAATGCCTAAACCGTTCTTCTTACTTTAACGTTGGTCCTGCGCCTACTTTCAAGATATGTTACAGATACCAAGACAGATAAACTCAAAAAATTGGCTTTAGTTGCTCTAATAAACACCCCACATATTAATTTCAATTTATATGTTTAAGATTCTTTATAGTGGTAAGAGCACACTGTTGTCAGTTCTCTGTCTACAGCCGCTGGCCGGTCCGTCCGGAGCAGTACCACAATCTCGCAGAAGAACGACGTCTGAGTAATGGCAATGCGCTGTTGCGCTTCGTTCAGTGAGCAAGAGAGCCGGAAGCCCAACTGGGTGGGTTTGGGCTTTATATTGGTAGGCAGTGGCCTAGCTATATTCCTGGTATAGCAAATGTCCATGGGCGGCAGTGACACTTACCATCAGGTGTGCTGCTTGCTCGTTTGCCACCAAAAGCAATAAAAAAAACTTAAAATAATAACATTAGTTATAAAAATACACAATCCTATGTAGTAAACACTAATATTCAATTCCATTTTAATTAATTATTAATTATAATTTATTAGACGCTAATTAATTACATAAAATATGATATCAACAAGCTTGGCGTGCTTGCCTTGTAATCGAACTAGTAACCTATGACATCAGAATCCACTATCTTAGCTTTTAATGATATTATTATCTTATTAAGCTGATACTAATTAGTGATGAAAGATTGCTAACATATAGAAGTGCATTAAAAAAATATTAAGTTTTAAAGTATCACTGTAGCTGTTTTAAATTCTAGATACAAAAATAGGTATATTATAATAATACATACATACATATCATCACGCCATATCCCTTGCAGGGTAGGCAGAGAGGACAGAGTGCCAGAGAACCCTATCCTTGCATACTTCACTCGCTTCCTCAACATTCATAATTCTCTTCATACACGCTCGGTTTCGGAGACTCTTGACTCCACCTTCCTTCAGTACATGACCGATCTGGTCTAGGTAGGTTAATCTCGGTCTCCCCCGGTACCTACATCCTTCCACTTTCGCATTGTATATCTTCTTAACCAGACGTTCGTTCGGCATTCTTTCCACATGTCCGAACCATCGGAGCATTCCCTTTCGCATCTTTACACCAATACTCTCTTTCATACCTACTCGCTCTCTTACGTCGTCGTTACGATTAAGTTATTATTAAGTTATTCGTTATCATTATTATAATAATGATTACCGATATTTACGCGAGTATTACACATTTGAAATAAAACTATTTCTACGTATTCTATCACGTTTGTATTTGATTTTTAATTTCGAAATGTCAGGCAATTAAAAATCAAATAAAAACGCGATAGAAATTGTAAAAAATACATAGTTTTATTTTAAAAGGTGTATTATAAATTTGACTTGTCTGTGTGTCTGTTTATGGTATCGCAGCTCCTAAATGAATAGGCTGACTGATAAGTTTTTCTTCTGTTTGAAAGTTTCAAGGTTATTAACTTTATTAGTTGGTATAGGGATCTTAGAAGCATAATGGGAAATTTTTTTTTGTCTGTCTTTTAGCTGTTAGCCGCAGATGGCTGTCACAGCTTAACCCGGTCTATGGGTGAGCGCTGAGGGCTCTCAACCCGGATGGGATATTTACTTTAATTTCAAATATTTATATGATTTTTGAAACGAACAAATGGCGTAGTAGTTAAGACATCGCCCTACCGTACCAGTGTCGTGGGTTTGATTCCCACTCAGGCCAAGACTCACAAATTGTTGTTCAGAGTCTGGGTATAATTTACGACTATTAATTATGTATTTTTAAAGTCCCCCGCAATAAAAGGATTATTTCCTTAGTGAAGGGTGATGAAAAAAAACTAATCACCCATGCACGATGGTACCACGGACCTATTTTGATGATGATGATGATGTAAGGCGAAAGATGAAATCCTGAATTACCTATTAAGAAATCATCAAGTTTGGACTTATTAGATTCTTTTTTTTTAATGTTGAATTTTAATTTTAAATTTTCATTATAATCCTAAATAGATTTTCCCGAATATATTCGGCATGTACTGATGTTTAAAACTTTCCAATGAGCTTTTATATCATCACAAAATACCACTTCGCAAAGATATTTCACGAGATTTCTTCATAAATTAAGGTTAAAAGCTTTCGTCGGGGGCAAAAGTGAATTTGAACCACAAGATGACTCGGTGAAAATATTCTTAAATTGATTTCAACTTTATACTTTACGAATAATTTTATTATTTTTTTTAAAAGACACATAATGATTTAAACATTGCCGCATAGGGGCTTAAGATAATTAGATGTAGCTGGTAGCGGCTACAAATACTACCAACTTTTATTTATTTATTTATTATTTAATTTTTAACTTTGCTCGTGGATGTCGTAAAAGACGACTAAGAACCTTTTTTTTTTGTTAACGCTGTGGAAATGCTTTTACGCACTATTTAGTCAACAATTACATTCCCAAGGAGGGTTGACGTCTAGTTGGCGACCGGTCACAAAACTATTGCTAATAATTTTTACAATATGTACTATGAAAGAAGACTACATATTGTATCGACCCCAAGTACCTAATTGGGGTAAGAGTAGGAGAATAATGATGACTGAGATAATTATCCTTCAGTGAAAGATCTTTTTCAAATTTATACAAAATTTTAATTTTCACCAAATAAAAATACAATATAAAGGAGAGAAGAATACAACCACTCCTTTCTTTCTCATGATCGTAAGAGGCGATTAAGGGCCGCAAACAGATATCATTTACTATAAGAGAAAGAAATCAAAAGATAATTTGCTATATTAACACATTTAACCACTGCAGGAGGCTGAAATCCAATAGTAGCATATCTGAGCTGATGATAATACGTTTGGGTAACCGAAGTCATAGAGTCGCTTCCTGTAGCTAATTCAATTAGCAAAGAAGGGTAAAAACGGTAAGTAATGAGGCGTCACAGTGCCTTTTCTAACGAAAGGATTGATTGGAGATCACAGACGACTTTCTTTTTTTTTTTTTTTTTTTTATTGCGTAAGGTGACAAACGAGCAAGCAGCACACCTGATGGTAAGTGTGTGCCCATGGACCTTTGCAATGCCAAGGATACCCTTATAATAAGATAAGCTATACAGCTTAGCCGCTGCCTACCAATAAAGTCTCCAAACCCACCCAGTTGGGCTTCTGGCTCTTTCAACATGGGCGGGGGCGGCCAGATTTAGATTAGTTGTAATAACAGAGTTACAAATTTGGTATATAATAATTTCTGATGTTTCAAATACCATGTTGTGTCACCACTTGCAGCCACTTTCTCTGTCAGGGAGGGTGATAGACGAATCCCCAATCCAATCACCAGGAGGTATCAATGCTAGTAGCATTTCGGGCAGCTTACTATTGGTCAAAGATCGGGTACCGGTGGCCCGCTCGCACGGCAAAGAGAGGAGTTTTACGGTGGGTCTAGGGGGTCACGCGCCGCCTTTCCGTCACCCCGGACCGATTTGGCGGGGCGAGACGCATCCATAGTCCACCAAAAAAAAAAAAAAGGGCAGCTTACTATGAGCGAGTTTTCGATTTATACCTAAAAAATTTTATTGTAAGTATTATCTGATCTTTTTTTATTTTTTTGACGTGACAACATCTAATAAATCGATGAACGCTGGCTGCATGCACGAAAAATTGTCCCGTTACGCTCATCGGCGAGTGCAGTAATAATAGGTTATGTTACAATTGATTAAAAATTTATGGTAATTCATATAATTGATGATAGATATTTGATGGGACTTTTGACGGGAATTTGAAAACGTCATGTGGTGCTCTTGTATTATATTCGATATCTTAGTGTTTTAACGTGTTATATTAGATAATTTTGATGGCATTTTATGTAATATGAAGCGGCGGAACTACTGGGATGTAGTGAATATCATATAAAAGTGCTTTACAACGTTTTCGTTTTCCATCAAAATTCCCACAAGATACCATTAACAGTGTGGCCATTGCACTGTTAATGGCGACAATTTGACTTAGACAATGACTAACTTGAAAGACTAAAGACGTGAAAATATTTATAACTTGACACTGGCACCAATAGCTCGTATATGTTGCTGATTGCCAATATATAAGAATAAGAAGAAGTAGATATTTGATTACATTTTATTTCTATGAAAACTTGTTCATAATTACGTGTATAAAAGTTATAAATTACGTGTTAAAATAATCTATTCGTTAAAGTAATTAAAATATTTGAATTAAAGAGTGCAAATAAAAGTAAATTTACAAATCGAAATAGCCTACTTATCGATCACTAATACGCTTGCCAAGAGCGATAATGGATTCTTTCAAATAAGGACCAGGTATTCTATGAAAAAGCCTACGTATAGGGCAGCGAAATGCTGAAAAATTAAAAAAGAATACACAACATTTTTTTAAACACAATATATACAAATCGTAAGTCATAATTTTGAAACTATAAGCTTTAAAATTATCATACATTGACATGGAAAATTTAAGGAGTGTACACATGAGATGGTATGGACATATGATGAGCCCGGATGAAGTAATGTTGTAAGGAAAATTGTAAATTTTAAAGGTTTAAAGACGTTAGGGAAGGCCAAGTAAAAGATGGATGGACTGCATGAAGCATGACGTGAATAAACAGGGAGTGATTACTGAGGTGACTTCTGATAGTGTTTTATGGAAGGAGAAGGCACATAAAATTCACCCTAAGTAATTGTCATAAGAGTATACCAAACAATTCCGTACACGTACAACAAACAAATCCGTAAAGATTGGGTGAAACGGTGTCAGGGCATGTGGCCTCTGACCGTAGCTTTAACTCCGATGCTGAATAACACGTCACGGGTCCTTGGGTTTAAGTTTCTTCTCAGTAGCTGGGTCCACGGAATTCTGCGCCTAGCACGCCGTCCTGGCGCGTCTGTAACCGCTATTTATACCCGTTTTCGCCAAGAAACCACTCAACCGTAACGCTAATATTGCCAGAGCAAACTCTTGGTATCGCCACCTTTCAATGGGCGATAATAAGGCCCGCGGTGCAGACAGAGAACTGTCAACAGCGTGGTCCTACCATTATTGTTTTATTTCAAATGTGTAATACTCGCGTAAACATTAGAAATCATTATATTGCCAATAACTTTTGCAATATGTACGATGTCATCACCACAGCCCCTATATGTCCCACTGTTGGGCTCAGGCCTCCTCCATAATGGGAGGGAAATTAGCCTACTATACCGCGTTGGTCAGACGTGTTGGCATAGGATTTTGTTTCGAGTTTTCCTTCTCTCACATATATGTTATATGCGTTTTATATCCCTTAGTCATCTCTTACGATCACCCACGGGTAAGATAGGGACGAACCCACGGGATAGATAGTGGTGAATAGTATTCTTCTCCGTCACCACACGGAGAATATGTACGATGTAATCTATAAATAATCTTTGTCATTCTATAGATTAGAAAAACTTAAGTTCTAAATTGTATCAGTACACGAAAATACTTTTAAAATAATAGTACCTCTTAATAAAAAAGTTTTCAACAAAAATATATATAGAACTTAGCACTCAGGTGGCGTTTGACCGAGAACAAAACTTCTGTACCACAGAGTATTCAAGTAAAGTGACTTAACAAGTACTAAGTCTGGTAGAAGTCACTTTTATGACTGTTTTACGATCCAATTCGATCCATTCGATGCAAATGATAGCTCAGTGAACTAAAAGAATGTTAATAAGGTAAGGGAATTTTGTAGACTTTGTCAACTTATAAAATAACTTTTCCGTGTGGTGACGGAGTAAGAATACAATTCATCACCCCATATCTTACCGGTGGGTGATCGTACGAGACCACTAAGGGATATAAAACGCATATACCTAACATCTATGCAAGAGAAGGGAAACTCAAAACAAAACCCTATACCAGGGGTCGGCAACCTGCGGCTCGCGAGCCAAATGCGGCTCTTTGGATGTGAAGTTGTGCCTCTTTAGTTCTATACGCATAAAAATATTTTAATAGAAAACATTTAAAAATGTTTCTAAATTGATTAACGAGGATTAGGCACAAATTATTGTCGGCAAAAAAAAATTGTGGTGGAGCTGAGATAAAATAACATTTTATATGTGTTTTTGATATTTTAATATATGGTATTTTTATCAATCATTATTCTGCTCTTATACCAATTACTTGTGGTTGATAATATGTACTCCTCTTACATCGTACATATTGTAAAAGTTTTGGCAATATATGACCAGCCGCCTGATGCTGATGTCAAGCATCATTGGAAATATATATATTTTTTTAATATTTCACCTCTTTTTTTTGTATGGTGTGGTCACGCTCCGTCAAATTGGTCCGGAGCGACGTAAGAAGCGGCGCGCGACCCCATAGACCCACCTTAGAATGCGCCTCTCTTCGCCGTGCGAGCGGGCCACCGGAATCTGATTTTTTTTCTGCGGTGGCCCGCCCGACTAATATTTCACCCTGTACTTTACTTAGAAAATATTGTTTGTATTGGACTTTACAAACATATAAATAACGCAAACAAAATAAACCCAGATTCAAAAAACAGTTTATGGATTGCATAAAATATTGTCTTGCATAGGAAACGAACACATGGCACTGGCACGGAAGATCGGATCTTCACTGTTACGCCATCTAAGCCATCTGTGCTCTCAAAGTATTGACCAAAACTCAGATGTACATAGTTGGCCTACATCTATGTTAAGCTCTTGGTATCTTTTACAATATCCACATGCAACAACATGATGACGAAGTGAGAATACAATTCATCACCCCTTATCTTACCCGTGGGTGATCGTAAGAGACGACTAAGGGATATAAGACATATATAACATCTATGCAAGAGAAAGAAAACTCGAAACTAAACCCTATACCAACACGTCTGACTAGTGTGGTATAGTAGGGCAATTTCCCTCCCATTACGGGGGAGGCTCGAGTCTAACAGTGGGACATATATAAGCTGAGATGATAATGATGCCATACAAGTTAAAGGTTGGTGTAGTATTCATAGGCGCCATCATACAGCACAGATATAATATTGATATCCAAAATAATATTGCTAATTTATATATTTGTTTGTATGAAAATTGGAACGGCACACAAAACGTACTGAATTTTGTTATTGAAAATTGGAAATAAAACTATTTTCACGTATTCTATCGTGTTTATATTTGATTTATAATTTAACGAAGTTTCGAATATTTTACAACGTTCATGGTCATGGAAGGACTGTCGTTCGTCGTGGAAACATTCCAAATCATTATGTTTTATTGGAATTTATGATTTATATATGACACACACATATACGATACAGTAATCACCATTAGCAGTAGTCAATTAAGTCTATATTCTTTTCTGAAATACATACATACATACATATCATCACGCCATATCTCTTGCAGGGTAGGCAGAGAGAACAGAGTGCCAGAGAACTCTATCTCTGCATACTTCACTCGCTTCCTCAACATTCATAATTCTCTTCATACACGCTCGCCGGTTTCGGAGACTCTTGACTCCACCTTCCTTCAGTACCTGACCGATCTGGTCTAGGTAGGTTAGTCTCGGTCTCCCTCGGTACCTACATCCTTCCACTTTCGCATTGTATATCTTCTTAACCAGACGTTCGTTCGGCATTCTTTCCACATGTCCGAACCATCGGAGCATTCCCTTTCGCATCTTTACACCAATACTCTCTTTCATACCTACTCGCTCTCTTACGTCGTCGTTACGAATGCGGTCGGTCAGCCTAACTCCACAGATTTTCCGAAGAGATCGCATTTCGACCGCATTAATTTTACTTTCATACTCTTTTCTGCATACCCAACTCTCGCTTCCATACAGTAATGTTGGGACAAGCACTGCGTTATGTATTGCTACACGTGCCTTCTGGCTGAGGTGGTGGCTGCCGAGAAGTTGCCCCAACGCTCCGTTCACTCTATTTCCCGCATTCACTCTTCGCTCTATATCAGTGGTGTACCGTCCATCTCGGCTAAATCCACATCCAAGATATACAAATTCATCCACTTGCTCTAGTACATCATTACCTATTGTTACTCTTACATCTGTTCTGGCTTCATCTCTTTCAAAGACCATTATTTTGGTTTTGCTCACATTCACGCGTAGACCCCTTTTCTTTTCTTTTCTGAAATATTTTAGAATAAATCCTTAACCATCAAGCCGGCTTTTGACTATGGTATATAATCCTTACTATAGTCTATCTAATCTAAGAAGTGCACTTTGACAGCTGTCGCAGTAAGTTGTCTAGGTATGTGAACCAAATAATCGCTATCGAAAATATCCGATTTTACTGAGAAATCGATATTGATTCTTTATAATTAATAATCGGTTTATTTTTTTTTTTTCAAAAAGGTGATGGACAAAATTAAGCGCTAAATTAGTACTAAACAAATTTAATTATTTCAGCATAGAATCTATTCATCATATGTAGTAGCATTAGATTAATTAAAAACAAAAACAGGATTTAAAAATAGCTATTTATTTAGAATTACTACTATTACTTGAATTATCAGCGTCGCGAACATTAATAATTATTTCCTCATCAATCAAAGTGTCGAAACGTACATCTCTGTCAAAATCTCTATTCGATTAATTGTATTATTCTAATATTTTTACCGATTATTTGGATATTCGTGAATTGGAAGTTGGCAAGCACTACTGTATAGAACGTGATGACGTGACATTGTTAGATCGTCAATAACAATTACTATTTACCATGTTATTTTAATTTTAAATTAGTTTTACGAGTTTCAACATTAGATTATTGTACAAGAAATTCACCCGCAATGTTAATTATGTAAATAACTTAATAGTTGTTTAAAATTTCAGATTTAGTGTTTACAATCATGTGTATACGTTTGATCGAGGTTATTGTGTATTAAAAATGCAAAACGTCAAAATGCACTTCTTAGATTAGATGAACTATAATATTATAAATGCGAAAGTAACTCTGTCCGTCGCTCTTTCACGCCAAAACTACTGAACCGATCTAAATGAAATTTGGTACACAGATAGTCTAGAGCCTGATATAGGACATAGGCTACTTTTTAATGCATACAAAAGGTTGTAAAGAGGGATGAAAAGTTGTAAGAAAGTATCGTCTTTTTTAAAGCCAAAAGAATGTGTCTTATTTTTAGGCTATTGATTAAAATTTTGTAAAAAAAATTACCCTTAGGGGTTAAATAAAAATAGGGGTTGAAAAACTTTAGGAAAGTAATATTTTACGGAGGCGAAGCCGCGGGCAGAAGCTAGTATAATACATATTACATCTTGAGATATAATATTTTATTGCTCGTCATACATTTTGTACGAGACCGTTCACACTGTGCTATAATATATATTACTACCCAAACTATAAATATTTTTTCGACCAAATAAGCGATATTTTGTAGGAGTATATTATACCTTACCCTGGACACCACGCTTCCCCCTGCCTCGCTCTCAGTTTGAATGGTGACCGTAGCTGAACTGTTCCAAAATATATATCTTCTCCATGTGAACAGCAATCGGGAGATGCAATATATAGCTCAAAATGTGATATATATTACACCCCATAGTCAAAATCCGGCTTCAGCTTTTGTTAAAATATATGGCCGATGGTATTAAACAATTTAATTTGTTTTCTAATTTAAAACTTCAATTAATATTCATGTAAATCAACAATCTCACGCATGGTATCTAAAATTAATTATTGAACTTATTTCTTACATCAAGCCACATTCTTATAATAATGATCAAACATCGTAAAATATGTGTATTTTTAATTTTATATTTTCATATGGCTGTAAGTATTCGCCATTTCAAAATAGATTCACCGCAAAATAAATTTTTGTCTAAATCAATGAGATCCGTCGAAGAAAAAGCTGATATGAAACATAATGAAAATATTTACTCTCAATTAAAATCCAAAGCCACTTCAAATTTAAATCCATTATTTGGAAAATCCATATTAGTCAGCCGTATTCTGCCACATGAGCATCAAGCACAATTATCAAAACTCGAAAAAATACCAAATATCAGATACAAACCTTTAATAAAAATCCATGTTAGAAAACCAATAGGAAAAAATCTAAAAGATACATTACATCAACAAAAATCAAGAGCCTTAGGTTACGTGGTAGTGATTAATAAAAATGATGAAGAAAATAAGATACAGATCACAGATAACTTTAAAAAATATAATGAATCCCCAATAGAAGAAGCTAACTGGAAGAATAATTTTAATATCAAAAATCTTAATATAGTACGAACATTAAACGATGGGTCTGATGAAGATTTCGATGAATCAGAATCAGGTTTACCTCATCAAAACAATTCTAAAAATGCTACTGAACCTTCTGTTGTAGTTGAACCATATCCCTTTTGGAATTACTGGACGGTAAGTTGTTTCTCTCTATACATAAGCTTATGTATTCTGTTAGAATCGTTTGGAGATAACAGATAATTGTGGCTGTCAAATAATAGACAAATAATTTGCAATAAAATAATATTGTGACTATAAATTGAGATGAAAGCTATCCTATCTTTTATGTTGGATCAAACTACACATGCTGTCCAAGTTTGATTAAAATCGGTTAAGTAATTTAGGAGTCCATCGCGGACAAACAACGTGACGCGTAATTTATATATATTAAAATATTGTAAAAGTTATTGGCAATAGTTTTATGACCGGCCGCCTGCCAGACGTCAACTCTCCTTGGGAATGTAATTGGTGACCAAACGGCGTCAGATGGAGTTGGCCCAGATCGTTATAAGGCTCTTAGTCGTCTTTTACGACATCCACGAGCAAAGTAAGGGTTGGTAGTATTCATAGCCTCTACCACACAGCAAAAGCAGTTATATGCATATTAGCGTAAAATGCATATAGTGTTGAGAATTGGGATAAGAGCAGGGTATTGATGATAAGTTTGGTTTCTCTTTGACGATTTTAAATTACTGACGGACAATTACTAACATGAAGAGAATAAAGACGAGAAAAAAATTAAACTCTATGCAACAATTGCTCTTTTTTTTTGGTTTTGTTCGTCCGTCCGGACAGGCAAAGGGATCAAAGCTTATACACCCGTCTTATTTATTTTTTTTTTTTTTTATATATTACTCAATACTTCTTCATATTGTCTTGCCGGGTTGAGAGCCCTCAGCGCTCACCCATAGTCCGGGTTTAGCTGTGACAGCCATCTGCGGCTAACAGCTAAAAGACAGACACAAAAAAAAAAAAAAAAAAAAAAAAAACATATTTTCTTGTCTTAATAGTTATTGTCTGTCAGTAAGTCAAGTCGTTACCATTAATCGGGCGTTGATAACCAAATCAATAGTTTTCTTGGGAATTTTGGCAAAATATGAAAATACACGTAAACCACTATTATACCATATTCATTACAGCAATGGCTCTTATAAATAGCTGATTGCCAGTACAAAAAAAGAAAACGAACTAATTTCTTCAACGTAAAACATCTAACGACTATGTTTATAAATAGCTAACATATTCAACGCATTTTCTGAATATTTTTTATCTTATTCACACGCGAGAGAATCAACTGATCTGTTAATAAAAACATTTGTATATATACCTACGCTTACTTTTCGTCATTAAGGGAGAAAAATGTTCAAAATGGCGGACCGCATTAATATTGATTCAGAATTACGTGAGAAATGTATTTTGAAAAAGCATTTTCGAGGTGTATATAAATATAAATTAACCCTGTCTTTGCGTGGCAAATTGTATAGTATCATTTTATTCGTATGCGTTCGCCACTATCTATATATCCAACGTCTATGAAAGATTTTTTGAATCAAACTTAACTTAGGATTACTCTTTAGGCTAATCTGAAGATTCGTGAATATGTCATCATAATACAACCGTTTTGGAGTGCGTGGGGAATAGGGTAGGGTAGGAGCATACATAATTACACATATTATCTTTTTTATTCATATATAAAGGTACTCGTATATAAACATTGCAATGATATTTTTTTTATAAATATGATTCTTTTGTACGTATGAATGTGACTGAACTCATTCTACGGCTACAACGATTTTGATGAAATATTTTGTATGAGATTTTTTTCGTGTGGTGACGGAGTAAGAATACAATTCATCCTCTCATGGGTGATCGTAAGAGACGACTAATATATATCCCATAAAAGGCATATAAGATCCATGCAAGAGAAGGAAAACTCGAAATAAAACCCTATATCAACAAGTCTGACCAGCGTGGTAATACCACGCTGGTATAGTAGGTCAATTCCCCTCCCATTATGAAGGAAGCTCCAGCGCAGCAGTTGGACATATATGAGCTGAGATGATGATGATGATTTTGTATAAGTATTTACAGTTGGATTTTAAGAACGTTTTTGATTAATTTGTTTTAATAGCGATGCGATCAACTTCAAAGTAATCGTTTGTTATATTTTTAGATTTGTACAAAATATTGTCTGTGGTATTAGCTAGTACGTAATTTCATATTTTTATAGTTTTGTTTACTCTTTTAGGGATAAATATATCGATACAAAAAACGTTTTGCTGAATAACAAGCAACTAATAAATTATAAGATTGATCTCAGCTCATATAGCACAATGTGTCTCAAGGCTCCTCCACAATGGGAGGTATGTTGACCTTCTCAAAATCTCGCTGATTAAACATGTTGGTCATCATTCTCCTACTCTTATCCCAATTACTTGGGGTCGATACAATATGTACTCTTATTTCATAGTACATATTGTAAAAGTTATTGGCTATAGTTTTATCACTGGCCACTTGGACTTTGGAAATGTAATTGTTGACCAAACGACATCAGATGGAGTTGGCCCAGGTCATTATAAGGTTCTTAGTCGTCTTTTACGACATCCACGAGCAAAGTAAGGGCTGGTAGTATTCGTAGCCACTACCACACAGCTGATGATGATTAGACATGTTGGTATAAGGTTTTATTAGAGTATACCTTCTCTAGCATAGATGTTAATTACGTATATCCCTCGGTCTAAGATGAGGACTCTATAACCGATAGTCGACCCGAAATGGCGATAAAGTACCTACAACATACATACATACATATCATCCCACCATATCCCTTGCAGGGTAGGCAGAGAGAACAGAGTGCCAGAGAACTCTATCTCTGCATACTTCACTCGCTTCCTCAACATTCATAATTCTCTTCATACACGCTCGCCGGTTTCGGAGACTCTTGATTCCACCTTCCTTCAGTACATGACCGATCTGGTCTAGGTAGGTTAGTCTCGGTCTCCCTCGGTACCTACATCCTTCCACTTTCGCATTGTATATCTTCTTAACCAGACGTTCGTTCGGCATTCTTTCCACATGTCCAAACCCGATAAAGTACAATACGACAAGTAGCGTTTAATAAAAAAAAAATAATATTCCTTCGTCGTTTGCACGATACTACGAACGATGTGGTAACGGCTACGAATACTACCAACCCTTACTTTGCTCGTGGATGTCTTAAAAGACGACTAAGAGCTTTATAACGTCCTGGGCCGACTCCATCTGTTTGGTCAACAATTACATTCCCAAGGAGAGTTGATGTCTGGCAGGCGGCCGGTCATAAAACTATTGCCAATAACTTTTACAATATGTACTGTGAAAGAGGAGTACATATACATGTATCAACCCCAACCTAATTCGGATAAGAATAAGAGAATGATGGTTTATACGACACTAGCGGACTAGAGATAATGAAATGTATTCTTACTCTGTCACCACAAAGAAAACTAGGAGATTTATTGAATATTTTTATATTTTTTCCAGTACCAAAAGACAATACATCAAGATGATTGCGAAGGTAATCTTATTAAATTGGGGGATATGTGTATTGCTCCAGAAGGTCATCGAAGATTGATTGACTAAATCAGTGTTCACATCGTCACTCTAATATTTTCTTTATTCTATATTTGTGTCTTCTTACTCGTATATTTTAGCATTTTCAATCATATTTGAATCGTTTTACTAATCTAAGCATTCCACATTAGAAATAAATTAATTTTGAAATAAAACTACTTTTACGGATTTTATCGCGTTTGTATTTGATTTTTAATTGCCCGACGTTTCGAACACTTTACAGTGATCATGGTCACGGGAGGACTAAATTATTTTATAATAATTTCTGGTGTTTACGTGGGTTTTTACACGTTTGAAATAAAACTGCATTTATGGATTTCAAGGTGTTTGTTTTTGATTTTTAATTTCCCCGAGGTAAAAACACGTTTGTAACGTAATGGTTACCGTGATCATGAACTCTCAAAAAGAGTTAAAATACTGCATTGTCGGGCAATTAAAAATAAAACAGAAACGCTATAAAATACTTGAAGTTTTATTTCAAATTTCTTCTTCTTCTCTTTGTATAATGGCAATCAGCTACTTATACGAGCTATTGGTGCCAGTGTCAAGTTATTATTATTTTATGTTTATAGTCTTGTCAGGTTAGTCATTGTCTAAGTCAAATCGTCACCTTCAACAGTGCAATGGCCACACTGTTAATGGTATCTTGTGGGAATTTTGATGGAAAACGAAAACGTTGTAAAGCACTTTTATATGATATTCACTACATCCCAGTATTTCCGCACATCACATTACATAAAATGCCATCAAAATTATCTAATATAACACGTTAAAACACTAAGATATCGAATATAATACAAGAGCACCACATGACGTTTTCAAATTCCCGTCAAAAGTGAATTTCAAATTTATTTCATGTTAGACTTAGCACCTTCACTATTTTGTCAATGTTGTCTACGCCTGTTGTACTACTGCGCTTCTCGTATAAATAAATCCTCTTTTGTGATTCCTTATTTGTAAATTATACGTCATGCTGTCGCTTAGAATAGGAAGTGGATTTTTTCCAACTCCGCCTATTGTTCTTTCCTAATTCAATTTGTTACGCTTTCCAAGATAATTAAAAGCGTTAATATGCCTAAGGCTGAGACTGCCTGAAGGTCCCTCTCAACCTTAATATTATTTGAAATCATTTTAGATCCTGGTTTACAGGAGTTATGGTGGTGAAAAAGTGTGATGAGATTTGTCTAAGCAATACCAGTGCAATGTAATTTTTCGGTTTCGATTTATAGATATTTATTTTCAAAAAAAGTGCGGTGTGGTAGCGGTTACGAATTTACAGACTTGCAATTTGGTATGAACATTTTTTCTGCCCTGTAGAGGTCAGATGATTACAAATTACGTTCCCAAAAGGAAATACTGAAGTGTTAGCCTAAACAAATCTTCATTTGTTTAATAAAGGTTCTACAGATTTAAATTTCGGTAAGAATATTTGTGCTACGATGCAGAGGTAAACTAACAACTGCTTTTTAAAAATTCCACCCCGAAAGGGGATTGCGTTGGTGTCAGCCCAAATAATCCATAACCTGTATGTGGGTTGTCACATAATTTTTAAACGGCTAGACCGAATTGGACCGAGTTTGTGTGTATATTTCAATGGGTTCCTGGATAGTCTGCAAAACACAATTCGATCCAGTAGGTGGCGTTGCTATCGGTATGTTTCGAATTTTATTTGTTATACAATTGTCAAAAACATAAAACATATTTAATATTGTCATGTTTTTTTATCTAATTTATACAATTAATGACATTAAAAATATTTTCCGTCTGGTGACAGAGTAAGAATACAATTTACCGCTCCCTATCTTACCTGTGGATCTCTTAAAAGATGACTAAGGTCTACAATATACCAAAACGTCTAATCAGCATGGTGTAGAAGGTTGATTTCCCTTCTATTGTAGAGGCGGCACTAGCTCGGTAATAGGATGAATAGTATCTGAAATTAATAATTCGACAATATGGCGAAATGTTAATAATAAAAATAAATTATCACCACCTTTACTTAACCGTAAAAATTATAAAAACGAATGATAACCAAGAAAATTGGTAGCAGCACCAGTCCGGAAAAGTTTCTCAGACGCGTGCTACTAGCGCTACACGCCTGCCAGACGTAACTATTACCAAATTACCCCTTTTTACGGAAGCCCAAGTACATCAGTAACAGCTTATGTCCATACTGCCGTGGAATGGGAAGAATACAATTCACCACCCCTATCCTAGCCATGGATATCGTGAAAGGCGACTAAGAAATATAATATGCGTATTAAATCTATGCAAGAGAAGTAAAATTCGAAATAAAATCCTATACCAACACGTTTGACCACCGTGGTACATTAGGTCAATTTTCATCCTGTTTTATAGGAGACCTGAGGCCGGGAGATGGCCTAGAGTCCAGCAGTGGGTCAGGACTTACATGATCTAATATTATATCCAACCGTGAACTTCTATATTTTAATGGGTGCACTAACAACGCGCACAAAAACATTTCAAAAAGATAAATTCGAAATTTTCTCGTAACACTAGTAAATTCGTGAAGAACGGAAAGCTTTTTCTAAAAAGATTTTTATTTCAACTCAGGAACATAACTCACAATTTGAACCATAGATGTGTAGATCTTTTTTCTGTTTTGTACCTATACCTATTTAAAAAAAAATACAAGTTCATAACGTATTATGAACTTGTATTTTTTTTTTATTTAAGAAAATCTGAATCATATAAATAGCTATCTGTAATCTAAAATGATACTATTTTTACAGATTTTATCTCGTTCGTATTTGACTTTTAATTTACCGAAGTTTTGAACACTTTTCAGCATGTAAACTCTGGAGTAAAGGTGGCTTGTTGGACGTGGAATACCTAAGTCTTCCCCTAGTCATAAATACCAGTCTTCAAAACGTAGGAAATGTAAAAATTAAATAGAAACGCGATCAAAGCCGTAAAAATAATTTTATAATCTACTGCTATGTGATAGAGGCTACAAATAATACCAACGCTTACTTTGCTCGTGGATCTCGTAAAAGATGATTAAGAACTTTATATCGACCTACGGCAGCTGCATCTGATGCCGTTTGATTAGCAATTACATTCCCAAGGAAGGTTGACATGAGGCAGGCAATCGATCATAAAACTATTCCCAATAACTTTTACAATATGTATTATGAAAGAAGAGTACATATTGTATCGACCCCAAATAATTGGGATAAGAGTAGGAAAAAAATTAAGATGATGATGACTTGGCTGCCGACGCCAAGTTATTTTTTTTTTAATTTTAATTAATAGTTTTATGACCGGCTGCCTGTCCGACATCAACTCTCCTTGAAAATGTAATTGTTGACCTGATGTCATCAAATGGAGTTGGCCGAGATTGGTGTAGAGCTCGCAGTTGATATTTTTTATGACGCCTACGAGCAATTTAAGCGTTGGTAGTATTCGCAGCCGCTACCACAGACCAATAAATAAAAAACCTTGTAATCATCCTATTTCCTACTTATATATTTTTTTAGAGACGCCACTCAGCACTATGGAAATACTCCTCGTATTGCGGGGGACTTTACAAACATGCAATTATCGCAGACAAATTACACCCAGAATCAGATCAACACTTTGTGGATCGCACAGTGTTGTCCTTCGTAGGATCGAATCCATGGCACTGGTATGGAAAGTCGGTATCTTAACCACTACGCCATCTGCGTAGTGTCGTGTCGTATTATAAATGTGAAAGTTTGTAAAGATATCTAGATGATTGAACAGATTTAGATGAAAATTAGAACGTAGATAGTCCATTTGCTGTATTAATACATCGGATACTTTTTATCTCAGTAATATGTTCCCTTAGAAATAAAACTACTTTTACGGATTCTATCGCGTTTGTATTTGATTTTTAATTTCCCGACGTTTTAAACACTTTACAGTGATCATGGTCACGAAAGGACATGTCCTCTCAAACAAAAGCGATATAATCCGTAAAAGTAGTTTTATTTCAAATGTGTAACGCTCGCATAAACATCAGAAACCATTGTTCCCTTTGCGAAGCCGCGGGCAGAATCTAATACAGAATAAAATCATCTTTCCTATAATAATTAAATAGAATAATATAATAATTAGACATCTTTCCCATGGGAGACGTAAAAACGAACTGAGGGTTCCCCAGGAGAATGGGCAGCAACACTTTCCTGGGAAAACGTTTAATATTAATTGCAATAGCCAATCCGCCTGCCCAGCCCAGCGATTTTTATAGTTTTCTTTTTTTTTTTTAATAAAACACCACCCTACTAAGGAAATATCGTTGTATTGCGAGGAACTTTACACCGAGACTCAGTACAACACTGGATCGCACAAAATATTGTCATTCGTAGAAATCGAACCCACGGCACTGGCACGGAAGGTCGGTATTTTAACTACTACGCCATCTGTGCAGTCATCAATCTCCACTTTGGAGAGGCCTATATCCATATAGAGTTACCATGTAAAGCAAAATTGCTTTTTAACTTGTCGCTACATCCTACCATAACATAAAGCACGAGTAACTGTTAAAATACTAATAGTGACAGACACTCGCGTTGTCATGCCCCACAGAAACCTACCATATCGTTTATTGAGATTGATTCGTGGTAGCGGCTACGAATACTACCAACCCTCACTTTGCTCGTGGATGTCGTAAAAGACGACTAAGACTTTTATAACGATCTTGGCCAACTCCATCTGATGCCGTTTGGTCAAAAATTACATTCCCAAGGAGGGTTGACGTCTGACAGGCGGCCGGTCATAAAACTATTGCCAATAACTTTTACAATATGTACTATGAAAGAAGAGTACATATTGTATCGACCCCAAGTAATTGGGATAAGAGTAGGAGAATGATGATGATGGTTTATTGAGATTATTGTAATGACCATCTGGTGTCATTTCTTTATAATTTTGTCTCTCTCTTTTCTATTTTTATCTTTCTTTCACCCTTCATATTCACATTTTAAAATGCATTGAAGAGAATGTTATATGAACCTGAGCGTTGCCTCTGTAACTCTCAGGTACCATACCAACAAGATTTTGAAGCATCAAAAAACAGAGTTACCCATTATTAAGATTTAGAGTATTTAATTTGCTAAGGAAAGCTATAGAAAACTCCAAAGACTTCGAGGCACTTATTGTGGTAGGACCACGCTGTGGACAGTTCTCTGTCTACAGCCGCGGGCCGGTCCGTCCGGGGTAGTACCACACTCTCGCAGAAGATCGACGTCTGAGTAATAGCAATGTGCTATTGCGCTTCGTTCGGTGAGCGAGAGAGCCGGAAGCCTAACTGGGGTGGGTTCAGGGTTGTATTGGTAGGCAGCGGCCTAGCTATACCATTGGCAAAGGTCCATGGGCGGCAGCGACACTTACCATCAGGTGTGCTGTCTGCTCGTTTGCCGCCATAAGCAATAAAAAAAAAAAAAAAAAAAAAAAAAAACGAACCATCCATCCGAGCCATGTAGGAATACATTAATTTTCGCGTTCAGACGACCACTACTAGACGTAGACATCTTTCATAAAATATGATGCAGTCTTTCTTTCTTTTTCCAAATTCTAATTTAAAATACGTTACGTTAAATTTTAAAATACGTGTAATTGACAAACCAGTTGGCGATCGTTAGGTGTTTATACGCACTAAGAAAACGCAGCTGGTAATTCTTCCCTAGTGAACGCTTAACCGCTTACTTTACGCTTATACGTGTGGTGACGGAGTAAGAATACAATTCACCACCCTCTATCTTACCCGTGGGTGATCGTTAGAGATGACTAAGGGATATAAAATGCATATAACATCTATGCAAGAGAAGGGAAACTCGAAACAAACCCCTATACCACCACGTCTGACCAGTGTGGTATAGTAGGTCAATTTCCCTCCCATTAGGGAGGAGGCCCGAGCCCAACAGTGGGACATATATGGGCTGTCATGATGATGATGAACGCTTAACTAATATATACGACTCCTAGTTAGGTATGGCGTCAACTGTTACAAGTATCTTCCATTAATCCATCCATCCATTTATCAGCCCTTAAACGTCCACTCTTGGACATAGGCCACCCCACGAGAATGCCATTTGCAACGGTCCTGTGCCACCTGCATCCAACGGTTTCCTGCGACCTTGATAATGTCATCAGTCCACCGAGTGGGGGGGTCGTCCTACGCTGCGTCGTCCAATTCGTGGTCGCCACTCGAGAACCTTGAACAAGTATCTTAGTAATAAAAAATAAATAAAAAAACAATTTTCATATAATATAAAATTTAATTTCATTTTTATAAGAGAGCAAGCTACACAGCCTATATAAAAATATTAAACTATACTAAAACTATTATTCGTTTATGAAATCGCAGGAAATAATTGCAAAGTCCAAGCGTTCTCGCAGAGAAACAATTCTATGACAAACATACAAACATATAATAAAAATTTTATTCTTAAACTAAAAAAAACACATATCGATAATTTAAAAGATACAATACATCAAAATATACAAATCACAAGCGTAACTAATATTTTTCACATCTATTTATATTATTTATGGACAGTAGAACCTCTGTAACTCGAACACCTCGATAAGTCGATTTCCTTTCGCTGAAGCTTAAGCTGGAGCATATCTCGAATTATATACACTTGGTAAGTCGGACTAAACATTATATCGTGGCGAGATATTAATAGTATATATATCTATACTCTATAACTCAAATTTAAAAATAGACTAAGACGTATTTAGTAAAATAAAAGATCACCTTATTTAGCATACCCTGAACTCAAAGCAATAAAAGCTAAAAATAATGTACGGTGCTTCGAAATTGAAATTTTAGCAATTAAATCCATATTTCAAATTACTTGAGTCAAGTCTCATTAACTCGAAATATTTTCCTTGACATTCGAGATATCGAGGTTCCACTTTATATATATTATATTATTCAGTTATATAATATATTATTAATAAGCTTCTGTAATACAAGAAATAATAAATGATTAAAGAGATTCTATAATATTCCTTCATTAAAAATCTTATATATCATTTAATAATTATAACATGTACACCAATAATCACTAGCAAGTTTAGATAAAAGAAAAATTAAGCTTATAGAAACGAAATCTCAATATAATAACAATATTTATATTATTCTAAGAGAAATTTGAACCAGATCCTGTGTAAAAAAAAAGTCCGAATCTATCTACTTAAAGAATAAAATAGTTTACAATCAAGGTATATATATTTTTAGTTCCCTCATCAAAGGATGGGAATGGAATCCCATTACTAAGTCTACGCTGTCTGTCTGGTTATCAGCGAGAAATATTTCATGAACCGTAATAGTTAAAATAACAGTATTTTATTTCTAGCATATGTATCGGCAATATAATAAGAAATAATAAAAATTACTCATAAAATCTATTTTTAGCGTTGTAAATTTCTCTTTAATGAAAGAATTTAAGCTAAATTTTGTTATTATACGCTTCATATAAACTGTTTAAAAGTAAGATAAATACTATTAAAAAAGAACCTCCTCATTTTTGAAGTCGGTTAATGAAAATATACGTAACAATTACGATTAATAGTGTATGAAGCCGTTACGACGACAATTCGAGCGAGAATTTGGTAGTTATATATAACGCCCACGTTTAATTGTTAAGACGATTAGAACGAATCCCATCTATGACGGCCATTTTTCGTTCGCAAAACAAGTTTTTCTAAAAACAAAAATTTTATCCATTGCCACCCTATGTAAGCTATTACGAAACCTGTAATTTTTTTATTATTATTATTTTTTATACGTTTTATAAAATTCTATTAAAATTTCTACAACTGATATATGCTATTTTAACTTTTTTTTTTAGTTAAACATAGGACCTGGTCAAATATATTCTCTAAATAATCTATATTATAACGTAAGTGGGGGCAGCTTCCACACCACAGTTATTGTCTTTAGATGACATCAAAACATATCCATCGTTACCCCACATATTGGACCAGGAGTTCTTGATCAACCAGTACTTCTGACCATTAAGTATACCATAGCCAACTGCTAGAACAGCATGGTCCAGCTCTTCCACTTTATTGTGGCTGTAAAAAAATATAATTATCATTAATTATCACTATTAAAGTTCATATATTACCTCTATAGTTTTCCATGTACTGACGGAGTAAACATAAATTCAATTACTTTAGACCTATACATTCACCCCTTCTTTGCCCGTTAGTATCGTAAAAGACTATCATCATCATCACAGCCCATATATGTCCCACTGTTGGGCTCGGGCTTCCTCCATAATGAGAGGGAAATTAACCAACTATACCGCGCTGGTCAGACGTGTTGGTATAGGGTTTTGTTTCGATTTTTCCTTCTCTCGCATAGATGTTATATGCATTTTATATCCATTAGGCGTCTCGTACGATCACCCACGGGTAAGATATGTGGTGGTGAATAGTATTCTTACTCCGTCACCACACGGAAAAAGACTGAAGAAGAGGATATAGACGATCAAAGGGTGTAAAATGGGTATAAAATCTATACAAGGACCCTGTACAAATACATTTAAGCTGCTTAGTAAGTTTTCATTAGTGACAGGATCACACCGTTGGCAGTTTTCTGTCTACAGCCGATGACCGGGATTGTACCACACTCTCGCAGAAAATCGACATCTGAACAACGGCAATGTGCTATTACGCTTCGTTCGGTGAGTGAAAGAGCCAGTAGTTCAACTTAGGTGGATTTTGTATGATAGGCAACGGCCTGGCTATATCCCTGGTATTACGAATATCCATGGGCGGCAATAACACATATCATCAGGTACTACTTGCTCGTTTGCCACTATAAGCACTAATTAAAGTTAGTTGCCCTCCCATTGTGAAGAGGGAGCCTTGAGCCCAGTAGTGGGAATTATATAAGCTGATATAAAGATTTCTTACCATTTAGGTTCGTAGTATACTCCATTGGAGTAGAAACTGAAGCTCTTGTGGGCCGCATCAATAGCAACCGAAATGGGACCGTGTTTAAATATCGCCAACTGTAAATCAATATGGGATTACTAGCTAACACAACAGAGATTGTTCTATACGAATCTATAAAAAAAATTAAAAATCTATTAAATGTTCTCAGCGCCACCTAGAAGATACAATTGTCAATTCTTTAATCCAATTGAACACTAACAGCCCAGCCGTTTAAGAGAAATTCAATCACATAACAAGTATACACGGGTTGAGAGCCCTCAGCGCTCACCCACAGTCCGGATAAAGTTGTCATAGCCATCTGAGGCTAACAACTAAGACACACAAAAAAAAAAAAAAGAAATAACAAGTATACGAGAATTATATGAATAAAGACTTGAAAACCCGTGCGTATATTTCTTACTATTAGAGAATTAGTGTTTTTCCTTCACTTGCCGCCATTTTATCTACAGTATTAGTTATTAAAATTTTGACTCACATTTTTTTGATACAAATTCATTACCAATACAAAAAGAAAATGATTATATATAAAATTATATTGTTATGGGTTAAATAATTTTTATAGTGGTAGGACTACACTGTTGACAGTTTTCTGTCTACAGCCGAGGGCCGGTCCATCTGGGGTAGTAGCACTATACTCCCGCAGAAAATCGACGTCAGAGCAGATCGTTCGATGCGCAAGGACGTCGGTAGGGCAAATTTCTGGATGTGTTTTGGTTGGTAGCCTACCATACCCTGGTATTGCAGATGGCCATAAGCGGCAGTAACACTTACCATCAGATGTGCTACTTGCTGGTTTGCCACCATAAGCAATACAAAAAATATATATTATTATGAGAACTTGTTAATTTAAAACTAAAAATTTATTAAGTTAGCACCGGTTCGCCGGACCTCGAACCGAGAGCTTGAAGCTCTTTATGTGGCAGACGGACTGCTCTGGTCCAATTACCCACGGACCTTATCTAAGATACTTACCCTGAGTGCATTTTCGTTATTCGTAGTAACATTAACCCATCCTTTAATCTTGGTAACGGCAGTCACATTGTCAATATGACAATAACCATCCTGAAACAAATACAACAGATATTTTTATAATTCCACACTATTAAACTGAAGATATGAGAATATATATAATATGGAGAAACAGAAACCCAAAACTCTAACTAGCAGGTTGGGGATTGTCTTGGCGTATACTATGGATGGTCACACTGAGTTAAAAATTGTAAAAAATGGTTCAGATAATACGGGTACATTCCCTTAGTAGCGACTTAGCCGTGCCTCTAATTTCGCAGAAATCCATAAACAGCAGTTACGAATTACCTACCAAGTCGACTGCTTTCTGAACTGACATCAATGGCAATAAATAAATACAGAATACTA
This sequence comes from Lymantria monacha, assembly GCA_905163515.2. NCBI lineage: Eukaryota > Metazoa > Arthropoda > Insecta > Lepidoptera > Erebidae > Lymantria > Lymantria monacha. Next base: position 3,362,459 of record LR991105.1, on the reverse strand, counting down.
AAAGAATCCTCAACACTTTAATCCTAAGATAATGAAAGAACCAATAACTCTTACTTGTCCCAAATAGCCGCCGTAGTCTTCCTCAGTAGGCAGACCATGCTTCATGATCCATTGGTAAGCTCTGAAGTCCTCACCACCATCGCAGCCGTTGTTACCAAAACTATAAACAAATCAAAGTTTCAATCAAATACATTCATCATTCTCCTACTCTTATCGCAATTACTTAGAGGTGGACGCAGAATGTAAACCTACATATTGCAAAAGTTATTGGCAATAGTTTTATGACCAGCCTCCTGCCTGACGTCAACCCTACTTGGGAATGTAATTGTTGATCAAACAGCATCAAGTGGTTTTGGCCTAGGTCGCTATTATTCGTCTTTTACATCCACGAGCAAAGTAAAGGTTGGTAGTATTCGTAGCCGCTACCACATATCAATTTTGATCAAATACATAACCTAAAGGAATAAACCAGTGACGTAAACAAAATCTTTTTCTTTCATTGTAGTAAAACTCATTCTTATCGGCAAACTATTTAAGATACGTATTTAAAAGTTCAGAGGGAGGTTCGACTTACTGAGGATTTAACATTTCGAGTTATAAAGATTCCACTATATAAGATTTAAAATTATAAATAATTGAAGTTTTGTGACGCCTTCTTCATTTGAAAATTGATCTACTACATCACCCTGGTCTGGTCAGGGTTCATATAGAATTTTATTTGTAGTTTTCCTTCCCTTGCACAATTATTGTATTCATATCCCTTATTCGTCTTTTACGACACCCACGAGCAAAATAGGGATATGAAATTGTATTCTTACTCAGTCACCACACAGATTTCTATAGGTTTTTTATACTGACCCCCATGAGCAATCGACGAGTGCCTGTTGGCTGAGCCGTACGAGGTTGTGCCCGTTACTTAAGAAGAGGGCACCCTCCACAGAGCCAGTGGTACCAAAAGACCAACAAGAACCGCATACCGATTGATCTGAAAATATTAAAAAAAATTTAATCCAGGAAACTTATTAATTAGACATAAGCATATTGCGTTAATGAATGAACAGACAGACGAGTTGATTCCCACACGTGGAAATCCATTCTTTTCAATTAGACCAGTGTAGGTGGGCACGTATGATTTCGCCTAGCATGACATATATTCAATCTCAGTATATCTAAATGTACATAATATCTCGTTCATATATCGTTTCGCATAATCATATTATTCATCATCATCTCAGCTCATAGAAATTCCCCTACTGGCCTCGAGATTCCTCCAAAATAAGATGGCAATTTACCTACTATACGCTGGTCAGACGGGTTGATATAAGGTTTTATTACGAGTTTTCCTTCCCTTGGATATATATTGTATGCATACTGAATCCTTTACTCATCTTTTACTACAACCACAGACAAGGATGATGAATTTTATTTGCTTTTGTAGTGAAATAATGAAACGTGTTTTTGTATCCCCAAAGGCATGGACTGCATCACAGCAGATTCTGTCATTTTTGGCAAGCTCTGGCCTGGCATACTGCGACAATTGCGTACGGGGCAACGGAAGGGCGGTGTGCGACTTCAAATTTCTGCAGCACGGTGCTCCCTCTCCATCGCATTCGCCATCCGTGAATCATATTCTTAGTCTTACAATTGACGGTCAAATTATGATATATCTTACCTTTAACGGGTGTCACTGCACCAAAAAGTCTCCAATCAAACTCGGATGGTAGTTTATCAGATTCACTTCCCAATAAAGAGTCGCTGTAAGGGAACGGCAGTCCTGAGAAATAATAAAAAAAAAACAAATTAAATTTAAGATAAGCTCTTTTGTAAAAGATATTAAAGCTCACTAAAGCTCACTAAGACTGACAACCCACCTGCCAAAAATGCCATTAACGCACTATACCCTCATTTATAGGGGAATCTTACCACCAAAAATGGACGACGATATAATTCGAATCCAGAATTAAATTTTCACATTTTTAATCCATTACAATACACTAAGAGGCCATTCATAAATTATGTATGGCGTTTTGGTGTTTACTGAATATTATAACTTCTTACTATAGGCGTAAGGGGGGTAGTGAACCTGACTTTAGGTAAGTTATTAAATTGAAAAATACTAATTTTGGTCAAACCTGTGATAGATTAATAAGATTAATTTAATTGCAGTGAGTTAATGATAACTACTTGTAGTAAGAAGATTGTAATAAAATATATTTTCCGAATAATCATCATCATCATCACCAGCCCATAATGTCCCACTGTTAGGCTCGAGCCTCCTCCATAATGGGAGGGAAATTAACCTACTATACCGCACTGGTCAGACGTGTTGGTATACGGTTTTGTTTCGAGTTTACCTTCTCTCGCATAGATGTTATATGCGTTTTATATCCCTTAGTCGTCTTGTACGGTCACCTACGGGTAAGATATGAGGTTGTGAATAGGTGAATTTCAGAATAAACAGAGTTAATATTTGATCAATAGGGCCTTTTCTTACAAAAAAATCTTATTAGAGGTCAGATGGGGAGTAGTTGCAATCTTATAATGTCTTACGGTTTTAGCCAAATCATTCTTTAAAATCCCTTACGTAATTTATGAACGGCCCCAACGACTCACCATTTTTGGTGGCATTGCTATGTGGTACGTACCATTGTTTGGTCCAGAATATCTCCTGCCTCTTAACGCTGATAATTCACTGTCAGTCATATCGGCGAGATGGTTGACGGCCATCGTGAAACTGCGGCGAGCACGATTATGCGAGTAGATATACCTGAAAAGTAATTTTACATTTTCAATTTGCCTTTACATATACAGACTGCCGATTTTATTACTAGAATAACTTAAACTGGGTGTAGGAATGACGTCATAAAAAACATTAAAGTTAATTGCAAACTCCTAGCTCTGCCCAATCCCGAGATAAAGTGATTTGTTTCTTATCAAAACAGTAGGTTTGTCACCGTACATTGACCTGTAGGTACATTTCGACCAGCTGTGCGGCGGCGAGCGCAGCGAGCGGGACTATTTGTCTACTAGTTCAATGTCATACGCATGAATATATGCCTACATCGAATTATTATAGTACAAGTGTATTGACCGCTTATCAGTATGGCAATAAAACTTAGGTACTATTTTTTTTCGAGTGTATAGTGTATCGTGGTCTGATACACCCCCTTCAAGGATTCTACTAATTAAATCGGCAACCTGTATATAATTCTTATATACGTGTGTATGTCACTGAACTCCTCCTAAACAGATTTTGTTGAAATTTATTGTGTGTATTCAAGTGGATTTGAGAATGATTTAGATTCGCAATTGAACACGGGTTCGAGCTGCGATCGAGTTGTAGGATTTTTACTGTTCATACATTGACTGTTAGAAATTTGCCGGGTCCGCTAGTTTGATATAAAATTATTTTTTGCTAATTCTATCGCGTTTGTGTTTGATTTTTAATTTCTCGAACTTTTGAACACATAACAGCGTTCATGGTCACGGTAAGTTAGTCTTACCGTGACCATGAACGCTACGGTGTCTCACGTCTAACAAGTCACTATAAATATAAAGAGATTTTACCTGAGATTCTGTCTGAAGAGATTCAACCTCTTCTCGTGTTCGATTTCACTAGCGTATACTTTGCCGTGCTTCCTTTGGAATCTGCAATAAAGTAATAAAGATTATGAGCACTCGGCTTTTGACCGTCCATTACAAGAAATAGGTCTCCTGCACATAGGTATACCTATCAAACTGTATAAGCATGCCATTACTAAGTTACAGTAGTACACGTAATAAATCCTCTATTAATGTTGCAGAATACACGCATAAGTTTTATTGTATATCATCATGCTCCTCTTATCCTAAATAATTTAGTATCGTCGCAAAGTACATAATGTAAAAGTTTTTTTTTATTGCTTATGGTGGCGAACGAGCACACCTGATGGTAAGTGTCGCTATCGCCCATGGACCTTTGCAATACCAAGGGTATAGCGAAGCAGCTACCTACCAATACAAACCCCAAACCTACCCCAATTGGGCTCCCAGCTCTCTCGCTCACCGAATGAAGCGCAATAGCACATTGCCATTAATCAGACGTTGATCTTCTGGGAGAGTGTGGTACTACACCGGAAGGACCGGCCCGCGGTCCCGGACGGACCAATATAATTTTAAGTAACAACATATTTTATTAATATTACCTATTAAATTCGTGATGCACATGATCATCTTTTCCTGGATGTACATACTCCATCATAGGATTGAAGGTAGCGTAATAACGCATACCAGGACCAGGGAATGACGAGCACTTTGTATCTGAAAGATAAATATAGCTTATCAGCCTTCCAGAACTGCCATCAACTTAATCTAGAATGAAATATACATACAAAAATCGATTTATGAAAGTTCACTATTCAAGCTCGTCAAGAAAGATAATGGCATGACATGATACAGCGCGAGTGGCTGTCAAAATTAGTACTTAGATTGACAGGTAATCGTGTAAAGTGTGAAACTCAAATTAGTCAAGCAAATCAAACGCGACGTTTGCCTCAATATAACTAAAGGCACCTTTTTTCTTTGGCATGATGTGATAATCCCTTCTACCCATCTTTGGCATGATGTGATAAACACTGCTACCCATCTTTGGCATGATGTGATAATCCCTTCTACCCATCTTTGGCATGATGTGATAAACACTGCTACCCATCTTTGGCATGATGTGATAAACACTGCTACCCATCTTTAGCATGATGTGATAAACCCTGCTACCCAGCTTTGGCATGATGTGATAAACACTGCTACCCATCTTTGGCATGATGTGATAATCCCTTCTACCCATCTTTGGCATGATGTGATAAACACTGCTACCCATCTTTGGCATGATGTGATAAACCCTGCTACTCAGCTTTGGCATGATGTGATAAACACTGCTACCCATCTTTGGCATGATGTGATAAACACTGCTACCCATCTTTGGCAGGATGTGTTAAACACTGCTACCCATCTTTGGCATGATGTGATAAACACTGCTACCCATCTTTGGCATGATGTGATAAACACTGCTACCCATCTTTGGCATGATGTGATAAACACTGCTACCCATCTTTGGCATGATATGATAAACCCTGCTACCCATCTTTGGCATGATATGATAAACCCTGCTACCCATCTTTGGCATGATGTGATAAACCCTGCTACCCAGCTTTGGCATGATGTGATAATCCCTTCTACCCATCTTTGGCATGATGTGATTCCATCTTAACATTAGTCGCATTGGCGTCAACTGTTAATGATAGATGAGGATATCCCTTATCGTTAACAGTGGACCCCATGCCTGTTTTTTACACGGATTGGTATTATACCAGAGAGTAGGGAATAGAAGACATATATACAGGATGTCCGCTAATTAATGGATAACCTTGAAATAGCTTATAGTAGATCTTATGGCCGTTCAGAAAAAAATACCAAAAAAGTCTATCATAAGTAGTACCTAAGATAAGTATTAAAAAAAAACAATTATTTTTTGCCTTATTTTACTTTATTGAACACTACGACTAGAAATGAATGAAATTCATCGTTTTTTTTTTGTTGTTTTAATATTAAACACTAACTATTCTGATAGATAGATAGTAAATAGTAAGACTAGTTAAGTTTATTTTTTTTTTTAATATGTTAGTTCATTTATTTTGGAAAATTAGTCAAACTTATTTTTTAAACAGAGTTTAAACATCTTGGGTAAAAAAAGGTATGAATACATAGGTGACCATAAGTAGATTTGATAGTGGTACAATTTATGATTGTATCTGATTTAAATAGTGAATTATTGCTATTAATGTAGAAAATGAGAAAAATTACTCAAGCAAACAAATGTACAAATTTTGAACTGACAAGAACAAATTTTGAAAAATCTGACATGAGATTGGGAAATGGGGAGGACCCCTCTTAACCCCTCCGATCGAGAAAATCTTACGACATCTCACCAAGGGGGAAGGGGCGCTCCAAAAATCCTGCCTCACGTAATTAATTGACTCCCTCTATAATCAGATATTCATACTGTAATACTAATCCTTACTTCCTTACTAATATTATAAATGCGAAAGTAACTCTGTCTGTTTGTCTGTCGCTCTTTCACGCTAAAACTACTGAACCGATCTAAATGAAATTTGATACACAGATAGTCTAGGAGCCTGATAAAGGACATAGGCTACTTTTAAATGTAAAAAAGGGTTGTAAAGGGGAATGAAAAGTAGTAAGGAAGCATCGTCATTTTTAAAGCCAGAAGCTATAAACTTATTTTTAGGCAATTGATTAGATATAAATAAATATGACATTAATATTTTGTGAAAAATGTACCCTTAAGGGGTAAAATAAAAATAGGGGATGAAAAACTTTAGGAAAGTAACCTTTTACGCGGGTGAATCCGCAGGCAGTAGCTAGTACTAAATAAAACTTACTATCATCAATATTGAAGATAGCCGAATCAATGTCTTCTACGTCGTAATCCGTGTAATCGAGATAATAATGATCGTAATGGGAGCCCAAAAGTGAGTTGAACCCTTTCATTTCGTACCTAGAACAAAGAAAAATATATTAAAAACTTATTTAGCAAATGAAAAAATATTACCATACATGGGATTTGAAGCTAACGTTTACTGAAAATTTCTTCAACCACTTTACGAGTTAGACCAATGTGAGTACATATGGTAACCAAATTGTAACTCGCATTGCCCACTCCAAACCATGGGAGCGGTGTAAGACTTTAAGAAATGATGGAAATACGTAAAGAATGAAGATGTAAAACGTTATTTGATTTCCTGGGTGACGGCAAGATCTCGGGAGCGGTCCAACCACCACTTTCAGCCCTTTTAACGGACTTGGCTTCGAATTTTAACCAATTATCAGTAGGTATTTCCACGTAGTAAGTAAAGTAATTAATATGGAAGGTAGTTAAAAATAGTTTAATAATGAAAGAATTTAGCTCGACTACGAGACGAAGACCTAACCCACTCCCCCGCCCTTGTAACCAAGCGTGGTATTTTTTAAGAGGCATGAAAAGGTCCCATAATTTTGATGATTCTTTTACCCCTTCGGTTAGCTATACCCTGAACTCTGATCCACTTGGTTTTGTAAACATGTTGAGTCTAAGTAAAGCTTTTACTCCCTTCCATCTTCGACCAAAACATATATACCTAGAAAGAATTTTATATATAATATGGTAAATATACAGACCTGACCGGTATTGGTACAGATTCTCCTCTCAAACTCTTCCTATATTTAATCCAAATTGTATATTTATTTATCTTGTTACCAATCGTTTGAACCATCTGCCATTTCGCTGTATCAGAGTCCTCCATGGTTTCAGTGCCTGCAAATAAACCATTGATTTGTCAGGAACCCATTACTGTCTCCACTACAGAGCTTTTACTCGAGTAGTTATTTTCCTAAAGCTTCAATATAGTCTATTTTTTACAATAAAGCTTATACCACTTCTAAAAGTGAATATTTTTTTTTTTTCATTTAGTGACTAAGTAAGAATACAATTCACCGCCTCTTATCTGCTTCGTGGCATATCATAACTAGTCGTCAGAGACAACTAAGGGATCCAATTTTTTTATTTTTATTGCTTATACTTATTGCTTATACTTTTTTTTATTGCTTATATGCTACTTATTGCAAACGAGTAAATAGCACACCTGAGGATAAGTGTCACTGCCGCCCATAGACCTTTGCAATACCAAAAATACAGCTAGGCCTACCATTACCCCACCAAATAAGTCCCCAAACCCACCCCAGTTGGGCTTCCGGCTCTCTCGCTCACCGAACGAAGCTCAAAAGCATATTGACATTACTCAGACGTTGATCTTCTGCGAGAGTGTGGTACTACCCCGGACGGACCGGCCCGCGGCATGGTCCTACCACTATTACAATATGCGTAGAACATTTATGTAAAAGAAGGAAAACTCCATACCAATAGATCTGACCGGCATGGTATAGTAGGTCAATTTTCTTCCTATTGTAGAGGCTCGCGCCCAACAGTGGGACATAAATTTAAGCTGAGATGATAATGATAAATATAAATATTTGAGAAAGATATTATCCATCCATCAATCCAAGACGATGGCCACGTAACCAGTTGGGAATATGGTTTCCCAAGCGAAATAATATTATAATAAGTACACGGCATTACTGTTGGACGTAGGCCCCCTCATTAAAGGTGATAATACCATATTCACAACGAATGTGCGTCGGCAAATACAATCAGCGTTATGAATACTTCAAGCTAAAAACTGCTACTTCCTAATCCGTCACCAAATTTTCTTCTTCTTCTTCTTCTTATATATTGGCAATCAGCTACATATACGAGCTATTGGTGCCAGTGTCAAGTTATAAATATTTTCACGTTTTTAGTCTTTCAAGTTAGTCGTTGTCTAAGTCAAATTGTCGCCATTAACAGTGCAATGGCCAGACTGTTAATGGTATCTTGTGGGAATTTTGATGGAAAACGAAAACGTTGTAAAGCACTTTTATATGATATTCACTATATCCCAGTAGTTCCGCCACTTCATATTACATAAAATGCCCTCAAAATTATCTAATATAAGACGTTAAAACACTAAGATATTGAATATAATACAAGAACACCACATGACGTTTTCAAATTCCCGTCAAAAGTCCCAAATATTTTCATGACTACCGCTAGAAAATAAAGTGACACACTGTTTTTTTTAACCTGTCACTACAAAGAAAAGAAGATAAACGAGGATTATTATATTTAAATAACCCAGATACTGAGTAATGTCACTTTAAATCCAATATGGCGAATTACAAAAGATGGCGGACTAGTTATTGTTCTCCACACAATGATGTGGGTATAAAAAGATACGGTTTGACGATTGTAATTGAGAAATTACATACATACATACCATCACGCCATATCCCTTGCAGGGTAGGCAGAGAGAACAGAGTGCCAGAGAACTCTATCCTTGCATACTTCACTTGCTTCCTCAACATTCATAATTCTCTTCATACACGCTCGCCGGTTTCGTAGACTCTTGACTCCACCTACCTTCAGTACGTGACCGATCTGGTCTAGGTAGGTGAGTCTCGGTCTCCCCTGGTACCTACATCCTTCCACTTTCGCATTGTATATTTTCTTAACCAGACGTTCGTTCGGCATTCTTTCCACATGTCCGAATCATCGGAGCATTCCCTTTCGCATCTTTACACCAATACTCTCTTTCATACCTACTCGCTCTCTTAGGTCGTCGTTGCGAATGCGGTCGGTCAGCCTAAACTCCACAGATTTTCCGTAGAGATCGCATTTCGACCGCATTAATTTTACTTTCATGCTCTTTTCTGCATACCCAACTCTCGCTTCCATATAGTAATGTTGGGACAAGCACTGCGTTATGTATTGCTACACGTGCCTTCTGGCTGAGGTGGTGGCTACCGAGAAGTTGTCCCAACGCTCCGTTCACTCTATTTCCCGCATTTACTATTCGCTCTATATCAGTGGTGTACCTTCCATCTCGGCTAAATCCACATCCAAGATATACAAATAAATAGTTAAAAAGAATAAAATAAAGAAAGTAGAAGTAGTTTGGCTTTGAAATATTCTTTTCTTTATTTATGTATTGTAATAAATGTAATTTAGTTAGTCCTTAGTTACTTTTTATTGTGCAATTCAACTAAATAAATTCGTTTTAAAACTGATAGGATAGAACACTTACCAATAAATTTAAAATCTGTCATATCTGGTAACACAGTCTGGATTGTTATCAAACTGTCTGTCGAGCCGTTCACTTGTAAACATGTCTGTTGATTTAGAACCGATTCGGTTGTTACTGGCGCAATCTATTGAAAAGAAAAACTATTTTATAATATTACTACGCCTTCTTAAAAAAAAAGTCATCTTAGTTCATATACGTTCAAATGCTACGTTCGAATCTTAAGAGGAAATAGGATCAATGGGAGGGAAATTGGTCTACTATACCATAGTGGTCAGATGGGTTGACTAAACCTTATTGTTATTTCAAATTTATCTTCACACGTTTTATGTATAGATATTATATCCCTTAATCGTCTATTACGACACCCATGAGCAAGGCATATCTAAAAAAAATCATATTTCACCACTTAGCGTTCGGGAAAACCTGCAGCGAATAGATCATCAGATTCATTCCAAAACCTGCACGTATTTTTTTTATTGCCTTTGGTGGCAAACGAGCAAGCAACACACCTGATGGTAAGTGTTGCTGCCGCCCATAGACCTTTGCAATACCAACGGTATAGCTAGGCCGCTGCCTATCAATACAAACCCCAAACCCACCCCGTTGGACTTCCAGCTCAGTCACGTATGTGAGAAATGATCACTGCAAACGTACAGTTGCAAGACTTTTGTTTTATGTTTATTATAATATGTGTATGTTTGATTAAATTGCCTCAGATGACTATGACAAGTTTACCCGGACTGTGGGTGAGCGCTGAGGGCTCTCAACCCGATACAGTTGCGAGACCATAACATAGGGCAAACCCTGCTACGGTAGTTAAAAAGATGACAGTGATACTAAGTCCAATCTCTTTCGAAACAAGAAATCATTAATGCGAGGCGTTGTCGTTTCAAATAATAATAAAAAAAAATAATTTTCTATTGAAAACCAATTAGCTAAGAGCTACACAGTCCATTTTATTAAAATATAACGTGAATGGAAGCCAATTAAAACATTGTACCAAAACGCTTGCATGACCGCTAGAGTGACGTCACGGCATGTAACAAGCAATTATAGTTACAGTAGCTTTAATATCGTCCGATAGATGGCGGGCTAATGCAACGTGTTAACACTCCATAGTGTTGTAAGTGAAAAGGCATACTCCGTACAATTCTTTCCTGTTGTTAAAAAAGCAATAGTCAAATTTAGCTCAAATTAATACAATACCACTGAATCGGAACGAGATTGCCATTGATAACTTCGGGCAAGCATCTCAGCGGACTTGTACGTTTTTAATTTTTATTTAACTTCTTTTTATATAAAACTAACTTCTGCTCACGAATTTGCCTGTGCAAAAAGTAACTTTGCCTTAGTTGAACTATTATCCTAAGGAAACACATTACCAAGATAAAAAATATTTATAGGTATGTTAATCCAGGAAATGGTCTACATGGCAATTTTCATTTAAAACTATGAAACGGTTTATCCATGATTGAGTAAAGAGACCACGTTAGGACGACGCAGTGTTAGACGCCCTCTCACCAGGTCACCCTCACTAATATAAATACATACATATTATCAAAAATACATCTTAAGCTGTGTGGTAGCGGCTACGAATACTACCAACCCTTTCTTTGCTCGTGGATGTCGTAAAAGACGATTAAGAGCCTTATAACCTGGGTCAACACCATCTGATGCCGTTTGGTCAACAATTACATTCCCAAGGAGGGTTGACATCTGGCAGGCGGCCGGTCATAAAAGTATTGCCAATGACTTTCACAATATGTACCTACTATAAAAGAAGAGTACATGTTGTATCGACCCCAAGTAATTGGGATAAGAGTAGGAGAATGATGATATCAAAAATACATCTTAAATACTCGTATACATACCTTAATGGAGGTGCCGTATGGTTGGTAGGCTGACGCAGATAACTGGTAAGTCTTAACCATACCGCCATAATAATCGATGCGGGATTTGCCCGCTTTGCTGTCAAACCTGCAGGACAATTAAAAAGAAAATGAAATTGCAAATTTTCAAGATTTTTATATATAGGGTTTTATATCGAGTTTTCTTTCACTTGGACTGCATAGATGGCGTAGTGGTTAAAATACCGACCTTTCATGCTAGTGCTATGGGTTCGATTCCTACGCAAGACAATACTTTGGGCCACACAAATGTTCTGAGTCTAGGTGTAATTTGTCTGCGTTAATTATATATTTGTAAAGTCTCCCAAAGCAATACAAGGTTTCCTTGTAAATTTTGAATTGTATTCTTACTCCGACCGGATGATTCATATAGAGCACTACATTTAAATTAGTCGTAATAGGATCTTTATAATAAATTAGACATCATCATATCAACATGTAAAAGTTTCACTAATCTAGAACCTCCTCCTCCATAATGGAAGAGAAATTGACATACGACCTAACCACGGTGATCAAACGTGTCGATATAAGTTTTTGTTTCATGTTATCCTTCTCTTACATAGATGTTTTTATTTGTTTATTACTAGCAAACGAACTAGCAGTACAAGCTAACGAACTGGCAGTACAATTCATGATAAATGTTACCGCCTTGCTGTATCCTTTACCTTTGCAATACTAGGGATACAGCAAGGCCGCGTCCTATCAATACAAACCCCAAACCCACCCAGTTCGGCTTCCGGCTCTCTCACTCACCGAACGAAGCACAATAGCACATTGCCACTGTTCAGCCGTCAGTTTTTTGCGTACTTAGGGTACTACCCCGGACGGACCGGCCCGCGGCTGTAGACAGAATACTGTCAACAACGTGGTCCCACCACTATTGTGAATGTCACACTTTATATCAATTTATAATTTATTTTACAACATCTACAATCAAATAAATAGCGACAATTTTATTCTTATAATGTCGTCACAAAAGATATATAAAACCAGTAAACTATTATCGTAAATAAATAGAATAACAAGACTAGATTTGTTTATGTACATTGAACTTTTATCTAAGGGGTCATAAGACATAACAATATATACACAAATCAAATAACAACCATATTTATTCTTATAAAGTTCTATTTATTTTAATATTCATATACAATATAATTTCCGTGTGGTGACGGAGTAAGAATACTATTCACCACCACCACGAGTAAGATACTCGTGAGTGATCGTACGTGACGACTAAGAGATATAAAACGCATATAACATCTATGCGAGAGAAGGAAAACTCGAAACAAAATCCTATACCAACACGTCTGACCAGCGCGGTATAGTAGGTTAATTTCCCTCCCATTGGGGAGGAGGCCCGAGCCTAACAATGGGACATTTATAGGCTGTGATGATGATGATACAATATAATAAAGAAATATTAATTGACAATGATTTCTAAAGTTTACGCGCGTATTAGACATTTGAAATAAAACTTATTTTACTGATTCTATCGCGTTTGTATTTGATTTTTAATTTTGCCGAAGTTTCGAACACTTTACAGCGTTCGTGGTTGCGGAAGGACTGTCTACCCGCTTTATTAACTAGTTTTTTTTTATTGCTTATGGCGGCAAACGAGCAAATAGCACACCTGATGGTAAATGTCACTGCCGCCCATGGATCTTTGCAATACCAAAGGCTCAGCCTACCAATACAAACCCCAGACTCACCCCAGTTAGGCCCTAGTTTTATTTCAAATAATAGAACAAATCTGAGTTTCTTGCCGTACCTTTTCACTAGCAGTGATAGTTTATAGTATAAGTAGTAATTTAAAAAATGTTAATATTGATAATATATAAGTACCCTCTGTCGCTGCCACTGGGACGCCGAAGGTGACCACGGGGTCAGGAAAGAGTGCGGAGAGGGCGCTCAGCTGTTGGCCACCGAAGACAAAGATCCGGTACCGGTGGCCCACTCGCATGAGAGGAGTTTGCATGGTGGGTCTATAGGGTCACGCGCCGCCACTTCCGTCACCCCGGACCGCTTTGGCGGGGCGAGATGCATCCATAGTCCACCGCAAAAAAGGGGCGCTCAGCTGTTATACGCCTCCACCGCACTCGAAAACACTCGCCGATCAACCTCCAAAACGCATAGGCATACTTTCATTATATTTATTTGCCTATTTTAATACATTATTTCTATATCAAGCGAGTCACTATTTATTTCTATGTTCTATTACCAAACACCCTCACAGGGTTTATACATAATAAATTGATTTAAAATTTGAATAAGAAAAAAATTACTGTGTTGGCAGACATGAATACTAAGCAATCTCGTTTGTATCATAAACAACTAGGAGCTTTACACAGATCTCGACCACACTGGATGCGGTCTGGTCAACAATTACATTCGCAAAGAAGATTGATGTCAGACAGGCGACCGGTCATAAAAACTATTGGGAAAACTTTTGCAATAAGTACAATGGTTGCAGAATGCATATTGATTCAATCCCAACTAATTGGGATAAGAGTGGGATGATAATAATGATTAATTATGATAATAATGATGATGATAATAATGATTGAGATTTTCCGTGTGGTGACGGAGTAAGAATACAATTCAACACCCCTATCATACCCGTGGGTGATCTTAAGAGACGACTAAGGGATATAAAACGCATATAATGGTGGCACCACACTTCGCTATGTGTTATTCGTTATGCGCGTTATTGGCCGCATGCGACGAAGTGTGGAGGTCTCATTCGTCTATATTTGCTTTACGCGCACACATAACGCATAAGCACGAATAGCAAATACGCGTATCCATCCACTTGTCGGTTTTTCACACACTTCAAAGGACACAAATAAGCCAAATATGTGTGTCGACTGCCCACACTTCGTTCATTCATTCGTTATGTTCACTCGCTACGGCGCGGTCATGTCTACACGGTCTTTTTGTAACTTGGTACTTATACAACAGGTATTGGTCAGATGCATTGAAGTAAAAATAAGCTGCCGCCACAGTCAACACGTCCATTTTCTATTTATGTGTCGGCGTGCCAAATATTTGGCATGATGGCACGAAGTGTGGAGTAGCATGTTCGTAATAAAGTGTTTGTCAAATATTTGGGCAAATAAATAGTAGCCGCATAACAAATAACGCATAACGAAGTGTGGTACCACCATAACATCTATCTCGCAACGACGAAGTAAGAGAGCGAGTAGGTATGAAAGAGAGTATTGGTGTAAAGATGCGAAAGGGAATGCTCCGATGTTTCGTACATGTGGAAAGAATGTCGAACGAACGTCTGGTTAAGAAGATATACAATGCGAAAGTGGAAGGATGTAGGTACAGGGGGAGACCGAGACTCACCTACCTAGACCAGATTGGTCACGTACTGAAGGAAGATGGAGTCAAGAGTCGCCGAAACCAGCGAGCGTGTGTGAAGAGAATTATGAATGTTGAGGAAGCGAGTGAAGTATGCAAGGATAGAGTTCTCTGGCACTCTGTTCTCTCTGCCTACCCTGCAAGGGATATGGCGTGATGATATGTATGTATGTATAACATCTATGCAAGAGAAGGAACACACGAAATAAAACCTTAGGTCAATTTCCCTCCCATTATGTAGGAGGCTCGAGCCCAACAGAGACATATATGAGCTGAAATGATGATGATTTTTTTTTATTGCTTTTGGTGGCAAACGAGCAAGCAGCACACCTGATGGTAAGTGTTACTGCCGCCCATGGACCTTTGCTACACTAGAAATATAGCTAGCTAGCTAGCTAGCCTCTGTATACCAATATAAACCCCAAACCCACCCAGTTGGGCTTCCGGCTCTCTCGCTCACCGAAAGAAGCGCAATAACACATTGCCATTACTCAGACGTCGATCTTCTGCGAGAGTGTGGTACTACCCCGGACGGACCGACCCGCGGCTGCACACAGAAAACTGTCAACAGCGTGGTCCTATCACATTTTTTCCTAAACTGTATAATGAATGATGATAATACAGTCAAAACCGTTTACTGCGACATCGTTTAGAACAACATGCCGGTTATAATAACCTATAACAAAGGTCCCGGCTGAATGCTATATGACCGCCTTATCAAAAACATTGCTTTTTACGACATACCTCATTAAACGACCACATTTAACTAATATTTCGGAGAATTAGATGTTAGATGCTGTTAGAACGACCGGCTAAGCTGTATTGACTGAATATGAGCACATCCTTTCGATGTCGTTATAACAGATTTTGACTGTACAAAATAATGCACCTTTATACAGATAGCGAAGTGATCTAAGTAACTACTTCAAGCGAAGTGTTCTAAGTAACTACTTCACGAGCCGAGTATCATGGGTTCTATTCCTACGAACGATAATTCTTTGTACGATCTACAAATTGTTGTTCTCGGTCTGAGTGTGATTTGTCTCCCACAATACAAGGTTATTGCCCGTTTTCACCGACGACCTCTAAAGTTTAGGTAACAGTTCACGCAATATAAATAACATATAGCAATGACTTTAGATATTAATTTTATGTAACATATTATCAAAATATTTAATCGACCTGAATGCATTATTTATATTGACTTAGGTGTCACCTAAAATTTAAACTCATCGGCGAGAACGGACATTGCTTTCCTAGTGCGTAACGTTATTTAGTAAAAGGAAAATATTTAAAACTAAAGACGAATTACTTAGGTGGAGTGGAGATGACAATGCGACAATAAATGAAATCCCTGGTAATACTAGTGTATAAGTATTTTGAAACTATCTAAAAAGTCCTCACATGCAACTTTAACAAAAAATATTTTCAAACAAACTTTTTATCATAAATATTGAAACAAAATAGAACACTATTTAAAAATATTAGTTCACTGACCCGTGGTCCGACCGAGTAGGTATCCATTCATTATGCCGTATTCATTAGGTACTTTTAATTTTCTTATCTAAGTCTGATGACACGGTTTATACGGAACTTATGGCTTAGGAAGAAGGTATAATGTGCATTAATTTGTATTGCGTTTGGCGAAGACTTGAAGTGGTAGACTGACGATACGTAGGTACCTAACCTACATATCGTCAGTTTACACCTTCATATTGGTTTATACTGATGCGGCGCGAGGTCTTTGATACCTGGGTGCTAGCCTAATAATTTTAATTTTTAATACAGAGTGTGGGAAAAGTTAATAATACAAAGTAATGTGCTGAGGCTAAACTATACGACATATGTATGTATATATTATATTCAAAATTTCTATACAGGCTGGACAAGTCATTAGATACACTAAATTAAAATTATTGTCGCATGGTCGACTCCACCGGTATATCTATTTCAGTTTATTATGCAAATTATTTATTGAGCACTTGAAATGTAAAGCGTATTAGCAAAAAATATTATAAAAACTTGTTCACGAACGAAAAATAGTTGTTACAAATTGGACTCGAACCCGCGGCTACTGGAAAACCGTTCCAATCGTCCTGTCCTTATGCTAGGGCCGCACCTGCGTGTATCGTCCCGAAGTAATATGTGGCGAAGCTTCGTACGTTTTGTACACTAAAAAGTTATCGCGTTATACAGTATTATACTGTGGTCACATTAGCGACTTCAGTATTTTACACGAAACATAGTGCAATCATTAAAGATGGCCGAAATCATTTTCATGCGATTAACTATGGATGACGAATTGCTTTACTTTTATAGCTATATTATGCTAATAATTACATAATGACCTTTTTGTATCCCTTCATGGGTTCAGCTTCATAAGGGTGTAAAAATTCTAACACCATTTCATCGCTCCACTCCATATTTATTGATTAACTGGAGATCCTCGAACACGTCTAAACAGATCGAAAATTTCCGCCAAAATGAAAAACGCTAGTCTGACCACGCTGGCGCGCAAAACCCTTTGACTTATCGCCTACCAAGCGATAACACACACGAAGTCCGAATGTTCGCGATGATAGCCGATAGTGACCGGTCACATCTGCGTGTATCGTCTCATTGCACGAAGCTTCGTGGCGATATACGTAGGTGCGGCCCTAGCATTACATAAATGTAAGCTGTCGCATGACAATCTTGACTCGTATTATTTTGTCTTCTTTATGGGAGACGTGTGCTACCGGACAACGATTACACATTGTACCAAAAGTGTATTGTAGAAAAAAATATATTAAAAATTATAAAAAATGAGTTATGTGGTGTAGGAGTTTCCGTGTGGTGACGGAGTAAGAATACAATTCAGCACCTCCCATCTTACGCGTGGGATCGTAAGAAACGACTAAGGGATATAAATAGGCATATAACATCTATGCGAAAGAAGGAAAACTCTAGACAAAACCCTATACCAATACGTCTGACCAGCGTGGTATAGTAGGTCAATTTCCCTCCCATTATGGAGGAGGCTCGAACCCAACAGTAAAACATATAAAGCCGAGATGAGTGTGGGAACATTTGGTCGGTTTTTACGATCACCCATGAGAAAGGTAACGGTGGTTTACCTATATGTAATTCTAAGTTTACCTTTCATTCTTGAATGATAGTTTATCCAATTATAATTCTCAGTCTCGTAACGGAATGAGAGCAGCCCTGCACTGGTCTGGTGCTCCCCTATGCGATTTGTATGACCCTCACGAAAGATCACATAATAACGATCCGGTATTTCATTAAAAATTAAATTCGAAATATATTTTTAATAAATTAATTAAAAACACAATTAAATTTAATTATACAATTGTACTTTTATCATTATTATTAGTTATTTTCTGCAATGTTTGATTTGTTATTATAAACTTTCTGCATCTAATATGGACCTTGACACAAAAATAAAGATTTATTTATATTGAAAAATATAATAATTATACTTTTAATGATATTAGTTATGCTCATCAGGTGTGGTGTAGTAGCAGCTGTGAACACACTAGCAACCCTTACTTTAGTCGTGGATATCGTAAAAGTCGACCTAGAGCGTTATATTGACCGGTACCTAATGCCGTTTGGTCAACAATTACATTAAGGGCCATCCATTAACCACATGAGGCTTTAAAGGAGGGTGGGGTGGGGTTTGGTTTAACAAAAATCACCAAATATCATAAGGGAGGAGGGAGTTTATAGTAAAATATCACGTGTATTCATTTTTTCGTCAAACGCGGGCTTTCTAAACCGAAAAATGTCCGTGTAGTGTGATTGACTTGCCGTTGCCAGTAAATGAACGAAGTTCTCAAGCGTTACTCGACACGCCAGTTACTCTGTTTGGCGCCGAATGCATATGCGAAACCCGTTACCTCGTACGTTTTGCATTAAAACAATGTTTAAAGTAAGTGATCTGTATAAAGACCTTTTTGCAAAATATAAAAAAGGAAAAAAGATCGAGAATATAATGAGTTGTGGGCTAATTCTTTGTAAGTACTAAAAATTCACGTGATGTTGGTGGGGGAGTCATAGTCTTAAACCACACCACGTGTCACCAAGGGGAAGTGGGGTTAAAAATTCCAAAAAAATCACCTGATTAATGGACCGCCCTTACCATGGAGAGTTGACGTCAGACAGGGGGCCGGTCATAAAACTATTGCCAATAACTTTTACAATATGCAAGAGTACATATTGCGACCCCAAGTAATTAGGATAAAAGGAAGATAATGAGGATGATGATAACTTTTTACTAGTTGAGTCAAAAGATGCTGTTAGGCGGCGCTGCGATCGTTTTCTGCTGTTCAGAAAACGATCGCAGCGCCGCCTAACTAACCCGATTGGCCTACTTTACCACGCTAGTCAGAAGACTTGATATAGGGTTTTATTTCGTGTTTTCACTTCTCTTGCATAGATATTTATTATTATATGTATATTTTTTATGATCTTTTTTTTTAATAAATACAACACCCTGGGCTAAGGAAATAATCCTTATAGTGCCCCAAGTCAAAGTCCCCCACTTTACAAACATATAATTAACGGACACAAATTACACTTAGACTCAAAACAATAATTTGTTGATCGCACAAAATATTGTCCTACGTGAGAATCGAATCCAGAGCACTGTCATAATATGTCGATATCTTAACCACTACGCCATCTTTCCCGATCATCATCATCACAGCCCATATATGTCCCACAGTTGGGCTCGGGCCTCCTCCGTAATGGGAGGGAAATTAACCTACTATACCGCGCTGGTCAGACGTATTGGTATAAGGATTTGTTTCGAGGTTTCATTCTCTTGCATAGACGTTATACGCGTTTTATATCCCTTAGTCGTCTTTTACGATCACCCACGGATAAGATATGGGGTGGTGAATTGTATTCTTACTCCGTCACCACACGGAAACTCCTACACTCCATAACTATTTTTTTACAATTTTTAAAATATATGTTATATCTCAAATAGTCTTTCACGATATTCACGGGTAAAATACGAAATCGTAAATTGTATACTTATTTTACAACACGGAAATAAAACTAATTAGTTGATTTATATAAAATAATGTCATCATTTTCAACCATAAACAATTCTTTTCGATAAATACCTATATTAGCACAAATATTTTTTTGCAGACGTGAATTTATTTTTACAGCTGCGAAAGCATTAAATTATTATAATTGTTGAAAAGATGACTCAATGTTTTAATAATTCAGGTCATAATGTCGATTATTGCAATAACATTTCTGTTTGACTAAGCTATATATATGTATATACATATTGCAAATAAATAATTTATTATTATTAGTTCTTAACCTCAAGCCTTTGTCATTAAAAGGATCAAAAGAGATGAAAAACATCAATATTTCATCAAACTTTCTGAATGTACTGATGACGTACTGCACATATAGCGTAGTGGTTAAGATATTTAAGACCTTCCGTGACAGACTGGGTGTAAATTATCTGCGTTAATTATATGTTTGTCTTCAAATAAAGTATATAATATTTTGTTTGCGTAACTTTCTGAATGATTTCCTTTTTTATAGTGATAGAATTAAGAATACCGTTTACCGGATTTCCTTTACCACGGAGGATGTCATCATTGTGAGAGGGAGAAAACACGAAACATGTACGTTAAGTCTGACTTAGTCGTTCATTGTCCATACAAATTTCTGGGGGCTGTTGACAGTTTTCTGTCTACAGCCGCGGGCCGGTCCGTTCGGGGTAATATCATACTCTCGCAGAAAACCGACGTCTGAGCAGTGACAACGTGCTGTTGCGCTTCATTCGACGGGAGAGAGCCAGAAGCCTAATTCTGGGTGGGTTTGGGTTGGTAGGCAACGGTCCAGCTGTACCCTTGTACTGCGTAGGTCCACAGACGACAGTAACACATACCATGAGCTGTGCTGCTTGCGCGTTTGCTACTATAAGCGATAAAAAAATGTATATTTATTTATTAATATTTATGTAAAATATTGTGCAGAGGCAAAATTGATATTTAAAATCGAATTTAAAAGTTACAGAAGTCTATTTTTATACTCAAAATTTCGTTATGATTCTTGCAAAAACATTTTTTGCAAAAAAAAATGCAAGAATCTTTAGTCTTAAAAAACTTAAGATAAAATATTTAGACGAATGATTGGATTACGTGATACGTGGCGAGAATGCATTATTATTTTGAAAAGGGAGATCTACAACTATCCCACGGTTAGTCAATATACCACACCTCAAGAAATTAAGGAATACCCTATAGAATTACGAGGCATGCCTAGAACGGCTAGGCTTCAAGGCTGAACCGTTCTGACAATTGACAATTCCTCGTTCAATTGCGAAACACGTGTCAAATCTATATTCGAAGCCCTGCAAGTTAAAGTTCTGAAGGCATCTTATCACAGAAACAAAAAAGTTTCCTTATATCCTATTCTACATTGACCCTATCCCATATACCTTATTTTCTTGAAGTATCATCATATCAGCTCATATACGTCCCACTGTTGGGCTCGAGCCTCCTCCAAAATGGGAAGGAAATTGACCTACTATACCACGCCGGTCAGACGTGTTGGTATAGGATTATGTTTCGAGTTTTCTTCTCTGGTATACATGTTATATGCATATTTTATCCCTTAGTCGTCTCTTACGATCACCCACGGGTAAGATAGGGGGTGGTGAATTGAATTCTTACTCCATCAACACACGGAAGAAGTATGCTGTATATTTATTAAACATGGGAAAGAAATCTCTATTTAAAAACAATTCAGCTTAATCTCCATTTTTACCGGGTTGAGAGCCCTCAGCGCTCACCCACAGTCCGGTTAAGCTGTCACAGCCCTCTCGGCTAACAGCGAGCGCAGTGGATACGTTTTAGTGGGTATTCTAGCCCCGAGGCTAGCGAGTACCACACTCCTCGTTCCGGGGGGTGGTGGGTAAAAGCATTTCGGACCACTGCGTAATCAAAAAAAAATCTTCATTTTGTATTACATATTTCTAAGTGGATTGAGAATCGAATTCACAATACCGTGATCCGTGACCGCTACATTAACTAGCTTATCATAATATGCATGCACTACAAACTCCATTTAATTCTTAAATTACTTGAAATATACGAATACATCGAATAAAACAATAGCTATAAAAACTTCATGACATCACTAACTCGTTTTGAACTTTAAAACAAAGACTAGAAAAACACGACATGGATAGACAAGGAGTGACCACAGAGATGACGTCTGATAGAGTTGTATGGAAGGAGAAGACATATTGCGTCGACCCCAAATAAATTGGGATAAGAGCAGGTTGATGATGATGAAAGGCTAGGAAAAAATATTGAAGCATAATCCTTAGAACAGTAAATGGGGTAAATGTACTTAGCAGTAAACCCACGGTGCTCGAGTACAGTATCACCGAGGTATAGAGCCTGAAGGGGCGCAAAAATTACCAAAATATGAATCATAGACTGTGAAAAACAAAAGAGGCGTAGACTAGACACTCGCATTGGACGCATAAAAAGCTAATTACCGTAGTGATTATCCTTACTACATAAGGAAACTAATGTCAAATAATGAAAGTCTAAAGGCGGATGGATGGATGGATATATAAACATGTATATAGCAGCAGGGGATAATAATGAGTATCGCACAAATACCTATATTATAAAAATGTATCAGTTCAACAACTCAATTCATACCTACCAATACTGGCCTGATTGATAAGGCAGTTGAAATATCTATACAGTTCCAGTCCTACATGTGGTAATAATTTTGGGCTCGCTCATAAGTTTTTATTCGTATTATATTTCCTCCTCGGATAACTATCCATAATAGCGCTATTTGAGGAAAATAGAAGGTTATAAGGATAATTAAAAATAACAACACGTTTTGATAAGCCTTAGTTCGACCACAACCCGTTCAACCATCCAAAGCAACATTACAGAATATGGATTTAGTGGGCTTCAACCTCATCTAGAAACTTTCTACGTCTTTTGAGCTAAACTAACCTTTTTTGTTTTTATTGCTTATATTGCAAACGAACAAACAGCAATGAGCGCACACCTGACGATAAGTGTTGCTACCGCTCATGATCCTTTGCAATACCAAGTGTAAGAAAGAAAGAAAAGCATTTATTTTGCTCTCATACAAAAACAGGAAAACAATGATAACTTATGTACTAGTAAAACTAAAAGCTATTATAATATATCCTGAGAGACAAAAAAGGATCTTAGCTCAGCTTGTGCTACTTCATTTCGATGAAGCAACGCTGGTATTCTACTAAGGTAGGCCGTTTCGTAACACCCAAAAACCACCCCAGAATCTTGGACTTTCGGCTCTTTCGCTTACTGAACGACGAACAACAGCACATCGCCATTACTCAGACTTCGATCTTCTGCGAGAGTGTGGAACTACCCAGGACTAACCGCCTGCGGTTGTAGACTTAAAACTGTCAATAGTGTAGCCGGGGTATACAGATGAGCAACGTTTCGACACCGTACAGAAGCCACCAGTTATCACCTTACTACAACCTCCAAGCCGCGTGCCAAGCATGACGATAACGACAAGACCTTTATTAAATCACTGTGCCATATGCCTAATCCAGTCCTATCTCTAGCATTGGAAGACAAATGGCTGAATGATGATTAATAACTAAAATCGGTGATTCAACTTAAGCTTACCATTGTTTGAAAAATCTTTGTTAATTTGATAATAAGTAGTGGGGTGTGACTTGTGCAAGCTCAAATAACGTGAATAACACACACAGCTAGTAAGCTTTTACAAAACCCACAGACAAGGAAAAATAATAAAATAAAATTTATTTTAACAGATTTTATGTATGCTCGGGACCATCCTATTTTGACCGTGAGTATCGTAAAAGACGAGTAAAGGATCTAATATGTATATAATAACTATGAAAGACAAAGTGATGGCTGCTCTAGTAGTTAACTCGTTTTCGGATACCGCTTGTGCGATCTGGTCCAGGCATGGTTTCTTACATTGTTTTTGAACTATTGGATTCGAAGCGCATCACACTGAAGCTAATTCTTACAAAGCATGTTTTACTTTTCTTTTATATAAAATTCAGTAAAGGAATAACAATAATAGACAAATTCGCTGAGTTTCTTGCCGGATCTTCTCAGTTGGTGATCTCGTTACAATCCAGTGGTAGTTATTGGATCACTTAAAACTGACAATATGTAAATGGTCTTGCAGGGTTTATTAATAATAAATGATTTTGAATTTGAAAGAAACCTCGAAATAAAATACTATCGCAACCCTAGACGGGTTTAGACCAGAGTAGTTTAGTTGGTCAATTTTCCCCTTATTGTGCAATAGGGCCAAGTCCAGTAGGGGGACATATATGAGCCGAGATAATAATTAATGTATGATAAGTTTATTTAAATTTTTCTTTCTTCTCTAATGATCCCTACTAATATATAAATGTGAATGTAAGTTTGTTTGTTACGCTTTCACGCTAAAACTACTCAACCGATCATCATGAAACATTGTACACATATTCTTGGAGGTATTAAAAGTAACATAGGATACTTTTTATTAAAAAAAAAATCAAAATTTTTATATGAAAAATAAAAAAATTGTTTGTCAAAATATCTCAAAATCTAGCTTCTTCAACGCCATCTAGCAGTCCAGTAATGAAGTTCCAACCCTGAGTATTGTAATACCGTTGCACTGTATTACCGACGGTCAAAAATAAAAATAGGGGATCAAAAACTTTAGGAAAGTAACCTTTTACGCGGGCGAAGCCGCGGGCAGAAGCTAGTAAAAAATAAGTGGACATCTGAAATTTCTCATCAAAAAAACTACAGTTTAAATCAGGTATTTTAACATACTATTTGTATTTTTTTTATTGCATATGGCGGCAAACGAGCAAGCAGCACACCTGATGGTAAGTGTCACTGTTGCCCATGGACCTTTGCAATACCAAGGATATAGCTAGGCTAGTCTACCAATACAAACGCCAAACCCACCCAGTTGGGCTTCCGAATCTCTCACTCACCGAACGAAGTGCAACAGCATATTGCCATTGCTCATACGTGCATCTTCTGCGAGAGTACGTAGAGTAACCCAGAACAGGGGCGGTATTACCTATAGTGCACAGGATGTGGTGCACCCGGGCGCCGGGTGTTAGGGGGCGCCAAGAGCCGCTCGGGACACAGAGCCTCCACAGAAACGCTCCGCACGGAGCAGGCGCTCCATACGCAGCAAGCGCCTAACCATTTATAAATGTAGTGGGTACGTGTCAAAACAAGGAGACTATTATAAGCATGTAACAACGCATTTTAGCGTGGTTCGGAGTTTATTCAAACGTCTTGTAAGTTGCTTTGTTCACGCATTTTGATAGAAGAGGGCGCCAGGTTATTGATTGCACACGGGCTCTACATGTGCTAGAGCCGCTACTGCCCCAGAAGGATGGGTTCACGGCTGCAGACAGAAAACTGTCTACAGCATGGTCCTACCAATAAAAAAAGTAATTCTGTATTTAAGAATACATGTTATCAAAGCTTATAAAAATACTAATGTTATAGGTATTACAAATATATATGTAATATTTATTTTCCGTGTGGTGACGGAGTAAGAATACTATTCACCACCCCATATCTTGCCCGTGGGTGATTGTACGGGACGACTAAGGGATATAAAATGCATGTAACATCTATGTGAGAGAAGGAAAACTCGAAATAAAACCCTATACCAACACGTCTAACCAGAGCAGTATAGTAGGTTAATTTCCCCCCCATTATGGAGAAGGCCCGAGCCCAACACTGGGACATTTATAGGCTGTGATGATGATAATGATTTTTTTTTATTAACACAACAAATTATTTATATAAGTCTACTAGTGTTATTTATAATTCCTAATCGCCTCAATTATAAGAAATAAAAAATTAAACTCACCATGTGTAAAAAGGTTCTCTTAACTCTGCATAAGGAATATTTAGAACTCCCTTCACTGTATACACAGGACTCCATTCTGGTGGATTGGCTAAAAACAAAAAATTATGACTATGGATGACTTTTAAAACATACAATGTCACTAGTAAAGGTTGAAAGTCTACGGAGTTCTGTATTTTTTTTTTAATAACTCTGAATCAAACGGTATTTGTAATAAAACTATTTTTACAGATACTATTGTGTTCATATTTGAATTTGATTTTGTGACGTTTCAAACACTTCACAGTCATGGGAGGACTCACAACAGTCCTCCCATAAGCATGACCAACTGCAAACATGATATAATCCATAAAAATTGTTTTATTTCCAGTATTACCACTTTGGTTAAGTAGGCTACCCATCCATTAGTCCCGCCAATGTCTTATGCTGTCATAATAACTCTTAGTAATTGGGTTGGAGATCAAAGTTAGTGTTATAAGTCTCCTAGGAGAATACCATATTCATCAATAAGGCCCAAACTCATCAATGAGACCCAAACTCATCAATAAGGCCCAAACCCATCAATGAGGCCCAAATTCATCAATGAGGTCTATACTCATTAATCATCAATGATCCCTTAGCTGGTCTTTTAAACTCCCATCAAAAGTAGGAGGGGATGATATATTATATTCTTAGGTACTAAAGTAGCTATAATTATTAAGATTTAACTTTTCATTTGCAAATTTTATTTATATTTTATTGAAGTGAAAACTTCTTTTGGCGCACTGCACACAAATTTTTTCATAGGCTGTAAGTGAGACTGATCCGTTACGCTCTGAGGCGAAAAACTCGATCAGATGAACTCGTCACCACCGAGTGTACATGAGCGAGAAAGATACAAGCTGCTTTTTACTGCTGTATCGCTGTGTCTACTATATTTAATTTATATGTAATAATAGTTATTATTAATTATTATTAATTATTCAATAGTTTTTTTTTTCATAGAATTAAATTTTCACTTCTGTACACAGTCCTCATAACTGCTTGGTGTTTTTTCATAGCATTTATGTGTTAATTTTTACAGTGCTAAGTATGATACTTGAACCAAAAAGCTCTTTCATTTATTTAAATAAGTATTTAATGACATAATTATGACTTTGTAGTGATGTAATACTGAGTGATAATTCTTATTAGTGCAGAATTATCTTATTTTTAACTGCCTTAGAAACAGAAATATATATCTAACATATTCTTTGTATTATAATTTGTCATTATAATTTATTAGTCAAGAAGTTTCGGTGATTACACTATTTCACCTTAAAATTATTCCACTATACAGCTCTTTGGTACATGCATTGCTTACATATAGACACATTGGTATAAAATGATGAAACAAGCAAAAATAATAATCCATTTTTTTTGCGATTTATACCTACTTTATAGGACAAGGTATAAGCTAGCGTATATATGTAAAAAAACACAAATATTACAACACGTTGAGATTATTATTAATTTACAATATTATTTACTTACCCTTATCTATATAAGCGACGGCCGAGCCGAGAAGAAAACAAAATAAAGACAGTCGCAACATAACTGCACACTATACCTCACCGTAGCACAGGGCAGAATGATGATTTGACAAATTGACAATAGATAGACATGAGCGAATGCGAATGATTTGATCGAATGATTGATTACTCGGCTGCGAAAGACATCGAATAATTATAGTTCATCTAATTTAAGAAGTGCATTTTGACGTTTTGCATTTTTTAATACACAATAACCTCGGTCAAACGTATACACATGATTGTAAAAACTAAATCTGAAATTTTAAACAACTATTAAGTTATTTACATAATTAACATTGCGGGTGACTTTCTTGTACATTAATCTAATGTTGAAAGTCTTAAAACTAATTTAAAATTAAAATAACATGGTAAATAGTAATTGTTAGTGACGACCTAACAATGTCACGTCATCACGTTCTAGTCACAGTAATGCTTAACAAATTCCAATGCACGAATATTCAAATAATCGGTAAAAATATTAGAAAAATACAATTAATCGAATAGAGATTTTGACAGAGATGTACATTTCGACACTTTGATTGTTGAGGAAATAATTATTAATGTTCGCGACGCTGGTAATAGTTGTAATTCTTAATAAATAACTATTTTCAAATCCAGTTTTTGTTTTAATTAACATAATCCTACTAAATATGATGAGTAGATTCTATGCTGAAATAATTAAATTTGTTTAGTACTAATTTAGCACTTAATTTATTCATCACCTTTTTGAAAAATAAAAAATAAACCGATTATTAATTATAAAGAATCAATATCGATTTCTCAGTAAAATCTGATATTTTCGATAACGACTATTTGGTTCACATACCTAGACAACTTACTCAGACAGCTGTCAAAGTGCACTTCTTAGATTAGACAGACTATAAATGTGAATAAATAAAATTATTTAGAAATACCTATATTACTCTATAGTTATTGTATATTTAATTCAATAATAAAGTAAAATTAAATATTGTATTGTGTTATCAATATATATATAACTTAAAAAGCTCTCTTGTTTCATAAATCTTTTTTTTTTTGTTATTAATAGAATTTAAATGAACAGGTAAAATATGTATTACGTTTGCATTTGATTCTTCGTTACGTATCGAAGACTAAGTACTGCGTTCATGGTCATGGGAGGACTAAGGTGTTACGTGCAAATAAGTCATCGTTTGACAACTTTACCGACATTACCAAAGTGCAATAATCAATAACCATGCAGGATCGACAAACCTCGGAGTATCTACGAAAGAGGAAATAATATTCATCGTACAGTCGGCTAGGTCAGCCACAGATAGGATCAATGATAGTCAATCGATATCCGACTATCATACACTATATTAAATCTATGGAATGGTAGTATAAACTATACAATGTAACAAAAAACATCTGGGAAGATATCTAAGTATATACATGCTGTTAATATTATTATATATTATAGGGCTTATCCGCTTATGAGATAAAAGATTGAACACCATCAGCAATATTGCAAGTAGCCATGTACATACTATCGCCAGACTATTGTTAACATTGTTTTCAATGAAAACTTGTCAATTGTCATATTCTATGGTAAAAATGTGGAATAGGATTGTTCAGATTGTTGATAACTAAAAAAATCTATGAAAAAAGAGGCGGGAAGTTTCGAAGAGGGCGGCCGCGTTTTTTACTTAAAATTTTTAAATATCTTTTTCGTGTATCAGTGGAGTATATTTTAGTTGTATATATGTGTTATATTAATATTTGTGCATATTTATAGTAGTTTTAGTGTATATAAAATAGTTGGTAAGTCTTTTTAACTTATGTAATACCGTAGCTTACAATATGAACGAGCCACCCGACCCAGGAGGCACAGTTCCACTGGCAGGGAATTATGTTACCATCTGCTCCGAATCTGGGATGGATACTGATTCATCCGCAAAAAAAGATAAAGGCCATAAGCGCATGCGATTGCATAAAATGTGCAAACATTGTAACAAACGCAGGAAACAATCATCTAGCTCTAATACGGACACTGCTTGTGACTGTACTGATAAAAGTAGACATACACCGGTCACTACTACCACCAATGTTGCTTTACATTCCGCAGTAACGGGGATAGTAATGCCACAAATAGATACTCAATTATCGCTACCAACCCCAATTACAAGACCCGCTTATAATTCTACAGACCTAGGACCTTTCGTAGTACATATTCAGAGGCAAAGCGATCAGGCAAATGATGGCGTCACATTTCACCCTATTATGTTTGGCAAATTTCTAAAACAACATTGTTTTAAGAATATTTTGAATGGAAGTTTGAAAAGGATAGGTAGAAATAGGATCTCATTAACTTTTCATAATTATTTAGATGCTAATGCTTTTATAGAACATCCCAGTCTTAAAGAAAACAATTTTAAGGTATTCATACCAACCTATAATGTTTCGCGAATGGGTGTTGTACGTGGAGTCCCCACAGATTTGTCACCTGAAGATATTATAGATAACTGTACTCTTCCAAATGGTTGTGGCAAAATTTTAAAAGTCCGCCGAATAAATTTAAAGCAATTGAGAGATGGTGAGATGACATGGATGCCATCACAGACAGTAGTTATAACATTTGATGGACAAGTTCTACCAGATCGAATTTATATGTGTTATACCACACTTTCAGTTCAAGTATACGTCTACCCTACAATCCAATGTTATAATTGCTGTCGGTATGGTCATACAAAGCTATAATGCCGATCAAAACCACGATGTTTTAAGTGTGGTGGTGAGTACTCAGGTGATCTTTGTGATGCTAATGAGGATAATGTTTCGTGTTGTCTATGTGGAGGTATTCACTTTGCTACTAATAAAAATTGTACAGAATTTGGTAGACAAAAAAATATAAAATATACCATGGCAGAAAAATCCATCTCATATGCAGAGGCTAGCAAAGTCCACCCGCCACTTTCAAAATCATACTCGGAGATATTAACAACTCCCAAAAATCAATACCCAAAAACACTTCCTAGTAGCCTAAACCCTCAGATAAGGACAGGTCAGGGCTCAAATAGGAAAACCATTTTTGTTAAACCTAAAAGTGTGCCTAAACTAGTTAAAGGTTATGATCAGAAGCTTCATCGTAACTTAACCAGACAACCTTCACTCTCTCAATCAAATGGTGGAGCCCTTTTAACTGACAAGCGTGATGATAGTACACATTTTGCCATATCTGACATTATTTCATTGTTAAACAATTTAGTACATTCAAACATAATAGAACCGACCAACGCAGCTAAACTTACATAAGTAATATCTATTTTAAACACTCATTATGGATCACAGATCCAAAGCTATCCAATGGAACTGCAGGAGTGCAGTTAATAAAAAAAGTGATATTATATATTTACTTAATAAATACAATCCCTTTATATTTGCATTAGTAGAGACCTGGTTAAAACCAGGTTCAGCTTTTGGAATTCATGGCTTCTCCTGCCTAAGAGATGACAGATCTGATGGGTATGGGGGAGCTGCTCTCCTAATTAAAAACTCTTTATCTTATTCACAGATTCCTATAGTTAACTATTCTACCTTTTCTGCTGTTGCTTGTACTATAAATAAAACCTGCTTTTTATCAATTTACATTCCCAAACCTTCCTATCAAACATTTCTGCACATAAATAGTTTACTATCTACACTGCCTAGACCTATTGTAGTCATGGGTGATTTTAATGCACACCATAGAGTATGGGGCAGCTCTCTAACCAACAGCCATGGTGAGGATCTTTTAGATGTGCTAGATGGGCAGAACTTATGTGTGATAAATGACGGTTCATCAACTCGCAGAACTGGCCCTTTAGAAAATGATAGTGCAATAGACTTAACAATAACATCTCCTAGTTTAGCTTCCGCTATCTCGTGGCACATTTTATCATCCACATATGGCAGTGACCACTTTCCTATATTAATAACTTTACTAACATTTAAAATAAAAAATATTCCTAAACCACCTCCTCGCATGAAGCATAAAATATTGGAGGAAAAATGGGGTGAATACAAACAGTATGTAGAAGATAAAATTCAAACACTAAGACAACATTCTGAGGATATTTTTAAAAGTTCTAACAATCTAATTAACACTATGATTGAAGCTGCTGATGCAACTTTCCCACTTAAAACATATTCTTATAAGCCATCATCGCCACCTTGGTGGGATTCTGAGTGTAGTATGGTTGTTGCTGAAAGAAAAGAAGCAGAAATAAAATACAATTTAAGTATGTCTCAAGAAAACTTTACTGAACTCATGAACATTATATCAAAAACTAAAAAAATCCTGAAAGACAAGAAACTTATAGGATGGAGAAATTTCTGCTCAACTATTTCTCCTAATACTAAACCTTCAGTTGTTTGGCGTAATATAAAACGCTATAGAACTGGAGTTAGTGACTCAAAATTTGAGACTATGCCACCTTCTTTGTGCGATAGCTTACTGGACAAATTGGTTCCACCAACAGCACCAGTTAGAGACTTGGTTCTTACACCGATTCTACAATATCCGAATGCATGTCCGTACGGGTTAGACGCCCCCTTTAGCTTGGAGGAACTAAAAGGTATTTTATCAGTAACCACTGATACTGCACCGGGTTATGATGGTATACCATATTCTTTTTTCTCACATTTAGGAGACATAGCTTTAGTTTATTTTCTTGACGTTATCAATTGTGTCATAATGACAGGTGTCATCCCCACATCTTGGAAAACTCAAATTGTGTTGCCCTTTTTAAAACCTAATAAAAATCCCAAGGACCCTTCATCTTATCGACCTATAGCTTTATCACCAGTTATGGGCAAAATAGCAGAACATTTGGTAAAAAATAGAATAGAATGGTACATTGAGAATCAAAATATTTTATCTAACACGCAATATGGTTTCAGGAAAGGCAGAAGTGCTATAGATGGTATTAGCCTTTTTGCCACTGACATTCGCTTAGCCTTCTCACAAAATAAGTCTGTAGTGGCTACATTTTTAGATATTCAGTCCGCATACGATAATGTTCTCATAGATATATTATGTATCAAATTAATTCAAATTAAAGTTCCGTTGTTATTAGTTACCTTCATTAAAAATATGCTTTGTGGACGAAAAATACTTCTAGATTCTACTGGCCTAGAAAGAATATCATGGCAAGGTCTACCTCAGGGTTCTGTTTTAAGCCCACTTCTTTATAATATTTATACCTATGACTTGAGAGCATCCGTTGGCAATTCTGTGAATGTATTACAATATGCAGACGATTTACTAATATACTCTATTAACAAGTGTAGTCATTTAGCATCACAAGAATTATCATTGGCACTAAAGTCGTTAAAAGCATGGTTAGACAGGCATGGGTTAGAGTTATCGGCCTCTAAAAGCACCGCCGTGGTGTACAGTCGGCAACGTAATCAGCCACGTGTAAATATTCATTACGACGATTCTGTAATACCTGAAAAATCGCATACAAAATTCTTAGGAGTTGTATTAGACTCTAAACTTACTGGCCATGCTCACTGTGAATACGTCGTGTCTAAGTGTGAGAAAAATTTAAACTTAATCAGATGTCTTACAGGAGTTTGGTGGGGAGCGCACCCTTCTTCTTTAAAAATTATTTATAATGCATTAATAAGAAGTGTATTAGATTATGGCACATTTCTATTAGAACCCTGTAGTGTATGGGCAATGAAGAGGTTAGATGGAATACAATCTAAATCTATGCGGATAATTATGGGAGCAATGAAATCCAGCCCTCTCAATGCCTTACAAGTAGAGTGTGGCGACCCGCCCCTTTACTTGAGGCGACAGTTTTTATCTGACCGCTACCTATTTCGTTTATGTCAGTCACACAACGAGCTTCTGCCTAAAATTCGACAGTTAACAGCATTAATACCTGAATCCTCTTACTGGAATCATAAAAAACTACCTTCTTTAGTAAACAGTTTTAATAAATTTAATAATCTTTCAGCCCCAGTTTTCAATTGCGAGCGTTTACCTATTTTTCACTGTAATTTTCATAGTCTTATACATACTCCCACAATTTACTTTAATTTGAACATAAATCGTAACGTTGTTGATGCTAATAACGATTTCAAAGCAATAGTTAACGAGAAATGGCAAGGTTGGCATAAAATATTTACCGATGCTTCGAAGCACAGTCAATCTGGTAGAGTAGGAGTGGGCATATTCCACAAAGAATTTAATATTGTACAAAAAATTAAGTTTCCCTCTGAAACCTCTGTTTTCACTGGGGAATGTTTCGGAATCGTAAAAGCATTAGAATATATTTTAATTTTTAAATTGGAGAGATCTATTATTTTTAGCGATTCTAAGAGCGCACTACAAGCTCTATCTAAATTTCCATTCAAAGTTAAAACTCACTATCCACTTATATACGAAGCTAGACACAAGCTGCTTTTGTGCTTAAGTGCGGGATTGCATATCAACTTGGCATGGTTACCAAGCCATTGCGGCATAGATGGAAATGAACGGGCTGACAGATTAGCTAACGAGGCTGTGGAATGTGGCGATATCTTTCCATATCATATTTATCCTCAGGACCTGCTGGCATTGCCTGGTGCTTATCTCAGGGATTCTTGGGAGAAGATCTGGGCACTGTCTAGCCGATCAAAGGGTTCACACTATAGAATGATACAGTGCTTTATACCAGCGAAACCTTGGTTCTGTAGTGGCGCTTTTAACAAGTTACGACTTGGTAGAAGAGCTATTACAGTCCTAATCAGAATGCGTTTAGGGCATACATGCGTACCAGCTCATTTAGCCAAAATGAAAATAAGAAGTGATCCATACTGCAACTGTGGCGAATTTGGAGACTTAAATCATATGTTTTTTTCCTGCGTCTTATACAACCATGTTCCTTTTTATAATACGCTTGTTACTCTTAAACTTCCGTTACCTACTAATATTTCTATACTCTTATCTTCCTTAAATCCTATTATTTACGATTGTCTAATCTCCTTTATTGTATGTAATAATATTTATTTATAATCCTATCCTGTAGATATTTTTGTATATTCTCCTCTCCCTGATCCACGATCCTCTCATTCCTAAACGCTAATTCTCGATATATATTTTAACTTCCTTAATTTTTGTACATGGCAAATGTCTTCGGACGATGCCAAAAAAAAAAAAAAAAAAAAAAAAAAAATCTATAGAAGAGAATTGTTGATGTTGATGGAACTATATTTCATTCAGCAATAATAAGGTTGAATAGGTTCTAAATTCCTATATTCGTTGAACTACGCATTCCTTGTAAATTATTAGGAAGTCTATCAAATCCTGTATTATCATGATTTTTTATATGTTAAATGAAAACATTTAATCTAAACCCTTAAAAGTATTATATTATATATAGATTATAGAGTGATATTCTCGGTGAAAAGTTTAACTTCTCTATCTTCGGTGAAAAGTCTATCTTTCGTGATAAAAAACTTCAAAATGAATAAAAAAATGATTTCATTCGGCAAGATAGGCCTTAACATTGGCAAAGCCAAAAATAACGAAACAAGTAAAGCAGATTCGACTTCAGGTTTCGGCACTTTTGGACGTACACCAATTCAAGAACATAAAGAAATTGAAGAAATCGCCGAAGACTTAGAAAATCAGCATGTTCAACAGGTGATGGGTATTAAGAATTTCGGTAAAAAAGCGAAAAATTTTGATCTGAATGAATTGGTGCAACAGGCAAAGGCAAATGCCCAAGAAGCCAATAAACGAAGATTAGAAACAGAAGCTAGTAGTATCACAGATAAAACGGAAGACGTAAAAAGTGATGAAAGTGATGATGAATTGATAGGTCCTCCATTACCACCAAATATAACCTCGCAAGATGAAGATGAAATTGGGCCCCCAATACCAGCAACATTGAAGAATGATAGTAAAAGTAAGAAAACTAAATCTGATAGGAGCAATGATGATGATGGCGACAGCTATGATGAGCTTAGTGGCTCTGATGATGAAGAGTTGCCCATTGAGAAAAGAATACCCAATAGTCATGAGGTAAAACATTTATCCTTATTAAATCCCAGCTAAAACATCATTTTAATCTTTACTTCTTTACAGAAATGTCTATTCATCATCGTTTGAGCTCATAGACATCCCATTGTTGGGCTTGGGCTTCCTCCGCAATACAAGGGAAATTTATCTACTATACCACACTGCCCAAATGGGTTTTATTTTGAGGTTTCCTTTTCTTTCATAGATTTTTTATGCATAATATATCCCTTAGCCGACTTTTATGATATCTACATGTAAGTAAGAGGTTACTGAATTGTATACTTACTCTGCCACCACATGAATAGAGTAAGAGTACCAATTATAAATATGAAATAATTAACCATGCTTAATGTGGTCCAAAGGGCATCACACTTAAACTAATATTCAGTAGGTTTGTTGTATACAATTTTTATATAAAATGTATGTTAAAAAAAATAAAAAATAGACAAACCAACTGATTTTCTTGCTGGATTTATTGTTTGATTGCTCCAATCAGTGGCAGTTTTTTGGGTTAATTTAAGATGAATACCTCTACGGGATTTATACATAATAAATTAATAAATGATATAAATTTTAAAACTATTATCATGCATATGAGATTAAATTATTCATCTTGGTAATATTTAGTAAGTATTGGCATATAGTATTGATGAATCCTAGACTGTTAAGTTTTAGTAATGTATGTTGCTTCTGATTAATATAAAATGTTCAATTCCAGGTAGAGATGGTTCATGGTAATAAAGCAGTGGTTGCTCTCGCTGTTGATCCGTCTGGTGCTCGACTTGCAACTGGCTCCGTAGACTATGATGTGTCATTCTGGGATTTTGCTGGTACGTAATGACGTATATGAGCTGAGATAATGATCTCAGCTCATATATGTCCCACTGTTGGGCTTGAGCCTTCTCCATAATAGGAGGGAAATAGATCTACTATACTATCTGGTCGGACGTGTAGGTACAGGGTTCTGTTACGAGTTTGCCTTCTCTTGGATTGATGTTATATGTGTTTTATATCCCTTAGTCGTCTCTTACGATCACCCACGGGCAGGATAAGGGGTGGTGAATTGTATTCTTACTCCGTCGCCACATAGAAATCTTACTCTGTCACCACACGGAAATCTTACTCTGTCACCACACGGAAACGGAAAAGGTACGTCGTATGCAATTACAAAAGATTTTTAATGATTATTTTATTACTTATTGTGGCAAACAAGCAAGCAGCACTTGATGGTAAGTATCGCTGCCGCCCATGGACCTTTGCAATACCAAGAGTATAGCCAGGCTGCTGTCTACCAATACAAACCCACCCAGTTGGGCTTCCGGCTCTCTCGCTCACTGAACTAAGCGCAACAGCACATTGTCATTACTCAGACGTCGATCTTCTGTGAGGGTGTGGTACTACCCCAGACGAACCGGCCCGCGGCTGTAGACAGAGAACTGTCAACAGTGTGGTCTTACCATTAATAATTAAACTATTGTCATGCATTGGAATCAAACACACATTCACTAGCACTGTAGCTCATATCTTAACCACTATACTGTTTGCAGTCATAGTTATTTGCACAAGAGTGTGGTGCTGTTTATCCCCTGATGCCTCTTGACCTGGCTTTTATGAGTCATAGGAAAGTAATATGTTCCTATACTATTCATAACCCATCACGATATAGCAGTTTAAAAGATTGATCATACAAATGATATTATTCTACAGGTATGGATTCTTCATTAATGTCCTTCCGTACACTACAACCCTGTGAGAATCACCCCATAAGGGCTCTCCAGTACTCTAACACAGGTGACACCATTCTTGTGGTGTCCGGTTCGGCGCAGGCCAAAGTGCTGGATCGAGATGGATTCGAGGTGCTGGAGTGTGTTAAAGGAGATCAGTACATCGCTGATATGGCCAGGTGAGATCATCTGTACTGGCTCAATAATTTCAGAGGGATGTTTTAAATTTGACGTGCCTATTTGTGACTTCGTAACTCCTAAATGTATGGAGCGATTGAAATAAGATTTTCTTTAATAAAGACGTGATCGAAGTGTTTCATAGCTACAATTGATAAATATCTGTTCAGATATTTCAAGGTCATCAGCTCTTTCTGTTAGCTGCCGAAAAGATCTTAAATGCGTAAAGGATATGTACTTTGAAACATCTGTAAGCTAGTATTTGAAAACCCATATGTATAACAGTACTATTGAGCTGCTGCGGTTATTAATTAGCCCATCAAAAGGCTCTTTGAATTTGTTTTAACTAGTTCTGTTCATTTAAGTTTTTTTTATGTCTGGAATACTTAATTTTTTTAATTATGTATTACTAGCTAGTACTAAATAGCGATGCTATTTTGGCACCCTTAGCAAATGGCTGGATGGTGTGAGCTCATAATAGATACAAATATTGAGCAAGAAATTGGGTTCTACATAGATTTAATTACTACATACATATCATCACGCCATATCCCAGGGTAGGCAGAGGGGGCCACCGAAGTCAAAAATCGGGTACCGGTGGCCCGCTCGCACGGCGAAGAGAGAGGATTTTACGGTGGGTCTATGGGGTCACGCGCCGCCTTTCCGTCACCCCGGACCGATTCGGCGGGGCGAGACGCATCCATAGTCCACCAAAAAAAAAAAAAGGGTAGGCAGAGGGAACAGAATGCCAGAAAACTCTATCCTTGCATACTTCACTCGCTTCCTCAACATTCATAATTCTCTTCATACACGCTCGCTGGTTTCTGTGACTCTTGACTCCACCTTCCTTCAGTACATTACCAATCTGGTCTAGGTAGGTGAGTCTCGGTCTCCCCCGATACCTACATCCTTCCACTTTCGCTTTGTATATCTTCTTAACCAGACGTTCGTTCGGCATTCTTTCCACATGTCCGAACCATCGGAGCATTCCCTTTCGCATCTTTACACCAATACTCTCTTTCATACCTACTCGCTCTCTTACGTCGTCGCGTCGTTACGAATACGATCGGTCAGCCATTACTTACTTAATTTAATTACTCTTTTTAGAATAAGGCTCTGCCACCTAATACGATTGTAAAAGTTGCAGAACGAAATAAACTTTACCGATCATTATTCAAAAACTTGCCATCAAAGTATTTCAGTTACAATGGCTTTCGTTTTTGATGCATAGGTAATCAT
Organism: Lymantria monacha; assembly: GCA_905163515.2. Classification (NCBI taxonomy): domain Eukaryota; kingdom Metazoa; phylum Arthropoda; class Insecta; order Lepidoptera; family Erebidae; genus Lymantria; species Lymantria monacha. The sequence goes on along the minus strand of LR991105.1, from coordinate 3,323,840 downwards.
CTGAACGGACACGGTACGATAGAATCCGAAAGATTATGATCATGATTGATATGTCCTCTTTCAAATTTCTTAGTAATACGTCAGATACATCTGTATATATTCTATTAAGAAAAAGTATACATTCTCAGCTCTTCATCTCTGTTTATTTCAGAACTAAAGGTCACACCGCAGCTTTGAATAGCGGCTGCTGGCACCCCCATATCCGAGAAGAATTTATGACCTGCTCCCAAGACGGTACCCTCCGATTATGGCTTACAGAGAATCCTAAACAACATAAGGCCGTGATTAAACCTCGACAGCAAGGGGGTCTTAAAACATCACCAACAGCTTGCACCTTCTCTAGGGATGGAAATACAGTCGCTTGTGGATGCTTCGATGGCTCTATACAGATGTGGGATCATAGGAAAAATTTTGTAAACACTTCAGCGTTACTCAGAGATGGACATCAAAAACAGTCAGAAATTTGCAGTATATCATATTCTTACCTCAATTCCTATCTAGCCAGTAGAGGGAATGACGATACTTTAAAGTTATGGGATTTGAGGAACTTTAAGAAGCCTCTAAATGTGTTCAGCGGTCTATTTTCAAGGTACGAGCAGACCGACTGCGCTTTCAGTCCGGACGATACCATGATTTTTACAGGGGAATCTTTGCAAAAAGGCCAAAATACTGGTAGATTGATATTTTATAATACAAAGACGTTTGAGCAAGTTACACATATAGATGTGACGAAATCTCACATCATAAAAGCTGTGTGGCATGCAAAATTGAATCAAATATTTGTTGGATGCGGCAATGGGGTTGTGAAGTGTTATTTCGACCAAAAACGCAGTCTCCGGGGCGCTAAACTATGTATAGTGAAAACGCATAGAAAGAAACATTCCATGGAAGTTGTAAGCGCGCAGCAAATCATCACACCACACGCTTTGCCATTGTTCAGGCAAGAAAAATTGAGAACTTCCAAAAAGAAGATGGAGAAAGATAGACTGGATCCTGTGAAATCTCATAGACCCGATTTGCCTATTACTTCTGGACAAGGTGGCAGGGTTGCTGCATCTGGTAGCACTTTGAGTTCTTTCGTTATCAGAAACCTTGGTTTAAGTAAGAGGGTGGATGATGAACAGGATCCGAGAGAGGCTATATTGAAGTATGCAAAGGATGCTGAAGAGAATCCTTTCTGGGTTGCTCCAGCATATAAGAAGACACAACCAATGCCCATATTCCAAGGTGAAGGAGAGGAGGGACCTTCTGATGCAAAGAAACCAAAAACATCATAAAAAAGGTGTGGATAACACTAAAATATTTATTTTAACTTCATAGTAGGTGTATTAGAGTCATATCAAGGACTTGATTACTCCACGGGAAATATATTTGCGTGATGCATAAATTTTGAGACCCAGTGTACTATGTTGTTGGTTTAAGAAAATAATTTATCACCACTCTCATCCTTACCTTCTAGGAGCTGTAAAAACCAGCATGGCAGCAATATAGTCCCGGAGAAGGAAATTATATTGCTAATTGCGATCACCAACCGGCCTACCAAGCGATTACAGCATTTTATCTTCAAGAGCAAACCTATTATCAGCAATGAATGTTGAGACATATATGAATGGTATATTTTGTCACCTTACCCGCTCTGCAGTTGGGGTACAGTTACAAAAATTTTACTCTAAATGCTATTAGTTACTGATTATAGAGAAAATGCAGGTATGCAAGACCTCTAGGGGAGAGTAGACAAGAAAAGGTATGGTGAATTGTATTCTTACTGAGAGTATAGCCATATGTATTTCTATATTCTCTATAGAATGTCTGTCTATAGTGTCTCTGTTACAGAGTTGTGTATATTTTTAAATGTGCAAAGTAATTGTCACTTTATATTTAAATTTTAATGTTTTTGTAAATATTACTTATATTAAATTATTGTAAATATTTTTGCGTTTTCTTCTACCGGCAACTGCCTTCGTATTATTTTTATTTTAAATCAAACTACATCTTTTTTTTCTGTTGAGTTTATGGCCTGGTTACTTAAGACCTTTAAGCCAAATCTTTGTTTATAAATTGACTTGATTTAAAGTCATCCTACATCAGTAAATTATATCGCCGCCTTCAACAGCGTCATGGCCACACTGTTAAAGGTATCTTGTGTGAATTTTAGCGGAAAATAAAAACATATATACATATCATCACGCCATATCTCTTGCAGGGTAGGCAGAGAGAACTTTTTGAGAGAACGATTATAATCGATTTGCCAAAAATCGATTATAATCAAAATAAATAATCGATTTTTTCTATTATTTAAAAATGTATATACTTTTCATATTCCAATAATAAACCTAAGAGATTCATATTAACAATTTATCAGATTAAAATCAAATAAAATTATATGAATAAAAATCAACCAATTCAAATCTAAAAATTCATCAAAGCGAATATTGCTTTAAATTTTCAAGGTAAGGAATAAGGAAACCAAATGTATTATTGACACATTTTTTTTTTATTATCATAAAAATGAAATGATGAGCATCCTAACAAAATAACAACCTTATTGTCTCAAAAACTAAAATATAAATCACAACAAAAAAATGTAATAAATGTCCAGTACTATTTTACATATAGGCCTACGTCTAGCAGTGGACGGCAATAACCTAACATGATGATGATTTTTTTTTAGGGAGGCATAGTCCGAAGCGTGTAGGGGGCATAGTCCGGAGCGTGTAGGGGGCATAGTCCGGAGCGTGCACGTCGCGTCCCCTGCCAGTCTAGTCAGACTTCAATCCGGCTCATATGCATACCGCAGTGCGGGTTAGGGTGTCCCCCAGAGGCGACGCGTACCGACCCGCCCCCGTCGGTACGAAAATCGGCAGATGCGGCGATGGGGGCCACCACCCATCACGCCTTGCCCAGTCAGGCGAGTCGAGGAGAGCAGAGTGCCGGGTGGGTACGTGGAATGTAAGAGGTTGTGTGGAAGGTAAGTTGCACGAGCTGATAACCGTCATGGCGGACAAACAGCTAGACGTGCTCTGTGTAACAGAGACCAAGCGAAGGGGCAGCGACGCCTGCGATCTTCCTGGTGGCGGGATGGCCCTGTGGTCTGGTGTACCACAGAGCGATCGAGCCAGCATGGGGGTAGGAGTGCTGCTGTCCTCACGCTTGGCCTCAGGTGTGAAGGATTACGGAATTTATGATCCCAGACTTCTTTGGGTCCGTATAAAACTAGGTGTCACCAAGGTATTCATGGTTGTAGCATATGCTCCCGTAGGATCCTCGGTGGCATCACACCTGGAGAAGTTTTGGGATAATGTTAGGGAAGTTCTGGATATGGCAGAAACCAGTGAACGCGTGATTGTATGCGGAGATTTGAACGGATGGGTGGGGACCAAGCGTCCCGACTATGAGGACGTACTTGGTCCATTTGGTGATAAGAGAGTGAACGGTGCAGGTAGGCTCATAGCGGATGTATGCATGGAGAGAAACCTTATTGTGTCAAACACATTTTTCCAACATAAGAATATCCATATGTATACATGGAGAAGGAATGAACAGAAATAAATTTTGGTAGACAGTCGCCTCCGAAGCAAAATATTGGACGCAAGAGCCTAGAGGGGCCCCACAGTCGATACGGACCACTATCTCGTTATTGCGAGATTTAGTGGTCTGTTCAGAAAGTGGGGGCACTGGCGAGAGCGTGTCAACTTTGGAGGGCTTGAAAGAATTTAGATTGAAAGTTTGCTAGAAGAGTGTGTAAGAGAAAAAGATGCAGAGGGTGTCCGAGAATGGCTGACGATGGCAAGCCAGCCGCAATCGGACATAGAAGAATGCTGGAGAATATTGAAAGAGAGTATGGTAGATACAGCGAAAGAAGTATGTAGAAGCTCAAAGAAGCATAGAAAAACAAATGGTGATGCTTGGTGGGATGCGGAAGTGGCAGCTTCCGTAAAGCAAAAGAAGAAAGCGTGGCTGGACTATGTCTCTTATTTGAATCTGAATGACAGCATGACTGAACAGAAGAAAGAAATATATCGGCAATGTAAGAATGACACCAAGGCCTTAGTGAAAGAGAAACGTGATAGAGCAAATATGAGTGCAGAAGATAGGCTGGCTAAAAACCTCGAGGGTAACACCAAACTCTTTTGGAGAGAGGTGAAGAGGTCTCGGGGTGGTTGGTCAGCCATCAGAATAAACAAAATAAGGTCTAAAGGTGGAGACATTCTTACGCAAATACAAGACGTGTTAAGCCGATGGAGTGAATATTTTGGCGATATGTATGCGGATACTCGGGTTGGCGCCGGTGTTGCATGTGGTCTAGTAGATCAACATTCGGCACCGACGTCCTCCAATGCATCAGTATGGATGAAGTTGAATGGGCGATAAGAAGTTTGAAAAATGGTAAGGCCGCGGGCATTGATATGGTGTCTGCCGAGATGATCAAGCTTGGCGGCTCCTGTGTCTGGGTGGCGTTCCTGTTGCTCCTCAATTTATTTTGGAGCTCGGGAATGGTTCCCAGGGACTGGAATAGCGCGGTCATCGTGCCTTTGTTTAAAAACAAGGGTCCACGTTATGACTGCGCAAATTACAGAGCCATAAGCTTGACCAGTTTGACAGCAAAAGTGTATGGTAAAATTATTGAAAGGAGAATGAGGATGGTCCGAGTGGAATGGGATGCATGGATCAAGTGTTCTCTCTGCACAATATTGTAGAGAAGCATTTGACTCTAGGTCAGAGGGTTTTCTGCAGTTTTGTGGATCTGGAGAGAGCATTTGACACGGTTGTACGAAAACAACTTTGGGACATTTTACCGGAGTATGGTATTAACGGTAAACTGCTGCAGGCTGTGCAGTCCAGTTACATGGGCTGTAGAGCCTGTGTGCGGCTGGATGATGGAATGTCGCCTTGGTTTGACGTCAATATCGGCGTTAAGCAGGGGTGCGTTCTGTCAGCCAGACTGCTTATCATATATCTGGATAAACGTCTCCAAAGGTTGAACGATATGAATGTGGGAGTCCAGATGGGCGACTCAGTGGTCTCTGCTCTGCTATATGCAGATGATGCAGTCCTGCTGGCACAGTCAGCGACTGACCTGCAGACTAGTCGACACAATGACAGAAGATTGTAAGAAAGGAGGTCTACGCATGAATGTGAGTAAAACCAAAATAATGGTCTTGACAGAAGATTGTAAGAAAAGGGGTCTACGCATGAATGTGAGTAAAACCAAAATAATGGTCTTTGAAAGAGATGAAGGCAGAACAGATGTAAGAGTAACAATAGGTAATGATGTACTAGAACAAGTGGATGAATTTGTATATCTTGGATGTGAATTTAGCCGAGATGGAAGGTACACCACTGATTTAGCGCGAAGAGTAAATGCGGGAAATAGAGTGAACGGAGCGTTGGAACAACTTCTCGGTAGACACCACCTCAGCCAGAAGGCACGTGTAGCAATACATAACTTGCTTGTCCCAACATTACTATATGGAAACGAGAGTTGGGTATGTAGAAAAAAGTATGAAAGTAAAATTAATGCGGTCGAAATGCGATCTCTACGGAAAATCTGTGGAGTTAGGCTGATGAGCTGATCGATCGCATTCGTAACGACTATGTAAGAGAGCGAGTAGGTATGAAAGAGAGTATTGGTGTAAAGATGCTAAAGGGAATGCTCCGATGGTTCGGGCATGTGGAAAGAATGACGAACGAACGTCTGGTTAAGAAGATATACAATGCGAAAGTGGAAGGATGTAGGTACCGGGAAGAGACCGAGACTCACCGACCTAGACCAGATTGGTCACGTACTGAAGGAAGGTGGAGTCAAGAGTCTCCGAAACCGGCGAGCAGAGAATTATGAATGTTGAGGAAGCGAGTGAAGTATGCAAGGATAGAGTTCTCTGGCACTCTGTTCTCTCTGCCCACCCTGCAAGGGACATGGCGTGATGGTATGTATGTATGCTGTTTTAAATTTGTAGTATTACTGCAAGTTTTTAGCTCTTTGGAACAGTACTTGCATATTGCTGTATGTTTCTTAATCATAAAATATTTTCGCCAACCGCTTTTAGATGTTTTACTATTGGAAGACATTTTTATTGATTACCAACAACTACATATATTATAATGATGATATAGTTATAGCTAAAGAAGAGTACAAGAGAAGAAAAAGAGTAGTGAAAGAAATTGTCAGAACAAAGAAAGAGGATCAAAAAGACGAGTATGATAGAAGATTATCGCAGGATTATCAATCCAACTTAAAGATTTTCTGGAAGTCGATAAGATCAGCTCGAGGTAAAGCTCAAAGTACAGAGCTTGCCTCGATCATGGATAAGTATGGAAGGATAGTGAATAGAGAAGAATGTGTACTAAAGAGATGGAAGGAATACTTTGAAAGCTTATTTGAAAGAGAAGAGTCACAAGACCTGTCATCTGAGAGTGAAAGAGATCTTGAGGATGGAGAAGGTATAACTATGGTGGAAATTATGAACGCACTGAAAGGTATGAAAGTGGGTAAATCTGCAGGATACGATAGGATTACAGTTGAAATGCTGACGGCTGGACAAGATATCATAGCTAACATGCTATACCAGCTCTTCAATCTCTGTTGGACTAATGGCCAAGTACCTGACGACTGGTGTAAGGCAGTTATTGTACCTCTGTACAAAGGGAAAGGTTCCCAGCAAGATTGTGCAAATTACAGGGGCATAAGCCTCCTTAGCATTGTCGGCAAACTGTATGCAAAAGTATTGATTGAAAGAGTAGTGAAAGTAACTGACAAGAAAATATGGAATGCACAAGCGGGTTTTCGAAAAGGTATGGGTTGTACGGATCAAGTCTTCTCCTTAACATGTATGACGCAGAAATTTTTGGCTAAAGGTCAGAAAATCTTTTGCGCATTTATTGATTTGGAGAAGGCTTATGACAAAGTGAGGAGGAATGAATTGTGGTCGGTACTGTCTATGTATGGGGTGGACAGCCATCTTATTCACGCTCTGAAATCCATTTATAAGGACTCCAGGGCGTGCGTAAGAATAAAGGGATCCTACACGGAATGGTTTAATATTGATAAAGGTGTTAGACAGGGATGTGTAGCATCACCGTGGCTGTTTAACCTATTCATGGATAGTTGTCTGAAAGATAATGATTGTGGTTTAAGAATGAATGAGTTACTTATCAAATGTCTTCTTTATGCCGATGATCAGGTATTACTTGCATCGTTGGCTGAGGATTTACAGGCGATGGTAACTACTATGCATGAAGCTTTTGAAAGAAAAGGCATGAAAGTAAATGTACGTAAGACGAAAATAATGGTTTTTGAAAAGGATAAATGTATGACGGAATGTAAAATTAGTATAAATGGTGAGGAATTGGAACAGGTGAAAGAATTTTTGTATTTGGGAGTATTATTTAATCGAGATGGTAAAAATGATAATGATGTTGAAAGAAGAGTAAATGCTGGTAATAGGGTGAATGGGGCACTGTACACCTTTATGAGAAGCAGAAATGTGTCCAAAAAGGCACGTCTAGCTGTGCATAAGGGAGTATTAGTACCTACCCTCATGTATGGTAGTGAAAGTTGGATTTGGCAGAGAAGACATGAAAGTAGAATAAATGCTGTAGAGATGAGAGCTCTTCGTAGCATGTGTGATGTGAGCCTGAAAGATAAAATTAGGAATAGTGTTATAAGAGAGCGCTGTGGTGTGAATGAAGAAGTAGTGACAAAGATCAAAAAGAGTATGCTGAGGTGGTTTGGACACTTAGAAAGAATGAGTGAAGAGAGGTTGACGAAGAAAATATATAAAGCAAGCGTGAGTGGGACGAATACAAGGGGAAGACCTCGTCATAATTTTCTGGATCAAATTAGCGATGTATTGACGAGAGGTCATATTAAGAGTATGCGTAATCGTAGAGTATGCATGAAGACTGTTATGAGTGTGAATGAAGCGATGGAAGTATGCCAGGATCGTGGTTTGTGGCAATCCGTAGTCTCTGCCTACCCCTCTGGGAAACAGGCGTGAAGCTATGTATGTATGTATGTACATATATTATGGCACTCTTAACTTGTAAATAATAATGGATTTACTTCCGAGTTTTATTCATCCGTTCCATAGATAGCGCTTTTCATAAAAATCGATTAAAACGCATAATTTACATAATCGATTTTTTAAAAATCGATTAATATTAGTATAAAAATCGATTATTAGAAAAAAATAATAGATTAAAATAAAAATCGATTATTTTTTAACATACCTACTCTCGCTTACCGAACGGAGCGCAATAGCACATTGCCATTACTCAGACGTGATATTCTGCGAGAGTGTGGTACTAATCCGGACTGACCGGCCCGCGGCTGTAGATAGAGAACTATCGACAGCGTGGTCCTACCACTATTAAATATAATAAAAGAGCACCATATGACACTTTCCTTTCCCACTAAAAAACTGTCAACGCATTGACGTTCAACATCTTTTTTTTTGGAGTTTTATGGCGTGGTTGCTAAGACCTTTAAGCCAAATCTTTTTTTAACCACATCCTTTGTTATAACTTGTACTATTCTTGTCTATACTTAAAAAGAAAAAGAATGCTTTCTATTACATAGGACAGTTTTAGGAGGAAACTTTAGGCAAAAAAAAATCATTTAACTTCTTAACACATGTAATAACTTATTTTAAAACACTATAAAAACTACATTAAACCTTAACAATGGCTTTTAAACTTGTGCCGATACAGTTTTTGGCTCCTTTTGTTCTCTTTGCGTAAACCGTCGTCTCATTGTATTCTGAAAATTAAAAAATAAAACACAATTTAGAACCCCTCATCACTCTGACCCTATCAGTATTAATATATATTATCACTATTATAATGGTAGGGTCACGCTGTTGACAAAGACCGGGTTCCTGACCGTTCACAGGAACAGTCAGGACTATCTACCCCGTGCGAGCAGGCCCTGTGGCCTGCTCGCACGGGGTAGATAGGTACATGTATGTAGGGCGGGTTCTATTGCCCCGGACGGATTTACGTGTGCGAAGCCGTCAAAAAATGAGGTCACGCTGTTGGAAGGTTTATATCGTCAGTCATAAATTTGAAAAAAAAAATTTGAAATAAAATTGGATTTGAAAAAAAAAAACATTTTCTCATCATCGTTACCTCGGGTAGAGGTAAATTTTTTTCTTAGGGTTTTATTTCGAGGTTTCCCTCTTGCAAAGATGTTATCTGCATATTATATCCCTTAGTCGGCTTTTACGACACCCACATGCAATGTGGTGGTGAAATGTATACTTTTTCCGTCAGAAATATCTTTATCGGAGTACTAGACTACAACTTGGTACTGCTTCGTTCGGTGGGCTAGAGATGTGGGCAAAAACCCGACTTTATAGTAGGCAGCGCTACTTGACAGTCCTCAGACTGTATTGGTAAATTCCATGGGTTAATTACCATCATCATCTCAGCTCATATATGTCCCACTGTTGGGCTCGAGCCTCCTCCATAATGGAGGGAAAATTGACCTACTGTACCACGCTGGTCAGACGTATTGGTATAGGGTTTTGTTTCAAATTTTCCTTCTCATGCATAGATGTTATTTATTTATTCCAATATACATCAAAATATAACTTACAAGTTTCTTTGCTCTATCACTTAGAATGGAGAACGCAAAATGGTCTATTATCACGCCGGTCGGGAGAGCGACCCCTTGGAACCTGTACAGCTGTTTCACACCATCCGTATCTAGAATAAAAGCCATTTTCATAAACAAAATTCCTAATTATCCTACTCTTATCCCAACAACTTGTGGTCGTTGTAATATGTACTCTTCTTTCATAGTACATATTGTAAAAGTTATTGGCAATACTTTTATGACCGGCCGCCTGCCTGACGTCAACCCTCCTTGGTAATGTAATTGTTGACCAAACGGCATCAGATGGAGTTACTCCAGGTCGAGTCAAAACACTTAGTCGTCTTTTAGAACACCCACAAGCGATAGATATTGTGGTATTTCTAGCCACCAGCATAGATTATAAACCAAATTGTAAAAAAAAAATAGTTACACCTTTATTTTCAAAGGAATAAAAAAATATATATATTTTCACATGGTCGTCCACTGCTGGACATAGGCCATCTCAGAAATGGATAATACCATAATTGCCACTCTTTACAGTGGGTTCGGTGATTGCAGTTGTTATACAAAGTTTTCCAGGAATACTATTACCTATTCTCCAGGTTTTTTTTTTAAATAAACAACACCCTACACTAAGGAAATAATTCTTGTATTACGGCGGACTTTACAAATATACAATTAACGGACACAAATTACACACACAGCCTCGGAACAACAATTTGTGGATAACACGAAGTATTGTCCTGCGTGGGAACCGAACTTAAGACACTAACAAAACCTGTTAGCCCCTCCCTCCCTTAGTATCTCTCTCTTAGTAAATGTTTTTCATAGTGGGGTTTTAGTTTTTTTACTATTTTTAAAGTCGGTTAAAAAGATGGATTACCTTTTATTTTGTGGACTGAAGCAACTGTGACTCTTCCAATTTGCCCGGTTGTACTGATCATTGGCCCTTTTGATATGTCCACATGCTTCCCTGCCCTATACAGGGTCACTTTACCTGAAAGTTAAAAAAAAAATTAAACCATCTTATAACGTTGAACAACCATGGACTCCTATTGCGTGGATACTATAGCGGAGAAGGAGGCAGAGGATACATATGACCGGCTGCAGGTGACGGCTTGGGAGTCGAAGACGTTTTACCCTCGTCTTCCTTAGACCATGATGAGCTAAAAGCGTGACGACTAGACCGACCGCCGTGTCATTAGAGTTGTATACACAAAAGACGAACCTCTGTAGATCCACAGCTACCAGAGATAAGGGGATAAGACATTATGGTTCTTAGTATTCTAACGTAAAAAAATAACGTAATCCGTGTGGTGACGGAGTAAGAATACAATTCACCACCCTCTATCTTACCCGTGGGTGATCGTAAGAGACGACTAAGGGATATAAAACGCATATATGCGAAAGGAAAACTCGAAACAAAACCCTATACCAACACGTCTGACCAGCGCGGTATATTAGGTTAATTTCCCTCCCATCACGGAGGAGACCCGAGCCCAACAGTGGGACATGTATGGGCTGTGATGATGATGATGAACGTAAAAAAAAATTGAATGTCATACGACAGCAAATTGAAATACGACAGTTCACACTTGTCTAAGTGATAAGACGATTGGAACGGTTTTTCAATAGGCGTGGGTTGAAGTACCATGTACCACGAGTGACAATCATTTTTCGCTCACAAACAAGTTTTTAGTTTTTTTTTTTTGCGGTGGACTATGGATGCGTCTCGCCCCGCAAAATCGGTCCGGGGTGACGGAGGAGGCGGCGCGTGACCCCATAGACCCACCATGCAAACTCCTCCCTTCGCCGTGCGAGCGGGCCACACTTTGTAAATGACCTAGCATGTTAAATTTCAGTAATTTGATTATCCTAACGTAATAAATTTATACTGTCTCAGCGAATCTGACATACCCCTCTTGCCGTTACAAGTAGATTGGGGGTATGTAAATTTTTGTGTGGGTTTAAGTAGATTCAAGAATGGTTTAGATTAATAATTTCACTCACTAGGTAGCGGAGGAGTTATCGATTTTTATTAACGATTGATGACCTTTTATCAGACTTGTACAGAACAGAGTCTGCAACTAACCTTTACATTGCTCATGTGTGTCGTAAAAAACTAGTCGTCTTTTTTCAGGTTTACATCAACCTAGGCTAGTTCCAAGTGATGCAGTTTGGTCAACAATTACATTCCCAAGGAGGGTAGACGTCAGACGGCCCTAAATAAGACGGGGGCCCTTCTATTCCATGGCCCCGCGTATTGCTATATATCGGCGACGGGCGTTGGTGGTTCCGGGAGCATTTCCGCAGGATTACTCCCCGGCTGGTGGGCGGACCCAGCTTCGAGGGCCGACGGCTGTATGCGGGGGTGATCCGCTCAATGGCCATGTGCGGCGCACCCGTGTGGGCGAAGGCTCTGAACGCCCAGCTCAGGGCTATACTGTGGAGGCCACAGAGAGTCATAGCGGTCAGAGCCATTCGCGGGTACCGCACGGTGTCAACCGAGGCGGCATGCCTATTGGCCGGGACACCCCCGTGGGACCTAAAGGCGGAGATGCTCTCCGACCTCTACCGGCGGGTAACCTCAGTGCGCGACGAGGGTGGCTGCCCATCGTCTAGCGAGATAGCCACCTGGCGCGAGGATGCCCGCCGAGACGTCATCGCCCGTTGGGTTACGCGGCTGGAGAGGCTTAAACACGGTGTTGTTACCGTTGAGGTTCTCCGGCCCGTACTGATGGAGTGGCGGCACGGAGTCCTCTCCTTCCGCCTGGTGCAGGTATTGTCGGGGCACGGTTGCTTCGGCTTGTACCTGCACACGGTTGCGTATAGGGAGTGCCACCATTGCAGAAGTGACGAGGACACGGCGCAACATACGCTCGAGGTATGTCCGAGCTGGGACGGGCAGCGCCGTGACCTCGTCGCTGTTATCGGTGCTGACCTGACGGTGCCGACCTGACGCTGCCGGCTGTCGCGAAAGCGATGGTCGAAAGCGTCAGGAATTGGGACGCGGTTGCCGCCTTCTGCGAGGCTGTCATCTCGCAGAAGGAGGCGGCGGAACGAGTCCTGGAGGATTCCCGTGATCCGGGCCGCCGTCAGCGGCCGGGGCGGCGTAGGCGCGAATATCTGCGCCTGATGCTGCCCTAACCGAGGCTTTGAGTGATCGGACCGGGGAATTGTCCGGTCACCCGACGTGAAGCCACCGCGTGAGGGCGGGCCACCGAAAACAAAGATCGGGTACCGATGGCCCGCTCGCACGGCGAAGAGAGGTGCTTGCAGGGTGGGTCTATGGGGTTGCGCGCCGCCTCTTTCGTCGCCCCGGACCGATTTGGCGGGGCACGACCACGTCCATAGCCCACGACAAAAAAAAAAAAGGGTGGACGTCAGACAAGCGGCCGGTTATAAAACTATTGCCAATAACTTTTATAATATGCACAATAGAAGAAGAGTACATATTGTATCGACCCCAAGTAATTTAGATAAGAGCAGACGAATGATGAGCGTGGGACCAGCTAGTATATTTGTAAAAAAATATAGAATGCGTGTAATAATGTATGCGCGTGAGAAGTTGTACTTCTTTGGCAACATTAAAAATAGTTTTTAATTGAATGTAAATAATTAATTACAATAAAATAATAAAAGCACTGGAAAGGGTTAGGATAATAATATTTACGAATAGTACTTAAATAATATTATACAGGGTGGAAGTGGACCGCTCCCGAAAACAAAGACAGGTGACCCTACTAGTCTTACTTGTAATGATAGGCTAGAAAAAAGATCGATCAGGATGAAATTTTTTTTTTTTTTGAGAAATATTTTTAAGTTTTTTTTCACATTCCTTCGTATTAGGACAGTGCCATGTAATGATAACTCGATAGAAAATGCGTAACTATACTCAGATGAGAAAAGACGCAATCTATTCAAAACTCACGATCATATGTTCAAGAGTTCAACGACCTCGCGTGGTGAAAAAAAAAATTTTTTTTCATCCGAATCGTTTTTTTTCAAGCCTATCATTACAAGTAGGACTAGTAGGGTTACCTGTCTTTGTTTTCGGGAGCGGTCCCCTTGCACCCTGTATTAATCAAAATATTCAATTTAAATCGCCACTGAATATAATTTATTACCACATATAATTCGCACTTGTATGAAACTAAAACACGTGTTGTGAATGTAGAAACAAGAAAGAGATTCTATTTCTATTCAGTTGGTAGATTTTTTTCGAGACTTATCGAGCGGTTTTGCAGCCAACTTCAACCTGTTAATTTTTTGTTACAGTGATGCGCGCGCATCCTAAAATTTCACTCTCGTCATTTTTTCATAACGCGCCTAAAGGAATATAACTTCAAAAATAACTAACCATTATTTCCAGCAACTATATTCGGTATTTGCTTAGTTTTGTGTTCATTATCAATGAACATCTCCAAGGCTAGTTCAGCACCAACTTCCAGCCTCTCCAAGGGTTTGTTCTCTCGGGTGAGTTTAATGAACTCAGCAGCTAGCGTGACCAGCTCTTGTTGAGTGGGCTTCCAATCAGACAATGCCGGTAGATCTATGTCATAGATGAATGAACCGCTGCGAACTGTCAAAATAAAAATCAAAATTAACACTTTGCTTACACAGATGGCGGTAGTAATTAAGATACGGGCCTTTTTTGCAGACTATGGTCTGTATACAGCCGACCCGTTCTGTTCTGGACAAAAGGGAAGAAAAGGGACATACCGACTAGTGTTGTGCCGGGTCGTTAAAAATATACATCCGCGGATACGGATCTGAATATGGATATTTGGTGTCAAGATCCGCGGATACGGATCTTAACTTTCTTACGCATTCAGTGTCGGTACGCGCGACCTTGACACATGTTTCGACTTGTATTGCGCAGCGGATCTTTCTTTAGGTTACCATACCATTACCATTGGTAACTAACTACGGTAAAGTTTACAACATAAAGGAGCCAAATATTTGATTTTAAGTAATAAAAAAATATCTGTATTGAATTTAATAGTTTTTTATTGCTACCTAATTACCTATTTAAAGAATTTCGTTTATAAATTTAAAATTAATAAAGTAAATAGATCCGTAAAAGATCCGCCAAATAATAACGGATACGAACACGGATACGGATCTTTTTTTTGCCTCGGATATCCGCGGATACGGATACGGATATCCGGCACATCACTAATACCGACCTATCGCATCGCATAGTTCCTACGCAGGCAAGTCCTTTGTGCGATCTAAAAAGTATTTTTCTGAGTTTGGGTGTAATTTGTCTGCGTTAATTATATGTTTATAAAGTCCACCGCAATACCACGATTAGTTCCATGGTATGGTCTGTTCAGTGAAGAGATTTACTAGGTATCGGCTGCCCGTCTAAATGGCAATAGGGCGGTAGTGTGCGGCAAGTTATGGCATTGCAGGCCATCATATCCGCCATCTGGTAGCCTAGTTCAGTTCATCACTTCCTCGATGTCTACTGCTGAGCATACTCCTCGACACAAGAGAAACTATAATAATATCCATTAGGGTAGCGGTTACGCTATGCTCAGTAGTTGGGTTGACGACAATCGTAGTTCGTTAGGGAAATTAAAAAAAATATATGTTTCTGATTCTCCTGGTCTTCTGTCTCCGCTTTTATGATCCCACGAAAAAGTAATTTTGATATAAAATAGTCAAGTGAATTGAGAACTCAAGAATTGTGATGCTTACTATCGGGTCCTGGGAAGCTGTGAAGTTTGACTGGAACCGTGTCTTTGAATGCTACAGATGCGCACGCGCCAAGCATGAAGGAACACGTCCGCCAGAAAGCTCGGTTCACTTGAAGCGGGTCAGGTATAGTGAAGTTTTGTAACTGGAAATCCATAATAAAATTATATTTTTTATGTCAGAAATCTGTGTATACCATTGTGACATAAAATTAAGTTTGCCGGGCCATTTGGTGCAAAATTGATACGCATATAAGGGGCCGTCCATTAATCACGTGAGGTTTGAAAGGGGGCGCAGGAGTTTGACAAAAATCACGAAGTCCTAAACCTTCATACTCTTAAATCTCACCACGTATCACCAAGGGGGAGGGGGGGTTAAAAAATGCTAAAAAAAATATCACATAATTAATGGACGTCCCCTAAGGGCGCCAAGACCTGAAAGGTGTTACGAAGCTAAATGGAAAACTTTAATACAACAAATTTACATATTGTAAATAGGCAATTGGTTTAATCTTGAAATCTACTTAGAACAGTCCTAAACTAAATTACTGAAATTTAGCATTTAATATGCTTAATTATTTATAAAAACCATATGACGAAGCGAAAAATGATGTCACAAGTGGGATTCGAACCCACACCTATTGGGAATCCGGCCCAATCGATTGGGCCAGATTCTCCCGGCCAGCCGGAAACCCATACAATGTGTAAACATTGTCGGGTAGTTGGCGCACGTCTCCTTAAAGACGTAAATATAATACGATGCGAGAATTGAATGTCCTACAATAGTTCACGGTGGTGTAAGTGGTAGCACGATTGGGACGGATTCCCAATAGGTGCGGGTTCGAATTCCACTTGTGACATTTTTCGCTCGTATTCTGTTTTTATTAATACACCAATGCTACTTAAATTATGGATTAATGAAATATGAAAAAATTTTATATATAAAAATAAGATTTTTTTTATATATATGTATATAATATTATTCTATACTTATTCCGTGTGGTGACGGAAAAAGAATACTATTCGCCACCCCATATCTTACCCGTGGGTGATCGTACGAGACGACTAAGGGATACAAAACACATATAACATCTATGCGAAAGAAGAAAAACTCGAAACAAAACCCTATACCAACACGTCTGACCAGCGCGGTATAGTAGGTTAATTTCCTTCCCATTACGGAGGAGGCCCGAGCCCAACAGTGGGACATTTATGGGCTGTGATGATGATTCTATACTTACTTCCAAAGTACAGTTTTCAGTGAGAGGTTTATGCATATCCCAATATACTGTACCATTAAGCAACGCAAGCACACTAGTATCCATATGCCATTCGCTTAGATCTGCAAGCAACAGAATACACTATGAATAATGTTTAATCAATCAGCATTTTATACAGGATGCCGATTTTATTACTAGAATAACTTAAACTGGGTGTAGGAATGACGTCATAAAAAACAATAAAGTTAGTTGCAGACTCCTAGCTCTGCTCAATCCCGAGATAAAGTGATTTGTTTCTTATCAAAACAATAGGTTTGCCAGCGTACATTGACCTGTAGGTACATTTCGACCCAGCTGCGCGGCGGTAAGCGTAGCGCGAGCGGGACTATTTGCCTACTAGTTCAATGTCACACGCACGAGTATATGCCCACATCGAACTTCTATATTACAAAGTGTATTGACCGCTTATCATTATGGCAATTTAATCAAAAATTAGGTACTATTTTTTTTTACTGATTTGGATAGTGTATCATGGTCTGATACACCTCCTTCAAGGATTCTACTAATTAAATCGGCAACCTATATATATTTGTAACACATGTACATCTGTCAAATGCATTTTTACAGTATATTTTAAAATCTAAGATTTGCTGTGTGGTAGCGGCTACGAATACTACCAAATCTTACTTTGCTCGTGGGTGTTGTAAATAACGACTAAGAGCCTTATGTGGGCCAACTCCATCTGATGCAGTTTGGTCAACAATTACATTCCCAAGTTGGGTTGACGTCTGGCAAGCGGCCGGTCATAAAACTATTGTCAATAACTTTTACAATATGTACTGTGAAAGAAGAGTACATATTGTATTGACCCCAAGTAATTAGGATAAGAGTAGGAGAATGAATGATGATGATTCTAAAGTCTAAGATCTCAACCCACTTCAATTAAAATTTAAACCCTTTATGAGAAAAGTAGTTTGAATAGGAACAAGACATTGCTATGTGGTAACAAAGTAAGAATACAATTCAGCAGCCAAGCTGGCTATGGTGGTACCAGTGGCTGGCCCAACGAAAATGGAGACGGAATACGGCGCATTATGGAGCTACGGGCCGCCCTTTCATCACACGGGACAGAACAGATAACATGTGTCTAGAACATAGTCCGCCCAGAAAAAAAAAAAAGACTACTATTCAGCAAAAATTCTTCCACTTGTGAGTGTTGTATAAGACGATATATGAATCATGAAAAATAATATGACATGCAGATACCATCTAGTCACAAGACGGAAAATTCAAAATAAATCCATATACTTAAAATAAAAACACATCGAAGTATAATTCGGTACTTTAAGTGTTTAAAAAAGTGAGGCTAAAAACCGTGTTAGTGTTTTTTTTTTTGGCGAGCTATGGTGTGGTCACCCCGTTAAAATTCGCCCAGGGCAACAGAAGAAGCGGCACGCGACCCAATAAACCCGCCCTACATGTACCTCTTTACGCCGAGCAAGCAAGCCACCGGAACCCGGTCTTTGCCTTCGCAATCCTGTTAATGTGCAAACACAATGCAAGCGATTACACAAGTATACAGGTACACTACTATAAGATGGAACACAATGACCTTGCACACTACAGAACGGTAGGATGACATTTTCGTCACCAATTTAGTGGCACACATTTGTGCGTGAAATAGGTTTCTATGTGTTATTATTCTAAGCCCATATATTTATTAATCCTTCTTACCAAAATATTAGGTCAATTTCTTTTTTAATTTGGCGGATCTAGGGTCTAGCAGTAGGATATACATGATAATGAATGAGAAGACGAGTTTAGGGCACAATATTTAGTGAATAATAAGATAAATTTATCTGTATGGTGACGGAGTAAGAATACAATTCACCATCCATTCCCTATCTTACCTGTGGATGATCATACGAGACTAGAGAAGGAAAACTCGAAACAAAACCCTATACCAACACGTCTGACCAGCATGGTATAGTAGGTTAATATCCCTCCCATTACGGAGGAAGGCCGAGCCCAACAGTGGGACATATATGGGCTGTGTTGATGATGAATAAGATAAACATATTAACCACAGACATTATATTTTTTTTTGCAATTTTCTAAATTTAATGTGTGAAGTTCTATTTATAGAATAAAGATTTATTTGATTATTTGTTTAACTCACGTCTAGCACAGTCATATGGTGTAGAAATGTCTTTATTCATAACCAGAGTGCAATCTTTGGGTATTCCTTGATATTGAACTTCAATTTTCTCAACGCGACCGACTTTGTCTAGCTGTCGCTTTTTCTCCAACGTAAATAGGTGATATCGACGATCTACAGCTTCTTGTGTGCTAAGAAATCCTGCAAAAAACATATTTTTAACATTTAATTTTACTGAAGAAAATGATATTTAAAAACCATTACAAATTATTATACTTACGAGTCAAAGTCAAGGTTCTTGTACAACAGTTGTGTGTAAATTTTCTAGATAAATTTGTTATATGACGACTCATTTTGAAATTATATATATATATAATTTTTAAGATTCAATTGCTACTGTTATTTATACGATTTCTTTGAGGTTATGTAGCTATTTTGACAAGATATTTAAAACGTTCCAATTCTTACATTAACTGATATTCATAGTTTAAGCATTAGGCCTGTAACCAAATATTTTAATTCTACCTGCTCTATTGACTATTATGGTGGAATAAGGATAAAATGTATACCACTTCCTTAGTGGCGACTAGTGAAAGCATATTTGAAACAGAACGCTATGCTGTTCGGCCAGCAGGCCTAGGATATTTCCCTTCATATGGAGAAAACTTGAAACACATAGTAAAATGTATGTGAGGAAATAAATTAAGAAGACGAGCAAAGTCAAAATTAAATTTAAAATCGGCCAAGTGCGAGTTGTACTCGCGCACGAAGGGTTCCGTAAAACTAAAAAAATATTTATGCAGTAGTTTTTTATTTATATTAATTCAAGTTTTTTTTGTGCTGTGTGGTAGCGGCTACGAATACTACCAACCCTTACTTTGCTCGTGGATGTCGTAAAAGACGACTAAGAGCTTTTAACGATCTGGGCCAACTCCATCTGATGTCGTTTGGTCAACAATTACATTCCCAAGGAGGGTTGACGTCTGGCAGGGGGCCAGTCATAAAACTATTGCCAATAACTTTTACATTATGTACTATGAAAAAAGAGTACATACTGTATCGATCCCAAGTAATTGGGATAAGAGTAGAAGAATGATGATGATGAATTCAAGTTTTTTTTTTCTTTGATATTAATTCAAGTTACACCTATTTATTAAAACTACTAATTTTTAAAACATTTAATGTACACGTATTTAAACTATTTTATTTATAATATTATATTAAATTATTATAAATAAATTTTGCAAAAATATATTTAGCAAAAAGAGCTCGGCGACGGTGAGATTTGAACTCATGCCTACGGTGTCTTAAGCCAGCGCCTTAGACCACTTGGTCACGCTGCCTGTTCATTGTCATAGCAAAATTAATTGCTGCTTGTTAACCATACACGTTCAAGTGAAAAGAGGTAGTGAGTTTAAAATGATTAAAATATTTTTTTTATATGATGTAATCAAAAATTTACAGTTTTCACAATTTTTCCTTGATCTGTGCTATAAGACGTTGCTTCGTTCCAATTTTCAAGATTCTGAGTTCACGGGAAGTACCCTGTAGGTTTTGATTCCCTTGCGAATGTCGAAAATTTGCAGAAATTTGCGACATAAATAGCTGTATCTTTTGATTGCGTTAGCTTAAAAGTTTGATTTTTTCACAGCTCTAAGGGACAGTAGACCTGAGTATTTCATATAAATTGCAGCTTCATATCTCCACGCGTTCCTGAGAAAAAGAGTCTTGACAGACAGACAGACGGACGGACGGACAACAAAGTGATCCTATGAGGGTTCCGTTGTTTCCTTTCGAGATACGGAACCCTAAAAACTATGTGTTAACTTTTATAGCCTCCCATTATGGAAGGTTAAAGAGGAACATTTTTAGCCGTATTAGTTTGAATTATAGGTTAGCTTAGGGTAGATTCTGTTACTGTCTAAGCTAGAGGTTCGTTAATATATTTTCTCGAAAACTTGCAAAATTGACTGGTTTCGATGATCCTCTACTGCTACATTTCTATCACATTCCCAAACTCGTTAAGAAAATGTATGTTTTTTCACGTCAACATAAATCCTCAATCCTACCATCTGGATCACTTTAAAAATTTACAGTAAAACAATCTAGACATCAAACGAGTTCATCCTAGCTAATAGAATATTTCTTTTTCCAAAAGCCATTCTTAAAAGAAAATAATTTATTTTGGTCTAGTTATAATCAATTTTGCTACTACAGGTATAATACCTTTGGTTTAACCTTCCCCGTGTGGTATCGGGATAAATAATACAATCGTCGTTAAAAAGACGTCGTTAGTGGACTCAAGTAGATTGATAACTGCATGGATATACGTAAGGAATTCTAATCAAACTATATTTAAGAATGTTATCGTGTTTGTTTCTATTCGACAATGGTATTCGAAGTCTGGAAATTAAATATGCAATTCAAACGCGACAAACCCCATTAAAACAGTTTTGACTCGCACATAAATAACTGAAACATATGAAATCATTAATTACAAGCAGTTCAATAAATAACCGAAATTGTTTAAAAATGAACTTTTCGTTTAGATCTTTACTACTTATGCTATCAAATAAACTATTTGATGTTTAGTCGAGTGTTATGTAACAACTTAATAACATATAAAAATTGCGAAATTGAAGAAAAAATAAAGTGCTTAGCCAATTTATTTATTCGAAAATTATGTACATATATAAATTTATCAATTATCCGACCATTGTTCTCTTTCTTCCTCTAGCACGGACCTCTTCAAATTTGCTTAAAATTTCTTTAATATTATTTTTACTGAAATACTTGTAAGCATCTAAAATTTCATTGAATAAATCGGGAAAATCATTATGTGTACTTATTAGTGCTCTTTCAAGAACGTATAAATCAACGCCTTTGTCCTCAGTGCTGGAATCCACGAATGACAGGCCAAAATCAATCATAACCAAGTCAAAATCACCAGTTTTAAGCCAATTGCTATCCTCATTTTTATTTTTTGGAATCAGTAACATGTTAGATGTTGTCAAATCCCCATGGATAATATTGTTCTCGTGTAACCTTCTCACTGTTTCGCCAATAAGCTTACCAATTATATTTAAGTTTTGTTCGCCAACTTCATCTTCTGTTATATATTTTATTATATAATCTTTTACTGTGATACTATTTTCAAAATGCTGCATATATATACGACGTCTTTCGAAATCAACCAAGTATAATGCTGGTGTTCTAACGTTTGCTATTTTGCATCGGACTATGGAACGCGCTTCATTTTTTATTCGATCTTTGGTTATTGAAGCATCTAAATCTGGATGCCTGTACTTTTTCTGAAATCTTTCTTTAATTAATGTTGGTCTTCCAAGATAATTGCAGACAAATAGCTTGGCTTCAGCACCTTGTTTAAGTAATTTAAAATCGTTAAGCTCTTCACACATTTTGACGTAAAACTAACCTCTGTTGCCTCACCGACTTCTTAGATGTTTTGACACTAATTGATTAAAGCATAACAAAAATTTCGTAAATACTTTTATAGAATATTGACTGAAATATAATAGGTAGGAATCTATATGATTAAAAACTAAATAATACTGTTAAAGAAAAACACATTCGTGTTTAAGTTTTACAGCTGATAGACCAATCCACAGATTAAAACTTTGTTGTGCTGTCAAATCTGATTGTTTGGCACACGAAGTATAGATACACAGGAGTCCGAACGGTATAGGCTTTTCCATAGTATTTTTGGTCACAAAAATAAACCCAGATCTTAGTTCTTTTTTCTGCCACTGGCTACGCTAGTGTTAAGATCGCACCCACGAATTATAGATACATATATCTATATATATACACATGAATATATATATATATATATATATATATATATATACATGTATGTATCTATACTTCGTGGACGTAGCGATGCTATTATTATTATTACACGTAAACGCGCGTTAGTTCGTGAATGTTGAAATTGTTGAATTTAATTAATTTAAATATAAAATAATATTAAAAAGAAATGGGAAGGTGTTGTGCTGTTCATGGTTGTGTAAGTGGACAAAAAGAAAAATTATTGTAAATGTTTCATGTACACAACATCTGCAAAGTTTTCCTAGGCCTTTAAACTATTTTGGATCTCCTCTTAAAGCTGACAAATTACCTTCAAGAAAAAGAAAAATATCGAAAATATTAATTATCTTCCCATCATCATTATCATCACAGCCCATGTATGTCCCACTGTTGAGCTCGGGCCTCCTCCGTAATGGGAGGGAACTTAACCTATTATACCACGCTGGTCAGATGTGTTGGTATAGGGTTTTGTTTCGAGTTTTCCTTCTCTTGCAATAGATGTTATATGCGTTTTATATCCCTTAGTCATCTCTTACGATCACTCACGGGTAAGATAGATATGCTGCAAACCTGGAAAAAGAAATTTTGCTAAACTTACTTATGTGGTTTTTAAAGTAAAATGTATGCCAACTGTTTATTTAAATAATTTTAATATTAAGCGATATTTACATCTGTTTGTTAAAGTTTAAAGTATCTCAAATGTTTCTATAAATAATTTAAATGTTAAGCAATACCCACATGTCATTGTTAAATTATTGATTAAATGAATTTACTTTGATAAATGAGTTTATTTACTTTATAAAAATTGTTTTAAATAAAAATACAAAAATAGTAAATGAAAACTTTATTAAAGTTAAAAAATACAGAGTAGAAGAAGTTATGCTGTACTTTAACAATATTTTCATGGAAGTTACATGTCATAACACATACAAAATATATTTTTGACAAGAGAGGAATATAATATTCACAGAATTGTGGAATATACAATAGATTTTAGTTAAACCTATAACACATACAATGTATATTCTCTTTGAAGAAAGTTTCCAATCTGCTACAATGGTCATACCAGGCAACTGACTTTTTGCCTTAAAAATGACTTACTTCATACTTAACAGTAGAACGGTTCTTGTATGAACTCCATGCGGCTCTTTGTATATATGGATTAACAGGTTGTTGTATAGGTATTGCCGTACAATCTACAATGACTCTAGTAGAAGGGTAATATTTTTTAAATCCTTCAGGCATGTAGAAATCCACTAATTACCTGTCAGGCTATCAAATATTCAGCATTGACCACATTTGATGCAAAAAGTTAATGCATGTAATAAATATGTTTGATACAATACAGGAACTTGCATCAAAAAAACGAAATAGCTTATAGTCTTCCTTATTTCTCCTCAACTTCGTTAACGTCAAAAAGAACTGGTCTTCAACACTCAGACCTAAGAGAACTTCTTTTATAGGTTATTGAATAGGCTTCAGGGCACAAAATATAAAACACAAACATAAATTTGCTTTATGATTCAAATCCAGTATAAAAAGCCAATACCTTTAGCATAATTCCTAAAGGATTCTATTGTGTAAAATTGGTAATTTTTTTGAGTTGCACATTCACGAACAATAGCAATATCATTTTGCACATTTTCCAAGTTATATACACTATTTTCTTGGATCACAATTTCTTCAACACAATCGACGCCAAAGTCCAATGCTGTCGCCTTGGATGAAGTATTGCATGTAGCTGTAGTAACACTTGGAGTATGAGCTAAGCCATCACACTTTTCAATATATGAAAAACACAATTTTCGTTTAGAATCACGCGCTGATCACGTTCTCGCCTTTGTTCAGACTTTATATCTTCAATTTTAGTCCATGGAAATACTGAAGGCCATTCCCTTCTTTAAAATGCGCCTGGTATTAGTTAGTCCTGGAAATAATAATTAAGATTTTAGGTTATGTTAGGAATAAAATCATAAATACTTGTTTTAGGTGATAAAAGTAAATGTTATTCTATAAATGAGATTAAATCACCTGAATGCTTTCCAATTTGAATGAAATCTTCGGATTTAAAATATGTTGAACATATTTTCAAATGTTCTTTGGGATGAAAGTCTTTACGAGTTGCTGCTTTTCATAGTTTTCTAGCTTTTTTCTTTTGGAAATGAATGGTTCCCTGGTTTCCTACATCCAAATACACAGCAATGATGCATTATCATTTATACAAAACTTTTCACAGCTGTTAATAGCAACAAAACTTCCCATGTAAAGATTTAAAATTTTAATCGAATAAGTATTTCTTGAAGAGTGGCGCGCTCTACCGGCAAAAAGTTCTGTACCCTAAATTGAGACCATTCTTTTAACATTACGTTCGGACTCCTGTGTATCTATACTTCGTGGTTTGGCACATATGTTGTCCTTAACCGTGTAAAATAAGGACGAGATTTTATTCACCTCCATTCTTAATACAAAAATATTTATTAAAAATTTGTTTTATTTCATGTTTCAATACTAATTGACCTTATATTCAAACGATCAGATGGTCGTGATTATCCAGATTGTATACTGATTTAATATAAAATTACGTATATTGAAACGTTAAAGATGTTATAAAATTGTCAATATTCATCATACACAGGCCGCACTTTACATTTAACATGTAGATATTGAATGTTTATCTACTTTCTGTAGCTACATACATATGTATATAGTTATATGTATGTATTCACTCACTGGAGACCGAGGGAGGCTGAGGGCGTGATATTGGTTTTGGTTACTGCAGCCGTGCCGGTCGACGGTACTACGGTATAATTTCATTGAAACGATAATTCTCATCAAATATATTAATGAAAACTGTGATTTATCTTTATTGAATTTAGTGCCAGTACGACTTTCGAGCGCTACGCAGCCTCTACCGAGAACTAAACATACTTGTGTTGTAAAACCGGTAAAATACCAAAAATATATTAAATTTAGTGTTCAATTGTGATTTAAACAAATTGTGAGAATGATGTCGGAAGGTTTAGAGTATGAGACCATCGTACAAAATGGACCACGAAAAGTGAGTAATTGTTTATTTTTTTTTAATTTCCATTTATTGCATGAAGGAACAATGTTGTGCCTTAGTCATGGCATGCGTGCAAGTTATATATATCTAGATTCGGAAGGGGAGGGAATGATGTCCTATAGAAATGTCTGGGTGCATTTTGTAGATATAGGATATGACTGTGACTGGCTCGAAATGCCGGCTGATGCGATTTCCTACGTTCTCGTTTTAAGCTTATGTTGGCGGGAAATTACCTACGTGGATTGGTACATTTTATGTACGGAAATAAATCAACCTTTTACACGGCTATAAAATATTTTATTAGATAAGTAATATAATTTTACTATAATTTATTATGAAAGATATTTTTGTTATTTCACTATAGCTAAACACATTTTATATATAATATAATTCTGTAATATGTATTTATCTTAATTGTTTTACCGACTGCATCTCATCCCTTTTGTCGCCAAATTAAATTTAGTAATCGCTGTAGATTTTTTATATAAAAATAACCAAAGATATTTTTAATTCAAACAAAAAAGAAATGTTTGCGTGATTATGCGCAAATAATTAGTTTTAAATAGCGTTATCACCTCAACCTATGAATTTTGCGCGTATCTAAATAATGACTATGGGATTAAATGTAATACCTACTTAGGCAAACGAGGGACAATTTATGTAAAATTTGTACAAATATGTTTAATCACCGTAGTATATATTTACCTTGAGACAAATAGACTATCATTGATCAATCATTTTGGACATAAATTTAAAAGCTTTTGCTGTATGGTGGCGGCTACGTATGCTATCAACCCTTACATTGCTCGTGTGTATCATAAAAGACGACGACGAGCGTTACATCGACCTGGGCTAAGTACATCTGTTACCGTCTGGTCAATAATTACATTCCTAAGGAGTGTTATCATAGGCAGGCGGCCGGTCATAAATGCAGTGTTAAAATTGTTTTAAAATGTACGATGGGAGAAGTACATATTGCGTCAACCTTATATTGCGTGGGTTTGATTCCTACGTCAGGTTAGAAAATAGTTCTTTAATCAACAAATTATTATTTTCAGTCTGAATGTACTTTTTTTCTGTCCTTTAACTAAACTGAATTTAAAAAAAGATATTATTCATCATCATCATTTCAGCTTATCTATATCCCACTGTTGATGATTTTTACTCCGTCACCACACGAAAGAAAAAGATATACGTGTAAAGTTTTAATTTATCGAACATGTAAATTAATACCACGTATTTTCGGGGTCGTCGTCACAAACGGTCTCTTAGTGCCCATATAAAGAACATGATATTAGTCAGCACCTTCTCTAGACTTTCTCGCAACAAAAAACCACTATATATATATATATATATATATATATATATATATATACATACATATACATATACACTAGTCACAAAAATTAAGGGATATAAAAAAAAATCCAAATTTTTGGGTTATTTTCAACGAGCTGTAACTCCGAGGAAAATAGTCGTACAAAAAAAATAAAAAAAGTAAATTGTAGCTCCAAGTGTCTAGTTTTGAGATATGACTATAAAAAAATTTTGTCATGTCCAGGTCTGGAGAAATCCTAAGAAAACTACCAAAAAAAAATTTTTCAAATTTTTTCTCGTCTAAAAAAAGGTCCACGGGCTTCAAAAAAATTTTTTTGATTGTTTCGTTCAAAAACTCTTTTAGAAAATTTAATACTCTTTAATTTGACGTATTCAAAAAGCCTGTACAACGATTTGTCGCGGAGTTATCGTCAATCAAAGCAAAAAAGATCTTTTTAACTTTGATAATCAATATCTCTTGAAATAATGACTGATTTTTTTTTTCAAAGTTCTTAAACAGTTAATCTTTTTGATCAAAAAAATAAAGGTTTTAGAGAGAAAAAAATTTTTCCATTGAAAAAATTAATAAAAATCACAAAATTGCTCATAATGGTGATTTTTGCAAAAACAAAGAATTTGAAGCTTCGGGGCACAATGAAAAAAAAATCGCAGCGCTTTGAATTTTTGAGGGATTTTAGGGGACACTTTGAGGTTAAAAAATTACCGACGATATCTTTCGTTCATCCATTTTATCCAAAGTTATACCAAGTTATCCAAATATCCTTAATTATGCGAATTTTTGTCTTTTTTTCAGTCCGAGTTTTCAATTCAAAAATTTTTTTTTTTCTAAAAGATGTTTACATTTTCTTATAGAGAATATTATGCAGTTTTCAAAACCTTCCTTCAATTTTCTATACAATCATCATTTCCGGAGTTTTGATTATCAAAGTTAAAAAGATCTTTTTTGCTTTGATTGACGATAACTCCGCGGCAAATCATTGTACAGGCTTTTTGAATACGTCAAATTAAAGAGTATTAAATTTTCTAAAAGAACTTTTGAACGAAACACTCAAAAGAATTTTTTTGAAGCCCGTGGACCTTTTTTTAGACGAAAAAAAAATTTGAAAAATTTTTTTTTGGGTGTTTTCTTAGAATTTTTCCAGACCTGGACATGATAAAAAAAAATTATAGGCATATCTGAAAACTAGACACTTAGAGCTATAATTTTCTTTATTTATTTTTTCTGTACAACTATTTTCCTCGGAGTTACAGCTCGTTGAAAATCACCCAAAAATTTGGATTTTTTTTTATATCCTTTAATTTTTGTGACTAGTATATATATATATATATATAGATATATATATATATATATATATATATATATATATATATATATATATATATATATATATATATATATGAAATATTGGACGTAAGACACCTTAGTCCTCCCGTGACCATGATCACTGTAAAGTGTTCGAAACGTCGGGAAATTAGAAATAAAAAGAAAAAAAAGAAAAATAAAGATAAAAATCAAATACAAACGCGATAGAATCCGTAAAAGTAGTTTTATTTCAAATATGTAATACTCGCGTAAACATTAGAAGTCATTATAAAAAACCACTAACCATCATATATTTCTAAACCAAAACAGAAAAAATACAGAAGCCAGGAAAACCATGGTAGGTACCTAGGGTAAACTCGCATAATTATGTGATTCACCTAATTCGGTGACATGACATTTGAATGCTTCTACAGCTTTGTATGAGTTATATTTAAGACATTAAAACCAACCATATTAAAGGGCAATAAAGCTTTATTTTGTATGTAATTATTTGGTTAAATCGTGCGAGTGAGAAAGTAACAATCGAGAGATTTGCTCAAAAGCGCGCCTTTTTTCCATCGTAGTGGCGTCGTGCCGCAGTGCTTTGACTTTTAATTCGTTTTAAAATATTAGTATTTCTTCATGAAACTTGCACAGTTAGTGGAGAAACACATATAGTTTGTTGAAGTATTATTTGTTTTAGTTAATTCGTATTAGTTTTAATATAATAGCTTATTTCCTGGGCGTAAAAAGTTAACGATTTTCAAGATTTTAAAACAATAGAGTATCACCGAGTTAACCAAGGGAAGATTGACATTTTTAAGTCTTATATTATAGTTGGTTTTTAAAAGAATATTTAGATATATAATTCGACTTAAAACATGAATTTTATTTGAATAAAACAGTAACAACAGTTTTATATTATTTTATATAGATTTTTAAAATTTTATCTAATAGGTTATTAAGATGATGATTGGATTTGCCGAATTTGCAATGGTCTGTATTCCCAAAATGTTAAGCTACAAAATGGAACCAACTGGATAACATGCTCTTTTTGTACTAATACTTACCATATTCAATGCCAAAATCAAAATATAAATGACACCCAAGTAATTTTTACGTGTGATGGTTGCTGCAAATATGATTCTAGTGATGATGAATGATATACATAAAAACAAGATGAATGAAAATATAATTTTAGTAATTATTTAAAAATTATCTATAATTAATTTGTAAGTTTTGTTGATATATGTAATAAAAATAATAAATACTCGCTTAATTCTGTTATATCATAATTGCAGTAGTACTATCACCAAATTAAAGTGATTGTCACAGAATTATCCAAGTCGCCGTGCCATGAAAAAGTTCAAGTTACGTTAGGTTAATTAATCTAAAGTTAAGTTTTTTAGTGCTTATACGACAACCAAAAGACTGATTAAGGTTCCTACTTCAAAAAATAAACGAAAAATAAAGTGTATCTTATCTTTTTTTTTAATATTCTCCTTTATCACATAATTAGATG
Organism: Lymantria monacha; assembly: GCA_905163515.2. Taxonomy (NCBI): domain Eukaryota; kingdom Metazoa; phylum Arthropoda; class Insecta; order Lepidoptera; family Erebidae; genus Lymantria; species Lymantria monacha. The sequence continues at coordinate 3,294,110 of LR991105.1, read as the reverse complement.
AGTTCACCCTACCTATATATAAAGGGAAACAAATATATATACAAGACTAGATTCGACACTTTAGAGAGAGAAAAGGCAAAACAAAATTAAATAAAAGAAATGAAATAAATTAATCCATAATATATAATTCGTTATTTTTGCAACATTAGGATAAGGGAAAGAGAAACGCTGAGCGCGTTCACCAGACAGAACCCTGGAGCTGGTTTTCGGTTTAACACTGTTATAATCTACGGATATAAAATCAATCAATTTATGTGAAATCATTCACATATTGTCTATAGATTGACACGTCGAACGGAATTTCCGTTTGGCCAGAGACAGATATTTATTTTCTTATGCATGACTGAATCATTCAATTCGTTCTTTTCAACATATGATACAGATACCTATATTTAAAAACATTATTTAATTTATCTTAACATGCGTCATTCGAGTATGTTTTGAAGAGAAATATATCATTATCTTTTTATTTATTTAATTCATATCTAAACGTCCAAGAGTTATGCAATTTATTTACTATGTATTTCATTACTAAATAAATATTAAGCACGAAAGCTTTTTTATATTGTCTTTAGGTTCCAATATTAAACATCCATCCATTTGTCTATCTACCTCCCATAGGCCTCACAGATTTGGGCCGTAACCAAATTCTGTTTTAAGGGTTTTGTAGCGGATTTTCTTAATGATTAATTCTCAAATACACTTTCTGCCAATTTTTGATTGTTATAAACGATTATGCAATAAGTTAAGTCGTCTTTTGATTCGCAAATAAAATTTCCAACTGCATTTATAAAAATTTATATGTATATAAATTTTTATAAATGCAGGGTCTAATTTACACATACCTACCTAGCTACTCATTTAAATAAAACCTGTTCGACTCTTATGAGATCACCCCTTATTTTAATATTGCATGCAACATTGATACTGGCCACTTGCCACTTTGTAACTTTTGAAGATTCAAAAAAGGAATAGAAACTGGATGATATTAATTGTTTTTTTTTTGTAATCCGCTTTTCGTTATCTGTATCGTTTAAAATTTAAAAAAAAGGAAGCTCATTAGTGAATGCCATAAATATAATTTCTATGCAAAATGACTTATAAACAATGGTAATGGTGTTTAGGCGGGAGTACCAAAACGTCATGTCATATTTAACGTTTTAACGTATAACAATAAATAATTTTGTTGATATTTTATATAATGTAATGCAGAGAAAGTGTTAAACATAATGAATATGATATGCTTGCTTCACAAACATATATGTTCATGTTGCACCTAACTTCTCAGAATACAACATTATTTTAAATGAAGTCATTAATGATAAATAAAGACTTGGCATAAAGGTCTTTGTAACCTTGCCATAAAAATCCCAAAAACTAATGGATCCTAATTAGTGAATTATAGCTATTGACCATATTTTACAGTGCGTGACTTTTAAACAGTGTTAATAAAATATATATTTAGTCTCTTACGTGGGACTAAATAATTCGTCATCATCATCATTCAGCCTGTCGCCGTCTACTTTTGAACGTAGGTCTCCCCTAGAATTGAGGGGATAGTACTGTGATCGCCACGCGTGGCAGGTGGATTGGTGATCGTAGTGATTATTATATACTTCCCAGAAGATTGCTGGAGAAAGCTGCTGCCCACTCTCATGTTACCTTAGCCAATTTTTAAGACAACTTCACTGATAAGCAAAGATGGTGACGAATGTATTCTTATTCTACCGTCGCACAATATCTTTATTATAATATAGTAGGCTACCAAGTACCAATACTACCAACCCTTACATTGCTCATGGATGTCGTAAAAGCCGACTAAGAAATTTATATAGACCTGGGCCAACTCTAACGTATGCCGTTTGATCAACAATTACATTCCTAAGGAGGGTTGACGTCAAGCAGGCGGCTGATTATAAAAACTATTGTCAGTAACTTTTGCTATACGAGTACATATTGCGTGGATCCAAGTAATTGGCATAAGAGCAGGCTTTCTAGGCAGGTTACCGAATTCAGTGTACAGATATCAGATTATGGGGTTATACTTCGTATCTTCCTTCGTCCCAGACGGTGCAAATAGAGTGTGATAGGACTATAGACTATAAAAAAAATCTATCATCATTATTGTCCCATCGGGTCTACGCAGTGTACTTTCCTTCAATTGCACAGATTGCAAAAGTTTTGGAATCAGTTTTATGACCGCCCGCTTGCCTGACTTCGACTTGGGTATATAATTTTTGACTAAACATCAAATAGAGTTGGCCCAGGTCGATCAAACTCTTATTTTAACAATGTAAGGATTGGTTTTATTCGAAGCTGCCACCATATCGTACAAAAAACGTGTCTATGTCTCAAATATCTCCTTACTCTATCTATAATAAAGTCGTAAGAGAATAGGTATATATAAATAGTGTTACGCCATAGTTTCTATCTACATTTACCGGTTAAAGCTTTGCGGTCTAAATTCTGAGAACAATGGTTCAACATATTATGATGGGGTTAGCGGTTCAAATAACGATTTTTTAACTGATACAGGTTTAATATAGATTCAGCCTTTACCTACTATTTAAACTAATGGTCTTCGTAACCATCTGTCATATGACCTTTAAAATTGTTTTATTGGTATTAAACTTTTTATAATGCTTTGTTTTTTTAAATATTTTTAGACGACGAAAATTATTCGAGGAATCTTTTTCTTTGTAAATTTAAGAGCTTAGGCCAATGCACAATGCCGTACGGGCCACCGAAGACAAAGATCGGGTACCGGTGGTCCGCTCGCTCGGCGAAGAGAGGTGTTTGCAGGGTGGGTCTATGGGGTTGCGCGCCGCCTCTTCCGTCGCTCCGTACCGACTTGGCGGAGCGCGACCGCATTCATAGGTCACCGCAAGGAAGAAAAAAAATAATAAAAAATATGCCAATGCACAATTCTGTTTCAAGTATTTCATTTTATGCATATTATACATATGAGAAGCAAAGTGCTTCAAAGTGCGTACGAACTTGGAGTAGATCGAGAAATAATTTATACAAATAAATGAATGATAAACAGAATATATGCTATAGAAACGTTATTGACGAATAATTAAAATGAAAATAAAAAAATCTTGACACAGAAACCTTTTTATTTTTTTTTCATGGTCTACCATGAAAGAGAGAGAGAGAAAAGAGTAGGGTCTACCCTACTCTAGGTTTTTTTTAAACAACAATTCGCAATACAGACTAATATATCTGCGTGACGTGTAGGATAGAAGGACAGTGTGCAATCTATTCACATATGTATATATCCATCTTTTTGTATAGAAGGCGGTTAAAAGCTGTTTTGAAGTTTTTTTCCAGAATATTTTAAATATCGTTAAAAATCTTGATATAAAGCTATTTTTACGACCTTTATCGTGTTTGTATTTCATTTCTAATTGCCTGACGTTTCGAACATTTTATTGCTTTTATGATCACTGGAGAACTAAAGAGATTAACGTTCAATAAGTCATCGTTATTACAGAGATTTGTATGTTTTATCTATCTATATATCAATCTCTTCGAAACTTCCAGAAGGTAAAAATTAAATACATAAGCAATAGAATCCGTAAAAATAGTTTCAATTCATTTTTTTTTTAATTTATTTCATTAGTTAACTTGTTGAACATGGATCTTCGTAAGAGAGAAAAAGACTTATAAATAATATCATTCTCCTGCTCTTATTTCAATTCGTTGGGGTCGTCGCAATATGTACTGCTCTTCCACCGTACATATTGCTAAAGTTATTGGTAGTAGTTTTAAGACCAGTCGTCTACCTGACGTCATCCTCCACCTCCTTGGGAATGCAATTGCTGACCAAATGGCATTAGGTGGAGTTGGCCCAGGTCCATATAAAGCTCTTATAGTTCATCTAATCTAACAAGTGCATTTTGACGTTTTGCATTTTTTAATACACAATAACCTTGGTCAATCGTATACACATCAGTGCAAACAATAAATCTGAAATTTTAAATAACTATTAAGTTATTTACATAATTAATGGTGCAGGTGACTTTCTTGTACAATAACCTAATGTTAAAACTCGTAAAACTAATTTAAAATAACAATAACATGGTAGTCATTGTTATTGACGATCTTACAATGTCACGTCATCACGTTCTGTACAGTAGTGCTTGACAGCTTCCAATTCACAAATATCCAAATAATCGGTAAAAATATTAGAATAATATATGTAATCGAATAGAGATTTTGACAGAGATGTACATTTAGACAATTTTATTGATATTTAAATTACTGAAATTTAGCATTTAATATGCTTAATTATTTATAAAATCCGATTATGAAATGAAAAATGATGTCGCAAGCGGGATTCGAACCCGCAGCACGATTGGGCCGGAATCCCAATAGGCGCGGGTTCGAATACCGCTTGCGACATCATTTTTCATTTCGTAATCGGATTTTATAAATTTTATTGAAAATAAAATAATTATTAAGGTTCGCGACGATGATAATTCTACTAATAGTAGTGATTCTGAATAAATAACTATTTTCAAATCCAGTTTTTGTTTTTACTTAACCTAATCCTACTAAATATGATAAATAAGTTTTATGCTGCATTAATTAAATTTGTTTAGTATTAATTTAGCACTTAATTTATTCATTTTCTTTTTGAAAAACAAGAAATAAACCGATTATTAATTAAAAAGAATCGATATCGATTTTTCACTAAAATCGGATATTTTCGATAGCGATTATTTAGTTCACATACCTAGACATCTTACTCCGACGGCTGTCAAAGTGCACTTTTTAGATTAGATACATAGATCATTAGATAGACTATAGTCGTCTTAATACGACATCCACGAGCAAAGTAAGGGTTAGTAGTATTCGTAGCCGCTACCACACAGCACTTTAGATTTTTTTAGATAGCACGTAGATGTCCCACTACGATATAAACTGAGACGAAATACACATATAGTGGTAATTATATTAGAAAGAGAGTATTGGTGTAAAGATGCGAAAGGGAATGCTCCGATGGTTCGGACATGTGGAAAGAATGCCGAACGAACGTCTGGTTGAGAAGATATACAATGTGAAAGTGAAAGAATGGAGGTACCGGGGGAGAGACTCACCTACCTAGACCAGATCGGTCATGTACTGAAGGAAGGTGGAGTCAAGAGTCTCCGAAACCGGCGAGCGTGTATGAAGAGAATTATGAATGTTGAGGAAGCGAGTGAAGTATGCAAGGATAGAGTTCTCTGGCACTCTGTTCTCTCTGCCTACCCTGCAAGGGATATGGCGTGATGATATGTGTGTGTGTGTCTTCATTATCTTTGACAGTTAAAAGGGTTATTTTAAAATATTACACACACAGATCGTAATGTGGGTTAATTGCACCCGGATCTATTTAAAACGAAAATGGGGGCAATTAACTGTGACATTTGTGTTTTGACAGAAAGCAAGGAGTTCACGATTGAGGTGGGTCAACATTTTATTACTTAATTAGTATTTTGACCAACACATTTGATAGGATTATACCCGTTTTTATATACGATACCTAAATTTTAGGTAATGTACACATACATACATACATACCATCACGCTATGTCCTTTGCAGGGTAGGCAGAGAGAACAGAGTGTCAGAGAGCTCTATCCTTGCATACTTCACTCGCTTCCTCAACATTCATAATTCTCTTCATACACGCTCGCCGGTTTCGGAGACTCTTGACTCCACCTTCCTTCAGTACATGACTGATCTGGTCTAGGTAGGTTAGTCTCGGTCTCCCTCGGTACCTACATCCTTGCACTTTCGCATTGTATATCTTCTTAACCGGACGTTCGTTCGGCATTCTTTCCACATGCCCGAACCATCGGAGCATTCCCTTTCGCATCTTTACACCAATACTCTCTTTCTAATATAATTACCACTATATGTGTATTTCGTCTCAGTTTATATCGTAGTGGGACATCTACTAGTGGTTTCCAGCCTTCTTCAAAACAGGATGGAGAATGACTTACAATACCACGCTGTTTATATGTATTGTTTTTTTATTTCGTCTTTTCCATCTCTTGCATAGATGTCATACGCATAAGGGATGTTAATCGGTTTTTACGACATCCACGGATAATAAAGAGGATGGTGAATTATACTCTTAGACGCATTAGTCAATGATTTATGCCACATAGGCTGATCTAGGTGTTACTTAGAATGTAGGTGTCGTTCTTGAAAATAGCATTGGTATGCATTGTTGATTTTTTTTTTGCAGAAATAAACTATTACTTGCCTTTCTTTTTTGTTTCTTTTTTTTATTTAAATGTTTGGCTTGTGAACAGTGTCGTCGAATCTCAAGTATTATGGGTTCGATTTCTATGCAGAACGTACTCTAGAGTCGTGATGTGAGTTATGAATATTTATTTTGTGTTTATTAAAAAGACAACACGTGTGAAAATTTGAAATTCAATTTAACGGACACCAATTACAATTAGACTTAGAAATAAAATTTTTGGATTCATCAAAATATTTTCATACTCAGGAAATCAAACTCGCGACACCACTATAGTACTTCGGTATTTCAAACATTACGCCATCTGTGCAGTCAAAATAATTGTATGTGATATCCGCACAATTAAGATTACCTTAGTTTATTAATGTCATAAAACAAGTACGTATTTCAGCTAATTTCACGACGCTCACACTGTTTACTTTGCTGCATAGCAAGAATATCACGCGCATGTGCTTGGGATCTACCGACTCACTCTCTTTCTCTCTCCTACTTTCTACCTTTGTGTATCTTTCTTTCTCTCTCCCTCTTGCGTTGGAATATTGGACGCTACTCGTTGCTAACGCTCGCGCTGGCCTGTAACAGGTATACTACACGCATGCGTTCGATTGCCATTGCGTTAAACGTTTAACGCAAGCTTGTTGTAAGTCGCATTAGAAGTTTACACTTCAAAAACATAAATTCCCGTTTGCCGAGTATTGTCTAATAGGAATATTCGTTAATCCAAATCACCAATTATAATGATCAAATAATTACCTAAAACTTGCAAATATAGTGTAGATACTCTAATTATTATATACCAAACTTCCACGGTATTGTTAATCATCATTATCAAGTAAAAGAGAAATGCAGAATCAATTTCCCTTCTATTACGGAGGAGGCTCGAGTCGTTTGATTCCCTGGATTCATTCTCATCCTGCTCTTATCCCAATTATTTGTGGTCGATGTAATATGTACTCTTCTACCATCGCACAGATTGGTAAAGTTTTGTTAATAGTTTTATGCCCAAACGCCTGCCTAACGCCAACCCTTTTGAAAAATGCAATTATTGACTCAACCGTAGGTATTAGACAGAGTTCACCGAAGTTAAAATCGAGTACCGGTGGTCCGCTCGCACGGCGAAGAGAGAAGGTTTTACGGTGGGTCTATGGGGTCACGCGCCGCCTTTCCGTCACCCCGGACCGATTCAGCGGGGCGAGACGCACCCATAGCCCACCAATAAAAAAAAAAAAAAAATAAAAAAAAAAAAAGGTATTAGACAGAGTTAAAACCCAGTGCGATATAAAGCTCTTAATCTCACGACACCCACTGTAAGCTTTGTTAGTATTCTTAGCCCCCAAAAAGCAGTACAAGAATTATTATTAATGGCAGGGTTAAAAAAATATTTTTAGAAATAATATTGCCCAAATGCAAGAACGAGACTTACAGCAAGTCTCGCAATGCTCCCTTAGACAGCATTCTATGACTCCTTTGGCAAAAAAAGTTGTCAATACTTTGTGTTCTTAATACAAACGGGAGAATAATTTAATGTTATTTTAAACAGTCTCATAATAGATAGGTGTGATTATAGCCCCACTCCCGGTAAGTGGTATGTACCTAATTATAGATAGTTGTACTGTTAACGCCATTAGATGAATGAAATTTCATTAATTTAATTGGCTATTTCATATCTATGACATTATATGAAATATCCAATTAAATTAATGAAATTTCATTCAAACAAATTCACAAAAGACTCTGTGTTATTCTAACAGTGAGAGTTGCAAGGCTCGCGAGACTCTTGCTGGAAGTCTTAGTCTTGCATTCAGATAATACTATTTAGAAAGTATCTCGAGTCGAGCTCTGTTTTTATTTGAATACAAATTTGATTCACTTGACCTAACCCTGTTTTAATGAATACAAAATTGTACATGAAAAAAAAATCCGTGTAAAATAATCAAAAGCAATGAAGGCATGAAACTCACACATTCATAATAGTTGGTTTAATAATAACGGTTATACGTGGGATTCGGTTTGAAGCGACTCACTCGTTTCGACATAGTTTAAATTTACCTTAGGGTTGTCACAATGTCGGACGGGCCACCGAAGACAAAGACCGGGTTCCTATGGCCCGCTCGCACGGCGCGGAGAGGTACTTGTAGGGCGGGTCTATGGGGTCGTGTACCGCTTCTTCTGTCGCCCCGGAGCGATTTAGCGGGGCGTGATCACTCCATAACCCGCCGCCAAAAAAAGAAAAAGAAAAAGGGTTGTCACAATGGCCACCGAAGACAAAGATCGGGTTCCGGTGGTCCACTCGTACGGCGAAGAGATGTACATTGCAGGGCGGGCGGATGGAATTAGCGGGGTGTGATCATTCTATAGCACACCTAAAAAAAAAGGGTTGTCACACCGCTTGAATTGCATTTACGTTTGGTGTCGGAGTAAGAATAAAATTCCCCACCTATCTTAATCGTGGGTGATCGTAAAAAACGACGGATGAAGGCATAAAATATACAATAGGTATAACATCTATGCAAGAGGAAACCTCAAAATACAACATAGAGTTTTATTTTGAGTTACAGTTATAAAACATACGAGTTTTATATTACCAACACGTCTGACCAGTATGGTACCATACCAGTATGGGCTCGAGCCTCCTCCACACTAGGAGGGAAATTGACCTACTATAAGGTCAATTTCCCTCCTAGTGTGGAGGAGGCTCGAGCCCAGCAGTGGGACATATATGAGCTAAAGTGAATGCTTGAAATAAATACTAGAAATGATGTTTTTTTTTAGAAGTGAAACTTTTTATAATCGTTATCGGTTCATATGCGTCCCATTGTTGGGTTCTAGCCTCCTCCACAATAGGAGGGAAATAGACCTACTATATCACGCAGGTCAGACGTATTGCTATAGAGTTTTATATCGAGTTTTCCTTCTTTTACTATATGTTATATGCATATTATATCCCTTAGTTATCTTTTACGACATCCATGGCTGAGTGGTGAATGCTGTTTTTAATCGGTTACAGCACGGAAACTTTAATAAATGCTTTGAAATGCTACAACCTTTGTATGATCAAAAGTTTGTGAGTAAAAGAGTGGTATTCGTCACACACTATGAAGTGAAAAGCGCAAGTATCCGATATAACCGTCTCTTAACTTTACAATTTCACAATTCACTAACCTTTACTTTCACCTATGTATCTTGAACGAGACTTTAAACAGATAACCAAAAGAAGTTTTTTTGTTATTATACTATCTATCCTTCGCCAACAAAAAAACGTGGGACTGAAAATATTTTGGTTTTAAATTACTTTTAAATTTGACAACCCTATTAAGAACTGTATGAAAATATAGCTCCTTGCGAATGGTTACACTTATTTATTTGTTTTTATTTTGCCTTATTATTTGGCGCTATTTGTCTTTTCTTGTCTTTTTTTTTTTTGGTAGACTGTATTCGGGCACCCCGTCCATTACTCCGATGCGACGGAAGGGCGTATTTTAAAAATATTATTTACTAGGTTAAAAAATTATTTACAAGTTGACCGCTGCAAAGAAAGAACTCTTCTTAAACTTCGTTCAAAAATGTACTTTATATAAATACATATTTGTTCATTCAATTTCCGTTCGAAAACAATTTCTGATATTCGTTTCGAAGCATTGCTTTAAAAAGAAAATAATATAGATATTATGAATTATTACGAATTGGCATTTCACACTCTGAATTAAATCAAGAAAGCGTATATTTACGATCTAACTAATGTAGATTATATTGTATCCAATAAAAAAAAAATATCTTTAACATGCATTGTAAATAGAAAACATTCACATCTATCATCTAGTAACCATTAAAATTTAGCTTTTAATAACTAACTACACTGTTCACTCTATCCATTCATCAACGCTTGGTAATAAAAAGATTAAGTACTGGTATTTCCTTTTATTTTAGTCACAAACCGGTTTAAAGTTCTCTACACACTATTCCTAAGACAAATATATTATATTTTTTATTTTATTGGAACTGACGAATGAGCCATCGGTTTAAATCAAATTGAAAATTCACAAGTCTTGCGTAATATTTTTTTTAAGTTACAGAATAATATTGCACTTCATTATTTGGGCGCTGATAACCAAATTATAATTCCTCTAGGAATGTTGATAGAACATAAAAATACGCGTAATCCATTTTTATATTATATTTACTACAATTCAGTTTTTCATATTCCATTATATAAAATACCAGCAAAATATAACACTATAAAATATTAAATATTTCAAATATATTTTATTCAAAATTCAAGAGCACGATGCGTAAGTAGCCGTCTAGATGTGCTCCTGATATTGCTAAGGCCTAGGAGCACGTACTGCTTGCTCGTGTGCCACCACAAGTGATTAAAAAAAACAGATATTTAATCCATATGATATATCTGCTAGACATATACCTCTCCAAAAGGACAATGGTACAATAATCGCCACACTTAACAGGGCGGTTGACGATCACAAATGATAGTATAACTTCCCTAGGAAAGTACAGCCTATCCGCTGGTGATACTTCAGTAAATTTTTATGACTCCCAAGAAAAATTAAGGGTTAGTGTCTGTTTTTGACCCGTTACCTCACGGGGTTAGTGTCAAGTAAGACAGCAACTCATTAAGTAAAATCTGTGAAAGACAATTATTACTTTTGACGGGAATTTGAAAACGTCATGTGCTCTTGTATTATATTCGATATCTTAGTGTTTTAACGTGTTATATTAGATAATTTTGATGGCATTTTATGTAATGTGATGTGCGGAAATACTGAGATGTAGTGAATATCATATAAAAGTGCTTGACAACGTTTTCGTTTTCCATCAAAATTCCCACAAGATACCATTAACAGTGTGGCCATTGCACTGTTAATGGTGACAATTTGACTTAGACAACGACTGACTTGAAAGACTAAAAACGTAAAAATATTGATAACTTGACACTGGCACCAATAGTTCGTATATGTAGCTGATTGCCAATACATAAGAAGAAGAAGAAGACAATTATCTTATAATCATAAAGGTCGTTAGTTAATCTATCATCATCGGTAATAAAAAATAAAATAAAAAAAAACGTAGATACTTGAAGGCGCTGACCCGCGTCCGACACGCTTCTACTGAACGTGTTAATAACAAAATTGTTGTTACTTTTTATAATTTTTAATGTGCATAGTAAACTAACATTGTCCGCCTTTCTTCTTGTTTTAATTTTTGCTTTAAACATATGTGGATTGGAATTTATTTTCGCTATTAGTGAGGCTATTTCTCCGTGTGGTGACACGAGTAAGAATACAATTCACTAAGAATGCCGCCTACTATCTTATCTGTGACTGTCGCAAAAGACCAAGGTACTGAAGTTTTAGCGGGAAAGAAAAAGTGTCATGTGGTACTCTTGTATTATATTCAATATCTTAGTATTTTAACGTGGCATATTAAGTAAGTAATTTGGATGGCATTTTATGTAATGTGATGCGCAAGAAGTACTGAGGTGTAGTGAATATGATATAACAGTGAATTACATACGTTTTCATTTTCCACCAAAATTCTTAAATAATAACTTTAACAGTGTGGCCATGGCACTGTTGAAGGTGACAATTTGACTTACTGATGGACGATGACTTTAAATGAAGTTTACTTATAAATAAAAATTTGGCTTAAAGGTCTTAGTAACCAAGCCATAAACTACAAAAAAAGAGAAGGAAGTAAGAGTAATGAGTAAGAGGAAGAATAAGGTAGTATAGCATATAATATTTATTTAAAAGAAGGAAGACTAATACACGTTCTTACGTTCTCTAATGTACGCTTTAATTTACGTATTATATTACGTACCCCTGTGAGCAGTGTAGCATAGCTATAGTAGGTCAATTTCTCTACTATTTTGAGGAAGGCTCGAGTCCAATAGAGAGAAGTGTGTGAACTGAGGTAATAAGTAAGACCACTATGATGACAGTATTCTGTATGCAACCATAACTGGACCGGCTCGTTATATATATATTTATTCATTTTAAATGAAACTGACAGCTAAAATAATTACAATGATGACTTAAATTGCAACATAAAGGTATTTCATGAGTCTCCACATATAACATTTATTTAAATATTTAAAAAAAAAACAAAGACCCTTCTATAAAAAAAAATATATACATATTTGGATAATAAGATAAAAATTACTTAAAGCTAACTCCATATAAGAAAGTAACTTCTTGTCTTGTAAATACATTACAATACATACATACATATCATCACGCCGTAGGCAGAGAGAACAGAGTTCCAGAGAACTCTATCTTTGCATACTTCACTCGCTTCCTCAACATTCATAATTCTCTTCAATACAATCTTACAATACAAATACTGTATATTGTACTACAAAATATTAATACTAAAAAAATGGTTTAATAATCAATGCTAAAAAACACGAAGCAGTCATAAGGACTGATGACAGAAGTGAAAACTTGAAAATCTATGAAAAAAGAAAATAAATTCAAAAAATAAAAAGCGTGCCCCAGGGAGTACGTATGGGTGTGACCATACAATAAATACACATATTAAATATATTATATTATACACATATTATATCATTATTTCCACTCCTACGGTCTACTCTCCCTCCGTCTTACGTATTTTCAATCAGGTCACGTGCCCTGATGCAATTCTAACATTTTCATCCCTCCCAAAGAAGTGCACAACGCCACTAAAAAAGTTTTTACTTCATAAATAAGAGATTTATTGAATTAAGTCTATTCCTCAGTGAGGATATCATCATCATCACAGCCCATATATGTCCCACTGTGGGGCTCGGGCCTCCTCCATAATGGGAGGGTAATTAACCTACTATACCACGCTAGTTTTCCTTCTCTTGCATAGATGTTATATGCGTTTTATATCCCTTAGTCGTCTCTTACGATCACCCGCGGGTAAGATAGGGGGTGGTGAATTGTATTCTTACTCCGCCACCACACGGATAAGTGAGGATATACTTGTGTTAAAAATATCTATGATGTTACTATGCAAATTAGGTTAAAACTTTGATAAGAACGATACAGAAAACTGTTTTGGCGATATATAATTACAATTAACGTAAGAAATTTCACTCAGTCATGTAAATATCGTTTTGAAAAGAATTATCTCGCTTGAGAATTGAGACTACGAAATTTAACAGCTAACTAACTTCCCGCCCACCACGCCATCTCTGCATATGAAGCCTTATAATGATTTTCTGCTATCAAATTTCAAGGTAAGCTTTAACGGCTATTGTAATAAAACGTAGTCTATTCAGAGATTGTTATTTAAAAAATCAGAATTTCGGCAAAGGACAACGTTTAAGTTAAAATAAGAATTATAAGATAGGTATAGAAATGCATAACGTGAAAGTTGAACAAATTAGAAACAATTTCAAATATTTTTTTAATTCATCACCTCACCTCGGCTCATATATGTCTCACTGTTGGGCTCGAGTCTCCTCCATAATGGGAGGGAAATGGACCTACTATACCACGCTGGTCAGACGTGCTAGTATAGGATTTTGTTTTGAATTTTCCCTCTCTTGCATAGATGTTGTATGCGTTTTATATCTCTTAGTAGTCTCTTATGATCACCCACCACTCGCTTATGATCACCACCCGGTAAGATAGGGGGGGATATATTATATTATTATTCCATCACTACACGGACCGTCACTACACGGATTCTACGGAGATCTATTCGCTAAATACAATAGCAATTTGATAACGCAATTACAAGCCACGTTTGGTTGTTCATTCACAGATTTAACATACATACACATCATCACGCCATATCCCTTGCAGGGTAGGCAGAGAGAACAAAGTGCCAGAGAACTCTATCCTTGCATACTTCACTCGCTTCCTCAACATTCATAATTCTCTTCATACACGCTCGCCGGTTTCGGAGACTCTTGACTCCACCTTCCTTCAGTACATGACCGATCTGGTCTAGGTAGGTTAGTCTCGGTCTCCCTCGGTACCTACATCCTTCCACTTTCGCATTGTATATCTTCTTAACCAGACGTTCGTTCGGACAGATTTAATATACATAAAATAAAAAAAAAAGGTGGAATTTGAACCTCCAACATTCAAACAAGCGTATGACAATCAATTTGTGGATCGTATTATTTTGTCGTCTTTATATGGGCTTGTGTCATCTACTGAACATCGATTACACATTGTACCGATTTAAAACTCTAACTTCTTAGTTATTTCAGTAAGTTTTTAGTTTACCCACTTATTTAGGTAACCGCGCAGTCTTGTTGTCGGTATTAAAAGTTATTTTCCCGTGAGACTCCTATAAACCGTCTAAGATATTTTTGCAGCAGAATAGGTAGCAAGACTCCCTTAAGAAACGTACCTATATAGTGGAATCTCGACACGTCAAAGGAAATACAAACAAATTGGAGTTAATGAGTTTTCGCCCACTTCATAGTAGTTATCTCCCGCCCTCTTCCCTCCTTTCCCTATAAGTAATCAACAACATATTATATACTAAAACCTTCACCGAAACACGTTGCATCTTATGGTATAAATATTATTCCAATCGGTTCAGTAGTTTTCGCAGTATAACCGAACAAAAGAACCGTCTCTCCATTTATTAGTATAGAAAGATTAAATGCCTAAAATATTAACTTGTAATGGGAGATTTTTAAAGTTGCTGAAAACACTGAAAAATGCATCAAACGTTGTGAAATTAAAAAATCAAATACGAACGCCATATAATCCGTAAAAAAAAATTCTTATTTCACAGAGTAAAAGATGATTGATAATAAAATGAAAATGTCACAATTATTCGGAACAAATTTCCTATGTTAAACATTCAGCATCTAATTAATAAATTATAGTAAGTATAACTGTTGCGGTATTTTAAAAACATTAATTATTACACACTAAAAAAAAGAAACAGTTAATTATAATTTATATATGCAATGATATTAATTATTATGGCTGTTGAATAATTAATTTGAGTGTAGTATTTGATGTAGTAGCTGTGTACGAAATTTATAAATTAATAAATAAACATGAATATGTTAAAATGGTTCTTTTAAATGTATTATGGCTTGGTTATTAAGACCTTTAATCCAAATCTTTGTTTATAAATTAATTTCATTTAATGTCATCATCCATCTGTAAGTCAAATCGTCATCTTCAACAGCACCATGGCTATACTGTTAAAGGTATCTTTTGGGAATTTTTGTGGACAACGAAAACGTATGTAAGGCGCTTTTATATCATATTCACTATACTTTAGTACTTCTTGCGCATTACATTACATAAAATGTCATCAAAATTACTTAATATAATACGTTAAAACACTAAGATATTGAATATAATACAAGACCACCACATGACACTTATACTTTCCCGCTAAAACTTTACTTAAAATGTTTTTTTTTAAAATTTAGTTGCACAGAGTACTGTGACACATTGTATTTTTAATTCGTCATTATTATCCTGCTCTTATCCCAATTACTTGTGGTCGATACAATATGTACTCTTCTTCTGTCGTACATATTGTAAGTTTTAGCATAGTTTTATGACTGACCGCTTGTCTGACGTCAAACCATTTTGGAAATGTAATGATTGACCAGCTGGTATCAGATGGAATTGCCTCAAGGCGATGTAAATCATGGTCGCTCTTTCTCTTTTACGATATCCACGAGCAATGTAAGGGTTGGTGGCATTCATAATCATTACCACACAGCGATTCTTAACTCTTTTTCTTTAATTAACATAGAAATTGATTTTTTTTAGGCGTTCGTAGGACTTCACCAAAATTCAATTTAAATTAACAGCTTAAAGAACTAAGGTACCTAAACTCTACAAAATTAAATGAGATAAATTTTAGTGTTGGCTTGTGGCAGATTTTAGTTAAATTGAAAATCGGGTTAAAATTAGTTGCCCTCACATATGATATAGGGGGCCGTCCATTAATCACGTAAGGTTTTGAATATTGGTGTTTGACAAAAATCACGAAATATCACAAGGGGGAGGGGGGTGTAGTAAGATATTACGTGTATTTATTTTTACGTCAAACGCTGCGATTTCTAAACTGAGAAGCGGCGTGTAGTGTGACTTTGACTTGCCGTTGCCAGACAACGAACGAAGTTTAAAGTAGGTGATCTGTATAAAGACCTTTTGCGACGTATAAAAAAGCAAAAAACAGACAATATGAGCTGTGGGCTACTTCGTTGTACACATACATACATACATATCATCACGCCATATCCCTTGCAGGGTAGCCAGAGAGAACAGAGTGCCAGAGAACTCTATCTCTGCACAACATCCTTCCACTTTCGCATTGTATATCTTCTTAACCAGACGTTCGTTCGGCATTCTTTCCACATGTCCGAACCATCGGAGCATTCCCTTTCGCATCTTTACACCAATACTCTCTTTCATACCTACTCGCTCTCTTACGTCGTCGTTACGAATGCGGTCGGTCAGCCTAACTCCACAGATTTTCCGCAGAGATCGCATTTCGACCGCATTAATTTTACTTTCATACTCTTTTCTGCATACCCAACTCTCGCTTCCATACAGTAATGTTGGGACAAGCACTGCGTTATGTATTGCTACACGTGCCTTCTGGCTGAGGTGGTGGCTGCCGAGAAGTTGCCCCAAGGCAGTCACGTGATGTAGGTGGGGGAGGGGGTCATAGTCTTAAACCTCACCACGTATCACCAAGGAGGAGGGAGGGTTAAAAATGCTAAAAAAAGGTCACGAGATTAATGGACGTCCCCTAGATAGCAATAAAGCAATAACATAGAGCAATAAATACTAATAGTTACTTTATGAGCGGACCTTTATCGATTAAAATTATTTATTCCTATTTCAAAATACAATACTGGCAGTATAGACTAAAAAAAATAAAAGTTTAATCTATGAAACAAAATTAAGTAATAATTTCTTAAACACAATTCGAATTTGGAAACCAGTTATTGTCACTTGCAGGTAAAGTGGACTTTACAATGTATAAGTGATCCTCATCGTACCCTGGGCATAGACTACAGAGCAGACGGGTTCAATGACACTCACCTACGCTAGTTATGCTACCTATTGAACTACCAAATCCGGTATTAGTAGGGTACCGTGGGCAATAAGTTTTTATAAACCTTTTATATTAATATATTAAAGATAATGATTAATAAAATGAATCTAATGTCTTAAACGAGCCAAGAGTATTATACACCCTAATACTGCTGGTGCATATCATAAGAGTTGTCTAACAACTCTATACCATAGAGCGCTCCCTGCCCTTGAAAGCGATTGATTGGAGTAATGTTTAGAGGAACAATCTCTGCTTATGTTCTAAGTACTTAATTCGTACCCGGGAGCCATTTATGGGTTCTAGTCCAGCCATAATCCTTTGTATTATATATGAAAAATAATATATCGTACTTAGCAAACGCATCATACTGGTGTAATAGCAAGCTAAACAATTGCATTCTTCGAATATATTTAGGATTTCAATTCAGGTTTCTTTCTGTTAAAACCTATGAGCATCTCATTGTCCTACTCTTATCCCAATTACTTGTTGTCGAGGCAATATGTACTAGTACATATCGCGTCAATTGGCAATAGTTTTATGACCGGCCGCCTACCTGACGTCAATTCTCTTTGGGAAAATAACTGTTGACCAGATGGCATCAGGTGGAATCGGTCCAGTTTCTTAGTCATCTTTTACAACATTCGCAAGTAAAGTAAGAGTTGGTAAGTATTCGTAGTCGCTACCACACAGCATATAAGATATTAACAAGCACTGATATTTATCACATTGGTGCAATGTTAATTTTTTTAAGCGTAAGAATAATTACAGTAGTCAACATGCACGCCCTTAAGATTACCGATGAAAGTTTGATTAAAATCAGGTGAGCATTTTTGAAGTACAACGCTCAAACTAATGAATATTATTTCAAGCAGTGTATTACATTCATAAAGAAAATAATCTTTACGCTTTTTAGCCAAATGGAGATTTTATACATTTTACACGTGATGTTATAGTTTTTAGAAATGTTTCATTTGAAAAATTACTTTTATTTATGAGAAAATAGGTTTATATGTGTGTGGCTATGGGCATAGTTTTGGCGGTAACGTGAAAATTTCATGTGGCGCCCTTATTCAAGTTATATTCAATATTTTAATATTTTATGGTGTTATATTAAATATTGTCATTTTTAGATAACGTTATGAAGTGAAAGTGCTAAAGTGTAGAAAATATGATTCAACAGTACTTTGTGTATGTTCATGTTCTGCCAAAAAACCTTAAATTTTTTGCCAGCGTCCACTAGAGATCAGGGACTTTACTTACTGATGGATAACGATTTAGTGAATAAAACGATCTCATGATAGAGACGTGGCATAACAATTTTTGTAACCATGCCATAGAATTAACAAAAAAAAAATGCACACACTGTACAATTTATACACACTTTAGATACGTGGCATGTGTGGTACGTACCGACCGAAATTGTTAAGAATCCGAAACGTTGTAATAGTTGAAAATTAAATCTGTTTGATTCTTGTCTAATCTTATTCGCTATTATTGTTACCATGTAGACAAGGGTCGATCCAGGGCGCAAGTCATGGGAGGTCACATATAAGTCAGCGAGGATCACTGTCGTTTTGTATCGTTATCACCAGTTCCATTTCAATTACGCTACACCTATATTAGATTTAATTAAAACGAAAGTATTTTATTGAGATACGTCAAAATATATAGTGATCAACATAGATCCTGCAAAGAAGGGAACATGACCCCCATGATGCTCTACCTGGATCCGCCCTTGCTTGTAGAGCACTTAATATACCTATTTAAAAAAAAGATATGAAATACAATATTTAATTCATTAGTAACTACACAAAACTTAGAGTAATTTATCTAAGCATGCATAAGCTCAGATGTTCTCTGATCCCTCACTTCCGTAACCCAAATTCAGCGCGCGCCATAATTAAGTGTTTTTTTAAAGATAACACCCTTGTTTCTTTGGATGTGGTCGCGCTCCGCCAAATCGGTCCGGGGCGACGAAAGAGACGGTACGCAACCCCATAGACCCACCTTGCAAAGACTCCTCTCTTCGCCGTGCGGGCGGGCCACCGGTACCTGATCTATGTCTTCGGTGGCCCACTCGGCGGTTTACCCTCGCGGGTTCCTCTCGAGTCGACGCCCCGACAGCTTTCGCCGTCGGGGCGTCGTCCTTACGTGATAACCTCACGTCGGGTGACCGGATTATTCCCAGGACTCGAAACAACAATTTGTAGATAGCTCAAAGTATTGTCTTGCGTAGGAATCGAACCCGACACGTGGAACGATAGGTCCGTATCTTAACAATTACGCCATCTGTGATGTGAAATAAGTATTTAAATTAATATCTTGACAACATCAAAATATATATTTGAAATCAAAGAGAGATACTTAAAAGATACGGAACCCTTAATTATTATTATAATATTTAATCTTTTAATACGAAATGAAGAATTAAATTATTACAAAAGATATTATACTAATGGCCATCGACACTTAAAAAATCAACGGCAATTTTTCATGTTTCTATTAAACTGTGAAATTGCTTTTTTTTATTAATATCTTATTTGAATACAAAATTGATATATATGTTGATATAGGTATATTTTATTAATTTTATTGTCAAATAAATAGTTTTATTTTTAATATAAAGATACAGCAACAGCAAGTGATACTTTTTTTTTATTGGAAGTCTGTGCTATGAGCGTATATCGCCCGGGGAGACAGTAAACGGCGTAGAGATTCAAACCCCGCCGGCGATCTTTCTTCAACGTTTAAGCAGATCAATAGCTTTATTGACTTCCTGGTAATATTAGTATCCACTTCCTCAGCAATCTATTGCAATATCTTGACAGAGTGCCTCAGAATTACATACTGAATGAAATTATAAAAACTGAAGGTATTTCTCACAAACGATAAGGAAGGGTACGTGAGTTGTATTCTTACTCCATCATTGTCAACAAATGACGGAGATACAGTGATATTACGCAATTAATTAAAAAAAAATCTAAAATCATACATATTTGAAATAAAACTACTTTTACGGATACTATCGCGTTTGTATTTCATTTTTAATTGCCCGACGTTACGAACACTTTACAGTGATCACATAACAAAATTTCTGTTATAACGATGACTTTTGGACGTAAGTCATCACACACATCTTAGTCCTCCCGTGACCATGATCACTGTAAAGTGTTCGAAACGTCGGGAAATTAAAAATCAAATACAAACGCGATAGAATCCGTAAATATAGTTTTATTTCAAATGTGTAATACTCGCGTAAACATTAGAAATCATAATGTCAATACATATTTTCTTCGGTTTTAGAATATCTGCATTTTGTATGTTTAGGTTGAACCTCGACATGGGAATTCACAAGTATTAACGGTGACTTTTGGCGGGAATCTGAAAATGACATGTGGTGGCCTTGTATTATATTTAATATCTTAGTGTTTTAACGTGTTATGTTAGATAATTTTTTATGACATTTTATGTAATGTGATGCGAAGGAACTACTGGGATTTAGTGAATATGATATAAAAGTGCTTTGTAACGTTTTGGTTTAGCACCAAAATTCTCATTAACAGTGTGGCCATAGCACTGTTGAGGGCAACGGTTTGACTTACTAACTGACGGACAATGACCATCCTGAAGAGACTAAAGATGTGAAGAGAACTATAACTGCACACTGGCAACGGTGGCTCGTATAAGTAGCTGATAGCCAATATAAAAAGAAGTACTAACGATTTATAAGATTTTAATAAAATCATTAAAGTAAAAACAAATATCATTAGATGCACAAACGTCATATATTTTCTCGTAACAATATTTAAACTGTAATAAAAC
Source organism: Lymantria monacha (assembly GCA_905163515.2). Taxonomy (NCBI): domain Eukaryota; kingdom Metazoa; phylum Arthropoda; class Insecta; order Lepidoptera; family Erebidae; genus Lymantria; species Lymantria monacha. The sequence goes on along the minus strand of LR991105.1, from coordinate 3,272,970 downwards.
AAAAATAAATAGAGAGTTCCGTTTCCTTTTATAAAATTTTAACAAAGTCATTTTATTATTGTTAGGATGTATAATTGCATGATCATTGCAATACTCAGTGCTTACTTACTCTGTGGATGGTAATCTTGTGTCAGCAACTTTCAGTTGACCATTTAACCGTACAGAAAAAGAAAACATTCGATATTTGAAAGTTGAGTTTTTTTTTAAATCGAATATGTAGACCTAAATAACTCACTTATTCAGCTTATTACCGCTATCGTCGGTTAGTTGTGTTCTTATAGTACGATTTTAACTTGGTGGTTTTGTATTTGTTATAAAATACGAATATTTTGCTACACCAACGAAGCTGTTTAGGAGTTTCTATAAGTAAATGTATTTTTATTACTAAAGACAATATTCATTTTTACTTAGTTGCAGATGATCTATGAGCCGAACTGATGGCAAGGTCAAGGGCACACGTAGGCTTTGTCTACCGTAAGATGGGATTTGGTCTACCGGTTCTTTCCGAAGTGTATTAGCAAATTACTACTACAACACAGACATCGGAATTTGTCCGATGATACTACCTTGGACGATCTATTTAAGAAGATTTTCTTTCTAAAATTCTTAATAACAAGTCCGGAATTATACTCCATTGATATCAACAATTGCGCTCCCTTTACTTATTACTGACTAAAAAAGAAAATTATATGGAAAATATGTGTATGCCGCAACGACGACGAAAACGTAAGATTATAAAAAAAAAAACGTTAAGAAAAATAAATTTATCTACCCTCGATTATCTTTAATATTCAATAGATTGTCATAAATTAATTAAGAAATGGCGAGCATTTAAAATTAACCCATGACGTGTTCCTCATCTCCGTAAATGTTTTATGAACAAATTAAAATAAACTTTTAGTACCTACTTGAACTTGTAAACGAGGGAAGTTCATCGCGTTATAGCTAAAAATAACCATAGAGTAAGCTATGCCGTCAATCTCTAGTTGAACCACCCTTAGGCCTGTTATAAATATAAACTTTGAGCGGAGAATAAAGTGGGGTTAGCTATGAAAAATATAAAATTAGTCATATTTATTTATACTATGTTTAAAACATTCTGTGTCATTCAACACGCGGTGTAGTGGTGGCTACGAATACTACCAACCCTTACTTTATCTTTGCTGTCATAAAATACAACTAAAAGCTTTACAACAATCTGGCTATCTTATGCTGTTTTGTTAATAATTACATTCCCAAAGAGGGTTGACGAAGGCAGGTTGGGTGGTCATCAAAGTGAATTCTAAAACTTTTACAATGTGCAAGTAGTGTGAAAAGTACATATTACTTTGACCCAAAACCATTAATAAAAGCAAGAAGATAAGGCATCCCACTTTTTTTTTTGGCGACGGGCTACGGTACGTCGCTCCTGCTAATCCGTCCGGGACGAAGGCATCCCACTGGAGCTAGTTCCTACTAAATATGTGGATATTTTTTTTATAAAATAGTCAGTAAAGAAATAATAATAGACAAATCCGCTGAGTTTCTTGCCGGATCTTCTCAGTAGCGGTTACGTTCCGATCCGGTGGTAATTCATTGAATTAATTTTAAAATGTTAAAATTGACCATATATAAGTGCCCTCATAGGGTTTATACATAGTAAATGTTTAACACGCCAGGCGGGCCACAGATGTCAAGGAAGATGTACTAACGGCTGGCTCGATGGTGATGGGGAGGGCACACTCTGGGTTATGGGACCACACGCCGTCCTTTCGTCGCCCCGGACGGAATGGGAGAGGTGTGTCCTACCTAAAAAAAAGATCATAGAGTCGTAAGTATGAGTGGGGATGCTCTGAACTGAATAGTTATAAAGTTCGTCTACTCATCATAATCTTCGCTCATACACGTCCCACTACTGGGCTAAAGTTCCTCTATAATAGGAGGAAAATTTACCTAACATGGTGGTCAGACACGGTTTTATTTCGAGATTTCTTTCTCTTGCGTTAATGAATTGTATTCTTATTCCATCACCATACAGAAAGTTAGCTAAACTGTCTAGTTATAATTATAGAAAATGACGTCATAACCACAGACAATACTATAAATATTTTAACATTCCAAATATGGTCGATTAAGATAAAAGTAACGAACGTGAAACAGATGTCTTGTGGGTCAGCCAAGGTCGATGTGAAATCGTACAATATTAATTGCAGAACAAGTTCTTCACTTTGGCTTGCAGGCATATGAACTCGATTGACAAATATTTTGAGGTTATCTTATTATTGAGGTCAAAAATAATGAGACACTGATATAATTTGCTTGATAAAAAATTATTTATGCAACACCTATACATTGTTTTTTTAAACGTTTTCTTTTTAATCCTGAAACATTTAAGCATTCTTGAAAATAGGTTTTCTTCGAGAGCAATTAATAAATTGCTAGGTAAGTAGTTAACTACTTACTACTTTGTACATAATTTTAACGCTAGGGCCGCACCTGCGTGTATCGTCACGCAGCTTCGTGCAATGAGACGATATACGCAGATGTGACCTGTCATTATTGGCTATCGTAGCGAACATTCGGGCTTCGTGTGCGTTATCGCTTGGTAGGCGATAAGCCAAAGGGTTTTAGCCCGCTAATATGTCGCGCTCTATGGTAAGACTAGCGTTTTTCATTACGGCGGAAATTTTCGATGTGTTTACACGCGTTCGAGGATCTCCAGTTAATCAATAAATATGGAGTGGAGTGATGAAATGGTGTTAGGATTTTTACACCATTATGTAGCGGAACCCATAAATGGATCCAAAAAAATCATTATGTAATTATTAGCATAATATAGCTGTAATAGTAAAGCAATTCGTCATCCATAGTTAAACGCATGAAAATGATTTCGGCCATCTTTAATTATTGCACGATACTTCATGTAAAATACCGAAGGCGCTAATTGGACCACAGTTTTATCGCGATAACTTTCTAGTGTACAAAACGTACGAAGCTTCGCCACACATTACTTCGGGACGATACAGGCAGACACGGCCCTAGCATAATAGAAAATCATTAAAAAGTCAATAAGTTATCTGTGGTATTGGTCAATCTGTTATTTTTTTATATTTAAATTCAAGATAATAAATGCGTTTTATGTTATCTTTAAACTTTATTATCTGTGTTTTTTTTATTAAATGTATGGTATTGAAAAACAATATTTATGCTTTTGAATAAATAATTAATTGTTGATTTAATTGCTTAAATATATTGAAAACCGAGCGCATATTAGCTTATGAAGTTCCACAGTTGCTCTATACTGTTTGACATGACACGACAAAAGTTTGCGTCTGTAAATAACTTTCATATTTTTATTTCTATTTTCGGAAATTCATCATTACTTTAAATTATCATTTGTTAATAATTTTCTGTAAGCAAAATTGCAAATTTTATTTTTTTACATTTTTTTTTATATAGTAACACCCAGCACGGGATCGCAGCCATTTTACATGCCTGTTATACTACCCTTGAACAAAATTGGACCTTTTTCTAAACTATGATTGGTCACGTAGGAAGGAGTTGGCTCCTTAGTAACTAAGTTCTTGAACCTATGCATATTTGTCTATAATTAGAAAGAAAAAATGCATTGAACGCGATGCAAATTTAGCAATGCGACCGCGAACAGTACGGTTGGACGTACGCCAGCTCCTTCGGTTATTATTAGAATATGTATTAAAGGATCACTTTAGGGGATTTTGGAAATATGTTCGAATATACAAAATACAATTTATCACTCAGAGAGACAAAACAAATCCCCTTTTGAAATAATATCTTCAGAATATATTTGGAATCCAAATGTGATGATAGTTCTAGAAAACACACTCTTACTTTCTACTAGGAGTAATGAAGATCGGTCGTTATTATTGAAGTAAGTATAAGCTTTTGAAGGTATTTGGATTATTTCTTGTCCAATATTGTCACCGAAAGCTTCTTTCCTAAAACTAATGAATGAATTTTTAACATTAACATTATAGGGATTCGATCGGCATCACATCATCATCATCACAGCCCATATATGTCCCACTGTTGGGCTCGGGCCTCCTCCGTAATGGGAGGGAAATTAACCTACTATACCGCACTGGTCAGACGTGTTGGTATAGGGTTTTGTTTCGAGTTTTTCTTCTCTCGCATAGATGTTATATGCGTTTTATATCCCTTAGTCGTCTCGTACGATCACCCACGGGTAAGATATGGGGTGGTGAATTGTATTCTTACTCCGTCACCACACGGAAAGTATCGGGTTGTATCGGGTATCACACTGGAGCTAATTCTTACTAAATATTCTATTATTTTTTATAAAAAAAGCCAGTACAGAAATAATATTATAATTATAGACAAACCCGCTGAGTTTCTTGCCGGATCTTCAGCCGTTACATTCCGATCCGGTTGTAGTTTATTGCATAAATTTAAAATGTTAAAATTTTCAATATCTAAGTGCCCTCACAGGGTATGTACATAATAAATGAATTTGAATTCTTTTAATTTTCGTTAAAGACTTCTTCTATTAATGCCATGGTGACAATATTCGCCAGGCGAGGCAGAAAATTTCTAACAGTATTGGTGTTAGAACTTCCCTTGTTTAGGAAAATATTATAAAAATTTGAGATTGCAATTGTTTTCATATATTTAGTAGATTGAAAGAAAATCATATAATTCCAGCAAATATATACATACATATCATCACGCCATATCCCTTGCAGGGTAGGCAGAGAGAACAGAGTGCCAGAGAACTCTAACCTTGCATACTTCACTCGCTTCCTCAACTTTCATAATTCTCTTCATACACGCTCGCCGGTTTCGGAGACTCTTGACTCCACCTTCCTTCAGTACGTGACCAATCTGGTCTAGGTAGTTAGTCTCGGTCTGCCCCGGTACCTACATCCTTCCACTTTCGCTATAGTAAAATAATTAACTTAAAAACAAACAAAACTATAGCATGTTTAAAGTTACAAAAAATAAAAGATTGCGTGTATTGATGGAAAAGGTAGCCAGCTCAGCATAACCAATATGGCAATAAAGCTGGCGTAAATTTTCAGCTGGCAACACATATTATAATTGCTGCAATACCATTCTTTTAAGGATCCCTGACTTTTATGATGTTTATATGTACAATAAAAGTTTGTATGGTTTAGCTGTCATGGAGAAATAAAAGTCTACAGATGATATATTTACTTTGTAGCTAACCAAAATAAAAATCTTTGTGCGCTGACTACGCGACTACCAAGGTCACCAAGAGCTACAAATATGGCCATCAAGGTCAAGAAATTGGTGCCAATAGCAGTGAGGAAGTGAACCTACTGTAGGTTTTGCAGCCACAAGCCGCTCTTCCGTTACCCCGGATGGATCGGAGCAGTTGCGTCCGGATCATAGCATGCTACAAAAACGAGGTCTATAAATGTATACGCGAAATTATGGTTACAATGGGATTTATACCATATGATTTGTTACTTTACCTATCGTGTGGTGAAGGAGTAATTTTTTTATTTTATTTTACAGGGCTATTCATAAATTATGTAAGACGTTTAGTGGGGCAGAGATTGACCGAATATTATAACTTCTTACTGTAGGCAGGGGGTGTAGAGAACCTGACATTACGTAAGATTTTAAATTAAAAATTACTAATTTTGGTCAAACTGTGACAGATTAATAAGATTAATGTTATTGCAGTGAGTTAATGATTCTTATATTAAGAAGATTGTAATAAAAGATACTTTCAGAATAAACGGAATTATATTTAATCAATATATATTCTTACAAAAATGCTTATTAAGGGGTAGGGGATGAGTAGTTGCAATCTTATGATGTCTTACGGTAAGGCAGGAGGGGGCCAAATCACTCTTCAAAATCCTTAACGTAATTAATGAACGGCCCCTTATGGTGGCAAACGAATAGACAACACACCATACAGGTGATGGTAAGTGTCACTGATGCCTATGGACCTTTGCAATACCAAGGGTATAGTTAGACCGCTGCCTACCAATAGAAACCCCAAACCCACCCCAGTTGGGCTTCCGGCTCTCTCGCTCACCGAACGAAACACAATAGCACATTGCCATTACTCAGACGTCGATCTTCTGCGAGAGTGTGGTAGGTACATCCCCGGATGGACCGGCCCGCGGCTGTACACAGAGAACTGTCGACAGCGTGCCTATCACTGATTTCAATTAACCACACCCTCTATGATAACTATAAAAGACCATTGAAGTATATAGTATGCAATATAACATCTATACAAGAGAAGGAAAACTCGAAATAAAACTATATGAACATGTCTGGTCGGTGTGGTTTATCAATTTTCCTCCTATTATGGGGGAGGTTCGGGCAAAAAGTGAGACATATATGGGCTGAAATGACATGAATTTTATTTGTTTTAAATTTTGAGTTGATAAAAAACTGAGTTTTTGATGTTCCAACGCTGTTGCAAGCGTTATTATCACGACAAAATAAAACTGTTTATAGCGCTTGCGACAGTGCCGAAATATCGGCAACTTGTACTAGTAATCATCTCAGCTCATATATGTCCCACTGTTGGGCTCGAGCCTTCTTCATAATGGGAGGGAAATTGACGTACTATACCACGCTGGTCAGATATGTTGGTATTCCTTTTTGGTTTGTTTTTACTTGCGGTGGACAATGGATGTGGTCGCGCCCCGCCAAATCGGTTCGGGGCGACGGAAGAGTCGGCGCGAGACCACATAGACTCACCCTGCAAGCACCTCTCTTCGCCGTGCAAGCGGGCCAGCGGTACCCGATCTTTGTCTTCGGTGGCCAGATATGTTGGTATAGGGTATTGTTGCGAGTTTCTCATCTCTTCCAAATATGTTATATGCGTTTTATATCCCTTAGTCGTCTCTTATGATCACCCATCAGTATGAGCTCATGAATTGTATTCTTACTCCGTCACCACACGGATAATAATAAAAATACATGATATAAAACCTCTTTATTAATAATTTTGCGAATATTAAACATATACTCCTAATATCATTGTTTAGGAAAGGAAAATTCTATACAAATTTATATATGGGAATTAGTTAACCTAATCAGTGAGTTTGGTTTAGCAAATTTAAATTTCCTACTCGTTATATATGAAAATAGTACCATGCAGTAATATACATATATAGACTATAAGGAAAACCAATGATCAATATAATTAGCAATTTTTTTAAATAAATACAAAAACGTCTTTCAGATACCTAGTCCTATACTAAGGCAAATAAAGAGAAAAATCATTGTATTGTAGAGATTTTACAACCATACAACTTCGGCTCATATTCGTCTTGCCCGCTAGGCTCTTGCTCTATATCTTGCTCTATATTATTCCATGGGCCACGCGTAAGGCTGCCAATCGGCGCCTCGTTAGTCGTCCACTCCATCCAGATCAGTAACCAGGCCCATATGAAGTACTTGGGTCTGGTGCTCGACGGGCGATGGTGGTTCCGGGAGCATTTTCGCCGAATTGCTCCCCGGCTGGTCGGCGCGGCGTCCGCCCTATCACGGCTCATGCCGAACGTGGGCGGACCCAGCTTCGAGGACCGACGGCTGTATGCGGGGGTGATCCGTTCAATAGCCATGTACGGCGCACCCGTGTGGGCGAGGGCTCTGAACGCCCAGCTCAGGGCTGTTCTGTGGAGACCACAGAGAGCCATGGCGGTCAGAGCCATTCGCGGGTACCGCACGGTATCGACCGAGGCGGCTTGCCTACTGGCCGGGACACCCCCGTGGGACCTAGAGGCGGAGATGCTCTCCGACCTCTACCGACGGGTTATCTCAGTGCGCGACGAGGGTGGCTCCCCATTGTTCATCGTGACGCGCGACGCCCGCCGAGACGTCATCGCCCGTTGGGTTACGCGGCTGGAGAGGCCTAGACACGGTGTTGTTACCGTTGAGGCCCTCCGGCCCATACTAATGGAATGGAGGGAGCGGTGGCACGGAGTCCTCTCCTTTCGGCTGGTGCAGGTGTTGTCGGGGCACGGATGCTTCGGCTTGTACCTGTACACGGTCGCGTATAGGGAGTGGACTCCGTCCTGCCACCATTGCAGTAGTGACGAGGACACGGCGCAACATACGGTCGAGGTATATCCGAGCTGGGACGGGCAGCGCCGTGACCTCGTCGCTGTTATCGGTGCCGACCTGACGCTGCCGGCTGTCGCGAAAGCGATGGTCGACAGCGTCAGGAATTGGGACGCGGTCGCCGCCTTCTGCTAGGCTGTCATCTTGCAGAAGGAGGCGGCGGAACGAGTCCGGGAGGATTCCCGTGATCCGGGCCGCCGTCAGCGGCCGGGGCGGCGCAGGTGCGAATATCTGCGCCTGATGCCGCCCTAACCGAGGCTTTGGGTGATCGGATCGGGGAATTGTTCGGTCACCCGACGTGAGGCCACCGCGTGAGGGCGACGCCCCGACGGCGAAAGCTGTCGGGGCGTCGACACGAGAGGAACCCGTAAGGGTAAACCGCCGGGCGGGCCACCGAAGACAAAGATCGGGTACCGGTGGCCCGCTCGCACGGCGAAGAGAGATGTTTGCAGGGTGGGTCTTTGGGCCAATGCAACATTTATATGTTAAATGTCTTTTATGAGACCCATTGGCAAAGGGGTGGTAAATTGTATTCTTACTCCGTCACCACACAATTAAAACATCAATCAAAACATAAAACATATATGTATAAGAACATTAATCAACTGACACAAATTACACCCAAACTCAGAACAATAGATTTTCTAAAACATAATTTTGCTGGAACTGAATGGCTTCTTTTCTTTCTAATATGAAATTAGCTGAACCGTGCAATTCCATCTGAGTCACATAGAGAGAGTGTTACAAAGAGTACGTCATAGGTTTAGCAATACCGCGCAGAACAAACTCAAATAATATTCCCCGTTTTTGCAACATTTTTCATTTATACTCAGCTTCTGTTAGTTGTACCGTGATATTATATAGCCTACAACCTTCTTCAATAAATGTGATATGCAATACCAAAAGAATTTTTCAATTCAAACCAGTAGTTTCTGAGATTAGCGCATACAACTAAACAAACTTTACAGCTTTATATTTTAGTAATGAGTTAGGTATAGCTAGGATAATGATACTAAAATAAAAGTTACATTGTCTCGGCTCGTATATGTCCCACTGCTGAGCTCGAGCCTCCTCGACACTAGAAGGGAAATTGACCTACTACACCACGCTGGTCAGACGTGTTGGTATAGGGTTGTATTTCGAGTTTACCTTCCCATGCATATACATATATCATATGTATATTTTATCCTTTAATCGTATCCTGTAGGACGTAGGTAACGGGGGAGACCGAGACTAACTTACCGAGACCAGATTGGTCACGTATTGAAGGAAGGTGGAGTCAGGCCACCGAAGACAAAGATCGAGTACCGGTGGCCCGCTCGCACGGCGAAGAGAGGTGTTTGCAGGGTGGGTCCATGGGGTTGCGCGCCGCCTCTTCTGTCGCCCCGGACCGATTTGCCGGGGCGCGACCACATCCGTGGTCCACCTTGCGAGAACAAAAAAAAAAGACCAGATTGGTCACGTACTGAAAGAAGGTGGAGTCAGGAGTCTCCGAAACCGGCGAGCGTGTATGAAGAAAATGATGAATGTTGAGGAAGCGAGTGAAGTATGCAAGGATAGAGTTCTCTGGCACTCTGTTCTCTGTGCCTACCCTGCAAGGGATATGGCGTGTTGATATATATATGTAATCGTATCTTACGATAACCCACGTGTAAGACCCAGGGTTGGTGATTTATATTTTTACTTCATCACCACACGGAAATTTACCTATCAAATTGTAAATATCAGAAGTGTATATTTAAAATATTCATCGTGTATACAAAAAGCAGTTTATCCTCATACCAAATGAAGCACAACAATGATTTTAAGGGGTCATCGTACTATTCAATTACTGAGCGTATGTTACGTACTGTCCGGATGGATGGACAAAGCGCCTTTGTATTAATAAACACATGTGCCTTTAAAATTGCTTCCTTATGTTTTTTTTAATGTCTTTTATTTTGTTTTTAGTAGTTAAGGCACTTGATCTGTCATTCACGACAGTGTTATATGTGTAATCTGTGTTTTTTGGGTTCAATTTAAAAAAAAAAGTCTAACAGCATTGTTTTTGGACTTTAGGCGGGAATTTGGAAATGTCATATCATATGGTTTTATGTTATATTCAAAATATCTAGATGACCAAGCTTACTTAGTCGGTATTTCCTTTTGAGTAAAATAATGAAAAAAATAATTATAAAAATTAAAAAACGGGAAAACCAAGGTTCAAACTGGAGTTGTCTGGATCAGAGAGTTCGCTTTCTCAACTAAACTATGCTTATTCTTCACGATAACAATTGACAATGAAACTGAATTTGACATTGATGATTTTGAGTTACATAATAAAAAAACAACTGTTCTCCTTCTCCTAAACAAAAATCCAACTAAATAATCATTCAAATCCATATTCAATGTTCTGCGGTAAATTACAAGTTGCAAGTTTTAGAGGTCGCTCACATCACATAAAAATAAAAAAATCTTCCTAATATCTTTTTCTACCTTAATCTTATCATGTATTCCTTCCTTCCTTGTAGAGTGTGGAATATTGATTAGCAATGGTAAATTGGTGGGTCACCTATCCTTTCTCCATTTTAAACAAAATTATTTTCGATTGCCGTCATGTATCGGCTAATTCAATCAAAAAAATAAAAAGCTGTATTGGCAGGATCACACTGATGACAATTTCCTGTGTACAGCCGCGGATTGGTCCATTCGGGGTAGTACCACGCTCTCGCTAAAAATCAACATCTGAGTAATAGCAATGTGCTGTTGCATTTCATTTGGTGAGCGAAAGAGCCGGAAGCCCAACTTGGGGGAATTTTGGTAGGTAGGCAGCAGCGTTTTTTTTTTTGGTGCACTATGGATGCGTCTCGACCCGCCAAATCGGTCCCGGGTGACGGAAAGGCGGCGCGTGACCCCATAGACCCACCGTAAAACTCGTCTCTCTTCGCCGTGCGAGCGGACCACCGGTACCCGATTTTTGACTTCGGTGGCCCGCCCGGCAGGTAAGCAGCAGCCTAGCTATACTTCTATTATTGCAAAGGTCCATGGGCGGCAGTAACACTTACCATCAAGCGTGCTGTTTGCTCGTTTACAGAGCGATAGTTCAGACTGGCTATGAGCAGCTCCTCTTTCAGCAATTACATTATTTTCTTTTTAAACTATTTGGTTACTATTTCTTTTTAATAATTATACATACTTGTAAAGCGTAGCGTGTGTTGCCTGACGAATTTTGACTTTTTTGCTTTTATAATACATGGTATTGGTTATGCTCACTGAAAGGTTCGCTTGCGGTAGCTGCTTGGAGCGGGTCTCTCCCTTCCCTCCAAGGTGGTTGAGGGGAGTGATGGCTGCTCTAGTAGTTAACTCGTGATCGGGTGCTGCTTGTGGGATCCGGTCCAGCCATGGTCTTTTTTATTGTATTTTAACTATTGCGTTTGAAGGGCATCGCACTGAAGCTAATTAATAATAAACATGTACAATTTTTTTTTATATAAAAAATTAAAGCAATTATAATAACATAGATAAAATATAATTAGACAAACCCGCTGAGTTTCTTGCCGGATCTTCTCAGTATCGGTCTCATTCCGATCCGGTGGTAGTTTATTAGATTAACTTTAAATGTAAAAAAAAATGACAATATGTAAGTGCCCTCGCGGGGTTTATGCATAATAAATGAATTTGAATTTGACCACCAAGAGCCATTAAAAAAATCATAAACGAATAGATACCGAAACGTTAGTAAATAATATGACCTAACATCATACCACACGTTCTTATAATAATATTATTCCATATTTGCAATATCATTTCTTACCATTAGGTAACTAAATTATGATTCGATGTTATTATGGCGACTAAGCAATTTTAAAATATCATTTTATCGTTCAGAATACCATACCACCAGAAACCATAAGCAATAAAGAAAAAGAGATCATAATTAAGTAATTAATTAAGAATGTAAACATCAATATATGAAACTATTTGAAATTTGGAAAGTAGATGTCGTGCGACAAGTAATTATCGGTTTGTGGATGTTGCGTGGATTTCTAGTACATTTTTTTACTTAGTTTTTCTTTTTCTACAGAAAATTGATGACAATATCTTAAGAAACTGACAACAATTCAGGATGTTTGGGAATACCTCAATCACCCATATTGACTGTCTCTGATGCTCATGGTAACCTGGATACAATGACTTAAAATGCTCTCAAAGGCACTAATTTCACATATAGGTATAAGAAAATATTCTTTTTGGAATTCACATTCGCCAGTATGCAAGTTTATTTACGTTATTTTCTTGCATCAAGCAAGAAATAATCAATAATTTACGACTTAACATATATAGCCCAACTTTCTTTATGGGTTTGAGGTTTTATTTTGGTAGGCAGCGGTCTAGCTGGTATTGCAAAGGTCTATGAGTAGCAGTAACTCTTTCCATCAGGTGTATTGCATGCTAATCTGCCACCGAGAGCCATAAAAAAAAGTCATAAACGAATCGAACCCAAATCCTCAGTCAGTATATTGACTTACTACTCAGTTATCGCTGAGGTATACCATCATACCACCAGTTCCCATAGCAATGTTACTTCATACCTGCAATACAATTTCTTACCATTGGGTAACTAAATTGAGATATATTATTACATACATAACATATACATACATACATATCATCACGCCATATCCCTTGCAGGGTAGGCAGAGAGAACAGAGTGCCAGAGAACTCTATCTTTGCATACTTCACTCGCTTCCTCAACATTCATAATTCTCTTCATACACGCTCGCCGGTTTCGGAGACTCTTGACTCTACCTTCCTTCAGTACATGACCGATCTGGTATATATATATATATATATATATATATATATATATCTGTATATATATATATATATATATATATATATATATATATATATCTGTATATATATATATATATATCTGTATATATATATATATATCTGTCTAAGCAATTTTAGTAACGACGACGTAAGAGAGCGAGTAGGTATGAAAGAGAGTATTGGTGTAAAGATGCGAAAGGGAATGCTCCGATGGTTCGGACATGTGGAAAGAATGCCGAACGAACGCCTGGTTAAGAAGATATACAATGCGAAAGTGGAAGGATGTAGGTACCGAGGGAGACCGAGACTAACCTACCTAGACCAGATCGGTCATGTACTGAAGGAAGGTGGAGTCAAGAGTCTCCGAAACCGGCGAGCGTGTATGAAGAGAATTATGAATGTTCAGGAAGCGAGTGAAGTATGCAGAGATAGAGTTCTCTGGCACTCTGTCCTCTCTGCCTACCTTGCAAGGGATATGGCGTGATGATATGTATGTATGTATGTAAGCAATTTTAAAATACCATTTTAACTCATTCAGAACAGAAACATTAATGCAATATGAAATTATACCATTGTCCTTTCTGTCTTACAACAGCGATATACACCCCACTGCTGGGCTCAAACTTATTCCACACTGGAAGAGTAATTAAAGTACCATACCACACTAATGAGACGAGTTGATATAGAGCTGTATTTACAGTTTTCCTTTTCTTGCATAGCTCCTAAATATATTGTAGTCTTTTTTATTATTTCTTATGGTGGCAAACGAGTTAACTAGGGATATTCGATATACATCGATGCATCGAAAACATCGATGTTTACAATGCGATACATCGAATCGATCCGATGTTTTGAAGAGCTATCGAAATACTCGATGTATCGATGTTTTTTCATAAAACATCGAAACGATGATAACCAGTAAATGCCACAAAAAAGACCTTTTTTTTTTTAGAAATCTGTTTTATAAGGGACTGGAATAGAATAGGTATAAATGCCACAAAAAGAACCTTTTTTTTAGAAGTCAGTTTTATAAGGGATTGGAATAGGTATAAATGCCACAAAAAAGACCTTTTTTTTTTAGAAGTAACACTTTTTGATATGACTTTAGAAAAAGTACTCGATGTTTTCATCCGATACATCGAAAGACATCGATGTACAGTTTTGATTTATTGAATCGAAAAAACATCGATGTTTTTTCAAAGTGGACACCCCTAGAGTAAACAGCACACCTGATGGTAAGTGTCACTGCCACCCATCCATCCATCCATCAGCCCGTAAACGACCACTGTTGGACATAGGCCTCCCCACGAGAATGCCATCTGCAACGGTCCTGTGCCACCTGCATCCAACGGTTTCCTGCGACCTTGATGAGGTCATCAGTCCGCCCATGGACCTTTGCAATACTAAAGGTACAGCTAGGCCGCTGCCTACCATTACAAACCCCAAACCCACACCAGTTGGGCTTCCGGCTCTCTCGCTCACTGAACGAAGCGCTATAGCACATTGCCATTACTCAGACGTATATCTTCTGCGTAGAGTGTGATACTACCCGGACGGTCCGGCCCACGGTTGTACCTAGACAGAGAACTGTCAACAGCGTAGTCCTACCACTATTAAAATTGTTTATACAATTTTCATGGTTAGATGAGGAATGAAATAGAGTGGTGATTTGTTTGTTTACTATGGTCATCAAAGTAAAACCAAATAGTTTATTTATATTTAAAGAAAAGCGGTGATTTCAAATAAAGATGATTTCATCATTTTCACAGTAAAATCATTTGTCATTCGTTATCATAATAATCAGCACTTTTGTTAGATTATATTTACGACTTTCCTTTGAAATATAATTAACTAATAATAATATAACTCACGTTGAAGATTGCATCTAAACTCGTGATCGGTTGCCGCTTGTGGGATCTAGTCCAGCCATTATATTTTGGAACACAGTCGCCGCATTCTGCGAGGCAGTGGGTTATGGGGCCACGCACCGCACTTCCCTCGTCCCGGACGGAATGGAGGGCGTGTGTCCAGACCATAACTTGCCAAAAAAAGGTCATAATCTTTTACACATTTAATTTTTCATATCGTGGTTCGAAGGGTATCACACTGAAGCTAATTCTTACTCATCATCATCATCATTCTCCTACTCTGATCCCAATTACTTGTGGTCGATACAATATGTACTCTTCTTTCATAATAGATATTGTGAAAGTTATTGGCAATAGTTTTATGACCGGCCGCCTGCCAGACGTCAACTCTCCTTGGGAATGTAATTGTTGACCAAACAGCATCTGGTGGAGTTGGCCCAGGTCGTTATAAGGCTCTTAGTTGTCTTTTACGACACCCACGAGCAAAGTAAGGGTTTGGTAGTATTCGTAGCTGCTACCACAAAGCTAGGAGCTAATTCTTACTAAAAATGTACTATTTTTATAAACACGTCTCTACTGACTAATAAAGAAATAATAGATAAACACCGCTGAGTTTCTTGCTGGATTTACTCAGTAGCAGTAGATGTTGATCAAACGGCATCAGGTGGAATTGGCCCAGGTCGATATACAAGGTGTAAGGGGACCGCTCCCGAAAACAAAGACAGGTGACCCTACTAGTCCTACTTGTAATGATAGGCTAGACAAAAAATCGATTCGGATGAAAAAAAAAAATTTTTGTCACCACGCGAGGTCGTTGAACTCTTGAACATATTGATCGTGAGTTTTGAATAGATTGCGTCTTTTCTCGTCTGAGTAATGTTACGTATTTTTTATGGAATTATCGTTACATGGCACTGTCCTAATACGATGGAATGCGAAAGAAACTTAATATTCGTTGTGAAAAAAAAAGAAATTAAGCTCTTAGTCTTTTACGAAATCTACGATCAAAATAAGTTTTATTATTCGTAACCGCTACCACATAGAAATCAGTCATAATATACATATATGAAAAATTAAAAAGAAAAAATGTAAATAAGGGTTTCTTTGCATACAAATTGAACCATACGATTTCGTCATGACGACCAGTCATTATTGTGTGAAATAATGACATACGATAAGATATTCTTCAACATTTGATCAATATCTATGATAAATATAACAGCTATCAAAGTACTTGATGTTATCGGCTCTATATTGTGTAGTTAAAGGCCCATATCTATAGATATATTAATATCTTTCCTATAATAATCATACATCTATCCATCTATTCGACGTCTATTATTAGGCATACCCTATGCCTACACATAAAACAAACGGCTATAATAATTATATCTGACGTTTACGCGAGTATTACTCATATGAAATAAAACTATTTTACAGATATACTGACTTTATGAGGATATAAAATATCTCACGTCCAACAAGTCATCGTTTTTACACAGATATATCTACCCGCTACGGTTTTAGTTATTAAATTTTGACTCACATTTTTATACAAATTCATTGTCAGTACAAAAAGAAAATGATTCTATATTAAAATATATATATATATATATATATATATATATATATATATATATATATATATTGTATCTGGTTATTATTAAACATTAAACTTATATTTTATGACAATTTATTCATTTAAATCTACCAAATCTACTAAGCTACCACGGATCAGAACGCGACCACACTGAGAAATATTTAACAAGAAAATGAAGTTTATATAATTTAAAAATACTTTTATATCAAATAATTTCTCTCTTTATTTCAAATAATCTTTTTTTGTGGATTTCATAGCGTTTGTATTTAATACTTTCTTAACGTTTTGAATATTTTACAACTTTCATGACTGAAGGATTCAGGTATATCAAGTCTAATCATTATCACTATCATCATTGAGTTTTTTGCCGTTAAATGTTGAACGTAAGATATCTCATACTTTACCACAAAGTACGGTTCTATGCCGCTCGTATCCAACAACTTCCACCAAGTCGTCGATCCATCTAGTAGGGGTGTCCTACATACACTGCGTCGTCTGATAAGTTTTCGTCACTCGGGATCATTTCTTCTCCAGCGGTTCACCGAGCGATGTAGGTCACATCGTTGCCACTTCAGCGTGTTATATCAGTTACTCCAGCTCTTCTGCGGTAATCTCTATTTAGAAATCCCAAGTATGTAGTGTGAAATCCCAAGTATGTAGTGAAATCCCTAGTATGTACAGGCTACACGCCTGATAGCATACTGAGCTTCTTTGAGCCTAGTTACACAGCCTACCTTAACGTCCTATAAGTCAACGTTATTGCAATACTTATGAAAATAATTATATTTCTAAAAGGGTTATAATAAAATAATTACGTCTTTTAACAAATGGAATAATTACTTTTTTAATAATTACGTCTTTTAACAAATGGAAAAATTACGTCTTTTAGGTGTGTGGTAGCTACGAATACCACCAACTCTTAATTTGCTCGTGTATATCGTAAAAGACGAGCTTCATATCGACCACGGCCAACTCCATCTGATGTTATTTGCTCAACAATTACATTTCCAAGGAGGGTTGACGTCTGGCAGGCTACTAATGCCAATGCAAACTATTGCCAATAAATTTTTAACCGACTTCAAAAAAGGAGGTTTCTCAATTCGTCTGTATTTTTTTTTTATATATAATATAAAAAAGAGTACATATTGTATCGACCCCAAGTAATTGGGATAAGAGTAGGTGAATGATGAATTACTTCATTTAACAAGCGGGGTACTAGTAGGTGGTCGAGTTAATGTTAGAATTGTCCCTGGAGAATTATGGTGTTTATACTCTCAGTAATTCTATTATATGCCTCTCATGTACAGATGGTAACAGATTATATTCTTCTATTACCACATGTGACATTCTCGTGAAGAAGACCATGCACATAAACACACACACACACACACACACGTAGACATTGTTCAGCGAATGGCTGATTGAACAGAATACAATAAGACAGAATAGAGACTTGATAAAACTACCTTTGATTTCATATTTACGCCCTACAATCTAAATAAAATCATATTTAACTGGAACATCATCCAGGATATCTCCCGTCGAATCACAGCAATCTAATTTTATTATAAAGAACATTGCCAAAAACGCAAAATCTCTATGCAATCCTTTTTAAAATAAAAAAAGTGTACTCAGCAAGGTCAACAATCGAGATCTAAATGCGTGTGTGACGTATGCACACGAGTTGAACGAACCATCTTCGTATTCGGCAGTTGCAGACGGGATACTGGTTACCCAACTATTTTGTGGTGGGCAGTATGTATTAAATATTAAATTAGGACTATTGACGGGATTACGAAGTGAATTTAAGTGGGCGCTTTGTCGCTGCCCACTCAGCGAGAGTAATACAGATTTAAACTATTCCGTATAACTAGTTTAATTGAAAAATGCATAGATGTTGGTGTGATTTACGTACCGTGCTTGTGTTTCGAATGTCGTGGGTTCGATCCATATGTAGGACAATTCTTTTTGCAATCTCTAAATGGTTGTACTGAGTGTAGGTGTAATTTGTTATGTGCTTTTTTTAATGCTTCTGGTGGCAAACGAGCAAGAATAACTGATGGTAAGTGTTACTTCCGCTCATGAAGGTTAGCAATACCAAGGGCACATTTAGTCAGCTGTCTACCAACGAAAATCTATCTAGAAGTCAGGCTTCCGGTTCTCTCATTCATCGATGCTTAATGAAACCCTCGCGAAATACAAATTATTTTATTTATTCCTTAGAGAGAAGTATTTTCCTTAATAAAATAAATTGTTAATATTTTTGATTGTATATTTTTTATTTACCTATTGTAAATCCCAGCAAAGGTCTATCTAGAAGATCTGCCTGCTGCTGTGTTGCCTGAGCTATGACATGTCCTTTTTTTAAACGAGGTTTAAGAAGAGTACTTTCTTCACGATAGGCAGCGGCCTAGCTATGCCCTGGTGTTGCAAAGGTCTATGAGCGACAGTGTCACTTACCATCAGGTGTGCTGCTGGCTATTTGGGCGGACTCCCTCACCACCCGCAACAGGGCCCTTCTGCGACGTCCACAGAGAGTCATGGCGGTGAGAGCTATCAGGGGTTACCGTACGGTGTCGTGGACCGCGGCGACATTGCTAGCGGGTGACCCGCCTTGGCCACTTGTGGCCGAGGCCCTGGCGGAGGCCTACGGGCTGCGCGTTGCGGCGCGGGCCGACGGCGAGCAAGTCTCCACAAGGGAACTGGGCAGAGCACTAGAAGTGGCCCGAAGGGGAGTCATCCGGCGGTGGAGAGAAGAACTGGAGTCCCCCGTTGCAGAGCGGGGGACTGTGGAGGCGGTTGCGCCGCATCACCACCGCTGGATTAATAGAAGGCACGGCAGCCTATGCTTCAGGATGGTGCAGGTGCTTACCGGACATGGAGTCTTCGGTAAGCACCTGCACAGAATTGGAAGAAAAGGAACCCCAGGATGTCACGAGTGTGGCGCGCCATTAGACGATGCGCGTCACACTCTGGAAGTATGCCCCGCCTGGGGTCCCCAGTACCACGTCCTGACGGCGGTCATTGGGAGAGACCTGTCGCTGTCAAACATCATCTCGAAGATGCTTAACAGCGACAGGTGCTGGTCGTCGATGGCCTCCTTTTGAGAGGCCATCATGGAAAGGAAGGAGGCTGCGGAGCGGGAACGCGGGGTGCTTGCGTCCGCTGACTCAATCCGCCGCCGGCGACCGGGGAGGAGGAGGCGCCGTTATGCACACCTCCTTACACCGCCTTAAGGGTTGACAGGACGTGGCCAGGCCAAGCGTTGGGGTGCCGGGGATCGAATGTCAGTAGACGATCTCTCCGGCGCCCCGTAAAAGCGCGGAAGTGGCCGCTGTGGTTTTAGTGGGTATTCCGGTCGGGCAGCTGACCGGCGAGTTTCACACTCCCCCCCCGTCTATCACCGGGGAAAGCGCGTAAATGCGTTTCTTCAGCGAAAAAAAAAAAAATCAAAAAAAAAAAAGTTGTGCTGCTGGCTTGTTTGCCACCGCCGGCAAATAAATGAAGACTGATTTCTAATTCAATAAAATGGTATGTTTTCGTATAAATAGCAGTTTTGCCATTTACCATTCAATAGAATTTTGTCGTACATTATAAATTTCAATTGCACAAATGATTTATTATCTACCATGCCAAGTTCTGTGGGTTCTATCCTCACGTAGGAAAAGAAGTGCGTTCTACAAATTATTATTTATTAGAATCATCATCATCATTCTCCTACTCTTATCCCAATTACTTGGGGTCGATACAATATGTACTCTCCATTCATAGTACATGTTGTAAAAGTTATTGGCAATCGTTTTATGACCAGCCGCCTGCCAGACGTCAACCCTCCTTGGGAATGCAATTGTTGACCAAACGGCGTCAGATGGAGTTGGCCCAGGTCGTTATAAGGCTCTTAGTCGTCTTTTACGACATCCACAAGCAAAGTAAGGGTTGGTAGTATTCGTAGCCGCTACCACATAGCTTTAAAAGATATCTATTATTTATTAGAATATGTATATTATTCGTTAATTATATATTTTTAAAATGCCCCGGTACATATGGATCCTTTGTATTCTTTAATGCGGGTTTTATCTTTAAGTAAAAAGAATTATTGAGAAAATGCTTAGCCCTCGCGAAATTATTGCTATTATTTATATAATGTATTTTAGTGCTTACGAGTTTTCGATATTTCGGGACTATTGCAAGCCCCATGATCACGAAAAAACTGTACTAAATAATAAATAAAATACATGTAAATTCTGTTAACGATAATTTCGCGATAGGGATCATAATACTTTGAAATTCTATATTATAAATACACAGTAATTAAACAACTGCAAAATTATCAGAATTGTTATAACTAAAGGAACTTGATTGCAAGTTTTTCAAAGTCACTACATCTCATGTTCTTATTTCAGTTACTTGAGATCGATACAGTATGTAGAGTCATCATCTCATCATCTCAACTCATATATGTCCCACTGTTGGTAGGCCAAGCGCCGGGTCTTTTTTTTTTGCAATGTACGGGACCTGGTTTTTTTTTTTTGGGAATATGTTCAAGGTCGTCCCCTGAATGTAAATCCAAGTTGGCGCGGCGGGGGAGGGTTCACTTCAGCCGCCATCTTGGAAAACACGTTTTATTGAATATCTCGCGAACTGCGCATCGTACGACAAAAATTGCAGAGACCATTATTGTAGATAATAATATTTGCCATCTTTTTTATTTGAAACTTTTTTTTGTATAACGCATAGGTTTTTAATTATAGCGAATCAAACTTTTTACAATATGGTTTTTACTAAATATTTATTTAATGGTCAATGATAAATTAAAAATAATGGTAACTGAATTGTAGAGCATGAAATTACCTATAAATTTTATAAAAACTTTTTCTCGTAGCATTTATAGTCTAAGAGCTGCAGCTTAGTAAAACTTGCACCTCGTACATTATCAGTGGCAATATTGCTCGCTGTATACGAAAACCATTTCATAACGCATAAAATGGCATAAAGTGTTCAATAAAATGTCAATACAGCTGTGCAGCAAATCAATTAAAATTATAAATAATGTGGAGAACAACTAATAACTTGTCGATCTTTATTGTTACTTAAAACGGTATCATCATAAAAGATTGTCTATGTAGCAAAAAACAATAGTACATCCCGCTACATCGTAAGAATTGTAATAGTTATTATTTTTATTATTATGTATCTCCAATTGTTATCGAAATCACAAAAATGAAAAGAATTTTACGAATGTTACTTCAAAAAAACGGAAAAAACAGTTGTTTACACAAACAAAAAGTGGCGCATTATTTTACGGTGCGAGTCTTATTTTTTTCGATGTCGAGGGAAGACACTCATCGTCTTGTGGATCTATCTCTTCTGCCTCCGCCATATCCGAAGGAGACGAATCAAAGGTTGGGTCTTCGGTTGGGATGGCATCTAATATGTCTGGCACGTTGTCGCATGTTTGGCCGCTGCAATTGGAGCAAATAATCGAACATTTGAGAACAGCTTCGGCATCCGCAGGCAGCTCCGCAATTTTTGGTGCATTTGCACGATATTATTTGCAACAAACTCGACGGTGCAGGAGCCATAGCAGTTCGAATTGGTTCAAGCCCTTGTGCAGTTCGCTTCCGACCCCATTTTTCAGCGTCGTGATAAAATCCAAGCCAACTTTGAACCTGGTGGTACACTCTGAAGGAATGGTAGCGTGCCGTATCTTGTGTTGGAGATAGAAGTGATAAATTTAACCTTGTCTTACTCGCCAATTTCCCGAAGCATTTGTAGCGAAGCGAGTTAATAGAGACTTCCGATTTTGTAAAACGGTTGGGATTTATACCTGAATACTGTTGGAATGTTAAGAGGGAGAAATTCCGAACGACCCGAAATATATACTACAACTTATAGGGACATAATTGAATATACAGCATTATAATCTCATTTACAGCGTTATAGCTCTTAAACTATAAATGCTACGAGAAAAAGTTTCTTATAAAATTTATAGATAATTTCATGCTCTACAATTCAGTTACCATTATTTTTAATTTATCATTGATCATTAAATAAATATTTAGTAAAAACCATATTGTAAAAAGTTTGATTCGCTATAATTAAAAACCTATGTGTTATACAAAAAAAAGTTTCAAATAAAAAAGATGGCAAATATTATTATCTACAATAATAATCTCTACAATTTTTGTCGTACGATGCGCGGTTCGCGAGATATTCAATAAAACGTGTTTTCCAAGATGGCGGCTGAAGTGAACCACCCCCCGCCGCGCCCACTTGGATTTACAATCAGGGGACAACCTTGAACATATTCCAAAAAAAAAATTCCAGGTCCCGTACGTTGCATTACAAACCTACTTTTTTTGCTACGGCACTTGGAGTATGGGATCGTTCCTCAGATCTGTGGTAGCGGCTATGAATACTACCAATCCTTACTTTGGTAGTGGATGTCGTAAATGGCGACTAAGAGTCTTATAACGACCTGGGCCAACTCCATCTGATGCCGTTTAGTCAACAATTACATTCCCAAGGAGGGTTGACGTCTGGCAGGCGGCCGGACATAAAACTATTGCCAATAACTTTTACAATATGTACTATGAAATAAGAGTACAAATTGTATCGACCCCAAGTAATTGGGATAAATGTAGGAGAATGATGATGATGTTGGGATCGTTCCTCCTCCGCAATGGGAGGGACATTAACCTTTTTTTTTTGTGCACGCTCGGGAAATGCATTTACGCACTAGCCCTCGCCAGTGTGAGACGAGGGGGTGTGTGGGACTCACCGATCAGCTGGTTCGACCGAAATACCCACTAAAACCACAGCGGTCCCTTCCGCGCTTTTACGGGATGCCGGAGAAATCGTCTATTGACATTCTATCCCCGACACTCCAACGCTAGGCCATCTGGCCACGTCCAGTCGAAAGGGAAATTAACCTACTATATCACGCTAATCAGAAGTGTTGGTATAGAGTTTAGTTTCGAGTTTTTCTTGTCGTGTATAGATGTTATATACGTTTTTATATCCCACTTTTTAAAGGTATTTAAAAAAAGTTAGCTAACTCAAAAGTTACGAATTAAAAAAAAATACGCGAAATCTTTAGTTACCATATTTATCAGAGAAAAATTTGCTTTAATATAACTGGTGAAGATTTTAAGTAAGAATAAAACTCTCGGCACCGTTTTTAAATTACTCAAATTCAACCTTTGCGCGGTTGCTGAAAACGGGACCATCCCAGAGTTCGTTACGGGGACACCGGGACTCGTTATTATAAAAAGGGACGGTTCCGTTCAAAACGGGACGTCTGGTCACATTAAGCATACCTGACGTTAACCCTTGAGATCAAGCTCTTAGTAGTTTGGGTACACGCAATGTAAGGGTTGCTTGTATTCGTAGCCGACATCACGCGGCAATGCCAACGTATATTTTAAATATTACTGTTAAATATCTTAATATATATAAATTACGTGTCACGTTGTTTGTCCGCTATGGACTCCTAAATTACTTAACTGATTTTAATAAAATTTGCACAGCATGTGTACTTTAATCCAACTTAAAAGATAGGATAGCTTTCATCTCAATTTATAGCAAAATATTTATTTTTATTTATTATTTGATAGTTACAATTATCTGTTATCTCCAAACGATTCTAACAGATGGCGGTATCTGTTGACTGGATAGAGCGTACAAACGTTTCGTATAAGCTACAAATTATTAGCATAACCACCACGTGTTACTGAGGCTACCTTAGCCACAGCAACGCGTGGCCGGGTCTGATAGTAATTATTATAATATTCTATTCGCAGTTTTTTATACATCGCTACAACTAGATTGGATTTCAAGTGGCTTAGCTGCCAACGGAGCGGTAGTTCCTCACACTATTTTGTCACAATTATTGGATTACTGATACTTCGTAAGTTTTCATTTAATTAGCTGGACATTGGCAAAATTTGTATGTATATATTTTAAATAATAATCATCATTATTTTCAACTTTTATTATTCATAATAGTGCGAGGCTTTCTAGTCTAAGTTGTTTCATTAGTAAGTACCTATACCATTTTTATGTTGGTGAAGAAAGTTTCTTGATTGGCGACTATGAATCGGACGATGCAGTGTAGGACGGCCCCCCCACTATACGAACTGGCGACATTAAGAAGGTCACAGGAAACCGTTGGATGCAGTATGCACAGGACTGTTCTGAGTGGTATTCTCACGGGGAGGTCTATGTTCAACAGTGGACGTCAACGAGCTGATAGATGCATGACTGGTGATCTGCCACCAGTCTGATTGATTTACTATCAGATTATAATAGTTAGGTAATAAGTAGTTATAAATGCTTATGGGAACCGTAACAAGCGTCTGATGTATGAAATTCTCCACAAGCAACTACTTATATTCGTTTCAAGCTACATTAATACGCCCACATTATGTATCTTTAGTTATATATTTCTGATATTAACTTTTTCTTTTTATTATTATTTCATTGACCACGTGTGTATCTATTACATAACACGGCCAAAAGTTTCTGCTTGCTTCACCGGCAGGTTGCCATACGAAGCCGGGCGGGCCACAGAAGACAAAGATCGGGTACCGGTGGCCTGCTCGCACGGCGAAGAGAGGAGTAGCACGGTGGGTCTATGGGGTCACGTGCGGCCTTTTCCGTCACTGCGGACCGATTTGGCGGAGCGAGACGCATCTATTGTCCACCGTAAAAAAAAAAGAAAAAAAAGGTTGCATACGAAAAAAAATCATATTTGACATATCTCTATAAACATGCAGGCTTTCTTACATATTGTATTTTTTGAAATTTAGATTTAATTGACATATGTGTATAATGTTTATAGGCAAAGCTAAAAACAAAAAAATATAAATATATCTATGAAAATTATGCTGTTAATACCTAACCGCCAAAAATATTGGCATAGTTTTTCCTTATGATTATAAATGAAGAAACACTTTTATAATAACTGCAAATAAATAATTTATATGTGGTAAAAGTGATATCATCCTTAATTTTTTAAACTGCTAAGAAAGCACTAATCCCATAGGCGACAATGTGCTTCTCGTAAAGTCATAAGCCGAAATACAATCGCCAACTTACATTCGAAGCGTGGCGATTATATCATTAGGTTTTCTATGAAGAGGCTTATGTCCAACACTGAACATTAGTAAGCTGAAGAATGATTGGAAAGATGGTGTATATAGCTAATTCTTTGGCAAAAGCTATTGGTTTATTGCTTTTGGTGGCGAACGAGCAAGCAGCACACTTGATGGTAAGTGTCACTGCCGCCCATAGACCTTAGCTATACTAGAAGTATAACTAGTCCTCTGCCTACCAATATAAACCCTAAACCCAGTTGAGCATCCGTCTCTCTCGCTCGCCGAACGAAGCGCAATAGCACACTGCCATTACTGGGACGTCGATCTTCTGCGAGAGTGTGATATTACCCCAGACGGACCGGCCCGCGGCTGTAGACAGAAAACTATCAACAGCATGGTCTTATCACTATTAAATTACGCATTTGTAAAATTACGCGCGAATAATTTGTGTTAAATTAGTAAAATATTTATAATTAGTTTTGTAGTTAACCAGTGTCAACGATTATTATTAAATTTAGTTATAATAATAGGTGTTTCCTGTTTGTTTTGCGGTTTGGATGACGTCTGCTGTAGTTTAGTTGTGCGACCTCGTTATATAAATAATGATCTGAAGAATGTTAATTAAGACTGTAGAGTAAATATGTAGTAATTTCTTCTTAAACATGTTATATTGGAGAGGGTACTCCTCAGGGGTATTCCGTCGGGCCAACCACTGACGTCAAGTCACTCTGCTCCGGTGGTTGGCCCAACGACGAAGGCGACGTCACGGGTGGGTTACGGGTGTGCATGCTTACGCCCCTCTGTCACCCCGAACGGAGTGGTGCGAGGAGTGTGCCGACCGTAACCCGCCCCCCAAAAAAAAAAAAAAAAAAAAAAAAACATGTTATATTAGGTACCCCCACTGTTAGGAATTTCTGTATGATGATCATTCAACATTCTCCTACTCTTATCCCAATTACTTGGGGTCGATACAATATGTACACTTCTTTCATAGTACATATTGTAAAAGTTATTGGCATTAAGTTGCGTTGGCGCCGTGCTCATTGGTGGACGCGCGCGTATTGCTTAAATAAACGAATATGGCTTCTAATCGAGTGAAATGTTCTAAGTGTAACATCGTGATAAATGAAGTTTTAGCTTTTGTGAATAATAAACTAGATGTTATGGACGAAGAAAGTATTAGTCGCATATGTGTCAGTGCCTTCTCTGAAACAGATATATTGGATGCCAAAAATCTGCTATTTGAGTCTATACCTGCTATGAAGAAGCAGAAGAAAACTAGGAAGAGAGAAGGAAAAGCGCTTAGAAATATAGATGACATCATTTGTCTCCTTAAGGAAACCGATCCTGAGGTAATACCTATTTTTGTCGCTCGCGCACTAGAAAAACTACCTCCAATTCTCTTTGACCATGTCGATGTAACGAAGTTATTGAAGGATCTCTTGTTAATCCAACAAGATGTCAGTCGTATAAAGGAGCAGTTTGTTACAACTAAACAGCTGGATACATTAAAACATGATATAGAAATACTGAAGAAAACTTCTTTCCTTCACACTGATGAATGTAACATAAACACTCGACGAGGAGCATGTCGTACGGATAGCTATGAAAACCTTTGTGACCCTATGAAACATAATCCAGGCGATGTGAGTGTGAGCAGTCAGACTCAAAATCACATATTATCATCCCCGGAAACAGTTTATCGTGAAATTGTGCAAAATATTATTTCAAATGAAGGT
Organism: Lymantria monacha; assembly: GCA_905163515.2. Taxonomy (NCBI): domain Eukaryota; kingdom Metazoa; phylum Arthropoda; class Insecta; order Lepidoptera; family Erebidae; genus Lymantria; species Lymantria monacha. Next base: position 3,245,756 of record LR991105.1, on the reverse strand, counting down.
ACTTCGGCATTAACTGTAACAAATATTCAACCGTCACAGCTGCACGTTAAACATAATGAAGTGAACAATTCAACCATGTATGAACATCGACCATATTCCAAGCGTGATAAGGATCGTTTTTATGGTGAACCGGAAAGCATTGCTAACGCGCTTGGTCTTTCGTCGAGTGATCGAATGAGTCACCCAACTCAGCTGATCGTGCGCACAGCTACTTGTGATACGAGACACACGGATCATATGGCTAATAAAACGATAACGGCGAAAAAAAGGGAGACTTTAGCCGAAATAATGAAAAAGGGAGAATGGAAAAGTGAGAAAAAGGATAATGACTGGGTCACGGTACACAGGCGAAGACATAGGAATCGTTTCGCTATAAAAAGAGGAAAGGCTTTGGTGGACACAAACGTGAATTTTAAGGCCGCTGAAATAAAAGTGCCCATTTATATTTATAATGTGGCGAAGGATGTATCAGTGTGTGACATAACTAATTATGTTTGCAGCAAATCTAACATTAACGTCTTCGTAGAGAAAATGAATATGAAAGTGCAGAAAGAATACAATTCTTACAAAGTATTTGTACCTAAGGATAATATAGAATTATTCTTAAAAGATGATTTTTGGCCTGTCGGAATAGCTTATCGCCGATTCGTCGAATTTGGTTACAAAAGGCATAATATGAATGACCTACGGGTTAGCGAGAATATTATACCTAACCCAACATGAAAACCACAAAAATTGTAACCTTTAATTGTAAGAATGTTGTCAGATCAATAGACTGTATTCGACGCCTTTGCCGTGATGCAGATCTAATAGCGTTACAAGAAACCTGGTTGCTGCCACATGATCTAGCTTTTCTAGGCACAATAGACGAAGAATTCGCATATACAGGCAGTTCGGCGGTGGATACTTCCGTCGGTGTGCTACGTGGGCGACCACACGGGGGCGTGGCACTCCTCTGGCGTAAGAGTGCGTTCCCTAGTGTGTCAGTGATTAAATGTGACAGTGTGCGTCTCACAGCGATTAAAATAACGCTTACGGACTGCGCGTTCTTGGTGTTTTCTGTATATATGCCCACAGATTGTAGTGAGAATTTATTAGAATTTACCGAGTGTTTAAGCGAGATTATTGCAGTGATTGAGAATAATAACATTAATTCAGTTTTTATAGTTGGCGACTTTAACGCGCACCCAGGTGAATTATTTGCAAGCGAGTTGTTTTCATTTTGTGCGGAACAGTTATGGTCGTGCGTCGACACAAACAGTCTGCCGGCGGACACGTACACATATGTAAGCGATGCGCACGGATGCCTGCGCTGGCTCGATCACTGTCTAGTGACCGCCGCAGCGCTGCCCGCCGTCCTCGCCGTATCGGTATTGTATGACTCGTATTGGTCGGACCATTTACCTATTATGTTAGAATGTAAGCTAGATAGTATTAAAGTTCATACGCTGCCACAGTCTATTAAACATGCTAATAAAGTTATATGGGGTGAGCGTGATATTTGCCAGATTAATAAATATCGTAATTATTGTCATTCTCATTTTAAAAGCATTGTTTTTCCCGTACAATGTAAGCAGTGTTGCGATATAATGTGTAGTAATAGTAACTCTAGTCATTTGTCAGTATTAGATCAAATGTACAACAATATCGAGCATATACTTATGAAAGCATCTGAATACAGTTATTGTGATAAATATGGTAATAAGCGTAGGTATGTGTCTGGCTGGAATAAGCACGTTCGCGGTGCTCACGAAAGGGCTCGCTATTATTATAAATTTTGGCTGCAGTGTGGTAAACCCACTTTTGGAATAGCTTTTAATAATATGTGTGATTCTAGAAAGAAATTTAAATCAAAATTAAAATGGTGTCAGTTTCATCAAAACCAAATAAAAATGGATACACTAGCCAAACACCATTCAAATAAAGATTTCGTAAAATTCTGGAAATCTACCAATAAATTAAATTATAGACCGAGTCCTCCCGTGAGTATAGCGGGTGTGCATGACCAGGGTGATATTGCTAACCTATTTTGTGAGCACTTTAGAGTTCAATCGCCATTAGAACGTGTGACGTCGTTGCCTGGGTTCGATTCTGAGACCGTATGGCGCGAGCAGTTTGCAACATTTAACGTGGAACAGGTTAATGCTACTATTAAAAACATGACGAGAGGTAAGTCTCCTGGGCACGATGGTCTCAGCATCGAACACTTGCTACACGCTGGTAACCATCTACCACGAGTTTTATGTATGTTTTTTAATTTGTGTTTAAGGCATTCTTATATACCTGCAAAAATGATGCGCACTATTGTCGTGCCGATTATTAAAAACAAAACTGGTGACTCGTCTATGCTGTCGAACTATAGACCTATTTCATTGGCAACTGTAATTGCTAAGGTACTGGACAGTCTGCTTGTGCGCGTACTCGATAAGCATGTGTTAATTAATGACGCACAGTTTGGATTTCGGCCTGGTCTTTCTACTGACAGTGCTATATTTTGCCTTAAGCAGACTGTACAGTATTACACACTTAGGAGAACACCAGTATATGCCTGTTACCTTGATTTATCGAAAGCGTTTGATATGGTGTCATATGACATTCTATGGACTAAATTGCGACGTGATACAAGTGTACCCGCTGAGGTGATAATGTTATTTAAATATTGGTACGATAATCAAATAAATCTAGTGAAGTGGGCAGACACATACTCGACAGAGTATAGGTTGGAGTGCGGTGTGAGGCAGGGGGGCTTGACCTCTCCGGCACTCTTTAACCTATACATGAACAGTCTGATCGGGGAGCTCAGCAGCACAGGTATAGGGTGTCACATTAATGGTATATGTGTTAATAATATAAGTTATGCTGACGATATGGTATTGCTGAGCCCATCAATCAAGGCCCTGAGGAAATTGATCAGAATATGTGAATCCTACGCCGGGGCACACGGGCTCAAATATAATGCAACCAAGAGTGAGCTCATGATATTTAAAGCAGGCAATAAATGTTATAGTACTATACCACCTGTCATGCTATGTGGTACAGCTCTGAATATGGTTAACAAATTTAAGTACTTGGGCCACTGGGTCTCGGCGGACCTCAAGGATAATACAGATTTGGAACGGGAGCGCAGGTCGCTGGCTGTTCGAAGCGGTATGCTGGCCCGCAGGTTCGCTCACTGCACTACCCCAGTAAAGGTCACGCTTTTCAAAGCTTATTGTCAAAGTTTTTATACGTGCAGCCTGTGGGTGAACTTTACGCAGAAGGCATACAGTGACCTGCGTGTACAATATAATAACACGTTCCGGGTGTTGTTGGGGCTGTCGCGTTTTTGTAGCGCGTCCGGCATGTTTGCTGACGCGAACGTAGATAGTTTTTCGGCCGTTATGCGCAAGAGAAGCGCCTCGCTATTACGTCGTATGCGCGGCAGCCCCAATAACATAATAAAGGGTTTGGCTGATTGGTGGGAATCGCCGATCCTGAGGCGTTGGATACGACTGCATGCAGTTAAGTAGACACCCTCAGGTTCGGACGACCAACAGTTTCATGTTAGTTTTGTTCATACATTATAAGTTAATTATGTCAATGTTACTAACACTAGTTCTTAAGTTTTTATTGTTACTAACAAAATATGGAGCTCTATACTCTGAAATAAAAATTATTATTATTATTATTGTATCTCCTTTTAATTCACGGGATCTTCCATAGGGAAGATGCCCGGTCCTTTGGGAGGCTTACATGGGGATATGGATCCAACACGCAGAGGCCTTTGGAGAAATTTAATCTAAATATTGGGATGGGACACCTACCGATGACATTCCACGTCTGCACTCAACATACATGGAATGCCAGCAGTAAGTGTAAAACTATTGTATGATGATGGTATCTAATATATGAAATATGGGAGTGGGTGTTTAGTGGACTGGTTCATCTTAAATCTATGAATTTATAACTGTCGTCTGCCTTCAAACCCATGTTAAGAGCTGAACGGTGGCAGACGGTGACTTGCCAACTCACTGAATGGGCCCCCTAAATAGTCGCCACAGACACACAAGTCATACGGGCAACAGAGGGCAACATTGGTGTAAGTGGCTAGGGGTGTCGAGCGGTGCGGCGCCGGTTTCACCATTGAGTCTGCGATAAACAAACTCATGGTTTCCCCGTAATTATGCCCTTGAAAATGACACTTCCACCCCCGAGCATATAGCTCTGGCGACCCCTCTCTGATCAGCTGTTTAAGGCAAGCCAGAGCTGAGAGTCCTTCGGGCACTCTTCGGTTTCCACTCTAGCCAGCCAATGAAGGCCAGCTGGAGACGAGTCCCTGATCGACTCTCTGGAGTATTCAGGACCGCAGTGTCGCCACTCACATTCAGCTCGCCACAAGCTGCCCTGCGGTTTATTGGCTTTCCTGTAAATCTTGTGATACATTTTTTTTATATCAAAAGAACTTAGGGAGCCAAATAATGTTCCTCCGAATTTTGCGTTAGCCTCACGGTGAAGTAACGACTGGCCCGGAGGTATTATTATTATTATTATTAATTTTATGACCGGCCGTATGCTAGACGTCAACCCTCCTCGGGATTGTAATTGTTGACCAAACGGCATCAGATGGAGTTGGTCCAGGTCGTTATAAGGCTCTTAGTCGTCTTTTACAACATCCACGAGCAAGTGAGGGTTGGTAGTATTCGTAGCCGCTACCACACAGTTTTAGCTTTCTGTGTGATGATGGAGTAAGAATAATTCGACTGAACAGATGATGTAATTTAAATTACTGAAATTTAGCATTTAATATGCTTAATTATTTATAAAACCCGATTACGAAGTGAAAAATGATGTCACAAGCGGGATTCGAACCCGCGCCTATTGGCATTCCGGCCCAATCGTGCTGTCACTACACCACCGTGAATTGTGCATGTCCTACAATAAGTCACGGTGGTGTAGTGGCAGCACGATTGGACGATTGGATTCGAATCCCGCTTGTGACATCATTTTTCACTTCGTAATCGGGTTTTAGATGATATAATTGTTAAGATATCGACCTACCATGCCAGTGTCGTAGGTTCGATTCTATTCAGAACAATACTTTGTGCGATCCACAATCTGTTGTTCTGAGTCTGGATGTAATTTGTCTGCGTTAATTTTGTTTGTAAAGCCCCCCGCAATACAAGGATTATTTCCTTATAGCAGCGTGTAGTCTTAAAGAAAAACCACCTGTAGGTGTCGTAGAAGATGACTTAGGGATATAATATATATAATACTAGCAGACACGGCCACGCGTTGCTGTGGCTAAGGTAGCCTCAGTAACACGTGGTGGTTATGCTAATAAATTGTAGCTTAAATGCAACGTTATACGTTTAACATAGCGCCATCTATTAAATACTTACTCAATCCAGTCAACAGACACCGCCATCTGTTAGAATCGTTTGGAAATAACAGATAATTGTGACTATCAAATAATAGACAAATAATTTGCAATAAAATAATATTACGAGTATAAATTGGGATGGAAGCCATTCTATCTTTTAAGTTGGATCAAACTACACACGCTGTGCAAATTTGATTAAAATCGGTAAAGTACTTTATGAGTCCATCGCGGACAAACAACGTGACGCGTAATTTATATATATTAAGATGATATAACATCTATACAAACAAGGAAATCTCGCAAAAAAATCTCTGCCAACCCATTTGATCATGATATAATTGGCGAAATTCTCTATGGTGGAGGCTCGAATGGACCACCGAAGACAGGGATCGGGTGCCGGTGGTTCGCTCGCACGGCGAAGAGAGAGGATTTTACGGTGGGTCTATGGGATCGCGCGCCGCCTTCTCTGTCGCCCCGGACCGATTTGGCGGGGCGAGACGCACCCATGGCCCACCAATAAAAAAAAAAAAAAAAAAAAATGGTGGAGGCTCGAATCCACCAGTGATGATGATGATCATGATGATTAGGCGTTAATCTTCACTACAGTGATAGGATTATGACGCTTGGGTTACCAAGGTGACCTTTGCTTTTTCCTTTTAATGTTTTCCTTCACCATTAGCTTGTTATAGCTATAAATAACAATTTGCATTGAAATATACACGTTTCTTTGAAAAATACAGATGTGTGTTGTAAGTTTGGACGCTAATACCTCTGTACAGCATCTTATTGGTTTTCTATGTAGGTAATTTAAGATATTTTCAGAGTAATATATTCAAAATTCTTACTTCTGGTGACAGAGTAAAAATCCATTTCGTAGACCCTCATTTAATAAAGGAATATGTTGTCAAAGATGATGATCGAAGCAACTAACAATAATATAAGAGAAGGAAATCTCGAAATTATAACCAATTTTTTTTATTAGTATAGGTAGTGTATTTTTTTTTTATTTTTTCCGTGTGGTAACGGAGTAAGAATAATACTATTCACCACCCCATATCTTACCCGTAGGTGATCGTACGAGACGACTAAGGGATATAAAACGCATATAACATCTATGCGAGAGAAGGAAAACTCGAAACAAAACCCTATATCAACACGTCTGACCAGCGCGGTGTAGTAAGTTAATTTCCCTCCCATTACGGAGGAGGCCCGATAATCCCGACAGAAAAACTTATGCTCACACGTCTGATTAGCGTGGTACAATAGGCCAATTTCCTTTCTATTGTTGAGGGGGCATAAAATCAACAATGAAATTGAGAAGAAGATGAAAGGCTTAAAAGTTACTTCATATGAATCTTTCATAATACGTTTCATAAAATGCCAAATAGATAAATAAGTATGCTTAAAAACTATGCAATTAAAAAAATAATGACCGTTTATGAACCATAGTGTCTGGTCCAAGTCTTATGAAATAGATTATTTTTACTTCTAATTTCATTCATATAAAACTTCGTTCAATAATCTCAACATTGATGAAACACAAAATGATTTAACCATATCATTATTTAATTGAAGTGCCGAATCAATATCGGGTTTTATTTAAATACGTATTTAGTATATTTTAATATTTGTCAGTTTAATGACAGGATAAAATTACAATTGTTGTCACCCCTTACTTACTGTCCGCGGGAATCAAAAGAAAGTCACCTAAAGGATCACGAGAAAAATGGGCAGCAGCGCTCTCCTAGAAAACGTATAACAACTAACTGCGATCGGTAATCTGTTAAGCTTTTGGCAACAAAAACTCCCAGTGGATGACAGAGCCGTATGGCATTCTATGGGACAGAACTACGTTCAGCTGTGAACGAAAGATTGCAGTTAAGAAGTTTAAAAAAAATGTGGTAAATGTTCCTCAATTAAAAAATGACGTATTATCTACAGATAAAAAAAGGGAAGGCAAAAGTAATTGGCTCAGTGTATTTAGTTGTTTTTTTTTCGCTAGTTTCAGCCACTCATTTATAGAGTCCGTAAATTCTTATAAAATGTACCAAACAATTTATGCTCCAGTTTCATAGATGTTTTCGCTCAAATGAAAGTGATCATTGTATATCACCGTTGCCGAGTCTCGCACCGACGCGCGCGCACGAGATTGATAACGCTTTTGCAAAAAAAGAACACGCCACTTTTTGTCGCCCGTCTGTCTCACAAGATGGCGGCATGTTTTTTTTTTGCATCAGAATGTGAAGCGTGTGATGAAAGTTAATTTATTGACGAGATCATATTTAAATTCTAATAAGATATTTAAGGAGATCATTTTTACAAACATACTCATTCAGTTTTAAATATTTTTAATATGCTGTTGGCGATTTTGACAGTATTCCACTCATTCATAGGGAAGTCCTATATCCGCTATCGGTAGTTGAAATGCTGGTGAATAGATATACTTCCTCACTAATTTACTAATAGACCATTCTAATGAGTTATGTATGATATTGTTTAAAATATTATACTGCTACTAATAAGGAGTATTCTGCTTAACGTAGCGGCCGGCTGTGGAGTGGTCACACCCCGCAAAATCAGTCCAGGGCTACAAAAGAAGCGGCGTGCGACCCCATAGACCCACCCTACATGTACCTCTCTTTGCTGAGCTAGCGGACCACTGGAATCCGGTCTTTGTCTTCGGTAGCCCGCCCGGCGGTTTATCCTCACGGGTATCCTCTCGATAACCTTTAAGGGCTAACAATAACAAATTAAAACATTTATTGCCAAGTACATTTTACAAGTTCTAGTGTTCAGTGAGCTTCAGAGTAGTCCTGTAAAAAGAACATAAGCCACCACAACATAATGTTGAGTAACGATCCTTTTGCTGGCTCGCAAGTGGGATTTCAGCTCTTATGTGTTATGTTTACATATCTTTCGGCTTATTTATTAGTCATTAATAATAAAACTATTGTATGTATGTCCCCTTGCAAAAGAGAAATAAACTATATTTCTTTCTTTCTTTTTTCCTCATGCAGAAAAAGTTTTACCACTGATATTTTTTTTTTATTGTTATATATATATATATATATATATATATATATATATATATATATATATATATATATACACTCATTTGCAAAAAAAACGGGCACCTAAGCAATGAACCATTTCAAATGTTAATATTTCTTTGTTTGATAATTATAGGTAGTTTTATCCACACAATTTGGTAAATTAATAAGAAAATAATCGTTTTCATCAGTATTTCATAAAATTTAGATACAATTTATGGGAAATAATGCTAAACCTCGCTAGTAGTGTATATTCGCTAGTAGTGCATATGCTCATGAAGTAAAAATAAAAAAGTTTTTTTGTTTGTTTTTCTTTAATAAAGTAAAAGCAGATAAATGTTTAGTATCGAGTGTGACCCCCTCTAGCTAAAATCACAGCTTGAATTCGTCTGGGCATGCTAGCGAGTATATCCCGGATACTTGCTTGCGGAATACGTTCCCACTCCGCAGTAATCACATTCTTCAGCTCTCTGATGGTCTGCGGAGCCGGGTGTACTGATCTCACACGCCGTTTCAGAACGTCCCAGACATGCTCTATGGGATTGAGGTCGGGACTTCGAGCTGGCCAATCCAAACGACGAATGCCGACCTCTTGCACATACGCATTAACATCGCGGGATCGGTGGGCGCGAGCATTGTCGTCCATAAAAATCGAGTCTTCACCTAGAGCGGCCAATGCGGGTTGTGCATGAGAAATTAGAACTTCCGTTATGTATCGATGCCCAGTCAGTGAGCCGTTTTCAATGAAGACTAACTCTGTACGATCCATTGAATTTATTCCTGCCCAAAACATAACAGAGCCCCCACCATAAGGTGTGATTTCTTCGAAACATGCCTCTGCAAAGCGTTCTCCTTGTCTTCTTAGCACTCGCCGACGTCGATCTTCACCGAACAGAGATATCCTGGCTTCATCAGAGAACAAAACCCTATTCCAATCGTCTTGAGTCCATGATTCACAATTTCTAGCGAACCTAAGCCTGTGAACTCTGTGCTCACGGAGTAATTTGGGGCCGCGGGCCGGGCGGTGACTGCGTATATTGGCAGCGAGAAGCCTCCTCCTGACCGTCCATAGACTAATATGCACATTTCTTACTTCTTGGAGGTTGTTCTTAAGATCCACATACGAAGATTTGCGATTTCTCAATGCGCGACTCACAAGAAAACGATCATCCCGTGGTTGGGTACATGGTTTTCTTCCAGAACCAGGCCTTCTCTCGACGGAACCAGTCTCCTGATATCGCTGCCAGGTCCTTTGGACTGTCGAGCGACTAACATTTAGCCTCCTAGCCACGAAACATTGGCTGCAACCCTCTTCAAGCAGCGCGATAATTTTGGTAGCTTTTACCACTTTATCTACCATTTTTGATACAGCCAAACAGCATTAAATAAAGCTTTGACAGTCAAGGATATGAAATTAATCGATAAAAATTGAATAAAAGTTATGAAAGTCGATGTTAACTTCTGGAACTTCGCGCCAAAAATGTAGGATAAAAAGGGGTTTTCTGTAAAAATGAACATCAAATGAAAAATTGAATTTAGAACGTACTTTTTTAAATACCACAGCATTTTTAAAACCGGCCAGTAACGTGTACAAACGATTGAAACCTTTTTGGTATTGTATCTTTTTAAATATGAATGAAAATCAAAACGGCCCGTTTTTTTTGCAAATGAGTTTATATATATATATATATATATTAGTACTTACCTCTTTTTATTACTAACAAATATTTCCTCAATGAAACTCCTGGCTAAAAATGGATAAAATTAAAAAGCAAAACATTGTCACAAATTATACAACCAACAAAAAAATAATCAATCCGGTAATGTGAAGAAACTTGTATTTTTTGCTATATTAGATATGGAAAATGAAGAAACAAACCCTGCAGATGGAGCATATAAAACACTCCAGGATCAATACGATAAACTATCAGACATACAAAACTCTATAATAGTTAAAATTGATGCACTAAATAAAAATGTTGAAGGATTTAGAAATACAATGACACAATTCTCGGATAAAATTACTGGTTTAGAAGAAGCTGCATCAGGTAGAAAGAAATTAAAGGCTGAAGTTAAAATTCTGAAGAATAGGATAGATGAACTGTATGCTATAGTGAAAGATGGTAAAGAAGATGATTCTGTGCAAAGCGATGATGTACACGATGTCGAGTCCTGTCACTCAGGTTTCTCGTGTTCTTCCAAGGTAAATTTAAAAGTCGATTTTGCAAAATATATTTTTTTAATATTAACAACTAAATATCTACGCTATGTGATTTTGCGAAGGTCATTAATTTTTATGATTGATTGTTATCCATTTTGATTCGCAATGGTTATATATAAATAATTATAGCAAAGTCAAAATGCATATAAAATATAGATTTGTTTATCGCCTTTGATAATTGGACCCATGTCGAGTCCGATTATTCGATTAAACTATTGAAATTGACAGTTGAAGAGAATGACATAAATCTTTTCTGGCTTTATAAAGCCCTATAAATCTCATGAAAAAGTGTAAATTATATGTTAAAAATAAATATTTGCAGATTTTTAGCCTATACATATAATGGAAGGTTGCAATATGAAATAAAGTACACATACATTTTATTTCGCCTGCATCTCGATATTGGTTATTGCTAGAAATATTCACAAGGATTTATGGGATATAACTGGCCATAAACTTAGCTAAAACTTTTTAAAAACTTCTAGGTGCTCTCTTCCATTTTATCTTTGGGTGTTCAACCCATATATGGAATAGGTCAGTTTATACATACATACATACATACATAGCCTCACGCCTGTTTCCCAGAGGGGTAGGCAGAGACTACGGATTGCCACAAACCACGATCCTGGCATACTTCCATCGCTTCATTCACACTCATAATAGTCTTCATGCATGCTCTACGATTACGCATACTCTTAATAAGACCTCTCGTCAACACATCTCCAACTTGCTGCAGAAAAGTATGACGTGGTCTTCCTCTTGTATTCGTCCCATTCACGCTTGCTTTATATATTTGCTTCGTCAACCTCTCGTTACTCATTCTTTCTAAATGTCCAAACCACCTCAGCATACTCTTTTTGATCTTTGTCACTACTTCTTCATTCACACCACAGCGCTCTCTTATAACACTATTCCTAATTTTATCTTTCATACTTACATCACACATACTACGAAGAGTCTCTCATCTCAACAGCATTTATTCTACTTTCATGTCTTCCCTGCCAAATCCAACTTTCACTACCATACATGAGAGTAGGTACTAATACTCCCTTATGTACAGCTAAACGTGCCTTTTTGGACACGTTTCTGCTTTTCATAAAGGTGTATAGTGCCCCATTCACTCTATTACCAGCATTTACTCTTCTTTCAACATTATCATCATTTTTACCATCTCTAGTAAACAAAACACCCAAATATAAAAATTCTTTCACCTGTTCCAGTTCCTCACCATTTATAAAAATTTTACATTCCGTCATACATTTATCCTTTTCAAAAACCATAATTTTCGTCTTACTTACATTTACTTTCATACCTTTTCTTTCAAAAGCTTCATGCATAGTAGTTACCATCGCCTGCAAATCTTCTGCCGATGACGCAAGTAATACCTGATCATCGGCATAAAGAAGACATTTGATAAGTAACTCATTCATTCGTAAACCACAATCATTATTTTTCAGATCTTTCAAACAGCTATCCATGAATAGGTTAAACAGCCACGGGGACGCTACACATCCCTGTCTAACACCTTTATCGATATTAAACCACTCCGTGTAGGCTCCGTTTATTCTTACGCACGCCCTGGAATCCTTATAGATGGATTTCAACGCGTGAATAAGATGGCTGTCCACCCCATACATAGACAGTACCGACCACAGTTCATTCCTCCTCACTTTGTCATAAGCTTTCTCCAAATCAATGAATGCACAAAAGATTTTCTGACCTTTAGCCAAAAATTTCTGCGTCATGCATCGTAAGGAGAAGACTTGATCCGTACAACCCATACCTTTTCGGAAACCTGCTTGTGCATCCCATATTTTCTTGTCGGTTACTTTCACTACTCTTTCAATCAATACTTTCGCATACAGTTTGCCGACTATGCTAAGGAGGCTTATGCCCCTGTAGTTCCTACAATCTTGCTGCGAACCTTTCCCTTTGTATAAAGGTACAATTACAGCCTTACACCAGTCGTCAGGTACTTGGCCATTAGTCCAGCAGAGATTGAAGAGCTGGTATAGCATGTTAGCTATGATATCCTGTCCAGCGGTCAGCATCTCAACTGTAATCCTGTCGTATCCTGCAGATTTACCCGCTTTCATACCTTTCAGTGCGTTCATAATTTCCACCATAGTAATACATTCTCCATCCTCAAGATCTCTTTCACTCTCAAATGATAGATCTTGTGGCTCTTCTCTTTCAAATAAGCTTTCAAAATACTCCTTCCATCTCTCTAGTACACATTCTTCTCTATTCACTATCCTTCCATACTTATCCCTGATCGAAGCAAGCTCTGTCAGTTTATATATTATAATAATAACTCGATAGATCAATTCTTGAAAGTTATAATTACCATAGTCTCTGTAATTACCCATCAAGTATTTCGACTTAATGTGCCTTACCCTTCCTCACTTATATTAAATATCTATTTAGCACAAAATTCAGACATGTTTTAACTAATTCTAAAGCACTACAGAACTTTCCTAACACCGCGTCAAATCACATTCTTACATCACGGCAGACAGGTTGTGTATATCTTTATACCAATAAAGCACTAGACTTTTCATCAAATAAGAGCTAACCATCGCCTGGAATGACCACTCCATTAGCCAATGATAATAAGAAGATTATGATATTTCATCTATAAGATTAGATGTACGTAAGAATCGTTGTAAAAAGAGATGGATAGATTGTGTGAGTATGAGATGAAAGCAGTAGATCATATATGACAGTTGACAGTCTATGGAATGTAAAGACACGTTTTTCCTTATGTTGACGGGGCAAGTAGTTTCTGGCCCGTGTATGTAGTAAAAGACGACTATGCGAAGAAGGAAAGTTCGAAAAAGAACCTGAAATGAAAACATCTGATCAGCTTGGTATAGTAGGTCAATTTCCTTCCCATCATGAAAGAGTCGAGCCCAACAGGGGGACGTACGTAAGCTGAAATGGTGATGATAATAAAAAATATAATGTGCCTACTTTGTATAGGATTAGACCAGGCAAATTTTAATGAAGATATTGTTATTTTTCTCTGTTCTTTGAACTTGTTTTTTTTTTTTATAAAGCATCTGAGTACATGCAAATATGTCACGCGCATGCAAAATATTGTCTTGTGTTGACCTGTCGAGCTACAAGAGGAAGGTATCAAGATGCTATATAGTAAATTGTTTTTTTTTTTATAATAATATATAGACAAAGCTTATGTAACCTGCGTGCTAAGGGAGTAACATTACAATTCCTCATAACTGTTTCATCCCTGGGTGTCGTGCAGAGTTATGTTATGTGGATAACATCGATGCAAGTGAAAGCAAAATATGATAATAACACGTTTGAACCGCATGCGATCTCTACGGAAAATCTGTGGAGTTAGGCTGATCGATCCCATTCGTATCGACGACGTAAGAGAGCGAGTAGGTGCTCCGATGGTTCGGACATGTGGAAAGAATGCCGAACGAACGTCTGGTTAAGAAGATATAAAATGCGAAAGTGGAAGGACGTAGGTACCGGGGGAGACCGAGACTAACCTACCTAGACCAGATTGGTCACGTACTGAAGGAAGGTGGAGTCATGAATCTCCAAAACCGGCCAGCGTGTATGAAGAGAATTATGAATGTTGATGAAGCGAGTGAAGTATGCAAGGATAGAGTTCTCTGGCACTCTGTTCTCTCTGCCTAACTTGCAAGGGATATGGCGTGATGATATGTATGTATTTATGTTAAACCGCATATACTAAATCATTTTTTTACCCTCACGGTGAAAGAGGCCAGAGTCTGACAATTGAACGTAAGCATACACATTAATATATACGTATGTAGATATACATATGTCCTGCAATCAGAAAATATGGCATCTCTTCTGTTTTACAATTTAAAACAAAAACTCCAACCGTTGTATTATTTGCAAAGTGATTGCAGGAAGCAGAGAATGTTTGCCTGTTCTCTACGATATAGATATGGATAGATAAAAAATATATACAGACACAGATCGATACCTATCTTTTTTTTTAATAACGGATTTACAAAATGGCAGCCAATACACTTTGTTGTTTTTCTTTTGCCGTTTTTTCAACAGGAAATTTTAAGTAAGTCCTTGTAAAAAATATACAAATAAAAACATTGTTTCAGACTTTGTCTAACTGTATAGAGATTTTCTATTCGTGCATTGTAAGAAAATTTTATTGGAATTTGATTGAGTGTTTATCCAATCGTAACGTAAAGCTGTAAAGATGAAAGTGAGAGTAACACCGATCTGCATAACGTTTGTTTTTTTTTTCATGCATGGAGAAGTACAAGTTTAATATTAAAATTACAAGCGTTATTTCACTGATTTCTGTTGTGATAACGCTAATACTACTTCTATAAAAGTAGAATGTCACGGCTATTTGAACACTGAAATAGAAATTAAGTAATTTAGTAAACATTTAGTTTCTGAATTAAATTTATTTTCATTACAAAAACGGTTATATAAAAGTTTTGCAACTATGATTTTGCGCGCTTCGTCTCGAGTTTGTGTCGAGTCTGTATCGAGTTTGATGTAAATAGTTGCCATTAAATTAGACTATAAACTTAGATTATATAACTTAGAAACTAATTATTTATAAGTAGGTATTTTAATTCAGGACTTAGAACTTGTAAACTTTCAATGAAAGTGAAATTACAAAATAACTTCTAAGTATTCTGTAGTCATGGTGATGAAATCTTAGATTTTAGGCGATGAATGACGAATTTATTTGTTTTCGAGAACTCCAAAGTTAAATTTTCGATTTGTTTGAAAGTCTTAAGTAAATAATGGATACATTCTCAGAATATAGTTACTAATAAAGGCGCTTTGACAATTTAAAACTGCTTTGTTTAGTTACAAATGTTACAATTATTACCGTGTACCTACATAGAAGCTGTGTGGTAGCGGCTACGAATACTACCAACCCTTACTTTGCTCATGGATGTCGTAAAAGACGACTAAGAGTTATTAGTCTTATCGCTTAGATGTTTATTATTTAAGTAAGGTTGGCGTCGAGACTTCACTTAGAGGGGAGGATTTGGACCTTTAACATCAAATACCTATAGTACCGCTATAGTGGTCCGCGTGAAAGATGGACCACTATAGCGATACAGGATAGTTATATGACCCTATGCCATCCTGATCTTATCCTGGTTAGAATATAATATGTTAACTAAAAAAATAAAATACCAAATCATGTTTGACAAAAATGAAAAGTGGTCATTAGTAATTTGAAGTCTATATTTTTCTAATCTCCTTTTTGAGTGGACTACTGGTCTGCGCAGGGCCGAATCTACCATATGGCTTTTAAGGCTTCAGCCTGGGGGCCCGGGGATTTAAGGGGCCCCCCATCTAAGTCAAGTCAAAAATAGACGATAATGATTGAAAGACTTTGCCAAAGGAAATTGCAGAAAGGTTGTTTTATAATTTGTCAATTTATTTACAGTTGTATTTAACAAACACTAAGGCATATTATATGTATTATAATATAAATCAAATATTTTATTGTCTTCTTTTTCCTATATTTTGATTAATTAGGTGGGCTCTAAGAGTAGTATTAGCCTAGTGCACCTAAACTCACGGACCGGCTCTGGATCTGCGACTCTTTATTGGTTGGAATTAAAGTTAGTTTAGTATGAAGTATGAATACGTTGAACCTCCGCTTAACCCTTGAAAGATAGATAAGATAGTCATGGAATTGTGAGTCCATACAGCTACGTACATTCCACACTTCAACGCGTAGCTGGCAAAATCTCAGGCGAGCATTAATGGTATTTTATCCAACAAGTGAAAATGATTCGTTTGTTAATATATTCATTGGAATGTTGAATAAGACAACGAGGATTAATAAGCGGTCTTTAGCTTTATTTAAATCTTAAGAACACAATGTAATTTTATCACAAGACGTGACTGAAGTAAACATCACCGGATTTACTACTAGCGGCTAAGGACTTTAAAGACTCTGACGAGGGCGCCAAGAAACCCGTAGTATTCATTATATGCCTTTATAATTAATCGTAACTAATTGAAAAAAAAAACGTATATTTTTTTATATTCAATATATACCAATCTATGTGTAAATATATAGAAAATGTATTTGTTATAATTTCACTTAATTAGTGACCGTAAAAGTTAAACAATCAGGTTGAGAGCCCTCAGCGCTCACCAGTCCAGTCCGGATAAAGTTATTTGTAAGCAGAAATAAATTATTATAGTTATCATAGTCACATATAAAAAAAAATTGAAATCATCTATATATTTTTGTGATATCTCTCGAAATATTAGATAAAAAGAAATTAAAATAAGATTAGATAATGGAACCTTAAGAATGTATGTATATAAATAGTAGTCTTAATTATGTTTGTTTGTCGTAGGTAACTATGACGACGGGTCTGGATAGAGATACGATACGCGCCGCCTACGAGGACGTACGCTCGGACAATTCTCCAACAGAATGGTGAGTACCATGTTTATGTTCTTGTTTTCGTTTCGTCAGGACTTTCGAGGTGACTGTAAAGTGGCTCCATGATGTGATGTCCGCCCTTTCACCCTCTTTCTAAGTGAAAGGTTTGAAATGACGCGTATCCTGACCTCACCTTTGCCCGGGTTTATTCCAAGAAAAACTGAATGGATAAAGAAAATAATATCACTGTAACTGTAGGAATACTTGAAATGAAAAGTTCATCTCGTCGAGTCAGCGTGATAATAATGAACTGTCAAATCGGTCAATGTGAAGTTTTTTTTTTTAAAAAGTATCTGGGCACCCTAAATAGTAGTCATTGAGCCGCGAGCATTTAAAAACTTATAAATTATAAATGCGACAATTTACAACGTAGTATCAACGTAGTATTCATCACCCCTTTATTGTACCTCCGTGAGTGTCGTAAGAAATAACTAAGGGATGTAATATGCATATAACATCTATGCAAGGGAAAGATAACTCGAAAAAACTTTGTAAGACTGACAACGTGGTATAGTCGGCCAACTTTTCTTCCATTCTGTTCCTTCCGTATTGAAGGAAAGTGGATTGATCCCAGCAGTGGAATGAATGAGCTGAAAATATGGTACATTTATAATAAATCGCTTAAAATTAAAACAGCATTAGGTACTATATAATAGTGATGTTACGAAATTGAGTAGCTAACTTAAAACTAATATTTACTAAATACGTTATAGATTATATTATATGAAAAGAAGTCATTAATCCTAGAATTACAAACTATTCTTTTTCACCCACAAACTATCAACTGGCGTACATATTTACCGCGAGAGTTTTTTTAATTATAAAAACCGTTCTGATAGCAATATTCTAACGTCAACGTAAACGTCTGACCAACGTGGTATAAGTAGGTCAATTTCCCTCCCATTATGGAGGAGGCTCGAGCTCAGCAGTGGGACATATATAAGCTGAGATGAGATGATGATGAGATGAAGATGCTGATGAAGATTGTAAAACACTCTTAAAACATTATTGTTTGGTAAAAGTTGATCGTAGATTTGATCATTATTAAATTATATGTTACGTTTTCAGGGCGGTTTTCAAGTTTGACGGATCTCGCATTATTTGCTCAGCGCGCGGTTCCGACTTCACAGAGTTCCGTACACAGTTCTCCGATGACGACCGCGCGTTTGGATACCTTAGGTGAGTTTTAATAATATTTATAGCGGCAAATACCAACTGTTTATAAATCTAGTAATTTGGTGCGGTGACAGAGTAAAGAAGAGAAGAAAGCCATTAATAAAATCCCGTACAAGGCTCGGGTTGAGAGCCCTCAGCGCTCACCCACAGTCCGGGTAAAGTTGTCATAGCCATCTGAGGCTAGCTAGCTAACTAAGACACACAATAAAAAAAAATAAAAAAAAAAATAAAAAAAACCGTACAAGGCCAATAACTGAAATCAACTTCCAGAGAAGGAGAATTCTAAATAAAATATATAGTGGTAGGACCACGCTGTTGACAGTTTTCTGTCTACAGCCGCGGGCCGGTCCGTCCGGGGTAGTACCACACTCTCGTATAAGATCGACTTCTAAGCAAAGGCAATATGCTGTTGTGCTTCGTTCAGTGAGCGAGAGAGCCCGAAGCCCAACTGGGTGGGTCTGGGTTTATATTGGTAGGCAGCGACCTAGCTATGCCCTTGGTATTGCACAGGTCCATGGGCGGCAGTGACATTTACAATCAGGTGTGCTGCTTGCTCGTTTGCCACTAAAAGCAATAAAAAAACCAACCTGTCTGACCAAAAGAATTCTTAAATTGTATAAAGCATACCGTCACCTTAAGACGTAAATATGATACGAAGTGAAATTTGCATGTCCTACAATTAGTCACGGTGGTGTAGTGCCAGTACGATTGGGCCGGAATCCCAATAGGCGCGGGTTCGAATCCCGCTTGTGACATCATTTTTCATTTCGTAATCGGGTTTTATAAATCTTAAATTGTATTTTTTAAATTTTTCTTTTATTTGTTTAAATAATATAGGTACTTTCGTCGACGTCCATTTTCTGTGTGTGGGTACTATACCGGATGGATCGTCCCACAGCTGTAGACAGAAATCTGTCAACAATGGCTACCACTCCCAAATTATACAATATATTATACTTATATACAAATTGGTATTCATTCAGGTTGCAAATGGGCGATGAAATGTCAAAACGTAAGAAATTTATGTTCATGACGTGGGTTGGACCCAACGTGTCGGTGATCAATCGCGCCAAGATGTCCACCGACAAAGCCATCATCAAAGATATCATCTCCGTAAGTAAACAATTAGTATATTTAAGTATATTTTATATTACCAACCTTTACTTTGCTCGTCAATGAAGCTGTGTGGTAGCGGCTTCGAATACTACCAACCCTTGCTTTGCTCGTGGGTGTCGTAAAAGACGACTAAGAGCCTTATGACGACATAGGCCAACTCCATCTGATGCCGTTTAGTCAACAATTACATTCCCAAGGAGGGTTGACGTCTGGCAGGCGGCCGGTCATAAAACTATTGCCAATAACTTCTACAATATATAGTATGAAAGAAGAGTACATATTGTATCGACCCCAAGTATTTGGGATAAGAGTAGGAGAATGATGATGACTTTGCTCGTGAATGTTGTAAAATAAGACTCATCGTCATTCTCCTACTCTTATCCCAATTACTTGGGGTCGATACAATATGTACTCTTCTTTCATAGTATATATTGTAAAAGTTATTGGCAATAGTTTTATGACCGGCGCCTGCCAGACGTCAACCCTCCTTAGGCACGTAATTGTTGACCAAATGGCATCAGATGAATTTGGCCCAGGTCGATATAATAAAGCTCTTAGTCGTCTTTTAAGACATCCACAAGCAAAGTAAAGGTTGGTAGTATTCGTAGCCGCTACCACACAGTCATTGCAAAAGAAGTCTAAAAGCTTTAAATTGACGTGAGCCAATAGACGATCTCTCCGGCATCCCGTAATAGCGGGGAAGGGGCCGCATTGGCTTTAGTGGGTATTTCGGTCAGGCACTTGGCCGGCGTGTCCCACACTCTTTCCCGTCTGTCACCGGAGGGGAATAGCGCGTAAATGCATTTCTACAGCGTGAAGAAAGATGGTGGTGGATTATTATGATAATTTTGTTCATTACTTATACCCGATACGCGGTATACCTACTATTGGATACGAGTGCCTTTTAGCTTTTGATAAAATTTGACCTATTGTTTCGAGTTTTGCTTATCCACCGTATCCAATTACGTATCTTCCATCAGCCTATTAACGCCCACTGTTATAGTTGGGATATAGCCATTGCATCCTTGAAGAATAACGCTAAAATAACCAAGCTTAGCAAGCGAGTTGGTAATTCCAGTTGGTGTTGTCAGCTTTTCGAAAAAGCGCTGCTGTCCGCGGAACCCCAATTTGATAGCAGGGAGTTGTGTAATATTGTATTTCTAATACGTCACCACACGGATAAGCTGTATCATCATCATCTTAGCTAATATATGTCCTACTACTGGCCTCGAGCCGCCTCCAAAATCGGAGGGAAATTGACTCAATCATGCTGGTCAAACTAGTTTGTAAAAAGACTAATTTCGAGTTTGCTATATCAGGGTTGAGAGCCCTTAACGCTCACCTATAGACCGTAAAGCCTGCGTTACCTATGAAAGCCATCTGCGGCTAATAGCTAAAAGACACGAAAAAATAAAAGAAATATCGATGAACCTAGAAAATAGTGCTAAGGTAATAAAAAAAAAGCATAAAAAAAAATTAATCGAATTAAGTATGTATGTACCTCTTCCTTTTTTAGTCTTAACAATAAAGTATAATTCGTTTTTTTGTTGAAACATAAACGGCCACGCCTAAAAATTTTAAACACACAAATTGTTTTGACAGTAAACTAATTATTTTATCATTTTTGTCTGTGAGTCATGAACTTAGCAATAAACATGTCGTTTGGGATCGACCGAGTAGGAGGCCAGATGCGGTACGATCGACCGTCACTCTAATGTACAGGACAATGTCATACAGGGAATTGAACTCTGAAGTGGATGAGATGTTTTTTAGTTGAATTTCAAATGTATCTTTATATTTTAGAAGTTTTAGCCTGCGACATCGTCCACGTTGAACTTACGTGTTATGTCCTTGTTATTATTTTTAATTAGGTAAGAGCATATTCTCTCAAGCGCTGATTGAGAATATTCCTTTTCAGTGAGTCTCGTCTTCTTTTTTCTATCGATATAATCAACTAATTATATGAACACACTGCTTGAGTCGTATCAAGTTCAAATTTTCTTCACAAATTATCAAGTTCTTCGTCTGTAGTTTTTTCAAATTAGTCATTGCCCGCCAGTAAATAAAATCGCCGTCGGAATTTTAGTGGAAAATGAAATCATTTGTAAAGCACTTTTATATCATATTCTCTACACGTCAGCAATTTTTCCGCATCACATTTCATAAAATACCATCAAAATTATTTAATATAAAACACTAAGATATTGAATATAATGAAGCAAGACCACCACATCACCTTAGTGAAGCTATATCACAAAAGTCAGAGCAGCGTGACATAGTAGGTACATTACCCTCCCACTGTGAGGAAGCACAGCAAGCCCAGCAGTGGGACACGAATGAACTGAGACAGTGTGTTCATTTATATTAATAATGCAGAACAATATTGTTTTATATGCTACAGACAAAATATCCCTGTGGTGACTGCTTAAGAACAATTGTGTTACCCTTTTTTTCAGACAACACCCTTCCCAAACTATTACTGCTTTTAGTAATAGTACTTTGATACAAATACCTATTATTTTCAAATACCAACTTGTGTCTGTCACTTTAAGCTCAATTCCATATAGTATTCCTTATCTTACATATTTGCATTTTATATACCTTACAAAAATAAATTAAAATCATTTTTATTCAGTATGTTTATGTTAAAAGGTATCAATAAATACATGCAAAACACAAAATATCACATGAAATCATATAAATATTTCCTTATATTAAAACCGACAGTTTGAGCGACGGCTGAGATGAAATCATAGCCAACAATGCACTTGTATTTGGCTGTATCCAAGTCTATCTCTTTGCCGCCAGCAATCAATTTTAATTCAACCAATGTAGCTATTTGCGATAGCAAATTGCTTGTTAATCCAATTTTTTCATTAAGTACAGCATAGAATATTGCTAATAAACGATCGAGTGTGAATACTTTTGGGCCTAGCTGAGTGTTTAATTTCTCTGATATCTTTGCCTTAGCTCTTACTTGCTGCAGTCTTTTGCGTTGTTTACCATGATTTTTCATAAATAACCTCTTATCCTCTTTTGGTGGGTTATAGCTTGCTAAGTACGCAGCGATTAATAAAAATTTTGCATAATACGGTAATTCAAAACTCTGAGCAAATGTTTTCGTAGATGTTAACTCTTCTTTTAATGTATCTTCAATATTATAGTTTGATATATACTCTGAATCACTGTTCTCCTTACCTGGTGATGGTTTTACATGTTTTGAATCATTTATTCTTAAGTATAAAAGTTCTAAGTTTGCTTTCAATACTGGCGATATATGTCTCCACAATTTAGTCAAGTCTGTTGCTCTAATTTCATTTTTTATTATAGGCTCACAATATTTACTAAAATTTACACACGCCATGTGCTGTAACTCGATGAGATCTCGACACGGTCGGTAAAATACGCTCAAAAAGGCGTTAAGAAAGTTTGCAAACAATTCTGGTTTCTCCAATTCATATTTTATATTATCGTCTACTTCGTTAATGCTTAGAATATGTTGAATGAACACTTTTTGTTGAAGAAATATGATTTTAAATAACTCTTCTTTGTTATAATTTGGGAAAAATAACTTTATCGGTTCACGAACACCCATTTTGAAGTAAAAATTCTCATAAACCAAGTGTGTCATAAATATAGTGCAGATATTTAAACTACATAGCTCTCGCAGACGTAAGAAAGCACTAATTATATTGTGGTCCATACTCCGCAGTCTTTCTGCCCTATCAAACACTATAATTATAGGTTCATAACCACTTTTAGCATCCTGCAACTTGTTCAAATTGTTGACAAGATCCATCATTGTTTCGCATTTCATTTCTTCATGTAAGCCTGCTATAATGCTCTCGTACATAATTTTAGATGAATAGCACTCTATACAGTCAATAATAACGTGTTTATAATTCAAATATTGCAGTATCGTGTTCACGCACAAAGTTTTACCCGTTGCCATGCTTCCACTGATAAATATAGAACAAGGCAAACTTTCGTCGTGTTCACCGAGGAGATTAAATAAATCATCCAATTGCTCTTCTCTACATGGCACTTTATGTATTTCTTCCATTTTTATTTAGAAATATTAAGTATAATTAACATGTACAACTTCAAATTCTTAACATCGTTTTGGCATTTTGAATTTGACAAATAGTTTACATTTGAACAAAAAACAAACAACGTTCCGTTTTTGCTATGTTACGGTTACGGTGTCGACTGTATACGTTGAATTAAAAACACAAACCATAGATCTAAAAATCTAATACAAACGAATCGGTAAATAAAACAAAGAATAGTTTGGATTAATTTATAAACTTTTGTTTCAGAATTTTGCAGTGGAGTTACAATTGGAAAATCAATCCGAAATAGACATCGATCAATTCAAAGACGCCCTGAATAGGGCAGGAGGAGCGAACTATGGTACTGGAATCAGGGAATCATGAATTGCACAATAAAATCATCATCTACATTCTAAAATCTACCAATACTTTGAATTTGATTCAAGTATCTGTTTTTTAATAACGATAATAAGAACATCATACATACAATTAAAATCAAAGTTTTGGTATTTTGTAAAATGAGCCATCATCAGGCCCAAATTGTTTTTTTTTTAATATGTAGGAACATGCTTTTTATTTCAAATTTTTATACGGATATAATTAAGTTCTTCTCAAGTCATTTCAAACAATGTTAGCCGAAAATATAACTATTTATTTTTTTACTAAATTAATATTGGATTATACTTTTATTTAATGTAATATTAATATTTCAATAATTTATTTTTCTAAATCATTGTGCAATTTTAATCTAATGTAACGTAAGGATTTGCCAAAAAAATCTTTTGTAAATGTTGCCATTTATAGGGCGCAATAAGTGCATTTATTATTTTGTCTACTTGTATTTTACTAAGTCGAAATTTTAGAACGTGTTGTATACAAAAGTATTTGGATTTATCTGGCTTTTATATACATTGACTAGTGTTATTACCCAACATTATTGGTAAACGAATTGAAGTAAATACATACATTAACCAAACAAATTGTTATTTTATTTCAAAACTATATATCGATTAGGGAAACGAAGTTTGTTAAACACATTGTCGTGTATTATCTTCAATCTCACATAATAAGTAGAGGGTAAGGGGAGTTTTGGCGCGAATATGGAAATGTCATGTCACGCTCTTGTATTATATTCATTTCTTTAGTGTTTTGTAGTGTTATATTGAATAATTTTGCTGGTGTTTTATGGAATATGATACAGTTAAAGTGCTGAAGTGTAGTGAATATGGTATAATAGTGGTTTTCGTGTATTTTCGTGTTCACCCAAAATTCCCAACGAAACTATGAATTTGGTTATCAGTGCCAAATTGATAGTAACGACTTGACTTTCTGACGGACAGTGACTATCAAGGACTAAATACAATTTGAAGAGGTGGTAAACAATAATACGGAAGACAAGGCACGAAGTGTGTAAACTATGAAGACTTGGCTTAAAGGTCTAAGTAACCAAGCCATAAACTCCAAAAAAAAAAAAGTAGAGGGTAAGCCTCTGGGGGGGCACACTTAAAACATTTCTTATTTTTACTGACTGTCGCGCCGCCTACAAATTGGTTGTACAAACTTAACTGCTGCCATTTTGTCCTGGCTGTCAAACGTTTGACAACTGAGAATTGTTATTTTTTGTTCCTAGCGTAGGTACTTATTGTCATCGAACTATTTTCGGTTATTGATATTCTTTCTAAAAATTATTTCAAGTTTCATTGTTAGGCTGATATTATTACTGTTTAGTTATCAGCTGATATGTTTTTTTTTTATATTTCAGGGTAGCTTTCATAGTAAAAGATTTCAAAGAAATTCTATGTAATTACACATACACAGATATGTATATATATTACTTCAACTTTAGTTCACCGCCTAAACTCTGGGTGGCAGCACTTTCCATACATGCATATTTTATCATCGAGTTGCCACTCTTTTTCAGTTTAATAATTTTACTCTTTGGTAAGCCTTTTTGCTGTCCATTGACATTCCATCTTCAAGTTTGTTATTCAAAATTTCTTCAGTAAATTGAGATTGAATAAAATTCTTATAATATGCATTGCATACCTAGAACACTGGACAACACCTTTAAATTAGGACTTTGTATAATAGACGATGGTGCTTCTCTTATTGAGGCGGCATTGTGCCAGCAGGTGGATAAATTGTGGCATACGTCAGTATACTTATTTTTAGTTAATATTCCGTATCTGTGGTTGGACTGGGTGGCTTTAAATGTGTTATGCTAGGGTCGCACCTGCGTTGCGGAGGGAGTGGACTTCGTCCTGCCACCATTGCAGTAGCGACGAGGACACGGCGCAACATACGCTGGAGGTGTATCCGAGCTGAGACGGACAGCGCCGTGACCTCGTCGCTGTCATCGGTGCCGACCTGACGCTGTCAGCTGTTGCGCAAGCGATGGTCGACAGCGTCAGGAATTGGGACGCGGTCGCCGCCTTCTGCGAGGCTGTCGTCTCGCAGAAGGAGGCGGCGGAATGAGTCCGGGAGGATTCCCGTGACCCGGGCCGCCGCCAGCGGCCGGGGCGGCGCAGGCGCGAATCATATCTGTGCCTGATGCCGCCCTAACCGAGGCTTCGGGTGATCGGACCGGGGAATTGTTCGGTCACCCGACGTGACGCCACCGCGTGAGGCCGACGCCCCGATGGCGAAAGCTGTCGGGACATCGACGAGAGAAGAACCCGCAAGGGTATACCGCCGGGCGGGCCACCGAAGACAAAGATCGGGTACCGGTGGCCCGCTCATACGGCAAAGAGAGGTACTTGCAGAGTGGGTCCATGGGGTTGCGCGCTGCCTCTTTTGACGCCCCGGATCGATTTGTCGGGGCGCGACCACATCCATGGTCCACCCTGCAAAGGGAAAAAAAAAAAGAAAAAAAAGTCCGCACCTGCGTGTATCGTCCCGAAGTAATGTGTGGCGAAGCTTCGTACGTTTTTTACACCAGAAAGTTATCCCGATAAAACTGTGGTCACATTAGCGACATCGGTATTTTACACGAAGTATCGTGCAATAATTAAAGATGGCCGAAATCATTTTCATGCGTTTAACTATGGATGACGAATTACTTTACTATTACAGCTATATTATACTAATAATTACATAATGATTTTTTTGGATCCCTTAACGGGTTCCGCTTCATAATGGTGTAAAAATTCTAACACCACTTCATCTAAACACACCCAAAATTTCCTGCGAAATGAAAAACGCTAGTCTGACCACAGAGCGCGATATATTAGCACGCTAAAACCCTTTGACTTATCACCACCCAAGCGATAACACACACGAAGCCCGAATGTTCGCGACGATAGCCGATAATGACCGGTCACATCTGCGTGTATCGTCTCATTGCACGAAGCTTCGTGACGATACACGCAGGTGCGGTCCTAGCATTAGGGACATGGAGACTAGAGTATAAGGAAAACAATCTCATATGGGAGAAAAGTTGAAGTGTCCAGCTGTACCTATGCTATAAATAACAGTTCAAAAACCTTCCACAATCGCGTTGGTGTAGCAAAAGGTATGGTATGGTATGAATAGCAATTGTAGATGAACTGAAGTATACCGAGTTAAAAAAAAAAAAAAACATTTATAACCTGCAATAATTATTACAAGAAACGTACACCTATAATGATTTTATTTCGTAAACTGTGAATAGTAAGCTTATTGATTTATTAGTTTCCTTTTCCGCTTCCTTTCAAATTTACCTTGATGCTAATGTGGCGCCACCTTTATTTAATACATTTCGACGGACCCTTTTCATATACACAGATGATTCTCCTTATACTCTAGTCTCCATGGTTAGGAATTAATAATTTGCGCGGGTAGGATAGATTAGGCTGCTGCTGCTGTTTTAATTTTATGACTTCTCATAGGTTTTTAATAAGCTTCCACAACACACGCCATTTATTATATATTTTATTTTGATAATCAGATACGATATATGAATGAGAGTCTTTCTTGCTGAGGTTTCCTGAACTTGTGATAATACTAACAGTCATAACTTATTGAATTGTCATCGCATCGTTTGTAGTGGACATGTTATTTAAGTTTATACTTACGAAACACTAAACACCAGGATAAAGTCTTAATTACTTAAAAAAAAAAACTTCAAAAATGTTAACACCATTTTATTTTGTCAAAAGTTAACGCTTACTGAATACAATATTGTTAAGTTATTGTGTATCAGTTATATATGTATTGAGATGCTTATTGAAATTATATGTTGCTTATATATTGTTAAAAAGAATATAAAATATGGCTTAGTGGTTTGGCTTATACGAACACATGTTTACTTACGTCTAAAAATATTAATTAAAAAAAAAACTACGTAAATATATAAAATTATTGCTATTAATTCATAAGGCAACACTTTATTCTGATTAAAAAAGTATTTTTAAATACATATTTCGCAATTTAATAAATTCACTTTAATTAAATGCAGTTGAAAAACCATTATTACGTTCAAGTCATCGAGAAAATGTATTTTTTTAAAAACAACACAAGAATACAAGGTGCAAAATTCTGTACTTTATGAGCATAATATTAAAATACAAGACGCAGAACAACCATTTATTGATCGAAATAAAACTTTTGATTTGAATTCAAGGAACGACCCTGGCATGAAATGTCCTAATAAGATCAAGTACTCCATGATTACAGTCCAAAAACTTACTTTCATTATTACACTTATAATGCTTTACGTTTTACATGCATAATTAAATCATTCAAATTAATGTCGTAAGCAAATATTTCAATACGGAAACATGAGATTAATCAAGAGATTATAATACGAAAGGGTTTTGGTTTTCGGAAAGCAAATGATCCACCATGGAATCTGTCTTCATTCGGATTTCGTAACAGGACAACAGATAAAGGATCAATTTTAAAAATAATATTTGAAGACTGAATAATCTACTGTGTGATAGCGACGGCGGCTACGAATACTAACAATCCTTACTTTGCTTTGGATGTCGTAAAAGAAGGTAAAGAGCTTAATTTGACTTGGGTTAACTACACCTCACGAAGTATAGATACAAGGAGTCTGATTTATGGATACAATAATGAACCCAGATCTTAGTTCTCTTTTTTGCCACTGGTTGCGCTAGAGTTTAGGACGTACCAATGCTATAATTATTATTACACGTAAACATGAATTACCTCGTGAATATTGAATTTGATTAATATAATATAAAATTCCAGAGCTGTCAATAGCAACAAAACTTCCCGCGTAAGGATTTAAACGAGTAGTTCTTGAAAGTGGCGCGCTCTACCGGCAAAAATTCTGTCCCCTAAATTGAGACCATTCGTTGAACATTACGTACGGACTCTTTGTATCTATACTTCGTGCTCCACCTGATGTGACCAAACGTCAAAAATTACATTCCAAGCGAGTGTTGACATCAGGCTGACGCCCAGTCATAAAACTATTGCCAATCTACGATGAAAGTATATATTGCGTCGACCTCAAGTAATTGGAATAAGAGCAGGAGAATGATGATTAGAAGATTGAAAAATCTTTCTTCCTTAATTATTGTATTAAATATATTTCTTTCTACTTGAGTTAAGTTAATATTTAATTGTCTAAAATTATGCACCGAGTAATTTATTTGAAAACTTTTTTTAACATTAAACAACTAACAGCGTCATTTATATTGATCTATAACTATACAAATTGTGGTATAATATTTTTACTACTAATAAAATGTTATAAATTCATACTAATACAATAACATCATGATACTAATAAGGCATTGTATTTTATTGCTACAGTTAATAATAAACAATTATATTTTATACATATACACGCAATTAATTATAAATTTAAAAAAATTCATGCTATTTCTTGGCTGTATAAGCTATATTTCCTTTGCATATTTTTAATTTTATGTTTTAAGGCGACCCTAACGCCATCTAGTTGGCTCCTTTAAAAATTACTTTATATTTATTGCTTGAATTATTTATTGATAATATGTTTTTATATAAGTTATAACTAGCGATTATCTAAGTAAATATTTAATTTCCTACATTTTGTTAATGATATTTAGCTTTGGCGGTATATAATAATTTTAAATATCTATCATCGCCTCAATGTTGAATAGGACTAATGACGATTTTCAACAATAATTCCTAAGTTATAGGTAATACCTAAGGCAATATAATTCGAAAATAAAATCAATGTGTTAGATGTTATATATTTATATTTACTATATAACATAAATTTTATTTAACTTCAATTATCATGGATAAAACTAATTAGCCTAAAGTGTCATTTGTATTGCCTTCGATGTCACCTATAGTGTAGGCGTTGTTGCTAATAATGGGCATAAGTCACACATTATTAAAATGGAAATAGGAACATCAATATAATTTTAATAGTAGTACTCTATAACTCGCCTAGAAATACGAAAGATATTAAAACTTTAATTTTCAACAAAGATTGAGTATTACACATTTGAAATAAAACTACTTTTACAGATTCTATCGCGTTTGTATTTGATTTTTAATTTCCCGACGTTTCGAACACTTTACAGTGATCATGGTCACGGGAGGACTAAGTGTCTCACGTCCAATAAGTCATCGTTATTACAGAAATTTTTATCTACCCGCTAGAGTATTAATTATAACAGTTTGACCCACATTTTAATACAATCGCGATATTAAAAATGAAATACAAACGCGATAGAATCCTTAAAAGTAGTTTTTTATTTCAAAGAAGGTTGATTTTACATTAAAAATATTTTGCTTTAACCTCCATCAAAACTAGATGTGTTATTGAGTCTGATAGCTTTTCTAATTTATTTCATGAACAATATTTTACCTACTACTAAGCCAAAATGGGCAAAACATATTATATCTTTTTTTTTATCCTTATTCCCATCAAATCTTCCATCTTATATCGGCCAACATGTTGGCAAATTAATACACACATTATTAACTACTTGTATAGATCTTTGATATTTGTGTTAAACAATACAACATTATGCTTACCAATTACATTACAAATAATAATAGAAAGTATACAAAAATGAAAAAAAAAATAGTACAATTATTATATGATATACAAAAAAAAAAAATACTAACACAAAAACTTTATTAGTGATTAATTTTTGTTTTTAGTATTTTACATGCTATGATAATTATAAAAAATCATTTACGGCCATTATAAAGGCACCTAAGGACGAGAATAAGGATGACTAACGTACCCACGCCAGCCTAATTGATGAGGCGGTTGGAAATTTCCCATTGATATGGATTCAAGTCCCACGTAAATGAGTTTTTATAAAAGCTTTATACATAACCTGGGAGTACATTACTTTATTAGGTACATACTCATTTTAAATGATCTATTTTTTACAATTTTAACCCCTTAATCTTCTTTTCGGGTACCACCTGTAGTAGATGGCCAAGACCTAACTTTGACTAAGAGGGTATTTCCGAAGACACATGGACAAGTCCGTTATGAC
The DNA here is from genome assembly GCA_905163515.2 of Lymantria monacha. Classification (NCBI taxonomy): domain Eukaryota; kingdom Metazoa; phylum Arthropoda; class Insecta; order Lepidoptera; family Erebidae; genus Lymantria; species Lymantria monacha. The sequence goes on along the minus strand of LR991105.1, from coordinate 3,214,868 downwards.
CCAGGTATGTTTCCTTAACTATTTGTTAGATAAAATAAAATGTATGCGTGAATTTTCTGATATACATTAACTGGTCGAGTCTTTAGAGTATAGGAGGTATGCAGTTATAAGAAATCACTCCCAGGGTATGCAGATTGATTAAAGTACAACTCCAGTGCGGCTAATATAAGTTTCACCAATTTATCTTTATACATCTTATTTAAGTAAATACAGGGTGCCGATTTTATTACTAGAATAACTTAAACTGGGTGTAGGAATGACGTCATAAAAAACAATAAAGTTAGTTGCAGACTCCTAGCTCTGCCCAATCCCGAGATAAAGTGATTTGTTTCTTATCAAAACAATAGGTTTGCCAGCGTACATTGACCTGTAGGTACATTTCGACCCAGCTGCGCGGCGGTAAGCGTAGCGCGAGCGGGACTCTTTGCCTACTAGTTCAATGTCACACGCACGAGTATATGCCCACATCGAACTTCTATATTACAAAGTGTATTGACCGCTTATCATTAGGGCAATTTAATCAAAAATTGGGTACTATTTTTTTTTACTGGTTTGGATAGTACATCATGGTCTGATACACCTCCTTCAAGGATTCTACTAATTAAATCGGCAACCCGTATGTGACTGAAATACTCATAAAGGGCTGGATCAATTTTGGTAATTTTTTTTATGTGTTTAGATAGATTTAAAAATGGATTAGATTGTTAATGGACTCGATAGGTGGTACTGTAATCGATATCAAGAATTTTTTTTTTTAAAATTTGATCAGAACAGCAGTTGTTGGGGTCAGCCAGTTCATTCATAAGACCTATGCGTGCACTATGACAGTGATGACAAGTTTAGAATATGATGCACTCTATACCCCCTAAGAGATTATATATTAGCAAAAGGGTCGTAAAAATTGACAATGCCATCCGAAGCGGCGACAATTTTACTTGAGAAGTTACAACACCAACTGCGGTAGCCTACACTTCTCAAGCATGGAGCCAATATCATATTATGTCATTATCTCACCTTGCAAAGATGGATGAATGATGATAATAAGATTTATGTAAATTTTTACTATAGTAATATTGTTTCATTTTTATGAAAAAAATAAAAATAAAACTATAAAACCAACTAAACTGTCTCAGCAGTGTGGTATTGTAGGTAAATTTTCTAATCATTTTGTGAGGAAAGTGCCATCCTGGGGGGACACACTTAAAACATTATAATATTTTTACTGACCGTCGCGCCGCCTACAGATTGGTTGTACAAACTTAGCTGCTGCCATTTTGTCCTGCCTGTCAAACGATTGACAATTGATAAAGTGAGAATCGTTATTTTTTGTTCCTAGCGTAGATACTTATTGTCATCGATCTATTTTCGGTTATTGATGTACTTTCTGAAAATTCTCTCAATTTTCATTGTTAAGCATGTATTATTACTGTTTCATTATCAGCTGATATATTTTTTTTAATATTTCAGGGTAGATCTCATAATAAAAGAAAATTCTATATAATTACACATACATGTAGATATGTATATATATGTATATGTATATATATATATATATATATATATATATATATATATATATATATATATATATATATACATATATATATATATATATATCACTTCAGCTTTAGTTCACCGTCTAAACACTGGGTAGCAGCACTTTCTATACATGCATATTTTATCATCGAGTGCCATCCCAGCAGTGAGATGTATGAGCAGATATATTATGATGGTATTTTGTTTTAATAACTACATTCTTAATTAGCAACGCCATCTATGGTAATAAAGTGACGTATTTTTAAACACACACTAAAACTGTTTTGTTGGAGGGCTCTGGTTTGTTTATTGTCTTTGGTAGCAGACGAGTAAGCTGCCTACTGGATGGTAAGAGGTGAGTTACGTTCACGGATTTTAGAACTACCAAGATTACAGTCAGTCACCAAAGTCAAAGAATTGGAAATGTCTTAATGGTGATGGAAGTGGTACAATAGGCCATCGAGCCGCATGCCGTCGTTCTTTAGCGCTAGAAAGTTCGCATGGGGTGTGTTCAGAGTTATAGCCTGTCCCGCACAAAGAGTACTGTCAAGTCCTTGCCAACATATCTACTGTGCAGTTGTCCTCAGGTTTACGTATATTATGCAGTGGTAAAGCTTATTATAATTCAAGCTGCTTGATCTGGTGAAAATTTCATTAGGTGAAAATATTGTCAATTATTGTTATTCAAATTGTATTAACCGCACTGGAGTTGATTGAGATTTGAGAAGGTCATTGGGAGAGGACGGCAGCTGGCGCCAGAGCCCGGAGGAGAGGGCTGTGTGAGTGAGCTCCGAACAGTACTGGCAGCAACGCCACTCCGTATCCTGTAGCGCGTTCACCCTGGAATTAAAAATTGTAATTTTTTTTAAAAGACCGATGAATGCTGAAATTTCAAAACAGAGCTGAAATGTCCGAAATGTCGATAAAGTAAAAATCAAATATGGACGATTAAATGTATAAATAGAACCTCCTCCTTTTTTGAAGTCGGTTAAAAATAAATTTCTTTCGTAAATGCCCCTTTTTTTAAATTTGTTTAAAATGAGTATGGATATTATGCGATAGGTATTATCCATATGGTAACGGAGTAAGAGTACCATAACCAGCACCCATTGCTTTAAAATGGGTGATTGTAAAAATTAAGGGCACTCAAATATAAAATATAATGTAATATAACCCTATACCAAATTGTTTGACCAACGAGGCTATAATAAATCAATTGCCCTCCAATATAGCACTATCTTTAGCCCAGCAGTGGGATGTATATGAGTTCAGAATATATATACTTACGCAGTGTGCCGGCGCAGCCATGTCTACATGTAGCCATTTGCCGGGGAAGTCGAAGCCGAGGTGTGCCAGTATGAACAGGCCGGCACACGAAGGTTGTGCATTATTACGGTCCTGCTAACAAACATAAATACACACAAATTTTATATGATAATATATGAAGAATTTATTTATTTAGACATACCATAATATTTCATACTAAAACAGGGTAAGAAGACTTTTTTTGGTGTGTGCCTCAGATGGGTATAACAACTTTACCCGGACTGTGGGTGAGCGCTGAGGGCTCTCGACCCGAGCTAAAAAGACCATTCACCTTACCTTTTTATTGCACGTGTTTTTATCACTTTGCCTCAAGGGGCTGTTTTTTTTTAAATTTTATTTTTATATAGACCCTTCACTCGGTAGACTGATGACCTCATCAAGGTCGCAGGAAACCGTTGGATGCAGGTAGCACAGGACCGTTACAGATGGCATTCTCGTGGGGAGGCCTATGTCCAACAGTGGACGTTTACGGGCTGATGGATGGATGGATGGATGGATAGACGCCGAAAAGCATAAAAGTACCAACAAAATAAAAAAAAATTAGAAAATAATATTATAAAAGAAAATTAAATTTAAAAATGTCGTTTTTATTTGAAAAATATCCAAATAAAAAACGACATTCTAGACAACTTTAGATTCACAAATACAAAAGTAACACTATTTTTAATTAATAAAACTAAGTATTCTTTTAATTTTCACCTAGGATTGCACTAACCTATGATACAAACCAATATTATAAATAATTATTTTTGTATAGTCAGTCATTGATCAATGTTATATTTTGTCTTTCTTCTTCTTCTTTTTATGTATAGCAGCAGCAATCAGCTACATATATGAGCCATTGTTGCCAGTGTCGAGTTATAATTTTCATAACGTGTTTAGTCTCTTCAATGTTAAGTCATTGTTTGTTAGTAAGTGAAATCGTCACTATCAACAGTACTATGGCTACACTGTTAATGATATCTTCTGGGCAAATGCCAAAACTAAAATTAGTGGAAAACATTGCGAAGCACTTTTATATCATATACACTACATTTCAGCAGTTCCGCCGCATCACTTTACATAAAAAGTCATCAAAATTATCTAATATAACACGTTAAAACACTATGATATTGAATATAATACAAGACTTTTTAGATTCCCGCCAAAAGTCCCTATTTTGTCTTTGTTTTAAAGTAAAAACGCTGTATTTGCTAGGATAAAAATATTATACTGCTCTGCTTTATGCAGATGATGCAGTCCTGCTGGCACAGTCAGCGACTGATCTGCAGACTCTAGTCGACACAATGACAGAACATTGTAAGAAAAGAGGTCTACGCGTGAATGTGAGCAAAACCAAAATAATGGTCTTTGAAAGAGACGAAGCCAGAACAGATGTAAGAGTAACAGTAATAGGTAATGATATACTAGAGCAAGTGGATGAATTTGTATATCTTGGATGTGGATTTAGCCGAGATGGAAGGTACACCACTGATATAGAGCGAAGAGTGAATGCGGGAAATAGAGTGAACGGAGCGTTGGGGCAACTTCTCGGCAGCCACCACCTCAGCCAGAAGGCACGTGTAGCAATACATAACGCAGTGCTTGTCCCAACATTACTGTATGGAAGCGAGAGTTGGGTATGCAGAAAAGAGTATGAAAGTAAAATTAATGCGGTCGAAATGCGATCTCTGCGGAAAATCTGTGGAGTTAGGCTGACCGACCGCATTCGTAACGACGACGTAAGAGAGCGAGTAGGTATAAAAGAGAGTATTGGTGTAAAGATGCGAAAGGGCATGCTCCGATGGTTCGGACATGTGGCAAGAATGCCGAACGAACGTCTGGTTAAGAAGATATACAATGCGAAAGTGGAAGGATGTAGGTACCGAGGGAGACCGAGACTAACCTACCTAGACCAGATCGGTCATGTACTGAAGGAAGGTGGAGTCAAGAGTCTCCGAAACCGGCGAGCGTGTATGAAGAGAATTATGAATGTTGAGGAAGCGAGTGAAGTATGCAGGGATAGAGTTCTCTGGCACTCTGTTCTCTCTGCCTACCCTGCAAGGGATATGGCGTGATGATATGTATGTATGTAAAAATATTATAAAATAGGTAGAGATTTAACAAAAATAATAACCCCCTAACAATGACATTTTTAAAGAATGACTATATTATGTGATGTTCTATTAGAAGGCCTACGTCCAGCAAAGAAAGACTGAATGATGATATACTTACCGCAACGCTGTTCTTCATATCAGCTACGCAGCTGGTGAACTCGGTGAAGTGTAGTTCTGGTGCGAATGGTAGAGGGTGTGCTAGATCCCCGGAGACGAGACCGGCGCTCACGCATAGCGACTCCAGGCGGCTGTTGTTGGACAGTATCCCGGCATGGTATTTACCAGTCGCCGTACCCTGGGCACAAATAAAATTTTAAAAGACCTTGCACTAAGGAATTAATCCTTGTATTGCGGTGCATTTTATAATCATCATCATCAACACAGCCCTTATATGTCTCACTGTTGGGCTCGGGCCTCCTCCGTAATGGGAGGGAAATTAACCTACTATACAACGCTGGTCAGACATGTTGATATAGGGTTTTGTTTCGAGTTTTCCTGCTCTTGCATAGATGTTATATGCGTTTTATATCCCTTAGTCATCTTTCCTATATGTCCCACTACTGGCCTCAGAATGGGAAATTGACCTACTATACCATGTTGGTATGGTTTTATTGAGAGTTTTCCTTATTTTGCATAGATGTTATCTACATATCATAAATTAATTATCTATTATGTCATCCACCGGCACGATAGTAGCACTATACAGAGAACACAGATAGTTAATTGACACAAATTAAGCCCAGGCTCGAAACAATAGTTAGTGGATCGTACAAAGTATTGTCCTGCGCGGGCATCAAACCCGTGACAATTGAGACTATAGGTGCGGTATTTTTATCCGGAAGTGGTTTTAGATATTGTTATGTCTAAATTTTTCTTGTCGGAGTTAATTAGAGGCTGTTAATTAGTTTATTAGTTGAAAGTCCCCCACAATACAAGGATTACTGCCTTAGTACAGGGTGCAAGAGCATCCTTATGGATCTTTAATAAAAAAAAAATAGGTGTATATTGCAAATTTTGCCGCAGCCGCAGGGCGTTCAGTCCAAGGTAGTACCACACTCAGGCAGAATATCGACGTCTCAGAAGTGATAACGTGCTGTTGCACTTCATCTGGTAAGCAACAGAGTCAGAAGCCCAAATTTATAGTTGGGATTGGTAGGGCCTAGCTTGTAGCCTTAGTATAACAAAGCTCCATGAGCGGCAATAGCACTTACCACCAGTTGTGCCGCCTGCTTGTTTGCCTTCATAAGCAATAAAAATAAATCTTGTATCAAAATGTATAATATGACGAAATAATAATTTGTTGTTTAAATACCTGTGCACCAGTCAATGTGGCAACATCAACAATAGTATCAGCCTTCAGATCCCTGGAGGCGTAAACAACACCATCACTCAATACCAAACGACCTGGAAAGTACTCGTATTGTAGTCTAGATCCCATCAAAAATATATGAAAGACAAACTCAATTAGTGTCCGACCGAAACTGGTTTTTACGACCGAAACCGAATTTCGGCAACGGTCTCAGTTTCGGCCGAAACCGAAACTTTCTTATAAAGATCATGTTTTCAGAGAAAAATAAAGAAAATGCATTATAATCAGTCAGATTTAAGCTTTAATACTTATTTATGTTGTTACCTGCACTGCAAACAAACAGGTTACGACATAATTACGCACGTGGACGCGGCCAAATGTCATCGTCGCTTGGATGTCATTTACCGCGCCCAACACACCCGAGCACAGCGCGGCAACTCCCGAATGCAGTTTCGGTCTCGGTCTTAGTTTCGGCAGGTTTGCTGCCGAAACCGAAACATAACCGAAACTCGTTTTTTTGCCGAAACTCGACCGAAACCGAAACCGAACATTCAGTCGGACACTAAACTCAATATTATGGTAATTATTATATGAATTTAATGATAAATACATACAATGAAACATAGAACCTCTTCCTTTTTGAAGTCGGTTAAAAAACTTGAAATCTAAATGGATACCAAACTTTGTATATACAATTTTATAAATTATTTATTAGAAGAATGTGTCATCTCGGCTCATATATGTCCCACTGTTGTGCTCGAGCCTACTCCATAATGGGAGGGAAATTAAACTACTATATCACGCTGGTCAGATGTGTTGGTATAGGATTTTGTTACGAGTTTTCTATCACTTACATAGATGTTATTTATATGCGTTTTTTTATATCCCTTAGTCGTCTCTTACAATCCCTCACGGGTAAGGTAAGTGGTGAATTGTATTCTTACTCCGTACATATATTATTCTAAATTACATTTGAAATAATATCTTTCGAGTATAAAATGCGTTTATAAAGATGATGATGAATGGGTGCCAGAATGTGCTTGCCGCATGTAGGTAAAAAGGGACTCACAATATAAAATACATACATACATATCATCATGCCATATCCCTTGCAGGGTAGGCAGAGGGAACAGAGTGCCAGAGAACTTTATCCTTGCATACTTCACTCGCTTCCTCAACATTCATAATTCTCTTCATACACGCTCGCCGTTTCGGAGACTCTTGACTCCACCTTCCTTCAATACGTGACCAATCTGGTCTAGGTAGGTGAATGTCGATCTCCCCCGATACCTACATCCTTCCACTTTCGCATTGTATATCTTCTTAACCAGACGTTCGTTCGGCATTCTTTCCACATGTCCGAACCATCGAAACATTCCCTTTCGCAGCTTTACACCAATACTCTCTTTCATACCTACTCGCTCTCTTACGTCGTCGTTGCGAATGCGGTCGATCAGCCTAACTCCACAGATTTGTCGTAGAGATCGCATTTCGACCGCATTAATTTTACTTTCATGCTCTTTTCTGCATACCCAACTCTCGCTTCCATATAGTAATGTTGGGACAAGCACTGCGTTATGTATTGCTACACGTGCCTTCTGGCTGAGGTGGTGGCTACCGAGAAGTTGTCCCAACGCTCCGTTCACTCTATTTCCCGTATTTACTCTTCGCTCTATATCAGTAGTGTATCTTCCATCTCGGCTAAATCCACATCCAAGATATACAAATTCATCCACTTGCTCCAGTACATCATTACCTATTGTTACTCTTACATCTGTTCTGGCTTCATCTCTTTCAAAGACCATTATTTTGGTTTTGCTTACATTCATGCGTAGACCCCTTATATATAAAATCTTATCACTAAATCCCCAGAGGGAGCCGGCAGCCCAACTGGGATGGGTTTGGGGTTTGTATTGGTTGGCAGCGGCCTAGTTATACCCTTGGTATTAAGCACATGGGCGATAGTGACACTTACAGTCAGGTATGCTGCTTACCCATTTGCCACCATAAGCAATGAAAAAAGAGAATTACCAAGATAAAGAGTATCCTATGCTAAGCCAGGAAAAGGTCGGCCTATCCGTAGAATAAAGTTACATCTGAATATCCATTACTTTAGAGAAGAGCTATTCAAAATTTGTCATCATAACTCAAAATCAGCAATATCTTCGTTCACAATTGTTTTGTATAGAATTGATTTATTTCCTAATATTAGTTGCTCTTATATACAGTACAGTTGAGTTTGATTACTACAATAAAAACGATTTGGTATCATAATCATATGTAACTTTGTTCTTCGTATAGGTCAATCTGTATTCAAATTTTTATCCAAATCTGTTCAATGGTTTATGAGTGATTGACTGACAAACATCCAAACATCCTCACAAACTTTCATATTAATAATATTAATAGGATTACCTTCAGCGTCCGTGTTATTTATTTCAACTGTACGTCCTGAATATAGCTGGTGAATATCATCAGGTCTGTGAAAAAAAGAAAATTTATCAAAGTCAGCTAATAAATGTGTCCCACTGCTGGGCTCAAGCCGCCTTCACAATAGGAAGGAAGTTGATCTTACTATACGCCGAAAATGGTATATAGTATCAATTTTTTTGGCCACTCTGGTTCTAGCAGCCTCAATTGTAATAAATATATATTAAAAACATTTAATTTCTATCAAATTAAACTAAGACATGAATAACTTAATTGCTGTCACTAAATAGATGTTTTCTTCTTTTTCTTTTATTCATGTCAAGTCTCGGACTACCCCTACGTGCTATAAAGCCATTAGAATTTATATCAAATTGAAAAACATTATCAGAATATACTTGCCTCGTAGCATTTGGTCCGACAGCATTTTCAGCGATGCACAGCACTGCATGTAGATTGACAGTGGGTTTGGCCTTTACCGCTACAGCGAACGCACCGAGCACGGCAGCAGCACCGCCACAGTCGCCTTTCATACCCACCATTGATGTCTGAGGAGCCAAAAGAAAATATTTGTCCATATACTATGCTTTTCGCCACTATATGGTATAGAAAGCTATGATAAATATGCTGATGGATAGTTGTAAATAATTAAATAAAAATATAAGATCTTACCCTAGCCTTGATGCTAAGACCACCAGTATCATAAACGATGCCTTTTCCAACCCAAGCTACCGTTTCAGTAGCTGCAGCCGGTGTGCAGGACAATACAACGAGGGCTGGTGGTTTGACAGCGGCCTGCCCCACTCCATATATACCACCCATGCCTCGAGCTTTCAACTCTTCACCTCGGATGATGGTTGGTTCGCCCAAGTCTAGCTCTTTGGCTACTTGGCATGCTTCCTGCAGGTAAAATATAGAAGAAGTTTATTAAATTAGGCGATAATCTGTTCCGTGTCAACATCTCAGATCATATATGCTCCATTGTTGGGCTCGAGCCTCCTCCATAATGAGAGGGAAATTGATGATTGAGTGCAGAGTAATAATAAATTTGAGGGAGACGTTCTAGCGCTATGTTGTTTGGATAATTGTCTGCTTACCCCTTCAAGAATTAAGGAAGGAAACTATAAAAAAATTGTAGATTATTAAAATTAAAATACCTCAATAAATTTATCCACGTCCATGATATTGGCTGGTGTGTCAGTAATTCTTGCGGCGAGCCTGGTTGAATCTGCCACATCCTGTATGGTGCTCAATTCCTCAGTCGTCAGGGCGTTGTCCGACAAAGCCGGATCTAATGGGGCCAAGCCCTCGTCCTCCACATCTCCGTCTGAAGAAAATTACTCGTAATCAGGTTTTTATAAATAATTAAGCATATTAAATGCTAAATTTCAGTAATTTGAATAACAAGGTTGTGTCATCGTTTAATACAATTCTAATTGTAACGTTTGAAGTATTAAGCCTATACAATGTGTAAACATTGTCCGGTAGATGACACACGTCACCTTAAAGATGTAAATATGATACGAAGCGAGATTTGCATGTGCTACAATAGTTCACGGTGGTGGAAGTGGCAGCACGATTGGGCCGAACTCCCAATAGGTGCGGGTTCGAACCCCGCTTGTGACATCATTTTACGTTTCGTAATCGGTTTTTTATAAATAATTAAGCATATTAAATGCTAAATTTCAGTAATTTGAAAATTACTCTTATTATTTATAAGAGTAATTTTCAAATTACTGAAATTTCCTTTAATGAAGAACTACATTTTAGACTAAAAAGAATATACTTTTGTCGTTGGGACTTTACTGACGTATGGACAGAAAAAACACTAAAAATTTATAAATATTTTGTGGATTACACAAAGAACCGTCCAGATTCGAACCAGGATACAAAGTGAAAGTTAGCTGTCCCTAAGTAGAAATCAAACGGATAATGAATGCAACTTATAATAATTCTAATTCAGGACCCTACGGAATCGCTTTGAACAATATTTCATAAATTACTAATATTAAATTTATACATATTAGTAAAATATTTTCCATGTGGTGACGGAGTAAGAATACTATTCACCATATCTTAACACAAACAATATATACAAAACGTATATAACATAGCAAGAGAAGTAAAAGAAGGAAAACTTGAAACATACAAAAAAAATACCACAGGTTAATAATTTGCCTTTCATTATGGAGGAGGCTCGCCCAGTAGTGGGATGTATATGAGCTGAGATGAATGAATGAATGAACAAGCATATTGCCAAAATTCATACAAAGTTCAGATTGCTGGTTTTGATTTCATACGATTATTACATGAGTTGTTGTTATAAAGTAATAATTATGTCTGTCAAATATTGTTGTTTTTTACATTTTGTAGTGCTCCCGGAATGTTTCTACCGCTGCGAACTATTTCTAGACAGCCTACTTACAGTTCTACAGCTTATTACAGATAATATTCAATGGCCATTGAAATCACACTGGAGCTAATTATTACTATAATCATGTTTACAATTTTTAAATATTATCCTCATCATCATCATTATCTCAGCTTATACAGGGTGGAAGGGGACCACTCCCGAAAACAAAGACAGGTGACCCTACTAGTCCTACTTGTAATGATAGGCTAGAAAAAAAATCGATTCGGATGAAAAAATATTTTTTTTTTCACCACGCCATGTCGTTGAACTCACACATATGATCGTGAACACACATATGATCGTGAGTTTTGAATAGATTGCGTCTTTTCTCATCTGAGTAAAGTTACGTAATATTTTATGGAATTATCGTTACATGGCACTGTCCTAATACGATGGAATGTGAAAAAAACTTAAAATTCGTTGTGAAAAAAAATGTTTTTCTTCCGAATCGATGTTTTTTCTAGCCTATCATTACAAGTAGGACCAGTAGGGTCACCTGTCTTTGTTTTCGGGAGCGGTCCACTTCCCCTGTATATGTCCTAATGTTGGGCTCGAGGCTCCTCCATAATGTAAGGGAAAATTGACCCACTATACCACGCTGGTCAGGCGTGTTGGTAGGTATAGGGTTTTATTTCGAGTTTTCCTTCTCTTAATATTATCCCTTTTTTTTGTATATGTTTTTTTTATAAAAATGTTAGTAAAGAAATAATAATAATAACAAACAGCCTCCCTGAACTTTTTTCGGATCTTCTTAGTAGCGGTTGCGTTTCGATCTTGTGGTAATTTATTAGATTAATTTTAAAATGTTAAAACTGACTGAACACTTAAGTGCCCTCGCAGGGTTTATATATAATAAATTAATTTTAATGTTGATATTTACACAAAATGTGTATAATATGTTATTATCACCTTTGCTCTTACCGCCAATTTTATCTTCGGATACGAGGTATATCTCGACATAGACGGTGCGGGAATGCTGTGGCGGCGCGGAACTCAGCGGTGCAGTGGCCGAGCGCGCATTGTATAACGGATACGACCGAGCGATGGACACAGCGCAGGCGTACACGTCTCTTTTGCGACATACCAACTAGAAAAAAATAACTCGTTGAATATAACACTCAAATAATCTTAAAAAATGTTGTCTCCTAAAAGAAATTGCTATGATGGTGACCAGCGATGAATACTACCAACCCTAAATTACTCTAAGGTGTCATAAAAGACGGCTAAGGTCTTTATATCAGCCTAGGCCAACTCCACTTGATGTCGTTTGGTTAACAATTACATTGCCAAGGAGGACTGACGTCAGGCAGGGCGCCAGTTTTAAATAAATTGCCAATAATTATTTGCAATATTTTTATTTGCAATTTAAACGTGTTTAGAGATTGCAAGTATCTCTTTATCGAGCAAGATATTTGTCATAAAATAATCTGTATAGTTCGCGTGGTGACGGAGTAAGGATACAAATATCACCTGCCCATGCCTTGGAAGATTATAGACGATTAAGAGACGCAAGCAGATAACATTAACACAAGAGACTAGAAATGAAACCATCTACCCATTGGACCAGCGTGGTATGTAAGTCTATTTCTCTCCCAGAAGAAGTATGTTTTAGCCCAGCAGTGAGACATATATATGCTGAGATGACAAGCTACAAATAATGTATGAACTGCATAGCTGGGCACCGTTAATCAAATAGTTAACTTTGTTAATCCGCTACAAAAAAAGTTAGCTTCGTTAAACGTTAAAGCGTTACATTTCGGAAGAATTAACGCAAGTTAACGTTAATCGTTAATCCGTTAATATTACCGTATATATTATCCGTATAATATGTTTAAAATTGCATCTTTATATCTTTGCATTAGTGAACTATAACCTGTTGGTTTAGGTTCTGGAAATTAACAGGTTAGAAACAAAACAAAATATCCCTACTAATATATAAATGTGAATGTAAGTTTGTTTGTTACGCTTGCACGCTAAAACTACTCAACCGATCATCATGAAACATTGTACACATATTATTGGAGGTATTAAAAGTAACATAGGATACTTTTTATAAAACAAAATTTTTATATGAAAAATAAAAAAAATGTTTATTAAAAAATCTCAAAATCTAGCTTCTTCAACGCCATCTAGCAGTCCAGTAATGAAGTTCCAACCCTGAGTATTGTAATATCGTTGCACTGTATTACCGACGGTCAAAAATAAAAATAGGGGATCAAAAACTTTAGAAAAGTAACCTTTTACGCGGGCGAAGCCGCGGGCAGAAGCTAGTTATATATAATTCAAATGTGTAATTTGATCGTCGGGCATTAGGTGCATATTTCCCTTCATGAACATTAACATTTTGAAGTAAAGAAATGATCAAACGAAATAAATATTTTCGCAGTTTTCTTTCTCACTAGCACGCGCCGGCAAAATATATCTAGTTTTGTTTTTGTTTCACTCGCTCCCACGGGCCACCCGGCACTTGTCAGTGCCGTGCGGTAACTATTAGGCATTGGATTAACGAGTAACGGACTTCTGTATATTAACTGAAGTTAACGTGTCCGTTAACATTTTTAAAAGTTTATTTATTTATTTATTTATTTATTTATATAAGGCTCATCTACGACATAAACACTAACATATGCTAAGATCATTCCAGTGCCTTAAAACTAGTGTTTATATCAATTACAGATGTGCACAACATTTAGGAATATATTACAATGCGTAAATTAATGTTAGAGATAAAAAGAAAAGTATTAATTAATTATCTAATAAATAAAATAACGAGTAGAAATAATTAGAAGGTAAGTAAAATCTAAGATAAGTATGTAGTTAGTTATATAGAAAAATAATTTATAATATAAGTAAGATGTAAGTAATGCGTAAAAATTAGCTACTACAATTTGTAAAACATGCATAATATTATAAAATAACCATATTTCCTAACTAACCAATGAAGTGAACCTATAAGAGATATAGCAATAGTACTAATAATAAAAAATTATGAATCAAGTAACTTTTTTTTAAATCTTGTAGGCTGATCGTGGAAAATATCAAGCCCTAAGATTTTCCACCAATTATTATAAGTAGACATTAATCTTGAGATAGGAGAGTTCATGCCAAGATTAGTTTTACACCTAGGAATATAGAAAAAAGGAATATTCCTTTGTCGAGAATTAAGCTTTGGAACATTTATTGATATGCGGTCAAGAAGGTCTGGACATGTGTAAGAGCATTTGATTACATTCTGAAGAAACATTAAATCTAACATACGTCGGCGTCGTTTTAAGTTGCACATTTTAAAGAAAGATAGCCTTTCACTATAAGAGCATCTGGATCTAATGCCATTAGTATGAAACGCTAAGTATCTTGTAAACGACCTTTGTATAGATTCTAATCTGTCCGAGTGAACTGTATAATTGGGATTCCAAATAACGCTTCCGAATTCAAGTACACTTCTTACTAACGTATTAAATAAAAGTATTTTAGATGCATTGTGCTTAAAGTCTTTCGTATTGCGCTTGATGAAACCTAACATTTTAGCAGCTTTTTGGATCATGTTATTATATTGTGGAATAAATTTTAATTTAGAATCAAGAATTATACCTAAATCACGAATTTCAGTAACGACACTGATGCTTTCATTGTTGATATAAAAATTAGTATCTAAGACCTTTCTTTTTTTAGTGAATTGTATATGCTTACATTTTGTGGCATTAAGCTTCATTTTATTAGTGCAACACCATTTATAAATTCGATCTAAATCAGCTTGCATTAATTCTACATCTAAAGGTGATTTAATTTGTCGTAGCAATTTCATATCATCTGCGAACAGAAAGCAGTGACAATGATGTACCTGATCGATAATATCGTTGATGAATAGAAGAAATAATATCGGTCCTAAATGTGAGCCTTGAGGAACACCAGAATAAGCAATATAGCTCTTTGATTCATAGCCACCGACAACTACAGTCTGTTCACGGTTTTTTAAATATGATCTAAACCAGCTCAACACATTACTGCAGATTCCATATTGGTTATGTAGCTTTTTAATCAAAATTTTGTGATCTACGAGATCAAAAGCGCTAGCAAAATCTGTATATATAGAGTCCATTTGTATGTTGTTATCCATGCCATCTATTACAAGAGATATGTAGGGAACAAGGTTAGTTATGATTGATTTATTCTCTTGAAAACCATGTTGTTCTGTCCTTATATGGGATTTTGTGTATTTTGTTATTACAGCACAAACAATGCTTTCAAAAACTTTGCAGAAAGAAGATAAAACAGATATAGGTCTGTAATTTTTAACATTACTGTTGTCGCCTTTCTTTAAGATTGGAACAATACGTGCACGTTTCCACTCAATAGGAAATACACCTGTTTCAAAAGATTTATTGAAAATTGCATTAAGAGGCTTTGCAAGTGATGATGCACATTTTTTTATGAAAAAAGGTGGGATGCCATCTGGACCTGTTCCTTTGTTCGGATTCAGTCTCTCCAAATGAGAGAGAATGCCTTTTTCACTGAAATTTAAGTAAGCTAATTTATCACACGTTGATACATTATCAATTATAGTAGAAGGTCTAGAGTTACCAGTGTTTTTATATATATCACTGAAATGAGATGCAAAAAGATTTGCAATATCGGTGCAGTTTCCTGAGTAGTTTTCATTACTGCTATGCATTATTGAAGGTAAAAAGGTAGAAGATGATTTTTTATGCTTTATAAAGTTCCAGAATAACTTAGGATTTTTATTGAGGTTGCTTTCTATTGTATTCATATATCTTTTATAACAATTACGTTGAAGTTTGTCACATACTTTTTTTATATTATCATATTCTAGTTTATCCCTCGGGTTTTTAAATTTATGAAATTTATGTCTCAACTTATTTTTAACCTTTAAAATATTAATTAATTCACGAGTGTACCAAATAGGATAACGATTATGTCTAGACTGACGCTTGGGTACATACTCGTTAATAACTGACCTGATATGGCTATAGAAAATTGAAACCATATCATTAACATTTTGACAATTATTAAAGTTTTCAGACCAGTCTAAGTTATTGAGTACACTAGTAATTACGTTGTAATCCGCCTTATAAAAATTGTGATCAACTCGAGGTTTACTACTTAAATTAATGATAGGCGTCAAATTCAGAGTTATTTCAAAGGGAGGATGATACGGATCTATTTTACTAACTGGTTCAGCTGATATGACTTTACAGTTAATGTTACTCAATGTTAAGTCTAATATTTTACCATCACAATTTGCAATACAATTACACTGTTCCAGTGCAGATAAAGCTATGAAATCAGTGAGTGAAAATCCTAATCGACTATTATAATTATTCGTGGAATTAATACTAGGAGACATATATTGCATATTCACATCTCTGTTCCAATTGATAAAACTCAAGTTAAAATCTCCTATAATAATAATATTATCTACTAAGTTAATTACGTTGCTTACACTATCTAAAAATATATTAAGGGCTTCAATTTTCACTGGAGGTGGTAAGTATACGACGCAAATTGCGATTTTTCTACGAATATTATCTTGAACTACATCTAAGGTTACCCAAATGTCTTCACAGTCACTTTCCCAGGCGTACATTCTACATGAAGGAATTAAACGTGACACGGCGACCAAAACGCCACCTCGATCTGATTTTGAAGTCAGGGTTAGATCACGATCCCTGCGAAAAACTGTGTATCTATCATCAATAATTTCAGCGTCTGTAATGTTCGAATTCAGCCAAGTTTCACAGAAGGTAATGACGTTGTAGTTACTTTGAATTACATTGTTATACACATCACATGTCTTAGTGCGTATACCTCGAAGGTTTTGATAGAAAATATTTAGAAAATTGAATTTTACTATTAATTCTTGAAATCATTTCAAGTGATCAGTCAGTTATGATAGTGACAGCTTAGTTGAGTAGTGATAGACTTTCAAAAGAGCGTATATGTATAGCTTTGCTCGTTTCCTTCTTTTTTGCAAAAATGCGACCATCACGAACCCAAACAAATTTATAGCCTGTTAATTTAGCCTTTTGCCTCGTTGCTGCATGAAGGTGTTTGTTTTGAGGGCTTAAGTGTTCAGATACATAGATTAATTCGCGCTTGCTGCCTATACCTAAATGACGTGAAGAAAGCTTGTCATCTTTGTGTTGTTTATTAAATTTAGTGACCGCAGCCAGAAGGTTATCACGTACAGCACGGTTGCGTAATTTTAATACCACTGCTCTTGGACAGTTACTTTCTTTGTTTATTTTTGCTACCCTGGTGACGTGTTGTATATCTGTATTAGGAATTGCATATTTTACTGTTTCTCCAAGTTGTGACATAATATTAAGAAGATTTTCGGATCTCTGTTCAGGTATACCATTTATTTCGACATTGCATTCACGCATATATTGTTCCACTAAGCTAAGCCTTGCTGATAATTCAATAACATTGGACCGTAACTCACTGTTTTCTTTTTCTAATTTATTTATAATACAAATCTTTTCTTCGAATTTCTTATTCATATCATCAATCAGAGTGTTGTTGAAAGATAAAGATTCCTCAAAACATGTAATTTTTTCATTTATATTGACAAGATGATCAGTAACAAGCTCATTAATTGTCGATTTGACTGCCACTTTCATCTCACTTCTTATTATATCGCGCAGCACTTCGTGGGATACTAACTGACTCTTCAAAGTAAAATCTTGCGTAATATCAGAGAAAGAACCTCCCGAAGTGTGTATTGTAACGTTACCTTGATCTTGTTTATTTATGAAAGAATTACTCGAATTATTGGAAGCAATCACTGATCTAGGCTCAGAGGTATTTAGGCAACTACAACATTTCCACGATTGTTTCTGATTATTAGTCATTAAATTATAACGCTTTTTAGAAATATTTGCATATTTTAAATCATATATGAGTGAACAGCCACTACATCTGATCGTATCATTTTCTTTAATAGTGCTCTGGCTACCAGTGCGTAAATTGTATGTAGGTGATCGCAGCATCTTCAAAACACAATTTCAGTAGTTATAATAACGAAAATCTTTAAAATACACTAATTTTCTAATAAATTTTATTCACAAACACAAAATATAAAATTGTTGACGGATGTCAGTTATTGTCGTTAAAAAAGTTAACTTAAAAGTTAATCCGTTAATCCAAATGTTAACTTCGTTAATTAACGATTAACGAGTTAATGCCCAGCTATAGTATTAAGTAATTATAAATGGTAGATTTGTCGATTGGTATTTGTACAGCAGTTTTTAACCGCCTATTCACATCTACTCAATAGATGGATAGAATCGATGTTGTTCTAAATATACTTACCACAATAGTTTCGTCTGTGGTCCGCTGTGTAGCGCGCACTATTTTTGCAAGAGCGTGAGAGCGTGAGGGTGCTGCGTGGCGACTTCTTCGGGCGGGTAACGAGGCTAGGGTCACTGCACGGGGCCACAGCTCGCATGACTCACCTGGTGCTGACGATACGCACTGAATACCTCGACGCCATGCCTGATAGTAATATCATTTCATACATGATGAGAACAAGATTAGGAAATACGTTTCATGCAAATTTTAGTATTCTACGCCGCAATGAGTTCTGATATTTAACCGAAAATTACAGATATGAAATAAAACGGATTTTACGGCACTCTTCTTGTAATGTTACCTAAAAAGTATTTGAAACGTAGCGAAAAATCAAATATGAAAGTCTAAAAAAATATTAAATTTCATGATCCATGTGTCGCAGTGCGTAAAAGTAGTGTACATACTCGTATAATGAATAGAAACCGCATGTCTGTCCTCATTTGTTAAATGTATTAAAAAATGAGCAGTAAGAAAAGCCCAACAGAACACAAAATCATTTTTTGGAATTTTCGTCTGTCTGTGTGTCTCTATGTATGTACACGCTAATCTCTAAAATTAATGAACGGATTGTGGCGCAGTTTTCACAAACAGATTAAACTCGGATCAGAGCAAAATTTAATCTTTGTTGTATTAAAGTCTGACGTAAGAAAAATAAGGTATGGTCATTTAAATTTTAAAAATCACGCTCGCCTTTTATATTACTAAAATGGTCAATTTAGGAATATTACGCGAACGAAATCGTGAGCTCAAACAATCTATTAAATGCATATGGCAGTATAATTTGTTCGTTTGTTTCGGTTTATCTCTGAAATGGCTGGATTTATTTCTGCCGGTAAGTGTAAGACTGTCAAGTAATGTATTCAAGAATTAGCATAGTTTATTTAAAAAAAAATATTTTAGAGCGAATAATCGCTATCATATGTGGAAATTAAAACGGATATATAAAGACATTCCAACGGCCTTACAAATTAGGGTAGTACATATACTCAATGTATGGTAACCAAATTGTAACTCGCGTTAATCTATTTATAACAGACGTTTTCGTTCACAAATAAGTATTCTAAATAGTTTTAGTATAACAAATGCAAATTCTTAGTAAATAAACTTATAGTTTACTTGGATGGACAATGATTAACTTGAAACACATTAGATTGTTAACTGATTATCAAAACCAAAGCAGCAGATGATCACTCACTTCTTGGGTAACTTGAGGCTCCAGTTTAGAGTTGATCGTATTCCAACCAAGAGCACTAAGATGGGAAGCTTGACCCACGAATAGTACTGGTTGCTGTTCAGGGTCCGATGGCGTCAAACCCCATCGGAACTTTAAGCTTACTGATGCGTTGGACATCGTGCGGACTGTAATAAAAGATATCCATTTATAAAACATTGCATTTTAGAGCACAGGACTCATTAAATATGGTTATTGAGTGGTTACAATACCGACCTTTCATGCCACTGCCGTCGGTTCGATTCCTATGCAGAACAATACTTTGTGTATCCACAAACTGTTGTTCTGAGTCTGGGTGTAATTTGTGTGCGTTAATTATACGTTTGTAAAGACCCTCGCAATACAAGAATTATTTCCTTAGATTGGGGTGGTGTCTATTAAAAAAAATTGCACTCCGGGAGTGCTGGCAGAAGTGAAAACTTGAACATTAACGTTGTGCATTTTTTAATATTTTGGAATGGTTAGGGTATAATTTATGTGGTTAAATATAATATTCATTTATTGCACTATCGTACACAAACATGACAATTTATATTACATAAGAAATTTAACACTTCAGAACTATTACAATTATTTTACATTAAAAAATTTATCTCTCCGAAAAGTCAACTTTCATCCATAATTTCTACGACTCTTTTAACATCATCATCGCCAATCTCTAAAACTGATACAATAGTTTATGGTAGCTGAAGTAAGAAACTAACAATTTTGATTCGAATATATTAAATATCTAATAAAAACCGCATCAATAGTACTTTTGTATTTCGTTGTGCTAAGATTGCGATCATTTGACATCGTTGAACCAAATTCATTATTTAAAAATTTAATTAATAGATCACGCGCACACTAAGCGTACACAAGCGCCCTGCGCCGCTTAAACGAAACAGCAGGAGCATGCATACATTTTCGCCGCACGATAGAAAGAGAGTATATTTACATCTTAAGTTAGTCTTACGAATTTTCGATCAGGTCACGTGTCCTGAGGCGAGTTTATCATTTTTTACCCATAGCATACCCAATGCTCATTATCCGGACGACTGCGCAGCCGGATTTGAGAGATCTCGACTTGCACTGCGGCCCACGTAAACGTGTTTTGTAAAGGAATCAACACACTTTCAGTTGTTAAAAGAAGTACGAATTGAATTCACTGGAGTTATGGTCAGAGATGCGACTTATTTGAAATACTTCTATTAAAAATGCAAATACAAAATGCAAAATATCTATTTTGTATTTTGCATTTAAATGCCTTTTAAATAAAAAACATTTTGTATTTTATTTGAAATACACTTCGAGATGTATTTAGCATTTTTAATATTCATTTCAAAACGCAAAATACTTTGTGATTAAGTTTAGTCAACATTACCAGTCAAACAAAATGAAATGGACGAATGACGCTTGTATTGCCGAATTTGACCGATAGAGGTACCTGCTAGCCATGCGCGCCCTTTTTTATTTGATTACCTACTTTTATGATATTGAAGTGTTGTTGTTATCCCTACAATACTGAAACGGCTATGTACTGTACTACAACAAGATAAGAGAAATAATAGTGAACCGAAATAAATGGCCACACAATTCACACAATGGAGCCATGGCTGTCTTTTCGTTAGTCTATTTTTTTTACATTATTTTAAGTGAGTATTATTATTATTAATAACATAACAGAATTTATTGATTTGCTTACTGATAAATATGACCAAAATGTCATGCATAAGGTGTCATGTTATTAGACGCTTTTGTTTGGCTCGGCATTGTGTCTCTATTTCTAATGCTAGGGCCGCACCTGCGGGTATCGTCCCGAAGTAATTTGTGGCGAAGCTTCGTACGTTTGGTACACTAGAAAGTTATCGCGATAAAACTGTGGTCACATTAGCGACTTCGGTATTTTACACGAAGTATCGTGCAATAATTAAAGATGGCCGAAATCATTTTCATGTGTTTAACTAAGGATGACGAATTGCTTTACTATTACAGCTATATTATGCTAATAATTACATAATGATATTTTTGGATCCCTTCATGGGTTCCGCTTCATAATGGTGTATAAATTCTAACACCATTTCATCACCCCACTCCATATTTATTGATTAACTGGAGATCCTCGAACGCGTCTAAACACATCAAAAATTTCCGCCGAAATGAAAAACGCTAGTCTGACCACAGCTGCGATTAGCGCGCTAAAACCTTTGACTTATCGCCACCCAAGCGATAACGCACACGAAACCCGAATGTTCGCGACGATAGCTGATAATGGCCGGTCACATCTGCGTGTATCGTCTCATTGCACGAAGCTTCGTGACGATACACGCAGGTGCGGCCCTAGCATAATGATAAATACCTAAAATAAATAAAATTTTCTGAGATTTGGTCAAAAGGTATTTTATTTTGAAAATACCTATTTTGCATTTAGCATTTGAAATACAAAACGCAAAACTATTTGGTATTTTGCATTTGAAATAGTAAATCTGAAAAGTATTTTGTATTTAAATGCTTTTTTAAAACCATTTTGTACATCTCTAGTTATGGTAACCTTTGACTTGACTTCTCTCTTCAGTAATGTATCAGTGGATGAAGCTGATATAGACTGATAGGCACTTTGATACATGACTCTTGCTTACTGAATGTATGAGGGGATAGAGGTGTGTCTGAAGAGCGGTTATTTCATGTGGAAAGGTGATTACTATGTGCAATTGGATAGCGTGGCGATGGGATCCCCTACAACCTCAGTGGTGGCTAACATTTTTAGGGAATGTCAAGATTTCCTGGCATTAAGTACTACAAGAATGATACCGTGTTATTGATGGTGTTATTTGGGTGATATTTTCGCTGTGGTGGACAAGACTCTTATCCGTGTGGTGACAGAGTAAGAATACAATTCACCACCCCATGTCTTACCCGTGGGTGATCGCACGAGACGACTAAGGGATATAAAACGCATCTAATATCTATGCGAGAGAAGGAAAACTCGAAACAAAACCCTATACCAACGTGTCTGACCAGCGCGGTTTAGTAGGTTAATTTCCCTCCCATTATGGAGGAGGCCCGAGCCCAACAATGGGACTTTTATGGGCTGTAGTGATGATGAGGACAAGACTCACTTATCTCAATTTACACATCACTTAAACAATTTATATCATAAGATCAGTGTAACTATGGAGGCAGAGAATAAAGGAATATCGCCATTCTTAGATGTATGTGTCATTCAGCAAAAAACTATACATACGGTCTGCTCAATATTCATGCTAGCATTTACATCATCATACTGCACACTTGTCCTCGGTACATGATATATTAATTAATCAAATTACATATTTGAATATGTGATCCAACATATTGATGTTAAGACAAAGCTTGAGCATGATATGGAAATAATAGATGAGATATAGACAAGTAAAATTGACGACTATGTTGTTAGACAAGTAAAATTGACGACAATGTTGTTAGACAATTCAAATTAACCTTTCGAATGTGACGAGGGCGCCAAAAAAAACTTACATCGGCTGTCCCAGCGACCGAAAGGATTAAAAGTGGTTAAAAAGAAACGGGTACAAATCTGTGACAAGACGGTTTAAGAGGGGTGCACAGAACTGTGTTAAAATGTTTGAAAGGTTAATGTAAGCAGCCAACAAGACCTACCAACCATTTCTAAAGGGAGATTTAGTAATTCATATATTATTATTATAAAATAAGCTTTATTAATTACGAGTTCTTGATTCCAGATATGATTAATAATGAAATAAAATTGTAATGGCAAGACAACATCAAGTTTTTTTATAATAAAAACAAGTTTTTCAATATAAATATATATTGTTAATTTATTTTATGATTAGATTAAGATAAAATCTTAAAATAATCTAATCTTAATCGAGACTAACCTACCTAGACCAGATAGGTCACGTATTGAAGGAAGGCGGAGTCAAGAGTCTCCGAAACTGGTGAGCATGTATGAAGAGAATTATGAATGTTGAGGAAGAGAGTGAAGTATGCAAGGATAAAGTTCTCTGGCACTCTGTTCTCTCTGACTACCCTGCAAGGGATATGGCGTGATGATATGTATGTATGTAAAATCTTAGTTAAATTGTTTATTGATTTTTGATTGTTATTTAAATTTGAATTAACAGTGCCTATCCTAAGGAAGGTTAAGAGATAATATGCAGATATATGTTGCAAGGAAATTTTGAAATAAAACCCTATACCAACCCCTCCAATAGTAGGCCATTTTTTCTCACACAGTAGAGGAAGGTAGAGCCCAGTAATTTTTTTTTTTTTTTTACAAGACCACCCTGCACTAAGGAAATAAACCTTGTATTGCGGGGGACTTTACAAACATGCAATTAACGCAGACAAATTACACCTAGACTCAGAATAACACTTTGTGGATCACACAAAGTAATGTCCTGCGTGGGAATCGAACCCACGGCACTGGCACGTAAGGTCGGTATCTTAACCACTACGCCATCTGTGCAATCAAATAATGGTGCATATATGAATTTAATATGATAATAATGAAAGTATATACAAGTATTTCACAAACATTTTAACCTAATAATGATTTAGTAATTTGTAAAACATACTGTGTAGTTAAATGTTAAAATACTATGTGTCACAATTTCTTACTTGCCTCTGGTAATCCTAAAAACTGGATAAAGGATTACGAGATACAAACAGATTTTTCTTGGGGAGTCCTATGTCTAACAGTAATCTATACTACGTAATACTACAAGCGCTTACATCGCATATGAGTGACATAGAAAATGACTCCATCGACCTGAGCTAAGTCCATCTGATCAATAATTACATTTTCAAGGAGAGTTGATGTAAGGCAGGTGGCCGGTCATAAAATGATTGTCAAAACTTTTGCAATATGTAAGATTGATGAGAAGTACTTATATATATATAAGCAGTTGATACACTGCAAGTATTTATGATAAGAGCAGTATGATATTGATAACTTTTATACTGATACAGATGATTTGACTTATTACATTATTGTATATAAAATAGTTCTATGTAATGCACTTCCACTATATATTTGTAGAATGAAACCCATCCACAAATTGAGAGAATTTTGACAGATAAAAAAATAAGCATAAATTAGAAATTTTAAGTTCTAATATATGCCTAAATGTCTTTTATTTTTCACACAATACTTAATGAGCTCACTATTCCAAATTCATATTTAACTTGATTTAAAAAAAAATTGCATTTTTTTATGGAAGAATAAAAACAAGAGAATAAGAAAAAGGAGAATGTGAAAAGAATTTATATTTAAAAAATATAATATTTGCAAATGAGTTTTAATAAAGAGATTAGTATGCCATGTTTTAACAACAAAAAGAGGTTATGAGTTCAGAAATGGAGCTGTTTTTCAATTGTACTATGTAAAGTCAACCTTTTTACATAATTTATGGTATTTC
Organism: Lymantria monacha; assembly: GCA_905163515.2. Lineage (NCBI taxonomy): Eukaryota > Metazoa > Arthropoda > Insecta > Lepidoptera > Erebidae > Lymantria > Lymantria monacha. Next base: position 3,189,742 of record LR991105.1, on the reverse strand, counting down.
TAATAAAAATTAGAAAGTTTATATATTTCAAAATATAATCTTCTTCTTGAATTACTGAAATTCAGCATTTAATATAGCTTGATTATTTATAAAAACTCGATTACGAGCGAAAAATGATTGATCCCACTTGTGACAATCAATGTTTCGCTCGTAATCGGGCTTCTTCTTGAAGTTAAATAAGTACATTATAAGTTTTTAAAATTTTCTAAAACGATAACATCTCTACTCATATATATCCTGGGCACTACTGGGCTTTGAGGCACACTATACCATGCCTTTTAGATTCAAGGTTTGGTAATTCAAGTTTTCCTTCTCTTGTATAAATGTTATCTGCATATCATATTTCTTAGTTCATTTTACAAGAAACGGCATGATAAATGATGTGCGTTATGCACAACATTTATCATGCTATCATGATAATTTTAGATTCCTTTGTTGAAATAAATTACAATGTCTTTGTTTTTATGTTATTATGAAAAAATATTCATTATCACTTACATTTTCTTTGTTATTAGTATTAAATATATGTTATGTTTTATATCATATCATAATAAACTGATAATTGATAACCTTTGATATTAGTAAAATATTTTAATAACACACTTTGAATAACACGTAAATTTTTCTAATTAAAGGATTAACTCGGTTACCTGTCAAAATCGTTGCATGTTTAATTCCACACGAATACGAATTGAGAACTCTTAACAATACCATGATAACTTATATAACTAAAATATGACATTAAATTATAGCAAACAACTATTTTTCTACCACAAACGAACTTTTCGAGGACCGCTAACTTTTAAAAATACTTACCGTTTCCCTCGTCCAAATATTTGCCACAAAACTAACTATATTAACATTAAAATTATAAGAATAGCTCTATTTATTGCTATTATTTAATTGTGAATAGTTTATTATTTGTTTTTCCTCAAAAGAAAGTGCCCAACTTTCACTTTCATTTCGTATTCATTTGCAATATCTACAACTTGCCAAATCATTGGATGATTTGAAGTTATTTTGTGTTGTTCTGAAATGCTACTCGCAAAATATACAGTTGTATCAATCACTAAAAATGATTAGATTTTTATATATTACAGATATGTTATAAACAAAATATTTATTTTGTTCTTCATTTATGTTATTACATAAATTAGTGTGTCTATTACAATGAACAAAGATCTATTTACGTTTGTGTTTCTAAACTGATGCTGTTACATTCCTTTACTAGCATAACATACTTAAAGGACTTTTGGCGGGATTGTAAAAAAGTCATGTGGTTGCCTTGTACTATATTCAATATGTTAGTGATTTATTATGTTATATTGCATCAATATGGACTGTAATGGCTGAATGATTTTACTAGACCGAAGGTAGCTAATAGGTATTTTAAATGTCTTTGAAGCTTAATATAATACCATACTTTGATATCAGATGATTTTGTAGCTCTGCAACTTAGCACTTTATAAAAAACTGGGCACTGCTTAAGACCCGGCTGTTATATTATGATCGAATTTTTGCTATAACCTAATTTTAAAATACATTTATGTGTAGCAGTGTTGCATAAAAATCGATAGTTTGACTATCGATAGTTAACCTCAAAAAGTATTCATACTATCGATAGGACTATCGATAGTATCGTACATATCAATACTATCGAGACTATCGATGGTATCGATAGCTCTCCACGAGCAATACTATTAATAACGGCGATACTATCGATACTATCGATAGTGATTCATTCGATAGTATCAATACTATCGATAGTATCGTTAATACCATTAGTTTTAGCGTAAAACTATCGATACTATCGATAGTATCGACTATTTCGGGCTATCGATTGCCAGAAAATTTTCAATAGTATTGCTTAAAAATATAAATACCGTAGTTGTGTCCCTGTTGCTTGTTTTCAGTGAATTTTGTGGTGACTTTTCTAGCAGTAACGTGCATTTGCGTTCTTACTTTGAAGCCCAAGTTAGCTAATAATGGTTAAGATCAATAGCCATTGAAAGTTGAGTAAAATTATAATGCTGCGAAACTTCTGGACAATTGGGTCGGAATGTGTGAATGAATGTAAGTGGTACCTTGTACTTGTACCACCCTGTTGACAGTTTTCTGTCTACAGCCGCGGGCCGGTGGTTCCGGTGTAGTACCACACTTTCGCAGAAGATCGGCGTCTGAGTAATGGCAATGTGCTATTGCGCTTCGTTCGGTGAGCGAAAAAGCTGGCAGTTCAACTGGGTGGGTTTGGGGATTTTATTAGTAGGCAGTGGCCTAAGCTATAACCTTAGTATTGCCAAGCTCCATGGGCGACTGTGACACTTACCGTCAGGTGTGCTGCTTGCTCGTTCGCCACCATAAGCAATAAAATGAAAAAAAAAATGGTTTGTTCCAGTATACTAATGAAACTCAGAATGTCTATTACTATAAAATTTTAGTGTAATTATTAGCTTTGAAAGTTTCGGTTAAACAAAATTATGAAAAACATAATCAAGAATTCTGAGTTACAATTCTACACAGAATTATGGCCGTAATTAGTCATTAGATTTGTTGTATTTTTAGCGATATTAATCTAGTGAAGTAAATTTAACAGGGTCCGAAAAACATAAGTTCTCTGTATGCTCGATTGCAATGTGATCCATCTAGAAGGCTCTATTAAAAATATGCTTACATATATGTAACTTCACATTATAGGGATATAGAAATATATATCTAACTGAATCCAGAATAATTTTTTAATTGTATATTATATACAATTGAAAATGAAATGAGCGAGATGCAACGTTGACATCAAAATTCCCGAATTGAAAACATTTAAACCATTGTGTTACTCTCTCTGACACCACATTAGGTCCATAAACGTCACAATTTGTTCACAGCTTGCGTTGCATGTATCTTTTTTGTAATAAAGTTTTAAAATATGTCGAATTTCTTCATAGGATTGACCCATTTTAACAAAAAGAAAAAAAAATGTGTGCGTGTATAACCTTTACGCGCGATTGAAGTAAAACTTCTTTGGCGTTGACGACATATATCACTGAAATGATTAAATATTAACTTAAATAAATAAATATTATATTATATCTATTATTCATGTGCTTTACAATGATTATTCAAATGTTATATTAATATTGTTCATTCGAAACAGGTAATTGAAGCAAGTACAGTAGTTCATTATAAATTTTAATATATATAGTTAAAATTTGCAAAAATTTCTATAGCGCGATTTAGACTCTAATACATGTCCTCTTAGAATCCATTAACTTTGTTACAGCGCCATCTAGTAATAAATTATGATCCTATTTAAAAAAATCTGAGTTACTCCCTAGTCGCGCCTAAAGAAGTTTTACTTCAAAAAGAAAATAAATAAATGAAATAATCCAAGAATATGACATAATACTTCCACATTCCCACCGAAACTCAAGAAATATTGACAGCAGCAAGTATTGCTATTATAATTGTTTCACTTTGTTAGTATCACAAATTTAATGTTATTCACCTGACTAAAATTTGTTCTACTCTTCTTCTTCTTCTTATGTATTGGCAATCAGCTACATATACGAGCTATTGGTGCCAGTGTCAAGTTATAAATATTTTCACGTTTTTAGTCTTTCAAGTCAGTCGTTGTCTAAGTCAAACTGTACCATTAACAGTGCAATGGCCACACTGTTAATGGTATCTTGTGGGAATTTTGATGGAAAATGAAAACGTTGTAAAGCACTTTTATATGATATTCACTACATCCTAGTATCGCCGCACATCACATTACATAAAATGCCATCAAAATTATCTAATATAACACGTTAAAACACTACGATATCGAATATAATACAAGAGCACCACATGACGTTTTCAAAACCCGTCAAAAGTCGTCTTGTTCTACTCTATGATGACGCAAATTTAAATAAATTTCTTTAATAATAATGTCAGTACTTGGCTTACCACATAACATAACTTTAGACAACAATACTATCGAATAGTTGCTTGCTATCGATAGTCCAAAATAGTCGATACTATCGATAGTATCGATTGTTTTGAGTTAAAACTAATGGTATTAGCGATACTATCGATAGTATTGATACTATCGAATGAATCACTATCGATAGTATCGTTGTTATTGATAGTATTGCTCGTAGAGAGCTATCGATACTATCGATAGTATCGATAGTATTGACGTATTACAATACAATCGATATACTATTGATACTATTGCTTATACGTAAACTATCGATAGACAAGGCTGTAGAGCCTGTGTGCGGCTGGATGATGGAATGTCGCCTTGGTTTGACGTCAATATCGGCGTTAAGCAGGGGTGCGTTCTGTCAGCCAGGCTGTTTATCATATATCTGGATAAATGTCTCCAAAGGTTGAACGATATGAATGTGGGAGTCCAGATGGGCGACTCAGTGGTCACTGCTCTGCTTTATGCAGATGATGCAGTCCTGCTGGCACAGTCAGCGATTGACCTGCAGACCCTAGTCGACACAATGACAGAAGATTGTAAGAAAAGGGGTCTACGCGTGAATGTGAGCAAAACCAAAATAATGGTCTTTGAAAGAGATAAAACCAGAACAGATGTAAGAGTAACAATAGGTAATGATGTACTAGAGCAAGTGGATGAATTTGTATATCTTGGATGTGGATTTAGCCGAGATGGAAGGTACACCACTGATATAGAGCGAAGAGTGAATGCTGGAAATAGAGTGAACGGAGCGTTGGGGCAACTTCTCGGCAGCCACCACCTCAGCCAGAAGGCACGTGTAGCAATACATAACGCAGTGCTTGTCCCAACATTACTGTATGGAAGCGAGAGTTGGGTATGCAGAAAAGAGTATGATAGTAAAATTAATGCGGTCGAAATGCGATCTCTGCGGAAAATCTGTGGAGTTAGGCTGACCTGCCGCATTCGTAACGACGACGTAAGAGAGCGAGTAGGTATGAAAGAGAGTATTGGTGTAAAGATGCGAAAGGGAATGCTCCGATGGTTCGGACATGTGGAAAGAATGCCGAACGAACGCCTGGTTAAGAAGATATACAATGCGAAAGTGGAAGGATGTAGGTACCGAGGGAGACCGAGACTAACCTACCTAGACCAGATCGGTCATGTACTGAAGGAAGGTGGAGTCAAGAGTCTCCGAAACCGGCGAGCGTGTATGAAGAGAATTATGAATGTTGAGGAAGCGAGTGAAGTATGCAGAGATAGAGTTCTCTGGCACTCTGTTCTCTCTGCCTACCCTGCAAGGGATATGGCGTGATGATATGTATGTATGTATGTATCGATAGACAATTGATTGTCTATCGATAGTAGACTATCGATATGCAACACTAATGTGTAGTATATGTCGACTTCGGCGCATATCAAAACATGATCTGGCTTGCACCATAGGTTGAGAATTATCTTATTATTACCTATTGCTGTTGACGGATGCGCTTTAAAGCGTCGTACAGCTGGCAATTGTTATCCCCAATTGACGAATGAGGTTGCACGCCAACTTTCTTTCTCTCTACTAAGACGTCTTTTATAATAACCACATGCACTTTAGGTTTTGGTAGTATTCGTAGCCGCCATCACGCGGTAGATTCGTAATAATTTAAATATAAAGTTTTTTTAAAATTTACAATCTTAAACGTCAGCACCCCTCATTTGCGGCCAGATTATATTGAAGCAACCGTGTATGTATACCTACTTAGGAAAAGAAAGCTTTAATTTGATATATCAATGCACATCATAAAAGTATAAATTTAACAAAGTCATAATTATCTGTTTACACATGGTTGCGATGAGGTGCGTCCAAGTGCGCAACGGCAGCCGTGAATTTGTAGTTATTACATATAATTATATTGCTGTAAAAGTGGATATTTTATTTAAAAACAAGCGAATAAAATTTATGTCATGTGAATATACAATAATTAAAATTACTAGCGAGTATTAATATGCTATGATAGATAAGTGTCTTTAAAAACTTATAGCCACTCTATTAGATATATATTCTCCTATTCATATTTATATGTTAATTATGTTTTTAGCAAACACTGAACGAGCTTACTGGTTTTACAGCCGGACCTCGTACTAATAGGTTAATTGATAAAAGAATAGTTTTCATAGATTTTAACTATATGGTAAATTTATTTTTTTTGTGTGATTTAGTTGTTAGCCTCAAATGGCTAGGACACAACTTTACCCGGACTGTGGGTAAGCGCTGAAGGCTCCAAGTCGATGTAAATTTCGCTAATATGATCCGTGCGGTGACAGGATAATAATACAATTTTCGCCAACTTTTATTTGTCTGTGGAATGTGAAGAGTTTCAGCAGGATAGTGAACAGCAACTCTCTCCTGGGAAATGTACATTTCACTAAGAACGTACGCGAATCCGCCTGGTCAATCGGGACGATTTTACCATTATTCCTCTATTTCTGAGGGAGTCTTATTCTCAGCTGTGGACGGTAAGAGCCTGAATGATGATGATGAAGGAAACTATTGTTATAGTCAAATTGAATAATGAATAAAACAACTTGTATTAATTGAATTTTCTTTAATAATTTCATAATTACTACAGAACAGAACGACACAATATAATAAACTTTTACCGTAGCGCGCGTAGCATAATTATCTTATATAAATTATTAACTAAACGAGTTTAGAATATCAATTGCAACCGTTACGGTGCTTGCTGTCAGCCATATAAAATTAGAACGTGGACATTGCGTGTAATGGAAGCCAATCAACGTGAGTTTTGGGGGGAAGAAATATTTCAAATAATAATTTTATCCGACCGTTAAACACTAGTGTCGAATTTATAACTAAGCAGAGTTAATTTAAATTTAATATTACAAACAATTCAATATTTTTATTTCATATTTTAATTAATGTGTACAATAAAATATAATTTATTATTTCTGTTATTTTTATATCCTAAATCTATGGTTATTAACGTTTGATTCGAAACTTCCATTAAATCTACACTAAATTTCTCATATTTCACAAGAAAAAAAAAGTTAATTATATATCTTTCATACTGTCCTAATTTTATAATTAAATTTTGGAAGCGCCATTTTAAATTATTCGTCGTATTATAAAATTACAATTAATCATTACACCGTAAAATGTTTATACATATTTTGCTATCCATTTAAAAGTGTGCCGGCTTTTCATAGTAATTAATTTATATATTTTTAAACACATTTTGTCTTTTATATTTTAGTTACACATAATAAATTAAAATAAAAGATAAGTTTGAATCCGAAATATTTTGGAAGTATTAATTATAAATAATAAGTGTTAATCAAGTTAGGCAATTTATTAATATTATTATGCTGAATAAATTTGTAATTCTCATTATTATATTTTTTTAATTTTAAATAACTATACTAGTATTGAAATGTACGTAAGGTAACGTTGACATACTATAATTTTTAATATTATTTTAGCAAGAATTATAAGAAAAATGAGGACATTCTACACTATAAAAATGGCTTGCAAAGGCACTTAAATACTGCAAAATTTGTCTATTATTGTACAATATTGTTCTTTGTAATACTGAGCTACAAATGAATTTATATACATTTGCTATTTTTTTTTAAAATCATTTATTGACCATTAGATAACAGTCCTTTTATTTTCAAACTCATGTATATAGTATAAAAATAAAAACAAAACGTAACAAGAAAATACATAATATTAACAATTGAATGAGATTTTGCAATTTCATTGAGTTTTAAAAAAAGAGGATAATAATATAACAATATAAATAAAGTTACAATAAATATAAAACTAAACTTTAAGTACTTCACAATACTTTAGTGGTAAAAAAGAAATTGCTTTTATTTTACATATACAGTTGATGATTATATTGACGTATTATTTATTGTTACAAAAAAAATATTTCTTTTTGGCTTCGAATTAACATTTGCCAATATCAAAAAAAAATGTTAGAAATAAAAAAAAACATTAACGTCAAAGCTCTGCCGAGTAAATAAAAAAAAAACACCATTAGAAAAACATGAATAGGCTGATATAAAAAAAAAAAACACTATTTTTAGGTTTTCGGAGCTTTAAAAATTATAAAATGGTAATTTCATTCAGCTGAATTTAGCAGAGATAGTGTAAACAAAAACTGTTTTTTTTTAATTTTTATTTTTATTAAGAGTATTTAGAAATGTCATTGAGACAAATTGTATTTTAACTTTCCGTACGCGCTTTATAAGCCTAAAAATGAAAGATAAATAGATAAAATAAGCATATTAAACATTGTACATCAACTATAACAATCTTCACTAGCCATTCTATATATATATTAAAAATTCACTAGCCACGATTTCATAATTAAAATTGTTAGTAATTTTTTATTATTATTAATCTAATATTAATTTATGTTAAAAACGCTCCAATAAAACATTATTTTCTAGTATTCAACTAGACAACCAAATCGCCCGTATGGTAACTAAAAAAAAAAAATAACAGCATATGTTACTGAGCCCAAGTTATTCTTTAATAACTTCCAAAATGGCTGGAACAATAATAGTAATATTTATTAATAAAAATATAATATGACACCAAGTGTTACTGTGTATAATATTACAGATATTTATTATTTGACACGATTAATAAGTAACAAAAATATGAGATTTAAAAAATACTTCTGCCCCGATAGCATTTTGGTCATGCTTGTATCAAGACAGAAAGGACATAAGTATGTGTAGGCTTGTTATGCTCTATCTCATTTGACTGTCATATGAATCGACCAGAGTTTCAGGACCGGTAGCTTAACGTACTTTCAAAAAACACTGCAGTAAGCAATAATTTGAGAATACCTTTCCAAAAAGCGATGTTATCTATGAAGTTTTAATCCGAAGAATATCTTGATTTAAAATCTCAGTATCGACAGATTTTGATATTACTCTATAGTTGTCATTGCATACACTTTAGAAAAAATTCCAGCCAATTTAGTACTTACAGAAAACCCTAAAACTTATAAAACAGCGGCAAAAAATAATCTAAAGATTATATAAACCTACGTATACCTTATATCTCTAAGTGCTTACTTTGAAACTTTTTATTTTCAATATGTATAAAAAAAAACAAATAACAATTTTTTTTTAATAAGACCACATCTAGACTAGGAAGAGAACCCCTTCGTCACATTGCACTAATAAAAGTTAAAAAATATAGAGGCAACTATTTGTGACTTCAAAAATAAAATTACCCGTCGCGAGTAGATGGCTCCTTACAAAACGGCAATTCATACACGACACGTTTGTCTACATAGACAGCCGCGATAACTCACGCCTATGCCTGAGAAGGGTAGCCATGATATAGGGCGTAGTGGCCTAATTAGTCACTCAAAAACTAAACCAAATAAATAAACAGCACTGCCTATTTGCAATTTGGCATGATCCGAGGGAATATATTTGCTTTAAAAGTGAAAATCCGATTGGTAATATTTCGCTGGCTATGTCAAGATTTCTGCCGCCATATAAATTATCTTGTAAATGAGGGTACTTTTAAAAAACTTTTCCATGTTGCATCCTCCATTTATAATAAAAAATATTTCATATTTTATTTCAATAGCTGTCTTATATACACAGAATACAATCTTAGAACTAGCCAATAAAATAACAAACTTAATTATTATTAAAAAAAAAATCATATTAATCTAATTTAAGCATGCGTATTTAGTTATATAGATGTTTGAACAAAATTATTATTAGCGCGGTGTTGTCAACGAGAATTACCGTTTGATGTCCTGACAAACACGTAATTGGGAACTCAGACGGCTATAATCAAGCCTTTTTCTTACTCCGTGAGAATGAAATAGCAATACAGAATACTCAGACATTCTTGTCTGTAGATAAAAAATGGTAAGTAGAACGTAAACTACTTAAAGTAACTGTTAAGTCATATTTAATAAAGAGCAAGTATATTATTGTTAATTGGGCACAGATCTAAGCTTGGTTGCAGTTGGAGAATTTTCTGATGGATAACCTTCGAAGCTGAGTGTGAATCATTTTATTGGGACCGACTATGAGTTGTAGGTTTACTAGGAAATTCGAAACCTTTTCGGATTAGATAATTGTACAAAAATCTACCCAAAATTTAATATATTAATAATTGCTTATGTTTCATATAAAACAATAAGTGTTGAAAATGAAAGATTTTGGTATTAGGGAATCTTTTATAGAATCCGACTACGCTCGAATTTCATTGTAGTGTTTCAGTACTTTTTGCACTCAGTCGTCCAGCATGACGCAAGTGCAAGCTGGGGCCACATAACCCCTACTCACTTAACGAGCGGACCACGGATACTGATAGTTCGAACCCAGGATCTAATAAGTCGTATATAAACCGCATACTAAGAAGACAGCGTAAATAATCAGACTAGCCTTAATTGCGGATTAGCGTTGTGGGTTTTGTCAATAAAAATATTACTCGAGATACCCAACGAATGCCATTTTAACTTCATTTAACGATGTTCAATAAAAAGAGCCGGGACCGTAATTTTCGTGGTCTTTAATAAGGAATTTAATTTGAAAACCATTATGTCCTGACCGCACCAAGTTAAAACTGCTTAATTTGTATTATGTTACGATCTGATTTTTTTACACAGTTAAGTCTTAACGTGAATTTATATTTTATAATACTTTTACAATTGACACTGTTACTGTCAATTCTATAATAATATCCTTAGTATACACAAATGTCTTTTATAAAACGAACCATTTTAATTACGGTTAATATCGATTGTAAACTTGGGTTCAAATTTACAAAAAATTGTTCAAATTTACAAACAAATTGTTTAAATTTACGACAAATTGTTCAAAGTGAAATGAAGTAAATTTACGTGTTTAAATTTAAAATTTTAGATTTGAAATAGGAATTATACAATAAAATTAACATTAATAACGACGTTAATTTTATTGTGCTCTATAAATTCATTAGCAACATTTAATTATTTAATTGACGAATTTGTAACTGTAGTAATATTTTGTTAATGTCTAGCAGTGTATTTTTCGGTGGCTAATTTGTGACGAGTAATAAAAGAAATAAATATATAGATACTAGATTTTCCCGCGCCTTTGATCACATTAATGCATATTTTGTCTTTCGGGGATCTATTATTTTTTTCTGATTGAAAGGTACGCCTTTTTCTGATTCCTGACATGTATACAATTTGGCAGTCATTGATATTTATAGATCATTAGGGATGACGAAACGTATAACACAGCGTAGGACGACAGCGGTAGCTCTCAGCATGTTACAAGTATGTACTCGTATAGTAACCGGCGATTTGTACATCGAGTCTTGGAAAGAGATAATCAACTAATTTCCCCTTCGTAGAGCGCTGTCCCTGTCGCACACTACCGGCTTGACGTCACACGGAGTACTGAAAGGTTGATATCTATTAGGTGTTAAAATAATTATGCCTTTTTTGTAACTAAATAAAATACTACTATTCTGCTTGTTTATTTGAAATTTATATTTGACTGGACGTAACTGTACTGCTTCGTATTTGTACGACTGACAAACGTTACACGGCTAGTGTGCGACAGAGACAACGCTCTACGAAGCTGCTCTCTAAGAGTCCATGTGCAATATTTTTTACCGTGTACTGCAAATATACTTCTTTAACAGTCTGACACAGTACCCCCAAATAGTAGTATCTTATAATTTTCATTCCCACGCATCTATAACTATAAATGGAAAATATATTAATATTTTATTAACAAAATTACAATATAATAAATGAGCCGCATTAATTCACAAATCATCACATTCATATTTAATTAATATGAATATTTAATAGCTACTGCTAAAAAAATACGACCTATATAAAAAAAAATATAATACATTGTATTCTCACGTATTAGTTTGATAATACAAAATAAATAGAGTTTTAAATACTTTTGAAAAATATGATTTTATGTATAAGGAAAGTACTCATACTACGTAATCCATTTCTTTATCCCTTCGGTGACCAACCATAGTATACGTCAAGATTCTTCCTCCTCATTGAATTACTCATAGTAATTTCTGAATATTTTTTTAAATATTTGTATTTGTAGAAAGAGTAAGTAAAGAAAGTTAAAAAATGATTAGTTTGTCTTTATTAATATGGCGCTTGCCGCGTAACGCCAAGACTGCGTGTATAGCTATAATTACAATAACATTTGTATTAAATCAGCTGTGTGCTGAGTGTGAGTTTTGTCGTTAACATTACGCGCTCGACGACGTGCGCGTAAGCATGCCATTTGTATGAAGAAATATACAGCGCCACTAGTGGCGCGTTTTTTAAACTACATTTCTTCATACAAATGGCATGCTTACGCGCACGTCGTAGAGCGCGTAATGTTAACGACAAAACTCACACTCAGCACACTGAGGTCTCGGTATTAATATACCCATAATAGTGTATCAATATACCTTGAGTTAAATAAGCGCTAACGTTACGCGTAATTGAGCTTGATCATAAATGAATTTAGCTCCACCACGTGATGTAAACCTAAGCCAAGGGCACGTAGTATAGGTACGACCCCTAACATTTAAATAGCAACGATTTCAATTATATAACTTATAACAATGTTTTAAGAATTAACTACACCTATACGGCTCGTTTTAGGGTAATTGTCAAGAAACGTACAGAGATCAGAAGTGTCCGGTTAAAATATAATCTGTCATCAACCCCTTATATTCCTTGGAGAGATGGCATTACTCCTCTCATAGAAAGCTGTTATCGATAGTGGACATCGATAGGTGTAATAATGGATGTATTTGAAATGATATTATTGCGAAGAAAACCAATCAGGTGTAGTTATACCCATTTTCACCGGCGACGTTTAAATTTTAGGTAACACCTAATTTATTCAAAATGACAGAATAACATTGCAGTTTCATTAATTTTCTGCTCTAAATTACTGAGATTTAGCATTTAAAATGCTAGGATATTTATAAAAACTTGTTTATCTTAATCTTCTATAATGATGATAAAATAATAGCCACAATTTGATTGACATACGACAGCTTACACTTGTTTATGTGGTGGAATGGATTTATTATTAAAATATTTATCACCTATTTTTCATTAATAGAGTAAACATTAATTGATACTACATCATATTAATTAGCAAGTACTATGGGAGATATTTCATACTGATCAACAATACTTTTGAGACATGGTTTACTTAGTTAAAAATTATTTTAAAATATAATTACAAAAAACTAAGAATTGCAACCGATATCGCATATTTCACACTCTGGGGCAACAAATTTTGCTAGTTTCTTTATAACAACAACATATGATATTTTATTCACGAAAGGTTAAGATAAGGTATATATTCTATTATTTGCTTTTTAATCCCGTAGGTCATAATTATTTATTTATTTCCATTTATATTAAGTATAATTTCAATGAACGAGCTTGAATTTCTAACAGAATTTTCAAAATCGAAGAATTTCTTAATTGGTACAGGAATCGAATTCAGGGCAATTACATATTTCACTAGAGCCATAAGGCAATTATTTGCATGTTCTTAGACACGCTTACAATCAATATAGTTATAATATACGATCCTCGCGCTGAGAGACAAGTGCCCGTTTTCACCAATGAGCCTTAATTTTTAGGTAGCCTTTGCAGCTAAGTAACACTTACTACAATATAAATGACACATAACATATTAAAAAAATGATCACAGTTGAAACTAAATAAAATTTTAGGTAGGCACATAAGGCGATTATGAATGACAACATAAAAATAAACTTTGTCACCTAAAATTTAGAGGTCGTTGATGGAAATGGGTACGCGTTTGATAGTTAGCATAAATGGTAAGTATATGATTGCATAATTTAAGACATATATGATAAATTTGTTGCAAATAGAAGGAAAGGTTTTAAGCTGTGTGGTAGCGGCTACGAATACTACCAACCCTTACTTTACTCGTGGATGGCGTAAAAGACGATTAAGAGCCTTATAACGACCTGAGCCAACTCCATCAGATGCCCTTTGGTTAACAATTACATTCCCAAGGAGGGTTGACGTCTGGCAGGCGGCCGGTCATAAAACTATTGCCAATAACTTTTACAATATATACTATGCAAGAAGAGTATATATTGTATCGAACCCAAGTAATTGGGATAAGAGTAGGAGTCAATATTCGAAGTTCTATGGCAAATTACAAATTCAAGTTCTGAAGACTTCCTTATATCCTATTCCATATTCCTCTGTTTCATGAAGTGTCTGATACACTGATTAACAGTGGGAAAGTGTTAAATCTGTGTTCCTTTCCTCCTCTTTTAAATCGTAATGGATTTTCATAATATATCGCCTAATTTATTAATTTAGAAATAAATATATTTAATTAAAAGTGATACTACCATTGGTGGGGAAATATTACAGACAGTTTCCCAACTGCACCCATTAATGCGTTGGCTTATCCGGGTTAGAACTACACTCTCTGGGAAAATCGACGCTTGAATGGTAACATTTTGCTATTGTGTCTAATTTATATATGTATGTATATTTTAATAGTTATAATGGAGGAGACCCATAACCATATATAGTAGTCATATAAGCAGATGAAAGTGAAAAAGTATAAAATAAAATATATATTTTTATGTATAAAACTATTCTGTACGTGTATAAAAGAGCTCTTGTTAAACGGCTGAAGCGATTTTGATAGAATTTATTGGTTTAGATTAGCAATTGAATCTGTTAGGTGCCATCTAGAATTAATCCGCCACCCGCAATCAAGGTCAAGGTCAAAGTATCGGTATTAGTGATCAGTCCAATGATAATGGGGCATATGATAGGTCATTGGCTTCAAAGGATTCTACATTTTTTTTTAATTTGTACAGAACATCTGTCAACCAATAATATAAGTATATTTTTTTTCTGTAATTCATGAGTAGTGATGCTACTTTGATGTTTATGCTAACTGTCTAACGCGCGTATCGAGTCGTTGAGGAGTACTTATCGCAGCAACAAATGCTAAAGAACAGCGACAATTCTACAGTAAAGCCGTGTATATATAAACGCTAAGCGATAAGCGATACACAACCGATTAGCACAGCACCTCGCACTGCGGTATACGCTGAAACAATAAAAAACATGATTATATCATTATCTCATCATCTCAGCTCATATATGTCCCACTGTTGGGCTCGAGCCTCCTCCATAATGGGAGGGAAATTGACCTACTATATCACACTGGTATAGGATTTTGTTGCGAGTTTTCCATGTCTTGGATAGATGTTATATGCGTTTTATATCCCTTAATTGTTCCTTACGATCACCCACGGGGTAGTGAATTGTACTCTTACTCCGTTACCACACGGAAAACGCGTGTATATCCATCCATCCATCCATCAGCCCGTAAAATACGCGTGCATATACATAACATATTATCACGCCACATCCATTGCAGTGTAGGCAGAGAGAACAGAGTGCCAGAGAACTCTATCCTTGCATACTTCACTCGCTTCCTCAACATTCATAATTCTCTTAATACACGCTCGCCGGTTTCGGAGACTCTTGACTCCACCTTCCTTCAGTACGTGACCAATCTGGTCTAGGTAGGTTAGTCTAGGTCTACCCCGGTACCTACATCCTTATATACATAACATATATTTATATTATATATAGTCATATTATCATACATACATACATACATACATATCATCACGCCATATCCCTTGCAGGGTAGGCAGAGAGAACAGAGTGCCAGAGAACTCTATCTCTGCATACTTCACTCGCTTCCTCAACATTCATAATTCTCTTCATACACGCTCGCCGGTTTCGGAGACTCTTGACTCCACCTTCCTTCAGTACATGACCGATCTGGTCTAGGTAGGTTAGTCTCGGTCTCCCTCGGTACCTACATCCTTCCACTTTCGCATTGTATATCTTCTTAACCAGGCGTTCGTTCGGCATTCTTTCCACATGTCCGAACCATCGGAGCATTCCCTTTCGCATCTTTACACCAATACTCTCTTTCATACCTACTCGCTCTCTTACGTCGTCGTTACGAATGCGGTCGGTCAGCCTAACTCCACAGATTTTTCGCAGAGATCGTATCGATAATCGATCGTCATATTATCAATGTATTTTAACCTAAAAATAACTCATATATGTAGATACTACATACATAGAGGTGTAGGTCATTACCTACACCTCTATGTATGTAAGTGGCACGTGGTACGTACATACATACGTACGTACGTATACACGTACAATGGTAAGTGGCACGAGTTCAATATATTTTCCCCATATCAAAACATGTTCTACGCGCCCAAAAAAATTTTCACTTCAGAAATGTAAGGATAAGTATAATGAACGTTTTATTAAGTGTTACTTACATGTATATATATTGTCGGTCACCATATAGCCGGCGCGAGATTGTCGCTGAAGCCAGCCTCACGGGCCTTCCAATATTCGCCACTAAACACCCAAGTCTCCTCACCACTCTCCAATGTTTTGCTGGGAACATAATACATTAAAATTATATCATGCAAGTTTATTTGAATCTCAGAAAGTTAATAGTAATATGTTTGATGTTCTCTCCAAATGTAATATTGTTTCAATAAAAGTTTGTAAAGTCCCTTGCAACATTATGCATTACAATGAATTAATTGCTAATAAATCAAACTATTATTCGCTTAGCACAGTGAATTATTTTATAAAAAATATATTGTCAGCAAAGCAAAATACAATTGTAAAATCTCTCTCAACACAGATTATCTTGTAAAATAATTAACTGTTCACAAAGAAAACTATTTTTGTTACATCTCTCTCAACATGGTGAACTATTTTGCAAAATAATTTACTGTTTACAAGTAAAATGTTTTTGTAGTCTCTCTCAACATGAAATTATTCTACAAAATAAACTATTGTTTTTTGTAAAATCTACCTCAAGACAGTAAATTAATCTGCAAAAAGCGTTCTAATGGTTTTTTTTTTGGTAGGCTATGGTCTGGTGAGTGATTTTAATATGTACAAATACATATTTGTACATCCATGTACATCCATGTATGTTTACGATTAGGATTAATAATCAGGTGATTACAATAAACATAATTAAGTCACTCAACAACACAATAAGGCCCCATATACAATGGGGCGTTATTGTTGGAAATCCATAAGACTCTCTGCGCACAATGATCCCAATATAATAAATGGATTAAATCCCAAAAGTAATAAATATATTTACCGGAACCAAGCAGGCATATGGTGTACACTATCCCTCCGTCGGTCTCTCTGTGCCTGTTCCAACTGATGCTTCAATTGCTCAGCAGCTTCCACATCACCCTCTTCTAACGCACGTTGGTCGGGCCTGAAATACAGTCACAGTTGATATATACTTTGCCTGCTGATCAGGAGTAAGAATTAAAAATGTTAATTGTCCATCAAAATATGGCAATTTACAAAGTTGGTTAAATCATTTATGAGTAGTGATAACGACAGTGAACACTACGAGAGACGCTCCCGGAGTCGCACGAAGCGATCCAGGCGTCGTAAACGTCGTCGTCGACAAAGTTCTAACTCTGAAAGTGAGAGTTCGACTTCAGAAAACAATCGCAGGTCCACTCGGAAGCAGAATAAATACCGTCACAAGACACGTGACCATCAACGCATTTCTAAATCAGAAAGTAATGATCCCGAAGTAAGGCAAGATCAGTCTCCGATAAGGCGACGGCGGCAAGGACGTGCGGATTCCATCCAAGGATTAGTACACACGGAACAACGAACAATACAGGCAAGTGTTGTGTAATCACTTTCCTACCTATACTAAACAGTATAATTAGTGATATTAAAATGTATAATATGTGAATGCGTGTATACATACGTACATATAGGTACATATGTGTATACATTAATGAGTGGGTTATATTACAAAAATATTATCTAGCTTTTCACCGAGATGTACATATACAATGCTTTCATCACTTTCATTATACATCTCCTCCACATTTATGTGTTATTGAATATAAAGTTTATTTATGATAGGATGGAAGTACTAAAGTTAATAGTATAGGTAGATACATACTTATCAAATTTCAATAGATCAAACAGATTTTGTTTCTTCTCTTTTATTTATTATTCATTTTTGATGATTGGATACCATAATACTTATATAGAAAGAAACTTACTGTTACAATTAATGAGACTAATAATTACTAATGTGTGAAGCAATAAGTGTGAAATATCTTTATTGCATAATAGCGACTATTGCGGAAACAGTCGAACATTAATCTTATTAGGTACTTAACCTATTGTGTACTTGGTAAATATATTTTACCGACTATGTCTTACTTTGAATGTGAATAAAGTGTAAGCTTATCTACATTAGATATGTTGGCCTCTGCTATTATTTCCTCCTTAATTTTGTTGACTAACAAAGCAAATCACGCTCACATATATATATCGCACTACCGAACTTTACAGGAGACAGTACCACTACAAGTTCATGAAGAAATGGATATTCAGTCGCGGCATAGTGCAGAGCTACAGACAGAGATACAGACAGCGAATGCTACATCTTCGCAGCCAGCAGTGACTAACGCAATTGAGTCTACAAGTAAACCTAGTTTATTACTTAGTGTTGACGATGTAGCACAAATAATTCAAAGTTTTACACGGTCACACTCTCAAGTTACTTATGATAAACATGTTAATATTATACCCACATTTGACCCATCACAGAGAAATCAGTGTATTGATGGATGGATAGCCAAGGTTAATGAATGCGCAAAAATTTACAACTGGTCTGATGAACAAACGGCTCATTACGCTTTGCCGAAATTAGGTGGTCATGCTAAGAAATGGTATGAGGGACTTCAAACCATTCTTCTGACATGGCCCGAATGGCAGGAAAGACTAAGAAAAGCATTCCCTTCTGAAAGTAACTACGGGGCTTTATTATCGGAAATGTTAGATAGGCGAATGAAGTTAGGTGAATCAATAGACGAATAATATTACGATAAAATCTTATTACTAAATGCTTGTAGTATAGAAGGAAAGAAAGCCGTTGACTGCCTGGTTTATGGGATAGAGGATAGGACAATTAGAGCAAGTGCGTCGTCAGCTAGGTGCTATGATCCGGAAGACTTATTAAAATTCCTTAAAGATTTGTGTAGGGAGGCAAATGGTTCTCGTTTTGTCAAACGGCCGATCATCTCAAACGCTTCTAGTTCCACCTTAAACGAAAAATGTTTTCGATGTAGTAAAATAGGTCATCGAGCTGCACAATGTCGCAGTAGAACGATGAATGATATTTTCTGCTTCAATTGCAAAGAATCAGGTCACATTTCTGGTAAGTGTCCAAAGCCATTAATTAGATGTGATAATTGTAAACGATTTGGACATAATACCAAAGATTGCTACCGGCCTAAAAACGATAGTCAATCAAACAATAACTCTATGGTTGATAAGAAAACTATGTTAACACAAACATCTAAACCTGATTTGAAATACTATAAATCAGCTGTTATAAATAGTAAAATTAATATAGAGAGTTATGTGGACTTTGGAAGCGAATGCACTTTGATACGGCAAGACATTGTTGAGAGATATTCTCTACCTAAAATAGAAAATGATGTTCCAAATATACGTGGATTGAATAGCGTGACAATCCCTGTAGGTAAGACAAAAATTAATTTAGATATCGGTGGAGTAACAGCAGAAGTTGATGCATATATTGTTGAGTCGTCTTTGCTTAATCAACCTTTGTTAGTTGGACAGGATTTTACTGAAAGAGAGGACGTCATTGTCATTAAAACATACGATAAATTGGAGATTTTGAAAAGGCCCCTTACACATAACTTACCACATGTACTGACTGACAGACAGAATAACTGTAAGATTGTATTACGAATAAAAATTAACACCGTTGTAAATAAATTCGATTATATTAATTGCGTGAGTGAACAGAAAACCAGTTGCGACGTCTATATAGAGGACAGCGTTAGGAAATTAGAGAATGCAAATTATTGTGTTATGGGTGGCATCTATAATGTTGGTCAGGGACAATGTCAGGTTGCTGTCTGCAACTTTTCGGAAGAACCTATGCTTTTTAGGAAAAATACTGTATTATCGAGGAGTAAGCGAATCACTGCGTCCAACGTATCCGAGGATAATCTTGAATTGTCATGCCATCGGGTCACTAAAGATTCTTTGACACCGTTCTCTATCGATGACGTCAATATTAATCCTAATCTAGAACCACAGCAACGTCAGACCATTTCTAAATTTGATAAACACTTATAGAAATTGTTTTGCACAAACACTTTCAGAGCTAGGTTGCACAAATATAACCGAAATGAATATTGAATTAGATGATACAACTCCTGTTGTCTATAGGCCCTATCGTTTGAGTCATACTGAAAGGGAAAGGGTACGCGAGTTGGTTAAGGATCTGCTAGATAATGATATAGCAGAAGGATCAAATTCTTTTTATGCAAGTCCTATTGTTCTTGTTAAAAAGAAAACGGGCGGGTATCGTTTATGTGTCGATTACAGGGCATTAAATCGTAAAACTAAAAAGGACCACTTTCCAATGCCAAGAATAGATGATCAGTTAGATATGTTAAACGGGAATACATATTACACGTCTCTTGATTTGGCTAGCGGCTATTATCAAATCCCTATAAAAGATGATTGTAAACATCTCACGGCATTTATTACTCCCGATGGGTTATACCAATTTAAAAAAATGCCCTTTGGTTTGGTTAATTCCCCAGGAGTTTTTCAACGAACAATTAATCAAGTGCTTGGAATTTCAAGGTTTGATTCTGCCCTGGCTTATATGGATGATATCCTTATACCAGGGAGAGATTTCAAAGAAGAGTTCGAAAGACTCGAGAGGATATTTATGTTACTGGATAAAGCCAATCTAACCTTGAATGTACAAAAGTGTAAATTCTTTCAAGAAGAATTAGAATACCTAGGCTACGAAATAGGCGGAGATGGGATTAGACCTGGGAAAGAAAAGACCAAAGCTGTCGACAGTTTTCCCACACCATCTAACGTACGTGAAGTCAGGCAGTTCATTGGTCTTGCTAGCTATTTTAGAAAATTTATTCGAAATTTTGCAAGCATAGCCAGGCCCCCGACTGATTTAACAAGAAAAGATAATATGTGGTGTTGGAAAAATGATCAGCAGAATGCATTTTTAAAATTAAAGACGGCATTAGTGGAAAGACCAGTTTTAGGTATTTATGACCCTAAATATGTAACACACTTACACACAGATGCCAGTAAATATGGATTCGGTGGCATTCTCCTACAAAAGAAAGATGATAGTGATCTAATGAGACCTATAGCGTATTTCAGTAGAAAAACATCAATAGACAAACAAAAATACCACGCGTACGAACTAGAAACATTAGCCGTGATAGCCTCGCTTCAGCGATTTAGGGTGTATTTACTAGGAGTCCACTTTACTTTAGTAGCTGATTGTGCAGCTTTAAGAGCAACATTTAGTAAACGCGACTTAATTCCTCGAATAGCACGTTGGTGGATAGCGATGCAAGAATTCGACTTCAATATACAATACAAACCAGGACATTCTATGTCCCACGTTGACGCTTTAAGCAGAAACCCACAGCTTTATGAATCAGACATGGCCCATGAAACGGATCCAATAGTTCTAAAGATAACTCAAGAAGATTGGTTACTTACCTTACAATTCCAAGATACAGAATCACAACGAATTAGGAAAATTTTAGAAGATACTGAATACTCTGATGTAAAGAAAAACTATGTACTTAAAGATAATAAATTATTTAGAAAAGACGGGGAACAACTCAAATGGGTTGTACCCAAAGTAGCTAGATTCCAATTATGCAAATTAAATCATGACGATATCGGACATTTTAGTGTAGAAAAGACAACTGACAAAATTAGTAGAGACTTTTGGTTTCCAAAGATGAAACGCTTCATTAAAAAATACGTACGCTCATGTCTAGAGTGTGCGTATAGTAAAGAACCTTCTGGACCGAAAGAAGGGCTGCTACATCCGATTCATAAAGTTGATAAACCATTTGGCACTGTGCATATTGATCATTTAGGACCTTTTGTTAAAAACACTAACGGTCACATTTACTTACTCGTTCTAGTCGATGGATTCACTAAATTTTGCATACTGACTCCACTACGTAATCTTAAATCTTCGCTCACTATTCAATCTCTAGAGAACACCTTTTGCACATTCGGATATCCTAACAGATTGATATCGGATCAGGGTTCAACCTTTACGTCCCATGAATTCAAACGTTTTTGTGACGAATCTCATATAAAACACATCCTTAATGCTGTTGCATCACCTCGAGCTAATGGTCAGGTGGAAAGATACAACAGAACAGTTCTAGATGCACTTACCACATATACTGACAAATTTGGTGAAAAGCATTGGGGTCGGGCACTAGGCAAATTACAATGGGGCTTAAATAACACTCTTAATAAAGGAATAGGTAAGACACCTTCGGAAGCACTTTTTGCCGTTGCCATGGTCAGCAAGGGTGATAACATATTTAGCTCTATTTTGAGTGAAACTAGGCGGATAGGTAATATAAACGAAATAAGGAAAAAAATAAGTGAATACATAGAGAAAGATCAAGAAGCACAGAAGAATAGATACGATAAAAAGAAAATTAAAGCTAGAGTATATAAGATAGGTGACTTAGTCAAAATTTTAAAACCGGTGTCAAATAACGATGGCAAAAGTAAGAAACTGCTCCCAAAATTTACAGGACCGTTTCGAATTTCCAAAGTTTTAGATAATTATAGATACGAAGTGTCAAGTATACCCGGGGCAAAAATAACACAAAAGAACTACTGTAATATATGGGCAGCTGACCGCATCAAACCTTGGATATCAGTCCCTTACAATAACAATAAAAGTGAGGGTAACACTAATAGCAGTAGTGAAGCAGAATGACAGTTCTGATTTACGGTAGATGGGTTAAGTGAATGTCATAATTCATTATAAGTAATATTATATTCCATTATATTCTTAATTTTTTTTTTCTAATTAAGGCAACAATATGTGAACCTAATGCTTTATTTTAATTATCATTTTTTTAAGTGTTTATCCTATGAGTATATGAAACTAATGAGAAACTAATGATTGATAGATTGCTGTTAGTTATTAAAATATTTTATTTTGGATAGAATATTATTATTTAATAGATATGTATAACAATATATTTCCGAATTAGAGATATTTCTATAATTAATTGTATTAAATAAGTATAGCGGGTAAAATATTCGATTTTGATAGATAAATCGGTATTTTGCTAACCAACCGATATTTTGGATTGAAAATATTGTATAACCGTGTTGACAGATCCATGGGTATTTTCAATCAAAATATTTAATGTAAGCATTAAAAATTGTTGCATTGGAGCTACCAATGACACTTGGAATGTGAGATTTTGACAGTTGTGATATTGAAAATATTGTATAACCGTGTTGACAGATCCATGGGTATTTTCAATAAACCGGTCTGAGTGCTATGAAGTATTTGATTGGAATAAGACAATCAATAGTTTACGGCTATAAGATTGAAAATATTGTATAACCATGTTGACAGATCCATGGGTATTTTCAATTAATGGACCGGTTAATGGAGAGAAGTATTTGTTGTTGATAACTTGAAGATATTAGTAACATGTTGATAGATCCATGGGTATCTTCAAGTATAATTGCAATGCTGACAATAATATTACTATATGTTAATAAGATCCATCAGTATCTTTGATAATAAATGATTGTTGATGTAATCTCAATCGGTTAGTGAACTAATTAATTCTTAGACTATAGATAGTTAAGTTTGAGGACAAACTTATTGTCAGGAAAGGCCGAATGTTAGATGTTAAGAACAGTTATGTTATTCGATCACATGCTAGTAGAAAATCATTTAGTATTATATATTATAAGAGGTTTTATTTATTTACATTACTTATTTGGAGACTACGTAAAATGGTTAAAAACGGAAAGCAATACTGGCATGTTGGTCGGACAAATAAAAAAGAAACGGTTGGCGGGATAGTTTTGTTTTTTTTATGTCATTAGTGAAAAAATATATGTCGATATGATTCCTTGACGTGCGTTTCATTGATATCCTAAGCTTGAATCTTTCACTTTGAAGCTTAATATAATACCGTACTTTGATATCAGATGATTTTGTAGCTCTGCAACTTAGCACTTCATAAAAAACTGGGCACTGCTTAAGACCCGGCTGTTATATTATGATCGAAAATCGAATTTTTGCTAAAACCTAATTTTAAAATACATTTATGTGTAGTACCTATATGTCGACTTCGGCGCATATCAAAACATGGTCTGGCTTGCACCATAGGTTAAGAATATTACCTATTGCTGTTGACGGATGCGCAATGGCTTTAAAGCGTCGTACAGCTGGCAATTGTTATCCCCAATTGACGAATGAGGTTGCACGCCAACTTTCTTCCTCTCTACTAAGACGTCTTTTATAATAACCACATGCACTTTAAGTTTTGGTAGTATTCGTAGCCGCCATCATGCGGTAGATTCGTAATAATTTAAATATAAAGTTTTTTTTAATTTACAATCTTAAATGTCAGCACCCCTCATTTGCGGCCAGATTATATTGAAGCAACCGTGTATGTATACCTACTTAGGAAAAGAAAGCTTTAATTTGATATATCAATGCACATCATAAAAGTATAAATTTAACAAAGTCATAATTATCTGTTTACACATGGTTGCGATGAGGTGCGTCCAAGTGCGCAACGGCAGCCGTGAATTTGTAGTTATTACATATAATTATATTGCTGTAAAAGTGGATATTTTATTTAAAAACAAGCGAATAAAATTTATGTCATGTGAATATACAATAATTAAAATTACTAGCGAGTATTAATATGCTATGATAGATAAGTGTCTTTAAAAACTTATAGCCACTCTATTAGATATATATTCTCCTATTCATATTTATATGTTAATTATGTTTTTAGCAAACACTGAACGAGCTTACTGGTTTTACAGCCGGACCTCGTACTAATAGGTTAATTGATAAAAGAATAAATAGTTTTCATAGATTTTAACTATATGGTAAATTTATTTTTTTTGTGTGATTTAGTTGTTAGCCTCAAATGGCTAGGACACAACTTTACCCGGACTGTGGGTGAGCGCTGAAGGCTCCCAACTCGATGTAAATTTCTTAATTGTTATGGCTAATATGATCCGTGCGGTGACAGGATAATAATACAATTTTCGCCAACTTTTATTTGTCTGTGGAATGTGAAGAGTTTCAGCAGGATAGTGAACAGCAACTCTCTCCTGGGAAATGTACATTTCACTAAGAACGTACGCGAATCCGCCTGGTCAATCGGGACGATTTTACCATTATTCCTCTATTTCTGAGGGAGTCTTATTCTCAGCTGTGGACGGTAAGAGCCTGAATGATGATGATGAAGGAAACTATTGTTATAGTCAAATTGAATAATGAATAAAACAACTTGTATTAATTGAATTTTCTTTAATAATTTCATAATTACTACAGAACAGAACGACACAATATAATAAACTTTTACCGTAGCGCGCGTAGCATAATTATCTTATATAAATTATTAACTAAACGAGTTTAGAATATCAATTGCAACCGTTACGGTGCTTGCTGTCAGCCATATAAAATTAGAACGTGGACATTGCGTGTAATGGAAGCCAATCAACGTGAGTTTTGGGGGGAAGAAATATTTCAAATAATAATTTTATCCGACCGTTAAACACTAGTGTCGAATTTATAACTAAGCAGAGTTAATTTAAATTTAATATTACAAACAATTCAATATTTTTATTTCATATTTTAATTAATGTGTACAATAAAATATAATTTATTATTTCTGTTATTTTTATATCCTAAATCTATGGTTATTAACGTTTGATTCGAAACTTCCATTAAATCTACACTAAATTTCTCATATTTCACAAGAAAAAAAAAGTTAATTATATATCTTTCATACTGTCCTAATTTTATAATTAAATTTTGGAAGCGCCATTTTAAATTATTCGTCGTATTATAAAATTACAATTAATCATTACACCGTAAAATGTTTATACATATTTTGCTATCCATTTAAAAGTGTGCCGGCTTTTCATAGTAATTAATTTATATATTTTTAAACACATTTTGTCTTTTATATTTTAGTTACACATAATAAATTAAAATAAAAGATAAGTTTGAATCCGAAATATTTTGGAAGTATTAATTATAAATAATAAGTGTTAATCAAGTTAGGCAATTTATTAATATTATTATGCTGAATAAATTTGTAATTCTCATTATTATATTTTTTTAATTTTAAATAACTATACTAGTATTGAAATGTACGTAAGGTAACGTTGACATACTATAATTTTTAATATTATTTTAGCAAGAATTATAAGAAAAATGAGGACATTCTACACTATAAAAATGGCTTGCAAAGGCACTTAAATACTGCAAAATTTGTCTATTATTGTACAATATTGTTCTTTGTAATACTGAGCTACAAATGAATTTATATACATTTGCTATTTTTTTTTAAAATCATTTATTGACCATTAGATAACAGTCCTTTTATTTTCAAACTCATGTATATAGTATAAAAATAAAAACAAAACGTAACAAGAAAATACATAATATTAACAATTGAATGAGATTTTGCAATTTCATTGAGTTTTAAAAAAAGAGGATAATAATATAACAATATAAATAAAGTTACAATAAATATAAAACTAAACTTTAAGTACTTCACAATACTTTAGTGGTAAAAAAGAAATTGCTTTTATTTTACATATACAGTTGATGATTATATTGACGTATTATTTATTGTTACAAAAAAAATATTTCTTTTTGGCTTCGAATTAACATTTGCCAATATCAAAAAAAAATGTTAGAAATAAAAAAAACATTAACGTCAAAGCTCTGCCGAGTAAATAAAAAAAAAACACCATTAGAAAAACATGAATAGGCTGATATAAAAAAAAAAAACACTATTTTTAGGTTTTCGGAGCTTTAAAAATTATAAAATGATAATTTCATTCAGCTGAATTTAGCAGAGATAGTGTAAACAAAAACTGTTTTTTTTTAATTTTTATTTTTATTAAGAGTATTTAGAAATGTCATTGAGACAAATTGTATTTTAACTTTCCGTACGCGCTTTATAAGCCTAAAAATGAAAGATAAATAGATAAAATAAGCATATTAAACATTGTACATCAACTATAACAATCTTCACTAGCCATTCTATATATATATTAAAAATTCACTAGCCACGATTTCATAATTAAAATTGTTAGTAATTTTTTATTATTATTAATCTAATATTAATTTATGTTAAAAACGCTCCAATAAAACATTATTTTCTAGTATTCAACTAGACAACCAAATCGCCCGTATGGTAACTAAAAAAAAAAAATAACAGCATATGTTACTGAGCCCAAGTTATTCTTTAATAACTTCCAAAATGGCTGGAACAATAATAGTAATATTTATTAATAAAAATATAATATGACACCAAGTGTTACTGTGTATAATATTACAGATATTTATTATTTGACACGATTAATAAGTAACAAAAATATGAGATTTAAAAAATACTTCTGCCCCGATAGCATTTTGGTCATGCTTGTATCAAGACAGAAAGGACATAAGTATGTGTAGGCTTGTTATGCTCTATCTCATTTGACTGTCATATGAATCGACCAGAGTTTCAGGACCGGTAGCTTAACGTACTTTCAAAAAACACTGCAGTAAGCAATAATTTGAGAATACCTTTCCAAAAAGCGATGTTATCTATGAAGTTTTAATCCGAAGAATATCTTGATTTAAAATCTCAGTATCGACAGATTTTGATATTACTCTATAGTTGTCATTGCATACACTTTAGAAAAAATTCCAGCCAATTTAGTACTTACAGAAAACCCTAAAACTTATAAAACAGCGGCAAAAAATAATCTAAAGATTATATAAACCTACGTATACCTTATATCTCTAAGTGCTTACTTTGAAACTTTTTATTTTCAATATGTATAAAAAAAAACAAATAACAATTTTTTTTTAATAAGACCACATCTAGACTAGGAAGAGAACCCCTTCGTCACATTGCACTAATAAAAGTTAAAAAATATAGAGGCAACTATTTGTGACTTCAAAAATAAAATTACCCGTCGCGAGTAGATGGCTCCTTACAAAACGGCAATTCATACACGACACGTTTGTCTACATAGACAGCCGCGATAACTCACGCCTATGCCTGAGAAGGGTAGCCATGATATAGGGCGTAGTGGCCTAATTAGTCACTCAAAAACTAAACCAAATAAATAAACAGCACTGCCTATTTGCAATTTGGCATGATCCGAGGGAATATATTTGCTTTAAAAGTGAAAATCCGATTGGTAATATTTCGCTGGCTATGTCAAGATTTCTGCCGCCATAGAAATTATCTTGTAAATGAGGGTACTTTTAAAAAACTTTTCCATGTTGCATCCTCCATTTATAATAAAAAATATTTCATATTTTATTTCAATAGCTGTCTTATATACACAGAATACAATCTTAGAACTAGCCAATAAAATAACAAACTTAATTATTATTAAAAAAAAAATCATATTAATCTAATTTAAGCATGCGTATTTAGTTATATAGATGTTTGAACAAAATTATTATTAGCGCGGTGTTGTCAACGAGAATTACCGTTTGATGTCCTGACAAACACGTAATTGGGAACTCAGACGGCTATAATCAAGCCTTTTTCTTACTCCGTGAGAATGAAATAGCAATACAGAATACTCAGACATTCTTGTCTGTAGATAAAAAATGGTAAGTAGAACGTAAACTACTTAAAGTAACTGTTAAGTCATATTTAATAAAGAGCAAGTATATTATTGTTAATTGGGCACAGATCTAAGCTTGGTTGCAGTTGGAGAATTTTCTGATGGATAACCTTCGAAGCTGAGTGTGAATCATTTTATTGGGACCGACTATGAGTTGTAGGTTTACTAGGAAATTCGAAACCTTTTCGGATTAGATAATTGTACAAAAATCTACCCAAAATTTAATATATTAATAATTGCTTATGTTTCATATAAAACAATAAGTGTTGAAAATGAAAGATTTTGGTATTAGGGAATCTTTTATAGAATCCGACTACGCTCGAATTTCATTGTAGTGTTTCAGTACTTTTTGCACTCAGTCGTCCAGCATGACGCAAGTGCAAGCTGGGGCCACATAACCCCTACTCACTTAACGAGCGGACCACGGATACTGATAGTTCGAACCCAGGATCTAATAAGTCGTATATAAACCGCATACTAAGAAGACAGCGTAAATAATCAGACTAGCCTTAATTGCGGATTAGCGTTGTGGGTTTTGTCAATAAAAATATTACTCGAGATACCCAACGAATGCCATTTTAACTTCATTTAACGATGTTCAATAAAAAGAGCCGGGACCGTAATTTTCGTGGTCTTTAATAAGGAATTTAATTTGAAAACCATTATGTCCTGACCGCACCAAGTTAAAACTGCTTAATTTGTATTATGTTACGATCTGATTTTTTTACACAGTTAAGTCTTAACGTGAATTTATATTTTATAATACTTTTACAATTGACACTGTTACTGTCAATTCTATAATAATATCCTTAGTATACACAAATGTCTTTTATAAAACGAACCATTTTAATTACGGTTAATATCGATTGTAAACTTGGGTTCAAATTTACAAAAAATTGTTCAAATTTACAAACAAATTGTTTAAATTTACGACAAATTGTTCAAAGTGAAATGAAGTAAATTTACGTGTTTAAATTTAAAATTTTAGATTTGAAATAGGAATTATACAATAAAATTAACATTAATAACGACGTTAATTTTATTGTGCTCTATAAATTCATTAGCAACATTTAATTATTTAATTGACGAATTTGTAACTGTAGTAATATTTTGTTAATGTCTAGCAGTGTATTTTTCGGTGGCTAATTTGTGACGAGTAATAAAAGAAATAAATATATAGATACTAGATTTTCCCGCGCCTTTGATCACATTAATGCATATTTTGTCTTTCGGGGATCTATTATTTTTTTCTGATTGAAAGGTACGCCTTTTTCTGATTCCTGACATGTATACAATTTGGCAGTCATTGATATTTATAGATCATTAGGGATGACGAAACGTATAACACAGCGTAGGACGACAGCGGTAGCTCTCAGCATGTTACAAGTATGTACTCGTATAGTAACCGGCGATTTGTACATCGAGTCTTGGAAAGAGATAATCAACTAATTTCCCCTTCGTAGAGCGCTGTCCCTGTCGCACACTACCGGCTTGACGTCACACGGAGTACTGAAAGGTTGATATCTATTAGGTGTTAAAATAATTATGCCTTTTTTGTAACTAAATAAAATACTACTATTCTGCTTGTTTATTTGAAATTTATATTTGACTGGACGTAACTGTACTGCTTCGTATTTGTACGACTGACAAACGTTACACGGCTAGTGTGCGACAGAGACAACGCTCTACGAAGCTGCTCTCTAAGAGTCCATGTGCAATATTTTTTACCGTGTACTGCAAATATACTTCTTTAACAGTCTGACACAGTACCCCCAAATAGTAGTATCTTATAATTTTCATTCCCACGCATCTATAACTATAAATGGAAAATATATTAATATTTTATTAACAAAATTACAATATAATAAATGAGCCGCATTAATTCACAAATCATCACATTCATATTTAATTAATATGAATATTTAATAGCTACTGCTAAAAAAATACGACCTATATAAAAAAAAATATAATACATTGTATTCTCACGTATTAGTTTGATAATACAAAATAAATAGAGTTTTAAATACTTTTGAAAAATATGATTTTATGTATAAGGAAAGTACTCATACTACGTAATCCATTTCTTTATCCCTTCGGTGACCAACCATAGTATACGTCAAGATTCTTCCTCCTCATTGAATTACTCATAGTAATTTCTGAATATTTTTTTAAATATTTGTATTTGTAGAAAGAGTAAGTAAAGAAAGTTAAAAAATGATTAGTTTGTCTTTATTAATATGGCGCTTGCCGCGTAACGCCAAGACTGCGTGTATAGCTATAATTACAATAACATTTGTATTAAATCAGCTGTGTGCTGAGTGTGAGTTTTGTCGTTAACATTACGCGCTCGACGACGTGCGCGTAAGCATGCCATTTGTATGAAGAAATATACAGCGCCACTAGTGGCGCGTTTTTTAAACTACATTTCTTCATACAAATGGCATGCTTACGCGCACGTCGTAGAGCGCGTAATGTTAACGACAAAACTCACACTCAGCACACTGAGGTCTCGGTATTAATATACCCATAATAGTGTATCAATATACCTTGAGTTAAATAAGCGCTAACGTTACGCGTAATTGAGCTTGATCATAAATGAATTTAGCTCCACCACGTGATGTAAACCTAAGCCAAGGGCACGTAGTATAGGTACGACCCCTAACATTTAAATAGCAACGATTTCAATTATATAACTTATAACAATGTTTTAAGAATTAACTACACCTATACGGCTCGTTTTAGGGTAATTGTCAAGAAACGTACAGAGATCAGAAGTGTCCGGTTAAAATATAATCTGTCATCAACCCCTTATATTCCTTGGAGAGATGGCATTACTCCTCTCATAGAAAGCTGTTATCGATAGTGGACATCGATAGGTGTAATAATGGATGTATTTGAAATGATATTATTGCGAAGAAAACCAATCAGGTGTAGTTATACCCATTTTCACCGGCGACGTTTAAATTTTAGGTAACACCTAATTTATTCAAAATGACAGAATAACATTGCAGTTTCATTAATTTTCTGCTCTAAATTACTGAGATTTAGCATTTAAAATGCTAGGATATTTATAAAAACTTGTTTATCTTAATCTTCTATAATGATGATAAAATAATAGCCACAATTTGATTGACATACGACAGCTTACACTTGTTTATGTGGTGGAATGGATTTATTATTAAAATATTTATCACCTATTTTTCATTAATAGAGTAAACATTAATTGATACTACATCATATTAATTAGCAAGTACTATGGGAGATATTTCATACTGATCAACAATACTTTTGAGACATGGTTTACTTAGTTAAAAATTATTTTAAAATATAATTACAAAAAACTAAGAATTGCAACCGATATCGCATATTTCACACTCTGGGGCAACAAATTTTGCTAGTTTCTTTATAACAACAACATATGATATTTTATTCACGAAAGGTTAAGATAAGGTATATATTCTATTATTTGCTTTTTAATCCCGTAGGTCATAATTATTTATTTATTTCCATTTATATTAAGTATAATTTCAATGAACGAGCTTGAATTTCTAACAGAATTTTCAAAATCGAAGAATTTCTTAATTGGTACAGGAATCGAATTCAGGGCAATTACATATTTCACTAGAGCCATAAGGCAATTATTTGCATGTTCTTAGACACGCTTACAATCAATATAGTTATAATATACGATCCTCGCGCTGAGAGACAAGTGCCCGTTTTCACCAATGAGCCTTAATTTTTAGGTAGCCTTTGCAGCTAAGTAACACTTACTACAATATAAATGACACATAACATATTAAAAAAATGATCACAGTTGAAACTAAATAAAATTTTAGGTAGGCACATAAGGCGATTATGAATGACAACATAAAAATAAACTTTGTCACCTAAAATTTAGAGGTCGTTGATGGAAATGGGTACGCGTTTGATAGTTAGCATAAATGGTAAGTATATGATTGCATAATTTAAGACATATATGATAAATTTGTTGCAAATAGAAGGAAAGGTTTTAAGCTGTGTGGTAGCGGCTACGAATACTACCAACCCTTACTTTACTCGTGGATGGCGTAAAAGACGATTAAGAGCCTTATAACGACCTGAGCCAACTCCATCAGATGCCCTTTGGTTAACAATTACATTCCCAAGGAGGGTTGACGTCTGGCAGGCGGCCGGTCATAAAACTATTGCCAATAACTTTTACAATATATACTATGCAAGAAGAGTATATATTGTATCGAACCCAAGTAATTGGGATAAGAGTAGGAGTCAATATTCGAAGTTCTATGGCAAATTACAAATTCAAGTTCTGAAGACTTCCTTATATCCTATTCCATATTCCTCTGTTTCATGAAGTGTCTGATACACTGATTAACAGTGGGA
The DNA here is from genome assembly GCA_905163515.2 of Lymantria monacha. Taxonomy (NCBI): domain Eukaryota; kingdom Metazoa; phylum Arthropoda; class Insecta; order Lepidoptera; family Erebidae; genus Lymantria; species Lymantria monacha. The sequence goes on along the minus strand of LR991105.1, from coordinate 3,156,517 downwards.
AAGTGTTAAATCTGTGTTCCTTTCCTCCTCTTTTAAATCGTAATGGATTTTCATAATATATCGCCTAATTTATTAATTTAGAAATAAATATATTTAATTAAAAGTGATACTACCATTGGTGGGGAAATATTACAGACAGTTTCCCAACTGCACCCATTAATGCGTTGGCTTATCCGGGTTAGAACTACACTCTCTGGGAAAATCGACGCTTGAATGGTAACATTTTGCTATTGTGTCTAATTTATATATGTATGTATATTTTAATAGTTATAATGGAGGAGACCCATAACCATATATAGTAGTCATATAAGCAGATGAAAGTGAAAAAGTATAAAATAAAATATATATTTTTATGTATAAAACTATTCTGTACGTGTATAAAAGAGCTCTTGTTAAACGGCTGAAGCGATTTTGATAGAATTTATTGGTTTAGATTAGCAATTGAATCTGTTAGGTGCCATCTAGAATTAATCCGCCACCCGCAATCAAGGTCAAGGTCAAAGTATCGGTATTAGTGATCAGTCCAATGATAATGGGGCATATGATAGGTCATTGGCTTCAAAGGATTCTACATTTTTTTTTAATTTGTACAGAACATCTGTCAACCAATAATATAAGTATATTTTTTTTCTGTAATTCATGAGTAGTGATGCTACTTTGATGTTTATGCTAACTGTCTAACGCGCGTATCGAGTCGTTGAGGAGTACTTATCGCAGCAACAAATGCTAAAGAACAGCGACAATTCTACAGTAAAGCCGTGTATATATAAACGCTAAGCGATAAGCGATACACAACCGATTAGCACAGCACCTCGCACTGCGGTATACGCTGAAACAATAAAAAACATGATTATATCATTATCTCATCATCTCAGCTCATATATGTCCCACTGTTGGGCTCGAGCCTCCTCCATAATGGGAGGGAAATTGACCTACTATATCACACTGGTATAGGATTTTGTTGCGAGTTTTCCATGTCTTGGATAGATGTTATATGCGTTTTATATCCCTTAATTGTTCCTTACGATCACCCACGGGGTAGTGAATTGTACTCTTACTCCGTTACCACACGGAAAACGCGTGTATATCCATCCATCCATCCATCAGCCCGTAAAATACGCGTGCATATACATAACATATTATCACGCCACATCCATTGCAGTGTAGGCAGAGAGAACAGAGTGCCAGAGAACTCTATCCTTGCATACTTCACTCGCTTCCTCAACATTCATAATTCTCTTAATACACGCTCGCCGGTTTCGGAGACTCTTGACTCCACCTTCCTTCAGTACGTGACCAATCTGGTCTAGGTAGGTTAGTCTAGGTCTACCCCGGTACCTACATCCTTATATACATAACATATATTTATATTATATATAGTCATATTATCATACATACATACATACATACATATCATCACGCCATATCCCTTGCAGGGTAGGCAGAGAGAACAGAGTGCCAGAGAACTCTATCTCTGCATACTTCACTCGCTTCCTCAACATTCATAATTCTCTTCATACACGCTCGCCGGTTTCGGAGACTCTTGACTCCACCTTCCTTCAGTACATGACCGATCTGGTCTAGGTAGGTTAGTCTCGGTCTCCCTCGGTACCTACATCCTTCCACTTTCGCATTGTATATCTTCTTAACCAGGCGTTCGTTCGGCATTCTTTCCACATGTCCGAACCATCGGAGCATTCCCTTTCGCATCTTTACACCAATACTCTCTTTCATACCTACTCGCTCTCTTACGTCGTCGTTACGAATGCGGTCGGTCAGCCTAACTCCACAGATTTTTCGCAGAGATCGTATCGATAATCGATCGTCATATTATCAATGTATTTTAACCTAAAAATAACTCATATATGTAGATACTACATACATAGAGGTGTAGGTCATTACCTACACCTCTATGTATGTAAGTGGCACGTGGTACGTACATACATACGTACGTACGTATACACGTACAATGGTAAGTGGCACGAGTTCAATATATTTTCCCCATATCAAAACATGTTCTACGCGCCCAAAAAAATTTTCACTTCAGAAATGTAAGGATAAGTATAATGAACGTTTTATTAAGTGTTACTTACATGTATATATATTGTCGGTCACCATATAGCCGGCGCGAGATTGTCGCTGAAGCCAGCCTCACGGGCCTTCCAATATTCGCCACTAAACACCCAAGTCTCCTCACCACTCTCCAATGTTTTGCTGGGAACATAATACATTAAAATTATATCATGCAAGTTTATTTGAATCTCAGAAAGTTAATAGTAATATGTTTGATGTTCTCTCCAAATGTAATATTGTTTCAATAAAAGTTTGTAAAGTCCCTTGCAACATTATGCATTACAATGAATTAATTGCTAATAAATCAAACTATTATTCGCTTAGCACAGTGAATTATTTTATAAAAAATATATTGTCAGCAAAGCAAAATACAATTGTAAAATCTCTCTCAACACAGATTATCTTGTAAAATAATTAACTGTTCACAAAGAAAACTATTTTTGTTACATCTCTCTCAACATGGTGAACTATTTTGCAAAATAATTTACTGTTTACAAGTAAAATGTTTTTGTAGTCTCTCTCAACATGAAATTATTCTACAAAATAAACTATTGTTTTTTGTAAAATCTACCTCAAGACAGTAAATTAATCTGCAAAAAGCGTTCTAATGGTTTTTTTTTTGGTAGGCTATGGTCTGGTGAGTGATTTTAATATGTACAAATACATATTTGTACATCCATGTACATCCATGTATGTTTACGATTAGGATTAATAATCAGGTGATTACAATAAACATAATTAAGTCACTCAACAACACAATAAGGCCCCATATACAATGGGGCGTTATTGTTGGAAATCCATAAGACTCTCTGCGCACAATGATCCCAATATAATAAATGGATTAAATCCCAAAAGTAATAAATATATTTACCGGAACCAAGCAGGCATATGGTGTACACTATCCCTCCGTCGGTCTCTCTGTGCCTGTTCCAACTGATGCTTCAATTGCTCAGCAGCTTCCACATCACCCTCTTCTAACGCACGTTGGTCGGGCCTGAAATACAGTCACAGTTGATATATACTTTGCCTGCTGATCAGGAGTAAGAATTAAAAATGTTAATTGTCCATCAAAATATGGCAATTTACAAAGTTGGTTAAATCATTTATGAGTAGTGATAACGACAGTGAACACTACGAGAGACGCTCCCGGAGTCGCACGAAGCGATCCAGGCGTCGTAAACGTCGTCGTCGACAAAGTTCTAACTCTGAAAGTGAGAGTTCGACTTCAGAAAACAATCGCAGGTCCACTCGGAAGCAGAATAAATACCGTCACAAGACACGTGACCATCAACGCATTTCTAAATCAGAAAGTAATGATCCCGAAGTAAGGCAAGATCAGTCTCCGATAAGGCGACGGCGGCAAGGACGTGCGGATTCCATCCAAGGATTAGTACACACGGAACAACGAACAATACAGGCAAGTGTTGTGTAATCACTTTCCTACCTATACTAAACAGTATAATTAGTGATATTAAAATGTATAATATGTGAATGCGTGTATACATACGTACATATAGGTACATATGTGTATACATTAATGAGTGGGTTATATTACAAAAATATTATCTAGCTTTTCACCGAGATGTACATATACAATGCTTTCATCACTTTCATTATACATCTCCTCCACATTTATGTGTTATTGAATATAAAGTTTATTTATGATAGGATGGAAGTACTAAAGTTAATAGTATAGGTAGATACATACTTATCAAATTTCAATAGATCAAACAGATTTTGTTTCTTCTCTTTTATTTATTATTCATTTTTGATGATTGGATACCATAATACTTATATAGAAAGAAACTTACTGTTACAATTAATGAGACTAATAATTACTAATGTGTGAAGCAATAAGTGTGAAATATCTTTATTGCATAATAGCGACTATTGCGGAAACAGTCGAACATTAATCTTATTAGGTACTTAACCTATTGTGTACTTGGTAAATATATTTTACCGACTATGTCTTACTTTGAATGTGAATAAAGTGTAAGCTTATCTACATTAGATATGTTGGCCTCTGCTATTATTTCCTCCTTAATTTTGTTGACTAACAAAGCAAATCACGCTCACATATATATATCGCACTACCGAACTTTACAGGAGACAGTACCACTACAAGTTCATGAAGAAATGGATATTCAGTCGCGGCATAGTGCAGAGCTACAGACAGAGATACAGACAGCGAATGCTACATCTTCGCAGCCAGCAGTGACTAACGCAATTGAGTCTACAAGTAAACCTAGTTTATTACTTAGTGTTGACGATGTAGCACAAATAATTCAAAGTTTTACACGGTCACACTCTCAAGTTACTTATGATAAACATGTTAATATTATACCCACATTTGACCCATCACAGAGAAATCAGTGTATTGATGGATGGATAGCCAAGGTTAATGAATGCGCAAAAATTTACAACTGGTCTGATGAACAAACGGCTCATTACGCTTTGCCGAAATTAGGTGGTCATGCTAAGAAATGGTATGAGGGACTTCAAACCATTCTTCTGACATGGCCCGAATGGCAGGAAAGACTAAGAAAAGCATTCCCTTCTGAAAGTAACTACGGGGCTTTATTATCGGAAATGTTAGATAGGCGAATGAAGTTAGGTGAATCAATAGACGAATAATATTACGATAAAATCTTATTACTAAATGCTTGTAGTATAGAAGGAAAGAAAGCCGTTGACTGCCTGGTTTATGGGATAGAGGATAGGACAATTAGAGCAAGTGCGTCGTCAGCTAGGTGCTATGATCCGGAAGACTTATTAAAATTCCTTAAAGATTTGTGTAGGGAGGCAAATGGTTCTCGTTTTGTCAAACGGCCGATCATCTCAAACGCTTCTAGTTCCACCTTAAACGAAAAATGTTTTCGATGTAGTAAAATAGGTCATCGAGCTGCACAATGTCGCAGTAGAACGATGAATGATATTTTCTGCTTCAATTGCAAAGAATCAGGTCACATTTCTGGTAAGTGTCCAAAGCCATTAATTAGATGTGATAATTGTAAACGATTTGGACATAATACCAAAGATTGCTACCGGCCTAAAAACGATAGTCAATCAAACAATAACTCTATGGTTGATAAGAAAACTATGTTAACACAAACATCTAAACCTGATTTGAAATACTATAAATCAGCTGTTATAAATAGTAAAATTAATATAGAGAGTTATGTGGACTTTGGAAGCGAATGCACTTTGATACGGCAAGACATTGTTGAGAGATATTCTCTACCTAAAATAGAAAATGATGTTCCAAATATACGTGGATTGAATAGCGTGACAATCCCTGTAGGTAAGACAAAAATTAATTTAGATATCGGTGGAGTAACAGCAGAAGTTGATGCATATATTGTTGAGTCGTCTTTGCTTAATCAACCTTTGTTAGTTGGACAGGATTTTACTGAAAGAGAGGACGTCATTGTCATTAAAACATACGATAAATTGGAGATTTTGAAAAGGCCCCTTACACATAACTTACCACATGTACTGACTGACAGACAGAATAACTGTAAGATTGTATTACGAATAAAAATTAACACCGTTGTAAATAAATTCGATTATATTAATTGCGTGAGTGAACAGAAAACCAGTTGCGACGTCTATATAGAGGACAGCGTTAGGAAATTAGAGAATGCAAATTATTGTGTTATGGGTGGCATCTATAATGTTGGTCAGGGACAATGTCAGGTTGCTGTCTGCAACTTTTCGGAAGAACCTATGCTTTTTAGGAAAAATACTGTATTATCGAGGAGTAAGCGAATCACTGCGTCCAACGTATCCGAGGATAATCTTGAATTGTCATGCCATCGGGTCACTAAAGATTCTTTGACACCGTTCTCTATCGATGACGTCAATATTAATCCTAATCTAGAACCACAGCAACGTCAGACCATTTCTAAATTTGATAAACACTTATAGAAATTGTTTTGCACAAACACTTTCAGAGCTAGGTTGCACAAATATAACCGAAATGAATATTGAATTAGATGATACAACTCCTGTTGTCTATAGGCCCTATCGTTTGAGTCATACTGAAAGGGAAAGGGTACGCGAGTTGGTTAAGGATCTGCTAGATAATGATATAGCAGAAGGATCAAATTCTTTTTATGCAAGTCCTATTGTTCTTGTTAAAAAGAAAACGGGCGGGTATCGTTTATGTGTCGATTACAGGGCATTAAATCGTAAAACTAAAAAGGACCACTTTCCAATGCCAAGAATAGATGATCAGTTAGATATGTTAAACGGGAATACATATTACACGTCTCTTGATTTGGCTAGCGGCTATTATCAAATCCCTATAAAAGATGATTGTAAACATCTCACGGCATTTATTACTCCCGATGGGTTATACCAATTTAAAAAAATGCCCTTTGGTTTGGTTAATTCCCCAGGAGTTTTTCAACGAACAATTAATCAAGTGCTTGGAATTTCAAGGTTTGATTCTGCCCTGGCTTATATGGATGATATCCTTATACCAGGGAGAGATTTCAAAGAAGAGTTCGAAAGACTCGAGAGGATATTTATGTTACTGGATAAAGCCAATCTAACCTTGAATGTACAAAAGTGTAAATTCTTTCAAGAAGAATTAGAATACCTAGGCTACGAAATAGGCGGAGATGGGATTAGACCTGGGAAAGAAAAGACCAAAGCTGTCGACAGTTTTCCCACACCATCTAACGTACGTGAAGTCAGGCAGTTCATTGGTCTTGCTAGCTATTTTAGAAAATTTATTCGAAATTTTGCAAGCATAGCCAGGCCCCCGACTGATTTAACAAGAAAAGATAATATGTGGTGTTGGAAAAATGATCAGCAGAATGCATTTTTAAAATTAAAGACGGCATTAGTGGAAAGACCAGTTTTAGGTATTTATGACCCTAAATATGTAACACACTTACACACAGATGCCAGTAAATATGGATTCGGTGGCATTCTCCTACAAAAGAAAGATGATAGTGATCTAATGAGACCTATAGCGTATTTCAGTAGAAAAACATCAATAGACAAACAAAAATACCACGCGTACGAACTAGAAACATTAGCCGTGATAGCCTCGCTTCAGCGATTTAGGGTGTATTTACTAGGAGTCCACTTTACTTTAGTAGCTGATTGTGCAGCTTTAAGAGCAACATTTAGTAAACGCGACTTAATTCCTCGAATAGCACGTTGGTGGATAGCGATGCAAGAATTCGACTTCAATATACAATACAAACCAGGACATTCTATGTCCCACGTTGACGCTTTAAGCAGAAACCCACAGCTTTATGAATCAGACATGGCCCATGAAACGGATCCAATAGTTCTAAAGATAACTCAAGAAGATTGGTTACTTACCTTACAATTCCAAGATACAGAATCACAACGAATTAGGAAAATTTTAGAAGATACTGAATACTCTGATGTAAAGAAAAACTATGTACTTAAAGATAATAAATTATTTAGAAAAGACGGGGAACAACTCAAATGGGTTGTACCCAAAGTAGCTAGATTCCAATTATGCAAATTAAATCATGACGATATCGGACATTTTAGTGTAGAAAAGACAACTGACAAAATTAGTAGAGACTTTTGGTTTCCAAAGATGAAACGCTTCATTAAAAAATACGTACGCTCATGTCTAGAGTGTGCGTATAGTAAAGAACCTTCTGGACCGAAAGAAGGGCTGCTACATCCGATTCATAAAGTTGATAAACCATTTGGCACTGTGCATATTGATCATTTAGGACCTTTTGTTAAAAACACTAACGGTCACATTTACTTACTCGTTCTAGTCGATGGATTCACTAAATTTTGCATACTGACTCCACTACGTAATCTTAAATCTTCGCTCACTATTCAATCTCTAGAGAACACCTTTTGCACATTCGGATATCCTAACAGATTGATATCGGATCAGGGTTCAACCTTTACGTCCCATGAATTCAAACGTTTTTGTGACGAATCTCATATAAAACACATCCTTAATGCTGTTGCATCACCTCGAGCTAATGGTCAGGTGGAAAGATACAACAGAACAGTTCTAGATGCACTTACCACATATACTGACAAATTTGGTGAAAAGCATTGGGGTCGGGCACTAGGCAAATTACAATGGGGCTTAAATAACACTCTTAATAAAGGAATAGGTAAGACACCTTCGGAAGCACTTTTTGCCGTTGCCATGGTCAGCAAGGGTGATAACATATTTAGCTCTATTTTGAGTGAAACTAGGCGGATAGGTAATATAAACGAAATAAGGAAAAAAATAAGTGAATACATAGAGAAAGATCAAGAAGCACAGAAGAATAGATACGATAAAAAGAAAATTAAAGCTAGAGTATATAAGATAGGTGACTTAGTCAAAATTTTAAAACCGGTGTCAAATAACGATGGCAAAAGTAAGAAACTGCTCCCAAAATTTACAGGACCGTTTCGAATTTCCAAAGTTTTAGATAATTATAGATACGAAGTGTCAAGTATACCCGGGGCAAAAATAACACAAAAGAACTACTGTAATATATGGGCAGCTGACCGCATCAAACCTTGGATATCAGTCCCTTACAATAACAATAAAAGTGAGGGTAACACTAATAGCAGTAGTGAAGCAGAATGACAGTTCTGATTTACGGTAGATGGGTTAAGTGAATGTCATAATTCATTATAAGTAATATTATATTCCATTATATTCTTAATTTTTTTTTTCTAATTAAGGCAACAATATGTGAACCTAATGCTTTATTTTAATTATCATTTTTTTAAGTGTTTATCCTATGAGTATATGAAACTAATGAGAAACTAATGATTGATAGATTGCTGTTAGTTATTAAAATATTTTATTTTGGATAGAATATTATTATTTAATAGATATGTATAACAATATATTTCCGAATTAGAGATATTTCTATAATTAATTGTATTAAATAAGTATAGCGGGTAAAATATTCGATTTTGATAGATAAATCGGTATTTTGCTAACCAACCGATATTTTGGATTGAAAATATTGTATAACCGTGTTGACAGATCCATGGGTATTTTCAATCAAAATATTTAATGTAAGCATTAAAAATTGTTGCATTGGAGCTACCAATGACACTTGGAATGTGAGATTTTGACAGTTGTGATATTGAAAATATTGTATAACCGTGTTGACAGATCCATGGGTATTTTCAATAAACCGGTCTGAGTGCTATGAAGTATTTGATTGGAATAAGACAATCAATAGTTTACGGCTATAAGATTGAAAATATTGTATAACCATGTTGACAGATCCATGGGTATTTTCAATTAATGGACCGGTTAATGGAGAGAAGTATTTGTTGTTGATAACTTGAAGATATTAGTAACATGTTGATAGATCCATGGGTATCTTCAAGTATAATTGCAATGCTGACAATAATATTACTATATGTTAATAAGATCCATCAGTATCTTTGATAATAAATGATTGTTGATGTAATCTCAATCGGTTAGTGAACTAATTAATTCTTAGACTATAGATAGTTAAGTTTGAGGACAAACTTATTGTCAGGAAAGGCCGAATGTTAGATGTTAAGAACAGTTATGTTATTCGATCACATGCTAGTAGAAAATCATTTAGTATTATATATTATAAGAGGTTTTATTTATTTACATTACTTATTTGGAGACTACGTAAAATGGTTAAAAACGGAAAGCAATACTGGCATGTTGGTCGGACAAATAAAAAAGAAACGGTTGGCGGGATAGTTTTGTTTTTTTTATGTCATTAGTGAAAAAATATATGTCGATATGATTCCTTGACGTGCGTTTCATTGATATCCTAAGCTTGAATCTTTCACTTTGAAGCTTAATATAATACCGTACTTTGATATCAGATGATTTTGTAGCTCTGCAACTTAGCACTTCATAAAAAACTGGGCACTGCTTAAGACCCGGCTGTTATATTATGATCGAAAATCGAATTTTTGCTAAAACCTAATTTTAAAATACATTTATGTGTAGTACCTATATGTCGACTTCGGCGCATATCAAAACATGGTCTGGCTTGCACCATAGGTTAAGAATATTACCTATTGCTGTTGACGGATGCGCAATGGCTTTAAAGCGTCGTACAGCTGGCAATTGTTATCCCCAATTGACGAATGAGGTTGCACGCCAACTTTCTTCCTCTCTACTAAGACGTCTTTTATAATAACCACATGCACTTTAAGTTTTGGTAGTATTCGTAGCCGCCATCATGCGGTAGATTCGTAATAATTTAAATATAAAGTTTTTTTTAATTTACAATCTTAAATGTCAGCACCCCTCATTTGCGGCCAGATTATATTGAAGCAACCGTGTATGTATACCTACTTAGGAAAAGAAAGCTTTAATTTGATATATCAATGCACATCATAAAAGTATAAATTTAACAAAGTCATAATTATCTGTTTACACATGGTTGCGATGAGGTGCGTCCAAGTGCGCAACGGCAGCCGTGAATTTGTAGTTATTACATATAATTATATTGCTGTAAAAGTGGATATTTTATTTAAAAACAAGCGAATAAAATTTATGTCATGTGAATATACAATAATTAAAATTACTAGCGAGTATTAATATGCTATGATAGATAAGTGTCTTTAAAAACTTATAGCCACTCTATTAGATATATATTCTCCTATTCATATTTATATGTTAATTATGTTTTTAGCAAACACTGAACGAGCTTACTGGTTTTACAGCCGGACCTCGTACTAATAGGTTAATTGATAAAAGAATAAATAGTTTTCATAGATTTTAACTATATGGTAAATTTATTTTTTTTGTGTGATTTAGTTGTTAGCCTCAAATGGCTAGGACACAACTTTACCCGGACTGTGGGTGAGCGCTGAAGGCTCCCAACTCGATGTAAATTTCTTAATTGTTATGGCTAATATGATCCGTGCGGTGACAGGATAATAATACAATTTTCGCCAACTTTTATTTGTCTGTGGAATGTGAAGAGTTTCAGCAGGATAGTGAACAGCAACTCTCTCCTGGGAAATGTACATTTCACTAAGAACGTACGCGAATCCGCCTGGTCAATCGGGACGATTTTACCATTATTCCTCTATTTCTGAGGGAGTCTTATTCTCAGCTGTGGACGGTAAGAGCCTGAATGATGATGATGAAGGAAACTATTGTTATAGTCAAATTGAATAATGAATAAAACAACTTGTATTAATTGAATTTTCTTTAATAATTTCATAATTACTACAGAACAGAACGACACAATATAATAAACTTTTACCGTAGCGCGCGTAGCATAATTATCTTATATAAATTATTAACTAAACGAGTTTAGAATATCAATTGCAACCGTTACGGTGCTTGCTGTCAGCCATATAAAATTAGAACGTGGACATTGCGTGTAATGGAAGCCAATCAACGTGAGTTTTGGGGGGAAGAAATATTTCAAATAATAATTTTATCCGACCGTTAAACACTAGTGTCGAATTTATAACTAAGCAGAGTTAATTTAAATTTAATATTACAAACAATTCAATATTTTTATTTCATATTTTAATTAATGTGTACAATAAAATATAATTTATTATTTCTGTTATTTTTATATCCTAAATCTATGGTTATTAACGTTTGATTCGAAACTTCCATTAAATCTACACTAAATTTCTCATATTTCACAAGAAAAAAAAAGTTAATTATATATCTTTCATACTGTCCTAATTTTATAATTAAATTTTGGAAGCGCCATTTTAAATTATTCGTCGTATTATAAAATTACAATTAATCATTACACCGTAAAATGTTTATACATATTTTGCTATCCATTTAAAAGTGTGCCGGCTTTTCATAGTAATTAATTTATATATTTTTAAACACATTTTGTCTTTTATATTTTAGTTACACATAATAAATTAAAATAAAAGATAAGTTTGAATCCGAAATATTTTGGAAGTATTAATTATAAATAATAAGTGTTAATCAAGTTAGGCAATTTATTAATATTATTATGCTGAATAAATTTGTAATTCTCATTATTATATTTTTTTAATTTTAAATAACTATACTAGTATTGAAATGTACGTAAGGTAACGTTGACATACTATAATTTTTAATATTATTTTAGCAAGAATTATAAGAAAAATGAGGACATTCTACACTATAAAAATGGCTTGCAAAGGCACTTAAATACTGCAAAATTTGTCTATTATTGTACAATATTGTTCTTTGTAATACTGAGCTACAAATGAATTTATATACATTTGCTATTTTTTTTTAAAATCATTTATTGACCATTAGATAACAGTCCTTTTATTTTCAAACTCATGTATATAGTATAAAAATAAAAACAAAACGTAACAAGAAAATACATAATATTAACAATTGAATGAGATTTTGCAATTTCATTGAGTTTTAAAAAAAGAGGATAATAATATAACAATATAAATAAAGTTACAATAAATATAAAACTAAACTTTAAGTACTTCACAATACTTTAGTGGTAAAAAAGAAATTGCTTTTATTTTACATATACAGTTGATGATTATATTGACGTATTATTTATTGTTACAAAAAAAATATTTCTTTTTGGCTTCGAATTAACATTTGCCAATATCAAAAAAAAATGTTAGAAATAAAAAAAACATTAACGTCAAAGCTCTGCCGAGTAAATAAAAAAAAAACACCATTAGAAAAACATGAATAGGCTGATATAAAAAAAAAAAACACTATTTTTAGGTTTTCGGAGCTTTAAAAATTATAAAATGGTAATTTCATTCAGCTGAATTTAGCAGAGATAGTGTAAACAAAAACTGTTTTTTTTTAATTTTTATTTTTATTAAGAGTATTTAGAAATGTCATTGAGACAAATTGTATTTTAACTTTCCGTACGCGCTTTATAAGCCTAAAAATGAAAGATAAATAGATAAAATAAGCATATTAAACATTGTACATCAACTATAACAATCTTCACTAGCCATTCTATATATATATTAAAAATTCACTAGCCACGATTTCATAATTAAAATTGTTAGTAATTTTTTATTATTATTAATCTAATATTAATTTATGTTAAAAACGCTCCAATAAAACATTATTTTCTAGTATTCAACTAGACAACCAAATCGCCCGTATGGTAACTAAAAAAAAAAAATAACAGCATATGTTACTGAGCCCAAGTTATTCTTTAATAACTTCCAAAATGGCTGGAACAATAATAGTAATATTTATTAATAAAAATATAATATGACACCAAGTGTTACTGTGTATAATATTACAGATATTTATTATTTGACACGATTAATAAGTAACAAAAATATGAGATTTAAAAAATACTTCTGCCCCGATAGCATTTTGGTCATGCTTGTATCAAGACAGAAAGGACATAAGTATGTGTAGGCTTGTTATGCTCTATCTCATTTGACTGTCATATGAATCGACCAGAGTTTCAGGACCGGTAGCTTAACGTACTTTCAAAAAACACTGCAGTAAGCAATAATTTGAGAATACCTTTCCAAAAAGCGATGTTATCTATGAAGTTTTAATCCGAAGAATATCTTGATTTAAAATCTCAGTATCGACAGATTTTGATATTACTCTATAGTTGTCATTGCATACACTTTAGAAAAAATTCCAGCCAATTTAGTACTTACAGAAAACCCTAAAACTTATAAAACAGCGGCAAAAAATAATCTAAAGATTATATAAACCTACGTATACCTTATATCTCTAAGTGCTTACTTTGAAACTTTTTATTTTCAATATGTATAAAAAAAAACAAATAACAATTTTTTTTTAATAAGACCACATCTAGACTAGGAAGAGAACCCCTTCGTCACATTGCACTAATAAAAGTTAAAAAATATAGAGGCAACTATTTGTGACTTCAAAAATAAAATTACCCGTCGCGAGTAGATGGCTCCTTACAAAACGGCAATTCATACACGACACGTTTGTCTACATAGACAGCCGCGATAACTCACGCCTATGCCTGAGAAGGGTAGCCATGATATAGGGCGTAGTGGCCTAATTAGTCACTCAAAAACTAAACCAAATAAATAAACAGCACTGCCTATTTGCAATTTGGCATGATCCGAGGGAATATATTTGCTTTAAAAGTGAAAATCCGATTGGTAATATTTCGCTGGCTATGTCAAGATTTCTGCCGCCATAGAAATTATCTTGTAAATGAGGGTACTTTTAAAAAACTTTTCCATGTTGCATCCTCCATTTATAATAAAAAATATTTCATATTTTATTTCAATAGCTGTCTTATATACACAGAATACAATCTTAGAACTAGCCAATAAAATAACAAACTTAATTATTATTAAAAAAAAAATCATATTAATCTAATTTAAGCATGCGTATTTAGTTATATAGATGTTTGAACAAAATTATTATTAGCGCGGTGTTGTCAACGAGAATTACCGTTTGATGTCCTGACAAACACGTAATTGGGAACTCAGACGGCTATAATCAAGCCTTTTTCTTACTCCGTGAGAATGAAATAGCAATACAGAATACTCAGACATTCTTGTCTGTAGATAAAAAATGGTAAGTAGAACGTAAACTACTTAAAGTAACTGTTAAGTCATATTTAATAAAGAGCAAGTATATTATTGTTAATTGGGCACAGATCTAAGCTTGGTTGCAGTTGGAGAATTTTCTGATGGATAACCTTCGAAGCTGAGTGTGAATCATTTTATTGGGACCGACTATGAGTTGTAGGTTTACTAGGAAATTCGAAACCTTTTCGGATTAGATAATTGTACAAAAATCTACCCAAAATTTAATATATTAATAATTGCTTATGTTTCATATAAAACAATAAGTGTTGAAAATGAAAGATTTTGGTATTAGGGAATCTTTTATAGAATCCGACTACGCTCGAATTTCATTGTAGTGTTTCAGTACTTTTTGCACTCAGTCGTCCAGCATGACGCAAGTGCAAGCTGGGGCCACATAACCCCTACTCACTTAACGAGCGGACCACGGATACTGATAGTTCGAACCCAGGATCTAATAAGTCGTATATAAACCGCATACTAAGAAGACAGCGTAAATAATCAGACTAGCCTTAATTGCGGATTAGCGTTGTGGGTTTTGTCAATAAAAATATTACTCGAGATACCCAACGAATGCCATTTTAACTTCATTTAACGATGTTCAATAAAAAGAGCCGGGACCGTAATTTTCGTGGTCTTTAATAAGGAATTTAATTTGAAAACCATTATGTCCTGACCGCACCAAGTTAAAACTGCTTAATTTGTATTATGTTACGATCTGATTTTTTTACACAGTTAAGTCTTAACGTGAATTTATATTTTATAATACTTTTACAATTGACACTGTTACTGTCAATTCTATAATAATATCCTTAGTATACACAAATGTCTTTTATAAAACGAACCATTTTAATTACGGTTAATATCGATTGTAAACTTGGGTTCAAATTTACAAAAAATTGTTCAAATTTACAAACAAATTGTTTAAATTTACGACAAATTGTTCAAAGTGAAATGAAGTAAATTTACGTGTTTAAATTTAAAATTTTAGATTTGAAATAGGAATTATACAATAAAATTAACATTAATAACGACGTTAATTTTATTGTGCTCTATAAATTCATTAGCAACATTTAATTATTTAATTGACGAATTTGTAACTGTAGTAATATTTTGTTAATGTCTAGCAGTGTATTTTTCGGTGGCTAATTTGTGACGAGTAATAAAAGAAATAAATATATAGATACTAGATTTTCCCGCGCCTTTGATCACATTAATGCATATTTTGTCTTTCGGGGATCTATTATTTTTTTCTGATTGAAAGGTACGCCTTTTTCTGATTCCTGACATGTATACAATTTGGCAGTCATTGATATTTATAGATCATTAGGGATGACGAAACGTATAACACAGCGTAGGACGACAGCGGTAGCTCTCAGCATGTTACAAGTATGTACTCGTATAGTAACCGGCGATTTGTACATCGAGTCTTGGAAAGAGATAATCAACTAATTTCCCCTTCGTAGAGCGCTGTCCCTGTCGCACACTACCGGCTTGACGTCACACGGAGTACTGAAAGGTTGATATCTATTAGGTGTTAAAATAATTATGCCTTTTTTGTAACTAAATAAAATACTACTATTCTGCTTGTTTATTTGAAATTTATATTTGACTGGACGTAACTGTACTGCTTCGTATTTGTACGACTGACAAACGTTACACGGCTAGTGTGCGACAGAGACAACGCTCTACGAAGCTGCTCTCTAAGAGTCCATGTGCAATATTTTTTACCGTGTACTGCAAATATACTTCTTTAACAGTCTGACACAGTACCCCCAAATAGTAGTATCTTATAATTTTCATTCCCACGCATCTATAACTATAAATGGAAAATATATTAATATTTTATTAACAAAATTACAATATAATAAATGAGCCGCATTAATTCACAAATCATCACATTCATATTTAATTAATATGAATATTTAATAGCTACTGCTAAAAAAATACGACCTATATAAAAAAAAATATAATACATTGTATTCTCACGTATTAGTTTGATAATACAAAATAAATAGAGTTTTAAATACTTTTGAAAAATATGATTTTATGTATAAGGAAAGTACTCATACTACGTAATCCATTTCTTTATCCCTTCGGTGACCAACCATAGTATACGTCAAGATTCTTCCTCCTCATTGAATTACTCATAGTAATTTCTGAATATTTTTTTAAATATTTGTATTTGTAGAAAGAGTAAGTAAAGAAAGTTAAAAAATGATTAGTTTGTCTTTATTAATATGGCGCTTGCCGCGTAACGCCAAGACTGCGTGTATAGCTATAATTACAATAACATTTGTATTAAATCAGCTGTGTGCTGAGTGTGAGTTTTGTCGTTAACATTACGCGCTCGACGACGTGCGCGTAAGCATGCCATTTGTATGAAGAAATATACAGCGCCACTAGTGGCGCGTTTTTTAAACTACATTTCTTCATACAAATGGCATGCTTACGCGCACGTCGTAGAGCGCGTAATGTTAACGACAAAACTCACACTCAGCACACTGAGGTCTCGGTATTAATATACCCATAATAGTGTATCAATATACCTTGAGTTAAATAAGCGCTAACGTTACGCGTAATTGAGCTTGATCATAAATGAATTTAGCTCCACCACGTGATGTAAACCTAAGCCAAGGGCACGTAGTATAGGTACGACCCCTAACATTTAAATAGCAACGATTTCAATTATATAACTTATAACAATGTTTTAAGAATTAACTACACCTATACGGCTCGTTTTAGGGTAATTGTCAAGAAACGTACAGAGATCAGAAGTGTCCGGTTAAAATATAATCTGTCATCAACCCCTTATATTCCTTGGAGAGATGGCATTACTCCTCTCATAGAAAGCTGTTATCGATAGTGGACATCGATAGGTGTAATAATGGATGTATTTGAAATGATATTATTGCGAAGAAAACCAATCAGGTGTAGTTATACCCATTTTCACCGGCGACGTTTAAATTTTAGGTAACACCTAATTTATTCAAAATGACAGAATAACATTGCAGTTTCATTAATTTTCTGCTCTAAATTACTGAGATTTAGCATTTAAAATGCTAGGATATTTATAAAAACTTGTTTATCTTAATCTTCTATAATGATGATAAAATAATAGCCACAATTTGATTGACATACGACAGCTTACACTTGTTTATGTGGTGGAATGGATTTATTATTAAAATATTTATCACCTATTTTTCATTAATAGAGTAAACATTAATTGATACTACATCATATTAATTAGCAAGTACTATGGGAGATATTTCATACTGATCAACAATACTTTTGAGACATGGTTTACTTAGTTAAAAATTATTTTAAAATATAATTACAAAAAACTAAGAATTGCAACCGATATCGCATATTTCACACTCTGGGGCAACAAATTTTGCTAGTTTCTTTATAACAACAACATATGATATTTTATTCACGAAAGGTTAAGATAAGGTATATATTCTATTATTTGCTTTTTAATCCCGTAGGTCATAATTATTTATTTATTTCCATTTATATTAAGTATAATTTCAATGAACGAGCTTGAATTTCTAACAGAATTTTCAAAATCGAAGAATTTCTTAATTGGTACAGGAATCGAATTCAGGGCAATTACATATTTCACTAGAGCCATAAGGCAATTATTTGCATGTTCTTAGACACGCTTACAATCAATATAGTTATAATATACGATCCTCGCGCTGAGAGACAAGTGCCCGTTTTCACCAATGAGCCTTAATTTTTAGGTAGCCTTTGCAGCTAAGTAACACTTACTACAATATAAATGACACATAACATATTAAAAAAATGATCACAGTTGAAACTAAATAAAATTTTAGGTAGGCACATAAGGCGATTATGAATGACAACATAAAAATAAACTTTGTCACCTAAAATTTAGAGGTCGTTGATGGAAATGGGTACGCGTTTGATAGTTAGCATAAATGGTAAGTATATGATTGCATAATTTAAGACATATATGATAAATTTGTTGCAAATAGAAGGAAAGGTTTTAAGCTGTGTGGTAGCGGCTACGAATACTACCAACCCTTACTTTACTCGTGGATGGCGTAAAAGACGATTAAGAGCCTTATAACGACCTGAGCCAACTCCATCAGATGCCCTTTGGTTAACAATTACATTCCCAAGGAGGGTTGACGTCTGGCAGGCGGCCGGTCATAAAACTATTGCCAATAACTTTTACAATATATACTATGCAAGAAGAGTATATATTGTATCGAACCCAAGTAATTGGGATAAGAGTAGGAGTCAATATTCGAAGTTCTATGGCAAATTACAAATTCAAGTTCTGAAGACTTCCTTATATCCTATTCCATATTCCTCTGTTTCATGAAGTGTCTGATACACTGATTAACAGTGGGAAAGTGTTAAATCTGTGTTCCTTTCCTCCTCTTTTAAATCGTAATGGATTTTCATAATATATCGCCTAATTTATTAATTTAGAAATAAATATATTTAATTAAAAGTGATACTACCATTGGTGGGGAAATATTACAGACAGTTTCCCAACTGCACCCATTAATGCGTTGGCTTATCCGGGTTAGAACTACACTCTCTGGGAAAATCGACGCTTGAATGGTAACATTTTGCTATTGTGTCTAATTTATATATGTATGTATATTTTAATAGTTATAATGGAGGAGACCCATAACCATATATAGTAGTCATATAAGCAGATGAAAGTGAAAAAGTATAAAATAAAATATATATTTTTATGTATAAAACTATTCTGTACGTGTATAAAAGAGCTCTTGTTAAACGGCTGAAGCGATTTTGATAGAATTTATTGGTTTAGATTAGCAATTGAATCTGTTAGGTGCCATCTAGAATTAATCCGCCACCCGCAATCAAGGTCAAGGTCAAAGTATCGGTATTAGTGATCAGTCCAATGATAATGGGGCATATGATAGGTCATTGGCTTCAAAGGATTCTACATTTTTTTTTAATTTGTACAGAACATCTGTCAACCAATAATATAAGTATATTTTTTTTCTGTAATTCATGAGTAGTGATGCTACTTTGATGTTTATGCTAACTGTCTAACGCGCGTATCGAGTCGTTGAGGAGTACTTATCGCAGCAACAAATGCTAAAGAACAGCGACAATTCTACAGTAAAGCCGTGTATATATAAACGCTAAGCGATAAGCGATACACAACCGATTAGCACAGCACCTCGCACTGCGGTATACGCTGAAACAATAAAAAACATGATTATATCATTATCTCATCATCTCAGCTCATATATGTCCCACTGTTGGGCTCGAGCCTCCTCCATAATGGGAGGGAAATTGACCTACTATATCACACTGGTATAGGATTTTGTTGCGAGTTTTCCATGTCTTGGATAGATGTTATATGCGTTTTATATCCCTTAATTGTTCCTTACGATCACCCACGGGGTAGTGAATTGTACTCTTACTCCGTTACCACACGGAAAACGCGTGTATATCCATCCATCCATCCATCAGCCCGTAAAATACGCGTGCATATACATAACATATTATCACGCCACATCCATTGCAGTGTAGGCAGAGAGAACAGAGTGCCAGAGAACTCTATCCTTGCATACTTCACTCGCTTCCTCAACATTCATAATTCTCTTAATACACGCTCGCCGGTTTCGGAGACTCTTGACTCCACCTTCCTTCAGTACGTGACCAATCTGGTCTAGGTAGGTTAGTCTAGGTCTACCCCGGTACCTACATCCTTATATACATAACATATATTTATATTATATATAGTCATATTATCATACATACATACATACATACATATCATCACGCCATATCCCTTGCAGGGTAGGCAGAGAGAACAGAGTGCCAGAGAACTCTATCTCTGCATACTTCACTCGCTTCCTCAACATTCATAATTCTCTTCATACACGCTCGCCGGTTTCGGAGACTCTTGACTCCACCTTCCTTCAGTACATGACCGATCTGGTCTAGGTAGGTTAGTCTCGGTCTCCCTCGGTACCTACATCCTTCCACTTTCGCATTGTATATCTTCTTAACCAGGCGTTCGTTCGGCATTCTTTCCACATGTCCGAACCATCGGAGCATTCCCTTTCGCATCTTTACACCAATACTCTCTTTCATACCTACTCGCTCTCTTACGTCGTCGTTACGAATGCGGTCGGTCAGCCTAACTCCACAGATTTTTCGCAGAGATCGTATCGATAATCGATCGTCATATTATCAATGTATTTTAACCTAAAAATAACTCATATATGTAGATACTACATACATAGAGGTGTAGGTCATTACCTACACCTCTATGTATGTAAGTGGCACGTGGTACGTACATACATACGTACGTACGTATACACGTACAATGGTAAGTGGCACGAGTTCAATATATTTTCCCCATATCAAAACATGTTCTACGCGCCCAAAAAAATTTTCACTTCAGAAATGTAAGGATAAGTATAATGAACGTTTTATTAAGTGTTACTTACATGTATATATATTGTCGGTCACCATATAGCCGGCGCGAGATTGTCGCTGAAGCCAGCCTCACGGGCCTTCCAATATTCGCCACTAAACACCCAAGTCTCCTCACCACTCTCCAATGTTTTGCTGGGAACATAATACATTAAAATTATATCATGCAAGTTTATTTGAATCTCAGAAAGTTAATAGTAATATGTTTGATGTTCTCTCCAAATGTAATATTGTTTCAATAAAAGTTTGTAAAGTCCCTTGCAACATTATGCATTACAATGAATTAATTGCTAATAAATCAAACTATTATTCGCTTAGCACAGTGAATTATTTTATAAAAAATATATTGTCAGCAAAGCAAAATACAATTGTAAAATCTCTCTCAACACAGATTATCTTGTAAAATAATTAACTGTTCACAAAGAAAACTATTTTTGTTACATCTCTCTCAACATGGTGAACTATTTTGCAAAATAATTTACTGTTTACAAGTAAAATGTTTTTGTAGTCTCTCTCAACATGAAATTATTCTACAAAATAAACTATTGTTTTTTGTAAAATCTACCTCAAGACAGTAAATTAATCTGCAAAAAGCGTTCTAATGGTTTTTTTTTTGGTAGGCTATGGTCTGGTGAGTGATTTTAATATGTACAAATACATATTTGTACATCCATGTACATCCATGTATGTTTACGATTAGGATTAATAATCAGGTGATTACAATAAACATAATTAAGTCACTCAACAACACAATAAGGCCCCATATACAATGGGGCGTTATTGTTGGAAATCCATAAGACTCTCTGCGCACAATGATCCCAATATAATAAATGGATTAAATCCCAAAAGTAATAAATATATTTACCGGAACCAAGCAGGCATATGGTGTACACTATCCCTCCGTCGGTCTCTCTGTGCCTGTTCCAACTGATGCTTCAATTGCTCAGCAGCTTCCACATCACCCTCTTCTAACGCACGTTGGTCGGGCCTGAAATACAGTCACAGTTGATATATACTTTGCCTGCTGATCAGGAGTAAGAATTAAAAATGTTAATTGTCCATCAAAATATGGCAATTTACAAAGTTGGTTAAATCATTTATGAGTAGTGATAACGACAGTGAACACTACGAGAGACGCTCCCGGAGTCGCACGAAGCGATCCAGGCGTCGTAAACGTCGTCGTCGACAAAGTTCTAACTCTGAAAGTGAGAGTTCGACTTCAGAAAACAATCGCAGGTCCACTCGGAAGCAGAATAAATACCGTCACAAGACACGTGACCATCAACGCATTTCTAAATCAGAAAGTAATGATCCCGAAGTAAGGCAAGATCAGTCTCCGATAAGGCGACGGCGGCAAGGACGTGCGGATTCCATCCAAGGATTAGTACACACGGAACAACGAACAATACAGGCAAGTGTTGTGTAATCACTTTCCTACCTATACTAAACAGTATAATTAGTGATATTAAAATGTATAATATGTGAATGCGTGTATACATACGTACATATAGGTACATATGTGTATACATTAATGAGTGGGTTATATTACAAAAATATTATCTAGCTTTTCACCGAGATGTACATATACAATGCTTTCATCACTTTCATTATACATCTCCTCCACATTTATGTGTTATTGAATATAAAGTTTATTTATGATAGGATGGAAGTACTAAAGTTAATAGTATAGGTAGATACATACTTATCAAATTTCAATAGATCAAACAGATTTTGTTTCTTCTCTTTTATTTATTATTCATTTTTGATGATTGGATACCATAATACTTATATAGAAAGAAACTTACTGTTACAATTAATGAGACTAATAATTACTAATGTGTGAAGCAATAAGTGTGAAATATCTTTATTGCATAATAGCGACTATTGCGGAAACAGTCGAACATTAATCTTATTAGGTACTTAACCTATTGTGTACTTGGTAAATATATTTTACCGACTATGTCTTACTTTGAATGTGAATAAAGTGTAAGCTTATCTACATTAGATATGTTGGCCTCTGCTATTATTTCCTCCTTAATTTTGTTGACTAACAAAGCAAATCACGCTCACATATATATATCGCACTACCGAACTTTACAGGAGACAGTACCACTACAAGTTCATGAAGAAATGGATATTCAGTCGCGGCATAGTGCAGAGCTACAGACAGAGATACAGACAGCGAATGCTACATCTTCGCAGCCAGCAGTGACTAACGCAATTGAGTCTACAAGTAAACCTAGTTTATTACTTAGTGTTGACGATGTAGCACAAATAATTCAAAGTTTTACACGGTCACACTCTCAAGTTACTTATGATAAACATGTTAATATTATACCCACATTTGACCCATCACAGAGAAATCAGTGTATTGATGGATGGATAGCCAAGGTTAATGAATGCGCAAAAATTTACAACTGGTCTGATGAACAAACGGCTCATTACGCTTTGCCGAAATTAGGTGGTCATGCTAAGAAATGGTATGAGGGACTTCAAACCATTCTTCTGACATGGCCCGAATGGCAGGAAAGACTAAGAAAAGCATTCCCTTCTGAAAGTAACTACGGGGCTTTATTATCGGAAATGTTAGATAGGCGAATGAAGTTAGGTGAATCAATAGACGAATAATATTACGATAAAATCTTATTACTAAATGCTTGTAGTATAGAAGGAAAGAAAGCCGTTGACTGCCTGGTTTATGGGATAGAGGATAGGACAATTAGAGCAAGTGCGTCGTCAGCTAGGTGCTATGATCCGGAAGACTTATTAAAATTCCTTAAAGATTTGTGTAGGGAGGCAAATGGTTCTCGTTTTGTCAAACGGCCGATCATCTCAAACGCTTCTAGTTCCACCTTAAACGAAAAATGTTTTCGATGTAGTAAAATAGGTCATCGAGCTGCACAATGTCGCAGTAGAACGATGAATGATATTTTCTGCTTCAATTGCAAAGAATCAGGTCACATTTCTGGTAAGTGTCCAAAGCCATTAATTAGATGTGATAATTGTAAACGATTTGGACATAATACCAAAGATTGCTACCGGCCTAAAAACGATAGTCAATCAAACAATAACTCTATGGTTGATAAGAAAACTATGTTAACACAAACATCTAAACCTGATTTGAAATACTATAAATCAGCTGTTATAAATAGTAAAATTAATATAGAGAGTTATGTGGACTTTGGAAGCGAATGCACTTTGATACGGCAAGACATTGTTGAGAGATATTCTCTACCTAAAATAGAAAATGATGTTCCAAATATACGTGGATTGAATAGCGTGACAATCCCTGTAGGTAAGACAAAAATTAATTTAGATATCGGTGGAGTAACAGCAGAAGTTGATGCATATATTGTTGAGTCGTCTTTGCTTAATCAACCTTTGTTAGTTGGACAGGATTTTACTGAAAGAGAGGACGTCATTGTCATTAAAACATACGATAAATTGGAGATTTTGAAAAGGCCCCTTACACATAACTTACCACATGTACTGACTGACAGACAGAATAACTGTAAGATTGTATTACGAATAAAAATTAACACCGTTGTAAATAAATTCGATTATATTAATTGCGTGAGTGAACAGAAAACCAGTTGCGACGTCTATATAGAGGACAGCGTTAGGAAATTAGAGAATGCAAATTATTGTGTTATGGGTGGCATCTATAATGTTGGTCAGGGACAATGTCAGGTTGCTGTCTGCAACTTTTCGGAAGAACCTATGCTTTTTAGGAAAAATACTGTATTATCGAGGAGTAAGCGAATCACTGCGTCCAACGTATCCGAGGATAATCTTGAATTGTCATGCCATCGGGTCACTAAAGATTCTTTGACACCGTTCTCTATCGATGACGTCAATATTAATCCTAATCTAGAACCACAGCAACGTCAGACCATTTCTAAATTTGATAAACACTTATAGAAATTGTTTTGCACAAACACTTTCAGAGCTAGGTTGCACAAATATAACCGAAATGAATATTGAATTAGATGATACAACTCCTGTTGTCTATAGGCCCTATCGTTTGAGTCATACTGAAAGGGAAAGGGTACGCGAGTTGGTTAAGGATCTGCTAGATAATGATATAGCAGAAGGATCAAATTCTTTTTATGCAAGTCCTATTGTTCTTGTTAAAAAGAAAACGGGCGGGTATCGTTTATGTGTCGATTACAGGGCATTAAATCGTAAAACTAAAAAGGACCACTTTCCAATGCCAAGAATAGATGATCAGTTAGATATGTTAAACGGGAATACATATTACACGTCTCTTGATTTGGCTAGCGGCTATTATCAAATCCCTATAAAAGATGATTGTAAACATCTCACGGCATTTATTACTCCCGATGGGTTATACCAATTTAAAAAAATGCCCTTTGGTTTGGTTAATTCCCCAGGAGTTTTTCAACGAACAATTAATCAAGTGCTTGGAATTTCAAGGTTTGATTCTGCCCTGGCTTATATGGATGATATCCTTATACCAGGGAGAGATTTCAAAGAAGAGTTCGAAAGACTCGAGAGGATATTTATGTTACTGGATAAAGCCAATCTAACCTTGAATGTACAAAAGTGTAAATTCTTTCAAGAAGAATTAGAATACCTAGGCTACGAAATAGGCGGAGATGGGATTAGACCTGGGAAAGAAAAGACCAAAGCTGTCGACAGTTTTCCCACACCATCTAACGTACGTGAAGTCAGGCAGTTCATTGGTCTTGCTAGCTATTTTAGAAAATTTATTCGAAATTTTGCAAGCATAGCCAGGCCCCCGACTGATTTAACAAGAAAAGATAATATGTGGTGTTGGAAAAATGATCAGCAGAATGCATTTTTAAAATTAAAGACGGCATTAGTGGAAAGACCAGTTTTAGGTATTTATGACCCTAAATATGTAACACACTTACACACAGATGCCAGTAAATATGGATTCGGTGGCATTCTCCTACAAAAGAAAGATGATAGTGATCTAATGAGACCTATAGCGTATTTCAGTAGAAAAACATCAATAGACAAACAAAAATACCACGCGTACGAACTAGAAACATTAGCCGTGATAGCCTCGCTTCAGCGATTTAGGGTGTATTTACTAGGAGTCCACTTTACTTTAGTAGCTGATTGTGCAGCTTTAAGAGCAACATTTAGTAAACGCGACTTAATTCCTCGAATAGCACGTTGGTGGATAGCGATGCAAGAATTCGACTTCAATATACAATACAAACCAGGACATTCTATGTCCCACGTTGACGCTTTAAGCAGAAACCCACAGCTTTATGAATCAGACATGGCCCATGAAACGGATCCAATAGTTCTAAAGATAACTCAAGAAGATTGGTTACTTACCTTACAATTCCAAGATACAGAATCACAACGAATTAGGAAAATTTTAGAAGATACTGAATACTCTGATGTAAAGAAAAACTATGTACTTAAAGATAATAAATTATTTAGAAAAGACGGGGAACAACTCAAATGGGTTGTACCCAAAGTAGCTAGATTCCAATTATGCAAATTAAATCATGACGATATCGGACATTTTAGTGTAGAAAAGACAACTGACAAAATTAGTAGAGACTTTTGGTTTCCAAAGATGAAACGCTTCATTAAAAAATACGTACGCTCATGTCTAGAGTGTGCGTATAGTAAAGAACCTTCTGGACCGAAAGAAGGGCTGCTACATCCGATTCATAAAGTTGATAAACCATTTGGCACTGTGCATATTGATCATTTAGGACCTTTTGTTAAAAACACTAACGGTCACATTTACTTACTCGTTCTAGTCGATGGATTCACTAAATTTTGCATACTGACTCCACTACGTAATCTTAAATCTTCGCTCACTATTCAATCTCTAGAGAACACCTTTTGCACATTCGGATATCCTAACAGATTGATATCGGATCAGGGTTCAACCTTTACGTCCCATGAATTCAAACGTTTTTGTGACGAATCTCATATAAAACACATCCTTAATGCTGTTGCATCACCTCGAGCTAATGGTCAGGTGGAAAGATACAACAGAACAGTTCTAGATGCACTTACCACATATACTGACAAATTTGGTGAAAAGCATTGGGGTCGGGCACTAGGCAAATTACAATGGGGCTTAAATAACACTCTTAATAAAGGAATAGGTAAGACACCTTCGGAAGCACTTTTTGCCGTTGCCATGGTCAGCAAGGGTGATAACATATTTAGCTCTATTTTGAGTGAAACTAGGCGGATAGGTAATATAAACGAAATAAGGAAAAAAATAAGTGAATACATAGAGAAAGATCAAGAAGCACAGAAGAATAGATACGATAAAAAGAAAATTAAAGCTAGAGTATATAAGATAGGTGACTTAGTCAAAATTTTAAAACCGGTGTCAAATAACGATGGCAAAAGTAAGAAACTGCTCCCAAAATTTACAGGACCGTTTCGAATTTCCAAAGTTTTAGATAATTATAGATACGAAGTGTCAAGTATACCCGGGGCAAAAATAACACAAAAGAACTACTGTAATATATGGGCAGCTGACCGCATCAAACCTTGGATATCAGTCCCTTACAATAACAATAAAAGTGAGGGTAACACTAATAGCAGTAGTGAAGCAGAATGACAGTTCTGATTTACGGTAGATGGGTTAAGTGAATGTCATAATTCATTATAAGTAATATTATATTCCATTATATTCTTAATTTTTTTTTTCTAATTAAGGCAACAATATGTGAACCTAATGCTTTATTTTAATTATCATTTTTTTAAGTGTTTATCCTATGAGTATATGAAACTAATGAGAAACTAATGATTGATAGATTGCTGTTAGTTATTAAAATATTTTATTTTGGATAGAATATTATTATTTAATAGATATGTATAACAATATATTTCCGAATTAGAGATATTTCTATAATTAATTGTATTAAATAAGTATAGCGGGTAAAATATTCGATTTTGATAGATAAATCGGTATTTTGCTAACCAACCGATATTTTGGATTGAAAATATTGTATAACCGTGTTGACAGATCCATGGGTATTTTCAATCAAAATATTTAATGTAAGCATTAAAAATTGTTGCATTGGAGCTACCAATGACACTTGGAATGTGAGATTTTGACAGTTGTGATATTGAAAATATTGTATAACCGTGTTGACAGATCCATGGGTATTTTCAATAAACCGGTCTGAGTGCTATGAAGTATTTGATTGGAATAAGACAATCAATAGTTTACGGCTATAAGATTGAAAATATTGTATAACCATGTTGACAGATCCATGGGTATTTTCAATTAATGGACCGGTTAATGGAGAGAAGTATTTGTTGTTGATAACTTGAAGATATTAGTAACATGTTGATAGATCCATGGGTATCTTCAAGTATAATTGCAATGCTGACAATAATATTACTATATGTTAATAAGATCCATCAGTATCTTTGATAATAAATGATTGTTGATGTAATCTCAATCGGTTAGTGAACTAATTAATTCTTAGACTATAGATAGTTAAGTTTGAGGACAAACTTATTGTCAGGAAAGGCCGAATGTTAGATGTTAAGAACAGTTATGTTATTCGATCACATGCTAGTAGAAAATCATTTAGTATTATATATTATAAGAGGTTTTATTTATTTACATTACTTATTTGGAGACTACGTAAAATGGTTAAAAACGGAAAGCAATACTGGCATGTTGGTCGGACAAATAAAAAAGAAACGGTTGGCGGGATAGTTTTGTTTTTTTTATGTCATTAGTGAAAAAATATATGTCGATATGATTCCTTGACGTGCGTTTCATTGATATCCTAAGCTTGAATCTTTCACTTTGAAGCTTAATATAATACCGTACTTTGATATCAGATGATTTTGTAGCTCTGCAACTTAGCACTTCATAAAAAACTGGGCACTGCTTAAGACCCGGCTGTTATATTATGATCGAAAATCGAATTTTTGCTAAAACCTAATTTTAAAATACATTTATGTGTAGTACCTATATGTCGACTTCGGCGCATATCAAAACATGGTCTGGCTTGCACCATAGGTTAAGAATATTACCTATTGCTGTTGACGGATGCGCAATGGCTTTAAAGCGTCGTACAGCTGGCAATTGTTATCCCCAATTGACGAATGAGGTTGCACGCCAACTTTCTTCCTCTCTACTAAGACGTCTTTTATAATAACCACATGCACTTTAAGTTTTGGTAGTATTCGTAGCCGCCATCATGCGGTAGATTCGTAATAATTTAAATATAAAGTTTTTTTTAATTTACAATCTTAAATGTCAGCACCCCTCATTTGCGGCCAGATTATATTGAAGCAACCGTGTATGTATACCTACTTAGGAAAAGAAAGCTTTAATTTGATATATCAATGCACATCATAAAAGTATAAATTTAACAAAGTCATAATTATCTGTTTACACATGGTTGCGATGAGGTGCGTCCAAGTGCGCAACGGCAGCCGTGAATTTGTAGTTATTACATATAATTATATTGCTGTAAAAGTGGATATTTTATTTAAAAACAAGCGAATAAAATTTATGTCATGTGAATATACAATAATTAAAATTACTAGCGAGTATTAATATGCTATGATAGATAAGTGTCTTTAAAAACTTATAGCCACTCTATTAGATATATATTCTCCTATTCATATTTATATGTTAATTATGTTTTTAGCAAACACTGAACGAGCTTACTGGTTTTACAGCCGGACCTCGTACTAATAGGTTAATTGATAAAAGAATAAATAGTTTTCATAGATTTTAACTATATGGTAAATTTATTTTTTTTGTGTGATTTAGTTGTTAGCCTCAAATGGCTAGGACACAACTTTACCCGGACTGTGGGTGAGCGCTGAAGGCTCCCAACTCGATGTAAATTTCTTAATTGTTATGGCTAATATGATCCGTGCGGTGACAGGATAATAATACAATTTTCGCCAACTTTTATTTGTCTGTGGAATGTGAAGAGTTTCAGCAGGATAGTGAACAGCAACTCTCTCCTGGGAAATGTACATTTCACTAAGAACGTACGCGAATCCGCCTGGTCAATCGGGACGATTTTACCATTATTCCTCTATTTCTGAGGGAGTCTTATTCTCAGCTGTGGACGGTAAGAGCCTGAATGATGATGATGAAGGAAACTATTGTTATAGTCAAATTGAATAATGAATAAAACAACTTGTATTAATTGAATTTTCTTTAATAATTTCATAATTACTACAGAACAGAACGACACAATATAATAAACTTTTACCGTAGCGCGCGTAGCATAATTATCTTATATAAATTATTAACTAAACGAGTTTAGAATATCAATTGCAACCGTTACGGTGCTTGCTGTCAGCCATATAAAATTAGAACGTGGACATTGCGTGTAATGGAAGCCAATCAACGTGAGTTTTGGGGGGAAGAAATATTTCAAATAATAATTTTATCCGACCGTTAAACACTAGTGTCGAATTTATAACTAAGCAGAGTTAATTTAAATTTAATATTACAAACAATTCAATATTTTTATTTCATATTTTAATTAATGTGTACAATAAAATATAATTTATTATTTCTGTTATTTTTATATCCTAAATCTATGGTTATTAACGTTTGATTCGAAACTTCCATTAAATCTACACTAAATTTCTCATATTTCACAAGAAAAAAAAAGTTAATTATATATCTTTCATACTGTCCTAATTTTATAATTAAATTTTGGAAGCGCCATTTTAAATTATTCGTCGTATTATAAAATTACAATTAATCATTACACCGTAAAATGTTTATACATATTTTGCTATCCATTTAAAAGTGTGCCGGCTTTTCATAGTAATTAATTTATATATTTTTAAACACATTTTGTCTTTTATATTTTAGTTACACATAATAAATTAAAATAAAAGATAAGTTTGAATCCGAAATATTTTGGAAGTATTAATTATAAATAATAAGTGTTAATCAAGTTAGGCAATTTATTAATATTATTATGCTGAATAAATTTGTAATTCTCATTATTATATTTTTTTAATTTTAAATAACTATACTAGTATTGAAATGTACGTAAGGTAACGTTGACATACTATAATTTTTAATATTATTTTAGCAAGAATTATAAGAAAAATGAGGACATTCTACACTATAAAAATGGCTTGCAAAGGCACTTAAATACTGCAAAATTTGTCTATTATTGTACAATATTGTTCTTTGTAATACTGAGCTACAAATGAATTTATATACATTTGCTATTTTTTTTTAAAATCATTTATTGACCATTAGATAACAGTCCTTTTATTTTCAAACTCATGTATATAGTATAAAAATAAAAACAAAACGTAACAAGAAAATACATAATATTAACAATTGAATGAGATTTTGCAATTTCATTGAGTTTTAAAAAAAGAGGATAATAATATAACAATATAAATAAAGTTACAATAAATATAAAACTAAACTTTAAGTACTTCACAATACTTTAGTGGTAAAAAAGAAATTGCTTTTATTTTACATATACAGTTGATGATTATATTGACGTATTATTTATTGTTACAAAAAAAATATTTCTTTTTGGCTTCGAATTAACATTTGCCAATATAAAAAAAAAATGTTAGAAATAAAAAAAACATTAACGTCAAAGCTCTGCCGAGTAAATAAAAAAAAAACACCATTAGAAAAACATGAATAGGCTGATATAAAAAAAAAAAACACTATTTTTAGGTTTTCGGAGCTTTAAAAATTATAAAATGGTAATTTCATTCAGCTGAATTTAGCAGAGATAGTGTAAACAAAAACTGTTTTTTTTTAATTTTTATTTTTATTAAGAGTATTTAGAAATGTCATTGAGACAAATTGTATTTTAACTTTCCGTACGCGCTTTATAAGCCTAAAAATGAAAGATAAATAGATAAAATAAGCATATTAAACATTGTACATCAACTATAACAATCTTCACTAGCCATTCTATATATATATTAAAAATTCACTAGCCACGATTTCATAATTAAAATTGTTAGTAATTTTTTATTATTATTAATCTAATATTAATTTATGTTAAAAACGCTCCAATAAAACATTATTTTCTAGTATTCAACTAGACAACCAAATCGCCCGTATGGTAACTAAAAAAAAAAAATAACAGCATATGTTACTGAGCCCAAGTTATTCTTTAATAACTTCCAAAATGGCTGGAACAATAATAGTAATATTTATTAATAAAAATATAATATGACACCAAGTGTTACTGTGTATAATATTACAGATATTTATTATTTGACACGATTAATAAGTAACAAAAATATGAGATTTAAAAAATACTTCTGCCCCGATAGCATTTTGGTCATGCTTGTATCAAGACAGAAAGGACATAAGTATGTGTAGGCTTGTTATGCTCTATCTCATTTGACTGTCATATGAATCGACCAGAGTTTCAGGACCGGTAGCTTAACGTACTTTCAAAAAACACTGCAGTAAGCAATAATTTGAGAATACCTTTCCAAAAAGCGATGTTATCTATGAAGTTTTAATCCGAAGAATATCTTGATTTAAAATCTCAGTATCGACAGATTTTGATATTACTCTATAGTTGTCATTGCATACACTTTAGAAAAAATTCCAGCCAATTTAGTACTTACAGAAAACCCTAAAACTTATAAAACAGCGGCAAAAAATAATCTAAAGATTATATAAACCTACGTATACCTTATATCTCTAAGTGCTTACTTTGAAACTTTTTATTTTCAATATGTATAAAAAAAAACAAATAACAATTTTTTTTTAATAAGACCACATCTAGACTAGGAAGAGAACCCCTTCGTCACATTGCACTAATAAAAGTTAAAAAATATAGAGGCAACTATTTGTGACTTCAAAAATAAAATTACCCGTCGCGAGTAGATGGCTCCTTACAAAACGGCAATTCATACACGACACGTTTGTCTACATAGACAGCCGCGATAACTCACGCCTATGCCTGAGAAGGGTAGCCATGATATAGGGCGTAGTGGCCTAATTAGTCACTCAAAAACTAAACCAAATAAATAAACAGCACTGCCTATTTGCAATTTGGCATGATCCGAGGGAATATATTTGCTTTAAAAGTGAAAATCCGATTGGTAATATTTCGCTGGCTATGTCAAGATTTCTGCCGCCATAGAAATTATCTTGTAAATGAGGGTACTTTTAAAAAACTTTTCCATGTTGCATCCTCCATTTATAATAAAAAATATTTCATATTTTATTTCAATAGCTGTCTTATATACACAGAATACAATCTTAGAACTAGCCAATAAAATAACAAACTTAATTATTATTAAAAAAAAAATCATATTAATCTAATTTAAGCATGCGTATTTAGTTATATAGATGTTTGAACAAAATTATTATTAGCGCGGTGTTGTCAACGAGAATTACCGTTTGATGTCCTGACAAACACGTAATTGGGAACTCAGACGGCTATAATCAAGCCTTTTTCTTACTCCGTGAGAATGAAATAGCAATACAGAATACTCAGACATTCTTGTCTGTAGATAAAAAATGGTAAGTAGAACGTAAACTACTTAAAGTAACTGTTAAGTCATATTTAATAAAGAGCAAGTATATTATTGTTAATTGGGCACAGATCTAAGCTTGGTTGCAGTTGGAGAATTTTCTGATGGATAACCTTCGAAGCTGAGTGTGAATCATTTTATTGGGACCGACTATGAGTTGTAGGTTTACTAGGAAATTCGAAACCTTTTCGGATTAGATAATTGTACAAAAATCTACCCAAAATTTAATATATTAATAATTGCTTATGTTTCATATAAAACAATAAGTGTTGAAAATGAAAGATTTTGGTATTAGGGAATCTTTTATAGAATCCGACTACGCTCGAATTTCATTGTAGTGTTTCAGTACTTTTTGCACTCAGTCGTCCAGCATGACGCAAGTGCAAGCTGGGGCCACATAACCCCTACTCACTTAACGAGCGGACCACGGATACTGATAGTTCGAACCCAGGATCTAATAAGTCGTATATAAACCGCATACTAAGAAGACAGCGTAAATAATCAGACTAGCCTTAATTGCGGATTAGCGTTGTGGGTTTTGTCAATAAAAATATTACTCGAGATACCCAACGAATGCCATTTTAACTTCATTTAACGATGTTCAATAAAAAGAGCCGGGACCGTAATTTTCGTGGTCTTTAATAAGGAATTTAATTTGAAAACCATTATGTCCTGACCGCACCAAGTTAAAACTGCTTAATTTGTATTATGTTACGATCTGATTTTTTTACACAGTTAAGTCTTAACGTGAATTTATATTTTATAATACTTTTACAATTGACACTGTTACTGTCAATTCTATAATAATATCCTTAGTATACACAAATGTCTTTTATAAAACGAACCATTTTAATTACGGTTAATATCGATTGTAAACTTGGGTTCAAATTTACAAAAAATTGTTCAAATTTACAAACAAATTGTTTAAATTTACGACAAATTGTTCAAAGTGAAATGAAGTAAATTTACGTGTTTAAATTTAAAATTTTAGATTTGAAATAGGAATTATACAATAAAATTAACATTAATAACGACGTTAATTTTATTGTGCTCTATAAATTCATTAGCAACATTTAATTATTTAATTGACGAATTTGTAACTGTAGTAATATTTTGTTAATGTCTAGCAGTGTATTTTTCGGTGGCTAATTTGTGACGAGTAATAAAAGAAATAAATATATAGATACTAGATTTTCCCGCGCCTTTGATCACATTAATGCATATTTTGTCTTTCGGGGATCTATTATTTTTTTCTGATTGAAAGGTACGCCTTTTTCTGATTCCTGACATGTATACAATTTGGCAGTCATTGATATTTATAGATCATTAGGGATGACGAAACGTATAACACAGCGTAGGACGACAGCGGTAGCTCTCAGCATGTTACAAGTATGTACTCGTATAGTAACCGGCGATTTGTACATCGAGTCTTGGAAAGAGATAATCAACTAATTTCCCCTTCGTAGAGCGCTGTCCCTGTCGCACACTACCGGCTTGACGTCACACGGAGTACTGAAAGGTTGATATCTATTAGGTGTTAAAATAATTATGCCTTTTTTGTAACTAAATAAAATACTACTATTCTGCTTGTTTATTTGAAATTTATATTTGACTGGACGTAACTGTACTGCTTCGTATTTGTACGACTGACAAACGTTACACGGCTAGTGTGCGACAGAGACAACGCTCTACGAAGCTGCTCTCTAAGAGTCCATGTGCAATATTTTTTACCGTGTACTGCAAATATACTTCTTTAACAGTCTGACACAGTACCCCCAAATAGTAGTATCTTATAATTTTCATTCCCACGCATCTATAACTATAAATGGAAAATATATTAATATTTTATTAACAAAATTACAATATAATAAATGAGCCGCATTAATTCACAAATCATCACATTCATATTTAATTAATATGAATATTTAATAGCTACTGCTAAAAAAATACGACCTATATAAAAAAAAATATAATACATTGTATTCTCACGTATTAGTTTGATAATACAAAATAAATAGAGTTTTAAATACTTTTGAAAAATATGATTTTATGTATAAGGAAAGTACTCATACTACGTAATCCATTTCTTTATCCCTTCGGTGACCAACCATAGTATACGTCAAGATTCTTCCTCCTCATTGAATTACTCATAGTAATTTCTGAATATTTTTTTAAATATTTGTATTTGTAGAAAGAGTAAGTAAAGAAAGTTAAAAAATGATTAGTTTGTCTTTATTAATATGGCGCTTGCCGCGTAACGCCAAGACTGCGTGTATAGCTATAATTACAATAACATTTGTATTAAATCAGCTGTGTGCTGAGTGTGAGTTTTGTCGTTAACATTACGCGCTCGACGACGTGCGCGTAAGCATGCCATTTGTATGAAGAAATATACAGCGCCACTAGTGGCGCGTTTTTTAAACTACATTTCTTCATACAAATGGCATGCTTACGCGCACGTCGTAGAGCGCGTAATGTTAACGACAAAACTCACACTCAGCACACTGAGGTCTCGGTATTAATATACCCATAATAGTGTATCAATATACCTTGAGTTAAATAAGCGCTAACGTTACGCGTAATTGAGCTTGATCATAAATGAATTTAGCTCCACCACGTGATGTAAACCTAAGCCAAGGGCACGTAGTATAGG
This sequence comes from Lymantria monacha, assembly GCA_905163515.2. Taxonomy (NCBI): domain Eukaryota; kingdom Metazoa; phylum Arthropoda; class Insecta; order Lepidoptera; family Erebidae; genus Lymantria; species Lymantria monacha. The sequence goes on along the minus strand of LR991105.1, from coordinate 3,120,303 downwards.
TACGACCCCTAACATTTAAATAGCAACGATTTCAATTATATAACTTATAACAATGTTTTAAGAATTAACTACACCTATACGGCTCGTTTTAGGGTAATTGTCAAGAAACGTACAGAGATCAGAAGTGTCCGGTTAAAATATAATCTGTCATCAACCCCTTATATTCCTTGGAGAGATGGCATTACTCCTCTCATAGAAAGCTGTTATCGATAGTGGACATCGATAGGTGTAATAATGGATGTATTTGAAATGATATTATTGCGAAGAAAACCAATCAGGTGTAGTTATACCCATTTTCACCGGCGACGTTTAAATTTTAGGTAACACCTAATTTATTCAAAATGACAGAATAACATTGCAGTTTCATTAATTTTCTGCTCTAAATTACTGAGATTTAGCATTTAAAATGCTAGGATATTTATAAAAACTTGTTTATCTTAATCTTCTATAATGATGATAAAATAATAGCCACAATTTGATTGACATACTTACACTTGCTTACACTTGTTTATGTGGTGGAATGGATTTATTATTAAAATATTTAGCACCTATTTTTCATTAATAGAGTAAACATTAATTGTAGTATCATATTAATTAGCAAGTACCATGGGAGATATTTCATACTGATCAACAATACTTTTGAGACATGGTATACTTAGTTAAAAATTATTTTAAAATATAATTACAAAAAACTAAGAATTGCAACCGATATCGCATATTTCACACTCTGGGGCAACAAATTTTGCTAGTTTCTTTATAACAACAACATATGATATTTTATTCACGAAAGGTTAAGATAAGGTATATATTCTATTATTTGCTTTTTAATCCCGTAGGTCATAATTATTTATTTATTTCCATTTATATTAAGTATAATTTCAATGAACGAGCTTGAATTTCTAACAGAATTTTCAAAATCGAAGAATTTCTTAATTGGTACAGGAATCGAATTCAGGGCAATTACATATTTCACTAGAGCCATAAGGCAATTATTTGCATGTTCTTAGACACGCTTACAATCAATATAGTTATAATATACGATCCTCGCGCTGAGAGACAAGTGCCCGTTTTCACCAATGACCCCTAATTTTTAGGTAGCCCTTGCAGCTAAGTAACACTTACTACAATATAAATGACACATAACATATTAAAAAAATGATCACAGTTGAAACTAAATAAAATTTTAGGTAGGCACATAAGGCGATTATGAATGACAACATAAAAATAAACTTTGTCACCTAAAATTTAGAGGTCGTTGATGGAAATGGGTACGCGTTTGATAGTTAGCATAAATGGTAAGTATAAGTATATGATTGCATAATTTAAGACATATATGATAAATTTGTTGCAAATAGAAGGAAAGGTTTTAAAGCTGTGTGGTAGCGGCTACGAATACTACCAACCCTTACTTTACTCGTGGATGGCGTAAAAGACGATTAAGAGCCTTATAACGACCTGAGCCAACTCCATCAGATGCCCTTTGGTTAACAATTACATTCCCAAGGAGGGTTGACGTCTGGCAGGCGGCCGGTCATAAAACTATTGTCAATAACTTTTACAACATATACTATGCAAGAAGAGTATATATTGTATCGAACCCAAGTAATTGGGATAAGAGTAGGAGTCAATATTCGAAGTTCTATGGCAAATTACATATTCAAGTTCTGAAGACTTCCTTATATCCTATTCCATATTCCTCTGTTTCATGAAGTGTCTGATACACTGATTAACAGTGGGCAAGTGTTAAATCTGTGTTCCTTTCCTCCTCTTTAAAATCGTAATGGATTTTCATAATATATCGCCTAATTTATTCATTTAGAAATAATTATATTTAATTAAAAGTGATACTACCATTGGTGGGGAAATATTACAGACAGTTTCCCAACTGCACCCATTAATGCATTGGCTTATCCGGGTTAGAACTACACTCTCTGAGAAAATCGACGCTTGAATGGTAACATTTTGCTATTGTGTCTAATTTATATATGTATATTTTAATAGTTATAATGGAGGAGACCCATAACCATATATAGTAGTCATATAAGCAGATGAAAGTGAAAAAGTATAAAATAAAATATATATTTTAATGTATAAAACTATTCTGTACGTGTATAAAAGAGCTCTTGTTAAACGGCTGAAGCGATTTTGATAGAATTTATTGGTTTAGATTAGCAATTGAATCTGTTAGGTGCCATCTAGAATTAATCCGCCACCCGCAATCAAGGTCAAGGTCAAAGTATCGGTATTAGTGATCAGTCCAATGATAATCGGGCATATGATAGGTCATTGACTTCCAAAGAATTCTACATTTTTTTTTAATTTGTACAGAACATCTGTCAACCAATAATATAAGTATTTTTTTTTCTGTAATTCATGAGTAGTGATGCTACTTTGATGTTTATGCTAACTGTCTAACGCACGTATCGAGTCGTTGAGGAGTACTTATCGTAGCAACAAACGCTAAAGAACAGCGACAACTCTACAGTAAAGCTGTGTATATATAAACGCTAAGCGATAAGCGATACACAACCGATTAGCACAGCACCTCGCACTGCGGTATACGCTGAAACAATAAAAAACATGATTATATCATTATCTCATCATCTCAGCTCATATATGCCCCACTGTTGGGCTCGAGCCTCCTCCATAATGGGAGGGAAATTGACCTACTATACCACGCTGGTATAGGTTTTTGTTGCGAGTTTTCCATGTCTTGGATAGATGTTATATGCGTTTTATATCCCTTAATTGTTCCTTACGATCCCCCACAGGGTAGTGAATTGTACTCTTACTCCGTTACCACACGGAAAACGCGTGTATATCCATCCATCCATCCATCAGCCCGTAAAATACGCGTGCATATACATAACATACATACATATTATCACGCCACATCCATTGCAGTGTAGGCAGAGAGAACAGAGTGCCAGAGAACTCTATCCTTGCATACTTCACTCGCTTCCTCAACATTCATAATTCTCTTCATACACGCTCGCCGGTTTCGGAGACTCTTGACTCCACCTTCCTTCAGTACGTGACCAATCTGGTCTAGGTAGGTTAGTCTAGGTCTACCCCGGTACCTACATCCTTATATACATAACATATATTTATATTATATATAGTCATATTATCAATGTATTTTAACCTAAAAATAACTCATATATGTAGATACTACATACATAGAGGTGTAGGTCATTACCTACACCTCTATGTATGTAAGTGGCACGTGGTACGTACATACATACGTACGTACGTATACACGTACAATGGTAAGTGGCACGAGTTCAATATATTTTCCCCATATCAAAACATGTTCTACGCGCCCAAAAAAATTTTCACTTCAGAAATGTAAGGATAAGTATAATGAACGTTTTATTAAGTGTTACTTACATGTATATATATTGTCGGTCACCATATAGCCGGCGCGAGATTGTCGCTGAAGCCAGCCTCACGGGCCTTCCAATATTCGCCACTAAACACCCAAGTCTCCTCACCACTCTCCAATGTTTTGCTGGGAACATAATACATTAAAATTATATCATGCAAGTTTATTTGAATCTCAGAAATTAATATGTTTGATGTTCTCTCCAAATGTACTATTGTTTCAATAAAAGTTTGTAAAGTCCCTTGCAACATTATGCATTACAATGAATTAATTGCTAATAAATCAGACTATTATTCGCTTAGCACAGTGAATTATTTTATAAAAATTATATTTGAAATAAAACTACTTTTACGGATTCTATCGCGTTTGTATTTGATTTATAATTTCCCGACGTTTCGAACACTTTACAGTGATCATGGTCACGGGAGGACTGAGGTGTCTTACGTCCAATATGTCATTGTTATTACAGAAATTTATTTATATCTACCCTATAAGATATTAAATTTTGACCCACATTTTTATACAAAATTAATACAATTCATTGCCAGTACAAAAAGAGAATGATTCTATATATAAAATTTATGTTGTTTATGATTTGTTATTATTAAGGTATTTAATTTATGATAATTATTATTGTGGCAATTTTACAATTTTTACAAAACTAACAAAAACTATTCAGCTACTACCGGATCGGAACGCGGCCACTCTGAGAAAGATCCGGCGAGAAAACTCAGGAGGCATGATACTAATTTTATTATTGAATTTTTGAGTGGCGGCCTACTTTATCTTACTAAAAAATTAAATTAAAATTTAACTATTTTTGTGGGTCAAATCTGTAAAAAAATATATTGTCAGCAAAGCAAAATACAATTGTAAAATCTCTCTCAACACAGATTATCTTGTAAAATAATTAACTGTTCACAAAGAAAACTATTTTTGTTACATCTCTCTCAACATGGTGAACTATTTTGCAAAATAATTTACTGTTTTTTACTTGTAGTAAAATGTTTTTGTAGTCTGTCTCAACATGAAATTATTCTACAAAATAAACTACTGTTTTTTGTAAAATCTAACTCAAGAAAGTAAATTAATCCGCAAAAAGCGTTCTAATGGTTTTTTTTTGGTAGGCTATGGTCTGGTGAGTGATTTTAATATGTACAAATATGTTTTATGATTAGGATTAATAATCAGGTGATTACAATAAACATAATTAAGTCACTCAACAACACAATAAGGCCCCCATATACAATGGGGCGTTATTGTTGGAAATCCATAAGACTCTCTGCGCACAATGATCCCAATATAATAAATGGATTAAATCCCAAAAGTAATAAATATATGTACCGGAACCAAGCAGGCATATGGTGTACACTATCCCTCCGTCGGTCTCTCTGTGCCTGTTCTAACTGATGCTTCAATTGCTCAGCAGCTTCCACATCACCCTCTTCTAACGCTCGTTGGTCGGGCCTGAAATACAGTCACAGTTGGTATATACTTTGCCTGCTGATCAGGAGTAAGAATTAAAAATGTTAATTGTCCATCAAAATATGGCAATTTACAAAGTTGGTTAAATCATTTATTAAAGCCGGCTCGGCTAGATAATTACTAAAACTGGAAAAAAAATTACAGTACTTGTGATGTAGATTTCCGTGTGGTGACGGAGCAAGAATACAATTCATCACAACCTATCTTATCCGTGGGTGATCGTGACAGTCGACTAAGGGATATAAAACACATATAACATATATGCAAAAGAAGGAAAACTGGCAACCAAAATCCTATACCAACACGTCTGACCAGCGTGGTATAGTAGGTCAATTTCCCTCTCATTATAGAGGAGGTACGAACCTAATTCATTACAAATATTTTATATGAAATTGCAAATGTATTTGTGCCAATAACTTTTGCATATGTATGATGAAAGCAGAGTATAAATTGCATCGTCTCCAAATAATTAGAATACAAGTAGAAGAATGATAATGAACATCTATGCAAAAGGTAGGAGAATTCAAAATAAAATGTATCAATCCTTTTCACCGGTGAGGTATGGTAGGTCACTTTCTCTTCTATTGTGAATGATGTTTGAGTCCCACAGTTGGAATGTATGAGCTGCGATAATGACGATATGTGGAATGACTGACAACGACGAAGTATATATTTCTATATAATTGAATGTTCATACCTGAGCCGTGTGTCGGTGTGAGGTAAAGTTTCTCTCATAGAAGGTTCTAGTTCGTTCAGCTCCATAGCGAACCGAGTGAACCCGTAGTATAATTCATGTTCTGGCGGCATGGCACCTGTCAAATATGTCAAGTCACATACATTCAATTATCAAACAATTCAAAGTCTTTTGGATATAAAATGGATATAAATGGAATTGAATACAAATGGAATTGGATATAAATGGAATTGGATAGACTTGTCTAAGGAGAATTATGCTGTGATCTTCAAGTTTGGCAGATGGGTTGAAGATTCTATTCTAATTCATACTTACTTTTTAATGGGTCTAATCGCATCACACAATCCCTATGTCGTCTTTACAACACCCACGTGTAAGAAAAGGAGTAGTGAATTTATTATAATTTCGGCACAACACGGCAAATCTGTATTAAAAAATTGTACATTAAAATATCACTGACCTGGCCGCCATAAACATCTGGCCGCTGGAGGATCCCCAGCATATAAAGCTTCTGACCACCGTCCCGATAGACGTAACCTGACCCCACCAGAACCGTATACCGCCCCTCGCACCTCGTGACGTGTACTCGACCATGAACTCGCCTGTGAGATAAATTTTTAAATTAATTTTAGCACGTGGATACATTACATAAAACGCCACATGACGTAGATGTTGAGATACGTGCCTACAGTGCAAGTGTCTTGAGTTCGATTCCTACCAAAAAAAACCCAAACGTGTACGTCTCGGGACGCCCGACAGAAGTGATAACTAATTTAAGTTGAATTATTTAATATTAAAATTGTTTAACTTGAGAAAAGTTTAGGTTATTACTTAAAATTTTAAGTATATTAAAATGAGAATGTAAGAAAAGGTTATTTATTATAAAATCTTATAATATGACATCCTAATATGGCTACCGCTGTGGGTAAGAGTGAGAGAGCAGGAGCCTGCCTACCGCTGCCGTATGTGTGAGAGAAAGGGAAGCCAGACAGACCTACACCGTTACACGTTACGTAACGAAGCGGTTTACCATCCCATAAGAAGTTATCACTTCAACAATACTTTGTGCCATATATAAATTGGACGTAGTTAAGCAGAAAGGACTCAAACCACACAAAGTTAGTTTTGAGTTATGTATATGTTAATGATAGATTTATCTTCATAAAATGCAAAAAAAAATCCTTAAAGAATATTTTTTTGTTACAAGAAATTTAACTTCAAATGCCCATAACTCAAAACTAACTTTGTGTGGTTTGAGTCCTTTCTTCTTAACTACGTCCAATTGTTATTCTAAGCCTGAGTGTAATTTGTGTTTGTTAATTGTAAAATCCCCCGCAATACAGGGATTATTACTTTAGTACGGGTGTTGTCTTTTTACAAAAGAAAGTTATGGTGACAGAACCCTAATGAGAGGATAGTACTCATCACTTATAGCAGGAACAGTGAGGTATTTTTATACGCTTCCCAAGAGATAGCTGTTGCCCTCTCTCCTGCTTAAAGCCTTAGGCAAGTGAAGAGTGGCGACAATTGGTATTCTCATCCCGTCATCACGCGGTGAATATTATTTGGATGTGTAAAGCTGACGGAATACAGTGTATGGTGATAATATAAAAATATAACTGTCACCAACATGCTGAAAAAAGATACTTAAAAAAAAACAGAAACCACTCTGCACTAAGGAAATAATCCTTGTATTGCGGGGGACTTTACAAACATACAATTAACGCAGACAAATTACACCCAGACTCAGAACAACACTTTGTAGATCGCACATAGTAGGGTAGACTGGGTACGGTTGAGCCAGGGTACGGTAGTGACAGTCGTTATAATAGCGAAACTATACGGAATATGGGAAGAGTGTAAGGGGAAAAAGAAGCGCGATGCATGTCTACACATGTTGCCCAGTATTGCGTTAGCCGGTGCGCGACGTAAACAAAAGCAGGAGGCCACATTGCCTTTTAACAGCCAAAAGTAAGTTTTTTTGTTCAGATTCTTTTAATATTTACTCTTATTGCTATACAGATATACTATTGCAAATATGTTTTTGTTATGAATTGAATATTAGTAGTTAATAACAAATGATTACTTTTTATGTAGATAATTTAGGTTAGTCATGGTGTTTTATTGTTTTCAGAAGCATGCGTTGGGTACAGTTGTGACATATATTTTTGGCTTGTGTGGCGCATATTCTGAAAGTAAGGCTGGCGAAAAATGGATCAAATGCCAAGGGACATGTGGATTCTGGTCCCATGTAGAATGCGTAGGTGATAATCACTATTATCTTTGTCATATATGTGATAAATCTGACTAGATCTCAGTATGCTCATATATTCATTAACGTTTATTTTTGGAAGTTTTTGTTACAATTATAGCAAAAGTTTTTTTAGTTACCTACCGTAAATTTAAGTCTAATAGTTAATATTTTGAGTCATTCTAAATAGGTTGTGTTACAATAACGTTAGATGTTACAGTTTATTAATATTTTTAAGCATGTTGTCATAGTTATAAGGTAATTTAAATTTATTTAAAGTATTGACTGATTCTAAGATGGCTGTTATTATAATAATAATAACGTTTAATAGTTTAGTAAGTTTATAGTTACGGTAATTTAAATTTAGTTAACACTTTGATTGATTTTATGATTTTAAACAAGATGGTTAAAATAACATCAGATGTTGCAGTGCCTTATTAATTATAAGAGTAGAAGTGATCGTAGATTTAATTTAATTTGATATATAAATGTAAATTTTATATATAAGAAAAGTATTTTATTTAAAGAGATCGCAAAAAATTAATCGCTGCTTCACGTGATCAGAGGGCTGGCCTATATTTTGCACAAAAGGTTAGCATTGCCAATCAACGTGGCAATGCTGCTAGCCTTCTGGGCACATTACCAGTGGACAGTGATGCGGAGGAATTTTTCGATGCCTGATTGTGATGCCTTTTGTTTCTCCTTTTATTTAGTTATTTTTTATTCCTTTTTCTATTTTCTTCTATTTTCTGTAAATATTTTAATTTAAAACTTAGCTTTAATTGTACATATTAATTAAAATATTAAATGTAAAATGTTAGAAAAGTATTTTGTGTTATGTTTAACATTTCTAACAATAAAAGTCATTATAAACCATTTCTGAGAATGTTTACGTCTGTCACTACTAACCCCAACCACTGTCACAACCGCCCTTGGGGTGTGGTCGGTTGTGACATTTTCCCTATTTTTTCAAATTTGATGCTATAAATAATACTGCTTATTTTGAGACAGAATTTCAGTATTTTTGAGAAGACAAATGTACAAACTATGATTTAAGTAATTTTTGTCTCAACTAACTAGTAAATTAACAAAATTATTGGTGGTCAAACCTAAATTGTCACAATCGTACCCAGTCTCCCCTATTGTTTTATATGGAAATCGAACCCACGGCAAGAAAGATCGATATCTTAACCATTACCATCTGTGCAGTCTTACCACAGTAGGTGTAAAGTTAATTATGTTTCTTTAAGCTTACCTTAATAAAGTTAAGTTTGCATGTGACATCAGTGCCGTGACAGGTTATATGCATGTCCCCGTACTGATCGACCCATCGCTGACCACCAAACAAATTGTGTACGCACGTCGTCACCTGCACAATATAATAAAAGTATTAAAATACTAAAAAACGCAAGCTTTAAGAATGCAATAAAAATGTAAAATTAAAAAAAAAAAATATCCCTCGTAATCAAGTTTTATTATAAATAATCAAGCATATTAAATGCAAAATATCAGTAATTTGAATAACAGACGCGTCCTGCACACGGTCGCGTATAGGGAGTGGACTCCGTCCTCCCATCATTGCAGTAGTGACGAGGACACGGCGCAACATACGCTCGAGGTATATCCGAGCTCGGACGGGCAGCGCCGTGACCTCGTCGCTGTTATCGGTGCCGACCTGACGCTGCCGGCTGTCGCGAAAGCGTTGGTCGACAGCGTCAGAAATCGGGACGCGGTCGCCGCCTTCTGCGAGGCTGTTATCTCGCAGAAAGAGGCGGCGGAACGAGTCCGGGAGGATTCCCGTGACCCAGGCCGCCGTCAGCGGCCGGGGCGGCGCAGGCGCGAAAATCTGCGCCTGGTGCCGCCCTAATCGAGGCTTCGGGTGATCAGACCGGGGAATTGTCCGGTCACCCGACGCGTGGCCACCGCGTGAGGGTGACGCCCCGACGGCGAAAGCTGTCGGAGCGTCGACACGAGAGGAGTCCGTAAGGGTAAACCGCCGGGCGGGCCACCGAAGACAAAGATCGGGTACCGGTGGCCCGCTCGCACGACGAAGAGAGGTGTTTGCAGGGTGGTCCCACGGGGTTGCGCGCCGCCTCTTTTGTCGCCCCGGATCGATTTATCAGGATGCCACCACATCCATGGTCCACCCTGCGGGGGAAAAAAAAAGGCGATCTTCTGCTCAGTGTGGTACTACCCCGGACGGACCAGCCCGCGGCTGTAGACAGAGAACTGTCAACAGCGTAGTCCTACCACTACAAATTGGTAGAACTTTTAAATTGGAAAGAGAGGAACTCGTATTGGGCTTATTTTTTCTCAAAACGCCGCGGCAGTCAAATTCTACCTGTTTTTTTTTCGCGATGAATACGCGTTTATTACATAAAATTTCACTAATTTGGAGTAGTATTTTTTTTTTAACTTACATTTTACCAAACAAAGGGACCACATATCCGTAAATTATAGGGACCCATAATCCTCAGTAATACTTCGGTCAACCTCCACATACCTTGTTCCAACTATAATGGTCCCCGTTCGTTAGCAGCCTGACGTGAACTCTACCAGTAGGTTGAAACTCCATAGACTTGCCCCAGAACTTAGTTTTGATCCTCGCCTCCTGCCAGAAGTACCAGCGTGAAGATTCCGCGTGGCAAGCTGATATCGGTGGATGATGAGATACCTGATGAAATAAAAAAGCAGAGATACATTAGGTTTAGTCTGATATCCGTAGACAGGCCGACCGGGTGAGGGCGAAGATTATGCTTTGTTACTAGTACATCGACGAAGAAACGTAAACGAAAAATTAACCCACAGTTATTAATTTCCTCTCTATTGCCTTTGGAGCAAGCAGTCCACCTGATGGTAAGCATTAACAGCTGCAATACAAGGTTGCCTAATAGCGTGAGACGAGCAAGAGAAACCTGCAGGCATTAAGCCTCCAGTTCTCTCGCTCACGAAAAGCAGGGCACTAGGAAATTACTATTATTTAGCAGCAAATTTTCTGCGAGAGTATGGTACTACCCGGACGAGCAGACTCTTTATGGCTACAGCCAGAAAATTGTATTCGGTGTGGTCCAGCCATTTTAAAAATTATACGATGAGAAAAAATACGACCGATCCAATAAAGAAATTTGACTGCACAGATGGCGTAGTGATTAAGATACCGACCTTCCGTGCCAGTGGCGTGGGTTCGATTCCTACGCAGGACATTACTTTGTACGATCCACAAGTGTTGTTCTGAGTCTGGGTGTAATTTGTCTGCGTTAATTGCATGTTTGTAAAGTCCCCCGCAATACAAGGTTTATTTCCTTAATGCAGGGTGCTGTCATGAAAAAAAAAAAAAAAAAAGCATTATTAGAATATTTTTGTCACGGTTATATTTGTCAGTGACGTAATAAGGCGCCAGAATGAGCAAAATGCCACATACCTCAGAGGGGTCTCAATTATAAAAGCACTCGACTACTGAACGGTTATACCGTCCTGCTGGTTACACCGCTTGGACTATAGTCGGACTAAAAAAATCATACGTCACATACGTATTACCTTCTGCCCAGGTGTGTTCGGTATATTGTAAGGCCGTAAGAAAGTGGTGAATTTTCCTTCATATATCCTAATTCAATATACTGATTAATGGTAGACTGACCTGTTCAGCTAGAAACCGGAATCCTTTATCATCTCTGACACACTCATATGTTTCGGCTAGAAGCGGATTGAATGGTTTGCTGGCGGCCCGATGCGCTGTTGCTGAGTAAGCGCTGACAGCGAACGCCGCAATTAATGACATTCGCTCCACAGCCCCAGTGCATTCAGCTGCTAAATCCAGTAGCTCCGAGTATTCCAGCTCCTCACATAAGCGCTGAAAATAAGTATATAAGCTAGACTTATTTATAGTGATGGGTTAAAACACGCTAGTTCATTGTTAGACACAGACTTCACCAACGTGGATAATACCACAATTTATTAGTCATCATCATCCTGCTCTTATCCTAATGATTTGGGGTCGATGCAATATGTCCTCTTCTTCCATACAACCCTATCAGGTATCATCTCTGTGATCTCTGTGTATCTACGAATGACTATATGAAGCAGGGATGTTAGGGAGTTAAAACTATCGGATATCCGATATAAAAAATTATCCATAACCATAACCGAATCCGAAATAAAAGTTTCGGATAATATCGGATAGGGCCGGAGCCTAATTGAGACACGTTATGACAAGTTGTTTTGAGTTTTGATCGGCCGGCCGCTGCCGACTCAATATAATTCTCTATAATCATTTTTATTTTAAATAACTGTAATAATTACTCACAGACTGATTGAGATTCCTGCCAAAGAACTTATAAATAAAACCATTTTATTATCTATTTGTATTTTGCTTTTGAAATTCCTTAAAAATTTAATATCCGTAACCGAAATTATCCGAAATAATTTCATATTCGTATCCGGTATAATAATCCTATATCCGTATCCGAAATTTTATATGCACAACATCCCTGATGTGAAGCCCGACACGAGTCATGCTTCACGTCAGTCTTTGGCCACATCTTTGGTCTTCCCTTACCTCAGAAGCCTTCAACATTAACATTTAAAACTTTCCTCGGAACATTCATCCCGTCTAATCACATGTCCATATCAAGTCAAGCGTTCACTCCTTAACTTCTCTGTTACTGGTACAACTTTTAAAATTTCTCTTATACGTTCCATCCTTGTTTTATCCATTCTCATCACACTGCACACCCGTCTCAACATACACAACATCTCCGCTACATGCAGTCATCTCTCATCTTTTCTTTTGTAGCTGAACATGCGGATCCAAACAGTAAGAATAGGTCTTATTAAGGTTTTGTAATTTTTCTCTCTTCATCATCATTCAGCCATATTATCCTGTTAATGAAGAAAAATAAGTAAATATTAGGGGTGTGCGAATAATTCGAACTTACGAATTATTCGTTCCGAATCGAATATTAATATTCGATTCGAAACTCGAATCGAATAATTCGAAATTTCGAATTATTCGAATAATTTCGAATTTTTCCGAATTATAATATTATTCGCAAATTTTTATTGTATTTTAAATTCGGAGTTTGTTATGTTCGATATTCAAATATGACATTAATAATTAATAAATATTTTATTTAAACCATGAAATATAACTTCATGAATAGAACAATGAGTATGAACATTTGCTACAAATTTTTGTTTAAAAATAATAAATACGATACTGAATCTGGTGATAATGAAGTTCGTTTATCAGATACAATATCACCAGCAGTGGAAAATAATCTGTCACTTTCAGCAGAAGTACAAGGTATTCCTAAATATCTTCTCGCCATAAGTGACAATCGGGGATATTTATTTTTTTCGAATTATTCGAAATTTTTCGAATTATTCGATTCGAATTTCGAATCGAATATTAATATTCGATTCGATTCGAACGATATTCGCACACCCCTAGTAAATATGTATATCTAATGATCAATTAATTCTTTTGTGTAGAATGTATTTTTATAAAAATGATGTTGTCTAAAGTTACATATCGTCCTCGTCTCAGCTCATATATGTCCCACTGTTGGGCTCGAGCCTCCTCCATAATGGGAGGTAAATTGACCTACTATACCACGCTGGTCAAACGTATTGGTATAGGGTTTTGTTTCGAGATTTCCTTCTTTTATATTGATATTATATACGTTTTAAATCCGTTATTCGTCTTTTACGATCACGCACGGGTAAGATCCCCTATCTTAGTGGTGAATTGTATTCTTACTCCGTCACCACACGGACTAGAGTTACAGATATGTATTTAAAAAAAACCCGCCACCAGGCGGCGCTGCGATATATCGAGTTTTATAAACAAATCAACGGTCTGGGTTTGCTAGCAATATATAATTGTAAAAATAATCCACACATACCTGGAGCATATTAAGTGGCTCATTGATGGTTACTGGCATGGAGACCTGCGAAAGGTCCTTCCCTATGTTCTTGTATAATAAATTCCAGAGCGAAGGTCCTCCGGGCGTGGGCCGGGGACACGGCAGTCTGGTACGCCTCGACCATCCCGCCGCGCCACAAGTCTCCCTACCACCACGCAGAGTCACTTGTTCTGCTGACACTGTATAAAATATTCAAATTTATTAAAGTGAACGCCTGACGTGACATGGAAATGTGATGAGACGGGATGGTAGATGGAGATAAGGGAAGACCGAAGAAAAGATAAATAAATTGCGTGAGGCATATGGATGGAAAGGGAGTGTACGTAGAGATGACATCTAATAGGATTGCGTGGACGAATATGAGTGAACCCTAAGCAATTTTTTTTTTAAAAGACCACCCCGCACTAACGAAATAATCCTTGACTTTACAGAAATGCAATTAACGCAGATCAATTACACCAAGATTCAGAACAACACATATATATTCATAGCTCGTTAATAAAACTCCTATAACATCATCATTCAACTGATCTTATCCCAATTATACATACATAGGCAATTTTAGTTTTATGACCGACCGCCTGCCTGACGTCTATCCTCCTTGGGAATGTAATTGTTGACCAAACGGCATAAAATGGAATTGAGGCCAAGTCTATATATAAGACCTCTTAGACGTGTTTTACAACATCCACGAGCAAAGTAAGGGTTGGTAGTATTTGTAGCTGCTACTACACAGCATCCTATACAATGTATGCAAGCTCTTATATCGTATATGCAGTTAAGTTTAATTAAATGGTTAGTGAAATAAGCAATAAGATGGTAAGCATATTGTTAGTGTAAAACTCACTCGCACCGTCTGAGTTGTCTGAGCTAGCGGATCCTTCCTCGCTGCTGAGTGAACCGGCCTCTGACGATGAATCACCATCCAGTTCTATCACGCCCGCCTAGAAAGAATAGTAATTAATTATCACGTTATACATTTCCTAGAAGAGCTGCTTCTCTCTCTCCGGGTAAACTCTGAGCTGATTTTTACGACTCTCAGAGGCAAGTAACCAATTGAATTCTTATACCGTCGCCACACGGGGAGCCAGTGATAAAAACTATAATAGAAAACCCAAAAAAGCATACCTCATCCGCGGCTATGATCTCCGTTGGCTTTAGATCCTCGTCATGCTCCTCAGCGTCGAAGAACTCCGATGCGGAGACGCAGGAGGAACTGTAGCTCAGTGATTGTTGGAATGGACGATTATTCGCTTGCTGAAGAGGAAAACACAGTTTATAATATATAGAAAATGCAATCATCTATAGGATAGCCTAGCTAGCTATCAAAAATGGTGATTTTTTTTGTTTTTTTTTTTTATGAAAAACATATATTATATATGTTTTTTATTACTCTTACAATAGGTCCTTACAATTAATGTCTAACAAGGACAGTTGACAAATTCCAAAAGTATTTCAGTTGTTATAAATCCCTATCCCTACTAATATATAAATGTGAATGTAAGTTTGTTTGTTACGCTTTCACGCTAATACTACTCAACCGATCATCATGAAATATTGTACACATATTCTTGGAGGTATTAAAAGTAACATAGGATACTTTTTATTAAAAAAAAAATCAAATTTTTTATATGAAAAATAAAAAAATTGTTTGTCAAAAAATCTCAAAATCTAGCTTCTTCAACGCCATCTAGCAGTCCAGTAATGAAGTTCCAACCCTGAGTATTGTAATACCGTTGCACTGTATTACTGACGGTAAAAATAAAAATAGGGGATCAAAAACTTTAGGAAAGTAACCTTTTACGCAGGCGAAGCCGCGGGCAGAAGCTAGTGTTTTATAAATGATAGCTCAGGTTGAGAGCCCCCAGCGCTTAACCAGAGTCCGGGTAAAGTTGTCATAGGCATCTGCGGCTAACAACTCAATAACACAAAAAAAAACATAGATATAAAAACAATAATAATAAGAGGAACTTTATTACAGGATAATTTTTATTGGAGCAACAAAAGCCCAAACTATGATATTTAGAAGTTTTGTCTGTCTGTATGTATGTTTTTATACGCACGTTTTTTATGCTGATGATATGATTCTGCTGTTTTCACCTGTATATTGCTAGAGATTAGACCTAATATATATGTATATTATCTAAGATAAAAAAAACACTACAAATATCAAAATAATTAATTCAAGCAAAGCTACAGTAGGCCAAATCAATCTTAAATAGATTTGTACACTTACCGGATCAGAATTAGGGCCAACGGAGGATATCTCAGCCAAATCCGAAGCGTCGTGGATCCTGGACAGGCGCGAGCGTAACTCTGCACGAATAACTTAACTCGTCATTATTTACGCACTGGCAACACTTATCGATATAATAATAACGTTCTGAGGTTTTGGCGGGTACTTGAAAATGTCATATGGCGCTCTTAAATTATATTAAATTACTTTGGTGATATATTAAATAATTTTGTTGAATTATATGTAATGTAATACAAAGAAAGTTCTAAAGTGTATTGAATATAATATAACAGTGCTTTACGTATTTTCATGACTTACCAAAAACCTTTAATTGGGTAGTCAACATTCAATTAAAGGTAACGATAGATAAATTAGATAATGGTAAGTCTGTTGGCAGTTTTCTGTCTACAGCCGTGAGGCCAGTTTCTCTGTGATACCATCACACTCTCACAGAAAATCGACGTCTGAGTAGTGCCAATGTGCTGTTGCGTTTCTTTCGGTGGGCGAGAGAACAGACAGTCCAACTTTTTGGGCCGGTTTGGGGGTTATCATTGGTAGGCAGCGGTCTAGCTGTACCCCTGTTATTTCAAAGGTCCATATGCGGCAGTAACACTTCCGTTCAGGTGTGCCGCTCATTTGCTACGAATAGCCATAAAGAAAATAACGCCTTAACTTATAGTGATATTGAATAAGCTACTCAATATGAAAAAATGAAAATACTGTTCTACAAGTTGTGAAAAAAATTGTGTAAAACTTAATTATATTCAGGTTATTAAGAAGGTATTCTACTAAGAGTTTTGTATCCATAGTCACGAATAAAAAAAAAAAATCACTGTGACGTCGATTTATTGGCGGGAAATTAGGGACTGCTTTTTTATCAGTTATTTTTACGAATTCTATGTAATTTTATTGAAACTTTAGAATAGGTCCTACAATTACTATGGCGACAAAATAAGTAAAGGAGACGAATTATTACATATTTAAAATCCTAACCTAAAACCAAAATCTATTATTACCCAAAAAAATATCTATCGTCATATTCGTGCAGTCGACATTTAAAAATAACATTGCACATTACATACGTCAGATTTAACAAAACTCACCGGAATTCTGGTGTAGTGCTGTGTTCAAATTGGTTCGTAGTGCAGCCATAACTGCACCGCTTGGGGTTGTGGTAGTTTCAGCCGCGTCCATTGCGGCTCTGAGACGACCGCGCTCGCAAACCTATAAAAACATCTAGATTTGAGCTTGATTCTAAAGGTTCATTTCCGTGCATCGCGCTTACGACTGTCGCGCGCCGCCCATGCGACAATAGCCAAGTATGAAGATATATAGCGCAGTTTACGTCATTTGTTGCTTGCGACTGTCGCGTACCTCGGATACGGCGCTATACATTTTCATACTTCGACTATGGCCGCGCGCGTTTAAACGCTTACGACCGTCGCGCGCGGCTGCGTTTAAACGCAATGCACGGAAATTAACTTTATGGCTAGGTCCCGGGTGGACGGACAGTGAGCAATATAGGCTGTTCACCAACCGCATATAGATCTATAACATCGAAAACGCACCGAATCGTCGTTTCAGGTGGTAATAACAGTGTGCACTTTCATGGCCCAATGCCATGACAGTGCTATTGTAGTCTGCTCAATAAACGGCTTGCAGTCAGAGCGTACCCCACTAACAAATGTTGCTTGTACACCTTGCTTTGAAAACTAGCTACATACCGATCCTAAAAACTACCTACATTAAATTACTATTTTTTTATCTTAATTTTTGTTTGAACAACAAAAACAAAACTTGAAATAAAACAATTTTTACGGATACTTTTGTGTTTGTATTTGATTTTTAATTTTCCGAGGTTTCGAACACTTTACAGTGATCATGGTCACGGGAGGATTATGTCTCGCGATGAACAAGTCAAAACGTCGGGATATTAAAAATCAAATACATACGCGGTAGAATCAGCAAAAAATCGTTTCATTTCAAATGAATGTAATACTTACGTAAATATCAGAAACCTACACGTTTACAATTCAAAAGGTTTCATTTGTTTTCTACTTAATCGTTAACTTAATTGTCATTTTCATTTTTTTTTTATTAAAAGCTAACATCCTACTTTAATGAAGTTATTCTTGTATTGCGTGGGGACTTTACAAACATATAAACAACGAACACAAAATACACCCAGATTTAGATAAATAATTTGTGGATAGTGTCGTATTATTTAGCATCCTGTCGTACTATTTAGCACGGGAATAGAACCCAAGAAACTGTACACAGTAGGTTGATTTCTTAACCACTACGTCATCTGCATAGACAGTTAGTGTTGAGTATTAGATTATTATAGGTACGAAACATGGGTACACATTCTCTTGATATGTCTCAGTCTTTTCTTTTTGTGCCCATAGGGCCTCTAAGATAATGACAGAAAAAATGGCTTACTATCATATAATGGACAGACGGATAGTCATAGGGTTTCATTTAGTGTTGAAATATAACTTTAAAAATTATTTTTTTAAGAAAACATTCATTTGATAAATACAAAAGGTGAAGATAATCTTAAAAATCTTAATATATATAAATTACGCGTCACGTTGTTTGTCCGCGATGGACTTCTAAAGTACTAAACCGATTTTAATGAAATTTGTACAGCATGTGTAGTTTGATCCAACTTAAAAGATAGGATAGCTTCCATCTCAATTTATAGTCGCAATATTATTTTATTGCAAATTATTTATCTATTATTTGACAGTCACAATTATCTGTTATCTCCAAACGATTCTAAGAGATGGCGGTTTCTGTTGACTGGATGGAGTAAGTATTTAGTAGATGGTGCTATGTTAAACGTACAAACGTTTCATTTAAGCTACAATTTATTAGCATAACCACCACGTGTTACTGAGGCTACCTTAGCCACAGCAACGCGTGGCCGGGTCTGCTAGTATTCTATAAAATATGAAGGTCGATACAGTATTATAGAAGCAATTTCATCACAAAATAAAATCTTACAAAAACATTTTTTAAGAGATTGTGTTACTAACCAATGTAGAAACGATGGTCTTCAAGCTAGCGACCAAGTCTTTCGCCAGAACTGTGAAGTCTTCTCTCAGCTGGTGATCAGGGGTCAAACTGGTGAGTGACGCCGGTCCCGGCGCTGTGGCTAAGGTCTCCGCCCCGGGCAGAGACTGTGGGCGAGTGGCGGCACATGCTGCAATGGTGGCTGATGATAATGATATCGAATCGAATGGCATAGTTTTTTTTTAAAGTGAAATTTTATCGCTGTTCTTACATTGTGCCTGTTAATAAAATATCTCCTCTAAAAAAAAAAAAGAAACAAAGGAAATTTTTAGGTAGGCAATATATAAGTATAAATACGGGTGTTTTATGAAATTCAAGCTATTTTAGCTACTAGCTTTGACTACGAATTGTTAATGAAATTGTTTTTAGGAATAATGTCTGTCAATCCTTGTCTCAAAAAAATAAAAAGGATAAACGATTGTAATATTTTAATTTTAAAAATTGCTATAGTATTTACGTAATGATTTCTAGTCGTCGCTAGTCGTTGGATGCGGGCGGCACAGGGTCGTACTTTGTAGCAAAATGTGAGGGAGGCCTACGTCCAGCAACGGATGACGAAAGTCTGAATAATGGTGATGAAGGATTTCTGATCACACTAGGCATACTTCATATACGAAACTCATTTTTCTTTTTTCTTTCGGCAATTACTTCTGTACTAAAAATGTCAATAAATAACTAAAAGACTGGTGATTACTTCACAACATTAGTAGAGGATTTATTACATACACAACTGCAATGTTAATTTTATAATATTTACTTATTTTCATAATTTAGATTAGAGAATGGGTACTTCACGCGAATACTGTAAATCAACTAGGCGAATTATACACGTTCACGACGTTCCGGCTGGGTTGTAACAGGTATCGTCACGAGGACTGACTTATTTGCGGTTATTAGAGTGAATAATAATCTTCAAAATGGCATGTCAAACATCAAAATTGGTGCAGTATTATAAAAGACATTTCATAATGAAAAAAAAAAACACATTTGGAGAACTGATATAAAAATTATAATCATGACTAACGAATAGATAATTAGAAAAATATGTATGTAAAAATATGAAAAGATTTTGCGTGGCCATAGTAAAAAAAAGACAGAAAAAAAAATTAAAAGAATCTGTAAACTTTAGTTAGATATGGTGTTTGATTTATCAAAATTCGTTAAAAAAAATATATGCTTGTATATGCCATAGCGCCATACACCGTTATGGTGAGGTGGCATCAGCCAGGTGTAGTGAGAAATGAGAAATACAGAGCTTTCAGCAATGAATAAGACTAATAATGATTGTAAAAACTTTTTTACGAGCGAAAAAAGATTAACATACGTGGGACACGAACCCACACCGCAAATACGTTGCAAGCATCCTATCACTTAGACAAGTACTAGCTGTTGTATGACAATCAATTTGTGCCTCGTATTATATTGTCGTCGTTATGGAAGACGTGTGCCATTTACAGAACAATGATTACATATTGTACCCTAAATTGCTGGACCGATTTTAATGTGCACACATGGATACAAGAATGGTTCAGATTGAGAATTATTTCACAGTGGATGACGCTGTGATCAATATTAACATACGAGGGTATACTTTCATCTATTTACGGGGATGGCATAATCTGATAAAATGAACCCCTTATTAAAATGAAAAAAATCACGACTTTTATACCGGATTGTCAAGGGTGGTAACAAAATCACTTCCAATAGACAAATTAAGGGTCATATATCCACTACATTATTTTGATATGTACGACACTTGAGAAGGATGGTCACTGTATCAAATGTGTCACGACAGCTTGTAATCATCAGACTACTTCGGCAATTATTCATTAGTGCAAAGAGTTACATTAAAAACTGATTGCTATTGACAAAATCTTAATTGATATTATAAAAAAACTCACATTCTCTCAATTCCTTTATCAGAACCTTGATGATGCACTGGCACATATTTCTAGCAAATGTTATTAAGCCTCCGTCACTATCTTGTGGCATTTTTGTTTCAAAAATATCTATTCACTATTTCAAAAATATTTAATCATATTTTAAATTTAAAAACAAATCAACTCTCATTTTGAAACAACTTTTCGCAAAGAATTCATTGTATTATTGTATATTATATGTATAGATTTAAATAAGTTATATTTATATCACAAACTTAATATAAATCTATGAATGAATTAACCGCGTTATTTCACCTTTTGCAATAGATATGGAGAGAATATATGTGCAATTTAAAATAAGAAATCTTTTTATTGAAACAAAAGCGAATAAAAAACTTATAATATGTTTTTAAATCTATAATTCCAAATTAAAACCGTGATTCAGTTCGATATTCAAATAAATTCTTGGTTTAATTCATTTAAAATCTACATGATATTTCGATTAGTTATACACCATTTCAAACTAGTGGAACAATGATTCTTGAATCCAATACTATAAAAATATGTTAGTTGATTCAATTAATCCATAAAATTATTTAATACACGAAATAATATTTCTTTCAGACACTATTTTGCGATGGATACTATCAATAATAGTAAAGGCAACTTCGTGGAAAATATACTATAATAAATAGCCATTTTTAAACAACACTGAACTCTAGCACTGTGGACTTAAGATCTTAATTTAAAAAATCCTTTTGTTTCTAAGATGTTTAGATACTAATATGAGATCATTGATAAATCTGAGATTGTGGCTAATCTTAAATATATCACACGTATAGATAATGAAAGTATAATGTTATCTTATTTTGAACATTTGTTTTCAAATAATAAGATACAAAACTGTTTGAAAGTAATCTTAGAGAAGATTTTGATGTAGATTTGATCATTTATCTTTTATAAAATCCACTAATGCCTTTTTTTACGACTCACAAATATTAGGTTACACCTAAGGTAATAAATTGACGAATAAAATAGGGATTCATTATTTTTGTTTATATTTTTACAAACCCAAGGTATTTTTATTGCTTATGGTGGCAAACGAGCAAGCAGCACACCTGATGGTAAGTGTCACTGCCGCCCATGGACCTTTGCAATACCAAGAATATAGCTAGGTCGCTGCCTACCATCACAATCCCTAAACCCATCCAGTTGGATATCCGGCTCTGGATGGTCGGAGGTTTGATGTATGGCAGTCGGCCGGACATAAAACTATTGCCAATAACTTTTACAATATGTACTATGAAAGAAGAGTACATATTGTATCGACCCCAAGTAATTGGTATAGGGGAATGATGATAATTATTGTTGTTTATGTCAATTTAAGTTAAAACTAGCAATAACAGGATGTTAAACCGAAATGCCCAGATGGTAATGGCTAATTTCTCTCCATTTTGTGGAAGAGTACCGTACACTCAATATAATGAGAAGTTAGAGAAGATAATTTAAAAATATTCTTTATCCAACTTTGATAGATTAGTGAAAATAATATTTTAGTAATAAAAATTAAAAAAAAAAAACATTTACAAATGTTTATCGTATCAACTTTCCGTGTGATGACGGAGTAAGAATACAATTCACCAGCCCCTATCTTACCCGTGGGTGATCGTAAGAGACGACTAAGGGATATAAAAGGCATATAACATCTATGCAAGAGATGGAAAACTCGAAACAAGACCCTATACCAACACGTTTGACCAGCGTGGTATAGTAGGTCAATTTCCTTTCCATTATGGAGGAGGCTCGAGCCCAACAGTGGGACATATATGAGCTGATGAACCATCATCAGATGATTGTATGAACTAATAACTTCGGCAACGCATCTTTTTTCCATTAAAATTGCTGTCTAATTATATATTACAAAACTTTTGACAAACAAAAATAAAATAACGCAAATCATGATGATGCAAGAATAATAAGTAAGTTACGAGTAAAAAAAAAACGTGATTACCGAAGTCATTGCACATGCTGACAACGTTTTATTGTAAAGAAGTTTCCCGTGTGGCAACAGAATAGGAATATAATTATCACCTGCCGAATTATCTTTCATCATCGTCATTACAGCTATAAATGTCCCACTGTTGGGCTCGGACGTCCTCCGTAATGGGAGGGAAATTAACCTACTATATCGTGCTAGTCAGACGTGCTGGTATAGGGTTTTGTTTCGAGCTTTCTTTCTCTCGCATATAGATGTTATATGCGTTTTATATCCCTTAATCGTCTCGTACGATCACCCACGGGTAAGATACGGGGCGATGAATAGTATTCTTACTCCGTCACCACACGGGAAAAAGAAGAAGAAGAATTATCTTTACTAGCTCCAATATCGCCTTTTTTTGCTCGTGGGAGCCCTAAAAATCGGCTAAGGTTTTTACCAAGTGAGTAGGCAGCAGCTCTCTTATTACCCCTCACCGATCACCAAAGAGTGTGTCAATTCTGTTACTATCACCCTGTTACCCTTATTCGAGACCTACATCCAGTAGTAAGCAGCGGTTAATGATTATATCTGAAGAGCTCATACAAAACCTTAACAGAAATCTTTTTTTTTTTTTTTTTTGCGGTGGGCTATGGACGTCGCACCCCGCCAAATCGGTCCGGGGTGATGGAAGAGGCGGCGCGCAACCCCATTGACCCACCCTGCAAGCACCTCTTCTTCGCCGTGCGAGCGGGCCACCGGTACCCGATCTTTGTCTTCGGTGGCCCGCTCGGCAGAAATCCTAGCAGTTTTGCCAGAATTACCAACATTTTCAGATTATTTTGCTCGTTTCACTTCTCTTAAAACTTTATTGGTATTATTATTATTAGCTGTGTGGTAGCGGCTACGAATATTACGAACCCTTACTTTGCTCGTGGATGTCGTCAATGAAGACTTATAACGACCTGGGCCAACTCCATCTGATGCCGTTTGGTCAACAATTACATTCTCAAGGAGGGTTGACGTCTGGCAGGCGGCCAGTCTTAAAACTATTGCCAATAACTTTTACAATATATACTATGAAAGAAGAGTACATATTGTATCGACACCAAGTAATTGGGATAAGAGTAGGAGAATAAAGATGTATTATTATTATAAATATTTAAAAATCTACACATCCATTTAGTGGTAGTTTTGCTGTGCTACGAATACTATCAACACTTACATAGCTCATGAGTGATTTGATGCCGTCTGATACAAAATTACAATCTCGAGGAAAGTGGACGTCAGGCAGGCGGTAGATCATAAAGCTATTGTCAAAACTTTTACAAAGGTGGAAGAGGAGTACTTAATGCGTCGACGACCGTATTTGGGACAAGATCAGGATCATCATTTGCCTGACCTCATCCCACGCTAAGTGGGGTCGGCACAACACGTTCTTGCCTTCCATAATCTTCTATCAGCCGTCATATCTGCACTCACAACTTTCATACACATATCCTCGTTTACACAATCCATACATCTTTTTTTGGGTCTCCCACGACTCTTACGCCCATCCACAAGCATATTGGTAACCCTCCTTGTCACATTACTTTCATCCCTCCTCATCACATATCCATACCAAGACAATCTCGCGCTCCTACACTTCTCTATCACTGGTGCTACTTTTAAACTTCCCCTAATATACTCATTTCGTGTCTTATCTAGTCTTGCCACCCCACATATCCATCTTAACATACGCATCTCAGTAGCATGCAATCGTCTCTCATCCGTCTTTTTCAATGCCCAAAATTCAGATCCATACATAACGACAGGTCTAATGACCTGGGACAAGATCAGGATGAAGATGATATTTAATACAATGAATATAAATATGATAGCTTTGTTCTCTAAAACCATGCATGTGATATGAAATATATAAGCGTACTGATCATGTGTATATACAATATACTTATGTAATGTATTGAGGAGAATAAATAGAGGGTTTGAAACAAGAAAACGGTAAAAATAAAAACTCTTACGAACTAAAGTGGAGGCCAGAAATGTAGAAAGAAACACTGGAAGGAAAATAGAATAGTATATTTATTATTTAAAGTAAATAGAAGTTATTAATCTATATGAAAACTATTCATGTATTATTATAAAAAGATACGGCGCAGTAAAGGTCGTAGCTCATTTATACAACACCGCTCCCACCCGGCGAAATACTGTTTATTGAAATGTGAACGTTTGAGGGTCCTCTGTAAACACACTTTAACATTAACAACACAAATTAGCAGACCCCTCGCTTACAACTCGCTGCTAATTTATATTGTCAATGTAAAGTGTGTCTACAGCGGACGCTCAAACGTTTATATTTCAATGAATAGTATTTCTCGGAGTGGGGGCGGTGTTTTATAAGTGAGCTATGACTCTTACATTGCAAGATAAATAAATGCGTAATGATAAATCTGTAAAAAACATATGCGGTTCTATACAGCTATACAAATATATTTGTACTAGAATACCCGTATGAATAGTTCGCACCGTTAGTAGAGGATTTTTTACATACATAACTGTAACCTAAACTAAATGTTGATACGCGCAATGGGATCAATTGATTACGTGAGTCCAAATGTAATTTTTAATCTGTAATTTTGAAGTGAAAACTTCTTGAGCGGCGTTGTGCACTTTTTTGGGATGAGTAAAAAATGTTAAACTCGCGTCAGGACACGTGTCCTGATCGAAAATTCGTAAGATGGACGTAAAATGTAAATATCTCCCTCTCTTTCTACTGCACGGCGGAAATGTAGGCCTGCTCCTGCTGCTCCGTTTAAGCGGCGCAGGGTACTTGCGCGATTGTGTCTATTAATTGGATTTTTAAATAATGAATTTGTTTTAACGATGTCAAATGATCGCAATCTTACCACAACGAAATATAAAACTACTATTGATGCGGTCTTTATTAGATTTTTAAATAGATTCGAATCAAAATTGTTCGTTTCTTACTTCAGCTACCATAAACATATTGTATCAGTTTTAGAGATTGGCGATGATGATGCTGGTAATGATGATGGTGACAGAGTCGTTGAAATTATGGATGAAAGTTGATTTTTCTGAGAGACAAACTTTTTAATGTAAAATAATTGTAATAGTTCTGAAGTGTTAAATTTTTTATGTAATATAAATTGTCATGATTGTGTTCGATAGCGCAATAAATGAATATTATATTTAACCACATAAATGATAGTACTTTTATAGTGATAAATAAAGCAATTTGTGCGAAATTATTCTCTAACCATTCCAAAATATTCAAAAATGCACAACGTTAATGTTCAAGTTTTCACTTCTGCAGGCACTCCCGGAGTGAAATTTTAATTTTTGTAATGAAATTACTTCTTAGGGTTTTCTTTTATTTTTTAACATTACAAAGGAAAATATATTAAATATTAATATTGATTCAGTATTACAAGCAATATAGCATAACAAAAAAAAAAACAAAGAACTTTGAAACATAATATACGTATAGAAACTATTTACTGACAGAAATGTGTTTTAAATGTCATCATTCATAGGCATAATTAAAAAGATATTAGATGCAATTTGTGCGAGTAAGACAATTAACAATTATTTAATATTATTATAACAATTCACTAGAGTAAAATAATAAAAAAAAAACTGTTATAATATAGGTAACGCTTTAAAATCTCTTTACGACTCTTAAGTAAAAAAAAAAAAACAAAAAAAAAACATTTTTTACAATATTATTTTTTACTCATTATTAATTTAGCATTTGAAATTCCAATGGTATTTATAAAAAAATCATTTGCGAATGGAAAAAATTATAACCTCGCGATGGACTGCATTTAAATCTATTAGAAAACTGTTACGATGTAATAAAAACTTTATGATATGTAGAATCAGTCTTAGCATTGCACGATATCCATGCACAAAAAAAAAATTACGTATCTTTTTAAATTAATACATCAATCATAAGAATTTCTTCTCATTTGCTAGCTTCACAAAATACTTGACATATACGCAAGTGCTTGAATATTCTACTTACAGAGGTATTAAGATATACCCTAGCTTAGAAAGGTTGGACTTAGCTCAATATCTATTCCCTCTATATTAAAAATACTCACTACAGAATCGAGTGAGAATTGATGTCAATAAATTACCACATTTCATATTAAAAACATTCATATTAAAAACAGATATTCGCGGCTTAGTAGTTATAATATATCCTATGTGTGGTGTTTTAATTTTATTACCACACAGGACAAGCGGAAAAAATGCACTATTAATAGCAAGGAAGTTTTTGATCTATAGAATCGTGAATATTTAATGAAATAGATCAAGCCTATAGGCATCAAAAATAAAAAAAATAAAGTATTGAATCGTGCATGTGAAATAGGCGCCATTTTGTTTTATATTGGAAGTGAAACTTTTTAAATCGTTCTGAAATTGAATATTTGCTTCGGACATATGTAATGAGTTATTTAAGTTCCACTTCTATAATGTGTGCTGAATTGCACGATATTTTTTTTTATTAGAGCCATGCTAAGGCGGGCGCATTCACGACTTACCGATCTCATAGAATCCTTGCGATAACAGAAAAATATTAAAAACTGTAAATAAATAAACATTTATTTGCACAATTTACTTAGACATTTCATATAAAAAAACATGATTTATTAGACAAACGCATATATATTTTGATAATATTCGCTTCTTTTTTTTTATGGAATAACGAGGAGAGGGTTTTGGATTCCTAAAAACAAAATGTTAGTTATTGCAAACAATATAATTGTTAATTATTAAAAGGAATATTGCACAGTAATATATATTTTCTCAAAAATGCTTGGAAATTTGAGCATTATTTTGACAACCTTTTCGAGATAAATCGAAATTGCTGTACTGACCAAATACATGCGAGCAGCGGCCGGCAAAAAATGTATGAAAATCCATATTTGTCGTGTTTTAGCGGCCAAATACATATAATTTGGAAAATCCAAAAGTGCACGCCTCATAATTTTTATATTATTTATCATTTACTATTAGTCAATGCCAGAAATAAAAATAATATTAAAGAAAAAAGCCTTTTTTAAAAACATAATTTTATTATTTGCTAATAAAATAAAATAATGATGTACTAGAGCAAGTGGGTGAATTTGTATATCTTGGATATGGATTTAGCCGAGATGGCAGGTACACCACTGATATAGAGCGAAGAGTGAATGCGAGAAATAGAGTGAACAAACAACGCCCCGTTAGGGCAACTTCTTGGTAGCCACCACCTCAGCCAGAAGGCACGTGTAGCAATACATAACGCAGTGCTTGTCCTAACATTACTGTATGGAAGCGAGAGTTGGGTATGCAGAAAAGAGTATGAAAGTAAAATTAATGCGGTCGAAATGCGATCTCTGCGGAAAATCTGTGGAGTTAGGCTGACCGACCGCATTCGCAACGACGACGTAAGAGAGCGAGTAGGTATGAAAGAGAATATTGGTGTAAAGATGCGAAAGGGAATGCTCCGATGGTTCGGACATGTGGAAAGAATGCCGAACGAAGGTCTGGTTAAGAAGATATACAATGCGAAAGTGGAAGGATGAAGGTACCGGGGGAGACCGAGACTAACCTACCTAGACCAGATCGGTCATGTACTAAAGGAAGGTGAAGTCAAGAGTCTCCGAAACCGGCGAGCGTGTGTGAAGAGAATTATGAATGTTGAGGAAGCGAGTGAAGTATGCAAAGATAGAGTTCTCTGGCACTCTGTTCTCTCTGCCTACCCTGCAAGGGATATGGCGTGATGATATGTATGTATGGAAAATAAAATAAAAAGTTAAAAATAAATTAACTCTAATAAGACATATAACACTTTATAAGTTCATTGTAACCTTTAACGATAATTAAGCTTCTTCGTCTATTACAAAATAATTCAATATCGTACATAGTTATATATTTTTAACATTAAAACTTTACACCATAATTTTTAAATCTTCCCGTTTCTATCACAGACCCAATTTTATAAATAAAAGCGTGCTACATTTTGATGGTATGATTAAAAACATTTAGCACCTTCTGTTTCCTATGGCCAGCTTCCAGGTCCAACATCAGACCCTGGTTACCATATAATATCAAAGTACTCGTCAAGACGAATCAAACGAGTCCAAACTCGATGGAGATGCGTCGTTTAATTACGGAGTTCCTATGGCCCGCTTCCAGGTCGATCGTCAGACCTTAGTTACCATATAGTATCAAAGTACTCGTCAAGATGAATCAAACGAGCCCGAACTCGATGAAGTTGCGTCGTTTAATTACGGAGTTCCTATGGCCAGCTTCCAAGTACATGATCAGACCCTGGTTACCATATAGTATCAAAGTACTCGTCAAGACAAATCAAGCGAGCCCAAACTCGATGGGGTTGCGTTGTTCGATGTTGCTCGATGGAGTTCCTATGGCCGGGTTCCAGGTCCATCATCAGATCAGTTCTATGTCACAATAATATTGCATTGTCATCCGATTTATATATGCATGCAAAATTTCAGTTCAATCAGAAAAGGGGAAATGGGTCAAATTTAACTTGCAAGATTTGATTACAGACAACGGGACAGGTGAAACTAAATAAAAGCTTGTACATACTCGTAATGAAAGAAAAGAAATACTTTTGAAATTTCGTGCCATTCTCGACGTAGAGCTAAACATAGCTGTATAGGCTGAATGGGATTTATTTCCTTTGCCTGTCCGAATGGACGAACAAAAAATATAAACGAACCCAATTTTCATAAGGTAACTAACTATCTATATATACATACACTAATGACTAAGCAGTTTAGTTTTTTATTAATTGCAATTAAACGACAAAGAATTACCAAGCCATTTTCCAAAGGAAACAGCGCGTTGCGATTATGAAGCTTTTAAAAAAATAAATATTTTGATACATTAATTTTTACGGTCAGATACAAAATATTTTATCCGACGTCCTCGAATATTTTTTTTAATCAACTATTTTCTTACTTTAAACAAAATAATTGCTTTTTAAAAATATCAAATACGTTTAAACGAATGTATTTTCTTGACATATGTATTATAATATTATCCTATAAGTGCAGTGTGAGAAAAATACAATCATTTTTATGTTTGAAAAGTGCTTGATTTTCATGTGTCGAGAGTAGAGCAAAACCTCAACGCTTCGCTTATGAGGCGTGCAAAATGTAAATTCATATCTATCGTGTATTTTAAAAATGGAACGATTTGTTACTTCAAAACATGGCAACCAAATAGGCAACTTATCAGTTTTATTTAAATTTGGAACTGGCTTGAAAAAGAAACCTGTTTGATAATGAAAAAAAAAACAAATGAACCCTTTAGCACGTGAAAAATGTTGTTCGTTGTTCGTCATGTATACAGTTCTACTTAGTTTTAATTTCCGCGCATTATTTGAGAAAAGCACTATACAATCCTTGGCCACAACTAGGAATTAATGGACTTACGTATGTGTGTATTTACACGTTCGTCCATCAATCCCTCTTTTGCTGGCCGCTGCAGTAATGTTCTGTAATTCACTGGGGTTTTACATGTTAAAACTTATTATATTTTATTACCGATTAAAGTTTAGGATGCATTTTCATTGTATGTATTTTAATTTCGCATATCTGTTAGTTAGGGGCCTTTAATATTAACTATACAATAATTTAGAGATCTGAATCAATAAATATTTTTTAATTTAAGTCTAAGATCGAAATCACGGGCTTCTTTTTTATTATTATAAATATATTTTACTGTGCATATAATTATAAAGCATTGAAACATTAACACACACAAGACACAAAAAAACTTCTAACACATACATAAATTATGTTATATTATTAAATATTACCTATTGGTAGAGAGGCTGCTGAGTTAGGCATTGATGATGCACCGCCTCCAGGAGACGGAGGCGCAGTCAGAGCGGACAATGCCTGAAAAATATTTTTTTTTTAATAAAAAACCAATTACAGTATTAGTATAAAAAAAACTATAGTGCCAGTGCCGTGGGTTCGATTCCTACATAGGACAATACTTTCGAAACAATTTGTCGTTCCGAATCTGAGTATAATTTGTGTCCGTTAAATTGTATGTTTGTATATTCACCCGCAATACAACGATCATTTCCTTTCATCCATCTATCCATTTCAGCTCATACACGTCCCACTGTTGGGCTCCAACCTCCTGCATAACGGAAGGTAAATTGACCTACTATACCACGCTGGTCAGACGTGTTGTTATAGGGTTTTGTTTCGAGTTTTTCCCTTACATAGGTGTTATATGCATTTTATATCCCTTAGTCTTCTCTTACGATCACCCACGATTAAGAGTAAGTGATGGTAATTTGTATTCTTACTCCGGCACCACGCGAAAAATTTTACATTCTCCAAAAAATATTTCCTGAGCGCTGACGATTAAAAAAAAATCTATATCTATAAAAGAGGATGTTTGTATTAATGACATCGCCAAACTCAGAAACTATTTGACCAATCATTATGAAAATTGGTATGTATGTATATATTTTCACGGAGAAGGTTTATTTATATACTATCACCAATGCGAAAGTGGAAGGATGTAGGTACCGAGGGAGACCGAGACTTACCTACCTAGACCAGATCGGTCATGTACTGAAGGAAGGTGGAGTCAAGAGTCTCCGAAACCGGCGAGCGTGTATGAAGAGAATTATGAATGTTGAGGAAGCGAGTGAAGTATGCAGAGATAGAGTTCTCTGGCACTCTGTTCTCTCTGCCTACCCTGCAAGGGATATGGCGTGATGATATGTATGTATGTGTATCACCCATTGATATAACTCGCCACCAGGCGGCGCTGCGATATACAGACTTCAACAAATAAACCAACCGGCTGGAATTGCTAGTAATAAATCAATTTGAATATATTCAGTAATAAAAATCACACGCCTAAAAATGGGATATACATATGAGCTTTTTTTTAGTAGCAGGACCATGCTGTTGACAGTTCTCTGTCTACAGCCGCGGGCCGGTCCGTCCGGGGTAGTACCACACTCTCACAGAAGATCGACGTCTGAGCAATAGCAATGTGCTATTGCGCTTCATTTGGTGAGCGAGAGAGCCGGAAGTCCAATTGGGTGGGTTTGGGGTTCGTATTGGCAGCGGTCTAGATATACCCTTGGTATTACAAAGGTCCATGGGCGGCAGTAACACTTACCATCAGGTGTGGTGCTAGCTCGTTTGCCACCAAAGCAATAAAAAAAGAAAAAAAATATGGCTTAGAGTATAAGATACTGCCATCGAAGTCAAAGACCGGGTACAGGTGACCCACCCGCACGCCGTAGGGAGATGCTTGCTCGTTTGCCACCATAAGCAGCTAAAAAAAAATTGTTGATTAAAAGACTAAAACAGATCTTCGTTCAGCTCGTAATACTCAAAGTCTTACACATACCATGTGTGAGCCTGATGGGTCTATGTGTTGTGCCTGCAACTCAACAGAAGCACACTTGCTGTTCGATTTCTTCTTACGTAGTCCGAATTTCCGTCGATCTTTCTTCACATTAGGAGAAGCACCTTCCAACGACACCTAAATATAATTAAAAATTGATAAAAATAAAATTACAATTAACCTACATTCTTTCACATTAATTAAATGGTGACGTAGTAAGAATACGATCTTCCACACCTTATCTTGTTTATGGATGTCGTAAAAAAATACTAAAATAACCTTTTTTTTGTATAGTTTATGGTCTCAACACATCTCGCCCATTTCGTCCGAGGCGACGGAAGGGCGGCATGTGGCTCCTTAACCCACCATGTTCTTTTCCTATAGCCATCAGGCCGCCCATTGGTACCGCTTCTTTGACATCTGTATCCAGTCTGACGGGTCACCCTTTCCGGTTTCGCCCCTATCGACGCCCCGGCAGCAAACAACGCTGCTACTAGGATATACCCTAGTAGATTTTTTTTATGATATGAATATAATATCTATGCGAGAAAAGGAAACTTTGAAATAAAATTCTGGGGGGTAATTCTCATTTTACGAATAAATCACCAAATCAAGATAAACATTTCAATTCGAACTTCGCACAAGCGTCTTTTCTCGATGAGTCTTTTGTATCATCATCATCACAGTCCATAATGTCCCACTGTTGGGCTCGGGCCTCCTCCGTAATGGGAGGGCAATTAACCTACTATACCGCGCTGGTCAGACGTGTTGGTATAGGGTTTTGTTTCGAGTTTTCCTTCTCTTGCATAGATGTTATATGCTTTTTATATCCCTTAGTCGTTTCGTACGATCACCCACGGGTAAGATATGGGGTGGTGAATAGTATTCTTACTCCGTCACCACACGGATAATGAATGTATGAAAGTCTTTTGTATACGAGGCTTAATTCTCGTGTGTACCGACCAGCCGCGATTTAAGTCCTGCATTTCGAGAATCAGCGTTCAAAGAGGCATGACATTTGCGATTGTAAAAATTCCCAATTCACAGCCATAGTACATGATTCATTGCAATTTTTTTAATTACACAAATGGCGTGTGTGTGGTTAAGTTACGTTTCCGTGTCAGTGCCGAGGGTTCGGTTCCTACGCAGGACAATACTTAGTACGATCTACAAAGCGTTGTTCCGTGTCTAGGTGTAATTTGTCTGCGTTAATTATATGTTTGTAGAGACCTCCGCAATACAAGGATTATTTCCTTAGTTCAGGTGGTGTATTTAAAAATATCAGTTGAGATGATAATGAAGACAATCAGCATAGAAGGTACCTGGATACGCTATCTGCGCCATCATCTATGAGCAATGATTAAAGATTGCGATAATATTTAGAAAACTACTTACATCTGTATCATGATGAAGTTGTTGCTGCAATTCCAGCGCATCGAGTAGCCGCTGCAGCTGCTGAACCGATAGTTGAGCTTGACCCAATTCTCTAGAAGCATTTTCGAGGGGACCACCAGATTCTGTCGAGAAAACACGTACGGAATGATTGAGCAGTAGAAAAGAAAACGCAGAAGTTATACAAGTCCACGCCGATCTTTTATAATCGCAGAAGACCAGGATATGGTCATACCATAACCAAAATCCCGTGCATCAAAATAGAAGGCGTGTCTATTATAATTGCTTAGGGAATAGGTTGTTGATATATTTATAGGGTACTAGAAAATCCAGCCCGTTGGTTTGTTTGTAAAGTCAATATCTGGCAGCGCCGCCTGGTGGCGAGTTATATCGATGGGGTTAGCATATAAACCTTCTCCGTGATAATAGTACATTACTGCAGCGGCCAACAAAACAGGGATTGATAGACGAACGTGTAAATGTGGGCCGAGGCACACATACGTAAGTCCATCAATTCCTAGTAGTGGCCAAGGCTTGTATAGTGCTTTTCTCAAATAATGCGAGAAAATTAAAGCTAAGCAGTACTAAGTAGAACTGTATACATGACCAACAACGAACAACATTTTTTACGTGCTAAAGGGTTCATTTGTTTTTTTTTTCATTATCAAACAGCTTTCTTTTTCAAGCCAGTTCGAAATTTAAATAAAACTGATAAGTTGTCTCCTAGGCGACTATTTTTTGAAGTAACAAACCGTTCCATTTTTAAAACACACGATAGATATGAATTTACATATATATTTATTTGGCCGCTAAAACACGACAGATATGGATTTTCATACATGTTTTGCCGGCCGCTGATCGCGTGTATTTGGTCAGTACAGCAATTTCGATTTATCTCGAAGAAGGTTGTCAAAATAATGCTCCAATTTCCAAGCATGTTTGAGCAAAATACATATACATTCCAATCTTCATAATGATCGATCAAATAGTTTCTGAGTTTAGCGATATCATATATACAAATATCCTCTTTTATAGATATAAGAAGAAGATATGTAAGGGAGATTGGTAGTTCCAAAGCACTTTATATTTCACCTTTAGTATTTTCGTATGTGTTTATATGTATTTTTTCAAGAGGAAAGTTTTTATGCACTGATGTAACTCGCCACCAGGTACACTGCAATATATGGACTTCTACTATCAAACCAACGACCTGGGTTTGCTAGTCTATACTAATATTCTAAAGTTGACGATTTTTTATTTGTTTGGTTGTACGCGCTTATCTCAAGAACTACTGGTTTAAATAGAAAAAATATTTTAGTGATGGATAGCCTATTTATCAAGGAAGGCTATAGGCTATATAAAATCACGCTACGACCAGTAAGAGAGGCGCATTAATGAAAAATGTTGCAAAAACAGCGAAAATTTAATCTTTGTTAGAGCTTCCATTGCGTGCCTAGGATGCTCTCTTTCCAACTCTTTCTATCTTATTTGACGCAAAAAAAGTTGGCTAGTTATGGTGTATACAGCAACGAATCAGAAAGTTATCTCTCTCCTGGCACTGGTGAAACAAATCAAAGAAAGCACTGCAAAGATTTTGGGAAGCTTTACTACGAGCCGTCTACCTGCCGTTAAAGTCTAACGTCTTGGAATCTTTAGCAAAAAGTAAATAATCCTTCTATTTAACACCTTCTACCCCAACCCCCTATCTTACCCGTGGGGATTGTAAGAGAGGACTAAGAGATATAAAATGCATATAACATCTATGCAAGAGAAGGAAACCACGAAACAAAACCCTATACCAACACGTCTGACCGGCATGGTACAGTAAGTCAATTTCCCTCCCATTAAGGAGGAGGCTCGAGCCCAACAGTGGGACAAATATGAGCTGAGACGATGAAGATTATTAACCATCTTTAATAGTAGGAAATTGATCTTATCAGTCTGATTAGATAATTTGGCAAAGGGGTTTATTTCGAATTACGCCTTTCTTGCAATCTTCCTTAATAGGGAATATGCACGTAACACCAAAATGAACAAAATATTTTTATTTGTAATCTTTATTGCTTAAAAAACATACCTATACAATTAGTTTTGAAATTCATCATTATTTAATAGTGAAATTTAATTATCAAAAATCGATTTTTCTGAAATTCGCTCGCAAATTTATAAAACGCGACGCGATTGGTTGTTCAAAACGTGACGTCATCGTGCACTCGATTCTTCTGATATCAAGGTGTTTCTAGTGATTATTTTGTAGCGTCACCCAGTTATTTCATGAGTTATTAGTATTCTGTGTTCAAGCATTAATCCTTGTGAATGAGAGACTTAACAAACGTCACTTTTTGTCCCTGTTCTAATGCCATTATTTTGTATTGCATATAATTCTCTGTATCTAAAACCCAATAGAAAGGTAAATAATAAATAATTTCGAACTTTTCTTTTACCCTAATAAGTTACATGTTTTCATTCATAGGTATCATAGATGACTAAACATATATTACTTTTATGGATAAAGACCTATGTACCTATTAGATATTGAGAATATATCTTTAAGAACTTTACGTAAACTAGGTAGGTATGTGTACGTCGAAGTTTGTAAACAAAACAAGTATGTGCATGTAATTAAGGAAAAATGATTCTTTTATGTACTTCATCACTTCTCTAATGTGTTTACTTACGTTACAATGATCTTCACAACAGTATAAACTGCTCAAACACGACACATTGTCAGTTCTCATCGCCTTGCACCATTTTTTTCTTATTTATTACATTTCTCGGCATAAGAAAATAGACTTTGTTAGGTGCAGTTTTGATAATATTTTGGCACATAGTAACGACACAATATTTATAATACGGTTTTCTGTTCTTTTCCATGGTAATAACTTGACTTTACACTCACTTTTTTAATTTTCAATAACTTCGTGAACCAATCGTTTCGTTGTTGACATCCAACTTGTGTGTGTATTCTGACGTCACAGAGGCGTGCCATGATAGCCGCGTTTAAATCGCCGAAAAATGATAGTGATTTTAATATATTTTTTTTAGCTTAATGGTTTATATTTTGGATGTGTTATATTTATTTTTGGTAATGTAATAACTAGTAGAAACGTGTAAAAAAATAAAAAAAAATCATGCATATTCCCCATTGTATTTTAACTCAATCGACATATAGAATACATTGTTCCTAAATTTTCAAATAATCTTAATTAAATATATTTAAAACTATACAAATTACCCGTTCACTTGTATTATTTGTTTGGAAATTGCCTTACCTATAATCCAACCGGCCAGTCTTCCACCAGGCGTGCCAGACACGAAGCCGGCCTGCGGACCTCTGAGGGGTGGCACCGTCGGGCTTATCAGCCCTAAGGAGAAACATGTAAATGTGTGGGTGGTGGGAGATTGTCGTGGTTTGGAATATAATAAGCTATATCATTTTTATTCGAATATGTTTTTAAATATTTTCTCAAACGTATATTCATACAAGAACTTTTTTAAAGACAAGATTTCTAATAATTATAAAAACTCAAAGAAATTATGTACATATGTACATATATACAAGGTGAGTTGGGCATTACATCTTTCATCCCTTACATATAGTAACACCTCATATAAAGGAGGACTATGGTAGACTATGGGGCCCTACGTCACCGTTTCCTCATCCCAGACGATTTAGGCGGGTCTGGCCAAAAGTGTATTTTGCAATTTAGACTGCCACATATAATGTTTTATAATACGTTTTATTTTTAAGGCTAGAGTAAACTAGAAGCTTATAAATCTTTGGGTAATTATGGCTAAAATTAATCAATAACTCATTAAGTCAATTCATCAGCAATAATTTCCGTCTTGACAATTTTGAGTCACGAAAAATATATTCCAAACCATTCGAATCCATATACTTGCATGGAAGTTGAAAGTGCATGAGCCAGAAATATGTTTAAATAATTAACAGTAATATTTCACAAAAAATAAAAAGAAATGTATTACCTACTTTTAGGAGTGAAATTTTAATAAAATCTTTGCTATCTATAAAGACCGTCATAAAAACTATAGGTATTCATGAGTAAATGCTACTCTATCAATTGTTAAGTGTATATATGTTAATTTTAAGCCAATAAAAGAGAATAAGTACAAGAGAAACGAAATAACTGACCATAATGGCCATTTAAATTTATAATAAGCAGTATTTATTAAAATTTTCATGATAATAAATGTTGATATAATATTAGCAAAAAACTAATAAAATAATATATATTTTTCTAAATTTACAACTGTTATTTATTTAAATCACACCTACAAGGGCAACAAAAACTCATGCATAAAATTACATATAGCTAATTATAAATCTATTTCTAAATACTATATAGCTAATTTCTAATTAATATCTTAGGTTACACATATTATTTTTTTATGAAAACTAATTCACGCATTTTCTAATTTCTATTAAATAGAAAATACGAACTAAATTTCAATTATATAAATTATTACAATCATCTTCAATATGGATTTGATCTTTAATAATTAAAGCTTTGATAAATATACCTGTTTAGAAAATTAAGTAAGTCTTTATAGAATTGTAGAGATATATAAATTAATATTGGAGATGACGAAACGAAGATATTTCTACTAGTCTAATTCTATGATCTAATATCTATTCAATTTTATAATAGCCAATTTGGAAAATATATTCATAGATAATGGAAAATAATCTATCTAACCGCAAAAAGTTGGATAGCTGAGACAACGATATAAAGTTTTCAATTCATCACTCTGCATATTTGAATCAGACGACGATTTTAACGAAGAATACTTATTACTTGACAATAATTGGTATACATCAAATTCTCTTTTCGCAAAACTCTCTCTAAATCTTATGGATTTTTCATCAGGCCGCGATCGGATTGGAACTTTGAGTAAAGGAAGACAGAGTACATTTCTTTTAAATTTATCCATATGCATTGGTGTGTATTTATTGCTTTTTATTTCTGTATCCATTTTGTTTTCAGCGTGCAAGAGGAATTTATTATCTATATCTAATATGGATTCTATTGAGGTTTGCTGTTTAGAGACACGTTTTTCTAAATTATCCTTATAATTGTCATTTTTATATGTGGCTTTCGTATAAATGGCGTAGATATCTGTAACAGTTTGCATATATTGTTCTTTGAAATGTCGTATTGCAATCTTACTGCACGTTCGTCTTAATCGATCAGGCATTTGTGATTCCAGATATCTATTTTTGTTACTAATTAAGATAAAATTACTATTTGTTTGTGTTTGTTGGTCTTTACAGTGTAACACTTTTGTTAAATAATTCTTCTCATAGATCTTGTCATTAAAACCATGAACATTAGAATACGATTATACAATTTCATTTTGTTTCCTCTTCAAATTTAAATATAATTTATTGATTTCCTCGTGCAAACTTGGTATGTTTTTTGATAGTAACGTTAAATTCTCCAACAATAATAGAATGAATTTTTCGTCTATTACATTAGGGACAAGTTTATCTAAAGTAGAAAAGTGAGATTGTTCTGTAGATATATAACGTGTTTCCATCTTAGGAATCTTAATTGGATCATTAGATTCATTGATCACTACCTTTTTTGGGTGATATTTAGATTCCAAATTGTCATTACTAATTGATCTAATACTATCATAATCTTTATGGAAGTCATTGCTGCTATTAAAAGATAGATCCAAGGAATGTCTATTTTCTTCCGTCATATGAGATACTTTAGGAATATCATATAGTTCCAACGAATGTTTACTTTCATACTTCATATCGAATGTTTTAGAAATATCATCACTACTTAAATACGGTTTTAAATCCAAGTTACTAGTGAAGTCTGGAATCGAATGATTTTTAATGCATTGTCCATCAAATAAATCCTTAGAATTCGTGGTGTTTGTATGTAAACAACTCAATGAAATATCTTTTTTAACGTCTTCATCTAAGCATTTGGCATCTGAAGAATGTAAATTCGATTTTGGTCGTTTAAACGCGT
The DNA here is from genome assembly GCA_905163515.2 of Lymantria monacha. Classification (NCBI taxonomy): domain Eukaryota; kingdom Metazoa; phylum Arthropoda; class Insecta; order Lepidoptera; family Erebidae; genus Lymantria; species Lymantria monacha. The sequence continues at coordinate 3,080,569 of LR991105.1, read as the reverse complement.
CAATATTAGGTTTGTTTTTTAATTTGATGATAATCGACATTCTGTCTTTCACTGAAGGTTCAGTAACCACAGATATTCGGTCTAAGTTATTTTTGGCTACATCTATAGCAATCGTTTTATCACGCATATTTTCTACTATATGTACACCCAATTCATTGTTATTTTCATCACCAGTTAAGATTTCACTATCCCATTTTTTATCCTCAAATTTTGCGCTTCTAGAAAATATTGTAATAATTTTATCTAGCATATCTTTTAAATATAACCTTCCAGTATCTATTTCATCAGTTTTATTATTGACTGTGTTTACATTAGCGATATTTCTAGAAACTTCTTTCACAAATGCTTCAGTTTCAATTTTATATTTAAGATCAATAGCTAAACAGTTACTAGATGGGGAAGTTATATTGGTCAATTTCTTATCATCATTGACTAGAATATCTAAGTATGCTATAGGCGACTGTTTAGCAATATGGACAGGAACTGAAGCATCATTGATAAGTGGGTCAATAGTCTCTTGTATCTTTTCAACAAGAAAATTAGAATTATTCTTTTTTAACTCGTCAACTGTTTCGTAAACACTTTGCTTTTCCAAGAATTTACCTGAATTATTTATCAAAGTTTTAGTTGGTTGGATATCATTTTCTTTATTTTTTGTGGTATCGACAACATATATCGTATTATTGAGTATCGTTTCTAATTCTTGTATTTGACGTTCTCTCTCGAAACTTTCTGTATCGCGCTTCGGAGTTGGACATATAGAAGGAATCCTCTTTTCCATTGTTCTAGATTTAACTTTTTTATATTTGTATTGCATAAACACGTCACTTATACCGTAAATCTGTGTTTTCTTATTGGCTTTTTGTATTTGAATAGTAGAAAGATTCTCATCTTTAGTGAAATCATTAAAAGACTGTTTATCTACTGACTTTGATTCTGTTATGGTAACAGTTTTGGTAGACTCTCTGTTTGTATTTATCAACCAATAGTCTAGTAAACATTTAAATAACTTTTTAATCGGATGTACATCATCACATCTTGATTTCATATCACATAATTCCTTTATAATTTGTTTCACATATTGCCTAGCTTTAATATCTTTATTATTCTGAAATATAGATCTCATAAGTCTTTCTGTGATATTTTCACACTCTGAGACAGTTACGTCATCTTTTACCGATCTATTTTCTCTTTCGTTCGAATAAATTGCCTGTTGTAGTTCGCGTCTTGTTGCATTTAATGTATTAAAAGTATCTGTGCATTTTAAAAATCGCCCATTACCAACTCCTTTAGAAACTTTGCTCTTACATTTTGCCAGCAATATACACCTTCTAAAAGCTTCTGGTAGTGTTGGTTCTTTATATTTATTTCTATATTTAACTAAATTAGTAGATTTTCTGCTTTCCTTCATCATAAAGGAACGACTTGAATTGCGAGAGTCAGATTTATTGGCAAAGAAATAATAAGCTTGATTTGATCTCCGTTTATTGTTAACGAAGAAGTCTCTTTCATCGAAGACCTTGGAGTTAACTTGTATAAGATCACAGGATTTTTTGATATCACTTAATAACATAGAAGCATCGTTTTTTTTAAATGAATTTGTCTCTAAATCTGTACTTAGCATATGTTTTTCAGCTTCAGTACTATCTAAAGAGATGGGAGATTTTCTTTTAAATGTATCTTTCTTTATGAATATTGGGGCATCATAGTTTATAGAATATAAGCCTTTATGTCGATGCCTTATTGTTTTAACAGTATTTGATATCGGGAGTAGCCAAGATTTGTCAACTTTATAGCGAGAAGCATAAGAGTCATTATAGTTCGGTATTTTCATTAAACGGTCTCTGTCATCGGTTGAACTTGATGTAGTAGTAGTGAAGGAAGTGGTACCTTTGGGATGGAAAGGATAAAAGTAAAGGATTGGAATGAAAGAAAATCACCTAACATGTATTCCAGAAATGTAGAAAGATCACGAATTTAAAAATATTATTATAAATAAGAGAGTACAGTAAGTAATCTATAAAAACTAAAACAATTGTATTTGTTTTAAATTGTTTAGTATTTTCTAAACCCCCACTCGGTGGATTGATAACATTATCAAGTTCGCAGGAAACCGTTAGATGCAGGTGGCACAGGACCATTGCAAATAGCATTCTCGTGGGGAGGCCTATGTCCAACAGTGGACGTTTACGGGCTGATGGATGGATGGATGGAGGGAATTTCTAAATAAAGAGATCAGACAGATAACAAGGCTATAAGAATATGAAACTTTGAGATTGCACTATTTAGTTTTTTTTTTAAGTAACATCCTGTGATAAGTGGCGGTATAATTTCGCGTGCTGAAGTGAACTAGCTAATTAAAAAAAATAAAGACTTCTTTTAAAGATCGATACTTTACAATCCTTCCGTGAACACTATGCGTTGGCTATAAACCTGGCTAAATTATAATCTTAAGGACTATAACAGGATTTCTATATCTATTACGTGCATGAAGTTAAAAATTTACGAACTACCCGCAAAATTGGATATTTTAAAATCACCAACATGCTATACATGAGATTAAACACTTGTATACTTACGTGAGGATGCGTCCGTGGGTGGGAGATCGTCTAGGGGAGCATGTATCTTAGGCACTGACTCTCTTGCACCGAATGTGAGCAAATGTTGGCGATACAACCTATTTTGTAAAATAAATACTTTAATTTCTATAATCAATGTCATAATCATCATTTCAGCTCATATATGTCCCACTGTTGGGTTCGAACCTCCTCCAGACTAGGAGGGAAATTGACCTACTACACCACGCTGGTCAGACGTGTTGGTACAGGGTTTTGTTTTGATTTTTCCTTCTCTTGCATAGATGTTTATGCATATATTATCCCTTAGTCGTCTCTTACGATCGCCCATGGGTTTGAAACGGGGTGGTAAATTGTATTCTTACTCCGTCACCACACGGAAAATCAAAGTAGGAAGGTAAATAATAATATTTTCTATGTTTTTAAACGAAGTATCTTTAGGATAGCTCTGAAATAATTTCTATATTTCTTTGCATATACATACCTATGAGTCTTGAGAACATTGAGCCATGTTCGGAATACTTCTGGTGTTTTCGCTCGTAAATGGTAAATAAACTCATCCGCATCGATATCGATGCGACGTCTACGAGCTTTGGCGGAGATGACAGAGAGCCCTACGTCCACAGAGCCATGCAGACGGCCACGTGCCACGTCGCTTGGCGAACGAGCGTAGACCAGTATACCACCATCTACTACGAAGAACCGCTGAAAGAAGACAACATATCAGTCTATAAATTTAATCCAGTGATGTAGTATATACAAGTGATTGGGATAAGAGCAGGATGATGATGATGTAGTATATACAAGACGTAAGTACTTAGTAAGAGGCAGATTATAAATAAATATTTCTGCAGAACATAGACGACAAATATTGCACTTCGATCGTTGGAAAGAAGCCGTCGGTTAGATTCGGCTTCATAGAGTGTAGTCTCTGTCGCACACTATCTGTGTGATATTTGTCAGTCGTACAAATGTGTGAGAGTGTAATTGCGTCCAGTTAATAAATATATATTTATCAAACATGCTTGGCAATTTGAGCATTATTTTGACAACCTTCTTCGAGATAAATAGAAATTGCTGTACTGGCCAAATACATGCAAACAGCGGCCGGCAAAAAATATATGAAAATCCATATCTGTCGTGTTTTAGCGGCCAAATAAATATATATATGTAAATTCATATCTATCGTGTATTTTAAAAATGGCACGATTTGTTACTTCAAAATATTGCAACTAAATAGGCAACTTATTAGAGTTTTATTTAAAATTTCGAACTGGCTTGAAAAAGAAACCTGTTTGATAACGAAAAAAAGAACAAATGAACCCTTTAGCACGTGAAAAATGTTGTTCGTTATGTATACAGTTCTAATTAGTTTTAATTGCCGCGCATTGTTTGAGAAAAGCACTATACAAGCCTTGGCCACAACTAGGAATTGATGGACTTACATATGTGTGCCTCGGCCACGCCTCGGTCCACATTTACACGTTCGTCCATCAATCCCTGTTTTGCTGGCCGCTGCAGTAATGTACTAATTTCGAAAAATACTTGTAGAATAGGTATGTTTTATTAAGCACAAAAAAGTCATAAATATTCTAACAGTTCTTAATAGATATTTTACTGTCGGTGCTTCGTGCAACGTCATACAGCCTGTTTGCGACAGAGACAACGCTCTACAAATCCGAAATTAATCGATTATCTCTTTCCTAAGGTTGACGATGTGCAAAAATTCTCGCTGGGTACTGTATAGAGCTTTTACGTATATAAGAATACGTGTCTTGAGTGGAGGCGTTCGCATAGACGGCTGTGTAGAATGGTTCAAGAAATTTCTCCCATTTTTCATGGCTCTAAATGGTTCTGTCTATTCACCTTACCATCCAGCCCTTTAATGGTTTCTTAGGAGTTATACTTGGTTGTCAGCTCATTACATCAATCTAATTACGTTATTACAAGGTTACGTGAAAGATTGACATAACCTTGTAGTTACGTAATAAAGATTTAACAAATAGAAAAAGGCTTGTGAACTCACCTTGTGCCACCCTTTAAGAGGCCATTTCCTCTTCTTGTGCAGGTATCCATTGAAGACATCTGGACGTTTCTCGAACCTCTGGCCGTCTTTCAATCCCTCTAGCACTTCCCATTCGCTGCCCCGGCGACGGCTAAAAGGATACATTAACTTTGTTATTAGTTAGAAGAACAGAATAAAAAATATTTATTTATAGCTCTTAAAATAATTATTCATTATGATTCCAGTGAATGAATGTTGATGATCAACATTCAGCCTTTTACCATCAACTGCGGGACATAGGCCTCTGCAAGAAAAGTTCAAGGTTAACAGTTCATCAACGCCTATTCTCCTATTGATATTTACCGAGCCCAGTAGATTTTCACGACTCCCACGGGCAAGGACAGGTGACGGCTATTGTATTCTTATCCCGTCGCCATTCGAGGAAATACAATAATTCATCATCGTCATCATCTCTGTTCACATAAGTCACCCTGTTAGGCTTAGTCATCCTACAAAATGGGAGGTAAGTTAAACTATTATAAAGCGCTGGTCAGGGTGTTGGAATTATGTCAAGTTTTCCTTCACTTGCAACGATTTTATTTTAATATTATATTCCTTAGTCGTCTTTTACCACACACGTGCAAGATAGTGGGGTGGTTTGTATTTTTACTCCGTCATCACACGGAAACTTGCATCATCATTATACTCTTATCCCAATTACTTATGATCGAAGCAATATGTACTCTTTTATCGTCGTACATGATGCAAAAGTTATTGGCAATAGTTTTACGATCAGCGCGATTACGTCTGACGTCAACCCTCCTTGGGAATGCAATCGTTGACCAAACAGAATCTGCTGGAATTGGCCCAGGTTGTTATAAACGGGAACTTACAACTTGATACAGTAATTAGTTGAGTCATATTGAATCATTATTGAGCAAGGATCTTTTTACTTCAGTTTACAGAATTATTGCGTAAAAAAACAATTAATGATTTACAATAACCATGGCTTCAGAATGTAATGTGTCACTAAGTAATATTTTCTCAATAGGAGTCGTACCACGTTATGCTTATTTACTCTCCGATTATTCCCTAGAGATGGGACTAATATATTCGTAATAGGTATTATGATATAAGATGTATATCCATATTAGATTAAGCGAATAGGTTACCAGATATTAGTTAAATTTAATAATAGCCACAATAGGGACGCGTAGAAGCAAGCAAGGCGACTCACTCATACCAATATTATTGGCCGGCAACGGTCATCTCACTCACACGCTGCCGTTTCAGCGTTTGACGAGCGAGCGAGATGAATATTGTATTATATGAATAGGCCCTGACTGCTTGCTTGTCATTGTACGTGCGTAATTTATGTACTGAAAGGACTGTTATATTTGTGCGTCGTATGAACTAACTCATGCAACGGCATGAGTTAGCTACCAACTAAGCAAGCAATAAAAATATTTTTTTTTACATCTAATCACTTATTTCAACCGCATGACCTTAGTATTAACTAATATGGATATTAATCCTACATTTTCCTACTAATATTATATATGTGAAAGTTTTTGAAGATGTTTGAATGTTTTTTAATCGATCACGCGTAAACTGATATACAGATTTTGATGAAAATTGGCAGATAGATAGGCCAATTCCTATATAGGATACTTTTTATCCCGTTTGAGAGATGTTCCCTTGGGAGAATAGTTTAAACTTTACAAAAGTTATACTTGACGCGGAGGAAGCAGCGGGTAGAAGCTAATTCATAATAGGAATGACTAAATCTCAAAGTGCTTCTGTATTGTATTCGGATAGTGTGTTCACGCAGTCATTGAGAACCACCTAATAATTATTCATTGTTTCCTTAGTGTTTGGGTATTTGTGTTCGTTTGAAGGCCAATTTAATCATCGTTTCACTTCTATAACAGGTATTCGTGAATAGTAATTATATAATAAAACGTGCATAGTCACGAGAATGTTGTATTTCATATTAATTATTACGATAACAATATTCAATTCGGTAGTCAATAATGAAGTAGTTCACTAATATTTGAATAATACCCAGTAATAGTTATGGTATCGTAATATGCGATAACTAGTATATTCAATAATAGGTTCACCTAAAAATTACCCTAATATAACATCTCTATTTTATCTAATTCCCTTTTTGTGGATAATCATAGAACTATTCACAAAAAGGGAATTAGATAAATATATCCAACAGTGCATTGCGAAAGACTGATGGATTGGATTGTAATATTCATATATTACCAATTATCATATAACCTAATAGAACTCATTTACGTAAAATTAAGTGACCTCCTAGTCTTGCCACTGCGAGGAGGTTGCGGTAGTGGTCGTGGAGCACGGTCCCCGCTGTCGGCGGAGAGCGAGGCCGTCTCACCAGAGCAGTCCGAGTCTGATGGAGCCCTACGGAGAGCTGCCGCGCGGCCGGCAGCACCACGCCGACGTTCACCTGAAAAACAACATAGTAACAATTAGATTAATTCAAATTCATTTATTAAGTATAAACCCCGCGGTGTAATAGCACGCGGTACTTATTATCAATTTTAACATTTCATATCTTTAAACAATTTTTTTCGTGGGGAATTGTATTCTTAGTCCATCACCACACAAAAAAAAAAACAATCTAGTAAGCGTAATGTAATAGACTAAATACCCTCTCATTGTGTTGTAGTCTCGTGTCCAGCAGTGCGACGCTAGAATTTGACGAATCAAAAATATAATATATCATTATAGCCACGGCAAAGTCTTTCACTGGCCCTGCAATAACCAAGAGAAGTTGGGCATTTAAAACACCAATTAGGATTTTTAAGACTCCTACAGACAGGTAAGTCGTAGCGACAATTGTATTCTTATCTCATCGCCGCACACGTGAAATTTTTGTTTTTATCATATATTACATATTTATCACTTAATATTAGGTATGGTAGGGCCGCACTGTTGACAGTTCTCTGTCTACAGCCGCGGGCCGGTCCGTTCGGGGTAGTACCACACTCTTGCAGAACACCGACATCTGAGCAGTGACAAAGCGCTGTTGCACTTCATTCGGTGAGCGAGAACTGGAAATCCAACTCGTGTGGGTTTTGGTTAGCAGGCCGCAGCCTAGCTATACATCTGTTATTGCAAAGATCCATGGGCTAGTAACACTTACCATCAGGTGTGCTCTTTGCTCGTTTGGTGTTAAGCAATACAAAAAAAATGCATGTAAGGAATAGTACAAAATATATAATTTATTACATAAGATAATATTAAATCAAAGTAATACGAAAGTACATATATACTTAGTATAACAATAAATATAACTGATAACGCTTATCTCTATCATCGTAATTCGTACTGCACATAGATAATGCACAGATGGCGTATTGGCTTAAATAACGACCACGCGTGTCAAGTGTCGGCGTTTCATTTTGACACAAGACAGTGCTATATATATACTATACACATGAATTTATAAAAACCCCGATTACAAGCGAAAAATTATTGTCACAAGTCGAACCCACACCTATTGGAAATCCGTCCTAATCGTGTTGCCACTTACACCACCGTGAACTATTGTAGGACATTCAATTCTCGTATCGTATTATATTTACGTCTTTAAGGAGACGTGTGCCATCTACCCGACAATGTTTACATATTGTATAGGCTTAATACTTCAAACTTTGCAGTTAGAATTGTATTAAACGATGACACAACCCTGTAATTCAAATTACTGAAATTTAGCGAGAAATGAAAAATTTCGCTCGTAACTGGGTTTTTATAAATAAACAAGCATATTAAATGCTAAATTGCAGTAATTTGTACACACATGAATGCTCTGAATAATTCTTATTGTTTTACGCCGTCACTGAAAACAAAGGTCGGGTGCCGGTGCCCATTCGCACGGCGTCGAGAGGTACATTGCGAGGCGGATCTATGGGGTCGCATGCCGCTTCATCTGTCGCCCCGGACGGATTAGCAGATAGTAGTGTGGCCAGAGCATGGCTTGTCGCAAAAAAAAAACGTTCTGCATTAAGAAAATAATCCTTATACTGCGTTTGATTTTACAAACAGAACTAACTGACACAAATTACACGTAGACTCAGAACAACGATTAGTAGATAGTACAAGGTACTGGTCTTGCTGTATGGTAGCGGCTACGTATACTACCAACCCTTGCTTTGCACGTGGATGTCGTAAAAGACGACTAAGGGCTTTATAACGACCTGGGCTAATTCCACCTGATGCCGTTCGGTTAACAATTACATTCACAAAGAGAATTGACGTTGGGTAGACGGCCGGTCATAAAACTATAGTAATATGTACGAGTATATATAGACCCTAAGTAATTGAAATAAGAGCAGGAAAATGATGATGGCAAAGTATTATCATGCGTGGGAAACGAATCCGCGACACTTGGCACAGTAGTTTAGTATCTTAACCACTACGTACATATAGGATGTATCAGAGAATGGAGCAGCTGGTCAGAAGGGTGGTAGGTAATGATGGTAGGAACCCATAACAAAAATTTGAAGGGACAATTTCAAGGTCATTGACTCGTCAGCTGTTTGTAAAGGTGACGTTTGTTATACTGTAGCAAACGTAATCATTGATTTATTTAGGTACTAATGAATATTTAAGAAAGTATGAGTATGTAGCAGACTATTTATCATTTACTTGGTACATTTCATTCAGTTTTAAAGAAAAAGCGATGACAAAATTGAAAACTTTAAATGCTTGTAATTTATTAACGAATCGACATTTTCCCTTCAAATTTTTGTTATGGGTTCCTAGCATCATTACCTACCATCCTTCTGACCAGCTGTTCCATGCTCTGATACAGCCTGTATGTGCAGTCAAATATTTAAATGGATGCATTACATCATCATCACAGTCCCTATATGTCCCACTGTTGGGCTCGGGCCCTCCTCCGTAATGGGAGGGAAGTTAACCTACTATACCACGCTGGTCAGACGTGTTGGTATAGGGTTTTGTTTCGAGTTTTCCTTCTCTTAAATAGATGTTATATGCGTTTTATATCCCTTAGTCGTCTCTTACAATCACCCACGGATAAGATACGGGGTGGTTAATTGTATTCTTACTCCGTCACCACACGGATTACATATATAGGGACATACATTAGGGGCCGTCCATTAATCACGTGAGGTTTGAAAGGGGGGGGAAGGGGTTTGACAAAAATCACGAAGGCCTAAACCTTCATAGTCTTAAACCTCACCCCGTAACACCAAGGGGGGATTAAAAAATTCTAAAAATAAATCACGCGATTAATGGACGTCCCTTACATATAAACTCAAAACAACCATTTGTTCATATACACATATGACCGGCGTGGGAATCGAACCATACAACATACGACACTATACAGATCGTCATCAAACAAGTACTACTTAAAAAAAAAACAATTTAAAATCTATATACATAAATAGTTCTACGAAACAGTTGCCAAATCTCCGCATAGTGTTGCAATAGAAATAAAAAAAAAAACTTCAAACCCATGACCTATTAGGTCACGGCGCGTCGTGGAGCGCAATGCGACAGTTTGGCACAACAATACTCGGTAACTACACACCAATGTCACGACCCTTGAATCAAAATAGGGGAATATAATTATATACCATATCTAAAAAAATCATCATTTTATTTTTGATGATGATGAGGTGTGGTGACGGAGTAAGAGGCGACTAAGGGATACAAAATGCATATAACATCTATGCAAGAGAAGGAAAATTCGAAACAAAACCCTATACCAACACGTCTGACCAGCGTGGTATAGTAGATCAATTTCCCTCCTATGGAGGAGGCTTGAGCCCAACAGTGGGACATATATGAGCTGAAATGAATGAATGAAATGATGGAGTAAGAATACAATTCACCATCCCCTATTTTACCCGTGGTTGATCGTAAGAAACGGCTAACAGATATAAAACGCATATAACATCTATACTAGAGAATGACAGTCTTTAAAGAAAACATGCCAACACGTTTGATCAGCGTGTATAGGTCAATTGCCCTACCATTACGGAGGAGGCTCCGAGCTTGACAGTGGGACATAAATATGAGCTGAGATTATGATGGTAGTTTTTGATGATCTTGTGCGATTCATAAATTGTTGTTCCGAGTCTGGGTGTCATTTGTGTCAGTTAATTGTATATTCGTAAAGTCACCCGAAATACAAGGATTATTTCATCATACATACATTCATACCATCACGCCAGATTCCTTGACGCAGAGAGAACAGAGGGCCAGAGAACTCTATCCTTGCATATTTCACTCGCTTCCTCAACATTCATAATTCTGTTCATACACGCTCGTCGGTTTCGAAGACTCTTGACTCCACCTTCCTTCAGTACGTGACCAATCTGGTCTAGGTAGGTGAGTCTCGGTCTCCCCCGGTACCTACATCCTTCCACTTTCGCATTGTGTATCTTCTTAATATGTATTATAATTATTATCATAGCACGATGTTATCTTTAAAAAAAAAAAGAATTGTCCAGGGCGATTCAAGGGTGGCGTGAGACCCTATAACCCGTCGTATGGTTCTCCATTACTAATGGAAAGCTATATTGTCAGCGAATAACATAAGCTATTAGAACTAAAACTATTTTTACATATTCTATCGCGTTTGTATTTGATTTTTAATTTCCCGACATTTCAAACACTACGGCGTTCATGGCGTTCACGCGAGGATTAAGGTGTCTCACGTCCAACAAGTCATCGTTATTACAAAAAAATATATCTACCCGCTACAGTATTAGTTATTAAAATTTGACTCACATATTTGATACAAATTCATTGCCAGTACAAAAAGAAAATCATTCTATAATTTATTTATATTTATTATTTTATAAAATATCTATATTTTATTGCCGCATACCTATAGGAACGGGTACCACTCCAAAGCTACCTAAGAGGTGGGTTATGGCGCCTTTTTTTTCTTTATTGCTTATGGTGGCAAACGAGCTAACAGCACACCTGATTGTACGTGTCACTGCCGCCCATGGACTTTTGCAATACCAAGTGTATAGCTAGGCCGCTGCTTACCATTACAATCCCCAAACCCAACCCAGTTGCGTTGCCGGCTCTCTCGCTCACCGAACGAAACGCAATAGCATATTTCCAACGCCTTATAACGATCTGCTGTCTAATATACGGCCGGATGAGATATTCAGATCATAAGTAATAAAAATAAAATGTAATTCATCCGTAAATAGACACAAACACACAGAGACACACAAAGACGAGTCATTTTATGACAAATCAAACTCTGATAAGATTTGTTTAGGTACGTTATCAAACTGAAACGAAATGATATCTGTAGGCCTCGAAGCAAACTTTTACATAACTATCATTCAAGAACGTTTTATTTTGTACTTAAAATAATAGAAAGAAAATTAGCCTCGTTTAGGAGCGAAATACGTGTCGAATTATATCGAAGTTCTGCGGAAAATTGCAAGTTGAAGTTCTGGAGAGTGCTCACCACAGATGTAAGACTTCCTTATATGCTATTCTATCTTGATCACATCCCGTGTTCCTTCCTTTTTTGAGGTGTGCGGTATATTGATTAACCGCGGAGAAGTGGTGGATCTTCCTTCCTTTCCTCCATTTTAAAATAATACGTATTATTAAAATAAAACTACTAATTTTTCGCGTGGTTATAAAGTAGGAATACAATCTATCTTCCTTGAGGATGTAAAAGAGATATTTATATAACATCTGTGCAAGCGAAGGCAAATTTAAAATACAACTGTATACCAACTCATCTGATCAGATATATCAATATCACTCCTATTGTGAAGAAGACTCGAACCCATCGAGCGGGATGTATATAAGGGAAGATGATGATGGAAATAATAATGTTTTTTTTTTATTACTTTCGATGGAGGTTGAGCAGGACTCCTAACCTAAATTCTGCAATACCAGAAGCACAGTCAGGTCGCTCCTTAACGTAAAACGGGTTTGTGCCGCAAACTCTTTTGCTCACCGAATAAAGTACTGTAGAAAATTGCTACTACTCAAATGTCAATTTTCTGAGAGAGTCTGGTACTATCACGTAGGAGAGTTTACATAGAGCTATACGAACTCCATGTGATACCATGTGGTCAACAATTACGTTACCAAGGAGGGTTAAGACGGCCGGTGATTAAACTATTGCCAAAACTTTTGTAATATGTACGATGGAAGAAAAAGAAGGAAAGGATGATCACAAGTTTCCTTGCGGTTAGAGGCTAAAAAAAAAAAACAACAGGCAGTCATGAGGACTGCTTATAGAAGTGAAAACTATTAACTTAAGATTAATTGAAATTATAATAATTTTCTAATTTTTATATAAAAATAAAAACCTATAAGTTTTTCCCCTCCAAAAACGCTCAACGCGCCTAAAGAAGTTTTCATATAGCTATATATATATACTATTAGCATTAGCATGTCGGTGACGCGAACCTATAAGTTTTTCCCCTCCAAAAACGCTCAACGCGCCTAAAGAAGTTTTCACATAGCTATATATATACTATTAGCATGTCGGTGACGCGAACCTATAAGTTTTCCCCTCCAAAAACGCTCAACGCGCCTAAAGAAGTTTTCACATAGCTATAGATATACTATTAGCATGTCGGTGACGCGAACCTATAAGTTTTTCCCCTCCAAAAACGCTCAACGCGCCTAAAGAAGTTTTCACTTCAAAAAACAATCTGTAGAAGTAATTTTTTAAAAAAATCTGCACATACTGCCTCATACTAAAATATCCGAAAAAAAAAAGAAATTAAAAATTTCAACTCACGTTTATTGTCGGCTCGCGTCGGCTCCGTCGTGACATTTTTGTGGCCACCGTGATTCATGACTTTGCTGCTACTACATGCACCGAGTACCAACCATCTTAGTTCAGCTGGAAATAAAAAGAATCAAAATTAAATCATTTATTATATTAAGCCTTTACATATTTATAAAGCTTTAAACGTTACGTTATAAAGCTTTTATTGTTGTATAAAATTTTAATTAAAAAAAAAAAATTTTTTTGTTGCTTATGGTGGCAAACGAGCAGACAGCATACCTGATGGTAAGTGTCACTGCCGCCCATGGACCTTTGCAATACCAAGGGTATAGTTAGACCGCTGCCTACCAATACAAACCCCAAACGCACCCCAGTTGGGCTTCCGTCTCTCTCGATTACCGAACGAAGCGAAGTAGTACATTGCCATTACTCAGACGTCGATCTTCTGCGAGAGTATGGTACTACCCCGGACGGACCAGCCCGTGGCTGTAGACAGAGGACTGTCAACAGCGTGGTCCTACCACTACTAAATTAATCGCAATTTTAGGTGTCATCATGCCTTCATCTTGCATCAACCTGATTACGAGCGAAAAATGATTGTTACAAGTGAGATTCGAGCCCACGCCTATTGGAAATCCGTTCCAATCTTGCTGCCACTTACACCACCGTGAACTATTGTAGGACATTCAATTCTAGCATCGTATTATATTTACGTCTTTAAGGAAACGTGTGCCATCTACCCCACATTGTACAGACTTTTGTGACCAGATTGTTGTGACAACCATTTTTCGCTCGTAATCGGTTTTTTATAAAGATTGTGGTTGTTTAAAATTCATAAAAATAGTTTTATATCATTCCTATTTAGTTTAGCTGTTTAAATTATATTTATTACTTTTAATATTTTTTAATAGATACGAAAATTAAATCTTATTGATTGAGCGTCGATTCGAAACAAAGTTTCAAAGAAAACAAGATAGACATTTAATGAGAAAGTTTTTAACAAATACGGAACATTTAAACTCAGTTTCGTATTGCAAACAACTCTTAAGTAGGTATATGAAATAATTAAATATTTTCTTTTTTAGAACCATAACAAGATATAGATTCCTCGAGTGCTATTCAGTTTCCAAGCTTTGTGATGTCAAAAAGTTGAACCATCATCAGACCTACACCTACTAGGAGTGGATTTTTTAAAAAAGCCGTCTCTAGTTTACCTCTGCATCGTAACACAAATATGCCCACCAAATTTCAAGTCTGTAGTAATATAGCTCATATTTAAAAAATGTAATTTTACACCCCATCAACCCCTCTTGCGGGTGGAATTTCGTAAAATCCGTTCTTAGCTGACCTCTACTCGGCGAAGAAGAAGAAATATTCCTACTAAATTTAAAGTCCGTAGGCCTTATGGTTCCAGAGATATCGTGATGAGTCAATACATAGGTGGAAGTCTCTTAATATATACATACATACATATCATCACGCCATATCCCTTGCAGGGTAGACAGAGAGAACAGAGTGCCAGAGAACTCTATCTCTGCATACTTCACTCGCTTCCTCAACACAAGCCTAACTGGGGTGGGTTCAGGGTTGTATTGGTAGGCAGCGGCCTAGCTATACCATTGGCAAAGGTCCATGGGCGGCAGTGACACTTACCATCAGGTGTGCTGTCTGCTCGTTTGCCGCCATAAGCAATAAAAAAAATAAAAAAAAAAATAAAAAATTCATAATTCTCTTCATACACGCTCGCCGGTTTCGGAGACTCTTGACTCCACCTTCCTTCAGTACATGACCGATCTGGTCTAGGTAGGTAAGTCTCGGTCTCCCTCGGTACCTACATCCTTCCACTTTCGCATTGTATATCTTCTTAACCAGGCGTTCGTTCGGCATTCTTTCCACATGTCCGAACCATCGGAGCATTCCCTTTCGCATCTTTACACCAATACTCTCTTTCATACCTACTCGCTCTCTTACGTCGTCGTTACGAATGCGGTCGGTCAGCCTAACTCCACAGATTTTCCGCAGAGATCGCATTTCGACCGCATTAATTTTACTATCATACTCTTTTCTGCATACCCAACTCTCGCTTTCATACAGTAATGTTGGGACAAGCACTGCGTTATGTATTGCTACACGTGCCTTCTGGCTGAGGTGGTGGCTGCCGAGAAGTTGCCCCAACGCTCCGTTCACTCTGTTTCCCGCATTCACTCTTCGCTCTATATCAGTGGTGTACCTTCCATCTCGGCTAAATCCACATCCAAGATATACAAATTCATCCACTTGCTCTAGAATATCATTACCTATTGTTACTCTTACATCTTAATATATATATATCGAATATCGATTTTTATGTTTACGCGAATATTACACATTAGAAATAAAACTATTTTTACGGATTCTATCGCGTTTGTATTTGATTTTTAATTTTCCGACGTTTCGAACACTTTACAGCGTTCTTGGGCGCGGGCGCACCGATAGCATCCTAGGCGGAAAATTAAAAATCAAATACAAACGCGATAATTGTATCGCGATGACGATCGAACGATCACCTGAAATAAAACTATTTTAACAGATTGCTGTTAAAATAGTTTTATTTCAGGTGATCGTTTATTTATACAGGGTGTCCCAAAATTCAACGATAAGCCGGCACCAGCAGATGGACCTACATATGACTACTCGAGAACAAAAAAGAAAAAAATTCTACCTTGATTTTTTTTTTCATTACGACAAAAAAACCGATTTCTTTAAAAATCGTCATCTTTTATTATATTATTAAGTGCCATTGCTACAATTTTACAAGTAATTCTGTGATTTTTTTTGTATTGGCAAGGTAAGTAGTACTACTATCGATCACAACCATTAAAAATTCCAGAATATCTATAGTTTTTACACAAAAATCAACCAAAACTATGTTTTTTTCATAAATTATGTAAGATTTTGACTTTCGGCTCACTTTCACTCATCACAGTGAAAAAAAAAAGTATGGACACTACTGTGGCAAATAGTATTAAAAATTGGCGCAACTAACTACAATTCTAAAATGGTATAACATTCTAGGCAAACTAGCCACAAAAATATACTTAGGTGTACTATTTCAAAATAACAACCATACTTCGAAAATTGTTAGTGTTGATAGTAATCACTTCTACTATGTAGCCAAAATGTTTTTGTTGCAAGTTCTCAGAATTTGAATGAGACATGTGCGTAGTCCATAAGATAACATAAGTTAGAAAGAGATAGATATAGAGAGATTAGAATTTACTATATTATTAAAATTACAATAAATGTTCGAATTGTTTGCCATTGGCAGTAATGCAGGCACGACATCGCCTTAAAAATGAACGTTTTATTTTTCTTGCATATCTGATTCTGTTCATGTGATCCACAGCCTGAATTATTTTTTGGCGAAGCTCGTCCAAGGTTGCAATGGGTTTTGAGTAGACTCTGTCCTTTAGACAACCCCAATAGAAAAAATCCAGGGGATTTAGATCGGGTGAACGGGGTGGCCATAAGATAGGACCAAGTCGCCCGATCCAACGCCCTGGGTACTCTTGGTCTAAGTACTCTCGCACAGGGCGGGCATAGTGAGCTGGGCAACCATCGTTTTGAAACCACATGTTTTGCAAATCACTTAAGGGCACGTCTTCTAATAATCCTGGTAACTCATTTTGTAAGAAGTTCAAATAGCTATTGCCATCTATGTTTCCTTGTAACTCAAAGGGCCCTATCACTTTTCCATTTATTATGCCCGTCCATAGGTTAACCTTAAATTGATATTGGGATTTGTCTTCTCTCACCAGGTGCGGATTTTCATTGTTCCAGCTATGAAGATTGTGAAGATTTAAATAGCCATCTTTCTTGCAGGTTGTTTCATCCGACCATAAAACTTTGTCTAAGAATTGGGGATCTTCCCTGTGTTTTTGCAGCATTACACGGCAAAATGCGACCCGCAGTGGATAGTCCCGCGGTAATAACGCCTGCACGCGCCTGTAATGATATGGATGAAACTGGTGACGTTTTAAAATTCTATGTGCAGTACTTTTTGGAATTCCCGTTGCTACTTGTATGCCACGTACAGAGGTAGTTGTATCGCTTTCTATTTCTTTGAGAACTTCTTCATCGTGTTCCGATCTAGGTCTTCCAGCGTTTCTCCTGTCAGATGGTATACGACCCTCCGAAAATGCTTGATGCACGTTAATAAATACGCGATAATCCGGATACCTTTGAAGAGTAGGGTACCTTGCTCGATATAATCTGCTAGCAGCGTTGGCATTGCATCGGCATTCTCCATAAATTAGGTGCATATTAGCGTATTCTAACGCTGTATATGGTAGCGGCATAATGAATGCTAAACACTTGAAAATAAGGCAAAACTTCTTTAAAAAAACACAAAATCACAGTCTAAAATAATGCCAAGTCAGGTCAATTTCCAGGTCACTTAATTCAATCCAAAGTCGTTAGTATCAGAGCCACTTTAATTAAAACAGAACGGTGTGCAGTAAACAAAGAAGTAGAGCGTACTGACTTGCTGTGCTGCTGAGGACATTAATTACTTCTCTACCTGCATTAATGTTACTAAACAATTAGCATCTATCTATCTCCCTCTAACGTATAATCTCTCTATCTCTGTCTAACTTATGTTATCTTATGGACTACGCACATGTCTCATTCAAATTCTGAGAACTTGCAACAAAAACACTTGGGCTACATAGTAAAAGTGATTACTATCAACACTAACAATTTTCGAAGTATGGTTGTTATTTTGAAATAGTACACCTAAGTATATTTTTGTGGCTAGTTTGCCTAGAATGTTATACCATTTTAGAATTGTAGTTAGTTGCGCCAATTTTTAATACTATTTGCCACAGTAGTGTCCATACTTTTTTTTTTCACTGTGATGAGTGAAAGTGAGCTGAAAGTCAAAATCTTACATAATTTATGAAAAAAACATAGTTTTGGTTGATTTTTGTGTAAAAACTATAGATATTCTGGAATTTTTAATGGTTGTGATCGATAGTAGTGCTACTTACCTTACCAATACAAAAAAAAACACAGAATTACTTGTAAAATTGTAGCAATGGCACTTAATAATATAATAAAAGATGTCGATTTTTAAAGAAATCGGTTTTTTTGTCGTAATGAAAAAAAAAATCAAGGTAGAATTTTTTTCTTTTTTGTTCTCGAGTAGTCATATGTAGGTCCACCTGCTGGTGCCGGCTTATCGTTGAATTTTGGGACACCCTGTATACACAGACATTTATTTACATTAATTTAATAAACAAATTAAATGGGCTGTGTGGTAGCGGCTACGAATACTACCAACCCTCATTTTGCTCGTGGATATCGTAAAAGACGACTAAGAGCCTTATATCGACCTTTTTTTTGCGGTGTAATCAGTCCGGGGCGACGGAAGAGGCAGTGCCCAACCCCATAGACCCACCCTGCAAACACCTCTCTTCGCCGTGCGAGCGGGCCACTGGCACCCGATCTTTGTCATCGGTGGCCGCCTTATATCGACCTGGGCTAACTCCACCTAATGCCGTTTGTACAATTAAATTCATAAGGAGCCTTGACGTCTGGCATGCGCCCGATCATAAATAAAACTATAGTCAATAATTTCTGCGAATACATAATGCATCGACCACAAATAATTGAGACAGAAAGATGACACAAAGTGAACGGAGACAATTTTCTTTATTCAGTGGCTATTCTATCATATCGCGTGGCGACTTATGTGCGGTATGACGTATAAACCAAACAGCCAGTACCCTTCGCATTAGATGTTTTTTTTATATGGCTTATGGTGGCAAACAAGCAGACAGCACACCTGATGGTAAGTGTCACTGCCACCCATGAACCTTTGCAATACCAAGAGTATAACTAGGCCGCTGCCTACAAATACAAACCCCAAATCTTTCCCAGTTGGGCGTCCGGCTCTCTCGCTTACCGAACGAAGCGCAGTAGTACATTGCCATTACTCTGACGTCGATCTTCTGCGAGAGTGTGGTACTACCCCGGACGAACCGGTCCGCGGCTGTAGATGGAGAACTGTCCACAGCGTGGTCCTACCACTATTTGGTGTTTCATATAAATAATTTTCGACAACAAACTACTTATAATATTAGTAAGAAGTACCTAACGATTGTTTCAGTACTTAATGTCTCAAAACCTGGGCAGGCCAAATCTCTTTAAAATACACAAATTACATCCCAATCCTTAGAACAACAATTAATAAAGTGCACTAAACTTTGTCCTTATGTGTGAATCGAATACGCGACAATCGGTACGATTGGTCAATAAATTAAAATGAACACTATTTGTACAATCAAAGCTGCCCCTGGATTTATAAATACAAAGAAAATTAATTAATTGAAATAAATGTATGTTGCGTCAAATTTAATTATAGATATAGCTTTGTAGCTCCATAGGGCTTCTGCAGCTAATGCGAACACATCTCGAGAATATCTGACATACGTCTAAATAAAGTCAAATAATAATATAATAATATAAACATCCGGTTAGAATTTAATTTTGCTAACCCACGCCTTTGTTCACGTTAAAATTTTTCTACACTTGAAAATAGTAGGTACTTTTTTTCTAAATAAAGTATATCCCTCACCTATAACGTTTTTTGAATCTCTGAAAGAAATTCGCACTTTAGGCGGTTTTTTTTATTACTTTACTCTTTATGAAATTCAACCTTCATTAACAAGGATGAATCCATCATCAGAAATATTAGAATACAACATGCAGATTCATCATCACAGCCCATACATGTCCCACTGTTGGGCTCGGGCCTGCTCTGTAATGGGAGGGAAATTAACCTACTATACCGCGCTAGTCAGACGTGTTGGTATAGGGTTTTGTTTCGAGTTTTTCTTCTCTCGCATAGATGTTATATGCGTTTTATATCCCTTAGTCGTCTCGTACGATCACCCACGGGTAAGATATGTGGCCAAATTACTTTTCTTAAATCATTACTACATATTAATTTAATTCAATATTTAATTTAAAAAAAAAAAGAAAAGGAATAAAAGTAATATTGTGTGAAAAGTTTGAAGGCTTCAGCGATAAGGGCAGACCGAAGGAAAGATTGGATAGATTGCGTAGAGCATGATATGGATAGAAAGGGAGTGAACGCAGAGATGACATCGGATAGGATTGAGTGAAAGAATAGGACATATAATAATAATTTAATTTATAAATGAGGTACGCAACCCTAAAAATGAACTTTTTTCAGCACACTTCTATTTTTAAATTCATTTTCGGTAAATTTTATAGGTTATACATATGCTTCTGTTTCAATTTCCGTTATGATACTTCCGTTGCATCATTAATATTAGTGCAGTATTTTCGGCAATATTTCATAATGATCAAAAAATACTTTACGAGAAATAATATATAAAGATACTACGTATTAATTCGCGCGAATACATTGGCATAGGGATATTCGATATACATCGATGCATCGAAAACATCGATGTTTACAATGCGATACATCGAATCGATCCGATGTTTTGAAGAGCTATCGAAATACTCGATGTATCGATGTTTTTTCATAAAACATCGAAACGATGATAACCAGTAAATGCCACAAAAAGACCTTTTTTTTTCTTTTAGAAATCTGTTTTATAAGGGACTGGAATAGGTATAAATGCCACAAAAAGGACCTTTTTTTTTAGAAGTCAGTTTTATAAGGGATTGGAATATAATATAAATGCCACAAAAAAGACCTTTTTTTTTAGAAGTACCACTTTTGATATGACTTTAGAAAAAGTACTCGATGTTTTCATCCGATACATCAAAAGACATCGATGTACAGTTTCGATTTATCGAATCGAAAAAGACATCGATGTTTTTTCAAAGTGGACACCCCTACATTGGCATGACCGACAAAAATAAAGTGAAGGCAGGTTACCTATTCAACTGTAGAGGGGTCACCGAATGGACTCAATATTTTATTTAGAGCATTCATTATTTAGGACTTCCATTAGGGTTCGAATTAGATCTCAAAGTGAAAAGAGCTACTCGGGAATTACTTTTTTTATGTCAATATATTTGTACAGTACTAGCTTTTGCTGGCGACTGTTTGCGTAGAACGTATAACGTCCTCGTTTGCTTTGGAGGTCTTTACATATACATATTTAACAGATATAAAGTACACTCAGACATAGAACAACAGTCTGTGGATCACACAGTCTTTCATAGAATCCAAACCACGACATTGGAAGTCCGTATCTTAATCACTCACGCGTCATCTGTACAGCCGTTAAATATGATTTTCATTATTTATGTTTTGTAGGTTAACAAAAAGCAGGAGGAATTATAACCTCTAAGATGATTAACACAAAATTCCTTTAGTAAGACGCCATGTCAGAAAAGCACGCATTCACTACCCTATTTTACACCCTTTGAGGATGGAAATTTGATAAACGTGTTTTTTTTTAACTTAAGAGTATATTAATATATTTGTATAATTAGAAGACAAAGTATTAAGATTATATTATTATTATATTTCCATTTATTCACGGGATCTTCCGTAGGGAAGATACCCGGTCCTTTGGTAGGCTTACATGGGGATATGGATCCAACACGCAGAGGCCTTTAGAGAAATTTAATCTAAATATTGGGATGGGACACCTACCGATGACATTCCACGTCTGCACATAACATACGTGGAATGCCAGCACTAAGTGTAAAACTATTGTGTGATGATGGTATCTAATATATGAATATGGGAGTGGGTGCTTAGTGGACTGGTTCATCTTATATCTATGAAATTATAAACTGTCGTCTGCCTTCAAACCCATGTTAAGAGATGAACGGTGGCAGATTATTATAATTTATTATTATTACCTTCCTAGACCAGATCGGTCATGTACTGAAGGAAGGTGGAGTCAAGAGTCTCCGAAACCGGCGAGCGTGTATGAAGAGAATTATGAATGTTGAGGAAGCGAGTGAAGTATGCAAGGATAGAGTTCTCTGGCACTCTGTTCTCTCTGACTACCCTGCAAGGGATATGGCGTGATGATATGTACAAAGTATTAAAATTTTTGTTCTTCCAACACGAACTGTGTTTCACATTCTTTAGGGTGAATTAGGTAAAATCTTTTCGTAATTAGTCTCTATGTCATAAAAATAAACTATTGCCAAAATTTCATAGCTCTAGATACAGCAATTTTGGTTCGGCGATGAAAAATAATCGATTATGATTACTAATAATCCAAAAAGTACTCTGGGGTGTTGTAATAAAATGTAGTAAAAGCCGACTAAGAATTTTACGAGTAAGACGGAACATTTCCATCTTTTTTTTTTTATTGGTGGGCTATGGGTGCGTCTCGCCCCGCTGAATCGGTCCGGGGTGACGGAAAGGCGGCGCGTGACCCCATAGACCCACCGTAAAACCTTCTCTCTTCGCCGTGCGAGCGGACCACCGGTACTCGATTTTAACTTCGGTGGCCCGCCCGGCGGTTTACCCTCGCGGGTTCCTCTCGTCGACGCCCCGACAGATTTCGCCGTCGGGGCGTCGCCCTCACGCGGTGGCCTCACGTCGGGTGACCGGACAATTCCCCGGTCCGATCACCCGAGGCCTCGGTTAGGGCGGCATCAGGCGCAGGTATTCGCGCCTGCGCCGCCCCGGCCGCTGACGGCGGCCTGGGTCGCGGGACTCCTCCCGGACTCGTTCCGCCGCCTCCTTCTGCGAGATGACAGCCTCGCAGAAGGCGGCGACCGCGTCCCAGTTCCTGACGCTGTCGACCATCGCTCTCGCGACAGCCGGCAGCGCCAGGTCGGCACCGATAACAGCGACGAGGTCACGGCGCTGCCGGTCAAAGCCCGGACACGCCTCCAGCGTGTGTTGCGCCGTGTCCTCGCTACTGCTGCAATGGTGGCAGAACGAAGTCCACTCCCTTTGCGCGACCGTGTGCAGGTAAAAGCCGAAGCATCCGTGCCCCGACAACACCTGCACCAGTCGAAAGGAGAGGACTCCGTGCCGCCGCTCCATCCACTCCATTAATACGGGCCGGAGAGCCTCGACGGTGACGACACCGTGTCTAGGCCTCTCCAGCCGCGTAGCCCAACGGGCGATGACGTCTCGGCGGGCGTCCTCGCGCCAGGTGGCTATCTCGCTCAGCGATGGGGAGCCACCTTCGTCGCGCAGTGAGGTCACCCGCCGGTAGAGGTCGGAGAGCATCTCCGCCTCTAGGTCCCACGAGGGTGTCCCGGCCAGTAGGCATGCCGCCTCGGTCGATACCGTGCGGTACCCGCGAATGGCTCTGACCGCCATGACTCTCTGGGGTCTCCACAGAACAGCCCTGAGCTGGGCGTTCAGAGCCCTCGCCCACACGGGTGCGCCGTACATGGCCATAGAACGGATCACCCCCGCATACAGCCGTCGGCCCTCGAAGCTGGGTCCGCCCACGTTCGGCATGAGCCGCGAAAGGGCGGACGCCGCGCCGACCAGCCGGAGAGCAATTCAGCGAAAATGCTCCCGGAACCACCATCGCCCGTTGAGCACCAGACCCAAGTACTTCATATGGGCCTGGATGCTGATGTGGACGGAGTTGACGACTAGCGAGACGCCGATTGGCGGCCTTACGCGTGGCCCATGGAACAATAGGGCCTCCGTCTTATTTAGGGCCACCCTGAGCCCCAGCGCCTCGATTCGCCCGACCATCTCCTCGGTGCCGAGAGTGGCCAGGCTCGCCGCCTCTTCGAGTGTCCTGCCCCGGGCTGTGACGAGCGTATCGTCAGCGTAGCATATCACGCTCAGCCCGGGGGGGGAGACTCCCTCTCAACGCCCAGTCGTACCCGATGTCCCACAGAGTCGGCCCCAGAACCGACCCCTGTGGAACGCCGCACGACATGGACGTCCGCACAATGTCCCCTGCGGGACTCGCGCAGAGGACACTGCGCCCCTCCAAATAGTCGCCGCCACCAGCCGCCTCAGGTACAAGGGCACCCCATGAAATCGGAGCGCCTCCCTGATGCAGCTGAATGGCAGACTATTGAATGCGTTGGCGATGTCCAGCGACACCGCCAACAGCACTCCCCCGCCGGTGAAAGCCTCCGCGGCCGTCTGCCTCAGTCGTAGCAGGGCCCCGATGGTCGAACGCCCCCTTCTAAAACCGAATTGAGCGTCCGACAGATCGGGCCCCACCTCCTCCAGGTGTTGGACGATGCGGGCAGCGAGGATGCGCTCCAGCAGCTTACCCACATCGTCGAGGAGCACGATGGGCCTGTAGGCCGACGGCGAATCCGGGGGCCGTCCCGGCTTTGGCAGGAGAACCAACCTCCCCTCCTTCCAGCACTCAGGGAACCGCCCAGACGCCAAACAGGCGTTGTACAGCTGCCTGAGGCGAGGCTCGAGGTGTTCGAGGAGCGACGTCAGCACCCGGACTGGTATTCCGTCCAGGCCGGGGGCCGTGGTCGCGGAACGAATCCGCGCCACAGCTGCTCCCACTTCCGTCTCCGTCACGGGCGGAACACTCTCGTCGTCAGCCTCCCGGTCTGGTTCTGGCGAGGCCATGACCGGGGGCGTGTTCCGACTGCCGTGGAAACAGCTCCTCGACCACCCTACAGAGGAAGTCGGGCTGGAGGGTCTCGGTGAGGGGGGGGCCCTGCGCGCGAAGCTTATTCAGCGACGCGCGATACGGGCGACCCCAGAGGTCACGGTCGAGACCGTCCAGCATCTCCTGCCAACTCGCGTCCTTGGCGGCTCGGATGGCCAGCCGAAAGGCCGTCCGCGCATCGCGTACAGCTGGCCCTCCCGCTCAGCGTCGCGGTGTCGCCGCCGGCTGCGGGTGTAGGACCTTCGGGCTCTGATACATGCCGCACGAAGGTCCGCCAATCTTGGGGACCACCAGTAGACCCCCTGCCTCGGAGGTAGACGTCGCCGCACTCTGGGCATGGCCGCATCGCAGATCTGCGTTAACGCACTGCGGATGCGGACAGCCTCGGCGTCCACCCCGTCCGCTGGGGGCGGTGAGGACAGCCACGTGTGAACGATGGCCGCCTCCGCCAGTAGGTCCCTGTCAAGACGACCCACAGCCCACCGCGGAAACGCGGGAGCTCCGTCCGCCCTGTGACCCCTACCGGGGTCCCGGAGAGGGGAGACCTCCATCCGGATGTACCGGTGGTCCGATAGGGTCTCCGCCTCCTCCAGGACACTCCAGTTCCTCACCCGTGGTGCGACAGCGGGGCTAGCGAACGACAAGTCCACTATCGACCCGCCCCGCTGCCGCACACACGTGTTCACTGAGCCCCTGTTAAGAACACAGAGGCCCAGTGAAGCCGCCCACTCGATGACCGCCCGCCCGCGGTCGTCCGTCATAGGGGACCCCCATGCCGTGGATTTGGCGTTGAAGTCCCCCGAACATTTCCATCTATTGCAGTCGCAAACAATTGCGTAAATAGATTGTGGCCAGGCAGGCGGCCAGTCGTAATAATAAGGCAAAACTTATGCAGCACAATTTTATTCTTCTTCTAACGTGTTAGAAAAGGAATAATTAGGCATATTATGCCTAAATGAGCAGAGCAATGACTGCTCTAGTAGTGAAGATAACGATCTACCGTAGTATCGGGATCGAATCCGACGCAGAATAATAATTTGTGAGATCCACTTTATGTTCTGAGTCTGGTTGTAATTTGTCTCCGTTAAAAATATGTTTGTAAAGTCCCTCATAATAAGTGTTGCCCAAATACAAGACCAAGACTCGTAGCAAGAGTCTCGCAGTGCTCCCTTAGACAGCATTGTCAACATTTGAACAACAGAAAGGATTGTCAACCTTTTGAATTCTTAATACCAGTACACGGGGAAATAAATTGATGTTATTTTAAACAGTCTCAAGATAGATAGGTGTGAGTATAGCCCCACTCCCGTTAAGCGGTATCATCATCACAGCCCATAAACGTCCCACTGTTGGGCTCAGGCCTCCTCAACAATGAGAGGGAAATTAACCTACTATACCGCGCTGGTCAGACGTGTTGGTATAGGGTTTTGTTTCGAGTTTTCCTTCTCTCGCATAGATGTTATATGCGTTTTATATCCCTTAGTCGTCTCGTGCGATCACCCACGGGTAAGATATGGGGTGGTGAATAGTATTCTTACTCCGTCACCACACGGAAAAAGCGTTAAGCACCACCGTTAAGCGGTATGTAGGTATCTAATTATTGATAGTTGTACAGTTAGTGTCACTAGATAAATGGAATTGCATTAATTCAGTTGGATTTTTCATTTCTATCAAAACAAGTGACTCTGTGTTATTCTAGCAGCGAGAGTTGCAAGACATGCGAGATTCGCAAGAGTCTTGCATTAGGCCAACACTACTCACAAGACAAGGATTACTTCCTTAGTGCAAGCCGTGCAACTTAAAAAAAAATAACAAATGACAGAACTGTAAATGCTTATAGTTTAAAAGAAAACATGTTTTACATACATACATACATATCATCACGCCATATCACTTGCAGGGTAGGCAGAGAGAACAGAGTGCCAGAGAACTCTATCTCTGCATACTTCACTCGCTTCCTCAACATTCATAATCTCTTCATACACGCTCACCGGTTTCGGAGACTCTTGACTCCACCTTCCTTCAGTACATGACCGATCTGGTCTAGGTAGGTTAGTCTCGGTCTCCCTCGGTACCTACATCCTTCCATGTTTTAACATGTTTTAACCTCGTTTATTTGACGCAATGCGAATAATACTGCATATTAAAAAATCAATTTAGCGCATACCACGCCAACTTAATTGTACATGTATTTATTAATAGTAGTATCAATGTTTTAAATACTTATTTTTTTAAATTACTCTATTATAACATAGCGTTCATGGTCAGGGGAGGACGTTATAAAGTGTTCGAAACGTCAGGAAATTAACAATCAAATACAAACGCAATAGAATCCGTAAAAATAGTTTTTTTTTAATTTTGTTTTTATTGCTTATGGTAGCAATCGAGCAAGCAACAGACCTGATGGTAAGTGTTACTGCCGCCCATGGACCTTTGCACTACCAAGGATAAAGCTAGGCCGCCTGCCTACCATTACAAACCCCAAACCCACTCAGTTGGGCTGCCGGTACTCTCGCTCACCGAACGATGCGCAACAGCAAATCGCCATCTGCGATAGTGTGGTACTACCCCGGACAGCTGTGGACAGAAAACTGTCAACAGCGTGGGCCTACCACTAAAAAAAGTAATAAATTTCGAATGTGTAATAGATAAATCGCGTAAAAATCAGAAATCATTATGTTCTTATCTTTTCTTTCTCTAAAACGCATATAATATTACAATGAGATGCAAGCCCCTGCAATCATCATCATTCCATTGCTCGTAGCTCCTCTACAATAGGAAGGAAATGGATCATACCAGACGGATTGATATAGTGTTATACAAATATCGAGTTTAGTTTTTTAATCTATGTAAGTGAAGTTACATAGATTTTGCGATACCCACGGGTAATATGGTAGTAAATTTTATTCTTACTCCATCACCACCCGCCGGTGTAGGGTGTCCTGTATAGATAATAAAACCAACGATATTAACCCATTCACATCTGTACATCCATCAGCCAAGGGACAGCATTCTGAGGTCGATTAATCGGAGAATCGATCTTTAGTGCGATTCATTGAATCGATATTACATCATAAAAATCTAAATTTAATATTTTTCATTTTTATTGAAACTATAAAATGATATACTAGTATATGACCCAGCGAACTTCGTAATGATTAAATAATTTTAATAGATTATTAGATAAGGGCCATTCATTAATTACGTAACGATGATGTTGACAATTTTTGACCCCTCCCTACCCTCGTGTAAGAATATATATGAAGTCGCGTGCCCTTCCTCCGTTTTCTAATCTAAGACTCAATCTCGTTTTTCTAAATAATAAAACTGTTAGAAAAGAATCAGTTACACTAAAACTTAGTTTGACGTAAATCAAACTGCAAAGTTAGAGTATTAAATCTGTATAATGTGTAAACATTGTCAGGTAGATGTTACACGTCTCCTCTTAAAGACGTAAATATAATACGAGCCGAAGATTGAGTGTCATAAGACAGCTCACGCTGGTGTAAGTGGTAGCACAATTGGAACGGATTTCCAATAGGTCTGGGTTCGACACCAATGTGTAACATTCATTTTTCGCTCGTAATCAAGTTTTTTTATAAATCAAACAATTTTTTTTTTGCAGATAATTTAGTTTATACTTTATCATTGCTATCAAGTATAGATTATTTTTATATTATTAGATAACTATCTAATCTTTGGGAACAAACGCATGAATCATCCGTCGATCTGACCGAAACGATTAAAGTGCACATTATGGTACGAAGAAAATCATTCAGCTACCAAAATACTAATAGATTTTTAATAACAAAATTTCAACTTTGAATATAATCGATCGATCGAAATCGAATCGATGCTTTGGATGACGATTCATATCGATTCATGGATCTTTTAGAAAAGAATCGCCATCCTTACTATCTACGTCCAATGTTGGATAACAAGTTTGTCGGGTGGGTTGAAGGTCTCAGTGAGGTGTTATATGATCTTCAAGAGAGAGCTGCTGCTACTCTGCTGGACTCTCTACACTTTTAGCCGAATTTGAAGAGGTCGCGACAATTGTTTATCCAAAGGCAAATATTGTACTTAAACTGTACTAAATATGTATTTAATTCTGTTTTTTTTTTTCATTTAAATAGCATTTTTATAGTTAATGTACTGCTTAATTCAATGTTTTTATTATATTTTAATGGTAATTTCATATGGTAGATTTTAGTTGAAAAAAAAATGTGATTTTGGCTGGTAATGAATAATTAAATTTTTAAATTCATGGTATTTTAGTTTCATCATCGTCATTAGATTATGATGATGATCATAAAACAAAATTGCTGCTCTTATCCATGATATTAGCTGGGGACGACGCTATACCAATACTTTTTTAATAGTGATAGTACTACACTGTTGACTGTTCTGTCTACAGCCGCTGGCCGTACCCTAAGGGTCCATGGGCGGCAGTGGCACTTACCATCAGGTGTACTATTTGCTCGTTAGCCACCAAAAGCAATAAAAAAAAACTTCTGCTATTGTACATATTTCAAAAGTTTTGGTAATAGTTATATGACCGATGGCTTGCCTGACGTCAAACCTGTATGGGAATGTAATAATTGTTGACCAAACGGCATCAGTTGGAGTTGGTATAGGTCGATATAAAGTTCTTAGTCGTCTTTTACACCACCCAAAAACAAAGTAAGAATTGATATTATTCGTAGCGATCAACACAGCAAATTTCTGTATTTATAGGCATTTATTTAGAGTTTTTCTTTCTCTTGTAATGATATCCACTAGGTACCTTAATTATATCAAGAAGGTAGGGGTAGGTAACACATTGTTCCGCTGGGCGGGCTACCTAAGACAAACATCCGGTAACGGTAGCCCGCTCGCACGGCGAAGAGGAGTGCTTGCAGGGTGGGTCTATGGAGTCGTGCGCCGCCTCTTTCGTTGCCCCGTACCAATTTGGCGGGGCGCAAACACATCCATAGACCACCGCAAAAAAAAGGGGTGACACATTGTATTTACACTCGGTTATCACACATATAAACGCTAGTTCTAGTACGAAGTTAATATCTTTTGTAATGATAATACTTTGTCCTAAGAAATGGCCATTATCAGATACAAAAGCATTTCTTAGAAGCACTCTCATCAGTACGCCGGTCGATCGTAAAAATATAGTTAAATACTATTACACAATAGATATGAATTTATATATATATTTATTTGGCCGCTAAAACACGACAGATATGGATTTTCATACATTTTTTGCCGGCCGCTGCTTGCTCAGTACAGCAATTTCGATTTATTTTGAAGAAGGTTGTCAAAATAATGCTCAAATTTCCAAGCATGTTTGATAAATATTATTATACATTACTGCAGCGGCGAAGAGCCGCTCTATATAGCTACCACAACGATGAGATCGACCAGTGAACATAATCATTTGCCACAAACAAACCATAGACAAAAAAAAAACACAATTCGTTAGACAAAACACGCTAGCCGCTTTTATACCATAATAGTAACAGCAAAATAAACGTGTGTGACAGCCATAATAATAAAGTTATAGCTCGTATTATTTAGTTGTCTTTATGGGAGACGTGTGCCATCTACCGGACAACGATTACACATTGCACCGATTTAATGCTCTGTGCCATCTACCGAATAATGATTACACATTGTACCGAATAATTACTCTAATTTTTCAGTTAGAATTGTATTAAACGATGAAACGACTCTATTATCAAATAACACGAGCCACAATTTGATTATCATACACGCTTGTCTAAGTAATAGGGCGATTGCAACGGATTTCCAATAGGTGTAGGTTCGCCTCCCACGTCTGAAAATAGTTTTTTTGCTTGCAAACAAGTTTTTTATAAATAAACTAGCATCTTGAATGCTAAATTTAAGTAATTTGAATACTTTTCGAAGTTATACGTAAGCTGTAAAAAAGTACACACTTGATATATGTACGGAGGAAAAGATGCGATGTACGGAGCACTATGAATGAGATCGACTCGCGCTTGGCGAGATCTTTAATTGCCATAAGTGGCAATAAGAATCGAGTAATATAATTATACTGTATGATCTAAGCTCAATAAATCACGTCATATTTGCATTTAAACCACGTATTTGTTTCTAACTATATCTTTTTTTATTTTCCTATGATGATAAAGTAGAAAAGTAAAAAATTGGCAAACGAGCAAGCAGCGGACCTGATGGTAAGTGTCACTGCCGCCCATGGACCTTTGCAATACCAAGGATATAGATAAAACGCTGCCTACCAATAAAATCCCCAAACCCACCCAGTTGGGCTGACGGCTCTCTCCCTCACTGAACGTAGCGCAACAGCACATTGAAATTACTCAGACGTCGATCCTCTGAGAGAGTGTGGTACTATCCCCCGAAGGACCGGCCCGCGACTACAGACAGAAAACCGTCAACAGCGTGTTTTTTTTTTATTGCTAATGGTGGCAAACGAGCAAGCAGCACACCTGATGGTAAGTGTCACTGCCGCCCATGGACCTTTGCAATACCAAGGGTATAACTAGACAGCTGCCTACCAATATAAACCCTAAACCCACCCAATTCGGCTTCCGGCTCTCTCGCTCACCGAACGAAGCCCAATAGCACATTGCTATTACTCAGACGTCGATCTTCTGCTAGAGTGTGGTACTACCGCGGACGGACCGGCCCGCGGCTGGAGACAGAGAACTGTCAACAGCGTGGTCTAGCCTACCACTAGATATGTTTGGATAATTTTCCTCGTTTAATACAATTCTGTAAAGTTTTAAATGGGAACTATGTGTAATCAATGTCCGGTACATGGCGCACGTTTCCCATAAACGTTTTAGTTTATCTATTCAGTTTATTCTGTCATAAAAAAGATAACAGTAATTGTAATGACAATTAATGTTATTTTTAAGTAATGACTTAAAAGAGTGTTTCAGTGAAATTTATAGCCATCTATGCTGCATAGGTTTCTTTATAATATTTGTATAATGGGGTGATCGCCATAGGTGATTTAGTTTTACAATAAAAGTTGCAATATAGTTGAACTAAATTAATCTGGTTCCATATTTAAAAATTCTAGAATATTCGTTAGCTACTCTAAAATGCTATAAGAATCGATAATAAATTTTGTCTATTTACACTCATTAGATGGCGTTATAATAAAACATGATAGATCTAAAGAAAAAAAAACAGATGTTGCCATCTGTAACAATATATTTATATAATAATGTTATATAGTAAATCGGTTCAAAGAGTTTATTATGCCACGGACATAGACAATATTAAAGACTTTTACGAGCGGCGACATGCTATTGTAGGTGATGATGGATTCTATTTGTAGACAATAACCATGTCCCAAGCTATTTTATTTTATCGATATATTAAATACTAGGGTATTCTCGCGAATTTCTTTTAGCTTTAATTTGTAGTTAGGTAACTAGTAAATTAAGGGGAAGCCTGTTTGCAGACCTCGATTTTTATTTTAATATTTAGCATTATTTAACCTCTTGTTCTGTTTGGTGACAAAGTAAGAAAATTAATTCACCTAACCTTATCTTGCGTCAGGACGACGCCCTGACATCGAGACTTGTTGGTCGAGATCACGGGGCGTCGACTCAAGAGGATACCCGTGAGGGTAAACCGCCGGGCGGGCTACCGAAGACAAAGACCGGGTTCCGGTGGGCCTCTCGCTCGGTAAAAAAAATACGTGTAGGTAGGGGTCTATGGGGGTCGAGCGCCCCTTCTTCTGTCGCCTCGGACGGATTAGCGCGGCCACACCACTCCATAGCCCGCCGCCGAAAAAAGAACGCCTATCTTACTCATAGGTGTCATAAAAGACGACCAAGTGATTTAATAATTATATAACATTTATGTGCAAGAGAAGGTAAACTCAAAACAAAACCCTACACAAAACCGTCTCATCAGCGTCATTTCTGAAAGCTACTACCTACTCTCCTGATAGACTCTCCACCAGTTATTGCGACTCTCACGGGCAAGTAAGGACTGACGACAATTATATTCTTATGCCATCGCCACACGACAAAGAGTGGAATTTACAGGTACAAATCCATTATAATTACAATAATATTTAATTAATTAAGAATGAATAATCACAACACGAATGTTAATATTTTACATTGTGCCTACTCGTGTTTTAACATATTAATTTGAATAGAAATGAGTTATTGTTGGTAAACTATTATAGTTACACACACAGAATCATCCATTATTTTTGTATGTAACTTCATAGTTACATTCAAAAATAATCGACGAGTGATGATGAGAGATGAATATATAACGAATATTTCATGTGTAAGACTGTTGACACCACGGGTTATATTTTTATTGCCTAAGGTGACGAACGAAATCTCTACGGAAAATCTGGAGTTAGGCTGACCGATCGCATTCGTAACAACGACGTAAGAGATCGAGTAGGTAGGAAAGAGAGTATTGTTGTAAAGATGCGAAAAGGAATGCTCCAATGATTCAGACATGTGGAAAGAATGCCGAACAAACGTCTGGTTAAGAAGATATACAATGCGAAAGTGGAAGGATGCAGGTACCGGGGGAGACCGCGACTAACCCACCTAGACCAGATTGATCCCGTAATGAAGGAAGGTGGTGTCAAGAGTCTCCGAAACCGGCGAGCGTGTATGAAGAGAATTATGAATGTTGAGGAAGCGAGTGAAGTATGCAAGGACAGCGTTCTCTGGCACTTTGTTCTCTCTGCCTACCCTGCAAGGGATATGGCGTGATGATATGTTATGTTATGGTGGCGAACAAACAAGCAACACATCCGATGGTAAGAGTTACCGGCCGCGTATGCAACTTTGCAATAACATAGATAGGCCGTTGCTTATTAACCAAAACCCACCCAGAATGTTGGTCTTCCGGCTCTCTCATTCACCGAACAAAACGCAACAGCACATTGCTACTGCTCAGACTTCCATTTTCTGTGAAAGTGTGATACTACCCCAAACGGACCGGCCCTCGACTGTAGACAGAAAACTATCAACAGTGTGACTTTACCACTATAATTTTTCTTGTTATATTGGTTTATTGGTATTTACGTAGTTATTTTTTTTTTATAAAATATAACTCGTATTATTAAACCTACGTTAGCTTTCCATAAGTGAAAAAAAACCGCTTAAATAGTGTTTGTGTTTATCCATTGTAAAAAAATGTTACAATCCATCCATCCTTTTTACAAAATTAGTGTAAAATACATTTTTAGTTATAACTAATGTTGTTATGAAGGATGTTATGGGTTTAAATCTCTAAACATATTATTTTGTAATGAAACGCTAAGCACTTATGACAGTGGCTGAAACGAAAAAAAAAACGAGACTAAGATACAAAAATATACTTTAATACGATTTAGCCTGCAAGATATAGAATACAAGTATATTGAACTTTTCAATAGCACGCTCTTAGTTTTGCACTGTGCCTTAACAACAATTGGTTCGACCTTTATTAATTCGAACTGAATATTGTGTGGCAATATTGGCGTGTTTAAACCACTACCTATTTAGACTTTTTTTTCTCTTGACCATTCTATAGCCCGCCGCAAAAAAAAAAAGAAAAAATACCCTTTTTCTTTTCCGGGTATGTGCTAAAAGATGACTTAGATATGTAAAGCAGATAAGAACACTGTACATCATGTCACTTTCCTAATATAGAGCCTCGTAATTACGAATTTGACATATATGAAAATTAAAAATACAATTCAACATCTCCTCTCTTGCCCGTGGGTGTCGAATAGGACGACTGGATATAATTTGCAGATAACATAGATGCAAGAGAAAGAACAATCGAAATAAAAACCTCCCTATCAACACATCTGACCGGCGTGGTAAGTAAATTTCTCTCGCATTATGGGGGATGCTAGTCTGAGCAGTGGAACTTATATGGGCTCAGATGATGAGATGAAGTATATAACATTTTAGCTATCGACTCCACAGAGGGCGTAGTGCTTTCTAGATGTCATGTCGTCGATTCGATTCCCATGCATAACAATAAGTATGTTCAATCCACGAATTGTTGCTCCGAGTCCGAGTGGAATTTGTGTTCGATAATTACGTTCGTAAAATCCCCCACAATACAAAGATTATTTCCTTAGTGCGAGGCTATTATAAAAAAAAAATATACGTACCAACTACCCTCATAGGGATTTTCACTTTCATTGTCAAATATCATTAAACATCACATCACTAACGTTATTATTATTTAATTAATAAGCACATACGCTACGGGGGTCTGGTAGACGTGTAGTTGTAAGCCGTGTAAGCTATTGGATTTCCGAACGAACGGTCAATTAAACTACAAAATTGTTTTAATTTGTGAAAATGGTAACATTATTTAAAAAAAAAATGTTTATAAAATATCTATAATATCCAGTATCTTTAATATTTTCCTCATATACGTCCCACTGCTGAACTCGACCCGCCTCCACAATAGGAGGGTAATTTACCGACCATACCGTATTCATCGAACGGATCGATATGGTGTTTTATTTTGAGTTTACCTTCTCATGCACAGGCATTACATGCGCGCATATAAGCAAGGTTAACTCAAAATATAACCCTATACGAATCCATCTGATCAGCGTGGTATATTAAGTCAATTACCCTGCTATTTGGAGGAGGTTCTAACCTTGTATGAGCAAATTTCACGACCAGCTTGACAGTTCACTCCGAAGTCATTCCTCACACGTCAAGCTCACGGCTTATTATTGGATTTTTTTATTGAAACTTAAGACACATTTTTAATTCACTATATTTTAACACATTAAATCCACTTATCTGAATCACTTTATTTACTTAAATAATAAAAAAAATATAACACGTATTAATAAAGTTATAAAATACCACACGATTTGAAAATTGCAGTTAATGTACAAATTTTAATTAACTAAAGTAACATTTGAATACTTTCAAAGTTATTTTCCGATTTACACATAAACAACTGTATTTTTTTTAAATTTCAAACAATTAAAAATTAATTGTTTTTTTAAAATAAACCATTGACTTTTATTAGTTTTTTTTTTATAACACCTTTATAGATAGTGTAATTGTTATGTACTGAAAGTATATTTATCAGTAAATGATATTGATAGTATTTTTTTTATCGGATATCAATTCAAGGATATAAAAACGTGATATTAAACTAACAACTAGCAAGTAATGCCGAAATGGTAATAGATTTAAATGTATCATCCACGGCTCGGTGATTTAAATTATATATTCAACCATTGTTATTTTAATTATATAAAACAATTAAATTTATCAGAGACCTATCGTGTGCGTGTGTTGTATGTGCGAGTGTGAGTGCGTGCGTGCGTGCAAGTGTGCGTGCATGCCTGTGTGCGTGCTTCTGTGCGTGCGTATGACAATTACAAATTACGCATCCTTTCTTTCATACCATTGCTGCATAAATTCAACTTCAAAACAGATTTAAAAAGGGGTACAGTAGGTTTATTACCTTCCAATTGGAAGACTGTGACAAATAAATTGCTTTTATAAGATGAAAGAAAATGCAATTCAGTCGTGTAAAATCAAAACATTAGAAAAAATGTTCCGTGTGGTGACGGAGTAAGAATACAATTCACCACCCCCTATCTTAACCGTGGATGATCGTAAGAGACGACTAAGGGATATAAAACGCATATAACATCTATGTAAGAGAAGGAAAACTCGAAACAAAACCCTATACCAACACGTCTGACCAGCGTGGTATAGTAGGTTAATTTCCCTCCCATTACAGAGAAGGCCCGAGCCCAACAGTGGGACGTATATGCGCTGTGATGATGATGATGATGATAATGAAAATCAAAACATTAATTCCATAGTCCTGAATGTTGTGTTCTATATGAATAAATAAAATTTCAGTGTCCATTTGTAATGACGAAATTACAGATTTTGCAATGCGTACAAACTTTTGTTTGTATGCGACAATTAAATCTAAAATTATGTATAAAAAAATATTCATCTCTTCTCTTATTCTTATAACGACCTGGGCCAACTCTATTTGATGTCGTTTGATCAACAATTACATTCCCAAGGAGGGTTGACGTCTGGTAGGCGGCCGGTCATAAAACTATTGCCCATCACTTTTACAATATGTACTATGAAAGAAGAGTACCTTTGGGACTAATCCCACCACACATACCCACCATTGTAACTCCTGTAAGCCAGGATCCACAGTGATCCAGATGATGATGATGACGATGATGGTTTGACCCTCAGGCAGTCCCGGGATATGATTTTAATTGTCTTGGGACCCGCAACAAATTTAATTAGAAAAGGTTAAAGAGGAGGAGTTGGAAAGAGTGATTCCACTTCCCTCCTAGGCAAAGCGGGAGACAGGAAAACAAAATGACTAGTCAGCCAATAATTAAAGAGGTGTACGGCTACGATAAGCGCAGCCGTACGGCACCACGGATACGGAAGAGCTTAACGGGGCCTATATGTGAGCGTTAAGATTGATTGCTACAGTAGGTATGGCAGAAACGCATGAACGCACGGAAATTTTCTCGAGTTGCCACAAGGTCTGTATAGTATACTACTCCACAGGTGACTTGCAAACTGTTTAACATAAGAAGAGTACCTATTGTATCGACCCCAAGTAATTGGGATAAGAGTAGGAGAATGATGATGATATAAAAAAAAATATCTCAATTTGTTTTGGCTATCACCGAAATGGCTGGACTGATTTTGTCGTACACTTCACTGGCAGATAGCTGATGCTATTAAAGGAACTTGGCCTACTTTTATTATTTGAAATAAAACTACATTTACGGATTCTATCGCGTTTGTATTTGATTTATAATTTCCCGACGTTTCGAACAGTTTACAGTGATCATGGTCACGGGAGGACTGAGGTGTCTTACGTCCAATATGTCATTGTTATTACAGAAATTTATTTATATCTACCCTATAAGATATTAAATTTTGACCCACATTTTTATACAAAAATTAATACACATTGTCAGTACAAAAAGAGAATGATTCTATATATAAAATTTATGTTGTTCATGATTTGTTATTATTAAGGTATTTAAGTTATGATAATTATTATTGTGTCAATTTTACAATTTTTACAAAACTAACAAAAACTTTTCATCTACTACCGGATCGAAACAAGACTTTTATTATTTTACAAAGATTTTATTTATATTTTGTACTTTACTTTTACTGTAAATACTACAAGGAAAATCCCTGTGTGTTAGCGGCTACGAATACTGCCAATTCTAGCTTTGCTCCTGGATATCGTAAAAGACGATTAAGAGCTTTATATCGATCTAGGCCAACTCCACCTGATACCTTTTGGTCAACAATTACATTCCCGAGGAGGGTTGACATCAGGCAGGCGGCCGGTCATAAAACTATTGCCAATAACTTTTGCAACATGTAGGAAGAGGAATACATATTGCGTCGATTCTAAGTAATTGGGATAAGAGCAGGAGAGTGATGATGTATTTACAAGGAAAACAAAAATATGTTTCTTTTTTCAAAATCTGTGATCTGAAGAAACATTTTTTTTTTATAAATTTCATATATACTAAGCAGTGGGCAACATCATTCGCCTGCTCTCTTATCCCAATTGCTTGGAGTCGAGTCGATGGAATAGTTCTCATACATATTGTAAAAGTTATTGGCAATAGTTTTATGACTGGCCACCTGCCTGACGTCAAACCTCCTTGGGAATAAGTAGTGAGCAATAATTAGTATTGTATCAAAAAATATGGTATTAATTCCAGTCACGTACTAATTTTAACATAGGTACTATGAATAACCAAGTAAGCGAACATTAACAGTACTTAATGTATGTGAGCCATAAAGAAAACGTTTAAAATGTATTACCAAATTACAAAGTCGACCTTCGCTTACACCTCGTACCGTACCCCAATCCACACAAGTTTTACTCGTAAAAACAACGGCTAGCAATGATGTCATCGCCATGACATAATTGGTAGACTCGATTCGCGTGATTCGAGTGTGAAGGGAATTTTGTAGCAATATTATGTATTACTTCATTCACATAATCAAACTTAACTTAGTTTGATATGGAGAGTGGTATCTTTTACTTAGATTGTTATGGAGTGGTATCTGCGTTTTAAGTAGCAAAAGGAATGCGGCAATGCGTAGATAGGTATAACGAAGATTGCACGAAGAATTAGCACGTTGAAGTTACAAGCTCGTCGAACCGAAAACAGTTGCAAAAGAACGGTTCTCGAGTGGTAATCAGGATTCACAGCGTTTGATGGGACCAAAAAAACCCCTCTGCTGTTTCTAGCTTTAATCGATTATT
This sequence comes from Lymantria monacha, assembly GCA_905163515.2. Lineage (NCBI taxonomy): Eukaryota > Metazoa > Arthropoda > Insecta > Lepidoptera > Erebidae > Lymantria > Lymantria monacha. Next base: position 3,041,317 of record LR991105.1, on the reverse strand, counting down.
TCTCCCAAAGGCCGCGGAAGTGGCTCATGGTTTTTTTATTATTGATAGGTCTTTTAAGAGCTATCTTTCTGTGCTGGTCACAAGTCCCACTTTTGAGTATTTAAGAAGAAAAAAAAAATAATTACGATAATTTGAAAAGAATTAATAACTAAATATCCAGAAGTGATTTTCCAAAAATGAAAATTGGCCTAAGGATGTTTTATCAGACTATATTTATTTAAAATAATCAACTTGTATAGTTACATTTTCAGAATTAATTTTAAGTTTTTAAAGTTAAAAGGTCACGTAAAGTTCAATAATTTTTATAAAAAAAAGTATTTGAATTTGACACGTGCGTGTTTTACTCGTGCATTTTAAATGCATATCTTGATCAATTAAATCTAGAAACAGAAGAGGGAAATTTTTTTGGTCCCATCAAACACTGCGATCGTATGATTCAGTGTAGGAGAAGCCGGCATCAGAACAACGGTGGACAAAAAGGAGGTGGGTCAGCAACATTCTAGTTTGACAATTAGGAAGGTGGCCTTCCAATAGGGCGATCATAAACCTTTTTTTTTGACAGGCTATGGTCTGTGGATACACACCGTCCATTCCATCCGAGCGACGAAAAGGTGGCGCGCGTGGCCCTCTATAACTCATCGTATTCTCCATCGCCGTTGGACCACTATTACCGAATCCTTGACGTCCATGGCCATCCCGGTGAGAGTGGCCATCTTGATCATAGACTTGCGATGCAAATATACATTTTCTTTATATACATATAATTCTTCTGTATGAATATGGCTGAATTCCTCGTAAACAGATGGACTGATTTTGAAGTTTTTACGTGTGTTCGGGTATACATATTCAAGAATGGTTTATATTAAAAATTGGATGCGGTAGTTGCCACTGCAATAGCTTTAAAGAATTAATTTTTTTTTAGATTTGTAAAGGTCAGGATATCTTAAATCTTGCAAGTTTCATTATATTATTAGTTAATTTGAAAGGTTCAGGTCTTTTATTGTATTTATTTTTAATGGAAGTAAACAGAGCTATAATATTTTTACTTTAATAATTAACTAAAGTAAGTATACATTTTTTTTCAGGCTACGGTACGTCACGCCCCGCCAATCAGTCCAGGGCGACAGAAAAAGCGGTGCACGACCCCGTAGACCCGCCGTACACTATACGTCTCGACGCCGAGCGGGTAGCTCACTGGAACGCGGTCTTTTTCTTCAGTGGCCCACCCGACAATACAGTAAGTATACATTAGAGTTATAATTATAATTTTATATTGTATACGATGTCGAAATATAATCATGCGTATTTTTTATGTGACTCATCATCATTTTCCTGTTCTTATCTCAATTGCTTGTGGTCTACGCAATATGTACTCCTCTTTGATCAAACGTATTGCAAAAATCTTTTATTTGGCAATAGTTTTATAACCGGCCGCCTGCCTGACATCAATCCTTCCTTGGAATGAATTGTTGACTAAACGGCATCAGTTGGAGTTGGCCCAGGACGATATATATTTCTTAGTCGTTTTTTTACGACATTCAGCAGCAATGGAAGGGTGGGTATTATACGAATCCACACAACACACGTACAGTTAGCACACAGCATTTGGTTAGCCAAATACAATTGCCTATTTATCATAGTGATCTAATAGTCTAGGTCTCGAATAAGGTACTAGTTTTCGGCCCAATTGCGATGGGGAGGGAATAAGGTATGGGATCGCACGCCGTTCTTCCATTACATTGGACAAAACGAGTAGGAAGTTTATAAAAACCCGATTACGTGCGAAAAATTATTTAATAAAATTCTAACTGCAAAGTTTGAAGTATTAAGCCTATAGAATATGTAAACATTGTCAGGTAGATGGCACACGTCTCCTTAAAGACGTAAATATAATACGATGCGAGAATTGAATGTCCTACAATAGTTCACGGTGGTGTAAGTGGCAGCACGATTGGGAAGGATTTTGAAGATGTGGGTTCGAATCCCACTTGTGACAATCATTTTTTGCTCGTAATCGGGATTTTGTAAATAATCAAGCATATTAAATGCTAAATTTCAGTAATTTAAAGAGCAGGAATTTTCTAGACCATAGCCTCCTACATATATAAGTGGATATTTTTTGATTCTTCACTAGTATGAAGGGAATATGAACAACTATACCACGTTGGCCAAACGGGTTGGATATAGGGTTTCAATTTTCTTTCTCTAGCAGTAACATGACCAGTTTACGCCCCCTAGTTCTTTGTGATTAGATCATAGTTAGTATTGATAGTATCGATACTATTGATGACATACAGTTGACAGTTTTTTATTTATAGTGTGGCATGTAGTTCCACATTATCGAAAATCGACGCCTGAGCTGTGGCAATGTGCTATTTGGTGAGCGAGAGATCTGGAAACCCAACTTGGATGAGTTTTGATTGGTAGCCAGCGGCTTATAGATCCACGCAATAGCAACACTTACCATCAGATGTGTCACTACCTCATTTGCCATCATAAGCAATAAAGTTTAAAAAATCACCTACGGAAATAGAAAACGGTGACGAGTTCTTACTCTTATTTAGTGGTAGGACCACGATGCTGACAGTTTTCTGTCTACAGCTGTAGACCGCTCCGTTCGCGCGAGTACCACACTCTCACAGAAGATTGACGTTCGAGTAATGGGCATGTGCTATTGCACTTCGTTCGGTGAGCGAGAGAGCCGGCAGTCCAACTGGGTGGATTTGGGGTTTGTATTGGTAGGCAGCGGCCTGGTTATATATTTTTTATACCCTTGGTATTGCAAAGGTCCATGGGCGGCAGTAACACTTACCATCAGGTGTGCTGCATGCTCGTTTGCCACTGTAAGCAATAACAAAAAGCTTGGTCAACGTAATCAAAGAATATATTTTGATTCTGCCATTCACAGTTCTAAAAGATATGGCGTATAATTCGAATTAGTACAATCATTTCAAGGCTACAAAACACGTTATCTGTTTTATTACATCATTTGTTCCGGATGAAAAAAACTTAACTTTGACAAATCAAATCAAATCATTTATTTTGCATAAATAGGGGCACTTACATATTGTCAATTTTACATTGTTTTTTTTTTAAATTAAATTTAATTAATCTACCACCGGATCGGAAAGCAGCCACATACTGAGAAGATCCGGCAAGAAACTCAGTGGGCTCGTCATTTTTTTTTTATTATATTTTTTCACAAAAGAGTGTGGTTACATGTTTAATTTATGTTAGCTCCAGTGATATGCACTTCGAGTAAAGATTCATTTTTTTTTAAATTTTGTATAATATAATACAAAATTAAACTAAGAATATTTATAAAACAAAAAAGAAAGAAAAATGGCTGGACCAGATCCCATAAGCGGCACCCGATCACGAGTTAACTATTAGAGCAGCCATCACGCCCCTCAACCACATTGGAGGGAAGGGAGAGACCCGCTCCACGTAGCTACCGCAAGCAGACCTTTTCAGTGAGCATGACCACACCATAATCTATAAATTTGAAACAGATAGCTTGGATAACTAAATACATAACTCGTTAGGCAAAACACGCTACACTGTACAATTAAGATAATACAAATAATACAAGAGTAAGAGATAAATATTAAAAGGGCAATTGCTGAGAGAGGAGCTGCTCATAACCATTCCGTATTATCATTTAGATAATCCGAAATGATGTAATATCCTTTTCTGCACAGTCTGTTTTTGATAGCCTTTTTGAACTTATTCATTGGCATATCTCGGATATCTTTAAGCAGTTTATTGTAAAAGCGTATACATTGCCCCATGAAAGACCTACTAATTTTTTGTAGGCGAGTATGATAGATAATTAGATTATCATTATTCCTAGTGTTCACACGGTGAATATCACTATATTTATCAAATTCATTAAATTTTTTTTTAACATATATTATGTTTTCGAATATGAATTGTGATACAACGGTTAGAATGTTCATTTCCCTAAATTTTTCTCTCAGTGAAGCTCTTGGCCCTAGATTATAAATCGCGCGGATAGCCCGTTTTTGAAGAACAAAGATGTTATTCAAATCTGCAGAGCAACCCCAAAGCAGAATGCCATAAGACATAAGACTATGGAAGTAGGCGAAATAAACAATTCTAGCTGTTTCAATATCGGTTAACATTCGAATTTTTTTACCGTATAAGCCGCTGAGCTTAGCCTACTTGATAATTTTTCAATCTGAGGACCCCAATGGAGTTTAGTATCGATGGTAATACCCAAAAATGCCGTGGACTCCACAAGCTCTAGGGCCACACCATTCATTTGAACATTGGTTTCCACTAGTCTCACATTAGGTGTGGTAAATTTAATACATTTGGTTTTCTTTTCATTAAGAACCAAGTTGTTGGTGCTGAACCAATGAACAACATTTGACAGAGTTACAATTAATCTATATATTGAGACAGTTATAATTAATCTACATTATAAAGCCGAAAAGTATGTTTGGTTGTATACGCTAATCTCAAAAACTACTGGTTCGAAATGAAAATTTCCTTTAGTGTTGAATAGCATTGGGCGGCGCAGGCGCGAATACCTGCGCCTGATGCCGCCCTAGCCGAGGGATCAGGTAATCGGACTGGGGACTAGTCCGGTCACCCGAAATGAGACAGCGAAAGCTGTTGGGGCATCGACTCGAGAGGAACCCGTGAGAGTAAACCGTCGGGCGGGCCACCAAAGACAAAGATCGGATACCGGTGGCCCGCTCGCACGGCGAAGAGGCGCTTTGCAGGGTGGGTCTATGGTGGCGCGCCGCCTCTTCCGTCGCCCCGGATCGATTTGGCAGGGCGTGAACACTCCATGGCACAGCGCAAAAAAAAATATATATTAATGAAGAAAGCCCAACTGGGTGGGAATGGGAATTTTAGTGGTAGGCAGCGGCCTAAGTTATACCCTTGGTATTGCAAAGGTCCATGGGCGGCAGTGACACTTACTTGTGTGTGTTTTTAGCTGTTAACCGCAGATGGCTTTGACAGCTTTACGCGGACCATGGGCTCTCAACCCGATTGAGGTAAGCTAAGCGACATCGCCCAAAGGCTCCCCCTGTGGGGAACAGAACTCGGCTTGGGGCGTCGCTGGTGGCAAAGTGGGCGTGCCCACGTTTGGATTTATGACTTTTGCGCGTCACGATTTCGCACCTCGACGGCGAGGACGAAACCGCAGATATTTATGTGTAATGGCCTCGCGGGCCGTGTAAGCTCTTAATTGAGCGAGTGTGATATCGTCGTCGTCATCGTCGATGATGTGCCGCGGACGTCGGATTTTTGAATTACAAGAGGGCGTGTAGGAAGCCGCCCCAACCACTAGTGGGTTGAGATGTGTCATGGCAGAGTGGAAAATAATACTTTTGAGAACTTTCGTTGCGTTCATTGCGTATTAACAGTACCTATGATGCACTCCGACTGACCCTGTCTTTCTCTTAATTAATGTAGAAGTTGCGTAGATATACATATAAAACACATGATCCTAGCCTTGTTTTAAGTTCTTTTATAGACTTTGAAATCTTTTAACCGATGCGTTCTACACCCATTTCATTAGAGAGGCAATAACATTATTTTTGGCAGGACCACACTGTAAAGTTTTCTGTCTACAGTCACGGGTCGGTCCGTCCGGGATAGTACTATACTCTCGCAGAAGATCGACGTATAAACAATGGCAGTATGCTATTGTGCTTCGTTCGGTGAGCGAGAGAGCCGGCAGCCCAACTTTCTGGGTGGGTTTGGGGTTTATATTGATAGGCAGCGGCCTAGCTGTACCTCTGGTATTTCAAAGATCCATGGGCGGCAGTGACAGTTACCATAAGAACGCTAAGATGCATTGCATGTAAGAGAATGATGAATACAATTTATTTTCTTAATTTGAACAGAATAGCACTTTGCGTTAACTAGCAATTAACTAGCAATTAATTACATGTACTACCTACTACATGGTTTAAAACTGATATTAAATTTAATCATCTTTGTGTAGCTATTATTTATCACTTCGTTAATCCCTTCTGTCTTTATTTGTGCGACTAATAATACTATACATTATTACCCATTCTATCGCCTTGTGTCATGGCAGATTGATTTTACTTCCTTTAATAGCAGACATGTAAGCAGCCTATCTAGATGATATGTAACAACTATTGATCGATCTTTGCAATGATGATGCAATGAGCATAGTTTGTGCAATCGAAATTGCTAAATCCAAAGGATCTAGCCGGTTAAGCATGTGAAAACTGCACTCGCGTCTAATGAAGGGTTCTTACCATTGTTCGCTTTTATTCGTTAAACTTACTTGTTCTCAGTACCTATACATCATCATCATCATCACAGCTCATAAATGTTCCACTGTTGGGCTCGGGCCTCCTCCGTAATGGGAGGGAAATTAACCTACTATACCGCGCTGGTCAGACGTGTTGGTATAGGGTTTTGTTTCGAGTTTTCCTTCTCTCGCATAGATGTTATATGCATTTTATATCCCTTAGTCGTCTCGTACGATCACCCACGGGAAATATATGGGGTGGTGAATAGTATTCTTACTCCGTCACTACACGGAAAAGTACCTATACATATTTAATTATATTTGTACACGCGTTTGCATCTAATAGATAGTCTGTGGATACCATATCCGCATCCGTCAATAATTAATGTGTTCGGGATTAATCTGTGGTAAGAGGTCATGCAAACGCGTGTGAATAATGAGAATAATAAATCAATGTATCATTATTTACTTTACCATCAGCGTCATAATGTAATTGATCAAATATAATTTATAAAATCCGATTACGAAATGAAAAATGATGTCGCAAGCGGGATTCGAACCCGCGTCTATTGGGATTCCGGCCCAATCGTGCTGCCACTGCACCACCGCGACTAATTGTAGGACATGCAAATTTCACTCCGTATTATATTTACGTCTTAAGGTGAAATTTCACGCACGATGGGGCCGGAATCCCAATAGACGCGGGTTCGAATCCCGCTTGCGACATCATTTTTCATTTCGTAATCGTATTTTATAAATAATTAAGCATATTAAGTGCTAAATTTCAGTAATTTAAATAACAAGGTTGTGTCATCGTTTAATACAATTCTAACTGTAAAGTTTGAAGTATTAAGCCTATAACAATGTGTAAACATTGTCGGGTAGATAGCATACCGTCACCTTAAGACGTAAATATAATACGGAGTGAAATTTGCATGTCCTACATATTATCATATTAGTCGCGGTAGTGCAGTGGCAGCACGATTGGGCCGGAATCCCAATAGACGCGGGTTCGAATCCCGCTTGCGACATCATTTTTCATTTCGTAATCGTGATCAAATATAATTGTTAAAACTATGATGATGTTTTCATTCCGATGGCTAACACCATGATTTTTTGGTTTTTCATCTATCAATCAATCAATAGAAATATACTTAATCTCATACCCCTAACCCCTATAGTAAGGGAATAATGGGAGTGGGTCGTCCGTGTGGTGACGGAGTAAGAATACAATTCACCACCATCTTACGTGTGGGTGATCGTACGAGACGACTAAGGGATATAAAACGCATATAACATCTATGCGAGAGAAGGAAAACTCGAAACAAATCCCTATACCAACACGTTTTACCAGCGTGGTATAGTAGGTCAATTACCCTCCCATTATGAAGGAGGCTCGAGCCCAACAGTGGGACAGAATATGAGCTGAGATGAAGACGATGGGGGTGACAACCCTTAACAAACAATTTTTCTTTCTCAGTACCTATTCAAGATATCGTCATGAAATTGAAACCATTGTGACTATTAATAAACTAATTATAATATATATATTTTTAGAACTTTTGCAATATTAGAGACTCTAAAATACGAGAAGTATATTTTTAGAGGTGGTTTTTTACGACTGACCTGCAGACCCTAGTCGACACAATGACAGAAGATTGTAAGAAAAGGGGTCTACGCGTGAATGTGAGCAAAACCAAAATAATGGTCTTTGAAAGAGATAAAACCAGAACAGATGTAAGAGTAACAATAGGTAATGATATACTAGAGCAAGTGGATGAATTTGTATATCTTGGATGTGGATTTAGCCGAGATGGAAGGTACACCACTGATATAGAGCGAAGAGTGAATACGGGAAATAGAGTGAACGGAGCGTTGGGGCAACTTCTCGGCAGCCATCACCTCAGCCAGAAGGCACGTGTAGCAATACATAATGCAGTGCTTGTCCCAACATTACTGTATGGAAGCGAGAGTTCTCTGGCACTCTGTCTGCCTACCCTGCAAGGGATATGGCGTGATGATATGTATGTATGTATGTGTTTTTTATAAAAACCCCTAAAGTGACACTTAACAAAAAAATAAATCCTATTTGTTAATTAGTTAACCATTACATGTTAAAGTTATAAAAGTGTCGTCTAATTGGTGGGACATAGCTTAAAAAAAATTATTCTTTATATATATTTTTTAAACTTTAGGTTTGTCTCCTGTAGGTATGCTATCCAGCAATCAGCCTATTGACATCCAACATTGGTTCTGGACTTCCCCAAGAAAGGGCTTAATGATTTACTTTACTTGGCTTAAGGATCTAAGTTGATAATTTGAATTTCCCTGGAGAGTGCTACTGTCCAACTACATTGTTGATAATTAATAATAGCAAATTAACTAATAATCAGAGCCATTAGATTAAATGTAATGATAAGACAGCCATAAGATTTATTAATATTTATTAAATACATCTGTGGTGACTTTTAAATTAAATAAATTCATGATAAAACCATGTTCGTTTATTTGCCTCAATCCAAGCACACTCGTCAACCAAAGACACAGGAAAAACAAAAATGTAATTTTGAAAGACAGTCCTCCCTCCCTAATCAAGCAACATACTATGAGTCCTCAGATGGGTACATTTCCTCACATTCTCTACTAACATTTCACACCTTTAAGTGTGAATCATATTCTTACTCACCCGACACATAGTTGTTAGCCACAGATGGCTATGACAACTTTACCCGGACTGTGGGTGAGCGCTGAGGGCTCTGAGCCCCACTCTCAACACACAAATATCCATGATATTTAAGTGAAGATATAGGTGTACACAGTGCTTGAAAGTTTTGTACTATAAGCTTGCACAGAAAACATGGTAGTCCTCAATACTATATGCCGACATAGTAAAGCAATATTTGAGACTATATGACAACAAAATTAATCCAGCAGTGAAATGTATGTCAGTATTAAATTTCCATGTGGTTATTAAGAATGTAAATTGTAACACATTGGCACAACTCCTTACTTTCCTGTAGCAGTCAAAAACTGACTAAGGGAGCGGCCATATGATAGCATTCACCAGAGAAATTAATAACAATCTATTTGCCAAGCATGGTTATTATCGCTTCAGCTAGGTGGTGAGTCCCACATACCCCCTCGTCTGTCACCGACGGGTGATAACACGTAATGCATTTAACACGTAATGCATTTCCACAGCGACAAAAAAAAAGGCATGGTAATTATGATTCTATTCATTGGGAGCCCTATGTTTAGCAGTGGATACCCCTAGGCTGATGATAATTAGATGGCAACTAATCATTACCATCATCATCTCAGCTCACATATGTCCCACAGCTGGTCAAGCATATGGAATAGAGTTTAATGTCAAGTTTATCTTCTCTGGCAATGCTATTTCATATCATATCTCTTAACTGTCTTTTATAACACCTAATGGCAAGGTGTTAACTGTCTTTTATAACAGATATTAATCCCTTGCAATTAAGTTACATTTGCGCATTATAGTTTTTATAATCCAATTTATGCACATGCCATATAGTTTGTGCGATAAAAAGTTAGCGGCAACCTTGACTGATCATGTCTTAAATCAGTAAAATAATATGCTTATCACTTCTTTTTGTACCAATTATGTTTCCAACCATATATAAAAAGTTAAATAAATGCTTCATGTTTTTTTTTAAAGTTATTCCAAGATGATGACTATAAATATTCAGCCAGTAATAAGAAAAAGTTTCTAAATGCAATTTACATTTTTGGCATTAACCCAAATTATATATAAATATATCTTGATCTTATATGATTTATTTGCTTCTTAAATAACGTTTGTAACAAAAATGTATGATTAAAATTACAGTGCCAAAATTAATTAAAAAATTGTGTATCAATTTAAGGAACTTGTATGTCCTTGTTTTAGTAAGAAAATGCTACTAATTTCCTGTTTAAAAAAAAATAGTTGTCAATGCCAAACATCCATATGCGGAAAGAAAATCCGGAAAAATACTACGGCTTCCCAACTGATGCGTTCGTTACTAAGCGCATACATCGCTGATAACCTTCGAGAAAACCATCAAACCGGTTTTATTGCACCACAAATACAAAAAACATAATGGCTTTAACAACAAACAATAAATATGTAAAAATATGTAGTAAATGAGGTATCTTCTATAAATATTTTAGCCATTCAAAATTATATTCGACGCAAATCTTGGTATTGTTAAATAATTTAAGATACATTATATATAATATGGAATATATAGGTACTTACGTAATAAATTTTAATTATTAGTCAGGACACAAACATCACAGAAATAATTGATTTTGGATATAGCAGATTTTATTCTTTTGAATACACGAAGTTCTTTATAATCACAATTTTTTTTTTAATGAGTATAACTGACTGGGGTTCAGTTTTTACACGTACAATTTACAGAACATTTTAATAATAATTCGCGTTATTTATAATTATAAACTCGTTACTAATATGAAACACCATTTTGAAAGATTTAAGAAAAGACCGTCAAGGATTTTCCCTTCTTTCTTGTCAGTCAACTGTTCACTTGCGTCATTGCGGCAATTTGACGTTTATCTATAAGGTGTTACTAGACTTATGGTTATATTTGCACTCCACAACCGATTTAAATAATACAAAAATAGGTATAATTATAAGAAATAGTACAATTTCTAAACGACTTTGTACTGACCACCGGTGCTTTATATGCTATCAAGGGATTTCAGACAGTACTTTGACTAAAAAGGTGGTTTTTAAGATTTAACAAAAGTAGCTAGGCCTACTTGTACTAACAGGTAAATATACCTACAATACGGAGAAAAGCTTTTGAAAAAGAAAAAAGATGGGCAAAAGGATCAAACTTCCCGTTCTACATAAATTTACAATTGAAACATAGAGTATATATGACGCACACGCATGTGTTATGCGGTTATTAAGACGTATAATCTAAATGCTGATATTAAATGCAGGCGAGTGATTCTCGTCATTTGAATTTTATCTCGATTTCGTAATTCAAACTAGACATCAACTAAAAATATGTTAGTCTTTGAGAATGGATCAATCCCACTGTCTTGTACAAAGTTCAAATCAAATTTTATCTCGATTTCGTGATCTATTCGTATGGCAATAATTGAGCAAAGCACTGAAACACAAAACATACGATTTAGATGCTGAAAAGAGTGTGTGCTGAGGTCCATTATATTAAAAGCATACAATAATATTGTACATTTTAATGTAGAACATAATGTTTTGACTTTAAACGTTCAGAAGCAAGTTTAAGTTTACGTTTAATGTTGGCGCCTTAGTCAATATACGTAGCAATAACGCACTCCATCTACAGACTGCTTTTTTTTAAAAATAATTTATATTATTCATAAAACTATTGTGTGACTACGGGCACTCTACTGATCTACTCACTTTTATTGTTGCATTTTTATAAGTTCGCTGCCAAATTTAAAAAAAAATGTATTGAAATATAGCATAAAAAACGTACACGAGTGTTTTCATTTATGTCCAAACGAGATATTCGATTTTATTTTCAGTTTTTAAGTCTCATTATTTAGTTGAATGTCTGCATTGAGACTTACCTAATACCTGAAACTCATTAAGCGTAAGCATAGGTAGTCAATTCTATCACTCAAAGACACGTGAAGAAGAGTACCTTACTACAAAACTGAAAGAAAATCTAAAAATATCGATTTTTCGATAATCAATCTTTTAGAACTCGATTTTTTGTAGTCTAGCAATGCTGTATGTATCTTATTATTCCTATCCCTGTTATTGTGCATAGATATACATATACATTAACCAATAGTGCTGTGGGGTAGCTATGAATACTACTAACCCTTACTTTGCTCGTGGATGCAAAGAGTTTTATATTAATCTAGACCAATATGCATCTGATACCGTTTGGTTATTTATTATTATTGGTCATTATATATAGATATATATATATATATATATATATATATATATATATATATATATATATATATATATATATATATATATATTATATAATCATATAATCATCATCATCATTACAGCCCATGTATGTCCCACTGTTGGGCTCGGGCCTCCTCCGTAATGGAAGGGAAATTAACCTACTATACCACGCTGGTCAGACGTGTTTGTATAGGGTTTTGTTTCGAGTTCCCCTTCTCCTGCATAGATATTATATGCGTTTTATATCCCTTAGTCGTCTCTTACGATTACCCACGGGTAAGATAGGCCGTGGTGAATTGTATTCTTACTCCGTCACCACACGGATGTATATATAATTAAAATGTTGTATGTATTGATTTAAAATGTTAAAACTGGCAATATGTACCTAAATATACTCGCAGGGTTTATCTATACATATAATAAATGCGTAGAAACCCTGTGTCTGTACATTTGATAAATTTATTAAAAAATGAATATAGACAGTAAGAAAACACTAATAGAACCCAAAAAACATTTTTTGGATTTTTTTGTCTCTCTGTATGTCTGTGTGTCTGTATGTCTGTATTCGCTAATCTCCGAAGTTACTGATGTGATTGTTGTGCAGTTTTCACAAATAGATTAAGCCCAACTCAGAGCAACATTTAGTCTTTGTTTCATTCAAATCTGATGTCAATAAAAAAGTTATAGTCATTTAAGTTTTTAAAATCGACGCTCGCCTTTATGTCACTAGAAGGGTTAATTCGAAATAATTATTTAATTTATCTCTAATGTAAGACATATATTTGTATTACTTAATATATAGTAGTTTCATCAGTTCAGCTAATATAGGTACATCCCACTGCTAAGCTTAATCCAGCCCCAAGGTAGGGAGGAAGTTGACATTCTATATATCGTTGGTCAGGTGTTCCAAATGACTGTTAAAACTATTAGTGATACAACTTTTTTTTAATTGGATTATAATATATAGTTTAACTATAAAGTAATAAAATGCATGATTTATTTAGTTTGAGTTATTTATTGAGTAACAATAGGTAATGATGTACTAGAGCAAGTGGATGAATTTGTATATCTTGGATGTGGATTTAGCCGAGATGGAAGGTACACCACTGATATAGAGCGAAGAGTGAATGCGGGAAATAGAGTGAACGGAGCGTTGGGGCAACTTCTCGGCAGCCACCACCTCAGCCAGAAGGCACGTGTAGCAATACATAACGCAGTGCTTGTCCCAACATTACTGTATGGAAGCGATAGTTGGGTATGCAGAAAAGAGTATGATAGTAAAATTAATGAGGTCGAAATGCGATCTCTGCGGAAAATCTGTGGAGTTAGGCTGACCGACCGCATTCGTAACGACGACGTAAGAGAGCGAGTAGGTATGAAAGAGAGTATTGGTGTAGAGATACGAAAGGGAATGCTCCGATGGTTCGGACATGTGGAAAGAATGCCGAACGAACGCCTGGTTAAGAAGATATACAATGCGAAAGTGGAAGGATGTAGGTACCGAGGGAGACCGAGACTAACCTACCTAGACCAGATCGGTCATGTACTGAAAGAAGGTGGAGTCAAGAGTCTCCGAAACCGGCGAGCGTGTATGAAGAGAATTATGAATGTTGAGGAAGCGAGTGAAGTATGCAGAGATAGAGTTCCCTGGCACTCTGTTCTCTCTGCCTACCCTGCAAGGGATATGGCGTGATGATATGTATGTATGTATGTATTTAGTTTGTTAAATGAACAATAGATGGCTCTAAAATTTGTTTAAATCATTCTTTCGTTTTATTTTCAAAAGTTACTACATTAACTTCTTGAACTTAGTAAAGCTACATGGGTTGAAAGCCCTTAGCGCTTACCCAACAGTATGTGTAAAGTTTTCTCTGTTTTCGACAACAACTAAGTCATGTACGAAAAAGAAAAGTAAAGATCCACATCAAAGAGCGTACAAAACGTACTTTCTTAGGTAAGACGCTACTCGCCAGGCTGGCCATGTATGTCAAGGAAACGGTACCTGTGGCCGGCCCAATGGCGAAGGGAGGGAGGGGGTATGGAATGGATAGCGTACGGTCAGACCATAGCCTACCAAAAAAAAAGTAAAACGTTACTTTGGATCGAGTGTCACAGTGTACTCTTTTTTTTGTTTTTGTTTGGTAGACTATGGTATGGACACACTCCGCCCATTTCATCCAGCGCAGTAGAAGGACGTCGTGTGGCTACATAACTCACCATGTTCCCTCCCAATCGCCTTCAGACAGGCCTCTCACATCGCTTTCGTGACATCCGCGGCCAGCCAGGCGAGTTATCCCTTCAGGTATCGTTGCCGTCGCCCCGGTAAACAACAGTGTTGCATCGTCCTCACGCGGTCGGCCTCTCTGCAGGTGGCTGATTAATTCCTGATCCATCCACCTGTGACCTCGGAAAGGGCGGCATCTGGTGCAGGTACTCGCGCCTGTGCCGTGCGTTGCGCCAGCGGCAGAGTGTGTCAGCGTGGAGAATGTTCTCTATGACACATCCCAGCGGCCGGCACTTTCTGCGAGACGACCGTCTCGCAAAAAGCCGCGGCGAGTACCCAGCTGCTCACATTATCGAACATCGTCTTAGTGACAGCCGGCAGCGCTAGGTCGGCTCCGATGATTGCGACGAATTTAGGGCACTAATCTATCTTGGCCACGTAAACCTCGAGCGTCAGCTGCTGCGTATCCACCTCGCAATCGCAGTAGTAGTAGGATGGTGTGGTGTCCTTCTTCGCAACTGTGTGCACATGCCGTGTGCTATATGCTGAAGTAATCGTGCCCCATCAATACCTGCATCAGTCGAAAGGAGACGACCCCGTGCTGCTGACCCAACCACTCCATCAGCATCGGTCGAAAAGCCTTTACAGTCTAAACACCGAACCAAGGCCTCTTCAGCCTTCCCGACAGCACACACTAGCAATAGCAAATACTATTACTTCCACCTGTTGCTGCATATTGTGCGAGGACCTACTTCTTACATATTTATACACTGTTGATTGCATAATATGTTTCAAGTAGCTTACAGAGCACTTGAGAGTGATCAGCGCTGGCACGATACCCTTGAGGAGACATGTAACCGTACAAGCCCCATTGATGTGAGTCTTTTGTTTTTAATAATGTTAGTGTTCTGTAGTCTTTCAGATCCCTTGATATTATAATTTAATAAAGAGATATCAATCTGAAGATCCTACCTACTAAAGTGCGAGATGGAACCAGAAATTAATTTCTTCTTATTCTTTCCTAATGATACCCATTTTTCTTAGATATCCAATTCGCCTCTGGAAAGACTTATCTGAGCAGAGCAATCTTACCAAAATCAGGAGACAGCGTAAAATAGTTACGGCAATGGCTTTGTCAGAAACTGCAGCTCCATTGCTTCCTGGCGATAAAACAGCTCAGTGATTAAAATCCGATCGATTTAGAGGGCAATAAAACACGGAGTTCAATCACACGCAACTGCTACAAAAAATTAAACTGATTTTTTGTTTTTAACCGACTTCTAAAAGGAGCGGTTCTCAATTCGATTGGTATTTTTTTATGTATGTACACCGATTACACTGAGATTTATAATTCGATTTACGTGATTCTTCTTTGGTTTGATACGGAATAGCCATTTGGTCCCATAAAAATTTAACATAGTTTCATCCGGTAGTTTTCATTTTATGAATCTTTTTTTATTTATGGTGTCGAAAGCGCTTATGTATAACTACATAGCAAGATGTCGCGGCAAGTGAGATTCACCGCGCTACAAATTATAATGCCATATCATATACTTTTTTATGTAACCTTCATTAAATTCATTAAACTTACTGCAATAGTGTATATCTTTCGTAGGCCTACCCATAGTTACTTAAAAAAAATACTAAGTATTTAATATATGACAATAAAAAGCAAAGAATGTTACAGTTACCTGATGTAATCGAGAAAAGTCCTACTGTAGTTTATACAACAACCTATTACAGCCACTGAAAAGTAAAAATAAAAAAGTACGTTTAAAAAACCGTCTTCAAAAACTAAAAAATACAAAATAACTTATAATACTATCATTTGTATGTGCTACCTATTGATAGGTTTGAAGTCAGTGCCGGTGTCGGTATCTTTAATGTAGGAATTACATTACGTAAGTAAGCTGTCTATAGTTTTGTTTAAGGCTTGGCACCGATTTCAAACCTATCAATAGATAGCACATAGAAATGATTGTAGGTAATTTAAGTTATTTTGTACTTTTTAGTTTTTTAAATCGGAGTTTTATTTTTTACTGTGGTAAACGAGCAAGCATCACAATTAACGGTATGTGCTACTGCCGTTGATGAAACTTTGTAATATCAAGGGTACAACTAAACGGTTGTCTACCAACCAAAACCCACCCAAGTTGAGCTTCCGGCTCTCTCGCTCCCGAAACGAAAATAACACATTCCTACTGCTCAGATATTGATTTTCTGCGAAAGTGGGTACTATCCCAGTCGGACCAGCCTGTGGCTGTAGACAGAATACTGTCAACAGTGTCTCTTTTACTATTCGTATTTAAGGATTGCTCTGGTAATAAAAAAAAGCCGCAGAGGCTGTGGATCAAGCACCATGAGATATTCATCGTAATGAAAAGCCAATGGTGCTTTTCTTTAGGGTTTTTCGACAAATCCTTCCTGTTAAAACTCAAGGAACTAGAACCGATGAGATCAATGTTCCACTGAAGCATTCTTATCTGTGGCCCCAAATAGAAAAGCTGACCCTAATCATCAACATGCAAGCAGAGCCATAGCAACCATTCACATGCTTAAGAATGTGCCATTTTAATGAAAATTGGAGATGGCAAGGAGGACCATTGATGAAAATGGCAAAGTAGCTGCCGGAAATACTTGGCCGCATGTTTTTAATTTTTAAACAGGGGTCCGTAGAAAAACTGAATGTCACGCGGACGAAGTCGCGGGCATCAGCTAGTTAATAATAAATAGTCTAACATGCTAAAAGCTACATCAATAAAAAGTAATCAGTAATTTAGATTACTTATTATGTCTTTTCATTTGTGGTTGGTCGCTGAAATATGACGTATATGATTTAAATTTCGGTAGGAATATTTGTGTTACGCTGCCGAGGTAAACTATATAAACTAACAACGGTTTGTTAAAAATTCCACCCCAACGGGGCTTGCGTAGGTGTTAACCCAAAAAATGCATATTTTCAAATACTGCCCCTGCAGACTTGGAATTTGGTGTGGACTCTCTTTCTGTCCTGTAAAAGTCAGATGAAGTAGGATTTTAAGAAATTCCTTCTCCGAAAGGTATTCTATGTAGCAAAAGTAAACAACACAATTGAACTGATGTAACCGAAGCGAAGCGATGGCGGGTCGCTAATTTTTTTAAAAATATATTGCGCATACTAGCTGCGGGTCGTGGAAAATGCCGCAACAAATAATTCTATCTAAAAGTTCTTATTTTAGTTAAACCTTACAGTTCTAGTATTTAAAAAAATATTGAACGATATAATATGCAGATAGGTAATATCTATGTATGACACCAACACGTGTCTACACGTAGTATAGAAGGTCAGTTTCCCTCCTAATATAAAAGAGGCTCTAACTTAGGGCATATACGAGCTGAAATGCTAATGATGACCAAATTGAAACAACGTGTAAACATTTTCTAACGAATGGCGTATAAAACATCCACCATAAAGAAGAAAGTGCGAGTGATAATTTGGTTACAACATAACTTTTTTTTTATTGCTTTATTAGACACAAATGTCTCTCTATTAGATGAATATTTAGATGTATTGTGGCATCTATATTATAAGATTCTCTTAATTAAAAGATGACAATTAGATGACCCTTCATTAGATGGTCTGACGACATCTTAAAAGTCGCAGGATGCCGTTGGATATAAGTGGCATAGCACCGTTCTGAGTGACATTCTTATTAGGAGGTCTATATTCAACAGTGGAAGTTTACGAACTGATGGATAGTTGGGTAAAAAAATATTTATGGCTGCTCTAGTAGTTATCTCGTGATCCGATGCCGCATCTGGGATCTGGTTCAGGGTCAAAATGGTTGCCGCGGGTGACTGGATCGGGGAATTAGTCCGTCACCCGCCGAGAGGCTGACCGCGTGAGGAAAGACCGACATCCTACCCGAGGGGGGGATGTCGGTCGAGGAGAGGGTACTCCTCAGGGGTATTCCGTCGGGCTGACCACTGACGTCAAGTCACTCTGCTCCGGTGGTCGGCCCAATGACGAAGGCGACGTCACGGGTGGGTTACGGGTGTGCGCGCTTACGCCCCTCTGTCACCCCGGATGGAGTGGTACGAGAAGTGCGCCGACCGTAGCCCAACCCCCCAAAAAAAAAAAAAAGGGTCAAAATGGTTTTTATTTTTGTTTGTATTTAAAATATGTAATTTAAAAAATGAACAGGCTGCTGAGTTTCTTGACGAATCTTCTCAGTTTGTGGCCGTTTGCCGATCCAGTAGTAGATTAATTTAAATAATCTGTTTTATTAATTAACCTAATAAGTAAGTAGAAACAGCAAAGAAACCTGTAATAGTTAAATAAAAAAAGAACAATAAATTGACAATAAGTAAGTGCTCTTTTGGGGCTTATGAATAATAAATAATTTGATTGATTTGATTTCCCCGTGTGTTGAAAAGATAAAAATACAAGCACGGAATGGGTAAAAGAGTAAAAAATTATTAACAGAATGGGAGCATTATTCTGAGAAACTAATAACAGCAATTGCAGGAGAAGAAAACCATGAAATGACACGAACCATTAATCAAAATTTCTGATATATTTTATTAATTTAGCATTCAATTTCGTTATAAAATAAATAACTAGCCACTTTGTTCTAATTGGTACCTAACGCTTTTTTGAGACCAATTTCACCAGATGCTTCTATCATTTTCGACTGCTCAGATGGCGTAGTGGTTAAGATACCGACCTTCCGTGCCAGTATCGTGGGTTAGATGCCCACGCAGGACAATACTTTTTGCGATCCACAAAGTGTGGTTCTGAGTCTGTGTGTGAGGTTTAAGAAGAGCACTTTCTTTAGTAGGTAGTGGCCTGCCTGTGACCTTGGTGTTGTTAAGGTCCATGCGCAACAGTATCACTTACCATCAGTTGTGCTGCTTGCTCGATTGCCATCATAGACTTATTTTTATTAAAAAAAAGTATAAATAATTCTTCCCTAAGCTTCTTCTTCAGATTCGCTATTGTGTTTCGTTATTTTGAGCAATATTCACTATTAGTTAATGTTTTAATTTAATATCCGTACACACTTCAAAGACAATTTTTTGCAAGAATTGTTAATATATCTATATCTATATATCTATATATATCTATATATATATATATATATATATATATATATATATATATATATATATATATATAAATATATATATATATATAAAAGAAAGTAGTGTTAGTTACAACACTTATAACTCGAGAACGGCTGCACCAATGTTTATGATTTTTATGTTTTTGAGTCTGTTGTCGTCGGAAATAGGATATAGGATATTAAACTATGATATTAATAAACAAAAAAAAAAGAAAATTAAAAACACATCAATTCTAAGCGTCCATTTGTTGATGATGTAACCATGGCAACTGACAGCTCCGGTCATTACGTGGTCTAATGGTTTGTTGGGAAAATACCGCGAAAAGTTAAAATTATAATTTGGAAAATCCAATAGTGCACGCCTCATAATTTTTATATTATATAGCATTTAGTATTAGTCAATGCTATAATATGCACGATAAATAAAGCGCCTTAATTATTTCATTGAGCAAGATCTGGAAGTAATATTAAATAAAATTGCACTTTAAAAAAAAACTAAAAATTATGCGTGCGTATAAAGTACGTACCCATAACAGACTCTCCCTCTCTTTCTCCCTCCCTACCTTTTTTATTGCTTATGGTGGCAAGCGAGCAAGCAGCACACCTGATGGTAAGTGTCACAGCTGCTCATGGACCTTTGCTATACCAAGGGTATTACTAGGCGGCTGCCTACCATTACAATCCTTAATCCCACCCACTTGGGCTACCGGCTCTCTCGCTCACCGAACGAAGCGCAATAGCACATTGCCATTACTCAGACGTCGATCTTCTGCGAGAGTGTGGTACTACCCCGGACAGACCAGCCCGCGGCTGTAGACAGAGAACTGTCAACAGCATGGTCCTGTCACTATTAAAATCCTCTCTGTTTCTCTCCCCTCTCTCTCTGTCTCACTGCCTCTCTCCTTCTCTCCCTCCCTCTCTCTGTCTCTCTTCTCTCTACCTTCGTGCGCTTATAATCTCAGCTCATATATGTCCCACTATTGGGCTCGCGCTTCCACCATAGTGTGAGGGAAATTGATCTCCTCTCTCTCTCCACGGCTTTGTGCATTATGCGACGTTCGCCCTATCGTACTCTCTTGCAATCTTTCTCGCTAAATCAGCTCTCTCCCACCTTTCGCTACATGGCATTGTGCGTGATGCAACATTCGTTCTATCTTTCTCCCTCTCGATATTTCTCACTCGCTTGCTCGCCACTCTCGCTCCATGGCTATGTTCTCTCCGCTACGTTCTCCCTTTCTCACTCTCTCTCAATTGGTCTCAATTGCTCTCTCCCTCTTCTTGGACAAAAACGTCCCTCATTTTCGTATCACTAATATTGCGTTTCATTTGTAAAAATTTTACCCTCATGCGCGCAAAGAAGTTCCACTTCAATAATAAAATAAATATCGCAGTAAAAAGAAACTATTACACAATTTTATTTAAAGATGCCTGATTTTTAATTAATATACGTATGATCCGTGTTATCGTTCTTTTTTAATAAAGCCTCTTCCATTCCTCGTCCATATATATTTATACCCTTACTAGCTTTTGCCCACGACTTCGTCCACGCAGAAGTCATCTCTGACAGAGTTAAATAGAAAAAGCAATGCAAGGTGTTGAAGGTTTGTCGCTAGGACGATAATCAACAGCGTCAGAAACTGGGATGCGGTCGCCGCCTTCTGCGAGTTAATTGTCTAACGGAATTAGGCAATAGGGTGGGTTCGAGAGAAAATACTCTAGGTTGACAGGCTCTATCGTCAGTGCTTTGGGCGGCGCAAGCGTAAGTATCTGTATTGAGGTTCACTGCATGAGGGCTTCGACTCGAGATGATACCCGGTTTCAGTGGCCCGCCCACACAACGTAGATGTACGTGTACGGCGCGCATGTGTCTATATACCATAGACCGGCTATGGTATATAGACTACTAAACTTACTAAAGAAAAAGGTGGTTCAAAAATCTATTCATTCTACAAATTATATTGCCATTAATATACTATGATTTATTATTAGAGTTATAGAGTGAACATTTTTGAAGCTAAACTTAACCTGTATCTTAAACCATTAGGCAAGAACCTATTGCCACCCACTATGTGTATCGTGTGAGCTCTCACGTCGGCACTGGTCGCCACAAAGGCACTGGTGCGGGGTTGATGGAGAGGGGAGAGAAACACGTGTTTATTTATTTTTACCGAAGAATATTTGTACGTAATTTGAAAAGAATCGATAAGGAAATTTTCTCCCCATACACACTTTACTGCTTTGTTACACCCCCTTAGGGGCGGAACTAATAAAATCCTTTCATATTGAATCTCTATGTCATAAATAAAAACGTGCTTCAAAATTTAATGTTTCTAGCTTTAATAGTTTCGGCTTGGCGGTAATGAGTGGATCAACCCGTTTCACAGGCCTAATTTACACAACCAGAGGGTGAAAATTGACAAATGCCGGATATTACCCTAGAATATTTGATTCGACTCATGATTTGAAAAGAATCAATAAAGATTTTTTTCTCCCCATACAAACTTTGCCACTCTGCTCGATCCCCTTAGGGGTATAATTTCGTAAAATCTTTTCTTAGTAAATCTCTACGTCATATAAAGAAACCACTGTCAATATTTCAAGTTGCCAGCTTCAATAATATCGGCTTGGCGCTAATGATTTAATGAGTCGTCCAACCTGCTTTGCAGGCCTAATTTACACCCCCAGAGGGTGAAAATTAACAAATGCTGAAACACGTATTTATTTATTTTTACTGGAGAATATTTGTACGTAATTTGAAAAGAATCGATAAAGATTTTTTTCTCCGAACCTTTTTTAAATTGACATAACTTTTTTATTTATAAACCAATTGACATAAAATAAAGCCTAAATGTTAAATGAAGCTTACCGCAATATATTAGTGAAAACCGCGTCTAAATCGGATAAGCCGTTTCTGAGATTAGCGTGCACAAACACACAGACAAACAGATAAAAAGACAAAAAATTTAAAAATCATTGTTTTGGGTTCTATTAGTGTTGATGAAAGGTCCCAGTAATATTTTTTCTCATATAACTTCCATGTACAGACAGCGATCCGTTAAATTTTTATTATATGTATAGATTCCTTAGTTCCAAGTCTTGCGCCAGCGAGAAAAGCTGCATTGAGCGTTAAAAGATGCATGACCACATAAACTGGAGAGTTATTGGCCGTGAATCTGAAATCGAAACTGTTAAATTTATTATTTTTATGTCCTTTACTAAGGCAACTAGAAGCTGATCACGTATCCTAGATGACGCAAGCTGAACAATCGTGGAACGAGGGCGGGTATTTTGAGTATTTTGTATGGCAATTCGAGTAGGTTGTAAGAGGTCACCTTAATTTCACATCCTACGACCGAGCCCAGCTGTTTAACGACATATCTTTTTTTTTGTTTTGGTGGCGGGCTACGGTAATTCACGCTCCGCTAATCCATCCGGGGTGACGCTAGCTAGATATCTACACATTTTTCTGTTTTAGTTTCCAGCAGACACTGAATTTTCAAGTTAAAAGGTCTCACATTCTGTTCAAAATGATTAATTGTTTAGCCAAGTTGTTATATATTTTTAATTGCCTATTTTTCTTACGGCCTTGTCGTATAGACCGCATTTCATCAAAATCTTTTGTTAAAAAATTCAGTTTTTTTTAACTCCTCAATGTCATTTTTTATTGGTTCCGGTTTTTCTATTAATCGTGTTAACAATTGTGTTATTTATATGATAATAAGTGTAGAATTAGCTGTGTGGTAGCGGCTAGGAATATTATCAACCCTTACTTTGCTCGTAGATGTCGTAAAAGACGACTAAGATCCTTATAACAACCTTTTTTTTTTGTTGAATCCTTGTAACAATCTGGGCCAACTTCATCTGATGCCTTTTGGTCAACAATCACATTTCCAAGGAGGGTTGACGTCTGGCAGGCCGGTCATAAAACTATTGCCAATAACTTTTAAAATATGTATGTACTATGAAAGAAGCGTACATATTGTATCGACCCCAAGTAATTGGGATAAGAGATGATGATAATTAGTCTAGAATTGCAATTAATGAAGATAAGAAACCGCCAACCATCTATAGTTTAAAATTTATGCTATACAAATATTGATTTGGAAGACTTAAGAGGATCTTCTCGTCTAATATACCGCAGTGTCTCGAAACAAAGGTTTGTAACCAGTGTATGTTACCAGCGATGACTTACGGCACTGTAACGTAGTCTCTAAATTTCGGCCTCAAAAAAAGGTTCAAAGTCGCTCAGCGTATTATAGAGAGGGCTATGCTTAATATAGCTCTACGTGATATAATCCGGAATACGGAAATCTATAGAAGAACAGGTATAACCGACATAGCCCGAAGAATTAACACAAAGTGGCAATTGGCAGGCCACATCGTTAGTCGAAACGAAGATTATGAGGAAGAAAGGTTCTCGAGTGGCGACCACGAATCAGGGAGGACACAGCGAAGGACGACTCTCTAATAGGAAGACTGACGACATTATGAAGGCAGCAGGAAACCGCTGGATGCAGGTGGCACAGGAACATTTTGAATGGTATTCTTGTGGGGAGGCGTATGTTCAACAGTGAATGTTCGCTTGGGGGTTGGCTGTATGAAATATCGATTAATTTCTATTCTAAAAATAAACCACCAAGTTCGTCTCTAAAGATTTTGCACGTTTAAGATCACGTATGCAACGTTGTAAGCGCCACGAACATGTCAGGAAAAATGTCAGGACGTAATATATCCACTATAATAGCATTAGACCCTTTTTTTTTTTTTTTTTTTTTTTTTTTTTTTTTTTGCCGTGGGCCATGGACGTCGCACCCCGCCAAATCGGTCCGGGGTGACGGAAGAGGCGGCGCGCAACCCCATTGACCCACCCTGCAAGCACCTCTTCTTCGCCGTGCAAGCGGGCCACCGGTACCCGATTTTTGTCTTCGGTGGCCCGCTCAGCGGTATGCCCTCTCGGGCTCCTCTCCTGTCGACGCCCCGACAGCTTTCGCCGTCGAGGCGTCGTCCTCACGCGGTGGCCTCACGTCGGGTGACCGGACAATTCCCCGGTCCGATCACCCGAAGCCTCGGTTAGGGCGGCATCAGGCGCAGGTATTCGCGCCTGCGCCGCCCCGGCCGCTGACGGCGGCCCGGGTCACGGGAATCCTCCCGGACTCGTTCCGCCGTCTCCTTCTGCGAGATAACAGCCTCGCAGAAGGCGGCGACCGCGTCCCAGTTCCTGACGCTGTCGACCATCGCCCTCGCGACAGCCGGCAGCGTCAGGTCGGCACCGATTACAGCGACGAGGTCACGGCGCTGCCCGTCCCAACTCGGACACACCTCCAGTGTGTGTCTCGCCGTGTCCTCGTCACTGCTGCAATGGTGGCAGGCCGGAGTCCACTCCCTATACGCGACCGTGTGCAGGTACAGACCGAAACACCCGTGCCCTGACAATACCTGCACCAGCCGAAAGGAGAGGACTCCGTGCCGCCGCTCCATCCATTCCATCAGTACGGGCCGGAGGGCCTCGACGGTAACGACACCGTGTCTTGGCCTCTCCAGCCGCGTAACCCAACGGGCGATGACGTCTCGGCGGGCGTCCTCGCGCCAGGTGGCTATCTCGCTCAACGATGGGGAGCCACCTTCGTCGCGCACTGAGGTAACCCGCCGGTAGAGGTCGGAGAGCATCTCCGCCTCTAGGTCCCACGGGGGTGTCCCGGCCAATAGGCACGCCGCCTCTGTCGACACCGTGCGGTACCCGCGAATGGCTCTGACCGCCATGGCTCGCTGTGGCCTCCACAGAACCGCCCTGAGCTGGGCGTTCAGAGCCCTCGCCCACACGGGTGCGCCGTACATGGCCATTGAGCGGATCACCCCCGCATACAGCCGTCGGCCCTCGAAACTGGGTCCGCCCACATTCGGCATGAGTCGAGAAAGGGCGGACGCCGCGCCGACCAGCCGGGAAGCAATTTGGCGAAAATGCTCCCGGAACCACCATCGCCCGTCGAGCACCAGACCCAAGTACCTCATATGGGCCTGGATACTGATGTGGATGGAGTTGACGACTAACGAGGCGCCGATGGGCAGCCTCACACGGGGCCCATGGAATAGTAGGGCCTCCGTCTTGTTTAGGGCCACCCTGAGCCCCAGCGCCTCGATTCGCCTGACCATCTCCTCGGTGCCGAGAGTGGCCAGGCTCGCCGCCTCTTCGAATGTCCTGCCCCGGGCTGTGACGAGCGTGTCGTCAGCATAGCAAATAACGCTCAGCCCGGGGGGGAGACTCCCTCTCAACGCCCAGTCGTACCCGATGTCCCACAGAGTCGGCCCCAGAACCGACCCCTGCGGAACACCGCACGACATGGGCGTCCGCACAATGTCCCCTGCGGGGCTCGCGTAGAGAACACTGCGCCCCTCCAAATAGTCTGCCACCAGCCGCCTGAGGTACAGGGGCACTCCATGGAACCGGAGCGCCTCCCTGATGCAGCTGAATGGCAGACTATTGAAGGCGTTGGCGATGTCCAACGACACCGCCAACAACACTCCTTTGCCGGCGACAGCCTCCGCGGCCGTCTGCCTCAGGCGTAGCAGGGCCCCGATGGTCGAACGCCCCCTCCGAAACCCAAATTGAGCGTCCGACAGATCGGGCCCCACCTCCTCCAGGTGCTGGACGATGCGGGCAGCGAGGACACGCTCCAGCAGCTTACCCACATCGTCCAGAAGCACAATGGGCCTGTAGGCCGACGGCGAATCCGGGCGCCGTCCCGGCTTTGGCAGGAGAACCAACCTCCCTTCCTTCCAGCACTCAGGAAACTGTCCAGACGTCAGACAGGCGTTGAACAGTCGCCTGAGGCGAGGTTCGAGATGCTCGAGGAGCAACGTCAACACCCGGACTGGGATTCCGTCCGGGCCGGGGGCCGTGGTGGCGGAACGAATCTTCGCCACGGCTGCCCCCACTTCCGACTCCGTCACGGGCGGAACACTCTCGACGGCCTCCCGGTCGTGATCTGGCGAAGCCATGACCGGGGGCGTGTGCTCCGGCTGCCGCGGGAACAGCTCCTCGACCACTCTACGAAGGAGGTCGGGCTGGAGGGTCTCGGTGAGGGGGGGGCCCTGCGCGCGAAGCTTATTCAGCGACGCGCGATACGGGCGACCCCAGGGGTCACGGTCGAGACCGTCCAGCATCTCCTGCCAACTTGCGTCCTTGGCGGACCGGATGGCCAGCCGAAAGGCAGTACGCGCACTGCGGTACGCCTCGTACAGCTGGCCCTCCCGCTCAACATCGCGGCGACGCCGCCGACTGCGGGTGTAGGACCTTCGGGCACTAATGCACGCCGCACGAAGGTCCGCCAGTCTTGGGGACCACCAGTAGACCCCCTGCCTCGGAGGTAGACGCCGCACCCTGGGCATGGCCGCATCGCAGACCTGCGTTAACGCACTGCGGATGCGGACAGCCTCAGCGTCCACTCCGACCGCTGGGGGTGGTGAGGACAGCCACGTGTTCACGATGGCCGCCTCCGCCAGTAGGTCCCTATCTAGACGCCCCACAGCCCACCGCGGAAATGCGGGAGCCCGGTCCGCCCTGTGACCCCTGCTGAGGTCCCGGAGAGGGGAGACCTCCATTCGGATGTATCGGTGATCCGACAGGGTCTCCGCCTCCTCCAGGACACGCCAGTTCCTCACTCGTGGTGCGACAGCGGGGCTAGCGAACGACAAGTCCACTATCGACCCACCCTGCTGTCGCACACACGTGTTCACTGAGCCTCTGTTTAGGACACAGAGGCCCAGTGACGCCGCCCACTCCACGATCGCCCGCCCGCGATCGTCCGTCATCGGGGACCCCCACGCCGTGGATTTGGCGTTGAAGTCCCCCAGGACCAGGACGAGGCCCGGTGCCAGTCGCCGTATCGAAGCCTCCAAGGTGGTGAGGGAGGCCCCGAAATCGTCCATCCTCCTATTAGGGGAGAGGTATACACTGTAAAGCGTGACCCCTCCCCAATCCGCCGCGACAAATTCCTCGCCCCTATCCAAGAGGGATAAGGACGGGAAGTGCCGCTGCGTGGAGGTGACGATTGCCGCGGTTCCGTTCCGGCTGACCACCCAATTGGGGCGATCAGGCACGACGTACGGTTCCGCGACTACGGCTGCACCGATCGACCACTCCGCCATGGATTGCAGGAGGAGATCCTGCGCACCGGCGGAGTGGTTGGTGTTGGCCTGCAGGAGGTGAGTGGACTGGGCAGCCATTAATGGGCCGTGTCCATCATCACCTCCTGGCTTGCGGCGGGCGATCGGGCCGCGCTAGGAGCGGGAGCGGCCGGGGTCGAAGGGCCGCTCCGCCCCTTTGGAGCCGAAGCCGGAGGTCTGCACGCCCCAGAGCCCATGCGGTGCTTGGCGGACTTATTGCCCGCCGCACACGCGGGGCAGTGGGGCGGGGCGGCGCAAGATGCCGCCATATGCCCAGTCTGACCGCAGCGGAAACAGAGTCCGCCGCAGTCAAAGCAATTAGTGCATGTTGGCCGGGTGTGCCCGACCGCCATGCACTTGAAACACCTCGCAGGCCGGTGCTCCAGCACGGTGACTCGCGCTGAGCTCCAGCCCACGAGGAGCCTGCCTGAGTCGGCCAGTTGCCTGACCGACTCCACTGGGCACTGCACCCAGGCAGCACCTACGCCGCCCGGACCGGGCCGGATGGCGCCAACCCGGACGGTGTCCATGGGACACCCGGTTTTCGAGGCAATGGCCTCCCGGATGTCTTCCACCGTCACGGAGTCGTCCAAACCCGCGATGCGCATTTCGGCGCACTTTACGGGTCTGGCGATTTTGACGCTACCCTCCTCGGCGAACAGACCTCGCAGCTTCGACGCCACGCTATCGGCCGTCCTGGTGCCCTCGGCCCCAGTGAACTCTAAGATCCGAGCCCCTGTCCGGGCCTTGCGGGTCCTGGCTTCGACGCCTCCTATGTCGGAGACGTCGAGCTCCCGCCGGGCTTTCCTCAGAACGGCCTCATAGCTGAGGCCCCTTTCTGCCGCCTCAGGCAGCACAGTGATCACCACTGCGGCTGTCTTCGGCGGCCGGAGCCCCTTGCGCGGCCTCTTCTTCTTCGTGCCACCTCCTCCGGCTCCTGCCTGGGGGGCGACGACCTCAGCGGCGCGCTTGGCCGCCGCTCTCCTCCTCTGGCCGCGACTCTTTCTGATTATTCGACAGCAAATCTAATTTTCAATGGATCCCGACTGTTCAGTTGTTATGTTTCATTATTAAAATATATACTATTTCCTGCAATAGTATTCATTCAATAATATATTATAGAATTCTAGAGCACTGGACATCTAAGTGCTTGTTTTTTTCTTTTCAGTTTTTTTTATTGTGTACGTAATTTGTTTCACTTTTTACGCAGTTGGGTTTTTTGATTTTTTTAATATTTTTTTTTATTTCATACTTTTTAGTTATGAATACCTAGGTGGCTATAGTTATTTTATTTATTAATAAGTAGGTATCTATACTATTTACATTTCTTTATTTTCTCGATGACAGTTCTAATTTGATAGTTGTAGTGTTGTGACCAAATAAGTAATGATATCGATCGCATATATGTTTTGAACAGAGACAAATTCAACAAAAACATTCAAATATATTTTTTCAAGCTGGGAACACTCAATGATCCACCGCCATTTTGTATTTGTTTTAATCTGTCACTCGCAACAAGACGGTCGTGCTATATGGTCACTACATTTCTGTTCGCTGAGTTTTTTCACATTATCCATACTAGTCCAGTGCAATTACGGAAAAAAAGGGAAAAAAATATAAAATTATGTAGTTTGGGGACTATGAAGGATCGATAGGGGGGTGTATTCTGAGCATATATTCCAATTTGAGGGGTTGTGGCGAGGTCAGCTCAAGGTCATTTCGATGAAAACGCGTTTAATTCGATATCTCGAGAACGGCTAGTGTTAGGAAAAAAATTGTAGAGACCTTTTCTCTTCTAAATTAAATTTACTAACTTTTTTATCTAAAACTTTTTGTTTTTCATCAATATTTTTCAATTTATTGCTTCCAAAAGGCAAAAATTTTACTTTTTTTCCTCTCTTTTTTTTATTTTTCGCCATTATCTCCCCAACTGTTTAATTTTATTGAACTTTACCGATTATCTAAAGTGTAGATCTTTTATTTATGAACAACTTTTTTCTTAAACTTTTTTCTGTAATGCCAATACCTTCAGAGTTATATGTTACTTTACCGAGCGAAATCCGCGCCAATGTCCATTTTTTCACTCGTTGAGGTGTTACTACCAAGTACAATACTGGCTCGAAAATTATCTGGAACCCGAGGAGTGGGGCTGGCGTCTGGCTGGCGCAATTTTTTTAACAATAAATGTGTGAAACAGTTTTAATTATTCATTTACTTCTTTTTCTAATCCTTATTCACATTATTATCCCATCGAATGGAATAAAAAATACCCAAATTGAAGAAGTACAATATTTAAATGATATTTGAATGATTACAATATTTAATATTTAAATAAAGTACAATTTTTAAATAGTTTAATCGATTCACCTTTTGATACAGGTAAGTTGGCTAATAAATGATCATGGAATACTTTAATATTTCTTTCAAGTAGTAAATACCCACTGATGTCGCTGATATTGCGACAGTGGCGCGGATTTCGCTCGGTAAAGTAATATATAACTCTGAAGGTATTGGCATTACAGAAAAAAGATTAAGAAAAAAGTTGTTCATAAATAAAAGATCTACACTTTAGATAATCGGTAAAATTCAATAAAATTGAACGGTTGGGAAGAAAATGGCAAAAATAAAAAAAAGAGACGAAAAAAAGTAAAATTTTTGCCTTTCGGAAGCAATAAATTGAAAAATATTGATGAAAAAAAAAAGTTTTAGATAAAAAAGTTAGTAAATTTAATTTAGAAGAGAAAAGGTCTCTACAATTTTTTGCCTAACACTAGCCGTTCTCGAGATATCGAATTAAACGCGTTTTCATCGAAATGACCTTGAGCTGACCTCGCCAGAACCCCTCAAATTGGAATATATGCTCAGAATACACCCCCCTATCGATCCTTCATAATCTCCAAACTACATAATTTTATGTTTATTTATTTCTGTAATTGCACTGGACTATACGTTACGTTGTGTATTTTGTGTTCCTCCGTGTTGATTGCTGCCCAGCTGTCAAATATCAAAATGCCTAAAAGATCTGTTCTGAAAAGTCAGGCGAGAGAACTGGTGATCACGGTTCGTAATTACTTTGAAGCAGAATATCAAAATGGCAAATTTCACTTCGTATCATATTTACGTCTTAAGGTGACGGTATGCTATCTCCGGACAATGTTTACACATTGTTATAGGCTTACATTTTGCAGTTAGGTATTAAAAAAAGAGAGAGAGTAAGTAATGCAAGGAACAGACAAAAAACAAAGGTGCAGGACATAACTCTTAAAATTAAAAGACAAAAGTGGAAATGGGCTGGGCACATCATAAGAGGTAAAGATAAATGGAGTAAAATAGTAACACAGTGGTATCCGAGAGAGAGTAAAAGAAAACAAGGCAGGCCAAAACAAAGATGGGAGGATGATATCAGTCAGGTGGCAGGAACAACTTGGAGTAGAGTGGCTGCAGAAAGGGTAGAATGGAGAAGATTGGAGGAGGCCTTTGCCACATGGCAAACGGACATACAAAAATGGAAAAAAAGGATGATATATGATCATAATTAAAACAAAGAAAATAAAATAGAAATACATTATATAAATACAGTTTAAGTAATATTCTAACATTCACTGTAATCGTTTAGTCCGAATAAAAGGCTATTATTATTATATACATACATACATACGTACCATCACGCCATTTTCCTTGCAGGGTAGGCAGAGAACAGAGTGCCAGAGAACTCTATCCTTGCATACTTCACTCGCTTCCTCAACATTCATAATTCTCTTCATACACGCTCGCCGGTTCCGGAGACTCTTGACTCCACCTTCCTTCAGTACATGACCGATCTGGTCTAGGTAGGTTAGTCTCGGTCTCGCCCGGTACCTACATCCTTTCACTTTCGCGTTGTATATCTTCTGAACCAGACGTTCGTTCGGCATTCTTTCCACATGTCCGAACCATCGGAGCATTCCCTTTCGCATCTTTACACCAATACTCTCTTCAATACCTACTCGCTCTCTTACGTCGTCGTTACGAATGCGATCGGTCAGCCTAACTCCACAGATTTTCCGTAGAGATCACATTTCGACCGAATTAATTTTACTTTCATACTCTTTTCTGCATACCCAACTCTCGCTTCCATACAGTAATGTTGGGACAAGCACTGTGTTATGTATTGTTACACGTGCCTTCTGGCTGAGGTGGTGGCTGCCGAGAAGTTGCCCCAACACTTCGTTCACTCTATTTCCCGCATTCACTCTTCGCTCTATATCAGTGGTGTACCTTCCATCTCGGCTAAATCCACATCCAAGATATACAAATTCATTCACTTGCTCCAGTACATCATTACCTATTGTTACTGTTACATCCATTTTTCGTATGGTGACGGAGTAAGAATACTATTCACTACCCCATATCTTGCCCGTGGGTGATCGTACGAGACGACTAAGGGATATAAAACGCGCATAACATCTATGCGAGAGAAGGAAAACTCGAAACAAAACCCTATACCAACACGTCTGACCAGCGCGGTGTAGTAGGTTAATTTCCCTTCTATTACGGAGGAGGCCCAAGCCCAACAGTGGGCCATTTATGGGCTGTGATGATGATGATGTTGATGACACTTACATCTGTTCTGGCTTCATCTTCTAAACTAAATATTCTATGTCCTCAAAAATTGATATTGATATGTTTACTGACCTTTTGTTACCATTTTCCATTACCAATACAATCCCGGGAATATCCCGGGATCCCGGGATTAACTGTAGATAATCCCGAAATCCCGGGATTAGAAAAATCCACCGGGATCGAATCCTCTAATCCACATTCACACGCACAGTCATACGATTTTTTCGTCTTTTGATCGTAAATTTCTACTGTCTAAAGACCTTAATGTGAAAAAGGTTGTTACGAAACTTTAAATCAACATAGATCCTAAACGGTCAGTTAAATTGAAAAATGTTGAGAGAAAACTAAAAATGATTTTAAATACCTATTCAACGATACACCACTTGATATAGTTTGTAGACTTTATTTTTTTTCATTTTCACAATATGGCGTCCAGTAGTCGCCATTTTGAATTTTCACTAACGTGATGTCTTTAGTGACACTCGCCGGATTAAGAGGAATACATTGACGTTTGAATCATACAAATCGGCCCAGGCGTTTGGTCTATATAGTGCTTCAAAGGAACATACAAACATACATACATACATACGTACATACATACGTACATACATAGACTGTTAATAAACACAATACCACTCCTTTGCGTTGCGCAGTCGGGTAAAAATAGAACATATCCCTATGCGCAAATTTGTATCACGAAGCTTTCGCCACAGTATGTCATAACATACTGTGTCAAAAGCCCTTTTTTTTTTTTTTTTGCGGTGGGATAAGGACGTCGCACCCTGCCAAATGGGTCCGGGGTGACAGAAAAGGCGGCGCGCAACCCCATTGACCCACCCTACAAGCACCTCTTCTTCGCCGTGCGAGCGGGCCACCGGTACCCGATCTTTGTCTTCGGTGGCCCGCTCGGCGGTATGCCCTCTCGGGCTCCTCTCCTGTCGACGCCCCGACAGCTTTCGCCGTCGAGGCGTCGTCCTCACGCGGTGGCCTCACGTCGGGTGACCGGACAATTCCCCGGTCCGATCACCCGAAGCCTCGGTTAGGGCGGCATCAGGCGCAGGTACTCGCGCCTGCGCCGCCCCGGCCGCGGGCGGCGGCCCGGGTCACGGGAATCCTCCCGGGCCCGTTCCGCCGCCTCCTTCTGCGAGATGACAGCCTCGCAGAAGGCGGCGACCGCGTCCCAATTCCTGACGCTGTCGACCATCGCTTTCGCGACAGCCGGCAGCGTCAGGTCAGCACCGATAACAGCGACGAGGTCACGGCGCTGCCCGTCCCAGCCCGAACATACCTCGAGCGTATGTTGCGCCGTGTCCTCGTCGCTACTGCAATGGTGGCAGGACGGAGTCCACTTCCTCCGCACAACCGCGTGCAAGTACTTGCCGAAGCAACCATGCCCCGACAAGACCTGCACCAATCGGAAAGAGAGGACTCCGTGCTGCCGCTCCATCCACTCCATCAGTACGGGCCGGAGGGCCTCAACGGTAAAAACACCGTGTCAAGGCCCCTCCAGCTGCGTAGCCCAACGGGCGATGACTTCTCGGCGGGCGTCCTCGCGCCAGGTGGCTATCTCGTTGAACGATGGGGAGCCACCCTCTTCGCGCATTGAGGTAACCCGCCGGTAGAGGTCGGAGAGCATCTCCGCCTCTAGGTCCCACGAGGGTGTCCCGGCCAATAAGCATGCCGCCTCGGTAGACACCGTGCGGTACCCGCGAATGGCTCTGACCGCCATGGCTCGCTGTGGCCTCCACAGCACCGCCCTGAGCTGGGCGTTCAGAGCCCTCGCCCACACGGGTGCGCCGTACATGGCCATTGAGCGGATCACCCCCGCATACAGCTGTCGGCCCTCGAAACTGGGTCCGCCCACGTTCGGCATGAGCCGAGAAAGGGCGGACGCCGCACGGACCAGCCGGGGAGCAATTTGACGAAAATGCTCCCGGAACCACCATCGCGCGTCGAGCACCAGACCCAAGTACCTCATATGGGCCTGGATACTGATGTGGATGGAGTTGACGACTAACGAGGCGCCGATGGGCAGCATCACACGGGGCCCATGGAATAGTAGGGCCTCCGTCTTGTTTAGGGCCACCCTGAGCCCCAGCGCCTCAATTCGCCTGACCATCTCCTCGGTGCCGAGAGTGTCCAGGCTCGCCGCCTCTTCGAGTGTCCTGCCCCGGGCTGTGACGAGCGTGTCGTCACCATAGCAAATAACGCTCAGCCCGGGGGGAAGACTCCCTCTCAACGCCCAGTCGTAACTGATGTCCCACAGAGTCGGCCACAGAACCGACCCCTGCGGAACACTGCACGACATGGGCGTCCGCACAATGTCCCCTTCGGGGCTCGCGTAGAGAGCACTGCGCCCCTCCAAATAGTCTGCCACCAGCCGCTTGAGTTACAGGGGCACTCCATGGAACCGGAGCGCCTCCCTGATGCAGCTGAATGGCAGACTATTGAAGGCGTTGGCGATGTCCAACGACACCGCCAACAGCACTCCTTTGCCGGCGACAGCCTCCGCGGCCTGTCTGCCTCAGGCGTAGCAGGGCCCCGATGGTCGAACGCCCCCTTCGAAACCCAAATTGAGCGTTCGATAGATTGGGCCCCACCTCCTCCAGGCGCCGGACGATGCGGGCAGCGAGGACACGCTCCAGCAGCTTACCCACATCGTCCAGAAGCACAATGGGCCTGTAGGCCGACGGCGAATCCGGGGGCCGTCCCGGCTTTGGCAGGAGAACCAACCTCCCTTCCTTCCAGCACTCAGGGAACTGTCCAGACGTCAGACAGGCGTTGAACAGTCGCCTGAGGCGAGGTTCGAGATGCTCGAGGAGCAACGTCAACACCCGGACTGGGACTCCGTCCGGGCCGGGGGCCGTGGCGGCGGAACGAATCTTCACCACGGCTGCCCCCACTTCCGACTCCGTCACGAGCGGAACACTCTCGACGGCCTCCCGGTCGTGATCTGACGAAGCCATGACCGGGGGCGTGTGCTCCGACTGCCGCGGGAACAGCTCCTCGACCACTCTACGAAGGAGGTCGGGCTGGAGGGTCTCAGTGAGGGGGGGGCCTTGCGCGCGAAGCTTATTCAGCGACGCGCGATACGGGTGACCCCAAGGGTCACGGTCGAGTCCACTCCCTCCACACAATCGTGTGCAGGTACTTGCCGAAGCAACCGTGCCCTGACAATACCTGCACCAACCGGAAGGAGAGCACTCCGTGCCGCTGCTCCATCCGCTCCATCAGTACGGGCCGGAGGTCCTCGACAGTAACAACACCGTGTCTAGACCTCTCCAGCCGCGTAGCCCAACGGGCGATGACATCTCGGCGGGAAAGGAAATGGACCTGGATTATCTCCGATGGTTCAACAAAAAAAAACGAGATAGACTTCATCTTGTCGGACAAACGACATATATTTAATGATGTCTCAGTAATCAGCAGGATTAAAACTGGGAGCGATCACCGAATAGTACGAGGCACATCAAATATCCACACAAAAGTCGAACGGTCACGCTTAATAAGATCGAACTATCGCGTTTCTGTGTTGATCAATCGTGGTTATTTGCAGATATACACAGGTTTGGTTTATGTTCTAGTGAGTATACGTTTGTAAGTGATGCACATGGGTGTCGGAGGTGGCTAGACTATTGTTTAGTGACGCAATCGGCATTGGAGACTATTACGGATATAAAGGTACGTTATAATGTTATGTGGTCAGATCATCACCCATTAGAAGTGTACTGTGACTTAAAACTTATCCGTAAAAAGATTTTAACGATAAATAGAAATATAGGTCTGTTATATGAGGCGAACTTCAGATTTCACAAATTAATGAATATTCTTTGCACTGTATGTAAAAACGTTACTTGACCCTGGCTTGTGTACTGATTCCTGGATTCTGCTCTAAACGACGATTCGGCTGGACTACACGGATTCTGGATACAGCTCTAAACGACGATATGGCTGGACTATACGGAGTTGCATCTTTCACTCTTGATTTGAATATATATATATTCAACCAATCTTTTTAAGTTCTGGTAAGTCATTTTTCATATACTAGTCTTACGTTTGCTTGCTTGTGCCCTTTTTCAATTGAGTGACGTTACATTAAAAAAGTAAAACAACTATTAACGTAAATGTCAGTTTTGCAATGTTCACGTCATGAAGTTTTTGGGAATTTTGACGGGAATTTGAAAACGTCATGTGGTGCTCTTGTATTATATTCGATATCTTAGTGTTTTAACGTGTTATATTAGATAATTTTGATGGCATTTTATGTAATGTGATGTGCGGAAATACTGTGATGTAGTGAATATCATATAAAAGTGCTTTACAACGTTTTTGTTTTCCATCAAAATTCCCACAAGATACCATTAACAGTGTGGCCATTGCACTGTTAATGGTGACAACTTGACTTAGACAATGACTGACCTGACAAGACTATAAACGTAAAAATAATTATAACTTGACACTGGCACCAATAGCTCGTATATGTAGCTGATTGCCAATATACAAAGAGAAGAAGAAGATGAAGTTTTTGTTTTAGGTCAAATACGAGGTTACATCTCTTCAACATGGCAAACGTCGGAGTTTTGGCGCGAATGTGGAAATGTCATGTCACGCTCTTGTATTATATTCATTTCTTTAGTGTTTTGTGGTGTTATATTGAATAATTTTGCTGGTATTTTATGCAATATGGTATAGTTAAAGTGCTGAAGTGTAGTGAATATGGTATAATAGTGGTTTACGTGTATTTTCATATTTGCCCAAAATTCCCAAAGAAAATCATTGATTAGGTTATCAGCGCCCGATTAATGGTAACGACTTGACTTACTGACAGACAATGGCTATTAAGCCTACATAATATGAAGAAATGATGAACAATATATGAAAAATAATTAAATAAGACTTGGCTGTATGGGCTTTGATCCCTTTGCCTGTCCGAATGGACGAACAGAACCAAAAAAAAAAAAAAAAAATGGCAAACGTCAAGTCTGAGACGGTAGAAAAATGGATATCCGATCATCCTGAGTTAATTTATGATCACGCTAGTGGTACAATGTACTGCACAAAGTGTGAGAGCCATTTGATAGTTCGAAATAAAGGCAACGTGAAAAAACATATTGAAGGCGCTGTGCACCAGGGAACGTATAAGCAGCCGCAGGAGGAGTTTTACTTCGATCTTATCAAATTTTTGATTTTGTGCAATATTCCATGGTCTCAGATGAGAAATACTGCTTTTCAAGATTTTTCTCAGAAATATATGTGTAGTACCTGTTGTTGTGCGTGTGCTAATCGTAAACTACCCGATGAATCACAGTTAAGGAAAGTTTATTTGGATAAATTTTACAAGAATAAACTAGATTCCATTCAACAAAGTAATAAAAATGAGAAACTTTGAATATCGT
Organism: Lymantria monacha; assembly: GCA_905163515.2. Taxonomy (NCBI): domain Eukaryota; kingdom Metazoa; phylum Arthropoda; class Insecta; order Lepidoptera; family Erebidae; genus Lymantria; species Lymantria monacha. The sequence continues at coordinate 3,003,606 of LR991105.1, read as the reverse complement.
TAGATGAAACGACAGACTTTTTAGGTCGATATGTAGTGAATTTTCTAATAAAACCATTAGATCCCATTCATTTCAATCGACCTTATTTGATAGCGTGTAAGGTGCTAATTGTGATTAATGGACAAACAATTACGCAATTCGTAATAGAGTGCTTAGAAAATTTATGAGAAAATTCATTCGAAACTAGAGCTAGCAACGTTCTTATGCTCTGCACTGATGCCGTAGCGTACATGTTATCTGCAGGACGAAATTTAAAAGTTATTTGCCAGAAATGAAGCATGTCACATATTTGGCGCACGCTTTGCACCGTGTATCAGAACAAATTAGATCAGAATATAACGATATTGACATCATAATTGCTAATGTAAAAAAAATATTTTTGAAAGCACCAAGCAGAGTTAAAATTTTAAAAGAAAAATACCCAGATTTGCCGCTGCCTCCTCAACCAATCGTTACCAGGTGGGGTACTTGGTTAGAGGCAGCATCCTACTACGCTCAAAACTTCGAGAAAATTAAAGATGCTTTATCTTCTTTGAGTAGCTCTGATGCTGTTTCTATTCGAAACGCGAAAAATATATTTGAAAAAGAAAATTTTAAAAATGATTTAAGTTACATAAAAGACAATTACTGTATAATACAACATTCTTTAAAAGCATTGCAAAAACACAATTTATCACTGGCGGAGTCACTTTTGCATTTTGATCAAGTTAGAGCTGCTATTAATGAGTGCAATTCCGAAAATATAAAAAAATAAATAGAATATGTTATGGAGCATAACCCAGATTTAGACACAGAGAATATAGTGAGGTAATTGAAAAAAATGAAGTAAGTAATTTAATACCGTTTTTTAAATTTGCGCCTTTAACATCTTGTGATGTGGAACGGTGATTTTCTACCCATAAATGGATTTTAGAAGTGAAAAGAAATAGATTGAAACCAGAAAACATAGAAAAACTTATGACTATTTATTTTAATTGTGGAGGTCAAAATTACACAGATGTAGAAACTGAAATGCATGTAGATTAAAATATGTTTATATTGTATGTAAATTGAATGTAAATAATTTTGTGTTAACAATAAACGATATTTATTTAAATCTATATTGTTTTTTTTATACCTATACAGTCTAAATGGGCATTACAGTATGGATATCAGGTAGCACCAAGTACTTACAAAGACAAAACAAATAAGTCCAAAGTTGATGGGTTTATAGTATTTAGTTAAGGTAGTACCAGGTGGTAGGTTTCTGTACTGGGCCGTCTAGGTGGGTACCACCGATTTGCCAGACATTTCTTCCTAAAATGGGAGTGTGTTCAACACTTCTATGTTTCGGGGAAAGGGCATTGAAGCTAGTGCAATTACTGGGTATATCAGACAATAAATAACTGTCGTCTCGGTGTAGCGGGCGCTGTGCAGTGCCAGACAGAACTATTTAGTTACTGATTGGCATTGCATCTGTCCATAGGCAGACGTGACGCTTACCATCAGGCGAGCGATCTGCTCGTCCCGTTACACATTAACATAGAAAAAAAAGTTCCAATGCCTTTCTTCCGCCTCCACAAACAGAACAGCTCCATGGTACCATATTATTGTATTTTCACCGTAGGTACATAAGATTTGAGCCCATACGGACACATAGAGGAGTGATTCTAACTTAGCTTCCAAAATTAGTGTCGAACACGTATACAAACATTACAAGTTAAATAAAAGCTTTTGAAATCTGTTTAATGTAATCTATTAAAAAAAAAAAAATTAAATTAATTATTTGAATTTGTAGACAATACTTCAGTGATGCCGGAAGTACCGGAATGACGTTCCGGAAAAATGGCGTATCCATGTTCATCTTTACATGAACATTACCGACGCAAGTAGCAAAAATCAATATCTGATCTACTCCTACTCTGATCACTGGTAATGATACTTAATTCAAGCAAAGTAGTACCTATATATTTAAAGTACTCTATGAAAGTAGGTAAGCATCTGTCAAACACCACTTTTTCGAGTGTCGAACAGTGTACGGCTGTGTTCAACAGTGTCGTTGATGGAAAGCGCTTTATCGAACACTGCGTCACTTTTTGTATTAAAAATGGAAAGCACACTATGTCGACCCGGGTTTCGAGCATGTCCGATGCTCATCATCAGGGCGAGTGCGCAGCTGCGTCTGCGAGCCCCCGACGCGCACTCAGTTATGCCATCTAGTTGTAATTATTAACACTATTGGTGTCAAATTAAATAAAAAATTGGATGATAAAACTAGATAGCGCTATATTAAAGAATAATGCTAAAAATAATGTATCCCTCCCTCCTGGTTATAATAAATTAAAGCATTTCACGTATTTCTATGATAGAATAATCTTGAAAATAATCACGAAAGTGGTTTGAATTTTCATAACGTCTGTAAATCCTGATATAGCAAAGTTGCTAGTCGTTATTAGAATGTATAGACGCGTAGTCGTTGATCGAAAGGCGGCAATACATTTAAAGAAATAATCGAATTAATATATTAGCATATTACAAAAAGATAATATTTATTTTATTGAAAACAAAAAAAAAATTAAAACATTAAATATTAAATAATTGACGTTAATTTAAATTTTAAATACAAATAATGTTAAAACTTGTGTTTTGTGTATTTGCTCTTTTTAATTTCACTGGTGTACGAATGGATGGCAAAGGTGAATTCGGATATCCAGCTGGTTTTATGTCAAATTGTATGTAATTATTTTCATGTATCTTAATTAATTATATGATAATTCTTATTATTGCTTATGGTAACAAACGAGCAAGCAGCACACGGGACGGTAAGTGTTACTGCCTCTCATGGACTTTAGCAATATCAGGGGCACAGCTAGGCTGACTAGCAACCAGAACTCACCCAGAAAAATTAAATTTCCAATTCTCTCGATCGTTGAACCAATCGCAACACCACATTGTCACTGCTTAGGCGTCAGTTTTATATATATTTAGTTTATGCTCATCATTACTTTCTTTTAGTGATTACCAATCGATATTAGTCATGTTAAAACAATAAGGGAGTATTAGCACATGAGTAAATAAACATACAGAGACCAAGCTTCTAAGGAGCGAGCAAAATTGTTACCTATTCTGATAGGGTTGGCACATGAGGATGAACATAAATACACAAAACGTTTGTCAGATTTTTTATGTATAGATATTTTTTTACAAATTGCTTACTCTAAATAGATTTTTTTTTTATAATTTTTGATTTTTAATAATTTGTTATATCTCTTAATCGAATGATAAATTCTAAATCTAATATAAAGTTTTTTTAAATAATCAATGGGAAACCATTTGCATGGCATATCAAATTTACAATCTTGTATACGTTTTAGTATTCACTACCAATATTAACAATATTTTTTTCTAGATCGAAATATTCTCGAAATTTCTTCTCAAGCAATTCAACGAATGCGATAAAGTTGTTAGGTATTATTAAAAAAACCAATTGTATACTGCTTTCGTTAAAGTCTTTGTAATGGCTGAAAAAAGCGTCTTTCCCCATATTTATAGGTTGTTCAGATCTATTAACATACAACGTCATTTTCAAAAAAAGATATGTTTTTATTTTTTCGATTGTTGTTCATGCACACAGTACAATAAACCATATTTAGACTCTTTCTAATTAATTCAAATTTCAAATTTAAACAAACACGCACAATGCGATGCACAGCGAGCGGTGAGTGAGCCCTTTGTTTGAGCACTGGCCGAACCAGCCTAAACAGGTTTCGTTCCGTACGTGACGAGCCGCCAGTGCTAACGCACACACGTGCATCATACTTGTAGTGATGTACCTACCGTGGCGCGGTTGTTTGAAGGTTTGTCTCTGTACGTTTATTTACTCATGTGGTATTAGTGCCCAGTCTCATGTAGGGCAGTGAATGTTGGATTTGGCAGGGAAGACACAGAAAGTAGAATAAATGCTATAGAGATGAGAGCTCTTCGTGTGTGGGTTGTAAGTTTGAAAGATAAAATTAGGAATAGTTATAAGAGAGCGTTGTGGTGTGGATGAAGAAGTAGCGGCAAAGATAAAAAAAGGTACGCTGAGGTGGTTTGGACACGTGGAAAGAATGAGTGAAGAAAGGTTGATTAAGCGTGTACACAAAGCAAGTGTGAGTGGGACGATTACAAGGTTGAAGACCACGTCGTACTTTTCTCGATCACATTTGTTAGCGAAAGGTCAGATTAAGTGTACGCGTAACCGTAGACCATGCATGAAGACTGTGATGAATGTGAATGAAGCGATGGAGGTATGTCAGGATCGTGGTTTGTGGCAATCCGTAGTTTCTGCCTACCCCTCTGGGTAACAGGCGTTAGGCTATGTATGTATGTAAAATAATATTAATAATAATAATTTATTGGTACTTAAACTTACAATTCATGAACACAATTTCAATTATTTATAGTCTATGTGGTACTCATCATTATTTAATCTATTAACTACCGCATGAGGCCTATGAGGCCTGTATTATGAATGTCAGTGTGACATAGGTATATTATTGTAAAACTATTTTATTTCATACAAAAATATTGTCACTGAAGAAGTTCATGCACTTACTGTAAGTTATCGTTAACTCTTAAGTTTATTTATTATCTTGCAAGTGTAGTTTAGAAACATACCTATTACTTAACCTAATATGTGTGCGTGTTTGCGTGTGTGCGTTTTTGTGTGTATGGATAGTTGTGTTTGTGTACGAGTACTAGTGTATGTATCAAGAGTCAAACGTAATTATGATTTTATTTTTAACCTTGTGTTTATTTAATTTTACAATATTTAGTTTTACATTTATACTATTATATACTTTAGCTTAAACTTTTGTATTGTCTTCTAGCAAAAGAGGTTCAATAAGTCGTTTTTGGGCATACAGATCTCTTGTTTCTTTTCTTGGGATCTAGAAAAGGAACTGTTGGGTTCTCTGCAGGTTCGAGTAGAGCTCATAAAGCTGTCTCACAGATAATAGTTGCCATTCTGCATATAGTTCTGTAGTAGGATAACGATATGGTTTTTTGTTGCTACTTTTAAGACGACTCTCTGTGCTCCATTTTCTTTTTTTCTATTATTGCTTATGGCTGCAAACGAGCAAACAGCACACCTGATGGTAAGTGTCACTGCCGCCAATAACAAACTCCAAACCCACCCCAGTTGGGCTTCTGACTCTCTCACTCGCTGAATGAAGCGCAATAGCACATTGCCGTTATTCAGACGTTGATCTTCTGCGAGAGTGTGGTACTACCTTGGACGGACTGGACCCGCGGCCGTAGACAGAGAGCTGTTCTCAGCATGGTCCTACCAATCATTTTCTCTTTCTAATCCCAAAAGATGACACTTTACGGCGCCTCCTCATACGGGTATACAGTATTTAATATGGACTGACATAGAGCTTTATAGACAAGTTTTAGCTTGTCTTGAGTTGCGGATTCTCTAAGGTTTTTAAAAATGTATATCAGTCGCCTTATTCTAGCGGTGATTGTTTGTATATGTTTGTCCCATTTGAGATAATCATCAATAATTATGCCTAAATATTTAACAGTACCTATCTACTCTGTTTATAACCTGGCAAATATATCCATTCCTATCATCGCACATATAGGCTCTAATAATGTAGTCACTTGGTGGCTTATTAGAGGCTCGTAGAAAGAAGGTCACGTTTTATTCATATTTATTGTGAGTACGTTATACTTCAGTCATTGCATAATTTTTGAGAGTAAATTTGCAGCTGTTTTCTTAACGTCTCGACAATCGGAACCTTTACCTTACCCGACAATTAACGTCTCGACAATCGGAACCTTACCCTTAATCTTAATATATAGTTTAAAAAATGTAGCACCTAACGTTCTTCCTTGTGGGACAACATATTGAATTGTGTACTCATCACTGAATAGCTCACGAATCTTCACTCGCTGCTTACGATTACTAAGGTAAGTTTTGTAGATATTGTGCATCCTATCACGTATTCCTACTTTATCTAGTTTTGTTAGGAGGATGAAGATAGAAACCGTGTGAAAAGCCTTCGATATATCAAGGAATATACACATACATTTATTGTTTTCACGTCTCTGTTTTTAACAATCAAATTCGTCAAATCCATAATAGCATCTTCGATTGAAATTCCTAATCCGAATCCATACTGATTCTTGGCTATGAGGTTGTAATTATTTATAAAGTTATTGAGTGATCTATTTAATATTTTTCTAAAATTTTTGATAAGGCTGTTAGTATTGATATAGGCCTATAGTTACCAACGTAGTCTCTATCGCTATCCTTATGAATGGGATGTACTATTGCATTTTTGAATATGTCAGGGAAGACTACACTTAGACTCCACTAGGCCACCGAAGATAAAGATCGGGTACCGGTGGCCCGCTCGCACGACGAAGAGAGGCGCTTTGCAGGGTGGGTGTTTGGGTTCGCGCGCCGTCTCTTCCATCCACCGCAAAAAAAAGGGAAGACACCACTAGATATAGCGGGATTACAGATATTGGTTACAGGTGAAGATAAGATATGTTGGCATTCCCTGATTATTTGATGTTTATTTTTCAACCTCAGCTTTGGTCAAGCACTGCATCGTTGATTGATAACTTATTGGCATTATTAAGTCTATCAAAAAAATTGTCAATGTTGTTTCGTGTTTTTAAAGGTGATCGATATATCGTATATCAGGCAGCTCGTATCGATAAAATTTGGCTCTTTTACAATACAATTAAGTTCTTTATTAGTAATTACTTAATTACTCCGTCATTTTGGTTCATTATATTTTAGTGTAAAGTGAATTGAAACCGTTTAAGATGGGAATAGCCCTAGATTTACTCTGCCAATATTCAGTTAAAATTATTATGTCAAAAATTATTTGTGTGCATGTTAGTAGTATGCGCAATTGGTCTATATTTTTAATAATGTTTCTAATGTTTACGTTAATTAGTTTAATTGGTTCAATATTTAATGCAACCTTCCGGGTTACATTTATACGAATTTGTGAAAGTTTCCAAATAATTAATATATGTCGAAATAATTATAAACTGTATTTATATTGTTAAAATCTGGCATTTTTAATGAAGAATAGTAATAACCTGACTTGTACATTTGATGTCTTTTTGGGTTAATGTGTAGTGGCGAAATAATAATATTGACATAATGTACTCTCTTTTGTGTAATAAATGGTATAATCAATATATGAGAATTATATGTTGTGATATGAGCTGTGTGGTAGCGGCTTCGAATACTACCAACCCTTGACTTGCTCGTGGATATCGTAAAAGACGACTAAGAATCTTAGGCCAAATCCATCTGATGCCGTTTGGTCAATAATTACATTCCCAAGGAAGGTTGACGTCAGGCAGGCGGCCGGTTATAGAACTATTCCCAATAACTTCTACAATATGTGCTATGAAAGAAGAGTACATATTGTATCGACCCCAAGTAATTGGTATAAGAGTAAGAGAATGATGATATGTTATATGTGTGAACTTATTGTTATAGTAGCTAGTCTTTGTTTTGCGTAAGTTTAATTATAGTTTAAGTCTGAGCATGCCTTAGCTAGAGTGAGATAGTATTAGCTGTTTGTGTTTTAGAAATCTTTGTGTGTTTGTATGTGTTGTGTGATTGAGCTCTCGATTACATGTTTAGTTTTTGATTTTTAACATATATCCCGTAGTTACGTAATAGTGACAAAAGAAATTTAATGGAAAGATCTATAACTAGTCCAAGTAGTGAGTACTATATGTATTTGTTTTCTCTTTCTTCTCGGCGCAAAAATATATTATCATTTGACGATCACCAATATTTATATCTATTTTCTTTAACAAATTCTTTAGCCATGTAAAATAATTTCTTTAAATTTGCTAGTAGATATTCACTAATATACTGGCTGGTTGCCGTTTCAGGCAAACGCACACTAATCAAGTCAGTATTTAATTTCTCATTAGAAGTGGTTTCTCTTTATTATTAAACACATGAGTAGCAGAAAGTATATGTTGTTTCATTTGTACTGTTAAGAATTCTGCAACTATAGGGCGTATAGAGTTAGGCTTACCCGGTATACGTTATATATATCTCTAAGATCTGTGGCAGTAGTAACTATTCCGATCGTTTGGCCTATTTTAAAGACTATATTGGAAAGATCAGTCACTGTGTCGTTTCGAGCAACAGGAACATTAATTATTTTCGTGTCAATGATCAATACTTATTTACACTTTGGAGGATCTTGACTTAAGATGAAGATCTACACCTTTCTCTCCATACCTTTGATACACTTTCGCTGACAAAGCCGTTATTTTTGTAGTCTTTCAACACCTGTGTTTATATCTTCGAATTGTTCATTAATAAATCCATCTCTTCTAGTTTTTTTTATACCGATGTTCTGGATCTTTAGTTTTTTAATGTTATAAGATAATTTTGATTACAGTGTGTTTTGGTTAGCGATTATTTGTTCTATTTTATTGTCAAGTTTGTGTTTCCAGTCTATCAACATATCTTTAATCTCATTCTTATAGCCCTGTTGTTTTCACTATCTGGACTTAACGGATCTTCAGGACATGGACGCTTGTGGCTTCGCTTTTTGGTCGTACAAGGTCTGTCACTCAATTATAATGCTGTACGTAGGTTAGATGCCGATTGTATAAGTTCTCGTGAAGATATTTGGGAAGTGGTCAGCGTACGTTGAAATGACATTATGATATTTGTATATTTGTATCTGAACTATTGTTTATGTTCAAAATTATAGTATTTTAATATTAAATCAACTGTGTAGTATCAAGATTTAAAAACTCTTAAAATGTAATCTTGTGATGTAACTAAAATATAGCTCATATGCATATGCATTGAATAGTCGTAATAAGCTAGTTAGCTATTTCGACCTCTATGTCACACCAAAATCACCAACTTAAGAATCTGTGTATTCAAAAGCTGCAATAATGATCCAAGATAGTACGTGCACAGGTGGGGGCTGATGTACTGCGCAAAAAATGTGTTTGTCGTATTAAATGGAACCTTGATATATCTATATTTACATATAGGTATTCGCAACTACTCTCCCAATGTTTATTGCAAACAGATCTAATATTCTTTTTAAAAGCAATCCACACATAAACCCTGTCCATACCGGAATGATTGATTAAAACGATTGATGATGGTTTTTAAGTATTTCTATAATACCTATATACTCTATATCTATAATCGAATAACTAGTTATTAGATATCGAGTTATGGAGCCAATTTTTTATTCATATAATAACTACATGATATTTGCAACACATATTACGATAAACTAAATAAGTCTTTCTTCTTAAGCCATATTTTATTCGTGATTTTCTAAACATTTAAATTTTAGTACAAATAATTATTATTAACATGCAAATAATAATAAGAGTAATAAAATAAATATCATAGTAAAAAGAAACTATTACACAATTTTATTTAAAGATTGCTGATTTTTAATCAATATATGATTCGCGTTATTGTTCTTTTTAATAAAGTCTCTTTCATTCCTCGTCCATACATATTTATACCATTATTCCTTAGCACCAAGTCTTGCGTCAGTATGAAGAGCTGTATTGGCCGTTGAGTAATGCTCGACCATATAAACCAGAGATTTATTGGCAGTGAAACCGAAATCAGAATTGTTGAATTTATTCTGTTTATGTTTCTTATTAAAACGGCTCATCTAAGGCAGCTAGAATCTGGTCACGTATCCTAGGTGATGCAAGCTGAACCAACATGGACCTAGGGCCGCTATTTTGAGTATTTTATTTGTCAATTCGAGTAGATTCTAAGATATCACAATATTTATTTTCACATCCTATAACCGAGCCCAGCTGTTTAACGATATCAACACATTTATTTATTTTAATTTTCGAGCAGACACTGAATTTTCAAGTTAAAAAATCGCGCATTCTTTTGCAAATGTTTAACCGGTTAGCCAAGTTACTTTATATTTTTAATTGCATATTTCTCTTATAGCCTTATCGTGCAGACTGCATTTCCTAAAATTCTTTTGTATGAAAATTCAGTCATTTTTATAACTCCTCAATGTCGTTTTTTTTATTGGTTCCTGTGTTTTTATTAAACCTGTTAACAATTGTGTTATTTATTTGACGAAACATATTGACGAACTCTGTCTATATAATATTTTACACTATAGATCTAACATCTTCCACTGTGACAGAAATGTCCTGTATTGAGTTCAGTGCTGACCTCTTATTAACAGTAGTAGTGACATTTTGGTACTGGGATTTCGTCCTTTTTCATAGTTGTTGAAATTAAAATTATACATCCCGGGTTGGTGGTAATACCACATGGCAGTAATACATATATACATTAGAAATTGCCGGTATTGATTGCATTCTTATACAGTTAATAAATTGCTCCGGCTCATCTATTCCATCATTAGAATGACAACCCCATAACACTAACTGAAAACCATATTAATAAGTCTAGAATTGCAACTAATGAAGATAAGACACCGCTAAGCCGTCATTACTTTAATGTTTATGCTATAAAAATTATCGATTTGGGAAACTTAGGAGGATATTCTCGTCCAAAATGCCGCAGTGTCTGAAAACTAGTGTGTGTTACCAGCGACGACTTACGGCACTGTAACGTAGTCTCTAAATTTTGGCCTCATACAACGATTCAAAGTCCCTCAGCGTGTTATGGAGAAGGCTATGCTTGGTATTTCTCTATGTGATAAAATTCGAAATAAGGCAATCATATATAAATAGTCCGAAGAATTAAAACGTTGAAGTGGTAATGGGCAGGCCACATCGCTCGTCGAAACGAATACCGTTAGTGAAGAAAGGTTCTCGAGTGGTGATCATGAATCAGATGACGCAGCGTAGGATGACCCCCTAGTTGGAAGACTGTCGAAAATATGAAGGTCGCAGGAAACCGTTGTATACTGGTGGCACAGAAACTTTTTGAGTGACATTCTTATGGGAAGGCCTACGTCCAACAGTGGATGTCCACGGGCTGACGGATCGATGAAATATCAATTAATTTTTATTCAAAAATAATCCACCAAGGTCATCTTTAAAGATTTTGCACGTTTAAGATCACGTAGACAGCATCGTAAGCGCCACGAAGTCGGCGCTACTGATAACCAGGTTGCTTATGTTCTGCGTAGATCAAATTAAATAGTTGTATAACCAAGACAATAACAGTGCCTCACCCTCTGTCTTTTAAGATGATAAAGACTGTCAGGTATTAATATTATACAAATTTTAACAATGACTAGCTTTAGATACGCATAATTAAATAAGTTCGACAAGCAAAAATGATTATCTGTTACTTGCATGTAGTCACCCGCACGAATTGATTATATTCATATCCTTTAGTAATCTTTAATGAGACCCTTGTGCTGGGAAGAGCTGGTGAATTGTATTCTTACTCCATCACCACAGAGACATATATCCGACAAATAGCTTTTATATTACGTCCATATTACAGGTCCAGGTTCAACAAAACCAGCTATAATACCAAAGAGTCAACTGAAGCATTTGTTGTTCGTGGTGCAGGGCAACGGACGAAGCAGACGAAAATATACATATTGGGACGCTAGCAGCATCGCTAAGGACCCAAGGATTGACTTCAAAAAGTTAATTTATTTTGCTTTAGCCGTAATCAAAAAAACCTTTATTGCCTGGTGACGGGTTTAGAATAGAATGTGTTTCCCATTCTTTACTTGAATTCGCTCGAAATGCGTACCGCAATGCGGGTTAGGGCGTCCCCCGGAGGCGACGCGTACCGACCCGCCCCCGTCGGTACGAACATCGGCAGTTGCGGCGATGGGGGCCGCCACCCATCACGCCTTGCCCAGTTAGGCGAGTCGAGGAGAACGGAGTGCCGGGTGGGCACGTGGAATGTAAGAGGTTGTGTGGAAGGTAAGTTGCACGAGCTGATATCCGTCATGGCGGACAAACAGCTAGACGTGCTCTGTGTAACAGAGACCAAGCGAAGGGGCAGCGACGCCTGCGATCTTCCTGGTGGCGGGATGGCTCTGTGGTCTGGTGTACCACAGAGCGATCGAGCCAGCATGGGGGTAGGAGTGCTGTTGTCCTCTCGCTTGGCCTCAGGTGTGAAGGATTACGGAATGTATGATCCCAGACTTCTCTGGATCCGTATAAAACTAGGTGTCACCAAGGTATTCATGGTTGTAGCATATGCTCCCGTAGGATCCTCGGTGGCATCAGACCTAGAGAAGTTTTGGGACAATGTTAGGGAAGTTCTGGATATGGCAGAAACCAGTGAACGCGTGATTGTATGCGGAGATTTGAACGGATGGGTGGGGACCAAGCGTCCCGACTATGAGGACGTACTTGGTCCATTTGGTGATAAGAGAGTGAACGACGCAGGTAGGCTCATAGCGGATGTATGCATGGAGAGAAACCTTATTGTGTCAAACACATTTTTCCAACATAAGGACATCCATATGTATACATGGAGAAGGAATGAACAGAAAAGCATAATAGATTTAATTTTGGTAGACAGTCGCCTCCGAAGCAAAATATTGGACGCAAGAGCCTACAGGGGCCCCACAGTCGACACGGACCACTATCTCGTTATTGCGAGATTTAGTGGTCTGTTCAGAAAGTGGAGGCACTGGCGAGAGCGTGTCCATTTCGGAGGGCTTGAAAGAATAAAGGTTGAAAGGTTGCAAGAAGAGTGTGTAAGAGAAAAGTATGCAGAGGGTGTCGGAGAACGGCTGACGATGGCAAGCCAGCCGCAATCGGACATTGAAGAATGCTGGAGAGTATTGAAAGAGAGTATGGTAGATACAGCGAAAGAAGTATGTGGAAGTTCAAAGAAGCATAGAAAAACAAATGGTGATGCATGGTGGGATGCGGAAGTGGCAGCTTCCGTAGAGCAAAAGAAGAAAGCGTGGCTGGACTATGTCTCTTCTTTGAATCTGAATGACAGTATGACTGAACAGAAGAAAGAAATATATCGGCAATGTAAGAATGACACCAAGGCCTTAGTGAAAGAGAAACGTGATAGAGCAAGTATGAGTGCAGAAGATAGGCTGACTAAAAACTTCGAGGGTAACACCAAACTCTTTTGGAGGGAGGTGAAGAAGTCTCGGGGTGGTTGGTCAGCCTTCAGAATGAATAAAATAAGGTCTAAAGGTGGAGACATTCTTACACAAACACAAGACGTGTTAAGCCGATGGAGTGAATATTTTGGCGATATGTATGCGGATGCTACGGTTGGCGCCGGTGTTGGATGTGGTTTAGTAGATCAACATTCGACAACGGCGTCCTCCGATGGCATCAGTATGGATGAAGTTGAATGGGCGATAAGAAGTTTGAAAAATGGTAAGGCAGCGGGCATTGATATGGTGTCTGCCGAGATGATCAAGCTCGGTGGCTCTTGTGTCTGGGAGGCGTTCCTGTTGCTCCTCAATTTATGTTGGAGCTCGGGAATGGTTCCCAGGGACTGGAATAGCGCAGTCATCGTGCCTTTGTTTAAAAACAAGGGTTCACGTTATGACTGCGCAAATTACAGAGCCATAAGCTTGACCAGTTTGGCAGCAAAAGTGTATGGAAAAATTATTGAAAGGAGAATGAGGATGGTGTCCGATGGTTTACTGTGTGAGACACAAGGAGGTTTCAGGAGTGGAAGGGGATGCATGGATCAAGTGTTCTCTCTGCGCAACATTGTGGAGAAGCATCTGGCTCTAGGTCAGAGGGTTTTCTGCAGTTTTGTGGATCTGGAGAGAGCATTTGACACGGTTGTACGAAAGGAACTTTGGGACATTTTACCGGAGTATGGTATTAACGGTAAACTGCTACAGGCTGTGCAGTCCAGTTACATGGGCTGTAGAGCCTGTGTGCGGCTGGATGATGGAATGTCGCCTTGGTTTGACGTCAATATCGGCGTTAAGCAGGGGTGCGTTCTGTCAGCCAGGCTGTTTATCATATATCTGGATAAATGTCTCCAAAGATTGAACGATATGAATGTGGGAGTCCAGATGGGCGACTCAGTGGTCACTGCTCTGCTTTATGCAGATGATGCAGTCCTGCTGGCACAGTCAGCGACTGACCTGCAGACCCTAGTCGACACAATGACAGAAGATTGTAAGAAAAGGGGTCTACGCGTGAATGTGAGCAAAACCAAAATAATGGTCTTTGAAAGAGATAAAACCAGAACAGATGTAAGAGTAACAATAGGTAATGATGTACTAGAGCAAGTGGATGAATTTGTATATCTTGGATGTGGATTTAGCCGAGATGGAAGGTACACCACTGATATAGAGCGAAGAGTGAATGCGGGAAATAGAGTGAACGGAGCGTTGGGGCAACTTCTCGGCAGCCACCACCTCAGACAGAAGGCACGTGTAGCAATACATAACGCAGTGCTTGTCCCAACATTACTGTATGGAAGCGAGAGTTGGGTATGCAGAAAAGAGTATGATAGTAAAATTAATGCGGTCGAAATGCGATCTCTGCGGAAAATCTGTGGAGTTAGGCTGACCGACCGCATTCGTAACGACGACGTAAGAGAGCGAGTAGGTATGAAAGAGAGTATTGGTGTAAAGATGCGAAAGGGAATGCTCCGATGGTTCGGACATGTGGAAAGAATGCCGAACGAACGCCTGGTTAAGAAGATATACAATGCGAAAGTGGAAGGATGTAGGTACCGAGGGAGACCGAGACTAACCTACCTAGACCAGATCGGTCATGTACTGAAGGAAGGTGGAGTCAAGAGTCTCCGAAACCGGCGAGCGTGTATGAAGAGAATTATGAATGTTGAGGAAGCGAGTGAAGTATGCAGAGATAGAGTTCTCTGGCACTCTGTTCTCTCTGCCTACCCTGCAAGGGATATGGCGTGATGATATGTATGTATGTATGTGTACTTGCCTGAGGGAGTCGTAAAAACTGTCAGAAATGAAGAATCAGAGCAAGATTTTTTTTTAAAGGAGAACAGGCTATGGTATTGTCACACACGGCTTGATTCGTCCGGGACGATGAAGGATATGATGAGTGATTACATAACCTGCCGTATACAGACTCTGAAACGCTATGCGGGTGTGTCACCCGTCATCCGGTCCGTGACATCGGAGACCTTCTCAGCGGTGGAGGATTATTATTTTAAGCCATGACTTGCCTCATACTAATGCCTATTAATATCTTATGAGAGAGTATGAAAGTAAAATTAAAGGGGTCGAAATGTGATCTCTACGGAAAATCTGTGGAGTTAGGCTGGTCGATCGCATTCGTAACGACGACGTAAGAAAGCGTGTAGGTATGAAAGAGAGTATTGGTGTAAAAATACGAAAGGGAATGCTCCGATGGTTCGGCCATGTGGAAAGAATGCCGAACGAACGTCTGGTTAAAAAGATATACAATGCGAAAGTGGAAGGATGTAGGTACCGAGGGAGACCTAGACTAACCTACGTAGACCAGATCGGTCATGTACTGAAGGAAGGTGGAGTCAAGAGTCTCCGAAACCGGCGAGCGTGTATAAAGAGAATTATGAATGTTGAGGAAGCGAGTGAAGTATGCAAGGATAGAGTTCTCTGGCACTCTGTTCTCTCTGCCTACCCTGCAAGGGATATGGCGTGATGATATGTATGTATGTGTAATATCTTATGTGCCATTCCTAACTAGAATTTACGGCTGGGTCAATTAGTGTAACAAACATCCATCCATCCAAAACATTGCAGTTATAACAAAAAGATGTATAAATAGTTAAAATTTATATTATATTTTAATTTTTGTATTCAAAATAGTCCTTTAACTTTGCAGGAAAACATTATTGATAACGGTAGGCTATGTGGATAGTTCGAACGGGCCAACATCCACCATGTTTGCTAACGAGTATGAAGATAGAGGATACAACATAATTGTAGCTGACATTCTACAATTTACTACAGTGAATTATCATTTGTTAGTAATTGTTTCTTACCTATATATGTCTTAATGTGGTGATGGAGTCAGAATACAATGCTCATTACATATATCTTGCCCGCAAATAAATCATGAGAGACTACTAAGAGACCAATTAGATAATATTAATGCCAGAGAAAGAAAAACTCAAACTGAAATCTTATACCAACCTGTCTAACCATCAGGACATAGTTGGCCAATGTCCCTTCCGCTATGAAGGAGGTCCAAACCTAACAGTGAGTCGTATATGAGCTGCGATATTTATGATCATATATGTCTCAGTATTAAGCTCAGCAGCGATAGAATCTGGACGGCAATGGTCTCCTTTTACAAGGACGTGATAGACCTAAAAAGAAATTTAAGTTTGCCTTCTATTACTTAGAATGTTACCTGAATTAGGCTTATTTTCTTGTATTGAATTTAGGCTGGTCTCCTAGTGGCGGGCTTGAGAGGTTGCTGTGGTTTTAAGTAGGTCATCATCATCGCCTTGTTCTTATTCTAATTACTTGCTGCCTACGTAATATGTACTCTTCTTTTAACGTATATGTTGCAAAAGTTCTGGCAATAGTTTTATGATCGGCCGCTCTGTTGGCGCAACCCCTCTTTGCGAATATAATTGTTGACCAGACGCCCTTAAATGAAGTTGAGCCCAGGTTGATGTATAAGCTTTTAGTCGTATTTTATTACACCCATAAGCAATGCAGGCGTTGGTAGTATTCATAATATACTTATACTACGTGGACGAGTCCTCTTTGCTGTTCCAAGTGAGGAGACATAAAGTACATTTTACACAGTCCGCAAACAAATTAGCTTCAATCATGAAAAGCATTTACCAGCAGAATAGAAAAAGATTGGAATCAAACAGATTCGTAGTGATTTTTTTCATACATTGATGTTACTTACGCTTATCTGTCACCAGGGAGATGCATTTGCTGTTCTGGAGATACCGGGTCCGAATTCTGGATAAAACAAAAATTTATTATTAAGAAATTTACTACAGCAATTGCTTCCAGTAATCAAGATCCCCATTGGGCGTAATCTTTCCTATACCATAATCGCTACACTTGTTAAATAACTTGGGGCTATACCAGTAAATTGGTGCTTTTTAACCTCCTGGTGATGCCTCAGTCGATTTTTATGACTCCCACGGCGGGGAAAGGGGTATTGATACATTGTATTCTTTACCTGTCAATATACGGTGATGCTAAACTTCTCTCCACGTTGAAATCTTCTGTTAATATTTCAACTAAATTTCAAATAAATATCCAATTCACCTGAAAAAGAAGATTAATTAATAAATTTAGATATTAAACTCTATATTTACAGGGCATCCCGTCTCATTCGCCAAGTTGGTAAACATATTGCTGAAGTCCTCATTCAATTAACAAAATTAGGTCTAGATCCATCCAAAGTAGAGCTCCTAGGATATAGTCTAGGCGGCCAAACCGTTGGCTTCGTAGCCAGTCAATTTCAAAAATTGTCAAGACGTAACATATCCGCAATAACAGCATTGGACCCTGCCGGGCCCTGTTTCCGGAATTTGGCAGCATCAGAGCGATTGGATGCCTCAAATGCGGATTTCGTGCAAGTACTTCATACTAATATAGATGGCTATGGTATGGCTGCTTTGATGGGACATGTGGATATCTACGTTAATGGCGGCGAATATCAACCTTCAAATATCGATATATATCCTTGTGATTCATTTTGCAGTCACATCAGATTCTTTACACTGTGGCATTCAGTTTTGAAGTATCCAAAGAAATTCATAGCTATTAAGTGCAATAACATTCAGCAAGCAAGAGATTCGGATTGTTATAATAATATTCCTTTAGAAACAATCTTTGTGGGTTTGGATATAGATAGATCCAAGCGGGGCATATATTATTTATCTACAAGTAAGGAATTTCCCTTCTATTTGGAAGCTAATGGCTTGAAATCTGAATATGTCTATTGGAAAAGATTGACAAATGTTAATGATGGAGATGAATTGGAGATATATACTTGATCAGGAGTTATTTGGTTAGATAATAATGAATACTTGGTATGAAGATTAGTAAAATGTTCTTATTGTATCGAGTTTAGGTTGCGTGGTGACTGGGAAAATATTTTATGGGTCATTTAATTCTAAGAAAAGTGTGCAATAAAAACATATTTTTAATAGTATTAAATACTTTTTGTCATCGTTTATTTTTTTAACGTATTTTAATATCTGTTAGCATTATTTGATTAAATTAAAAATGTAAGATAGATTTAATAATAAACAAATTAAGGATTTAAGGTTGAAAATCACGTACTTTTATTCGTGTATTTCACAGGTTTTTTCCTCATATAGGTGCTAAAATGAATTACGAATCACCCTTTTGCTCTTATCCCAATTACTTGGAGTTGACGCAATATGTCCTTTTCTTCCATACAATCCTATCAGACGTCATCTTTGTAGTCACTCTATGTACATCCATGTCATGCCTCAAGCAATTCATCCGTATTTTCTTTGGTCTTTCTTTACCCTTAAAGCCTTCACCATTCATAATTATAACTTTTTTCACTACATACACGGGATGATAATATAATGTAAATTATCATCCCGTCTCATAACATGTCCATACCGTGTCAATCGTTCACTCCTTAACTTTTCTATCACTGGCGCAACTTCTAAACTTTCTCTAATATGTTCATTTGGTATTACGAATATATTTAAAAGAAAAGCTTACAAATTATATAATGTTTGCAAATCATTTTCTTTTCCACTGTCTAACAATGATTCTACTTGATTTTACTTATGTTATAATTTTTCATAATATTTGTGACTAAATTGGCAGAAAAAGTGGTAGTAATTTAAAGTTTCGTCACTTCTATTATCGTCATTTCTGATATCGCAAATAAGTAATCTATTACAAAAATCGATGTGATTGTTCGTGTGTGTATGTATGTATAAATATGTAAAGCTACTGTGGAATTTATTGATTTTGATGACATTTTCAGAAGATTTTGAAAAAGATTCATGAAATCGTTTCTATTTTTAACTGACTTCTAAAAGAAGGAGGTTCTCAATTCGATTGGTATTTTTTTTATGTGTGTACAACGATGACACTGAGATTTATGATCCGATTATCTTTAATTTGATACAGAATAGCTGCCATTTGGTTCCATAAATTATAAATATAAAAAAATTAAGAATAATAAATTTATGATAGTTTGGCCCAGTAGTTTTCATTTTATGAACCTTTTTTATTTATGATGTTGGAGGCGCTTATGTAAAACTACATAGCAAGATGTCGAGACATGTGAGATTCACTCCGCTACTAATTATAATGCTCTATCATGTACTTTTTTACGTAACCTTCATTAAATTCATTAAATTTACTGCAATAGCGTATACCTTTCGTGGGCCTACCCATAGCTACTTAAAAAAATACCAAGTATTTAATATATGACAATAAAAAAGCAAAGAAATGTTACAGTTACCTGATGTAATCTAGTAAAGTCGTACTGTAGTTTATAGAACAACCAATTACAGACACTAAAAAGTATAAAATAAAATTACACATACATACATACATATCACACCATATCCCTTGCAGGGTAGGCAGAAAGAACAGAGTGCCAGAGAACTCTTAGAAGAGAGAGAATCCTTGCATACTTCACTCGCTTCCTCAACATTCATAATTCTCTTCATACACGCTCGCCGGTTTCGGAGACTCTTGACTCCACCTTCTTTCAGTACGTGACCAATCTGGTCTAGGTAGGTTAGTTTCGGTCTCCCTCGGTACCTACATCCTTCCACTTTCGCATTGTATATCTTCTTAACAGACGTTCGTTCGACATTCTTTCCACATGTCCGAACCATCGGAGCATTCCCTTTCGCATCTTTACACCAATACTCTCTTTCATATCTACTCGCTCTCTTACGTCGTCGTTACGTCGGTCTTACTTTCATGCTCTTTTCTGCATACCCAACACTCGTTTGCAGCATGTTTACCGTTAATACAATAAAGATCGTATCCCTCCTACCCCCTGGTTTATAAAAAAAAACTATTTCACGTATTTCATTAACAAAATAACCTTGAAGGTAATCACCAAAGTGGTTTGATATTTTATAACGTCTGAAAAACTTGATATTGGAAAGTTGCTGGTCGTTGTTTGAGTGTATACGCTTGTAGTTGTTGATCGAAAGGCGACAACACATTTTTACATTTATATACCTATTTAACATTTTTTTGCTAAGAGATATTTTGACTGATCCTTTAAAAATATACAGAAAATATGAGTATGTATAATAACTATAAAAATAAATAAATGAATATAGATCATAGTGACTTATTTGAAATAAAACTACTTTTACGGATTAAATCGCGTTTGTATTTGAATTTTAATTTCCCGACGTTTCGAACACTTTACAGTGATCATGGTCATGGGAGGTCTCATTATCACTGTAAAGTGTTCGAATCGTCGGCAAATTAAAAATGAAATACAAATTCGATTGAATCCGTAAAAGTAGTTTTATTTGAAATGAATAATACTCGCGTAAACATTAGAAGTCACTATCATAGTAACTTATTAATTTCAATCGTTTTTCATGATCTACTGCTAGAAATATGTCCCCCCCACAGATTGATACCTTGCTTGATCCTGTACGGTTTTTAATCTAAAATCTTCCTTCATTAATTCATTAGTTCACTAGATAGAAGATACTCACAGGAGGCACGGCTCTTTTAGTGGATACCACGATCCTTTAATCCCCAGCGATGGGTATTCCCGGAGTGATATAGCCCATCCAGTGCCTCATCAACATGCTAACCCATCGTGCTATATCGTTTGCATTCAATTTTTGAAATATATATATCTACTATTAATGTATGCCATCTAGTTGTAATTATTAACACTATTGGTGTCAAAATAAATAAAATATGAATAACAATACTAGATAGCGCTATATATAAAGAATGTGGCTAAAAATATTGTATCACTCCCCCCTTTTTTTTTTGTTTTTTTTTTTTTGCGGTGGGCTATGGACGTCGCACCCCGCCAAATCGGTCCAGGGTGACGGAAGAGGCGGCGCGCAACTCCATTGACCCACCCTGCAAGCACCTCTTCTTCGCCGTGAGAGCGGGCCACCGGTACTCGATCTTTGTCTTCGGTGGCTCATTCATCATCAGTGTATCACTCCCCCTGGTTTATAATAAAATAAACAATCTCATATATTTCAATCACAGAATAATCTTGAAGCAGTAGCGGCCTTAGGGGGTGGCAAACAGGGCAATCACCCGGGGCCTTGCTCTTGCAGGGGCCTCGCACAACAGCTCAGGCAATTAAATCAAAAATTAAAAAATATAGATTTTGTTAAATATATTTAATAGTGGTAGGACCACGCTGAGGACAGTTCTCTGTCTACAGCCACGGGCCGGTCCGTCCGGGGTAGTACCACACTCTTGCAGAAGATCGACGTCTGAGTAATGGCAATGTGCTATTGTGCTTCGTTCGGTGAGCGAGAGAGCCGGAAGCCCAACTGGGGTGGGTTCGGGCTTTGTATTGGTAGGCAGTGGCCTAGATATACCATTGACAAAGGTCCATGGGCGGCAGTGACACTTACCATCAGGTGTACTGTCTGCTCGTTTGCCACCATAAGCAATAAAAAAAATATTTAAAACTTTTAATTTTAATTCTTAATTATTTATTCAGCGGTAAATTAAAAAAAAGTTAGTTCATCAAAAATTAATTATGTAGTAATTGAATATCGCGCCTCGAAACACTTGAAGATCGTGTCGCCGTAAAGGAGTTTCTCACGGACTCGCCTCGCTGCCTCCTTGAGAGATGACTGTCTCGCAGAAGGCGGCGACTGCGTCCCAGTGCCTGACACTGTCGACCATCGCTTACACGACGGCCGGTACCGATGGTTGCAACGACTTCACGACGCTGCTGTGCCCAGATCACATAGACATCGAGCATATGCTGCGCCGTGTCCTCGCTGCAACCGCACTGTTGGCAGGATGGAGTCGTCTCCCTTCTTGCGACCGTGTACATTATTTAGGTATTTGCCGAAGCTTCCATGCCGCGACAAAACTTGCACCATGCACCAGTCGGAAAGAGAAGGCTCCGTGCTGCCGCTCCATCCACTGGATCAGCACCGGACGGAAAATTTAGCATTTTTGGTTAAACATAACCAATACCTAAACCAAACAACCAGACCTATTTTTGCATCACATACTTTTCACGAAGAACAAAGAGCCTCGTAATAACCTGCTGCCCGGAGCCTCGCAATGGGTAAAGCCGCCACTGTATTGAAGCTAATCACGAAAGTGGTTTGAAAGTTTCCATAACGTCTGAAAAACTTGATATTGAAAAGTTGCTAGTCGTTATTATAATGCGTAGACGCGTAGTCGTTATCCAAAAGGCGATAATACATTTAAATAAATAACCGAACTATTAGTGTAGTACAAAAAGATAATATTTATTTTTTATAAAAAACAAAAAGAAAGTTTTGCTAATTAAACTTACTGCTATATATTTTTAATATAAAAATTAAAATATTAAATACGAAAAATGTTAAAACTGAAAGTGTTTTGTGTATTTTTTGTTTTTATTTTCACTGGTGTTCGAATGGATGGCAAAGCCGATCTCGGATCTCCGGCTGGTTTTATGTCGAATTGTACGTAATTATTTTTATGATATCTTAATTAATTATATGAAAAACCTTAAGGCTTTATGCCTTACTTCGGTTTTTTTATGGCTTATGGTAACAAACGAGCAAGCAGTACATAAGATGATAACTGTTACTTCTGCTCATGGATCTTATATAAATAATAACAGAATAATACCAGCGTCCTACCAACAAGAACGCATACAGTAGGTTGGGCTTCCGACTCCCTCGATCACTGAACGAGGCGGAACACCACACTGTCACTACTCAGACGTCGGTTTTCTGCTGCTGTGTGGTACTAACCTTTTTTTTTTTTTTTTGCGGTGGGCTTGGACGTCGCACCCCGCCAAATCGGTCCGGGGTGACGGAAGAGGCCACCTGCAAGCACCTCTTCTTCGCCGTGCGAGCGGGCCACCGGTACCTGATCTTTGTCTTCGGTGGCCCGCTCGGCGGTGTGCCCTCTCGGGCTCCTCTCCTGTCGACGCCCCGACAGCTTTCGCCGTCGAGGTGTCATCCTCACGCGGTGGCCTCACGTCGGGTGACCGGACAATTCGCCGGTCCGATCACCCGAAGCTTTACAGTGATCATGATCACGGAAGGACCATGATCACTGTAAAGTGTTCCAAACGTCGGGAAATTAAAAATCAAATACAAACGCGCTAGAATCCATAAAAGTAGTTTTATTTCAAATGTGTAATACTCGCGTAAACATTAGAAGTCATAATGACTTCTAATGTTTACGTTAACCTATATGTGAGAAAGGTTGTTACTAAACTTTAAATCGATATAGATCCTAAACGGTCAGTCGAATGGAAAAATGTTGAGTGAAAACTGATAATGATTTTTTAATACCTATTCAACGATACCCCACTTGACATAGTTGGTTGGTTGTTTTTTTTCATTTTCACAATATGGCGTCCAGTAGGCGCCATATTGAATTTTCACTAACTTCATATCTTTAGTGACACTCACCAGACTAAGAGGAATCGATTGACGTATGAATCATAAAAATCGGCTCAGGCGTTTGGTCTGTATAGTGCTTCAAAGGAACATACAAACATACATAGGTACATAGACTGTTAAACACAATACCACTCCTTTGCGTCGCGCAGTCGGGTAAAAAACCGCATATTTTGGTCCAAATAATTAACC
Source organism: Lymantria monacha (assembly GCA_905163515.2). Taxonomy (NCBI): domain Eukaryota; kingdom Metazoa; phylum Arthropoda; class Insecta; order Lepidoptera; family Erebidae; genus Lymantria; species Lymantria monacha. The sequence continues at coordinate 2,979,917 of LR991105.1, read as the reverse complement.
GTTTGGCCATGTTCCTAATATTGTATTTTTTAATTGGATATTTTTCTTATGGCCTTGTCATGTAGCATTTCTTTGAATTCTTTTGTATAATTAAATATTTAGTGTTTTTTTTTAATTTCTCAATGTCATTCTTTATTGGTTCCTGATTTTTTATTAATCTAATTATTATTAAATTAATTGTTAACACGATTAATGAAAGAACAGGTACAGAACTATCACTGAACTCACCTCCAGAGGATTTTGCTGCCACCGAAGATGTTGGACCTGTCGTGCAAGATGTTATTAAGACAGAGTTAACTACTACGCTGAAGCAGTGCAGTGCTAACCTCCTATTAGCACGAGTAGTGATATTTCATATTAGGATGTCATACTTTTTCATAGTTTACGATATTAAAATCAGCAGTCCTCCATGTAATCATTAGGAATTGCCAGTATCTATTGCATTCTTGTATAGTTTATAGCGTGCTCCTTTTCATCTATTCAATATTTTCTAACTCTCTTCTCTTATCCTAACTACTTGGGGTCGATACAATATGTACTCTTCTTTCATAGTACATATTGTAAAAGTTAGTGGCAATAGTTTTATGACCGGCCGCCTGCCAGACGTCAACCCTCCTTGGGAATGTAATTGTTGACCAAACGGCATCAGATGGAGTTGGTCTAGGTCGTTATAAGGCTCTTAGTCCTCTTTTACGACATTCACGAGCAAAGTAAGGGTTGGTAGTATTCGTAGCCGCTGCACAACAAAAGCACCCAATATCATTATACATAAACCATATTAATATGTCTAGAATCGCAATTAATGAAGCCAAGAAATGGCCAAGTCACCAATAGTTTAATATTTTTATTATATTATACAAATATCGATTAATTATTATTACAAAAATAATCCACCGAGATTTTGCACGATTAAAGTTACGTAAGAAACGTCGTAAGCGCCATGAGGTCTGCGTTACTTACGCGCGAAATATCGTCGTTTATGACGTTGAACTTGATAACTTTGTTGCTTATGTTCTACGAAGGTCATTATGTAGATATTATCTTTATGTGTGGTGACGGAGTAAGAATACAATTCACCACCCCATATCTTACCCGTGAGTAATCATAAAAGACGACTAAGGGATAAAAGCGTCCATAACATCTATGCAAGAGAGTAATACTCGAAATTAAATTCCATACCAACACGTCTGACCAGCGTGGTGTAGTAGGTCAATTTCTCTCTTATTATGGAGGAGGATTGAGCCTAACAGTGGGACATATACGAACTAGGATGACGATGATGATGTTGATTATATTAAATAGTTGAATGACAAAGACAATACAATGGCTTACCCATTGCCCTGTAGGATGATAAAGACTGTTACACAAATTTGAACACAGTCACTAACTTTAGAATATGTGTCCATGACTGCATATATGGCACAGTGGTTAATACTTATTCCTCCTTTCGTTTCAGTTTGTGCGATTCACAAAATGTTGTACAGAGACTGAGTGCAATTTGTCTGCGTTAATTATGTTTTTAAAGTCCCCCGCAATAGAAGGATTACTGTCTTAGTGCAGAGTGGTGCCTTTCAAAATAAAAAAAAATGTTTTTAACGAGACCCATGTGCAAAGAAGAGCTGGTAAATTGTAATTTTACTCTGTTACCACACAGAAATATAACCGTTAAATAACTTTTATATTACTTCTATATTACAGGTCCAGGTTCAACAAAACCAGCTATAATACCAAAGAGTCAACTGAAGCATTTGTTGTTCGTGGTGCAGGGTAACGGACGAAGCAGACGAAAATATACATATTGGGACGCTAGCAGCATCGCTAAGGACCCAAGGATTGACTTTAAAAGGTTTATTTATTTTGCTTTAATCGTAATAAAGACTCTTAATTACCTGGTGCCTAGTTAAGGATAGAATGCGTTTCCCTTCTTTAACTTTCTGAGGGTATCCCAAAATCTGGCCGAGGGACATCCAAGTGAATAAATAGGTAGCAGCACTGTCCTGGGAAACTTATAACAATTGCGATTATAAAAACTTATTTCATTATCATCTTGCTCTTATCCCAATTACTTGAGGTCGAGACAGTATGTATTCTTCTACTGTTAGTATTCTTCTAAAGTTTTAACAATTATTTTATGACCAGCCTGACTTCAACGCTCTTTAAGAATGTGAATCTTCGCCAGACAGCATTAAATAAAATTGGTCCAGGTTGACCGTCTTAGTCGTCTTTTTTATAAATAATGTAAGGCAACAAGCAATGTATGGATTTTTATATTAATAGCAGTCACCACGTAACCTAAAAAATTAGATCTGGATACCTATCAATATTAGAGCTATGTTTGAGAAGAAAGGGTATGGTATTGTCACAACCCAGCTTAATCCATCCAGGATGACGAAGGATATAATGAGCGAACCCATAACCTGCGGTATACGGATCTCTGAAAAGCCAAGTGAATGGGTCACCGGTCATCCGGTCCTTGACATTATGGCCTTCCCTGCTGAGAACAGCAGTGGAGGATTAGTGCTAGTTAAGCCACGACTTGCCTCATACTAATAACTCTTAGTATCTTATGTGACATTCCAAATTAGAATCTATGCCTGTGTCGATTAAAACAAACATCCATGCATCCAAAACATTCGCATTTGTAACAAAAAACATATAAAATATATGGTATGTCAATTTGTATTTTTGCATCTAATATAGTCCTTTGACTTTGCAGGAAAACACTATTAATAACGCTCGGCTATTTGGATAGTTCGAACTTGCCAGTAGCCACCATGTTTGCGAACGAGTACGAAGATAGAGGATACAACATAATTGTAGCTGACACTTTACAATTTACTACAGTGAATTTTCAATTGTAAGTATCTGTTTCTTACCCATATATGTCTAAGTGTGGTGGTGAAGTAAGAATACAATGCTCACCACCACTATCTGTCCTGCAAATCATCGTAAGAGACGACTAGGGGACCAATTAGACAATATGTATGCAAGAGAGAGAAAAACTCAAAATTAAATATTATTCCAACCTGTCTGACCATTAGGACATAGTTGGCCAATGTCCCTTCCACTACGATGGAGGTCCAAATCCAACAGTGGGTCGTATATGAGCTGAGACGTTGATGATGATCTATGTCTCAGTAAGTTTAGTTAAGCACAGCAGATAGAAGCTGGACGGCAATGGTCTCCTTTTACAAAGATGTGATAGCACTGAAATAGGTTGCATCTTTCCTAAATTATATTTCTTTCTTTTTTAACCACACAAAGGCTTTCACGTCAAGTTTTCCTTCTATTATTTAAGATGTTATCTGAATTACCTAAGCTTATTTTCTTGTATTGAATTTAGGCTGATCTACTAGTGGCAGGCTTGAGAGGTTGCTGTGGTTTTAAGTAGTTCATCATCATCATCGCCTTGTTCTTATTCTAATTACTTGCTGCCTACGTAATATGTACTCTTCTTTTATCGTATATGTTGCAAAAGTTCTGGCTATAGTTTTATGACCGGCCGCTCTCTTGGCGGCATCCCTGTTTGCCAATGGAATTGTTGACCAGACGGCCTCAAATGAAGTTGAGCGTATTGATGATGAGAGTATTGATACATTGTATTCTTTACCTGTCAATATGGGGATGCTAAACCTCACTCCACGTTCAAATCCTCTGCCAAGATTATATTTTAATTAACTTAAAATATCCAATTCAGCAGAAAATATATTTTAATATTAATTTCTATATTTACAGGGCACCCCGTCTCATCCGTCAAGCTGGCAAACATATTGCTGAAGTCCTGATTCAATTAACAAAACAAGGTCTAGATCCATCCAAATTAGAGCTTCTAGGATATAGTCTAGGCGGCCAAACTGTTAGCTTCGTAGCCAGTCACTTCCAAAAAATGTCAGGACGTAACATATCCGCCATAACAGCATTAGACCCGGCCGGGCCCTGTTTCCGGAATTTGGGACCATCAGAAAGATTGGATGCTTCAAATGCGGATTTCGTGCAAGTACTACATACTAATATAGATGGCTATGGTATGGCTGCATTGATGGGACATGTGGATATCTACGTTAATGGCGGCGAATATCAACCTTCAAATATCAATATATATCCTTGCGATACACTTTGCAGTCACATCAGGTTCTTTGCACTTTGGCATTCAATTTTGAAGTATCCAAAAAAATTCATAGCTATTAAGTGCCATAACATTCAGCAAGCAAGAGATTCAGATTGTTATAATAATATTCCTTTAGAGACAATCTTTGTGGGTTTGAATATTGATAGGTCCAAGCGGGGCATATATTATTTATCTACGAGTAAGGAATTTCCCTTCTATTTGGGAGCTAACGGCTTGAAATCTGAATATGTCTATTGGAAAAGATTGACGAATGTTAATGATGGAGATGAATTGGAGATATATACTTGATCAGGAATTATTTGGTTAGATAATATTGAATAATTGGTATGAACATGAGTATAAAAGATCTTATTATTTTGTCGAATTTGGGTCGCGCAGTCACCAGACTGGGAAAATATTTTATGGGTTATTCTATTCTATTCTAAGTGTACAATAAAGATATAAATTTTGTATTGATTATTTTTTGGCATTGTGTTTATTTTTATAATGTAATTTAATATCTGCTATCATTATTTGATTTAATTAACAATATTAGACAGATTTAACAATAGACAAAACAAGGATTCAAGGACGAAAATATTACTTTTATTTGATATTTCATTAGTTACCACATGTAGGTGCTAAAAGTACATTTGATTTGTCAAAAGGTAAATTTGTAATACGAATCATCATCTTTCTCTTATCTCAATTACTTGGGGTCGACGAAGTATGTTCTTTTCTTTCAAACAGTCCTATCAGACGTCATCTCTGTAGTTACTCGTGTATATCCATCTAATGTTTCACGTAGTCCATTTATCTTTTCTTTGATCTTTCTTTAACCCTAAAGCTTTCATTCTGTTTCTACATTCATACTTAAAACTGTCTTTTACTTTCATTGCGCCTCATTATATGTCCATACCATTCCAATCGTTCACTTGCAACTTTCAAACCTTTTTTTCTTTCGTACCGTCTAACAATGGTTCGTCTAATTTTTTCATCATTTTTGTGACCAAATTGCTAGAAAAAGTGGCAGGAATTAAAAGCATTTTGTCACTTTTATCATCGTCATTTCTGTTATAGCAGTTAAGTAATCTACATATATATATATATATATATATATATATATATATATATATATATATATATATATATATATATATATATATATATGTATTGACCTATGTATTGACTCATCACGATATCTTTGGAACCATAAGGCCTACAGACTTTAAATTTGGTAAGAATATTCCTTTCGCCAAGTACAGGTCAGCTAAGAACGGCTTTTAAGAAATTCCACTCGCAAGGGGGGGTTGTTGGGGTGTAAAAATCATATTTTTAATTATAGCTCCTAGAGACTTGAATTTCGGTTGGCATATTTGTGTTACGATACAGAGATAAACTAACAACGGCTTTTTAAAAATTCCACCCCTAAAGGGGATTGCATAGGAGTTAATCCAAAAAATCAACATTTTCCAATACTACCCAGAATTGGAATTTGGTGTGGACTTTCTTTCTGCCCTGTAAAGGTCAGATGCAATAGAATTTGAAGAAATTCTTTCTCTGAAAGGAATTCTATGTCGTGAAAGTAAACTACACAAGTGAACTAACGTAACCGAAGTGAAACTAGGGCGGGTCGCTAGTCTATTATAAAATTCGATGTGGTCGTTCTTGCGTGTATACTCGTATATGTAAGGTTCCTATGGAATTCAAAAGAGCTAGATCGATTTTGATGGCATTCTCAGAAAAGTTTCATCAAGTTGTTTAAATTTTTGGAGTTTACTCCTTAAGAATCGATTTTCATATAAGGCGCCCGGTATGAGAAAAATTTGAGGAGTAAAATCTAGTGATCGAATGACCTCGTTACGTTTTTGGTGCGCAACCTATTTTGTGCACCTTTCACTTTCTGACGTGAGATAATACTTCACTGAACAGTTTTAATAAATGTAAATAAAAATATATATATTATCTTTAGTCAAATGAGCTTTTTTTGCGCCTGTTTTGATAATCGTACTTAAGGAGTAAACTCCAGTCGTGCGTCGGAGCTGAGACACACTTTTTTATGCTAATTTTATATGAAAATAAAAATATAAACACGAAAAAATCTTAATAAAATTATTATACATACATACATATCATCACGCCATATCCCTTGCAGGGTAGGCAGAGAGAACAGAGTGCCAGAGAACTCTATCTCTGCATACTTCACTCGCTTTCTCAACATTCATAATTCTCTTCATACACGCTCGCCGGTTTCGGAGACTCTTGACTCCACCTTCCTTCAGTACCTGACCGATCTGGTCTAGGTAGCTTAGTCTCAGTCTCCCTCGGTACTTACATCCTTCCACTTTCGCATTGTATATCTTCTTAAACAGACGTTCGTTCGGCATTCTTTCCACATGTCCGAACCATCGGAGCATTCCCTTTCGCATCTTTACATCAATACTCTCTTTCATACCTACTCGCTCTCTTACGTCGTCGTTACGAATGCGATCGGTCAGCCTAACTCCACAGATTTTCCGAAGAGATCGCATTTCGACCGCATTAATTTTACTTTCACACTCTTTTCTGCATACCCAACTCTCGCTTCCATACAGTAATGTTGGGACAAGCACTGCGTTATGTATTGCTACACGTGCCTTCTGGCTGAGGTGGTGGCTGCCGAGAAGTTGCCCCAACGCTCCGTTCACTCTATTTCCCGCATTCACTCTTCGCTCTATATCAGTGGTGTACCGTCCAACTCGGCTAAATCCACATCCAAGATATAAAAATTCATCCACTTGCTCCAGTACATCATTACCTATTGTTACTCTTACATCTGTTCTGGCTTCATCTCTTTCAAAGACCATTATTTTGGTTTTGCTCACATTCACGCGTAGACCCCTTTTCTTACAATCTTCTGTCATTGTGTCGACTAGTGTCTGCAGGTCAGTCGCTGACTGTGCCAGCAGGACTGCATCATCTGCATAAAGCAGAGCAGAGACCACTGAGTCACCCATCTGGACTCCCACATTCATATCGTTCAACCTTTGGAGACATTTATCCAGATATATGATAAACAGCCTGGCTGATAGAACGCAGCCCTGCTTAACGCCGATATTGACGTCAAACCAAGGCGACATTTCATCATCCAGTCGCACACAGGCTCTACAGCCCATGTAACTGGATTGCTCAGCTTGCAGCAGTTTACCGTTAATACCATACTCTGGTAAAATGTCCCAAAGTTCCTTTCGTACAACCGTGTCGAATGCTCTCTCCAGATCCACAAAACTGCAGAAAACCCTCTGACCTAGGGCCAGATGCTTCTCCACAATGTTGCGCAGAGAGAACACTTGATCCATGCATCCCCTTCCCCTCCTGAAACCTCCTTGTGTCTCACACAGTAAACCATCGGACACCATCCTCATTCTCCTTTCAATAATTTTACCATACACTTTTGCTGCCAAACTGGTCAAGCTTATGGCTCTGTAATTTGCGCAGTCATAACGTAAACCCTTGTTTTTAAACAAAGGCACGATGACTGCGCTATTCCAGTCCCCGGGAACCATTCCCGAGCTCCAACATAAATTGAGGAGCAACAGGAACGCCTCCCGGACACAGGAGCCACCAAGCTTGATCATCTCGGCAGACACCATATCAATGCCCGCTGCCTTACCATTTTTCAAACTTCTTATCGCCCATTCAACTTCATCCATACTGATGCCATCGGAGGACGCCGTCGCTGAATGTTGATCTACTAGACCACATGCGACACCGGCGCCAGCCGTAGCATCCGCATACATATCGCCAAAATATTCACTCCATCGGCTTAACACGTCTTGTGTTTGTGTAAGAATATCTCCACCTTTAGACCTTATTTTATTCATTCTGAAGGCTGACCAACCACCCCGAGACCTCTTCACCTCCCTCCAAAAGAGTTTGGTGTTACTCTCGAAGTTTTTAGTCAGCCTATCTTCTGCACTCATACTTGCTCTATCACGTTTCTCTTTCACTAAGGCCTTGGTGTCATTCTTACATTGCCGATATATTTCTTTCTTCTGTTCAGTCCTACTGTCATTCAGATTCAAAGAAGAGACATAGTCCAGCCACGCTTTCTTCTTTTGCTCTACGGAAGCTGCCACTTCCGCATCCCACCATGCATCACCATTTGTGTTTCTATGCTTCTTTGAACTTCCACATACTTATTTCGCTGTATCTACCATACTTTCTTTCAATACTCTCCAGCATTCTTCAATGTCCGATTGCGGCTGGCTTGCCATCGTCAGCCGTTCTCGGACACTCTCTGCATACTTTTCTCTTACACACCCTTCTTGCAACCTTTCAACCTTTATTCTTTCAAGCCCTCCGAAGTGGACACGCTCTCGCCAGTGCCTCCACTTTCTGAACAGACCACTAAGTCTCGCAATAACGAGATAGTGGTCCGTATCGACTGTGGGGCCCCTATAGGCTCTTGCGTCCAATATTTTGCTTCGGAGGCGAAAATATTATATATATTTTTTATTTTCCATTTTAAAGTAGAATGACCTTTAAAAGCATTTTAAGACATAAATACCTTCTTCTTCTTCTTCTTCTTATGTATTGGCAATCAGCTACATATACGAGCTATTGGTGCCAGTGTCAAGTTATAAATGTTTTCACGTTTTTAGTCTTTCAAGTCAGTCATTGTTTAAGTCAAATTGTCACCATTAACAGTGAAATGGCCACACTGTTAATGGTATCTTGTGGGAATTTTGATGGAAAACGAAAACGTTGTAAAGCACTTTTATATGATATTCACTATATTCCAGTACTGCCCCATCACATTACATAAAATGCCATCAAAATTATCTAATATAACACGTTAAAATACTAAGATATCAAATATAATACACGAGCACCACATGACGGTTTCAAATTCCCGTCAAAATTCGACATAAATACCTATAGTCTATAAACATAGCTTGATCTCTGTGACAGTTCTCCTTAGTGCCGGACGCTTATGATATAGTCCGTATTTTTGTCGATATTTTTTTAAAGTTATTTGCTACTGCAATTGAAAAACAATGTATGAAAATCTTATAGAATTTCAATCAAATGGATGGGTGAATCGATCATAAATGGAAAACAATCTATGAAAATATTATTGAATTTTATTTAATTTAAACTAAAGCTGTTAATTAACTATTTTTAGTATTCGAAAGGAGTACATACAAGTTCATCGTCACTATTATCGTCATCGCTGGAGCATTCCTGTAGATGAATGAGTTCTTGGTCACTGATTATTTCATGAATAATCATGTTTATTTTATAAAAGAATTTATATTTTTAATATAAAAGAAATGGTCTTATTAATATTATAACTGATGTCTGAATAATAAATTAACACAATTTTCTTATTTTATAGAGTAATCAAGTGGTTTATATAGGTAATGTATTGGTTTTACTTGTTTTATAAATAATTAATAAGAATGTTATCGATTTACGTTTATCGATTGTCCCATCTCTATCTTATTCTCAGTCCAGTATGACCTTGTACTTGCGTAAGCATCATACTTTTATAAAATGGTTACTAAGTATTTTAAAACATATGAGGTACAAATATTGGTGTATATGTTCATATTTTATATTCATAATTCAGTTGAGATATAACTGGCATGTAAAGCATAAAAATATAGGCGATCATAGTGATAGGACCACGTTGTTGACAGTTTTCTCTCCACAGCCGCGGGCCGATCCGTCCGGGGTAGTACCACACTCTCGCAGAAGATCGACGTATGAGTAATGGCAATGTGCTATTGGGCTTCGTTCGGTGAGCGAATGAGCCGGAATCCCAACTGGGTGGGTTTGGGGATTTTATTGCTAAGCAGCCGCCTAAGCCGCTAAGCCCTTGGTATTGCAAAGGTCCGTGAGCGGCAGTGACATTTACCATCAGGTGTGCTGCTTGCTCGTTTGTCACTATAAGCAATAAAAAAAAATACAAAATAAAATTGTAAACATGACGCGTATTCAAAATTACTTCATCGGTTTTGTAGCTATCTGTCACAGAAATCAAGCTATATTTTAAGGACTATAGTAAAAATTTATCATTTAGTTTTATTTCGTCGTTTCGAATTAATTATCATTTGACACACATATATTGCTGGGCTCAAGTCTGATCGAGAGTTGAAGAGGAATTATACTAATATATCACGCTGGTCACACCTTTTTTTTTTTTGCGGTGGGCTATGGACGTTGTCACGCCCCGCCTAATCGGTCTGGGGCGACGGAAGAGGCGGCGCGCAACCCCATAGACTCACCCTGCAAACACCTCTCTTCGCCATGCGAGCGGGCCACCGGTACCCGATCTTTGTCATCGGTGGACGCTGGACACATCTGGTAATTAAGGATTATATTTCGAATTTTCCTTTTGTCGACTTTTGTCATTCAATGGCTAAATAAGGCGGTGGGGATTTGTAATACTTACTCCATTTCTACATAGAGTAATTTGAAGTTTTAAGTTGGATTTACTAAATGCTTCACCCACAGCAATTTTAAGCAACGGATGGATAAACATTGACTAATTATAACGTGTTAAATATATCTAAAAAGGAAATCTATTATGTTCTTGAAATAAAATTGTTATGTTTTTTGTTATACCGGTTTATATTATTTATTACAATTATAATAAAATAAATTAATTATATCATATCCGTGTGGTGATGGAGTAATAATACAATTCACCACCCCCTATTTTACTCGTGGGTGATCGTAAGAGACGACTAAGGGATATGAAACGCATATAACATCTATGCAAGAGAAGGTAAACTGGAAACAAAACCCTATAGGGTTTGTTGATATACCAACACGTCCGACCAACGTGGTAAACTAGGTCAATTTATCTTTCTTTATTGAGGAGGTTCGCGTCTAACAATGGGACATATATGAGCTGAGATACATACATATCATCACGCCATATCCCTTGCAGGGTAGGCAGAGAGAACAGAGTGCCAGAGAACTCTATCTCTGCATACTTCACTCGCTTCCTCAACATTCATAATTCTCTTCATACACGCTCGCCGGTTTCGGAGACTCTTGACTCCACCTTCCTTCAGTACATGGCCGATCTGGTCTAGGTAGGTTAGTCTCGGTCTGCCTCGGTACCCTACATCCTTCCACTTTCACATTGTATATTTTCTTAACCAGACGTTCGTTCGGCATTCTTTCCACATGTCCGAACCATCAGAGCATTCCCTTTCGCATCTTTACACCAATACTCTCTTTCATATCCACTCGCTCTCTTACGTCGTCGTTACGAATGCGATCGATCAGCCTAACTTTACAGATTTTCCGTAGAGATCGCATTTCGACCGCATTAATTTTACTTTCATGCTCTTTTCTGCATACCCAACTCTCACTTCCATATAGTAATGCTGGGACAAGCACTGCGTTATGTATATACACATGCCTTCTGACTGAGGTGGTGGCTACCGAGAAGTTGTCCCAACGTTCAGTTCACTCTATTTCCCGCATTTACTCTTCGCTCTATATCAGTGATGTATCTTCCATCTCGGCTAAATCCACATCCAAGATATACAAATTCATCCACTTGCTCTAGTACATCATTACCTATTGTTACTCTTACATCTGTTCTGGCTTCATCTCTTTCAAAGACCATTATTTTGGTTTTGCTCACATTAATAGAAATAGGTAAAAATAAGAACTTATAATTAATATTTATAAAATATGTTTTTAAGTAAGTTATTAGTAATTACATCAATATCATCATCATCACAGTTCATATATCTCTCACTGCTAGGCTCCAGCCTTCGCCTCCTCTCTCCCTCTTATCAACGCCTCCCTTTGTTTGATTATAATAACTAAAATTGTATCTAATAAAGAAAATATCAATGTAAAACAAAAAAAACAGCAACTTTTAGCATACATAAACCATCTGTGTAACAATTTTAGACTAATTCATGTTCAAAACAATGAAAAAGATATGTTAAAATACTTACGTTGATAGTACCCTGGGGTACTGGTGCACCCTTTGTATTTGCTCCGTGGGTGCACCCCACAAGCATTGCACCACGTTTTGCCCTTAGCAGAAGCGCCGTCCGGTAGAAGCATCCATGCTTCCCCCCACCTCGCGTAAATACCCCGACGTGCGACACAAACAGTCAAAAAGAAAAAATTTATAAACGATTCAATATTTTTTTTTCGATTTGTAGCCCAGGGTACGGTTCTAGGGTTAAGAGCATATTGACGTACTACGCTGGTTAGGCGTATAGGTTTTATTTTGAGTTTACCTCCTTTTGCATAGATGTTAAATGCCTATTTTATCCCTTATTCATCTTATACGATCACCCAAGGGTGAGATAAGGGTCGTGAATTGTATTTTAACTCCGTCACCATAAAGCAAATTGACCATTGCCAAAAAAATATTGTCTAAAAAGAATGAGTGTAACAAAATGCTCGTTTGATCTTTTTTCAAAAGTGACCATTTTTATTTTAGCTGAAGACAACGGGACAAACAACCAGTTTTGAGTTTAGTTTCCGTTTCGATGGCGCCCTAGGCCTAAGTTATATATAACTAATACTAGGCCGGCCTTAATATAACTAATACCTTAAAGATTTTTTAGTAAATTTGTTGGATATTTAAAATTTTAGTACTTACATAATTAATCATATTAATAAAAGAATTTTAAAATTTTAAGAATGTAAAAGCAGAAAAATGAATGCAAAAAAATAGTCTTGTAGTTAATAAAAACAACGATTACAAATTTGAAAAAATTTGGCAGTCTATAAAAATCTACAGCCCTGAATCCTGGCTTTAATCCATCGTGCAAACTACGTGAAAACAGGACTGTCTCCTAAATAGTGGAACGTATGGTCATATTACAAATAACATTTAGATTAAACTCAGATTATATGTTGCAAGTGTAACGCAATAGTAACGATAATATCGCTCTTAATAATGTAATATTCTCATTTCGTGCTTGTGATAATTCTTTCAAGGTTAAACGGAGACCATATTTAGCATCATCATTCTCCTACTCTTATCCCAATTACTTGAGGTCGATACAATATGTACTCTTCTTTCATAGTACATATTGTAGAAGTTATTGGCAATAGTTTTATTACCGGCCCCCTTTTTTTTTTTTTGGGGTGGGTTATGGTCGGCGCTCTTCTCGCACCACTCCGTCCGGGGCGACAGAGAGGCGTACGCACGCATACCCGTAACCCACCTATGAACGTTGCCTACGTCGTTGGACCGGCCACTGGAGCAGCGTGAACTTGTCGTCAGTGGCCGGCCCGACGAAATACGCCCCGTGGGGTACCCTCTCCTTGAGTGACGTCTCGGCCAGCATCGACGCGCCAAGCGGTGAGTTCCCTCAATGAGACCACACCGCCCTCCGCTCGCACCTCCGACATCCGCCGATACAAATCGGCGAGCATTTCCGCCTGCAGGTCCCACGGGGGACTCCCGGCCAACAGGCACACCGCCTCCGTCGCCACCGTGCGGTATCCGCGTACGGCCCTGACCGCCATGGCCCTCTGTGGTCGCCACAGAAGAGCCCTGAGTCGAACGGTCAGGGACGCCGCCCACACCAGTGCGCCGTACAGGGCCATGGACCGGACGACCTCCGCGTACAGCTGTCGGCACGCAGCGCTCGGTCCGCCCACATTCGGCATAAGCCACGAAAGGGCGGACGCCGCGCCGACGAGCCGCGGCGCGAGCCTGCGGAAATGCTCCCGAAACCGACCGGCCGCCTCGCTGACGTCAACCCTACTTGGAAATGTAATTGTTGACCAAACGGCATCAGATGGAGTTGACCCAGGTCCTTATAAGCTCTTAGTCGTCTTTTCTGACACCCACGAGCAAAGCAAAGGTTGGTAGTATTCGAAGCCGCTACCACACATATTTATACTAAGACACATATTTATGCTAAGACCATATTTACCATGATGTCTAAAATTTTTTTAGTAACGGAGAGAGAATATAGTTAACCAATTTTTGACCACGGATGTCGTAAAAGGCAAAGCAATATAGGATATAACATTCGAAACTATGTATAAGGAGGAAAATTGGAAATTAAACTTTATACCAACCAGTATGTTTCAATGATAGGACCACGCTGTTGACAGTTGTCTATCTACAGCCGCGGGCCGGTCCATCCGGGGTGGTACCACACTCTCGCAGAAAATCGACGTCTGAGTAATAGCAATGTGATATTGCGCTTCGTTCGGTGAGCGAGAGAGCCGGCAGCCGAACTTGGTGGGTTTGGGGTTTGTATTAGTAGCCAGTGGCCTAGCTATAACCTTGATATTGTAAAGATCCATGGGCGGCAGTAACACTTACCATCTGATGTGCTGCTTGCTAGTTTGCCACCATAAGCCATAAAAAAAATATGAGTAGCGTGGTATAGTAGGTCAATCCTTCTATTGTGGAGGAGGCTTTAGCCCAGCAGTAGGACATACATGAGCTGAGATCATTATGAATGTTTATCAAGGCATGGCAGATCTTTTGTAAAATTTAAATACTAAAATATTTATTATCGGTAAGAGTGGATCTGGCTGAGAGATTTTTAGAAGAATAATCAGCATTGCATTCGTAACGACGACGTAAGAGAGCGAGTAGGTATGAAAGAGAGTATTGGTGTAAAGATGCGAAAGGGAATGCTCCGATGGTTCGGACATGTGGAAAGAATGCCGAACGAACGTCTGGTTAAGAAAATATACAATGCGAAAGTGGAAGGATGTAGGTACCGCGGGAGACCGAGACTAACCTACTTAGACCAGATCGGTCAGGTACTGAAGGAAGGTGGAGTCAAGAGTCTCCGAAACCGGCGAGCGTGTATGAAGAGAATTATGAATGTTGAGGAAGCGAGTGAAGTATGCAGAGATAGAGTTCTCTGGCACTCTGTTCTCTCTGCCTACCCTGCAAGGGATATGGCGTGATGATGTGTATGTATGTATGTGTAATCAGCAATACTCTCATGCTGAATGACATTAAGCCTCGTGGAGAGGCAGGATGGTATTTTTGTTTGTTGATTATATATTTATAAAGTCCACCGCAAGGATCTATTACGTAGTATGAATTATTGTCTTTAAATTAAAAATACTTTACTGAAATTTAGCATTTAATATGCTTAATTATTTATAAAAACTCGATTACGAAGCGAAAAATGATGTCACAAGTGGGGTTCGAACTCACACCTATTGGGAGTCCGGCCCAATCGTGCTGCCACTTACACCTATATAAGCCTATACAATGTGTAAACATTGTCGGGTAGATGGCACACATCTCCTTAAAGACGTAAATATAATACGAAGCGAGATTTGAATGTCCTACAATAGTTCATGGTGGTTTAAGTGGCAGCACGATTGAGCCAGACTCGTGGTCATAAGAGATGACTAAGGGATATAAAACGCATATAACATCTATGCCAGAGATGGAAACCTCGAAACAAAACCCAACAGGTCTGACAAGCGTCGTATAGTAGGTGAATTTCCTTCCCGTTATTGAAGAGGCTCGAGCCCAACAGCGAGACGTGTATGAGTTGAGTTTCACACAAAACCATATAGTAACATAAAAAAATAAAAAAATTACACGCTACATTTATTTGCTTTCGATCCATAAATATGGTTAAAATCAGCCAAGAGTTAATAATGGTAAAATAATAATTAAATTTCATATTGTTGACAGTTTTTTGTCTACAGCCGTGAGCTGGTCCGTCCGGGATAATACCATGCTCTCTCGCAGAAAATTGACATCTGAGCAATGGAAATGTTCTGTTGCACTTTGTTTGGTGAGCGAGAGAGCAACAGCCCGACTTTCTGGGTGGGTTTGAGATTCTCATTGTTAGGCAGCGGCCTAGGTATATCTAATATTGCAAGTGTCCCATAAGCGGCAGTAACACTTTTTATCAATGTTCCTTGCTCGTTTTCCAATCAATAAACAAAAAATTAAGAAAAATCTGAATGTAAATATTGTTATTCCATATACAACGAGCTCAATGACTGAGGACAGAGTACACATTGTTCATACAATGAATCACTAAATGATGTATTCATAAGGATGATTTCGTATTAAACGTTTTTTTGTAATTATCGGAAATTAGTCATTGATTTTATATAGAATGTTATCTTCTTCCATGTGATGACGGAATAAGAATATAGTTCAATATCTTACCCGTGGATATCATAAAAGATGACTCATCATTCTCCTACTCTTATCCCAAATACTTGGGGTCGATACAATATGTAGGTACTCTTTATTCATAGTACATATTGTAAAATTTATTGGCAATAGTTATATGACCGGCCGCCTGCCAGACGTCAACCCTCATTGGGAATGCAATTGTTGACCAAACGGCTTCAGATGGAGTTGGTCTAGGTTATATATAAGGCTCTTAGTCGTCTTTTACGACATCCACGAACAAAGCAAATGTTGGTAGTATTCGTAGCGGCTACCATACAGCAACTGTGCACCATTGTGCACATAATATAATAATTTGTATGAAAACAAAGAAAATATAAAAAATCGATTTTAATATAACATATTATATCAGTCCAACGACGATTTAATATTAAACATTAGCGAATGCAATTGCTATTACAAATATGTCAGGCGTATTTTGCGGTTTATTAGTCTGGTTTTACCTCAGCTGGTTTTGATAATACCCTTAAGAAGTTAGGTTTTTAGTATATTAATTTTTTTATTTCGTCACCATACGAGAACATATTTTGCTACGTATTAATTATTAAATGTCTTCAAAAAAGGAGCTTTTTGTAGAGAGAAAAAGAATTATATGTGTTACCTCAGAACTTTATTATAAGTGAAATGGTATTGAAGATTCTTTTTTATAAAATCCGATTTGATCTGATTTAAATTTGATCAAGATCTGACTTGTAGTTTCTTCGGGTTGAGAGTCCTCAGCGCTCACCCACAGTCCGGGTAAAGTTGTCATAGCCATCTGAGGCTAACAACTAAATCACACACAAAAAAACCTGTAGTTTCTGAGTTATCCCCGATAATGCGTGTTTGGTTGACTTTGATTATATTGTTTTGAAGTCGGTCTATTTTTCTTAGGATATTATTTAATTTGTAATTTTATATATTTTGTTTTTCGTGTACTGTATAGGAGCAGCTGAAAATACTACTTAGTATATTACACATCCATCCACCCATCCATATATCAGCTCGTAGAAGTCCATTAACCTTTGCACGAGAATTCCACTCAGAATAGTCCTGTGCCAACTGAATTCAACGGCTGCCTGCAATAATCTATATCTATAAAAGAAGATGTTTGTGTATATGACATCGCTAAACTCAGAAACTATTTGACCGATCATTATGAAAATTAGTATGTATATGTATTTTATCACGGAGAAGGTTTATATGTTATCCCCATTGATGTAACTCGCCACCAGGCGGCGCAGCGATATATCGACTTCAACAAACTAACCAACGGGCTGCGTTTGCTAGTTAGATTTTATTGCGTTCCTATTTGATTTTTACTTTACCGACTTCTAAACATTGTATAGCGTTAATTATCACGGAAGGACCTGTAATAATAATTTAATTCTACAGTATAACATTGCCTTAATAATCTCAACATCAAACTAATCAAATTGATAACGGTACAGCTGTTGTATAAACACATTATGTGGGCCGACATGCGGTACTCTACACGTATTTAAGCATAAACAACTATGTTTTTATGTTAATCTCTGTGATACGTGATACTATAGACATGAATTTCATGGTAAGTTTTGTTTTTAATATTATTTAGCACGAATATTTGAGCAGTCTTTGTTTTTTGGTTGATTATGGTCTGAACTATAGTCACCTAATCCGTTTGGACAATGGCAGGGTTGCGCGCGTTCTCATAACCTATCGTATCTCCACCTCATCGCTATTGTTTTCACCATTAGTACTGATTCCTTGGTCGCGATAAGAATGAGTAGCTTGTTACGTTTGTTTTTTGTGTCCGTCTTTTAGGTTTTAGATGGCTGTCACAGATTAACCCGGACTATGAGTCTGTTACGTCTTCTCAACTCATATATATTTCACTGTTAAGCTCTCGACTCCTTTATAACTGGGGGGAGGGGGGCTTACTTACTATACTAAGCTGGGCAGATGGATTAGCTGAGAATTTTAAGTCTTTATTTTCCTCTTCATACTGATTTGTATATTGTCTTCTTTGTCGTATTTTAAACTAGCTACAGCCAAGGAAGATTGTGGATTGTATTCTTATAACTTTCATCTTCATTCTCCTACTCTTATCCCAATTACTTGGGGTCGATACAATATGTACTCTTCTTTCATATATATTGTAAAGGTTATTGGCAATAGTTTTCTGAGCGGCCGCCTG
Source organism: Lymantria monacha (assembly GCA_905163515.2). Taxonomy (NCBI): domain Eukaryota; kingdom Metazoa; phylum Arthropoda; class Insecta; order Lepidoptera; family Erebidae; genus Lymantria; species Lymantria monacha. The sequence continues at coordinate 2,961,476 of LR991105.1, read as the reverse complement.
CCAGACGTCAACCCTCCTTGGATATGTAATTATTGACCAAACGGCATCAGTTGGAATTGGCCCAGGTCGTTGTAAGGCTCTTAGTCGTCTTTTACGACACCCACAAGTAAAGTAAGGGTTGGTAGTATTCGTAGCCGCTACCATACAGCATGTATTCTTATAACTTTATCATACGAATAATCGTTCTTTTCCCTCTATGGGGACTCCACAAGCCCGTGCTTAACAGTGGAGATCAATAGGCTAATGGAAGGATGGATGGATAACAAATATTTTGTTTTTTTTTTCTAGATAATTCTATTCATCCTCACAGTGGCCGTGCACTGCGTATCACCAACGCCGTCAGACATTCACCAGTTAGAGCTAGCCATGCTGAACAAACTCCACAAGCCCTGGTTCACAACAGACAAACCATCCCAGTACCCTAGGAAAGGAGAATATCCATGCAAGGAAGGAATATGTCGGAATTTAAATGCAAGAAAAAAATATTCTAAAAATTAAATATCTTTATTTAAATATTATTTATTTTTCCAAGGAATTGGTCCATACGCTTAAGATAAGTCAGACTTGATGAGGACATCTCTTCATCTCTCATCATCAAGGACTCGGAAGCTATTGAAACTTGGTCACGGTCGTGTTCTGCGAGGTTAAGGAGGATAATTTTCACGCTTAATTCATCTATAGGTGAGGCAGCGTAGGTGCAAGTATCTGTGCCCATGATAGTGGGTAGAAGCAGCAGGGACAAGTCTACCCTTGTTAAAAAGGACTCACCTGCTGGTCCATTTATAAGAATAGCGGCCGCAGTAGATGGAATACTATACCGTCGCGAAATGTCACAGCATATGGTATTGTCAGACCATTAGCTCAACAAAAGCGACCATGACGGTGTTACATTACTTTTGATAAATTTTTAATATATAAATTTTTATTCATTCACTATAATTAATCCTTATTAATATTATAAATGCGAAAGTAACTCTGTCTGTCTGTCGCTCTTTCACGCCAAAACTACTGAACCGATCTAAATGAAATTTGGTACACAGATAGTCTAGAGCCTGATAAAGGACATAGGCTACTTTTTAATGCAAAAAAGTGTTGTAAAGGTGTATGAAAAGATGTTAGGAAGTATCGTCATTTTTAAAGCCAGAAGCTTGAAACTTATTTTTAGGCTATTGATTAGATATAAATAAATATGACATTAAAATTTTGTAAAAAATTTACCCTTAGAGGTAAAATAAAAGTAGGGGATAAAAAACTTTAGGAAAGTAACCTTTTACGCCGGCGAAGCCGCGGGCAGAAGCTAGTTTATTATAATTAAATAAATTTGTTGTTAATGATACGATAAATTAGTAATTATGAAATTCAATTATAATATTTAATTAATTTAATTGTAATTTAAAACACTGAATTCGTAAATATAAGAATTTGTAATCTGCACAGATGGTATATTAATTAAAATATTCACGGGTTCGTGTCCATGCAGGACAATACTTTGTGCGATCTGCAAATGATTGCTCTGAGTCTATGTTTAATGTATGTCAGTTAATTATATGTTTTTAAAGATCTTGCAATAAAAGAATTATTACCTTAGATCCGAGGGTAGCCTCTAAAAAAAAATACAATCCGATAAATGAAAAAGTTTACTAGTCTATTAATTTACAATTTAATAACATAATCCATCCATCAGCCTATAAACGTCCACTGTTGGACATAGGCCTCCCCACGAGAATGCCATTCGCAACGGTCCTGTGCCACCTGCATTCAACGGTTTCCTGCAACCTTGACATCCATCCATCAGTCCATAAACGACCACTGTTCGACATAGGCCTCCCCACGAGAATGCCAACATAATATAGAGCTATTAATTATATGGTTTAAATATAATTTCAAAATAAACCAAACACTACATTCATATTCGAGAATCTAAAACAGTAAGTACTTAGAGCTGTCCTTGAAACCGCGAGTTGTGACGTAATTTTTGACGTCATAACAGATCAGAACCTTTCGGCGTATATTTTAAATTAGTATTTTCCGTGTTACTATGCTGTGTGGCAGCGGCTAAGAATGCTACCAACTCTTACTTTGCTTGTGGATGTCGTAAAAGCCCACTAAGAGTCTTATAACGACCTGGGCCAACTCCATCTGATGCCATTTAGTCAACAATTACATTCCCAAGGAGGGTTGACATCTAGCAGGCGGCCGGTTAAAAAAACTATTGTCAATAACTTTTACAATACGTACACTACCGTCCAAAAGTTTGGAAGCAGCAAGGTAAAATCGAATAAAACCAAACTAAGTCATTTAAATTTAAATGTATTGATAAAAAAATAAAGAACAAACAGAAACTAACTTAAACAAAATAAAAAAATAATATACAATGGTATATTAGATTAAATTTTAGCTTCATCAAAGTGTCCACCTTTCTCCTTTATAATCTTCTCACATATTCTGGGCATTCTATTAATCAATTTTTTAAAATAATCTTTATCTAATTTGTTCCATTCGTTCTCTAATAGCTGCCACAAATGTTCTGAGCTCGTAGGACAACGACTTTTCACCCTCCTGTCAAGTTCATCCCAAACAAGTTCAATGGGAGAAAGATCAGGGGATTGAGATGGCCATTGCATGATGTTTAAAATGTTTTCAGCTTTTTTCTTGTTTAAAAAGTTCTGGCACAATTTAGACGAATGCTTAGGATCATTATCCTGTTGAAAAATGAATCCAGAACCAATGAGACTTAGTCCACTGGGTATGGCAGAATCTTGGAGAATTTTTAAATAGCCTTCCTTGTTTAATTTTCCGGTTATCCTCACAAGATTGCCGGGTTTACTGTTGCCAAAACACCCCCAAACCATGACATTACCACCACCATGTTTGATGGTAGGCACTGTACATGCCTCTGAAGCCCTCTCTTCTTTTGACCGGCGTACAAAGACACGTCTATTGGATCCGAAAATCTGAAATTTTGATTCGTCACTCCAAAGGACATTTTCCCATTGTTCTATAGTCCAGTTTTTATGCGCTTTTGCCCATTCTAGTCTATTTTTCTTATGTCGATTTGTTAGTTTGGGTTTTTTAGCAGTGTTGCTGCTAACCAAGCATCCTCTTAATCCCGCAGACAGTAAGCGTCTTTTAACAGTAGTTGTTGAAATGGGTGTTTCTCGCGTATCATTCAGAGCTGCAGTGATCTGTGGTGCAGTTAAGCGTCGATTCCGTTTAGAAAGAACTCTAATGAAGTTGTCCTCTTGATTTGTTGTGGATTTGGGCCTACCAGATCTCTTTCTATCTTCATTTTTCCCCGTTTCTTGTTTTCTAGCAAGGGTATAGTGGACACCTTTACAAGAAATTCCGAGCCTTTCTGCGATTTGACGTTCACTGTATCCTTCCTCGCGTAGAGTGCAAATAGCGCTTCGCTGTTCAAGCGTGATTTGCTTGCGTTTTGCCATTTTCAGAAGAAAAAATACGGTCAAAGTAGTAGCCGATATCTTTCAAATACAGACAATGTTAATATCACAACTTTCACGTGCCAATGCTCAAGTGCGACTGAATAAGGTCTAAAAAAGTTAAAACCAGCAAACATTATCAATAAAACTACACCATTGCATAGGATAAAGTAGCCGACGGATTAAGTCATAAAACACGTGTTTCGTCAATATTAAGGAATTCCATAAAACTTGATGAATGTAGGATAATAATCCTTTTGTGTTTGTGTAGACAGTCGTAAAAGGTTGTAAAACTTAAGATTATTGCTAATTTTTACCGCTATTAGTCGGCATTTATTTGTTTTGTTTGAAAACAGGTGTGCTTCCAAACTTTTGGACGGTAGTGTACTATGAAAGAAGATTACATACTGTACCGACCGCAAGTAATTGGGGATAAGAGTAGGAGAATGATGTTGATTTTCCTTGTAGTGAGGGAGTAATAAAATTCAAAGAAGAAAGTATTCTATAGGTATTTTTGAAGTGAAACTTCTCTAGAATCGTTGTGATTTCAATCTTGATGAAACGAAAAAATAAGTCCATAGAGACACAAACACATAAATGTATAGGATTCAGCCGGCGAGAGAATGAGATAGAACATGGTTCTCAGTCTCCTCTTTGTGCGACTCTTCGTAGCATCCCCACTATTTGACCCTCGACTAGAGAGATAGAGAGTGAGAGAGAGCGAGAGAGAGAGAGAGAGAGAGAGAGATATTGGTGGATGTATGTAAAATAGATTTAAAAATAGTTTGCCAAAGTTTCACTTCTGATTTTTTTATGAATGTCGTATTGGGTGGCGACGACTAAGAGGTTATACCTACAGATAACATTAATGCCAGAGAACTCAACATTAAACGCTATACAAACCAGCGTTACCTATATACCTACATATATATAGTAGGTAATTTTCCTTTGTACTGTAAGAGAGCCCTGAGGTCAACAGCCGAACGTATATTACCAATCTTCTAAATAGTGAGATTTGAAATATAAAATAATTTCAACCTAAAAAATAATTAACAATTAATTTATTTTATTATAATAATTATAATGACTAATACAAACGAGTATTGAAGGCACCAAATGGCCCTTTAAGTGATTACAAAATTAACAAATATTAATTCAAGAACATACGCCCGTGACCTTTTCGACTACATTTAACACGTTAAAAATAATTAATACTCATTGATCATTGCTTAAAATTACTATGGATCACTTACCCTAGCTGTTATAACATTTATTAAATGCAACTTAAAACTTCAAACTTCTCTGTGTGGAGTAAGCCTACAATTTGCTACCCCATTTAATTAATCATGGGTGATAATAAAAGCATGATCATCTTACCCGTGGATGATCGTAGGGATATAAAAGGCATATAACGTCTATGCGAGAGAAGGAAAACTCTAAACGAAACCCTATACCAACCCGTCTGACCAGCGTGGTATAGAAGGTTAATTTCCCTCCCATTACGGAGGAGGCTTGAGCCCAATAGTGGGGCATATATGAGCTGAGATGATGATGATGATCATAAAAGACGACTAATGCACGCAAACAGATAACATCGCTTTAAGAGAAGGAAAATTCGAAATTAAATAAAAAATCGAGTTGAGAGGCCTCAGCGCTCACCCTCAGTCTAGGTAAAGTTGTCATAGCCATCTGAGGCTAACAACTAAGACACAGACAAATATATATATATATATATATATATATATATATATATATATATATATAACAACACAGAGACACAACACATTGCATGTAGCGGAGATGCGAATGTTGAGATGGATGTGTGGTGTGACGAGATTGGATAAAATAAGAAATGAGCATATAAGAGGAAGTTTGAAAGTTGCGCCAGTGACGGAAAAGTTAAGGAGTGAAAGGTTAACATGGTATGGACATGTGATGAGACGGGATGAAAGTAATGTTGAGAGGAAAGTTTTAAATATGAATGGCTTTATGGGTAAGGAAGCCCAAAGAAAAGATGGATGGACTGCGTGAGGTATGACATGGATAGACAGGGAGTGACTGCAGAGATGACGTCTGATAGGACTGTATGGAAGAAGATGACATGTTGCGTCGACCCCAAGTAATTGGGATAAGAGCAAGATGATGATGATAATGATGAACACACAGCTGTGTGGTAGCGGCTACGAATAGGTACTATCAACCCTTACTTTGCTCGTGGATGTTGTAAAAGACGACGAAGAGCCTTATAATGATCTTGGCCAACTCCATCTGATGCCGTTTGGTCAACAATTACATTCGCAAGGAGAGTTGACGTCTGGCAGGCGGCCGGTCATAAAACTATTGCCAATAACTTTTACAATATGTACTATGAAAGAAGAGTACATATTGTATCGACTCCAAGTAATTGGGATAAGAGTAGGAGAATGATGAATAACACGTCTGACCAGCGTGATATAGTAGGTCAATTACTTTCCAACAATCGAGCAGACTTGAGCCCGGCAGAAAGATATATACGAATCAAAATGATGATGAATTTAAAACGCTTTGAAATAAAACTAAATGATAAATTTGTACTATTTATAACCTAGAATGCTACTTCATTTAAAGTATCTTCTAAGTCACCACGCGAGCCGAATTCACCAGAATAAGAGCATTATACTCATCTTGATACAAAGTATTCATTATTTTCTTAATAATTTATGCTTGATCAAGTATATATCTCCAATTCATCTTGATCATTAACATTTGTCAATCTTTTCCAATAGACATATTCAGGTTTCAAGCCGTTGACTCCCAAATAGAAGGGATATTCCATACTCGTAGCTAAATAATATATGCCCCGTTTGGACCTGTCCATACGCAAACCCACAAAGATTGTTTCTAAAGGATTATTATTATAACAATCCGAATCTCTTGCTTGCTGAATATTATTGCACTTAATACCTATGAATTTCTTTGGATTCTTCAAAATTGATTGCCATAACGAAAGGATTCTGAAATGACTGCAAGTTGTTGAACAAGGATATAGATTGATATCTGAAGGTTGATATTCGCCGCCATTAACGTAGATATCCACATGTCCCATCAATGCAGCCATACCATAGCCATCTATATTAGTATGTATTACTTGAACGAAATCCGCATTTGAGGCATCCAATCTTTCTGATGGTTCTAAATTCCGGAAACAGGGCCCGGAAGGCTCTAATGCTGTTATGGTGGATATGTTACGTCCTGACATTTTTTGGAAATGACTGGCTATGAAACCAGCGGTGTGGCAGCCTAGACTAAAACCAAGAAGTTCGAGATTCGATGGGTCTAGACCTAATTTTGTTAATTGAATCAGGACTTCAGCAACATGTTTGCCAACTGGACGCATGAGGCGGGATGCCCTGTAAATATAGAATTTATTACATAATGAAATAATTTTGTGGTGAATTGGATATTTGTAGTAAGTTAAAATATGATCTTGGAAGAGAATTTAAACGTGGAGTGAAGTTGCAACATCTCCATGTATTGATGAGTTAAGAATACAATGGACTTATACCCCTTTCTCCACCGTGGGAGTAGTAAAAATCGCCTGAAGAATCATGAGGTAGGGCAGCACCACTCTAGTGGTATAATGCCAACTATATAATTAAAATTAAAGTAATAGCAATAAGAACACAACAGCACAGCACAGCACAGCGCAACAATAGAAGTACTCGAATATAATGAATGTTACAATATTGTAAAAGAAGACGTAGCGGGCCGCCGGTCATAAAACTGTTGCGAAAACTTTTGCAATATGTAAGATGAAAAAGCGTACATATTGCGTCTACCCCAAGTAATTGGAATAAGAGTAGGACGATGATAATGATGATCTACTTAAAACTACAGCAACCTTGCAACCGCGCTGCTGGCCATCATAAATTTAATATAATGAAGGAAAAACGTTTCCTTATTTTGTACTATCAAGTCCTTGTAAAAGGAGATTATTGCCGTCCAATTATTGCTGCCAAGCTTAATACTGAGATATATATCATCATCAACTTCTCAACTTATATACAGCCTACATACTTTTGTTTTTTTTTGTCATTTTCATTGCGTTAATTGCATGTTTGTAAAGGGGTAGGACCACGCTCAATAGCAATAGGACCATGCTGTGGACAGTTCTCTGTCTACAGCCGCGGGCCGGTCCGTCCGGGGTAGTACCACATTCTCGCAGAAGATCGACGTCTGAGTAATGGCAATGTGATATTGCGCTTCGTTCGGTGAGCGAGAGAGCCGGCAGCCCAACTGGGGTGGGTTTGGGGTTTGTATTGGTAGGCAGTGGTCTAGCTGTACCCTTGGTATTGCAAAGGTCCATGGGTGGCAGTGACACTTAGCATCAGGTGTGCTGTCTGCTCGTTTGCAAAGAAGAAGAATCGTTTGCAAGCAATAAAAAAAAAGCGGGGCACTTACAAGGTTTATTGCCTTAGTGCAGGGTGGTGTAAAAAAAAAAAAAAAATGCGGCTGTTCAACGCCTGTCTGACGACTGGACAGTTCCCTGAGTGCTGGAAGGAAGGGAGGTTGGTTCTCCTGCCAAAGCCGGGACGGCCCCCGGATTCGCCGTCGGCCTACAGGCCCATTGTGCTTCTGGACGATGTGGGTAAGCTGCTGGAGCGTATCCTCGCTGCCCGCATCGTCCAGCACCTGGAGGAGGTGGGGCCCGATCTGTTGGATGCTCAATTTGGGTTTCGGAGGAGGCGTTCGACCGTCGGGGCCCTGCTACGCCTGAGGCAGACGGCCGCGGAGGCTGTCGCCGGCAAAGGAGTGCTGTTGGCGGTGTCGTTGGACATCGCCAACGCCTTCAATAGTCTGCCATTCAGCTGCATCAGGGAGGCGCTCCGGTTCCATGCAGTACCCCTGTACCTCAGGCGGCTGGTGGCAGACTATTTGGAGGGGCGCAGTGTTCTCTACGCGAGCCTCGCAGGGGACATTGTGCGGACGCCCATGTCGTGCGGTGTTCCGCAGGGGTCGGTTCTGGGGCCGACTCTGTGGGACATCGGTTACGACTGGGCGTTGAGAGGGAGCCTCCCCCCCGGGCTGAGCGTTATTTGCTATGCTGACGAACACGCTCGTCACAGCCCAGGGCAGGACACTCGAAGAGGCGGCGAGCCTGGCCACTCTCGGCACCGAGGAGATGGTCAGGCGAATTGAGGCGCTGGGGCTCAGGGTGGCCCTAAACAAGACGGAAGCCCTACTATTCCATGGGCCCCGTGTGAGGCTGCCCATCGGCGCCTCGTTAGTCGTCAACTCCATCCACATCAGTATCCAGGCCCATATGAGGTACTTGGGTCTGGTGCTCGACGGGCGATGGTGGTTCCGGGAGCATTTCCGTCAAATTGCTCCCCGGCTGGTCGGCGCGGCGTCCGCCGATCCGCTGATCCGCTCAATGGCCATGTACGGCGCACCCGTATGGGCGAGGGCTCTGAACGCCCAGCTCAGGGCGGTGCTGTGGAGGCCACAGCGAGCCATGGCAGTCAGAGCCATTTGCGGGTACCGCACGGTGTCTACCGAGGCGGCATGCCTATTGGCCGGGACACCCCCGTGGGACCTAGAGGCGGAGATGCTCTCCGACCTCTACCGGCGGGTTACCTCAATGCGCGAAGAGGGTGGCTCCCCATCGTTTAACGAGATAGCCACCTGGCGCGAGGATGCCCGCCGAGAAGTCATCGCCCGTTGGGCTACGCGGCTGGAGAGGCCTAGACACGGTGTTTTTACCGTTGAGGCCCTTCGGCCCGTACTGATGGAGTGGATGGAGCGGCGGCACGGAGTCCTCTCTTTCCGGTTGGTGCAGGTCTTGTCCGGGCATGGTTGCTTCGTAGTACAAGTACCTGCACACGGTCGTGCGGAGGGAGTGGACTCCGTCCTGCCACCATTGCAGTAGCGACGAGGACACGGCGCAACACACGCTCGAGGTATGTTCGGGCTGGGACGGGCAGCGCCGTGACCTCGTCGCTGTCATCGGTGCCGACCTGACGCTGCCGGCTGTTGTGCGAGCGATGGTCGACAGCGTCAGGAATTGGGACACGGTCGCCGCCTTCTGCGAGGCTGTCATCTCGCAGAAGGAGGCGGCGGAATGGGCCCGGGAGGATTCCCGTGACCCGGGCCGCCGCCCGCGGCCGGGGCGGCGCAGGCGCGAGTACCTGCGCCTGATGCCGCCCTAACCGAGGCTTCGGGTGATCGGACCGGGGAATTGTCCGGTCACCCGACGTGAGGCCACCGCGTGAGGACGACGCCTCGTCGGCCAAAGCTGTCGGGGCGTCGACAGGAGAGGAGCCCGAGAGGGCATACCGCCGAGCGGGCCACCGAAGACAAAGATCGGGTACCGGTGGCCCGCTTGCACGGCGAAGAAGAGGTGCTTGCAGGGTGGGTCAATGGGGTTGCGCGCCGCCTATTCCGTCACCCCGGACCGATTTCGCGGGGTGCGACGTCCATAGCCCACCGCAAAAAAAAAAAAAAAAAGGGTGGTGTAAAAAATAAAACAAAAACAAACAAAACTGTTGGTTTGGACCTCTTTCATAGTGGAAATAAAATTGGCTGGCTATATCTTGATGCTCAGACTGGTTGGTATACGATTTCATTTTGAGTTTATATTTCTCTTGCATTCATATTATCCACTTTAATCCCTTTCCTTCCTTACGATCATCTGCGAGAAAGATAGGAATGGTGAACATTGTATACTTACTCCAACACTACATGAAGACATATATGGGTAAGAAAAATACTTACAAATGGTAATGCACTGTTGCAAATCTTTGATTGTCAACCACTATTACGTTGTACCCTCTATCTTCGTACTCGTTCGCGAACATGGCAGATATTGGCAAATTCGGGCTATCCAAATAACCAATCGCTATTAGTAGTGTTTTTCTGGAATGTAGTAAAAATTAAAATATTACTGAATAGAATTATTGCCTAGTTAAATAGAAATTGTATATGGGTAATAGATCATTTGGCAATACATTTCTGTTAATATAACGCAATAAATTATATCTCAACGTTTTAATTAATACCGGTTTAAGCTGTTGTATAAGATGTTGACTTCAATTGATAATGACAGTTTTGACGGGAGCGTGAGAGCGTTATGTGGTGGTCTTGTATTATATTCAAATATCTGGATGACCGATATTTGCTCGGTATTTACTTTTTAGTGTGTTTTGAAGATATATTTATAAAATAATAATAATAATTAATTAAATAATATTAAAAAAAAAATAAAGTCAAAAAGTAATAAAAAAGAGAAACAGGATCCGAACCGGCCTCGATTAGACAGCTCGATTATCCAATTGAGGTGTCTTAATGACAGCGTCAAAATTTGCCTTCATTTATTTATTTATTTACTAGCTTCTGCCCGCGGCTTCGCCCGCGTAAAAGATTACTTTCCTAAAGTTTTTGATCCCCTATTTTTATTTTTAACCGTCGGTAATACAGTGCAACTGTATTACAATACTCAGGGTTGGAACTTCATTACTGGACTGCTAGATGGCGTTGAAGAAGCTAGATTTTGAGATTTTTTGACAAACAATTTTTTTATTTTTCATATAAAAATTTCGATTTTTTTTTAATAAAAAGTATCCTATGTTACTTTTAATACCTCCAAGAATATGTGTACAATGTTTCATGATGATCGGTTGAGTAGTTTTAGCGTGAAAGCGTAACAAACAAACTTACATTCACATTTATATACTATTAGTAGGGATTTCAAATATACATCTATCTTTACAGGAGAAATACCTAATGCGATAGTGCAAACATTATTTTATATAACTTACTTCTATAATATATATCATATTTTAATAGTTGTCAGCCAACGCAAAATTATATTTTTTCATTGCCTGAAAATATTGACAAAACAATATTTTCTACAAATGAAACTTAGCTAGATCGATTAGTCATCCCCGGAACCCCCTGCATGCTAAATTTCAAGAAAATTGTTGGTGCCGTTTCCAAGATTCAGAAAATATAAATATATACAAGAATTGCTTGTTTAAAGATATTAGATAGATATTTTGGTGTACATATATGTATAAATAATATTGATGGTATTTTATGTAATATAATGCAGAGGAAGTATTAAAGTATAATTAATATGATATAACAGTGCCTCATATACATATATGGTTTTCATCGTCATTCCTAAGAGGTATTATTAATATTGTGACCGTGGCATTGTTGAAGGAGACTATTTGACATACTGACGAACATTGACTTAATATGAAGTGATAATTTATAAATTTTTCCGTGTGGTGATGGAGTAAGAATACCATTCACCACCCCCTATCTTCCCGTGGGTGATCGTAAGAAACGACTAAGGGATATAAAATGCATGTAACATCTATGCAAGTGAAGGAAAACTCGAAATAAAACCCTATACCAACACGTTTGACCAGCGTGGTGTAGTAGGTCAATTTTCCTTTCATTATGGAGGAGGCTCGAGCCCAACAGTGGGACATAAATACTTGGCATAAAGATATTTGTTGTCATGCCTTTATTTCCAATAGATATGGGTTTAAGTATCACTTATGGTAGTCATCACTTGCAAATAAGTTATTTTGACAACAACCTGTATTAAGCAAATAATCTTTGTATTGCGGTGGATTTATTGATAACGGACACAAATTACACCTAGACTCAGAATAGTAATTTATAGATTGCACAAAGTATTGTTCTGCGTGTGAATCGAACCAACTGGCACGGTAGGTTGGTATTTTAACCACTACGCCATCTGTGCAGTCACGTTTTTTTTTTATATAAAGGGTTTTTTTTTTGGAGCAATGCTGTATAGTAGCGGCTTTGAATACTACCAACCTTTACAATGTTCGTAGATGTCGTAAAAGACAATTAAGAGCTTTACATCACCCATTTTTTTTTTGCAAGGTGGACCATGGATGTGGTCGCGCCCCGACAAATGGGTCCGGGGCGACAGAAGAGACCCCATGGACCCACCCTGCAAACACCTCTCTTCGCTTTACATCACCCTGAGCCAAGTTTCTGATGCTGTCTGGTCAACAATTACATTTCCAAAGAGCATTGACGTCAAGCAGGCGGCCGGTCATAAAACTATTACTAATAAATTTTACAATATGTACGATACAGGACCAATACATATTATGTTGACTACAAATAATTGGGATAAGAGCAGGAGAATGAAATAAGTTGTTATAGATCGTACTTATTATAAGTTCCTCAAGAGCGTGCTGCTGTGCCACAGAAGACAAAGATCGGGTACCGGTGGTCTGCTCGCACGGCAAAGAGAGGAGTTGCACGGTGGGTCTATAGGGTCACGCGCCGCCTCTTCCGTCACCCCGGGCCGATTTGGCGGGCGATATAATAAAAAAAAATGAAAAAAAAAAATGAGGGGTGCGGCTGCCTATTCCATTTAAAACCCTGATACGAAACTAAACGGGAAACGCATTCTTTTATAAACCAGGCAATAAAGGTTCTTGATTACGTTTAAACCAAAATATATTAACCTTTTGAAATCAATCCTTGGATCCTTAGCGATGCTGCTAGAATCCCAGTATGTATATCTTCGTCTACTTCGTCCGTTGCCTTGAACCACGAATGATAAATGCTTCAGTTGACTCTTTGGTATTGTAGCTGGTTTTGTTGAACCTGGACCTGTAATATAGAAGTAATATAATAGTTATGTATATATTTCCGTGTGGTGATGGAGTAAGAATACAATTCACCAGCTCTTCCTTGCATATGGGTCTCATTAATGACGACTAAAGGCATATAATATTTATGTAAGATAAGAAACCCGCCTGACATTCTTGGTATAGTAGGCCAATTTTTTCCCTATTATTGAGGAGCCACGAGCGAAGTAGAAGGATGTATATAAGCTGAGATGTATATGAGATGATATGGTCCTCCACTTATGGTTATGGCAGGACTTATGTCCTTTCGTAACGCGGTAGAATCCGTAAAAATCGTTTTATTTCAAGTCATATCGTATGTAATACTCGCGTTAACATCAGAAATTATTATGAAGGATTTCAATAAAAAAAATTCATTACGCATTTTATTAATGATGTTTTAATGATTGACGCGAATATTACAAATTCAATAACACTATTTTAAAAGTATTTTTTTTTAAATAAAACTACTTTTACGGATTCTATCGCGTTTATATTTGATTTTTAATTTCGCGACGTTTCGAACATTTTACAGTGATTATGGTCATCATCAGTCCTCCCGTGACCATGACTCCAAATGAAGTGATAATTTATAACTTTTTTTTTTGGAGTTTATGGCTTGGTTACTTAGACCTTTAAGCCAAGTCTTCATAGTTTAGACACTTCGTGCCTTGTCTTCCGTATTATTGTTTACCACTTCTTCAAATTGTAATTAGTCCTTGATAGTCACTGTCCGTCAGTAAGTCAAGTCGTTACTATCAATTTGGCGCTGATAACCAAATTCATTGTTTCGTTGGGAATTTTGGGTGAACACGAAAACCACTATTATACCATATTCACTACACTTCAGCACTTTAACTGTATCATATTCCATAAAATACCAGCAAAATTATTCAATTTAACACTACAAAACACTAAAGAAATGAATATAATACAAGAGCGTGACATGACATTTCCATATTCGCGCCAAAACTCTCTAATTTATAACTAAATACTTGGCATAAAGATCTTTGTTGCCATGCCATAAAATCCTAAAAAAAAAATTAAATAAAACTAAGGCTAAGTTCAGATGACCGCGTGGTGACGCGCGTTGCCACGCGATTTAGCTGTTCAGATGGAGGCGGCTTGCGCGCGGCAATCTAGCGTGAACATTCAGCGATAATGGACGTGGAGGAGGCTATTTGGTTGTGGGTTTTATACCGCAAATTGCGACGTCGTGGTGGAAAGCAAAGATAATACTGGGTGTACCCTATTTTCAGTCAAAGACTTTCTTTAAGTCTTTTTATGACTTTATATACCACACAGACTACACGAAGATCGATTTTTCAACTACTTTAGGATGACGATTGATTCCTTTGAGTTTTTGTATGATTGCGTTGAAAAGGATATGCAACCTGCAGATGGTGCTGTAAGATATTGCATATCACCAAAAGAAAATCGTCCTCCATTTTCGTGGCTCCATGTGTCCGTCCCCCTAAAACCGCGTGGGTCAACTGAACAGGTCCATACAGGATTGTAGATCTCAAACCGCGCGTTGCCGCGCGGTGACGCGCGGTTCAAGATCTTGCGCGCGGTGCATGGTGGTGCGCGCGGTCACGCGCGGCGCACAGAACATGACAGTACAGAATTTGTAAGTCAAAGTATTTTCTTAAACACGAAAAGAATTTACGATAGTTGGCGTGACGTATCGGCCGTTTAACCACTACACCATTTGTGTTGCTTCAGCGTTAACCAAGTGTCCAAGTCTTACGACGTCCACGAGTAATTTATAATATTATTAGATTGGTAGTATTTATAACCGTTATAAGGCATACGGATCTTTTGACGGACTCTATCAAAAATTAGCTCAAATCCAGCCATTGTGTATCGAGTAGCAAACCTTCGAGTTTTTGTCATAAATAAATATGTTTACGAATATAGTCGTTGCCTTGTAATTGCATAAGGTATTGTTAGAAGGTCAAGGCCTAAAAAATATGACGTGTCATTATTTATAAAACCTGATTACATGTCATTATTGTTTTTCTTTGCCTCTATTATCTGCCGCGTTTTTTCCCTAGGCCTTTTATTCTTTTTAGATTACATATCTAGCCACATCCTACTCCAAACATAAATATGAAATAATACGGAAGCTACCATAATTAACAGCCAGCCCAAACAAATGCTTTGCAACTTCGGATAATAATCCAAGATCGGACCGGGGAATTGTCCGGTCACCCGACGTGAGGCCACCGCGTGAGGGCGACGCCCCGACGGCGAAATCTGTCGGAGCGTCGATGAGAGGAACCCGCGAGGGTAAACCGCCGAGCGGACCACCGAAGACAAAGATCGGGTACCGGTGGTCCGCTCGCACGGCGAAGAGAGAGGATTTTACGGTGGGTCTATGGGGTCACGCGCCGCCTTCTCCGTCACCCCGGACCGATTTGGCGGGGCGAGACACACCCATAGACCACCAATAAAAAAAAAAAAAAAAAAAAGCCCTAACAAATGCTTTGCAACTTCGGATAATAATCCAATAGGATTTACTAAACAATTTGGACAATATCTAACATTCGAAGCATTACTGTCAAAAGGCCTTCTTTAGCACATTTCTTTTAGGTAGTGTCCACTGAGTTCATATATTTTTTCCTTTATTAATTTCGATGGTAGATACATACATATATACATATCATCACGCCATATAGTAGTAGGTAGAGAGAACAGAGTGCCAGAGAACTCTGTCCTTGCATACTTCACTCGCTTCCTCAACATTCATAATTCTCTTCATACACGCTCGCCGGTTTCGGAGACTTTTGACTCCACCTTCCTTCAGTTCGTGACCAATCTGGTCTAGGTAGGTTAGTCTCGGTCTCCCCCGGTACCTACATCCTTCCACTTTCGCATTGTATATCTTCTTAATCAGACGTTCGTTCGGCATTCATTAGATCAGATAGCTATATAATAATAAGTCGTAACTGCTGATCAAGGATCTAAGCAATAGCTCATGATAGATAGGTCACTGGTTATCATAATGTAGAGTTTGTGCCTAAGGCTTTCTCGCATATCGAACGAAGCACATTAGTAAAACTATTACAGAAAACTGACGTCTCAGCAGTGGCAATATGCTTTTATGCTTCGTTCAGTGGACCAGATAGCCGTAAGTCCAACTATTTAGATGGGTTTTGATTGCTAGGCAGCGGTCTAGCTGTGTACTTAATATTGCTAAGGTTTATTAGCGTCAATAACGCTTACCATCATGTGTGCTACTTGGTCGACTGCCACCATAAGCAATAAAAAAGCTATTTGCATGAACATTTAAGTCTTTTGTTTTGGCAAGCTATGGTTTGTACTCACCCCGCCATGGCACGGCCCCACAAGGCACTGTGTTCCCTTCCCGTCGCTATTAGGCTGACCAATGGTACTAATTTATAGACATTTGCGGCCGGCCTGGCCTGAACTTTATGCTTTAAGGATTTTCATATAGTTAACTATCATCATTATCCTACTCTTATCCCAATTACTTGGGATCGATACAATATGTACTCTTTGTTCATAGTACATATTGTAAAAGTTATTGGCAATAGTTTTATGACCGACCGCCTGCCAGACGTCAACCTTCCTTGGGAATGTAATTGTTGACCAAACGGCATCAGATGAAGTTGGCCCAGGTCGTTATAAGGCTCTTAGTCGTCTTTTACGACATCCACGAACAAAGTAAGAGTTGGTAGTATTCGTAGCCGCTACCACACAGTTTTTTCAAATAGTTAATTATGATATCATAAAAATAATTACGTACAATTCGACATAAAACCAGCCGGATATCCGTATTCAGGTTTGCCATCCATTCGTACACCAGTGAAATTAAAAAAAAAAAATACACAAAACACAATTTTTAACATTTTTCGTATTTTTTAAATTTAAATGAATGTAAATTTATTTTATATTAATCACATTATTTTAATATTTTTCTCCAAGTTAAATTAACAAAACTTTCTTTTTGTTTTTCTTTCATAAAAAATATCTTTTAGAAACATGGTAATAATTCTGTTATTTTTTTTAAATGTATTGTCGCCATTCGGTCAACGACTACGCGTTTAAACATTCTAATAACGACTGACGACTTTGCAATAACTCATGTTGTTCAGACATTGTGTAAAAACAAAACCACTTTTGTGATTATCTTCAAGATTATTCTGTCATTGAAATACGTGAAATAGTTTATTATAAATGATTGCAAAGAATTACACTGCAGTGAGAACGTGTAGGTTTAAATTGCTTACATTTTGTAATGCTTAAATTAATATAAATAAATAGTTGTTGACATGTTTGTTTATTTGAAAGTTCTCAAAAAACTAAACTCAATAGCCATTTTTTTATCTAGAACTGGATAGATTTGGACGTTGGATAGTCTGCTTATCGAGAAAGATTAGGTTAGTTTTCTCTAGGTGCCGTTTGGTGGCGCCTATTTTTTGAAGTAAAACTGCTAATGCGACTTCCAACAAGGTTGCGTTAAACGTTTAACGCAATGGCGCTGTAGTAGTATACCTGTTACAGGCCAGCGCGAGCGTTAGCAACGAGGAGCGTCCAATATTCCAACGCAAGAGGGAAAGAGAAAGAAAGATACACAAAGGTAGGAAGTAGGAGAGAGAAAGAGAGTGAGTCGGTAGATCCCAAGCACATGCACGTGGTATTCTTGTTATGCAGCGAAGTAAACAGTGTGAGCGTCGTGAAATTAACTGAAATACGTACTTGTTGTTCTATTTTAATTTACATTATTCATTATTTTCACTTCTGTCAGCAGTCCTCTGCTTTTTTGTGACTTCGTTGTTAGTCTCAGATGGCTATGACAACTTTACCTGGACTGTGGGTGAGCGCTGAGGGCTCTCAGCCAAAAAAGTGGCGGCTATTAATTTACTAACCTTTATATTGCTTGTAGTTGTTGTAAAAGACGACCAATGCCTGTCTTTATCGGCGACCCCTAAATTTTAGGTTACAGGCAAAACAATATAAATAGCACGTAACATTCATATTAAGTGTTATTGTTATTTCAAGTTAAATAAAAATAAAGATTTAGGTAGCAATTAATACAATATATTCCACACTTAACTTGAATTTTATGTGTCATTTAAATTGGCTTAAGTATTACCTAAAATTTATGGGTCGTTGGTGAAAACGCCCATAAGAGTTCTATATCGATTAACGCCAACTCCATCTGATGTTGATTAGTCAACAATTACATTCCCAAGGATACCTTTGCAAAGACAACCGAAGCCCACCGAAGAAAAAGATCAGGTACCGGTGGCCCGCTCGCATGGCGAGGAGAGGAGAGTTGCATGGTGATTAATAAAGGCCTAAATGACCAGCGTGTCCACGTTCTACGTGCATATTATCCATGTGGTGACGGAGTAAGAATACAATTCACCACTCCCTATCTTACCCGTGGGTGATCGTAAGAGACGACTAAGGGATACAAAAGGTATATAACATCTATGCAAGAAAAGGAACACTTGAAACAAAATCCTATACCAACACGTCTGACCAGCGTGGTATAGTAGGTTAATATCCCTCCCATTACGGAGGAGACTCGAGCCCAGCAGTGGGACATATTACGAACTGAGATGATGATGATTATAATAATTAATGGACACAAATAAAACCCAGACTCGGAGCAATAATTTGTCAATCGAATAGAGTATTATCCTACGTGTGGATAGCTCACTGATATTTTTCCAAACTAGTTTATGTTTACAGTTTATAAATACTGTCACAACTTCATTTACTTAATGCTCGATGCCCTTCACATTTATTAGTCAATTAGTATTAACGTATATATTAATATTAATTAGGTACTAATATTAATTGCTGTGTGTTAGCGGCTACGAATACTACCAGCCCTTACTTTGCTCGTGGATGTCGTAAAAGAGGACTAAGAGCCTTATAACGACCTGGGCCAACTCCATCTGATGCCGTTTAGTCAACAATTACATTTCCAAAGAGGGTGGACGTCAGACAGACGGCTGGTCATAAAACTATTCTCAATAACTTTTACAATACGTACTATGAAAGCAGAGTACATATTGTATCGACCCCAAGTAATTGGGATAAGAGTAGGAGAATGATTATTAATTAAATTAAATAAAAATATTATATTTTAGCCTTAGCATTAATTACACATTTGTAATAAAACTATTTTTACGGATTCTATCGCGTTTGTATTTGTCGTCCATGATCACTTTAAAGTGTTAGAAACGTCATGAAATTAAAAATCAAAAACAATATATCATATATAATCTGTAAAATTAGTTTTTTTTTAAAAATAGTCTGTAAAAATAGTTTGTAAAATAGTTTTTTTTTTAATTAGTTAGACAGAATCCGTAAAAATAGTTTTATTTTAAATGTGTAATACTCGCTACTAGACCAGACCTACTACCTAGACCAGATCGGTCATGTACTGAAGGAAGGTGGAGTCAAGAGTCTCCGAAACCGGCGAGCGTGTATGAAGAGAATTATGAATGTTGAGGAAGCGAGTGAAGTATGCAAAGATAGAGTTCTCTGGCACTCTCACAGAGAGAACACTCTCTGCCTACCCTGCAAGGGATATGGCGTGATGATATGTATGTATGTATGTAATACTCGCGTAAATATCAGAAATTATTATATTAATTTCATATTTTACTGTATAATTTTCATTGTTCATGAATGTTGAAGACAATTAAAAGGTTTATATAGACCTAACTCCATCTGATGCTGTTTGTTCAACAATTACATTCGCAAGGAGTGTTGACGTCAGAGAGACGGCCGGTCATAAAACTATTACCAAAACTTTTGCAATATGTACTATGGAAGTAGAACAAATATTGCGTCGAGCATGCAATTAGGATAAAAGTATGATGATGATGATGATGATTAATTATACAATTTAAACTTCAATTGTATATTTCTTTTTTTTTTGTTTTGTAGAAAATACTTTATAGTATGGAGTATTATTTTTTTGGTATCGCGAGAGACTAGAAAATATAATAGACAAAAATAACACTCTACACACACCTAAAATTCACATGCTTTATGGTAAATAATGAAATACAGTAATACCCCGCTTTACGCGAGGGATACGTACCGTGAAAAACCGCGTTAAGTGAAATTCGCGTATATCGGGGTTTACGGTTTAATACAAAAAATACAAATCATTTGAATCAATCACTTTAATTTTAAAAACACTTTAGTACATATAACATGCTTTTTTTTTTAAAGAAAAATATATCTATTCTCTTTTAGATAGCGTTTCTTTTACGTTTTTGTATAATACGTTCATAACACTGTTTTTAATTGTT
Source organism: Lymantria monacha (assembly GCA_905163515.2). Lineage (NCBI taxonomy): Eukaryota > Metazoa > Arthropoda > Insecta > Lepidoptera > Erebidae > Lymantria > Lymantria monacha. Next base: position 2,941,067 of record LR991105.1, on the reverse strand, counting down.
TGACACATGTTCAAAACACGGTCATCATCACTCTCTATGCTCTGCAATATGTCTAAACCGGAATAAATTTTTGAAAGAGCATTTTGTATTGCGCTTGAAGATAAAGTTCTCTCTTTTTTTCTTCCTCATCGTTAATGGGATTATTCTGTAATTCAATCAGATCTTCATTGCTGAGAGGTTCGTCGTGCGTTGCGTTGCTACAAGTTCTTCGAAATCCTTTACCGCGACATCTTCAAGTTCATCATGACTACGTTACGTATATACATATTTATTCTTACCTATGAATATGTATGTATATAACGTAGTCATGGACTGAAGTCGCGTAATTCGAGGCATTTTCGCGAAATTTGAAATTCACGTAAAAGCGAAACCGCGCATAACGGGGTCGCGTAAAGCGGGGTATTATTGTAATTGTAATTTTTTTATGTAAGATTATATTAGTACCCATATTTGCAAAATAAATGATTGATTGATTGATTGACAAATTCCAGCCACACTTGGAACAATTTGTGGATCGCACACAGTATTGTTCTGCGTGGGACTCGAACCCACTTGGTATTGTAGGTCGGAATATTAACCACCACGCCATTTATGCAGACATCCATATTGATCATATCATCTCATATGTCCCACTGCTGGGCTCAAGCCTCCTCCACAATAGGAGAGAAATCGACCTACTATATCACGCTGGTCACATGAGTTGATATAAGATTTAATTTCGAGTTTTCCTTCTTTTATATAGACGTTATATGCATATTATAATATTTGGTCACCTTTTATAATACTAACGGGTAAGATAAGGGGTGATGAGTTGTATTCCCACTCCGTTACCACACGGAAAATATAAAAAAAAGGAATAAAAAAAGTAAGTGTTCATTGATACCGCGTGTATTCAACTTCACTGAAAACGAGTATATAATTACAGCCAGAATTCATTAGCCATTGTTCATATACGTATAACAATAGGAACCGGCTTCTTCAACTCCCACGGCAGACTAGTGATACATTGTATTCATACATTCTACTACAAGTTATTATCATTTAATTAAACAAAAACCGCTATTCAAATTACTGAAATTTAGCATTTAATATGCTTGATTATTTATAAAAACCCAATTACGAGCGAAAAATTATTGTCACAAGTGGAATTCGAACCCACACCGAAAATGGAAATCCGTTCCAATCGTGCTGCTACTTACAACTATTGTAGAACATTCATTTCTCGCATCGTATTATTCTTCTTCTTCTTCTTATATATTGGCAATCAGCTACATATACGAGCTATTGGTGCCAGTGTCAAGTTATAAATATTTTCACGTTTTTAGTCTTTCAAGTTAGTCATTGTCTAAGTCAAATTGTCGCCATTAACAGTGCAATGGCCACACTGTTAATGGTATCTTGTGGGAATTTTGATGGAAAACGAAAACGTTGTAACGCACTTTTATATGATATTCACTACATCCCAGTAGCTCCGCCACTTCATATTACATAAAATGCCATCAAAATTATCTAATATAACACGTTAAAACACTAAGATACCGAATATAATACAAGAACACCACATAACGTTTTCAAATTCCCGTCAAAAGTCGCATCGTATTATATTTTCTTCTTTAAGGAGACGGGTAGATGTCACACGTCACGATAGAATTAAGTATAATGACTTCTAATGTTGGACTTTTGACGGGAATTTGAAAACGTCATGTGGTGCTCTTGTATTATATTTGATATCTTAGTGTTTTAATGTGTTATATTAGATAATTTTAATGGCATTTTATGTAATATAAAGCGGCGGAACTACTGGGATGTAGTGAATATCATATAAAAGTGCTTTACAACGTTTTCGTTTTCCATCAAAATTCCCACAAGATACCATTAACAGTGTGGCCATTGCACTGTTAATGGTGATAATTTGACTTAGACAATGACTAACTTGAAAGTTAGAAACGTGAAAATATTTATAACTTTACACTGGCACCAATAGCTCGTATATGTAGCTGATTGCCAATATATATAAGAAGAAGAAGAGTTAGTACTACATTCTCGCAGAAAATCGATGTCTGAGTTATCGTAATGTGCTGTTGTGCTTCGTTCGGTGAGCGAGAGACGTTCAACTTTCTGAACGGGGTGACTTATTGGTAGGGAGCGGCCTAGCTATACCTTTGGTATTGCCAAGGTCCATGGACGGCAGCGTGCTCGTTTGCCACCAGAAGCAATAAAAAAATATCGACGTTTAATTTGTTGAGAGTAAGACTCCTTAGTACTCCCGTGACTATGAACGCTCTAAAGTGTTCGAAACATCGGGAAATTAAAAATCAAATACAAACGCAGTAAATCCCTATCCCTATCCCTACTAATTTATAAATGTGAATGTAAGTTTGTTTGTTACGCTTTCACGCTAAAACTACTCAACCGATCATCATGAAACATTGTACACATATTCTTGGAGGTATTAAAAGTAACATAGGATACTTTTTATTAAAAAAAAATCAAATTTTTTATATGAAAAATAAAAAAATTGTTTGTCAAAAAATCTCAAAATCTAGCTTCTTCAACGCCATCTAGCAGTCCAGTAATGAAGTTCCAACCCTGAGTATTGTAATACCGTTGCACTGTATTACCGACGGTCAAAAATAAGAATAGGGGATCAAAAACTTTAGGAAAGTAACCTTTTACGCGGGCGAAGCCGCGGGCAGAAGCTAGTATAGAATAATTACACGGTATTATCGCACACTGCAATTTAATATAAAGATAATCTAAGGATGGATAGTGTAATTTAATATGAGCGGAGACAGTTGCGGTGTTTAGTTTACCAGTAGTATGTGAGAAAAAAAGATAAAAGTGCGTGAGCACAAAGTTCACAAGCCAGAAGTGAAAATTGTTTGGCAAACTAATTTTTAAATCTCGTTTACATACATCAATCAATAGCGTGTATTTTTCTCGATTTCCCTTTCTCTTTCGCTCTTTGTCACTCGCTCTTTCCCTCCTCTCGCTCCATGGCTTTGTGCGTTATGCGACGTTCGCCCTATCTTACTCACTCTTCACTCAATCTTTCTCGCTAGCTTACTCGCACCTTTCGCTCCAAGACACTGTGTGTGATGTGACGTTCGTTCTATCTCACTCTCTCTCTCGATCTTTCTCACTCGCTTGCTCCCTACTCTCGCTCCATGGCTATGTGCTTCACGCTACGTTCACCCTTCTACCCTTCACTCACTCTCTCTGTCTCTCTCAATTGGTCTTAATCACTCTCTCCCTCTTCTTGGACAAAAACGTCCCACATTATCATGTCACTAATATTGCGTTTTATCTGTAAAAATTTAACCTTTATGAGCGCAAAGAAGTTTCACTTCAAAAAATCATACAAAATAGACGTCAGCTACAGGACATATGCCTTCCAATGGGTGAAAATAATTCTATAAGATAAATTTTAAGTTCTGTTCACCCATCTATATTTAAAGCTATTGACGTTTACTACCATAATCTCTCTCAAAAGGTAGACAATGCCGTAATCACTGCTATCAAGAGACTGATTGGCAATAGCAGCTAGTGTTAAAAGGTTCCCAGGAGAGCTTTGTTGCCCACTATTATCATGTTCGTCAGACCTGGTAAGTGCATTGATTAGAATTGCTGACATAAGATTCTCAGGATAGTGCTCCAATTCTGCTAATTATTCCTCTGTAGGTGTTTAGGCTTACTGACTATCGCGGTCACCGCATTTGGAAATATCCTTTTATTCATCCATCTATCCACCATTTCTTAGACGTCCATTGCTGAACATAGGCCTCTCAACGAGAATACCATTCAGAATGGTTCTATGCCAATTGCATCCAACGGCCATTTTGCGACTTTTGAGATGTCGTCAGTCCACCAAGTAAAAGGTCGTCCTATCTAAAATAAATTATAATTATGTCATAGAGATGCATGAGGTATCTCTCTGATATAATTATATATACATAATAAATCATGTGCCAAATTAATTTCAATATTTCTGATAACAAAGACCGACAGGTAGGTACCGAGGGAGACCGAGACTAACCTACCTAGACCAGATCGGTCATGTACTGAAGGAAGGTGGAGTCAAGAGTCTCCGAAACCGGCGAGCGTGTATGAAGAGAATTATTAATGTTGAAGCGAGTGAAGTATGCAGAGATAGAGTTCTCTGGCACTCTGTTCTCTCTGCCTACCCTGCAAGGGATATGGCGTGATGATATACATATATGTATGTAAGACCGACATGTCTGGAATCAAGAATTTGAAAAAAGAACCTTTAGTTCAAAGTGAAAAATAAATCTCCATATAAAGCAGGGTTTTTATAAGAGGAAGTTTGAAAGTTGCGCCAGTGACGGAAAAATTAAGGAGTGAAAGATTTACATGGTATGGACATGTGATGAGAAGGGATGAAAGTAATGTTGTGAGGAAAGCTTTAAGCATGAATGTTGAAGGCTTAAGGGGTAAGGGAAGACCGAAGAAAAGATGGATGAACTGCGTGAAACATGACATGGATAGACAAGGAGTGACCACAGAGATGACGTCTGATAGAGTTGTATGGAAGGAGAAGACATATTGCGTCGACCCCAAATAAATTGGGATAAGAGCAGGTTGATGATGATGATAAAGCAGGGTTTTTAAAAAAAAATTAAAAGTCATGAACAAGAATTGTTAAAGTTTTGAATATCTCAAAACCAAATGTCTTCAAACCAGCGACGTGAATATGAAAGAAAGATTTTTTTGTATCTTGGTGGCAAACGAGCAAGCAGCAAATCTCGCGGTAACTATTACTGCCGCCCATGGACCTTTGCAATACTAGAGGAGCTAGGCCGCTGTCAATAAAAATCCCAAACTCACCCAGATAATTGGGCTTCCGGCTCTCTCATTCATCGAATGAAACACAGCAGCACAATGCCACTGCTCAGACGTATATCTTCTGCGACAGTGTGGTACTACCCCGGATAGACCGGACCGTGGCTTAGTTGTAGGACCATGCTGTTGACAGTTATCTATCTATCTGACGGTCCGTCCGGGGTAGTACCACACTCTCGCAAAAGATCGACGTCTGAGTAATGTCAATGTGCTATTGCACTTCGTTCGGTGAGCGAGAGAGCCGGAAGCCCAACCGGGTTGGTTTGGCGTTTGTATTGGTAGGCAGCGGCCTAGCTATAATAGGCGGCAGTAACACTTACCATCAGGTGTGCTGATTGCTCTTTTGCCACCATAAGCATTAAAAAACCACAGAAAACTATCAACAGTGTGTTCCTACCATTATATATTATAGGTTGACGACAGGCAGGTCATAAATTGTTACTTTTTGAAATATCTACAAATACGATCGCGACCGTCGACCACAAATAATTGGGAGAATAGCAGGAGAATGATGATAATGATTCATACTGCTAACACACAGCACCAAAACACTCTTATGCTCTTGCATATTAGTACAATAAAACCATAATTATTCAAAAGCACGTGGAATTTATTTCTCTAATAATACTAAACTACAGGATAATAAAGCGTATCAAGTAAGAAACAGTTATTATTTTTCGCTGACAAGAGCACATAACCACCTTCTCCCCATCGCTCGCCCCATGAGTTCTTAATCAGCCAATACTCCTCGGAGTCGTGAACACCGTAGCCAACTACTGTTATTGCATGGTTGACAATTTCATCTTCACTGGAAAATTATTATTTGGTTAATTATCATCTCGGTAATATGTCCCATTACTGGGCTCGAACCTTCTCAATAGACGAGAAATTCTGTCAGATATATACAGAGTGCCGATTTTATTACTAGAATAACTTAAACTATGTGTAGGATCATAAAAAACATTAAAGTTAGTTGCAGACTCCTAGCTCTGCCCAATCCTGAGATAAAATGATTTGTTTCTTATCAAAACAGTAGGTTTGTTAGCGTATATTGACCTGTAGGTACATTTCGACCCAGCTGTACAGCGGTGAGCGCGGCGAGAGCAGGACTATTTGCCTACTAGTTTAATGTCACACGCATGAGTATATGCCTACATCGAATTCTTATAGTACAAGTGTATTGACCGCTTATCAGTATGGCAATTTAATCAAAATTAGGTACTATTTTTTTTACTGATTTGGATAGTGTATCCTGGTCTGATACACCTCCTTCAAGGATTCAATTAATTAAATCTGCAACCTGTATAGTTATATCAGATGCTATAGGATTTATTTCGAATTGGCCTGTTTTGACAGTGATATTATTTACATATCCTTAGTATTCTTTAACAACACTCACAGACAACAAAGTGGGTGGTGAATTGCATTTCTACTTTGTCTACTACTTACTTAGATACTTAGTATTACAGTCTTTACAACCTTATTAGGTTCACACATAAGCCTCTTCGGTTCTCTCATATCCGTGATGCTGTACTGCTGTACTTATTGTAAGCTGGACATACTCTTATTTACTGGCTGTATAGTCAACTTTGCTTTAAGTCGCCTCTGAATTTTGTGAAAATAAAATTTATACATGAATTTGTTGGAGCACTTAAAACATTTACTGAACTTGCTGATGACCAAACTTTGGTGTCAATAATCGGAAAACTAATGGAAGTCGCAGTAGTGGTATAATGTGGGCAGATTAATTCAAAAAACAATTTTGGTATTCTTATATAAATTGGAATGAGAGCAGTTATGGTGATGCTGATGATAATAGCAATGATGTCTGAAAATAAATGTTACGATAAAGGTAATAATGACGATGATGACGACAGTGGTAATTACGGTAATGATAATGGTGATCATAACATCAGTGATATTGATTGTGATGATGATAATGACGTCGATTACTTACCAGCTAAAGTCATAAAAGACTCCACTGGAATACAATGCCATGGTGTCGCTAGCGTGAATGGCGCCAGTCACCGGTCCATATTTATGAAGTGCCACCTTCAGAGCATCGGGGTTCCTAGGAGTCACTTTCACAAAGCCTGTGATCTTATGCACGTCGGTCATGTTGTTGATTGTACATATGCCATTCTGGAAATATTTAATATGATATTTTTATTATCTCACACTTTCATCTTTGAAGCAGTGAAAAGAGATTTATGTAAATACATCCTTATTTTATTAACAATACTTATGGTGGTTTTACCATCAACTTTTAAATTTTAGGCAATATCTAAGGTGTAAATGAATTGTTATTTAAATATATAATAATTTGTGTTTAACTTCAAACAACAATAAAAAAAAAAACATGAAATCAATCTTATACGTCATTTATAAAGACATCAATTTTCCTTAAAATTTAGGAGTGGTTGATGAAAACGTGTATTATTCCAACGATAACAGATGACATTATTATTTTCATCGTTAAATTGTCACAATATCTAACTATAAGTTTGTTGCTAATAAATACTGAAAAATTTAAAAAGAATAACAGAAAACCCCGTCCTTAAATTTTTAGCTCTAACCGAAACCGTTTCGGAACTCACAGTAGCAAACTTTATATGACTGGATCAACGAGACAAAGGGATTAATAAATCTGCTTTATCAATGTCTACTCCTGGATATATTCGTAGACCTCTAGTAGAGGAAGTCATAACCATCACGCTTAACAAGCAGATTGTCGATCGCGTTTAGTGTTCCCCATTAGTATTACCCATTTTCACCAATTGCTCCTAAAATTTTATTTACAATTTTGGCAATATTAATTAGACATAATATTGATATTATTTTTTTAAATCTTAATTGATTGTTAAATAAAATTGTATGTATGTATTGTGTGTAACATCTATGTGAAAGAAGGAAAACTCGAAATAAAACCCTACAGCAAACCGTCTGACCAGCGATATAGTAGTAAATTTTGCCTCCTGGGACCTTGGGTTGTTTATAAACTGAGATGATGAAAAAGAAGATACCTGTGCCATGTAGATACCATATTCCATCTCGGTTGGTATACCACACTCGAGGACGTACTCCAGAGCACCACCAAGCGTACCGCCCTGACAACCAAGGTTATCAAATCTACAACACATACATAAATTAGACTCGTCCTTCAATTACGATATTTTTCAGTTTAAATATATGTATGCATACAACGCAAATATCAAGACGGAAACAAAGTATAAAGAAAAAGAGAAACGGATGAGGAAGTGGAAGTATTAATACAATAAAAAGTTGATGAAATTAAAATTTATAATTTTCAGGTGACGGAGTAAGAATACAATTCACCACTCCCTATCTTACCCCTGGATGTTCGTAAGAGACGACTAAGGGATATAAAACGCATATAACGTTTATGCAAGAGAAGTAAAACTCGAACAAAATCCTATACCAACACGTCTGACCAGCATGATATAGTAGGTCAATTACCCCTCCCATTAGGGAGGAGGCTCGAGCCCAACAGTGGGGCATATATGAGCTGAGATGATGATGATGATGAATTTTCCATGTGGTGGCGAAATAAGTATACAATTTACCACCATTTTACTTGTAGGTGTTGTAAAAGACGGCTAAGGGGTATAATGTCGATATAATATATAGGGTGCCGATTTAATTAGTAGAATCCTTGAAGGGGGTGTATCAGACCATGATACACTATCCAAATCAGTAAAAAAAAAATAGTACCTAAGTTTTGATTAAATTGCCATACTGATAAGCGGTCAATACACTTGTACTATAAAAATTTCATGTAGGCATATACTCATCCGTGTGACACTCAACTAGTAGGCAAATAGATCCACCGCCGCACAGCTGGTCGAAATGTACCTACAGGTCAATGTACGCTGACAAACCTACTGTTTTGATAAGAAACAAATCACTTTATCTCGGGATTGGGTAGAGCTAGGAATCTGCAACTAACTTTAATGTTTTTATGGCGTCATTCCTACACCTAGTTTAAGTTATTCTACTAATAAAATCGGCACCCTGTATATGTAAGAGACAGGAATCCCGAAATGAAACCCCTATCAAGCTGTCTGATCAGCGTGGTATATCAAATTTTCTCCCACTATGTAGGACACACAAGCCTAGCAGTGGGCGGTATGTGAATTGATATTGTATTAGAAGTTATATGTATATCTTTACACTTAGTCGTCGCTTACGTCACCCATAGACAAGAAGGTGGTTGTGTTGTATTCCTATAGTTGTGTTGTATTCCTATAGTATCCATCTCAATTCTTGTCATAACTATTTTCAACTCAAAAACCGTAATTAAATTTCTATAACAAATCACTAATTTAATGAACTTTGTGGAAATCTGAAGACTCTGTGGAATTTTAACAATAGATGATGTATATTGCCAAATTGTCGTAACAGGACAACCTCTTTATTTCTCTGTATTTTGCTAATAGCATAAATAAAATATCCATCTTAATGGGAGACAATTTAGCACTTTAAAAGCCCCAATTTGATAAAAATTCAAACCATAAATCTTACGAAGTCTGTCGAGATCTTGTGAACTCTATTGCTAGATAAAATCTCCTAGTCCTACATAAAATCTCTATACTCCTGTATTTTGAATGGCATTAATAAAATATTCATATCAACTATTATCCTAGCTGTCTTCAAATAAAAAATTTTAAATAAAATAATGAAATGAAAACCAACATGATGGATTTTATGGCCAGATAGAGTTTAGAATAACAACAAGCTCTGCATTATTTTATATTTCAAACAGTATTAACAAATAATTTGTTAATACTGTTTGAAATATGGATAACCATTTCAACTGTGATCATAATTATTCTCAAATCCTAACATCAGTCTTGTGAAAATTCGAGTCATTTGAATTTTATCTGGATTTCGTAATTTAAGCTTTTCTCAAGCGAGAATGTTCCAATGAGTCTTCGGAAACGGATCAATCTAGTTTGTGTAAATTTCAAATTCTAATCTCTATCGCGATTTCGTGATATATTTGTATGACAAGAATTGCTCCCCTCCTTTGGTATCAATTAAAATCACTAATACAATTTCTGTATTTTGAACGATATTAATGCTTAATTATTGTCATAATTATTTTCAACTCAAAAAGCTCAATCTAATATCAATCAAAGTCACTAAATCTATCGAACTCTGTGTCGAAATTTGATGATGATGTAAGCCCAGATTAATTTATTTAAATTAGAAGTCCTCACCTCCAAGCACAATCCACAAGTGATTGTTCACTAAGATCCATTAGCCTGTCACCATTAACTCTAGCGAGGGCACCTTCCATAGCTGCTGTGGTTGCGAAAGCCCAACAAGATCCACATGGACCCTGGTCTAAAAC